>CM035145.1:77325257-79899007 GCA_020205605.1 Panax ginseng
CGATTTGATAGGTGGCAGGCCTCGTAACTCTTCCCAAATAAAAAGTAATGGCTGATTTCCCAAAAGATGTCAGAGCATAAAATGTTCCTTCACAAAATCCCCACCGGGGTTGGCATGCCAGCTCCAAAGCAGGCCCCTAGACCGCCGGTGTGGGCTCTTTTAGTGTATAAACCTATGCCATGGTGGGGGTAGCCCAGAAAATACGAATTTTATCCAATTTTGATTTCGGGAAGGATTGTTTCGATCCGATTGACTCAAGGACTTTCAAGAGGACTTAAAGACATTAAAGAGACTTATAAAAGGAGGAGAATCACAAGGATTAGAGAGATGAGACTAGATAGAGAATTCCATTAAATTAGAGTAAATTAGATCAAAATCCTAGTTCTAATGAGTTTTGGAGAATGAAGCAACTTGGAGACCATTGAAGATTCAAAGCAGGAGCAAGGAGGGAGCTTTAAATATGCAGCCAACAAATTCTATCTTCTCATCTTCTTCTATCTTTGTCTTTTATTGTGTATTCAATTGTGGATTCTTAGTTTTAATTCAATAATCATGAACTAATTCATTGTTTGAGATTACAATGGATCTTATTGTGTAGTTTATTTTAATATGCTTCGCTATCAATTATTATTTTCTATTGTAAGGATTGTCTATTATGATTTGGACTTAATTGCTTAATTGCCTAGCTAACAATTACCGTGATAATCTATATGAACTCGAGAGATGAAGTATAGATTTAGATTTGATCATGATAACATGTGTTTGTGATTTCTGCACAGATGGAATTCATGATTCGTGTTTAGGATAGAGAATGCATTTACGCCATATGTAATCTTATAGAGAACTTGTGCTTTAAATCCTTTTTAATTATAATTCATATAGAGATATAGTGGATTAGTTAATTAGGATGTCTTGCTTAATTCTATCATCTGTGGATTTAAGTGAGTATGGGTATTATGCATCGAGAGGTGGTTTTATCTGCTTTAGTGTTCTTGATTAAAAATTCAGGATAGAGAATAATTGATGAGAAGTGTGTTAACTTAAATAAAGCAATAAGTGAAGTTGTGATCTTAAATCTCCATAATCTTAATTTAACTAGTGGTAATTAGAATTAGTTTACTTATAAATTGAAATTCATTCATTTAAAAGATTGAGTTGGTTACGGGTTAGTACTTGGTGATTTTTATTAAACAATTCCTCGTGGGAACGATACTCTAATTTCACTTTATTACTTGTTGACCACGTATACTTGCGTGTTGTGCATAATTAGATTTTACCCAACAAGTTCCCGTGCCTAAACCTGGAGGAAAGGTGCGAGTTTGCATGGATTACCAGGATTTGAACAAAGCTTACCTTAAAGATAGCTTTCCCCGTGTCATTTATCAACATTCTCATTAACACCACTGCTCAATACGGCATGTACTCCTTTGCGGATTGCTTTCCAAGATACCACCAGATTATGGTTGCTGAGGAAGATCGTGAGAAAACTACTTTCATCACGCCTTGGGGAATCATTTTCTATAGACGGTTGTCATTCAGCCTCATCAATGCTGGAGCCACCTATCAACGAGCTATGATGGTTCTTTTCCACGACTTAATGCACAAAGAGATAGAGATCTACGTGGATGACATCATTGTCAAGTCCCAAAGGGAAGAAGACCACTTAGACAATCTCAAAAAGCTCTTCAACAGGTTGCGTAAGAATAACTTGAAGTTGAATCCAGCCATGTGCGCCTTCGGCGTTAAATCAGGCAAGTTACTAGGATTCCTAGTCAGCCACAAAGGGATTGAGCTGGACCCCACCAAAATCCAGGCCATAACGGAAATGCTCATTCCTTAGACAGAGAAGGAAAATACGGGGATTTTTGGGAAGAATCAACTTCATCAGTAGGTTCATTTCTCAACTCACAGCAACCTGTGAGCCTATCTTCAAATTATTAAGGAATAATTATTCCATGAAATGGAACGACGAGTGTCAGAAAGCCTTCCTCACAATCAAAGAACTGTTGGTCAAAGCTCCTGTGTTGGTACCACCCAGGAATGATGTTCCCCTATTCATGTACATATCCATAAGTGACAATTCCATGGGCTGCATGCTGGAACAAAAAGACGATAGAGGCCAAGAACGAGCCCTCCATTACCTCAGCAAAAGATTCAGCAGCAGTGAACACAAGTACACTCTGATTGAGAAGACTTGTTTTGCTTTAGCATGGGCTTCCATGAGGTTACAGCATTACCTCCATGGTAACACAACCCATCTCATATCCCGCGTGGATCCGCTAAAGTACGTGTTCAATAAACCAAATTTCTGGTTGTCCAAATGCTAGTTGATCTTACAATAATTTGATATCGTCTACGTGATGCAAAAGTCTATCAAATGTCAAGGAATTGCGGATCAACTGGTCGCCGCACCTTCAGCGGATTTCAAACCCTTGGAACCCTACTTCCCAGATGAAGGGGTAATGACAGTTCAACAACACCATCAGTACTATACATGCCATACATAGAAGATGTATTTCGATGGAGCTATTAATATGGAAGGTTCTGGAGCTGGAGCAGTTCTGGTATCCGGTACGGGGGAACAATATCTCGTCGCCGTTAAATTGCAGTTTGTTAGCACCAACGACACAGCTGAGTATGAAGGCTGTCTCATGGGGCTAAAACTTTTCTGTTCAATAGGCACCAGGCGGTTAACTGTCTTTGGGGATTCAGAGTTGGTAATCAAACAATCCACCGAAATCTATCAAACCAAAGAGCTACATTTGTTGCCTTACCATCACCAAGTTTTACAGATGGATTTGAAGTTCGAAGAAATCTTCTTTTTACACATTCCTCATAATAGTAATGACTTTGTCGACACATTAGCAACTTTGGCCTCCTTGATTCATATGCCTGACAAGGAACACATGTCAAGCGTCACATTTGTCATGCACAAGGCGCCGACCAATGGGAACTATGTTGGAGAAGTATCGGATGAGCTACCTCCCATCCAACATCCTTGGTATCAACATATCAAGGAGTACCTATGAGATGGATCTACACCCGCTGAGGTGAGCCCGACTGAGAAAAGGCGGATCCATCGACTTGCTATGAAATTCTACCTGAGCAGAGATGCACTCTACAAGAGGGATGCAAGATTAGGTCTCCTCAGATGTCTGGACCAAGACCAAGCTCAGAGGCTCATGGATGAGGTCCATGGTGGAGGTGTTATGAATGCCAAATTCATGAAATTCCATCCACGCCCCTCCGAGGGAGCTCCATAATATGAGTTCACCTTAGCCCTTCTCAATATGGGTAATGGACGTTATTGGACCCATCGATCCCAAAGCCAATAATGGGCATCGCTTTATATTCACCATGATCGACTACTTCACCAAGTGGGTAGAAGCAGCCTCCTTCCCCAGGGTTACCAAATAAGTCATCATTGCTTTCATCAGAAACACTGTCATTTGTCGATATGGACAACCAATGGTAATTGTGTCAGACAATCCTAAGAACCTCAACAACAAAATGATGGAGGAGTTATGCAGTAAATTCCACATCAAACATCTTAACTCCGTCATCTACCATCCAAAGATAAATGGTGTTGTTGAAGCGGCTAACAAAAATATCAATAAAATCATGCAAAAGATGTCCGCCACCCACATAGATTGACCTGACTTATTGCCTCTTACTCTGTTAGCCTATAGAACATCAATGTGCACTTCCACTAGGGCAACCCCCTACGCATTAACCTATAGGATAGAAGCAATGTTCCCTATAGAAGTTGAAATGGAATCCCTCAGAGTTTTGATAGACGCTCAACTGGATGAAGACCAATGGGTACAAGACATGTATCTCCAATTGTCTCTAATAGACGAAAAGAGAACCGCGGCTATCTTCCATGATCAGTTATATCAACAAAGGATCGCCAAATCCTACAACAAAAAAGTCGCACTACAAAAAAAAGGTCATTGGCGATGGCATAGTCCGTCGCCCCTCCCGCCGCCCCAGAGGTCGTCGCCCCTGGCTCCCGTCGGTCACCATCGGGAAGAAGGTCATTGCCGACGGGATCATTGCCGATGGGCTGCCGTCGTCAATATATCATTACCGATGGCTCTAGCGACGGATATGCTGTCGTTAATAAAAGAATTGTGCAATATAATTCACTGTCATTGCCGATGGCACGCCGTCGCCTATGACTACATAGTACTATCGCGAATGACCTGCGAGTCATTGCCGACGGTTCCCCGTCACCAATGACCCCGTCATCAATGACCTGCTTAAAAAAAATTAAAAATTGCAAAATTCTCCTGTTCATTTACATATAGATAATTGTACCTGTTATAAATTAAAGAAAAACTAATGATTATAATGCACGCATATCAATAACAATCATATCTTTTACCATCAACAATCAATTTACCTAGATACAAAACTCTAGTTTATACAACTAAAAATCTATATAAATACATACGTGAAAGTCCAAATATAAACGTAAACTAACTACAGCCCAAGATCAGGAATTTCAGTGTCATCATCACCGCCATCTATCGTACGATCGTCGGTCCCATCGCATGTCCCACCCTCTATAGTCTCATCAGCATCAGCTTGGCGGTCATCACCATCTCCGCCACGTGCATCGCCTGTGCCGCAGCCTCCACCCCCATGAGTCTCATCAACAATACCCTACAAAAGTAAAAATATTAATAACGAAGTCGAAAATAGAGCATATTTTAATTAGTGTAGTGTGTGTTGGCAATTCTGGCAAACGGGCTGATAACTCGGCATTCGTATGTCAGAATCGAGTCCCATCAGTTGCAACGCATGCCTAATGCATATACGGTGCTATGTGTGTGTTTGCGTGTCTACTGGACGACCGAGGCGGGTTTTGGTCTCTTTTTTGGCTTTTTGCCTTTATGTTGGTAATTCTAGCAAACGAGCTGATAACTCGGCATCCGTATGTCAGAATCGAGTCCCGTCAGTTGCAGCGCGTGCCTAATGCCTATCGGTGTTGTGTGTGTGTTTTTGTGTCGACTGGACGACCAAGGCGGGTTTTGGTCTCTTTTTCGGCTTTTTGCCTTTGTGTTGGCAATTCTGGCAAACGGGCTGATAACTCGGCATTCGTATGTCGGAATCGAGTCCCGTCAGTTGCAGTGCGCGCGTAATGCCTATGTGGTGCTATATGTTTGTTTTCGTGTCGACTGGACGACCGAGGTGGGTTTTGGTCTCTTTTTCAGCTTTTTGCCTTTGTGTTGGCAATTCTGGCAAACGGGTTGATAACTTCAAGATCCGTATGTCGAAATTGAGTCCGTCGATTCTGCAGCGTGCCCTAAATGCCTATGCGGTGCTATGTGTGTGTTTGCGTGTCGACTGGACGACCGAGGCGGGTTTTGGTCTCTTTTTTGGCCTTTTGCCTTTGTGTTGGCAATTCGCAAAGCGGCCGATAACTTCGGCATCCGTATATGTTAATCCGGTCCGTCGATTCTTGACGTGCCTAATGCCTATGTGGTGCTTTATATAAGGAATATAATTACAAATTTCATAAATTAAATAAAGAAATACATCAATAATTGTTTTTACCTGTTGAATATGTGGTGGGAAAATGTTGGCCAAGACAACCGCACATACATGGATGGCTTCCTCCCGTACTACACCCATGAGGTCGTCAGCGGCAACTGTAGGATCTATGGAGTCGTGGACAACCTCCTGAGCCAGCTGGTAGGTGAGCCTAACTGCACAACACTGCTCGCCATTCACCCCTCTATAATCCGCCAAAAGAAATCGTCGGATAATGAAGGGGCGGCGCCTGATCCACTCGCACCACTACCTCCAATGGATGGGCACCGCCGAGATCTCGCAACAGGGACTAGGGTGTAGGCTGGGACATGGGGAATGCCTACAACTCTACCCTTCTTCGGTTCCCCTGTAGCCTGTAGCCTGTTCTCTATCTCGTCATTCGCACGCGTAGAATCATCAACTGCAGTGTCACCTCTCTGGCTGCTCCGGACCACAACAAGGTCCTCGAATCATCGCTGAAAAAAACACATTAATAGATGATACGCAAAATATAAAACAAAAAAAACAAAAGAATGTCTGAATTTTAAATACATACTAAATAAGATAATTAAATAACTTACAGCAATGTGTTCTGCCTCAGGTGATATATAACCACCTTCACCTTTCTTCTGGTGGGCGTGCCACCAAAACTCCAAGCGGGATGGTGCATGCTTTAGACTCACCTCGAGTCTCTCCCGGTAGAGATCGTACGACTGAGACCCCGTGCAGTGCGGGAGACGACTCTGTTATCGGGCAGCTGTACGTTGTGCCTACATCTTCTTGAAGGCCTCGCCGTCCCAAATGTTGTACATCTGGTCCCACACCACAGCAGAGATGAAATCTGGCTGGACATCCTTAAGTGTCTGTCCATCAACCATCTTCTTCTTGGCCTTCTTCTTCTAGTCATGGACCCACTTGTGTCAATTCATCTCCAAGTATTTATGTAGAACAGTCATGCCATGAGCTTCCTGCCCATCCTCAAAGTGGTAATATCTCTGCACATTACACATTAAGAAACTTAGTAGACAACATAAATCAAACAAACATATGAATGCATATAAAACTAACCTATATATGAATGAATGAATGAATGACATCTTACCCTGAACTCAGCAATAATCAGCTGGAGTGTGCGGTCATCCACATCCGCCCACCTCATCCACGACTTTGAGAATCGATTGCGGACGATCCCAAGCAACGTGTTCCTCGGCGTCGCGTCAAGGATACTACAATTGAAATTAATACATTTGCAAATTAGAAAGAATATATAAGAACTAAATACTATGTCAATACTATATAGAACTATGAAATTACCTATTAGTCCCAACACGATAAATAATCGGCGCCTGAGGGGAATTCCCTAGCAAGCCACGTGCTAGTCCCAGCGGAAGCCTACGACGATCACCTATGTAGTGAAATACATCATTATTTATATAAACGGATATAATGTCAGTACTATATAAAATAAAAAATAATAAGATGTATCCCAACAAAACATGTAAGTATACCTGACGACCCGGCCTGCTCATCACCCCCACTACCTGCGCGACCCCCACGACCTGCACGCCCACCGTGATCGCCATGTGGTGTACGCGCCATATGTATATATACTGTCAAATCATCAAAAAAACATTATTAGACATTCGTATGCACAATATTTAGACAGACAAACACTATATATATGGAAAGTTAGACAGACATCTCGATCAACAGACATCTCGGACATCTCGAACAACTGTCTACTATATATATGGAAAGTTAGACAAACACTTGATTAACTTTGCCCAAATAACATGTCCAAGAAAAGTTAGAAAGCTACTAGTGAGAACAAAAAACTTAACCCCCAAAGAATAAAAATTAGAAATAAACGAAAGATTCATTTACCTAAGACATCGAGCACGCACAGTACGACACTGAATATACGTACAACAACAAAAGGTGCGAATAACTTACAACCCAACGAGAGATGAGTGCATTTATTCACATTTTAGAAACTAAAATAGTAATGACATACGGAATTGACCTGGGACACAAATATTCTCAACATAAGATGGTAGCACATAGAAATTAACAATCACACACACATAGAAATATATATACTATGTACATAACAATACGCTATAGAATGGTACGTAGATTTATCTCTATGTACATAACAATAATACAGAAATGTACAAAATATCAAACAATAAGCGAAATGAAAAGGCAAGATTTTATTTTTTACAAATCTTACAAAACTGAAAATAGAATGCAAGACCAACCTGGGATTTGAATTTAGGCTCCAAAACCCACTTGACAATCTCAACTTTTTAATTTGAAGAATAACACAATGCCCAAAAGTTTTCATACTTTGATTTAAAGAAGATAAACACAATTAGCACTGTACTTTGGATTTTGGCAAAAAAAATGGGAAATTTACCAAATTTAACACAAGCACTGTCAATACCAGTATAAATCAAATAATATAGATGAGGTATAACAAATAATGGACAGAGATAGTTGAACACAATATACAATTTCCTTTCTCAGAAGAAACGGATGAGGTACATTACTTTGTGAAAATCTAGTACCAAAATCATCCCAAATCAGTTTAAAAGTTATGAAATGACCATATCATTGCAGCAAATCCAATAATTAAGGTAAAGAGAGAGAGTACTATTAACCATACCTGGGTACCCAAATTTTAATCGAAAACTTAGAGAACAGAGGCGAGGCAGCGACGGGGACTCGATGGCGAGGTGTTAGGTGGTAATCGGAAGCTGGGCGATGGCATAATCGGAAGATGGACGACGGTGAGCTACTTAGGGCGACGGCAGGAGGAAGAGGGACAGAAGAATCGCGCGGGGGGAGAAGAGAAAGGATAAGCAAAAAAATTAAAATGAATCTGTTATATAGGACTCATTCTCGACGGCATAGCCGTCAATATTGATCCCATCTCCAATGACTGAATACCGACGGTATAATCCCATCGCCAATGCTATAGCCCATCGTCCTCACCCTTCCCGCCCGCGGGTAATGAAAAAAATGGCTCCATATAAGTAAAAAAAGAGCATTACCGACGGCATACTTTAACGATGGCTTGGCCGTTGCTATTTATGTCATTACCGACGGCCCTTGTCCCGTCACCATTACCCACATCGCCTATGACCCAATTTTTTGTAGTGGTCCGGATAGGGCAGTTTAAGCAATATGACTTGGTTTTAAAGAAGATCGAGGCGCTCTCAGGTTGCAGGAAATGGACGGTGATGAATTTCCATAACTCATCAACTTGGACACCGTGAAACGATACTATGTCTGAAGTTACCATCAAGAAAACATCTTGGTGTTGGATCATTAGATCACCAGTCATTCCGGTTCTTTAACCCTTCATCACATACAACTCTTCTCCACACTTTGCCCCTCAGGGAAGCATACTCTTCAAGCTAGCATCCTAGTATCACTACGTTATACAATTTCGGTTATCCCCCTAGGGATTGAACCTTTTACACCTGCAGTTTATCCTGAAGATTGGATTAAACTTTTCTACGCTTGTAGTTTGTCCTGAAAACGGGATCAAACTTTTTCACACCTGCAGTTTGTCCCAATCATGGGATCAAACTTTCTTCTCCCCGCAGTATAGCCTGCACATGGGATTCATACTTCTCTTCGGCTGCGAATCGTCCTGAGGGGTGAACTACGTCAACCTGATTTCTTCTTCAATAGGAATACATAGGCAACCATTTTACATGGCCCGGTCGCAATAAAACAAAAAACAACAAAAACATTCCTACAACCTTCTCCTTACAAAAATAAAAACAACAAAAACAACAAAAACATTCCTATACCATTTCTGCCACATACATCGTTGATCCTCTTACACTAGGTTCGAACTACGTAGACCTGGTCTCCTCTTCAATAGGAGTACGTAGGCAGCTATTTATGGTTCGGTCTCACCCCCTACCAAAACATAAATAATTATCATCTGGTACTGGGATCAAACTTCAAACCATCACATTTCATTTGGCTTCAGACCAAAGGGATGGAACTACCTGAACTCCTCCCAAATAGGAGATTTGGCAACCATCTAAGTTGCGGTTGTACCTCAAAGAGCAACACCAATCCATAAGAGATGGAATCAACTAGGCTTCTCACAAATAGAAGTATTGGCGACCATCTGTGGTGAAGTCAATCTCAGAGAGGAAAGCCACACTCCTCTCCACATTTCCATACAAAAACCGGTCCCAAGACACCAAATATGGTAGGGATCTACACAGATCAATGATCCATTCTAAACTGTCCAGTGACAACTTAGTGTCCATCCATCAAGGAGGATTTCAGAATACATCAAGAACACAAGCCCTGAAGAAATAGGCAAATATCAAGCAAGCAACATACATATCTAAAAGGGAAGTGATCAAAAATATATTTCCCTGCTATATATATAATGTTGTTTGATATACACAATGTAAATTATACATGACAAAATGGCTAAGCTAGTCTGTGCAGGAAAATACAAGCCCATCTATAAATTGGTGTATATGCGAGCTATCAAGCCCAACACGGCATCCCTCTCAGCAGAAGGAGGTAACGATGTGGTCTCCTGTACAAGGGTATCCACACGAGCTAACAGATCTATAGCCATCTGCATGGTGACTCTATGCTCATCAATGTATGTGTTTATCTCTGCAATCATGCCAGTGGTAAGGGACCTCACTGTGGTACTATTTGTAACGGCTACATCCCTGGCAGATATGGAACTATCCCTCTCAACTATCATGACATCTCTAGCTGATCTGGCCTCATCCCGCTAAACAACAACAACGTCTCTACGAGCTAGTGCCTCATCTCTCTCTAACAGAGATGCGTCTCTCCCATCAATAGCAGTCAACATCAAGGCTCTGGCCTGATCTCTCTCGAAGGTCATCAGATGAAGACTCTGCTCAAAGTACTGGGCCAAATGTTGGATCATAACAGTGCTAGTACTAGGAGAATCTAGAGGAGATGTTGGCAACCCAGTAAATGGCTCCTCCTCGATGTGAGAATCAATGTCCTCCATGGGCTCTCCATCGTCTAAATCACTATTCGGTATTATGGATACTGCCACAGCCGATGAAGTCGCTGTCTCCATCCACACAGAATACTCTGGTGAATAGCTCGGATGGCTAATATAAAAAGAAGCTATCTCACGTTGATCCCAACATGCATACACCCGGGATCGGTCCTCTGCTGATATATGGCGAGAAGCTAAACGCTGACCTAGCTCCCCCTCAAAAGGATGGTAGTCCTGAAACTGGTCAAACCGCGACATCACGGCCAGTGGGTGATAAGTAGTCATGCCCCTCAAACCAGCTAGAGGAAGATAGTCCATGCCCGAAGCATGAGTAATGAAGCTGTAGGGTGAGCTAAGCCCTGTGCAAGGCAGAATGCCAAACAGATCTCTGATATCCGCCAAGGACATTGACCAAGACATAGCGTCTGTACACTTCGATGGATGAAAGGAGTAAGACATAGCTATATCATGGGTGAAGCATTACCCGTGTCGGCGAAAGGTCTCAATCGGTCCCAAGTGTGATATAAACCACACATACAACATGATCGAGTTGCCTGTGAATACCCCTGCAGGGTAAGTGCTGCAAAATGTGGTCGACCTCAGCGTCTCCACCACAATCATTGAAATAATGGTACGACCCTCCCGGAGAGCTCTCACTGCACTAATAACACCGATATCTAGCTCATCCATGTATCGTGGCATGTACACATACGCCACTATGCTCATCAAGAATGCATTCAATCTGGCAAAATGCCACTGATCCTCTGGTATGGTGAAATATCCAGAATGACGTGTATAGTTGTCCAATGAGCCAAACTTGTCTATCAAAAAACACTGGGATAGTACATGACCAGATGTAATCTCATCCTCTACCACTCTACGCCGTAACCCGATGAGGGTTATGAACTGTCAGCGCATATCTCCTACAGCCATATGAGCACAAGGTCTGTCCAAAGGCAAAGTCGTCAACCGCTCATACTCCTCCAGTGTAGGAGTCAGCTCCTAGGTACCAAACCGGAAGACCTATCTCTCTGGTGTCCAACGCTCCAGCATACCCTCCACGAATCCTGCGGGAACCTGAAACATCAAAAGGGTCATGGAATGCTGTATTAGCAGATCTACGGTCACCCTATCTAGAGGTGACATACTATCATACCACAACCTCAGACGGGAGGCTACCAAGTCTAGTAGGGTGTGATCGATGTAGCTAACTATCGAAGAAGACATATGTGTAGGCCGTATCATAAGACCATCCAGGGGTCAATGTTGAATATCTCTGGACATACATATACATAACATGATACATGCATTACAGATAATGGATGGCAATATGACATAGGGAATGAAAAATTATACATACATTCGTAAGTATATCAACATCTATATACTTCATCTCTGTATAGGGAAATGGGGCACTGACGCCCTACTACTAAAAGAGGCCTATCAAAAGATATAGCGAGAATGGGGCACAGCCACCCAATATCTAACAGAGTCCTATCAAAAGAGATAACGAGAATACACATCAGAAGAAGACAATTGTGTTAATATCTACATCATCAATCTTGTTCACCTGATGTAACTCCTCCTGAGTCACTGGATCTCTATCAACAGGGATGCCAGGCCTATACAAAGGAGGATCTATGCCGGAAAATCCAAATGGGCCATCTGAGGGGCAAGCTCCTGAGCTGGGAGGATTAAACGAATCTGCCTCTACTGGATCTCTGCCCAAATACCGAATAAAGAAATGTGTCCGGTCCAGTCGTTGGGTCAAACTGTCAATATGTGTCAAATGAGTTAGATCTCGAATACAGGCTAGCAAATCTGTCATCATCTCGGATCCTGGAACCATATCCCCCATAAACTGAGTGGCGCGGGTCTAAGGTCCAATAGTACGATGGGAACACCAACGCTGGAACATCTCCTGGGTGCAGGGTCCCTTTGACAGGGAAAAACCGTCAACCCCCAACAATGGGATATCAATGACAGGTGACTGCGATACAGGCTAATAACGTCTGGTAGGAGGCAAGATTGGCATACGGATCTCTCATGTAGTGCTCTTGATAGCATGCTCTCCTAAATAGAGCTCCCATCCTCCATCAGTAAATAGAGGAACCCTACGGGTGGAAATAACATACTCGACACCAGTCGGGTACCCATCCTCAAATCCCATGGCCAAGTGCTCCCCAGAATAGGGAATCCATATGATAATGTCAGCTATCAATAACTCCAGCTGTAGGCGGCAATGAGTAAAACCCTCCGCTACAGGGACCTCCGCCAGTATGGAATGATGCCATTGCCGTCCTCGTGGATAGGTATCTAAACCTAACACACTCACCGGACGAAGACATAGAAGCCTCTCATAGGCCCAAAACTACCAACACAAAGGCAAACATCTGCGGTCAGTAAACACTCTTAACCTACATATGGGAAACTATAAGTGAAATACTCACCAGCAGAAATGGGTAGAATCCTAACCAAGCCTCGGTCAAGCCCTGCGAGCGCATGAGCATACCCTTGAAGAAATAGGCGAAGGTGTAGGAACCCCAGTCATACTCTCCTATACGGTCCACATGTCGCGTGGTGATGATCAAAGTGAACGATATCGTAGAAGAGTTATCTGCTATGAAGCAGCCCCTAATGATCATCAGGAACAGTCACCAAAGAATGTGATCCCTGACTCTGACGTCATCTGGCATGGGCTTGCTCAACAGCCCACTCATAGCATCTACGCTCAAAGGACCCGTACGGACAGTCCTGCCCTTGAGCGCCTCCGCCGGAACTCCTAGCAAGGATCTGACGGTAGTAGGGGTGATATCTTCCATGCAAGGCACTGGTGCCCGTCCAAACTCCATACCTGTGATAAACTACCAATCCATCGGCGTAATCATCACCTCACAGTCCAATAAATGGAGTGACTGAGTCTGGTGAAACCAGTGCTTAAACAATGCCCTGAGGTAACCCAGGGACAACGAAGGGGAAGGATGGAAAAGAACGCCCCAAATCCCCAGTCATGTAAAATCGCTTTATAATCAGGATGCAGAGCCTGGTACATAGAGTGAATGCTGAACCAGTTCCCTCGAGGATGTGAAAAGTCGGGAACCTACATGAAAATGCAGATCAACATCAAAATCCTTTACTCATCATCAATAGGAAAGGAGGAAGATTAAGATCGAACGTTATACCTCTTTGGCATGAAAATACATTGAGGGATGTCGACTCAAATCACCCAGAAGCTCTGGGTTTGCCGCCTAAATACTCGGGAGGTCCCTACGGGGAACATATGCAACAGGAGCAGGGTTCACAACCGGAACACCCTGGACAGGACGTATCACTGCCTCCACTAACCAATGAGGCTGTCTAACTGAACGGGGTCGAGCCACTTTAGAAGCCCTCATCCATACACCAGAAGTGGTCCTGCGGGAACTACTCGGCTGATCTAGATCCATAATATTTGTACAAAAGTCTCCAAATCACCTCAGAAAGGGTGTGGTAATTTCTAACCTGGAGCTTTCTTTTCAAAATGCATTGTATGACCACATGCATGCATACATTACTTTAACATACATCTATAATAGAGTTAAAAAGGTATGACTATTCAATGCCTACATTTTGGAAAATTTTGCCATAGTCCCCTTTGTAAATAGGACTATCCACATGCACATAGGCATGACTAAGTAGCAATTCAGTAGCACACCTATCCACCGTCATATACATACTATATGCATTAAAAATCAAAGTCATCAATCCATAAGGGTAGTTTAATTACCAGGAGTACTTTGCATTTTTACCTTTTGCTCATTTGTCCTCAAATAGGATAAGAAATAGCAGAAAAAGGTGACAATTTGACTGTCTCAAAAGTTAAATTTTTTCACATCATTATGTTCAGCATGGTTTAATACTAACATTTACTGTGTTTAATATTTTTTATCAAGTCATTCTAGCATGCATATTCACTACTATGTGTTTAGATGCATTTTATGTGATAAGTTATTTTCCAACTGATAAAAATTGGAAAAGAAGACATGCATACGTTACCAAGATAGTGTAGAATGCTTGTAAGGTGACAGAATTTGCAAAAAGTCGCCCCGAACTCAGCAGATCTGAAGAAGAGCTCTCGGATTTCCTTCGCGGCGCACTATGAAAATGACTTATGAAAGCAACCTGCTGGCATTAAGTAGCCACGGTTGGCCGCTTGTCCACCTGCAGCTACTGCAGGTGTGCCTGTGGCACCCCTACGTGGGTCCCATCCCTTCGTCTTGGACCAGTTCGAGTTGCAATGGAGTTCTCATAAGCTGAAGAAGTCAAATCAGGAGTAAAAACGCTACGCGATTGAGCGGAATAGCTTGTCATCCTGGTTTTCTCATACCAAACCGTGGGTCTGCACATCACTCATTGGTATTCACCCGAGCACAGGGAACACTATGCTGATGATCTCAGTTGTTACAAATTGTAAGGTTTTGTGAAAATCAATGTGACACCCCCAAATCCGGGTACTTCGATTCCACAGGATTTGGTGTTCACTATACAAATATCATCTATCTATCTACCCAGAATAAATGCAAACCATTCAATAGATAGAAATAAAATCCTCCCCTTATGGGGTTACAACATCTGAATAATAAATACAATTAATAAGTCTTAACAACATTAAGTCATAACACATAAATTCAACATCTCATAAATACAAGTCTTCAACATTTGTTAACCTAGCCCTTGCCTTTACTAGTAAAAGGCTCGTCGGTTCTTTCATTCTTAACTGCAATGTTATTATTACGCAAGAGTGAGCATGATTGCTCATAAATAAAATAATGAAATAACAATGACTAATAACATGCGAGTGAATCAAAAACTTCTGAAATAAAAGCTTAACTTTTGAATCAAGAATGAATAACAAGAATCAAAAGATTTCTGAGGGTCATAAGACCTTGAACTATGTCCTAGGTTATCAAGGGTTGTACTAGAAACCTTTAACAGTCATAAGACTATGGACCTTTCTACTCGTACTTAGGGGGATCAGCCCTTAGTACCATACTGTGCACAATATCTTAACGCTAACGTATAAGAAATCCCCATACAGGGTTGTTCATCTCAGTTTGACATTAGAGTCCGCACCAAAGGAAGTTTGGTTTGGATAAATAAATAATGGTTCTGAATTTAGAATGCTCATCAACTAAGGACTAGTTGAATCAATAAGGATTCGTTAGTCTAACAAGGTTCAACAATAAATGATATTTATAATGAATAAAAATCTCAATAGGTATACAATAGAACAATTATTGTATAACAGAATCATACTTTGAAAAGATAATAAATCATTAACAGAACTAATGAACTTGATTTATAACTTGAATAATGATAACAAGTAGGGTTAGGAAACTTGCCTCGTGCGTAGATTACACGTTAATTAAACTTGTTCCTTGATTTAAATCCTACATAACATTTATATTCACAATACCAGTCAATTATAACGTAACTAATCATAGCAACTTCATTCTTTTTGTCTAACTTTTCTTATGACTATACTTAGTCAATTTATCACATTCATTGCCACATAATTTACACTTCACAAATAACAAGCTAATTATGTATATAATAATTCAATCCACATGCAATTATGTTATTTACATGCTAAACATCTATTTTATCATCTCATTATACTTCTAACATATTTCTATGTTCTTTAAATTAAGTTATTATCACATTAGTTGACTTGAACAAATTTTAAAATTTCATTTCTGAACATTCTGGAGAATGGCACTGTGGCACCATTGTTGTACTTGGTCTTCACGTCATGCGGCAGACTTGTATACCATGACTAGAGACTCAGCCCATTTAACATGGCATGCAGTATATGAATCGATGGGATTTAGTGAGTAGCATAAGGCGTACCAGATTCTTGAGAATTTGCGATTCATGAAAAATCGCAAAACATGCCAATTTCTACCAATTTCTTATTTTCTACACGAATTTAGACATACCCACATGATATAATTCATACATAACCACTACCCAACATTTATATAATGATTTTAACCCATTAAAACACATAATTACAGAATTAAAATATGTAATTTTCAATTTATTCTTGATGTTCTTGAAGGTTTTGAACATAAATCATGAAAATATAATACTACGGATTCGTTATAACACCGAATCCGTTCATTTAAGGTTTGGTCTCTTCGTATCAACATGCAAATTCAAATAAGAGTGGGAATTTTACAAAAAACATTTATGTTTGACATATTAAAATCACGTATAAAGCCATATTGCCATATTCCATACTCTGTAAGTTTTGAGCAACATATACGACATGTTTTATTATACTGAAGATATGGTTTACATAATATAAAATACGATATGGTAACATTTAACACATATACAAACTCATAATCATACCCTTTCCCAATTACAGAGACTTTATAAAACTTTGAAAGCCATATTTATGAAAACTCAAACAACGTAAAAAGAGAATTTGGGTTTGGAGAATTTACCCAGAGTATAAAGTTTAGAGTATAAAGATAACAACTCTTTTTCAAAAGCTTCTTCAATCACAGAGTTTCTCACAACTCCTCTGAATTCTATCTTGAATTTCTCAATTTCTCTATAACTAGTTTTATCAAACTTAGTAAAGTGAAGAAATAAAGAAGACGTCGTATATCAATTAAACTGACACGTTGTGGAGGTCAGTTACCCAATCATGGGTTAACTGCCCTCAACCTCCACTAGTGCCACGTTTGGCTAGCCTTAATAGGCTTATTCCCATTTAATTTAATAGCTCTTTTATCTTATAGTTTAAATCATGTCACACCCAATTCAAATATCTTATTTAATTTATTTTAAATAAAATATAATAATTTATCATAAATTCACATAATCATATAATTAATTTTCTCATTAATTAATTATATCAAATTATTAAATCTCTAATTAATTATTAAATTAATTAAAATAACATTAGGCTTATTAAATATTTCTTTTAATTCAATAAGCTCAATAATTACATACTTGAATAATAATTATTCTCCACATTAATTTAATTAATATAACACATATAATTAAATAAATCTATCACAATTGCATTAATTAATTATTTAATCTAATAATTAAATCATCGAAAATATTTATTTACTTCAATAAATATTAAAATTAAATTATAAAAATCTTGTTCGTCACATCTTTCCCCCTTAAAAGGATTCTGTCCCCAGAATCACGACTCAATAAATTCAACCTGCTACATTCCCCCCCTTACAAAGATTACATCCCTCGTAATCGCCACACATAATTTAAGTAAATAAATGAGGGTAATTCTTCATCATATTCTCTTCGAGTTCCCACGTAGCTTCTTCAGCGTTGTGGTTCCTCCAAATTACCTTAACAGAAGGTATTACTTTATTTTTGAGAACTTGTTCTTTTTTGTCGACAATTTGAACAGTAATTTCTTCGTAAGATAAGTCTTTTTCAAAATATAAGGGTTCGTATTCAATTACATGCTTGTAATCAGCTTTGTAGGGTCGTTAAACAGAAACATGGAAGACGTTGTGGACATTCTCGAGTGCTGGAGGTAGGGCTACCTCGTACGCTACTTCTCTGATTCTTCATAGTACTTCAAAGGGTCCAATGAATCTTAGGCTCAATTTTCCTTTCTTTCTGAACCTAATATTTCCCTTCCAGGGAGAGACATTTAAGAACACGTAACTACTCGGTTCAAATTCAACATTCTTACGGTGTGGATCAGCGTATTTCTTCTGTCTATCTTGAGCTACTACCAGTCGTGCTCGAATAACTTTGATTATTTCTGCTGTCTGCTGTACCAATTATGGGCCTAGCAATTGTCTTTCGTGAACTTCATCCCAATAAAGTGTAGTTCTGCACTTTCTACCGTATAACACTTCGTAAGGCGGCATGCCTATACTAGCGTGGTAACTATTGTTGTAGCCGAACTCTACTAACGGTAGGTGATCATCCCAATTTCCTTTAAAGTCCATTACACAGGCTCTTAGCATATCTTCTAATGTCTGAATTGTTCTCTCACTCTATCCGTCTGTTTGAGAGTGGTATGTTGTACTCATTCGCAATTGCGTTCCCAGGCATTCCTGTAGACGTTTCCAAAAATTCGATGTAAAGCGCGGATCTCTATCAGAAACAATTGATACCGGCACTCCGTGCCTCGAAACAATCTCTTTTACGTATAACCTCGCCAACTGATCTAAATTGAATCTGATTTTTATTGGAAGGAAGTGTGCGGATTTCGTCAGTCGGTCAACGATAACCCATACTGCGTCGTAGCCTTTCTGAGTTATCGGAAGGCCAACCACGAAGTCTATTGTAATATGTTCCCATTTCCATTCTGGGATCTCCAATGGTTGTAGCAATCCACTCGGTCTCTGATGTTATGCTTTCACTTTCTGACAGGTCAGACACTTGGCAACACATTCTACAACATCACATTTGAAATTCGGCCACCAGAAATGTTATCGAAGATCCTGGTACATCTTGGTACTACCAGGGTGAATCAAATATCGTGAACTATGAGCCTCACTCAAAATGTCTTCCTTAATCTCTTGTACTGGCGGTACCCAAATTATGCTCTCAAATCTTAGTATTCCTTCCTTATCCATCTTAAATCTTTGTTCGGTTCCTTCAGATATCTTCCTTATCACCGTTTTGCATTCCTCGTCTTGAAGTTGAGCCTCCTTAACTTTATCCAATAGGGTTGTACCAGATTGCATTTGAAATAGCTTCTCATCAATTTCCATAAGATACTTCACTTCCAACTCTAGTTTCTCCATTTCTGAAATTAGCTCCTCCTCAGCGGTCAACATCATCAACTTCTCCCGACTCTTTCTACTTAAGGCATCGGCAACGATATTCGCCTTACCCGGATGGTATAAAATCTCACAGTCGTAGTCCTTAATTAACTCCAACCACCTCCTTTGACGCATATTCAAGTCCTTTTGTGTAAAAATATATTTCAGACTCTTGTGATCTGTATATATTTCACACTTCTCCCCGTAGAAATAGTGCCTCCAAATTTTCAAAGCAAAAACTACTGTAGCTAACTCCAAGTCATGGGTTGGATATCCCTTCTCGTAATCCTTCAATTGTCGTGATGCATACGCAATGACTCTGTCGTTTTGCATAAGCACACAGCCAAGTCCTTTATGCGACGCATCACTAAAAACAACAAAGTTTCATGTATCATCCGGGAGAGATAACACATGTGCCATACTCAACCTCTTCTTCAATTCTTGAAAACTTTCCTCACACTTATTCGTCCAAACAAATTTCATAACTTTTTGAGTTAAATTCGTTAGCGGAGTTGCGATCTTGGAAAAGTCTTGATTGAATCTTCTATAATATCCTACCAATCCAAGAAAACTTCTTACTTTCGACGACGTTCTCGGCTGATCCCAGTTAATCACTGCTTCGACTTTTGATGGATCTACCAAAATTCCGTTTTTATCGATCACGTGACCAAGAAATTGTACTCGCTCGATCCAAAATTCGCATTTCAAAAACTTGGCATACAACTTCTCCTTTCTCAATATTTCCAACGTTAACCTCAAATGGTCTACGTTTTCTTCTTTGGTTTTCGAATATACCAAAATGTCGTCTATAAATACCACTACGAATTTGTCCAAAAACGGCTTGAACACACCATTCATTAGTCCCATAAATGCTGCAGGAGCATTCGTTAGACTAAATGACATTACCAAACATTCGTAGTGACCATATTTCATTCTGAACGCTGTCTTCGGTACATCCTCTGGCCTCACCTTCAATTGATGATAACCACTCCTCAAGTCTATCTTGGAAAAGTATCTCGCTCCCTTTAATTGATCAAACAGGTCATCGATCCTCGGTAATGGATATCTATTTTTAATCGTGACCTTATTCAGTTCCCTATAGTCAATGAAGAGCCGCATCGATCCGTCCTTCTTTTTCACAAACAACACCGACGCTCCCCACGGCGATACGCTCGGTTGAATGTACTTCTTGTCCAGTAATTGTTTTAGTTGTACCATTAGTTCTTTCATCTCTACTGGTGCCATTCTAAGATGGTGCCTTCGATATTGGAGCGATTCCGGCGCCAAATCGATCACGAAATCTACCTCTCTATCCGGTGGAAGTCCCAAATAAATCGTCTGAAATACGTCGATGAAGTCCCTCACAATCGGTATTTCTTCTACCTTCGGATTCTCTTTTCGAATGTCGACTATGTAAGCTAAGTATCCTACATAGCCTTGTCTTAATAACTTCCTGGTCTGCATCATCGTCAGACAACTCGCTTGTCTAGGCGACTTGCTACCATAAAACACAACCTTTGACGGAGTCATAAGGTTAATACCCTTCTTTTCGAAATCAATTATAGCCCCGTAATTGAATAACCAGTCCATTCCCAATATAACGTCAAATTCCCCAAGTCGAATAGGGATAAGATCTACGCTCATGATATTACCTTTAATATCCACTCTACAGTTCTTATACAATGCATTTCTTATGAGGATTATCTCTATTCGCAATTTCTATGTTCATGGGATATTCCAACTCATCCTTAAAAAAATCTAAACTATTAGCAAAGTCGTCGGATATAAAGGAACAAGTAGCACCCGAATCAAATAAAACATAAGCATTAATTTTATTGATCAGAATGATACTTGACACCACATCACGAGACTGAACTGCATCCTCCACCGTCATGTTGAAAGTCTTGGCGGTCGGTCGGTTGGTTGCGGTTGGTCCTGTGATAGTTAAAGTACTTCCACCGTTGTTTCCCCTGTTCCCTCATGATCATGTCCCTCCTGATCCCTTCTTAGGACAGTCTCTTGCCAGATGATCCTTCGAACCACAAGTGAAGAAAGCACCCTTCTTTGGGTTAGGACAGTTAGGTGCTATGTGGCCTTCTTGACCACAATTATAGCACACTCTTTTTCCCTTCATACAAACTCCCAGATGAGCTTTCCCGCAGGTCGGGCATGCTTCAATTCTTTTCTTCTGACTTCCTTGTTGATTCCCCGATGATGAGTTGTCATTCCACCTTTTCTTCTGATTAAAATTTCCACTTCCTGTGCCACTTCCACTAGCCTTATTATTTCCTTCACTTTCATTCTTCTTCTTCTTCTTCTAATCTTGATTGTACTTGGTCACAGCATCGCTTCCACCTTCAGTGAGGATGGCCTTTTCCAGTACTCTGGCAAATGTGTTTATCTAAAACATTGACACTTTACTATATACCCAGGGCTTTAGTCCTTGTTCAAATCTTCTGGCTTTTCTCTCATCCGTGTGTACTTGGTACGGGGCGAACCTCGCCAACTCATTGAATCTAGTCGCATAATCAGGTACGCTCATATTCCCCTACTTCAACTCCAGAAACTGAACCTCCATTCGGTTCTGCGAGCTTGTCGGGAAATACATCTCGAAAAACATCTCTTTGAATCTCTCCCAAGTAATCACACCTTCACCTCCCTGGACTTTGTTTTCTTGCCACCAGTAACTGGCTTCGCACTTCAGCATCAACATTGCGAACGCGGTCTTCTGGTCTTCTCTAACTCTAGCAACATCGAAAACCTTCGCCATCTCTATAACCCACGTTTGAGCCTCGATCGGATTCATGGAACCTTTAAACTCTGGCGGTCCCACCGCCTTGAAATCTTTAAACGTAGTATTTGGTGGAGCTTGAGGTTGATTATTCATTGCTCCAGCTAGCAAGTTAACCAATTATTGAACAGGATTAGCATTGGCGTTATTGTTGTTATTCATAGACTCTTCCTGAGCTGGTTGACGTTGTTGTCTTCTTCTTGGCGGCATAATTCTATTAAAATATATGCTTATTAAATCTCTATTAAATTCTCTAAATAGTTAAGACTTAACTCAACAATTTAATATAATTATTAACACATTATCTCAAACAACTTGATATATATTCATTCAAATCAAAAGTTTTAACATCAGACGATAGCATCACTGCTATTTACATCAACTATCCTGAGATAAAGAATCCACAGGATTTAAATATTAAAATATTCCTTTGTTCATAACTACATCAGAATTTACATCTAAATAACAGACAAGTTTATCACATAAGTAAACAAATTCTATCATTGTCTGTCAAGGCGCTGAATAACCTTGCTACGCTCCTCTTCCATGATGCGAGACATCGTTCTGCGATCCAACATGTATGATGGAAGTCCTTCAAACTGGATGGGGTACCTTAAAACTCGATCCTGGGCCTCATCCATTGCATGATTAAGTGTAGAGTACGTTTCCCCAAGCTTTGCCTTCTTTGCACGACCGTCCTCTTCCGCAAGATCAACACGACGTGACTCTCTTACCCAACCTTCCTCTGCTATGATCAGCCTTTCAGAGCTTTCCTTCAGTTCCTTCTTCAACTTCTCTATCTCTTCGGTCTTATCTTCAGTTTAACCCTTCTCGTGGACCAAATCCCATTCTACATTTCCCGATCATGAGTGAAGAGTCAAAATCTCCTCTCCTTCTCGCCGAGAGTAATCTGGCAATAATCGCTTGCTTCGATCAGATCTCAGACCTCATCTCGTAACTCTACGTTACGGTGCAGATAATGTGTCATACATCTCAAAGATCAATGGAGTCTTTGTGGAAACTCCTCTTCTTCCTCTTCCTCTTTAAATTCCTCCTCGGATCGGTTTGAGTTCATGCTCCCACGACCAACAACGGTGATCAATCTGGATATGACTCTCTCAGACCAATCGCTCCCTAACGACATGAATGTCTCGGGGCTCCTCCTCTCAGAGGTACCTGAGGTACTGGGTTCCTCCTCCCCTGCTCGACTAGTTCCTCCAACATCCGACATCCTGACAACCAAATTTTGAGTTTTAGTTACTAAGTCGTACTAGTGAGCACATAATTTAACACATAAGCACATAAAGTCTTTTATTATCCTCAATGAATTACAAAAATTCATTCCTTTAAACTTGATAAGAGTTTTCCATTACTATGTTCTTCCTATAAGGCTACTACCTAAGGTTGTTCCCCCACCTAAGGTTCATAACCTATAGCTTTAATACCAACTTGTGTCACCCCCAAATCCGGGTACTTCAATTCCACGGGATTTGGTGTTCACTGTACAAATATCATCTATCTATCTACCCATAATAAATACAAAGCATTCAATAGATAGAAATAAAATCCTCCCCTTATGGGGTAACAACATCTGAATAATAAATACAATCACAAGTAAAACTAACCTTAAACATCTGTGCGGAAACATAAATAATTAATAAGTCTTAACAACATTAAGTCCTAACACATAAATTTAACATCTCATAAATACAAGTCTTCAACATTTGTTAACATTGCCCTTGCCTTTACTAGTAAAAGGCTCGTCGGTTCTTTCATTTTTAACTGCAATGTTATTATTATGCAAGAGTGAGCATGATTGCTCATAAATAAAATAATGAAATAACAATGAATAATAACATGCGAGTGAATCAAAGACTTCTGAAATAAAAGCTCAACTTTTGAATCAAGAATGAATAACAAGAATCAAAAGATTTTCGAGGGTCATAAGACCTTGAACTATGTCCTAGGTTATCAAGGGTTGTACTTGAAACCTTTAACAGTCAGAAGACTATGGACCTTTCTACTCATACATAGGGGGATCAGCCCTTAGTACCATACTGTGCACAATATCTTAATGCTAACGCATAAGAAATCCCTATACAGGGTTGTTCATCTCAATTTGACATTAAAGTCCGCACCAAAGGAAGTTTGGTTTGGATAAATCAATAAGGGTTCTGAATTTATAACGTTCATCAACTAAGGACTAATTAAATCAATAAGGATTCGCTAGTCTAACAAGGTTCAACAATAAATGATATTTATAATGGATAACAATCTCAATAGGTATACAATAGAACAATTATTGTATAACAGAATCATACTTTAAAAATATAGTAAATCTTTAACATAACTAATGAACTTGATTTATAACTTGAATAATGATAACAAGTAGGGTTAGGAAACTTGCCTCGTGCGTAGATTACATGTTAATTAAACTCGTTCCTTGATTTAAATCTTACATAATATTTGTGTTCACAATACAAGTCAATTATAACGTAACTAATCATAACAACTTCATTCTTTTTGTCTAACTTTGGTTATGACTATACTTAGTCAATTTATCACATTCATTGCCACATAATTTACACTTCACAAATAACAAGCTAATTATGTATTCAATAAATCAATCCACATGCAATTATGTTATTTACATACTAAACATCTATTTTATCATCTCATTATACTTCTAACACATTTCTATGTTCTTTAAATTAAGTTGCTATCACATTAGTTGACTTGACCAAATTTTAAAATTTCATTTCTGAACATTTTGGAGAGTAAGTATTATTATTATATTTTATATTTCAGTGACGCCCAAATCAAGGTACTTGAAACCCGAACTCGGTGCTTCACGATACCATTTCTATAAGCTGAATAATACTAATAATAATATAAAATTCAAACTTAATTTACATATGCATCAAAGTTTACTCCCAGGTACGAGACCTTTAAACATTCATTACATCATAGATAATAAGTATCATTATCTTAATAAACTATAACTATTTCACAACATAATATAAATCTCATTCGAACAGCTTTTCTTTCCCCTTGTTCTTGCCTGAACCTTCTGGTTGATCATACTTAACTGAAAACATTTAAATTTAAATCAAGAATGAGCATTGGATTGCCCAACAAGTAATAACAACAATATATATTAGCTGAAAGAATTAAATGTTTTCTTTGAAAGACACTTCTACAACGAATCAACAGCCAGTAAGTAAGTCGAACCAATAATAACAACATATCACTTCCATATGTAATCTTTGAAACTACGTATAGACTATAACTGGAGATCAGTCGATAGACTATGAACATTGTTTTTCATTTTCGCTAGAGTTTAGCAGAACTTCATCCGCAAACCGTCATAACTTACGGGCACGAGGGTGATCATCCCAATATGCCCTGTATTGATCAATACTACATGCAAGAACGATATTATCGTTCACTCTATCCACCTTAGGTGCACAAAAGTTTTCCCATATTCGGGATGTTCATATTTAGTCGGGAATCCAAACCAAAACAATCTGGTTGGATACAATAACGTTCTATCTTGTTCAACAATATTTTTATGTCTAGCTGAATCTAATAGCTTAGACGACTTTTAAGTCAAAGTATACATACTTGAAATCAATAAGTATGCATCAATATATGATTAAATACAATGGTTATCCAAGTGGGGACACTTTTCTAACCCTATATACGAATTAACGAATAGAATAAATATCTGAATTATACAATAATACAATGATCGGATAATGTAAGAACTTGTATGAATACAAAGATTGGATGCATAATGAATAATAATAGAGTTAATAATCTGGCACAATAATAATATAATTCTGAAACTTTCTTACTCATGTCCATTGCATAAAGGAAATGCAAAGGTAGGATACTTGCACAATGTAAATAATAGATCAGATACTTACTCAATAATAATTGGATTAAGTTTAGGAAACTTGTATAACATGATATACCTGTTTGCACGAAATAAAAGTAGTGCATAAGGTTTAGAAACTTGCATAATATGATATACTTGTTTGCACAAAATAAAAGTAATGCATAAGGTTTAGATACTTGCCTGAGTTGCTACTTAAAATAACGCAACTTAGATTAATCTTTTATACAGCGACCTATCAGTAATAAGATCATTCGTTCGATTAGAATAATATATTGTATCACACAGTACTGCTAATTGCAGTCAACACATAACCTAATCACATTGTCACATATGTTTAACGGTTATTACATCATAAACAAACACATATCTAGTCAATTTATCTAAGTCCAGATCAATTTCTGAAATATTTTTGTGTACCGACGGCTTTATCTGAAATAAATTAAATACTTTTTATATCCCAAAAATATTAAATATTCATGAAATATACTTAAAATAATTAAAAACTAATTTTCAGACTTTAAAATAATTTTTAGTAATTTATTTGGTATTTTTAATAATTAAAACTAATTTTTTTCTATTTTTAATCATTTTCCAGAATTTAGTAAAATAAAATTATTATAATCGTCGCTATAGGCTATAACGACACTTATCTGTCATGTTAGGTGTTCTTGGCCTCAAGATCGTTAATTCGAGGTGCCTGTTTGGCCAAAGTCTAATTCTTATCTCGAAATGTTTCTGGGCTACCTAATGGTCAGATCTTGTAGTGTTAATGTAACACTGCATAAAACAACAAATATCCAGGTCATACTTCATCACAATCAAAATTTATTAAGCCTTGAACTAGTTGTCAGGCGTGTTCATCATATTCTGGGCTGCCCAGAAAATTATAGTCATGGCCGGTCAACGCCTTTTGTGGCCTTAAATCTGTCAATACGTTCATGTTAATTGTTTTCTGCTCATCGGGCTATCTAGACAAATCATCATAGAACATGTTCCAAGCCATGGTAAAGTCTAAAAATAATTAATGAAAACGCGTTGGGGCTCACAAACTTGTGTCAGAGTCTGTTCTTCATTTCTGGGTTTTCCAGAAATGAAGAACAGAACGAGTATGCTACTTTGGATCCTTATATCTCGCGTTGTGTGTTTGCTATAAGTATTCTATTGATTTTAGATTGTAACCAACATGTAATACTATAAATCGAATAAATAAAACACATATAACATCAACAAAGCAAGTAGATTTAAGTCGATCAAACCATGTCAGAAGACATGTTCTTGAGCTTTCTGGAATTTCCAAAACAGATTTTGTGAACAAGCAGGCTAGTTTGACCTTCCACTGTGTTCAATATATTGGTGATTTAAGGGATCTACAAGCATGTATTCATAGTACCCATAACAATCTACAACTTAGTTACAATAACAGAATCAAAATAACAACACACTGGCAGATGTAGTCGCTTGAAAACGTTGTCGGCCCTCATGCAAAGACACGATCCGGGTTTCTAGATTTTAAAAAGTCATGGTCGGTCAACGACCTTTGACCATAATTATCTGTCATTATAAGCATGATCTGATCCTGCTACAAGTTCTAGATTACAGACCTCATAACATACAACAAATCCAAAACATAAAACACCCCAAATCATAAACCGAGAGAGATCCACAGCCTCTGACTTTTGCTTGTCAGACACAAAAATCATTTTTTTTCAGATTTTGAAAAATGACAAATCCGAGCCTCTAGATGTTATGGATCTAACATCTAGCAACCCAGATCACTTTGTTAGACTCCATACTACATATTTAACACAAAAAACTAACATCTAACATGCAGATCAATGTCAGATTTCTTCTAGGGTTCTTACCTCTTTGTGAACAAATTCTTGATTCTATGCTTCTGATTTGATGTTGGTGTTCGTGGGGCTTGATTGGGGACTGAACTAACACTATAATTTCGTGGGTTTGAGCTTGAGAGAGAATGGCTAAGAGTGGGTTGTACAAATGAGTAAATATGAGACTTTCTCTTTCTTGATCTAGCAATTGGATTGATGCAATGAACTTGTATGATAATGATGGCTGAGAATTGTAGCTTCTAGGTGCATAGATAGGTAGACTAGGGTGGCTGGCCAGATCTTGCTAAATATTGTCTAACCAATAATTCAAGAATGGGACAAAAGGGCATTTTTGTAATTTCCTTTTTAATCTCAAGGGTATTCTTGTCCAAGGTGATTGAATCTAGGGTTTAATCACTAGATTTTATATTTTAAAGTTTCCCAAATAATTACTAGGGTTTGAAAGATTAAAATTAAAGTGTAATAAAATTTTAATTAAACACACTAATTTAAAATTAGGGTTTTAATAGGAAATTAGGGTTTTATAATTAGGGTTCCTTAATACTATTAGGGTTCCCAAATTAACAATTAGGGTTTTTTAATTATCATTATAATTCACAAAAATAATAATTAGGGTTTCTAAAATTTGTAATTAGGGTTTTTAATTAGCAAATTAGGGTTTTCAAATAAATAATTAGTGTTTCTCCTAATTACAGAAATTATATTATACACAGTAAAATTCATATAACACAATTACTGCTCAGTCTTAAACTCATAACCGATTTTAACAATTAGGGTTTAATAATACGACATGAGGGTTATGACCTAATTTACCATATTTGGCCCACCATTATCAGACTACAGATATACAGTACATATTTATAGCACTGAAAAATTAAAATATAATTAATATTATATTATTATTCTCGTCCCTTGATCAATACCCAAATTTAGGGTTTGGATTCCATATCTGGTTTATCTTTAATTAAGTTAAAATAATTAACTTAAATAATCTGAACAAATTCATATTATTATAATTCTAATAATCATTTTATATATTATTTAAATAATATAAAATCATGTTTTCATGGAAAATAATTAATAAAAATATTTCGCTTACAAAAAATTAATTACTATAGGAATATACTTTATAATGATCAATAATTCTAAAATAAAATTGTTTGAAATTATTCATGAAATAAATAATTTTATTTATCACATATATACATACACATTACTTGACACATATTCTCATCTTTAAAATAATAAAAAAATTTAATATGCAAAATTTCTTATTTATTTACATAGAAAATATCAGGTTATTACATTCACCCTCCCTTATAAGGATTCCGTCCCCGGAATCACCGTTGTAAAAACTCATACTTACAAGGGTACATAGCATACATAGTCATTTCAAATAGATCTCGATCAGATTTGATCGAACCGATCTTTAACTATTCAACATAAAGTTTGTCTATCTGTTTAAATGAAAGTTCGATTGCTAAGAGAACTCAAATTCCTTCTTCAAAATATTTTTATTAAATAATTTATTATATATTGGAAAATCATATCTATCGAAATATACAAGTTATACGAATAATACCTGGAGTTGCATTCTTAGTCATTTATTCTGGACCGTTATATTGAAAACTCTTGCGGTTGATTCTGCATTGGTTTGTTTGTTGAAGTAGGTTCCATTGTCACTAGAGTCCCACGCTTTTCCTTTACTCACGCTCCTGTATCCCTCCTTTTTGGACGGATCTTTCACCTTATGTCTCCGTTGATCCACACTTGAAACACCTCTTGTTCATCCTTGGATTGGGGCGTGCTAGGAGAGATATGTCCCTCCCCTTCACACTTGTAACACACAAACTACCCTTAAGACACTCTCCAGTGATTCTTTCCACAATTCCCACATCACAACCTGTTTCTTTCCACCTCCTGGCCTACTTCTGGTATTCCCGAAATTATCTCCTTTTCTTTTCCCAGTATTACTGCCTCTATTTTCTTCTCCGGCTCTAGCTTGATTTGCTTCCCACCAAAAGTTCGTCTCCCATTTCATCGTATAGGTGACAAAAGCTGTCTTTTGCCCATCCGTTACTCTAGCTATCACAAACATCTTTACAAGGTCAGTTGATCCTCTAAATCCTGGATATTTGATTGCTTTTAAGTCTTTGACGTTTGCTGATCGATTACTTGGTTGATTTCCCACGGCTGGTATTCCGTTCTGCATAGCTTGAACGTCCATATTCGCAAAATTTTGTGTCGGGTCTGGTTGTCCTCCAACTTTGTTGATAGGTTCTTCTGCCTTTTGGTTTTGTTTACGTCTTGGCGGCATTATCTGATTAAATAAAATCATGTTCATCTGACTAATCCCATCGTACTTTTCATAGCATAACACATACTGCTATAAACATCTGTTATCCCCTTTGCGACATAAAAGTCGGGAATCGCTGCCACAACTTATACAAAAGTTGAGAATATTACTTTACACCCATATACTTATCATATACATATCATAGAATCATACACATTAAAGTAACACTAATACTACTTATTTCATATGCCTTCACTAAGGATCATTTGCTTAGCATTCTATATATTCCTATTATTCTCAATAATCCTTTTACACATAACTATACCTAGTTCATCAAACCTTCCACGCATTATGAGTTTAGGAACTCACCACAAACATATGAGTTTAAGAACTCGAGCTTGATCTTTTATCCTGTAACTATACTCTACCTATCAATCATACTATCATTTCTGGGTCCAGTACTACACTTTCCTGTATAATCACCTTATTGAGATAGCTTTCAATGTGAGCTTCTATTTCAGCAATTGTCTTTGATATTGGTTCGGTTATGGATGTTGACTCCTTCTTTACGACCTGAGGGTATGCTAATCCTTATCTCACATAATATCTACACACTAACTATCTTGATTAACATATAGTATATACACACAACAATTAATAATTTTATACAAGTTATCTTTTATTTTGTTTAACGATGAATTTATTCAATTCATCTCCTTTTAAACTCTATATGAGTTATTTGTATTTTCAACGTTTCCCTCTGTTCTAAGGTTATAGCCTAAGGTCGATCCCACCTAAGGTTTCTAACCCTAAAGCTTTGATACCAACCTCATGGCCCCCCAAATCCGGTACTTGAAACTTCGAACTCGGTGCTTCACGATACCATTTGTATAAAATTTAATAATACTAATAATAATAATAATAATATAAAATTCAAACTTAATTTACATATGCATCAAAGTTTACTCCAGTGCACGAGAGACCTTTAAACATTTATTACATCATAGATAATAAGTATCATTATCTTAATAAACTATAACTATTACACAACATAATATAAATCTCATTCAAATGACTTTTCCTTTCCCTTGTTCTTGCTTTGAACCTTCCGGTTGGTCATACTTAACCTAAAAATATTTAAATTTAAAGCAAGAATGAGCATTGGATTGCCCAAATAAGTTATAACAACAATATATATTAGTTGAAGAATTAAATGTTTTCTTTGAAAGACACTTCTACAACGAATCAACAAATGAAGTAAAATTTGAACCAATAATAACAACATATCACTTCCATATGTAATCTTTGAAACTACGTATAGACTATAATCGGAGATCGATCGATTGACTATGAATATTGTTTTTCATTTTCGCTAGGGTTTAGCGAAACTTCATCCGCGAAAACCGTCATAACTTACTTAGCACAAGGGTGATCATCCCAATGTGCCTGTGTTGATCAATACTACATGCAAGAACGATATTATCGTTTCACTCTATCCACCTTAGGTGCACAAAAGTTTTCCCATATTCGGGATGTTCATACTTAGTCGGGAATCCGAACCAAAACAATCTGGTTGGATACAATAACGTTCTATCTTGTTCAACAATATTTTTATGTCTAGCTGAATCTAATAGCTTAGACGACTTTTAAGTCAAAGTATACATACTTGAAATCAATAAGTATGCATCAATATATGATTAAATACAATGGTTATCCAAGTGGGGACACTTGTCTAACCCTATATACGAATTAACGAATAGAATAAATATCTGAATTATACAATAATACAATGATCGGATAATGTAAGAACTTGTATGAATACAAAGATTGGATGCATAATGAATAATAATAGAGTTAATAATCTGGCACAATAATAATATAATTCTGAAACTTTCTTACTCATGTCCATTGCATAAAGGAAATGCAAAGGTAGGATACTTGCACAATGTAAATAATAGATCGATACTTACTCAATAATAATTGGATTAAGTTTAGAAACTTGTATAACATGATATACCCGCTTGCATTTAAATAAAAGTAGTGCATAAGGTTTAGATACTTGCATAATATGATATACTTGTTTGCACAAAATAAAAGTAGTGCATAAGGTTTAGATATCACCGAGTTCTACTTAAAATAACGCAACTTAGATTAATCTTTTATACAGCGACCTATCAGTAATAAGATCATTCGTTCGATTAGAATAATATATTGTATCACACAGTACTGCTAATTGCAGTCAACACATAACCTAATCACATTGTCACATATGTTTAACGGTTATTACATCATAAACAAACACATATCTAGTCAATTTATCTAAGTCCAGATCAATTTCTGAAATATTTTTGTGTACCGACGGCTTTATCGGGTAAATAACAAGTCTAAGACTCTATCGTGTAGTTCAATATTCGTTTCGATATTTTAAATATCAGTCATATTATTTTTCATAGCCTTATAATAATTTTTAAATAATTATTATACTTTATCATGAATTTTCAAACACTGAAATCATTATTAATTGATTTAAATATTAACAAATTCTATTATCATTAATATTTAATTAATATTAAACTATTAATAAAACTATTGCCAAAATATTAAAGTTATTTATAATAACTCAAAATATTTTTAAAGTATTAATATTACCTTTAAATGATTTTTAAATCAATAAAATTATTTTAAAACTATTTATTTAATATAATTATTAAATAAACTTAATATCATTAATATTAAATTATTATCGTATAATATTGATTTATTAATGAAATTATCCTTTAAATATTAAAAGTTATCTTTTATAACTTAAAATATCTTTAAACATTTTATTTTCCTTTAAAATGATTTTTCTAATATTAAAATCATTTTACATTACTTTATCTAATATAATTATTAAATGAATATAATATCCTTAATATTAAAATATTAATATTTTTCATGACAAAATATCAAAAGTTATATTTTATAACTTAAAATATTTTTATAATCTCTAAATTATTTTTATAAACATTTTAAATCATTAATTCTATTTTTCATCATTTATTTAATATCTTTATTAAATAACTTAATCATCATTAATATCTAATTAATAATGAAAATCATCACAAAATATTAAAATTATAAAAAATAACTTAAAATATCTTTTTATATCATAACCTATTTTTAAATGATTTTTCATGTATTAGAATCATTTTTAAATAATTTATTTAATATTATAATTAAATAAATTAAATACTTTTATATCCCAAAAATATTAAATATTCATGAATATAACCAAAATAATTAAAACTAATTTTCAGACTTTAAAATAATTTTTAGTAATTTATTTGGTATTTTTAATAATTAAAACTAATTTTTTTCTATTTTTAATTATTTTTCAGAATTTAGTAAAATAAAATTATTATAACCGACGCTATAGGCTATAGTGACATTTATCTGTCATGTTAGGTGTTCTTGGCCTCAAGAACACTGACAAGTCAGTGGTCGAGGTGCCCTGTTTGACCGAGTCTAATTCTTATCTCGAAATATTTCTGGGCTGCCTAATGGTCAGATCTTGTAGTGTTAATGTAACACTGCATGAAACAACAAATATCTAGGTCATACTTCATCACAATCAAAATTTATTAAGCCTTGAACTAGCTGTCAGGCGTGTTCATCATATTCTGGGCTGCCCAAAAAATTATAGTCGTTGCCGGTTAACGCCCTTTGTGGCCTTAAATCAGTTAATATGTTCATGTTAATTGTTTTCTGCTCGTCGGGCTATCTAGACAAACCATCATAGAACATGTTCCAAGCCATGGTAAAGTCTAAAAATAATTAATGAAAACGCGTTGGGGCTCACAAACTCGTGTCAGAGTCTGTTCTTCATTTCTAGGTTTTCCAGAAATGAAGAACCGAACGAGTATGCTACTTTGGATCCTTATATCTCGCGTTGTGTGTTTGCTATAAGTGATCTATTTATTTTAGATTGTAACCAACATGTAATACTATAAATCGAATAAATAAAACACATATAACATCAACAAAGCAAGTAGATTTAAGCCGGTCAAACCATGTCAGAAGACATGTTCTTGAGCTTTCTGGAATTTCCAGAAATAGATTTTGTGAACAAGCAGGCTAGTTTGACCTTCCACTGTGTTCAATATATTGATGATTTAAGGGATCTACAAGCATGTATTCATAGTACCCATAATAAGCTACAACTTAGTTACAATAACAGAATCAAAACAACAACACACTGGGAGATGTAGTCGCTGAAAACGCTTGTCGCCCCTCGTCTGGGGCACGATCCGGTTTTCCAGATTTTAAAAAGTCATGGTCGGTCAACGACCTTTGACCATGATTATCTGTCATTATCAGAATGATCTGATCCTGCTACAAGTTCTAGACTACAGACCTCATAGCATACTACAAATCCAAAACATAAAACACCCCAAATCATAAACCGAGAGAGATCCACAGCCTCTGACTTTTGCTTGTCAGACACAAAAATCATTTTTTTCCAGATTTTGAAAAATAACAAATTCTTACCTCTTTGTGAACAAATTCTTGATTTTATGCTTCTGATTTGATGTTGGTGTTCGTGGGGCTTGATTGGGGACTGAACTAACACTATAATTTCGTGGGTTTGAGCTTGAGAGAGAATGGCTAAGAGTGGGTTGCACAAATGAGCAAATATGAGACTTTCTCTTTCTTAATCTAGCAATTGGATTGATGCAATGAACTTGTATGCTAATGATGGCTGAGAATTGTAGCTTCTAGGTGCATAGATAAGTAGACTAGGATGGCTGGCCAGATCTTGCTAGATATTGTCTAACCAATAATTCAAGAATGGGATAAAAGGGCATTTTTGTAATTTCCTTTTTAATCTCAAGGGTATTCTTGTCCAAGGTGCTTGAATCTAGGGTTTAATCACTAGATTTTATATTTTAAAGTTTCCCAAATAATTACTAGGGTTTGAAAGATTAAAATTAAAGTGTAATAAAATTTTAATTAAACGCACTAATTTAAAATTAGGGTTTTAATAGGAAATTATGGTTTTTAAATTAGGGTTCCTTAATACTATTACGGTTCCTAAATTAACAATTAGGTTTTCTTAATTATCATTATAATTAACAAAAATAATAATTAGGGTTTCTAAAATTTGCAATTAGGGTTTCTAATTAGCAAATTAGGGTTTTCAAATAAATAATTAGGGTTTCTCCTAATTACAGAAATTATATTATACACAGTAAAATTCATATAACACAATTACTGCTCAGTCTTAAACTCATAACCGATTTTAACAATTAGGGTTTAATAAACCAGTCTTGAAGTGAATGAATTAGAAAGAACGAAGTAATACGACATGAGGGTTATGACCTAATTTACCATATTTGGCCCACCATTATCGACTACGATATACAAAGATATATTTATAAAGATCAAAAATTAAAATATAATTAATATTATATTATTATTCTCATCCTCGATCAATACCCAAATTTAGGGTTTGGATTCCATATCCGGTTTATCTTTAATTAAGTTAAAATAATTAACTTAAATATTCTAAACAAATTCATATAATAAAATATTTATTATTATAATTCTAATAATCATTTCATATATTATTTAAATAATATAAAATCATGTTTTCATGGAAAATAATTAATAAAAACATTTCGCTTACAAAAATTAATTACTATAAGAATATACTTTATAATGATCAATAATTCTAAAATAAAATTGTTTGAAATTATTCATGAAATAAATAATTTATTTATCACATATATACATACACATTACTTGACACATATTCTCATCTTTAAAATAAATAAAAAAATTTATTATGCAAAATTTCTTATTTATTTACATAGAAAATATCGGGTTATTACACTTGGTCTTCGTACATGCTGGCATTGTGGCGCTTCTGAGACTGAGACACATGCAATGCTATGGCTATGGCCATGATGCGATCTTAGGCAGGAATTAAATGACATTGGCATGACGACACAGTATACAGATTCTAGAATTTGCGATTCATGAAAAAATCGCAAAACATGCCAATTTCTACCAATTTCTTATTTTCTACACGAATTTAGACATACCCACATTATATAATTCATACATAATCACTACCCAACATTTATGTAATGATTTTAACCCATTAAAACACATAATTACAGAATTAAAATAAGTAATTTTCACTGTTCTTGATGTTCTTGAAGGTTTTGAACATAAATCATCAAAATTAATACTACGGATTCGTTATAACACCGAATCCGTTCATTTAAGGTTTGGTCTCTTCGTATCAACATGCAAATTCAAATAAGAGTGGGAATTTTACAAAAAACTTTTATGTTTGACATATTAAAATCACGTATAAAGCCATATGGCCATATTCCATATTCTGTAAGTTTTGAGCAACATATACGACATGTTTTATTATACTGAAGATTTGGTTTACATAATATATATATAATCAAATACGATATGGTAACATTTAACACATATACAAACTCATAATCATACCCTTCCCAATTACAGAGACTTTACAAAACTTTGAAAGCAATATTTATGAAAACTCAAACAACGTAAAAAGGGAATTTGGGTTTGGAGAATTTACCCAGAGTATAAAGTGTAGAGTATAAAGATAACAACTCTTTTTCAAAAGCTTCTTCAATCACAGAGTTTCTCACAACTCCTCTTAATTCTGTCTTGAATTTCTCAATTTCTCTCTAACTAGTTTTATCAGACTTAGTAAAATGAAGAAATAAAGAAGACGTCGTATATCAATTAAACTGACGCGTTGTGGAGGTTAGTTATCCAATCATGGGTTAACTGCCCTCAACCTGCACTAGTGCCATGTTTGGCTAGCCTTAATAGGCTTATTCCCATTTAATTTAATAGCTCTTTTATCTTATAGTTTAAATCATGTCACACCCAATTCAAATATCTTATTTAATTTATTTTAAATAAAATATAATAATTTATCATAAATTCACACAATCATATAATTAATTTTCTCATTAATTAATTATATCAAATTATTAAATCTCTAATTAATTATTAAATTAATTAAAATAACATTAGGCTTATTAAATATTTCTTTTAATTCAATAAGCTCAAATAATTACATACTTGAATAATAATTATTCTCCACATTAATTTAATTAATATAATACATATAATTAAATTAATCTATCACGATTGCATCAATTAATTATTTAATATAATAATAAAATCATCAAAAATATTTATTTACTTCAATAAATATTAAAATTAAATTACAAAAATCTCGTTCGTCACACTCAAAGTAGCAATCAAATTACAAAAATAGCGGAAGCAAAGTAAAATCATATTTTAAATTTTTTCACAAACCAGTTACCCAGATCATCCTTTATGCATACTATTAATTAAAACGAAAAACAAGAAGTTATGGAATCATACCCTTGTAGATACGAGCTTCCACAGGTACGAGTTCACCTCCTACTTCTCCGCGATCTCCTTAAATTTCTGGGTAGATTCCTTCATTTGATCAATGTTAGCCACCCAAGTGTATGACCTCTAGAGGTGATCCACCAAGAAAGAATAATTTTCAAGAGGAACGGTGTATTGGCTCAAACCCTAATTTTTCCTATCTCTATAGAAAAAGGGGCGTACTCTCCAACAACTTGGAATTACATATATATGATATCTGATATAAGACTCCTCTTATAAAGATATCAGGTAACCCTATTTAATTAAAAATAAGGTATTTATTTAATTAAAATCTTTTAATTAAATAAGCTCCCTACTCTTATTAGGTATAATTAATTAAACTCCTTTAACTAATTTTCCCTCCTAATCCTATTAGGAATAAATGAGAGTACTTATATTAAATTAATTCCTAAACTCTTTTAGAAATTAAAATAATAATAATTGTAATAATATTAATAAGACTCTTCTTATTAATTTATATTTAATATTTCTAAAATATTAAATAATAAATATTAAGTTATTTAATTTATTCTATCACCATAGATTAAATTAAATATACTTAACATATTATTACGATTATGCCATTAACTTCTTAAATAATTATTCTTCCTTTTATGGTGTGACCATTTAGGTTCTCCATATTAAACCGGTTGTGAATAAATCAATTAGAACAATTCTAATCTTATTTAAATAAATAAATTAAACGATTAATTTATTTAAATAAATAATATTTATTCTACAATAGGGATAAGTCTCCCAAGCGATCAACGACTTATCAGTTAATATAGATTTCAACATTAATCATAAAAGAACCTTTGAGTTAATAGTTACCGTACAATTCAATCCTTCAACCATACAATATCCCAATTAAATATAAGACATGGAATTACTGTCAAGTCTTATTTTATTTAATTATATGTATTTCGATTTCCAAATGCACAACTCCTAATGAATGCAAATTAGAAACTACTTTCTAATTTCATTCCACCTTGGCCAAGGATTCTTGGGTTGTCATTTATCGAATCACATAGGACATTTCTCTTCTTTTACTAGAAATGGTAGATTCTTTATTGATCATTCATTATCTCCATATATAACTTATTACACCCAAGCATACCCTTTGATATACCCTAAAGGTCTTAAGGAATAAGTCAAAGTGTAATTCATTATATATAAGATACTATGATGATCTCAAGCCTAAGGATCATTTGTACTACTATCACTACATGAATTGCTATTTACAGGAAAGTAAAACTACATTAGGTATTCCTTAGTGAGTCGCGTTCAGTGAACTTATTCTCTAATAAGCACCTAAATACTTGCTTAAGTGTATCTACACAAATGATCATGAGATCAATCATCCTCATCCAATGAGCAAGCAACGTACGTACCAATCTATCCGATTTTACTAATCCCCTTTTTAGAAATCCATTGATTGGGAACATTTTAGTTTTAAATTATCTAGGAATTTAGATCTCATTAGCATGATCTCATCATGATTCTAAAAGCATTGCTTAAAACTATGGGTTTATCACATATTATTAAAATAACACCATGTAGATAATAAAATGCCTTTAATAAATAATTCTTTTATTAATAAATAAATAAATAAGATTGATTACAAAGTATATGCTTTATCATCATACATGATTGGCTTGCATGCATACTAATTTCAATCTCCCACTTGCACTAAAGCCAATCGTCGTGGTATCTCATACACATCTTCTCAAAGTGACGATCAAACTACTGTTGTTTTAACGCTTTAGTAAATGGATCTGCAATATTGTCTTGAGAGTCCACATGCTCCAGGGTGACGTCTCCTCTTTTAATGATCTCTCTGATCAAATGAAATCGCCGCAACACGTGTTTGGATTTCTGATGAGACCAGGGTTCCTTAGCTCACAAGCAATGACTCCAAAGTTGTCATAGAATAAAAGGCACCGAGTCCCGTAATACTAGGAACCACACCAATTTCTTGTAATAAACTTCGTCATCCAAACAACTTCTTTTGCGCCTTCACTTGCGCCTATGTACTCATCCTCTATTCTTCGAATCAAGAATCGCTTGCTATTTGGAACTCTTCCAACTCATCATACGCCCACCGCTTAAGGTAAACACATACCCCGAAACGGATTTACTGTCATCTTGGTCTGTTTGAAAACTTGAGTCTGTTAAGCCCTCTAGTTTCGATTCAGATCCACCGTAGACAAGAAATACATCCTTAGTTCTTCTTAAGTACTTTAAGATATTTTTCACTTCCTTCTAGTGTTCTTTTCCTGGATTCGACTGATATCTACTTATTACACTAAGTGCATGAACGACATCTAGTCTAGTACATATCATACCATACATGATAGATCCTATTACTGAAGCATAAGGAATCTTACTCATACGGTCTGTGACGCCCCCCAAAATAGGTCCATTCCATCCAACCCATTCTGAGTCGCCAAATACATGGTACAGAATAACTACATCTTTATTAATACATTTGTCGTGCAAAATACGACAACATATATACTGTGAGTTTAAATACAGATATTGTCATCTAGACAATATCCACATACAAATAAATCCTCATCATAATTATTGATACATTATTTTACAACAATGGTGAGGACTACTAAACAACTCTCCTAGAACTTTCATTCCATACCCCCCGACTGCATTTTGCTATATTCTCGCGCCTCGAGAAGAAAAATGGAACAAAAGGAAAAGGGTGAGCTCGACTAGCCCAAAGAAGAATATTATGACTAAGATAATATACAACAAAATTATCGTTAGTCTTCAACAGGAAAAAATATAATAGAATACAATAGACAACAAGTTTTAAATCAATATTCGCAATGAAATAATAATTCATTAGAAGAGTTAAGTAGAGAATGCAAACTACTATCTTCTATGTATGAATTTTAAAGTTCATCATCAATATTTTTATCCTGTAACATCAATCAATATATATCTTGGAATCATATATTCATCCTTGCACTACTGTGCCAAGGACATTCACCATTGGTCATGTTCATCTAAACACTGCTCATCTTTGCACTACGGGCCAAAGATATTCATCGAAATCATTCATCTTTGCACTACTAAATAAAAGATATTCATCGAAAATCATTCATCTTTGCACTATGGGCCAAAGATATTCATCATAACTCATTCATCTTTGCACTACAGGCCAAAGATATTCAATAATATCATTATTTAAGACTGAGGATGATGAAAAATATTTTTAAAGAAACGAATCCAGTGAAACAAAATGACAAGGATTAAGGATTAAGGATTCGTACTTTGTTTTATCCACGTCCAAAAATACCTCAAAAATAATCATAGTGGTGTAAAATTCAAGAATGATCAAAACATGGATACAATCAAAGCTAGTATCCATAATAGATATTTTGGACAAAAAGAAGAATTTCATTTTTCGGTGAATAGTGCCGTATTCGTGAATAGTGCCGTATACGTGAATAGTGTCGTATACGTGAATAGTAACTCCGACACCAAAAGATAGAAATTTCACAACAAACATCTTCACGCTTTGTGAATAGTACTCGTGAATAGTAACTCGTGAATAGTAACTCATGAATAGTAACCCCGACACGAAAAAGTTCCAAATTTGATAAAAAGTTCCAACCAATATTTCAGCATAATGATATTGAAGAAATAATATCATTTGAAAAGAAAATAACATCCCTTACCTTAAAAGACAAGATTTAGTTGAAACACCTTGATATAGGCTATGACTTGAACTTGCACCAGATAGAAATACTCAAAGTATACTCAAAATACTCACAAGAATACGCTCGATAATATAGAGAGAGAAAACTTCAGCTTTACGGTGTGATTTTCAATTCTAACCTAAGCACTTATTTATAGGAAATTGCTTAGAACACCAAAAGTAGAAAATTTAATATAATATTAATATATTATATAACAATTCCTACGCACTCATTCTAGAGTTTGATTTCAGCCACTTAGCATTTCACACATGCCACCTTCTAGAAAAACTAATAAAAAAAAAGTTTTTATATAATAAATAATTAAAACTTCCAAAATCAATTCTTTCTTGAGCTTCGTAACTTCAATAATTCATAATAAATAGCCCTTTTATCAGAAAATTTGAATCTCGCGAGTTTTTATAGGAAATTCAATTCTCTACAACTTTGCGGAAGAAAGTTTTTCCAAATTCCAAACATGAAATTGACCAAATCCACAAACAGGCGATTTTACGTGCTATAATCAAATTTCAAATCGATAAATGGGGTCCACCGACATGTTTAACATGTTTTAAACATTTTGGTAACAACAATACTCCTCCTCCACATATACTCATATATCTCACATTCATCGTAAAAATATCATCGTTAATATATTATTAAAATAATATATTTAAATGAATTATTTTATCGAGAAAAGATAAAATATTAATTTTCAACAATTGTCACATTAAAATTTTCTCTCATAAAATCAATATTTTCCTCATCGTATGAATCAATAATTAATTATTCACAAATAATATTACGTAATCACAATATTGACAACCAGTGCGCCTCAGGAAAGAGGGGCTTTCCAATAAAGATTTCTCTCATCTTGGCAATTAATTAGGTGACCAAACCTCTCCTTAGATGAACTTTCTAGACATTGCCAATAATGTTATCTAATAATATTATTCAGATAATATGAATTATTGCTTCGATAATGAAAAATAATTGTAATGACAATTATTGAAACAACAAAGAATATAAAATATCAACGCAAAGAATTATTGAATCAATAAAATAAAATAATCGAATAATGAATTATTGTAACCATTATTGAGTAGTGCCTTCTTACGTAAGAATCAATAATTGGTGCAATACCGTGTCTTTCTTGTAATAACGCCAGACATCGTGTTTTTAACCACCGGGTATTCAACAATTAAAAAGCAGAATAACTACGCCATTATTTTTAAACAACTTATTTTTGTCATTTTCTTCTCCAATCGCTTTCCGTTATGGGGCCCACACATGGTCGCTACCGTCGCATTTAATATTCTCCACAGCATTTAATATTCCACGACCAAACGAATATTCTCCAACAATAATGAATATTATATCACCACTTGCTTATTTAAATATTTGCGCATTTTACCCATAACTAACCACATTAATCAAATCCACCTTACTATTTCAAAATAATAAATAAAGGAAATTCCTTTTTATTTAAAAAATTTTGGGTCTTACAACCTCCCTCCTTATGAAATTTCGTCCCTCGAAATTGACGTACGACACTCGTGTTTCAAAAGATGAAAATACGTCGCTTTCATTTTCGCTTTCCAACTCCCGTGTCATTTCCTTAATAGCATGGTTTCTCCACAAAACTTTAACTTGTGGTATAACCTTCGCGTAGGACATGCTCCTTCCTATCCAAGATCTTGACAGTACCTCCTCATACGTTAAGTCTTCTTTATCTCGTCCTGGGTTCTAACTCAATGACGTGGTTCGTCGTCCACATATTTACGTAACATCGATACGTGAAAAACGTTATGAACACGCGTCATACTTGGCTTGCGTAAAGCGAGTCTATAGGCCACGCTTCCTATTCAATCGAGAATTTCAAATGGATTAATAAATCGAAGGTTTGAGCTTTCCTCACCTCACCGATTCTCATTTTTGAAATAACAACTTCTTGCACCTCCTTCTTCAAATTCATCAGCTCCGGTGTGTAGCTTGAACAACTTTAACTTTATCGATTATACTCGTATATCATCACGTGGGTACCTAGAGTTTTCATCTCCATCTCTATTATTTGTAAATTAAACGAAATTAGTTTTTGACAATATCGTACTCGTACTTGTATACGATCTTCTACTCAACACGTCAGCTACCACGTTCGCTTTTCCAGGATGGCATGGTCAGAACATGTACTGAAATGAGTCTCCTCTTGAGTTCTTCGAAGCTCTTCCCACATTCTTTGCTCCATTCGAATTTTGTATCTCTACGAGTCAGTTGCGTTAATGGAATAGCGATTCGAGAATATCCTTCAACGAATCTCCGATAATAACCAACTAAGCCTAGAAAGCTACATATTTCGATTACCGACTTAGGTTGTTCTCAACTGTGACTCACATCCCAATGACACCTATCAGTTTACTATCACACGAATATGTCCCTACGGAGAGTCTGGCTTCGGTGTATTCCACAAAGGAAGTCACCAGATAAAGGCTCGGGTATCAACTTCTATAGTTGGGTTTTAACTCCTGAAGTTCAATAGGAGCCATTCGATATGAAATTTTAGAAATGGGTTTTGTACCGGATTTAAAGTCGATACAAATCCAATATCACACTTTGGGAGTAAGCCAAGAAATTCTTCAGGAAATACGTCAGGAAAAATCAATAACAACAGAAATATTATTCAAATCTGACGTGTCTTTATTAAAATCCATAACATGGGCTAAGAAAGCTTGACATTCGTTTTTCAATAAACAAATGGCTTTATAATTTAATATGAAAGAGTTTGACTTCAATGGTTTGGTTGCTTGAATTCGAATAACAGGTTGCTTGAGAATATGAAAACTAACAACCTTACGAAAGCAATAAATTTTGGCATGATGAGTAGTTAACCTTAAAATCACATCAAAAACAAATATCTCTATAGAAATAAGGTTAACAGGTAATGTGATAGTGCCAACCTGAATCAAGCAAGATTTCTAAACAACGGATGTAATAAAATTTTCTCTTAACGGAGTATCCACAGATAGGTCAAAGTCTAATTTCTCCGTAGTCAAATTCAAACGTTGAGAGCAAGCAAGAGAGATAAAAGAATCGGTAGAACCGGTATCTAGTAAGGTATAAACTTCGCAAGAATTTATGATTAACTAACCCGTGCTAAACTCGTTCGGGTTCCTCGCATTTTGACCGGTCACGACAAACGCTCTTCCAGGAACCGTTGACTTTGACTTTTCCGGACATCCTTTTGAGTCACCATCCTCATTGGACTTGGTTTCGCTCTCAGACACTCTCGAGCTATATGTCCTTCCTTTCCACAATTATAGCATACACGAACTGCTAGGGCGCTTTGACCGATATGTCTCTCTTTCCCAAGATTTATAGCATATGACCGGGGTGGTCATTCTCCTCCCTTGAACCGATTCTTCCAAGCGCCGACGCTTCACACATGGTTATTGTTGAACCTTCTCTTCTTGAAATGTCCACTTGAGTCACCTCTCCTATTATCATGGCCACGATTACCACCCAAGTGGTTACCGCCTTTGTCCGTATTCTTTCCTCCCCGCTGGTTATCATCGTTTTGATGACTGCTGTCACCGATATGACCCTGGTTGTGGTCCCTTGGTTGAACATACTCGTTATCACGCTCTAATAATTGAGCCCTGTTTACAACATCTGAATATAAAGAAAATTTATGAGAGATAAGATATTGTCGAATCTCGGGCTTTAGACCCTCGTAAACATACGCGTCATTCGTCCTCATTTTCCACCAAATGAGGTGCAAACCTCGACAACTCATAAACTTCGCCCATCATCTTTGAGACACCGCCATGTTGTTCTCGCTCTGCACTAATAAACTCCACTTCCTTCATATGACGAACACTTTCGGAAAGTATTTGTCATTAAATAGTTTCAAACGCTCTCCCAAGACATCTTTGAGCGCAATGATGGGTACGCTTCACGAGACTCCCACCAAAGAGTCCGCCTTTCGCCACGAAAACATAAAGGTGGCGAATGGAACCTTCTGCTCCTCCGTGCATCCCAAGACATCGAATATCTTCGTGATTTGCTTGACCCATGTTTCCGCCATGATCGGATCAAAGCTTTCCTTAAATTCTCGTGGTCCCAACTCTTTGAACTGCTTGGCTGTGACAACCCGTGAATTGCTATCATTTCCTCCTATGTTTTGAACACGAGTCTCCCTCGTCTGATTTTGCATGAACTGCAAAAAGCTTCTAAATATCCCCTCGTTCATCATCTGCTCAGTGGTATTGTTCACAGGAGGAACATTGCCAGCCTGTTGCACGTTCTCCTCGTTGGTGAGTACAGGCATCTCCACGGTCTCATTCACTCCACTGTTAATATTCTCAGTCGACATTCTCAAATACTGTCATAAAACAAGGGTTAATTAAGGAAATCAATATATCACATAATATCCCTATATACTAACCAACTATCAAATAAGCTTAGGTAGGACACACTAGCGAAGGATTTACTCGCCTCTCCCTCCTAGTTCTATTCCCCGCTCTCCGCCAGAGATCATATCCCTAAGCTCTGATACCAATTGTGACGCCCCCAAAATAGGTCCATTCCATCCAACCCATTCTAAGTCGCCAAATACATGGTACAGAATAACTACATCTTTATTAATACATTTGTCGTGCAAAATACGACAACATATATATTGTGAGTTTAAATACGAGATATTGTCATCTGCATAATATCCACATACAAATAAATCCTCATCATAATTTTTGATACATTATTTTACAACAATGGTAAGGACTACTAAACAACTCTCCTAGAACTTTCATTCCATACCCCGACTTGCACTTGCTATATTCTCGCCTCACGAGAAGAAAAAAATGGAACAAAAGGAAAAGGGTGAGCTCGACTAGCCCAAGAAAGAATATTATGACTAAGATAATATACAACAAAATTATCGTTAGTCTTCAACAGGAAAAATATAATAGAATACAATAGACAACAAGTTTTAAATCAATATTCGCAATGAAATAATAATTCATTAGAAGAGTTAAGTAGAGAATGCAAACTACTATCTTCTATGTATGAATTTTAAAGTTCATCATCAATATTTTTATCCTCGTAACATCAATCAATATATATCTGAATCATATATTCATCCTTGCACTACAGCCAAGGACATTCACCAAATTAGTCATGTTCATCTAAACACTGCTCATCTTTTTCACTACGGGCCAAAGATATTCATCGAAATCATTCATCTTTGCACTACTACGCCAAAGATATTCATCGAAATCATTCATCTTTGCACTAAAGCCAAAGATATTCATCATAACTCATTCATCTTTGCACTACAAAAGCCAAAGATATTCAATAATATCATTATTTAAGACGAGGATGATGAAAATATTTTTAAAGAAACGAATCCAAAGAAACAAAATGACAAGGATTAAGGATTAAGGATTCGTACTTTGTTTTATCCACGCCCAAAAATACCTCAAAAATAATCATAGTGGTGTAAAATTCAAGAATGATCAAAACATGGATACAATCAAAGCTAGTATCCATAATAGATATTTTGGACAAAAAGAAGAATTTCATTTTCTAAGAATAGTTCCAGATTCGTGAATAGTCTTGTGTATCGTGAATAGTAACTCAGACACCAAAAGATAGAAATTTCACAACAAACATCTTCACGCTTTGTGAATAGTACTCGTGAATAGTAACTCGTGAATAGTAACTCATGAATAGTAACTCGTGAATAGTAACTCATGAATAGTAACCCCCGACACGAAAAAGTTCCAAATTTGATAAAAAGTTCCAACTAATATTTCAAAGATAATGATATTGAAGAAATAATATCATTTGAGAAGAAAATAACATTCCTTACCTTAAAAGACAAAGATTTCTAGTTGAAACACCTGATATAGGCTATGACTTGAACTTGCAATCAGTATAGAAATACTCAAAGTATACTCAAAATACTCACAAGAATACGCCGATAATATAGAGAGAGAAAATTTGAGTTTAAGTGTGATTTTCAATTCTAACCTAAGCACCTATTTATAGGAAATTGCTTAGAACACCAAAGTAGAAAATTTAATATAATATTAATATATTATATAACAATTCCTACGCACTCATTCTAGAGTTTGATTTCACCCACTTAGCATTTCTCACATGCCACCTTCTAGAAAAACTAATAAAAAAACGTTTTTATATAATAAATAATTAAAACTTCCAAAAATCAATTCTTTGAGCTTCGAACTTCAATAATTCATAATAAATAGCCCTTTTATCGTAAAAATTTGAATCTTGCGAGTTTTATAGGAAATTCAATTCTCTACAACTTTGCGTAAGAAAGAAAGTTTTTCCAAATTCCAAATGAAATTGGCCAAAATCCACAAGCGAGGCGATTTTACAAAGTATAATCAAATTTCAAATCGATAAATGGGGTCCAATTTACATGTTTAACATGTTTTAAACATTTTTGGTAACAACAATACTCCTCCTCCACATATACTCATATATCTCACATTCATCGTAAAAATATCATCGTTAATATATTATTAAAATAATATATTTAAATGAATTATTTTATCGAGAAAAAGATAAAAGATTAATTTTCAACAATTGTCACATTAAAATTTTCTCCTCATAAAATCAATATTTTCCTCATCGTATGAATCAATAATTAATTATTCACAAATAATATTACGAGAATCACAATATTGACAACCAGTGCGCCCTGGGAAAGAGGGGCTTTCCAATAAAGATTTCTCACTTCTTGGGCGCCGCAATTAGGTGACCAAACCTCTCCTTAGATGTAACTTTCTAGACATTGCCAATAATGTTATCTAATAATATTATTCGGATAATATGAATTATTGCTTCGATAATGAAAAATACTTGTGTAATGACAATTATTGAAACAACAAAGAATATAAAATATCAACGCAAAGAATTATTGAATCAATAAAATAAAATAATCTTTGAGCGATAATTATTGTAACCATTATTGAGTAGTGTCTTCTTACGTAAGAATCAATAATTGGGACAATACCGGTAAGCATTGTTGCGATAACGCCAGACATTCGTGTGTTTTAACCAACGGGTATTCCAACGATTAAAAAGTAATAACTACGTCATTATTTTTAAACAACTTATTTTTGTCGCTTTCTTCCTCCAATCGCTTTTTCCGTTATGGGGCCCACACATGGTCGCTACAGGTCGCATTTAATATTCTCAAACGGTCAGACGAATATTCCACGACCAAACGAATATTCTCCAACAATAATGAATATTATATCACCACTTGCTTATTTAAAATATTTGCGCATTTTACCCATAACTAACCACATTAATCAAATCCACCCTTACTATTTCAAAATAATAAATAAAGAAAATTCCTTTTTATTTAAAAAAATTTCGGGGTCTTACACGGTCTCTCTCCTTAGGTGTCTTTGGGGCCTGTTTCTTTGAGAGATGTATTCCATGGCTCATCGGCATGAGACCTCTTTTGGAATCTTCCATGCTAAACCTCTTTAGCATCGAGTCAATGTACGTTCCTTGGGACAAGCCAATCATCCTTTTAGATCTATCTCTATGGATCTTTATCCCCAAAATATAGGATGTTTCTCTAAGTCCTTCATGGAGAAGTGTTTAGATAACCAGATTTTAATTGATTGTAGCATAGGAATATCATTCCCTATCAGTAATATATCATCAAAATATAATATGAGGAATGAAACAGCACTCCCACTAACCTTCTTGTACACACATGGTTCATCTTTATTTTTGATAAAATCAAACTCTTTGATTGTCTCATCAAAATGGATGTTCCACCTACGAGAAGCTTGCTTCAATCCATAAATGGATCGTTGTAGCTTACAGACTTGATTTGTTCCAACCTTTGAAACAAATACCTCTGGTCACGTATCATATACACATCCTCCTCAAGTTTCCCATTGAGGAAGGCCGCCACGTCCATCTCGCCAGATTTAGTCAGTCATAAGTCAAATCGCAACCAAAATCCGAATGGACTTGAGCATTGCTACTAGTGAGAAGGTTTCGTCATAGTCAACTCCTTGTCTTTGTTTGAAACCTTTTGCGACTAGTCGGGCCTTATAGGTCTCTACCTTGCCGCCCTGCTCCGCCTCTTTCTTTTAAAGACCCATTTACACCCAATAGGCTTAATGCCTTCAGGTGGTGAAACCAAAGTCCATACTTGGTTTACATACATGGAGTCCATCTCGGATTTCATGGTTTCTTGCCACTTCTCTAAGTCTTTATTACTCATAGCCTGTTCGTAATTCAATGGATCATCATCATCTATGATGCGTACCTCATCGTCATCCTCTATGACAAGTCCATACCTATCAGTTATCTTTGGTACTCTTCTAGATTTACGAATAGGGTGTGGTATAGAAGGAATCTCTACTTGGTTAGGTACCTGACTTTGATCTATAGTATTTTGTGGTTCTTGAACCTCTTCAAGATATATCTTACTATCACTGACCCCTTCAAGGATAAACTCCTTTTCCAAGAAGGCAACATGTTTTGCAATAAACCCCTTTTGATCAGTTGGATGAAAGAAATAATACCCTGATGTTTCTTTAGGGTATCCTACAAATCTACATTTGTCAGATCTAGTATGTAGCTTATCATTTTCAAACTTTTTGACATAAGCTGGACAACCCCAAGTCTTAACATGCTTAAGATTTGGTTTTCCTCCCTGTCCATAACTCATATGGGGTCTTGGGGACGGATTTTGTAGGTACCTTGTTAAGTAGCTACGCAACCGATTCTAAGGCATATCCCGAGAAGAAAACTGGAAGGTCAGTAAAGCTGATCATGGATCAAACTATGTTCAACAATGTTCGATTTCTCTTTTCAGATACACCATTCATCTGTGGCGTCTCTGATGGAGCCCATTGTGAGGTTATACCATTTTCTTTGAGACAATTGAGAAACTCACCACTTAAGTATTCTCCTCCTCGATCAGATCAAAGAATCTTAATACTCTTACCAGTTTACTTCTCTACTTCACTTCTGAACTCTTTAAACTTTTCAAATGATTCAGATTTGTATTTCATTAAATACACATATCCAAATCTTGAGTGATCATCGATGAATGTAATAAAATAAGAATACCTCCTCGTGCGATCGTTGTTGTCATAGGTCCACATACATCCAGTGTACCAATGCTAACAACTCTGTAACTCTTTCTCCTTTTCCACTAAAAGGAGATTTAGTCATTTTGCCCATGAGACAAGATTCACAAGTTGGATATGATTCATAATTCGATAGCTCTAGGAGACCATCTTTATGCAACTTGGATAATCTTGTTTCTTTAATATGACAGAGTCTACAGTGCCACATGAAAGTATAATTAACATCATCTCTTCTCTTTTTCTTAGTTCGTTCAATTTGAAGTATATTTTCATGCAAGTCAAGTATATAAAGTCCATTTCGCAAATTACCAACACCATATAAAACATTATCATTATAAATAGAACAAATATTGTTCTTTATTATAATATTAAAACCATCAATATCTAATACAGAGATAGAAATAATGTTTCTAATGATATTTGAAACAAAATAAAAATTATTTAAAATAATGAACTTGCCCGTAGGCAGTGCTAAACAATAAGTCCCTACAACTAATGCAACAACCTTTGCTCCATTTCCTACTTGTAGGACGACCTCATCCTTGCTCAGCTTTCTACTTCTGACCAGTCCCTGCATATTATTACATAAGTGAGAACCACAGCCGGTATCCAATACCCAAGTAGAAGATTGACTTTCAAAAAAATTAATTTCAATCATAAACAAACCTTGATTAGGATTTGAAGCTTCTCCAAGCTTCTTCTGCTTTTGTTCCGCAAGATAATCCTTGCAGTTCCTCTTTCAGTGACCTGGCTTGTTGCAATGGAAGAAAATTCCTTTGCTAGCTAGATCAGATATCTTTTGATCCTTAACTTTTGCCTTACCCTTAACCTTCTTGGATTTCTTTTTTTGAGAAGATACCTTGGGCCTCTTCCTTTTTTTGGAAGAATCATCCACCATTACGAAATGGTCCTTCTTGGATGGGAAGTGACCTTCAGCGGTTTTCAACATGTTAAGTAATTCAGGCAAGCTGACATCTAACTTATTCATGTGCAAATTCACAACAAATTGTGAGAAGGTGTTCGGGAGTGACTGCAAGATTAAATCTTGACTCAACTCTCTATCCATGACGAACCCAAGTTATCCAAGACGTTCAATCATATTGATCATCTTTAAGATATGAGTCTCAACGATAGTACCCTCGGTCATCCGAGATCGGAAGAGCTCCTTAGATATTTCATTTCTAGTAGTCCTACTTTGCTCACCATACAACTCTTGAAGGTGCAGTAGCATAGTAGGAGCATCCATGATTTCATGCTGACGCTGAAGCTCGTTAATCATGGACGCAAGCATGATGCATTGAGCCACAGATGCATCATCTTGCCACTGTTTAAAAGTAGCAATCTCTTCCTCAGAGGCTGTCTCTACAACTTTTGCAGGTACGGGCGAATTTAGGACATAAGAAATCTTTTCAACAGTGAGAACAATTCTCAGATTCCTTAACCAGCCTCCGTATAATTCGGTCCGATCAGTTTGTTAGCATCAAGTATGCTACGCAATGAAATTAGTGAATGTGACATTTTCAAAATTCTGCATGTAAAAAGATAATATTTTAGCAAACATTCAATTAATTAATTACCAAAATAAATTAGGTCTTATTTTATATTGGTATCTCCCACTATTTTCTTCAAACTATATTACCCTCGTTTATATAGTTCGGCAAAATCTAATTAAAATTTTTGCTAGTGAGAATAGGTAGACAACTTCTTGTCAATTACATCATCATGTAACTCTTTATGTTTTGCCTCTTAGATTATTTTGATCAAGTGGTGGCACATCCGAATCAAAATTATCTAAGTTAAGTTCAACCTAGCACTTCCATATATTCAAAAAAGAAAAATATTGTCCTTGTGGTGACACAACAAAATAATATTGTTTAATTTTTTTTATAAGCATCAAATGTGATAAATTAACATCTTAAATATTTAATACTTGCCTTGTGGTGACACAACAAACTCATATTAAATATTTAATACTCTATTAATTTTATCATGCTAGAAGGCGACGTTCGATAATATCTTTGAATGTTTAAGACTTAATATATAAAAACTCTTAGGGATTTGTTATTATTCGTCTCATCTTGTTTAGCGCACATGCAAATATATGTATAAAATACGGGTCATATTATTAAACATGTGAAGCATGTTTGCATAATATATAATATATATAATACTAGCATGCACATATAGAATACTATATTCTACCCGGATTGATTATGGACTTTTATTCTAGTTTGGTTCACTAAAGCCACCAAGTGAACCAAAAGATCAAACCCTAGAGTGCAAGAATAACCATTTAAATATAACTATTATATTTAAACACGAGCTCTATTACAAACGGGTCTTCAAGCGCTCCTTGATCTCCGGTTCTTCGAAAATAATTCTAACTAATCCTATTACATAAACTATTTAATTTAAATAGGAACCTTGATCAACAGTTAAGGGGAAGTACATAGGAGATATATATAATTTACATTAAGAAGAAAACCAGAAAAGACGAGGTACGCAGACCTCATTTAATAAAACTCATTCATTCAAACATCCAACTAAAATAAATTCAATCACATTGGTTAATAGTCCATAATCAATCTCATTTATTATCATACATATCAACATATGTATCAATAAATAAAATCATTCCATATATACATGAGTATCATTTAATGGACAATTTTAAGTTGCATGAAATCTAATTTCAAGATTAAAATAAACTCTTTATTTTAATTATAAAATTATTAAAATTTCTTCCGTTAATATATATATATATATATATATATATATATATATATATATATATATCATGATTCGCGAATATTTTATATATATATAAGAGATTACAACGTATATATATAATACACCTTTATGGTGATTCACGTTAGAATTTAAAATAGATTCCCTGTAAAACTAAAGTAATCATATTCCTCTTAAAATAAAATAATCATTATCCCTTGTAAAATAAAGTAATCATTATGTATATAAAACCGTATAACATGGATAATGGTTATGCATGATTAACTTTTTGAAGAAAAAGAAATCCGTGATTTGCGTGGCCACCGATTGTATAAATATATATAATCTGCTCCAAAAGACGGACTCAGCGAGAATCACAAAAAAAAAGCTTTGCGTTTTTCATAAAACAGGTCTTGCGTTTTTCATAAAAACAAATAATTTTATACAACAAATAATACACAATAAATTATTTTAAATACATACCCATACATATATAGAAAGAACAATTACATTTTCTATTATATTTTTAAAAATAATTAAAACAATAGTGCACTCTTAAAATAATTATAAAAGTATTACATTTCCTATATTTATTTATAAAAATAATACATTTGTCCCAAACTAAGGGTTCAGAGTCATGATTTACGTAGAGAGAGAGATCACCAAAATAGATTTGATGGGTTTCAATTTCTACTCTCATCTAATCCCTTTTCTTCTCAACAACCAATGTTGTTATATTTTTTTCTTTTTCTTATTCTTCTTTACTTTCACTATCCTCTCTTTCTCCATTCTCATCTCATATCTTTATCGAAGGATCTGCCTTTTGCCGGAGATTTCTTTAGATTATCAATCACTTGGATTTCAAATCAATGGCTCTGTATATTGTTCCTGCATATTTTGAAAATATATTTCCTACATAATGTTGTAGTAGAATATGAGTTTTCCTGCATATTGTTCCTTATCGAAGGATCTGCTCTGCCTTATGTCCTGCATATTGTTTCAACATCAATGGCTCTGTTCCTTATGAACTGCATATTAAAGAAATCGGAATGCTTAAAAAGGAACAAAATGGGCTCTATTCCTTATGAAGAAAATGGGCTCTGAAATCGGAATGGGCTTTTTCTTTTTTCTTTTTTGAAGTAGAATATGAGTTTAACATGGAATTATGAGGGGGTGTTTGGGTGTAGTTTTTTCATGGTACAGTTGGTAGCCAAACATTCGTACCAAGGTAACCAATTTAGTTTTGTTAAGTTACCATTTTTTTTGAATGTGATACAATTAGTAGCCAAACCTTCATAAAATTGGTTGCCAAACTTTTAGACCAATGTAACCAATTTATACTGCAGGGGTTGAGGTAGATTTGGTTACCTTGGTATAAAGGTTTGGTTACCTTGGTATAAATGTTTGGTTACCTTGGTACGTTTGGTTATCAATATTACATTACACATCACTCTCTTATCTCTCTCTTTCTTATGCAGTGTTCTATTTTTTATTTACCATCATGAAATTGGTTGTCAAACTTTTAGACCAAGGTAACAAATTCATACTGCAGGTGTGGATGTAGATTTGGTTACCTTGGTATAAAGGTTTGGTTACATTGGTATAAATGTTTGGTTACCTTGGTACGAATGTTTTGTTATCAATATTACATTACACATCACTCTCTTATCTCTCTCTCTTTCCTATGCAGTGTTCTATTTTTTATTGGTTACCTTGGTATAAACGTGGACATGGTTGTAGTAGAGAAATGAGGTCGGAGCAGAGAAGGTTCAAGAGTAGGAGGAAGAGAGAGAAAATGATAATGGTGAATCGGTTGAGGACGAAGAAAATCATCTATGAAGTTTCCTTTTTGTTCTTCATTGGTTTCGTAAATTTGAGACGTGATTTTTGAATTTTTGGTTATTTGGTAACTGCCAAATTAAGTGGAGTAGTTTTCTCCTTGAATTAAGGGATTTGTATTTTTGTGGATTGGATACAATGACGTGTTTTGCACTATTGTTGATATTATTATACATTATTGCACTGTTAATATAATTATTTAGTTGATGAACTTTTCTTGTAATTTCTTTCTATTTGTTGTATACTTATGTAAATGACCATATATAGAATCAAAATAATTAATAATTCGCATAAAGTTTGGCTCTGATACCACTGAAAGGTTTTGTGAAAATCAAAGTAGCAATCAAATTGTAAAAATAGCGGAAGCAAAGTAAAATCAGATTTTAAAAATTTTTCACAAATCAGTTACCTGGATCATCCTTTATGCATATTATTAATTAAAACAAAAAATAAGAAGTTATGGAATCATACCCTTGTAGATATGAGCTTCCACATGTACGAGTTCACCTCCTACTTCTCCGCAATCTCCTTAAATTTCTGGGTAGATTCCTTCCTTTAATCAATGTTAGCCACCCAAGTGTATGACATCTAGAGGTGATCCACCAAGAAAGAATAATTTTCAAAAAGAAGGATGTATTGGCTCAAACCCTAGTTTTTCCCATCTCTATAGAAAAAGGGGCATACTCTCCAACAACTTGGAATTACGTATATATGATATCTGATATAAGACTCCTCTTATAAAGATATTAGGTAACCCTATTTAATTAAAAATAAGGTATTTATTTAATTAAAATCTTTTAATTAAATGAGCTCCCTAATCTTATTAGGGATAATTAATTAAACTACTTTAACTAATTTTCCCTCCTAATCCTATTAGGAATAAATGAGAGTACTTATATTAAATTAATTCCTAAACTGCTTTAGAAATTAAAATAATAATAATTGTAATAATATTAATAAGACTCCTCTTATTAATTTATATTTAATATTTCTAAAATATTAAATAATAAATATTAAGCTATTTAATTTATTCTATCACCATAGATTAAATTAAATATACTTAACATATTATTACGATTATGATGACATTAACTTCTTAAATAATTATTCTTTCTTTTATGGTGTGGCCCTTTACGTTCTCCATATTAAACCGGTTGTGAATAAATCAATTAGAATAATTTTAATCTTATTTAAATAAATAAATTAAACGATTAATTTATTTAAATAAATAATATTTATTCTACAATGAGGATAAGCCTCCTCCCTAGCGATCAACGACTTTCCAGATAATATAGATTTCAACATTAATCATAAAAGAACCTTTGAGTTAATAGTTACCGTACAATTCAATCCTTCAACCATACAATGTCCCAATTAAATATAAGACATGAAATTACTGTCAAGTCTTATTTTATTTAATTATATGTAGTTTGATTCCCAAATGCACAACTCCTAATGAATGCAAATTAGAAACTACTTTCTAATTTCATTCCACCTTGGCTAAGGATTCCTGGTGTGACGCCCTCAAATTCGTGTAACATCGATTACAGGACATGGTGTTCACGATACAACATACATCATTATTTATCTAAGTAACTCTAATAATAATAATAATAATATTAACTATTACATACTTATTCAAAATAAAGTCCCAAGTCTTTACAACCTTTAATAAACTAAAACTTAAACTTAGCGTTTATCGCTACATCACATCATATCGGAAATATAATTATTACATAAATAACTCACATCATTTCATCTTAGACTTTCCTTTGTCCTTGCCCTGAGCCCTCAGCGTTATCATCCTTAACTAAAAGGTTTAAGCAAGAATGAACACAAATTGCCCAAAGTAGTATAAAAGTAGTTTGAGAACATACATCGAAGTAAAAGCATTAGTATGAATATTTCTCAACAGTTGAAATAAATATTAAGAGATAAACTGGAATATTAAGATAAGAGTTCTGGAATTCTCAATAGCATACTAAGGGGTGTTAGATACCACGAACATTACTTTGTTTCATCAAAACCATCAGACGGTTTAACAATCAAATAGATTGTAAGCGGTCTCTGCAAAATACTCTGGTGATCGACTTATCGTACCTACATTTTGCACAAGTATAAAGTTTAAACGCATAAGCGTAAATGGGCTATATGCTTCGACATCGCTACTTCTGCTATTATTCGGGTTGTTCATCATAGTATTCATGCCGGACCTCACTAAAGCAATTTGGATTGGTAAACATTCAATAGCTTCAAAGGATTTAAATTTTTCAAACAATATACTACGTTTGCATCAATAACATCTAGTCAAAACGAAAGCTAGAAAGCATGCTTGAATATAGTTCATTAAGGGTATCTGAACTTTAAAGTATAGCGATTACAATAGAACTGAATAATCATCAATAACGTTTTGCATCACAATTGAAGTTATAGAACTTTACAATAGAGGAGCTTGCATGAATGATTACTTAATCACAAGCCCAAACTTATCCTCGCTGCAATCAACTGAATAAGAGTTGAATAAATTCATAATGAAAAATAGGGTAAGAAACTTGCCTTGATCGTTGTTTACCAATACTGGATTAACGACTTACGACTATCTCGCACTTCACGCGCCCTACACAATTGTATAATCATGCACATCAACTATTAGCAACGCATAGTAGTTGTAATATAAACTTTACTCTATAATTTTGAGTTCACTCTATGATTTTCACTCTACTATCGATTTTGCACTTTACTCTACGATTTTCGTAGTTCACTCTCTCACGATTTTCACCGACTTTCTACGATTTTCAATGTTGACTCTAAGATTTTCACTCTACTATATGCACTCTCTTTGATTTTCGATTTTCATTTACTCTACGACTTTCATTGACTCTCACGATTTTGAGTTTTACTCTACGATTTTCATTGACTCTACGATTTTCGAGTTTACTCTCGATTCTCAATGACTCTACGATTTTCGAGTTAACTCTCGATTTTTTACTCATTTTCCTTTGACTCTACGATTTTCGAGTTTACTCTCACGATTTTCAACGACTCTCACGATTTTCGAGTTAACTCTACGATTTTCATTGACTCTATGATTTTCGAGTTTACTCTACGATTTTCATTTTATTCCCGACACTGACGATTTTTGGAGTTAACTCTACGATTTTCATAACTTTACTCAATTTAACTCTCTTTTTATACTATGAAATTTGGATATATTACCAGTTGTACCTCATGTTACATACTATTTTATAAAATTATTACATATACGTTAATCGAATTATATATACACCATGATTCCGAGGAGGCTCAAAACCCCAAAATCACAGATTACTAGTTAAACCCAATTTGACAAAAATTCGTGATTTTGCTTCTAGCATGTAATTAAATTATTCCTAATGTCCAGATCATATACTCTCACATGTTTTCACATTTCACAACATCAAACTTCAACAAACTTCCACATTTTTGATTAATTTAGCACCTTAGAGACATTTTATCAAAGGTAGAGCATGCATTGCTTAATTCTTTGATTTTTTATGAATTTGATGCATGATTAACGCATATCTTCTGTTGTTAATGATCTACAATCATCAAACAACAGTAACATGGCAAAACAAAGTCACAACAAATTATTTACCAATTTTATATGCATTTCTTCTCATTTTTGTTATAAAAATAAAATGGGTTCATGAATTACCTTTTGATTAATTTCTTCTTGGTTTAATATGATGCTCCTTCTCCTTGCTTGTCAAATCCTCAGTAATCCTCCAAAATTAGTTCTAACTCTCTTAGGCTCTCAATTTCTCTCCATGTTTACTCACTTGGTGGAATTTTTTAAAAAAAAGTGTGTTTGTATATATGTATAGCTTTGTTAGAGTCTTTTGATTCCCCCAACTCCCAAACCCCCAACTCTAATGATTAGTTACTCACAATACTTAATACTACAATAATATAGTTAATTAATAGGAAGAATGTGGGAGTTAGAGAAAATGAATGTGGGAGTTAAAAAAATAAAAAGAATTTTGATTTTAAGGAATAAAATAAATTACTTCCACCTTAGCTATTATGTAATATACGTATACTCCCTCCCTTGTCCCAATTTAATAGTCTCATGGGTCCATCAGTTCAGCTGATTTCTATTATAAAAAAAAATACATATATTATTTTAATCAATTAATCAATTAATAAGCTATTTGACTATTTACCCTTCGGAACCAAACTTTGCGAACCATATATCGATTCCTACTAAAGTTGACGTTCCGAACGTCATGGGACTATCCGTTTAGTCCAATTCATCTCTGAAATTCGTTGTTGACTTTTTGCTCGAAAAATTAACTAGTTGACTTTGACCAAAAAGTCAACTGTGACACTTTTTCGTGATTACAGTCTATCCTAACTAATTTCGACGTTCCGAACTCGAATACATAGTCTGCGTCTCTAAATTCTGCTCCTAACTGCAGCTCATGATTTAATACCATCCCACGTAAGAAAATAGAATAATTCCCTACTTAATTTTATTTAAATAGTTAAATAAAACTAAACCAACCATTTAAATACATCTCATCACATATCTTGAAATAACACATATATGTACCACACACATACATCTAATAAATGAAATCACCCAAAAGTTTCACATAAATTCGTTTATTAACAATTCTTAAATTACAAAAAAAAATATTAAAAAAAATAAAAATAAAACTCGGATATTACATTCACCCTCCCTTAAAAGGATTCCGTCCCCAGAATCATTACACATCAATCAAAAAGATTAGGGTAATTTTTCATCATTTTCTCCTCGAGTTCCCACTTAGCCTCATCGACGTTGTGGTTCCTCCACAATACCTTAACAGAAGGTATTATCTTATTTCTTAACACTTGTTCTTTTCTATCGATTATCTACAATGGGACCTCTTCGTAGGTTAAGTCCTTTTCAAACTAAATAGGTTCATATTCTATGACATGCTTGTAATCCTGCTTATAGGGTCGTAGGACAGAAACATGGAACACGTTGTGTATATGTTCTAACTCCGGAGGTAAGGCTATTTCATAAGCTACCTCACCCACTCACCTCAACACTTCGAGAATTTTGCGTATAACTTATCCTTCCTCAACGCCTCCAACACTAACCTTAAATGTTCAGCATGATCTTCCTGAGTCTTAGAATAGATCAAGATATCATCTATGAACACAACTACGAATTTATCTAAGTATTTCTTGAATACCCGATTCATCATGTCCATAAATGTTTGGCAAGCATTTGTTAACCCGAACGACGACATCACCAGAAATCGTAATGGCCGTAACGTGTCCTAAATCTTTATCTTAGGTACATCCTCCTTCCTTACCTTTAACTGATGATATCCCGTCCTCAAGTCGATCTTGGAAAAATATTTCGCTCCCTTCAGCTGATCGAACAGATCATCTATCCTAGGTAACGGATACTTATTCTTAATCGTCACCTTGTTCAACTCTCGATAGTCAATACCTAGTCTCATCGATCCATCCTTCTTTTTTACAAATAAAACTGGTGCTCCCCAAGGAGACACACTCGGTTGAATATACTTCCTATCCAATAACTCTTTCAACTATACCATCCGCTCCTTCATTTCTGCCGGTGCCATTCTGTAAGGGGCTTTCAAAATCGGTGCCATCCCCGGTACTAAATCTATAACGAATTCGACCTCCCGATCAGGCGGAAGTCCTGGCAATTCCTCCGGAAATACATCCAAAAATTCATTCACTACTGGTATCTGTCCCATCACTATCTCTACTTTCTGCGTATCGACAATATGGGCCAAATATCCTACACATCCCTTTCTTAGTAACTTCCTCGCTTGCATCATCGTCAGACAAATTGAGTGTTTCGGCGACCTACTTCCATAGAATGCTACCTTAGACTGATCTGGAGTCCTAAGGTTTATACACTTCTTTTGGAAATCTATCATTGCTCCATGGTTAAATAACCAATCCATTCCTAGAATTACATCAAATTCTCCTAATTGAATTGGAATTAAATCCACGGGTAACTTATATCCCCTGATGTCAACAACACAATTTCTATAGTCATGGCTAACGGGAATCATTTCCTTGTTAGCAACTTCTATGTTCATAGGATATTTTAATTCTTCCTGGGGTAAGTTTAATCGTTGGGAGAATTCATGCGTCTGAAGGAACAAATAGCACCCGAATCAAATAATATGTAGCGGATATATCATTGATCCGAATGATACACGAAACCACGTCCACGGATGCGTAGCATCCTGAGATCGTCATGTTGAAAGTCCTTGCTATTGGTCGATTCTGAGTTGGTGGTCCATTAATCGTGAGATTCCCACCGCTTGGTCCCCTTCCTTCATTTCCTCATGCTGTGTTCTTCTTTGGGCAATTCCTTGCATGATGATCCAATGCTCCACAGTTGAAGCATCCATTTCTCTTTGGTGCAGAGCAATTGGGAGAGATGTGCCCCTCCTGCCCGCAGTTGAAACAGACATTCTTTCCTTTTAGACATGCCCCCTGAGTGATTCCTCCTACATTCTTTGCATGCCTCTGTTCTCTTCTTTGCTTCCCCTGGTTTTCCCCCAGAGTTTCTCGATTTTAAATTTTTCCTACTACTGTTGTTATTGTTCCACTTCCTCTTGTTTGCACCACTGCTGTTGCTACCTTCCCCGCGATTCCCTCCTTCATTCTTCTTCTTTTTTTCCTTATTAAATTTCATCAGGGCCTCACTTCCTCCCTCAGTGATTATAGCTTTCTCCAGGAGAGTCACGAAGCTATTCATCTGTAACACCGAGAGTCTGCTATATAGCCATGGTTTGAGACCCTGCTCAAACCTCCTCGTTTTCTCTCCCCTTAGTTTAAACTGGTGAGGCGCAAAACCTCGCCAGCTCGTTGAATTTTGCAGCATATTGAGGTACCACATGTCTTCTTGCTTGACTCCGGAATCGCATCTCCATGCGACTCTGCATACTAAACGAAAAATAGTTCTCAAAAGATTTTCTTAAACCCTTCCCAAGGTATCACGCCTTCTCCATTTTCAGTCCGGTTTGCCTCCCACCAGAAGTTAGCTTCACCCTTCAGCATGTAAGTGGCGAAGATTGTTTTCTGATAATCACCTACTGGGGCGATAGCGAACGCCTTTTTGATTTCCTTGACCCAAGTTTGAGCTTGATGGGTTCAAGGTTCCTTTTGAACTCGAGGGGTCCCGCTCTTGAAGTCCTTGAAGTGTGCCCCGGCCTTTGGAGGTTATTGGCATTCGGGGTTCGATTCTGAAGTGTCCCCACTAACATGTCTATAAACTGCTGCATAGGATTCGATGGATCCCCAACATTACCGCCTGACCCCTCTGGTGTTTGACGACGTCTTCCTCTAGCCTTCTATCTGTTTAAAATGAACTTAATGTTATTATCTTATCACTTACTCTGCATAATATATCAATCATAAGAAAAGACTTAATCATCACATCACATACTTAAATAAAAACATATTTATTTATAAACATAACACTCAGGGTATTTCATCGTCTTATAACATTAAGCCATTTACATCACTTTAAACCAACATACTTGGTAAAAACTGAAACCAAGCTTATTATTCAAAGATAAGCGTCTTATACGCCAGTAGTAAAATTTCATCATAATAAACTAAAAGCCCCGCCTAATGGCGTCCTCATGCTCCTCATCCGCTATCTCCAGTACCAGCCCTCGGCTTATAACACGTCTAGACGGGTGCTCCTCACTTGGAAAATGATTCACCCTATGTTGAAACCTTCCATGTGCTGACTTAAATGCATACTTTATCTTGTCTATCTTAACCTTCTTATCTCTCACATCTCCTTCTAACTCGCCAGTTAGCTTCTCAGCCTGAACACGGTCTCTCCTCTCTTCTCCCAGAATGTGGTAATAATCTGCTTGTCAGTTTGAAGACTCTGAATCCTCGACTCTAACCCATTAATGGTATGCCCCAAGTGGGTCCTAATAGCTTCTTTCTCATCCTCCAGCCTATCCGCCTTCCTCGTGCGATGCATGCAACATGTCGGCCGGATCCCGTTCCTAATTATCGGTGGTGCACCAATGCCTCAAGCAATCTTTGCAGTTCTTGCTCCCCCGATCTGACTCCTTCAACTCATGGACCTTGTCGTCCAACTCGTAATCCTATCCATCAACTCATCCAATAAAGTATCCTCATGGTGCTTCTTCCTCCTCGGTCCTCCTCTTGGGATACTCCTCTTTCTCAACTATAGGCTCGAGATACTCCTCTCAGAGTGGATATCTCTAAGTCTTCTCCCGACATCCTTCAAACAAGCAAAATAACTCGGTTAGCTATATGGCTTTTAGGAAAAAATATAGATTTGTCACCCCTAGAACTACATGCTCATCTCCTTATTTCTCGTAACATGGATATCTATAACCCAAAGTTTATAACCTATTTAACAATCGAAGTAAAAGCATTAGTATGAATATTTCTCAGCAGTTGAAATAAATATCAAGAGATAAACCGGAATATCAAGATAAGAGTTACGGAATTCTCAATAGCATACTAAGGGGTGTTAGATACCACGAACATTACTTTGTTTCATCAAAAACCATCAGACGGTTTAACAATCAAATAGATTGTAAGCGGTCTCTAAGTAATACTCGGTGATCACCTATATCGTACCTACATTGTGCACAAGTATAAAGTTTAAGCGTATAAGCATAAATAGGACTATATGCTGACATCGCTTTACCCTGATTATCCGGGTTGTTCATCTTAGTATTCATGGGGGACCTCACCAAAGCAATTTGGATTGGTAAACATTCAATAGCTTCAAAGGATTTGAATTGTTAAAACAATATACTACGTTTTCATCAATAACATCTAGTTGAAACGAAAAGCTAGAAAGCATGCTTGAATATAGTTCATTAAGGGTATCTGAACTTTAAAGTATAGCAGTTACAATAGGAACTGAATAATCATCAATAACGTTTCGCATCACAATTGAAGTTATAGAACTTTGCAATAGAGGAGCTTGCACGAATGATTACTTAACCTCGCTGCAATCAACTGAATAAGAGTTGAATAAATTAATAATGAAAAATAGGGTAAGAAACTTGCCTTGATCGTTGTTTACCAATACCAGATTAACAGCTTATAGCTATCTTCACTTCACGTGCCCTACACAATTGTATAATCATCCACATCAACTATAAACTTTACTCTATAATTTTTAGAGTTCACTCTATGATTTTCACTCTACTATCTGCACTCTACGATTTTCAGAGTTCACTCTACGATTTTCACTGACTCTACGATTTTGATGTTGACTCTAAGATTTTCACTCTCTATTTTTGAGCTCTCTCGATTTTCTTTAATTTTACTCTACGACTTTCATCGACTCTCGATTTTGTAGTTTACTCTTACTCTATTTTCATTGACTCTACGATTTTTAGAGTTTACTCTACGATTTTCATTGACTCTACGATTTTTAGAGTTTACTCTACGATTTTCATTGCCTCTACGATTTTCAGAGTTTACTCTACGATTTTCACTGCCTCTACGATTTTCAGAGTTTACTCCACGATTCTCATTGACTCTACGATTTTCAGAGTTTACTCTACAATTTTCAATTTCAATCTTGACTCTCTACGATTTTTAGAGTTAACTCTACGATTTTCATTGACTCTTGGATTTTAAGTTTACTCTACGATTTTCAAAATATACTACGATTTTAGCATGTTAACTCTCGATTTTTTCATTGACTCTCTTAGAAAAAAATATTTTCACTAACTCTACGATTTTCAGAGTTAACTCTACGATTTTCATAACTTGCTCAATTTAACTCCCTTTCCTATGAAATTTGGACAGGTTGTACCTCATGTTACATACTATTTTATAAAATTATTACATATGTTAATCGAGTCATATACACCATGATTCCGAGGCTACGAAAAACCCCAAAAATCACAGATTACTAGTTAAACCCAATTTGACAAAAATTCGTGATTTTGCTTCTAGCATGTAATTAAATTATTCCTAATGTCCAGATCATATACTCTCACATGTTTTCACATTTCACAACATCAAACTTCAACAAACTTCCACCATTTTGATTAATTTAGCACCTTAGAGACATTTTATCAAAGGTAGAGCATGCATTGCTTAATTCTTTGATTTTCTATGAATTTGATGCATGATTAATCCTTATCTTTTGTTGTTAATGATCTACAATCATCAAACAACAGTAACATGGCAACACAAAGCCACAACAAATCATTTACCAATTTTATATGCATTTTCTTCTCATTTTTGTTATAAAAATAAAATGGGTTCATGAATTACCTTTTGATTAATTTCTTCTTGCCTTCTCCTTGCTTGTCAAATCCTCAGTAATCCTCCAAAATTAGTTCTAACTCTCTTAGGCTCTCAATTTCTCTCCATGTTTACTCACTTGGTGGAATTTTCTTAAAAGAAAAGTGTGTTTGTATATATGTATAGCTTTGTTATAGTCTTTTGATTCGCATAACCCCCAACTCCCATAACCCCCAACTCTAATGATTAGTTACTCACAATACTTAATACTACAATAATATAGTTAATTAATAGGAAGAATGTGGGAGTTAGAGAAAATGAATGTGGGAGTTAGAAAAATAAAAAGAATTTTGATTTTAAGGAATAAAATAAATTACTTCCACCTTAGCTATTATGTAATATACGTATACTCCCTCCTTTGTCCCAATTTAATAGTCTCATGGGTCCATCAGTTCAGCTGATATCTATTATAAAAAAAAATACATATATTATTTTAATCAATTAATCAATTAATAAGCTATTTGACTATTTACCCTTCGAAACCAAACTTTGCAAACCATATATTGATTCCTACTAAAGTTGACGTTCCGGACGTCATGGGACTATCCGTTTAGTCCAATTCATCTCTGAAATTCGTTGTTGACTTTTCGTGATTACAGTCTATCCTAACTAATTTCGATGTTCCGGACTCGAATACACAGTCCACATCTCTAAATTCTGCTCCTAACTCCAGCTCATGATTTAATACCATCCTACGTAATAAAATAGAATAATTCCCTACTTAATTTTATTTAAATAGTTAAATAAAACTAAACCAATCATTTAAATACATCTCATCATATATCTTGAAATAACACATTTATGTACCACACACATACATCTAATAAATGAAATCACCCAAAAGTTTCATATAAATTCGTTTATTAACAATACTTAAATTACCAAAAAAAAATATTAAAAATTAATAAAAATAAAACTCGGATTTTACACCTGGGTTGTCATTTATCGAATAACATAGGACATTTCTCTTCTTTACTAAAAGTGGTAAATTCTTTATTGATCATTCATTATCTCCATATATAACTTGTGAGACCCCAGATTTTATTAATAAAGATTTAATTTTCTCGAAATATTTTTTTGAATATTATGGTGTGGATTTGAGATAGTGTTATAGTTGTGGGTAATATTTATAAATTTTGAAAAATATGCAAGTTGTTGTATAATATTCGATTGGTCGGGAAATATTCTTTTTGTCGAGAAATATCTGTACGACGGTACAATCATTGGTGGACCCCACAACAGAATTATTATCGGATTGAGAAAACGACAAAAATATTTTTATGAGAATAACGGCAGAAGTTTTACCGTTAAAACTGTTGAACTACTCGGTAGTAAAAGAAAAGAATATGTCTGGCGTTACACATAATAGCACACGGTATTGATTATTGATGTTTACGTGATAAGTCACTTTCGCTTTTTGTTTTATTAGTATTATTAATGTAATAAAAGCGTAAAAGCTTTTTATATAAAATGAATACTTTTATAAAGTTATTCTATAAATAGAATATATTATATTCTATTATGCATAGTGTTTTGTATAGTAAAATCTTATTATATAAAACAGAATACTTTTATAAAGTTATTTTATAAATAGAATATATTATATTTTATTATGCATAGTATTGCATAGTGCCTGCATAGTGTTTTACATAGTAAAATATTTTTATATAAAACAAAATACTTTTATAATATTATTCGTTTTATTAGATTATAAATAGAATATATTATATTTTATTTAAAAGATTTTGCTTTAAATATGGACCTTCCGATTAAAAGTAAATCAATCTGGACCGTTCATAAATTAGTTACTATGCAGTCCATTCTTCTATAAATAGAAGCTCATTCCTTCATTATTTCTTACGAATTCACTGAAACTCTACAGAGAGAAACTATAGAGAGAGTTCTTCTTCTATAATCTTGAGCTTATTTCTTTAGAGTTTAAGAAAGCTTTGAGCGTAATGCAAGTTTTCTTCGAGTATATCATCGCCTTACCATTCAGAATACTCTTCTTTCAAAGGTAAGGGATATTATTTGTTATACTTGTAGGGGATATTATTTGTTGTACTTGTAAGGGGTATTATTTCTTTCGTATTCATGAAAAGAACTTTTGTTATTCCATTCTTTATTATTATGTTGGAATAACCAGTCTATGCAAAGTACTGCATACATGGTGAAATTCTTCTAATATTCCGTTCTTTATTATTTTGTCGGAATATCCTGTTCTGTACGCGTTCTGTGGGACTGGTTCCATTATTTATTATTACATTGGAATATCCATGCGTGCGTTTATGCTTGGACCTAGTTCCATTATTTATTATTCTATTGGGAATAACCTATCATGCGATCTATCGCATTTGCATGGTGAATCATTCATTTATTCCATTCTTTATTATTACATTTGGAATAACTCGCCTATGTGGATTACCACATGCATGGTGAATGATCCTTCGTATTCATTCCTTATTAAATTGTAGAAATGATCTGTTTACGTTGATTATGATGAAAGTCATAATAAAAGCATTGGACTGATGAAAATCATGTGTATATGTAGTATTAGTAAGTTTTATGATGAGTTATGTTGGTTATTGTGTGAAAACATGAAAGTTTCTTAGAAATCACAAAGGGTTGAAATATAGATTTTGGTGAAAATAGAACATGAAATTCAATTGACCATATCTCCTATTATATTTCGAATTTTTGAGTGTGGTCAAGTTCTAGAGTTAGATCTATGAGTTTCCTAACTTATCCAAGTGGAATCATTGGAAAAGGTATTGTAGATTTTCGTGTGGACTGATTTTAGCGAAGGAGTCAAAAACTGCCAATTTCGAAAAAGCTACTGCCCAGATTTTTAAAAGGGCATTTTCGGTAACTTAAATTGTGAGAAAAATTCCGGCCTTTTGGGACATAGAAATATATGGTATAAAGTACCTCCTGTCCAAAAATGAGCTTATTCCGACTTAAAATGAGCAAGTTATGAATATTTAAATATTTGGGTATTTCCGACGGAAAACGCTATAACCGGAGTTCTATAACTCCGATGACCATGAAATTTAAACTGGAAGCTCATGTTAACATGTGTAAGATCCTGCCAAGATTTGGGAATTTCTGGAGTTAACCTTGAGGTAGCTAATTTCTTAAGGAATTAATTAGAAATTAATTTTTGAAAAATAGTAAATGAATTTTAAAAATTCCGAGAAAAATATATGTTTAATATGGGGACTATATTCTACTTAATTCCAGAAAAGAATAATTTTTGGGACTGATTTGGTATTTTTCATGAAAATGGTTTAGTTACGAACATATGAATTAAATATGTTATGTGAAGTTGAAAAATTGGTAAATATGATTTTATGGCTTGAAAATCCTATATAAAATATATGCAAATTTTTGATGAGTAATTTGATTATTGGTGATGAAATCTTATGAGTATGGCATTTTTGAATGATTAAATGCATTATTTGGAAAAGTGTAAACAATTAAATTAAATTGTTTATAAGTTTAAGAAGTGATTAAAATATTGTTATAATATTAACAATATTAGATTATGAGTTTATTAAGTTATTGATAATATTTGGATAAATTTAAAGTCTTTAATATTTATCATTGTTTTCGTTTGATTAATGCTTATATCATTGTCATCATCCTCATGCTTATATTGTGTTGAAAGTCATTTGGCCGTAGTACATAGATGAACTTGGTATGATTATGACCAGGGATTATTCGGTATAATCATGACCGTAATGTTACAAATGATGTGGAAAAAGTCCTCATTGGCCCGTAATGCATTGATGGACAGTTTTTGGTATGATTATGGCTATGGATTCTCTTCGGCCAAGGATGCAAAGTTGAATTGTTTTATGGCATGATCATGACCGTTGATGAAAACATGATTATCTTTAGCCCGTAATGCATGGATAATTCGTGGTCGTGATATTAACGAATATCCTTAGCTGTAGTGCATGGATAATTCAGTGATATGGATTGATTATCGAGCTAAGTCTCATCGATGAAATATAAATTCATAGATGTGATACTAACGAATATCCTTGGCCGTAGTGCAGGGGTGATTCGATGATGTGGATTATTTATTAAGCTGAGTTTCATCGATAAAATATTTATTATACACTTTTAATTCGTAGAAGATAGTAGATATCATGCTCTACTTGACTCTTCTAAAATACAGTTGTATGTCTTTGGCCTGTAGTGCAAAGATGAATTGTAAATGAATATCCTTGGCCGCAGTGCAGGGGTGATTCGATGATGTGGATTATTTATTAAGCTGAGTCTCAGCGATAAAATATTTATTATACACTTTTAATTCGTAGAAGATAGTAGATATCATGCTCTACTTGACTCTTCTAAAATATAGTTGTATGTCTTTGGCCTGTAGTGCAAAGATGAATTGTTAATGAATATCTTTGGCCATAGTGCAAAGATGAATTTATTAGTATGATTATGAGCAGGAATTCTGATTTGGTATAACCATGATTTTTGATGTTTCAGGTGAAGATATGTGATGAAAATTATCTTCGTCCTGGTTGTGAAGAGGAATTTAGAACCACAAATATGATTATGAGTTATTCATATGATTGTGGGCGTGAACCTGATGATTTATGTTACAGGGATAAAACATTATTGGTGGACTTTTAACATAGAAAAGATAATAGACCTTATTGTCTATTTGACTCTTCTAATGGATTGCTCGTTCCGCTGCAACTATGGTTGAAAAGTTTTATCATCTACCATATGTTCTAAATCTCTAATTTATTATTGATGAAAGCTATTAATAATTTAATTATCTTTAGTCATGATATTCTTTACTAGGCTAATTGTGCTCACCCTTCTGCTTCACAATTCCTTTCAAGTAATAAAAGTGTAAATTTGGATTTGGCGGGGGTATTAAGAGGATTAGAATCTGGTCTCTAGTCATCGAGGTTCTCTCAAACAAAGATAGAAAAGTGTGTTGTATTCTATACATCATTTAGTAGTTATATTTGGTGAATCAAATAGGGTGAGGCGAACCCAAGGTTGGAAGGGTGTTTTTGCCACTATCATACAAGATGTCTAATAACATACAAGCTCGTGTTATCATAAGACATGGTTGTACACATCCACTTTCTGAGTATATCTACGAGCACTACCTATATGATCTTGGAGTATATTTGAAATATAATTTTCACTTGGAGACAACGGAGATAATTATATGTCAAGAGAAGACTCACAATTGGAAAGAAGATGATAGTAATCTTCTTGTTTTTCTTTGGGGACTTTTGGGCCAACCAAGGATAATTCTGTAGACATATGATACCTATCATAACCTGGACGCATGGCCTCCCATGTATGAAGGTTTCCTTGAGCACTTCCCAAAGATTTTAGTTTCTAAAATAGTTTTTGAATGTACTTTTATGTGAAGTACCATTTTAAGGTTGTGGTCGAGGTACCGTGAGAGTTACATACATTTGTATTAAAACTCATAGTTAACTGTGGTCGTATTCTATACGACAGATCAACAATTGTATAAATGAAGTTGTATTTGAATTTTGTACCATGTATCTGACGACTCAGAATGGGTGATGTATACCTAATTTTGGGGGCGTCACACAACTTATTACACCCAATCATACCCTTTGATATACCCTAAAGGTCTTCAGGAATAAGTCAAAGTGTAATTCATTAAATATAAGATTCTATGATGATCTCAAGTCTAAGGATCATTTGTACTACTATCACTACAGGAATTCATATTGACAGGCAAATAAAACTCCATTAGGTATTCCTTAGCGAGTCACGTTCAGTGAACTTATTCTCTAATAAGCACCTACATACTTGCTTTAGTGTCTCCACACAAATGATCGTTAGATCAATCATCCTTATCCAATGAGCAAGCAACGTACGTACTAATCTATCCTGATTCACTAATCTCCTTTTTAGTAATCCATTGATTGGGAACATTTTAGTTTTAAGTTATCTAAAAATTTAGATCTCATTAGCATGATCTCATCATGATTCTAAAAGTATTGCTTAAAACTATGGATTTATCACATATTATTAAAACAACACCATGTAGATAATAAAATGCCTTTAATAAATAATTCTTTTATTAATAATTAAATAAGATTGATTACAAAGTATATGCTTTATCATCATACATGATTGTTTTGCATGCATACTACTTTCAATCTCCCACTTGCACTAAAGCCAATCACCGTGGTATCTTATACCAATCTTCTTTAAGTGATGATCAAACTGCTGTTGTGTTAACGCTTTAGTAAATGGATCTGCAATATTATCTTGAGAGTCCACACGCTCCAGGGTGATGTCTCCTCTTTCAATGATCTCTCTGATCAAATGAAATCGCCGCAACACGTGTTTGGATTTCTGATGAGACATGGGTTCCTTAGCACCAATGACTTGATGTTGTCACAGAATAAAGGCACTGGTCCTGTAATGCTAGGAACCACACCAAGTTCGGTAATGAACTTCTTCATCCAAACAGCTTCCTTTGCAGCTTCACTTGCAACTATATACTCTGTATTTGTCACTGAATCAACAACTATTTGCTGTTTGGAACTCTTCCAACTCACTGCGCCACCGTTTAAGGTAAACACATACCCCAAAATGGACTTACTGTCATCTTGGTCTGTTTGAAAACTTGAGTCTGTGAAGTGATGAGTGGGATTTAAACCCGCGAATTGGATATTTTATGACTTAAATAGTTGTCTGTTCTCGTAGATTTTATATGGATTTATATGATTATAGTGTTATTGTGCTTAATCGATGAATTGCAGAGCTTTACAAGTGTTTTCTAGCATTCAGTGGCAAAATTGTCATTTTCTATACCCTAGCGCCGCAGCGCCAATGCCCAATGTTATTCTCGCACATGACTTTCCCTCCTTGTCCCTCTTGGCGTCGACTCAGTCATGCATGCCATGCTTTTTTCCTTCTTGGCCTCATGTTTATGAAAGCTTCGATTTTTCCCAACTTACTTGGTGCCTTAACGCCAAACTACAATGTTATTGCTCGCGCCACAGCGCGAGCTCCGGTGTCCAGGCAGAGAGGGCTTGTGTTTAACCTAGCAAAAGGAGGGGAGGCGTTTATAACATAGACGAGCCTCTGCATAAAAAAAAGAACAGACATCCTATAACATAGAATCTTGTAGTTTTAGCTTAGATTAGTTTTCTTTTGTATTTTCTCTCTCTATTTCTTAGTTGATGTCTATAAATATAGATTAGGGAGATTAGGGAGAAGTTTGGCTTTTCTTCGGAGCATCAAGACCAGTGAGCTACACGGACTGGAGAGCTAGATTTGAGCAGAATGCTTAGAGATTAAAGGGCTTTGACAAAGTTTCTTCTATCCATTTATCTTCACTGATTTTGTAATATATATATGTTGTCTTTATTGCTACTTGTATTCGATTTAACAACTATGAACTGAATATTTGCTCTAAGGTTATAATGGAACCCTTTGTTATTTAAATTGATTGTCTTTTATCTCTTTGGTTGGCACCATATGATTTGGATTGATATATTTGTGCTTAATGATTATTGCTAAGACATTAGTGATGATTTTGGTAATCTACATGATATCGACAGAAGAATTATAGATTTACACCTAAATATATTGACATGTGATTGTGGGTTTCGATTGCATAAGTTGTGCGTAGAATAGACATATCTCTGTGCGATACGTGCGACCTTTGAGAACCTATGCTTAAATCCTTGTTATGATTAATTCGCATACACATGTGTAGGATTGCATTTAGCTTGGACGTTCTTTTCTGTTCTATTCCCTTTTGGGTGGATCTGGAGAGGATATGTTTGTGTATCCTCGACAGAGGTGCATAGGCACCTGTGCATTCTCGGTTGATAGATCATCGTGACCATTAAGACCAAAGAGAGAAGGGTAGCAAGTTTGATGAAGCATAACATGCCAGGTGTTCGATAGAATGCCTATGTGGGGGTGAAGTTGTGACCTTAGCTTGAATTCCCTAGATTACCATTCGTTATCCATTTACTTGCTTTGTTAATTAGTTTTAACTAGATTAATAACTCTTCCATTTACTGTTGTTCGAATAAGACTTTAGCGATACATAGTCTGTACTTGGTAAATATTAGTCATAGTTCCTCATGGGTACGACACACTCCTTATCACTGTATTACTTATTAGACCGCGTATACTTGCGCGTGTTTAGTGATCAGTTTTGCGACCAACATGAAGGCCTCTAGTTTCAATTCAGACCCACCGTAGACAAGAAATACTTCCTTAGTTCTTCTTAAGTACTTTAGGATATTTTTCACTGCCTTCCAGTGTTCTTCTTCTGGATTCGACTGATATCTGCTTGTTACACTAAGTGCAGGAGCGACATCTGGTCTAGTACACACCATACCATACATGATAGATCCTATTGCTGAAGCATAAGGAATCTTACTCATACGGTCTCTCTCCTCAGGTGTCTTTGGGGCCTGTTTCTTGGAGAGATGTATTCCATGGCTCATCGGAATGAGACCTCTTTTGGAATCTTCCATGTTAAACCTCTTTAGCATCGAGTCAATGTACGTTCCTTGGGACAAGCCAAGCATCCTTTTAGATCTATCTCCATAGATTTTTATCCCCAAAATATAGGATGTTTCTCCCAAGTCCTTCATGGAGAAGTGTTTAGATAACCAGATTTTAATTGATTGTAACATAGGAATATCATTCCATATCAGTAATATATCATCAACATATAATACAAGGAATGAAATAGCACTTCCACTAACCTTCTTGTACACACATGGTTCATCTTCATTTTTGATAAAATCAAACTCTTTGATTGTCTCATCAAAATGGATGTTCCACCTACGAGAAGCTTACTTTAATCCATAAATGGATCGTTGTAGCTTACAGACTTGATTTGTTCCAACCTTTGAAACAAATCCCTCTGGCTATGTCATATACACATCCTCCTCAAGTTTCCCATTGAGGAAGGCCGTTTTCACGTCCATTTGCCAAATTTCATACTCATGGTAAGCTGCAATCGCAAGCAAAATTCGAATGGACTTGAGCATTGCTACTGGTGAGAAGGTTTCGTCATAGTCAACTCCTTGTCTTTGTTTGAAACCTTTTACGACCAGTCGGGCCTTATAGGTCTCTACCTTGCCGTCTGCTCCATTCTTTCTTTTAAAGACCCATTTACACCCAATAGGCTTAATGCCTTCAGGTGGTGAAACCAAAGTCCATACTTAGTTTTCATACATGAAGTCCATCTCGGATTTTATGGCTTCTTGCCACTTCTCTGAGTCTTTATTACTCATAGCCTGTTCGTAATTCAATGGATCATCATCATCTATGATGCGTACCTCATCGTCATCCTCTATGACAAGTCCATACCTATCAGGTATCTTTAGTACTCTTCCAGATTTACGAATAGGGTGTGGTATAGAAGGAATCTCTACTTGGTTAGGTACCTGACTTTGATCTGTAGTATTTTGTGGTTCTTGAACCTCTTCAAGATATATCTTACTCCCACTGACCCCTTCAAGGATAAACTCCTTTTTCAAGAAGGCAGCATGTTTCGTAACAATCACCTTTTGATCAGTTGGATGATAGAAACAATACCCCGATGTTTATTTAGGGTATCCCACAAATCTACATTTGTTAGATCTAGTCTATAGCTTATCGTTTTCAAACTTTTTAACATAAGTTGGACAACCCCAAGTCTTAACATGCTTAAGATTTGGTTTCCTCCTTGTCCATAACTCATATGGGGTCTTGGGGATGGATTTTTTAGGTGCCTTGTTAAGTAGGTATGTAGCCGATTCTAGGGCATATCCCCGGAAGGAAACTGGAAGGTCAGTAAAGCTCATCATGGATCGAACCATGTTCAACAATGTTCTATTTCTCCTTTCAGATACACCGTTCATCTGTGGCATCCCTAGTGGACTCCATTGTGAGATTATACCATTTTCTTTGAGACAATTGAGAAACTCACCACTTAAGTATTCTCCTCCTCGATCAGATCGAAGAATCTTAATACTCTTACCAGTTTACTTCTCTACTTCACTTCTGAACTCTTTGAACTTTTCAAATGATTCAGATTTGTATTTCATTAAATACACATATCCAAATCTTGAGTGATCGTCAGTGAATGTAATAAAATAAGAATACCCTCCTCATGCAGTTGTTGTCATAGGTCCACATACATCCGTGTGTACCAACGCTAACAACTCTGTAACTCTTTCTCCTTTTCCACTAAAAGGAGATTTAGTCATTTTGCCCATGAGACAAGATTCACAAGTTGGATATGATTCATAATCTGATAGCTCTAGGAGACCATCTTTATGCAACTTGGATAATCTTGTTTCTTTAATATGACCGAGTCTACAGTGCCACTTGAAGGTATAATTAACATCATCTCTTTTCATTTCCTTAGTTTGTTCAATTTGAAGTATATTTTCATGCAAGTCAAATATATAAAGTCTATTTCGCAAATTACCAACACCATATAAAACATTATCATTATAAATAGAACAACTGTTGTTCTTTATTATAATATTAAAACCATCCATATCCAATACAGAGATAGAAATAATGTTTCTAATGATATTTGGAACAAAATAACAATTATTTAAATTAATGAACTTGCCCGTAGGCAGTGCTAAACAATAAGTCCCTACAACTAATGCAGCAACCTTTGTTCCATTTCCCACTCGTAGGACGACCTCATCCTTGATCAGCTTTCTACTTCTGACCAGTCCCTGCATATTATTACATATGTGAGAACCATAGCCGGTATTCAATACCCAAGTAGAAGATTTACTTTCAGAAAAATTAATTTCAATCATAAACAAACCTTGATTAGGATTCGAAGCTTCTCCAAGCTTCTTCTGCTTTTGTTCTGCAAGATAATCCTTGCAGTTTCTCTTTCAGTGACCCGGCTTGTTGCAATGGAAGTAAATTCCTTTGCTAGCTGGATCAGGTTTATTTTGATCCTTCACTTTCACCTTACGCTTTACCTTCTTTGATTTCTTCTTTTGAGAAGATACCTTGGGCCTCTTCCTTTTCTTGGAAGAATCATCCACCATTACGAAATGGTCCTTCTTGGATGGGAAGTGACCTTCAGCGGTTTTCAACATGTTAAGTAATTCAGGCAAGCTGACATCTAACTTATTCATGTGCAAATTCACAACAAATTGTGAGAAGGTGTCCATGAGTGACCGCAAGACTAAATCTTGACTCAACTCCCCATCCATGACGAACCCAAGTTATCCAAGACGTTCAATCATATTGATCATCTTTAAGATATGAGTCTCAACGATAGTACCCTCGGTCATCCGAGATCGGAAGAGCTCCTTAGATATTTCATCTCTAGTAGTCCTACTTTGCTCACCATACAACTCTTGAAGGTGCAGTAGCATAGTAGGAGCATCCATGATTTCATGCTGACGCTGAAGCTCGTTAATCATGGACGCAAGCATGATGCATTGAGCCACGATGCATCATCTTGCCCTTTATTTAAAAGTAGCAATCTCTTCCTCGGAGGTCGCATCTCTGCAACTTTTGCGCAGTGCAGGCGAATTTAGGACATAAGAAATCTTTTCAACAAAGGAGAACAATTCTCGATTCCTTAACCAAATCAGTATAATTGATCCCGATTAGTTTGTTAGCATCAAGTATGCTACGCAATGAAATTAGTGAATGTGACATTTTCAAAGTTCTGCATGTAAAAAGACAATATTTTAGCAAACATTCAATTAATTAATTACCAAAATAAATTAGGTCTTATTTTATATTGGTATCTCCCACTATTTTCTTCAAACTATATTACCCTCGTTTATATAGTTCGGCAAAATCTAATTAAAGTTTTTGCTAGTGAGAATAAGGATCTCATTTCAAATATATATAGCCTTGGGTGACACAACAAACTATATATAAATAAATAGGTAGACAACTCCTTGTCAATTACATCATCATGTAACTCCTTATGTTTTGCCTCTTAGATTATTTTGATCAAGTGGTGGCACATCCGAATCAAAATTATCTAAGTTAAGTCCAACCTAGCTCTTTCATATATTCAAAAAAGAAAAATATTGTCCTTGTGGTGACACAACAAAACAATATTGTTCAATTTTCTTTATAAGCATCAAATGTGATAAATTAACATCTTAAATATTTAATACTTGCCTTATGGTGACACAACAAACTCATATTAAATATTTAATACTCTATTAATTGTATCATGCTAGAAGGCGACGTTCGATAATATCTTCGAATGCTTAAGACTTAATATATAAAAACTCTAAGGGATTTTTTATTATTTGTCTCATCTTGTTTAACACAAGATATAAGTATATATATATATATATATATATATATATATATATATATATATATATATATATATATATATATATATATATATACGGTCATATTATTAAATATGTGAAGCATGTTTGCATAATATATAATATATATAATACTAGCATGCACATATAGAATACTATATTCTACCCGGATTGATTATGGACTTTTATTCTAGTTTGGTTCACTAAAGCCACCAAGTGAACCAAAAGGTCAAACCCTAGGGTGTAAGAATAAACATTTAAATATAACTATTATATTTAAACCCGAGCTCCCATTACAAACGGGTCTTCAAGTGCTCCTTGCTCCTTGATCTCCGATTCTTCGAAAATAATTCTAACTAATCCTATTACATAAACTATTTAATTTAAATAGAAACATTGATCAGCAGTCAATGGGAAGTACATAGGATATAGATATAATTTACATTAAGAAGAAAACCAGAAAAGACGAGGTACGCAAACCCCATTTAATAAAACCTATTCATTTAAACATCCAACCAAAATAAATCCAATCACATTGGTCAAAAGTCCATAATCAATCCCATTTATTATCATACACATCAACATATGTATCAATAAATAAAATCATTCCATATATATATGAGTAGCATTTAATGGGCAATTTTAAGTTGCATGAAATCTAATTTCAAGATTAAAATAAACTCTTTATTTAAATTATTAAATTATTAAAATTCCTTCCGTTAATATATATATATCGGTAAGGATCAAAAGCATTCTCCTTAAATAACATTCCGCCTTAAATAACATTCTTTTATCAAAACGACGTAGTTTTGGAGGGACGCGGTGGTATTTTTGTAAATACAATACCATCGCGTATTTACAAAAATACCACCGCGTCCAAAACTACGTCGTTTTGATAAAAGAATTTTATTTAAGGCGAAATACTATTTAAGGAGAATGCTCTTGATCCTGACCGTATATATATATATATAATGATTCGCGAATATCTTATATATATATAAGAGATTACAACGTATGAGCAAGGTTCAAGAGCATAACTCTTAAAGAACATAATTTTGTTAAAGAGCATAACAATTTAAATGCCTTACTTTTAATTTCTCTCTTCACACTCACTTCCAGATTAACGGCTATGAGATTCTCCTCCCAAACTCTCCTCCCAAATTCAATACAATCCCCCTCTACTTTACCGTCGCCTCACTTCTCTGATTCCACCACTCCACTGTAGGCCTCACTTCTCCCTGCGAACTTGATACTTTCGTCATCAGGATCCATTCAATATCTGCTCCCTCCATAAATTCAACTCAATTAAATTCAAACTTCTTCACTATCGATTCTCTCTCCTCTCTCAAAATTGTGGTTAATTCAAACTAATTATACATTTTCTCTGTTAAGTCTTTCTTAATTAATTATTTAGTGGACTTTGAAACGGACAGGGGAGTGTATTCAATGGAGGATAAGGACTCATCTTCAAACAAGCCATTAACCTTTCTCTCTTTAAGGATGCATTTTCTTCTGAATTGACCAGAATTTACTCATGGACACCTCTAATGGTTCCATTAAGCATCCTAGAAGACTTCAGAGACTAAGATGTTCGGTCCAAAACTACGATTGGGGTCGAATTGGGCTTGAATCCGCCTTACGAATTCATGTTAAATTTAAACTTGAAAAATCAATAATGCAGTTTTAATTAAATTTAAACGAATTCATGATATTGATGCCTATGAGAAGTGAGGCGACGGTAAGGTAGAGGGGGATTGTATTGAATTTGGAAGGAGAGTTTGGGAGAGAGAAATTAAAAGTAAGGCATTTAAATAGTTATGCTCATTAACAAAGTTGTGCTCTTTAAGAATTATGCTCTTGAACCTTACTTTACAACATATATATATATATATATATATATATATAATGAATAAACTAAAGTAATCATATTCTTGTTAAAATAAAATAATCATTATCCCTTGTAAAATAAAGTAATCATTATGTATATAAAACAGTATAACAGGGATAATGGTTATGCATGATTAACTTTTTGAAAAAAAAGAAATCCGTGATTTGCGTGGCCACCGATTGTATAAATATATATAATCTTCTCCAAAAGACGGACTCAACGAGAATCACAAAAAAAATGCTTTACGTTTTTCATAAAACAGGTCTTGCATATTTCTTAAAAACAAATAATTTTATACAACAAATCATGCTCAATAAATTATTCTAAATACATACTTATACATACATAGAATCAAAATAATTAATAATTCGCATACAGTTTTGGCTCTGATACCACTGAAAGGTTTTGTGAAAATCAAAGTAGCAATCAAATTGCAAAAATAACGGAAACAAAGTAAAATCAGATTTTAAAATTTTTCACAAACTAGTTACCCGGATCATCCTTTATGCATATTATTAATTAAAACGAAAAACAAGAAGTTATGGAATCATACCTTGTAAATACGAGCTTCCACAGGTACGAGTTCACCTCCTACTTCTCCGCGATCTTCTTGAATTTCCGGGTAGATTCCTTCCTTTGATCAATGTTAGCCACCCAAGTATATGACCTCTAGAGGTGATCCACCAAGAAAGAACAATTTTTAAGAATAATGGTGTATTGGCTCAAACCTTAGTTTTTCCTATCTCTATAGAAAAAGGGGCGTACTCTCCAACAACTTGGAATTACGTATATATGATATCTGATATAACACTCCTCTTATAAAGATATCAGGTAACCATATTTAATTAAAAATAAGGTATTATTTATTTAATTAAACTCTTTTAATTAAATGGGCTCCCTAATCTTATTAGGGATAATTAAATAAACTCCTTTAACTAATTTTCCCTCATAATCCTATTAGGAATAAATGAGAGTACTTATATTAAATTAATTCTTAAACTCTTTTAGAAATTAAAATAATAATAATTGTAATAATATTAATAAGACTCCTCTTATTAATTTATATTTAATATTTCTAAAATATTAAATAAAAATATTAAGCTATATAATTTATTCTATCACCATAGATTAAATTAAATATACTTAACATATTATTATGATTATGTCATTAACTTCTTAAATAATTATTCTTTCTTTTATGGTGTTACCATTTAGGTTCTCCATATTAAACCGGTTGTGAATAAATCAATTAGAACAATTCTAATCTTATTTAAATAAATAAATTAAACGATTAATTTATTTAAATAAATAATATTTATTCTACAATAGGGATAAGCCTCCATAGTGATCAAGGACTTTGCAGATAATATAGATTTCAACATTAATCATAAAAGAACATTTGAGTTAATAGTTACCGTACAATTCAATCCTTCAACCATACAATGTCCCAATTAAATATAAGACATGGAATTACTATCAAGTCTTATTTTATTTAATTATATGTATTTCGATTCCCAAATGCACAACTCCTAATGAATGCAAATTAGAAACTACTTTCTAATTTCATTCCACCTTGGCCAATGATTCCTGGGTTGTCATTTATCGAATCACATATGACATTTCTCTTCTTTTACTAGAAGTGGTAGATTATTTATTGATCATTCATTATCTCCATATATAACTTATTACACCCAACCATACCATTTGATATACCCTAAAGGTCTTAAGGAATAAGTCAAAGTGTAATTCATTATATATAAGATACTATGATGATCTCAAGTCTAAGGATCATTTGTACTACTATCACTACAGGAGGCAAGTAAAACTACATTAGGTATTCCTTAGCGAGTCACGTTCAGTGAACTTATTCTCTAATAAGCACCTACTTACTTGCTTTAGTGTCACACAAATGATCATGAGATCAATCATCCTCATCCAATGAGCAAGCAACGTACGTACCAATCTATCCGGATTCACTAATCTCCTTTTTAGTAATCCATTGATTGGGAACATTTTAGATTTAAGTTATCTAAGAATTTAGATCTCATTAGCATGATCTCATCATGATTCTAAAAGCATTGCTTAAAACTATGAGTTTATCACATATTATTAAAACAGCACCATGTAGATAATAAAATGCCTTTAATAAATAATTCTATTATTAATACATAAATAAGATTGAATACAAAGTATATGCTTTATCATCATACATGATTGGCTTATATGCATACTACTTTCACAAATCACACTCGGCAATACCTTGCGCAGGTCACATGCCACCAATTCCGGGTCGTCACCCTAATTCTCGATCAAGACGTTCCCCGACAGGGGTTACAACGCATTTCCGGCGGGGGTTACAACGCATTCCCCGACGGAGGTTACAACGCATTCCCCGACGGGGGTTACAATGCATTCCCTGGTGGAGGTTACAACGTATTCCCCAGCGAAGGTTACAATGCATTCCCCAACGGGGGCATCACGCAGTCTCAAAACGAGATTCCCCGGAGGGGGTTACAACACGTTCCTCGGCAAAGGCAGCACGCATTCTCAAGAAGAGAACCTCGGCACGAGTTATAATGCAATGTTCTATTGACACACATATCAACAAAGGTCAAGCAGCCTTGACATCATTATAACCGTTGGCAAGTAAATCAAACGAAGCATCGAAAGTCATTCGATGATTTCAGCCATTGATTTACACGTCAATGAGAATTAAACAATTCCTCGGCGGGGGTTAAAATGCATGTTCCGGTAATTTCCACGTCAGTGAAGGTCAAGCAGGCTTGACAGTATGCCCAACAGGGGTTTTTTATCCGGTGACGTACATGTCAGCGAAGGTCAGGCAGCCCTGACAACACATATTGTTGGCAGTAAATCCAACAGAACATTGATATGTCCTGGCAATACAAACCAGGGGAGATCAGCATCATCGAGGAGGATTGATGATGGAATATGTTATAAATATCCTTAAACAGACAGAGCATTATCCCCACGGATTACTTGTACATGAGAGGCACATCTTCGGAATAAAGTCTGTATCAAGGATTAAGGACTTTGGTGATAACCCCAACGTCAACATCCTAAAAGATTTGGATCACACATCCAATCTGGTCATCGTTGCCAATCCCCGGTAGAAGTAACAGGGAGCCATCAATCACCCCCAACATGTTGGACAACAACCCAACACACATGCATCATGCATTCACATCATATTGCTGCACTTTGCATCATGTTTATCTTGTTGCATTACAAGTGTCTAGGATTCTTTATCCTATCCATGTATTGCCTTGCATGAATATGATAAAGAGGGGCATCTGTAGACACTCAAAATTTTCTGCACACCTGTCACTGACATTACAGGAAGACAGATTTGTCTTTCAGAGATAACCCTGGAAGATAGCTCACATCCAGTTCGGATACTACTAGAAGATCAGCGTCAACCCCATAACACGCACCGGGAGTATAAGTTCCAACCTCAGAGATAACCCCGAGGCATGCAGTTCCAATACCAAAAATTCCACTAGAGAAGACCGATCCATCTCGGAGAAAACCTCGAGATATTAAGTCTTAGTCCCAACACTGATAGTAGCATCTACCAACCTTGGAGATAACCCCAAGGAATGTAGTTCTGGAGATAACCCCAGAAATATTTGTTTCAAATACATGCAATCAGCTTCAACCTCGGCACTCACACAGAGGCACTCAGTACAAAACCCAGAGATAACACCGAGAAGACAGGCACACCTCAGAGATGACACTGAGGACCTTCAACACTTGCAGCAGTCCAATCTCAAAGATAACACTGAGCAACGTCATGCTTTGTCATTAAACCGTGATAACCGGGTGAGGGCAAAGTCGTCATCTTGCCACCTTGACGCCACATCGCACCGTCTCAACATTTCATACATACATTTCTACACAGCAATATCCCATAAGAACTAATGAGGTCTAATCCCGAGTGACTATTACGCAGGGTAACGGATAGAATTTGAAGCTTGAAGACCGGAGGGCATGTTCCCATCTTCCTGACTTTGTACAACCTCTAATCCCATGTCATTGCGTAACTCTCGACAATGGCGGTCCAAAATAGGTCTTACATACCTCAGTCGAATACACGGATTTCAATTTTGAAAGTTCGAGCAGACATTACTGTGTATGCGTGCACGTACTTCGAGACGGCGGGACCCGCAAAGGCCAAGGCAACCCGACCAGCCGCAGGTACATTTGCGGCCTAGCTCTCTATAAATAGAGGGCTTGGGGTGGCCATTTTGTAAGAAAAAAAAGGCAAGGAAGCCTTGTAAAATTTGATCTGTACTCACCCTATATTGAGTGCTTTCTTATTTTAAACACTTGTAAGCTCACATATAGCTACTTTTGTACCGGCAGGAGACGAGTATTCATCCCTTTAAAGATATAGAAGTCTTCTTTGGCAGCCCATTGTAAACCTTCTCACACACTTTAAAGTCTTTCTCTTTATCTTTGCACACATTATTATTCACATTGAGAGTCGTGTTGCGTGTGTTTGCCCGAACTTCGGTTCGTGGTTTTATTTCAGTTTGAATATATATATATATATATATATATATATTTATATATGTTTATATATATTTATATATGGACTAACATTATCAAGTTATGCCTCGATGAGCCTGGATTTTACATCCAGAAGGTTTACTACTTTAATATATATATATATATATATATATATATATCAAATATTGTCGGACTTTGTTTGATGAGCCTGGATTTTACATCCGGCGCGTTGATCGTCTTTACAGCTTTCTTTACTTTTCGTCTCGCCTAGAGTTTATTTCGTGGCGGTTGATTGCTTTTACAGCTTTATTTAAATTTCTGATCCCCTATGGAGGTGATTCGTGGTGGTTGATCATGTCTATATATATATATATTTAGAGCTTTTATATATATACATGATTACTGCTTTATTATCAATTACGGCATCATGTGAGCCTAGGAATCATGTGATCACAGATTCAGTTTATTGGATCTAGATTCGGTTCCCGTGATGGACATTTCCAGCTATAAGCAGCTTGTAAATTTATTCACAGTGTTTGAGTTTCCTCTGATGGTTTTCATACCCATGAGGAGTACGACACTATTTTGTACATTATTTTATTCTTGAAAAATTAAAAACAATCAAGGCAAGCACTTAATAAAATGGGAGTGTAAAAGGTCTCAATTACTATTGAGCACAAGGGTTTGAAAAACCTCTTTTATAAAACATCACTGCCATACCTTGTTTAAAACTAATTTTTACACAAATTTAAACCCTGTGCATATAGGTGCGAACGAGGCCTCATACTTACTTCCAAATAACGTGATTATTTCCACACACATTCATTCATATAACAGTTTCTTAAAAAGTGGCGGTCACCGTGGTAACATGGATGTCGGGGGGTGCTTAACACCTTCCCTCCGCATAATCAAGTCCCTGGGCCCTAATGAATCTCAGTTTCACCGACCCGTTAAGCAGTGTCACATCACTGGGTCAATATACAAACCTTTTCTCGGTTGTGTTGGTACAACCATATAAAAAACCAAATGGCGACTCTTAACAGTCCATCGTCGACATTATACATTTTGGACCTTTTTCACTTATTTTTTCAAACAAATCTCACCTAACATGAGAACACTAAAGAACAAGTAACGAAAAGGGACAAATAAAAATACTGACATCGACAATTATTTAGCGTGTTATGGGACTATCAAACTACAACTTGGGACTCTCCTTTTAGGCTGGCTTATGGTTCAAATGCATTCGGTCCTGTGGAGATTGGGTCTATAAGTCTTCGGGTCAGACGATTTCGAGAGGTGTATAATGATAAGGGGCTAAAGGTCAACCTGGATTTGCTTGAAGAAGTCAGAGAAGCAGCCTTGGTCAAGTTGGCAACATATCAATGTCATGTAGCTAAGCATTATAATAAAGGGGTAAAGCTTCAAAGATTTTAAGTGGGAGATTTTGTTCTTCGGGAAGTCGAAGCCTCTACACCTTAGAATATGAGAAAGTTGATGCCAAACTGGGAAGGTCCTTATGAGGTTGTTGAAGTACCGAAGCTAGGGACTTATTGGATGCGAGCATTAGATGGGTCTGAGATAAAGAATACTTGGCATGCTGGAAGGCTTCAAAAATATTTTCAGTAGGGTCAATGTCAGTATGTAGAAGTCTGTAATTATGCCAACAGTTATCATCAATAATAGAAGCTGTTTTCTCTAATGAATCCAATGATGTTTTATCTAATGGTTATTTAGGGGTTTCGGTGGCTTGTTCATCCTAAAGATGGTGAACAGGATCCAGATTCGTCCTATAGATGGCGAGCAAGATTTTTTGGGAGTCTGGTGATCTGTTCATCATCAAGATGGTGAAATAGAACCTATTCATCCTATAAATGGTGAATAGGGCCTATTCGTCCTTAAGATGGCGAATAGGTTTAATGGGAGGTTCGGTTGGATCTGTTCATCCTATAGATGGTGAATAAAATTTGCTCATCCTAAAGATGGTGAGTAGGGTCCTGATTCGTCCTAAAAATGGTGAACTGGATTTTCTGGAGGTTCGGTGGAATGTTCATCCTAAAGATGATGAATAAAACTTGTTCATCCTATAGATGGTGAACATGACATGTTCATCCTCAAGACGGCGAACATGCTTGTTGGGAGGTTCGGTTGGATCTATTTGTCCTAAAGAAGGCGAATTGGATTGTTGAAGATCTGTTTCACTCTTCGGTAATGAATAAGTGTTACTTTACATTATTACTTGGTTTTATTTGAAGTGTTGAGTTCAGATTACATTATTACTTGATTTTATTTGAAGTTTGGAGTTCATAGTGTTATTTATTTAATAACAGTATAAAGTAAATTTAAAAGGAGTAAAAAGGGAAGAAGCTAATTATATTTCATTAATATAAATAAAGCAATTACAAAATATTGTTGAAAGTTTTACAAGTTTCTAAAGCTGAGGTTGAGGAGGATCGTCTTCTGCATTACCCTCGTCTTCATCTTCAGAAGAGTCAAGGAGTAATGGGTTCAGAGAGACATCAGCTAGTTTGTTTTTACCTTTGTTTCGGGCTGTTTCATAACCCTCAGCATACATCTGAACTATTTTGATAGTCAGTTTAGGTGATCGACGATATTCAATTTATATTTCCTTACGGAGTTCTTCGGTAAGGGGTGGGCCGAGGGCTTTGAGTTCACAAAGCTCTTTTTCAACTTTACCCTGAATCTTGAGGTGCCGGTCTTCGGAGATTTTACTTGCATTGATTTCCTTGGTCAAGCCAGAGCAGACTTCAGAATAGCATTTTCCTTTCGAGCAGCATCCTCTTCGGCTTTAGCCTCTTTATACCTTTGGTGAAGCTGCCCAAAGATTCCATTTTCCTGTAGTTGTTCAGAATTGAGCAAAATATTTCAATGAATTATTTGAGAATACAAAAAGGTTAGGCAATAGTCAACTTACTCTGTCTTGGTGACTCATGTCAGCTTCAATCAAGTCCAAGATGGAGTTGTTGCCGAAGCGATGATCGTCGGTGTCGAGTACGAAGGAGTTGTAGAGGTGTAAAGGAAAGTTTTCATTTAGCTCTGGCCATAAGGTGGGCGAATGTACGACTTCAGGTATGGTGGAAGAAGATGGATGTTGAGGAGATACTATGGGTTGTTCAGGTGGAGGTGGAGTATAAGTTGTTGAAGGTTCAGGTATTGGCGTTAGTTGGTTGTCTAAAGTGTATTTTCTTTTTTGGACGAGGGGAGAATTGGGCTCGGTGTGTTCTTCCTGTTCCACTTCAGGTTCATTAATTTCTATAGGAACGACTGGTGGAAGGTTGGCTTCGGTAGGAGGTACTCTAAGTTCTTCGGCAGAAAGAGGAGTGACTTTGGCTTGTTTCTTTTTAGTATGAAGGATTTTGGTACGTTCGACGATGGGCATATCTAAAAGACTTTTGTAGTTAAGGGTGGGGACAAGGACATGCTTTGATTTTCTAGCAGCTCTTTTCTTTCGATGAGGATAGCTTGTTTCTTCAGTGGGAGTTGGTTCGGTGATTTGGGATTCGGTAGTTTGTGGCTCAGAAGTTTGAGGTTCAGTAGGTTGGGGATCAACATGATTTTGAGTTAGTTTGGCAGCAAGGAATTTTTCTAGTTCCTTTCGATCTATGGAGGTAGGCTTGATAAGAGATACTGAAGAAGATGAAGAGATTGTTTCAGAATGATTATAATTTTTTTTTTGAAAAGATACACAAGTATTGAATTCGAGACTTACATTTGTGGTCATATAACCATGATTGCTTGCTTAAGAGTCCGAAGCTCTATTCCTTCATAGGAAGTTTTTCCAGAAGCTTCGTCATTTCTCTTACACGTTCCTCAGAGATTTCTTCAAAGTTTGCAGAGAGACGCTCGACAGTAGTCCAGTCTGGGATGGAGGAGAATTCAGGTCCTTTAACAAAAAACCAATCCTTATGCCACCCCTTGTTGCTTGAAGGAGTATGCATCAGAGGGTGCTTTTTGAACCTAAAATTGGGTTTGGAGGATTGCTTGGTCAACATCTTGAAGCCCCTTTCTCGAGATTTACCAGCTATGAAGAGAGTAAAGAAGAAATCGAGAGTGGGTGTAATCCATATCTCGTGACAGAAGGCAATGAAGATGAAAACAAACCCCTTTCTCCAAGAAGGTGAGGGGCATGTCAGTCCATCCTTCGGGACGAAGGTACATATGCTCGGTGGAGGTGGGTAATCTTAAATGGTGAGTATTTGGAATCATATATTGTTCTCGGATGATACAGAGAAAATCCTCTAAAAGTACGAAAGGAGTGTTGGCATGGGGGTATCGTTCTTCATTTTTTTTTAAAAAGAGAAGGGTTTGGAATGTGAGTAGGTGGGGGATTTTTACTAGAAGAAGGGGTGGATTTGGGGTTTGTTTCCGAAGAGACATTGGTGGGATTTTGAGCAGCCGGGATGGATGAGATGGGAGTTATAGAGATTGGGATGGCATTATCTGAATTTGGAGAAGCCATTGTTGAACAGGTTACAGAGAGAGAAATCGAGAGAAAGAAGAAAGCAAAAGCACTTTGATTTTGAAATAGGCAGGTGAAACCGTCAAAATTGGGGGTTATGGGTTTTTATAGTGGCTGCCCCTTCAGTTGTTTCAGAAACCCAAGGGCGGCACATTTAATGTGAGCAATAATGGTGAATTCAAAAATGTGGCATCCGATTTTGGGCTGATTGAGTGTTGAGCCGTGATGGGCCATAATTGGACTATTATGATGATGTGGCCATTTTTATATACTCTTTTATTAAACATTCTATTTAATAAAAGACTGGGGGGGCAAAGTTGGGCCATATTTATTTGGGCCTTTGGAGTATTGGGACATTATTTAAATGAGGATATATGTGGGCTTGGGCCGGTGATTATTGGGTGGATAAGTATTTCATTGTTGACCCAACATCTTAATTAATAAGGATTTGACATAATCCTAGTTAGTGGGGAATAATGATGGGATTAATAGGTGGGTTGCATACAATTAGTTGAGGTCATGGGAAGTCGGCTGCATGCAAGGCGGTGGATGAGTATAAGAGTACATGCACTTCACAGAGGAAGGTAACATGCAAATTTTATACCAAACACTAGAGCACACTCCCTCCATTGTTAACCTTGTGTCAGCTTGTATTGATTCTCACACCAGAGCTATCCCCCGGCGGCCCAAGTCGTCAATCTTTCGGTGCTAATTCATTTTTTGTGCAGGGTTGGACATGTTTTTTGGTGATTGAGGCGCGTAGAAAGATCTTGACGTTAACATATATGTTGGAAGAGCTACATTTTTTACGTCCTTGTCTTGCCCTTACAAAGGTCGCGAGAGTGGTAATGAGTACATGCAAGTTAAGTGCTATTATGTAGCAAATTCAGCAGCAAAAGACATTAATATTAAGATAAAATAAAGTTTTGATTTTGAAAAATTAATATGATCTCACTTTTATCTCCACCACTATATGAATGTTATGGGTTGAAACTGATCTGTTGCTGAATCTCCCTAGAGCTATAGTCATAAGGTCAAACCTTACTGCATAGAAAACTGAACAAGAGTAATAGTAATTGAAAGTGGATTCACGTGCAAATAGTAAAAGCAACTTTGCAAGACAACCACTATCAATGAGGGTCGATCAAGCTTCAAGTTAATTTGAAACTTTCTACTTTCTATCCAGGAATAAGATTTTAGAGTTTAAGCTTATAAAAGTAGTTTTACCTTGCCATCATAACTAAAAAGTGAGCTAATTTTGCTTCTCTGCTAAGAACTACAGTTTCAAAAGATTAGCAGATTTGTCATCGCATAGAAATTTCTTACGAAATGAAATTTTCATGGACCAAATCATTACTTTTTAGTTTTTATCGAATGATTCACCCATAAGGCTTGTTAGGAAAGACATGTACTGATTTTACTTTAGAACTATCAAGCAAGGCTTAGCAGGTTGGAAAGGCAAGAGTGGAGTAAAGATGTAAAATGGAATGATTCAATTTTGTGCTTCGATACCAGACTGCTAATGGAACTGTTGGGCCATAATAGCTTGGACCTATTGGGCTGCCTTTATTGGGCCTTTGAAGTATTGGGCCCTCATTTAAGTTAGGATATTTGTAGGCTTGGACTGAGGGATTTTGGATGGATAAGTATTGGACTTCTAACTCAATACTTAATTAATGAGGATTTGACATAATCCTAGTTAGAGGGGGAATAGTGATGGGATTAGAAGGTGGGTTGCCTGCAATTAGCTGAGGTGACAGGAAGTCGGCTGCATGCAAGACGGTGGAAGGAGTATATGAGTACAGAGCACTACACAAGAGAGGTAAGATACATTTTATCACTCAGACACTATACTTTCAAAACCTCCATTGTTAAACCTTATGTCGGCCTGTACTGACTCTCACGCCGGAGATATCCCCCGATGGTCTAAGCCACCAAGCTTCCGATATTGACTTGTTTACTGTGCAGGGTTGGACGCGCTATTTGCTGATTGAGGCGCGTAGAAAGATCTTGGCGTTAACATTGGCGCTAGAAGGAGGGCCTTTTCTAGTGTTTCTAGGTTTCCATCACAGTTATCGACTGTTCTACGTCGGAAGCTATGGTGAAAAGTAAGGCAGCCACTGCTGAGGGATAGCCGATGACGACGAGTTCTTCTTTAAAAAGAATCTCTATTAAGGATAGGTTGGGTCCTTCCCAAAGTATCCATGGCAGGATTGGATCACAAGATGCTCTAGAGGGGTCTCATGCAAGAGATCATGGTGATACCAAAAGGAAGTTGTTTTCTACTGCAAGTAAAGTTCTTGATAAGGATCAGAAAAGGGTAGAAGGCACATCACCTAGAACCCTATACCTAGAAGCTCAGGAAGACAGAGCATCTACCTTGGTGAAGATGGCACAAGAGAATGATAAAGTTATGAAAGTGCTTCTGCAGCAACGAGAGGAGATTTCTAAACAAATGGTTCATATGGCCAAAATGGAAGATGAGGCGTCTAGTTATACTCGACCTAAAGAACGTGGTAGGTCTCCAGGCAGGCGAGCTAGGCAAGGTGAAAGGCCCATGCAGTCTAAAAGAAGGTCTCGGAGCCGTTCTCGAGATCGAAGAAGAGCCAGAGGTCATACTCCCGAAGATCTGAAGAGGGCACCTTGCCTTGTGGATTCTCGGGGTGATGACAAGAGCCGACGAAGAAGCAGATCCAGAGGTTGTTCTCCAGAGAATCCGAAGAAGGCACACCGCCCTGTGGATTCTCGCTTCAGCAGAAGGGACAGACGAAGTCCATCAGAAGCTTCTAGCTCAGATGAAAAATGTCGAGTGGAACAGAAGAACAAAAGCTCTCCGAAAAAAGAAGTCTCTTCGCAACCAAAAGGAACGAAACTCTTAGCCAAAGAAGTGAAAGAGCTTCGGAGGCAACTGGCTGAAGTTTAGCAGGCTAAGGGAAGTTTGAGTAAAAAGGCGTCTCCTCTCTCTTCGAAAATTCTTCGGGAGAAAGCACACCCTAATAAGAAGCTTCCTTATATGGAGAGTTATGATGGTTCGAGAGATTCATATGACCACAACCAGGCATTTGATAGGCTGATGGATTACTATGATTATTCGGATGCAGCCAAGTGCCAAACTTTTGTGATGCCGTTGAGGAAAGATGCAAGGCAGTGGATGGGGACTTTGCCTTCAGATTCAATATCGTCCTGGACTGACTTATGTGATAAATTTCATGCTCGGTTTGGAAGCAATAAAAGGAGAGGAAAGCCTACGGGGTCTCAAAAGAGGTCCCAACTTTTATGAATAAAGAATAATTTTTGAATAAAGAATAAAATATATTTTTTTTGAATATTATGGTGTGGATTTGATATAATGTTATAGTTGTGGGTAATATTTACAAATTTTTTCAAAGTAAGCAAGTGGTTATATAATATTCGATTGGTCGGGGAATATTCGTATGATAGCACAATCATTGGTGGACCTCACAACGAAAGTATTGTCCTAGTTAGAAAACGACAGAATTATCTTTTTATAAAAATAACGGCAAAAGTGTTACCGTTAAAACTGTTAAACTACCCGGTAGTAAAAAATGCGATGTCTGGCGTGGTTGCATAGTAGCACACGGTATTGATTATTGATGTTTACGTGAGAAGTCACTTAGTTATACTCAATTATTTTTACAGTAATTGTTGCATCATATCTCTTATATTATTGATTCAATTATTATCATAGTATCATCTGCATAATATTTATTATTATTAAATCAATAATTGAGACGACAAAGTTATTCATATTATTATTTGCAATATTAACAATGTCTAGAAGTTACATCGAGGAGAGGTTTGGTCACCTAATTGCGCGCCCAATAAGGAGAAATCCTTATCGAAAAGCCCCTCTTTCACAGGAATGACACGGTTGTTAAATATTGTGAGTTATAATATTAATGATGAATAAGTTGTGTTGATTAAAGATGAAATTGATAGTTCCATTGTGTTGGGATTATTAGTGTTAGTGGAAATCGACATTTATTTTGATAACAATTGATGTCTGGAGGTTATATTGACCAGTCAGGTAATTAATCGGATAAATGAGCAATTAATTGCTATTATTTCACATGCTTATAACTATTTGTTCACATGTGTGTACTATTGATTCACATTCATGTACTATTAGGGGGAGGTGGTGCAAGATTGATAATACTTGCATGACTAAATTAAAAATAGAGATATAGATGAAGGTACTATCTTTGTAATTAGTTTTTTCACATGATTATACTATTAAGTCACATGAATGAACTATTAATTCACATTATTTACTATTAGGGGAGGTGGTGCAAGTTTGATAATACTTGCGGGACTAAATTAAAAATGAAGAAAAAGAGGAAGGTATTATCTTTGTAATATTTTGAGCCCCAAAATGTGCAATTATCGAAACTATATTTTCCTATAAATAGAAGCTCATTCTTCCTTTATTTCTCACCAATTCACTAAAGCTATAAAAAGCAATTATTATAGAGAGAAATTATAGAGAGAGAGAAGAGAAATTAAGTACTATTACCTCACTATTCCGATATCCGGTCTTCTTCTAAGGTAAGGGTATTATTTCTTTATTATTCATTAAGAGAGTTATTTTCTTTCAATACTAAGTAAGGGTTGTTATTCCATTCTTTATTATTACATTGGAATAACTTTTATGCATGCGATCTATCGCATGCACAGTGAATTACTTTGTTATTCCATTCTTTATTATTACTTTTGGAATATCCATGTCATGTCTGATTATGCATGACACAGTTTCATTCTTTATTATTATTATTTGGAATATCACATGCATGCGGATTTACGCATGACTCAGTTCCATTCTTTATCATTACATTTGAATAACACATGCATGCGGATTCGCATGCGCTGGTGAATTCTTACATTATTCCATTCTTTATTATTACATTGGAATAACTTTGTCTATGTGGATTACCGCATGCATGGTGAATGATCCTTCCGTATTCATTCCTTATTAAATTGTGGAAATGATGCATCTCGTGGATTACTGCATGGCGGACAAAAATCCATTTGTAGTTTCATATATTCTATTATACTTAGTTGGCTAAAGTTTTGGCTTCTATACTCCATGAAATTAGTAGAATATCCTGGATATTTGCGCTTCATCCAGTATCTTTTCATGGAAATATTCTTACGAGCATTCTTGAATTTTACTCCACAAAAGCAGTATCATGTTGACAATTTGGGCGTTATTGATTTACGGATAAATTAAATTATAAATCTTTAAAATTTATCCTTGAACTTGTTTTATTGAATTCTTATATCATTGTCATCATCCTCATGTTTATAATATGTTGAAAGTCATATGTGGCACGTAGTGCATAGATGGACTTGGTGTGATTATGACCGAGGATTATTCGGTATAATCATGGCCGTAATGTTACAAATGAATGTGGTAAAAGTCCTCATTGGCCGTAGTGCATTGATGGACGATTGTTGGCATGATCATGACCATTGATGAATACACGAATATCCTTGGCGTAGTGCATGGATAATTTGTGGTCGTGATACTAATGAATATCCTTGGTAGTAGTGCATGGATGATGTGGTTTATTTATTAAGTGAGTCTCGTGATAAAAGTGATGAAAAACCTTTTAAATCATAGAAGATAGTAGATTTTATTCTCTACTTGACTCTTAATGGATTGCTTGTTCATTGCGATTAAACTTGATGTTTGTTATATTTTATCGGTTTAACAACTTGTTGAAGGCTAACGATAAATTATTACGCATTATCTTAGTCATAATATTTCTTCTTGGGCTAGTTGAGCTCACCCTTTTTTTCACTATTCTCTTGAAAATGAGAATATAGCTAGGGACGATGAGTCGGGAAGCGGATTGATGGTCGAGATGGTTGTTTTAGTAGTCCTCACTATTCTATAAAATAGTGTGATAATAAATGTAATGAGGACTCCATTGAGTGTGGATATTGTCTAGATGACAATATTCTTATTAAAACTCTTAGATTATGTTTTGTCGTATTTTACACATTGTTGTATAATTAAGTTGTATTTGAATTTTGTACCATGTATTTGGCGACTCAAGATGGGTGATGTATACCTATTTTGGGGGCGTCACGGTTAGTATCAAAGCTTAGGGATATGATCCTGGTGAGATGTGAGACAAGAACTAGGAGGGAGAGCGGGGGAATTCCTTTGCTAGTATGACCTACCTAAGTTTATTTGGTATTTAATTGGTCGGTCGGAGTATAGGGATAATATGTGACATGTCAATTAACCCTTTATTTTGTGGCGATGTTTGAAAATGACATCAGAGAATGTTGAGAATAGCAATGGAGCACGAGGACCGTTGAGTCACCATAGATCAACATCCGGATAATGTGCATCGAGAAGGCAATAATCCTCGGTGAACAACAACACTGAGACAAATGGCGAGCGATGGAATGTTTAGGAGCTTTATGCAATTCATACTGACATCGGAAGAGAGACTCTATCCAAAATGCGGGTGGAAACAACTTGGCAACTCTCGGACGGTCACCGCTAAGCAGTTCAAGGAGCTGGGACCACCGGAGTTTATTGGAGAGCCAAAACCACTTAAAAAGGCGGAGGCGTGGATAAAAGCGAGATCACCAAGATATTTGATGTCTTGGGATGCTCAGAGGAACAAAAGTTCCCTTTGCCACCTTTATGTTGCGAGGAGGCGATTCTTGGTGGGAATCGGTAAAGCGTACTCAACTTCCGCCTTTGAAGATGTCTTGGGAGAAGTTCGAAGAACTATTCAACAACAAGTACTTTCCGAAAGTATTAATCACATGAAAGAGGTAGAGTTCATCAAGTTGGAAGCGAAAAATATGACCATGTCATTGATGCTGAAGCTAAGTTTGCCGAGTTGTCGGTTTGCGTCTCACTTGGTTGATAATGAGGAGAGAATGGCGGGATGTTTCTAAGAGGTTTGAAACCCGAGATACGTCGATATCTAATTTCTCATAAAGCGTGTTTGTATTCGGATGTTGTAAATAGGGCTCGATTGGAGCGCGATAACGAGTCAACTCAACCAAGAAAAGCGGTAAAAAAATGATAATACCGGTGGTAGCGATCATCGAAGCGGTGACAACAAGCGTGGAGGAATCAACATGCGAAAAATGGTAACCACTTGGTGGTAATCATGGCCAAGACAATAAGAATGGACATTTCAAGAAGAGGAGATTCAACAATGATGGAAAGACGTCGGCATCGGCACCCGTTGGTTAAGGAAGGAGAACGACCACCTATCATATGCTTCAAATGCGGAGGGAGGGACATATCGGTCAAAGCTATGCGCGACGCGATCAAAATATGTTACAATTATGGAAGAGAGGTCACCTAGCTAGATTTTTGTCGTGCACGGAAAGCCAAGTCCGGTTGGAGCGGTGACACCAAATGTCATCCCAAACAAGTCAAAACCGATAGTTCAAGGAAAGCGTTTGTTGTGACCTCCCGAAAGCAAGGAACGAACGAGGTCATCACGGGTAAGCTAATCATCAACTCTAGCGAAGTATATACCTTATTTGATACGGTTCTACCCATTCTTTTATTTCTCCTACTTGCGCTCAACGTTTAAATTTGACTCAGGAGAAATTAGACTTTGACTTATCTGTTGAAACTCCGTTGGGAGAAACCTTCATTACATCCATTGTTTTATAAGTCTTGTTTGGTTCAAATCGGTACCCTCACATTACACATTCGATCTTATTTCCTTAAAAATACTTGCATTTGGCGTGATTCTAGGGATTGATTGGTTAACTACTCATCATGCTAAAATTGATTATTTTCATAAGGTTGTTAGCTTTCATATTCTAATCAACCTATTATGCAAATTCAAGCGACCAAACCATTAAAATCAATCACGGTCATCTCAAGCCATAAAGCTATTCGTTTATTGAAAAATGGGATGTCAAGCTTTCTTAGCTCATATCACATTTAAACAAAAATACGTCGATTTGAATGATATTTCTATTGTTAATAAATTCCTGACGTATTCCCAGAAGAACTTCACAGCCTACCCCGGGCGTGAAATCGAGTTTGGTATCGACCTTGAACTTGGGTACAAAACCCATTTCCAAAGCCCCATATCAAATGGCTCTATTGAACTTGAGGAGTTAAAAACCCAACTACTGAATTGTTAGACATCGGTTTCATTCGTCTAATCGTCTCTCCTTGGGGTGCTCTGTTCTATTCGTGAAGAAGAAAGATGGAAGTATCGACTTTGTATTGATTATCGGGAGTTGAATCATGTCACCATCAAAAATAGGTACCCATTGCCTCGCATTGATGACTGTTTGACCCGATTGCAAGGGCCAAATTCTTTTCAAAGATTGATCTTCGTTAGGATATCATCGATTGAAGATTAAAAGCGATGACATTCAAAAGACTTTTTAGAACTTCGGTATGGGCATTACGAATTCCTAGTCATGTCTTTTGGATTGACTAATGCTCCTACTTGCCTTCATGGATATGATGAATCAAGTATTCAAGGAATATTTGGATCACTTTGTGGTCGTCTTTATTGATGACATCCTCATTTACTCCAAAAGCCGTGAAGATCATGAGCAACACTTGAGGTGATACTCCAAAAGCTTCGTGAAAACAAGTTATATGCCAAGTTGAAGAAATGCGAGTTACGGCTTGAGGAAGTAGCATTCCTTGGGCACGTGATATCAAATCATGGAATATCTGTTGACCCAAACAAATTGAAGCAGCAATTCAAAGTTGGGAGCAACCTAAATCGATGGTTGAAATCGTAGCTTTCTCGGCTTAATTTGGTTATTATCGGAGATTCGTTGAAGGGTTTTCTCGAATCACTACTCCATTAACTTCGGTGACTCGAAAAAAGATACAAAATTCGGTTGGAGCGAGGAATGTGAGAAGAGTTTTCAAGAACTCGAGAGGAGGCTTATTTATTTGTTACGACAATACCATCGGCTCGGAGGGATTTGTCATCTCTGATGATGCTTGAGCAAAGGGTTAGGATGTGTTCTCATGCAACATGGGAAAGTCATAGCCTATGCCTCCACGACAACTCAAAGAATATGAGAGGAATTATCCTACTCATGATCTAGAGTTAGCGGCTATCATTTTTGTGCTTAAGATTTGGAGGCATTACATATGGAGAGAAGGTGGAGATCTATCTGATCATAAAAGCCTCAAATATTTCTTCACTCAAAAGGAACTCAACATGCGGCAACGACGATGGCTTGAGCTATTGAAAGATTACGATCATACCATTCAATACCATCTGGAAAAAGCGAGCGTAGTAGTGATGCATTGAGTAGAAGATCATATGCGAGTGCAGTGCATTATTATCAATATGAAGGCCCATTTTATATGACTTACAAAGGATGGAGATAGAGTTAAAGACTCGAGGGACCCATGTGATGATGGCGAATATCTGAGTAGAACCAACTTTAATCGATAAAGTTAAAGTTGCTCAAGCTACTGGACACACAGGTATGCGTATGAGGAAGAAAAAGTGCAAGAAGGTGCTATTTTAGGAAGCAAGAATCGATGAAGAAGGAATACTTGAGTCAACTCTAGACTTTGTGTTCCTAACGATTACGACTTAAAGTATAAAATCATGATGGGCGCACACACACCGTTTGCAATCCATCACAGGAGTACCAAAATGTATCGTGATCTTGACATACATTTTGGTGGAGCAATATGAAGAGAGAGATAGCGGGGTTTATCTCAAGGTGTCTAACTTGTCAGCGAGTCAAGCGGAACATCAAGTGCCAAAAGGTCCATTGCAACCACTTGAAATTCCGAATGGAAGTGGGAGCACATTACCATGGATTTAGATTCTTTGGTCTTCCCAAGGTTTCTCAAGGCATAGATGCGATTTGGGTCATTGTTGATAGATTGACCAAGTCTGCTCATTTCTACCCGATCTGAGAAACTTATACACTTGAACGTCTTGCTCGTATGTACATAAGCGAGATTGTAAGATTGCATGGTATGCGGTATCCATAGTTTTGATCGAGACCCAAGATTCACTTCAAGATTTTGGGTTAGTTTGCAAAAAGCTATGGGCGCAGTTTACGATTTAGTTGGCATATCATCCTCAAGCGGATGGGGCGATCGAAAAGGACTATTCAAACTCTTGAAGATTTATTAAGACTATGTGTCCTTGACTTCAAGGAAGTTGGGACAAGTTCTTACCATTGGTGGAGTTTTCCTACAACAATAGTTATCAAGCAAGTATTGGCATGGCTCCATTTGAGGCGTTGTATGGAAAGAAAGTGTCGTTCTCTCGATTATCTTTGGGATGAGGTGGGTGAAACAACGTTGTTGGGACCGGATTTGGTATGTATGACTACGAAAAAAGATTTAAACGATCCGATGACGTATAAAAAAAACCCTCACAAGATCGACAAAAGAGTTATCTTGATCTTCATCGAAAGGGCGTGGAATTCAATATTGGAGATCATGTGTTGTTACGTGTTTGCTCTCCATGGAAAGGAGTTATGAGATTTGGAAAGAGAGAAAGCTCAATCCTCGATTCATTGGCCCATTTATAATCCTCGATCGAGTAGGAATCGCTGTGGCTATAGACTACGCTTACTGCTTGAAGTATGTCTCGTGTTCATAACATTTTTCACATATCTATATTACGTAAATATGTGAAAGACCCGAACCACATTATTGAATTAGAACCGGGCGAGATAGAGGAAGATTTAACGTATGAAGAGTTACTGTTAAAATCTTGGATAAAAAGGATCATATTCTATGCTCTAAAGTTATACCTCAAGTCAAAGTTTTGTGGAGAAACCACGATGTTGAGGAAATGACACAGGAGTTAGAATCGAAATGAAATCAAGGTATCCTCACCTCTTGACATACCGTATACACACCTAATTTTGAGGATGAAATTTCATAAGAAGGGAGGTTGTAAGATCCCCAACTTTTATGAATAAAGAATAATTTTCTCGAAATATATTTTTGAATATTATGGTGTGGATTTGATATAATGTTATAGTTGTGGGTAATATTTACAAATTTTGCAAAGTAAGCAAGTGGTTATATAATATTAGATTGGTGGGGAATATTAGTTTTAATAGGGAATATTAAATGCGATGACACAATCATTAGTGGACCCCTAGCGGAAGTATTATAAAGTAGTTAGAAAATGACGAAATTATCTTTTATAAAAATAACGGCGAAAGTTTTACTTATTAAAGCTGTTGAACTACCCGTTAGTAAAAGAAATGCGATGTCTGGCGTTGTTGCATAGTAGCACACGGTATTGATTATTGATGCTTACGTGAAAGTCACTCGGTTATACTCAATTATTACTACGATAATTCTTGCATCATATCTCTCTCGTATTATTGATTCAATTATTGTCACGCGTATCATCTGCATAATATTTATTATTATTAAATCAATAATTGAGACGACAAAGTTATTCATATTATTATTTGCAATATTGACAATGTCTAGAAGTTACATCGAGGAGAGGTTTGGTCACTAATTGCGGCGCCCGATAAGGAGAAATCCTTATCGGAAAGCCCCTCTTTCACAGGAGCGACACAGTTGTTAAATATTGTGAGTTATAATATTAATGATGAATAAGTTGTGTTGATTAAAGATGAAATTGATAGTTCCATTGTGTTGGGATTATTAGTGTTAGTGGAAATCGACATTTATTTCGATAATAATTGATGTCTGGAGGTTATATTGACCAATCGGGTAATTAATCGGATAAATGAGCAATTAATTGCTATTATTTCACATGTTTATAACTATTTGTTCACATGTGTGTACTATTGATTCACATTCATGTACTATTAGGGGAGGTGGTGCAAGATTGATAATACTTGCATGACTAAATTAAAAATGGAGGTATAGATGAAGGTACTATCTTTGTAATTAGTTTTTCACATGATTATACTATTAAGTCACATGAATGAACTATTAATTCACATTATTTACTATTAGGGGAGGTGGTGCAAGTTTGATAATACTTGCGGACTAAATTAAAAATGAAGAAAAAGAGGAAGGTATTATCTTTGTAATATTTTGAGCCCCAAAATGTGCAATTATCGAAACTATATTTTCTATAAATAGAAGCTCATTCTTCCTTCATTTCTCACCAATTCACTAAAGCTATAGAGCAATTATTATAGAGAGAAATTATAGAGAGAAAGAAGAAGAAATACTGCTACCTCACTATTCCAGTATCCGGTCTTCTTCTAAGGTAAGGGGGTATTATTTTTTCGTATTCATGAAGAGAGTTATTTTCTTTCAATACTACGTAAGGGTTGTTATTCCATTCTTTATTATTATGTTGGAATAACATTCTGCATCTGATCTATCGCATACATATGGTGAATTTTCTTTGTTATTCCATTCTTTATTATTACATTTGGAATATCATGCATGCATCTATCGATTACACATGACAGTGGTTGTTACATTCTTTATTATTACATTTGGAATATCACATCATGCATGCAGATTACGCATGACACAGTTCCATTCTTTATTATTCTATTTGAATATACACATGCATGTCTGGATTCATGCGCTTTGGTGAATTCTTACATTATTCCATTCTTTATTATTACATTGGAATAACTTTTATCTATGTGGATTCTTTGCATGCATGGTGAATGATCCTTACGTATTCATTCCTTATTAAATTGTGGAAATGATGCATCTCGTGGATTACGCATGGCGGACAAAAATCCATTTGTAGTTTCATATATTCTATTATACTCGGTTGGTTAAAGTTTTGGCTTCTATACTCCATGAAATTAGTAGAATATCACGGATATTTGCGCTTCATCCGATATCTTTTCATGGAAATATTCTTACGAGCATTCTTGAATTTTACTCCACAAAAGCGATATCATGTTGACAATTTGGGCGTTATTGATTTACGGATAAAATTAAATTATAAATCTTTAAAAATTTATCCTTGAACTTGTTTTATTGAATTCTTATATCATTGTCATCATCCTCATGTTTATAATATGTTGAAAGTCATATTGTGGCCTATAGTGCATAGATGGACTTGGTGTGATTATGACCGAGGATTATTAGGTATAATCATGGCCGTAATGTTACAAATGATGTGGTAAAAGTCCTCATTGGTAGTAGTGCATTGATGGGCGATTGTTGGCATGATCATGACCATTGATGAATACACGAATATCCTTGGCCCGTAGTGCATGGATAATTTGTGGTCGTGATACTAATGAATATCTTGGTGGTAGTAGTGTGGGGATGATGATGTGGTTTATTTATTAAAATTTGAGTCTCGGCGATAAAAGTGATGAAAAACCTTTTAAATCATAGAAGATAGTAGATTTTATTCTCTACTTGACTCTTCTAATGGATTGCTTGTTCATTTATGATTAAACTTGATGTTTGTTATATTTTATCATATTTAACATTGTTGAAGGCTAACGATAAATTATTCTACATTATCTTAGTCATAATATTTCTTCTTGGGCTAGTTGAGCTCACCCTTTCTTTTCACTTTGTTCTCTTGAAATGAGAATATAGTTTGGACGAGTCGGGGAGCAGTTGATTGACGGTCGGATGGTTGTTTTAGTAGTCCTCACTATTCTATAAAATAGTGTGAAATAAATGTAATGAGGACTCCATTGAGTGTGGATATTGTCTAGATGACAATATTCTTATTAAAACTCTTAGATTATGTTTTGTAAGTATTTTACACGATTGTTTTACTTAAGTTGTATTTGAATTTTGTACCATGTATTTGTATAATTAAGTTGTATTTGAATTTTGTACCATGTATTTGGCGACTCAAGATGGGTGATGTATACCTATTTTGGGGGATCGTCCTTTGCTAGTAGATGGCTCATCGACTCTTTCAACTTTAGCTACAGTGGTAATTGCAAGAGTGAGCAAGCAATTGCTCACTAATATAAAGAGTAGTAATGATAACAACATGAGAGTGAACAACGAATGTTGAACAATAATGAACTTGTTCTACAAATCAAAAATAGAAAACAAGTTCGAATTTAACATCTGAGGGTCTTAAGACCACGAACTATGTCCCCGGTGATTAGGTATTACTACCCCAACCTTAACAGTTATTTAGACTATACATACCCTTCTTAATGTACTTAGGGGGATCAACCCTTTGTACCATGTATTGTGCACAAACATCTAAACATTACACGTACAAAATTCCCTATGTTAGGGTTGTTCGTCTCAGTTTGACTTTAGAATTTCCGCACTAAAGAAAGTTTAGCTTGGAACTAACTTATCAGTGGTTCTAGAATTTTAGAACACTATTCCATATTAGACTAGTTCAATCAATAAAAGTTTGCTTACTACTTGAAGGTTTAATAAAACAATATAGAATTGAACAAGGCTATCAAGGTCAAAGATAGAATAACAACAATATATAATTGAGTAAACATGACATTCAAGAAAAGTGCTATATTCAAAAGAGTTAGAACAATCTCCTTTGAATCGATGTATTAGAACAATATGTGCTTCGAATAACATTAAGGAATGTGAAACTTGCTCGATGTAACGAATTAGGTTACAAGAGCTTGAACGTCGCAAACGCAGTCTTCTGATCTTCATTGACTCTGGCAACGTCGAACACTTTCTCCATTTCCATGATCCATGTTTGGGCTTCCACAGGATTCATAGACCCTTGAAACTCTGGCGGTCCTACTGCTTTGAATTCCTTAAAGGTCGTACTTGAGCTTGCGGTTGATTCGCAAGTGCTCCCGTTAACAAAGTTACCAACTGCTGAACCGGGTTATCGTTGGCCTCGTTATTATTGTTAGTAGACCCCTCAGGAGGCGGTTGTTGACGTGGTTGTATTCTTCTAGGAGGCATTTTCTGTTTAAAATATACACTTATTAGATCAATATTCAATTCCTTGAATGTCCTAAAATTAACTTTAAACATTCTAAGATTAAAGCTATAACACATAACATTTCAAATAAACTATGATATTTTATTCATCCATAATGTTTTTAAAACACAATAAAGCTAGCATAACCGCTATTAACATCCACTTTCCTGAACTAGACAAGTTCCAGGATTACATATTCATACTATCCCTTTATTCATCTCAAAATAAGGGATTCAAAATTTATTTATTCACATAATAAACCACATATTATTATCACTCTTATTCTTCCTATCTAGGCATACTAAGACGTCGTAAGGCTTCTCTACGTTCCTCCTCCATAATATGGTACGCCGTCCTACGATCCATTACGAACCACGACGAATCTTCAAACTGAGGTGGGTAATAAAATACTCGATCTTGGGCTCTATCAATCGCAGAATTAAATGCATGATCCATCTCATTTATCTTGGCCTTCTTCACTTGGACCCTAGCCTCAGCATGCTCTGCACGTTGAGTCACCTTCATCCAAGAGTCCTCTACTCTTGCACACTTAGTTGATTCCTCTTTGAAGTCATCTTTTAATTTCTCCATGTCAGTCTTCATCTTTTCATTCACTGCTAACAAATCCTCATGCTGACCCTTAGTATGAACTAGGTCCCACTCTGTGTTTCCAGGGCGTGAGTCGAATTCCTAAATCTCTACTTCCTTCTGCTTTATCGTAGCGTGATGCATCTCAACCAACTCCTTCAACTCCTCAACATTGTCTTGTAATTCTATGTTCTGATCATACAAAACATTATACATCTCAGCCGATATAGAGTTTGGTTGAAAATCCACAGGATCATCTTCCTCGTCATCCTCCTCTATCTCCTCAAAACTATCCTCCTCGGGATAGGTTACAGGCTCATCCTCCTGGATCAATTGTTCCCGCACTACGTGAATATCCCGGGGTTCGTCATCTCTAGGTAACTGAGGTATCACCTCCCTAGCTGGACTGGATCCTCCTTCGTTAGAAATCCTGACAATAAAATATTTTAAGTTTTACTACATTTTCGATACTCGCGAGCACATAAGTTATTAACACATAGCACATAATGTATTTTATTGTTTAGCTTCAATGGATGCCTTAATCCATTCCTTAAAACTCGATAAGAGTTAAACACCTCTATATTTTCTGTCCTCTTAAAGGTTACTTCCTAAGGTTTCCCCACCTAAGGTTCATAACCTAGAGCTTTGATACCAACCTATGACACCCCCAAATCTGGGTACCTCATTCCTATAGAATTTGGTGCTCACTATCAAAATAATTACATCTAACTACCCATAGTAAAAGGATAAAACTATTAATTAATTTAAATAATAATCTTTCTCATTAAAGGGTTATATCATCTCATAAACAATCTCAAGTAATCTAACCTTCAATTATTACATTAATTTGTGGAATACATCATAAAATAAAACAAGTCTTATAACATAATTCATTTAAATAAATTCTCATAAATCTTCAACACTTGGACATCTTGCCCTTTCCTTTGCTAGTAGATGGCTCATCAACTCTTTCAACTTTAGCTGTAGTGGTAATTGCAAGAGTGATTAAACAATTGCTCACTGATATAAAGAGTAGTAATGATAACAACATGAGAGTGAACAACGAATGCTGAATAATAATGAACTTGTTCTACAAATCAAAAATAGAAAACAAGTTCGAATTTAACATCTGAGGGTCTTAAGACCATAAACTATGTCCCCAGTGATTAGGTATTACTACCCCAACCTTAACAGTCATTTAGACTATATAGACCCTTCTTAATGTACTTAGGGGGATCAGCCCTTTGTACCATGTATTGTGCACAAACATCTAAACGTTACACGTACAAAATTCCATATGTTAGGGTTGTTCGTCTCAGTTAGACTTTAGAATTTTTGCACTAAAGAAAGTTTAGCTCGGAACTAACTTATCAGTGGTTCTAGAATTTTAGAACACTATTCCATATTAGACTAGTTCAATCAATAAAAGTTTGCTTACTACTTGAAGGTTTAATACAACAATATAGAATTGAACAAGGCTATCAAGGTCAAAGATAGAATAACAACAATATATAATTGAGTAAACATGATATATATGCAAAGTGCTATATTCAAAAGAGTTAGAACAATCTCCTTTGAATCGATGTATTAGAACAATATGTGCTTCGAATAATATTAAGGAAAGTAAAACTTGCTCGATGTAACGAATTAGGTTACAAGAGCTTGTACAATCATACACAAGATAGAATCAATGGGCTTGCTCAACTGTTATATAGGATTTGCATAATGAGAATTTAGACCTAGAAAGCTTGCTTGATAATAACAAAATAATAGAATTATGGAACTTGCATTCATTATAAAGAGAATGAAGTTAGAGAACTTGCCTTGTATGTAAGCTACACAAGTATAATAATGTTTGTCAATTACCCTACACATATCATTGAAACCACAATACTAATTAGTTATATTAACATCAATTTCATTAGTTTTTCATTTTAATCAAGTCTATAATCTTCAACTTAAGACTTGATTATTCTACTCATTCACGTACATGAAACTGAATTCTCACTACATCATAGTACATAACATGGTGGTCGTAGAACAACACTAATTCAAATGACATCACATTTCAAACTATCACAAGTAACATGTTTTAGGTCCTTTACAAATCATTAAAATATGTTAAGTTAATAATTTCCTAGCTATGTTGTTAACAGCTCAACACTGGATCTGACTGACCATTGGCACGGCCGTGCCATGGTTAGCTTAGAGTCTCTGTGGCAACAAGACCTTACCAGCTTAAGAGGCGTGGCATACGCTTCACGCCTGACTTTAAATAAGCTTTTGCGTAAATTGAACACACGTCTATTTAAGGCCAAAAATCCTAATTTCACGATAACATGGACAACCCACACACTACAAACTTAACTAAAGTCACATAGCATATACACACAATCCTTTTAACACCTAAAACAACTTACATACCCAAATTTAGAGGATTAAAACCTTGTTTTTACCAATTTCTTCATTTTTTACACTTTTAGCGAATTTGATTGTCACAACCTCGTTTCTTAACCAATTAACACGATTTAAACTACGTTGTTTTCGTTTCTTAACATAATAACATAATCCAACATCAAATTACAGATTATAACACATTAAACATGAAATTTTGTACTTTCTAAAGCCATTTTTCAAACATAAACACTGTTATTTATTTTTTCCTCCTACAAACTAATTTCACGTGTTTGGAAATCAAATAGCACTCACATATAATGATTAACAGATTATAAACAACATACATATATATATAAATCCCATGTGATAAGCAATTTACAGAAGATGATCCTTGAAAACTTAAAACGTGAACAATAGGAGTAAAGTATACCTTTAATCCCTTGATTATATGCTAGCAAAAGATGGTTCCTTGTTTCAGCTCCAGAAATTGCACCTCCAACTGATTCTGAGAACGAGCTGGAAAGTACAATTCGAAAAACATCTCCTTAAATCTATCCCACGCTATCACTCCTTATCCCCCACGAACCTTATTTGTATGCCACCAGTAGCTAGCTTCAGACTTCAGCATGAACATCACAAACGCAGTCTTCTGATCTTCATTAACTCTGGCAACGTCGAACACTTTCTCAATTTCCATGATCTAGGTTTGGGCTTCCACTGGATTCATAGACCCTTGAAACTCTGGCGGTCCAACCGCTTTGAATTCCTTGAAGGTCGTGACTTAAGCTTGCAGTTGATTCGCAAGTGTTCCCGTTAACAAAGTTACTAACTGCTGAACCGGGTTAGCGTTGGCCTCGTTATTATTGTTAGTAAACCCCTCAGGAGGAAGTTGTTGACGTGGTTGTCTTCTTCTAGGAGGCATTTTCTGTTTAAAATATACGCTTATTAGATCAATATGCAATTCCTTAAATGTCCTAAAGTTTAACTTTAAACATTCTAAGATTAAAGCTATAACACATAACATTTCAAATAAACTTTGATATTTTATTCATCCATAATGTTTTTAAAACATAATAAAGCTAGCATAACCGCTATTAACATCCACTTTCCTGAACTAGACAAGTTCCAAGATTACATATTCATAATATCCCTTTATTCATATCAAAATAAGGGATTCAAAAATTATTTATTCACATAATAAACCACATATTATTATCACTCTTATTCTTCCTATCTAGGCATATTAAGACGTCGTAAGGCTTCTCTACGTTCCTCCTCCATAATACGGTATGCCGTACTACGATCCATTACGAACCACGGCGAATCGTCAAACTGAGGTGGGTAATAAAAGACTCGATCTTGGGCTCTATTAATCGCAAAATTAAATGCATGATCAATCCCATCATCTTGGCCTTCTTCACTTAGACCCTAGCCTCAGCATGGTCTGCACGTTTAGTCGCCTTCATCCAAGCATCCTCTGCTCTTGCACGCTTAGCTGATTCCTCTTTGAAGTCATCTTTTAATTTCTCCATGTCAGTCTTCATCTTCTTGTTCACTGCTAACAGATCCTCATGCTGACCCTTAGTATGAACTAGGTCCCACTCTGTGTTTCCAAGGCGTAAGTCAAATTCCTGAATCTCTGCATCCTTCTGCTCTATCGTAGCGTAATGCATCTCAACTAACTCCTTCAGCTCCTCAACCTTGTGTTTTAATTCTATGTTTCGATCATACAAAGCATCATACATCTCAGCCGATATGGAGTTTGGTGGAAACTCCACAGGATCATCTTCCTCGTCATCCTCCTCTATCTCCTCAGAACTATCCTCCTCGGGATCGGTCACAGGCTCATCCTCCTGGATCAATTGTTCTCGCACTACGTGAATATCCCAGGTTTCATCATCTCTAGGTAACTGAGGTATTACCTCCCTAGCTGGACTGGATCCTCCTTCGTTAGACATCCTGACAACAAAATATTTTAAGTTTTACTTAACATTTTCGATACTCGCGAGCACATAAGTTATTAACACATAGCACATAATGTCTTTTATTGTTTAGCTTCAATGGATGCCTTAATCCATTCCTTAAAACTCGATAAGAGTTAAACACCTCTATGTTTTCTATCTTCTTAAATGTTACTTCCTAAGGTTTCCCCACCTAAGGTTCATAACCTAGAGCTTTGATACCTGAAAGTAGTATGCACACAAGCCAATCATGTTTGATGATAAAGCATATACTTTGTAACAATTTTATTCATTTATTAATAAAAAGTATTAATTTATTAAAGGCTTTAAATTATCTACATGATGCTGCGTTATAATATGTGATAAACCCATAGTTTTAAGCAATGCTTTTAGAATAATGATGATGATCATTCTAATGAGATCTAAATTCTTAGAAAGCTTAAAACTAAAATAGTTCCCAATCGTTGGATTACTAAATTGGGGATTAGTGAATCCGGATAGATTGGTACATACGTTGCTTGCTCATTGGATGAGGATGATTGATCTCATGATCATTTGTGTGGAGACACTAAAGCAAATATGTAGGTGCTTATTAGAGAATAAGTTCACTGAACGTGGCTCGCTAAGGAATACCTAATGGAGTTTTACTTGCCTGTCAATAGGAATTCCTGTAGTGATAGTAGTACAAGTGATCCTTGGAGTTGAGATCATCATAGTATCTTGTGTATGATGAGTTATACTTTGACTTATTCCTTAAGACCCTTAGGGTATATCAAAGGGTATGCTTGGGTATAATAAGTTATACATGAAGATAATGTATGATCAATAAAGAATCTACCACTTCTAGTAAAAGAAGAGAAATGTCCTATGTGATTCGATAAATGACAACTCAGTAGTCCTTGGCCAATGCAGAATGAAATTAGAAAGGAGTTTCTAATTTACATTATTTGGAGTTGTGCATTTAAGAGTCGAAATACATATAATTAAATAAAATAAGACTTGACAGTAATTCCATGTCTTATATTTAATTGGGACATTGTATGGTGGAATGATTGAATTGTACGGTAACTATTTACTCAAAGGTTCTTTTATGATTAATGTTGAAATCTATATTATCTGAAAAGTCGTTGATCGCTAGGGAGGCTTATCTCTATTGTAGAATAAATATTATTTATTTAAATAAATTAATAGTTTAATTTATTTATTTAAATAAGATTAGAATTGTTCTAATTGATTTATTCACAACCGGTTTAATATGAAGAACCTAAAGGGTCACACCATAAAAGGAAGAATAATTATTTAAGAAGTAAATGGCATAATCGTAATAATAAGTTAAGTATATTTAATTTAATCTATGGTGATAGAATAAATTAAATAGCTTAATATTTATTATTTAATATTTTCGAAATATTAAATATAAATTAATAAGAGGAGTCTTATTATTATTATTACTATTATTATTATTATTATTTAATTCCTAAAGGAGTTTGAGAATTAATTAATAAAAGTACTTTCATATATTCCTAATAAGATTAGGAGGTTAATTAATTAAAAGAGTTTAATTAATTATCCCTAATAAGATTAGGAAGCTTAATTAATTAAAAGAATTTAATTAATTAAATAAAACTCAATTCCTTAATTGTTAAGGAGGGTTGCCTACTATAAATAAGAGGAGTCTTATTATGGGTGAGGTGGTTAACACTTTCACAACACGTGAATACGTAATTCCAATTGTTGAGAGAGTACGCCTTTTTCTTTAGAGATAGAAAACTAGGGTTTTGCCAAACACCCATCTTCTTGAATCCTTCTTCTTCCTTGGTGGATCACCTCTAGAGGCCAAACACTTGAGTGGCTAACGTTGATCAAAGGAGGGAATCAAACCCGGTGGATTCAAGTTGAACGCGAAAAGGATTGGAGGTGAACTTGTACCTGAAGAAGCTCGGATCTTCAAGGGTATGATTATTGTTCTTTCTTTTTCGTTTAATTAATAATTGTGCATAAAGGGTGATCCGGGTATATGGTTTGTAAAATTTTTAAAACTCTGATTTTCCACGTTTCCGCATATTTTGTGTAATTTGATTGCGTTCATGAATATTACAAACCTAACAATACCAACATGTGACACCCCCAAATCCGGGTACCTCATTCCCATAGAATTTGGTGCTCACTATCAAAATAATTACATCTAACTACCCATAGTAAAAGGATAAAAACATCAATTAATTTAAACAATAATCTTTCCCATTAAAGGGTTACATCATCTCATAAACAATCTCAGGTAATCTAACCTTAAATTATTACATTAGTTTGCGGAATACATCATAAAATAAAACAAGTCTTATAACATAATTCATTTAAATAAATTCTCATAAATCTTCAACACTTAGACATCTTGCCCTTTTCTTTGCTAGTAGATGACTCATCGACTCTTTCAACTTTAGCTGCAGTGGTAATTGAAAGAGTGAGCAAACAATTGCTCACTGATATAAAGGGTAGTAATGATAACAACATGAGAGTGAACAACGAATGCTGAACAATAATGAACTTGTTCCACAAATCAAAAATAGAAAACAAGTTCGAATTTAACATCTGAGGGTCTTAAGACCATGAACTATGTCCCTAGTGATTACGTATTACTACCCCAATCTTAACATTCATTTAGACTATACAGACCCTTCTTAATGTACTTACGGGGATCAGCCCTTTGTACTATGTATTGTGCACAAACATCTAAACGTTACACGTACAAAATTCCATATGTTAGGGTTGTTCTTCTCAGTTTGACTTTAGAATTTCCGCACTAAAGAAAGTTTAGCTCAGAACTAACTTATCAGTGGTTCCAGAATTTTAGAACACTATTCCATATTAGACTAGTTCAATCAATAAAAGTTTGTTTACTACTTGAAGGTTTAATACAACAATATAGGATTGAACAAGGCTATCAAGGTCAAACAGAGAATAACAACAATATATAATTGAGTAAACATGATATATATGCAAAGTGTTATATTCAAAAGAGTTAGAACATGAGTTTTATACCCATGAATTGGATACATTCGGCTTTAATTTATTGTTGTTCTTAAGTCTTTTAGGATGTTTTTATGTGTTTGTGTCTATTCATGCATGTTTTATGTTATTTTATAGGAATTGGGACAAAAGTTACATGGATCGATGTTTGGGGTGGCTAGATTCGCTTTTTACTTGCCATTTACATAAAGAGCCACTTCGGAGCCAATTTGACTATAGCTCCTGACATTATTTCGACAAACTTCAAGAATTAAAGTTGTAGATCTACTTCTCCTTTTCCGAACATCTTGAATCATCAAAATCGGAGTTCGGACGAAGATGTTATGGCCATTTTCCCAAAGGACGCCGAGCAGAAAATGTCGATTTTGGGCCAAATAATGGGCGCGATTTTTAGTGTATTTTACAAATAATGGGGGCGCTAGGGGACGACTCATTGTTGCTGCTCAAATAACAAGGTACTGGGGAAGGGTTTGGTGCGGCCGGACGCTGCTTTTGGGCTAATTTTGACACCTTTTTGACTCCAAATAGATAGGGTTGTTCCAAAACTAAAAATTGTACTTGTAACCTATAAATACATGATGTAAGGCATAAAATAAAGGAGATTACATAGCTTAGCCTAGATTAAACACTCCTTTAGATTAGAAAATAACCCTAGTTCTTATTAGTTTTGGAGATTGAAGCAACTTGGAGACCATTGAAGATCAAGAGCAAGAGCAAGAGGGGAGCATCGATTTGTCGACAACAATGATTCTATTCTCTTCTCTCATCTTACTTTTTATCTTTTGATGTCTATTCGGGCCAGGGATTCTTGGTTTTAATTCATTAATTATGAACTAACTATTTTTGAGAGATTTCAATTGAACTTTTTATGGCTATGAATTAGTTATTCATTATATTCTAATTATTTATGTTAAAGTGAGTTGTTTATCTTGTCTTGTGCTTATTGCTTAATTATTTGATCAAGAATTACTTTGTTACTCTAGAAGGAATTGGAAGAGGAATTCTAGGGTTAGAACCGGGCATGATATCATGTGACTTAGTTATTTGCATGGTGAAAAATTAGGTTTGTGAATTGAATGGAAATATCTCGTCACGCATGTAACACGTAAGGAATTGGGATTGGAAAGAGTTTAATTCAATTGTTTTGCATAGAATATAGCAAGATTAATCTGGATTAAATAGAAGGCAATTAATCACTTGAAAAGGACTTTTGGCATTTGAGAATTCCTCATAACAATTCAAGAGGCATAATAATTGGGATAATTGGATAATTGATTTATAATTCATAATTGGGGATATTGAAGTCTTAATCTTTATTTATTTGAATTCATTCGTTAAAATCTTAGTTTTAATTAGTTAATTTAGTTTTCTTAATTAGAAAAAACACGATTTGAGATTGTTTAAATAAAATTAGTTTGGTTAAGAATTAGTACTTGGTGATTTTTATTAAATAATTCTCGTGGAACGATACTCTACTTTCACTTTTATTACTTGTCGACCGTATATACTTGCACGTATTCATTGATCATGTAAATCGATCAACAAGTTTTTGGCGCCGTTGCCGGGGAATTAATTTAATAATTAGTTTCCAATATTAATTTCAATCAAATTAGTCTTAATTTAAACATTTTTATTTTTATTTTTAATTCTCTTTCTATATTTCTCTCTTTTCAGGTACCATGGATGGCTTTGTGTATCAATGGCCATACACCTAACATGACTCAACCAAGGGGAGCGAGAGATTGAAAGACTCGAGAAACTTTCTCGCATTGTCAAGACAGATTGAGACACTTTCGAGGATGTTTGAAGCTTTTGAAGCTCAAATATCGCCAAAGTATGGCGGCTACATTTGTGATTATTGTGCCGAAATCATACGAGTCATCAATGCGCCATCGGGCCGAAATGCAGATAAAGATAGTGGTGATTACCCCAATAATTATGTCTATCCCAACAACTATCATCGATTGGGGTATCACCCGGATTTTTCATGGAGTAACAATCAAGTCGCAAACAACCACCTAGACAACAAAACACCTCCGGATTTCAAAATCCGACTCAACAACCGTAGAGGATATCAAGTTTGGAAGAAGCCTTGAAAAATTCATTAGAGCTTCACACAAAAAGAACGAGGAACAAGATAAGAAATTGAATCAAGTAGATCTTACTTTGCAATGCCATGGGGCATCGTTAAAAGAATCTGGAAAATCAAGTGGAACAGATAAGACACATGCGTGAATGTACGCCCTCAATACACCGGACCTATGACATGGATTCCGAGATCGATGGAGAGCCCGAGCCAAATCTACAATTTGATGAGCCACGAGATGAAAAAGAGGAGACAAGTGGGGATAATGACAACAAGGTCGGTGAAGAACTAATTGTGAGAACCAATGATGATGAGCCAATGTTATTTATGCCTCAAGTGCCTTCTCCTCCACAGCTCAAGAGTCCCAAGTTAGATTTGCAAAACCTTGTCCGATTGGTAGTCATGTCGCTTTAATAATACTCTCTGTGATGTAAAAGCAAGTACACACTTCAAACCATGGTGCGATGAGTCGAGAAGATAGAAGAAGAAATCGCTGTGTCTCGATAAGCTTCAATACCGTAATATATTCGCAGACACAATGGAGAAACCACCTAGATGTCGGACGTTCTTGAATGTGATCTTATCTAAAGAAAGCATGCTAGGTGACTTTAATACAATGGCTATCGTAAATGGGAACCTACCAAAAGCTATATTATTTCCGATGGATGGAGGGTTCCTCAACTTTCGTAGGGGAATTGGATAGAGAATTGAAGAAGTCAAATGAGACTATAAAACAAGCGCTTATCGGGAGGCAACCCAAGTTTAATTTTTATTTTTAGTTTTTATTAAGTTTTATATTAGTAGTTTTGAATTTGCATTTATTTAGGATTTAATAAAATTGCTTCTATCATGGTTTTACAGGTTATTCAAGTCAAATTCAAGTGTGGTGCCCAATTTGTTCCATGTGCTTAGCCTATTCTCCAAACTTAGCTGCAAGGAGGAAGATTGCTATATTTTCGTGGAAGTCCTCCGCTTTAATTTTTTCTATTTCACTATCGAGACAATGTCTAGTTTAAGTTTGGGGGCATTTTAGTGTCGTATTTCATATAGTTAGTTATTTACATTGTAGTTCGTTATGTTTTCTAAGTTATTTACATTTAGTTGTTGATTCGCTTTTTTTTTTTTTGTTTAAAAAAAAATTTAAAAATCGCAAAAAGTAGTAGTTAGTTTACTATGTTTGTTGCGCTTAGTTTATATTTGCATGATTCCAACTCATAGATAGTAAAAGTCTATTTTGGCCAATGATGAGACCGAGTTAAGTAGATAAGTATAGTATTGAATATTCAAAGCTTGATGTGATTTCTTGTTATGAATCAATCTTTTCCTGTTTGAAACCGGTATAATCAAGGTTAACACGTTAATAACAATAAATATATGTTAACTCGATTAAGTTTAAATTGATACATAATGGATTTCTTAAGTATAATACTAGTGTGAAGGAATGAAAGACATGAATAGGCTGAGATGGCTAAATTTTGATAAAACTTAAGTTTGGGGGGAAATTTTGGGGTATATAAGCTTTAAAAAAAAAATGTCGAGTCTTGTGGTGGGTCGAGGAGAAACACTCCCCATAAACACAAGCGTGAGATGGAGCGAAAAACGACTCACCAACCATCTATAAAAAAAAGAAAAAAGAAAAAAAAAAAAAATCACCGTGGCTAGTTTTGTTTCGGGGCCTTTGTTACTTGAGTAAGCACGCTCAAGGGGGTATCTTAAAACCTAGCGCCTAAGGTCTTATATGGTCCGGGAGTCGCTGGTCGAAAGCTCGCTAAGGGGACATCATTAGCCTAATGGAATGAGACATCGCACGCTTATGGTTAAAAAAAAAACAATAAAACGAAAAGAGCAAAAAGCCCCGTAATGAAAAGTAAAGCATAAGTATCCCGTGATTGACTCTTGAACTCGGTGGATGTTCGACTTTTAGTCGATATAGCTTGTTCGTGAATTTTGTGAATTTGCACCGTATGATGCCTTCAAAGATATCTATTATGTCTTAAATTTGATTTTATATCGCTAACATTGTTGTGGAGCACACACGCACTATATCGCTGATAATACCTAAGATTTGATGATCGATCGAAAAATTACCGATTTGTTTTAATATGATGTATTATCATGTTTACTTGATTTCTCTAAGGCCGATTGAATAGACTTGTTTCGCTATTACCGTTGGATTCAGAGGCATATAGATTAGTTTCATTACATTGCATTGCATAACATTTTTGTGTTTTTGCTTGAGGACAAGCAAAGATTTAAGTTTGGGGGTATTTGATGAGTGAGTTTTATACCCATGAATTGGATACATTCTTGCTTAATTTATTGTTGTTCTTAAGTCTTTTAGGATGTTTTTATGTGTTTGTGTCTATTCATGCATGTTTTATGTTATTTTATAGGAATTGGGACAAAAGTTACATGGATCGATGTTTGGGGTGGCTAGATTCGCTTTTTCGCTTGCCATTTACATAAAGAGCCACTTCTGAGCCAATTTGACTATAGCTCCTGACATTATTTCGACAAACTTCAAGAATGAAAGTTGTAGATCTACTTCTCTTTTCCGAAACATCTTGAATCATCAAAATCGGAGTTCGGACGAAGAAGTTATGGCCATTTTCCCAAAGGACGCCTGAGCGAAAAATGTCGATTTTGGGCCAGCGCCGGGCGCGATTTTTAGTGTATTTACAAATACGGGCGCTAGGGGGCGACTCAATGTCATGCCAAGTCAGTAAATAATGGGCCCTGGGGAAGGGTTTGGTGCGGCCTGACGCTGCTTTTGGGCTAATTTTGACACCTTTTTGACTCAAATAGATAGGGGTTGTTCCAAAACTAAAAATTGTACTTGTAACCTATAAATACATGATGTAAGGCATAAAATAAAGGAGATTACATAGCTTAGCCTAGATTAAACACTCCTTTAGATTAGAAAATAACCCTAGTTCTTATTAGTTTTGAGATTGAAGCAACTTGAGACCATCAAGATCAAGAGCAAGAGCAAGAGGGGAGCATCGATTTGCGACACAATGTATTCTATTCTCTTCTCTCATCTTACTTTTATCTTTTGATGTCTATTCAACCAGGATTCTTGGTTTTAATTCATTAATTATGAACTAACTATTTTTGAGATTTCAATTGAACTTTTTATGGCTATGAATTAGTTATTCATTATATTCTAATTATTTATGTTAAAGTGAGTTGTTTATCTTGTCTTGTGCTTATTGCTTAATTATTTGATCAAGAATTACTTTGTTACTCTAGAAGGAATTGGAAGAGGAATTCTAGGTTAGAATCGGGCATGATATCATGTGACTTAGTTATTTGCATGGTGAAAAATTAGGTTTGTGAATTGAATGGAAATATCTCGTCACGCATGTAACACGTAAGGAATTGGGATTGAAAGAGTTTAATTCAATTGTTTTGCATAGGAATATAGCAAGATTAATCTGATTAAATAGAAGGCAATTGATCACTTGAAAAGGACTTTTGGCATTTGAGAATTCCTCATAACAATTCAAAGAGGGCATAATAATTGGGATAATTGATAATTGATTTATAATTCATAATTGGGGATATTGAAGTCTTAATCTTTATTTATTTGAATTCATTCGTTAAAATCTTAGTTTTAATTAGTTAATTTAGTTTTCTTAATTAGAAAAAACACGATTTGAGATTGTTTAAATAAAATTAGTTTGGTTAAGAATTAGTACTTGGTGATTTTTATTAAATAATTCCTCGTGGGAACGATACTCTACTTTCACTTTATTACTTGTCGATCGTATACTTGCACGTATTCATTGATTGCGTAATCGATCAACAAGTTTTTGATGCCGCTGTCTGTGGGAATTAATTTAATAATTAGTTTCCAATATTAATTTCAATCAAATTAGTCTTAATTTAAACATTTTATTTTTATTTTTAATTCTTTCTATATTTCTCTTTTTCGTGTACCATGGATGGCTTTGTGTATCAATGGCCATACACGAACATGATTCAACCAAGGGGAGCGGAGATTGAAAGACTGAGAAACTTTCTTCGCATTGTCAAGACAGATTGAGACACTTTCGAGGATGTTTGAAGCTTTTGAAGCTCAAATAAATCAAAAGTATGGCTACTTTGTGATTATTGTCTGGAAATCATACGAGTCATCAATGCGCCATCGGGCTTTTAAATGCAAGATAAAGATAGTGGTGATTACCCCAATAATTATGTCTATCCCAACAACTATCATCGAATTTGGGGTATCACCCGATTTTTCATGGAGTAACAATCAAGTCGCAACCAACCACCTAGACAACAAAACACCTCCCCGATTTCAAAATCCGACTCAACAACCGTAGAGGATATCAAGTTTGGAAGAAGCCTTAAAAAATTCATTAGAGCTTCTGACAAAAAGAACGAGGAACAAGATAAGAAATTGAATCAAGTAGATCTTACTTTGCAATGCCATGGGGCATCGTTAAAGAATCTAGAAAATCAAGTGGAACAGATAAGACACGCGCGTGAACAACCGGCCCTCAATACACCTGGCCCTATGACATGGATTCCGAGCCCGATGGTGAGCCCGAGCAAAATCTACAATTTGATGAGCCACGAGATGAAAAAGAGGAGACAAGTGGGGATAATGACAACAAGGTCAGTGAAGAACTAATTGTGAGAACCAATGATGATGAGCCAATGTTATTTATGCCTCAAGTGCCTTCTCCTCCACAGCTCAAGAGTCCCAAGTAGATTTGCAAAACCTTGTCCGATTGGTAGTCATATCGCTTGCAATACTCTCTCTCGTGATGTAAAAGAAAGTACACCTTCGAAACCATGGTGCGATGAGCTGGAGAAGATAGAAGAAGAAACTGTTGTGTCTGACAAGCTTCAATACCAGAATATATTCGCAGACACAATGGAGAAACCACCTAGATGCTGGATGTTCTTGAATGTGATCTTATCTAAAGAAAGCATGTTAGGTGACTTTAATACAATGGCTATCGTAAATGAGAACCTACCAAAAGCTATATTATTTCCGATGGATGGAGGGTTCCTCAACTTTCGTAGGGGAATTGATAGAGAATTGAAGAAGTCAAATGAGACTATAAAACAAGCGCTTATTGGGAGGCAAACCCAAGTTTAATTTTTACTTTTAGTTTTTATTAAGTTTTATATTAGTAGTTTTGAATTTGCATTTATTTAGGATTTAATAAAATTGCTTCTATCAAGGTTTTACAGGTTATTCAAGTCAAATTCAAGTGTGGTGCCCAATTTGTTCCATGTGCTTAGCCTATTCTCCAAACTTAGCGGGCAAAGAGGAAGATTGCTATATTTTCGTGGAAGTCCTCTCGCTTTAATTTTTCTATTTCACCATTGAGGACAATGTCTAGTTTAAGTTTGGGGGCATTTTAGTGTCGATTTCATATAGTTAGTTATTTACATTGTAGTTCGTTATGTTTTCGTTATTTACATTTAGTTGTTGCATTCGCTTTTTTTTTTTTGTTTAAAAAAAAATTTAAAATCGCAAAAATAGTAGTTAGTTTACTATGTTTGTTGCGAATTAGTTTATATTTGCATGATTCCAACTGTTAGATAGTAAAAGTCTATTTTGGCCAATGATGAGACTGGAGTTAAGTAGATAAGTATAGTATTGAATATTCAGGCTTTGATATGATTTCTTGTTATGAATTGAATCTTTTCCTGTTTGAAACTGGTATAATCAAGGTTAACACGTTAATAACATCTATGTTAACTGATTAAGTTTAAATTGATACATAATGGATTTCTTAAGTATAATACTAGTGTGAAGGAATGAAAGACATGAATAGGCGGAGTTGGCTAAATTTTGATAAAAACTTAAGTTTGGGGGGAAATTTTGGGGTATATAAGCTTTAAAAAAAAAAAAAAACATGTTGAGTCTTGTGGTGGGTTGAGGAGAAACACTCCCCATAAACACAAGCGTGAGATGGAGCGTAAAACGCACTCACCAACCATCTATAAAAAAAAAAAGAGAAAAAGAAAAAAAAAATTTACCGTGGATAGTTTTGTTTCGGGGCCTTTGTTACTTGAGTAAGCACGCCTCAAGGGGTATCTTAAAACCTAGCGCCTCTAAGGTCTTATATGGTCCGGGAGTCGCTTGGTCGAAAGCTTCGCTAAGGGGTGACACTCATAGCCTAATGGAATGAGACATTGCACGCTTATGGTTAAAAAAAAAACAATAAAAGCGGAAAAGAGCAAAAAGCCCCGTAATGAAAAGTAAAGCATAAGTATCCCGATTGGACTCTTGAACTTGGTGGATGTTTGACTTTAGTTGATATAGCTTGCTCGTGAATTTTGTGAATTTGCAATCGTATGATGCCTTCAAAGATATCTATTATGTCTTAAATTTGATTTTATATCAGTTAACATTGTTGTGGAGCACACACGCACTATATCAGTGATAACAGTCTAAGATTTGATGATTGATTGGGAAATTACTGATTTGTTTTAATATGATGTATTATCATGTTTACTTGATTTCTCTAAGGCCGATTGAATAGACTTGTTTCGCTATTATCGCTGGATTCAGAGGCATATAGATTAGTTTCATTACATTGCATTGCATAACATTTTTGTGTTTTTGCTTAAGGACAAGCAAAGATTTAAGTTTGGGGGTATTTGATGTGTGAGTTTTATACCCATGAATTGGATACATTCAGGCTTAATTTATTGTTGTTCTTAAGTCCTTTAGGATGTTTTTATGTGTTTGTGTCTATTCATGCATGTATTATGTTATTTTAAATTGGGACAAAAGTTACATGGATCGATGTTTGGGGTGGCTAGATTCGCGTTTTCGGCTTCCCATATACACAGCAGCCACTTCTGAGCCAATTTGACTATAGTTCCTGACATTATTTCGACAAACTTCAAGAATGAAAGTTGTAGATCTACTTCTTCTCTTTCGGGAACATCTTGAATCATCAAAATCGGAGTTCGGACGAAGAAGTTATGGCCATTTTCCCAAAGGACGCTTGAGCAGAAAATGTCGATTTTGGGCGGCAAAGGCCGGCGCGATTTTTAGTGTATTTTACACGGTGTAAAGGCGCTTAGGGGGCACTCAAATAGTTGCCGCAGTTGCCGGTAATGGCCGGGAAGGGTTTGGTGCGGCCCGACGCTTTTTGGACGAATTTTGACACCTTTTGACTCCAAATAGGATAGGGGTTGTTCCAAAACTAAAAATTGTACTTGTAACCTATAAATACATGATGTAAGGCATAAAATAAAGCGAGATTACATAGCTTAGCCTAGATTAAACACTCCTTTAGATTAGAAAATAACCCTAGTTCTTATTAGTTTTGGAGATTGAAGCAACTTGGAGACCATTGAAGATCAAGAGCAAGAGCAAGAGGGAGCATCGATTTGGTCGACATTTAATGATTCTATTCTCTTCTCTCATCTTACTTTTATCTTTTGATGTCTATTCAACCAGGATTCTTGGTTTTAATTCATTAATTATGAACTAACTATTTTTGAGATTTCAATTGAACTTTTTATGGCTATGAATTAGTTATTCATTATATTCTAATTATTTATGTTAAAGTGAGTTGTTTATCTTGTCTTGTGCTTATTGCTTAATTATTTGATCAAGAATTACTTTGTTACTCTAGAAGGAATTGGAAGAGGAATTCTAGGGTTAGAATCGGGCATGATATCATGTGACTTAGTTATTTGCATGGTGAAAAATTAGGTTTGTGAATTGAATGGAAATATCTGTTCGCCGCATGTAACACGTAAGGAATTGGGATTGGAAAGAGTTTAATTCAATTGTTTTGCATAGGAATATAGCAAGATTAATCTGGATTAAATAGAAGGCAATTGATCACTTGAAAAAGGACTTTTGGCATTTGAGAATTCCTGTTAACAATTCAGTAGGCATAATAATTGGGATAATTAATTTATAATTCATAATCGGGAATATTGAAGTCTTAATCTTTATTTATTTGAATTCATTCGTTAAAATCTTAGTTTTAATTAGTTAATTTAGTTTTCTTAATTAGAAAAAACACGATTTGAGATTGTTTAAATAAAATTAGTTTGGTTAAGAATTAGTACTTGGTGATTTTTATTAAATAATTCCTCGTGGGAACGATACTCTACTTTCACTTTATTACTTGTTGACCGTGTATACTTGCACGTATTCATTGATTGCGAAATCGATCAACAACACACAATCCTTCTAACACCTAAAAACCTTACATACCCAAATTTAGAGGATTAAAACCTTGTTTTTACCAATTTCTTCATTTTTTACACTTTTAGCGAATTTGATTGTCACAACCTCGTTTCTTTACCAATTAACACGATTTAAACTACGTTGTTTTCATTTCTTAACATACTAACATAATTCAACATCAAATTACAGATTATAACACATATTAAACATGAAATTTTGTACTTTCTAAAGCTATTTTTCAAACATAAACACTGTTATTTATTTTTTCTTCCTACAAACCAATTTCACGTGTTTGGAAATCAAAATAGCACTCACATATAATGATTAACAGATTATAAATCACATACATATATGTATAAATCCCATGTGATATGCAATTTACAGAAGATGATCCTTGAAAACTCAAAACGTGAACAATAGGAGTAGAGTATACCTTTAATCCCTTGATTATATGCTAGCAATAGATGGTGACAAGGTTTAGCAATCCTCTCATTCCTCTTGAAATCTTATAGAATTCTCTCTTCAAAACCACTATACTTTTCTCACGCTCTGTGTTTTCTCTTAGCTTAGGATATAATACGCAAATAAACTGATATACCCTCTTAACATAACGCATCAGGTTAAAAACCAAAGACTTATGTCAGTTGCAAAATGCCAAAGGCCACAAGGCCTTGTTTGGCTACCCAAAATTCCCCTCTTCCAATTTATTTTAATAATATTTATAGTGTATAGTTTCATTTGTCACACATGTAACCAATTTACATAACTTACAATAATAATAATTATAATCTTATTATAGTTATACTTATGATTAATAAATTATCTAATTTAATAAATTAGACTTAAACATTACTTTATTTAATTTACTTATTTTCTTTAATTATAAACAATTCATTTAATTTAATTATTTTCATTAAATTATATCTTCAAATAATAAAATTACCATTCATTGATTTAGTTAGCATACATACTCAACTAAATTATTACATCAGAATACATCAAATATTTATTTATCTCAATAATTAAATTATTTAAAATATTTATTTAATTCAATAAATATTTAAATTAAATTACAAATTTCTCAATCGTTACAGGAATGATAGACTTGTTCAGGGTACCCAACCTACACTCCCAGCTCCGAATCAACCAGCAAGGCATGTTGTAGATGTCATTACAGGTGGAAATATCTGCAAAGTTACTAGAAAGAAATGAAGATGATACTTGGATTCGGTAATGACAGTGGCGGGTGCTCCCCCGAAGATTAAAAGGGCATATCCAAGTTCTATAATTTCTTTTACTGATGATGATTTCCCTTCTGAACCCATCGAACCCCATGAGGGAGCTTTGGTGCTTACTGCACAAGTGGGTTCAGTGGATATGAAGAGGATGGTGATAGAAAATGGGTCTTCAGTGGACATCCTATATGCTCATGCTTACTAGAGGATGCCTTTGGATGGAAGGAAGATGGAAATTAGGTAGGAAGCACCCCTGTATGGCTTCAACAACGATCCAGTTAAGGTGGAAGGGACTATTGAATTTCTAGTTATCTTCGGCACGGCTCCACAACAAGTTGAAATTATGTGTAAATTTTATGTGGTGCATATGGATTCGGCCTATAATGTCATTTTAGGAAGACCCACCTTGACAGCTCTCCAGGCAGTGATATTGATTCCTCATTTCAAGATCAAGTTTCCAACGCCACATGTAGTTGGGGAAGTAGCTGGGGATCTAGACTTGGCAAGGAGGTGTTACCGTAATGCTTCGACCAATTCCGGAGTAGGGGTCAGCAAACAGAAGCAAGCCATGGCTATTGAGATTGAACCATTTACTGAAAGCAGCATGGAGTCATTAGTTATGCCATTTGGAGAGACTGAAGAGTTTGAGCTAATTCCTGGGAAGAAGGAAAAGATGGTAAAGATAGGTTCAGGTCTGCCGGAACCTTTCTGGATGAACCTGGTGGAATTACTTCGGTGTTACGCTGATATTTTTGCCTGGGTTCCAAGTGATATGCCTGGAGTGAGTAGAAAGGTTGTTGAGTATCGGTTATAAGTGGACCCGGCAAAGAAACCAGTTCGGCAAAAGAGACAGCTTTTTGCACCAGAAAGGTAGAAGATAATTGATGAAGAGATTGCAAAGTTACTGGGGGCAGACTTTATCTTTGAGATCGATTATCTGGAGTGGATGGGGAATGCAGTTCTAGTGTAGAAGCAAAATGGGAAATGGCGAGTTTGCATAGACTACATGGATCTGAATAAAGCATGCCCGAAGGACTTTTATCCTTTGCCTCACATTGATCAGCTCATCGATGCAACTTCGGGGTATTCCTTGCTCAGTTTTATGGATGCTTTCTCCGGATATCATCAGATTTCTATGTGCAAAGAGGACCTCCCGAAGACAGTATTCATCACTCATCGGTCGGTATAAGCCTATAAGAAGATGACCTTTGGCTTGTTGAACGCGAGAGCTACGTATCAGAGGATGATGAATTATGTGTTCACAAGGAAGTTAGGAAAGAATATGGAGGTCTATGTTGATGACATGATTGTCAAAAGCATGACCATCTAAGGTCATTTGGATTATTTGGAGTAGTGTTTTCAGATGGTACGTCATTCTAATTTGAAGTTGAATCCTACTAAGTGTACCTTCGGATTGGGAGTAGGAAAAATTCTGGGTTATCTGGTTAGTAAAAGGGGTATAGAGGCGAATCTAGAAAAGATCCAAGCTATTATGAATATGAAGTCTCCTCGGACTTATAAAGACGTTCAACGATTAATGGGTCGGATAGCAGCTTTAAGGAGGTTTAGGTCTAAATCGGCTGAGAGGTGTTTGCCATTCTTTGCAACGTTAAAAGGGCCAAAGAATGCTAAGACATTTCAATGGACTTTGGAGACCAAAGATACTCTCCAGGGGATCAAGAAGTATTTTTATTCGGCGCCTTTGTTGGTGAAGCCAGTTCTTATTGAGCCTTTGTACTTGTATTTGGCGGCAAGTTCTTTAGCAGTAGGAGCTTTTTTGGTGTGGGAGATTGGGGGTAAGCATCACCCAATTTACTATGTGAGCCATGCCCTACGGGATGCAGAGACAAGGTATCTGAACCTTGAGAAATTTGCCTTTGCTCTGATAATAGCTAGTCAAAAGCTTCGGCAATATTTCCAAGGTTGGTTGAAAATTGTATACACATATCAGCCACTAAAGAAGGTGCTGGGAAAGCCAAAAGTTTCGGGGTGACTCGCGGCATGGACATTAGAGGTGTCTCAATTATTTTTAGAGTATCATCCTCGGACGGCTATTAATGGTCAAGCATTGGCAGATTTTGTGGTTGAATGTTCATTTTCTGAAGTTGACGATAGTTTGGGAGAAGCTGAAGGATCTGAGAAGGCAGTTGTCGTGCTCCAGTAGGTGCAGAGCTCGTGGACATTGTATGATGATGGGTCTTCTACTTCGAATATCAGTGGAGCTAGGATTATCTTGACAAGTCCAAAGGGATTCAAGGTTCAGCAGGCCATCAAGTTTGGGTTCAGAGCAACAAATAATGAGGCTGAGTATGAAGCGGTATTAGCGGGGCTGCGGTTAGCAAAGAGTCTGGAAGTTCAAAAATTGATCATTTACAGCGACTCTCAGTTGGTTATCAAGCAGGTTTTAGGGGAATATAAAGCTAGGGGATTAAGAACGGTGAAATATCTAGCAGAGTTGAAGGATCAACTTCGACATTTCAGTTCTTACGAGTTCCAAGGGGTTGATCGGAATGATAATTCCATTGCAGATGCGTTGTCAAAGTTGGCTACTACTGAAGTGAGTACTTTTGATGGCTCAGTGTGTCGATGTCGGGATTTTTAGATGTCCTTTTCCGTTACTTGTTCTTTGGTGTTCTCATTTTAGGTGAGATTTGTTTGAAAAAACAAGTGAAAAATGTCTGATATGTATAATGTCGACGATGGACTGTTAAGAGTTGCCAGTTGGTTTTTTAAATGGTTGTACCAACACAACCGAGAAAAGGTTTCCACATTGACCCAGTGATGTGACACTGCTAAACGGCCTTGTGAAATCGAGATTCATTAGGGTCCGGGGACTTGGTAATGCGAGAGGAAGGTGTTAGGCACTTCAGACATCCGTGTTACCACGGTGACCGCCTCTTTTCAAGAAACTGTTATCTAAATGTGTGTGTGTGTGTGGGTCAATGTGCTGTTATTTGGAAGTAGTGCGAGGCCTCGTTCGCACCTATTTACACAGGGTTTGAATTTATGAAAAAATTTAATTTAAGCAAGATATGGCAATGATGTTTTATAAAAGAAGTTTTTCAAACCCTGATGCTCAATAGTAATTGAGACCTTTTACACTCCCATTTTATTAAGTGCTCGGCTTGATTGATTTTATTTTACAGATGCGAGGCATCCGTATGAAAATAATGTACAAAATAATGCCGACTTCCTCGTGGGTATGAGAACCATCTGAGGAAGTTTATACATCGCAGAATAATTTACAAGCTTCTTACAGCTGAAAAATGTCCATCACGGGAACCGAATCTAGATCAAATGGGATGAATCTGTGATCACATGATTCCTAGGCGCACAAGATACTGCAATTTGTATAAAAGCAGTAAGCATGTATATATATAAAAGCTGTAAATATATATATACAGACATGATCACCAACCATGAAGCACCTCCATGGGAGATCAGAAATGTAAATAAAGCTGTAAAAGCTATTAACCGCCACAGAGGAAACTCCAGGCAGGACGAAATGTAAATAAAGCTGTAAAAACGGTCAACCGCCACGAAAGAAGCTCCAGGCGGGACAAAATGTAAAGAAAGTTGTACAAAGCGATCAACTGCCACAAAGTAAACTCCAGGCAGGACGAAACGTAAAGAAAGCCGTAAAAGCGATCAACCACCACGAAGTGAACTCCAGGTGGGACGAAAAATGTGTATATATATATAAGCAATAAACGCACCGGATGTAAAATCCAGGCTCATTGAACAGAGTTTGACAACAGTTCATATATATATATATATATATATAAGTATATAAATATATAAAAGCGAATAAACGTACCTGATGTAAAATCCAGGCTCATCAAACAGAGTCCGACCACATTTCATATATATAAGTATATATATATAAAAGAAAGTAAACACTCCGGATATAAAATCTAGGCTCATCGAACAGAGTCCGACTACAGTTCATATATATAAGTATATATATGTATAAAAGCAAGTAAACGCTCCAGATCGAAGTCTAGGCTCAATTGAGGCATAACTCTATAATGTTAGTCCGTATATATATATATATATATATATATATTATATATATATATATATATATATATATATATATATATATATATAAATCAAATGAAAACCACGGACTAAAGTTCGGCAAATGCGCAAATCGTCTGACGACTCTCAACGTGAAGAAGGGTGTGTGCAGAGATGAAGAGAAAGACTCTAAAGTGTGTGAGAAGGCTTACAGTTGATTGCCAAAGAAGACTTCTATATCTTTAAAGTGGGTAAACACTGGCTTATGTAGGTACAAAAGAGGCTATATATGAGCTCACAGGTGTTTAAAATGAGGAAGTACACTACATGGGGTGAGTGCATAGCAAATTGGGCAGGGCTTCCTCGCCGTTTTCTCTTGCAAAATGGGCACCCCAAGCCCTCTATTTATAGACGAAGTAGTCGTAGGTGTACCTACGGGTGAGCCGTAGGTTTACCTGCGGCTGAGCCGCAGGTGTACCAGAGGCAACCCGGGTGGGCCCGGGTTTCTCAGGTCGGGTCATCTCATAGTACGTGCACTCGGGCACTGTAATGTCCACTCAAACTTTTAGAAGTACAATTCGGGCATCCGATTGAGGTATACAGGACCTATTTCGGACTGCCATTGTCGAGAGTTGTACAATGGCATAGGATTAGAGTTTGTACGAAGTCATTGAAGATGGGACGGTGCCCTCCGGTCTTCAAGCTTCAAATTCCATCCGTTACCCCGCACAATAGTCACTCGGGATTGGTTTTCCTTGTGGGACATCATTTGTGTAGATATGTTTGAGACGACGTGGCGTGGCATCATGTGGGCGAGATGACGATGTTGCCCCTCACCGGTGTTATCGCGGATTAAATTTGAGCAGACGCTTTCTCGAGCTTCACCGAGATTGGACTCGCCGCAATTGTTGAAGGTCCTTATTGTCATCTTTGAGGTGTGCTGTCCTCCGGTGTTATCTCCGGCCGGTATGTGATGTATCTCGTTGTGTGCGCCGAGATTGAAGTTGGTCGCATTTGAAACAAGCATTTCTGGGGTTATCGCCGAAACTGTATTCCTTGGGGTTATCACCAAGGTTAGGGGCTATTCCCATGGTTGGGACTGAGACTGGATATCTCGGGGTTATCTCCGAGATTAATCGGTCTTCTTCGGGGTGTGTTCCGGTATTATATCTGTAGGCCTCGGGGTTACATCCGAGGTTGGATTGGTTACTCCCAGTGTGGGTTCCGGGGTTGACGGTAAATTTCCGGTAGTATCCGGTATGGATATGGATTGTCTTTCAGGGTTCCCTCTTAAAAGACGAATCTGTCTTCCTGCAATGTTAGAGACAGTAGTATAAAAAATTTCAAGTGTCTATAGATGCCCCACTTTATCATACTCATGCATGACGATGCATGGGTAGGATAAAGAATCCAAGACACTTGAAACGTAACAAGACAAACATGGTACTATATGTAGAAACATGAGGCAAATGTATGATGCATGTGTACGGGGTTGTAGCCCAACATGCTGGGGATGATTGCTAGATCCCTGCTGCTTCAACTGGGGATTGGCAATGATGACCAGATTTGATGTGTAATCCGAATCTGTTAGGATGTTGATGTTGGAGTTATCACCAAATTCCTGTGTCTTTGATAATGACTTGATCCTGAAGATGTACCTCTTTATGTATAAGAGATCTGTGGGGATAAAGCTTGATTTGTTTGAGGATGTGTATAACATATTCCATCATCTATCCTCTTTGATGACGTTGACCTTTCTTGGTTGGTATCGCCAGAATATGTCAAGATTCTGTTGGATTTACTGCCAACAACAAATGCTGTCAGGGATGCCTGACCTTCGCTGACGTGTACTTCACCGACAAGTGAATCAATGGTTGAAAAATCCTATGGGATATACTGTCAAGGCTGCTTGACCTTCGCTGACGTGTGAATCAACGGAGCATTTTATGGGTAGATTTCCAAGGTTGCTTGACCTCCGCTGTCGTGTAGATCAATGGAACATTGCTTTATGACCCCCGCCGGGGATCCGCTGGGGAATATGAGTAATCGAGCCTGAAATCCTCGAATAGCTCTAGAGCTCTGATAGGTTTAATTGCTACCGGCTGAGATAACGTCAAGGCTGCTTGACCTTCATTGATATGTGTGTCAACGACTTGAATGTACGTTGTAATCCTCTTCGGGGACTCACGTTGTAACCATTGCTGATGTGTGTAGCAACGGCTGGTTATCGGATGGTTTCTGATGCTCTATTGGGTTTGCTTCCAACGGTTATCATGATGTCAAGGCTGCTTGACCTTCGCTGATTTGTGTGTCAATGGATGAGCATGCATTGTAACCCCTGTTGGGGACCTACGTTGTAACCCTCGTCGAGGACTCACATTGTTACCCCCGTCAGGGACTCATTTAGGGTAACGACCCGGATTTAGCGGCATCAGACCTGTATAAGGTATTGCCGGATGTGATTTGTGACAAATGAGATCATTTGCAGGGTATACCTAGTGTTCGGGTGCCTACCAATGGGCGATGCACAGACTTAAAGTTTCATCTGAGAAGACCAGGATTGCATACTGTTTTGCTCAATCGCGTGGCATTTTTATTCCCGATTTGACCTTTCTAGTCCGTAAGAACTCCTTTGCAACTTTAACTGGACCGAGCCGGAGGGGTGGGACCCACATAGGGGGTGCCGTAGGTGCACCTGCTTCAGCCGTAGATGAGCCTGCGGCCGGCCGTGGATGATAAAATCCAGCAGGTTGGTCTTCACAAGTCATTTTCAACTTGTCACGCGAAGAGAAATCTGTGAGCCTCCTTTAGATCTGCTGAGTTCGGGCTATTTTCTGCAAATTCTGTCACCATACAAGTGTTCTACACTATCCTGGTAACGTATGCATGTATTTTTTTCAGTTTTTATCCGTTGGATTTTGAGTTATCGCATGAAATACATCTAAACACATAGTAGTGATTATGTATGCACAAATGACTTGATAAAAAATAGTCAACATAGTAAATGTTAGTATTAAACCATGCTGAACATAATGATGTGAAAATTTTTGACTTTTGAGACAGTCAAATTGGCACCTTTTTCTGTTATTTTTTGTCCTATTTGAGGTCCAATAAGCAAAAGGTAGAAAGGCAAAATACTCCTAATATTGAGGTTAACCTTATGTATGATGATTTTGATTTTTTAATGCATATATTATGTATATGACTTTGGGGCAGGTGTGCTACTGAATGGCCACCTAGACATGCCTATGTGCATGTGGATAGTCCTATTTTCAAAGGGGACTATTGCAAAAAATTTCAAAATGTAGGCATTGGGTAGTCATGCATTTTAACTCTATTGTATGTTAAAGTAAATGCATGCATGCATATAGTCATAAAATGCATTCTAGAAAGCTCCAGGTAAGGAAATACCACACCCTTTCTGAGGTGATTTGGAGAGTTGTTGTCCAGATATTATGGATCCGGATCAACCGAGTGTTTCCCGTAGGACCACTTCTGGTATACGGCGGAGGGCTTCTGAAGTGCCTTGTCCCCATTCTGTCAGACAACCTCATCAATTGGTGGAGGCTGTGATTCATCTAGTCCAGGCAGACATACCAGATATTAAGGACGTGGATGCAGATATTCCGATTGAGAATCCTGCTCCTGCTGCACATGTTCCTCGTAGGGAGATACATTGTATTCAGGTAGCGAACCCAGAGCTTCTGGGTGATTTGAGCAGACATCCATCTATGTATTTGCATGTTAACGAGGTATGGAATTAGACTTTGATCTTCCTTCTTTCCTATTGATGTGGATTAAAGGGTTTTGATGTTGATCTGCATTTCATGCAGGTTCCGGGTTTTACACAGCCTCAAGTGAACTGGTTCAGCATTCACTCCATGTACCAGGTGCTTCATCCTGACTATAGAGTGGTAGTGCATGAGTGGGGATTCGGGGCATTCTTCTCCATCCTTCCCCGTCGTTGTCCTTGGGGTTACCTCAGGGCATTGTCTGAGCGATGGTTTCATCAGACTCAGTCACTCCATTTGCTGGATTGCGAGGTGATGATGACGCCGATGGATTGGCGATTTATCACAGGTATGGAGTTTGGAGGGGAGCCAGTGCCTTACATGGCGAATATTACCCCTACTTCCATCAGATCCTTGATAGGAGTTCTGGCGGAGGCACTCAAAGGCATGACTATCCGTTCAGGTCCTTTGAGCATAGATGCTATGAGTGGGCTTTTGAGTGAGCCCATGCCTGATGATGTTAGAATCAGGGATCGCATTCTGCGGCGATTGTTCCTGATGATCATTAGAGGCTGCTTCATAGCAGATAACTCTTCCACGGTATCTGTTGCTTTAATTAGCGCCACGCGTGATGTGGAAGTATTGGAGAGTATGATTGGGGCTCCTACACCTTTGCTTATTTCCTCCGGGGCATGCGTATGTGCTCACAAGGTTTGACCGTGGCTTGGCTAGGCTTTTACCCATTTCTGCTAGTGAGTATTTCTCTTGTCATTTCCCATTTATAGGTTAAGAGTGTTTACTGATAGCAGATGTTTTGCCATTGTGTTGGTAGTTTTGGGCCTATGAGAGGCTCCCATGCTTGCGTCCTGTGAGTATGTTAGGTTTAGATACCTATCCACGAGGACGACGATGGCATAATTCCATTTTGTCGAAGGTCCCTGTAGCTGAAGGCTTCACTCACTGCCGTATGCAGCTGGAGTTACTGACAGCTGACACCATCAAATGGATTCCCTATTCAGGGGAACACTTGACCATCGGCTTTGAGGATGGATACCCGACTAGAGTCGAGTACGTGATTTCCACCAGGAGAGTTCCTTTCTTCACAGATGGAGGATGGGAGCTCTATTTAGGAGAGCGTGCTATTAGGAACACCACAGGGGAGATTCGCATGCCGATCTTGCCTCATGTCAGGCGTCATTGGCCTGTATCACAGTCACCCATCACGGATATCCCATTGTTGGGGGTTGACGGTTTTGCATTATCAGAGGGTCCATGTACTCAGAAGACGTTCCAGCGTTGGTGGTTCCCTCGTACTATTGGAGCCCAGTCCCGCGCCACACAGTTTATAGGGGATATATTTCCAGGATCCATGATGATGACGGATTGGATAGCTTGTGTCAGAGATCCGAATCATATGACACAGATTGATAGTTTGACCCGATAGTTGGACTAGGCACACATATTTATCCGGCATTTGGGCAGAGATCCGGCAGTGGCGACTTCATTTGATCCTTCCAAATCAAGCTACCGCCCTCGGATGACCCATTCGGTTTTGCTTGCACAGAGATCCTCCTCTATATAGGCCTGATATCCCTGTTGATAGAGATCCAGTGACTCAGGAGGAGTTACATCAGGTGGACAGGATTGATGATGTGGACATCGACACCATGATCTTCTTCTGATGTGTATTCTCGTTACATCTTTTGATAGGCCTCTGTTAGATATTGGGTGGCTGTACTCCATTCTCGCTATATCTTTTGATAGGCCTCTATTAGTAGTAGGGCGTCTATGCCCCATTTCCCTGTATTTGTAGCTGTACAAAGATGATGTATTAGATGATGATATACTTAGGAATGTATGCACAGTTTTTCCATTCCCTGTATCATATTGCCATCTATTATCTGCTATGCATGTATCATGTTATGCATATGTATGTATGTCTAGAGATATTTGGCATTGACCCCTTGATGGTCTTATGACATGGCCCGCACAGATGTCTTCCTCAATAGTTAGCCGTATAGATCATACCCCACCATCATTGGTGGCACTTGGTATGAGACCATGGTATGATAGCATATCACCGCCAGACAGGGTGACTATAGATCAGTTGCTGTAACATACCATGACCTTATTGACTTTTCAGGTTCCCGCAGGGTTTGTGGATGGGATGCTAGAGCATTGGGTACCGGATAGGCAGGTCTTCTGATTCGAGACCCATGAGTTGACTCCTACTCTGGAGGAGTATGCACGATTGACGATGCTTCCTTTAGACAGACCTTGCGTGCACATGACTTTGGGAGACAAGAGTAGACGGTTCATGACTCTCACTGGATTGCGGCGTAGAGTAGTGTAGTATGAGCTGACATCTGGCCACGTGATATCCCAGCATTTTTTGTATGACAGAGTTGGCTTGGAGGATAGCTATTCATGACATTTCGGGGATTTCACCGCACCGGAGGACCATTGGCGTGTGGCCAGGGTTGATGTACTGATGCTAAGCATAATGTCATATGTCTATATGCCACGGTATATGGATGAGATAGACATAGGTGTCATCATGGCCGTGAGAGCTCTCTGGGAGGGTCACACCATTATACCTATGATTGTAGCAGAGACCCTGCGATCAACATCCTACTGCTGCACTTATCCGACAGGAGTGTTCACGGGTAGTTCAGTCATGCTGTACGTGTGGTTTATGTCACACTTGAGACCGATTGGTACCTTTAGACGGCATGTATATTGTTTCACCCATGATACAGCCATGTCATACTCATTTCAGCCATCAGAGTGTATAGATGCTCTGTCTTGATCCTCATTTTTGGCAGATATTAGAGATCCATTCAGCATATTGCCGTGTTCGGGGCTTAGCTCACCATACTGCTTCATTACTCATGCTCCGGGCATGGACTACCTCCCTCTGGCTGGTTTGAGGGGAGTGACTACTTATCACCCACTGGCCGTGATGTCACAGTTTGACTAGTTCCAGGATTTTCATCCTTTCGAGGGGGCGATAGGTCAGCGTTCAACTTCTCGATATCTCTCAGCAGAGAACCAATCCCGTGTGTATGCTTGTTGGGATCAGTGTGAGATAGCTGCTTTTTCTGTGAGCCATCCGGGTTGTCCTGAAGAGTATTCTGCATGGATGGAGACAAAGATTTTATCGGCTGCAATAGTATCTATAGTACCAGATAGTGAGTCAGACGATGTAGAGCCCATGGAGGACATCGATTCCTACATCGAGGAGGAGCCCGCTGCTGGGTTGCCAGCATTTCCTCCGGATTCTCCCAAGATGCGATCTTGTTGTGATTCAAAGACTCAAAGACACGAAGACTTTGAAAGCGAGTCTTCATCTGATGACCTTTGAGAGAGATCAGGCTCGATCTATGATGTTGACTGCCCTTGATGGGAGAGACGCAGCTCTATTAGAGAGAGACTAGGCATTAGCTCGCAGAGATATCGCTGTTGTTGAGCGAGATAAGACCAGATCATCCAGAGATGCAGTGATAGTTGAGCGGGATAGTGCTATATCTCGCCGGATTTAGCCGCCGCTCTGAGATAATCTTAGTGTGAGGTCCCTTACCACTGGCATGATTGTAGAGATGAGTGCATATATTGATGATCATATGGTCACCATGCAGATGGCTGCAAATCTATTGGGTCGTGTGGATATTCTCGTACAGATGACCACGGCTTCAACTCCATCTTCTGAGAGGGATGCCATGTTGGGCTTGTTAGCTCGCATATATCCTGACTTGTAGATGAACTTGTATTTTCCTGCACAGACTAGCTTAGCCATTTTGTCATGTACAGTTTACATTGTATATATCCAACATCATTATATATATGACAGGGAAATATATTTTTGGATCACTTCCCTTTTAGATATGCTTTACTACTTGCTTGAAATTTTGCCTGCTGCTTCAGGGCTTGTGATCTTGATGTATTCTGAATTCCTCTTGGGTGGATGGACATTGAGTTGTCCCTGGATAGTTCAGAATGGATCATCGATCTGTATGTATCCTTACCATCTTTGGTGTCTTGGGACTGGTTTCTGAATAAAAATGTGGAGAGGAGTGTGGCTTTCCTCTCTGAGATTGACAGCACCACATATGGTCGCCAGTACTTCTATTTGGGAGAAGCCTAGTTAATTCCACCTCTTATGGATTGGTGTTTCTCTTCAAGGTATTTTCCATCCCTTTAGTTTGAAGTCGAATGAAATGTAGTGGATTGAAAGGTGATCCCAGTACCAGTTGACAATGGTTTGTGTTTTGGTAGGGGGTGAGACCGAACCATAAATGGCTGCCTATGTACTCCTATTGAAGAGGTGATCAAGTCTGTGTAGTTCGAACCTGATGTAAGAGGTTCAACGTTGTGTATGGCAGAAATGGTGTAGGAATGTTTTTGTTGTTTTTGTTTTTATAAGGGTAGAAATGTTTTTGTTGTTTTTGTTTTATTGCGGCACCGCCATATGAAATGGTTGCCTACGTACTCCTATTGAAGAGAAGATCAGGTCGGCGTAGTTTGCCCCTCAGGGCGAGTGGAAAAGCGTGATCCCATGTGCAGGTCAGAGTGCGGGGAGGATAAAGTTTAATCCTAAGTTGAGGATAAACTGCATGTATGAGAAGTTTGATCCTAGGTATGGGTAGCCAAACTGCAAACGCGAGAGGTTCAATCCGTAGTGGGATGACCTAAGTCGTAGGAACGCAAAGGAGAGAGCCAGGCTGCTGGCTTTGAAAAGTATGTTTCCCTGAGGGGCAAAGTGTAGAAGAGTTGTATGTGGTAAAGGGTTAAAGAACCAGAATGATTGATGATCTGATGGTCCAATACCAGGATGTTTGCTTGATGGCAACTTCAGACATAGTACCATTTCACGGCGTCCGAATTGATGAGTTGTGGAAATTCATCGTCGTCCATTTCTTGTAATCTAAGAGCACCTCCTGTCAATACTTCCTTGACAATAAATGGGCCTTCCCAGTTAGGAGCGAATTTTCCCTTAGATTGATCTTGGTTGTCAAGGATCTTCTTCAAAACCAAGTCATGTTGTTTAAACTGCCTTAGCCAGACTTTTTTTGTTGTAGGATCTGGTGATCCTTTGTTGATATAACTGACCATGGAAGATAGCCACGGTTCGCCTTTCGTCTATTAGAGACAATTGGTGATACTTGTCTTGTACCCATTGGTCTTCATCCAGCTGAGCGTCTATCAACACTCGGAGGGATTCCATTTCAACTTCTATGGGGAGTACTGCTTCCATCCTATAGGTTAATGTGTAGGGGTTGCCCAGAGAGAAGTCGCGCATTGAGGTTCAGAGGCTACTTGCAGTCGAGGCAATAGGTCAAGCCAATCTTTGTGGTTGGCGGACATCTTTTGCATAATCTTCTTGATGTTTTTGTTAGCCGCTTCAACATCACCATTCATCTTCGGACGATAGATGACAGAGTTAAAATGTTTGATGTGGAATTTACTGCATAATTCCTCCATCATTTTGTTGTTGAGGTTCTTAGCATTGTCTGACACAATCACCTCTGGTTGTCTATATCGACAAACGACATTGTTTCTGATAAAAGCAATGATGACTTCTTTAGTAACCCGAGGGAAGGAGGTTGCTTCTACCCACTTGGTAAAGTAATCGATCATGGTGAAGATAAATCGATGACCATTACTGGCTTTAGGCTCAATGGGCCCGATAACGTCCATTCCCCACATTGAGAAGGGCCAAGGTGAACTCATATTGTGGAGTTCCCGTGGAGGGGCATGTATAGCATTCCCATGAATCTGGCACTGATAGCATCTCCTGACGTGGTCATTGTAATCAGCTTTGAGAGATAGCCAATAATGTCCTATCCTGAGGACTTTCTTGACAAGGAGGGGGCCACTCATGTGGGGGCCACAGACTCCGCCATGGATTTCATCCATAAGCCTTTGGGCTTGATCTTTGTCTAAACATCTGAGGAGACCTAGGTTGCATCTCTTTTGTAGAGCGCATCTCCACTCAGGTAGAATTTTATATCAAGTCGATGGATCCGCCTTTTCGCAGTCGGGCTCGCTTCTGCGGGTGTGGATCTATCTCCTAGATATTCCTTGATATACTGATACCAAGGATGTTGGGTGGGAGGTAGCTCATCCGATACTTCTCCAACGTAATTCTCATAGGCTGGGGCCTTGTGCAGGGAAATTATGACGGTTGGCAAGTGTTCTTTGTCTGATATGCGAATCAAGGAGGCCAAAGTTGTTAATGCGTACGCAAAGTAATTCCTATTACGAGGAACGTGTAGAAAGGAGATTTCTTCAAACTCCAAAGCCATCTTCAAAACCTGCCGATGGTAAGGCAGCAAATGTAGTTCCTTGGTTTGATAGATTTCGGTGGATTGTTTGATTACCAACTCTGAATCTCCAAAGATAGTTAACCGCTTGATGCCCATTGAACGGACAAGTTTTAGCCCCATGAGACAACCTTCATACTCAGCTGTGTTGTTGGTGCTGACAAACTGCAATTTGATGGCGATGGGATACTGCTCTCCTGTACCAGATACTAGAACTGCTCCAGCTCAAGAACCTTCTAGATTAACAGCTCCATCAAAATACATGTTCTATGATTGGCACGTATCGTACTGATGGTGTTGCTGAACTGTCATTACTCCTTCATTGGGGAAATATGTTTCCAAGGGTTTGAAATCCCCTGAAGGTGCAGCGGCCAGTTGATCCGCGATTCCTTGACCGTTGATGGACTTTTGAGTAACATATACGATGTCAAATTGTTGTAGGATCAACTGCCATCTGGACAGCCGATAATTTAACATGGGTTTGTTGAACACGTACTTGAGAGGATCCACGCGGGATATGAGATGGGTTGTGTGACCATGGAGGTAATGTTGTAACCTCATGGAAGCCCATGCTAATGCACAACACGCCTTTTTCGATCGAGTGTACTTGTGTTCACCTTCTTTGAACCTTTTCTTTGAGGTAATTGATAGCTCGCTTTCGGCCTCTATCGCCTTTTCTGTCCCAAAGATGCACCCATGGCGTTGTCACTTATGGACAGGTACATAAACAGGGGAACATCATCCCTAGGTGGTACCAACACAGGAGCTTTGGCTAGTTATTCTTTAATTGTAAGGAAGGCATTCTGGCACTCATCATTCCATTTCATGGAGGAATTCTTCCTTAATAGCCTGAAAATTAGCTCACAGGTTGTTGTGAGTTGAGAGATAAACCTGCTAATGAAGTTGGTTCTTCCCAAAAATCCCTGTATTTCCTTTTCTGTCCGAGGAATGGGCATTTCCGTGATGGCATGGATTTTGGCAGGATCCAGCTCAATCCCTTTGTGGCTAACTAGAAATCCTAGCAACTTGCATGATTTAACGCCAAAGGCGCATTTAGCTGGATTCATCTTCAATTTATACTTACGCAACCTGTTGAACAATTTTTTGAGATGGTCTAGATGGTCATCCTCTTTCCGGGACTTGGCAATGATGCCATCCACGTAGATCTTGATCTCTTTGTGCATTAAGTCATGGAAAAGAGCCATCATAGCTCGTTAATAGGTAGCTCCGGCATTGATGAGGCCGAATGACAACCGTCTATAGCAAAAGGTTCCCCAAGGCACAATGAAAGCAGTTTTCTCACGATCTTCCTCGGCAACCATGATCTGATGATACCCCGCAAAGCAATCAGCAAAGGAGTACATGTCGTATTACGCAGTATTATCAATGAGAATGTGGATAAATGGCAGGGGAAAGCTATCTTTTAAGCAAGCTTTGTTCAAGTCCCGGTAATCCACGCAAACTCGCATCTTCCCTGTGACAACCTGGAATTTTGGATTATCCAGAATTTAGGTTTAAAGAATTAGTTATTAATAAAAGGAAATTTTATTAATAGTTTTTGTGCTATGTGTTTATTAATCGTTCTATAACCTAGAATGATTATAAGTTGGGAGTATTCTGGCTACGAGCTAGATTGAGCGAGTAATAATTTTCAAGACGAAAATGAAAATTTTCCGGGAACAAAATATTTTTCAGGGAAAAAGACGAAATAGGCACTATTCATCCGTTTACTTTCGGAGATTTATTTTGAAATTCTGAGAAGTTATTGATTACGTAAAATGTTGAGACGTGATGGAATATTCAATAATATTTCAGTTATGGCAAAAACGAAGTTTTTGCCTGCGGACTCAAAACCTAAGGGTTAAGAAAAGTGAGTTCCGAGAATGTAATGAGTACGTATAATAACTAGGGTTATTATGCGTGAGAAATACGAGTATGATACAAGTTATTATATGAGTATAGTAAGAAGATTAGTACGACGTATAATACGAATATCGTACTAACTATATACGAAGAAAATACGAGAATACGAGAATGAGATGCGTAGAATACGATTAGTCTTAAAGGACTTTGAGTTCATGGACTTTGTAGAATCTAATTGGACTTGGATTAGGTCAAGCCCAACGTTTTGTGAAATCAAGCCCAAGTTAGGCCTAATAAAATTTAGGGTTAAGGCCCAAACCAATAAAAGAAACCGCGGATCGAACCGATGGGTAAACGGGTGGGTAAGAACCATTTGGGCAACCCATGGGGTGACCCATGGGCATGTGGGCCGGCCACTTGGCCACCAAGTAAGGGCGGTGTCCAAGTAAACTTGGTGGCTAAGTTGTTGGAGGAGGTGGGAATAGTAACTTTAGGGGCGAAATGACTATTTTGCCCCTAACTTTGAAAATCTATAAATAGAAAGGAAGATTTTCATTTTCTAGGATTTTGAAAATCCTACACTTGAGAGAGAGAGAGAGAGAGAGAGAGCTCGGTTGGGAGAGGAAGAGGAAGAGCATGAGCATGAATGCTCGGATCAAAACTGATCGAGAAATAGAAAAGCTTGCAAATCATCGGCTTTGAATAACGGAAGAGGATTAAAGAAGAACGGTAATTCGAACCCTAATTTCTTCTAATATTTCCTTTAGGTTTAATATGTTAAAACATAACTTAATGAAGATCAGGAGTAGATGATGTTAAGAATGATTTCATATGGTTGAAATCATGAGAAAATAAAGAAATAAGAATTAAAAAGTTAGTTTATAAATTTCTTAAGGAAGTATAAGATTCGTAAGTATTTTGAGCGATTTAAATGAATTTTATGAATGAGTAGGTGAAATAAGTAAGGAATGATGTTCTATAACATCAAATTCCAAGAAAAAGTAGAATCATAATCGAAAATATCGATTAAAATGAAGAACGAACGAAGAACGCGAAGAACATGCGAAGAACACGAAGAATGTTGTTGATGGACAAGTTTAAAACCATCGTAGGATAAATGTTGTTGATGGACAAGTTTAAAACCATCGTGTATAAGTTAGTTGTATATTGCTTGGTTAGGAATGGTAGAAACGTTCATGAAGAACGGATTGAAATGTAGCTATAACGAAGTTATGGCGAAATTTTCGTAAAAGATGAACGAGAATTAAAAAGTTAGATAATGAACCTGAACGTGTAGGGTTCGTAAGGAAGTAAGAGAACGTAGAAAACGTGAGTCGTTGACTCAAGAACGAATGAGTTCCGAGTTCGGATGACCGAATTACGGACGAGCGAGCAAAGAACGTTAAAAGTGTAAAAATAAACGAAGGGTTAAGATCAAGCCAATCGAATGACATGTTAACGGATTTAGAACAAAGTTCTGTTCGAGGGGTATTGAAGTACGTAAGATAAGGAAGAGAATGGCTTTGGAACGACCTCGTTCCGAGTTATAATGAAGAAGTTATGAGATCGTAAAGTACGTGTCTCAAACTTAATGCAAGACTTAGAAATTTTTCTAGGGTTTTGTCTCGGCGCCGCAGCGCCAGATAGACTTCGAGAAGTGGCGCCACAGCGCGAGCTCGGCCATAATCTTCTGGAGAGTGGCGTCGCAGAGCGAGTGATAACAAAGGACTTGGCGCCAGAGCGCAGAAAAAAGAAGAGAGAGAGAAGTAGGGTCTTGTCAAATAGCAGAGAGAGGAAGGGGCATGGTCTTTGCGGTACGAAGATAGGCAATGCCCAGAAATGAGATTTTTAATTCTCAAGTACTGGGGGATGTGCAAGAAAGAAGTATGAACACGTAGTTCACATAATGTAACACTTAAGTAAGTGTGTTAAACCTTTAGTGAAGGTTTAACGAAAAGATTTAACGAGATTAAAAGATAGAGAATGTAAACGCTAGATTACGTAACCGATAGTCGGGGACCGTAGTCGTGATAAATGAGAGTGAGGGTTAATGTGATTGTGATTCCTTAGACGTTGAGTGACGAAGGTAATGAATAACATTTCGATGTTATGTCATGGTAATGAGAGATAAGTGTAAAGCGTATAGACGCTATGAACGCAATGTTGTTGCGATGAACGATCGGTCTTAGCATACAACGGACCGTATGGCTTTGACATTAAGAAAGAATAATGAACATGGGGTTCATGGGATGGATAACGATGAATGAAATTGAAACCTTCAGTAATGGTTGAGTGAGAGATCAAGAGACGAGCAACGTAAACGTCGAATACGTAAACGATCCTTGTGAATCGTATTCGCGTTGGACGAACGTTCTAAGTGTACAATGGTTGTATAACTTGGACGTTGACGAAAGTAGTAATAAGATATGAATTATCGTGACAAGCCGTAGCGAACGGTAATAAGAGTAATGGAAGTCCGATATGAGTCGGATAGAGAATGTTAGAATGAAAGGTAAGCGTTAAACACTTAAGCCAACGTAAGGGTTAAGTGTACGTGATTATTAAACGTGCAGAACCTACACTCCGTGTATGGTTTGACTGTAAGGTAATGAAGACTAAGATTTCACCATGAACGGTGAAGAAACTGAGTTAAGGATAATAACGTATACGTTAAGAAGCCGAGTTAATAAGTATAACTTGGATAAACGTTCCGAATTTAATGAACCGAACGTTGTAAGATATGAATAAGATAATATGGAATGTTTAACGCTATTGCCGCATAGTATTGACACTGAATAATCGTTTCGAGTATACAAAAGACTATATGACTTAGACGATAAGAAATGAATCCTGAGGTACGACATTTAGTTGCCAGAAAGCTGTAAGGAATAAGAAGTTGACTTAACGAACATTATAGTTGAATGGTTCGTATAAGTTAAGAGAAGTTAGGTTGTGGTACAAACGTAACTTTGATAGTTGACATATATACGAGCCGGGCTAAACAATTCCTTCAGAGAGTGAAGGTATATACAAAATCGGAAATGATCTAACTCACTTTGTAAAGCGTTAGATGATGAGACGGAACTTGTTTGTTGGTTGTTTGTGGGAAACCACCGAGAGTACCATATGGACTACTAGCAGAGAAGTGATGTGTGCTGAGTTCTATAGAAGTTATAAGAAGAAGATAAGAATGCAAATCATCAAAGATGATGAACGTTTTGAGTAAGACATCTCCATATGTCATGAAGCCGTAAAACAGAAATGAAAGTTAGTCGCTTAAACTTATATTGCAAGAACGCGAACCCTAAGAAGTGCAGTTAAGTAAACCAATGCGTAAGTCAAGTATATGACTAATTGGTGTACGTGTTATTTCCTTGTGTTATATAGGGATTTGGAATGAGCGATTCAACAGAAAAGTAAGTCAGTATGCGCGTAAAAAGTGCAGTTTTCTAACTTCATTCATGTTATATGAATGCTAGTTTCTTAAACTTCTCAGATGTTGTACTTGAGAAGTTATGTCTATGTGCGAATGTGCGATGTTTGTACAAAGTGGTAAAACATATGAGACATTGAGCCACAATCTGAACACTTCGGTGTTTCTATGATATGAACTTTTCTGTGATTGAGCTGTTCAATACAAGTATGCTCGGTTTATACATGAACTGTTATTGTTAAGTTTGTGCTAATGATTCTAGCCAGACAGGATATGTATGGAAAAAGGTAGAAGAATGAAAGTAGTGCAAAGAGTATGTCATGAATGTTTTAAAATGATAGGAATCGAGACTATTCCTATTATTCAAGCTACTTCATAACCTTTGTTCGGTTATTGAAGTTCTGAAAAAAATTTAAACCCTTGAAGTTGTTTGTTCAACTGTTATGACTTGCTGGGCAATTGAATGTGTCAGGAATAAACATGTGAATGATATTCCTATTTAATATATGATTTGATTATGATATATATATGAATGAATATGCAAGTATGCTTGCATGAAGAAAAGCTGTAAAGTCCTTTGATAGATAATAGAAATATATGTACAAGGACTTAGAATGAATTGATCAAATATGTAGGTTGATCCTACATAAGCAAAACAGCTTTATAAAGTCCTTAAAAAGAAATGATGTACAAGGACTATAAATATAGAAAGATCAAGCTTGTTAGGTTGATCTTATGATGTAATAGATAGGCTTTTCTGATTGTCGAGCACTGCACCAGAAGTCGTAGTCTACCAGGAGAGTCAGAGTTAACTCGGGAGCTATCGAGGCAGAATAGGAGTATGCAAGATAGTGAGATCTCGGAGTTCGTAGACTTCCAGGGGAAACGAAGAAGGATCGTAGTGTGTCGAGAAGAGCTTCCTCGGGATCATAGTGTGCTGAAGAAGTCATGTTCAGAATCGTAGAGATAGCCTGTCTATAAGCCGAACGACCATCTGCCAAAGCCAAGTATGAAACGTAGACTACACTCAGAGTCGTAGAGTCTAGCGATACCAAAGCAAAGACAAGGATCGTAGGCTACACTTTGAGATCGTAGAGTCCACTGAATGAATGCAAAGATTGTAGTCGGGCAAGATCAGATGAAGACAACAAGCACAATGCAGAAATCGTAGAGTGTCAAGATCTGATCTCGGGATCGTAGTGTCTGCAAAGCCAAAGCTGAATCGTAGAGTGCAGGACTACGACTCCAACAGAAGTGCTCACAATGCTAAGTCAGAATCGTAGAGTAGATACGATTCTCAATGAATGAGCACTCCCAGAATATCCAAAGGAACGAAGCCTCTGGTTGGCACTGCAAAGATGCAATCCACAGTAAGGGAACCAGAGAGCACTCAACGAATGACATGCAGGCTAGTAGAAGAAGTAAGCACCAATCCAATCATCATCAAGATTGAGTTGAAAGGCTATTCGTGATGAAGTCTTCCACAAGATGATTCAAAGAAGACTTCAGCAGCTGACTAAGGAAAAGTCAGCTAATACAGTTGATGTCAAAGGAACAGAAGACAACGATCTTGGAAGCAACTAGGATCGTAGTGTTTGTCAGACAAAGAAAGAACTGATGGAAGGTGAACCGAGATATCTTTGTCACCAAGAGCAAGGCTAAAGTGATTAAGTGCGAGGTCAGGTTCATTGATGATAAGTGAGCGGAAGATCACCAGGAGAAAGCAAGCTGGACGCGCCACAAATCTGAAGTGTCTTGATATTCTGAAGGGGACCAGAGCAAGGAATTAGGCCATCAGTATCTGAGAATAGTCGAAGCAAACAGAAGTATTGAAGCACTGCACAATACAGTGAAGAGGTGTTCTTCAGTGAAGATCCAAGAAACACTCTTCAGGATCATAGTGTTAACTCTACTAGTCAACGAGCAACAATCAACAAGACACTACAATCAGGTCCTTGAAGACATGCATCAGAATTGTAGAGTTCGAATACCTGAAAACTGAAGCATTGGCAACGGTTCAATCTGAAGGGTAACATTCGGACTAGTGCTTATTGAGAGCATCGATGCAATAGGACAACCTCTGATCGAGAAATCAGAAAGAGGTAATAAAGTTTTTGACCTGCCCAAGATAGTAAAGTGATACATCTGACAGGGTAGGTAAAACAGTAGACTGTAGAGTTAGAAAAAGTATGTCATGTCACATCAAGTAGTCTACCTCAAGCAACTTGAGATCTGTGAAGACATTTGAATATCTTCCAATGGCTACTTTCCAACGGAAGAATTGGGAAGGTGTATAAATGTAGAAGAACTTCAAAGATCAAAGGTTGCTGGAGTTGTGAGTTTTGGAGAGAAGGTGGACTGATCTAAACCATATGATAGTGAGTCTGAAGGCTCACTCTATGATCCACCAAGAACACTCAGAAGTCAGATCAAGAAAGAAGTAGTAGTGTGAGTTCTACTATGTAGAAGTGAGAGTTCTACTACATGAACTGTGTTCTGAACTGCCGAGAGAAAAGAGAGCATCATGCCATCTGGATGTCTATTATGGGAAGACTCTAAGTACAATAGAGAAGAGCTTAAGGTCATCTTAGCATGTCCATCATGAGAAGGCATCGAGTAGCAAGAAGGGAGATCACAAAGCCATCTTGGTGTCAAGCATGAGAAAGCTTCTAAGTACTATGAACAGAAGAGCTTATAGTCATCTTAGAAGCCTCTCATGTGCGACCATCAAGTACCAAGAAGAATGATCTTCAAGGCGGGTTCATCAAGGGGTCATCCGGTGTAGTTGAAGCAACCTAAGAAGCTGAGCATCATGCAACACTCAGCTGCACTTAAAGGATGATCAAGCCAAGCTGCTAAGGATAGAAGATGTTCAGAGCATTAAGACATCTTAGCAGCTCAACACTGACTCCAACAATAACAAACAAACAACTCAACGAAGCCAGGGCCTGAGGGGTCCTTGTCCAGAGGGACTAAATGAAGCAGGGCCAAGAGGGTCCTTGGCCGGAGGGACTAAACAAAGCAGGGCTAAAGGGTCCTTGTCCAAAGGGACTAAATGAAGTTCCAAGACTGCTGGGCTTGAAGAGTTCCTAGGGAACTAGAGGAGTCCCAAGGCTGCTAGCCTTGAAGAGTTCTTAGTGAACTGAAGTCCCAAGGCTGCTGGCCTTAATGGAATCGTAGAGATTCAGGGTGCTGCCCTTCCTTAGTGGAAATCTTGCTAGTTGAAAGCAGAAGAGTGGATTATGAGCTTGAGTCTCTGAACAACTTAAAACCCCTTGTGTCATTTACATTATGTCTATAACTGCTATAACTGCTATGTATGTTCTAACTGCTTACAACTAAACTAACCCAACGAACAATGTATGTATGATTACGAATATATCAATGAAGGGGAATCTTTTACTTATTCCGCTGTGCTTGAAAAGTATTTGAAATAAAAAGGATCTATTCAACCCCCCCCCCCTTCTAGATCTATTGTGCCCTCTGGGAACTAACAATTGGTATCAAAGCAGGTTCTCATGCTATATTCAAAAGCTAATCGCTTTGAGTCTGATCCCAGGCACTAACATTGTTCTAAACTTAGTTTAGTAGTAAGTAACTTGTTTTATGTAGAAGAGCTCACACGTTGGAAATATTGTGTATAGGTAAAAATGTGTATACACCTGAAACTGCTTAGATTGGTCCATATCCTCGATTGTTATATCAACAAGACCAATCCTAGCCTGCAGTCAATCTTGTAGTCTGAAGACCAGATGAGAGAAAGAGAGCAAGAGACATCAGTGACAAAGAGTAAAGCATTCATCAGTCTGAAAGATGAAAAGGTCACGTGTACTAAGAAATGCTGATCGAGAGGAGAAAGAAGATCTTCTCAAACCAATGAGTGACCAACCATCAACTGGGTGTTATCTTTGTAAACTCAAAGATGTCAAAGATCTTAATGCTACGATTCTCTTGATCTATATCTTCAAGACCACTACTGGTTGATTAAAGGTCAACAAGAGCAATAAGCTGTCATGAGCAAAAGTAAAGCCATGCACATCAATACCCAAACTCAGTATATCTTCAATAAATGACTATTTCGTTACTGACAGTAAAAAGGTACGGTTCCTCACTATTAAATGTACATCATTATTGCATCTTCTCATGAACTATAACAGTATTCTGTCAAGGAGTCATAATCTACCTAAAAAGGTGAAGAGAGAAAGTGACATGAGGATAGAAACTCAAATGACTATAAACTTTCTCTCCATCCAAGTTTTAGGTCATAAGAGCATCACAGACCTAATGAACGTTATGTGAAGTAATCTTTGCTGATGGGTTAGTATGTATGTACAAGCCTATGTTCTAAGTGTTTGACAACACACAGAACATGATCAATTCTGCAAGAGGATCTTGCTGACTTGTAGAAACTGGTCACCTCAATGAATCAACTAGATACTCCTAAAATCGTAGAGCTGATTCTCACTCTGTAAACACTTAAACATTGTGAAAATAACTCAGTGAATGATGAAACCATCATAGATAGAGAGTGTGTCATTAATTGTCAAATCCTACACACACTCACCATCATGTATCTAAAAAAAGTATTATCTCAAGATAGTTGCATGCATGAATATGTCTGTTGGTGATAATCATGATGATTATCCAGTTAAGAGGAATAGGGGTTTAAAAACTAACCTAGCAGGACCCATTCAAAATGGGGGACCAAAAGTAGAAATATACTTAAACCTCAGTACTTGGTCGATCGACCACACTAAGGAATGCTGAAGCAGAAGACTTCATTCAAAAGGACTTAACCAGCAGGAGGCTAAGGACTGTTCAAAGATGAGTCTGATAAGGTTCCTATATGTCCAAGCCTGTCCTTGAAGACCCTCTGAGCCAACCGGAATGGAGCTCACATGGCTGCAAATCTGTATATGGGAGCATGCTATGCAACAGAAGATAAAGAGGATTCTATGTGCCCATATCAAGAAGGACATGCTTTATGAAAACAATCATCAAGGGAAGCTCACAATAGAAGATCATTGAGCTTAAGACAAAAGGAGTTCTTTACGAAGCATAACTTCTCAAAACAAAGGACTGTCAAAGAAGACTACTTTCGTAGTACTGTCAAATAATCGTAGAGTGATCAATCCTGAAAATACTCATCTCTACGATACAAGGAAAACTAAGCAATGATGATGATTCCAATCAGAAGGAGGAATGTTGGGCAGCCTTCAAATGAACATGAAGAAGGAATCACATCTATCTGAGAAGACAACATCAACAATGGGGGAGCAGTGATCTTTTAAGGAATAACAGCACTATTAAACCTAGAAGAGATGTACCAGCTATATAGTCCCAAAACTTTGTGGCTGATGAACCAAATGAAGATCCATAGTTAGTAGGAACGTCTAAAAACGTACTACTGATAACCCTTCAGCAACCCAATCCATAATTGTGAAGTTCCTACGATCAACCACATGATCGTAGTGTAAGAGCAGAAGGACACCACGATTTCAGCAATGCAGATATCCAGAGCTGGTAGAAAGACCTCCCCATCAGAAAAGGTCTAATGAGATGTCATTGCAAACCATTGCCATAGTATTTCATCTGGAAAGAGCCTCAGGGACAAACCTAACCCTTAGCTCTCTCTAAGAGGTTGGCCCTTCCTGAGCTACCTTATCCCAGAAGGAATAATTGATCTAATTCATCTCAGAAGAATCAAGTCAGTCAACGATCGTAGAGTTGAGTTTGAAAAGGACTAAACGATCGTAGTGCAACCACAGGGATCGTAGAAGACAACTCAACGATCGTAGTTCCACCAAAGGGTACTCCAGTTCACAAGGAGCATGAATAATGAGACATCTGCTAAGCCATTCAAGTTAAGGAGATAAGTTCGAATTCATCAGTGATTGAGCTATGCTGCATCAAAGTAAGGAGAAAAGACAAAGCCATCCACTGCAGCATCTCTCAGAAATTGATCGTTGAGTCATTAAATGAAATCGTAGAGTCTATAGCTATCTTATCATGTTACTCTACTAATCAAAAGGTCAACGGTCAAAGCCACGTCAATTAAACGTCCACTCCTCTAATAACTAAAAAGTTATGGGGAGTTACAGCTCATTACTGGGCAACGTGCAACCAATGGACAATTGACACATCACTGAGTATACAGAGTTAGAAGGAACTGCCATAAAGACAAGTTCAAATCTGCAGACAGTTACCAAAAGATATCGAAAGTTTCTCCCTCCCATTTTCAAAACCCTAGAAATATTTTCAAGAGCAAAATCAGTTAACCCTCCAGAGCCTTACCAAATCTCAGTCAGCCATCTCACATAATCTCTCTAAATCAAACACCCACAGTCTTCGAACAATTCAAATGGAGAACTGGCAAGTTATCACCTGCATTCAGCTTGGAACCAAATCGTTTGAGAAATCTTAGAAGAAGTTCAGGGACATACTTAGACTCGTAAAGGAAGCTCAAATGACTATAAACTTTCTCTTCATCCAAGTTTTAGGTTGAAGATGATATCTCGAAGGAAGTCTGAAATGGGTCATAAGAGCAACACAGACCAAATGAACATTATGTGAAGTAATCTTTGTTGATGGGTTAGTATGTATGTACAAGCCTATGTTCTAAGTGTTTGACAACACACAGAGCATGATCAGTTCTGCAAGAGGATCTTGCTGACTTGTAGAAACTGATCACCTCAATGAATCAACTAGATACTCCTAAAATCGTAGAGCTGATTCTCACTCTGTAACACTTAAACATTGTGAACATAACTCAGTGAATGATGAAACCATCATAGATAGAGAGTGTCATTAATTGTCAAATCCTACACACACTCACCATCATGTATCTAAAAAAAAAGTATTATCTCAAGATAGTTGCATGCATGAATATGTCTGTTGGTGATAATCATGATGATTATCCAGTTAAGAGGAATAGGGGTTTAGAAAACTAACCTAGCAGGACCCATTCAATAATGAGGACCAAAAGTAGAAATATACTTAAACCTGCAGGTACTTGGTCAGTCTGACCACACTAAGGAATGCTGAAGCAGAAGACTTTATTCAAAAGGACTCAACCAGCAGGAGGCTAAGGACTGTTCAAAGATGAGTCTGATAAGGTTCCTATATGTCCAAGCCTGTCCTTAAAGACCCTCTGGGCCAACCGGAATGGAGCTCACATGGCTGCAAATCTGTATATGGGAGCATGCCATGCAACAGAAGATAAAGAGGATTTTATGTGCCCATATCAAGAAGGACATGCTTTATGAAAAGGATCCTCAAGGGAAGCTCACAATAGAAGATCATTGAGCTTAAGACAAAGGAGTTCTTTACGGCGTAACTTCTCAAAACAAAGGATCACAAAGAAGACTACGTTCGTAGTACTGTCAAATAATCGTAGAGTGATCAATCCTGAAAATACTCATCTCTACGATACATGGAAAACTAAGCAACGATGATGATTCCAATCAGAAGGAGGAATGTTGGACAGCCTTCAAATGAACATGAAGAAGGAATCACATCTATCTGAGAAGACAGCATCAAAAATGGGGGAGCAGTGATCTTTTAAGGAATAACAGCACTATTAAACCTAGAAGAGATGTACCAGCTATATAGTCCCAAAACTTTGTGGCTAATGAACCAAATAAAGATCCATAGTCAGTAGGAACGTCTCAAAATGTACTACTGATAACCCTTCAGCCACCCAATCCATAATCGTGAAGTTCCTACGATCAACCACATGATTGTAGTGTAAGAGCAGAAGGACACCACGATTTCAGCAATGCAGATATCCAGAGCTGGTAGAAAGACCTCCCCATCAGAAAAGGTCTAATGAGATGTCATTGCAAACCATTGCCATAGTATTTCATCTGGAAAGCGCCTCAGGGACAAACCTGACCCTTAGCTCTCTCTAAGAGGTTGGCCCTTCCTGAGCTACCTTATCCCAGAAGGAATAATTGATCTAATTCATCTCAGAAGAATCAAGTCAGTTAACGATCGTAGAGTTGAGTTTGAAAAGGACTAAACAATCGTAGTGCAACCACTAGGATCGTAGAAGACAACTCAATGATCGTAGTTCCACCAAAGGGTACTCTAGTTCACAAGGAGCATGAAGAATGAGACATCTGCTAAGCCATTCAAGTTAAGGAGATAAGTTCGAATTCATCAGTGATTGAGCTATGCTGCATCAAAGTAAGGAGAAAAGACAAAGCCATCCACTGCAGCATCTCTCAGAAATTGATCGTTGAGTCATTAAATGAAATCGTAGAGTCTATAGCTATCTCATCATGTTACTCTACGAATCAAAAGGTCAACGGTCAAAGCCACGTCAATTAAACGTCCACTCCTCTAATAACTGAAAAGTTGTGGGGAGTTACAGCTCATTACTGGGCAACGTGCAACCAATGGACAATTGACACATCACTGAGTATCCAAAGTTAGAAGGAACTGCCATAAAGACAAGTTCAAATCTGCAGACAGTTACCAAAAGATATCGAAAGTTTTTCCCTCCCATTTTCAAAACCCTAAAAAGATTTTCAAGAGCAAAATCAGTTAACCCTCCGGAGCCTTACCAAATCTCAGTCAGCCATCTCGCATAATCTCTCTAAATCAAACACCCACAGTCTTTGAACAATTCAAATGGAGAACTGGCAAGTTATCACCAGCATTCAGCTTGGAACCAAATCGTTTGAGAAATCTGAGAAGAAGTTCAGGGACATACTTAGACTCGTAAAGGAAGCTGGGTTTTCAGAATGTCTCGAGGCGAGTACTTGTGTATACATTGACCTGGTTAAGGAGTTCTACTCAAACGTCTCCATAAACTCTAGAACTCTCTCTACCAAGGTTAAAGGTCAGATTCTGAAGCTGAAATCTTCTTATCTTAATCAGTGCCTAGGTTTCCCTAGCCAAGGGCTGAAGAACCTTGAAGATGTCAACATTGAGCAAGCGAAGGAGTTGATGGGATACCAAAGAAACCCTAGCTTCAAAGACATGAAGAAGGAGTTCCCTAAATAGTATGAGTTCCTAGCTGAAATTGTAGGAAAGTGCATACTGTGCAAAAACACTGCACATGATACGGTGATTGATCAACAACTGAAGATAATGTCAGCTATAGTTCTGAAGAAACAAATTGACTTTGGAGCTATTTTGTTTGATCATATCTCTAAGTGGGTAGATAAGGCTGAGAAGAAACCACTGACCAAAGTATTTCATGGAAGGTTGCTGAGTATCATTCTGAAGAAGAAATTAGGAGGAAAAATCAAGAAAGATGAGGGAGAAGCCTTGAATGTGCACAAGGTAATGTCTCCACAGTTATTTGAGAACTGGAAGAAGAATCCCAAGGAGAACAAAAGGCTGACAGCTGGGAGCAGTAGTAGAGCCTCTGCAAAGAAGAGAAAGATAGTAAAGACAGAGAGCTCTGAGTCCAGTGACTCTGCAGCAGCTGAAATCACACCAGCCAGGAAGAAATCACAAGTGGTGAAAAGAGCTGGTGATGTGAAGAAAGCCCAGGCCCCACCTAGGAGAGTCTCCTCCTTGAACAAAGATAAGGAAGAAAAGGCCCAAACTGCTGAGACCACAAAAAGAAGATGCAGTAAGTTGCTTCAAGGTCCAGTCAGTAAAAAAGCTAAGGTGAATGACAAATCAGCCTTAGCTTCTCAAATCAATACATCTGCTGAAGAAAGGGAAGTAGTGTCAGCAGAAGAGAAAGAAACTAAAAATGTGATCCAGTCCCCATAGTCAGCATTCAGCAATGAGAATGAAGCTGATGTGATGAAAGAAAGTGCAGAATCTACTGATGAAGAAAAGTGCTCAAGCCCCATGGCCAATTCTCAGAGAAGCCACTCTGATGATGAAAAAGAAATTCAAAGTGACCAAAGCATATCCCGAAATTCCACTGCCCCAACGAGCCCAGAGATGGGTTGAAAAAATCTTCCAAGAAGAAGATGAAAATGTCCCCTCCAATCCAGAAAGCCCTCATGATGACTCAGGAAGTAATGAGTCTAAGAAAGAAGAATCTTCTCCTGCCAGTGCTGATCTCCAAAGAAGTTTATCTAATGAGCAAGAGAAGTCAGAGTATGAAGAAGAAGAAGAAGAAGAAGAGGAGTCTGTCTCTCCAATAGTTAAACCTCCACGAAGAAGGAAGAGCTACAGGCTGCAAGCCCAGTTTTCCTCCAAGAGGAACAGTAGCCAATCAAATGCCATCATTAAATTAAGTGATGATGAATCTGTATCCCCAAGAGAAGATGTTGAAGAAGAAGCCAACAGTGAAGAAGAAGAATCTAAGGAAAGTCTTGTTGAAGAAAGTTCTGACAATGAAATTCAGCAAGAAGGTCTCTTTGTTGAAGATGATCAAGAAGATTCTGATAATGAAATGCTACAGCAAGAAAGACTATCTGCTGAAGCTGATCTAAGTGGTTCTAGTCCAGAGAAGGAAGAAGTAGAAAATGATTCCAACTCTGAAGATAAGGAATCAAAAGACTTAGAACTCCACCCTATTCTCTCACCTGCAAGATTTACCAAGAGAATTGTGGTAGAAGTTCCCAATGAACCATCAGAAACTCCTCCTGACAGATGGGTAAACCATGGAGGTGAACAGATCAGAATAGTTAGAATGACCTCCTTTGACTTAGTCAAGAACTGGAACAACATGGAAATGGACTGCACAACCATTCTCTTCAACCCTGATGATTTGCTGATGAGATGGTTCTTCCAATCAATGCCTTGGCTGAAGGCCTTTACTGAAGGAGATGGAAGTTACTTCAGCTGGTGTTACAAGACTTTTCCAAGCATGGAACTGGTAGCTCAAAACTTTCCAAGGGTGAAAACTTATGCTACCAAGATGATAACCAACCAGCCTCACTTCAAGATCTATCGACAAGCTTAGAACCTCTATATCCCCTACGATCGTAGAGTGGATTCTGAAGGAAGAAGGGTCATGACCAAGGAGCTAATCGTAGAGTCTGTTAACTCTATGGCTGATGATGTCCAAGCCCAATCCAAGAAGCCTTCTTATGATCAAGCACTGCTATCAGATACTCCATCATCCTCCACAAGCAATTGGTATTCCACGATTGTTCAGTTATCCAAACATTTTAAAATCTGTCCAAAGATGACAATCATAGAGTCCAATCCATTGCCCAAACTGAAGCTGCCAATCAAGAGGATCAAACTGCTTTGGAGCAGGCATTACAGAAAAGTTCTGATGATTTAAGAAAAAAGATCTCTATGCTCACAAAAGAATCACAGAAGCAGATAGAAGCAGGAGATGATTCTTTCAAGCACAAACTTCAAGCTATCTTGGCTGATGTATCTCTCAAACTACAAGAAAGGGATAACATCTATCAAAAGGCCATCCAAGATCAGAAGGCGGAAGCTCTACAAGTTCAGGAGGCCAATGCAAAGCAGATCGAAGCCCTCTTTGATAAGATTGACGATCTGAAACAGTCCTTCTCTGTGCAACTTGAGCTCGGCCAGCAAGAACTAAAGTTTGAAGTTGCAAACTCCTCCTACCTGATGGAGCAGCTTATGTCCAACATGGAACAGCTCTCTCAAATGATTGATGACAAAAAGGGGGAGAAAAAGAGGCAAAGAAAGAAGAGGAGCAAAAGGCACTCGAAGAAGAGTAGAGGGTTAAGGGAGAAGAAGTCAAAGAAGAAGAGAGTAGCAGCAGATAAAGAATCATCATCTGAGGGGGAGCCTGAAGATGATGATACCAAAATCGCAGAAGCTGAAGGGGAGCCAAATCAGAAAGGTGATGAAGGTGAGCCAAACAAAGATAGAAGGTCATCATCTGAGGGGGAGCAAGAGCAAGAAGAGAAATCAGATAAGTAGCTGATCAACAAGAATCCTGGAAACATATAAGGAGCCAAGGAGGTACAACTCTAACCTGTTAGGTATGTTCTAGATCTAGATGTAGAATGTCTGAATATATAATTGCCATATTAATATAAATGACATTCATGATTAACTATTTAAAAATACAGCTGCTCACTGTATCTAAGATTCATTCATAACATGCATATGCACTTATTGTTTTGTCATAATCAAATAGGGGGAGATTGTTAGGAATAAACATGTGAATGATATTCCTATTTAATATATGATTTGATTATGATATATATATATATGAATGAATATGCAAGTATGCTTGCATGAAGAAAAGCTGTAAAGTCCTTTGATATATAATAGAAATATATGTACAAGGACTTAGAATGAATTGATCAAATATGTAGGTTGATCCTACATAAGCAAAAAAAATTTTTATAAAGTCCTTAAAAAGAAATGATGTACAAGGACTATAAATATAGAAAGATCAAGCTTGTTAGGTTGATCTTATGATGTAATAGATAGGCTTTTCTGATTGTCGAGCACTGCACCAGAAGTCGTAGTCTACCAGGAGAGTCAGAGTTAACTCGGGAGCTATCGAGGCGTAATAGGAGTATGCAAGATAGTGAGATCTCTGGAGTTCGTAGACTTCCAGTGGAAACGAAGAAGGATCGTAGTGTGTCGAGAAGAGCTTCCTCGGGATCGTAGTGTGCTGAAGAAGTCATGTTCGTAATCGTGAGAGACAGACACACTGCCTATGCCGAACGATCATCTGCCAAAGCCAAGTATGAAACGTAGACTACACTCAGAGTCGTAGAGTCTAGCGATGCCAAAGCAAAGACAAGGATCGTAGGCTACACTTTGAGATCTTAGAGTCCACTGAATGAATGCAAAGATTGTAGTTGGGCAAGATCAGATGAAGACAACAAGCACAAGGCAGAAATCGTAGAGAGTGTCAAGATCGATATCGGGATCGTGAAATCTGCAAAGCCAAAGTCAATCGTAGAGTGCAGGACTACGACTCCAACAGAAGTGCTCACAATGCTAAGTCAGAATCGTAGAGTAGATACGATTCTCAACGAATGAGCACTCCCAGAATATCCAAAGGAACGAAGCCTCTGGTTGGCACTGCAAAGATGTAATCCACAGTAAGGGAACCAGAGAGCATTCAACGAATGACATGCAGGCTAACAGAAGAAGTAAGCACCAATCCAATCAGCATCAAGATTGAGTTGAAAGGCCATTTGTGATGAAGTCTTCCACAAGATGATTCAAAGAAGACTTCAGCAGCTGACTAAGAAAAAGTCAGCTAATGCAGTTGTTGTCAAGAGAACAGAAGACAACGATCTTGGAAGCAACTAGGATCGTAGTGTTTGTCAGACAAAGAAAGAACTGATGGAAGGTGAACCGAGATGCTGGTCAGCTTCTGAAGAGCAAGGCTAAAGCGATTAAGTGCAGGGTCAGTTCATTGATGATAGTGAGCGGAAGATCACCAGGAGAAAGAAAGCTAGACGCGCCACAAATCTGAAGTGTCTTGATATTCAGAAGGGGACCAGAGCAAGGAATTAGGCCATCAGTATCTAAGAACAGTCGAAGCAAATAGAAGTATTGAAGCACTTCACAATACAGTGAAGAGGTGTTTTTCAGTGAAGATCCAAGCAACACTCTTCAGTATCGTAGTGTTAACTCTACTAGTCAACGAGCAATAATCAACAAGACACTACGATCAGGTCCTTGAAGACATGCATCAGAATCGTAGAGTTTAAATATTTGAAGACTGAAGCATTGGCAACGGTTCAATCTGAAGGGTAACATTCGGACTAGTGCATATTGAGAGCATCGATGCAATAGGACAACCTCTGATCGAGAAATCAGAAAGAGGTAATAAAGTCTTTGACCTGCCCAAGATAGTAAAGTGATACATCTGACAGGGTAGGTGAAACAGTAGACTGCAGAGTCAGAAAAAGTATGTCATGTCACATCAAGCAGTCTACCTCAAGCAACTTGAGATCTGTGAAGACATTTGAATAGCTTCCAACGGCTACTTTCCAACAGAAGGATTGGGAAGGTTTATAAATGTAGAAGAGCTTCAAAGATCAAAGGTTGCTGGAGTTGTGAGTTTTGGAGAGAAGGTGGACTGATCTAAACCATATGATAGTGAGTCTGAAGGCTCACTCTATGATCCACCAAGAACACTCAAAAGTCAGATCAAGAAAGAAGTAGTAGTGTGAGTTCTACTATGTAGAAGTGAGAGTTCTACTACATGAACTGTGTTCTGAACTGCCGAGAGAAAAGAGAGCATCATGCCATCTGGATGTCTATCATGGGAAGACTCTAAGTACAATAGAGAAGAGCTTAAGGTCATCTTAGCAAGTCCATCATGAGAAGGCATCGAGTAGCAAGAAGGGAGATCACAAAAGCCATCTTGGTGTCAAGCATGAGAAAGCTTCTAAGTACCTAACAGAAGAGCTTACAGTCATCTTAGAAGCCTCTCATGTGCAGCCATCAAGTACCAAGAAGAATGTTCTTCAAGGCAGCTCATCAAGGGGTCATCCGGTGTAGTTGAGCAACCTAAGAAGCTGAGCATCATGCAACACTCAGCTGCACTTCAAGGATAATCAAGCCAAGCTGCTAAGGATAGAAGATGTTCAGAGCATGAAGACATCTTAGCAGCTCAGCACCGACTCCAACAACAACAAACAAACAACTCAACGAAGCCAGGGCCTGAGGGGTCCTTGTCCAGAGGGACTAAATGAAGCAGGCCAAGAGGGTCCTTGTCCGGAAGCACTAAACAAAGCAGGGCCAAAGGGTCCTTGTCCAAAGGGACTAAATGAAGTTCCAAGCCTGCTGGGCTTGAAGAGTTCCTAGGGAACTAGAGGAGTCCCAAGGCTGCTGGCCTTGAAGAGTTCTTAGTGAACTGAAGTCCCAAGGCTGTTGGCCTTGAAGGAATCGTAGAGATTCAGGGTGCTGCCCTTCCTTAGTGCAAATCCTGCTAGTTGAAAGTAGAAGAGTGGATTAAGAGCTTGAGTCTCTGAACCACTTAAAACCCCTTGTGTCTTTTACATTATGTCTATAACTGCTATAACTGCTATGTATGTTCTAACTGCTTACAACTAAACTAACCCAATGAACAATGTATGCATGATTACGAATATATCAATGAAGGGAATCTTTTACTTATTCCATTGTGGCTGAAAAAGTATTTGAAATAAAAAGGATCTATTCAACCCCCCCCCCCCTTCTAGATCTATTGTGCCTCCTCGAACTAAATGTAATGCTCACACTTGCTTTAAATGAAAAACATTTTCAACGAACGATGTTAGAAAGAACTAAAGGATCCCGTAAAGATCAAGTTGATCGGTATCCAGACGAAGTGCCATTCAGTAAGTGAATGTGCGTGCAGAGCAAGTGAAGACTTGTAATATAGAATGATAGAATTAAACTATAGACTAGTTTAATGAACAGTTATGAATCCTTTGTGGTGGATGAAAGTCACTCGTGTAAGATGTAAAGAATAATGTAATTATCATTATTTGTAATGAAAGAGGTTTTAATGTTTCGAGAACCTGGGATTTTAGAATATATGTTATTATATTTAACTATATAATGACGTGTATTTGGAAGGAAGTGGAATAGTGATACACGGAGTCCGGGTCTGAAAGTAGACCAGATTTTGGGGCGTCACAGGTTGGTATCAAACCTATAGGTTATAACTCTTAGGTAGGTGTACCTAAGACTATAATCGTAGAGAAGAGGATAAGAAAATCGTTGAGTTAAACGATTAAGGAAGAAGATCACCACGTGATCATAGTAAATCGTAGTAACAGATGAGTTGTTAAACGATGAATGATTTATAGCTAATGCTATGAATGAATGGTACTACGAAGTAGTACGGGAAGAAGAACTCAGATTGAGTTGTAAAGGTTAGCATACGAATTAAAGAAAATTCATATTAAGTAAAGAGAAAGTTAGAAGTTGTAAGATTTCAATTGAGGACTCATGTGATGGCTGAGTTGTATGAACCTTTGTTATGGGCAGAGGTTTATGCTTTGGTGTAACAACTACTCAGTTTATTACAGTGATAATCATTAGAATTGGTCGCGCTATTGAGATGTATATGATGAGAAGGTGAATCTTTTCTCATGTATATACGTGATAGGTAGAGAATGATAAGGTAGGTGCGAGTTCTTAAAACTCATAGTTATGGTAAGTTCGTGACTCATAATAATATGGTATGTTTTTTAATGTTTCAGCGAATTGGCGCCTAAGGTCTGTCTGGATGTTCTTAAACTCATATTATTATGGAAAGTTCCTGAACTCATAATGTGTGGTAAGTTGATGGACTGTACTATGGTATAGAGATGTTTAGACTGAAAATGAAGTATTTTCAATAGGCTTAGCATTGAAAGTGCTAGAGAAGTTTTAGTATTGTCGCAGTAAGACAATGAAGGAAGATGGAGAATAGGATATTCCAAATCCTCTAGCTATGCTAGATTTCGAAGTTTATTCAAATTGTGCTGAAATGTACATTTTGAAAAGAAAAGAATTGGTTCAACTTTTTGAACCAATGGATTTTTAAAAGAGCTATGTTGTGTATGTCTATGCCAATTGCTTCGGCTAGACAGAGATTGATTTAAAAATATTAAAAGAAATTTTATATCATCCGTGCATTTTATGCAAGGATGGTAAAAAGATGGAGTTATTAATGCAATTGAACCTGGTGGGATGTGATCTTAGGATCAACAAACCGCTATGGTATGATGTATAATGACGAAGTCATAAACTGACGAAGTCCTCAACGTACTGTGAAGAGTACGGTATCATGACCTCATGAAACGTTTTGATGTATTGTGAAAAGAATTTAAAGAAGTAGTCGATGTCAATTGAGTTGACTAAACGAATATTTCAAGAAATATCCAAAATTTTTGGTATTAAGTCTGAGGTGAACATACCCCTAAATGGGGATATACGATAGGTTGATCACCTACGTATGGAAAGAGGTAGTTTACCTTCTTTGTGATTGTAAACTTACCGTGGAAAGAAAGTTTTACAACGAAAGGTTGTTTAACCTAGTAAGAGTTCATGGTCAATTTGACCCCTCAGCAAAAGTATGAAACGTTTTAAAGGATATTTTATATTCCTCCTATTCCTTATACTTCATGATTCTTGATAAGTTATGGAGGTTAGAAATGATGGGAAGATAAGAACTTCTTTGAAGAGAAGTTGAGAAAAAGAGAAAGCTAAAAATTTCGAGGACGAAATTCTGTTAAGAAGGGGAGAATGTGAGAACCCGGGTAAGGGTTTGGTTTTAAGAAATTCCGAGGACGGAATTTTTATAAGAAGGGAAGAATGTGACAACCTGAAATTTTGCATTATCCAGAATTTAGGTTTAAAGAATTAGTTATTAATAAAAGGAAATTTTATTAATACTATTCTGTGTTATGTGTTTATTAATCGTTCTATAACCTAGAATGATTATAAGTCGGGAGTATTCTGGCTACAAGCTAGATTGAGCGAGTAAGAATTTTTAAGACGAAAATGAAAGTTTTCCGCGAACAAAATATTTTTCGGGGAAAAAGACGAAATAGGCACTATTCATCCGTTTCTGCTCGGAGATTTATTTTGAAATTCCGAGAAGTTATTGATTACGTAAAATGTTGAGACGTGATGGAATATTCAATAATATTTCAGTTATGGCAAAAATGAAGTTTTTGTCTGCGGACTCAAAACCTAAGGGTTAAGAAAAGTGAGTTCCGAGAATGTAATGAGTACGTATAATAACTAGGGTTATTATGCGTGAGAAATACGAGTATAATACGAGTTATTATATGAGTATAGTAAGAAGATTAGTACGACGTATAATACAAATATCGTACGAACTATATACGAAGAAAATACGAGAATACGAGAATGAGATGCGTAAAATACGATTACTCTTAATGGACTTTGAGTTCATGGACTTTGTAGAATCTAATTGGACTTGGATTAGGTCAAACACAACGTTTTGTGAAATCAAGCCCAAGTTAGGCCCAATAAGATTTAGGGTTAAGGCCCAAACCAAGAAAAGAAATCACGGATCGAACCGATAGGTAAACGGATGGGTAAGAACCATTTGGGCAACCCATGGGGTGACCCATGGGCATGTGGGCCAGCCACTTGGCCACCAAGTAAGGGTGGTGTCCAAGTAAACTTGGTGGCTAAGTTGTTGGAGGAGGTGGGAATAGTAACTTTAGGGGCGAAATGACTATTTTGCCCCTAGCTTTGAAAATCTATAAATAGAAAGCTAGATTTTCAATTTCTAGGATTTTGAAAATCCTACACTTGAGAGAGAGAGAGAGAGAGAGCTCGGTTGGGAGAGGAAGAGTAAGAGCATGAGCACAAATGCTCGGATCAAAAGTGATCGAGAAATAGAAAGTTTGCAAATCGTCGACTTTGAATAACGGAAGAGGATTAAAGAAGAACGGTAATTCGAACCCTAATTTCTTCTAATATTTTCTTTAGGTTTAATATGTTAAAACATAACTTAATGAAGATAAGGAGTAGATGATGTTAAGAATGATTTCATATGGTTGAAATCATGAGAAAATAAAGAAATAAGAATTAAAAAGTTAGTTTATAAATTTCTTAAGGAAGTATAAGATTCGTAAGTATTTTGAGCGATCCAAATGAATCTTATGAATGAATAGGTGAAATAAGTAAGGAATGATGTTCTATAACATCAAATTCCAAGAAAAAGTAGAATCGTAATCCAAAATATCGATTAAAATGAAGAACGAACGAAGAACGCGAAGAACACGAAGAATGTTGTTGATGGACAAGTTTAAAACCATCGTAGGATAAATGTTGTTGATGGACAAGTTTAAAACCATCGTAGGATAAATGTTGTTGATGGACAAGTTTAAAACCATCATGTATAAGTTAGTTGCATATTGCTTGGTTAGGAATGGTAGAAACGTTCATGAAGAATGGATTGAAACGTAGCTATAATGAAGTTATGGCGAAATTTTCGTAAAAGATGAACGAGAATTAGAAAGTTAGAGAATGAACCCAAACGTGTAGGGTTCATAAGGAAGTAAGAGAACGTAGAAAACGTGAGGCGTGGACTCAAGAACGAATGAGTTTCAGGTTCAGATGACCGAATTACGGACGAGCGAGCAAAGAACGTTAAAAGCATAAAAATAAACGAAGGGTTAAGATCAAGCCAATCGAATATCATGTTAATGGATTCGGAACGAAGTTCTGTCCAAAGGGTATTGAAGTACATAAGATAAGGAAGAGAATGGCTTTAGAACGACCTCGTTCCGAGTTATAACGAAGAAGTTATGAGATCGTAAAGTACGCGTCTCAAACTTGCAAGACTTAGAAATTTTTCTAGGGTTTTGTCTCGGCGCCGCAGCGCCAGATAGACTTTGAGAAGTGGCGCCGAAGCTCAAGCTCGGCCATAAACTTCTGGAGAGTGGCGCCGCAGCGCGAGTGATAACAAAGGACTTGACACCGCAGCGCCAGACCAAAAGAGAAGAGAGAGAGTAGTGCAAGGTTGCAAAGCAGAGAGAGAGAGAGGAAAGAGACGCACCAAAGCTGTCACAGTCACGGCAGTAGGCAATGCCTGTAAAATGAGATTTTAATTCTCAAGTCTTTCGGGGATGTGCAAGAAAGAAGTATGAACACGTAGTTCACATAATGTAACGCTTAAGTAAGTGTGTTAAACCTTTAGTGAAGGTTTAACGAAAAGATTTAACGAGATTAAAAGATAGAGAATGTAAACGCTAGATTACGTAACCGATAGTCGGGGACCGTAGTCGTGATAAATGAACGTGAGGGTTACTGTGATTGTGATTCCTTTGACGTTGAGTGACGAAGGTAATGAATAACATTCCGATGTTATGTTATGATAATGAGAGATAAGTGTAAGCGTATAGACGTTATGAACGCAACGTTGTTGCGATGAACGATCGGTCTTAGCATACAATGGACCGTATGGATTTGACATTAAGAAAGAATAATGAACATGGGGTTCATGGGATGGATAACAATGAATGCAATTGAAACCTTGAGTAATGGTTGAGTGAGAGATCAAGAGACGAGCAACGTAAACGTCGAATACGTAAACGATCCTTGTGAATCATATTCGCGTTGGACGAACGATCTAAGTGTACAATGGTTGTATAACTTGGACGTTGATGAAAGTAGTAAGTAAGATATGAATTATCGTGAAAAGCCGTAGTGAACGGTAATAAGAGTAATGAAAGTTCGATATGAGTCGGATAGAGAATGTTAGAATGAAAGGTAAGCGTTAAACACTTAAGCCAACGTAAGGGTTAAGTGTACGTGATTATTAAACGTGTAGAACCTACACTCCGTGTATGGTTTAACTGTAAGGTAATGAAGACTAAGATTTAACCGTGAACAGTGAAGAAACTGAGTTAAGGATAATAACGTATAACGTTAAGAAGCCGAGTTAATAAGTATAACTTGGATAAACGTTCTGAATTGAATGAACCGAACGTTGTAAGATATGAATAAGATAATATGGAATGTTTAACGCTATGGCCGCATAGTATTGACATTGAATGATCATTTCGAGTATACAAAAGACTGTATGACTTAGACGATAAGAAATGAATCATGAGGTACGGCATTTAGTTGCCAGAAAGCCGTAAGGAATAAGAAGTTGACTTAACGAACATTATAGTTGAATGGTTCGTATAAGTTAAGAGAAGTTAGATTGTGGTACAAACGTGACTTTGATAGTTGACATATGGGAGCTGGGCTAAACAATTCCTTCAGAGAGCGAAGGTATATACAAAACTGGCAACCGATCTAACTCGTTGTGTGGGCAGTGTAGATGAGACGGGAACTTGTTTGTTGGTTGTTTGTGGGAAACCACTCAGAGTACCATATGGACTACTAGCAGAGAAGCGATGTGTGCTGAGTTCTATAGAAGTTATAAGAAGAAGATATGAATGCAAATCATCAAAGATGATGAACATTTTGAGTAAGGCATCTTTGTATGTCATGAAGCCATAAAACAGAAATGAAAGTTAGTCACTTAAACTTATATTGCAAGAACGTGAACCCTAAGAAGTGCAGTTAAGTAAACCAATGCGTAAGTCAAGTATATGACTAATTGGTGTACGTGTTATTTCCTTATGTGTTATATAGGGATTTGGAATGAGCGCTTCAAATTATAAATCTGTAAAGTCGTAGCTATCGTAAAAGCAAGTTTTCTAACTTCATTCATGTTATATGAATGCTAGTTTCTTAAACTTCTCAGATATTGTACTTGAGAAGTTATGTCTATGTGCGAATGTGCGATGTTTGTACAAAGTGGTAGAGCATATGAGGCATTGAGCCACAATCTGAACACTTCGATGTTTCTATGATATGAACTATTCTGTGATTGAGCTGTTCAATACAAGTATGCTCGGTTTATACATGAACCGTTATTGTTAAGTCTGTGCTAATGATTCTAGCCAGACATGATATGTATGGAAAAAGGTAGAAGAATGAAAGTAGTGCAAAGAGTATGTCATGAATGTTTTAAGATGATAGGAATCGAGACTATTCCTATTATTCAAGGTGCTTCATAACCTTTGTTCGGTTATTGAAGTTCTAAAAAATGTTTAAACTCTTGAAGTTGTTTGTTCAAGTGTTATAACTTGCTGGGCAATTAAATGCTCACACTTGCTTTAAATGAAAAACATTTTCAGCGAACGATGTTAGAAAGAACTTAAGGATCCCGTAAAGATCAAGCTGATCGGTATCTAGACGAAGTGCCATTCAGTATGTGAATGTGTGTGCAGAGCAAGTGAAGACTTATAATATAGAATGATAGAGTTAAACTATAGACTAGTTTAATGAACAGTTATGAATCCTTTGTGGCGGATGAAAGTCACACGTGTAAGAAGTAAAGAATAATATAATTATCATTATTTGTAATGAAAGAGGTTTTAATGTTTCGAGAACCTGGGATTTTAGAATATATGTTATTATATTTAACTATATAATGACGTGTATTTGGAAGGAAGTGGAATAGTGATACACGGAGTCCGGGTCTGAAAGTAGACCGGATTTTGGGGCGTCACATTCCCTCCAGGTTTAGGCACGGGCACAATATTGGATATCCACTCAGGATGTGTGGACACCATGATGATGCCAGCTTGAAATTGTTTCACAATTTCCTCTTTTACCTTTAAACTCCACTCAGGTTTTAATCGCCTGAGCTTTTGCTTGACTGGCTTAAATCCCTCTTTAATGGGAAGGCGATGAAGGACAATGTTAGTGGACAAACCCACCATGTATTCATGAGACCATACAAACACATCCTAAAATTGGGTTAATAGTGTAACCATGTCATTCCGTTGGTTTGGGGTAAGGTCTGAACCAATCTAGATTAACTTAGGGTTTTCTAAGGTTCCGAGATTGAAAGAAGTGGTTTGATCAAGGATGGGTTTAGGTTTGTCTTTGAACCATTCTTGAATTTCTGGAGGCACCTCAATGTCATCCTGTATTTCCATCAAGGCTGAATTCATCTCTACATCAAAGGTACAATCCTTGTGGAGAAGAGGCATCATATCAGCAAGTACAGGCACATCTAAATTTAGAGTCCTGAAACAAAATATGCTTTCACTTAGTATATATGAAATGTGTTGATCATACACAGTGTTAGCATATACTGGCAAAATAAACTGCTATTATTGTGCAGAAAAGTAAGCAGTTATTATATCTACAGGGCAGAAGGATTTTCTGCCCGCTTTACCCTTGACGACCAATGCAAGGAGTGTTGTTCCAATTGGTAAGGGCAAAGTCCGGATGGACCGTAGTGATGGAGGGATTGTCATCATCCTCCCTGTCCCGAATGATGGCCATTACATCTGGGCAATCATCGTCTGGGGCGTATCTGTTGGTATGTTCATCATGAACGATGATGCGTATACCTAACATCATTCGGATGAAGTCTTACTTGATTCTTCGTTCCTCTTCTTCCACTACGGGATTTGGAACAAAGACTTCTTTCTCCTTCACCGGTACCGGCTTGGGAAATAACATAGCCATTACATTGGCTGGCACCTTCAGTAGGTTGTGCGGACTCAGAGTTTGAAGGCGAAGATAAATGCCACATGGTTGAAGCTGAAAGAACCTGCTGATGCTTATGAGGATTCCTGTGAGTAGAACTGGCAGAATAGCCTAGCCCAGTTGTTCTAGTCTACCTGGCTAATTGAATTGGGTACTTGATACCCTGGCAATCTTTACCCAGCCCTTGTCCCGGTTTATGACCCAATGCCACCATTTCTTGAGTAGCTGACATTACCTCGGCAGAAATCTTGGGTTCGGGTAATGGCATTCCAATAGCATGTTATTAGGTATTGCTTACTTCCAAGGCATGAAAGCTAACTGGTTCAACATCTGCATTGGCATTGATGAATGGCATGTCCCCGTGTTGAGGACACTCTGGTTCAACGTTGACCGTGACCAGGCTATTGTTGATAATGTATTTCAACTGTTGGTGAAGAGTGGAGGGGACTGCCCCAGCCATATGGATCCATGGTCGTCCCAAGAGCAGGTTGAATCCCGAATCTATCTTGAGTACATGGAAAGATACGACGAATGTATAAGGACCAATTTCGATTGGCAGTTCAATTACTCCGACCGAATTCCAACGGGCTCCATCAAAAGATTTGATGATAGTATGGCTACTCCGAATTCGGTTGAGATTGATATTCATCTTCACCAAGGTAGCATATGGACAGATATTAAGAGATGAAACTCCATCTATCAAGACTCCAGCTAGCATGTATCCGGAGGACAAGACCGCAATGTACAACAGCTTGCAATGACCGGTCCCCTCGGGCGGTATGTCATCATCAGTGAAGGATATTACATTGTTGTTGAAAATGTGATCAACCGGATGTTAAAATTTTTCCGTATCAACTGATGTTGGTAGATAGGCTTCTTCTAAAACCTTTAACAAGACCTTCCGGTGATTCTCGAAAGTTAGGACCAAGTCCAAAAATTATATTTATTGTGGAGCTTCTTTCAAGCTTAAAACCACCGTGGCTTCGTTATGACCCATAGTGCGGAGGAATTTTTCAATCTTCTCCATGTGTATTTTCCCCTTTGATATGATGGTAGACTTCACCACCCGTTGGGGAAGATACAGTGGATTTTCCTTCGACACTGCAGCAGTTGTATGTGAGGTGGATACTTTACCTTCTCCATAGTTCCACGGAACTTTGCTCAAGCTAACAATAGGATATTGTGCTCTGCACGGCAAGTTGATTGGCTCGGGAGCGGCCACTTTCAAAGGATTGTTACTTCCCTTGAGTTGAATTGTTAGCATTGTGAGTGATTTGTTAATCCCATCAGTTTCAGTGGATATGACTGCTACCGCACTCTTCCACTTAGTAGGACCTGAATTCTCACTTGCACGTAACATAGTATCGTCGTCTGCTAAGCGTAGGACACCAATGTCAATTAAATTTTGGATAAGGTGGTGGAGTGCCCAACATTCTTCTGTGTTGTGACCGCGAGACTGGGAATGATATTGACATACTCCATCAGAGTTGTATCGCCCTGAATGGGGGTTGATTGGAGGTAAAAGGGAACTGATCCTTCCTTCATTGATTAACATATGAAGGATTTCCTCCATAGGTTGGCCCAGATAGGTGAATTCCCTTTTGTTGGCAAAATCCCGACGGGCTTTGGCATTTGCTCTCTGTGTCACTTTGTCTTCCAGCATTTCATTTTCTGAAAGTGACGAGGGAATATTCATGACAAGAGGTAGGAGACTGGCATGCTCCTGGCTGAATAATTGACGTGTAACTTGATGCTGATAAGTCACCAGTTCCGCCAATTGCTCAATTTTCTTGTATAGAGCTTTCATCTTACGTTCCATTCTGAACTAAAACTTGGCATAATCCCATTTTTCATCACTGTCTTTGAGGGTCTGGGAGGATTCCCAGTTGAAATTGGAACTCTGTCCGTTGCTCTAATTGATCATGTTGACCTCTTCTTCTTTGTGCTGAGGAATAGGGTTGTCTTGAACATGAGGCTGATCTGGTTTGGTGACCACAATCTCACCGTTATCTATCAGGTCTTGGATTTTGTGTTTCAAGGCCTAACAATCCTGAGTATCATGTCTAGGTGCCTCGGCATGATAAGCACATTTTCGAGCAGCATTGAAACCCCGTCCATTAGGGCTGGCTGGTGGAAAAAGATGTGTAATTTTCTTCTATATTGTCAGAAGAGTGAGAATGTTTTCGAGGGTATCCCCCAAGGGTGTAAACACTCGAGGGCATTTAACTTCTCCATCTTTCGGTATTGGAGGATTCGTAGACTGTGCTTGAAAGGAAGCGTAGTTTCTTCTTTGAATAGGCATGTTCTGATTGCCCTTTTAACCCTGTAGTATCATGGAAACATCTTCCTCTTTCTTTTTATGGACCCTCCGGGGGTTGTTTCCATAATTTCTAGATTGGATGTGATCTGCAACAGCTTTAAGGGTAGCTAGGTCTTGATTCTTTCCGTACTTCAAACCCATCTCAGCCATCTCCCCATGTTTGACCATTTTAGAAAATGGTTTGCCGATGCCGGCTAAAACTCTCTCATAGAACGGAGCTTCTTGTATGTCTATAAAAGTTATGACCATCTCTGATTACATCATGGCAGACTAACTTGGGCGACCAGCGCTCCACCTTTGAGCATACTCTCTGAAAGACTCGTTAGACTGTTTCTTGATCTTGGTAATTTGATACCGATCAGGAGCCATCTGAGTTTGAAATCTGTATTAAGTGACGAAAGCATGTGCTAGCTCTTCCCAGCTATGGATCTTCGAATTGTCTAATCTCGTGTACCATGAACGGACTTCTCCAGTTAGACTTTTCTGGAATAATTGCATTATGAGTTTTTTTTCCTCTACATAAGATCCAAGTTCTCCAATAAACACCTTTAAATGTGTGTAAGGATCTCCTAACCCGTCATATTTTTTAAAGTCGGGAGTTTTAAATTTTTCTGGATAATGAACACCAGGGAAAATGCAAAGATCAGCATATGAAACACTCCCGTGTGTTCCAATTCCTTTGATAGCACGAAGGGTCTCTTCCATTTGAAGGACTTTCTTTTTGATGTCACCAGTGTCTGGGTCTTCAGTGGGATGGGCAGCATCATGAGTTTTGTTGGTCGTATCCAATTGCAGTTCAGGTATTGTAATGACCTGGGTTCCCCCTTGTGTGGAGGATTCAACATGTACGGGTATTTTTGGACCCTGATTAGACTGGTGTAATTCTTTGAGTAGAACAGCCAAATCTATAATTTGTTTGCTTAATCAAAATCAATTCTTTGCGAGAAATCGGATTAAGGTCGGTCCGTTAGATGACGACATGATGGATTTGTGAGGCTCCGTGGCCTTTTTGGACTTTAATGGGTAGTAGGTCCGATTGGTTCCCTGCGAAAGACTTGCATAGTTTAGTCTTTAGGAATGTGTATAATAACATGCTATGTGATGTGTCCGTTTTAGGAATTTTATCCTGCAAAATGGATGTCAGCTGTTTTAGCATGTTAATATATATGTGTACACATTTCTTCATATTTCTCATTACATGGAGATAGATATGGAATGTAATTACAAGTAATTGAAATGAGAGAGCATGAAGAGACTTTCCTCCGTTTTGGATTTATCAGAGGCTGACCTATCTTAAGTTACTCTCGCGGCTTTTTGGCATGAAGGTTCCCAAATCATCGCAATCTACTTAACGGGAAGTTAATCCGGTCTTTCAACTGGAGCAAATTTGGCTGGTGCCTTTCCTGAGCCTCGGAGAATTAGTCTTCTCACGAGTCCAGTAATCAAACACCGACGGGATAGCCTCCTGGTGGAGGGACCACACAACATACATTCACATACATCGCGTCTCACCGTATGATAATGATGACATGTGCGAAGCACTAATATCAGAAGAAGATATGGTGCGAAGCATTAATATCACAAGCAGTTATGGTGCGAAGCACTAAGTGCAATCAGGAAATGCATCCGTACACATTCATCAAATGTAAATGCAACATTCACACACAAGCAGATAACAGTTTTGAAAAGATTGTAATAGCGGCTTAAGTCCTCTTACTAGAGTTCCCAATGAGTCGCGCCACACGCCGACGTCGGATTTTAGATGTCCCTTTCCGCTACTTTGTTCTTTGGTGTTCTCATTTTAGGTGAGATTTGTTTGAAAAAACAAGTGAAAAAGCTCCGACATGTATAATGTCGACGATGAAATGTTAAGAGTCGCCAGTTGGTTTTTTAAATGGCTGTACCAACACAACCGAGAAAAGGTTTGGACATTGACCCAGTGATGTGACACTGCTAAACGGGTCGGTGAAACCGAGATTCATTAGGGTCCGGGGATTTGGTTATGCGGAGGGAAGGTGTTAGGCACCCCCCGACATCCTTGTTACCATGATGACCGCCTCTTTTCAAGAAATTGTTATCTGAATGTGTGTGTGTGTGGGTCAATGTGCTGTTATTTGGAAGTAGTGCGAGGCCTCGTTCGCACCTATATACACAGGGTTTCAATTTATGTAAAAATTCAATTTTAAGCAAGATATGGCAATGATGTTTTATAAAAGAGGTTTTTCAAACCCTGATACTCAATAGTAATTGAGACCTTTTACACTCCCATTTTATTAAGTGCTCGGCTTGATTGATTTTATTTTACAGATGCAAGGCATACATATGAAAATAATGTACAAAATAATGTCGACTTCTTCGTGGGTATGAGAACCATTTGAGGAAGTTCAGACATCGCAAAATAATTTACAAGCTACTTACAGCTGAAAAATGTCCATCACGAGAACCGAATCTAGATCCAATGGGATGAATCTGTGATCACATGATTCCTAGGCGCACAAGATACTACAATTTGTATGAAAGCAGTAAGCAGGTATATATATAAAAGCTATAAATATATATATACAGACATGATCACCAACCACGAAGCACCTCAATGGGAGATCAAAAATGTAAATAAAGCTGTAAAAGCTATCAACCGCCACGGAGGAAACTCCAGGCGGGACGAAATGTAAACAAAGGTGTAAATACGGTTAACCGCCACGAAGGAAGCTCCAGGCGGGACAAAATGTAAAGAAAGTTGTACAAAGCGATCAATCGCAACAAAAAGTAAACTCCAGTGCGGAGATGAAACGTAAAGAAAGTCAAAAGCGATCAACCACCACGAAGTGAACTCCGTGGGACGAAAATGTATATATATATATATATATATATATATATATATATATATATATATATATATATATATATATAAAAGCAATAAATGTACTGGATGTAAAATCCGTGCTCATCGAATGTAGTTTGACAACATTTCATATATATATATATATATATATATATATATATATATATATATATAAAAAGCGAATAAACGCACTGGGATATAAAATCAGTGCTCGTTGAATGTAGTCCACCACACGCTTCATATATATAAGTATATATATATATATAAAAGCAAGTAAATGCTCCGGATATAAAATCCAGGCTCATCGAACAGAGTCCGACCACAGTTCATATATATAAGTATATATATGTATAAAAGCAAGTAAACGCTCCGGATATAAAATCCAGGCTCATCGAACAGAGTCCGACACATAGTTAATATATATAAGTATATATATATATATATATATATATATATATATATATATATTAAATTAATAAACGCTCCAGACCTAAGTCTAAGCTCATCGAACAAAGTTCGACACACAGTTCATTTATATAAATATATATATAGAAAAGCAAATAAACGCTCCAGACCGAAGTCTAGGCTCAATCGAGGCATAACTCGATAATGTTAGTCCAGATATATAAATATATATATATATATATATATACAAACTGAAATGAAAACCACGGACCAAAGTCCGGGCAAATGCGCGCAACACGACTCTCAACGTGAAGAAGGGTGTGTGTAGAGATGAAGAGAAAGACTCTAATATGTGTGAGAAGGCTTATAGTTGACTGCCAAAGAAGACTTCTATATCTTTAAAGTGGGTAAACACTAGCTTTTGTAGGTACAAAAGAGGCTATATATGAGCTCACAGGTGTTTAAAATGAGAAAGTACACTACATGGGGTGAGTTCAGAGCAAATTGGGCAGGGCTTCCTCGTCGTTTTCTCTTGCAAAATGGGCACCCCAAGCCCTCTATTTATAGACGAAGTAGCCGCATGTGTACCTACAATTGAGCCAGCAGTGTGTGCAGAGCAACTTGGTGGGCCCGGGTTTCTGGTCAGTCATCTCGTAATCGTGCACTCTCGGCAATCAGTAATGTCCACTTGAACTTTTAGAAGTGCAATCCGGGCATCCGATTGAGGTATACAGGACCTATTTCGGACCGCCGTTGTCGAGAGTTGTACAATGGCATAGGATTAGAGTTTGTACGAAGTAATTGTAGATGGGACGGTGCCCTCCAGTCTTCAAGCTTCAAATTCCATCCGCTACCCCGCACAATAGTCATTTAGGATTGGTTTTCCTTGTGGGACATCATTTGTGTAGAGATGTTTGAGACGACGTGGCGTGGCATCGTGTTGGAAAGATGACGATGTTGCCCCTCACCGGTGTTATCGTCGGATTGGGCTGATAAAGCAGACATTGCTCAGGCTTCGCTGAGATTGGACTGCTGCAATTGTTGATGGTTCTCATTGTCATCTGTGAGGTGTGCCTGTCCTCCTGGCATTATCTTCGGGCTGGTACAGTGTATCTCGTTGTGAGCGCCGAGATTGAAGCTGGTCGCATTTGAAACAAGCATTTCCGGGGTTATCGTCAAAACTGCATTCCTTGGGGTTATCACCAAGGTTGGTGGCTATTCCCATGATTGGGACTGAGACTGGATACCTCGAGGTTATCTTCGAGATTAATCGGTCTTCTCTGGTGTGTGTTCCGGTATTGGATCTGCACGCCTCGGGGTTATATCCGAGGTTGGATTGGTTACTCCCAAGCAGTGCATTCTGGGTTGACGTTGAACTTCCTAGGTATCCCAGATGGATATGGATTGTCTTCGTGGTTCCTCTTAAAAGACGAATCTGGCCCTCCCGCAATGTTAGAGAGATGAGAGTATAGAAAATTTCGAGTGTCTACGCAGTGTACTTAGAAACTTTGACGTAGCCCAGTATCAAACATGAAGTAGTGTTGTGTGTAGCGCGATCTAATTATTGGATGACCCCATATTTGGAGTATTTGGTAGATGGCGTACTGCCTTCGGATCATATGCTGGCCAAAAAAGTAAAGTATAAAAGTGCAAACTTTGTGCTTATAGATGGCAATCTTTATCGAAGGGCTTACTCATCTCTACTGTTGAAGTGTTTGGTTCCTTCTGAAGTTGATTATGTCCTTCGGGAGGTACATGAAGGTATTTGTGGTGACCATATGGCTGCAAAGTCCTTAGCATACAAAGAGCTTCGACAGGGATATTATTGGCCAGCAATTTTCAAATAAGCTACTGAATATGTGAAAAAGTGTCAGAAATGCCAGTTAAACAGTCTGATCCCACATCAGCCACTAGAAGAGCTATACTTGGTTTTATCTCCTATACCTTTTATTGTCCGGGGGGTAGATATACTGGGTCCATTGCTGAAAGAAAAAGGACATGATAGTTGTTTTATAGTGGCGATTGATTATATGACCAAGTGGGTTGAGGCGAAGTCACTTAGGATAATCATGGAACCGGAATGTTTAAAGTTTTTGAAGGAATCTGTGGTATTTCGTTTCGGCATTCCGATGGTGGTAATTTCAGATAATGGACGTTAGTTTGTGGGCTCGAAGTTTGAAGCATTTTTGAATGAGTTGGGGATTCAGTACAGAAAGACTTCGGTTGCCCATCCACAGTCTAATGGGCAAGTTGAGGTAACTAACAGAACCCTCCTGAATGGAATAAAGAGAAGATTGGATGAAGTGAAAGGCAGATGTCCTAAAGAATTACTTAGCGTATTGTGGGCTTACAGAACTACAATGACGACTACAACTGGGGATTCGCCTTTTAGGCTGGCTTATGGTTCAGATGCATTGGTTCCTGTTGAGATTGGATCTACTAGTCTACAGGTCAGTCAATTTTGGGAGGTGTACAATGATGAGGGGTTAAAGGTCAACTTGGATTTTCTTGACGAAGTCAGAGAAGCAGCCTTGATAAAATTGGCGGCATATCAGCGTCGTGTGGCTAACTACTACAATAAAGGGGTAAAGCTTCGAAGATTTGAAGTGGGAGATTTTGTCCTTAGGGAAGTTGAAGCTTCTACGCCTCAAAATTTGGGAAAGCTGATGCCAAATTGGGAAGGTCCTTATGAGGTCATTGAAGTATTGAAGCTAGGGACTTATCGGCTGCGAGCATTAGATGGGTTAGAGATAAAGAATACTTGGCATTCAGGAAGGCTTCAGAAATATTTTCAGTAAGGCCAGTATCAGTGTACAAAACTCTATAATTATGCCAACAGTTATCATCACTAGTAGAAGCTTTTTTCTCCAATTTCTCCAATGTCTCTAATATCTCCAATTTCTCCAATGTCTCCAATTTCTCCAATTTCTCTAATATCTCCAATAATGATTTATCTAACGGTTGTTTGGGGGTTCGGTGACCTGTTCATCCTTTAGGCGATGAACAGATTCCAGATTCGGCATGTTGATGGCGAACTGGATTTTATGGAGGTTCGTTAATCTATTCATCCTATTAAGCGGTGAACAGGGTCCAGATTCGACCTATTGATGGCGAACTGGATTTTTTGGGGGTTCGGTGATATGTTCATCCTTTAGGCGTTGAATAGAATCCAGATTCGACATATCGATGGTGAACTGGATTTTCTGGAGGTCCGTTGATCTATTCATCCTATTAGGCGGTGAACAGGGTCTAGATTCGACCTGTTGATGGCGAACTGGATTTCTTAGGGGTTTGGTGACGTGTTCATCCTTTATGCATTGAATAGAATCTAAATTCAACCTGTCGATGGTGAACTGGATTTTGTGGAGGTTCGGTGACCTATTCATCCTATTAGGCAGTGAGTAGGTTTCAGATTTCGCCTGTTGATGGCGAACTGGGTTTTTTGGGGGTTCGGTAACATGTTCATCCTTTAGGCGTTGAATAGAATCCAGATTCGACATGTCGATGGCGAACTGGATTTTCTGGAGGTTCGGGGGAATGTTCATCCTTAAGGTGATGAACAGAACATGTTCGTCCTCAAGTCGGCGAACAGGCATGTTAGGAGGTTCAGTTGGATCTATTCGTTCTGAAGATGGCGAATTAGATTGTTGATGATCTATTTCACACTTCGGTAATGAATAAGTATTACTTTACATTATTACCTGATTTTATTTAAAGTGTTGAGTTCAGATTATATTATTGCTTGATTTATTTGAAGTTTGAAGTTTAGATTGCTTGATTATGTACTAACAGTTCAAGTTAAATTTAAAAGGAGTAATAAGGAAACAAGCTGATAGCATTTCATTAAAATAAAAGAAGTAATTACAAAATATTGTAGAAATTTTTACAAGTTCTAAAACCAAAAAGGTGAGGAAGGTCGTCTTCAGGCGTTATCCTCGTCTTTGTCTTCAGAAGAGTCAAGGAGTGTTGGGTTCAGAGAGGTTGCAGCGAGCTTCGCCTTGCCTTTTCTTTGGGCAGTATCATAACCCAAAGCATACATCTTAATTATTTCGTTATTCAATTCGAGTGATTTGCGGTATTCAATTTGGATTTCTTTGCAAAGTTCTTCGGTAAGTGGGGGGCCTCGGGCTTTGAGATCTCGAAGTTCATTTTCAATTTTGCGCCGAAGATTGAGATGTCGTTCTACGGATATTTTGACTTCATTATTTTGTATCGCCAAGCTTTGGTTGGATTTTGCTAGAGCTTCGTTCTTTCGAACTAGATCTATATTCACTTCAACAGTGGTTCATTGAAGGGCTTCCGTTGTGGCTAGTTGTTCTTTAACTTTATCGAGGTCTTTTTGGAGGCACTCAGCATTCCATTGGGCATCTCCATGTTGACTTTTCTCCCTCGCCAGAGCAGACTTTAGAATTGCATTCTCCTTTCGGGCAGCGTCCTCTTCGGCTTCAATATCTTTATATCTTTGGTGGAGGCGCCCGAAGATACCATTTGCCTGTAATTATTTAAAATTCAGCAAATAAACATCAAGTGGAAATTTGTAAATACAAAAGGATAAGTCGTAGTTAACTTACTTTGGCTTGGTGAGTCATGCCAGCTTCGATCAAATCCATAATGGAGCTGTTGCTGAAGCGATGATCATCATTATCAAGCACGAAAGAGTTGTAGAGGTATAGAGGGAAGTTTTCGTTGAGGTCTAGCCATAAAGTGGGAGATGCTACAGCTTCAAGCCTGGCTTCAGAAGGGGAAGGATGTTGTGGAAGAGGTGTTCTTTGTTCGGGTAAAGGAGGTATTCTTTGTTCAGGTGGAGGCAGGGCATAAGTCGTTGAAGGTTCAGGTGATGGTGGTGGTTGGTCGTCTGAATAGAGTTTTCTTTTTTGGATGAGGGAAGAATTGGGTTCGGCATATTCTTCGTGCTCTTCTTCATGCTCATTAATTTCTACTGGAATGATAGGAGGATGAGTGGCTTCAGCAGAGGGTACTCTGAGTTCCTCGGCAGAAAGGGGAGTTATTTTGGTTCTTCTCTTTTTTGTTAGAAGAAGTTTGGTGTGTTCGGCTATGGGCATGTTTAGAAGACTTTCATTAAGGGCGGGGACAGGTACATGTTTCAGTTTTTTAGCAGCTCTTTTCTTCATATGAGGATGGCTTGTTTCTTCGGTAGAAGCTGGTTTGGTGATTTGGGGTTCAGAGGTTTGAGGTTAAGAAATTTGAGGTTCCGTAAGTTGTGGTTCAGTAGGGGTTTGAGAGGTTTTACCAGAAAGAAATTTTTCTAAATCCTTTCAGTCAATAGAAGTAGGATTGATAAGAGATATTGGAGAAGATGAAGACATTGTTTCAGAATAATTACAAAAGAAAACTTGAGAAAATATACAATTATTGAGTTTGGAACTTACATTTGTGGTCATATAACCACGCTTGTTTGCTTAAGAGTCAGAAGCTCTATTCCTTCATTGGGATCTTCTTTAGAAGCTTAATCATCTCTCTCACACGTTCCTCTGAGATGTCGCTGAAGTCAGCAAAGATACGATCGGCAGTAGTCCAATCTGGTATGGCAGAAAATTCAGGTCCTTTAACGAAGAATTACTCTTTATGCCATCCTTTGTTGCTCGAGGAGCTTCCATCAAGGAGCATTTCTCGAACCTAACATTGGGTTTGGGGGACTGTTTACTCAGCATTTTGAAGCACCATTCCCAAGACTTACCAGCTATGTAGAGGGTGAAGAAGAAATCAAGAGTGGGGGCGACCTCAATCTCATGGCAAAAAGCGATGAAGGCTAGGATGTTAATATAGGAGTTAGGAACTAATTGAGCAAATCCAACACCCACAAACCCTAAAAGGGTAACGATGAAAGCATGGAGGGGAAAGTGAATCCCTTTCTCCAAGAAGGTCAAAGGCATGGCAGTCCAGCTGTCGAGGCGCTGGTACATTCACTCAGTAGGAGCAGGAATTCTCATGAGGTGAGTGTCTGATATCTGGAACCGTGTTCTAATGGTCCGGAGGTCAACCTCGGTAAGTATGGAAGGAGTATTGGCATGAGGGAACAGTTCTTCAATTTTGAAAAACAGAGAAGGGTTTAGAGTAAGAGTAGGTGGGGGATTTTTACTGGCAGAAGGGATCGATTTGGGGTTTGTTTCCGAAGCGATGTTGGTGGGATTTTGATCAGGAGAGATGGAGGAAATGGGTGTCACCGAGATGGGGATGGAGTTTTCTGGATTCTAGGAAGCCATGGCTTGCAGTTTGCAGAGATAGAGAAATCGAGAGGAAGAAGGAAGCAAAAGCACTTGAATTTCAAAATAAGCACCTAAAACCGTCAAATTTGGGGAAAGTGGGTTTTTATAGTAATTGGCTTCTCAGTTACTTCCGAAACTCGAGGGCGGCTCATTTAATGACAACAATGGTGAATTTGAAGAGTTATCCTTTGCTTTAGGCTTCCTACTAGTTGGGCCTCGGTTAGTCTTATTTTGGCCCTTGTTCGGTCTCATCCAAATTATTTTACTATTTGGGTCATTCTTATATACTCTTTTATTAAACATTATGTTTAATAAAAGATTAGGGGGCAATATTGGGCCATAATAGCTTGGACCTATTGGGCTGCCTTTATTGAGCCTTTGAAGTATTGGGCCCTCATTTAAGTGAGGATATTTGTAGGCTTGGACTGAGGGATTTTGGATGGATAAGCATTGGACTTCTGACCCAATACTTATTTAATGAGGATTTAACATAATCCTGATCAGAGGGGAAACAATGATGGGATTAGCAGGTGGGTTGCCTGCAATTAGCTGAGGTGACAGGAAGTCGACTGCATGCAAGACGGTGGAAGGAGTATATGAGTACAGAGCACTACACAAGAGAGGTAAGATACATTTTATCACTCAGACACTATACTTTCAAAATCTCCATTGTTAAACCTTGTGTCGGCCTGTACTAACTCTCACGCCAGAGCTATCCCCCGACGGTTCAAGCCGTCAAGCTTCCGGTATTGACTTGTTTACTGTGCAAGATTGGACGCGTTTTTCAGTGATTGAGGCTCATAGAAAGATATTGGCGTTAACAAGAACCAATGGGTTGGAGTGCATATTTCATTCCCATTTTTATCCTCCATGGCAATTTGACACGAAGACGATTGCCGCTGAGACACGCTGGCTGTAAGACACACACACACACACACACACACACATATATATATATATATATATATATATATATATATATATATATATGTGTGTGTGTGTGTGTATGTGTACAGAGTGGATCTAAAGCATACCTCTTCAATAACATACCTCTCTTAAATAGCATACCTTTATTAAAACTACGTCGTTTTGGAGATTCTTTTAAAAATTAAAATAATATTAAAAGAGAGTGGCCTCGCTTGCTTTCATTTTATTTATAAAAATACCACCCATGACCCCATTTGTTTTTAAAAAAAAAATTCAAAACGACGTAGTTTTAATAAAATTATATTTTTTAAGAGAGGATGTTATTTAAGAGATATGCTTTAAATCCGTCATATATATATTCACTTTCTATAAGAAAATAATCTTCCTATTAAAATCATCCAAACAAAGGGGGGAGAAATCTGTTTTCACGTGACTTGTTACATTAAGAAGACACGACAAACAAGAAAACTTATTCTAAAATAATGACTATATGGAGAAGACTTCCCCTGAGATTAGCCCCAAAAACCTGCTCTCTACAGGAAAACAGTTTGATTCGGCCATCCACAAGGAAACTCGAGAAAACCCATTTGATTAAGAAGACACCTATGATCCTGGAAACACCTCCCAAATCAAAAAATGCAGCAAACTTAAAGTAAAAATTACTTTGAGAATGCCTAGTGAGTCTACATATATATTTTTTTGTATAGATTTTCTACTTAAGATAAATTAAAATATTTATTTATTAAACAAAGTTTTTCTCGTCATGAATTGGATAGTTTGTAAGTTGAAGCTCAACAAATATCTTATATACAATGAGGTAATGTATACAAATATTGCTACAACCTGTATCATTTTCCTCAGATTTTTCTCTCTTACTTTTCTTATTTTGATATGAGTGTACTCAATTCGGATCAGTTAGAGAATTTAACTAATTTCACAGTACATTATACTTGTTACAATCCGCTTCAGCCATATGCACTGGGCAAGTCCAGACATGCCTTTGTATGGATGGTAACTGAGGTCTGCAAGATTACTGATGCTATAACATGTATATCCTCAACGTAAGACAGCTCAACGGACTGACTTTGAAGACTCAAAGATCTGGTAATGGACCCGTCTTCCTAGATTCAAAAAAGGTCAAATTTCATGTCATTGTGTAGCTCTCAAGAAGGGCTTTCCAGAAAGGTATAGCACGCCTCCATCGGATTCCTGGATTAAAAGTTATGAAGGTTCGAGTAGACAGCGCGTTGGTCGGAGTGCACGTACTTCGAGATAATTAGACCCACGAGGCCGGACCCACCCGGGTCAGCCTCAGGTAGACCCGCGACTGATTTGGTCTATAAATAGACACCCCATCAGCCATTTTTTTTTTAAAAAAAGAGGGAATTCCGCCTATTTCAGTTGTTAACCACTCCAACAGTGTTCTAAACTCCAATATTCTTCTTTGTAAACACTTTTATACATATATGTTACAACATATCTGTAAGACCCCAACCTTTATGAATAAAGGTTAATTTTTCTCTAAATATTATTTTTGAATATTATGGTGTGGATTTGATATAATATTATAGTTGTGGGTAATATTTACAAATTTTGCAAAGTAAGCAAGTTGTCCTAAAATATTCGATTGGTCGGGGAATATTCGTTTTATTAGGGAATATTCTTACGACGACACAATCATTGGTGGACCCCACAACGGAATTATTGTCGGCGTTAGAAAACGACAAAATTATCTTTTTATAAAAATAACGACGAAAGTTTTACCGTTAACTGTTGAAATACTCGGTGATAAAAGTATAGTAATACACGTGGTTGCATAGTAGCACACGATATTGATTATTGATGCTTACATGAGAAGTCACTCAGTTTTATTCAATAATTGCCACAGTAATTGTTACACAGTTTCTTATATTATTGATTCAATTATTGTCACAGTATCATTTGCACAATATTTTACATTATTAAATCAATAATTGACGCGACACAATTATTCATATTATTAGTTAGCATTATTGACAATGTCTAAAAAATTCTATCGAGGAAAGGGGCTTGGTCATCTAATTGCGCGCCAATAAGGATAAATCCTTATCGGAAAGTCCCCTCTTTTCTGGGAATGATCTGGTTGTTGATATTGTGAGCTTATAATATTAATTATTATGTGGTGGGTATTGGTTAAATTTTGATCTAAATAAAGGAATTTAGTATGAGATATTTGTTAAAAGTTTGACATATTTTTCTGTGGAATTACAATTATTTTCTCCGATAAAATATTTATTCAAATATATTATTATAATATATTATAATTGTTTAAATAATAGTATTATATATATATATATATATATATATATATGAATGTGATAAATTAAAGTAATGGTTGGTGGTGGAGTAATGCATGCAAACTTGTTTTTCAAAAGTGGGCCCTCAATCTTGGAATTGGGTGGTTATGTAGAGAAAGAAATGAATTGTTAGGCCAATTATTTGGTAGAACTTGTTGCCTGCAAAGATGGTTTTCAAAGGGTGGCCCCCACCCATATGAAAAATGAATGAAAGTTAGGCTTTGAACGGAAAAGATTAGGAGGAGAAAAAATGGGTAAGTTAGGCAGCCTGTTGATTTTTCCTCCGAGGATTTTACTATAAAAGGGGGGTTACCCCTCCCTCCTCAACACACCATTTCAGAAATTCTTTTTATATAGTATTGTGAGTATTGTTTTTTAGTATAAGGATAATTTGAGTGTAGCTTTTTCTGCAAGATTTTCTTAGAATAATATCTGATATTCCAGTCAAATCTAATTTCTACTAAGGTAAAGGATATTATTTTATTTAAATACATGTAAGAAATATTATTTTTTTTCATACTCCATATTATGGAAGGGATATTATTTCATTTCATATTCCTAAATTTAAACTTACTATGGTAACTATTGCTTCTATAATTCCTCAAATTAGTAGAATATCCTTGATATTTGCACTTCATCCAGTATCTTTTCATGAAAATATTATTCTAAGAATTCTTGATAAGTTTTAAGCTTCTCATACCAGAGTACTATTCACGGGATACTATTCTCAAAGTACTATTTATGAGGTACTATTCACTCAGGTACTATTCACCCAGGGTACTATTTGTCGACGTTAGGATTTTTATTTGTCCCTTTTCCGTTCTTGTCTTTTGGTGTTCTCATGTTAGGTGAGATTTGTTTGAAAAAACAAGTTGTGAAAAGGTCCGACATGTATATGTCGATGATTGGACTGTAAGAGTCGCTAGTTGGTTTTTTAAATGGTTGTACCAACACAACCGAGAAAAGTTTTGCACATTGACCCAGTGATGTGACACTGCTTAACGGGTCTGTGAAACTGAGATTCGTTAGGGTCCGGGGACTTGGTTATGCAGAGCGAAGGTGTTAGGCACCCCCTGACATCCGTGTTACCACGCTGACCGCCACTTTTCAATTAAACTATTATATGAATGTTTGTGTGTGTGTGTGTGAATCAATGTGCAATTATTTGGAAGTAGTGATATTCCTCGTTTGCACCTATATACAAAGATTTTAATTTTGTATAAAATTCAGTTTTAACAAGATATAGCAGTGATGTTTTGTAAAAAGAGGTTTTTCAAACCCTTGTGCTCAATAGTAATTAAGGCCTTTGATACTTCCATTTTATTATGTGTTCAGCTTGATTGCTTTTATTTTTCGGGATGCGAAGCATCTTCGAGAAAATAATGTACAATGCAATGTAGAACTCCTCATGGGCATGAGAGCCGTCTGAGGAAATCCAAACACCGTGAGTAATTTACAAGCTGCTTACAGCTGAAAATGTCCATCACGGGAACCGAATCTAGATTCAGGAGACTGAATCTGTGATCACATGATTCCAAGGCTCACATGATGTCGTAGTTTATATGAAAGTTGTAAGTTGTTATATATATAAAAGCTGTAAATATATATATATAGACATGATCAACCACCACGAAGCACCTCCATGGGGGATCAGAAATGTAAATATATAAAAGCGGTGAATATATATATATATATATATATATATATAGACATAATCAACCACCACGAAGCCATGGGGGATCAGAAAATATAAATAAAGTTGTAAAGACGATCAACCGCCACAAAGTGAACTCCAGGAGTGACGAAATGTAAAGAAAGCAGTAAAAAAGATCAACCGCCAAGAACAACTCCAGACGGGACAAAATGTAAATATATATATATATATATATAAAAGCGATAAATGCACTGGACATATATCGATCTAGGCTCGTTTCGTTAATTCGTGGTCGAGGATATATATATATATAAGCGGTAAACGCACCAGATGTGAAATCCAAGCTCAATCAAACAGAGTTTGATAGCAACAACATATATATAAGTATTTGTATATATATAAAAGTCGTAAACGCTCCAGATGTAAATCCAGGCTCATCGAACAAAGTTCGACAAAAATTTATATATAAGTATATATATATATAAGCAGATAAACGCTCCGGACGTGAGTCCAGGCTCAATCAAGGCATAACTCGATAATGTTAGTCCGTATATATAAATATAATATATATATATATATAAAAGAAATAAAAGCCACGGACCGAAGTCCGGGCATACACACGCAACACGACTCTCAATGTGCAGAACTGTGTGTGCACAGTAGTGGATAAAGGCTTTAAAAAGTGTAAGAATGCTTATAGTGGACTGCCAAAGAAGACTTCAATAACTTTAAATGGATGAACACTTGGCTCCCGCCGGTAAAAGTATAACAATATATAAGCTCACAAGTGTTTAAAATGAGAAAGCACTCAGTTTATAGTGTATACAGAGTTTATAATGCCCCGGGTTCCGCGGGTCCCATCGTCTCAAAGTACGTGTACGCATGCAATGTGTTGTCCGCTCGAACTTTTAGAATATCAATCCGGGCATCCGATCGAGGTGTATAAGACCTTTTACGGCATGATATTTTTGAGAGCTACACAATGACATGGAATTAGAGGTTGTACGAAGTCAGGAAGATGGGACTATGCCCTTGGTCTTCAAGCTTAAAATTCTATCCGGTGTGTTGTCTTGTACAGTATTCACTCGAGATTGGAGCTCTTTGGTTCTTGTAGGACATTTATGTGTAGAATGTATGTTGAGATGTTTGTTGAGACGGCGCAATGGGATTGGGATGGAAAAATGACGATTCTGCCCCTCATCGGGGTTATCTCCGGTTTGAGCTATTTTTAGCGGTCGTTGTTTAGGGTTATCTCTTAGATTGGACTGCTGCAGGTGTTTACCATCCTCAGGGTTGTCTCTGAGGTATGCCTTACTTCCCAGGGTTATCTCCGGGCTTGGGGATTGAGTGCCTCGTGGTTATCACCAAGTGTTGAAGCTGATAACATAGGTTTGAAACAAGCATTTTCGGGGTTATCTCCGGAACTGCAACTGCATGCCTCAGGGTTGTCTCTGAGGTTTGACATTATCTTTCTCGGTGTTCTTTTCAGGACTGAGACTGAGTACCTCGGGGTTATATCCGAGATGAAACGGTCTTCTCCGATGTGATTTCTTGCATTTGAACTGCATTACTTTGGGTTATCTCTAAGGTTGAAACTAAAACTCCCGGTGTTATTTCCGGGATTGAGCTGGATGTCTCGGGGTTATCTTCGAGATAGTAATAACTGAATATCCCAAGGTTGTCTTCGGGATTGAACTGAGTTATCTTCCAGGGTTATATCTAAAAGATGATTTTGCCATCCTGCACTGTTAGTAACAGGTATGCAGAAAATTTGGAGTGTCTACAGATTCCCCTCTTTATCATATTCATGCAATGCAATGGCATGGAAAGGATAAAGAAATACTAGACACTTGAAATGTAACAAGATAATCATGATGCAATGTACAACATCATGATGCAAAATATATGTGGTTTGTTGGATTGTTCTCCAACATGGTGGGATGATTGCCGGCTCCCCTTGGTTTCTACTAGGAGAAGGGTTATTCCTGACCACTCTGATAAAATGTTTGGACGTATAATCCAAAGCTACCATGGACTTCTAGTATGTTGACGTTGATATTATCACCAAAGTCCTTAATCCTCGGTATAGACTTTCACTGAACATGTATCTCTCATATACAAGAGACTCTGTGGGGATGTGTTTGGTCCGTTGAGGATGTGTATAACATATTCCATCATCGGTCCTTTTTGATGAGGACGCTCTATTTGGAGTTATTGCCAACAGTCTGTGCTGTCAGGATTGCCTGACTCTCGCTAAAATGTGCATTAGCTAATGGAATCCATGTTGGGTATAATGCCAAGGCTGCTTGACCTTTGTTGACGTGTGCATCAATGGGTGAAATCATCAAATGGCTTCCAATGCTTCGATGGGTTTACTTTCCATCAGCTGAAGTAACGTCAAGGTTGCTTGACATTCGTTGTCATGTACATCAACGGATGAAACATGCGTGATACCCCTGCCGGGGAATATGTACTTCGACATATGAAAATGTGTGATTGATGAGTGAGTTTTATACCCATGAATTGAGTGCGTTTGAGCTTAATCTTTTGGATGTTTTTAAGTTTTTATGTCTATTCATGCATGTTTTACGTTGTTTTGTAGGAATTAGGACAAAAGTTACTTGGATCGACGTTTGGGGTGGCTAGATGCTCATTTTCGGCTTGCCATTTACATAGCAGTCACTTCAAAGCAAATTTAAGTATTTCTCGGGACCTTATTTTGGAAAACTTAAAGAATTAAAGTTGTAGATCTACGCCTCGTCTTTCCGGACCATCTTGAATCATCAAAATCGGAGTTCGGACGAAGAAGTTATGGCCATTTTCCCAAAGGACGTCAGAGCAGAAAATGTCGAAACATGTGGCAGCAGGGCGCCCATTTTTAGTTTACCCGGCCCAAAGCGCCTGGGAGGCGTTGTTTGAGCATCATGCCCAAAGACCGGGCGCTACCGGGAAGAGGTTGGTGCGGCTCGGACGCTTTTGGGGCAATTTGACACCTTTTGACTCCAAATTGATCGGGTTTGTTCCTAAGCTAAAATTGACTTGTAACCTATAAATACATGATGTAAGGCATAAAATAAAGGTAGATTACATAGATTAGATTAGAGATACACTCCATTAGATTAGACATTAACCCTAGTTCTTATTAGTTTTGGAGATTGAAGCAAATTGAAGAACACTGAAAATCAAGAGCAGGAGCAAGAGGGGAACATCAGATTTGCCGACAACAGATTCTATTCTTTTCTCTTATCATACTTTTATCTTTTAAAGTCTATTCAGTTATGGATTCTTGATTTTAATTCATTAATTATGAACTAACTCTTTTATTAAGATTTCAATTGAACCTTTTATGTCTATAAATTAGTTATTTGATTTATTCCAATTAATTATGTCAAAGTGAATTGTCTATCTTGTCTTGTGCTTATTGCTTAATTATTTTATCAGTAATTACCTTGTTACTCTATAAGGAATTGGAAGAGGAATTCTAGGGTTAGAACTGGGCATGATAACATGTGACTTAGTTATTTGCATGGTGACTAATTAGGTTTGTGAATTGAATGGAAATATCTGTTCGCCGCATGTAACACATAAGGAATTGGGATTGGAAAGAGTTTAATTCAATTGTTTTGTATAGGAATATAGCAAGATTAATCTGGATTAAATAGAAGGCAATTGATCACTTGGAAAAGGACTTTTGGCATTTGAGAATTTCTGTTAACAATTCAGTAGGCATAATAATTGGGATAATTAGATAATTGATTTATAATTCATAATTGGGGATATTGAAGTCTTAATATTTATTTATTTGAATTAATTTTAGAGTAATCTAGTTTTAATTAATTAATTTAGTTTTTTTAATTAGAAAAATCACAATTTATGGTTGTTTAAATAAAATTGATTTGGTTAAGAGTTAGTACTTGGTAATTTTTATTAAATAATTCCTCGTGGGAACGATACTTTTCTTATCACTTTATTACTTGTTGACCGTGTATACTTGAATGTATATTTTGATTGTGAAATCGATCAACAAGTTTTTGGTGCCGTTGCCGAGGAATTAATTTGATAATTTTTTTACCAATAGTAATTTCAATCAAATTAGTCTTAATTTAAACATTTTTATTTTTATTTTTAATTCTCTTCCTATATTTCTCTCTTTTCAGGTACCATGGATGACTTTTGCATATCAATGGCCATACACCTAACATGACTCAATTAATGGAAACATGGAGTCCACCATCCACACAACAAGTAGCAATGGTTTGTGAGTTATGTGTCGAGTCATACTACAGATCAATGTGCCATAAATTGGGAATCAGCTCAGTTCATAGGGAGCTATAATCAATCTACCCAACCACATTCGAATCAAAATGCATATAATCCAGAGCCAATACAAATTGAGGCAAATTCAAGACGTTGAGGTTATCGCAAATTTCAACAGAGGCGAAGGATGGAAAAAATGACTCAGCCAAGGGGAGCGGAGAATGATGGACTCATGACAATACTTTCTCGCATTATCAAAGACAAATTGAGACACTTTCAAGATGGTCGACGCTTTTGTAGCTCAACGTCGCCAAAGTGTGGCTAAGCACTTGTGATTATTGTGCCGGAAATCATATGAATCATCAATGCACCATTAGTTTCGAGCCGGTACCGTATGGTGGTGATTACCCCAACAATTATGTCTATCCCAATAACTATTATCAGGATTGGGGATATCACCCAAATTTTTCATGGAGCCATACTCATCAAGATCAATTTTATGCTCCAAGTCCAATATACCCACCGGATTTCTCGTGTCAACCTCCACTACAACAGGAAGAACATCCAAATTTGGAGGAAGTTTTGTCCAAGTACATAACTTCATGTGAGGAGAGGAGGATTAATCAAGAGATATTGAGTCAAAATTTTACGAACCAAACGGAACAACTAACTAATGCCTCAAACATTTGTCCTCAATACACTTGGCTCTCTGACATGAATTCAGAGACCGATGGAGAGCCCGAACAAAATCTGCAACTAGATGAGCCACAAGATGTTGAAAGAGAGGAAATAATTGGGAACCAAGAAAAGGAGATTGACGAAGAGTTAACTGTAAGATTCAACGAAGATAAGCTGATTTCATTAGTATCCCATGTGCCTCCTCCACCAAAGTTTAAGAATTCGGGTAGTTTTGCAAAACCATGCCCAATTGGCAGTCATATCGTAGGCATAGCTCTTTGTGACATAAGAGCTAGTACAACTGTGGAGTTATGGTAGGTTGAAAAGGAGAAGATAGAGGAAGAGCCCATTGTGTTTGACAAGCTTCCATGCCATAATTTGATCACAAACACAATGGGGAAAGCACCTAGTGGTTTGCCGTACTTAATGGGGATCCTATCTAAAAAGATCATGCTAGGTGACTTAAACTCAATGGCCATTATAATTGGGAACCTCCCAAAAGAGACATTGCTTCTGATGGATGGAGGGTTCCTCAATTTTCGTAGGGGAATTGGATAGAGAATTGAAGAAGTCAGGATGAGACTATAAAACAAGCGCTTATTGGGAGGCAACCCAAGTTTAATTTTAATTTTTAATTTTTATTAGGTTTCATATTAGTTGATAGATTATTTTTTTTTCATTTTTTAGGATTTAATAAGCTTGCTTCTTTTGTGTTCACAGGTTAGTTAAGTCCAACTCAAGTGTGGTGCCCGATTCATTTCAATGTGCCTAACCTATTCTTCAGACTTCGCAGACAAGGAGATAAATTGCTATATCTCAGGGAAGTCATCTCTTTTAATTTTTCCTATCTTAGCCATTGAGGACAATGTCTGTTTTAAGTTTGGGGGTATTTATCATGTTTAGTATTTACTTGGCAAATGTTTTGAGGGAATTTGATTTTGGCCAATGATAAGTGGGTGGTTGATATTGTTAACTCTCGGAGAATTGATGAGCATGCTTAGTCTATATTTTAACTCATTAGTTGGTTTTCACATTACGTGCAAAATTTTTAAAAATTTTTACACATCCATTTGTTTAGACAGTTGGGATTGACATTTTTTTGGCTAAATGCTTATGAAAGATACCATTGCAACGTGAGAAATCTTATTTGAGCATCATTAGAAGTGAAAATTAGGCACTCACATAAGTTTGGGGGAAATCTTGGGGTATTTTTTTTAAAAAAAAAAAATTATTGGAACCTTCCCGAGTTGAATAATTGAAGAATGTGGTGGGTCGAGATGGAGCGTAAAACGCACTCCCCATAAACACAGGCACAAGATGGAGCGTAAAATGCACTCGTTCAATGAAAAGTGGAAAACGAGATGGAGCGTAAAACACACTTGTTCAATGAAAAATGGAAAGTGAGATGGAGCGTAAAACGCACTTACTAAATAGAGAAAATAAAATATGTTTGAAATACTTGGGAAGGGTTCATATGTGCTTAAAAGTTTGAATATCCGGTTGATCCTCAAGAAAAAAAAATTGTGTTTTGTCTATTTTAGCGGTGATTGATGTAATAAGAAGTTTTGAGAGTTGTTTTGAAAATCTTTTATGAGTGTTGGTTGATCTTAGCTAAATCATGACTAGTTTGAACATTTGGATGCACACACGCACTTAAAGGATCATGAGTAGATGTGAAGCTAAAGAAAGTTGTTGAAATTTTAGACATGACATTGTTTTGAAATTTTCTGCGGGTTAACATTTGTTGTAACCTTTGAGGCCATTGTGCGAATTCATATTGATTCATTGTTTGGGTGGATCATTGCTAGAGGATGAATTTTTCTAAATTATGTTTTTGCTTGAGGACAAGTAAATGTTTAAGTTTGGGGGTATTTGATTAGTGAGTTTTATACCCATAAATTGAGTGCGTTTGAGCTTAATCTTTTGGATATTTTTAAGTTTTTATGTCTATTCATGCATGTTTTACGTTGTTTTGTAGGAATTGGGACAAAATTTACTTGGATCGACGATTGGGGTGGCTAGATGTGCGTTTTCGGCTTTCCATTTACACAGCAGTCACTTCAGAGCCACTTTGAATATTTCTCGGGACCTTATTTCGAAACACTTAATAAATGAAAGTTGTAGATCTACGTCTCCTCTTTCCGGATCATCTTGAATCATCAAAATTGGAGTTCGGACGAAGATGTTATGACCATTTTCCCAAAGGACGCCGAGCACAAAATGTCGAAAATGTGGCAGCTACTTGGCGCCCATTTTAGTATGCTCAATTCCGGGGCGTGGGGAGCAAAGAATTGAGCGTCGTCAGCAGTCAAAGGGCGGGGGAAGAGGTTGGTGCGGCTTGACGCGCTTTTTGGGGCTTAATTTTGACACCTTTTGACTCCAAATTGATCGGGTTTGTTCCTAAGCTAAAATTGGACTTATAACCTATAAATACATGATGTAAGGCATAAAATAAAGGAGATTACATAGATTAGATTAGAGATACACTCCATTAGATTAGACATTAACCCTAGTTCTTATTAGTTTTGGAGATTGAAGCAAATTGAAGAACATCAAGATCAAGAGCAGGAAGCAAGAGGGGAACATCGATTTGATGACAATGATTCTATTCTTTTCTCTTATAATACTTTTATCTTTTAATGTCTATTCAAAGTGAATTCTTGATTTTAATTCATTAATTATGAACTAACTCTTTTTATTAAGATTTCAATTGAACCTTTATGTATATAAATTAGTTATTTGATTTATTCCAATTAATTGTGTCAAAGTGAATTATTTATCTTGTCTTGTTTGTGCTTATTGCTTAATTATTTGATCAAGAATTACCTTGTTACTCTATAAGGAATTGGAAGAGGAATTCTAGGGTTAGAATCGGGCATGATAACATGTGACTTAGTTATTTGCATGGTGAATAATTAGGTTTGTGAATTGAATGTAAATATCTCTTCATCGCATAAACACATAAGGAATTGGGATTGAAAAGAGTTTAATTCAATTGTTTTGCATAGGAATATAGCAAGATTAATCTAGATTAAATAGAAGGCAATTGATCACTTGGAAAATGACTTTTGGCATTTGAGAATTCAAAGAGATATAATAACAATTCAAATTGAGGCATAATAATTGGGATAATTAGATAATTTATTTATAATTCATAATTGGGGATATTGAAGTCTTAATCTTTATTTATTTGAATTAATTTTAGAGTAATCTAGTTTTAATTGATTAATTTAGTTTTCTTAATTAGAAAAATCACAATTTATAGTTGTTTAAATAAAATTGATTTGGTTAAGAGCTAGTACTTGGTAATTTTTATTAAATAATTCATCGTGGGAACGATACTTTTCTTATCACTTTATTACTTGTTGACCGTGTATACTTGCACGTATATTTTAATTGTGAAATCGATTAACAGTGATACCCCCACCAGGGATATGTACTTCGACATATGAAAATGTGTGATACCCCCGCCGGGGAATATGTACTTCAACATATAAAAATGCGTGATACCCCCGCCAGGGATATGTACTTCGACATATGAAAATATGTTATACCCCCGCTGGGGATATGTACTTCAACATATGAAAATGCGTGATACCCCCGCCGGGGATATGTACTTTGGAGTTACGACCCCAAACTGACGGCATCAGACCTTTGTGAGGTATTGCCGAGTGTGATTTGCACCCGCTGAGATCATCGGTATAGTATACCCTGTGTTTGGGTGAATACCAATGAATGATATGAAAAGCCACAGTTTGGCCCAGGAAAACCAGGATTTTCGGCTGTTCTGCTCAATCGCGTAGCATTTTTATCCCTGATTTGGCCTTTTTATCTCATGAAAACTCCTTTGCAACTAAAATTAGACCAAGTCGGAGGGGTGGGCCCCACCTAGGGGATCCACAGGTACACCTACATAGGTACACCTACAGCAGCCACAGGTGGACCTGCGACCAGCCGTGGATGGCTATTAATGCTACAGGTTGCTTTCTCAAGTCATTTTATGTTGTGCCGCAAAGGAAATCTGAGAGCTCTTCTCCATATCTGCTGAGTTCGGGCATTTTTCTGCAAATTCTGTCACCGTACAAGTGTTCTACACTGTCCTGGTAACGTATGCATGTCTTTTTTTCTAGTTTTTATTCGTTGGAAAATGACTTTTTATATGAAATGCATCTAAACACATAGTAGTGAATATGCATGCTCAAATGACTTGATAAAAAATGTTTAACATAGTAAATGTTAGTATTAAACCATGTTGAACATAATGATTTAAAAATTTTGACTTTTGAAAAATCAAATTTATACCTTTTTCTTCTATTTCTTATCCTATTTGAGGACAAATGAGCCAAGGTGGTAATGCAAAATAATCCTTGTAATTCGGCTACCCTTATGGATTGATGACTTTGACATTCTAATGCATATAATAAGTATATGACTGTGGGCATGTGTGCTACTGAATGGCCACCTAGTATTGCCTATGTACATGTGCATAGTCCTATTTATAGAGGAAACTATGGCAAAAATTTTCCAAAATGTAGGCATTAGGTAGTCATGCATTTTTAACTCTGCTGTAGACGTATGTTAAAATAATGCATGCATGCATGTAGTCATAAAATGCATTTTGAAAAGCTCCAGGTTAGAAAATACCACACCCTTTCTGAGGTGATTTGGAGACTTGTTGTCCACATATTATAGATCCGAATCAGCCGAGTAGTTCTCGTAGGACCACTTCAGGTGTGCGGATGAGGGCTTCTGAAGTGCTTCAACCCCGTTCAGTTAGACAACCTCGTCGTTTGACGGAGGCAGTGATTCGTCTTATCCGAGTTGATGTATCGGATGTCAAGGATGAGAAGGAGGATGTACCGGTAGTGGCTCTAGCTCCTGCTGCTCATATTCCCCGTAGGGATTTCCCAGACATTCAGGTGGCTATTCCAGATCTTCTGGGTGATTTGAGTCGCCACCCCTCAGTTTACTTGCATGCAAATGAGGTAAAAGCTGGATTTGATCTTCTTTTTTCCTATTGAAGAGGAACAAGGATTTTGACATTGATTTTCATGTGATGTAGGTTCCTGGCTTTACACATCCTCGAGGGAACTGGTTCAGCATACACTCCCTGTATTAGGCTTTGCATCCAGATTACCAAGGTATTGTGCATGGTTGGGGCTTTGGGGTGTTCTTTTCCATCCTTACCCATCGTTGTCCCTTGGGTTACCTCAGGGCATTATTTGAGCGCTAGTTTCACCAGACTCAGTCTCTCCATTTATTGGATTGTGAGGTGATGATGACGCCGATGGATTGACGATTTATCACCGGTATGGAGTTTGGAGGGGCGCCAGTGCCATGTACGACGAACATTACCCCGACTGCCGTTAGATCCTTATTAGGAGTTTCGGCTGATGCGCTCAAAGGCAGGACCATTCTTACAAGTCCTTTGAGCGTAGATGCTATGAGTGGGCTGTTAAGTGAGCCCATGCCTTTGGATGTGAGAGTCAGGGATCGCATTCTTCGGCGATTGTTCCTGGTTATCATCAAGGGTTGTTTCATAGCAGACAACTCTTCTATGGTGTCATTCGCTTTGCTTAGCGCCATGCGGGAGGTGGACCATATTGTAGAGTATGATTGGGGTTCCTACACCTTTGCCTATTTCCTCAGGGGAATGCGCATGCATTTGTAGGGCTTGACCAAGGCTTAGCTAGGATTTTACCCGTTTCTGCTGGTGAGTATTTCTCTTTTGATTTTCCATGTACAGGTTGAGAGTGTTCATTGACAGCAGGTGTTTTACCTTTGTGTTGGCAGTTTAGGGCCTGTGAGAGGCTTCCATGTTTGCGTCATGTGAGTGTGTTAGGTTTAGATACCTACCCAAGAGGACGGCGATGGAATCACTCCATTTTGGCGGAGGTTCCTGTCGCGGAGGGTTTCACTCATTATCGCTTACTACAGTTGGAGTTGTTGACAGCTGATGTCATCACTTGGGTTCCCTACTCTGGGGAATATTTGACCAATGGATTTGAGGATGGATTCAAGACTGGTGTCGAGCACATGATATCCACCCGTAGGATTCCTCTCTTCACGGATGGAGGATGGGAGCTCTATTTAGGAGAACGTGTTATTAGGAGCACCACAAGAGAGACTCGTGTACCGATCTTGCCTCTTGCCAGGCGTTATTGGCATGTGTTACAGTCACCTATCGATGACATCCCATTGATGGGTATGGACGGATATACTTTGTCAAAGGGTTCACATACTCAGGATACGTTCCATCACTGGTGGTCCCCTCGTACCATTAGAGCCCAGACCCGCGCCACTCAGTTTATGGGGGATATGGTTCCTGGATCCGTGATGATGATGGATTGGATGTCATGTGTCCGAGATCCAACTAATTTGACAAAGATTGATCATTTGACCCGACAATTGGACCGAGCACATTTTTTCATCTGGCACTTGGGCAGAGATCCTTCAGAGGCAAATACTTTTGATCCTTCCAGCTCAGATAATGGCCCCTCAGGTGACCCATATGGCTTTGCCAGTGCAGATCCTCCCTTGTATAGGCCTGACATCCCTGTTGATAGAGATCTAGTAACTTAGGAGGACTTACATCAGGTGGACAGGATTGATGATGTAGATATTGACACCATTATCTTCATCTGATGTGTATTCTTTTATCTCTTTTGATAGGCCTCTGTTAGATATTGGGTGGATGTGCCCTATTCTCGCTATATCTTTTGATAGGCCTATGTTAGTAGTAGGGTGTATGTTCCCCATCTCCCTATATTTTTAGCTGTATAGAGATGATGTACTTCGGAATGTATGTACTTTTTTCCATTCCCTACATCATATTGTTATCTATTGCTTGTTATGCATGTATCATGTTATGCATATGTATATGTGTCCGAAGATATTCAGCATTGACCCCTGGATGGTCTTATGATACGGCCTACACAGATGTCTTCCTCGACCGTCCGTCACATAGATCACACCCTACCAGTGTTAATAACCTCCCGTCTGAGGTCTTGGTATGATAGCATGTCACCTCCAGATAGGGTGACTGTTGATCAGTTATTACAACATTTTATGACCCTCTTGATGTTTCAGGTTCCCGCAGGCTTTGTAGAGGGTATGCTGGATCATTGGATATAGGAGAGGTAGGTTTTCGGGTTTGGTACCCATGAGTTAACTCCTACATTAGAGGAGTACAAGCGGTTGACGGCTTTTCCCTTAGACAAACTTTAATACTATATGGTCAAGTTGGAGATATCGCCAAATAGCTTCATGACCCTCACCGGTTTACTACAGTAGAGTAGAGAGATGATGATTACATCCGGCCATGTATTATCCCAAATTATCGATGAGATGATTTGGCTCGATTAAGCGCCTATCGCTGGCGGCACTCCGGGGATTTTACCATACCAGAGGATCAGTGACATGTGGCCAGAGTGGATGTACCCATGATGTGCGTAGTGGCATTTGTGTACATGCCACGGTATATGGATGAGCTAGACATAGGTGTCATCATGGCAGTGAGAGCTCTCAGGGAGGGTCATACCATCATCCCGATGTTCATGGCTGAGACATTGAGGTCGGCCACGTTCTGCAGCACCTACCATGCAGGAGTTTTTACAGGTAGTTCGGTTATGTTATACGTGTGGTTTATGTCACACTTGAGACCGATTGGTACGTTCCGCCGACATGGGTACTGCTTTACCCATGATATAGCTATGTCTTACTCCTTTCAGCCATCAAAGTGTACAGATGCTATGTCTTGGTCGGTATTCTTGGCGGGGATCAAAGATTTGTTTTGCATCTTGTCGTGTACAGGGCTCAGTTAACCCTATAGCTTTATTACTCATGCTTCGGGCATGGATTATCTCCCCCTAGCTGGTTTGAGGGGCATGACTACCTACCACCCACTGACCATGATGTCATAATTTGACCAGTTCCAGGACTTCCATCCTTTTGAGGGGGCGTTAGGTCAGCGTTTAGCTTCCCGCCATCTATCAGCAGAGGACCGATACCGGGTGTATGCTTGTTGGGATCAGCGTGAGATAGCTACTTTTTCTGTTAGCCATCCAGGCTGTTCGTCAGAGTATTCTGCATGGATGGAGACAGATACTTCATCGGCTGCGGCAATATCCACAGTAACGGGTATTGATTCAGATGATGGAGATCCCATGGAGGACATTGATTCTCCTACCGAGGAGGAGCCATTTACTGGGTTGCCAGCAGCTCTTTTAGATTCTCCCAGTACTAGCACTGTCGTGATCCAGCATTCAGCACAGTATTTCGAGCAAAGTCTTCATCTGATGACCTTTGAGAGAGATCAAGCTAGAGCCCTGATGTTGACAACCCTTGATGGGAGGGACGCCGCTCTATTAGAGAGAGACGAGGCATTAGCACATAGAGATGTGGTTGTTATTTAGCGGAATGAGGCCATGTCAGCCAGAGATGCAGTGACAGTCGAGAGGGATTACACCATATCTGCTCGGGAGGTAGCCATTACAAATAGTACCATAGTGAGGTCCCTTACTACTGGCATGATTGTAGATATGAACACGTATATTGATGAGCATAGAGTCACCATGTAGATGGCTGCAGATCTATTAGCTCGTGTGGATACCCTTGGGTAGGAGATCACAGCGTTACCTCCTTCTTCTGAGAGAGATGCCATGTTGGGATTGATAGCTCGCATATACACTGATTTATAGACGGGCTTCTATTTTCCTGCACAGACTAGCGTAGCTATTTTGTCATGTACAGTTCATATTGTATATATCAAACAACATTATATATAGTTGGGAAATATATCTTTGATCAGTTCCCTTTTAGTTATGCCTTATTGCTTGCTTGATATTTGCATGTTTCTTCAGGGCTTGTGATCTTGATTTAATCTGAATTCCTCCTTGATAGATGGACATTGAGTTATCAGGATATTTCAGAATGAATCATTGATCTGTGTGTATTCCCTACCATCTTTGGTGTCTTGGGATTGGTTTCTATATGTAGATGTGGAGAGGAATGTGGCTTTCCCCTCTGAGGTTGACCGCACCACAGATGGTCGCCAGTACTCCTATTTAAGAGGAGCCCCGTTAGTTCCATCTCTTATGGATTAGTGTTTCTCTTGGAGGACTCAACCGCATCTTAGATGGTCGTCAAATCTCCCATTTACATAGGGAGGTCAGGTAGTTCCATCCCTTTGGTCTAAAGCCGATGAAACGTGGAAGATTGAAATATGATCCCAATACCGTTAATAAATGTTTGTGTTTTGGTGGGGGTTTAGACCTAACCATGAATGGTTGCATACGTACTCCTGTTGAAGAGGAGATCAGGTCGGCATAGTTCGAACCTGGTGTAAAAGGTTCAACGCTGTATGGCAAAGGGGATAGAGATTTTTTTGTGGTTTTTATTTTTGTAATGAGAAAGGTATAAAACTGTTTTTATTGTTTTTGTTTTATTGCAATCGAACCATATAAAATATGGCTGCCTACGTACTCCCGCGTATCAAGGAGATCAGGTCGGCGTAGTTCACCCCATGTTCAGGATGATTTACAGCCAATAAAAAGTTTGATCCCACGTTCAGGACAAACTGCGGGTAAGAAAGTTTAATCCCATGTATAGGACAAACTGCATATGTGAAAAGTCTTATCCCTAGTGGGGTAAAACTGCGAGTGTGAAAGGTTCAATCCCTGGTGGGATAACCGGAGTTGAGTAAGGGTTCAAAACCAAGTTGAGAAAAGAGGATCTGCTAATCCGAAACTAGGCTGTTGGTTAGAAAATATGTTAGTCCCTAATGGGGCAGATGAGTGTGAAGAGAAGTTGTATGTAGTAAAGGGTTAAAAAACCTGAAATGACTGGGGATCTGATGATCCAAAACAAAGATGTTTGCTTGACGGTGTCCAAGTTGATAAGTTGTTGAAATTCATCGTCGTCCATTTCTTGTAATCTGAGAGCACCTCATGTCAATACGTCCTTGACAATTAAAGGGCCTTCCCAGTTCGGGGCAAATTATCCCTTTGACTGATCTTGGTTGTCAATGATCTTTTTCAAAACCAAGTCGTGATGTTTGAACTGCCGTAGCCGGACTTTTCTGTTGTAGGACCTGGCGATCCTTTGTTGATATAACTGACCGTGGAAGATAGTAGCGGCACGCCTTTCGTCTATTAGAGACAATTGGTGATACCTATCTTGTACCCAGTGGTCTTCATCTAAATGAGCGTCTATCAATACTCTGAGGGATTCCATTTACACTTCTATGGGGAGCACTGCTTCCATCCCATAGGTTAATGCGTAGGGTGTTGCCCCAATAGAAGTGTGCATTGAGGTTCTGTAGGCTAACAGAGTCAGAGGCAATAATTTAGGCCATCCTTTATGGTTGGAGGACATCTTTTGCATGATCTTCTTGATGTTTTTGTTAGCCGCTTCAATAGCACCATTCATCTTTGGACGGTAGATGACGGAGTAGAGATGCTTGATGTGGAATTTACTGCACAACTCCTCCATCATTTTGTTGTTGAGGTTCTTAGTATTTTCTGATACAATTACCTCTAGTTGTCCATATCGACAGATGACATTGTTTCTGATGAAAGCAATGATAACTTCTTTAGTAACCATGTGGAAGGAGGTTGCTTCCACCCACTTGGTGAAGTAGTCGATCATGGTGAAGATACACTGATGCCCATTACTAGCTTTGGACTCGATGGGCCTGATCACGTCCATTCCCCACATTGAGAAGGGCCAAGGAGAACTCATATTGTGGAGCTCCCTCGAAGGGGCGTGGATAGCATTCCCATGAATTTGGCATTGATAACATCTCTTGACATGATCATCACAGTCAGCCTTGAGAGAAAGCCAGTAATGCCCTGTTCTTAGGATTTTCTTTACAAGTAAAGGGCCGCTCATGTGTGGGCCACATACTCCACCATGGATTTCATCCATGAGCCTTTGAGCTTGGTCTTTATCCAGACATCTGAGGAGACCTAATCCTGCATATCTTTTGTAGAGTGCATCTCCGCTCATATAGAATTTCATAGCCAGTCGATGGATCCGCCTTCTGTAAGACCCCAACTTTTATAAATAAAGATGAATTTTCTATAAATATTATTTTTGAATATTATGGAGTAAATTTGATATAATGTTATAGTTGTGGGTAATATTTATAAATTTTGCAAAGTAAGCAAGTTGTTATAAAATATTCGTTTGGTGGGGAATATTCTTTTTGTTGGGGAATATTCGTGCACGACGGAACAATCATTGGTGGACCCCATTAAATTATTATTGTCGGATTGAGAAAACGACAAAAATACTTTTATGAAAATAACTACGGAGGTGTTACTGTTAAAACTGTTGAACTACCCAGTAGTAAAAGTACAATGAATACGCATGGTTGCATAAGTAGCTTACTTGTATTGATTATTGATGCTTACGTGAGAAGTCACTCAATTATACTCAATTATTACTACAATTCTTGTCGTGCATCATATCTCTTATATTATTGATTCAATTATTGTCACAAAGATTATCATCAGATAATATGTTATATTATTAAATCAATAATTGAGACGACAAGTTATAAATGATTAATAATTGTTGAAAGATTAAATATGTGTTGATTAAAAATAAAATGATTTGTGGTAATATTTATTCAATCCTTGATGTATATAAAGAGTCTATTATGAGACGCTTTGTGGTAAGTTTGGTTATTTTATGGGGGGGCCTATATGTCATCTAAAAAGTCTCTTCGTCAATAGTAATTACCTTCATCAATAGTAATTACCTTTACCGACGTCAAACCACTTGGTGTTTCACATTACAAAGCGCCAAACCACTTTTCTTTTCACATCACCATCGCAAGCCACTTGCCTTTTCACATTTCAAGTGCTAAGCTAGAAATCTTCTATAAATAGAGGCCTAGTGCTTCATTATTTTTCACGAATTCATTCAAGCTATAGAGAGAAAGTATAGAGAGAATAAGAGAGAAAGAAGAAGTGTATTCTGTTACTACACTACCATGCAGATTCAATCTACTACTAATGTAAGGGTGTTATTCTTTCTTATTCATGAAGAGAACTGTTGTTATTCCATTGCTTATTATTCTCATTGGAATAACTCAGATACGCTATTTTAACCTATACTTGGTGACATTCTTCTATTATTCTGTTGGAACATCCTGTTTGTGTGTTTTACACCGGACCTGGTTTCGTCTTTATTATTATTTTGTTGGAACATCATGTCTGTGTGTTTTACACCGGACCTAGTTCCGTCTTTATTATTATTCTGTTGGAACATCTTGTCTGTGTAATTTACACCGGACCTGGTTCCGTCTTTATTATTCTGTTGGAACATCCTGTCGGTGCAAATTTTTCCTAACCTGGTTCCATTATTATTATTCTTTTGGAATAACCTGTCTATGCGAAGTACCGTATGCATGGTGATTTCTTTTGTTATTCCATTCTTTATTATACTCAGTTGGTTAAAGTTTTGACTTCTATACTCCATGAAATTAGTAGAATATCTTTGATATTTGCGCTTCATCCAAAGATCTTTTCATGGAAATATTCTTCCGATCATTCTTGAATTTTACTCTACAAAAAGCAAAGATCATGTTGACAATTTGGACATTATTAGTTCCTCGGATAAATTAATTCTTGAACTTGTTTTATTGAATTCTTATATCATTGTCATCATCCTCATGTTTATATTATGTTGAAAGTCATCTGTGGCCTGTAGTGCATAGATGGACTTGGTATGATTATGACTAGGGATTATTCGGTGTAATCATGACCCTAATGTTACAAATGATGTGGTAAAAGTTATCATTGGCCCGTAGTGCATTGATGGATAGTTGTTGGCATGATCATGACCATTAATGAATACACGAATGTCCTTGGATATAGTGCATGGATAATTTGTGGTCTTGATACTAAAGAATATCCTTGGCCGTAGTGCAGGGGTGATTCGATGATGTGGATTATTTATTAAGCTAAGTCCCAGCGATAAAAGTCATGAAAAACCTTTTAAATCATAAAAGATAGTAGATTTTATTCTTTACTTGACTCTTTTAATGGATTGCTTGTTTCGTTGCAGTTAAACTTGATGTTGTTATATTTTATCGCTTTAACATCTTTAGTTGAAGGCTAACGATAATTTATTCTCGCATTATCTTAGTCATAATATTTCTTCTCGGGCTAGTTGAGCTCACCCTTTCTTTCACCGTTTCTCTTGAAAATGAGAACCTAGCGAGGACTAGTCGGGGAACGGAGTGACGGTCCGAGAGGATACCATTAGTAGTCCTCACTATTCGTGAAATAGTGTGTTAATAATTGTAATGAGGACTCCTTTTGAGTTTGTATAATCTCTAGTAGACAATAATTGTATCCAAACTCACGAGCTTATGTTTTGTCGTATTGTACACGACGCATGTATTAGTAAGTTGTATTTTAATTTTGTAGCATGTATCCGACGACCCAAGACGGTGATGTATACCTAATTTTAGGGCGTCACAATGGTATCAAAGCTTAGGATATGATCCCAGCTAAGATGTGAGAATAGTACTAGGAGGGAGACGGGGATTTCCTTCGCTAGTATGACCTACCTAAGTTTATGTGGTATTTAATTGGTCATCGTAATTTAGGGATAATATGTTACATGTCAATTAACCTTTGTTTTGTGGTAGTATCTCAAAATGACATCCGAGAATTTTGAGAATAGCAATGGAGCACAAAGCACGGCTGATTCACCACATATCAATAATCGTGATAATGTGTATCGAAGGCGACAATCCTCATGCAAACAACAACACCGACCAAATGATGAATGATCAAATGTTCAGGGGCTTTATGCAATTCATGCAACAAAGAAAGTAGAGCGCCTCTGTCCAAAATGCAGTGGAAACACTGAAAACTCTCGGGCACACCACGCTAAATGCAGTTTAAGGAGCTGGGACCACCGAATTTAAGGAGAGCCAAAACCACTTATGGCGAAGCATGGATAAAGCGTATCACCAAGATATTTGATGTCTTGGGATGCTCCGAGGAGCAAAAGCTTCCCTTTGCCTCCTTTGTGTTGCGCGGAGAGGCAGATTACTGGTGGGAATCGGTAAAACGTACTCAACCTGCCGTACTGAAGATGTCTTGGGAGAAGTTCCAAGAGCTGTTCAACGATAAATACTTTCCCGAAAGTATTCGTCACATGAAGGAGGTGGAGTTTATCAAGTTGGAACAAAACAATATGACCGTGTCGCAATACGAGGCTAAATTTGCGGAGTTATCCCAGTTTGCGTTCCACTTGGTGGATAATGAAGAGAGAATGACACAGATGTTTTTAAGAGGTTTGAAGTCGAAGATATGTCAACATCTTATTTCTCATAAACTGTGTTTATATTCAGATGTTGTAAATAGGGCTCAGTTAGTGGAGCGCGATAACGAGTCAACGTAACTAAAAGAGAGCAGCCGACAAAATGATAATACCAGCGAGAGCAGTCATCGAAGCGGTGACAACAAGCGTGGAGGGAATCAACAGGCCAGAAATGGTAACCACTTCAGTGGTAATCAGGGCCAAAATAATAAGAATTGACATTTCAAGAAGAGGAGATTCAACAATGATGGAAAGACGTCAGCACCAGTACTTGTCGTTAAGGAAGGAGAACGACCACCTATCATATGTTTCAAATGCGGAGGGGAGGGGCACATCAGTCCAAACTGCGCAATGCCGTCCAAAGCATGTTATAATTGTGGAAGTGAAGGTCACTTAGCCCAATTTTGTCGTTCACCGAAGACAAATTCAGCTAGGATGGAGGCACCAAAGGCCGTCCCAAAAAAGTCAAAATCGGTAGTGCAAGGGAGAGCGTTTGTTGTGACCTCCCAGAAAGCAAGGAACCCGAATGAGGTCATCACGGGTAAGCTTATCATAAACTCTAACGAAATCTATACTTTATTTGATACCGGTTCTACCCATTCTTTTATTTCTCCTACTTGCGCTCATCGATTAAATTTGACTCCGGAGAAATTAGACTTTGACTTATCTGTGGAAACTCCATTGGGAGAAACCTTCATTACATCCACATCGCTTATAAGTCTAATTTGGTTCAAAACCGCACCCTCACATTACTCCGTAGATCTTATTTCATTGAAAATACTTGCATTTAACGTGATTCTAGGGATTGATTGGTTAACTACTCATCATGCAAAATTGATTATTTCCGTAAGGTTGTTAGCTTTCATATTCCTAATCAACCTATTATGCGAATTCAAGCGACCAAACCATTAAAATCAATCACGGTCATCTCAAGCCATAAAGCTATTCGTTTATTGAAAAAGCGGATGTCAAGCTTTCTTAGCTCATGTGATGATTTAAACAAAAATACGCCGGGTTTTGAACGATATTTCTATTGTTAATAAATTTCTGACGTATTCCCCCAAGAACTTCCCGCCTACCCCTAACGTGAAATTGAATTTTGTATCGACCTTGAACTCCCAGTGACAAAACCCATTTCAAAGCCCCATATCGAATGGCTCCTATTGAACTTCAAGAGTTAAAGACCCAACTACAGAATTGTTAGATATTGGCTTTATTCGTCCCTAGTACTTCTCCTTGGGGTGCTCCTGCTTCTATTCGTGAAGAAGAAAGATGGGAGTATGCGACTTTGTATTGATTATCGGGAGTTGAATCATGTCACCATCAAAAATAGGTATCCATTGCCACGTATTGATGACCTGTTTGACCAGTTGCAAGGAGCCAAATTCTTTTCAAAGATTAATCTTCGCTCCGAGATATCACCAATTGAAGATTAGAACCGATGACATTCCAAAGACGGCTTTTCGAACTCGATGCAGACGGCATTATGAATTCCTAGTCATGTCCTTTGGATTGACTAATGCTCCTGCTGCCTTCATGGATATGATGAACCGAGTATTCAAGGAATATTTGGATCATTTTGTGGTCGTCTTTATTAATGGCATCCTTATTTATTCCAAAAGCCGTGAAGATCATGAGCAACACTTGAGGATGACACTCCAAAAGCTTCGTGAATACAAGCTTTATGCCAAGTTGAAGAAATACGAATTCTGGCTTGAGGAAGTAGCATTCCTTGGGCACGTAGTATCAAGTCATGGAATATTTGTTGACCTAGCAAAGATTGAAGCAATTCAAAGCTGGGAGCAACCTAAATCAATGACCAAAGTACGTAGCTTTCTCGGCTTAGCTGGTTATTATCGGAGATTCGTGGAAGGATTTTCTTGAATTGCTACTCCATTAACTCAGCTGACTCGGAAAGATACAAAGTTCAGTTGGAGCGAAGAATGTGAGAAGAGTTTTCAAGAACTCAAGAGGAGACTCATTTCAGCACCTGTTCTGACAATTCCATCTGGCTCGGAGGGATTTGTCATCTACAGTGATGCTTCGGGTAAAGGGTTGGGATGTGTTCTCATGCAACATGGGAAAGTCATAGCCTATTCCTCAAGATAACTCAAAGAATATGAGAGGAATTATCCTACTCATGATCTAGAGTTGGCAGCTGTTGTCTTTGCACTTAAAATTAGGAGGCATTACTTATATGGGGAGAAGGTGGAGATCTTTACGGATCATAAAAGCTTCAAATATTTCTTTACTCAAAAGGAACTCAACATGCAACAACGACGTTGGCTTGAACTGTTGAAAGATTATGATCATACCATCCAATACCATCCTGGAAAAGCGAATGTGGTAGTTGACGCATTGAGTAGAAGATCATATGCAAGTACGAGTGCGATATTGTCAACGCAAAGGCCCATTTTGTGTGACTTGCAAAGGATGGAGATAGAGTTAAAGACTCTAGGGACCCATGTGATGATGGCGAATATACGAGTAGAACCGAATTTAATCTATAAAGTTAAAGCTGCTCAAGTTACAGACCTAGAGCTGATGCGTATGAGGAAGAAAGTGCAAGAAGGTGCTATGCCGGAAACAAGAATCGATGAAGAAGGAATACTTCGAGTCAACTCCAGACTTTGTGTTCCTAACGATTCTGATTTAAAGTATAAAATCATGATGGAGGCGCACAACACATCGTTTGCATTCCATCCTGGGAGTACCAAAATGTATCATGATATTCGTCATACAGTTTGGTGGAGCAATATGAAGAGAGAGATAACGTTGTTTATCTTAAGGTGTCTAACTTGTCAACGAGTTAAAGCGGAGCATCAAGTACCAAAAGGTCCATTGCAACCACTTGAAATTCTAGAATGGAAGTGGAGCACATTACCATGGATTTCAAGCATCTGGCCTTCCTAGGGTTTCTCAAGGCATAGATGCGATTTTGGTCATTGTTGATAGATTGACCAAGTCCGCTCATTTCTTCCGATACGAGAAACTTATACACTTGAACGCCTTGCTCAGATATACATAAACGAGATTATAAGATCAGCATGGTATGCCAGTATCCATAGTTTCTGATTGAGACCCAAGATCCACTTCACGATTTTGGGTTAGTTTGCAAAAAGCTATGGCCACAGACTTACGATTTAGCTCTCAAGATATCATCCTCGGATCTGGACCTGGACAATGGAGAGGACTATTCAAACTCTTGAAGATCTATTAAGACTCTATGTCCTTGATTTCAAGGGAAGTTGGGACAAGTTCTTACCATTGGTGGAGTTTTCCTATAACAACAGTTATCAAGAAAGTATTGGCATGGCTCCATTTGAAACGTTGTATGGAAGAAAGTGTCGTTTTCCAGTATGATGAGATGAGGTGGGTGAAGCAACGTTGTTAGGACCGGAGTTGGTATGTATGACTACGAAAAAGATTCAAACGATCCAACAACGTATAAAAACCTCACAAGATCGACAAAAGAGTTATGCTGATCTTCATCGAAAGGACGTGGAATTTGATATAGGAGATCATGTGTTGTTACGTGTTGCTCCATGGAAAGGAGTTACGAGATTTGGAAAGAGAGAAAAACTCAATCCTCGATTCATCAGCCCATTTTTAATCCTCGATCGAGTAGGAACTATGGCCTATAGACTCGCTTTACCGCCAAGTATGTCTCGTGTTCATAACGTTTTTCACATATCCATGTTACGTAAATATGTGAAAGACCCGAACCACATTATTGAGTTAGAACCGGACGAAATAGCGGAAGATTTGATGTATGAAGAGGTTCCTGTTCAAATCTTGGATAAGAAGGAACATATTCTACGCTCCAAGGTTATACCTCAAGTCAAAGTTTTGTGGAGAAACCACGATGTTGAGGAAATGACTTGGGAGTTAGAATCTAAAATGAAATCAAGGTATCCTTACCTCTTCGACATACCAAGTATGTACCCTAATTTCGAGGGCGAAATTTCATAAGAAGGGGAGGTTATAAGACCCCAACTTTTATAAATAAAGATGAATTTTCTATAAATATTATTTTTTGAATATTATGGAGTAAATTTGATATAATGTTATAGTTGTGGGTAATATTTATAAATTTTGCAAAGTAAGCAAGTTGTTATAAAATATTCATTTGGTCGAGGAATATTCCTTTTGTCGGGGAATATTCGTACGACGGCACAATCATTGGTGGACCCCACAATGGAATTATTGTTGGATTGAGAAAACGACAAAAATACTTTATAAAAATAACGGCAGAGGTGTTACCGTTAAAACTGTTGAACTACCTGGTAGTAAAAGTAAAATAATACGCGTGGTTGCATAGTAGCACACGGTATTGATTATTGATGCTTACGTGAGAAGTCACTCAGCTATACTCAATTATTGCTACAGTAATTGCTGCATCATATCTCTTATATTATTGATTCAATTATTGTCACAAGATTATCATCAGATAATATGTTATATTATTAAATCAATAATTGAGACGACAAGTTATAAATGATTAATAATTGTTGAAAGATTAAATATGTGTTAATTAAAAATAAAATAATTTGTGATAATATTTATTCAATCCTTGATGTATATAAAGAGTATATTATGCGACGTTTGTGGTAAGTTTGGTTATTTTATGGGGGGGGGGGCATATGTCATCTAAAAGTCTCTTCGTCAATAGTAATTACCTTCGTCAATAGTAATTACCTTTACCAGACGTCAAACCACTTGGTGTTTCACATTACAGGCGTCAAACCACTTTTCTTTTCACATCACTAGTCGTCAAGCCACTTTCCTTTTCACATTTCAAGTGCTAAGCTAGAAATCTTCTATAAATAGAGGCCTAGTGCTTCATTATTTTTCACGAATTCATTCAAGATATAGAGAGAGAAAGAAGAAGAGTATCCTGTTACTATACTACTGCAGTATTCAATCTACTACTAATGTAAGGGGTGTTATTCTTTCTTATTCATGAAGAGAACTGTTGTTATTCCATTGCTTATTATTCTGTTGGAATAACCTGTATACGCGGTTTAACCTATACTTGGTGACATTCTTCTATTATTCTCATTGAACATCCTGCTTGTGTGTTTTACACGGACTGGTTTCGCTCTTTATTATTATTCTCGTTGGAACATCATATACGTGTGTTTTACACCCACCTAGTTCCGCTTTTTTATTATTATTCTCATTGGAACATCTTGTGCATGTGTTTTACACCGGACCGGGTTAAAATCTTTATTATTTTGTTGGAACATCCCGCTTGCAAATTTTGCCTGACTTGGTTACGTTATTATTATTCATTGGAATAACCCGCCTACATGCGGCAATCCGTATGCATGGTGATTTCTTTTGTTATTCCATTCTTTATTATACTCAGTTGGTTAAAGTTTTGACTTCTATACTCCATGAAATTAGTAGAATATCCTTGATATTTGAGCTTCATCTAGTATCTTTTCATGGAAATATTCTTCTGATCATTCTTGAATTTTACTCTACAAAGCGGTATCATGTTGACAATTTGGACATTATTAGTTCTTGGAAAAATTAATTCTTGAACTTGTTTTATTGAATTCTTATATCATTGTCATCATCCTCATGTTTATATTATGTTGAAAGTCATCTGTGGCCTGTAGTGCATAGATGGACTTGGTATGATTATGACCAGGGATTATTCAGTGTAATCATGACCGTAATGTTACAAATGATGTGGTAAAAGTTATCATTGGCCCGTAGTGCATTGATGGATAGTTGTTGGCATAATCATGACCATTAATGAATACACGAATGTCCTTGGTCAGTAGTGCATGGATAATTTATGGTCGTGATACTAAAGAATATCCTCGGTCAGAGTAGTGCGAGGGTGATTCGATGATGTGGATTATTTATTAAGTCGAGTCCCAAATGATAAAAGTCATGAAAAACGCTTTTAAATCGAAAAAGATAGTAAATTTTATTCTCTACTTGACTCTTTTAATGGATTGCTTGTTCACCGCAGCTTAAACTTGATGTTGTTATATTTTATCGGTTTAACATCTTTGTTGAAGGCTAACGATAATTTATTCTACATTATCTTAGTCATAATATTTCTTACTGGGCTAGTTGAGCTCACCCTTTCTTTCACTGTTCTCTTCAGGAAATGAGAACATAGTAGGGACTAGTCGGGGAACGGAGTGACGGTCTAGAGGATAGAATTAGTAGTCCTCACTATTCTATGAAATAGTGTGTTAATAATTGTAATGAGGACTCCTTTTGAGTTTGTATAATCTCTAGTAGACAATAATTGTATTCAAACTCACAGTTATGTTTTGTCGTATTGTACACGATAGTTGTATTAGTAAGTTATATTTTAATTTTGTAGCATGTATCTGACGACCCAAGATGGGTGATGTATACCTAATTTTACCTTCTTTCAGTTAGGCTCGTGTCAGCGGGTGTAGATCCATCTTGTAAGTACTCCTTGATATGCTGATACCAAAGGTGTTGGATGGGAGGTAGCTCATCCGATACTTTTCCAATGTAATTCCAATAGGCTAGAGCCTTTTGTTGGGCAAATGTGAGGGTTGGCATATCTTCCTTGTCAGGTATATTGATCAAGGAGGCCAAGGTTGCTAATGCATCCTCAAAATCATTCCTATTCCGAGGAATATGGAGGAAGGATATTTCTTCAAACTCCAAAGCCATCCGTAGAACCTGCTGATGGTAAGGCAACAAGCGTAGACCTTTGGTGTGATAGATTCCTGTGGTTTGTCTGATTACCAACTCAGAATCTCCAAACATAGTTAACCGTCTGATGTTCATTGATTGGGAAAGTTTTAGCCCCGTGATACAGCCTTCATATTCAGATGTCCTGTTTGTGTTGGCAAACTGTAATTTGATGGCGACGGGATGCTTCTCCCCCATAATGAATACTAGAACTACTCCAGCCCCAGAACCTTCCATGTTTACAGCTCCATCAAAATACATCTTCCATGCTTGGTGTGCATCGTATTGATGGTGTTGCTGAATTGTCATTACCCCTTCATTGGGGAATTATGTTTCCAAGGGTTTGAAGTCCCCTGAAGGTGTGGCGGCCAGTTGATCCGTAATTCCTTGTCCTTTAATGGACTTTTGCGTGACGTAGACGATGTCAAACTGCTGTTAGGATCAACTGCCATCTGGACAATCAACAATTTAATATGGGTTTACTGAACACGTACTTGAGAGGATCCACACGGGATATGAGATGGGTTGTGTGACCATGGAGGTAATGTTGTAACCTCATGGAAGCCCATGCTAAAGCACAACAAGTCTTCTCAATCAGAGTGTACTTGTGTTCACTGCTGCTGAATCTTTTGTTGAGGTAATAGATAGGTTGCTCTTGGCCACTATCGTCTTTCTATCCCAGCATGCATCCCATGGCATTGTCACTTATGAACAGGTACATGAACAGGGTAACATCATCCCTGGGTGGTACCAAGATAGGAGCTTTGACTAGCTGCTCCTTGATTGTAAAGAAGGCCTTCTAGCACTCATCATTCCATTTCATGGAGGAGTTCTTCTCTAAAAACTTGAAAATAGGCACACAGGTTGCTGTGAGTTGGGAGATGAATCTTCTAATGAAGTTGATTTTTCCCAAATATCCCCGTATTTCCTTCTCTGTCTGAGGAATGGGCATTTCTGTGATGGCCTGGATTTTGGTGGGATCCAGCTCAATCCCCTTGTGGCTAACTAGGAATCCTTGTAACTTGCCTGATGTAATGCCAAAGGCACACTTGGCTGGATTCAACTTCAATTTGTACTTACGCAACCTGTTGAAGAGCTTTTTGAGATGGTCTAGGTGGTCTTCCTCCCTTCGGGATTTGATGATGATGTCATCCACGTAGATCTTTATCTCATTGTGCATTAAATCATGGAAAAGAGCCATCATGGCCCGCTAGTATGTAGCTCCGGCATTGATGAGGCCGAAAGACAACCGTCTATAGCAAAAGGTTCCCTAAGGAGTGATGAATGCAGTTTTCTCATAATCCTCTTCAGCAACCATGATCAGATGGTATCCCGCAAAGCAATCGGCAAAGGAGTACATGTCGTATTGAGCAGTATTGTAAATGAGAATGTGAATAAATGGCACGGGAAAGCTATCTTTAAGGCAAGCTTTATTTAGATCCCGGTAATCCATGCAAACCTTCTCTCCTGGTTTACGCACGGGGACTATGTTAGATAGCCACTCAGGGTATGTGGACACCATGATGATGCCTGCTTGAAATTGTTTCACAATTTCCTCTTTAACCTTTAAACTCCACTCAGGTTTTAATCGCCTGAGCTTCTGCCTGGCTGGATTGAATCCATCTTTGATGGGGAGGTGATGAATGACGATGTCAGTGGACAAACCCACCATGTCTTCATGAGACCATGCAAACACATCCTGGAATTGGGTTAATAGTGTAACTATGTCATTCCTTTGGTTTGGAGTGAGGTCTGAACCAATCTGGATTAGCTTAGGTTTTCTAAGATTTTGAGATTGAAAGAAGTGGTTTGATCAAGGTTGGGTTTGGGTTTATCTTCTACCCATTCTTTGATCTCCTGAGGTATCTCAATGTCCTCATGTATTTCCATCAAGTCTAAGTCCAACTTTTCATCAAAGTTACAATCCTTGTGGAGAAAAGGCACCTTTTCAACAAGTATAGGCACATCTAAATTCAGAGTCCTGAAACAAAATATGCTTTCACTTAATATATATGAAACTGTTCAATCATACAAAGTGTTAGCATGTACTGACAAAACAACTGTGACAACCCAAAAATTTGAATTGTCAAGAAATTTAAGTTTAAAGAATTAGTTATTAATAAAATAAATTTTTATTAATAATATTTTATGCTATGTGTTTATTAATCATTATAGAACCTAGGATGATTATAAATTGGGAGCATTCTGGCTACGAGCTAGATTGAACGAGTATGAATTTTCAAGACAAAAATAAAAAAAATTCGGGAACAAAAAAATTTTGGGGGAAAAAGACGAAATAGGCACTATTCACCCGATGAAATCGTAAGGGTTAGGGTTTGAATAACATAAGCCTTTCCGAAAGTTCGGTATGTCGAAAAGACATTCCGTTGAAATATTTGATGATAATATATCGTCAAAAAGTTAATTAAGCCGATAAAGTTTTTCTCGAAAAACGTGCAGAAATCGACCAAAATAAAAACGGCGAAAAGAATTGTTATGTACTTTTCATTCGTTTAACTGCGTTAAGGGAAAACGTGAAGGAAAACGCTTAACACCAATAAGTGTTTTTTAGTTTTTTGGAGATCCGATGAATACGTAAAAGTTAATCGGTAAAGGAAAGACGAAATATCCAAAAATATTTGAATTCCGAGAATCACATTTTTTAAAACTGTCGGACGACGGAACCACGAAACTTCAAAGGGAAGTTTCGTGAATAGTAAGGAGGTTAGTTGAGCAGGTGTGAATAGTTGATTTAGGGGCGAAATGACTATTTTTCCCCTAGCTTTGAAAATCTATAAAAAGGAAGCTAGATTTCATTTGTTTGAAATTTTGAAAATCCTACAACATTTGAGTGAGAGAGAGAGAGAGTTTTCGGATGAGGAAGAAGAGGAAAAGGAGGAGGAAAAGCTTGCGCGTGAGAAAACGATGTCCGACAGAAGTAGATTAAAGAAGAAAGGTATCGAAAACCTAACTTCTGAATTAATTTTCTTTTAAGTTTTATATGTTTAAAACATAGCTTCATGAGAATAGGAAGTAAAAGATGTTAGGGATAATTTCATATGGTTGAAATCATGAGAAAAGAAGAAATAAGAATTAGAAGTTTAGTAAATAAATTTCTTAAGGAAGTATAAGTTTTGTAATGAATTAGAATGATCTGAGTGAATCATATGAATGATACGGTGAAATATGTAAGGAATGGTGTTCTATAACATCAAATTCCAAGAAAAAGTGAAATCATAATCAAAATATCGATTAAAAATGAAGAACGAATGAAGAACACGAAGAACGTTGTTGATGGACAAATTTAAAACCATTGTAGTATAATTGTTGTTTATGGACAAGTTTAAAACCATTACGTATAAGTTAGATGATTATTTCTTGGTTTGGAATGGTAGAAACGTTCATGAAGAACGGATCGAACTTAGCTATAACGAAGTTATGGAAAAATTTTGTAAAAGACGAACGAGAAATAGAAAGTGTGTAAATGAACCCGAATGAGTAGGGTTTCATAAGAAAGTAAGATAATGTAGAAAACGTGAGTTCTGGACTCAAAAAAGAACGAGTTCCGAGCTCGGATAACCGAATTGCGGATGACCAAACGAAGAACGTTAAAAACATAAAATGAGCGAAGAACAAAGATTAAGCCAATCAAATGGTATGTTAACGGATTCAGAACGAAGTTCTATTTGAGGGGCATTGAAGTACGTAAGATAAGGAAGAGAATGTCTTTGGAACGACCTCGTTCTGAGTTATAACGAAGAAGTTATGGAATCGAGAATTAAGCATCTCAAATTGGATTTAACACTTAGAAAATTTTTCATGAGTTAGGCCTTGGCGCCGCAGCGCCAGATCGAAGAACCAACCACTGGAAACTCGCGCCGTGGTGTGAGAGATAGTAAGGAGCGTGGCACCGCAGTGCTAACCCAAGATGTCAAGCACTGTAGTGTGGTGTTGCAGCGCGAGAAGAAAGAGGGGAACCGGCGCCGCAACGCCGGTGCAGGGCCACAGTAATGAGCTTTTAATTTTTCAATTACTGCGGGGAAGTGTAAGGGAAGATAAAGACATAAAGTTCATCAAAAATAACACTTAAACAAATGAATTAAACCTTTAGTAAAGGTTGAACGGAAAGATTAAATGAGATTAAAAGACAAAGAATGTAAATACAGGTTACGGAACCGATATCTGAGGACCGTAGTCGCGATAAACGAATGTGGGGGATTTCTATGATTGTGATTCCTTAGACATTGAGTAATGAGGGTAATGAATAACATTTAGATGTTATGTTATGGTAATAAGAGATAAGTGTAAAGTGTATAGACGCTATGAACGCAACGCTATTGCAATGAACGATCGGTCTTAGCATACAACGAACGGTATGGCTTCAACATTAAGAATGAGTAATGAACATGGGGTTCATGTAATGGATAACGAAAGTAGTAAATAAGATATGAATTATCGAGAAAGCCGTAACAAATGGTAATAAGATTAATGAAAGTCGAACATGAGTCGGATAAGAATGAATCCTGAGGTATGACATTTAGTTGTCAGAAAGCTATAAGGAATAAGAAATTAACTTAACGAACATTATAGTTTAATAGTTCAGATAAGTTAGATGAATTTAGGTTGTAGTACAATTGTAACCTTTGATGGTTGACATATGGGAGTTGGGCTAAACAATTCCTTTAGAGAGCGAAGGTATATACGAAACTGGCAACCGATCCAACTCATTGTGATAGCAGTGTAGATGAGATGGGAACTTGTTTGTTGGTTGTTTGTGGGGAACAACTCAGAGTACCATATGGACTACTAGCAGAGATGCAATGTGTGCTGAGTCCTAGAGAAGTTTTAAGAAGATAAGAATGTAAATAATCAAAGATGATGAACGTATGAGTAAGACATCTCTGTTTGTCATGAAGCCACAAACCGGTAGAGAAAGTTGGTCGCGTAAACTTAGGTTAAATGAACATAAACCCTAAGAAGTAAAGTTAAGTAAACCAATGCGTAAGTCAAGTATATAACTAATTGGTGTACGTGCTATTTCTTTTTGTGTTATATAGGGATTTGAAATGAGCAGTTCAGCGTAAGCCGTAGCTGTGCGTAAGGCAAGTTTCCTAACTTAATTCATATTTTACATGAATGCTAGTTTCTTAAACTTCTCAGATGTTGAACTTGAGAAGTCTTGTCTATGTGAAAATGTGTGATATTTGTACAAGTTGGTAGTGTGTATGAGGCCTTTGCCACAATTTAAACACTTTGGTGTTTCAATGATATGAAATGTTCTATGGTTGAACTGTTCAATATGAAATTGTTTTGTTTATACATGAATCGTTATTGTTAAGTATGTGCTAATGATTCTAGCCAGACAGGATGTGTATGAAAAAGGTAGAAGAATGAAAGTATTTCGAAGTGAATATGTTTAATGTTTTAAAATGATAGGAATCAGAGTTATTCCTATTATTCAAGTTGTGACGAACGAGAATTTTGTAATTAATTTTAATATTTATTGAATTAAATAAATATTTTTCGATGATTTAATTATTGGATTAAATAATTATTTGATGTAAATGTGATAGATTAATTTAATTATATGTGTTACATTTATTAAATTAATGTGGAGAATTTTTATTATCGAATTATGTCATTATGTGAGCTTATTGTATTAAATGAAATATTTAATTAAGCATGATGTTATTTTGATTAATTTAATTATTAATTAGAGAGTTAATAATTTGACATTATTTATTAATGAGAAAATTATTTATGTGACTATGTGAATTTATGAGAAATTATTATATTTTATTTAAAATAAATTAATTGAGTTCTTTTATAAAGGGTGTGACATTATTTAAACTATATGATAAAAGTGTTTATTAAATTAATTGAGTTTAAGCCTTTAAGGCTAGCCAAACATGGCACTAATAGAGGTTGAGAGCAGTTAACCCATGATGGGTAACTGACCTCCACAATGCGTCAGTTTATTGATGCGACGTCTTCTTTATTTTATTTTTCTTAAGTATGATAAAAACTAGTTAGAGAGAATTAGAAAATTTTGAGAGAGAATTCAGAGGATTTGTGAGAATCTCTGTGTTGAAGAAGCTTTTGAAAAAGGGTTTTATCTCTTCTAAATTTATACTCTGGGTAATCTCTCTCTCCCAAATTCTATATTTCACGTATTCAAGTTTTGATAAAAAAATGGCTTTCACAGTTTTCTGTAAAGCCTCTGTGATTGAGAAAGGAGTAATATTTATGAGTTATTTATGGGTTAAGATGTATCAAATCGTATTTATATATATATTGCATGATTCCATATCATCAGTTTCATAATATTACATCGTATATGATTTCTACAAAATTACATAGTATGGGTTTGGCCTTATGGCCTTATACGTGATATTTTATGTATTAATCTTATATTATCCCTAAATTTTACATTCGTATGTTGTTATGCATGTTGATACGAAGAGACCAAAGTTTAAATAAACGGATTCGGTGTTATAACGAATACGTAGTGACAATTTTCATGTTTTATTTTCAAAACCTTCAAGAACATCAAAGTCAGTGAAATTGCATGCTTAAACCCTGTGATTATATGTTTTAATGGGTTAAAATCAGTCTTTAGATATTGAGTAATGTTTGTATATAGATTATATCATGTGGGTATGTCTAATTTCGAGTAGGAAATACGAAATTGGAAGAAATTGGCATGTTCTGCGATTTTTTTCATGAATCGCCATTTTTAGATTGTACGCATGGCGCAAATGGCCATGTGAGCATAAGAGTTCTTAGCCTTGTGCACGAGCCACGCCATGATGCCATTATCGATGAAAGTAAGTGAGATCAAATAACAGTGAAATAGAGAATCAAGATAAAAGTGAAATACAATGACCACTCTCCGTAAAAAGTTCGAAATGTAATTTTTTAAAATATTTAAGTCTAACAATGTGTTAGTAAATTAATGTAATGAACATAAAAATATGTTATAAGTATAATGTGATGTTAAAATAGATGTTTAACATGTGAATAACATAATGGCATGTGGATTCAATTATTAATACATAATTAGCTTGATAATTCATGAAGTACAAATTATGTGACAAAGTGGTAATTTGACTAAGTATAGTCAATAATCAAAGTAGACAAAGAGAATGAGTTTATGATGATTAGTTAAGTTATAATTAACTGGTATTGTGAATGTGAATGGTATGTAGGATTAAATTCAAATAATGTGCTTAGTTAAAGTGTAATCTACGCACGAGGCAAGTTTCCTAACCCTACTTATCATTATTGTTCAAGTTTATTATTTACCTCGAGTAAATTATTATTACTATTATTCATGTTCAAATGTTATATTAAAGATTGATTATCTTTTCAAAGCATGATTCAGTTATACAATAATTGTCCTATTGTATACTTCCTGAGATTATTATTCAAATTGAATATCATTATTATTGAACCATAATAGACTAGCGAACCCTTACATATTCGACTAGTCCATATTTGACGAGCATTCTAAATTTCAGAACCCTTGATGAATTATCCAAACCAAACTTCCTTTGGTGCGGACTCGAATGTCAAACTGAGATGAACAACCCTGCAAAGGGATTTACTTATGCGTTAGCGTTAAGATATTGTGCACAGTATGGTACTAAGGGTTGATCCCCCTAAGTACGAGAAGAAAGGTCCATAGTCTTATGACTGTTAAAGGTTTCAAGTATAACCCTTGATAACCTAGGACATAGTTCAAGGTCTTATGACCCTCAGAATTCTTTTGATTCTTGTTATTCATTCTTGATTCAAAAGTCGATCTTTTATTCAGATGTCTTTGATTCACTCGCATGTTATTATACTATTATTTCATTGTGATACTTATGGGCAATAGTGCTCACTCTTGCTTATTAATAACACTGCAGTTAAGAAAGAAAGAACTGATGAACCTTCCACTAGTAAAGGCAAGGGCAAAGTTAGCAAGTGATGAAGACTTGTTATTTTTATTAGATGATGTATTTATGTTTAAGACTTGAGTTAATGATGTTGTTTAAGACTTATTTGTTTATGATTTCGCACAGATGTTTAAGGTTAGTTTAACATGGGATGGTATTATTATTATTCGGATGTTGTAACCCTTAAAGGGAATATTTTTATTATATCTATTGTCTGGTTTGCATTTATTATGGGTAGATAGATAGATGATATTTCTACAGTGAACACCAAATTCTGTGGAATTGAAGTACTCGGATTTGGGGGTGTCACACAAGCTGCTTCATAACCTTTGTTCGGTTATCGAAGTTCTAAAGGAATTTTTAAACTCTTGTAGTTGTTTGTTCAACTGTTATGACTTGCTGGGAAATTGAATGCTCGCACTTGCTTTAAATGAAAAACATTTTCAGCGTACGAGTAGAAGAACTTAAGGATCCTGTAAAGATCAAGCTGATCGGCATCCAGAAGAAGTCTCATTCATTAGATGAATGAGTGTCAAGATCAAGTGAAGACTTGTAATGTAGAAAGATGAAATTGAACTATAGATTAGTTTACTGAACGGTTATGTATCCTTAGTGGTGGATGAAAGTCACTTGTGTAAGATGTAAAGAATAATGTAATTATCATTATTTGTAATGAACAAGGTTATAAGGTATTAGAACCTGGGAATTGAGGATGTATGTTTGGATGAATGATGTACTCGTGACGTACAGAATCCGGGTGTGAAGATAGACCGAATTTCGGGGAGTTACAAGTTGGTATCAGAGCTGATAGGTTATAAAGTATGCGTTTATGTGTTTATGTGTTAAAGTATGCGTTAGATGATACAACTTAGTAACTAAAACTTAAAATTTTGTTGTCAGGATGTCGAATGTTGGTGAAGCTAGTCAAGTTGGGGAGGAAGAACCCCGTGTACCTATAGTACCTACTGAGGAGGAACCCCGTGTACCTATAGTACCGACAGAGGAGGAGCCCCGAGACATTCATGTCGTTAGGGGAGCGGTGGTATGCAGGGAGTCATCTCCATTGATCACCGTTGTTGTTCAGGAGCATGAGCCTGAGACTGATCCTGAGGAGGATCCTGAGGAGGAATTTGTTGAGGAAGAGGAAGAGGAAGAGGAAGAAGAGGAGTTACCACGGTACACCGTTGATGCTGAGATGTATGACACATTATACGACCGTAACGTGGAGTTACGAGACGAGGTCCAGGATTTGACTAAGCGAGCGGTTATTCAGCATATTACTCTAGAGCAGAAGGAGAGGGAGATTTTGACTCTTCACTCTCGACTGGCAAATGTAGAATGGGATTTGGTCCATGAGAAGGGTCAAACTGAAGATAAGACCGAAGAGATAGAGAAACTGAAGAAGGAACTGAAGGAAACCTCTGAAAGGCTGAACATAGTAGAGGAAGGTTGGGTAAGAGAATCGCGTAGAGCTGATCGTGCAGAGGATGATAGTCGTGCAAAGAAAGCGAAGATTGGGGAAACGTACTCTACACTTAACAAGGTAACAAATGAGACCCAAGATCGAGTTTTGAGGTACCCAATCCAGTTCGAAGGACTACCATTGTACATGATGGATCGCAGGACGATGCATCGCATCTTAGAAGAGGAGTGTAGCAAGGCTAATCAGTACCTTGACCGACAGTGATATGATTTATTTAATTATGTGAAGAACTTAATTAGTTTTTAGATGTAAATTCTGATATGTTTATGAACAAAGGAATATGTTAATGTTTTAAATCATGTGGATTCTTTATTCCAGGATAGTTGATGTAAATAGCAGTGATGCTATAGTTTGATGTTAAAACTTTTGATTTGAATGAAAATATATCAAGTTGTTTGAGATGATGTGTTAAATGAGTATGTTAAATTGTTAAGTAATGCCTTAACTATTTAGAGAAATAAATAAAGTTCTAATAAGCGTTTATTTAACAGAAAAATGCCGCCAAGGAGAAGACAACAACGTTAACCGGCTCAGGAAGAGTCAACCAATAATAACAATAATGCCAACGCTAATCCCGTGCAGCAGTTGGTGAACTTACTGACTGGAGCCATGAATAACAAAACTCAAGCTCCACCAAACACAACGTTTAAGGACTTCAAGGCGATGGGACCGCCAAAGTTCAAAGGTTCCATGAACCCAATCGAGGCTCAAACGTGGGTTATGGAGATGGAGAAGGTTTTCGACATTGCTAGGGTTAGAGAAGACCAGAAGACCATTTTTGCAACGTTTATGCTGAAGTCTGAGGCTAGCTACTAGTGGCAAGCAAACAAAGTACGAGGAGGTGTAATTACGTGGGAGAGATTTAAAGAGATGTTCTTCGAGATGTACTTCCCAACTAGTTCGCAGAATTAGATGGAAGTTCAATTTCTAGAACTGAAGTAGGGAAACATAAGTGTACCTGAGTACGCGGCTAAATTCAATGAGTTAGCGAGATTCACCCCGTATCAAGTACACGCGGACGAAAGAAAAGCTAGAAGATTCGAACAAGGACTAAAGCCTTGGGTGTACAGCAAGATATCAATGTTTCAGATAAACACATTTGCTGGAGTTTTGGAAAAGGCCATCCTCGCTGAAGGTGGAAGCGATGCGGTGACCAAGTACAATCAAGATCAGAAGAAGAAGAAGAGTGAAGGTGAAATTAATAACAAGGCCAGTGGAAGTGGCACAGGTGGTGGAAATTTCAATCAGAAGAAAAGGTGGAACGACAGCTCATCATCGGGGAATCAGCAAGGTAATCAGAATAAAAGAATCGAAGCATGTCCTACTTGCGGGAAAACCCATCTAGGAGTTTGTATGATAGGAAAAAGAGTGTGCTACAATTGTGGTCAGGAAGGCCACATAGCACCAAACTATCCAAACCCAAAGAAGGGTGCTTGTTTTACTTGTGGTTCGAAGGACCATCTGGCAAGAGACTGTCCCAAGAAGGGATCGGGAGGGTCAGGATCAGGAGGAAACCGGGGAAATAACAGTGGAAATGGCTTAACCATCACCGGACCTACCGCAACAAACTGACTGACCGCCCGAACTTTCAACATGAAGGTACAAGATGCAGTTCAATCCCGTGATGTGGTGTCAGGTATCATTCCGATCAATAAAATTAATGCTTATGTTTTATTTGATTCGGGTGCTACTTGTTCCTTTATATCCGATGATTTTGCCAAGAATTTAGATTTTCCTAAGAATGAATTGGATTACCCCATGAACATACAAATTGCGAATAGATAAATAATCTCTGTTAAGTACGTACATAAGAACTGTAGAGTGGATATTAAGGGTAATATCATGAACGTAGATCTTATCACTATTCGACTTGGGGAATTTGACGTTATTTTAGGAATGGATTGGTTATTCAATTACGGAGCTGTAATTGATTGCCAAAAGAAGCGTATTAACTTTATGACTCAGTCAAAGGTAGTGTTTTATGGTAGCAAGTCGCCTAGACAAGCGAGTTGTCTGACGATGATGCAGGCCAGGAAGTTGTTGAGACAAGGCTGTGTAGGATACTTAGCTTACATAGTCGATAGTCGAAAAGAGAATCCAAAGGTAGAAGAAAAACCGATTGTGAGGGACTTCGTCGACGTATTTCAGATTTATTTATCGGGACTTCCACCGGATAGAGAGGTAGATTTCGTGTCGATTTGGCGCCGGAATCGCTTCCAATATCGAAGGCACCATAACGAATGGCACCAGTAGAGATGAAGGAATTAATGGTACAACTACAAGAATTGTTGGACAAGAAGTACATTCAACCGAGCGTATCACCGTGGGGAGCGCCGGTGTTATTTGTGAAAAAGAAGGATGGATCGATGCGACTTTGCATTGACTACAGAGAACTGAATAAGGTCACGATTAAGAATAGATATCCATTACTGAGGATCGACGACCTGTTTGATCAATTGAAGGGAGCGAGATACTTTTCCAAGATAGACTTGAGAAGCGGTTATCATCAACTGAAGGTGAGGCCAGAGGATGTACCAAAGACAGCGTTCAGAATGCGATACGATCACTACGAATTTTTAGTAATGTCGTTTGGTCTAACGAATGCTCCTACAGCATTTATGGGACTAATGAATGGTGTGTTCAAGCCATTTTTGGACAAATTCGTGGTGGTATTTATAGACGACATTTTGGTATATTCCAAAACCAAAGAAGAACACGAAGAACATTTGAGGTTAACGTTGGAAGTATTGAGAAGGGAGAAGTTGTACGCTAAATTTTTGAAATACGAATTTTGGATCGAGCGAGTACAATTTCTTGGTCACGTAATCGATAAAAACGGAATTTCGGTAGATCCATCCAAAGTAGAAGCCGTGATTAACTGGGATCAGCCGAGAACGCCGTCAGAAGTAAGAAGTTTTCTTGGATTAACAGGATATTATAGAAGGTTCATTCAAGACTTTTCCAAAATCGCAACTCCGCTAACGAATTTAACTCGGAAAGCTGTGAAATTTGTTTGGACGGATAAGTATGAGGAAAGCTTTCAAGAATTGAAGACGAGGTTGAGTACGGCACCTGTGTTATCTCTTCCGGATGATACAGGAAATTTTGTTATCTATAGTGATGCGTCGCATAAAGGACTTAGCTGTGTGCTGATGCAAAATGGCAAAGTCATTGCGTATGTATCACGACAATTGAAAGATTACGAGAAGGGATATCCGACCCATGACTTAGAGTTAGCTGCAGTTGTTTTTACTTTAAAATTTTGGAGGCACTATCTCTATGGGGAGAAGTGTGAAATATATACGGACCACAAGAGTCTAAAATATATTTTTACACGGAAGGATTTGAATATGCGTCAAATAAGATGGTTGGAATTAGTTAAGGATTACGATTGTGAGATTTTATACCATTCGGGTAAAGCAAATGTGGTTGTCGATGCCTTAAGTAGAAAGGGTCGTGAGAAATTGATGATGTTGACTGCTCAGGAGGAGCTGATTACAGAAATGGAGAAACTAGAGTTGGAAGTAAAGTATCCAATGGAGATTGATGAGAAAATATTTCATGCAATGCAATTACAACTCTACTAGATAAAGTAAAGGAGGCTCGACTTGAATGAAGAATGTGTATAAAGGTGACAAAGAAGATATCTGAAGGAACTGAACCGAGATTTAAGATGGATAAGGAAGGAATACTGAGATTTTAGAGTAGAATTTGGGTACCACCAGTCACAGAGATTAAGGAAGATATTTTAAGCGAGGCTCATAGTTCGCGATATTCGATTCACCGGGTAGTACCAAGATGTACCAAGATCTTAGACAACATTTACAGTGGCCGAATTTGAAACGTGATGTTGCAGAATGTGTTGCCAAGTGTCTTACCTGTCAGAAAGTGAAAGCAGAACATCAGAGACCAAGTGGATTGCTACAACCATTAGAGATCCCAGAATGGAAATGGGAACATATTATAATGGACTTCGTGGTTGACTTTCCGACGACTAAGAAAGGTTACGATGTAGTATGGGTTATCGTTGACCGACTGACGAAATCTGCACACTTCCTTCCGATCAAAATAAGATTCAACTTAGATCAGTTGACGAGGCTATATGTAAAAGAGATTGTTTCAAGGCACGGAGTGCCTGTGTCAATTATTTCTGATAGAGATCCGCGTTTTACATCAAACTTCTGGAAACGTCTACAGGAATGCATGGGTACGCAATTGCGAATGAGTACAGCTTATCACCCTCAAACAGACGGACAGAGCGAACGAACAATTCAGACATTAGAAGATATGCTAAGAGCCTGTGTGATGGACTTTAAAGGAAATTAGGATGATCACCTACCATTAGTAGAGTTCGGCTACAACAACAGTTACCACGCTAGTATTGGCATGCCGCCTTACGAAGCGTTATATGGCAGAAAATGCAGAACTCCGCTTTACTAGGATGAAGTTGGTGAGAGACAATTGCTAGGGCCAGAATTGATAAAGCAGACGGCAGAAATAGTCAAAGTGATCCGAGCAGGACTGGTAGCGGCTCAAGATCGACAGAAGAAATACGCTGATCCACATCGTAAAAATATCGAGTTTGAATCAGGTAGTTATGTTTTCTTGTAGGTCTCTCCTTGAAGGGGAAGATCAGGTTCGGAAAGAAAGGAAAATTGAGCCCAAGATTTATTGGACCCTTTGAAGTATTGCGTAGAATCGGAGAAGTCGCGTACGAAGTAGCATTACCTCTAGCAGTCGAGAATGTAATTGAATACGAACCCCTGCATTTTGAGAAAGACTTATCTTACGAAGAAATTCCTGTCCAAATTGTCGACAGAAAAGAACAAGTTCTCAGAAATAAAGTTATACCTTCTGTTAAGGTAATTTGGAGGAACCACAACGCTGAAGAAGCTACGTGGGAACTCGAAGAGAATATGATGAAGAATTACCCTAATTTATTTACATAATTATGTGTAAGCGATTCTGGGGACAGAATCTTTGTAAGGGGGGGGACAATGTAACGGGTCGAATTTATTGAGTCCTGATTTTGGGTACAGAATCCTTTTAAGGGGGAAGATGTGACGAACGAGAATTTTGTAATTATTTTTAATATTTATTGAATTAAATAAATATTTTTCGATGATTTAATTATTGGATTAAATAATTATTTGATGTAATTGTGATAGATTAATTTAATTATATGTGTTACATTTATTAAATTAATGTGGAGAATTTTTATTATAGAATTATGTCATTATATGAGCTTATTGTATTAAATGAAATATTTAATTAAGCATGATGTTATTTTGATTAATTTAATTATTAATTAGAGAGTTAATAATTTGACATTATTTATTAATGAGAAAATTATTTATGTGACTATGTGAATTTATGAGAAATTATTATATTTTATTTAAAATAAATTAATTGAGTTCTTTTATAAAGGGTGTGACATTATTTAAACTATATGATAAAAGTGTTTATTAAATTAATTGAGTTTAAGCCTTAAGGCTAGCCAAACATGGCACTAATAGAGGTTGAGAGCAGTTAACCCATGATGGGTAACTGACCTCCACAATGCGTCAGTTTATTGATGCGACGTCTTCTTTATTTTATTTTTCTTAAGTAGGATAAAAACTAGTTAGAGAGAATTAGAAAATTTTGAGAGAGAATTCAGAGGATTTGTGAGAATCTCTGTGTTGAAGAAGCTTTTGAAAAAGGGTTTTATCTCTTCTAAATTTATACTCTGGGTAATCTCTCCCTCCCAAATTCTATATTTCACGTATTCAAGTTTTGATAAAAAATGGCTTTCACAGTTTTCTGTAAAGCCTCTGTGATTGAGAAAGGAGTAATATTTATGAGTTATTTATGGGTTAAGATGTATCAAATCGTATTTATATATATATTGCATGATTCCATATCATCAGTTTCATAATATTACATCGTATATGATTTCTACAAAATTACAGAGTATGGGTTTGGCCTTATGGCCTTATACGTGATATTTTATGTATTAATCTTATATTATCCCTAAATTTTACATTCGTATGTTGTTATGAATATTGATACGAAGAGACCAAAGTTTAAATAAACGGATTCGGTGTTATAATGAATCCGTAGTGACAATTTTCATGTTTTATTTTCAAAACCTTCAAGAACATCAAAGTCCATGAAATTGCAAGCTTAAACTCTATGATTATATATTTTAATGGGTTAAAATCAGTCTTTAGATGTTGAGTAATGTTTGTATACAAATTATATCATGTGGGTATGTCTAATTTCGAGTAGGAAATAGGAAATTGGAAGAAATTGGCATGTTCTGCGATTTTTCGCGAACTACCATTTCGTAATAATACGTCGTCAGCATGCTTAATGACCACTCTGAGCATAAGAGTCACGCTGCATATATGAACCCATACCATTATCGCCATTGACCAAATGACCAAGACACGACCCATGCAATGACCCAAGAATCAATATAAAAGTGGCGTGGCATTAATACCATTCTCTAGAAAGTTCAGAAATGTAATTTTTTAAAATGTTTAAGTCTAACAATGTGTTAGTAAATTAATGTAATGCACATAAAAATATGTTATAAGTATAATGTGATGTTAAAATAGATGTTTAACATGTAAATAACATAATGGCATGTGGATTCAATTATTAATACATAATTAGCTTGATAATTCATGAAGTACAAATTATGTGACAAAGTGGTAATTTGACTAAGTATAGTCAATAATCAAAGTAGACAAAGAGAATGAGTTTATGATGATTAGTTAAGTTATAATTAACTGGTATTGTGAATGTGAATGGTATGTAGGATTAAATTCAAAGAACGTGCTTAGTTAAAGTGTAATCTACGCACGAGGCAAGTTTCCTAACCCTACTTGTCATTATTGTTCAAGTTTATTATTTACCTCGAGTAAATTATCATTACTATTATTCAAGTTCAAATGTTATATTAAAGATTGATTATCTTTTCAAAGCATGATTCAGTTATACAATAATTGTCCTATTATATACTTTCTGAGATTATTATTCAAATTGAATATCATTATTATTGAACCATATTAGACTAGCGAACCCTTATTGATTCGACTAGTCCATAGTTGATGAGCGTTCTAAATTTTAGAACCCTTGATGAATTATCCAAACCAAACTTCCTTTGGTGCGGACTCGAATGTCAAACTGAGATGAACAACCCTGCAAAGGGATTTACTTATACGTTAGCGTTAAGATATTGTGCACAGTATGGTACTAAGGGTTGATCCCCCTAAGTACGAGAAGAAAGGTCCATAGTCTTATGACTGTTAAAGGTTTCAAGTATAACCCTTGATAACCTAGGACTTAGTTCAAGGTCTTATGACCCTCAGAATTCTTTTGATTCTTGTTATTCATTCTTGATTCAAAAGTCGATCTTTTATTCAGATGTCTTTGATTCACTCGCATGTTATTATACTATTATTTCATTGTGATACTCGTGGGCAATAGTGCTCACTCTTGCTTATTAATAACATTGCAGTTAAGAACGAAAGAACCGATGAACCTTGCACTAGTAAAGGCAAGGGCAAAATTAGCAAGTGATGAAGACTTGTTATTTTTATTAGATGATGTATTTATGTTTAAGACTTGAGTTAATGATGTTGTTTAAGACTTATTTGTTTATGATTCCGCACAGATGTTTAAGGTTAGTTTAACCTGGGATGGTATTATTATTATTCGAATGTTGTAACCCTTAAAGGGAATATTTTTATTCTATCTATTGCATGGCTTGCATTTATTATGGGTAGATAGATAGATGATATTTGTACAATGAACACCAAATCCTGTGGAATTGAAGTACCCGGATTTGGGGGTGTCACACAAGCTGCTTCATAACCTTTGTTCGGTTATCGAAGTTCTAAAGGAATTTTTTAACTCTTGTAGTTGTTTGTTCAACTGTTATGACTTGTTGGGAAATTGAATGCTCACACTTGCTTTAAATGAAAAACATTTTCAGCGTACGAGTAGAAGAACTTAAGGATCCTGTAAAGATCAAACTGATCGGCATCCAGAAGAAGTCTCATTCATTAGATGAATGAGTGTCAAGATCAAGTGAAGACTTGTAATGTAGAAAGATGAAATTGAACTATAGATTAGTTTAATGAACGGTTATGTATCCTTAGTGGCGGATGAAAGTCACTCGTGTAAGATGTAAAGAATAATGTAATTATCATTATTTGTAATGAACAAGGTTATAAGGTATTAGAACCTGGGAATTGAGGATGTATGTTTGGATGAATGATGTACTCGTGACGTACGAAATCCGGGTGTGAAGATATACCGAATTTTGGGGCGTTACAAGTTGGTATCAGAGCTGATAGGTTATAAATCTTAGGTATGAGTACCTAAGACTATAATCGTAGAGAGAAGGATAAGAAGATCACCACGTGATCATAGTAAATCGTAGTAACAGATGAGCTATTAAACGATGAAGTATTTATAGTTAATGCTATGAATGAATGGTACTACGAAGTAGTACAGGAAGAAGAACTCAGATTGAGTTGTGAAGGATAGCATACGAATTAAAGAAAATTTGTATTAAGTAAAGAGAAACTTAGAATTTGTAAATTTCAATTGAGGACTTATGTGATAGCTGAGTTGTATAAACCTTTATCTGGGCAGAGGTTTGTGCTTTGGTGTAACAGCTGCTCAATTTATTATAGTGATAATCATTGGAATTGGTCGTGCTATCAATATGTATATGACGAGAATGTGAATCTTTTCTCATGTATATATGTGATAGGTAGAGAATGATAAGTTAGGTGTGAGTTCTTGAAACTCATACTTATGAAAAGTTTATGACTCATAGTTATATGCTTTGTTTCTGAGCCCTAAGCATATGGATAGTCTTTGATTTGTTCTTTGATTACATATTGCAAAGATAAGTTCTTAAACACATATGGTTGTGGAAAGTTCCTAAACACATAAAGTGTGGTAAGTTGATGGACTATACTAAGGTATGGGAATGTTTAGACTGAAAATAAGTTATTTTTAGTAAGCTTAGTATTAAAGGTGCTAGAGAAGATTAAGTATTATCATAAGTAAGACAATGAAGGAAGATGGCGAATAGGATATTCCAAGTCATCTAGCTATGCCAGATTTCAAAGTTTATTGAAATCATGTTGATAGGTACATTTTGAAAAGGAAAGAATTGGTTCCACTTTTGGAACCAATGGATTTTAAAAAGAACTATTCTTGGTATGTCTATGCTAATTGTTTCGGCTAGACAGAAATTGATTTGAAATATCAAAATGAATTTTATATCATCAATGCATTCGATGCAAGGATGGTAAAAGGATGGAGTTGTTAATGCAATTGAACCTAGTGTTGGATGTGATCTTAGGATCAACAACCCACTATGGTATGATGTATAATGACGAAGTCATAAACTGACGAAGTCCTCAATGTACTATGAAAAGTACGGTATCATGACGTCATAACACGTTTTGATGTATTATGAAAGAATTTAAAGAAGTAGTCGATGTCAATTGATTTGACTAGACGAATGTTTCCAGTTGATATCCAAATTATTGGTATGGTCTAAGCTACTTGATTTGGCTAAGACAAATGGTATATTATGTTTAAAAGAAAATCGATCTTTCTTTGAGGAGTTGTGCAAAATCAAATTGTTTTGGTGCGGAATCTAATGATTAAGTCTGAGGTGAACATACCCCGAAATGGGGTTATATAATGGGTTGATCGCCTACGTATGAAAGAAGTAGTTTACCTTCTTGGTGATTGTAAACTGACCGTGGAAGAAGGGTTACGGCGTCATGTTGTTAAACCTAGTAAGAGTTCATGGTCAATTTGACCCCTGAGCAAAAGTATGAAATGTTTTAAAGGAATTTTTATGTTCATCGTTGTTCATTCTACTTCATAATTCTTGATAAGTTATGAAGGTGAGAGAATGTTTGAGAGATAAGAACTTCTTTGAAGAGAAGTTGAGAAGATTGGTAGGCTAAAATTTCAAGGACGAAATTCTGTGAAGAAGGGGTGAATGTGATGACCCGGGTATGGGTGTGGTTTTAAGAAATTCTGAGGACGGAATTTTTATAAGGGGGGAAGGATGTGACAACCCAGAAATTTGGATTGTCCAGAAATTGAAGTTTAAAGAATTAGTTATTAATAAAATAAATTTTTATTAATAATATTCTATGTTATGTGTTTATTAATCGTTCTAGAACCTAGGATGATTATAAATCGGGAGGATTCTGGCTACAAGCTAGATTGAACGAGTAAGAATTTTCAAGATAAAAATAAAATTTTTCCAGGAACAAAAATATCTTGGGAGAAAAAGACTAAATAGGCAATATTCACCCGACGAAACCCTAAGGGTTAGGGTTTGAATAACCTAAGCCTTTCTGAGAGTTCGGTATGTCGAAATGACATTCCGTCGAAAGATTTGACGATAATATATCGTGAAAATTTAATTAAGCTGATAAAAGTTTTTCTCAAAAAACGTGCAAAAATCGGACGTAATAAAAACGACGAAAAGTATTGTTATGTACTTTTCATTCGTTTAACTACGTTAAGGGAAAACGTGAAGGAAAACGCTTAATGCCGAAAAGTGTTTTTCATTTTTTCAGAGATTCGAATAATACATAAATGTTAATCGGTAAAGGAAAGACGAAATATCCAAAAATATTTGGATTCCAAGAATCGCAGTTTTTAAAACTGTCAGACGGAACCCGAAAGACGGAACCACAAAACTTTCAAGGCAAGTTTCGTGAATAGTAAGGAGGTTAGTTGAGGAGGTGTGAATAGTAGATTTAGGGGCTAAATGACTATTTTTCCCCTAGCTTTGAAAATCTATAAAAAGGAAGCTAGATTTCATTTGTTTGAAATTTTGAAAATCCTACAACATTTGATTGAGAGAGAGAGAGAGTTTTCGGATGAGGAAGAAGAGGAAAAGGAGGAGGAAAAGCCTGCGTGTGAGAAAACGTTGTCCAAGAGAAGGAGATTAAAGAAGAAAGGTATCGAAAACCTAACTTCTGAATTAATTTTCTTTAAGTTATATATATTTAAAACATAGCTTCATGAGAATAGGAAGTAAAAGATGTTAGGGATAATTTCATATGGTTGAAATCATGAAAAAAAGAAGAAATAAGAATTAGAAGTTTAGTAAATAAATTTCTTAAGGATGTATAAGTTTTGTAATGAATTAGAATGATCCGAGTGAATCATATGAATGATAAGGTGAAATAAGTAAGGAATGGTGTTCAATAACATCAAATTCCAAGAAAAAGTGATTCGTAATCAAAATATCAATTAAAAATGAAGAACGAATGAAGAACACGAAGAACATGTGAAGAACACGAAGAACGTTGTTGATGGACAAATTTAAAACCATCATAGTATAATTGTTGTTGATGGATAAGTTTAAAACCATCGTGTATAAGTTAGATGATTATTGCTTGGTTAGGAACGGTAGAAACGTTCATGAAGAACGGATCAAACTTAGCTATAATGAAGTTATGGAAAATTTTTGTAAAAGACGAATGAGAAATAAAAAGTGTGTAAATGAACCTGAATGAGTAGGGTTTCATAAGAAAGTAAGATAATGTAGAAAACGTGAGTTTTGGACTCAAGAACGAACGAGTTTCGAGTTCGGATGACCGAATTACGGACTACCAAACGAAGAACGTTAAAAACATAAATGAACGAAGAATGGAGATTAAGCCAATCGAATGGCATGTTAACGGATTCAGAACGAAGTTCTATCTGAGGGGGATTGAGGTACGTAAGATAAGGAAGAGAATGTCTTTGGAACGACCTCGTTCTGAGTTATAACGAAGAAGTTATGGAATCGAGAAGTAAGCATCTCAAATTGGATTTAACACTTAGAAAATTTTTCATGAGTTAGGGCTTGGCGCCGCAGCACCAGATCGAAGAGCCAACCACTGGAAACTAGCACCGTGGCGTGAGAGATAGTAAGGAGGGTGGCACCGCAGCGCCAACCCAGGATGTCAAGCATCTGCGATGTAGTGTGGTACAGCCATGAGAAGAAGAAGAGGGGAACCGGCGCCACAAAGACCGCAAGTGCGAGGAAAGGCACTGATAATGAGCGTTTACTTTTTCAATTATTGCGGGGAAGTGTAAGGGAAGATAAAGAACATAAAGTTCATCGAAAATAACACTTAAACAAATGAATTAAACCTTTAGTAAAGGTTGAACGGAAAGATTAAACGAGATTAAAAGACAAAGAATGTAAATGCGGGTTATGGAACCGATATCTGGGGACCGTAGTCGCGATAAATGAACGTGGGGGATTTCTATGATTGTGATTCCTTAGACATTGAGTAATGAGGGTAATGAATAACATTTAAATTCTGAGATATCCAAAAATATTTGGATTCCGAGAATCGCAGTTTTTAAAATTGTCGGACGACGGAATAACGAAACTTCCAAGGGAAGTTTCGTGAATAGTAAGGAGGTAAGTTGAGGAGGTGTGAAAACTAAATTTAGGGGCGAAATGACTATTTTTCCCCTAGCTTTGAAAATCTATAAAAAGGAAGCTAGATTTCATTTGTTTGAAATTTTGAAAATCCAAGAACATTTGAGTGAGAAAGAGAGAGTTTTCGAATGAGGAAGAAGAGGAAAATGAGGAGGAAAAGCTTGCACGTGAGAAAACGTTGTCCGAAGAAAGTAGATTAAAGAAGAAAGGTATCGAAAACCTAACTTCTGAATTAATTTTCTTTAAGTTTTATATGTTTAAAACACAGCTTCATGAGAATAGGAAGTAAAAGATGTTAGGGATAATTTCATATGGTTGAAATCATGAGAAAAAGAAGAAATAAGAATTAGAAGTTTAGTAAATATATTTCTTAAGGAAGTATAAGTTTTATAATGAATTAGAACGATCTGAGTGAATCATATGAATGATACGGTGAAATAAGTAAGGAATGGTGTTCTATAACATCAAATTCCAAGAAAAAGTGAAATCGTATTCAAAATATCGATTAAAAATGAAGAACGAATGAAGAACACGAAGAACTTAGTTGATGGACAAATTTAAAACCATTGTAGTATAATTGTTGTTGATGGACAAGTTTAAAACCATTGCGTATAAGTTAGATGATTATTTCTTGGTTAGGAACGGTAGAAACGTTCATGAAGAACGGATCGAACTTAGCTATAACGAAGTTATGGACAAATTTTGTAAAAGACGAACGAGAAATAGAAAGTGTGTAAATGAACCCGAATGAGTAGGGTTTCATAAGAAAGTAAGAGAATGTAGAAAACGTGAGTTGTGGACTCAAGAATGAACGAGTTCCGAGCTCGGATGACCGAATTACGGACGACCGAACGAAGTACTTTAAAAACATAAAATGAACGAAGAATGGAGATTAATCCAATCGAATGGCATGTTAACGGATTTAGAATGGAGTTCTGGCTGAGGGGGATTGAAGTGCGCAAGATAAGGAAGAGAATGGCTTTGGAACGACCTCGTTCTGAGTTATAATGAAGAAGTTATGGAATCGAGAAGTAAGCGTCTTAAATTGGATTTAACACTTAGTAAATTTTTCATGAGTTAGGGCTTGGCGCCGCAGCGCCAACCATGCTTTATAAGGTGGCGCCCGCAATTTCAGAATAGGAAACCGACCACTAGAAACTTCGTGTCGCGGTCACGAGCGATAGTAAGGAGGTGGCGTAGCATTGACAAATAAGGATGTCAAGCACTGCAGTGTGGCGCTGCAGCACGAGAAGAAAGAGGGGAACCGGCGTCGCAACGCCGGTACAGGGTAAGGCACAGTAATGAGATTTTAATTGCTCAATTACTGTGGGGAAGTGTAAGGGAAGATAAAGAACATAAAGTTCATCGAAAATAACACTTAAACAAGTGAATTAAACCTTTAGTAAAGGTTGAACGGAAAGATTAAAAGATAAAGAATGTAAATGCGGGTTACGAAACCGATATCCGGGGACCGTAGTCGTGATAAATGAATGTGGGGGATTGCTATGATTGTGATTCCTTAGACATTGAGTGATGAGGGTAATAAATAATGTTTAGATGTTATGTTGTGGTAATAAGAGATAAGTGTAAAGCGTATAGACGTTGTGAACGCAACGCTGTTGCGATGAACAATCGGTCTTAGCATACAGCGAACGGTATGGCTTCGACATTAAGAATGAGTAATGAATGTGGGGTTCATGTAATGGATAACGAAAGTAGTAAGTAAGATATGAATTATTGATAAAGCCGTAACAAATGGTAATAAGATTAATGAAAGTCGAACGTGAGTCGGATAAGAATGAATCCTGAGGTATGACATTTAGTTGTCAGAAAGCCATAAGGAATAAGAAATTACCTTAATGAACATTATAGTTTAATAGTTCAGATCAGTTAGATGAATTTAGGTTATAGTACAATTGTAACCTTTGATGGTTGACATATGGGAGCTGGGCTAAATAATTCCTTCAGAGAGAAAATGTATATATGTAACGACCCCAAAATTCATACAATTCAACTATCGACTTCGGTCGTTAACAATACATTCAACCTCTAATTGTATATCATTAAACGATAATACAACCATTGAAATTTGCGGAATAATTAAAATTTTCTATTACAAACTATTCTCATTCCCAAAACTTTCAACCTTTGCATCTAAATATCTCAGAATCATTTTAATACTACAAGAATTTACATCGCAAAACAATATTACAATACAACATTAATACATTTACCGAAACATTTGACATGGTTTACAAGAATAACAACTTGGATAGGATATTAAATCTTCATGTATCACTTTTGATCAAAATCAATCAAGTAGCACATAAGCGTTACCTTCAATTCTTGAATCAAAAAATGGTTATTTGCAAGAATGAGCTCGACAAATCAAAGAAAATCTAACAGTTTTCATGCATCACGTAGCACATAATAACATGCTCACATATAAGAATAATCATAAAACAAACATAGCATACATTTTGTAGCTCACATAACAATGTCTATAAAGATTGAGTTCCTTACTCAATCAACATTCATAGCTCAATCATCATAGTCATAGATTGACTTTCACATTTCATACTTTTGACATATATAATACATCATACAATAAAATTTTAAAGCAATTCATCATCAAGTTCACAAAGCAAAAAGGAACTAAAAGACTTGCCTTTACCGGCATTTTACCAACACGCTAATACTTCCCGTCCTTGCACAACCTACACTGTATGTGAGATTGGTAATAAATAAAATCAATACTCAATCTCATGGTCAAATTTATTCTAAGACCTTACTTTATCTTATTATCCTTTATAATTTCTTTATAGACATCTAACTATTTTACATACAACTCGATTTTATTTTCATTTTCATCACCACACATGCTAGACTATCGCACTTGTAGTTTAATGTGCGTATATCACACCATTTTATTATACCACTTTGGTTTCAAAAATGCACATTCAACACATTGTTTAATGTTTAATTTTCCTTCAAAAATCAAAAATTTCCCTTTTCGATTTCTTTCCATTATTATTCTTGTATTATCATCTTTTCATACTCAGATATCCAATAATAGCCATTAGTTAGACACTTTGTATACCAAAGTTTAGAAACACTATTACTCTTAGGCATTTTATCGAGCACGTTATGTGCACACATTAACTTATCTCAACTCTTGATCTTAAATGATTAATTATGCATAGATTATGATAACACATATCTATACTCATTACATATGTCAAATCATATTTTTAATCATCAAAATATACCATCACCCAAAATCTTAATTCAAACAGAATTATAAAACTCATCTTCACAATTTCTTTAACAAAACGTTGTTTTCATTTTTAACGTAACTCCGACGTTACATGTCCGTTTTTATTCCTTCTTATATAGAATTAACCCTTACTCAGTGTACTAAGACCTCATCTAGGCCTTAAAGTCAGACCCTTATCCATCTAAACCAGATTCTACAATTCATCAACTAGTCCAGAAATTTTCATTTTTTGGACAGCCTTACTAAACAATTTATTTCGGACATGATCCGGTCCATAATATGGTTCAATCTCGCGAGTCTGTCTAGTAAACTTCTATATCTACAACTTTTCAGTTTAAAGTTTCTTCCGATTCAAAACACACGAATTTAAATGAATTTTTCAAAGTTAGAAACCGTAACAGTTTTGATTTTCTGGGCAGATTGTTTTTCCTTCGAACCAGCCTTACTAAAACACACATTGCAAGAATTCTACAAAGAGTTTTCATGTGATTCAACTTTCAGAATATAGCTTACTTCCATATCTTCGATTTGATATAAAGCTCACTTTCTAACTCATTATACCCAAAGAGGTATGAATTTCACAAGATATGTCCACAATTACACAAAACCTACTAATTTTGTTCTTCAAATTTTCTTTCCATTTCATTTTCTTTCTTTAATCCTCTTGTGTTGATTCTTGATAATCCAAGATTAAATCAATACAAACAAGATTAAGCAAGATTAGAAGTTACCTTCTTCTAGCTTTTTCTTCTTCTTCTTCTTCTTCTTCTTCTTCTTCTTCTTCTAACTCCTCTCAATTCCTCTATTTCTCTCTATCTCTCTCAATTTCTCTTTTTCTCTCATCCACCAAGACTCTTGCTATAAAAAAAACTCTAGGATTTCTTCTTGTGTAACTCCTCATTTGGGTAATAGTTATGTTAATAATTAATATAATAGTAACCCCCACTAATAACATAAGGCTTATGTTACAAAACTCTTACATGCATGACCAATATCACATTAAGCCATCTTAGTAGCATAACCTCACTTTTCCATCATTAGTTAAGCAATCCAATGGTTAGGCTATTCATTATATACTATTATTACTTTACTATGACATATAACATATTTCTAATGTCACACTTAAATAATTTAAAGTTATTTTATTAGTAAAATCAATGAAACTTTAATAATAAAATGCACATCAGTTATAAAATTATCTATCAAATTATAACGCTTAATTAAATTAAGCCATAACAACCAACATCAAATATTTATTATTCAATAAATAAATCAACTAAAATATTTATTTAACTCAAATAAATATTTTAATTAATTATAAAAATCACATTCGTTACATTTTTCTCTCCTTATTAGGATTCCGTCCTCGGAATCACTGAAATCTCCCTTACCTAGTTTTCGTCTCGTCTCTTTTAGAAGTCTATTGTAGAACAACTTTAACGCATTACCTTAACATAGGTTCTATATATATTTTCTGTTCCTCTCAACAATTCTTGAAAATTTTTATTTCATAACATTTACTTAGACTTAACTATATGCTGAGTATTATACATTCTTTAACCCATCAATTATCTTTTATTCAACTTATAAACACTCGGGATATCACATTCACCCCTTCTTCTAAAAATTTCGTCCTCGAAATTTTATTTTTTAATCTTCATTCATTCGATTTATCAAAATAGATTTTACGTTACTCTTCATTTATTCATTGAGTTCTATAACAAAAATCCCTCCTCTAAGGATCTTCCCATCATCACCATAATCTTCACATCTCATTCTTCGAAGAACTTCATATTCTGTCTAGATAATTCATCTATTTCTTTACTTAGTTCATTTACGAATTTATTATAGTTTTCTCAATTCTCCCATCACCACATGTCATATTCTCCAACTTTTCTTTTCTAAGGAATACTCTCCTTTTCACTTCCATCTTGCAGAATAAAAAGAATCTTCCACAATTGTTTAATAATTGGGAAGTAGTATAAATAACTCAGGAATTTAAAAGATTCCAAATCATGTTGAGAGGTCATATGACCTTGAACTCTTCTCTAGGTTTAATAGTGCATCACCACTGTAAACCATCTTTAACAGAATGTTTAGCAATCACACAGACTGAAAACACTCTTTGTAAGTACTCTAGGTGATCAGCCTATCGTACCCCTACGTCGTGCACAACGTATTACATCTTAACTTTGTAATGACTATATGCGTTACTTTCGGAACCATTATCTCCGATAACATGTCCCCTTTTATAGGGTTGTTCACCTCAGCATTTCAACATCTGAATCCGCACCAAAACAATTTGGTTTGGCATAACTTCTCAGGAAATTTCATGAACATCTTTCAATATTAGTCTAGCTGAATCAAATAGCATAGACTTCTACAACAATTCGGACATCAATCGAAATATACATATACACGTATATATATATATATATATATATATTCTCATATCTTAAAGAAACCTCAAAAATCTTTTTATGACGTCATGATACCGCACTATATTTACAGTCCGTTTGAGGATTCCGTCATTTTGTGACTTTGTCATACTACATCATACCATAGTGGGCTGACAATCCTTAGATCACATCCAACACTAAGAAATTCTGCATTGATAACTCCATCGTTTTTATAATATTTGCACCAGGTTCCATGAATCATTAATGATATAAAATACATTTTGATATTTTCAAATCATTTTCGTCTAGCCGAAACAATTAGCATAAACTATTCTTTAAACAGTTCAAAAATCTTTGAAAAGCAGTTTTAGTGATATCATATCTCAACAGGTAATGATGTGTCAGTGTCCCGAAGTCCACACATACACATTTGTCACCATGCGTTGAGAGTAAAAATTTATTTTAAAAAGGCACATAGTGCAAATTTAGCTTGATGTCAAAATTTTTGAAGTCTAGCATAGCTAGAAGATTTGGAAAAACTTATGTCTCCACTTTCTATACTGATCCATTGCTTAATAATTCTATCTATTCCCATAATCCTCAATTCTTCATTCATAACTTAATTATACCCCAGATTCATCAAACTTACACTTTGTTGGAAGTTCATGACTTGCCACAATAATATGAGTTTAAGAACTTATCCTAGTCAGACCATAGGCGTCCATTCGCTGAGGGGTTCAAAACATACCATATTATTATGAGTCATGAACTTACCATATGCATTAGTTTTAAGAACCGCGCCTAATCCTAATAATATATGTCTAATCTTAATAGTTTCTAACTATCAAATATACACATGAGAAAAGAATCACCTTTTCGCCACATATACATTGATAGCGCGACACCAACATTCCAATGATTATCAATATGATAAACTGAGTGCAAGCACAAAACCCTCGCCCATACAAAGATTTGTACAACTCATCCATCACATGAGTCCTCAATTGAAATCCCACCTAACTCTATCTTACTCTTAACTTGCTCTTTGTTCGATACGAATTCCTCATATCACATCATCTATAACTCCTCGTGAGTTATCTCGTACTATTTCATAGTACTCCATCTTCATAGCATTAAGCTATAATTATTCAAACATTACAGACTATCTTTCTTTTATAACTTAAACTGATCACGTCGTGATCTTATTCTATAATCATCTCTCATAAAATTCTTTTGTTAACTCGTGATCGTTTTGTTTTACGATCCCCTTTATTTCCTTTCATTTATGACATTATTCGTTATATTGACTATTGGAGTTAGGTAACTCCCATTTCTTATCTACATATCTCTTCAAGATTCTTCTTTGAATCTTTTTGTTTATATAACAATTCCTGCTTTAAGAATTTCCAACTTCATTTACATTGCTCAACATTCCAATCGAGTTCCACATTTTCATCATACGTATCCATTTTCTACACTTGGTACACATCGAGTCTCTAATAGTTTCAATATGGTACGCTGAGTGGTTTTCCACAAACAACCAACAAACTAGGTTCTGAGTTGCTAGTTCGTATATACATCCGCTCTATGAAGGAATCGTTTAGCCCAGATACCATACATCAACTACTAAAGAGTACAACTGTACCATACTTAACTATAACTTTTATTCATAACTTCTTTATCATTCTCTTCTTATAGACATTGTCTATTTATTATCACCTTACATTCTTATTGTTGGAGCTGCGTAACCCCGTAACTCTGCGAGATTCTTCTTTGAACCCTCTCACGCATGTTTTAATCCTTTCTCTATACATTTCTTAAATTAATTCTTATTATTCAAACTTTATCTAGGCTTATTCTTCATCATTTTCACATCTCTTCTCTAAAGTTATAGCCTAAGGTACTCTTACCTAAGGTTTCTAACCTATCAGCTTTGATACCAACTGTAACGATCCCAAAATTCATGCAATTCAACTATCAACTTTGGTCGTTAACAATACATTCAACCTCTAATTTTACATCATTAAACGATAATACAACCATTGAAATTTGCGGAATAATTAAAATATTCTATTACAAACTATTCTCGTTTCCAAAACTTTCAACCTTTGCATCTAAATATCTCAAAATCATTTTAATACTACAAGAATTTACATCGCAAAACAATATTACAATACAACATTAATACATTTACCGAAACATTTGACATGGTTTACAAGAATAACAACTTGGATAGGATATTAAATCTTCATGTATCACTTTTGATCAAAATCAATCAAGTAGCACATAGCGTTACCTTCAGTTCTTAAATCTGCAAAAATGGTTATTTGCAAGAATGAGCTCGACAGCTCAGCAAAATCTAACAGTTTTCATGCATCACGTAGCACATAATAACATGCTCACATATAAGAATAATCATAAAACAAACATAGCATACATTTTGTAGCTCACATAACAATGTCTATAAAGATTGAGTTCCTTACTCAATCAACATTCATAGCTCAATCATCATAGTCATAGATTGACTTTCACATTTCATACTTTTGACATATATAATACATCATACAATAAAATTTTAAAGCAATTCATCATCAAGTTCACAAAGCAAAAAGGAACTAAAAGACTTGCCTTTACCGGCATTTTACCAACACGCTAATACTTCTCGTCCTTGCAAAACCTACACTGTATGTGAGATTGATAATAAATAAAATCAATACTCAATCTCATGGGTAAATTTATTCTAAGACCTTACTTTATCTTATTATCCTTTATAATGTCTTTATAGACATCTAACTATTTTATATGCAACTCAGTTTTATTTTCATTTTCATCACCACACATGCTAGACTATCGCACTTGTAGTTTAATGTGCGTATATCACACCATTTTATCATACTCAGATATCCAATATTAGCCATTAGTTAGACACTTTGTATACCAAAGTTTAGAAACACTATTACTATTAGGCATTTTATCGAGCACGTTATGTGCACACATTAACTTATCTCAACTCTTGATCTTAAATGATTAATTATGCATAGAATATGATAACACATATCTATACTCATTACATATGTCAAAACATATTTTTAAACATCAAAATATACCATCACCCAAAATCTTAATTCAAACAGAATTATAAAACTTATCTTCACAATTTCTTTAACAAGACATTGTTTTTGTTTTTAACGTAACTCCTTCGTTACATGTCTGTTTTTGTTCCTTCTTGTATAGAATTAACCCTTACTCAGTGTACTACAACCTCATCTAGGCCTTAAATTCAGACCCTTATCCATATAAACTAGATTCTGCAATTCATCAACTAGTTCAGAAAATTTTATTTTCTGGACAGCCTTACTAAACAATTTATTTCGGACATGATCTGGTCCATAATATGGTTCAATCTCGCTATTCTGGCTAGTAAACTTCTATGTCTACAACTTTTCAGTTTAAAGTTTCTTCCGATTCAAAACACACGAATTTATATGAATTTTTCAAAGTCAGAAACCATAACAGTTTTGATTTTCTGGGCAGATTATTTTTCCTTCGGACCAGCCTTACTAAAATAGATATTGCAATAAATCTACAAAGAATTTCCATGTGATTCCACTTTCAGAATATAGCTTACTTCCATATCTTTGATTTGATATAAGGCTCACTTTCTAACTCATTATGCCCAAAGAGGTATGAATTTCACAAGATATGTCCACAATTACTCAAAACCTACGAATTTTGTTCTTCAAATTTTCTTTCCATTTCATTTTCTTTCTTTAATCGTCTTGTTTGATTCTCTATAATCCAAGATTAAATCAATACAAACAAGATTAAGCATGATCTACTACCCTAGAACATAAATCTACCCAAAAAAATCAAAGATTAAATAAGAGTTTAGAATTTACCTTCTTCTAGCTTTTTCTTCTTCTTCTTCTAACTCCTCTCAATTCCTCTATTTCTCTCTGTCTCTCTCAATTTATCTATTTCTCTCTTCCACCAAGACTCTTGCTATAAAAAACTCTAGGATTTCTTCTTGTGTAACTCCTAATTTGGGTAATAGTTATGTTAATAATTAATATAATAGTAACCCCCACTAATAACATAATGCTTATGTTACAAAACTCTTACATGCATGACCAATATCATATTAAGCCATCTTAGTAGCATAACCTCACTTTTCCATCATTAGTTAAGCAATCCAATGGTTAGGCTATTCATTATATACTATTATTACTTTACTATGACATATAACATATTTCTAATGTCACACTTAAATAATTTAAAGTTATTTTATTAGTAAAATCAATTAAACTTTAATAATAAAATGCACATCAATTATAAAATTATCTATCAAATTATAACGCTTAATTAAATTAAGCCATAACAACCAACATCAAATATTTATTATTCAATAAATAAATCAACTAAAATATTTATCTAACTCAAATAAATATTTTAATTAATTATAAAAATCACATTAAGTACATTTTTTCTCTCCTTATTAGGATTCCGTCATCGGAATCACCGAAATCTCCCTTACCTAGTTTTCGTCTCGTCTCTTTTAGAAGTCTATTGTAAAACAACTTCAACGCATTACCTTAACATAGGTTCTATATTTTTTATTCCTCTCAACAATTCTTGAAAATTTGTATTTCATAACATTTACTTAGACTTAACTATATAATGAGTATTATACATTCTTTAACCCATCAATTATATTTTATTCAACTTATAAACACTCGGGATATCACAATATATGAAACTGACAACCGATCTAACTCACTGTGATGGCAATGTAGATGAGACGGGAACTTATTTGTTGGTTGTTTGTGAGGAACCACTCAGAGTACTATATGAACTACTAGCAAAGACGTGATGTGTGCTGAGTCCTAGAGAAGTTATAAGAAGAAGATAAGAATGTAAATCATCAAAGATGATGAACGTATGAGTAAGACATCTCCATATGTCATGAAGCCGTAAACCGGTAGAGAAAGTTGGTCACGTAAACTTAGGTTGAAAGAATGAAAACCCTAAGAAGTAAAGTTAAGTAAACTACTATGTAAGTCAAGTATATGACTAATTGGTGTACGTGTTATTTCCTTTTGTGTTATATAGGGATTTGGAATGAGTAGTTCAGTGTAAGCTGTAGCTGTGTGTAAGACAAGTTTCCTAACTTCATTCATATTTTACATGAATGTTAGTTTCTTAAACTTCTCAGATGTTGAACTTGAGAAGTCTTGTCTATGTGAAAATGTGTGATATTTGTACAAGCTGGTAGTATGTATGAGGCCTTGTGCCACAATTTGAGCACTTCGATGTTTCAATGATATGAACTGTTCTGTGGTTGAACTGTTCAATATGAAAATGTTTTGTTTATACATGAATCATTATTGTTAAGTCTGTGCTAATGATTCTAGCCAGACAAGATGTGTATGAAAAAGGTGGAAGAATAAAAGTATTTTAAAGTGAATATGTTTAATGTTTTAAAATGATAGGAATCAGAATTATTCCTATTATTCAAGCTGCTTCATAACCTTTGTTCGGTTATCGAAGTTATAAAGGAATGTTTAAACTCTTGTAGTTGTTTGTTCAACTGTTATGACTTGTTGGGCAATTGAATGCTCACACTTGTTTTAAATGAAAAACATTTCTAGCGTACGAGTATAAGAACTTAAGGATCCCGTAAAGATCAAGCTGATCGGTATCCAAAAGAAGTCTCATTCATTAGATGAATGAGGGTGAAGATCAAGTGAAGACTTGTAATGTAGAAAGATGAAATTGAACTATAGATTAGTTTAATGAACTGTTATGTATCCTTAGTGGCGGATGAAAGTCACTCGTGTAAGATGTAAATAATAATGTAATTATCATTATTTGTAATGAACAAGGTTATAAGGTATTAGAACCTGGGAATTGAGGATGTATGTTTGGATTAATGATGTGCTCGTGACGTAGGGAATCCGGGTGTGAAGATAGACTGGATTTTGGGGCGTTACAACAACTGCTAATATTGTACAGAAAACTAAGCAGTTATTGTTATCTATAGGGCAGAAGGAGTTTTTGCCCGTTTTACCCTTGTCGACCAATGAAAGGAGTGTTGCTCCAATTGTCAAGGGTGAAGTCCTGGTGGACTGCAGTGATGGAGGGGTTGTCATTGTCCTTCTTTTCCCGAATGATGACCATAACATCTGGGCAATCATCTTCTGGAGTGTATCTGTTTGTATGTTCATCATGGACAGTGATGTGTACGTTTGCCATCATTCTGGTGATTGTTAGGTTTGTAATATTCATGAACGCAATCAAATTGCACAATATAAGCGGAAACGTGATAAAAAAAGAGTTTCAAAATTTTATAAACCATATACCCGGATCATCCTTTATGCACAATTATTAATTAAACAAAAAGATAAAGAATAAGAATCATACCCTTGAAGATTCGAGCTTCCTCAGGTACAAGTTCACCTCCAACTCCTTTCCGCGTTCAACTTGAATCCATCGAGTTTGGTTCCTTCCTTTGATCAACATTAGCCACCCAAGTATTTGGCCTCTAGAGGTGATCCACCAAAGAAGGAGAAAGATTCAAGAAGATGGGTATTTGGCAAAACCTTAGTTTTTCTATCTCTCATAGAAAAGGGTGTACTCTCCCAACTATTAGAATTACGTATTCTGTGAAAACATCAACAACCCCATCTATCCATAATAAGACTCCTCTTATTTATAGATGTGGGCAACCCTCCTTAACAATTAAGGAATTGAGTTTTATTTTAATTAATTAAACTCCTTTAATTAATTAGGCTCCCAATCTTATTAGGAATAATTAATTAAACTCTTTTAATTAATTAGCCTCCTAATCTTATTAGGATATATGAGAGTACTTTTATTAATTAATTCTCAAACTCCTTTAGGAGTTAAATAATAATAATAGTAATAATAATAATAAGACTCCTCTTATTAATTTATATTTAATATTTTGAAATATTAAATAATAAATATTAATCTATTTAATTTATTCTATCACCATAGATTAAATTAAATATACTTAACTTATTATTACGATTATGTCATTAACTTCTTAAATAATTATTCTTTCTTTTATGGTGTGACCCTTTAGGTTCTCCATATTAAACCGATTGTAAATAAATCAATTAGAACATTTATTCTAATTATTAATTTATTTAAATAAATAATATTTATTCTACAATATGGATAAGCCTCCCTAGCGATTAACGACTTTCTAGATAATATAGATTTCAACATTAATCGTAAAAGAACATTTGAGTAAATAGTTACCATACAATTCAATCCTTCCACCTTACAATGTCCCAATTAAATATAAGACATGGAATTATTGTCAAGTCTTATTTTATTTAATATATGTATTTCGACTCTTAAATGCACAACTCCAAATAATGCAAATTAGAAATTCCTTTCTAATTTCATTCTGCATTGGCCAAGGACTACTGTGTTGTCATTTATCGAATCACATAAGATATTTCTCTTCTTTTACTAGAAGTGGTAGATTCTTTATTGATCATACATTATCTACATGTACAACTTATTATACCCAAGCATACCCTTTGATATACCCTAAGGGTCTTACGGAATATGTCGTCTTGGTCTGTCTGAAAAACTTGAGTCTGTTAAGCCCTCTAGTTTTAATTTAGACCCACCATAAATTTTAATCACATCCTTTGTGTTGGTTAAGTACTTTAAGATGTTTTTCATTGTCTTACAGTGATCTTCTCCAGAATATGACCGATCATCATCAGGTCTCGTATATTTCATTATATACATGATTGTCACTCATGTGATCTCTCTTTTCAAGAGTCTATGGGGACTATTAAGAGATATACACTACATGGCTCATCAACATGAGACGTCTCTTGGAGTTTGCCATGCTAAACGACTTTAGTATCAAATGAATATACGTTCATTGGGTTAAGTCGAGTATCCTCTTAAAATCTATCTATATAGATTTGTATCCCCAATTAAAATACTCTTCCCAAATCATTCATGGAGGAATGTTTAGACAACTTTATCTTTACTAATTCTAGCATTGGCATGTCATTCCTTATCCGTAGTGTATCAACATATAATACTAGGAATGTCACGATGCTCCCACTGACCCTTTTATACACACTAGGTTCATTCTTGTTTTTGATAAAATCAAACTCTTTTTATTGTCTCACCAAAACGAATGTTCCATATTTGAGAAGCTTGCTTCAATCTATTTCTCTGAGTGTCTACAACTCTTACCTCATCGTATGTAACTGGATCATCATCTTTATGATGCGTACCTCATCATTATCATCCATAATGAATCCATACCTCCCAGGTATCTTTGGTACTATTCCAGATTTATAATTCGGTTGTGGTATAAAAAGGTCTATCTACAGGTTCCTCTTATTTAACTTATAATGTTTTGTGGTTCTTGAACTCTTCAAGATCTATTATCCTCCCACTAGACCCTTCAATGATAAACATCTTTATCTTAGAAGGCAGCATGTTTCACAACAAATACCTTTTGCTAAGTAGGATTAAAGAACATATACCCTAAACTTACTTTAGGATGTCCCACAAATTTGTACTTGTCAAATGTTGCCCCTAGCTTATCCTTTGAAACCTTTTTTACATAAGTTGGACAACCCATTATCTTAACATACTTAAGATTAAGAATCCTCCTTATCCAGAACTCTTATAGAGTCTTGGGGTCGAATTTTGAGGTTACCTTTTCGTAGATATGCAGCCATTTTTAGGACATTACCCCAGAAGAATACTGGAATGTCAGTAAAATCATTATAGACCGCACCATGTCCAACAAGGTATGATTTTTCCTTTCAGATACATCAATCAATTATTGTGTATCAGGAGGCATCCATTGTGAGCAAACCATTTGAGATGATCTAGAAACTTATTGCACAAGTATTTATTTCTTGATCTAATCAAAGAATCTTAATACTTTGCCAATTTTTCTTTGAACCTTTCAAATAATTTATACTTGTATTTCATCAAATACAAACATTCAACTCTTTGAATGATCATCTCCTTTTCTTATACTAGTTTATTCAATTTGCAAAATAATTTTTCACGTAAGTCAAGTACACAAAATCCATTAAGTAATATTCCAGTTCTATAAAAACATTATTATTATAAATAGAACAAATAAATTTCTTAAATATAATACCAAAGGTTTCATTGTCCAACAACAAAATGAAAAAAATATTTTTAACGAGAACTGGAATACAATAACAACTTATTGACTTAATAGACATGCACATAGGCAATGCAAAACAATAAGTTCCTATGGCTAATGTAGCAACATTTGCTTCATTTCTCACACATAGGATTACTTATCTTTGTTTAGCTTTCTACTTCTGCTTGGTCCCTTCATAAATCTATATTTATGATAACCAAAGTCTGTATCCAATACCCAAGTAGAACCTTGACTTAAAGAAAACTTTATTTTAAATTCTGAACAAAATTGTATTTGTAGCCGAAACTTCACTAAACTTCTTCTAGTTAGCATTTGCAAGATGCTTATTGCAGTTTCTTTCCAGTGTCCAGGCTTATTGCAGTGGAAGCAAACTCATTTGCTATCCGTATCAGTTTTGTTCTTATTATCCTTTGTTTTTGCCTTTTCTATTTTCCTTCTTAGAATCGTTCTTCTTTGACCCCTACTAGTAAGACTTGGTCTTTCTTTGTTGGAAAGTGACTCTCATCATTTTTCAACATGTTAAGCAAATCAGCGAAGCTGATATCTATCTTGTTCATATGAAAAATTCATAACAATTATGAAAGGAGTCCGGGAGTGAGTGCAGGATCAAATCTTGACTCAACTCTCCATCCATGACAAAAACTATTGTCCTAATTATTCAATCAAATTGATCATGTTAAGGACTTTTATCTTTACTGTAGTGTCATCAGTCATTCTAGATCGGAAGAGTTCCTTAGATATCTGATATCTATCAGTCCTACTTTTCTCACCATCAACTACTTGATGTGCAGGAGTATAATAGGAACATCCATAGTTTCATGCTGACGCTGAAGCTCGTTACTCATAGATACAAGCATGATGCATTGAGCCAACTGTGCATCATCTTGCCACTTTCTAAAAGTAGCAATCTCTTCCTCAGAGGCATTGTCTGCAACCATTGCAGGGATAGACGTATTAAAGACATAAGATAGCTTTTCAGCTGTGAGAACTATTCTCAATTACCTTAACCAATCCGTTTAATTCGGTCTGGTTAATTTAACATCTAATATGCTACGCAGTGATAGTAATTTTAGACATTGTAAAATTCTGTAAATAAATTTGAAATTAACAACATTTTAACATACATTCTTTTATTAATTACCAAAATAAATTTGGTCTTGTTTTAAATTGATATCTCCCACTATTTTCTTCAAACTATATTACCCTTAATATATATTGTTCGGCAATATCTAATTAAAAATATGTTAGTGAGAATAATGATCCCATTTCAAATGTATATAGCCTTGTGTGTGCACAACAAACTATATATAAATAAATAGGTAGACAACTCTTGTCAATTACATCAACTATGTAACTCCTTGTATTTTACCTCTTAGATTATTTTGATCAAGTGGTGGCACATCCGAATCAAAATTATCTAAGTTAAGTCCAACCTAGCACTCCATATATTCAAAAAAGAAAAATATTGTCCTTGTGGTGACACAACAAAACAACATTGTTCAATTTTCTTTATTAGCATCTTTAATATCCGAGATTTCTATGTAATTTAACAATTAACAATAAACGAACTTATGTGAAACTCTTGTGTGATTTCATTTATTAGATGTATATGTGTTACGTTAAGATATGTGATGAGATGTATTTAAATGGTTGATTTAGTTTTATTTAACTATTTAAATTGTTTAAGTAAGGAATTAATTCTATTTATTATGTGGGTTGGTATTAAATCATGAACTGGAGTTCGGAACGGAATTTAGAGACGCGGACTGCATATTCGAGTTCGAAACGTCAAAATTAGTCAGGATGGACTAAAGCCACAAAAAAGTGTCACGATTGACTTTTTAGTCAAAGTCACCCGGTTGACTTTTTTGAGGAAAAAGTCAACTACGAATTTCGGAGGCTAATTTGACGAAATGGATAGCCCATGACGTCCGGAACGTCAAAATAGTAAGAATTGATATTAGTATCGAAACGTTTGGCTACGGAGGGTAAAATGGTCAAAATAGTGTATTAAACGATTAAATTGATTATAGTAATATTTAAATATAAAAGTGCAGCAACCGTGGGGCCCACGTGACAACCAAATTGGGACAAGAGAGAGGAATATTCATATTATAAGGTAATGTGGGGGGACGGAGTTACAACCGTTTACAATCCAAGACCTTTTCTTTCTCTAACCCCCACCTCATACTAAATTGAATTTATACAATATACTTATTACATATAACTTATATTGGAGATGGAAGGGTTGGAACATCAATTGGTTATCATGTTCTACATATACTCCCTATCCATTTTTTTTCCTTTTTGTAAAAAAAAATCCTACCGTGAGTGAAATTGAGAGTGAGAGATGAAAGAGCTTGAGAGGGTGGCGAATTCTGAAGTTTTCAGAAGAAAATCAACCAAGGAGCATCATTGCAGGAATTCGAGTAAGAGGAATTCATCAAAGAGGTAAGCCATGAAAATTTTTTCATGTTCTTAAGTAAAAATGAGAGAATATGCTTATGAGACTTTTTGCAAATGATTTATTTTGGACCTTGTGATGCCATGCTACTATTAGTTGTTGATATGTGGATGTTAAGAACGAAAGTTCTGGTTTAATCATGCTTCAATATCATAGAGAATCAAGAAATTATGTCTTGCATGCTAAATATTTGATAATATGACTCAATGATGCTAATTTGATCATATCATGGAAATTTAGTGAGTTTAATTGTTATGAAATGTGAAAACATGTAAGAGTAGATGATCTGGACATTAGGAACAATTTAATTGCATGCTAGAAACAAAAACATTATTTTTATCAAAGGTTGTTAAAAAATGTAATCTGTGATTTTCGGGTTTTTCGGAGCCTTGGATTCGTGGTTTATATGACCCGATTAACATATGTAATAATTTTATAAAATAGTATGTAGTATGAAGTCTAATATGTCCAAATTTCATTAGAATCAGAGTTATAATGTGTAAGTTATGAAAATCGTAAGCAAGCATGTTCATATCAAAATCTGCAGAAAATCTGGAATTTCCAGATTTTTTCCAAGTATAGAACTAGTGCTGGCACACTTTTCTATACAGTTGGTTTATGGTCTTAGCATGCTAGTTTCATGAATGTTATATTTTTGTAAAATACCTTGTTGTATGAAGTTTATTGTGTCCAAGTATCATGGTCATATCGTCTGTAGATTAGTGGGAATAAAATCGCAAAAGTGGCTGCAAGAAAAGAAAATTTGATGTCTTTCTTGGGACTGTTTGGATAAGTCTGTCTCGGGGGCATTTTTGTCCACTGTTTTGTACTTTAAAAATTCTGGAATAATTTGGAGTATTAATATAAGAAGATATGAAGGTCCTGTAAAACTTTGAGAATTTGTGGCCATACGGTTTGAGAGTTATGGATTTTACGGTTAAGGACACTATTTGAAAAGATATCTGAATAACTCTCTGTGTATAAATCCAACAATTACGAAATGTTTACTGGAAGTACATATATATAACAGGAGTTAACCCTGAAAATTTTAGAATTTTTGGAGCTAATCTCGATTTATGAAAAATCTGAAAATATTTGGCTATTATGGGCTATTTAAAAATAGTAGATGGATTTTAAAATTTTCGGGAAAAATATATGTTCAATGTGGGACTATATTCTACAAAATCCCAAAAAAGAAATATTTTTGAGACTGATTTGGTATTTTTCATATAAATGATGTTATATGGATAAATGAGTTTAATTAAATATGTGATGTCATAATTATGGAAAATGAGGTTTTTCGACTTGAAACCCTTAAGCATATTTTATGCAGATTTTTGATGGAGGTTTTGATCCGAAAAATGTCAGAAATTTATGTTTTCTAGATTCTTTTATTTAACCACGTGGCCAATACGTAGCAACATGTTATGTAATTGAATTGTATTTGAATACGTGTGAGTTTAATCGTCTTATTAAAATAAAAGGGAACTATTACACTTCAAAGTGGTGTTCGAGAACCAAATTGTTTAACGTGACATATGTGAATAGGTTACGTGAAGGGCTAGTACATAGCGGTAATTGTAGAAGATGTATCAGGCAAGTTTCCTAACTTTATTCACTTTATTGCAGGGATGTAAGTTCCCTTAACTTGTACAATTTATCATTTTGTACATGTCTCTTATATTGTAAGTTATAACTTGTACAAACTTATATATAGTGCAAGTTCTATTGATGATTACTCAATTATTAATTCAGTTGTGTATGCTTTAAAGTTCTTAATTATTTATGAACTGCTTTCAAGAATGCGATCTGGCCATTTGTTTCGGTTAGATATTATAGATGTGAAATGTTGTATTATTTGAACTATTTCAAATTCATTGTAGCTATTTAAGTCTACCAATCCAAATTGCTTTGGTGCGGTCTCGCATGAAACTAAGATGAACATACCGGATAACAGGGTAACTGATGTCGGGCATATAGTCCCATTTACACTTATGCGTTTAAACTTTATACGTGTGCACAATGTAAGGTACGATAAGCTGATCACCTAGAGTACTTGCAAAGACTGTTCACAATCTATTTGATTATTAAACCGTCTGATGGTTTTCGATGAAACAAAATAATGTTCAGGGTATCTAACACCCCTTAGTATGCTATTGAGAATTCCAGAACTCTTATCTTGATATTCCAGTTTATCTCTTGATATCTATTTCAACTGTTGAGAAATATTCATACTAATGCTTTTACTTCTGATGTATGTTCTCAGACTACTTTATAAACTTACTTGGCAATTTGTGCTCATTCTTGCTTAAACCTTTCAGTAAGGCTTATAACGCTGAGGGCTCGGGCAAGGACAAGGAAAAGTCTAAGATGAAATGATGGGAGTTATTTATGTAATAAGTATTTTTCCTCATATGATGTAATGTAGCGATAAACGCTAAGTTTAAGTTTCAGTTTATTAAAGGTTGTAAAGACTTGGGATTTTATTTTGAATAAGTATGTAATAGTTAATATTATTATTATTATTATTATTATTAGAGTTACTTAGATAGATGATGATGTATGTTGTATCGTGAACACCATGTCCTGTAATCGATGTTACACGGATTTGGGGGCTTCACAACATCAAACGTGATAAAATTAACATCTCAAAGAATTAAGATAAGCCTTGTGATGACACAACAAACTTATAATAATTAATTGATACTCTATTATTTTTATCATGCTAGAAGGTGACGTTAGATATTCCAAATATCTTTGAATGCTTAGGACTTAATATAAAATATTTGAGGGGTTTGTTATTAATTTGTCTCATCTTGTTTAGCGCGCATGCACATATATAAATATATATAAAATACGTGTCATATTAATTAACATACGAAGCATGTTTGCATAATATAATATAATATATATAGTATAAGCATGCACATATAGAATACTATATTCTACCCGGATTGATTATGGACTTTTATTCTAGTTTGGTTCACTAGAGCCATCAAGTGAACCAAAAAGTCAAACCCTAGGGGTGCAAGAATTAATATTTAAATATAACTATTACATTTAAACCCGGGCTCCATTACAAGCGGGTCTTCAAGCGCTCATTGCTCCTTGATCTCCAATTCTTCAAAATTAATTCTAACTATTTCTATTACAAAACAATTTAAAATAAATAGAAACCTTGATCAGCAGTCAAGGAGAAGTACATAGGAGGGAATTAGAATTTATATTAAGAAAAAATTAGAGAAGACGAGGTACGCAGACCCCATTTAATAAAACTCATACATTCATGCATCCAACTAAAATAAAATCCAATCACATTGGTCAATAGTCCATAATCAATCCCATTAATTATTATACACATCACCATATACATCAATAAATAGCATTCATCTCATGAATAATAAACATTCAATATATATATTGATATCATTTAATTGGCAAATTTAGTTAGCATAAAATCTAGTTTTGAATCAAAATAAACTCCTTTATTTTAATCCAAATTTAAATCAAAATAAATCTTTTATTTTAATTTATCCAATTTTGAATAAAATAAACTATTTTATTTTAATCAAATTCTTTAATAAAAATAAACTCATTTATTTTAATTAAATATGGAATCCAATTCCAAGTTAAAAAAATCATTTATTAAAGGAAACACAGATTCTCTTTCCTATTCACAAATAAACTCTTTTATTTTGAATAATATGAAATATTATTCCATATCTAAATAAACTCATTTATTTAAGGAAATACGGATTCCCTTTACTATTCACAAATAAACTCTTTTATTTTGAATAATATGAAATCTTATTTCATATCTAAATAAACTTCTTTATTTAATGAAACATAGAATCCAATTTCAACTCCAATTAGTTATCATGGAATCCAATTCCAACTCTAATTAGTTAGCATGAAATCCAATTTTAAGATTAAAATAAATTTTTATTTTAAGATTAAAATAAACTTTTATTCTAGTTATAAAATTATTAAGAATAATATATATATATATATAATAATAAATGCAGTTAAAAATAATATTATATATATATATATATATATTATTAAATATATATTATAAATAATATAATACTTATGAGATATATATATATATATATATATATATATATATACTCCGGGATCTGTAAAGGATCCTTACTTTCTTAAATTGAGGACTTTTTTTTTTTTTTTTTTTTTAAAACAACAAAAAAAAAGTTTAATATTATGGGCCCGAAATTTTTATATAATACGATGTTTTGGATGTGATTTGGATACGTATAACAAAATAGGTATATACGATGCATGCGCATCGTACATACATTTTTTGTATAGGTATCCAAATTACGCCTAAAATCTTGTATAATGAAAAAATTTGGGTTCCATAAATATTAAACTTTTTTTGTTTTTTAAAAAAAACAAAAAAAAAAGCAAAACAAAAAAGTTCCTCATTTAAGAAAAGTAAGGATCCTTTACTTGACCATTTATATATATATATATATATATATATATATATATATATATATATATATATATAAGTTAACGGAGAACTTCTATAAGATTCATGATTACCATATTTTCTGTACTGTAATTCACATAATAATATGCATCCAGATTACTATATAGATATTACTTCAGTAATATAAACAGTAACGCGAATCAGGTGTAGCGAAAAACAGTAACCTTTTTTTATTTTAAATAAATTTTATACAACAAAATTATGTCCAATTCAATTGTTCTAAACACATATCAACATACATATCAAATTTTAACAATTAATAATTCACATAAAGGTTTGACTCTGATACCACTGTTAGGTTTTTAATATTCATGAACGCAATCAAATTGCACAAAGTAAGCGGAAACGTGATAAAAAAAAGAGTTTCAAAATTTTACAAACCATATACCCGGATAATCCTTTATGCACAATTATTAATTAAACAAAAAGATAAAGAATAAGAATCATACTCTTGAAGATTCGAGCTTCCTCAAGTACAAGTTCACCTCTAAAACTTTTTCGCGTTCAACTTGAATCCATCGGGTTTGGTTCTTTCCTTTGATCAACATTAGCCACCCAAGTGTTTGGCTTCTAGAGGTGATCCACCAAAGAAGAAGAAAGATTCAAGAAGATGGTTATTTGGAAAAACCCTAGTTTTTCTAACTCTCATAGAAAAGGGTATACTCTCCCAACTATTGGAATTACGTATTCTGTGAAAACATCAACAACCTCATCCATCCATAATAAGACTCTTCTTATTTATAGATGTGGGCAACCCTCCTTAACAATTAAGGAATTGAGTTTTATTTTAATTAATTAAACTCCTTTAATTAATTAGGCTCTCAATCTTATTAGGAATAATTAATTAAACTCTTTTAATTAATTAGCCTCCTAATCTTATTAGGATATATGAGAGTACTTTTATTAATTAATTCTCAAAATCCTTTAGGAGTTAAATAATAGTAATAGTAATAATAATAAGACTCGATAGTTCATGATTGTGTATAAGTGAAGGTTACTCGATTCTGGGGAAATGTGTGTAAAGTTTAATGTATAAACAATCTATGTTTATATCTTCCGCAAACAGTTGTAGAAATAGCGAACCGGATCCATGGCGATTCGAGACCCGGATTCGGGGGCGCCCTGATTAATATCAAAGGCATTGGTTATGAAGCTTAGGTAGCAATACACGAGACCAATAACCGCAGATGATTAGGATAAATACTAACTCACATAGAGTTAGTTGAAGAATCTCGCAGGTCAAAGAGTTAGGTTTAAGTATGGTACCATTGTACTTTCGAAACTAGTTGATGTATGGTATATCTGGGCTAAGCGATTCCTTCATAGAAGCGGAGGTATATCTGAACTAGCAACTCGGAACCTAGTTTGTTGGTTGTTTGTGGGAAACCACTCAGCGTACCATATTGAAAACTGTTAAAGACTCGATGTGTACCAAGTATAGGAAGTGGATAGATAGAGTCTAAGAGATTACAAGTGTAAGGATGGGAGATCGTAAAACAAAGCGATCACAGAATAGCAATGAATCGTAATATATACGATGAGATCACTCCGTGATCTGATAAGATTATGGTATGAAGAAAGATCAAGAGAATGATGAAAAGTTACAGCAAGATTGTTGTGTATGAATTGTACTATAAATTGGTACACAGATCCAAAGTGAGAATTATGAATCTGAATTAAATTCATTATGGAGAAGGGGTTAGTGTTAGGTGGGGATTCAATTGAGGACTCATGTCGGCAAATTGAGTTGTATGATTCTTCGTATGGGAGCCGAATTGTACTTGGTGTAAAAACCACTTAGTTTACGCAATCGATAATCATTGAAATGTTTATGTCGCGTTATTTGCTATATGCATGTTCAGAGGGTGATTCCTTTCTCATGTGTATAACAGGTAGATATGTCATAGATAGAGGATATAAGGTTAAGTACGAGTTCTTAAAACTCATACTTATGGTACGTTCGTGACTCATGATTATATGAAATGTTTATGGACCCCTCAGCGAATGGACGCCTATGGTCTGACTAGGATAAGTTCTTAAACTCATATGATTGTGGCAAGTTCCTGAACTCATAATGTGTGGTAAGTTTGATGAACTGGGGTATAGCTAAGTGTGAATGGAGCATTGAGGATTATATAAATAGATAGATCTATTAAGAAATGGATCAGTAGACAAAGTGAAGTTGATGATGGAAGCATAGGTATTCCAAATCTTCTAGCTATGCTAGACTTGAATTTTGACATCAAGCTAAATCGCATCTATGTGCTTTTGAAAAATGAATTTTATTCTCAACTCCACGATGATTATTGTGTATGTGTGGACTTGGACCCATCGACACCTCGTTACTGTTGAGATGATAAAAGCGATTTGCAAAGATTTTTGAAACGATTTAAAAATGATCTATGCTACTTATTTCGGCTGAGACGCGAATGATTTGAAGTATCAAAAGTTGTTTTTATTTATCACTTATGTACCATGCAACCTGGTGCAGAGATGATAAAAAAAATGATGGAGTCATCAATGCAGTATTACTTAGTGTTAGATGTGATCTCAGGATCGTCAACCCACTATGGTATGATGTAGTATGATAAAATCACCAAATGACGGAATCCTCAATGGATCAGTAAATACGATCTTGACATCATGACCTCATTCTCGAAAAATGTTTTCAAAATTTTAATTTGCCAGCGAGGTTAGGCTATACTTAAATAATTCTATTGAACTGAATTATCGATATGAGTCTATGCTATTCGATTCAGCTAGACTAATGTTTATGAAAACTCTAAGTGTTCCTTGAAAGAAATTTCCCGAACCAAATTGTTTTGGTGCGGAATCCTATACTAAGTCTGAGGTGAACAACCCTGAAAATGGGGATATACTAATTGGATAGAATATTCCAATTTAAGGACGCATATAGTCGTTCGGATTACTAAGGTACAATAGTGATCATCTAAAGTACCGAAATCGGTGGTTTACCTTCTTCGTGATTGTAAACATACCATTAAAGAAATGTTTAAGAGGTAGAGTACCTTTCTTTCTTAATTGAAAGAGGTAGCGGTAGAAATACCCTAAACCTCGGAGTTCAAAGTTCATAATTTTATGATCCCTCGAATGAGATATGAAAAGTTTTTTTTTTTTTTTTAACTCTTCAGAGTAATGTTGTGGTAGAATGTGATGATGGATATGAAATAGTATAAACTCGTTGCGTACGAGTAGAATCTGAGATCATTAAATAAAGGTTATTATGACAACCTAGTTTTGATGAATGTTTAGAAGATGTAAACTCCTAGTGAGTAGTTATGGTGAAATGTGATAATAGATGAGAAATCCTCGAATGAGGAAATTGTAAAGGTTAAATTGAAAACCTAGTTTGATCGAGAGAATGAGCGAGAGATTAGGATGCTTTAATTTGAGGATGAAATTCTTAGAAGAATGGGTGAATGTGACAACTTAGAGAAATTAAAAATTATTAAAATCTTAAATGATTGGTTTAAGGTCAAATAATAGACCTAGATGTAAAATAAGTGAATGTGTTTGATGTTTTCGAGAAAAGGAATTTTGAGCATTTAAAATTTCTTTTAGTGAATTATTCGAGGATTAAGGGCATATGTGTATATATTCAAGATTACGGTATCATGTATACGAGAATGTGGTTAAGGGTCAAGTGTTGACGAGATAAATTATATCTAGTGTCAAACCCTAATAGTATATATTAAAAGCGTTCACGTTCGATTATAAAATTATTACGTTTTATAAGAAACCCTAGAATTGATTACGAAACACTAATTTCGATTCCGGAATCAAAACCCTAATTCGATATTTGAAAACCCTAATCCGAGAAATTATTGGATAAGTATAATGCTTAAGTGCTATTAATTATAATATTAATTAGGGTAAAGCTTAATTAATTAGCAAATCCTAATTTGGAATTTTTGAACCCTAATTGTTACATTAGGAACCCTAATGTACGATTATGGAATTAATTGCTAAACTAGCAATATTAATTAGGAAATATTAATCCTAATCGAGTTAAAGTCATAATGTAATTGAGAAATTATATTATAATTTGAGTATGTTATGTTATATTTTATATAATTTATATATCAAATATGGGTTATATAAATTATAGGATTCCAAGAGGGTAAAATAAATTAAGGAGATTTATGTAGTAACTTATTTGATTAAATTAAGTTACTAAGATTGAAATAATTAAATAACTTAAAAAATATGGAAGTGAATTATAAAAGTTAAGGAGAATTGTTAAAGAGTTAAGAAAACCTTAGGGTTAAAAAGTTAATATTTGAAACTTAAGAAAATATCTTAAGGAATATGCTAAGGAATAAAGAATATTACGAGAATATGCTAAGAATATGTCAAGGGTGATTTGCAAGCTTTTAAAGACTAGGAGGAAGACTAGAGAAGATTTAAGTTGGGTGACTAACTTATAAAAATTGAAAGTAACTTCTATATAAGCAAAATCAAATTTTACTTATATTCATTTTAGCCAAATTGGCTAAGTTTAGAGAGAGAGAGAGAGAGAGAGAGAGAGAGAGAAGATGAGCTAGGATTATCATGTAACAAGCCAAGAACAACACCCCAAGATCCATGTCATATCTTTGAAGAAGAAAGAAAATCAAAGCAAGGTATAAGAATTCTTAAACACAAAACTCTAATTAGTTTATGTGTTTGATTTTTTCATCAAAATAATGAGTTTTGATCTTCAAAACACTAGATCTACATGATTTAGAGTGTTTTATGTGTGGATCTATCTATTTTATGTTTCAAAAGATAGATCAAAAGCAAGAAAAGTGAAGCTAGGTTTTTAAGGTGTAGGAAATCTTATTTTTCTTACTCTTGAATGTGTTTAATCTTGTATTTGATTTTTGGTTATTTTGAACCATGAAGTTTATGATCCTGAACATGAGAACTATAGATCTACATGATATATGATGTTTTATGGTTAGATCATGCCATTTTTAGGGTCGACAAGCTTGATCAAGAGAAAGAAAAGTAAAACAGTTTTTTTTAAAATGAATTGGTAACTGCTACCCCTAAACAGTAAATTCCGAATTTGTTTGGATGGTCTAAAAATTCTGGACTTTTGATATGTTGTAGTACACTCAATAAGCTTTCCATAGACTCCAAAACGGACTAAATCCGACATCGGAGGAGAGAGTTATGAAATTTCTCCCAAACTACTCAAAGTTAAGAAAACTGTTAGAAGGACAGTTTTGAATAGCCACTTCCGGGCTAATTTCTGGGAGCTTAACATGTCCAAATATGGATTGTGATAGATGAAAACTGTAGTTCGGAAAGATAGGAATCCAACAAAATTGACGGATCATTAATCGGAGTTATAGATTTCATTTTATTTAAGTTTTGGTAAAGGACTCCAAAACTGCATATGTGCAAAAAGTTTCTGGCCAAACTTTTCCGAGGGCTGTTTTGGACATTTAGTTAATGAGAAAAATTACAGGCTTTTGGGAAATGAAAATATATGGTAATATGTAGCTCGTGTCCAAAAATGAGCTAATTCCGGCTTAAAACGACCAAGTTATGACCATTTCAATTTTTGTGATTTTCCGACGGAAATCGCTATAACCGGAGTTCTACAACTCCGATTGCATGAAAATTTAAAATGGACCATCACGTTAACATATATAAGGTTATGTCAAAAGATGGGCATCTCTGGAGTTAAGCACGAGGTAGCTAATTTTCTTAAGTCACGCACTAATTATGATTTTTGAAAAATAGTAAAAGAAATTGAAAAATTACGGAAAAATATTTTTATGTATGAAATACATGTATATATGTTTGACCAAAGGATAAAAAATAATAAGTTGATTTGGTATTTTTCGTGAAAAAGAATAGTGATTTCGGATACCAAAAATAAAATCCGTCTTCTTGAAATGGTATTTCGGTTTACTAAGATGTTATCTAATTTACTAGGATAACATATAAAATGAATAACTTATAAGTATAAGTTATGATGTGATTATAAGAATATCAAGGTATAATAATAATATTAAGACTTAAAACTAATGTCTAATACTTAACTATATGTTATGACTAACCGAAAGATCTATTATAGGTTTTATATCTTTGTATAGGCGATAGGATTATGTGTTTAAGTTATTTTATAACTTGGTGATGATATTATTCTAATATTGGAGATCTATATTATTAATATTAGGTCTTCAAGAGAAGCGTATTATATTGTGTTTCTGTAATCAATCAGCAGTTCGAGGCAAGTTTTTTCAAGTTCTTTTTACTTAAACTCTTTTAAGAGTGGTTTTAGATGAATATGCTTATGAATTGTACTCTGTACATATTGCATGTATTCATCGTATATGAAAGGTCGATCACCTTCATTACCAATCGATTCGAGATATAATTGTTATGTTCATTTTCAATGTTCATTCAAATTTTTGAAATTTTGTTCATGCTAATTCACAACTACATTGTGAAGGATAGCCACTTATTATTCAAACTCTTTCAATCATGATATATCTTTACCTTGTTTTTTTAAACTTGTCGGGCAACTTTCATGCTCACCCTTGCTATATCATGATAAAACATTGCGAGATAAAAGCGAATCTGACGAATCTGAAAAAAAGGATAATGCCAAGTTCACTTGATACGAATGTGAAGTTAAGTTGTAAAGTATATGTTGAAGAATAGTATTGTCATGTGCTAGATAGTTCATGATTGTGTATAAGTGAAGGTTACTCGATTCTGGGGAAATGTGTGTAAAGTTTAATGTATAAACAATCTATGTTTATATCTTCCGCAAACAGTTGTAGAAATAGCGAACCGGATCCGCGGCGATTCGGGACCCGGATTTAGGGATGCTACAGTTGCTCACCTCCAAGGCATGAAAACTGACCGGCTCAACTTCTGAATTGAAACTGATTAGTGGTATGTCACCTTGTTCAGGACATTCCGGCTCAGCATCGACAGTGACTAGGCTATTGTTGATAATGTATTTAAGTTATTGATGAAGGGTGGAGGGGACGACCCCGGCCATATGAATCCACGGTCTTCCCAAGACCAGGTTGTATCCTATATCTATTTTGAGCACGTGAAAAGATATGCAGAATGTATGTGGACCAATCTCCACGGGCAGCTCAATCTCTCTAACAACGTTTTGTCGGGATCCGTTGAAAGCTTTAATGATTGTATGGCTTTTTCAAATTCTGTTGAGATTGATATTTATCTTCACCAAAGTGGCGTAAGAACAGATATTCAAAGATGACCCTCCATCTATCAAAACTCCTCCCACCATGTATCCGAAAGATAAAACCGCTATGTGCAACGACTTGCAATGACCGGTCACTTCGGGAGGTATATCTTCATCAGTGAAAGATATCACATTGTTGTTAAAAATGTGTTCCACCAGATGCTGGAAATTCTCAACATCTATTGACTTAGGAAGTTGGGCTTCTTCCAACACCCTGAGCAAGACATTCCAATGATCTTCGGACAAGAAAACTTGTTGATCGATTTCACAATCAAAACATATGTGCAAGTATACATGGTCAACAAGTAATAAAGTGAAAGTAAAGTATCATTCGCACGAGGAATTATTTAATAAAATTCACCAAGTACTAGTTCTTAACCAAACTAATTTTATTTAAACAACTACAATTTGTGATTTTTCTAATTAAGAAAAATAAATTAACTAAATAAACTAGATTACTTTATAAATGAATTTCAAATAAATAAAGATCAAGACTACAATATCCCCAATTATGAGCTATAAACCAATTATCCAACTATCCAAATTATTACGCCACCTGAATTGTTAACAGGAATTCTAGTTGTTAAAAGCCCTTTCCCAAGTGAACAAATAACTTTTATTCAATTCAATTAATCCTGGGATATTCTTATGCAGAATAATTAACCAAACCCGTTAAGTTTCAATTCCCAATTCGTTACATGCAGTGAACAAATATTCATATTCAATTCACGACCCTAATTATTCATCTCTTGCAAATAATTAAGCATACATGTTATCATGTCCAGTTCCAACCCTAGATTTCATCTCACGAATCCTTCTACAGTAACACGGTAATTAATGGCCAAATAATTAATCAATACGCACAAGACATGATAAATAATTCACCTTAACATAAATAATTGGAATAAATTAAATAATTAATTCATAGACATAAAAGGTTCAATTTGTAGTCTTAATAAAAGAAATTTAGTTCATTGTCATTAAATTAAAATAAAGAATCCACAATTGAATAGACATTAAAAGATAAAAGTAAGAGAAGAGAAGAGAATAGAATCTGTTGTCAGCAAATCTCCATCTTCATCAAGCTCCTGCTCTTGGTCTTCAATGGTCTCCAAGTTGCTTCAATCTCCAAAACTAATAAGAACTAGGGTTTATGTTCTAATCTAATGGCGTGTATCTCTAATCTAATCTATGCAATCCCCCTTTATTGTATGCCTTAAATAATGTATTTATAGGTTACAAGTCTAATTTTTAGCTTAGAAACAAACCCAATCCTATTTGGAGTCAAAAAAGTATCAAAATTCGCCCCAAAATGCGTCCAAGCTTGACCAAACGCTTTCCCAGCACCCCGATGCTGGGAACGGCACTGGCACACTGCTTCCTAGCTCCCCGGCGCTGGGCATAGGCCTTGTTTGGGAACCCAAGCGCTAGCCTCATTTCTGGAAATTTTCTGCTCTGACGTCCTTTGGAAAAATGGTTATAACTTCTTCGTACGAACTTTGATTTCGATGATTCAAGATGTTCTGGAAAGAGGAGACGTAGATCTACAACTTTCCGTCTTTGAGGTTTTTGAAATTAGGTCTGGAACAATGCTGAAATTGGCTTTGAAGTGGCTGCTATGTAAATGATAAGCCAAAAACGCGCATCTAGCCACCCCAAACGTCGATCCACGTAACTTTTATCTCAATTCCTACAAAACAACATAAAATATACATGAATAGACACAAACACTTAAAAACTTCCAAAAGATTAAGATCAAATGCACTCGATTCATGGGTATAAAACTCACTCATCAAATATCTCCAAACTTAAACCTTTGTTTGTCCTCAAGCAAAAACACAAAAGAACTAAAAATAGACAACGTAACTCAACTACGTGAATGCATATGCATGATCTACTTCCTAATATACCTACAAATCCAGTAATAAATCAGTTTGATATATAGCAACAAGCCTCAAAGATACCAATGATACTTAAACAATATATCCAATCAAATCAAAGTCCATAACTCTAACCAGTTAGTCAATCCAAACCTGTCATCACCCATGTTGTGTGTGTGTGCTTGTTAACCATTCTAACCAACCACAGTTCAAAATAATCACATAACAAACTTCTTAGAAGGAAAATTTCAGTTCCAATTCAATTACTTTTGTGAACATGACAACTCCAGTTAAAACTAAGCAATTACCAAGTCTAAGGATAAATAAAGGATTTATTTATACTTTTATTCAACCACGAGGGCATTTTTTTGCTCTTTCTCATGTTTTATTCATTTTTATTTTTCTCATTGCTTTGCAATGTCTTATTCCCTTAGGCTTTTCAATGCTACCTTAACGAGCTTTCGACCAATGACTCCCAGGCCATTAAGACCTTAGGACGCTAGGTGTAAAGACATTCCCCTCGGGCTTACTTACTCAAGTAACAAAGGCCACAAAACTAGACAAGCTTGCCACGATGTTTATTCATTTTTTTCTGGATTTTCTATTTTTTTTTCTTTTCATCATTTCTTTTTTTCTTTTTTCTTTTTTTTCCTTTTTTTTCATTTTTATTTTGTATATATATACCCCATAGATTCCCCCAAACTCAAGCTTTTACGTCATTCTAACCTTTACCGTCAGTTCACTAATTTCCTTCAATTTTAACCAAGATTTTCCCTCAGAAACAAATTATGAAACCTTTGAACCAAGTGGATTAAAACAGTTAAACTTTAAGTGCTAACCGGTTACATAAGTTTCAGACAGGCTCAGATTTTCTTCATGTTTAAAATTAGAACTCATCATCAATTATCAATACTGTTCAAGTTAACAATTAATACCAATCTTATCATAGGCCGAGTTAAGACCACACCAACCGATCACACAGATTCATGCAAAAAATAAAAAAATAAAAAATGCAATTATACTACATGAACACATACTAATGCAACACATATATGAATATACAAATAACTACCATGTATTATATGCAACCTAAAAAAAACACAATGCTAACACATAAAAAAATTAACTACCATGCAGATAACTAACTATATGTAGTACGACACTAAAATTCCCCCAAACTTAAACTAGACATTGTCCTCAATGGCTGAAATAGAAAAAACTAAAGTAGAGGACTTCCCTGAAAATATAGCAATCTTCCTCCTTGTCCACTAAGTTTGGAGAATAGGCTAAGCACATGGAACAAATTGGGCACCACACTTGAATTTGATTTGAATAACATGTAAACCATGATAAAAACAATTTTATTAAATCCTAAATAAATACAAATTCAAAACTACTAATAAAAACTAAAAATAAAATTAAACTTGGGTTGCCTCCCAATAAACGCTTATTTTATAGTCTCAGCATGACTTCTTCAGTTCTCTATCCAATTCCCCTACGAAAATTGAGGACCCCTCCATCCATCAGTAATAATGTCTCTTTTGGAAGGTTCCCATTTGAAATGGCTATTGAATTTAAGTCACCTAGCATGATCTTTTTAGATATGATCCCCATTAAGTACGACAAACCACTAGGTATTTTCCCCATTGTGTTTGTGATCAAATTATGGCATTAAAGCTTAATAAACACAATGGGATCTTCCACTATCTTCTCCTTTTCATCCCACCATGACTCCACAATTGTACTAGCTCTTATGTCACAAAGAGCTTTGCCGACGACATGACTGCCAATTGAGCATGGTTTTGCAAAACTGCCCAGATTCTTGAACTTTGGTGGAGGAGGCACATGGGATACTAATGAAATTGGCTCATCTTCGTTGAATCTTACAGTTAACTCTTCATCGATCTCCTTTTCTTGGTTCCCAATTGTTTCCTCTCTTTCAACATCTTGTGGCTTATCTAGTTATAGATTTTGTTCGGGCTCTTCATCATTCTCGGAATCCATGTTATATGGCCAAGTGTAGTGAGGACAAATGTTCGAGGCATTGATTAGTTGTTCCATTTGGTTCTTTAAATTTTGACTCGATGTCTCTTTATTAATCCTCCTCTCCTCACTTGAAGCTATGAACTTGGACAAAATTTCTTCCAAATTTGAATGTTCCTCATGTTGTAGTGGAGGTGGACACGAGAAATCTGGTGGGTAAATTGGACTTGGAGCATAAAATTGATCTTGATGAGTATGGTTCCATGAAAAATCTGGGTGATACCCCCAATCCTGATGATAGTTGTTAGGATAGACATAATTTATGGGGTAATCACCACCATACTGTACTGGCTCGAAACTAATGGCGCATTGATGACTCATATGATTTCCAGCACAATAATCACAAGTCACCGCCACACTTTAACGACGTTGTGCTGTAAAAGCGTCTAACTATTGGGTTTTGTGAAAATCAAAATAGCAATCAAATAGCAAAAATAGCGGAAGCATAAAAAAAATTAGATTTTAAAAAATTTCACAAACCAATAACCCGGATCATCTTTTATGCATATTATTAATTAAACAAAGAATAAGAAGTTATGAAATCATACCCTTATAGAAACGAGCTTCCTCAGGTACGAGTTCACCTCCTACTTCTCCGCGATCTACTTGAATCTCCGGGTAGATTCCTTCCTTTGATCAATGTAAGCCACCCAAGTGTATGACCTCTAGAGGTGATCCACCAAGGAAGAAGAATTTTTCAAGAAAAAGGGTGTATTGGCTCAAACCCTAGTTTTTTCTATCTCTGTAGAAAAAGGGGGCGTACTCTCAAACTCTTGGAATTTCGTATATCTGATATCTGATATAAGACTCCTTTTATAAAGATATCAGGTAACCCTATTTTAATTAAAATAAGGTATATTCATTTAATTAAACTCTTTTAATTAAATGGGCTCCCTAATCTATTAGGGATAATTAATTAAATTCCTTTAACTAATTTTCCCTCTTAATCTTATTAAGAATAAATGAGAGTACTTATATTAAATTAATTCCTAAACTCTTTTAGAAATTAAAATAATAATAATTGTAATAATATTAATAAGACTCCTCTTATTAATTTATATTTAATATTTTTAAAATATTAAATAATAAATATTAAGCTATTTAATTTATTTTATCACCATAGATTAAATTAAATATACTCAACATATTATTACGATTATGCCATTAACTTCTTAAATAATTATTCTTCCTTTTATGGTGTGACCCTTTAGGTTCTCCATATTAAACCGGTTATGAATAAATCAATTAGAACAATTCTAATCTTATTTAAATAAATAAATTAAACGATTAATTTATTTAAATAAATAATATTTATTCTACAATAGGGATAAGCCTCCCTAGCGATCAACGACTTTCCAGATAATATAGATTTGAATATTAATCATAAAAGAACCTTTGAGTAAATAGTTACCGTACAATTCAATCCTTCCACCATACAATGTCTTAATTAAATATAAGACATGGAATTACTGTCAAGTCTTATTTTATTTAAATATATGTATTTGGATTCCTAAATGCACAACTCCTAATGAATGCAAATTAGAAACTACTTTCTAATTTCATTCCACCTTGGCCAAGGATTCCTGGGTTGTCATTTATCGAATCAAATAGGACATTTCTCTTCTTTTATTAGAAGTTGTAGATTCTTTATTGATCATTCATTATCAAGCATAGCCTTTGATATACTTTAAGAGTCTTAAGGAATAAGTCAAAGTGTTATTCATTATATATAAGATACTATGATGATCTCAAGTCTAAGGATCATTTGTACTACTATCATTACAGGAATTCCTATTGACAGGCAAGTAAAACTCCATTAGGTATTCCTTAGCGAGTCACGTTCAGTGAACTTATTCTCTAATAAGCACATAAATACTTGCTTTAGTGTCTCCACACTAATGATCATGAGATCAATCATCCTCATCCAATGAGCAAACAACGTACGTACCAATCTATCCGGATTCACTAATCCCCTTTTTAGTAATCCATTGATTGGGAACATTTTAGTTTTAAGCTATCTAAGAATTTAGATCTCATTAGCATGATCTCATCATGATTCAAAAAGCATTGCTTAAAACTATGGGTTTATCACATATTATTAAAACAGCACCATGTAGATAATAAATGCCTTTAATAAATAATTCTTTTATTAATAAATAAATAAGATTGATTACAAAGTATATGCTTTATCATCATACATGATTGGCTTGTATGCATAATACTTTCACTAACCTCCTCGAAAGTGTCTCAATTTGTGCTGATAATGCATAAAGTACTGAAGCGAGTCCACAATCTCCGCTCCCCTTGGCTGAGTCATTCTCGTATATGGCCATTGATAATTAAATTCCACCATGGTACCTGAAAAGAAAGAAAAAAATAGAAAGAAAATTAAAGAAAATAAAAAAAACGTTTAAATTAAAACTAATTTGATAAAAATTAATATTGGAAAAATTATTAAACTAATTCCCTGACAACGGCGCCAAAAACTTGTTGATCGATTTCACAATCAAAACATACGTGCAAGTATACACGGTCAACAAGTAATAAAGTGAAAGTAAAGTATCATTCCCACGAGGACTTATTTAATAAAATTCACCAAGTACTAGTTCTTAACCAAACAAATTTTATTTAAACAACTGCAATTTGTGATTTTTCTAATTAAGAAAAATAAATTAACTAAATAAACTAGATTACTTTATAAATGAATTTCAAATAAATAAATATCAAGACTACAATATCCCCAATTATGAGCTATAAACCAATTATTCAACTATCCCAATTATTACGCCACCTGAATTGTTAACAGAAATTCTAGTTGTTAAAAGTCTTTTCCCAAGTAAACAAATAACTTTTATTCAATTCAATTAATCCTGTGATATTCCTAGGCAGAATAATTAAAACAAAGCCGTTAAGTTCCAATTCTCAATTCGTTACATGGAGTGAATGGATATTTCTATTCAATTCACGACCCTAATTATTCATCTCTTGCAAATAATTATGCATACATGTTATCATGTCCAATTCCAACCCTAGATTTCATCTCACGAATCCTTCTACAGTAACACGGTAATTAATGGCCAAATAATTAATCAATACGCACAAGACATGATGAACAATTCACCTTAACATAAATAATTGGAATAAATTAAATAATTAATTCATAGACATAAAAGGTTCAATTTGTAGTCTTAATAAAAGAAATTTAGTTCATTGTCATTGAATTAAAATCAAGAATCCACAATTGAATAGACATTAAAAGATAAAAGTAAGAGAAGAGAAGAGAATAGAATCTGTTATCAACAAATCTCCATCTTCATCAAGCTCCTGCTCTTGATCTTCAATGGTCTCCAAGTTGTTTCAATCTCCAAAACTAATAAGAACTAGGGTTTATGTTCTAATCTAATGGAGTGTATCTCTAATCTAATCTATGTAATCTCCCTTTATTTTATGCCTTACATCATGTATTTATAGGTTACAAGTCCAATTTTTATCTTAGGAACAAACCCAATCCTATTTGTAGTCAAAACTCGCCCCAAAACGCGTCCAAGCTTGACCAAACTCTTTCCCAAATACTTCGTGCCACAAGCACTGTTCTAGACACCGCTTCCTCCTAGCTCCCCGGCGCTAGGCATAGGCCTTGTTTGGGCGCCCCGGCACTGGCGTTATTTCTGGAAATTTTCTACTCCGACGTCCTTTGATAAAATAGTCATAACTTATTCGTCCGAACTCCGATTTTGATGATTCAAGATGTTACGGAAAGAGGAGACGTAGATCTACAACTTTCATTCTTTGAGTTTTTTTGAAATAAGGTCTGGAAAAATTCTAAAATTTGCTTTGAAGTGGCTGCTATGTAAATGATAACCCGAAAATGCGCATCTAGCCACCCCAAACGTCGATCCACGTAACTTTTATCCCAATTCCTACAAAACAATATAAAATATGCATGAATAGACTCAAACACTTAAAAACTTCCAAAATATTAAGATTAAATGCACTCAATTCATGGGTATAAAACTCACTCATCAAATATCCCCAAACTTAAACCTTTGTTTGTCCTCAAGGAAAAACACAAAAGAACTAAAAATAAACAACGTAACTCAACTACATGAATGCATATGCATGATCTACTTCCTAATATACTTACAAATCCAGTAATAAATCAGTATGATATATAGCAACATGCCTCAAAGATACCAATGATACTTAAATAATATATCCAATCAAATCAAAGTCCATAACTCTAACCAGTTAGTCAATCCAAACCTGTCATCACCCATGTTGTGCGTGTGTGCTTGTTAACCATTCTAACCAAGCACAGTTCAAACTAATCACATAACAAACTTCTTAGAAGGAAAATTTTAGTTCTAATTCAATTACTTTTGTGAACATGACAACTCCAGTTAAAACTAAGCAATTACCAAGTCTAAGGGTAAATACATGATTTATTTATACTTTTATTCAACCACGATGGCATTTTTTTTTGCTCTTTCTCGTGTTTTATTCATTTTTTATTTTACTCATGGCTGTGCAATGTCTTATTCCCTTAGGCTTTTCAATTCTACCTTAACGATCTTTCGACCAACGACTCCCAGACCATTAAGACCGTAAGGCGCTAAGTGTAAAGACAATCCCCTCAGGCTTACTTACTCAAGTAACAAAGGCCACAAAACTAGACAAGCATGTGATTTGTTTATTCATTTTTTTTCTCGATTTTCTATTATTTTTTTCATCATTTTTTTCTTTTTTCTTTATTTTTTTTTATTTTCATTTTGTATATATATACCCCATAGATTCCCCCAAACTCAAGCTTTTACTGCCAGTTCACTAATTTCCTTAAATTTTAACCAAGATTTTCCCTCAGAAACAAATTATGAAACCCTTGAACCAAGTGGATTAAAACAGTTAAACTTTAAGTGCTAACCGGTTACATAAGTTTCAGACAGGCTCAGATTTTCTTCATGTTTAAAATTAGAACTCATCATCAATTATCAACACAGTTAACAATTAATACCAATCTTATCATAGGCCGAGCTAAGACCACACCAACCGATCGCATAGATTCATGCAAAAAATAAAAAAATAAAAAAATGCAATTATACTACATGAACACATACTAATGCAACACATATATGAATATGCAAATAACTACCATGTAGTTTATGCAACCTAAAAAAACGCAATGCTAACACATAAAAAATGAACTACCATGCAAATAACAAACTATATGCAGTACGACACTAAAATGCCCCTAAACTTAAACTAGACATTGTCCTCAGTGGCTGAAATAGAAAAAATTAAAGTAGGGAACTTCCCTGAAAATATAGTAATCTTCCTCATTGTCCACTAAGTTTGGAGAATAGGATAAGTACATGGAACAAATTGGGCACCACACTTGAATTTGACTTGAATAACATGTAAACCATGATAGAAACAATTTTATTAAATCTTAAATAAATGCAAATTCAAAACTACTTATAAAAACTAAAAAAAAAATTAAACTTGGGTTGCCTCCCAATAAGCGCTTATTTTATAGTCTCAACTTTACTTCTTCAATTCTCTATCCAATTCCCCTACGAAAATTGCGGACCCCTCCATCCATCAGTAACAATGTCTCTTTCGGGAGGTTCCTATTTGAAATGGCTATTGAATTTAAGTCACCTAGCATGATCTTTTTAGTTATGATCCCCATTTAGTACGGCAAACCACTAGGTGCTTTCCCCATTGTGTTTGTGATCAAATTATTGTAGTGAAGCTTAATAAACACAATGAGATCTTCCTCTATCTTCTCCTTTTCATCCCACCATGACTCCACAATTGTACTAGCTCTTATGTCACAAAAAGTTTTATCAACGACATGACTGCTAATTGGGCATGGTTTTGCAAAACTACTCTCTATTTCTTGAACTTTGGTGGATGAGGCACATGGGATACTAATGAAATTGGCTCATCTTCGCTTGAATCTTACAATTAACTTTTCATCGATCTCCTTTTCTTGGTTCCCAATTGTTTCCTCTCTTTCAACATCTTGTGGATTATCTAATTATAGATTTTGTTCGGGCTCTTCATCATTCTCGGAATCCATGTCATAGGGCCAAGTGTATTGAGGACAAATGTTCGAGGCATTGCTTAGTTGTTCCATTTAGTTCGCAAAATTTTGACTCGCTATCTTCTGATTAATCCTCCTCTCCTCACTTGAAGCTTTGAACTTGGACAAAATTTCCTCCAAATTTGAATGTTCCTCCTGTTGTAGTGGAGTTGGACACGAGAAATCTGGTGGGTATATTGGACTTGGAGCATAAAATTGATCTTGATGAGTATGGCTCCATGAAAAATCTGGGTGATACCCCCAATCCTGATGATAGTTGTTAGGATAGACATAATTGTTAGGTAATCACCACAATCATCAGACGGCTCAAAATCGATGGCGCATTGATGACTCATATGATTTCGAGCACAATAATCACAAGTCACCGCCACACTCGACGACGTTGTGTTGTAAAAAGCGCCTAACCTCGAAAATGTCTCAATTTGTCCGATAATGCATAAAGTATCACACAAGTCCATCAATCTCCGCCTCCCTCATTTGAAGTCATTCTCGATAACGACCATTGATAATTAAATTCCGCCATGGTACCGAAAAGAAAGAAAAAAAATAGAAAGAAAATTAAAGAAAATAAAAAAATGTTTAAATTAAAACTAATTTGATAAAATTAATATTGGAAAAATTATTAAACTAATTCCAAGAATAATACCAAACACTTGTGGATCGATTTCATAATCAAAACATATGTGCAAGTATACACGATCAACAAGTAATAAATAGAAAGCAAAGTATCGCTCCCACTAGGAATTATTTAATAAAATTCACCAAGTACTATTTCTTAACCAAACAAAGTTTATTTAAACAACTGCAATTTGTGCTTTTTCTAATTAAGAAAAATAAATTAACTAAATAAACTAGATTACTTTATAAATGAATTTCAAATAAATAAAGATCAAGACTACAATATCCCCAATTATGAGCTATAAACCAATTATTAAACTATCCCAATTATTACGCCACCTGAATTGTTAACAGAAATTCTAGTTGTTAAAAGCCTTTTCCCAAGTAAACAAATAACTTTTATTCAATTCAATTAATCCTGTGATATTCCTAGGCAGAATAATTAAAACAAAGCCGTTAAGTTCCAATTCTCAATTCATATATGGAGTGAATGGATATTTCTATTCAATTCACGAATTCTAATTATTCATCTCTTGCAAATAATTATGCATACATGTTATCATGTCCAGCTTCCAACCCTAGATTTCATCTCACTAAACCTTCTACAAGAATACACAAGAATTAATGGCTAAATAATTAATCAATACCCACAAGACATGATAAACAATTCACCTTAACATAAATAATTGGAATAAATTAAATAATTAATTCATAGACATAAAAGGTTCAATTTGTAGTCTTAATAAAAGAAATTTAGTTCATCATCATTGAATTAAAATCAAGAATCCACAATTGAATAGACATTAAAAGATAAAAGTAAGAGAAGAGAAGAGAATAGAATCAGGTTATCAACAAACTCCATCTTCATCAAGCTCCCGCTCTTGATCTTCAATGGTCTCCAAGTTGTTTCAATCTCCAAAACTAATAAGAACTAGGGTTTATGTTCTAATCTAATGGAGTGTATCTCTAATCTAATCTATGTAATCTCCCTTTATTTTATGCCTTACATCATGTATTTATAGGTTACAAGTCCAATTTTTATCTTAGGAACAAACCCAATCCTATTTGTAGTCAAAACTCGCCCCAAAACGCGTCCAAGCTTGACCAAACTCTTTCCCAAGTACCGTGGCCAATACTCGGGCACGGTCAAGACACATCGCCTCCTAGCTCCCCGGCGCTAGGCATAGGCCTTGTTTGGGCGCCCCGGCACTGGCGTTATTTCTGGAAATTTTCTACTCCGACGTCCTTTGATAAAATAGTCATAACTTATTCGTCCGAACTCCGATTTTGATGATTCAAGATGTTACTAAAGAGGAGACGAGATCTACAACTTTCATTCTTTGAGTTTTTTTGAAATAAGGTCTGGAAAAATTCTAAAATTTGCTTTGAAGTGGCTGCTATGTAAATGATAACCCGAAAATGCGCATCTAGCCACCCCAAACGTCGATCCACGTAACTTTTATCCCAATTCCTACAAAACAATATAAAATATGCATGAATAGACTCAAACACTTAAAAACTTCCAAAATATTAAGATTAAATGCACTCAATTCATGGGTATAAAACTCACTCATCAAATATCCCCAAACTTAAACCTTTGTTTGTCCTCAAGGAAAAACACAAAAGAACTAAAAATAAACAACGTAACTCAACTACATGAATGCATATGCATGATCTACTTCCTAATATACTTACAAATCCAAAGAATAAATCAAGATGATATATAAAGAACATGCCTCAAAGATACCAATGATACTTAAATAATATATCCAATCAAATCAAAGTCCATAACTCTAACCAGTTAGTCAATCCAAACCTGTCATCACCCATGTTGTGCGTGTGTGCTTGTTAACCATTCTAACCAAGCACAGTTCAAACTAATCACATAACAAACTTCTTAGAAGGAAAATTTTAGTTCTAATTCAATTACTTTTGTGAACATGACAACTCCAGTTAAAACTAAGCAATTACCAAGTCTAAGGGTAAATACATGATTTATTTATACTTTTATTCAACCACGATGGCATTTTTTTGCTCTTTCTCGTGTTTTATTCATTTTTTATTTTACTCATGGCTGTGCAATGTCTTATTCCCTTAGGCTTTTCAATTCTACCTTAACGATCTTTCGACCAACGACTCCCAGACCATTAAGACCGTAAGGCGCTAAGTGTAAAGACAATCCCCTCAGGCTTACTTACTCAAGTAACAAAGGCCACAAAACTAGACAAGCATGTGACGGTGTTTATTCATTTTTTTCTGGATTTTCTATTATTTTTTTCATCATTTTTTTCTTTTTTCTTTATTTTTTTTTTTTTCATTTTGTATATATATACCCCATAGATTCCCCCAAACTCAAGCTTTTACTGCCAGTTCACTAATTTCCTTAAATTTTAACCAAGATTTTCCCTCAGAAACAAATTATGAAACCCTTGAACCAAGTGGATTAAAACAGTTAAACTTTAAGTGCTAACCTACATATATAAGTTTCAGATGTGCTCGATTTTCTTCATGTTTAAAATTAGAACTCATCATCAATTATCAACACAGTTAACAATTAATACCAATCTTATCATAGGCCGAGCTAAGACCACACCAACCGATCGCATAGATTCATGCAAAAATTAAAAAAATAAAAAAATGCAATTATACTACATGAACACATACTAATGCAACACATATATGAATATGCAAATAACTACCATGTAGTTTATGCAACCTAAAAAAACGCAATGCTAACACATAAAAAATGAACTACCATGCAAATAACAAACTATATGCAGTACGACACTAAAATGCCCCTAAACTTAAACTAGACATTGTCCTCAGTGGCTGAAATAGAAAAAATTAAAGTAGGGAACTTCCCTGAAAATATAGTAATCTTCCTCATTGTCCACTAAGTTTGGAGAATAGGATAAGTACATGGAACAAATTGGGCACCACACTTGAATTTGACTTGAATAACATGTAAACCATGATAGAAACAATTTTATTAAATCTTAAATAAATGCAAATTCAAAACTACTTATAAAAACTAAAAAAAAAATTAAACTTGGGTTGCCTCCCAATAAGCGCTTATTTTATAGTCTCAACTTTACTTCTTCAATTCTCTATCCAATTCCCCTCATTTAAAATTGCGGACCCTCCATCCATCAAGAATAATGTCTCTTTCTGGAGGTTCCTATTTGAAATGGCTATTGAATTTAAGTCACCTAGCATGATCTTTTTAGTTATGATCCCCATTTAGTACGGCAAACCACTAGGTGCTTTCCCCATTGTGTTTGTGATCAAATTATTGTAGTGAAGCTTAATAAACACAATGAGATCTTCCTCTATCTTCTCCTTTTCATCCCACCATGACTCCACAATTGTACTAGCTCTTATGTCACAAAAAGTTTTATCAACGACATGACTGCTAATTGGGCATGGTTTTGCAAAACTACTCGGATTCTTGAACTTTGGTGGATGAGGCACATGGGATACTAATGAAATTGGCTCATCTTCGTTGAATCTTACAATTAACTTTTCATCGATCTCCTTTTCTTGGTTCCCAATTGTTTCCTCTCTTTCAACATCTTGTGGATTATCTAATTATAGATTTTGTTCGGGCTCTTCATCATTCTCGGAATCCATGTCATAGGGCCAAGTGTATTGAGGACAAATGTTCGAGGCATTGCTTAGTTGTTCCATTTAGTTCGCAAAATTTTGACTCGCTATCTTCTGATTAATCCTCCTCTCCTCACTTGAAGCTTTGAACTTGGACAAAATTTCCTCCAAATTTGAATGTTCCTCCTGTTGTAGTGGAGTTGGACACGAGAAATCTGGTGGGTATATTGGACTTGGAGCATAAAATTGATCTTGATGAGTATGGCTCCATGAAAAATCTGGGTGATACCCCCAATCCTGATGATAGTTGTTAGGATAGACATAATTGTTAGGGTAATCACCACAATACTGTACCGGCTCAAAACTGATGGCGCATTGATGACTCATATGATTTCGAGCACAATAATCACAAGTCACCGCCACACTCTGACGACGTTGTGTTGTAAAAGCGTCTAACCTCGAAAATGTCTCAATTTGTGCTGATAATGCATAAAGTACTGTCACAAGTCCATCAATCTCCGCTCCCCTTGGCTGAGTCATTCTCGTATACGACCATTGATAATTAAATTCCGCCATGGTACCTGAAAAGAAAGAAAAAAATAGAAAGAAAATTAAAGAAAATAAAAAAATGTTTAAATTAAAACTAATTTGATAAAAATTAATATTGGAAAAATTATTAAACTAATTCCCCGGCAGCGGCGCCAAACACTTGTGGATCGATTTCATAATCAAAACATATGTGCAAGTATACACGATCAACAAGTAATAAATAGAAAGCAAAGTATCGTTCCCACTAGGAATTATTTAATAAAATTCACCAAGTACTATTTCTTAACCAAACAAAGTTTATTTAAACAACTGCAATTTGTGCTTTTTCTAATTAAGAAAAATAAATTAACTAAATAAACTAGATTACTTTATAAATGAATTTCAAATAAATAAAGATCAAGACTACAATATCCCCAATTATGAGCTATAAACCAATTATTAAACTATCCCAATTATTACGCCACCTGAATTGTTAACAGAAATTCTAGTTGTTAAAAGCCTTTTCCCAAGTAAACAAATAACTTTTATTCAATTCAATTAATCCTGTGATATTCCTAGGCAGAATAATTAAAACAAAGCCGTTAAGTTCCAATTCTCAATTCGTTACATGGAGTGAATGGATATTTCTATTCAATTCACGACCCTAATTATTCATCTCTTGCAAATAATTATGCATACATGTTATCATGTCCAGTTCCAACCCTAGATTTCATCTCACGAAACCTTCTACAGTAACACGGTAATTAATGGCTAAATAATTAATCAATACCCACAAGACATGATAAACAATTCACCTTAACATAAATAATTGGAATAAATTAAATAATTAATTCATAGACATAAAAGGTTCAATTTGTAGTCTTAATAAAAGAAATTTAGTTCATTGTCATTGAATTAGAATCAAGAATCCACAATTGAATAGACATTAAAAGATAAAAATAAGAGAAGAGAAGAGAATAGAATCTGTTATCAGCAAATCTCCATCTTCATCAAGCTCCTGCTCTTGATCTTCAATGGTCTCCAAGTTGCTTCAATCTCCAAAACTAATAAGAATTAGGGTTTATATTCTAATCTAATGGAGTGTATCTCTAATCTAATCTATGTAATCTCCCTTTATTTTATGCCTTACATCATGTATTTATAGGTTACAAGTCCAATTTTTAGCTTAGGAACAAACTCAATCCTATTTGGAGTCAAAACTCGCCCCAAAACGCGTCCAAGCTTGACTAAATCTTTCCCGTATTCTTTGCCAACAAGGCACTTGTCAACACAATTTGCCTCCTAGCTCCCCGGCGCTAGGCATAGGCCTTGTTTGGGCGCCCCGGCACTGGCGTCATTTCTGGAAATTTTCTACTCCGACGTCCTTTGATAAAATAGTCATAACTTATTCGTCTGAACTCCGATTTTGATGATTCAAGATGTTCCGGAAAGAGGAGACATAGATCTACAACTTTCATTCTTTGAGTTTTTTTTGAAATAAGGTCTGGAACAATGCTGAAATTTGCTTTGAAGTGGCTGCTATGTAAATGATAACCCGAAAATGCGCATCTAGCCACCCCAAACGTCGATCCACGTAACTTTTATCCCAATTCCTACAAAACAATATAAAATATGCATGAATAGACACAAACACTTAAAAACTTCCAAATGATTAAGATCAAATGCACTCAATTCATGGGTATAAAACTAACTCATCAAATATCCCCAAACTTAAACCTTTGTTTGTCCTCAAGCAAAAACACAAAAGAACTAAAAATAAACAACGTAACTCAACTACATGAATGCATATGCATGATCTACTTCCTAATATACTTACAAATCCAGTAATAAATCAGTATGATATATAGCAACATGCCTCAAAGATACCAATGATACTTAAATAATATATCCAATCAAATCAAAGTCCATAACTCTAACCAGTTAGTCAATCCAAACCTGTCATCACCCATGTTGTGCGTGTGTGCTTGTTAACCATTCTAACCAAGCACAGTTCAAACTAATCACATAACAAACTTCTTAGAAGGAAAATTTTAGTTCTAATTCAATTACTTTTGTGAACATGACAACTCCAGTTAAAACTAAGCAATTACCAAGTCTAAGGGTAAATACATGATTTATTTATACTTTTATTCAACCACGATGGCATTTTTTTGCTCTTTCTCGTGTTTTATTCATTTTTTATTTTACTCATGGCTGTGCAATGTCTTATTCCCTTAGGCTTTTCAATTCTACCTTAACGATCTTTCGACCAACGACTCCCAGACCATTAAGACCGTAAGGCGCTAAGTGTAAAGACAATCCCCTGACTTACTTACTCAAGTAACAAAGGCCACAAAACTAGACAAGCATGTGACGGTGTTTATTCATTTTTTTCTGGATTTTCTATTATTTTTCATCATTTTTTCTTTTTCTTTATTTTTTTATTTTCATTTTGTATATATATACCCCATAGATTCCCCAAACTCAAGCTTTTACTTGCAGCTTCACTAATTTCCTTAAATTTTAACCAAGATTTTCCTCGAAACAAATTATGAAACCCTTGAACCAAGTGGATTAAAACAGTTAAACTTTAAGTGCTAACCTACACATAAGTTTCGAATGTGCTCAGATTTTCTTCATGTTTAAAATTAGAACTCATCATCAATTATCAACACAGTTAACAATTAATACCAATCTTATCATAGGTAGAGCTAAGACCACACCAACCGATCGCATAGATTCATGCAAAAACTAAAAAAATAAAAAAATGCAATTATACTACATGAACACATACTAATGCAACACATATATGAATATGCAAATAACTACCATGTAGTTTATGCAACCTAAAAAAACGCAATGCTAACACATAAAAAATGAACTACCATGCAAATAACAAACTATATGCAGTACGACACTAAAATGCCCCTAAACTTAAACTAGACATTGTCCTCAGTGGCTGAAATAGAAAAAATTAAAGCAGGGAACTTCCCTGAAAATATAGTAATCTTCCTCATTGTCCACTAAGTTTGGACAATAGGATAAGTACATGGAACAAATTGGGCACCACACTTGAATTTGACTTGAATAACATGTAAACCATGATAGAAACAATTTTATTAAATCTTAAATAAATGCAAATTCAAAACTACTTATAAAAACTAAAAAAAAAAATTAAACTTGGGTTGCCTCCCAATAAGCGCTTATTTTATAGTCTCAACTTTACTTCTTCAATTCTCTATCCAATTCCCCTACGAAAATTGCGGACCCCTCCATCCATCAGTAACAATGTCTCTTTCGGGAGGTTCCTATTTGAAATGGCTATTGAATTTAAGTCACCTAGCATGATCTTTTTAGTTATGATCCCCATTTAGTACGGCAAACCACTAGGTGATTTCCCCATTATGTTTGTGATCAAATTATTGTAGTGAAGCTTAATAAACACAATGAGATCTTCCTCTATCTTCTCCTTTTCATCCCACCATGACTCCACAATTGTACTAGCTCTTATGTCACAAAAAGTTTTATCAACGACATGACTGCTAATTGGGCATGGTTTTGCAAAACTACTCGGATTCTTGAACTTTGGTGGATGAGGCACATGGGATACTAATGAAATTGGCTCATCTTCGTTGAATCTTACAATTAACTTTTCATCGATCTCCTTTTCTTGGTTCCCAATTGTTTCCTCTCTTTCAACATCTTGTGGCTTATCTAGTTATAGATTTTGTTCGGGCTCTTCATCATTCTCGGAATCCATGTCATAGGGCCAAGTGTATTGAGGACAAATGTTCGAGGCATTGCTTAGTTGTGTCATTTAGTTCGCAAAATTTTGACTCGCTATCTCTTGATTAATCCTCCTCTCCTCACTTGAAGCTATGAACTTGGACAAAATTTCCTCCAAATTTGAATGTTCCTCCTGTTGTAGTGGAGGTGGACACGAGAAATCTGGTGGGTATATTGGACTTGGAACATAAAATTGATCTTGATGAGTATGGCTCCATGAAAAATCTGGGTGATACCCCCAATCCTGATGATAGTTATTAGGATAGACATAATTGTTGGGGTAATCACCACAATACTGTACCGGCTCAAAACTGATGGCGCATTGATGACTCATATGATTTCCAGCATAATAATCACAAGTCACCGCCACACTCTGACGACGTTGTGCTGCAAAAGCGTCTAACCTCCTCGAAAGTGTCTCAATTTGTGCTGATAATGCATAAAGTACTGTCACAAGTCCATCAATCTCCGCTCCCCTTGGCAGAGTCATTCTCGTATACAACCATTGATAATTAAATTCCGCCATGGTACCTGAAAAGAAAGAAAAAAATAGAAAGAAAATTATAGAAAATAAAAAAATGTTTAAATTAAAACTAATTTGATAAAAATTAATATTGGCAAAATTACTAAACTAATTCCCCGGCAGCGGCGCCAAACACTTGTGGATCGATTGCACAATCAAAACATACGTGCAAGTATACACGGTCAACAAGTAATAAATAGAAAGCAAAGTATCGTTCCCACTAGGAATTATTTAATAAAATTCACCAAGTACTATTTCTTAACCAAACAAATTTTATTTAAACAACTACAATTTGTGCTTTTTCTAATTAAGAAAAATAAATTAACTAAATAAACTAGATTACTTTATAAATGAATTTCAAATAAATAAAGATCAAGACTACAATATCCCCAATTATGAGCTATAAACCAATTATTCAACTATCCCAATTATTACGCCACCTGAATTGTTAACAGAAATTCTAGTTGTTAAAAGCCTTTTCCCAAGTGAACAAATAACTTTTATTCAATTCAATTAATCCTGCGATATTCCTATGAAGAATAATTAAACCAAACCCGTTAAGTTCCAATTCCCAATTTGTTACATGCAGTGAATAGATATTTCTATTCAATTCACGACCCTAATTATTCATCTCTTGCAAATAATTATGCATACATGTTATCATGTCCAGTTCCAACCCTAGATTTCATCTCCCGAATCCTTCTAGAGTAACATGGTAACTCAACAACTGATGGTCCAGAAGATCTTGGATCCGATGCCTATGATGGTAGCAATCATAGGTCCAATGACCTATACCTCCCATATGATATTCACATCTTGCACCTAGAAGGAATTAGAACTCGAGGATTCACCGGTTTAGGAGGCATGGGAGTGACCAGCTTTTGATGCAATCAATTCGGAAGTAGACGAGATAAGCGGCGTAATTGGGAGTTCCTATCATAATGCATGACTACTTAACCCGGAGGATTCATTTGCAAATACTATCTTGGCTCATTATTGCCGAGATAATGGCCTAGCCCATCGAGTCGCGATCGTCTGGACCCCTTTTCGGGAAGAATTCCATTTCTAGAAGTTCCTCTCGTATGTCACCTTACTCACTTAGGGCCTTTGGACGACTAGGCTTTTCTTTCCGAATCGATTCACTTCCGCCAACCACACTACCATATGATGTGATAGTGTGAACAAAGGCCAAGACAAGAACAAGAGTCTACGAGAGGTTGCCCGATTATAGCAGATATGCATTTAAGCAAGTCCGTGTAGCAGGTCCGGATCGAGATGCGAGTTTGAGTCATGCGGGGTGAGGGAGAGATGGCTATGTCTATCCCATCCCTTCTTTATAATGGCAAAATAATTAATCAATACGCACAAGACATGATAAACAATTCACCTTAACATAAATAATTGGAATAAATTAAATAATTAATTCATAGACATAAAAGGTTCAATTTGTAGTCTTAATAAAAGAAATTTAGTTCATTGTCATTGAATTAAAATCAAGAATCCACAATTGAATAGACATTAAAAGATAAAAGTAAGAGAAGAGAAGAGAATAGAATCTGTTGTCAGCAAATCTCCATCTTCATCAAGCTCCTGCTCTTGATCTTCAATGGTCTCCAAGTTGCTTCAATCTCTAAAACCAATAAGAACTAGGGTTTATGATCTAATCTAATGGAGTGTATCTCTAATCTAATCTATGTAATTTCCCTTTATTTTATGCCTTACATCATGTATTTATAGGTTAGAAGTCTAATTTTTAGCTTAGGAACAAACCCAATCCTATTTGGAGTCAAAAAAATGTCAAAATTCACCCCAAAATGCGTCCAAGCTTGACTAAACTCTTCCTCAAAGACTTTGCTACTGGGCACGGCACAACAACTGCCTTTCCTAGCGCCCCGACGCTGTTCATAAGCCTTGTTTGGGTGCCTCGGCGCTGGCCTCATTTTTGGAAATTTTCCGCTCCGACGTCCTTTGGGAAAATGGTCATAACTTCTTAGTCTGAACTCCGATTTTGATGATTTAAGATGCTCCGAAAAGCGAAAACGTAGATCTACAACTTTCATTCTTTGAGTTTTGCGAAATAAGGTCTGGAACAATGCTGAAATCGGCTTTCAAGTGGCTGCTATGTAAATGATAAGCCGAAAATGCTCATCTAGCCACCCCAAACGTCGATCCATGTGACTTTTATCCTAATTCCTACAAAACAACATAAAATATGCATGAATAGACACAAACACTTAAAAACTTCCAAAAAATTAAGATCAAATGCACTCAATTCATGGGTATAAAACTCACTCATCAAAGACCAAATCCAGTATGGATATTCGATATGGAGCTTCTCTTAAGCTTAAAACCACCTTGGCTTCATTATGGCCTATAGTACGGAGAAATTCTTCCACCTTTTCCATGGGAATCTTTCCCTTTGACTTGATGGTAGATTTCATCCCCCGTTGGAGAAGATACATTGGATTGTCCTTCGACACTGCAGCAGTTATGTGGGATGTGGATCCTTCAGCCCATCCATAATTCCATGAAACTTTCTATAGGCTGAAAACAGGATATTGTGGTATAAATGGTAAGATAATTGGCTCTAGACCAGCCACTTTCAAAGGATTGTCAACACCCTTGAGTTAAACGGGTTGGATTGTATGTGAGGGAGTATGTGACGCCCCCAAAATAGGTATACAACACCCATTCTGAGTCGCCAAATATATGGTACAAAAAGCAAACTACAACTTCAATAATACAATTGTCGTGCAAAATACGACAACACATACTATGAGTTTAAATACAAATATTGTCTTCTAGACAATATCCACACTCACATAAGTTCTTATTACAATTATTCAAACACTATTTTACAGAAATAGTGAGGACTGCTAAAACATCTTTCTAGAACCATCACTCATACCCCGACTAGATCCTGTTATGTTCTCACCTCCTGAGAAGAAAAATGGAATAAAAAGGAAAAGGGTGAGCTCAACTAGCCCAGTAAAGAATATTATGACTAAGATAATATACAACAAATTATCATTAGTTTTCAACAGGAAAAATATCTGATAAAATATAATAGACAACAAGTTTTAGATCAACAACTGCAGCAGAAACAGCAATCTATTAGAAGAGTCAAGTAGAGAATGAGTTCTACTATCTTCTAAGATTTAGAAGTCCATCATCAATATTTTATCCCTATAACAACAATCAATAAACATCTTTAATCAAATATTCATCTTTGCACTACAGGCCAAAGATATTCATTTGTATCACCAGTTGGTCATGTTCATCTCAACACTGCTCATCTTTGCACTACGGCCAAAGATATTCATCGATTAATCATTCATCTTTGCACTACAGGCCAAAGATATTCAGTAATATCATCATTTAAGACTGAGGATGATGAAAAATATTTTAAAGAAAACGAATCTAGTGAGACAGAAGGACAAATAGTAGGGATTCGTATAACAATAATACTTCATAATAACCAATTGTGAAGCAGAATTCAAAAATAAAGATCAAAATATGGATACAATCAAAGATAGTAACCATAATAGACATCTTGGACAAAAAAGAAAAATTTTATTTTTTGGTGAATAGTGCCGTACTCGTGAATAGTGTCGTATACATGAATAGTGCCGTATACGTTAATAGTAACCCCGACACAAAAAGTTTCAAATTTGATAAAAAGTTTAGACCAATATTTTGGCATAATGATATTGAAAGAAATAATATCATTTACGAAGAAAATATCATCCCTTACCTCAAAATAACCGTACTTCTGACTGAATTTTGGATATAGTCTCGATGTAAACTTGTCTTGAATAGCAACTCTCAAAGTATCAAAATACAAACAAAAATACGCTCGATAATCTAGAGAGAAAGAAAACTTTTTTATGGTGTGATTTTCAATTCTAACTTAAGCATCTATTTATAGGAAAATCCTAGAACGCCATAGGAGACTAAAATAATAAAATATATTATTTCTTTCTTATTATTCCTACGCATGCCATCCTTGAATCAAGCTAGCCACCAATTCTAAAAATTTTCAGCAGCCCATGTCCATTCAACACCAACCAAAAAGTGGATCCCACCCATAATTTAATAAAAATTATTTTATTTTCCGAAACTTCAGTAATTCATAGAAAATAACCCGTTTATCAGAAAAATATGAATTTTATGTCCATTTCACACGAAATCGAATTCTCTACAACTTTGTAGCTTTGAGTTTTTCCAAATTCCAAACAAAAAATATCCGAAATCCATAAACGAGTGATTTTTAATACCTCCACTCCGACAAAATACTCATAAAATACCTCAACCTTAATTCCTTCATTTATAACCACATAAATAAATCCATCATTTATATCCACATCAAATAAATATTTCCTTATCATATAAATCAATAATTAATTATTCACAAATAATATTACGTAATCACAATTATGACAACCAGTGCGCTTCAAGAAAGATGGGCTTTCCAATAAGGATTTCTCTCATCATGGCGTCAAATTAGGTGACCAAACCTCTCCTCGATGTAACTTTCTAGACATTGCCGCAGAATGTTATCTCATAATATTATTCAAATAATATGAATTATTGATCCGATAATGGGAAATATCATGGCAAGACAATTATTGAAACAACAATAATATAAAATATCAACGTAGCAATTATTGAACCAATAAAATAAAATATTGAACAGTAATTACTGTAACAATTATTGAGTAGTGTCTTCTTACATAAGAATTAATAATTCAAAAATACTGTGCAAAAATCGTGTGCTACTATGCAACCACGCCAGACATCGTATTTTAACCACCGGGTATTCCAACAAAGTGTTAATTGTAAATAACTACACGCCATTTCATTTATAAAAACTCAAACTTATCTTTTTCTTCATCCCACGCTTATTCTCATTATGGGGCCCATAATGATACACTGCTTATCGCATTTAATATTCTCCGACAACAAGAATATTCCACGACCAAACGAATATTCCCCGACAACAATGATTATTTTATAACCACTTGCTTATTTTGCACATTTCACCCATAACCAAAACATTATATCAATTTAACACCTTATTATTCACAATAATAATTAGAGGAAATTCGATTTTATTTATAATAAGCTGGGGTCTTACAGAGTAGCTGCATCTGTCTTAGAAGATATGACTGCTATGACTTCCTTCTATTTTGTAGGAAATGCGTCCCCACTCTCTAGTACCGCTGTCAATTAAATTCTGCCATCTGCAGGATACCGCTGTCAATTAAATTCTGAATAAGGTGGCAGAGTGTCCAGCTTTTTTCTGTGTTGTGATCGCGAGATTGGGAGTGATACTGGCATACTCCTATGAAATCAAACCGTCTTGAACGCGGGCTGATTGGGGGTAGCAGAGTTGTGATTCTTCCTTCATGTATCAATATCTGCAGTATTTCTTCCATTTGTTGGCCTAAGTATGTAAATTCCCTTTTGTTGGCAAAATCCCGACGGGCTTTGGCATTTGCTCTTTTTACAATTTTGTCCTCCAGTGTTTCATTTTCTGGAGTACGCGGTGGAGTGTTTGTAACAAGAGGAAGGAGACTGGCATGCTCCTGACTAAATAATTGGTGAGTGACTTGGTGCTGATAGACCACCAATTCTGCCAATTGGTTAACTTTCTCACAGAGAGTCTTCATCTTTCGTTCCATCATATACTGGAACTGAGTAAAATCTTATTTGTCGGCACCATCCTTGCTGGTCTGGGATGATCCACCACCATGATTATTGGAACTTTGTCCACTACTCCAATTAATCATATTAACTTCCTCTTCTTTGTGTTGAGGAAGAGGGTTATCTTGCACATGGGGTTGGTCGGGTTTAGCTACCACGATCTCACCATTATCAATCAAATCTTGGATCTTGTGTTTCAAGGCCCAACAATCTTGAGTATCATGTCCTGGAGCTCTAGCATGATAGGCACATTTCTGACTAGCATTGAAACCCTTCCCATTTGGGTTTGTTGGTGGAAGAAGACGAGTAATTTTATTCTGAGTGGTCAGAAGATTGAGAATACTCTCTGTTGGGAGAATGCATATTATGATTTGATGTTTAAATGTATATGCTTATGATTATTTGTAAAGTCCTTCAAGGAATATATGTACAAGGACTTAGTGATAGATCAAATTTGTTAGGTTGATCTAAGCTCTTAACGTGTATCATTCTGAAAATGAATGTATAGATAGAAAGATCAAAGCTGTTAGGTTGATCTTGAGATGTAATAGATAGGCTTCGAAGGATTCGTAGTGTATAAATCTGATCAACATTACAAAAGTCAAGGCAGAAACGTAGAGCTTCAGAGATCGTAGTGTGTCTACCTTGAAGGGCCTCTTCGGAAATCGTAGAGTGGTCCCAACGTTTGCCGAGCCAACTCAGAGATCGTAGTGTGCTCTCGGAAACATAGAGTTTACAACTCAAGCAAGCGAAGATCGTAGTGTGCAAAGATTTAAGAGAAATCGTAGTGCTCTCGGCTGATAGCATCAGACTAGGCACCAAGGCGACAAGTCACCACGATCTAAATCGTAGAGTATCACGATCTGGATCGTAGAGTATCATCTGTCTTGTGTCAGAAACGTCAAGCCTCATGATTTTTGTGGAGACAGACTTCAATATATAAGAAATGGATTCTAAATGTTGCAGTACTCACCAGTCCCAAAGTCATAAGAAATATCCTTAGTATGCAACAAAGAAGCGTATTGAAGAAGCTAAGGAAAGTACCATTGGTAAGGGGAAAACACCTTTTTAGGTGTTAGGTGAGAAAGCAATCTGCGTGTCAAGGGCCGCATCGCAATTCGTAAGATGTGCAAAAAGTCTCCATCAAAGATCAAAAGGTCAAACGCATTTAATGCTTCAACGGATGGATCCAACGGATAGTTTTGAAAATAACATATATATAAATCATGCAGATGAGAGAGATAAGCAAGCATTGAACAAAAAACGTGAAGAACTCAAAAAGCTCAACTCTACGATCTGAGAAATAGAAAAGCTTGCTCAGCTACTCGGGCCTTTTCAAACAAGTGCTTAAACAACAACTGAGTAGCAACCATCAAGAACTCAACATCTACCAATCAACTAAAGAAAAGTACCAAGTCTGCTGGACTTGAAGAGTTCTAAGTGAACTGTAAGAGAGCCAAGTCTGCTAGACTTGAAGAGTTCAAGAGTGAACTAAGAAGTTCCTAGACTGCTGGTCTAGAAGGAATCCGTGTGATTTAGAAGTTATAAAAGACATCCTTAGTGGATTTCCTACTCGAGGAGTAGAAGAGTGGACTAGGAGCTTTAAGTGCTCTGAACCACTTAAAACGACTGTGTCTTTTACTTTCATACGATAACTGCTATATCTACCATAACTGCTATAACTGCCTCACTCTTATAACTCCACTACTTCGTAAAGGAGATTAAAACAAACATTAATTCCGCTAAGTTTTAATCATCAACAACGAACAAGTTTAAAACGAAAAGATTTTTTAAATATCTATTCAACCCCCCCCCCCCCCTTCTAGATAACTATTGTGCCAACTAGGAACTAACAATTGGTATCGAAAAGGTTTTTATTTTACGACCATACAAGCTTTAGTAGATCCAATGGCACACGTACTAGCGAATCAAGGATCGGAGGAGGCAAAGAAGCCACCAATGTGCAACAAGGATAAATTTGCAAACTGGAAAGTCAGGATGCCAGCATACATGGACTAAATAGATGAAGATCTATTTGAGACTGTTCAGAATGGGCCCTATGTTCCAACAAAGCTTGCACCAACCACTGACGATCCAAAGAGAATACAAATTAAAGTCAAAGAAGAGTGGACAAACAATGAGAAGAGAGCTGTCCAACTTAACAAAAAGGCCAAGAACATCCTGTTTCAATTCGTAGAAGACGATATGTTCGAAAATGTTGTCAATAGCAAAACAGCTAAGGAGGTTTGGAAGCACTGCTCATCATGCACGAAAGAACTGAAGAAGTAAGAGAAAACAAACAATCACTCCTGACACAGCAGTATAAAATGTTTGTTCATGTTCAAGGAGAAAATGTAACTGCCACCTATGAGAGATTCAACGTTCTGCTCAACTCTCTACGAGCATATGGGAAGATCTATCCAAACAAAGATCTGATCATAAAGTTCATGAGAGCCCTACCGAAAGGTGTGGATGCCAAACCCATCGCTATAAGAGAGTCAAAGAATCGCCACGAGATGACGATTCAACAAATTTATATGGCAATCTCCCCGACATACTAATCGGAGTCGACTCAACGAAATAAAACCCTATCGTAAGGAAGAAGGAAGGATAAGGAGAGTTGCTCTCAAGGCAACTGAAGGTGCATCTAAGGTCAACACTGAGATTGATTCTGATTATGATGAAGACGATGATAAAGATCATGTTATGCTGGTAAAAAGACTAAGAAGGTTCATGCGTCAAGGAAAAACCAGCAAGCCAAAGAAGGTCAACAATTACAGCAGCCAGGAGCAAATGAATGATCTATACTACAACTGCAAGAAGCCTGGCCACTTCATTGCCAACTGTAACAAACCTCTTAGAGAAGAACTAAAGAAGAAATCACATGCAAAAAGGAATACAAAGGCAACAAAAGGCCTCAGAAGAGAGATAAAGGCCTGGTAGCTGGAGGATCGTGGAGTGATTCAGACAATGACTCCAAACCTATTTCCGGAGATGATGAAGAACCACAAATGGCTAATCTGTGCCTAATGGCCAAACATGCAAAGGACAAACAAAATTTCAACATACATGATGTAAGTCTCGATGAGGTATTTGACTTCAACTCTCCTGATGTAGACATAAATGATTTAAGAACTGCACTGCATGGCATAACCACTGATCTACATCAATACATGAAGTGGTTCAGAGTTTTGTCTAAGGATCATTCACTCCTTTAAGAGGAGAAAAAGAAAGTTCAAGAAGAGCTTGAAATGTTTCTTCTAAGTACTAACTTTCTCTCCAAGCTTGAGGCCGAGAATGAAATCTTAAAATGCATAAATAAACTCAATACACAAAGAGAGTCTAATCTAACCTCTAAAATTGAGGAACTAGAAAAGACTATCTCTACATGGAACAAATCCTCATCATCCATGGACTCCCTGCTCTCTAGTCAGAGAAGTACATTCGACAGAACAGGCCTAGGCTTTGGGGAATCCATCTCAGAGCCATGTGTGGAAAAGACAGAGGAAACTAGCACTAGTAATGCCTTAAGTTTTAGTAGAAGCATTATCTTTGTGAAATCCTCACAGAAGGAAGAACCTGTTCAACCTTGTTCTACTGTTTCCATTCATACTCAAAGGAGTAAAGGATCTCATGATGGCATGGGCTTCATAAAAGAGAAGAGTAACCTAACCTCTACTCACCAACCTCGAAGAATCGTAGAGTCAAGTAAGACCAACTCTACGAATCAACTGGGAAGGTACAGTGGAGGTAAGGCACACTCGTCACTATTTATGAAACCTAAGGACATGTGGAAGAATGAGAATCAGTTTAACAGAAGGATAACTAAAGAATCACACAAGTCCAAATGGAGGATTAATTACCATACACACATAGGCATGCATCATACTAGATGTTTTATATGCAATAAATTTGGTCACAAAGCTGCCAAGTGTTATTATAATTCCATGCATGTGAGACCCAAGATCAAACAGATTTGGGTCCCCAAGGGAACTAACAAAATAAGACCCATGCAAATATGGGTACCAAAATGAAGGTTAAACTTTATGACAGGAAAAGAGCTCCACGATCACAACCTGGTATCTAGACAGTGGATGCTCAAGGCATATGACAGGGAACAAAGCTCTTCTATCTAACTACATAGAAAAGGAGGGTCCCTCAGTCATCTTTGGAGACAATGGCTCGAGCAAGACAAGAGGATACGGCTCTGCTGGCAATGGTGCAGTATCTTTAAGTAAAGTAGCATATGTAGAAGGTCTCCAACACAACCTTCTAAGCATCAGCCAACTCTGCGACAAGGGTCACCAAGTAACATTCTTTAACAACTAGTGTCAAGTCAGAGATCTAAAGACTTCTGTTGTAAAGCTAACCGGGACAAGAGAAGGAAATGTCTACACAGTGAATCTTGGTCAACTAAGCTCAAACGAGACAATATATTTTCTAGCAAAAGCATCTGAAGAAATGAGCTGTTGTCTCACTTAAACTTCAAAAGCATGTCCAAATTGGCATCAAAAGATCTCGTAGCTGGCCTACCTAAGTTCAACTTCATAAAAGAAAGGCCATGCAATGCCTGTCAGCTTGGTGTAGACACTCGAAATTTCATTTTCCTGTTACTAACTATGCAGGAGGACAAAAACTACTTCTTCACACTCCAGAGATAACCCTGGAGGATCGCAATATCAATTCCAACCCCGAAGATAGCAGCAAGAGATCCAGTTCTCAACCCCGAAGATAACCCCGAGAAATCAGGTTCCAAACCTCGGAGATAACCCAGGGAAAGTCAGTTTCAACCCTGGAGATAGCCCCGGGGGATCAAGATCAAAGCTTGGAGATAGCCCCAGGAGGTCAAGCCAACCTCAGAGATGACCCTGAGAATAGTCAAAGTCAACAAAGAAGCCAACCTCGTAGATAACCTCGAGAAACGCACTTTATATAATCACATGAAAATCGGAGATAACCCCGGGAGGGGCAAAATGGCCATTTTGCCAACTCAAATTCACTTCAAATCAAATACACTCATTTCAACTCAAAATACATTAAAGGAAGTCCCACAAGAGCGATATCTTAACTCCGGAGCGCAAACTACACAAAACGGCTCACAGGATTGCCTGACGGAAACCCGAGAATGCCATTTCGGTCATGGACCCATCTTCCTGGAATCAAAAAAGGTCAAATCATATGTCATTGTGTATCTCTCAAAAATAGCTTTTCTTAATGGTATGGCACGCTTCCATCGGACTCCCGAATTAAAAGTTATGAGCAACCGAATGAACAAATACAGACGCATTTTGACACTACCGGACCCACACTGCTTTCGGGGCACCCCGGCGAACAGCAGTACACCTACTACTAGGTGCCACACAGTACACTGCTACTAGGTGCTGCTGTGTAGACTGTGGCTCCCCCCTCTATAAATAGAGGGCTTGGGGTGCTGATTTTCTAAGAGAAAAAGACGTGGAAACCCTACACAATTCGTTCTGCAGTCACCCATACAGTGTATTTCCCACTTTCAAACACCTGTGAGCTCATACATAGCCTCTTTTGTACCCACAAAAGCCAAGTGTTTACCCACTATAAAGATATAGAAGCCTTTTTTTAGTAGTCACCGTAAGCCTTCTCACACACTTTTAGAGTCTTTCTCTCATCTTTGCATACACCCTTCTACACGCTGAGAGTCGTGTTGCTTGCTTTTGCCGGACTTCTATTGGTGGTTTTCATTTCATCAGATATATATATATATATATATATATATATATATAGAGAGAGAGAGAGAGTAGTGATCAAGTAGTATACCCTTATCTTACTCACTGCAGCTCACCCCCTTTAACGACGGATTCGTGACGGTTTGGTCATACAACTGTCAATCTATATACTTTTAGCGACGGACAACATATCGCATCGCTAAAAGTATAGACAACGGTTGTATGATCGAACCGATTCTTAAGTCCGTCCGTCGCTAAAGGTAGGTGAGCACGTGTGAGTAAGATAAAGGGTATGCACTTGATCCAACCGTATATATATATATATATATATATATATATATATATATATATATATATATATATATATATATATATATGACTAACATTATCGAAAGTTATGCCTCGATTGAGCCTGAACTTGATGCAGGAGCGTTTATTTGCTTTAATATATATATATATATATATATATATATATATATATATATATATATATATATATATATATATATATATATATATATTTACATTTATATATATTAATCGTGTGTCGAACTTTGTTCGATGAGCCTAGACTTGATGCGAGAGTTTATCGCTTTAATAGATATATATACTTATATATATCAACCGTATGTCGACTTTGTTCGATGAGCCTAGACTTGATTCAGTGCGCTTACTCGCTTTATATATATATATATATATATATATATATATATATATATATATATATCTATTTATTTTCAATCCCGCTCGAGTTTCCTTCGTGGCGCTTGATCGCTTCACTGACTTTATTTACATTTCTCCCCCCATTGAGGTGCTTCGTAATCGGTGATCATGTCTCAGATATATATATTTACCGCTTTTATATATATATCTTCTATCGCTTTCATACAAATTGCAATTTTACAGGCGCCTAGGAATCATGTGATCACAGATTCATCCCATTGGATCTAGATTCGGTTCCGTGATGGACATTTTCACCAGTAAATGACTTTGTAAATTATTCTCATGGTGGTCTCGAATTTCCTCAGATGGTTTCCATACCCACGAGGAAGTCGGCATTATTTCGTATATATTATTTTCGTACGGATGCCTCGCATCTGTCAAATAAAATCAATTCAGCCGCCCACTTAATAAAAATGGGAGTGTAAAAGGTCTCAATTCCTATTGAGCATCAAGGTTTGAAAAACCTCTTTTATAAAACATCACTGCCATATCTTGCTAAAAATTGAATTTTTATATAAATTCAAACCTTGTGTATATAGGTTCGAACGAGACCTCGCACAACTTCCATATAACAGCACATTGACCCACACACACACACACTCAGATAATAGTTTCTTGAAAAGAGGTGGTCACCGTGGTAACACGGATGTCGGGGGGTGCCTAACACCTTCCCCCCGCATAACCAAGTCCCCGAACCCTATATCAACCCGTATATCAGTGTCACATCACTGGGTCAATGTGCAAACCTTTTCTCGGTTGTGTTGGTACAACCATCTAAAAAACCAAATGGCGACTCTTAACAGTCCCATCGTCGACACATACATGTCGGACCTTTTTCACTTGTTTTTTCAAACAAATCTAACCTAAAATGAGAACACCAAAGAACAAGTAACAGAAAGGGACACCTAAAAATCCCGACGTCGATAGGTGGTGACTCTGCTGGGGACTCCATTAAGAGGACTTAAGCTGTTATTACAATCTTTTCAAAACTGTTATCTGCTTGTGTGTGGATGTTGCATTTACATTTGATGAATGTGTACGAATGCATTTCCTTATTGCACTTAGTGCTTCGCACCATAACTGCTTGTGATATGAGTGCTTCGCACCATATCTGCTTGTGATATTAGTGCTTCGCACCATATCTGTTTGTGATGCTAGTGCTTTGCACCATATCTGCTTGTGATATTAGTGCTTCGCACATGTCATCATTTTTCATACGGTGAGACGCGATGTATGTGAATGTATGTTGTGTGGTCCCTCCACTAGGAGGCTATCCCATCGGTGTTTGATTACTGGACTCGTGAGAAGACTAATTCTCTGAGGCTCAGGAAAGGCACCACCCAAATTCGCTCCAGTTGAAAGACTGGATTAACTTCTCGTCAAGTAGATTGCGATGATTTGGGAATCTTTATGCCAAAAAGCCGCGAGAATAACCTAAGATAGGTCAGCCTCTGATAAACCCAAAATAGAGGAAAGTCTCTTCATGCTCTCATTTCAAATTACTTATACTTACATTCTATATCTATCTCCATGTAATGAGAAATATGAAGAAATGTGTACACATACATATTTTTTAGCATGCTACAAACAGCTGACATCCGTTTTGCAGGATAAAAATTCTAAAATGGACACATCACATAGCATGTTATTATACACATTCCCTAAAGACTAAACTATGCAAGTCTTTCACAGGGAAGCAATCTGTCTCGTTACCCGATTAAAGTCCAAGAAGGCACTGAGCCCACCGTCAAACATGGCTATAAGTGCCCAGCCTGATCCTACTCCTGTTTCCCGAGAGGAGTTTGAAGGATTAAGGAATCAGATAGCAGAATTGGTTGTCTTTCAAAAAGAACAAAGTAAAAATACGCAGGGCTAGACAATGCCTACTCAACCAGTAGTCCTTCACACCAGGGGCCATCGGGCATTGGTAAAAAGTCGAAACCCGGATACCTAAACCTCATTCCAATAAAGAAATCACAAATCTCGTGGATGATCGAGAAACCGGGATATAAGAAACAAAGTCCAATAAATGGAGGATACCATCCGGCCAATTAAAGGGACCGGAAATTATGGGAGTGTCACTTATTCGTATCTCTCAGATATTCCTGTGGGCTCAATATCCTACAAAATTCAAAGTCCCGAGTTTGAAAAGTACAATGGGCAAAGCGATCCCTATATCGCACCTAAAAGTGTACATTGGCTTAACTGGGGTCTTATGTCAAAAATGAAAGCCTCGTAATGCAACTTTTTCAAAAGAGTCTCACTGGAGAAGCTAAAGCACGGTATGCCCGACTTGACAATGCCAAAATCCACAACTCAGGAAGAATTGGCCCACGCTTTTCTAAATCAAGATTTCCAACACAAATGGCACCAGATCGATATCAAGTGACTAAAGTAAAAAAAGCAAAGTACTAAATCTTTCCGAGAATATGCCCAAAGGTGGAGACATCTAGCAGCACAAGTCATTCCATCAATGACGGAAGCTGAGATGGTAATGACATTTATTGATATCCAAGAGGCTCCTTACTATGAGAGGATACTAGCAGGCATAGGAAAGCCATTTGCGTAAATGATCAAACACTTGAACGAAATGGCGAGAGATGGGCCCAAGGCGTGCATGATTAAAGACTTCACTGCCTTGGAAGCAGTCGCCAAACATATACAGACTGGCAAGTATGCGAGCAATCCCAAGGGGGTACCCGATAAAGGCAATGAAGATGTATCCCTTGTTGTACAAGGGCAAGCTAGGAGGCCAAACTACAATCCCCCCATTTGGAAAATGCAAGACAATCTGCCATCTCAACAACAGACTGCATTCAACCAATACCCAGACAGGAAAAGAAAATTCAAAAGATTGGAAAATCGGGTGTTCACTCCACTAGGCGATTCCCTTGAAAATGTATTGGCGATATTAATGGATCATAAGAAAATTACCAAACTAGCTCCACCTCTGGAACCAGGGAGCAAAAGATACAATCCAAGCCAGAGATGTGCTTACCACTCAGGGTCTCCTGGACACGATATACAAGACTGTTGGTCCTTAAAACATAAGATTCAAAATCTGATCGAAAGTGGCAGTAAACATGATCGAGTCAGGAAGTACTGAAATGTATCCAATTCGTAAGTACATACGAAGGATGGAGGAATACCCCCAAAAGCACATAACAAATGTCCTAGAGTGGGAAAACTTGGAGGAGGGTATGCCAGTAATGTAAAAATTGGATGTGATCCAGAATCAAGTGAACCTGCTGGCTAAGCTGATAATGCGCTAACATCAGGAAACAAGGCAATTTTTCATTCAACTATCAGAAAGCCAAGAGAAAAAGGACTCCACGATGAGCCAGCTAAATGAAGAAGATCAAAGCAGGCTGAAAATACAAAATAAAATAGGGATGATAAAATTGCTAGAAGATCTCGCCAGCGGAAGAATCGATCGAGGGAATGCGAATTTTCAAAGATGAAAGATCAAACGACCTCTAAAAGAGTCCGAATATTCACCCCTCTGAGCAAATCCAATGAAGAAATGCTACATTTTTTGATAAGCGAAGGAAGGATTACTGAGTTGCTGCCTCCTAAAAATCCCAAGATGAAGAGTTATGATTCCACCAAGATATGTCTCTACCATTCTAACTCACTTGGACATACGACTGAAGAATGCTGGTCTTTGTGACATAAAATCCAGGATCTCATTGAAAATGGAGAGCTGGAGATAGAATTTCCCATGACCAAAAAAGGCGAAAAAGAAATAAAAAGCTTAAGATGTCCATTCGAGACAGGCAGTTCAAATGAGGTGAAGACTATGAGCGACAATTCTACCAGAATACAAGGTGGACTGATCCTAATGCAAGAAATGATAGAAGAGACAAAGGCATCCCCAAAGGAGATTCCCCCACCAACATCAAACATCCTATGGTTCCAAGATATCAACCACGTTCCTGATTTTATCACCTTGGATGATGCGGAGGAAATACTAATCCTTTCCAAGGAAGAAAAAGCCAAAAAGGAAAGTTCTTTGCAAGAAATGCCACAACCGTTCGAGGGAGATTTCATGTCCTTTGAAACCCATGAAGAAGGCGAAGGAATAGATGAAGGAAAAGGTGGTGAGATTGTCGGGGAATCCAACCCATTAGAGAATCCAGAGTTCATCCCTTTTTACGATGTGTCCATTGCAAACGTCCCTGAGGAATGTACTGAATCAGGAAGCAATCAAGTTATGGCCACAAGCGAAGACATTCAGAATCAAGGGGTAACCTCTATCACGAGCCCTGAAGGCAACATAACCACTGACAATTGGACTATCAGGCCTCAACTAGCCAAGAAGATGTAGATCCAGGGGATAAAGTTGTGAGTTCCATAAAATGTTGGAATGGTATCACTTTCTTCGTAGTATGCCTTTTATTTCCCATGCATGTAAATAAAAAAACAAAACAAAAAAACAAAACAAAACAAAACAAAACAAAAACATCTCTACACTCTTCTCACCACTTACCCCTTTGAACCTTTTCAAACCAAAGCCTGAACTACGAAAGACCTGATCTCCTCTTCAATAGGAGTACGTAGGCAACCATCAATGGTGCGGTCAAACCAAACAAAAACCCAAATAAACACTTCTCAAATAGATACACCCCAGACGATGATGGCCCAAACGTAATGGTCATCATTCGGGAGAAAGAGGTTGATGATAGCCCCTCTATCACTGCAGTCCACCAAGACTTTGCCCTCGACAATTGGAGCACCACTCCTTGCATTTGCCGACAAGGGTAAAAAGGGAAGAAACTCTCTCTACCTTGTAGATAGCAATAATTGCTTACTTTTTCTGTACAGTATTAGCAGTTACTTTTGTCATTATAGGCTAACACTTTGTGTGATTGAACAGTATTATATACTAAGTGAAAGCATATTTTGTTTCAGGACTCTGAATTTAGATGTGCATGTACTTTGCGATGAGGTGCCTATTCTCCACAAGGATCAGAACTTTAATGTAAAGTTGGACTCGACTTGATGGAAATACAAGATGACTATGAGATACCTCGGAGATCAAAGAATGGGTCGAAGACAAATCCAAGCCAAATCTTGATCAAACCACCTCTTTCAAACCTCGGAACCTTAGAAAACCCCAAACAAGTCCAGATTGGTACGGACCTCACTCCAAACCAAAGGAATGACATAGTTACTCTATTGGCCCTATTCCATGATGTGTTTTCATGGTCTCACGAAGATATGGTCAGTTTATACACGGACATTATCATTCATCGCCATCCCATCAAAGGGGGGTTCAAGCCATTTAGGTAGAAGCTCAGGCGATTGAAACCTGAGTGGAAGTTAAAAGTTAAAGAAGAAATTGTGAAACAATTTCAAGCCGGCATCATCATGATTCAATATATACCCTAAATGGCTATCCAACATAGTCCCCGTGCCGAAATCGGGAAGGGAGGTGCGAGTTTGTGTGGATTACAGAGATTTGAATAAAGCTTGCCTCAAAGATAGCTTTCACATGCCGTTCATCCACATACTCATTGACAATACAAGTCGATTACGACATGTACTACCTTTTGTTTGATTGCTCATGGATACCATCAAATCATGGTTCTTTGAAGATGATCATGAGAAAACTTCAATCATCACGCCTTGGGGAGCCCTTTACTACAGACAATTGTCATTCGGCCTCATCAATGCTGGAGCTACCTATCAGTGAGCCATATGGCTCTTTTCCACGATAAAAAGAAAAAAGAAAATACAAAGAAAAAAGAAAAAAAAAAGAGAAAAAAAAAAAAAAAAAAATCTCTTCAACAAAGTTCTACTGATTCTTTGCCTTACCATCTGCGGAGTTCTACGATGGCTTTGAGTTTGAAGAAAATCCTTCCTCCACATTCCTCGTAATAGGAATGATTTTATGGATGCTCTAGCAACTGGGCCTCCTTGGGTCAATATACATGACAAGGAAGACATGTCAACCCTCACATTTACATAACAAAAGCTCCACCCTATGGGAATTCCATTGAAAAGTATTGGATGACCTACCTCCTACCCAACATCCTTGGTATCAACACATCAAGAAGTACTTACGAGATGGATCTACACCCGCTGAGGCGAGCCCGACTGAGAAAAGGCGGATCCATCAACTTGCTATAAAATTCTACCTGAACGAAGATGCACTATACGAAAAGAGATGCAGAATGAGGTCTCCTCAGATGTCTGGACGAGGACCAAGCTCAGAGGCTCATAGATAAAATCCATGGGGGAGTATATGGCCCACACATGAGCGTCCCTCTACTTGTAAAGAAGATCCTACAACAGAAAAGTCCGACTACGACAGTTCAAACAACACAAGTTGGTTTTGAAAAAGATCATTGATAACCAAGCTCAGTTTAAAGGAAAATTCTCCCCGAACTGGGAAGGCCCGTTTGTTGTCAAGGAAGTATTGACAGGAGGCATTTTTAGATTACAGGAAATGGACGACGATGAATTTCCACAGCTTATCAAATCGAACACCGTGAAACGGTATTATGTCTAAGGTTACCATCAAGCGAACATCTTGGTTTTGGATCATCAGATTACCGGTCATTCCGGTTCTTTAACCCTTTACCACATACAACTCTTCCACACTTTGCCCCTCAGGGAAACATCCTTTCAAGCCATCAGCCTGGCTTCACTACGATCATACCACTTAGGTCATCTCACCACGAATTGAACCTCTTACATTTGCAATTTGGCTGCCCATACATGGGATCAAACTTTTCACACTTTCAATTTATCCTCAACCTAGGATCAAATTTTCTCTTCCCTGCAGTCTGACCTGCTCATGGGATCACGTTTTTCAACTCGCCTTGAAGGGAGAACTACGTCGACCTGATCTCCCCAATACACAGGAGTACGTAGGCAGCCATGTTATATGGTCCGATCTCACCACAGAAAAACAAAAATAAACATACTCATATTCATAACCACATACAGAAACAAGTCCCAAGACACCAAAGATGGTAGGGAATACACACAGATCGACGATCCATTCTGAAAATCCTGAGACATCTCACTGTCCATCCATCAAGGAGGAGTTCAGAATACATCCAGATCACAAAGTCCTGGAGAAACAAGCCAATATCAAGCAAGTAGCAAGGCACAACTAAAAGGGAAGTGAATCAACATATATTTCCCTGCCATATATAATGTTGTTTGATATATACAATGTGTACTGTCAATGACAAAATGGCTAAGCTAGTCTGTGCAGGAAAATACAAGCCCATCTACAAATTAGTGTATATACGGGCTATCAAGTCCAACATGAATTCCCTCTCAGAAGAAGGAGGTAACACTGTGATCTCCTACCCAAGGGTTTCTACACGAGCCAACAGATCCACTGCCAACTATATGCGATATCTCGGGTGGATATAACGTCATCCCGCTCAACAACAACGATATCCCTATGAGTTAGAGCATCATCTCTCTAACAAAGTGACATCTTTACCAGAAAAAGCTGTCAACATCAAAGCCCACATCCACTACATGTTCACCAGATGGTACAGATGTAAAAGCCTTTTGCGATCTCGGCGTCTTATCAGCTCATCTATCAAAGCAACTATCCTAGACAACAAGCGAGGCTGGGGCAATTTCAAAATTAGCGACAACCGGATAGTGGATCCCTTACAACAAGATTGGGGGCAATCTCAGAAGCAGCGATAACTCAACACTGGGGCATTTATCAATCATCCTAAAATGGAAAATACACCAGTTAGCGCCATCAGCACGGTCCATCATCATCTCAATGGTGATTCAGATATTATTCACTCATGACTTCATCAACAAAGAGAGTTTCTCATATGAACCCTCAGCATCAACATGCGAAAGGACTGGGGTTTTTCCAATTCCAAGAAATGGAAGGAGTTTAAGGCGAGATCAAGCTTCTCATCAAAAAGAAAGGGGTGAACTCCTGAAAGAAATCATAGCGACATAAGCGTGCCCCTACGAAAGAAGGGGAAACTTCTCAAAAAAGTTCTTAACTCATAAGCAGAAGGTCAACAACAAAAGGCCTAGCGAATGAAATCTACACCATCAACATGCGTTAAGTCCTCACAAGCTAAGGCCTCTACACCGACGTTCAAATCTGGGTAGCGAAAGAATGAATTACACCCTCTAGGGATTTCAGCGACATTCAAGTCATCAATTCATCCAGGTTGCAAATCAAATGCTTAAGGAAATGGGGCACAAGTACCCAACAGAAAAATGAAACTCCAAATCACCTCAAAAAGGGTGAGACATCGGGTAGTTGTCGTCAATCTAATGTAACATCAAGCGAAGTCTAGTGAAGTAATCCGTGGAAAATTACTTCAGCGAAGGTATCAGAAGATCTGGTATCCTAAACCATTGCCATCAATTAAGCGCGACATCAAGACAGTTCAGCGATGAAAGCTTCGTATACCACCGTTCGAGTGGGAATCAAAAAGTTTATGATCAAGATGATAAACCGTTGCAAACTACCAGCGAATACATCGGGAGGGTCTGGTGATTTCAGAGCGTCGTCCCCATCAGAGATATGGAAAACATCTCAACTTATCTTCATCAAACAAGCATCAGCGATTAAATGCCAAACCATTGGAGTCAACACCAGCATCTACAGTAGCAATGATCGGTAAAAGGTAAAGCGATTTGCGAATACATTTCAATATTCATCATAATATTCATTACATTGCGATTTTTGATTTTGCGATATGCGATTTGCGATGCGAAATGCGATGTGCGAGTTGCGAAGTGCGATTTGGCCAAATGCAAAAAGCGATGTGCGATGTGCGAAATGCGATGTGCGATTTATGAACTACGATTTGCGAAAACATTTTCATATTCATCATAAACATTCACTACATTGCGATTTGCATCATTGAAAACACCTTGTCATGTTTCAAGTGTCTACTAATCTTTATCATGTCCATTCCATTGCATTGCATAGCATAAACATGATAAAGAGGGGCATCTGTAGACACTCGAAATTTTGCTTTCCTATTACTAACTATGCAGGAGGACAAAAACGACTTCTTCACACTCCAGAGATAACCCTGGAGGTTCACAACATCAATTCCAACCCCGAAGATAGCCAAGAAGAGATCCAGCTTCAACCCCAAGATAACCTCAGAAATCGGGTTCCAAAACCTCGGAGATAACCCGTGGAAAGTCAGTTTCAACCCCGGAGATAGCCCCGGGGGATCAAGATCAAAGCCTGGAGATAGCCCCAGGAGGTTAAGCCAACCTCAGAGATGACCCTGAGGATAGTCAAAGTCAACAGCAAGCCAACCTCAGAGATAACCCTAAGAAATAATTGCTACAACTGTGCGAAAACCGGAGATAACCCCGGGAGGGGCAAAATGGTCATTTTGCCAACTCAACTTCACTTCAAATCAAATACACTCATTACCTGACGGAAACCCGGGAATGCCATTTCGGTTATGGACCCATCTTCCTGGAATCAAGAAAAGTCAAATCATATGTCATTGTGTAGCTCTCGGAAATAGCTTTCTGGAATGGTATGGCACGCTTCTATCGGACTCCCGGATTGAAAGTTATGAGCAACCGAGCGAACAGTAGACGTATTTCCGACACGGCATGGAACCACACTTTGCCGGGGACCCGTAGGTAGCCAGTAGTACACTCACTACTAGGTGCCATAGGTAGACCTATGGCTCCCCCCTCTATAAATAGAGGGCTTGGGGTGCTGATTTTCTAAGAGAAAAAGGCGGAAACCTGCACAATTATTCTGACAAATACCCATACAAATTGTATTTCCCACTTTCAAACACCTGTGAGCTCATATATAGCCTCTTTTGTACCCACAAAAGCCAGTGTTTATCCACTATAAAGATATAGAAGCCTTTTTTAGCAGTCAGCTATAAGCCTTCTCACACTCTTTAGAGTCTTTCTCTTCATCTTTGCACACACCCTTCTACACATTGAGAGTCGTGTTGCTTGCTTTTGCCCAGACTTTGGTCCGTAGTTTCATTTCAGTCTGTATATATATATATATATATATATATATATATTAAAGCAAATAAACGCTCTGCATCAAAGTCTAGGCTCAATATATATATATTGACTAACATTATTGAGTTATGCCTCGATTGAGCCTAGACTTTGGTCTGCAGGCGTTTATTTGCTTTAATATATATATATATATATATATATATATATATATATATATATTTACATTTATATATATTAATCGTGTGTCGAACTTTGTTCGATGAGCCTGAACTTGATGCCCGGCGTTTCTTGCTTTATATATATATATATATATATATATATATATATATATATATATATATATATATATATATATATATATATATATATATATATATATATATATATATATATATATATATCAACCGTATGTTCTGGACTTTGTTCGATGAGCCTGAACTTTGATGCAGTGCGTTTGCTCACTTTTATATATATATATATATATATATTAGCGTGGTCGAACTCTGCTCGATGAGCCTCAGATTTTATATCCTGCATTTATTTGCTTTTATATATATATTTATACTTACATATATATATGAAATGTGGTGGGACTCACATTCGATGAGCACTGATTTTACATCCTATATGCGTTTAATGTTTATATATATATATATATATATATATATATATATATATATATATATATATATATATATATATATATATATATATATTCGCCCCGCTCGAGTTTCCTTTGTGGCGATTGATTGCTCTTACGGCTTTATTTACATTTCGATCCCCCATGGAGGTGCTTCGTGGTTGGTGATCATGTCTCAGATATATATATTTGACGCTTTTATATATATACATGCTTACGCTTTCATACAAATTGCGAAGATTCTCATGCTTTAGGAATCATGTGATCACAGATTCATCCCATTGATCTAGATTCGGTTCCGTGATGGACATTTTCAAATTATGGCGACTTGTAAATTATTCTACGGTGTCTGAATTTCCTTAGATGGTTTCCATACCCACGTGGAAGTCGGCATTATTTCTGTATATATTATTTTTGTACGGATGCCTCGCATCCGTCAAATAAAATCAATTCAGCCGCCTACTTAATAAAAATGGGAGTGTAAAAGGTCTCAATTCCTATTGAGCATCAAGGTTTGAAAAACCTCTTTTATAAAACATCACTGCCATATCTTGCTAAAAATTGAATTTTTACATAAAGTCAAACCTTGTGTATATAGGTTCGAATGAGAACTCGCACAACTTCCATATAATAGCACATTGACCCACACATACACACACTCAGATAATAGTTTCTTGAAAAGAGGCGATCACCATGGTAACACGGATGTCGAGGGGTGCCTAACACCTTCCCCCCGCATAACCAAGTCCCCGGACCCTAAATGAATCTCGGTTTCACCGACCCGTATATCAGTGTCACATCACTGGGTCAATGTGCAAACCTTTTCTCGGTTGTGTTGGTACAACCATTTAAAAAACCAACTGGCGACTCTTAACAGTCCCATCATCGACATCATACATGTCGGACCTTTGTCACTTGTTTTTTCAAATAAATCTCACCTAAAATGAGAACACCAAAGAACAAGTAACGGAAAGGGACACCCAAAAATCCCGACGTCGACACTTGGAAAGCAAACAAGAAGTTCATTCAAGAACAAAACTGCCAACTCTATCGACAAGCCCCTGCAGTTGCTCCACATGGATCTATTTGGGCCAATTCCAACAACTAGTCTCGGAGGAAAAAGATACTCTCTAGTTATAGTCGACGACTACCCCAGATTCATATGGGTATTCTTCCTAACTTCAAAAAATGAAACGAGCTCCCAATTAATCAAGATGTTCAGACTGGTGATGAACTATAAAGGAGAGAAAATCAAGGCCATAAGGACTGATCATGGAAGAGAATTCGACTTCTAAAATGGACCAGCTTCTGCACGAGATAATGGTATCGATCCATAACTTCTCGACCCACGAAACCGCTTCAACAAAATGGAGTAGCCGAAAAAAAAGAACAGAACCTTGATAGAGGTGGAAGAACTCTACTAGCGGCAGCTCATCATCTCGCTCAATACTTGCAGGCGTAAATCAACATTGCATGCTACACGCAGAGCAGAACGATCACTAATACACTCTACGATCAAGAAGACGCCTACTGAATCCTGTGGAAAGGAAGAAAGCGAAGTGTCGACTACTTTCATGCTTTCTACTGTGCATGCTACATTCTCAACAATGGAAAGCGAGACGACAAAATTTTAGCCCAAGTCGATTTAAGGAATCTTTCTTGGATATGCCACAGACAATAAGGCCTACAGAGTGTTCAACAAGAAGACACTGAGTGTTGAAGTCTCGATTCACATCATCTTTGATGAAACAGACTTAGACAACACAGTGCTTCAAGACACTACGACCGATAGTGCAGACACTACGACTGAAGTCGTTGAGCTCAACACTACGATCATAGTGCCAGATAGTGAAATTGTTGAGCAAGAAAATGAGATCATAGAGAGGTTTATGCAAGACAACGAACCTCCACACCTAGAAGAAGAAATAGATCTTGAAGACTTAAGACAAGAAGGCATCAGGACAGATGTCCCAACCAGAAATAGATGGGCCAAAGATCACACTCAAGATCTAATCATTGGAGATCCGAGTGCTAGAGTCAAAACAAGAGCTGCCACCCAAAATGAATGCTTTTATCTAAGCTTCCTGTCATAAATGAACCAAAGAAGATAGAGGATGATATGGAAGACTCTAGTTGGATAGAAGCCATGCAGGAAGAACTCAACCAATTTGAACGAAGCAAAGTATGGAGATTGGTACCAAGACCAAAGAGTAATCCTGTCATTGGAACCAAGTGAGTCTTCAGAAACAAAATGGATGAAGATAGAGTTATAACCAAGAATAAGGCAAGATTAGTGGAAAAGGGCTAGTCTCAAGAAGAAGGCATTGACTACGATGAGACATTTGCACCTGTTGCCAGACTAGAAGCCATCAGAATCTTCCTTGCATTTGCTGCTAACATGAAGTTCAAAGTCTTTCAGATGGATGTCAAAAGTGCATTCCTAAATGGAGAACTCCAAGAAGAAGTCTATGCAGAGCAACCTCCAGGTTTCATCAATCCATCTCTTTCCTATTATGTTTATAGATTAGACAAAGCCTTATATGGTCTTAAACAAGCACCTAGAGCATGGTATGAAACACTAACTAACTTTTTGATTGAAAATGGGTTCACTAGAGGTAGAGTAGATACCACATTATTTATTAGAAAGCATAAAGACAAAGTCTTATTAGTTCAAATATATGTTGATGATATTATTTTTGGTTCTACTGACGAAAAGTTATGCAAGAGATTCTCCAAGTTAATGCAGAGCAAGTTTGAAATGAGCATGATGGGTGAGCTGAATTTCATCCTTGGGCTACAAGTGAAGCAGACTGATGAAGGAATCTTCATAAACCAAGTCAAGTACATCAAAGACTTACTTAAGAAGTATGGCATGGAATCAGCCTCTCCCATGAAAACCCCAATTGCTCCTGCAACCAAACTTGACAAAGATAAAAAGGGTAAAAGTATTGATATAACTCAATACAGAGGTATGATAGGCTCTCTTTTATATCTAACTCGCCAAGAGACCGGACATAATGTTTGCAACATGCATATGTGCTAGATTTCGGAGCTAACCCTAAAGAATCACATTTATCTCTCAGAAGAGGGATTTTCGTGTATCTCAAGGGTACACCTTACTTAGGGCTTTGGTACCCCAAGGAATCCTCATTTGAACTAACAGGATACACAGATGCTAATTTTGCAGGCTGAAAAATAGATAGAAAGAGTACCAGTGGCACCTGTCAATTGCTAGGAAATAGACTTGTTTCCTGGTTTAGGAAAAAGTAAAGCTCAGTGTCTACTTCAACTGCAGAAGATGAATACATTGCTGCTGGCAGCTGCTGTGCTCAGATCCTATGGATGAAAAATTAGCTAGCTGATTATGGGTTTGATTTCAAATCCATTCACATTCACTATGATAACACAAGTGCTATAGCAATAACTCATAATCCTGTTATGCATTCTAGAACTAAGCATATAAAAATAAGGTATCACTTCATTAGGGATCATGTGCAAAATGGAACTATATCTCTACAATATATCCCTACTGAAAATCAACTTGCTGATGTTTTTACAAAACCTCTAGATGACGATTTAATAAGTTAATAAGTGAACTAGGCATGCTAAATTTACAACCATAAAATATATGCTCTAGATTGTGCTAACCATAACAGATACAAAGGCTAAACTCAAAATCATAGACATGATCAAGGGAAGTCCACGATCGTAGAACTGAAGTGACATGAGAGAAAACGATCGTAGTGCAGACTCAACGATAGCAAAACCTCAACCATCAAGAGGAGGATCCTGTGATGATAAGTCTCAAAACAAAGCAATATCTCTGATAAGCACCTCAAGAACAAATCTAACCCTTGACTCACTCTAAGAGGTTAGCCCTTCCTAAGTTGCCTTAAAAGAATGTTATGTCAAAAACTCATCACAAGGATCCGGGCAGACTCGACGATCATAGCTCAGACACGACGTTTGCTGGACAGACTCGACGATCGTAGCTCAGACACGACGAATGCTGGATAGACTCGACGATCGTAGCTCAGACTCGACAAATGCAAAGCAGACTCAACGATCACAAAACTACCTCAACGATCATAGTCCTCCCTAAGGACACATCACCTGCAAAGAGCCAAGGGCAAATCAAGACAATCCTTATCAATCAAACTCGTGAGAGCCAAGCAAAAGTCGACACTGTCCCACTAAGGCAAAAAGGAGAGAGGAAGTTACAAGTACAAATTAAAATCGTCTTTTTGAAATCAGAAGTTCAAAAGATTATCTCTCTCATCCTCTCTCAAAGCAGAAACCCTAAATCAGAAGAAAGCTCAGTCAAATCACACTTCGCGATTTTGGGTTAGTTTGCAAAAAGCTATGGGCACGAATTTACGATTTAGTTTGGCATATCATCCTCAAATGGACGGGCAGTTGGAGAGACCTATTCAAACTCTGGAAGATCTATTAAGACTCTGTGTCCTTGACTTCAAAGGAAGTTGGGACAAGTTCTTTCCATTGGTGGAATTCTCCTTCAACAACAGTTATCAAGCAAGTATCGGCATGGCTTCATTCGAGGCATTGTATGGACGCAAGTGTCATTCTCCAGTATGCTGGGATGATGTGGGTGAAGCAACGTTGTTGGGATTGAAATTGGTACGCATGACAACGAAAAAGATACAAATGATCCGGCAACGTATAAAAACCTCACAAGATCGACAAAAGAGTTATGCTGATCTTCATCGAAAGGACGTGGAATTCAATGTTGGAGATCATGTGTTGTTACGTGTTGCCCTATGGAAAGGAGTTACAAGATTTGGAATGAGAGGAAAGCTCAATCCTTTATTCATTGGCCCATTTGAAATCCTTGATCGAGTAGGAACTTTGGCCTATAGACTCGCCTTACTGCCAAGTATGTCTCGTGTTCATAACGTTTTTCACATATTTATGTTACGTAAATATGTGGAAGACCCGAACCACATTATTGAGTTAGAACCAGACAAGATAGCGGAAGATTTAATGTATGAAGAGGTACCTGTTAAAATCTTGGATAAGAAGGAGCATATTCTACGCTCCAAGGTTATACCTCAAGTCAAAGTTTTGTGGAGAAACCACGATGTTGAGGAAATGACCTGAGAGTTAGAATCTGAAATGAAATCAACGTATCCTCACCTCTTTGACATACCAGGTACGTACACCAATTTTGAGGATGAAATTTCATGAGAATGGGAGGTTGTAAGACCCCAACTTTTATGAATAAAGGTTAATTGTTCTCTAAATATTATTTTTGAATATTATGGTGTGGATTTGATATAATGTTATAGTTGTGAGTAATATCTACAAATTTCGCAAAGTAAGCAAGTTGTCATAAAATATTCGATTGGTCGGGGAATATTCAATTTATCAGGGAATATTCGTACGACGACACAATCATTGGTAGACCCCACAACGGAATTATTGTCGGAGTTAGAAAACGACAAAATTATCTTTTTATAAAAATAACAGTAAAAGTTTTATCGTTAACTGTTGAAATATTCAGTGATAAAAGTACAGTAATACATGTGGTTGCATAGTAGCACACGATATTGATTATTGCTGCTTACGTAAGAAGTCACTCAGTTTTATTCAATAATTGCCACAGTAATTGTTGCACATTTTCTTATATTATTGATTCAATTATTGTCACAGTATCATCTGCAAAATATTTTACATTATTAAATCAATAATTGACGCGACACAATTATTCATATTATTAGTTAGCATTATTGACAATGTCTAAAAAATTCTGTCAAAGAAAGGGGTTTAGTCATCTAATTGTGCGCTTAGTCATCTTTATCGAAAAGCCCCATCTTTCCTGGGAATGGTCTGGTTGTTGATATTGTGAGCTTATAATATTAATTATTATGTGGTGGGTATTGGTTAAATTTTGATTTAAATAAAGGAATTCAGCATGAGATGTTTGTTGAAAATTTGGCATATTTTTCTGTGGAATTACAATTATTCTCTCCTATAAAATATTCATTCAAATATATTATTGTAATATATTATAATTCTTTAAATAATAGTATTATATATATATATATATATATGCATGTGATAAATTAAAGTAATGGTTGGTAGTGGAGTAATGCATGCAAACTTGTTTTTCAAAAGTGGGCCCTCAATCTTGGAATTGGGTGGTTATGCAGAGAAAGAAATGAATTGTTAGGCCAATTATTTGGTAGAGCTTGCTGCCTGCAAAGATGGTTTTTAAAGGGTGGCCCCCACCCATATTGAAAATGAATGAAAGTTAGGCTTTGAATGGAAAAGATTAGGCGGAGAAAAAATGGGCAAGTTAGGCAGCCTGTTGATTTTTCCACCGAGGATTTTACTATAAAAGGGGGGTTACCCTTCATTCCTCAACACATCATTTCAGAAATTTTTATTCTATAGTATTATGAGTATTTTTCTTGAGTATAAGGATACTTTGTGTGTAGCTTTTTCTACAAGCTTTTCTCAGAATAATATCTGATATTTCAGTCAAATCCAGTTTCTACTAAGGTAAAGGATATTATTTTATTTCAATACTCGTAAGAAATATTAATTTCTTTTATACTCCATATTATGGAAGGGATATTATTTCATTTTATATTCCTAAATTTAAACTTACTATGGTAAGTATTGCTTCTATAATTTCTAAAATTAGTAGAATATTCTTGATATTTACGCTTCATCCAGTATCTTTTCATGAAAATATTATTCTGAGCATTCTTGATAAGTTTTAACCTTTTCATGCTAGAGTACTATTCACGAGATACTATTCTCGAAGTACTATTCATGGGATACTATTCATTTCGGTATTATTCACCCGGGGTATTATTCATGACAAAAATAGATTTTTTTTCGGTCCAAATTATTTTTGATATAATATTATTCTTGAATTTTACTCCACAAAACAGTATCATGTTGACAATTTGGACATTATTGAATTCTGGAAAATTAAATTATAAATCTTTAGAATTTATCCTTTTCTTGTATTTAATTGAATTCTCATATCATTGTCATCATCTTCATGTTTATATTGTTATAAAAGTCATCTTTGGCCCGTAGTGCATAGATGAATTGTTGATCGGTATGATTATGATCAGGGATCATTCGGTATAATCATGACCCATAATATTACAAATGATGTGGTAAAAGTCCTCATTGGCCCTTAGTGCATTGATGGACAGTTGTTGGCACGATCATGACCATTGGTGATAATAATGAATATTTTTGGCCCGTAGTGCATGGATAATTCAGTGATGTGGATTATTTATTTAGCTAAGTCCCAGCGATAAAATTGATGATAAACTTTTTAAATCATAGAAGATAGTAGATATCATGCTCTACTTGACTCTTCTAATGGATTGTTTGTTCTGTTGCAGTTAAACTTGATGTCTATTATATTCTATCAGTTTAACACTGTTGAATGCTAACGATAATTTATTCTGCATTATCTTAGTCATAATATTCTTTACTGGGCTAGTTGAGCTCACCCTTTGCTTTTATTGTTCTCTTCAGGAAATGAGAATATAGCTGGGACTAGTCGGGGAACGGAGTGACGGTCCAGATGGTTGTTTTAGTAGTCCTCACTATTCTATGAAATAGTGTGATAATAATTGTAATAAGATTGAATTTGAGTTTGGATATTGTCTAGAAGACAATATTCGTATTAAAACTCTCAACATATGTTTTGTCGTATTTACACGACAGTTGTATTAATTAAGTTGTATTTGAATTTTGTACCATGTATTTGGCGACTCGAAATGGGTGATGTATACCTATTTTGGGGGCGTCACAATATCAGTTTTAACCGGTGGAAACTGAGTTTTCAAGTTTCAAAAGAAGTCTAAAGCCCTCTTCGCTACACACTGTAAAATCCTTTCAGATCTGAAGCTTTTACTTGCTTTAATATATATATATATATATCAGATTGGTCTAAATTGCTAATCTGTGACTTTTTCCTACTTTAATATATATATAATCATATATAGATATATTTAGGGCAAAGGTCCAAAAATGCCCCTGACATTTACCCTGATGTCCATCGTGCACCCTATACTTTTTTCCAAAAATACCTTTCATGTTACAAATTTTGGGTCAACTGTGCCCCTCCCGTTACGGATTTGCCACCTTGACAAACGGGTGTTAAACCCTCTCTGAGGTGGCTAACACGTGGCAATATTTGCTGATGTGTACAAAAATTCATTTACACATATAATTAAAATACCCAAATATTTATTAATTATTTATTTTATTTTTCTTTAAAACAACATAAATAATTAATAAACAAATAAAAATTTATATATAATTTATAAATATAGCAGAGAAACAGAAAAGTGAATGAATGAGCTGAAATCATTATATAAAACATGGCATCATTGTGACGCCCCCAAAATAGGTATACATCACCCATTCTGAGTCGCCAAATACATGGTACAGAAACAAATATAACATCATTAATACAATTGTCGTGCAAAATACGACAAAACATATACTGTGAGTTTAAATACAAATATTGTCTAATAGACAATATAAAAATTCAAAAGGAGTCCTCATTATAATTATTGATACACTATTTTACAAAAATAGTGAGGACTGCTAAAACAACTTTCTAGAATCATCACTCCATACCCCTGCTAGTTCCTGCTAAATTCTCATCTCTTGAGAAGAAAAAAGGAACAAAAAGGAAAAGGGTGAGCTCAACTAGCCCAGTAAAGAATATTATGACTAAGATAATATACAACAATTTATCATTTATAAGACCCCAACTTTTATGAATAAAGATTAATTTTTTTCGAAATATATTTTTGAATATTATGGTGTGGATTTGATATAATGTTATAATTGTGGGTATTATTTACAAATTTTGCAAAGTAAGCAAGTGGTTATATAATATTGATTGGTCGGAGAATATTCATTTTAACAGAAATATTAAATGCGGCACACAATCATTAGTGGACCTCATAACGAAAGTATTGTCGTAGTTAGAAAACGATGTATTATCTTTTTATAAAAATAACTACGAAAGTTTTACCGTTAAACTGTTGAACTACCCGGTGGTAAAGTAATGCGATGTCTGCGTGGTTGCATAGTAGCACACAGTATTGATTATTGATGCTTACATGAGAAGTCACTCGGTTATACTCAATTATTGCTACAATAAATTCTTTGATAATATCTCTCATATTATTGATTCAATTATTGTCACAGTATCATCTGCATAATATTTATTATTATTAAATCAATAATTGAGAGGACAAAGTTATTCATATTATTATTTGAAATATTGAAAATGTCTAGAAAGTTCTGTCGAGGAGAGGTTTGGTCACCTAATTACGCGCCAATAGGGAGAAATCCTTATCGGAAAGCCTCTTCTTTCCTGGGAATGATCTGGTTGTTAAATATTGTGAGTTATAATATTAATGATGAATAAGTTCGTATTGATTAAAGATGAAATTAATATTTTCATTGTGTTGGGATTATTAGTGTTAATGGAAATGGACATCTATTTCGATAATAATTGATGTCTGGAGGTTATATTGACCAATCGGGTAATTAATCGAATAAATGAGCAATTAATTGCTATTAATTTACATGCTTATAACTATTTGTTCACATGTATGTACTTTTGATTCACATGCATGTACTATTAGGGGAGGTGGTGCAAGATTGATAATACTTGCATAACTAAATTAAAAATAGAGGTATAGATGAAGGTATAACTATTTTTTTCACATGTGTGTACTATTAATTCACATGAATGTACTATTAATTCACATGATGTACTATTAGAGGAGGTGGTGCAAGTTTGATAATACTTGCAGGACTAAATTAAAAATAAAGGAAAAGATTAAGGTATTATACTGTAATATTTTGATCCCCAAAATGTGCAATTATCGAAACTATATTTTCTTATAAATAGAAGCTCATTCTTCTTTCATTCTCACCAATTCACTAAGACTCACAAAAGCAATTATAGAGAAAGAAGCTATAAAGACAAAGAAGAAGAGAAGTCTGCTTCCTCACTATTCAAGTATCCAGTCTTCTTCAAAGGTAAGGGATATTATTTTGATAGGAATAATATTTTCTTCCATACTCTGTAGTATGTGAATAATATTATTTCGTCTCGTATTCCTGATTATACCCTCATTTTGTTAAAGTATTGCTTCTATACTCTGTGATATTAGTAGAATATCCTTGAAATTTGCGCTTCATCTAATATCGTTTCACAAGGATATTTTATACACATTCTTGTTAAATTTTAAGCTTTTCATGCCGGCCATGAGTAGTATTCATTTTTACGGTACTATTCACAAAGTACTATTCACGGGGTGTCAGGAATAAGCATGTGAATGTTATTCCTATTTATATATGATTTGATTATGATATATATGAATGAATATGCAAGTATGCTTGCATTAAGAAAAGCTGTAAAGTCCTTTGATAGATAATAGAAACATGTGTACAAGGACTTAGAATGAATTGATCAAGTATGTTAGGTTGATCCTACATAAGCAAAATAGCTTTGTAAAGTCCTTAAAAAGAAATGATGAACAAGGACTATAAACGTAGAAAGATCAAGCATGTTAGGTTGATCTTATGATGTAATAGATAGGCTTGTCTGATCATCGAGCACTCCACCAGAAATCGGAGTCTTCCAGGAGAGTCAAGGAAAACTCGAGAGCTATCAAGGAAGAATCATAGACTACAAGATAGTAGATCTCGGAGTTCGTAGACTGTCAGGAGAAACGATGAAGGATCGTAGTGTGTCGAGTAGAACTTCCTCGGAGCCAAAGTCTGCTGAGGAAGTCATGTTCAGAATCGTAGAGACAGCCTGCCTACAAGCCGACCGAACATCTGCCGAAACCAAGTCAGAAATGTAGACTACACTCGGAGTCGTAGAGTCTACTGATGCCAAAGCCAAGTTAAGGATCGTAGACTACACTCTGAGTCGTAGAGTCTATTGATTACATGCAGAGATCGTAGTCGAGCAAGATCAGATAAAGACAACAAGCACAAGGCAGATATAGTAGAGTGTCAAGATCTGATCTCGGAATCGTAGTGTCTGCACAGCCAAAGCAGAATCATAGAGTGCAGGACTACGACCTTAACCGTTGTGCTCACAATGCCAAGGCAGAATCGTAGAGTAAATACGATTTTCAACGAATGAGCACTCCCAGAATATCCAAAGGAATGAAGCCTCTGGTTAGCACTGCAAAGATACATCTCATCATGAAGGAAACTAGAGAGCACTCAACGAATGGCATGCAAGCTAATGGCAGATCTAAGCACCAACCCAATCAGCATCCAGATTGAGTTATGAAGACATTCATGATGAAGTCTTCTATAAGGAGATCAGAAGAAGACTTCAGTAACTGACTAAGGAAAGTCAGCAAGTGCAGTAGCTGTCAAATAGACAGAAGACGACGATCTTGGAAGCAACCAGGATTGTAGTGTTTGCCAAACAAAGGAAAGAACTGATGAAGTGCATACAGAGATACTGGACAACTTCTGAAGAACAAGGCTAAAGTGATTAAGCATTGGGTCAGTCCATTGATGATAAGTGAACGGGAGATCACAAGGAGAAAGCGAGCTGGACACGCCAGAAATCTGAAGTGTCTTGCTATTCAGAAAGGGCCAGAATAAATAAGTCAAGTCATCAATATCTGAGAGCTGTTGAGGCAAACAGAAGTGTTGAAGCACTGCATAAAAGAAGGAAGAGGTGTTCTACATTGAAGATCCAATCAACACTCTTCAAAGATCATAGTGTTGTCTCTACCAGTCAACATAACACTAGGATCAGGTCCTATGAAGACATGCATCAGAATCGTAGAGTTCGAATAGCTGAAGACTGAAGCATTGGCAACGGTTCAATCTGAAGGGTCATATTCGGACAAGAGCTTATTGAGAACATCGATGCAAAAGGACAACCTCTGATCGAGAAATCAGAAGGAGGAAATAAAGTCTTCGACCTTCCTGAGGCATAAAAGTGACATCTCTGATGGGGTAGGTGAAATAGTAGACTGCAATGTCAGAAAAGTTATGATATGTCACATCTGCAGTCTACCTCAGTCAACTCGAGATCTGTGAAGATATTTGAATAGCTTTCAACGGCTACTTTCCAACGGAAGGATTGGGAAGGAGTATAAATCAGAAAGAGCTTCAAAAATCTAGGGTCGCTGGAGTTGCCGAGTTTGGAGAAAAGGTTGACTGTTCTAACCATGTGAGATAGTGAGTCCGAAGGCTCACTCTACGATCCACCAAGAACACTTAGAGTCAGACAAAGAAAGAAGTACAAGTGAGAGTTCTACAATGTAAAAGTGAGAGTTCTACTACATGAAGAGTGTTCTAAACTGTCGAGAGAAAGAAGAGCATCATGTCATCTTGATGTCCATCATGGGAAGACTCTAAGTACCATAGAGAAGAGCTCACAGTCATCTTAGCAAGTCTATCATGAGAAGGCATCAAGTATCAAGAAGGGAGATCACAAATGCCATCATGGTGGCAAGCGTGAGAAAGTTTCTAAGTACCTAGCAGAAGAGCTTACAGTCATCTTAGAAACCAATCATATGCAGCCATCACGTATCAAGAGGAATGATCTTCAAGGCAGTTCATCAAGGGATCATCAGAGGAGGTTGAGTAACTGAAGAAACTGAGCATCATGCAACACTCAACTACACTTCAAGGATGATCACGCCAAGCTGCTAAGTACAAAAGATGTTCAAAGCATAAAGACATCTTAGCAGCTCAGCACCAACTCCAACAAACAAATAAACAACTCAACAAGAAGCCAGGGCCTGAGGGGTCCATGTACGGAGGGACTAAATGAAGTTCTATGCCTGTTGGGCTTGAAGAGTTCCTAGGGAACTAGAGAAGTTCCAAGGCTGCTGGCTTTGAAGAGTTCTTAGTGAACTGAAGTCCCAAGGCTGCTGGCCTTGAAGGAATCTTAGTGATTCAGGGTGTTGCCCTTCCTTAGTGGAAATCCTGCTAGTTGAAAGCAGAAGAGTGGATTAGGAGCTTGAGTCTCTGAACCACTTAAAACCCCTTGTGTCTTTTACATTATATCATTTACATTATGTCTATTAACTGCTATAACTGCTATATTTGTTTTAACTACTTACAACTGAACAAACTCTACGAACAATGTATGTATGATTATGAATATATCAATGAAGGGGATCTTTTACTTATTCCGTCAGGTTTGAAAAGATTCTTATGTTTGTCATATGCTAATTTAATAGCAATACAAAATAAAAGAGAAAAGTATTTGAAATTAAAAAGGATCTATTCAACCCCCCCCTTCTAGATCTATTGTAGGCTCATCGAACTAACAATTGGTATCGAGAAGCGGTGTTCTCATGCTATATTCAAAAGCTAATCGCTTTGAGTCTGATCCCAGGCACAAATATTGTTCTAAACTTAGTTTAGTAGTAAGTCACTTGTTATATGCAGATGAGCTCACATGTTGGAAATATTGTGTACAGGTAAATGTGTATATACACCTGAAGCTGCTCAGATTGGTCCATGTTCTCAAATATTATATCAACAAGACCAATCCTAGCCTGCAGTCAATCTTATAGTCTGAAGACCAGTCGAGATAGCCCAAGAAACATCAACAACACAGAGTCAAGCATCCACCAGCCTGAAAGATGAAAAGGCCATACATGCTAAGAAATACTTATCCAGAGAAGAAAGAAGTTCTTCTCAAACATATGTCTGGCCAACCAGCAGATGGGTGCAAACTTTGTAAACTGAAGGATGTCAAAGAACTAAAGATGTTGAGATTCTCAGGATGTATCGTCAAGACTACGACTGATTGATTAAAGGCCAACAAGAGCAATAAGCTGTCAGGAGCAAATGTAAAAATATGTACATCAATGCCTAAACTCAGTATAGTGAAGGTAAATGAGTGTTAAGAACTGACAGTAAAAAGGTACGGTTCCTCACTATTATAAATGTGTACATCATAAATGCATCTTCTTATGAACTATAACAGTATTCTGTCAAGGAGTCATAATCTACCTAAAAAGGTGAAGAGAGAAAGTACCCTGAGGATGGAAACTCAAATGCCTATAAACTTTCTCTCCATCCAAGTTTTAGGTTGAAGATGACATCTTGAAGGAAATCTGAAATGGGTCATAAGAGCATCACAGGCCAAATTAATTCTATGTGGAGTAATCTTTGCTGATGGGTTAGTATGTATGTACAAACCTATGTTCTAAGTGTTTGATAACCCACTTAGTATAATCAGTTCTACAAGTGTATTTTGATTATTTGTAGAAATTGATCACCTCCATAAATCAACAAGATACACATAAATCATAGAGTTGATTTTCACTCTGTGAACACTCAAACATTGTGAACATATCTCAGCAACTGATGAAACCATCAAAAAGAAAGAGTGTGTTATTAAAATGACAAATCTTACACACATTCACCTTTATGCATCTCAAAATGTATTATCTAAAACTAGTTGCATGCATGAATATGACCGTTGATAATAAATGTGATGATTGTCCAAATATGAGAAACATGGGTTTAGAAAACTAACCTAGTAGGACCCATTTAATTGTGGGTACCAAAAATAGAAATGTATCTAACCTGCAGGTACTTGGTCTGTCTGACCACACTAACGAATGCTGAAGCAGAAGACTTCAGTCAAGAAGACTCAACCAGCAGAAGGCTAAGGACTATTAAGAAATGATTCTGATAAAATTCCTATATGTCCAAGCCTATCCTTGAAGACCCACTGAGCTAAACTGAATGACGCTCACATGGCTGCTAATCTGTATATGGAAGCAGGCCATGCAACCAAAGATGAAAAGGGTCTTATATGCTCAAATCAGGCAAAGCAAACTATATGAGAAGAATCCTCAAGGAAGCTCACATCAGAGGATCATCGAACATCAGTCGAGAGGAACTCATTACGGGAGCAGAACTTCACACTCACAAGACTGACAAAGAAGACTACGTTCGTAGTGCTATCAAATGATCATAGAGTTATCAGTCCTAAAAATATCCATGCCTACGATACAGGGAGATCTAAGTGATAATGGTGATTCCAGTCAGAAGGAGATGTGCAAGGCTGCCTTCTAATACACATGTAGAAAAGGGAATCACATCTATCTGAGAAAATAGCATCAACCATGGGGAGCAGTGATCTGTTAAGAAACAACAACACTGAGATATACTATGAAGCAATGTACCAGCTACAGAGTCTCAAAACTTTATGGCTGATGAACCAAATGAAGATCCATAGTCAATAGGAACGTCTCAAAACGTACTACTGATAACCTATCAGCCACCCAACTCAAAATCATGGAGTGCCTATGATCAAACATCTGATTGAAGTGTAGAAGAAGGAGGACACCACGATTACAGCAAATGCAATTGTCCGAAGTTGGTAGAGGACCTCCCCAACAGAAAAGGTCAAAAGAGATGTCAGTGCAAATAACTCATAAAGTACTTCATCTGGAAAGCGCCTCAGGGACAAACCTGACCCTTAGCTCACTCTAAGAGGTTGGCCCTTCCTGAGCTACCTTAACCCAGAAGAATTGCTTGATCAAATTCATCTCAAGGACCAAGACAGACAACGATCGAAGTGTAGAGTTTGAGAGAACTCAACGATTGTAATGTAACTTCAACTATCGTAGTGCAACCTCAGCGATCGTAGAAGAAGACTCGACGATCGCAGTCCTACCAGAGGACACTCCAGTACACAAGGAGCTTGGAAAATGGGAAAATTGCTCAACCGTTCAGACTATGAGGAGATAAGTTAGAATATATCAGTGATCAAGCTATGCTGCATCAAGATGAGGATCAATGTCAAAAATATCCACTGCAGCATCTCTTAAAAGTTGATCGTTGAGTCAACAAAGGAAAACGTAGAGTCCATAGCTGCTCTACCATGCTACTCTACGAACCAAAAAGGTCAACGGTCAATCCACGTCAATTAAATGTCTACTCTCCTAAAGGAAATATTTAACTAAAAAGTTATGGGGAGTTACAGCTCATTACTGGATATCGTGCAACCAATGGTTGGTTGACACATCACTGATTATGCAGAGTTAGAAGGAAATGTTATTGAAATAAATTTAAAATCTGCAAACAGCTATCAGAAACCATCGAACCTTTCTCCCTCCCATTTTTAAACCCTAGAATCCTCATCGAAGCCAAAATCTATTAATCCTCCAGAGCCTTGCCCAAATCACAATCAGCCAGCCCTCATAGAATCCTCTGAATCATATACCCATATACCTCGAACCATTCAAATGGAAGATTGGCGAGTTATCACTGGCATTCAGCTCGGAACCAAGTCGTTTAAGAAATCTGAAAAGAAGTTCAGAGACATTCTCGAACTTGTAAAGAAAGCTGGATTCTCAGAATGTCTTGAGGCAAGCACTCGAGTAAATGTTGACCTGGTTAAAGAGTTCTACTCAAATGCTTCCATAAACTCCGGGACCCTTTCTACCAAGGTCAAAGGTCAGTCTCTGAAGTTGAAATCTTCTGACCTCAATAAATGCCTAGGTTTTCCTAACCAAGGACTGAAGAGCCTTGATGATGTCAATACGAAACAAGCAAAGGAGATCATGGGGTACCAGAGAAACCCTAGTCTGAAGGACATGAAGAAGAAGGTGTTTCCAGAAGAGTTCAAATTCCTTGCAGAGATAATGGGCAAATGTATTTTATGTAAGGATACTGCACATGATACTGTGCTTGACCAACAGTTGAAGATAATGTCAACAATAGTTCTGAAGAAACAAATCAACTTTGGAGCTATCTTATTCGATCAAATCTCCAAGTGGGTAGAATAAGTTGAGTTGAAGAAGTCCACCGAAAAACCCCTAACTAAGGTGTTTCATGGAATACTGCTGAGTATTGTGATGAAGAAGAAGCTAGGAGGGAAGATCAAGGATGATGAGGGATAGCCTTTGAATGTTCACAAGGTAATGTCTCCACAACTATTTGTGAACTGGAAGAAAAACCCAAAGGAGAACAGAAGGTTGACAACTGGGAGTAGCAGCAGGGCCTCTGGAAAGAAGAGGAAGACAAAAGAGGCAGAAAGCTCTGAGTCTGATGACTCTGTACCAGCAGCAACCACACCAGCCAGAAAGAAATCCAGAGGTGTGAAGAAAAATAAGGCCCCATCAAGAAGTCTCCCCTCCAAAGACAAGGATAAAGAAGAAAAAGTCCTGACTGCTAAAACCACAAAATGAAGAAGCAACAGGTTTCTTCAAGAGCCATTAGGAAAGAAAGCTAAGGTGGAAAATAGGCCAGCCCCAACTTACAAAGAAAGCACGTCTGACGAAGGAAAGGATGTAGAGTCAGAAGAAGAGAAGACAACTGACAGTCTCAAGGCTGAGTCCCCACAGACAAAATCCAGCAATGAAGGTGAAGTTGGATTAATGGAAGAAAATGTAGCATCTGCTGATGAAGAAGAATGCACAAGCCCAGTGGCTAACCCTCAGAGTATTCACTCTGATGATGAAGAAAAGATTAAAGATGACCCAACTCCATCCCCAAATGCACATGCTCTAACAAACCCAGATGATGGGTCAAATGATGTTGTTTCAAATGAAGAAGTGACTGCCCCTATCAGTACTGAACCTCAAGAAAGTTCGTCTGATGAACCAAAGGCTTCAGAGTCTGAAGAGGAAGAAGAGTCTGAAATTCCTATAGCTGAGCTTCCAACAAGAAGGAATAGCTACAGACTGTAAGCAAAATTTGCCTCTACAAAGAGAAGTGATCACTCCAATGCTGTCATTGACTTAAGTGATGATGAGTCTGTATCACAGGAAGTAAGTGCTGAAGAAGGTTCTATAAATGAAATGGAGCAAGAAGGACTCATTGTTGGAAATGATCAAAATGATTCAGGCTCCGAAAACGAAGAAATGGAGAATGATTCCAACCTTGCACCTCAGGAATCAGAAGAACAAGAAGACTATCCAGTTCTCTCTCCTATAAGATTTAACAGAAGAATAGTGGTGAAAGTCTCAAATGAACTACCAGAGGCACCTTCCGAAAGATGGGTAAATTATGGAAATGAACAGCTCAAGGTAGTGAGGATGACTATGTTTGAGGTGTTTAAAAACTGGAACAACATGGAGCTAGACTGCACGACCATTCTCTACAATCCTGATGACCTTCTAATGAGATGGTTCTTCCAATGGATGTCGTGGCTAAAAGCACACACTGAAAAGGATGCAAGTTATTTCAGTTGGTGCTACTCTCATTTTCCAAGCATGGAACTGGTGGCACAAAACTTCCCATGAGTGAAGAGTTTTGCTACAATGATGATCACAAACCAGCCTCACTACAAAGTCTACAGACATGCCGGCAATCACTATATCCCCTACAATCGTAGAATGGACTTTCAAGGAAGAAGGATTATGACCAAGGAGATGATCGTAGAATTTGTTCACTCTACTACTGATGGTGTTCAAGTTCAAAACCAGAAGCCTCCATCTACTCAAGCACTACTAACAGACATTCCTTCATCCTCAACCAGTGATTGGAACTCAATGATTCTTCAGATTCTCAACACCTTCAAAAATTTGTCCAAGGGTACAGATCGTAGAGTTCAATCTGATACTCAACAGGAGACTACTAAACTAGATGATCAAGTATATGTGGAGAATGAGCTAATGAAAAATTCTAGTGAATTAATTGAGAAGATGTCTATATTTAATGAAGAGTCAAAGAAGCTGACAACAACAGAAGATAACTCAGTTCAAGAGAGACTCCAAGCAACGATGGCTGATGTATCTCTCAAATCAGAGAAAGAGATCACTTCTACCTAAAGGCCATGAATGATCAGAAGGCAAATGCACTACAAGCAAAGAGGGCCAATGAAGAGCAGATCAAAGTTCTCTCTAACAGATTAACAATATGAAGCAATATTTCTCGGTGCATCTTGAGCTAGGCCAACAGGAACTCAAGTTTGAAGTTGTTAACTCCTCCTACCTGATAGAGCAGCTTATGTCCAACATGGAGAAGCTCTCCCAAATGATTAATGATAAAAAGGGGGAGAAAAAGAGGTATAGAAAGAGGCAGAGCAAGAGGCACTCAAAGAAGGGCAAGAAGAGCAGAAGCAAAGGAGAGAAGAAGTCAAAGAAGAAGATAGCAGAAGAAGTCAAGTCATCATCTAAGGGGGAGCCAAAGAATGATGAGCCTATGTATGCCAAAGCTGAGGGGGAGCCAGAAGGAGAAGAGAAGCATACATCTGAGGGGGAGCAAAGAAAAGCAGGAAGGTCATCATTCCAAGGGCAAAAACTTGTTGGTTAAAATCAATATGCGCAAAACACGCAAGTGTACGTGGTCAACAAGTAATATAGTAGTGAATAAAGTATCATTCCCACGAAGACAAATTAGCAAGAATTTTAACTTCACAATTATCAATTTCCTATTAATCCTAATTCTATTAAACTATTTAAATCAATGGTTTAAAATTATAGAAACTAAATTAATAAATGAATAAACTATCACAAAACAATCGCTAATATCAAAATCCAAAATTTCAAACAAGTAATGGAGAATTGGACTTATGATTTCACCTTGAGTTTCACTCTGATTTTTAACCCTTTTATTCCAACTTAATTCAATATCCAAGTTTATTAATCAAGAACACGAATGTAATACTAGCCACCTCTCGATGCATTAATACCATATTAACTTAAATCCACAATTAAGATAGAAACAAGTTAAACACCTAAATCAACCAACTCACTATATCTCTATGTGAACTGCAATTAAAGAAGGTTTAAGCGTAAGTTCTCTATCCGATTACATGTGATGTCAAGCATATCTCTACCTTAACAATAATCAAAAATCTGCTATTGACAAAATTCATGACACATGCTATATTAACTAGGTCTAGATTTGAATCTCCTCTCTCGATTCCATTCAAATCCACAAGGAATTGTTGATCAGGCAATTCATAAGTTCACGCTCGAATTAACATAGATAAACTGAAAATATACTATTGAATTGGAAATCAAAGCTATAGAATCATCGTTTCACCCAAAGATCCATCACAAGTCTAATAAGCGAATTAGTTCATAATGAATGAATTAATAACTGAATAATATACTGAAAACATCCTTTCAATTACAAATAAAGACTAAGAAGAATAATAATAATGAACCCCCTTCCCGTAGCCTCGAATTGCAACCATCACGAAATTCTCTAAAAATTACTCCTCCAAAGCTCGCACTTGAATCCTGGAATTAATCTTTGTAGTATGCTCCTCGTGTTGTATGATTTGTTGTTTGCAACGTAATATTAAGCTCTCCTTTTATTCTAGTTGAAATCTGCCTTTTTTAGAGTCCAAGCGCCTAACAGAGTCCCAAAAACCGAGTACCAGCAGACATTAAAATGCATCAGGAGAGTGCAGGAATCGGGACCCACTTCGGCGAAGGTGTACAAAAAAAGCCCGTGAGTTAGGCTATTAACTAAAGAAATTTTCCCACTTCAAGCATTTTTCCAATTTCGCTCCAAAACTCCTTCTTTCTTCACCACTTGCATCCACAACCACCCTACACATAAAATGACATGAAAAAGTGAAAACGAACACAAAACAAACAGAAAACTACGAATTTAAACTTGAAATGAATATCGATTCGTGTATATTAAATCCACTTATCAAAATCCCCCAAACTTAAACCGTGCTAGTCCTCGAGCACAAAACAAACTACATGCTATGAAATGCAATGAAATAAACAAATCTAAATGCCTAAGAATCCAACAATATCGCAGAAATTAACTTATCTCATTGGCCTTAGAGAAAACAAGCAACCTTACAATATGAATCACCAAAACTAATCCACAATTTCGTATTAATTCTAAAATCTTGAACAATTATCATTGGTATAGCGTGCGTGTGTGATCAACATCTATGATAACTAATACGAACCCAAATTCAATACATAAGCAACTTCGTAGAAGGAATCATACAGTGCAATCTTAAAAATTTCAACGATAGGCACAACCCAACTAAAATTAAACAATACCAAATTCAAGGGTACATGCAGGATACTTATACTTTCTTCTTTCTTTTTTTTTACACGATGGCTTTTTGCTCTTTTTTCGTCATTATTCCTCTTTTTTTTAGATAGATGGTTCGTGAGTGCGTTTTACGCTCCATCTCACGCTTATGTTTATGGGGAGTGTTTCTCCTCAACCCACCACAAGACTCAACATGTTTCATTTTTTTTTTTACTCTTTTTTTCTTTTCTTTTTTTTTTCAAAGCTTATATACCCCACATATACTCCCCCAAACTTAGGTTCTTGCCTAATTTTAGCCTTTACTGCATATCCTTGTCGTTTTCTCATTCACCCTAGCATTATCCTTTAGAAACTATTTATGTATCAATTTGAACTGATCGGTCAACAAAGATGTTATTAGTGCTAACCTTTTTATAACAGTTTCAAACAAGTCCAAGAATCGATTCATAACAGAAATTGTATCACAGTTCTAATAATCAATACTATATTGGTTAACTTGTTCACAATCTCATCATTGGCCCATAAATAACATGAACTGCAGCACTGTTGGACATATGCAACACAATATTTAACTAAAAAAATTTATTAATTTTTTTTTTTTTAAACTGAAAATAACACTTATGAAAACAATGCAAAATCCGAACTACTATGCAAACACCTAATCTACAATGTAAACTAGAAATGAAAATAACACTAACAAAATGCATGCAACTAAACAATTAAATCCCCCAAACTTAAGTAACACAATGCCCTCATTGGATAAAAATTAAATTAAATGCATGAGGACTTCCCTGGAATCGCCTAAATCTGAGGAGGTGGTTGGTGCTCTTCATCATCTGAATCACTTGGAGGAAATTGAGGCAGTGGTCCGGGTTGTTGATATGGATAGTGAGCCACCGGATTAAAACTTTGGAGTGTTGTGTTGAGTGAGGCGAAAGACGCGTTCATAGCATCAAACATGTGATCTTGTCGCATCGCCAATCGACTCATTTCCCGGCGTGTTGCCCTATTGTGTGCATTCATCTGAGTTTGGAACTCAAGGAACTGAGGACTGGATATTACCTCGGTCTGCGGTACCTGCTCGGTTCCTTGATCTCCCATAGCTTCATCCTCATCCCCCGAGGTATCTTCTACATTGACTTCGTCTTTCGACGCCGATGGAAAAATAAAACCCAAACCTCGTGGATGTGACTCGCTTCCTGCCCATACAGAATACCGCGCTATCATTCTAGAATCAAGCAAAGTGATCGGCATTTGAGTAGGCTCATCATCGGACCATCTCACCCCCAGACATTGCGACCTGGCGCATGCAAATGAGTGAGGGGTGTGGCAAGCCGCCCGAAAAATTTCCACGTAAACACTAGCGGATGGAGAAACTGATAATTGCCCCGACATCAATAATAAAATCTTGCACAATTGCGTACAATAGTAACGCCTTCTCTTTGGTGAAGTCCAAAGTGTGTTGGGACGGAAGCAATTTAGCACATAAGAAGGCGTACCATATTTTGCCATACCGACTAAGGTCCTTGCTATAGAACACTGTACCTCCCTTTCAACCTTTGATCCAAGATGTTCCCGGCTTTGTCAAGTTCATAATAACCTCCTCGTAGTCAGGGTCAAAATCCCTCAATTGTGCATACTGACACTATCGTGGCACCCGCAACTGATAATAGGCATTGATTGCATTGTCACTGAACGGGACCATGCGACCTCTCACAAACGCATTGAATGGGGCTTTGTCTTCGGCGTTTGCATAAAATTCCTTGACGATGTTGACGACGGCCGGGATCGGATGCTCGGTGAGTTTAAGCCACCCCTTTTGATAAATTTGAGCCATCATCTCCCCATCATTTCCCTCGGGGGCCAATCCACATTTTGGCGTAAGGGCTTTAGTAAGCATGTAGTCATACCGGCGGTACTCATAAATTTTTGTCGATCATATGTTCGTGTCGGTGGAGCGGACCTTGAACTCTCTCCCCTTTGGCATTTGGAAGTCGGTTGTGAAGCCATTGAATTCCGGATGTTAAAACTTGCTAGCACACACTACCTTCCCCTTACACTTGGTTCACTCAATATATCAAACACTTGGTGTGCACGGTCCGTTCTTACCCCAAAGCTTCAAAAGTTTCTATGGTACTTCAGTGGAGAGAAGATGGAAACTCAACAAGAAGGTAACTTACTCTCAATTGCTCTATGTGTAGCCCAATTTCTTGAGGAATTCGTATATTTGGAGATGACTATAGGAGGTATGTGGTAGGGTTTATATAGAGGTGAGATAGGGGAGAGGGATTCGTGTGCTTGATTGTGTGGGTTAGTGGAATTTATGGGGTGAAGTGGGTGCCATTGATGTAGGTAATGGGTTGTAGTAGTTGATGGGAGATGTTGATCGTGGGTTGTGTTTAGGAGAAAGAAAACTGAGATGGCAATAGGCGTGTGTGTGGGGAAATAAGAAATGAACATGCGTATCAGCTAACTTGTCTTCCCAGAATGTGATACCCCCCTTGCGTGAAGGTGCAAAACTATTTGAGCCCTACCTCGAGGGCATGCCTTTGTCTTCAAAATTTTGGCCCAAAATTTGGTGATGCAAAATTCTCCGATTTTCCTTCCTTTCTTGCCCGTTATTGCTCTTACTCAGTTTTGACCCCTCCTACAACCATAAACATGCAAGATGTTAGATTATTGACGACTTGGAGTAGGATTGAGAGTTTCAACAAAATTATTACGCTATAATACCTACCAGATACTTAATAAAAGCTACATTCTAATAATTAAACATAAAACTACGAAAAATAATGAAATATTAGGTTGCCTCCCAATTAGCACTTGATTTTAAGTCGTTCAGCCTGACTACTCCCTATTTTACTGTGTATCAGCGAGGGTAATGTCGTCGGCATCCCAGTTCGACTCGCCACCCCAGTAATGCTTTATACGTTGACCATTGACCTTGAATGTCTCTAATGGATTACGACTATTGAGTTCAACGGCGCCATGAGGGAATACTCGCTTTATAGTGAATGGTCTCGACCATCTCGACTTAAGCTTTCCTGGGAACAATCGCAGCCGTGAGTTGAACAAGAGGACTGATTGACCCGGCTCGAATGTTCGATGCACAATTTTCTGGTCGTGCCATCTTTTAACCTTTTCTTTGTAAAGCTTGGCGTTCTCGTACGCATGAAGTCGAAATTTGTCGAGCTCATTTCGTTGGAGTAGCCTCTTTTCGCCTACGGCGGATTGATCAAAATTTAATTTCTGTATTTCCCAATAGGCCTTGTGTTGTAGCTCCACCGTTAAGTGACATGCTTTTTTATATAAGAGTTGATATGGTGACATCCCGATTGGTGTTTTGTATGCAGTCCGGTAAGCCCATAATGCATCATCCAACCGAAGTGACCAATCTTTCTGACTCGGATTGACGACTTTCTCCAATATCTTCTTAACTTATCTGTTTGATACCTCAGCATGTCCATTTGTTTGAGGGTGATACGTTGTAGCCACCTTGTGGTTAACCCCATACTTAGCCAATAGAGCTGTAAAAGACTTATTGCAGAAGTGACTACCTTCGTCACTGATTATTGCTCTTGGCGTGCCAAACCTCGTAAAAATGTTTTTCTATAGGATTTTAAGGACCACCTTGGCATCGTTGGAAGGTAGTGCTGCAGCTTCAACCCACTTCGTGACGTAATCCACGACAAGTAGAATATACTGATTGCTCAAGGACAAAGGGAATGGTCCCATGAAATCAATGCCCCATACATCGAAGATTTCCACTTCAAGAATTGTTTGTAGGGGCATCTTATTCCGTTTAGATATGTTTCCCACCCTTTGGCATCTATCACATGTTTTCACAAATTGGTGGGCGTCTTTGAACAATGTTGGCCAATAAAACCCGGCTTGAAGCACTTTTGACACGGTGCGGTCACTCCCATAATGTCCCCCATATGCCGACGAGTGGCATTCTTGCAGTATGTTGTGCACTTCACTATGGGGGATGCACCTTCTAATCATCTTGTCAGCTCACTATTTGAATAAATAAGGTTCATCCCACATGTACCACTTGACGTCATGAAGAAACTTCTTTTTCTGTTGTCGTGTAAGATCAGGGGGAAGCATTTTGCTCACCACATAATTCACGAAGTCTGCATACCACAAAAATTCTGCATTTAACCCAAATAGTTGCTCATCCGGGAATGACTCGTTGATTGTGCATCTATCTTCATCCTTTTTCTCTGGATTTTCCAGCCTTGATAAATGGTCGGCAACTTGATTCTCCGTCCCCTTTCTATCTTTAATTTCTAAATCAAAATCTTGAAGTAGGAGAATCCATCGGATAAGGCGTGGCTTAGCATCTTTTTTCACTATTAGGTACCGAATCGCCGAATGGTCCGTGTAGACTATCACCATAGTCCCGATCAAGTATGCTCGGAATTTGTCAAACGCATACACCACTGCAATCAATTCCTTTTCCGTGGTAGTGTAATTCATTTGAGTCTGTGTGAGTGTTTTGCTTGCATAATATATGGCGTGAAACACCTTGTCTCGTCTTTGTCCCAAAACAGCCCCAACCGCATAGTCGCTCGCATCACACATAAGCTCGAATGGCATTTTCCAGTCCGGTGCTACTATCACGGGGGCTGTAGTTAATTTCTTCTTCAATAGGTCAAACTCTAACTTGCATTCCGCAGTAAAGCTAAAAATAGCATCCTTCTCTAAAAGACTGCATAGAGGTTTTGCAATCTTAGATAAGTCTTTTATGAACCTCCTATAGAACCCAACATGCCCCAGAAAACTTCTAATACCCTTAACTGAGCTCGGTGGAGGCAATTTCTCGATCGTATCCAGCTTTGCTTTGTCCACCTCCAATCCTTGAGCCGACACCTTATGGCCCAAAATTATGCCCTCTTCAACCATGAAGTGGCATTTTTCCCAATTGAGTATGAGGTTTGTATCCTTACATCACTGCAAAACCATGACCAGATTCCCTAGGCAAGTATCAAAGTTATCTCCATAGACCGAGAAATCATCCATGAAGACTTCAACATTCTTCTCCACCATATCTAAAAAAATGGCCATCATACACCGTTGGAAAGTTGCTGGTGCGTTGCATAGCCCGAATGACATCCTCCTGAATGCAAATGTTCCGTAAGGGCATGTAAATGTTGTCTTTTCTTGATCCTCAGGAGCGATGGCAATCTGGTAATAGCCCGAGTACCCATCCAATAAACAGTAAAACTCATGTCCCGCTAATCTGTCTAACATTTGATCGATAAATGGTAGCAGGAAGTGATCTTTTCGGGTTGCCTTATTCAACCTCCTATAATTGATGCACACCTCCAACTTTGTCCTTTGTCCTTGTTGGAATTAACTCGTTGTCCTCATTCTATATCACCGCTATTCCCCTTTCTTCGACACACAATGAACCGGACTAACCCATTTACTGTCGGAAATTGGATATATGATACTGGCATCCAATAATTTTAGAATTTCCTTCTTGACCACTTCCTTCATAATTGGGTTAAGTCAACGTTGATGCTCCACCGATGGTCTTGCATCATCCTCCATCAGAATCTTGTGCATGCAAAACGACGGGCTAATTCCCTGTATATCCGCAATCGTCCAACCAATCAACGATTTGTGCTCCTAAGCACCCTCGACAACTTTTCTTCCTACAATTAGATTAAGTGCATCGTGAAATAATTACAGGTAAAGAATTTGAATTTCCTAAGTACGCATACATGAGATGTTTAGGGAGTGGCTTAAGTTCCAATGTTGGTGGCTCCTCTAATGACGGTTTCAATTTTTCTGCAGCTGTCTCCTCAGTGTGCAGAGGTTCAAATGGTGCTCTGAATCGGCTAACTCGTGGCAAAGAGTCTAGTATCTGTAATAAGTCCACAAACTATGGGTCGTATTTTTCTTCATCCCCCAACAAGGTTGTTTCTAATGGATCGTTGACCAAACTCTTGCTAATATCTTCACTGGTGATTTGCTCAATTAAATCCATCCGAAAACATTCTTCCTCATCCGTAGGGTATTTCATGGCCTTGAACACATTAAATTTTATTTCTTGATCTTGGACTCACATAGTAAGTTCTCCTTTTTACACGTCTATGAGTGTCCTTCCCGTGGCCAAGAAAGGTCTCCCTAAGATAATCAAGATGTTCTTATCCTCGTCGAAATCCAGAATGATAAAGTCCGCAGGGAATATAAACTTATCCACTTTAACTAGAATGTCCTATACAATGCCTCTCGGATATGTGACTAACCTATCCGCCAACTGCAATGAAATATTTGTAGGCTTTGGCGCGGGCAAACCCAATTCTTAGTATACTGACAATGGAATCAGGTTTATACTCGGCCCCAAATCACATAAACATTTGTTAAACGACATTTTCTCGATCGTGCACAGGATAGTAAAACTCCCTGGGTCTTTGAGTTTTGGTGGTAGCTTCTTCCGTAACACCGCACTACACTCCTCTGTTAGTCCCACTGTTTCAAAATCTTCCCATTTCTTCTTTCTCGACAGAATTCCTTTCATAAACTTTGCATAACTTAGCATTTGCTCTAGGGCCTCTACGAATGGGATGTTAATCTGGAGTTTCTTGAATACGTCTAAAAACTTTGCGAACTGCTTATCTGATTTCTGTTTTTGAACCCTCTACTGAAACGGTGGTGGAGGATAAATAATTGGCTTATTGTTTAACTTTATTTCCTCATCCTTGTTACCTTCCACCACATTACTGTCATCAACTTTTTCCTCCGGTGTCGCTAAATTTTCTGCATTGTTACCCCCGAGATGTTTTCCACTTCTCAACATAACTGCTTGACATTGCTCATGACTACCCTTCGGATTTCTCTCAGTGTCGCTAGGTAATGTTCCTTGTGGTCTATTATTCAACGCTAACGCCATCTGTCCAATCTGATTTTCCAAATTCTTGATCGCCATCTCTTGATTTTTTATTGTCATTGTTTGATTTTTTATTGTTGCCTCACTGCTATTATGAACTTCGACACCATTTCCTCAAAATCTGATTTCCTTTCCTGATGTTGAACCGGTTGTTGGTGACTCTGAAAACCAGGGGGTATGATGGTCGTGGAGCTTGAGTTTGCTGGTTATTGCTCCATGAGAGGTTTGGGTGGTTCCTATTCCCCTGGTTGTAGGTGTTTTGATACGTATTTTGCAGAATTCTATTGTAGTTACCTATGAACTGGACGGATGTTGGGTTAATTGCGCATTAATCTGTATGATGATCACCCACACACAATTCACATACTATCGCAACCTGCTGAACTTGAGCCCCTATCATAGTATCAACCTTATCATTCATAGTATCAAACTTCTTGGACAGTGCAGAAATCTATGCTTGTTTAGCTGTCACCCCATCTAATTCCAAAATCCCAGTCGCCTTTGCCTGTGTCATTCTTGCTGTGGGCCACTGGTAGTTATTTTCCGCCATGGTTTCGATCAAATTGTAGGCTTCCTCGTAACTCTTAGCCATGAATGCACCGCCTGACGCTGCATCAATACTGGTTCTAACATTCCCATTTAGTCCGTTATAAAAGGTGTTCATTTACAGCCATTTGGGCAATCCATGATGTGGTCACTTTCTAAGTAATTCCTTGTAACGCTCCCATGCCTCATATAGCGACTCCCAATTCTACTCCTCAAACATCGTTATATCATTCCTCATTTTAGCAGTCTTTGCCGGTGGAAAAAATTTGGAAAGAAATTTATGCGCCAAGTCTTCCCACGTAGTAATTGACCCCAGCGGCAGAGAATGTAACCAACTCTTTGCCTTGTCCCGTAAAGTGAATGGGAACAAACGAAGTCTCACTGCCTCATCTGACACCCCATTGTACTTGAACGTGTCGTACATTTCCAGAAAACTGATTAAATGCTCATTCTGATCGTCATTTTCCATTCCCCCAAACTGAACTGAATTCTGCATCATCTGAATGGTCCCAGGCTTGATTTCAAAAGTATTTGCAGCTATTGCAGGCCTAGTGATGCTCGACTGCAGATCAGTCACCTTAGGTGTTGCAAAATCCCTCAACGCTTTCTAGTCTTTGACAACCATTGTTTCTTCCTTATCAAAATTTTTGAATACGTTCTTTGTTTCCTCGATCCACTTACTTAACCTCTGAAATCTTCTTTCAATGTCGTCCTCAAAAGGAAGCAAGTCTGGATTTTTGGATCGTGTTTGCATAAACAAATGTCAAAAACCTGAAATAGGAATAACAAAAACAAAAACAAAAAGTGTTTAAGTAAAACTGTACTAATTAAACTGATATCGTAAAAAAATATTAAAATCTAGGCTAAATTGTCCCCGGCAACGGCGCCAAAAACTTGTTGGTTAAAATCAATACACGCAAAACACGCAAGTGTACGTGGTCAACAAGTAATATAGTAGTGAATAAAGTATCGTTCCCACGAAGACAAATTAGCAAGAATTTTAACTTCACAATTATCAATTTCCTATTAATCCTAATTCTATTAAACTATTCAAATCAATGGTTTAAAATTATAGAAACTATAATTATTAATGAATAAACTATCACAAAACAATCGCTAATATCAAAATCCAGAATTTCAAACAAGTAATGGAGAATTGGACTTATGATTTCACCCTGAGTTTCACTCTGATTTTTAACCCTTTTATTCCAACTCAATTCAATATCCAAGTTTATTAATCAAGAACACGAATGTAATACTAGCCACCTCTCGATGCACTAATACCATATTAACTTAAATCCACAATTAAGATAGAAACAAGTTAAACACCTAAATCAACCAACTCACTATATCTCTATATGTGAACCAATTAAAGAAGGTTTAAGCGTAAGTTCTCTATCCGATTACATGTGATGTCAAGCATATCTCTACCTTAACAATAATCAAAAATCTGCTATTGACAAAATTCATGACACATGCTATATTAACTAGGTCTAGATTTGAATCTCCTCTCTCGATTCCATTCAAATCCACAAGGAATTGTTGATCAGGAAATTCATAAGTTCACGCTCGAATTAACATAGATAAACTGAAAATATATTATTGAATTGGAAATCAAAGCTATCGAATCATCGTTTCACCCAAGGATCTATCACAAGTCTAATAAGCGAATTAGTTCATAACGAATGAATTAATAACTGAATAATATACTGAGAACATCCTTTCAATTACAAATAAAGACTAAGAAGAAGAAGAATAATGAACCCCCTTCCCGTAGCCTCGAATTGCAACCATCACGAAATTCTCTGAAAATTACTCCTCCAAAGCTCGCACTTGAATCTTGGAATTAATCTCTGTAGTATGTTCCTCGTGTTGTATGATTTGTTGTTTGCAACGTAATATTAAGCTCCCTTTTATTCTAGCTAAAATTTTCCTTTTTTAGAGTCCAAGCGCCTAACAAAGTCCCAAAAATCGAGTACCAACAGACATCAAAACGCATCAGGAGAGTGCAGGAACCGGGACCCCCGCCCCGGCGGGCTAGGCTACTGCTAAAGAAATTTTCCCACTTCAAGAATTTTTCCAATTTCCTTCCAAAACTCCGTCTTTCTTCCCACTTGCATCCACAACCACCCTACACATAAAATGACATGAAACAAGTGAAAACGAACACAAAACAAATAGAAAACTACGAATTTAAACTTGAAATGAATATCGATTCGTGTATATTAAATCCACTTATCAGGGGACCAAGACCAAGAAGGTCAAACATATGAATAGTTGATCGACAGACATCCTGGAAACATACATGGAGCCAAAAGAGGTACATCTCTAACTAGTTAGGTATGTTCTGGATCCAGGATGTAAAATGTCAGTGTATTAAATTCCATATCATTATAAATGACATTCATGAGTATCTATTTTAGAAATATAGCTGCTCACTGTATATAAGATTCATTCATAACATGCATAGGACGAATGAAACCGATGTCCAACAACTCCTGTAGTTGGACCTTTAACTCCTGAAGTTCAATAGGATCCATTGGATATGGGGTTTTAGAAATGGGCTTTGTACCAGGTTCAAGGTCAATAAACAATTCAACTTCACGTTCTGGGGGTAGACCGAGAAGTTGTTCAGGAAATACATCAGGAAATTCACTAACAACAAAAATATTATTCAAATCTGACGTGTTTTTATTTAAGTCCGTGACATGGGCTAAGAAAGCTTGACATCCATTTTTCAATAAATGAATAGCTTTATGGCTTGATATGACAGTGATTGACTTTAGTTGTTTGGTTGTTTGAATTCACATAACAGGTTGGTTAGGAATATGAAAACTAACAACCATACGAAAACAATCAATTTTAGCATGATGAATGGTTAACCAATTAATCCCTAAAATCACATCAAATGCAAGTATTTTCAACGAAATAAGATCGGCAGGTAATGTGATGGTTTCAACTTGAATCAAGAAAGATTTATAAACAGTAGATGTAATGAAAGTTTCTCCTAACGGAGCCTCAACAAATAAGTCAAGGTCTAATTTCTCCGGAGTCAAGTTCAAACGTTGAGCACAAGCAGGAGAGATAAAAGAATGGGTAGAACCGGTAGCTAATAAGGTATAAACTTCGCAAAAGTTTATGATTAGCTTACCCGTGATCACCTTATTCGGGCTCCTCACGTTTTGGCCAGTCACGACAAACGCCCTTCCAGGAACCACCAACTTTGACTTGTCTGGGACAGCCTTTGGAGTCACCATCCCCGTTGGACTTGGTTTCTCTATAAGACAATCTCTAGCTATGTGACCTTCATTTCCACAGTTATAACACACCTTGGATTGTTGTGGGCATTTTGGGCTGATGTGTCCCTCTTTCCCGCATTTATAACAAACGACCGGTGCTCATTCTCCTCCCCTAGAAACAGTTGATGTTTGTGCTGACGTCTTCACATTATCATTGTTGTACCTTCTCTTTTTGAAATCTCCGCCCGACTCGCTTCTTCTACCATCATGACCACGATTACCACTAGAGTGGTTACCGCTTTTGTCTGAATGTTTTCCTCCCCGCTAGTTGTCATTGCTCCGATGACTGCTGCCACCGGTATGACCCTAGTTGTGGTCCCTCGGTTGAACATACTCATTATCTCGCTCTAATAATTGAGCCATGTTTACAACATCTGAATATAAAGAAAATTTATGAGAGATAAGATATTGCCGAATCTCGGGTTTTAGACCTCTCAGAAACATCCGCGTCATTCGTTCCTCATTCTCTACCAAATGAGGTGCAAACCTGGATAACTCTGCGAACTTAAGCCTCATCTTTGGGACAAATCATGTTGTTTTGTTCCAGTCTAATAAACTCTACCTCCTTCATATGACAAATACTTTCAGGAAAGTACTTGTTATTGAACAGTTTCTGAAATGTTTCCCAAGACATGTTGATTGCGGCAGGCTGGGTACACTTCACAGATTACCACCAGTAATCTGCCTCACCACGGAATATAAAGGTGGCGAATGGAACCTTATGTTCCTCTGTGCATCCCAAGACATCGAATATCTTGGTAATTTTCTTGACCCACGTTTCTGCCTTAATCGAATCCGGCTTTCCCACAAATTCTGGTGGTCCCAACTCTTTGAACTGTTTGGTTGTGACAAGTCGCGCATTGCTATTATTTCCATCCGTATTTTGTACACGAGTCTCCCTCGTCTGGTTTTGCATGAACTGCAAAAAGCTTATAAACATCCCATCATTCATCATTTGTTCGATAGTGTTGTTTACAGGAGGAATATTGCATTCATGTTGCGCGTTCCCCAGGGTGGTGATTAAAGATGTCTTCACGGTCTCATTCACTCCATTGTTAATATTTCCAGCTGTCATTCTCAAATACTGCCACAAAACAAGGGTTAATTAACAAATTAACATATCACATATTAACCATATGCTCCGACTGACCAACCAAATAAGCTTAGGTATAACACACTAGCGAAGGATTACTCGTCTCTCCCCTCCTAGTTCTATTCCCCGATCTCCGCCAGAGACCATATCCCTAAGCTCTGATACCAACTGTGACACCCCCAAAATAGGTATACATCACCCATTCTGAGTCACCAAATACATGCTACAGAAACAAATACAACTTCATTAATACAATTGTCGTGCAAAATACGACAACACATATACTCTGAGTTTAAATACAAATATTGTCTAATAGACAGTATACAAACTCAAAAGGAGTCCTCATTACAATTGTTGATACATTATTTTACAAAAATAGTGAGGACTGCTAAAACAACTTTCTAGAATCATCACTCTATACCACGTTTAGTTCCTGCTAAATTCTCACCTCCTAAAAAGAAAAATGGAACAAAGAAGAAAAGGGTGACCTCAACTAGTCCAGTAAAGAATATTATGACTAAGATAATATACAACAATTTATCATTAGTCTTCAACCAGGAAAAATCTAATAGAATATAATAGACAACAAGTTTTAGATCAACAACTGCAGCAGAAACAACAATCCATTAGAAGAGTCAAGTAGAGAATGAATTCTACTATCTTCTAAGATTTAAAAGTCCATCCTCAATATTTTATCCCTGTAACATCAATCAATATACATCTTGAATCAAATATTCATCTTTGCACTACAGGCCAAAGATATTCATTTGTATCACCAGTTGGTCATATTCATCTCAACACATGTTCATCTTTGCACTACGGGCCAAAGATATTCATCAGTTAATCATTCATCTTTGCACTACTGAGTGCAAAGATATTCGATAATATCATCATTTAGGGTGAGGATGATGAAAAATATCTTAAAGAAAACGAATCCAGTGAGATAAAAGATCAAAGATTAGGGATTCATACTTTAGTTTATCCAAGTTCAAAAATACCTTATAATAATTAATTGTGGAGCCAAATTCAAGAATAAAGATCAAAACATGGATACAATCAAATATAGTAACCACGATAGACAACTTGGACAAAGAAAAAAAAATTTATTTTTCCGTGAATAGTGTAAATGATTAAGTGAATAATTAATAAATATCGTGAATAGTAACCCCACATAAAAAGGTAGAAATTCCACAATAAAATCTATATCAATATTTCTAAGATATAATGATATTGAAAGAATAACATCATTATAAAGAAAATAACATCCCTTACATCAAAAGAACGATGCTTAAGCGAAATATCGTATAAGGCTGAAGGAAACTTGCACTGAATAGCAACTCATAAAGTATCTAAATACTCACAAAATAAGCTAGATAATATAGAGAGAGAAAGCTTATGATTCTGGTGTGATTTTTAATTCTAACTAAGCACCCTATTTATAGGAAAATGCTTAGAAGCATACATGTGATAACTAACTTTACTACCTTATGGCTTTACTCTTGCTTTATTCCCTTACACCACTTTTGAATAAAAATTTTAGCACATTTCTCACCAACCAAAAGTGGGGCCCACCCATATTTTAAATAAAAATATTTATTTCTAAAACTTCAATAATTCATAATAAATAGCCCTTTTATCAGAAAAATACGAATTTTATGTCCATTCCATAGTAAATCGACTTCTCAACAACTTTGTAGAAGAAAGTTTTTCTAAATTCCAAACAGAAAATGTCTGAAATCCACATACTGGCGATTTTTAATACATTCATTCCGACAAAATACTGATAAAACACCCAACATTAATTCCTTCATTTATATCCACACAAAATAAATATTTTCCTATCCATCCACATTAAATAAATATTTCCTTATCATATAAATCAATAATTAATTATTCATAAATAATATTACAGAATCACAATTATGACAATAAGGTCGTTCCCAAGAAATAGGGGGCTTTCCGATAAGGATTTCTCCTTATTAGTAGCCTTGATTAGGTGACCAAACCCTTTCTGAATGTAACTTCCTTAGACATTACCAATAATGCTATCTAACAATATTATTCAAATAATATGAATTATTGATCTGATAATGGAGATATTGTGTAGTGATAATTATTGGAACAATAATAATATAAAATATCAACGTAGCAATTATTGAATCAATAAAATAAAATATTGAACAGTAATTACTGTAATAATTATTGAGTAGTGCCTTCTTACGAAAGAATCAATAATTCAAAAATATTGTGCAATACCGTGTGCTACTGTGCAACCACACGTATTACTGTATTTTTTAACTACCAGGTATTCCAATAGTCTTAATTGTAACAATAACTACGTCAAGTTATTATAAAAAACTCAAACTTGTCATTTTCTTCATCCGACTGCTTTTTTAGTTATGGGGCCCATAAATGGGCTTTGCTACAAATCAATGCGAATATTTCCCAACAACAAGAATATTCCACGACCAAACGAATATTCCCCGACAACAATGAATATTTTATAACCACTTGCTTATTTTGCAAAATTTGCACATTTCACCCATAACCAAAGCATTATATCAAATTAACACCTTATTATTCACAATAACAAATAGAGGAAAATCAATTTTATTTATAAAAAGTTGGGGTCTTACAATCATTATTATCATCTCAACACCAGCTTCCACTCTATATCACAAACAAATCTAACCTCCCTCTTTCCCCACTTCACTAAAACTTTATTTCTCCTCCACCAACCACCACATACAACTTCCCAGAAAATAAGCGGCAACACCAGTAGTCTAGGTGGCGCCACCCTCGCACGTCGTCATTGCCGCAAATTATTTTTTCCAGATCTACAACTATGTAGATCTGTTTTCCCTTTTTCAGATCTACAACTATGCAGATCTGCTATATTTTATTTTCTTGCCTTGTTAAAATTGTTGTTATTGTGTTCTGGTTTATCTTATTGTGGGTGGTGGTGGTGGTGATGATGAAATTTTCCGTTGGGTGACTTCCTTCCATCTTCTTTTCTTTTCTTTTTTTGATGTGGGATATGGTGGAGTTCTCAGTTGTGGTGGTGGTGGTGGTGGTGTTAACGGTGGTGGTAGATCGGGTGGATCTCGTCGTGGTGGGGGTAGTGGATCTGTTGATGGCGTGATTTTGAGAGGCGGCGGTGCATGGTGGTGGATTTGTTGGTGGTAGATGGTGATGGTGATGGATTTTGGGATCATCCACTTGTTGGGACTCCTTATTTCAGCTATAATCCTACACTGGAGAAGTTGAGTATAGATGGGAAAAGCAATTTTTTCCTCTGTTTCAAATGGGAAATTATGCAGAAACCAAGTTTTAGTCTAAAAAAGTGTATTATTGCATCCAAATTCCAAACATGAAATATAAAAATTTCAAAGCACAAAACCGACTGATAAATTGAAATTAAAATTTCCCATCCGTGTAGTTCTTTTTCATTTGTTTCAATTTTGAAATTAAGGCAGAAACCTAATTTAATCTGAAAGTATACCATTGAATCCAAACCCCAAAATATGAAAATGAATATTAGAATATGAAATTTTTTAATAATATTTATTATTATTTATTTTAATGTATTTTTGGCACGTAAGCAAATATTGTCACGTGTCAGCCACATCAGAGAGGGTATAACACCCGTTTGTCAATGTGGCAGATCCATTAATGGGAGGGGCACAATTGACCCAAAATTTGTATCGTCAAGGGCAGTTTTTGAAGAAAAAAATATAGGGTACACGATGGACATGGAGGTAAACATCAAGGGCATTTTTGGACCTTTACCCTATATATTTATATTTACTAGTTTGGCCTGGATTGCTAATCTATGGCTTTTTCCTGATTCAATATATATATAATCATATATTTATATTTATATTTACCAGTTTGGCCTAGATTGCTAATTTGTGGCTATATATATATATATATATATATATATATATATATATATATATTACTTATATATATGTTAATTGTTTACTGTGATTAAATATCAGTTTTAACTGTTCATTCAATGTAAAGCTGTAATATTTAAAATTTATAGACTAGATTTATCTAAATCTAGCCATATCTAATTTTTAACCGGTTCAAAATTTGTAAAACTGGAACCATTGAGCTAGAATGGTTAAGATTTATTTAAATCTAGCTTTCTTTCTAAGATTTGAAAATATTAAGCTACTACGCGACCCTAGATCTGTATCTAGAAGAAATCGGAAGCTTGGCTACGTGCATGCAAGGATTTAACTGATGAATCCTTTGTTTTGCGACGTCTAGATTCTATTCTACAGTTTATTTCAATATTTGTTGTGCAAGCTTATCAATGATATCATATGAGCCTAGGAATCATGGCATCTATAATTAAATCCAAGGATCTAGATCTGATTCCCATGATGGATATATTTGGGTTGTATAGATAGCTTGCAATCCTTTGTAAATGTAAATGAGGGGACTTTAAAACGGTGATCCGGATTTAAGGCCTCAGAATAATAAAAACCATTGCTTGTGGTGCTCGGGTCACTTCGATGGCTTTCATGCCCATAAGGGGCCTGACACTTATATATATATATATATATATATATATATATATATAAAAGATGCTTCACATCTCAATAAAATCAAATCTAGCCAAATATGGAATAAAATGAAAGTATCAAATGCCTCAATTAGTATGAGAGCATAATGGTTTGAAAATTGCTTTTCAAAACCTCACCTTTAAATTCTTTGCTAAAAATTAATTTTATAAATCAAACCCTTTGTATATAGGATCAAAAGAGGCATAGAACTACTTTCAAACACAGCACTGCAAGTACATTTATATGTATCACATCCACATATAAACACACATACTTAGGGAATTGAAAAGACGCAGTAACCGTGTTTCACGGAAGTCGGGAGGTGCCTAACACCTTCTCCTCTTTTAAGCAAGCCCCTGAACTCCATAAATCTTGAGTTCTAGACCAATTAAATAGAGTCATATTTGGGCCATATTGCAAACAAACCTCTGCCAAAATTCCGATTGTTGGTACAACCATTTAAACTCATACCAACTGGCGACTCTGTTTAATCGGCTGAATCATTAAAATTAAATCTTTTCAAATCATCGATATTTTATGTCGAACTCTTTTGTTAATTCCACCCTTTCAACAAGATTCAAACCACGTAGAAAACATAAAGGGTAAGAAATATTTAAAAGAGAAATTCAAGAGAACTTTTTCCCGACGTCGACACCACATACGTAGGATAAGTAAATTATATAGGAGTGGCTAACATGAAGTTAAATTTGGTTAATTGACCACACGCAGACCAAAAGGTGACCTCTCTCTCTCTCTCTCTACGCGTCAATATTGTATTGATCAATTTACCAACTTAACATGAAGTTAACTTCATGATAATCGAATCCAAATTATATTATGGACCTATGAACATAAAGTAATATAACTATCTTTTTCTTTTCTTTTCTTTTCTTTTCTTTTCTTCTTTACAAAATTAATATAATTATCTACTATATTAAAGCAAATAACATATTATAAAAAAAAAAGGTAAGACTAGCAACCAAAAAAAAGGTAAGACCGTCTATATTAGGAATTCTGCAAATCCTCCTTCCACAGGGAATGGGATGCCCTATAAGCTATTTGATATACATATTTTTTATACATTTTAATATTCTCATATTTATTAATTTATATGCTTATTTTATTTAAGTAATACATTTTATTTTTTTGTTGGAAATAATATTTATTTTTCTTTGGGAGCAAATATAGGATTTATATCCAACATTAAAAGATGAAAAATGACTCTTAGAGGATTACCATATGGAGATGAAAGTAAAGAAGGAAAGAAGAGAAAAAAAGGGAACAAAACTGTCCAACTTCAATTAATCTAAATAAGGGCACAATTTTATTTTTCTTATAAATAGGCCTTTTATTTTAGAGAGAAAGGGCACCGCTTGTTATTTTCTTTTCCTTAGTTTTTCGCTGGTGTAGAAGGGGTTAAGATATTTAGAGTTTTTTTCTTTTCTCTTATTCCAATCATGTGTGGTACTTCTATCAAGGAGTATTTGTAACTTTCTTTTATTGATATAATAAAATTTCTCTTTTTAATTATTGTTCTTATTTCATGCAAATAGTACTAATATTATTTCTAATACCTAGGATGATGATGATGAAATTAGGTATTTCATACTAATATTTTCTTTTCGTTCCAAAATTAATGCCTTTCAATTATTTTCGCCTTCATATTTTTTCTCCGCATAAATTGCATGTGATTCTTATATTGATTGCAAGATTTTGATAAGTTATAGTTAATCTGTACATTTTTCATACCTTATGCTTGCCCATATTAATTATATGAATCATTACTTTTAAAGGGAAGGGAAAATAATTTGGGAATTAATTTAGGAAATAAGAAATTATTTATTATGTTAATATTTGGTGGATTCTGATTCCTAGGCATCTTTTCTCATTAATAGTTTCAATTATTAATTAATAGTTTGCATAATTTAGTTAATAAATCTTCTCTACCATTTTTGTTTCTAATTTACCTAAAATATTAATTAATGATATATTAAAGAATTAATCTAGTCTCTGTGGCTCCGACCTGCTCTTGCCAAATCTACAATAGACGATGTGCACTTGCAGTACATAATTTTAACTCATCAAGTTTTTAGCGCCGTTGTCGGGGACTAGAATTACTTTTTTATTTATTCGAATTAGTTTTGAACTCTAATATTTTTTTATATTTTATTTTTTTCAGGATTATCGAAAGCGGATCGAAGGAGTGAAAAGATCAAGATTTTGTTGATGCGTTTTCTTTGTTACTTCGTATCTCCATATTTTTTTAAAAAAAATAGTAGTTTAGTTTTTTTTAGTTTTATTTGTCTCATTCATACATTCACTCACGTAGAGCACATCATGTTCAGGTTTTTTATTTTATTTTTATTATTTATTTATTTATTGTCAAATATAAAACTGTGGTGATTGCTGGAGGATCGAGGTATGTTAAAATTTCTCATTCTTTCGTAATTCACATAATTTTAGGAGATTTTATTTGTTTATAAATTTTTTTTATTTTATTTGTGCATTTTCATCTTTAATCTAACATTAAGGACAAAACATGTAATAAGATAAGGTGTGGATTTCATCACCCTTCCTTGACCCACAAACAACCCAATTTGCATTTTTCATAACCCTAACCTAATAAAATCAAGTAGATGTTGGCCCCTAGAACTCTCAAGCTCAATTAGGACAAGAAACTCCAAGAGGAGGCTGAATTTTAAATTAATCAACCTACTGGTGTCTAAGCAAGTGGTTCAAAAGGTAAACGCCTAAAGAATGTGTGGTTATTCAATTAGTCACCGTATCTACGGAGAGACTCCCACCTTTCTTACACTTATCTGGCTAGTAGTGTGATTAATTTCGAATTTGGTGGACCTTGCGGTGTAACTTGGAACAGTTAGGAGCTGTCTAGATTTTATTTAGGTTGATTATAAGTAATTTTTTTATTAAAAAAATTTATTATTTGTTTTCTTTTGTGTGCTTATCTGCTAATTTGCTAAATAGTGCATGCAAAAAGTGTGGATTAGGGACGAAACATCTCGATTAGTGAGAACACCTAATTTTTTGAATTTAACTTTAAAAGATCTCTTTAAGAAAAATGGAGGTCGCATAAACCGTTTCTTTAAGGGATCGATGATATCCTTCTCGTTGTGCCCAACCTTCATGCATAAGTCTACCACTGGTAACTGGTAATAATTTTGAACTTAAACCGCATTTCATAAATATGTTACCAAGGTTCACTAGTATAGAAGATCCATACTTATTCATTCAGGAATGTGAGGAAGTTTGTGTCTTAATGAAAATTCAACAATTGTCTGATAACTTAGTTAGGATTAGATTTATCACATTTGCTTTAAAAGATAATGCTAAAAAGTGGTTATATAGCCTACAAAATAATTTCATATCAACCTGGGAGGGATTTGTTGTTACATTTCTAAAAAAATATTTTCTAAAGCATAAAACTGCTAAAATTAGGACGGCAATTCATCAATTTTGTCAACTTGAAAAAGATTCATTTTGGAAATATTTTGATAGATTTAAAATTTGTTATCCCAGTGCCCACGCCATGGAATTGAGAAATGGAGATTTTGTCAAATTGCCTACGAAGGTTTAGACTATTCCACTAAGACAATGTTAGAGTCAATGTGTCAAGGGGATTTTCTGAATAATGATGAGGAAAAGGCTTGGGAGTTTTCAGAAAACTTAGCAGAAAAAACCATGCAATGGGAAACCTCCCGAGAGACCAATAAACCTAGTTCATCTAGGGGTGTTCATACAATTGACAATTCAATTGCTACCGAAGCTAAGTTGGTTGGTGTACTTAACAGACTTTAAGCTTTAGAAACTAGGGGACAATCACACGTGAACAAAGTCTCCACACCAACACCTTTGTGTCTAAGGTGTAATTCACCAAGTCACGTGATAGAGGAATGTCCTAGAGTCATGGCCTAATCTGAAGAATATTAACAAGTCAATGCAATGTTTCAAAAACCTGGGAATAACCCATTTGCGCCAACTTATAATCCAAGATGGAGAAATCATCCTAATTTTTCATGGAACCAAGGACCCTACATAAATAATTCTTCAAATCAGGTCAATCAGTCTCTAAATCAATGTTTTCAACCTTACCAAAAGTCGAATCCTGGTTCGTACCAAAATGTAAATTCAACAACCCAATATCCACCAGGTTATTCTAATGAAAGTGAGAAGAGACTTAACACTTTAGAGAAGAGCATAGAAACTTTAATGAAATCTCATAATAATTTCAATAATTTCATGTAAAACACTAACCAAGCCTTATCTCGTCTAGAGATCCAAATGAGTTAATTGGCCGCTATAGTTAGTGAAAGAGAGAAGGGTAAGCTTCCTAATCAACCCGAGACCAATCCAAAATTTCCAGTCCCTAATCAAAAACCTTATCATGCTAATTAACTTGAAAACAACCAAATCAGTCATGTGAATTCTATAATTTCTTTAAGGTCTGAAAATTATTTTAACAATCATGTTGGCACTAATAATGAAGAAGAGAAAAATTTTAATGTTAAATCTAACAATCCATCTTCAAAGTCAGCCCAGCCTGAAAAGCCCACAAACTCTGACTCAGTAGGTCCACCTACTAAGCTTGTGTAAAAAAATGATCAAACCACATCTTCTGAATCAAATGAAAAAGTCTTTAAACCAAAAGCCTCATTCCCTCAAAGACTTATTTTAAACAAGCAGTCATCCCAATTGGACAAAATTCTAGAAGTGTTCAAACAAGTGAAAATTAATATTCCCCTTCTAGATGACATTCAACAAGTTCCCTCATATGTTAAATGTCTAAAAGATTTGTGGACACACAAAAGAACCACTCATGTTCTTAAGAAATCTTTTCTAACAGCCAATGTTAGTTCTATCTTGTCATGTCAAGTCCCTGTGAAATATAAGTACCCCGGTTGTCCTACTATTTCATGCATCATAGGTGACACGTTAATTGAAAAAACTTTGCTTGATATCGGAGCTAGTGTGAACCTGTTACCATTTTTTGTGTACCAAACATTGGGCTTAGGGGAGCTGAAAAACAAGTGATATCACACAACTCCAACTAGTTTGTTAATTAAAAAGTTCCAAAGGGAATAGTTGAGGATGTACTCATTAAGATTTGCAATTTTGTATTCCCTGTTGACTTTGTAGTTCTTGAAACCCAGCCTGTTGTCAATCCCAAGGGTCAAATTCCAATCATTTTAGGTAGACCATTTCTAGCAACCTCTAATGCGTTAATTAATTGTAGAAATTGACTAATGAAATTGATATTTGGATACATGACAATTGACTTAAATGTGTTTAATGTTGGAGACCAATCTAGTGATTTGTTTGACCAGTCCGTTAAAGTGAACATGATTCAGGAAATGTCAAAAAATGAACTTATAGGGGAAGATGAAATTATTAACTGTTGTCTAAATCATTTTGGTCAAAATTGGGATGAAACTGAATACATGAATGAGGTCAATGAGATGTTGGACTCCATAGCCCAAAAATCTTACTCTAGATTCGAACCTATAGTTGATTCAAGTTTGACACATTTTGAGCATTTTCAAGAGAATCAAATTGACCTTGAATTTAAATCCTCTCATGATCATTTTAAGTCTACCTTGGGTCCATCCGAAGCGCCTTCCAGAAACACTTAATGTGATTTAACAAATGAACCAAAGGTTGTGGACAATGATAATCTTCCATGTTTAGATAATGAGATCATATCTCCCATTTCAGATAATGCATGTGTTAATCTAATGGTGCCTAAAAATCTTGGTATAACAGTTATTCAAAATGATGAAAATGTTTTAGTGCCCCTTGGTAACGAATATGGATGGCAAGTTTGAATAGATTTTATGAAGTTAGAATTTTTCAAAAAGAACTATCATTTTCTGTTGTCATTACCTGACTCAATTTTAAAAGAATCAGTCGGGTATGCTCACAATTGTTCTTCTATTGCAAATTCTAACTATTTCCAATTATTCAGACCTCCAGAAAATCATACGAAATCCACTCTAGGTTGTATGTTTGTATCACTGATCATTTACAGTCACATAGTTTTTAGGATGCATAAAATTTGTAGTTATGTATATTTGTTTTCCTTCTCACCACATTCTCTTGTATACCAAATGTTCCACCATACAAGGTACAATTCTTTCACATCTTTGTCCTCTTTTCTTCATTTTCTTCATTTGCATACATTGAGAACAATGCATGATTTAGGTACGGGGGGCATTTTGCATTTTTATTTTGTTTTCTTTTCTTTTTAGGAAATTTATTTTATTTTTTTAAAATCGAAAAAAATAAAAAATTTTGTTCGACTTTTTATGGATTGAATTTATTCTAATAAATGTATGTGGAGTTAAAACTCATGAGTAAGATTGAAAGATTTAGAACTCTTGAATCTTTGATAAGATACAAAATCATAGTTTGAAATATCATCTTGAGTAAAATAAAGTTCTTATGCATTTTTGCACTTCACATTCGCAATAACTCTTAGTTGTGGGGTATAAACTATGATTCGAGAAATTTCAAGAAAAAAATTTAGAAAAAAAAAAGTTGAAAAAAAATAAATAAATAACTGCTTCAATGTCCATTGAACGAAATAATTGGGTATCCAAGCCTCAGGAAGCATCGATATAAGTGTGATGGATAAAAACAGCTTGACTAGTCTAGTTTTGTGGCCTTTGTTACTCGAGTTAGTAAGCCCTTAGGGATGTCTCTACACCTAGTGCCCTAAAGCCAACTGGTTTGAGAGTCATTGGTTCAACGCTCGTTACATGAGTAAATCTGAAAAGCCTAAGAAAACGAGACATTGCACAAGTCAAGAAAAAAAATGAAAAAAATGAAATAAAATGAGTTTGTATGATTTTCATGGTAAAAATCCCTACTAAGAGTTACATCATATACACAATGCATGCATCACATGGAATTAATTTAATGAATGATGGTGTCTAGAATGAAGACTGAATATTTTTGATATGGTGAAAGTGTGATTTTGAATTTAATCTTGCTTATATATAATGCACATGAATATTTTCATGACTTGTTGAACCAAAAAAAAGTATTTTTGAATTTTGTGGTTATATTCACTGCAAACACTCACGAAACACAACTAGTCCACTTGGGGTAACTTTGGGGTTTAAAGGCTTGTTGCACATCTTAAGTGCAATTGTGTTTCCTACGAAAATGGGGGTAGTATAGTTTTTTGTTTTATTTTATTTTATTTTTATTTTACTCGAGAACAAGCAAAAGATAGATATGGGTATTTGATATACACATTTTTTATACATTTTAATATTCCCATATTTATTATTTTATATGCTTATTTTATTTAACTAATACATTTTATTTTGTTTTGTAGGAAATAATATTTATTTTTTTTGGGGAGCAAATAAAGGATTTATATCCAACCTTTAAAGATGAAAAATGACTTATGGAGGATTACCATATAGAGATGAAAGTCAAGAAGGAAAGAATAGGAAAAAAGGGAACAGAACTGTCCAAGTTCAATGAACCTAAATTAGGACACAAATTTATTTTTCTTATAAATAAGCCTCTTGTTTTATAGAGAAAGGGCACCACTTGGTATTTTCTTTTCCTTAGTTTTTTGCCGGTGTAGAAGGGAGTAAGATATTTAGAGTTTTTGTCTTTTCTCTTATTCCAATCATGTGTGGTACTACTGTAAGAGAGTATTTGTAACTTTCTTTTATTGATATAATAGAAATTCTCTTTTTAATTATTGTTCTTATTTCATGCAAATAGTAATACTAATATTATTTATTTTTGTTTTTAATTCCATGGCTAGCTAAATTTCTCATACTTAGGATGATGATGAAATTAGGTATTTCATAATAATATTTTCTTTCTGTTCCAAAATTAATGCCTCATATTTTTCCTCCACATAAATTCTATATGATTCTTATATTGATTACGAGATTTTGACAAGTTATAGTTAATATGTGAATTTTTCATAACTTATACTTGCCCATATTAATTATATGAATTATTATTTTTAAAGGGAAGAGAAAATAATTTGGGAATTAATTTAGAAATAAGAAATTATTTATTATGTTAATATTTGGTGAATTCTGATTCCTAGGTATCTTTTCTCATTAATAGTTTGCATAATTTAGTTAATAAATCTTCTCCACCATTTTTGTTTCTAATTTGCCTAAAATATTAATTAAAGATATATTAAAAAATTGATCTAGTCTATGTGGTTCGACCTGCACTTTCGACCTGCACTTGCCAAATCTACAATAGACGTTGTGCACTTGCAGTACATAATTTTAACTCATCACTGATCTGAGCTGATGTAGTAAGAAAGTAATGTTATACAAGGATAGACAAAATGTTGATTGCTTGAATGTCTGTTAAAAATCCCATCTATCATCAACATGGATGCTAAATAGATAACAAGGGTTATGTTTGGACTAAATATCTCACGAGTACACTTTTCACTCAGTTTACTCCAATTACACATTTAGCGACATAAATATTACTTTTAGCATCAGTACCAACAATACAATTATTTGTAAAAGTTTTATTGTGTCGCCAAATATAATATTTTTGATGTTAATGTGTATTAAGAGAAATTGGGTAAAAAGTCTCTGAAGTAGAAAGGTAAATCATTCTTGTTTCTCGCGAGAAATTCTTGCACGGTATCTAAGCTCAGCTTTCTTCCACCGCACGATCAGTTGACAAATCGAAAAAAGAGTGTTTACCTGGAAGTCGTTTATAAGAAAACAGCAGTAAGAGAAGTTAACACTAGTATGAAGAAAGAAAATATTATGGCTCAGCTCACCAATATTATGATAGCAATGACCAGAAGAGGTCCTGACCAGAGGACAGACAGAAAGAGTCCATGAGGGTCGAAATAGTTCTGGCCCGCAAAGCTTTTCCAGTTGTTAGCCAAAAAGACATTAATCCTCTCAGCAAGATATACACCACCCACTGAAACACATCATTGTTTAAAATGAAATCTTCAAATATTCAACTATAAGCTGCAATGCAAGGGTAAATATTCATGAAACTTGTGCAAGGCTGCATCCACAAGACCTAAATTTTTTAACTGAATAATAATGCATTTTAACTCTTTTCTTGAGCCTCAACCAAAAGAGAAAATACATTAATCAATCAAATAAATGAGAAAATGTGACGCCCCCAAAACTGGGTACCATCAAACCCTAGACATGGTACTACACGGTACTACATCATACACATATATTCAACTATATATCTTATTGACATGAATGTAATTATTACACTATTACATCATATCTGAACATTTCCCCAGATTTCTATAACCATTACATTCTTGTATTATAATATTATTCATTACAAAAATAATAGTATACTATTACAGGATAATCTACTTATCAATCTTAGTCTTCCCTTTATCTTTATCGGATCCTTCAATCCGTTCGGCCTTAGCTGAAATCATATTGCATACTACGATTTCCTCCGGACAGAATAATTTTCTGAATCCGTTAATAAGCCTTTCAGTCGGCTCAAAATTCCTTCGTTGCTCATTTTATGTTTTTAACGTTTATCATTTGCTCGTCCATAACTTGCTCATCTGATACCCAAATGAGTTCTTTCTCGAGCCTACAACTCACATTTTCTATGTTCTTCAACATTCTTATGAAACCCTAACTATTCGGGATCATTATCTAGCATTACATATTCGTCCGGAAATCATAACAAACTATGATTTCAACGGTTAACGTCTTTTATTAAAATTTTCGTCACAACTTCGTTATAGCATATTTTTACTCCGTTCGAAATGGAACATTTCCACCATTTATACAAGTCTAATATCTTCTACTCAGATATTACAACTTATTTACCTACGATGGTTTTAAACTTATCCATAAACAACAAGCTCTAAATTTTTCATACGTTCTTCGTTTAATTCGTTATTAATGATTACGATTCACTTAGCATGCACTTATTAGTGTTTTAAGTCCACTAATTATTCCTTATTCCACCGGAACATAATATGATTCCAACGAATCATTCAACAACCACCAACAAAGTACTTCTTAACAAATCTACAAAACTTGAAAGATATGAAGATTTAAGGTTCTTAGTTATTACATCTTGATTGCTTGGTTGGTTGATGAATTTGGCTAGCACTTCCTTCTTGATTACTTGAATTGCTCTCACTTCTCAATATAACTTTGCTCGTGTGTTGGATGAAATTAGGTGAGAGAAATGAAGAGAAAGGCTTGCTATATATAGAATATGCAAGACTTGGGGCCTTATGGTCATTTAGCCAACTTTGCTATAACTTATGAATTGGTCACTTTACTTAGGGTCTTGTATGGTCAACACTCTCAACTTTTCCAATCTTATAAACCATCCTCTCATTAACCATTATCAATTAACCATGGTTGAGTCAAAATGATGATACATGACTTTGGTGGCAAATTTGCATTAAATGCCACCTCCTTTGCAAGATATTTGGCCAAGCTTCTCAAGGAAGCTTGGCATGGCCAGCTACTTGAGGTTGTGGGGGCCCCACATGGGTTGCCCCAACCCACCCAATGACCCATGGTTGACCCATCTTGTTGAACCTTGGTTTGGGTTTAATATAAATTTAGTTTGGGCCATTCTTTGGGCTTGGTTTAACATTCTTTTGAGCCTTGAATTAAATTATCATTGGGCCTCCTAACATTTACTATTGGGTTTCTCAAAGTCGAAGCCCAATGGCTTAATAGTCAACCTTGACTTTTGTTGACTTTGACTTCTCGTATTCCTACCATATAATTTTCGTATTATACTTCGTATTATTATTGTATTATACGTCGTATTATTCTTCGTATTATACTAGTACAATAATTTGTATTATACTTGTATCATTCTCGTATTCTCCTCGTATAATATGAATACTTGGTTAACTTTCAAAAATCATTACACAGTCTAAAAACTGCGTTTTTCGTTTGAAAATTTTATTTGACATTTTGTCTTTCCTTATCATTTTAACGTTTACGCATTCTTCGAAAATCAAAAAAATCACGCAAAAGCGTTTTCGAGTTAATAGTGATTTCGAGTCTTTTTCTCAAAAATTTTTATTTTCTCCAACGATCTCAGATTCGTAAACCCTAACATTCAAACACATTCTAGGTCATCGAATTGACCTTTAACCACATAACATAGAATAAAATTCATATAATCTCATTTTATTCAATATAATCAAATAAAACTTATTTACATTCTAGTACGATTTCTCGGTCGTTATTGAAAACGTACTTCACATAAAGGAAGAATTGTGTGATAATCGAACCTTAGACCTAAAGTTCACAAGGCCTTAGTATTAACCACTAGCTAAGACCTCATTGGCAATGTACTTTAACTTAAAAAGCCCATTACTAGGTATGCTCTTTCTCATTGGAACTTCTGAAGATGGTAGACTAGATATAAACTTATTAAGCTTTGGTATTATTTGCATAAAGTAGCTTGCAAAGTGAATCAACCAACTTCAGGGCTCTTATCAAGATTTTACCACTACACTAGGAAATGTTCCCACTAAACTATTACAAATTTACAATCCAAACCAATCGTCAATATGCGGGTCTACTCATGTTATGGAACTAAGCTTGGAGTGGAAATGGAATACTACGGAATGTAATAAGTCATATCAAGTTCTTACCTGCATCTCCTAATTTTTTCGCTCTTCAAGTTGAAAATAGAATCAAAATCATCGAAGATATGAATATCTTCTTTGTCTTGTAGCACATTTAATGGAGTGACTAGCAAATGTAGTCCATAAAATGTCAGCACCAACAAAATTGAAATTTTGATCAGGCAGGGAGCACCCTTGTGCGTGAGACAGTCATATACTAATTAACTACAACTATAGTTATAAATATATGCATAAATATTTATTAGCTTCTTAGAAAAATTATTTCAGTACATGAGTGTCATTGTTTAGAAGAGATGTATACTTTTTTGGGTAAACATTTAGAACTTCATTACATATGAAGGATTACAATAAGAATAGTGTAAACAAATACATAAAAAGTTGGAATTTTGACCAACTTATTGCAAACCCACATCACTCATTCCACAAGGTACATAGGCAAACTCAATGCCAATGAAATTATATCCCTAACCGACATCAACTACAAATAAAAAAACACAAAAAAATACATATAATGTATAAACTACCAAAACCAACTTAAGACCCAAACCAACTACAAACACAATACAATACAGACCGGGCCATATTAAAACAAAAGCAAATGCAAAAAAGGCACAATGCCACAAACACAAAGCAAGGCCATAACAGCCAGACACACTCATGTCCAACTCCAAGACATTACCCCAATAATATAGCATTATAGCTCATTTGCTAAGTTTAAAGATATCACAACATTTGTTCCTATCCCATTAGACACTCATACACCTCATTCAAGAATTCCTCCACGTGCCACGAGTATGAACCCATCTATACGTCACCTCTAATGTACAAGACACCAAACTTACCACAAACCCTGGTACTTTTCCAGAAAACAAATCACCAACAATTTGTAAAGGACAGAACCAAGCAGGATAAGAGGAGAGTCGTCTCATTTTAAGGAGGGGGAAAATATTAATAGGATTGACTTCCTCAACCCTAATAATAATTAAAAGCAATATTTTCGAATTCGGACCGGTTATCAAACTGAAAAAGTTATCGGGTGGATGGGTCACTGGTTCAACCAGTGGTTGAACAGTTATTGAACCGGTGATTTAAAAAAATTATGAACTAAAACATAATAAAATTGAGTTACAATATCAAAAAAGTGGTTAATTTTAATATTAAAAACATTTTGGTAAAAAATATTTTAAAAAAATTGGTTCACCGGGTAACTTAACCGGTTTTACCGACCGGTGGTCAACCGATTCAATCCGATTTTAACAAAACTGGTTCAACTGGGTCAACTTGGACATGACATAGAACCTCCAGTTCGGACCGGGCCTGAAAACAATGATTAAAAGAACCTACTTCAACCCTAATTGTATTGGTATTTTTAGAAATGGAATGGGACAACTTTTTGGAACGGGACAAGATTAGGATTAGTTTTTTTCGTTCTTTTTTTCAGTCGCTAATAGGGGGGCTGTTAAGATTGTCTTTGGCTAGGGTTGTATTTTGTGATAATAGTGAAGGCTTCAATGGGTGATGACAACAACAATTCACATTTTGGTGTTTAATTTTTTTGGTAATTAATAACAATCGTCACTTTTGGGATACTGATGTCGATTCTCTAGCACACTTAGACAAGCGATGATAGCCAGAAAATTGGTGAGGGAGACATTTGATTGAATGAAAGATACCTTGTTTAGCTCCGGTACCATTTGATGCTGGACAAGGTGAAAGGAAATAATGCCCGAAGGCTACAATTGCATAATACCAATGTAAAATTCATCAATAATCAATTCCATAGTTGTCAAAATCGTATCGTGTGTCGAAGACCTCTGTATCATGTTTCGTGAATCGTATCTTACAATACGAAAATGAAATAAAAAATGTGGTAATATATATTTAAACATACAAAACACACAATTTATTGGACAATCAAGCATATTAGCTTGACTATATATAAAAGTAGTCAAGTATATAAAAATAGTCAAGTAAATATTATTTAGACTAAAAATAAATTTACAGTTAGATAATAGCCAAAATACTCTAAATTAATTTATTAGATATTATTTTTGTAATCTTTATAGAGTAACAAGAGAAAACGAAAAATTAATATTCACCTTTTATCTATAAAATAAAAGAGAATAATTTGCAAGTGGAGATTTATGTGTCGGCTTATAGAAAGTAACATGAGAAAAATAGAGCGACATTCTAAAGAAAGATATAAAACTCAGTGATAAAAGGTTCATCAAGTGATGTAGAATATGTTTATACTAAAAAACCTCTTCATTTGAAATGATAGAAGGTTTAAAAATTTTGTTTTATTCTTGGTTCTACATAAAAAAAATTCAAGTTGTTTGCTAACTTTAAAAAGTATCGTGCATTGTATCTTTTCGTAAGAATTTTATTGAATTGTAACCAACTGAATCGTAGGATACGGTGTCATTTTAGATTCACCCTACGATACGTATTGAATTGTTTACGTATCATACCATATCGTACGATATGTATCGCTTATCGTAAAATTCTGACAACTAGACCAATTCACAAAATAATATGATGGGTTACAATAGTTCAGGAGTAAAGGAAACCGTAAAACTGGAGACCAAGTAAATCTAGGTAATCTAACTTAAAAAGCAAACAAGTTCCTAATAATAATCTACTAGTATAATTAAAACTTGTAGAATGATCTATCTTAGCCAATATAGTTAAAAGATAATATTAATTACAATTGACTTATGTCTAAATAATAATATAAATATTCAATAATAACAGTTAATCTTTTGTTTCCATGCTCATCATAAGAGCTAACAACAGAAAGGGAATAAAGATGAAATTGGAATGAATCTGAAGAGTTATATTAAAGAACATAAGAATATATGCGAGCATATGTAATCTTAAGCAAATAAGCATAATACGTACATCTAATAAAAAATAATGAAGATAAGTGGGAGTGGTTTTACCTTAAAAGCATAAATGAAAGTCTTATATAGACCATAGAACTTACTACACTTTGACAAATAAATGCACAATCTTGAAAATAAAGACACTAATTGACTCCCTTCGCATATTATAAAGAACATAAGAACACACAGACACAATAAAAATAAGAGCAACCTAAACTTAAGAATAACCTACAATAAGACTATTAGACTCGCGTTGTTTGTGAGTTTTAAAAAATGCAACAAAAAAAAAGGAAAATGGAGGATTTTAAATATTTTAGTTACAAATGTAATGTCTGTGAGTTTTCTTTGTGGAGAGAAAGTTAAAAAGTAACCCTCGCTCTTTCCAAAACATTCCACCCAAAAATGGGAAGATTTGGGTGGAAACTGGAAAGTAATCTTGCCTCACCAATTATTCCCAGTTCTACCAACAAAAATAACAAACATTAAAACTTTAGATGCTTCCATGTCCACTTTCTATCCTCAACTCAGAAACAGAAGAAAGTAAAGTTACTATAACTCCCCTTTCATTTCTCTTCTATAAAACTTCTAAGTTTTTAACTTCTCTTATTTTATTTTGTACCCAAAGTCAAACACACTGTCAGTGTCAATTATGTAAGCTTTCCCATTTTGAAGTTGAGCCAAATTTCAAAGTTTCTTTATGGTTAGATTTTATTCCTTTTCAAGATTTTCAGAATCTTCATCACCTTCAGTGATCATCTCCATAACTTATTTTTTCCCCATCCTTAACTTATTTTTTCTTAGAAGCATAATATATCAGAGAAACTCCTCACCACCTTATTATATAAATTCCTTAACTTATTTTTCTTAGAAGCATAATATATCAGAGAAACTCCTCACCACCTTATTATAGAAACCCAATTTGAAAATGTGAAATTAAAAGAAGCCAGAATAAAGAAATTTAGCATTGAATGTCGTATGACATTGTGATGCCCTAAAGTTGCACATCTAGGAAGATTAGGGTTTTAAAACATATTATGCATATTATATTAAATTGGATTGGCAGGATGTTAGGTGCTGTTTGGTTACCTCTTAACATGTCTTAATAGACCACCTCTTATTCGCTAAGAGGATAGATGTTTTTTTTTTTTGTACCTCTGAATGCCTCTAAATGGTTGAGATAGAAAATCAAATTTAAATTATTCAGACATGCCTCTTAATGAACTTTGCTATTTTTTAGACAAAAAATACCCTCTTCAATATAATCAATTTTCTTATGTATCCATATACCAACCACTGCCACCCACCGGCACCACCACCACCTCGCCACCTCCGGCGCCACTAATAACGCACACTTGTCTCCTCCCACTGCCAGCCTTTTCTCCTCCTCCTTCATCCTCTCTCTCTCCTCTGATAAATCTAATTCTACCCCCTTTCATTCCCCCAATTACAAACAAAATCTCTCCCTAAAAACCTCAAGATGGACTCCAGTGATGAGAAGGGAGAAGAGTATTTGTTCAAAGTATTGATAATCGGAGATTCAAGGGCAAATCGAACCTCCTTTCCCGATGACGCTAGAAATGAGTTCAATCTTCACTCAAGGCCACAATCGACGTTGAATTTCAGACCCAGACCATGGATATTGACGGAAAAGGAAGTTAAGGCCCAGATTTGGGACACCGCCCGCCAAGCAACTTCTCATTGTCACCTCCGCCACCTACTACCGCGGTGCCGTCGGTGCCCTGGTTGTTTACGACATCAACCGCCACACCACCTTCGATAGCGTCTGCCGCTGGGATGGGGTGCGAGGGAGGAGGGGGAGGAGGGAGAAGAAGATGTGTTTTTAATTTTTTTTCAAGGGTTAAAATAGTAAAAACATGTTATTTAGACATTTTGAAAAAAGTAATTATCAAACAACAATTTTTCATTCAGATACAATTCTATTTAGATACTCTATATTATTCAGATGTTTAAACTATTCAGATCTTAACAACTAATTTTATCAAACACAACCTTACTTTGCACATATTGTAAAGAAACTGACAAGGATTTGATATTGTGATTTTTTATTTTATTTTTGATAATGTGGGGTTTCCCAACCGCAGTCGGACTGATTCCCCAGCTCGAACCAACCTTTTCTTTGAACCAGTTTGCGCTGGCGGTCCGTGGCCCCATTAGCATTTCTGCCTTGACAATTATTACAAGTGGGAGTCAAACCTAAGATGTCCGGGTTTACGGCTCATCCCAAGGCGACCTTGAACCACTGCACCAACTGCTGGGATTGGTATTGGGATTTCCTTATACAGTGAACAGCTGGTTCATGCATCTTTTATTACTATTTGTTTGATGATCATAGTTAAATAATTTTATAGTTACACGCACTTCAAAAATGCAAAATTTCACTAATTTATCTCCCATATATGCTTTGACGAGCATATAAGCCTTACCAGTTACTAGGCTTAGGTGCTGTTAGTGTTCTCGTAATCTTTCGTTCAGTTTTTTTCCTTAATTTTCACCCCAAATAAATACCAGCATTTATGCATAGATATCACAACACTAACAGAAGGAAAGTAACATGCACATAGAGTATAATATCGCCTCTAGACGAAATTGAATTATAGAAATATCATATCACTCTATCAATGCACAAAATCCAAAGGGCTCCTGGAACATGAACATGACTGTCTATAGATAACCAAACATTATATTTCATCACTTCAGAAATGTTACACTTACACACAAGAAGGAACAAGCACATCTGGAAATTGATATTCTTCCTCGAGATGATTGTTAATAGAAGAAAAATTACATAGAATGACATCAGACACATTAACCAAGGTTCCTGCAGGAAAGCAAAGAAAGCAAAAACAAATGAGAACCACAATGAGCCATGAAAAGCATAGATCATAATTATAAAGTAACAATCTGGTAATATTTAGACGTAATAAAATCCACAATCAGGGGAAAATAATAAAGAAAATTTGTCAAGCATGAGTCGAAGGTGTAAAATAACCAAAAAAAAAACACAAGTGAATCTTTTTCTGTTTAAAAAGTTTACTTTATAGCTGTAAATAGCCAAGTCAGGCTTTGGCTAGACAAGCTTAAGATTGGTGTAAAAACTCGGCCCGTTTATTAAACAAGTCAAGCTTAAGCTCAACCCGTTTAACTTTTTTTTTATATTATAAAATAAAAATATTAATTAATTAAATGCTAAATGAGTCGAGCCTAAATGAGTCGGGCTTCAGCTGGACATCCATTGTTAGAGCTCGGCTCGTTAAGTTATGCTAGAAATAATCTATGACCATGAGTATTCAAAAACTCAAAGAGTAACTATGAAGCTACATTGAATGCTTTTATCAAACTCTAAATTCTAAAATGCAGATATGTTGGGACAACCAAAGGAAAAATTTGTTCAAGATTAACATGCTTAATATTATTTCAATTATGCAATTTGACTCAATCTTACCATTGAGTTGTTCAAACTTCAAGCCAATTAATATTATCACTTTTTATTTCCCAATAGTACTAATTGCATGTGACATGCACGACAAATTTTTATAGGCATTTTTCGGCCAACATTCTTATTGACTAACCAAAATCTTCTTTAAAATAGTTTTGGATAGCATGGTTTTCATAATGTTCAGACTATAGAAACTGAATCATGCAAAGAGGATGTTTTTGTAAGGGGAAAAAAAGAAAAGAAATATAATGCAGCGTGTATATCATTCTGTGTGGCCAGACAAATGTATCTTCCATTTATCTAAATATACTATGTACCCACTGCATTGTCCTCCAATCTTCACACAAACTGTAGAAAGGATTTTATTTCATTTCTAACCTCATGGACCACGTGATTGGGAATTCATCCTCTTTCCCATTTGTAAGAACTAAGAAGTTTGCTTGTCCTTCATGAATGTAAAGGCGGAATGTTTTGTTAAAGGATCTGTCCATTGTTCCAGTGGATTCGATCACTAGCATCAGAGAAAGAGGGCTCGTTTCACTATATCCATCTCAAAATTAATTAAATCTCGTCATTCTTCAAAAGGGGCTGTGTACATTTTCCTCACAATTTTTGTTTCATTGCTAAAAGTGGCAATTTCATCCATCACCTCTTTTGCAATGTTCTTTCCTTGTGGTCAAATAAGGATAACCTACTGCACAAATATGTAATATGTACTTAAAAGGGAGGCCTTGAGTTAACAATTGCATTGCTCGGGGAGCATCTCGGGTCCTTTAACAATGAGCTAGAACATATTATTGATGAATGGGATTTATATCCACGAATTAGATCCTCTGTGGCTTAAGACACTGCCTATTTTCCGTAATTTGTTTAGCTTTTATATATATATTGTTGTTATTATGTTTAATCTTTATGATGCATGGCTCATTAGGTCATCTCCAGCTTAAAGGGGCAAAATGGTCATTTTTTACACATTGGTATTGCATTACCAACACTGCTTTAGCTTGGCTGCAGTCATGACACCACAGTTCAGTTTGACGCCATCATGGCGTTCAAGAACGGCACAACTCCTTTGTAAATCCCAGCATGCTGCGATCGAGCTCCGGTATTTTTAATGCCTACGTGGCGTCGCAGCGCCATCCAACAGTACATTCTCCGCGCCGCAGCGCCACCTCCGGTGTCTAGGTAGTGACTTGCTTTTAATGACCTAAAAGATGAGAAGTAAAGACATTCAGACACAGAGCCGCCATCAATACTTATTACAGAGCAGTAGTATAGGTTTTTCAATTTTAATTAGTTAGAAGAGAAAGAAGTTGTGCTTCAAGGAAGGAAAAGTCATTGCATCCTACACAGCTCAGAATCTACACGGAGAAGAAAAGAGTTGAAGACAGAAAACTTCACAACACGAGTTTTCTTATTCCAAATCTTTCATTTATTTGTGTATTAATGAGCATGTTGAATGTTTTAAAAATGTGTATTAGTACCATGGTTATGAACTAATTCCATTTTTAGGATTGCAATGTAACATATTGTTTGGCTTAATTAACTCTCTCCTATTTATATTAATGAATCATTTTGGAATGGGTTGTTGTATTTTATGCTTATTGATTGATTGCTTGACAAAGAAATCGATATTGATATTAATGGATATTGAAAAATGGATATTAATATCTAACCTTTAAATACAAGAACACTTGTTATGACCATGAATGTGTGCATAAACTGCTTAATAGGATAGACATATCTTTATTTGCCTTGTGTAGCCTTGAGACTTAGCTTAATGACTCTAGTCTAGTTTGTTCACCAATAGAAATATTGTGTTTCATCTAGCAAGGGATGTGCATTTGACCTTCGACAAAAGCTTATGTGTATTTACTGTTCTCGGATGACCATTCCTTGATTCGTTTGTAATGTGGAGAGTTAGGAGATTAGGCGACGCATTAAGGGAATTGTAATCCTAACTTGACTTCCTTGTACAACTCAATCTCTTATTTCTACAATTTTAATCACATAGTTTAACACACCATCTCTAATTACTTGTGTAGATAAGACAGTATTGAACATACTTTAGTACTTGACTAGCACCTAAGACTTCGTCCTCGTGGGTACGACACTCTACTTATCATATATTACTTGTGGACCGCGTATGCTTGCGTGTGTTTTATCGATTGCGAAATCGAGCAACAAGTTTTTGGCGCCGTTGCCGGGACTTAGTATTATTTGTTTATCAATATTAAAACTAAGTCAATACGATCTTAATTTAAACTGATATATCTGTTTAATTTTCTTTTCGGGTAATCTCTACTGTTTATGCCACCTCGAAGGGGTCGGAATATAATACCTCTTGATTTTGATAGAACGTACAGACGCCTGCAGAGAGAAAAAGCTCAGGACATACCTACTCCTGTTATAATGGCTGAGGAACTTCAGAAATCTTTAAGGGAGTATGCTATGCCTCATATCACAGATTTACAAGCGAGCATTCTCAGGCCTGCAATCCAAGCAAACAATTTCGAGATCAAACGGGCACCATCCAAATGTGCTCCAATATTTAGTTTGGGGGATTACCAAATGATAACTCGAATGACCACTTGATAAACTTCTTGGAGATCTAAGATACGTTTAAGTGCAACGGAGTGTCTGACGATGCCATCAGACTCCGATTGTTTCCATTCACCTTGAGGGACAAGGCCAAGAGCTGGCTACATTCACTTCCGTCAGGCTCCATCACCACATGGGCTGACTTGGCTCAAAAGTTCGTGGCGAAGTTCTTTCCGCCCACTAAAACCGCCAGGCTCAGGCACGACATTACCTCCTTTGTCCAGTTTGAATCAGTCTTTGTACAACTCATGGGAGCGATTCAAGGATCTTCTGAGAAAATGCCCCCACAATGGACTGCTAGAATGGCTTCCCATCCAAACATTTTATAATGGGTTATCCGGATCTACTCGTTCGAGTATAGATGGCGCTTCTGGAGGGGCCTTCATGTCTAAGCATCACGCAAAGGGGTATGAATTGGTGGAAACAATGGCGGCCAATAATTATCAATGGCCAAATGATAGGCAGGCCCCTAGAAGAGCAGCATGGGTATATGAGGTTGACTCGATCCACACGACATTAGCGGCTCGGTTGCGACCAAACAAAAAGGCTCGACACTATGGGAGTGCAAGCAGTGCAGAATGTTCAGAGTGTCGCAGTGTCGTGTGAATTGTGTCAAGGGAGCCACCCAACTGATCAGTGCGCCATAAGCCCTGAGTCAGTTCAATTTGTTTCCAACTATGGGCAGCAACAAAATGCAAATCTCCCCACTCATTACCATCCGGGCTTGAGTAATCATCCAAGGGGCAACACCAATAGCAATCAAGCACAACCTTCGACCACCAGGCCTAATTTTTCAAACCCTCCGGGTTTCCAAGCTCAAAATCAGTACAACCAACAACCACGAGTTCTCGAGATCAAGATTACCTGAACCACCACAGAGTTCTTACCAACCACCACCTCAACAGGAAAGAAAACCTAGTTTGGAAGATCTCCTGTCACAATATATTGCCTAAAACGAAACGAGTAATAATCAAGAAGCTTCTATCCGGAACCTTAAAGTCCAAATGGGAAAGTTGGCCTCTGCTTTGAACAGTCGTCCGCAAGGCACATTGCCGAGTGACACTGATTTCAACCCGAAACGGGATGGCAAGGAACAATGTAAAGCAGTTACACTCCGGAGTGGGAGAACTATAAATGAAAATTGTGGAGAGTCCTATAGTGCAAGAAGTGACTGTAGAGGAACCTCTTGTGGAGCATAGCGATGATAAGTCTGGGGGTGAGGAAAATGCTCAAGATAATCCTACAACACCAACCCCTACAGTGAACACAACTAGTCCTCCTATCCCACAGTTGCCATTCCCCCAGTGCCTGCAGAAACAAAAGCTTGATAAGCAATTTTCTAAGTTTTTAGAAGTGTTTAAGAAGCTTCGCATAAACATCCCGTTTGCAGAGGCGTTGGAGCAAATGCCGAGCTACGTCAAATTCATGAAAGACATATCGTCTAAGAAGAGGAAAATGGGGGATTATGAAACAATGGCTCTGACAGAGGAATGCAGTGCCATCTTACAGAACAAGCTTCCGCCAAAACAAAAAGATCCTGGAAGTTTCACGATTCCAAGCACTATCGGGGACCAATTCATTGGCAAGGCCTTGTGTGATTTGGGGGCCAGTATAAATTTGATGCCTCTGTCAATATATAAGAAGTTGGGACTGAATGAAGCCAAACCCACAAGTGTTACCTTGCAATTGGCGGATAGATCTCTTACTTACCCAAAGGGGATAGTAGAGGATGTGCTTGTCAAGGTGGACAAGTTCATCTTCCCAACAGACTTTATTGTCCTGAATTTTGAGGAAGACAAGGAGGTCCCGATAATACTGGGCAGACCATTCTTAGCAACTGGGAGGACCCTTATAGATGTACAAAAAGGGGAGCTGACTATGAGAGTGCAAGATCAGGAGGTAACCTTCAATGTGTTCAGATCAATGAAATATCTGAATACTCCTGAAGACTATTTTCAGATTAAAACCATTGATAATACCGTGAGGGAAGTATTTTCAGAAACATGCATGACAGACCCGCTAGAGGCTACACTGACAGGTAATAGTATTATGGAAGAGGCCAACCATGTTGAATATGCTAAGTGGTTGGATGCACCCCAGAGATCTAAACAGTTACAAAGACAGTTTGAGTCTCTGAATGACAAAGAAGCATCCACTTCCAAGGCCCAGCCATCGATCATAAAACCTCATGTCCTCAATTTAAAGCCCTTGCCTAATCATCTGAGGTATGCATATTTAGGGGAGTCATCCACTTTGCATGTTATCATTTCTGCATCTTTAGATGAATGCCAGGAAGAGAAGCTACTACTCGTGCTCAAACAATATAAAACGGCCCTGGGGTGGTCGATTGCAGATATTAAAGGGATCAGTCCATCTCTATGCATGCACAAAATCCTACTTGAGGAAGGATCTAAGCCGACCATTGAACATCAGAGGCGGTTAAACCCCATAATGAAAGAGGTGGTCAGGAAGGAAATTATCAAGTTGCTAGATGCGAGCATTATCTACTCCATCTCAGACAGTCCTTGGGTCAGTCCCATTCAGTGCGTGCCAAAAAAGGGCGGCATGACGGTAGTAGCCAATGAGAATAACGAGATGATTTCAACCAGAACGGTTACTGGATGGAGGGTATGTAAGGACTACAGAAAGTTGAACAAGTCCACCTGCAAGGATCATTTCCCTCTACCCTTCATTGATCAGATGCTCGACAGGCTCGCCCGGCACGAATTCTATTGTCTACTGGACGGTTATTCAGGTGGGTTAAATGTTTTTTCAGTCATCGTACTATAGGTCAACTTACAGATGGATAACTGAACTTTTTTTTCTTACAGTCAACTCACTGTACTCGATTTTACTAACAAAAATTAAACAAACAGTTAAATCGACCTTTGACTTAGCGGAAGTGATAAGCGATGATGGTGACTTGACTTGTTAAAAAAAAAAAAAGCCTATGTGGCGATTAGTATCGACGGTGATAATGTGGATTTGGAGGAATTTTTTATGAAAAATGGAAAAAAATATTTTAAAGTATAATATAAATTATAAAAATTAGCCAAAAAAACAAGAAAATAAAAGAAATAAATAAAAATAATTATTTTAATAAAATTAAAAACACAGTTTTTATTAAAAAAAATAAAACGCATTTTTTTTAATAAAAATAATTGTTTTTTATTTTATTAAAAAAAAATTAAAACGTAGTTTTTTTATAAAAATAATTATTTTTAAAAAAATAAAAAATGCAGTATTTTTAATAAAAATAATTAAAAGTCAGTTTTTTTAATATAAAAAATGCACTTTTTTTAATTTTTTTTTTTTTTTATTAAAAACTGCATTTTTTGTTTTTTAAAATTAATCTGATAATTTTTTTAATTTAAAAAAACTGGTTTAGAGATTAAAAAATTGCATTTTTAAATCTGTTAATAGTTTAAAGAGTTTTTTTTATTAAAAAAAGCATTTCAAGTCAACCTTGACTTAAAAAAAAAAAATTTTTTTTATAATAAAATTAATTTGTTAATTTTTTATTATAAAAAAAACTGCATTTTAACAATTGTTTTTATTAACAATTCTGCGTTTTATTTTTTTTAATAAAAAAAGAAAAATTATTAAAAAATTTTGCATTTTTTTATTAAAAAAACTGCATTTTAAAAATTATTTTTATTAAAAATTCAGCGTTATATTTTTTTTAATAAAAAAAGAAGAAAATTATTTTAAAAATTGCATTTTTTTTATTAAAAAAACTGCATTTTTAAAAATTATTTTTATTAAAAATTCAGCATTTTATATTTTTTTAATAAAAAAAGAAAAAATTTATTAAAAAAAGTGCATTTTTTATATTAAAAAAAACTGACTTTTAATTTTTTTTTATTAAAAAAACTACATTTTAATTTTTTTAATAAAAAAAACAATTATTTTATTAAAAAAATGCGTTTTAATTTTTTTTAATAAAAAAAACTCATGCTTTTTAATTTTATTAAAAATAATTATTTTTATTTATTTATTTATTTTCTTGTTTTTTTGGCTAATTTTTATAATTTATATTATACTTTAAAATATTTTTTTTCATTTTTTCATAAAAAATTTCCTCCAAATCCACATTATCACTACCACGTCGTATACTAACTGCCACATAGGCTTTTTTTTAAGACCAGTCAGCTGCCACGTCATCACTTCCGTTAAGTCAAAGGTTGACTTAACGGTTTTTTTAATTTTTGTTAGTAAAATCGAGTACAGTGAGTTGACTGTAAGAAAAAAAAGTTCACTATCCATCTGTAAGTTGACCTATAGTACGATGACTGAAAAAGCATTTAACCCTTATTCAGGTTATAATCAAATCTCTATAGCTCCCGAAGATCAGGAGAAAACAACGTTCAGATGCCCCTATAGGACCTTTGCCTTTAGGAAAATGTCTTTTGGGCTGTATAACGCGCCTGCAACATTCCAGCGTTGCATGATGTCCATTTTCTCAGACATGGTTGAAAAGACCCTCGAGGTCTTCATGGACGATTTTTATGTATTCGGCAGCTCCTTTGATAACTATCTAGAAAATTTGACTGCCGTTCTCAAAAGATGTGTGGAGACAAATCTGGTATTGAACTGGGAGAAGTGTCACTTCATGGTCAAAGAGGGCATTATTCTGGGGCACAGAGTATCTGTTGGCGGTATTGAGGTAGACAATGCCAAAATTGATGTTATCAATAATCTACCTCCGCCTACATCAGTGAAAGGGGTGAGAAGCTTTCTTGGGTATGCAGGATTCTACAGGCGGTTTGTCCAGGACTTCTCAAAAATAACCAAACCGCTCTGTACATTATTGGAAAAGGACATGCCTTTTCAGTTTGATGAAGCCTGCCTCAGAGCATTTGAACTATTGAAGGAAAGACTCATTTCGGCTCCTATTGTGGTAGCTCCTGACTGGACTTTCCCATTTGAGCTTATGTGCGATGCCAGCGATTTTGCTATCGGGGCAGTATTGGGCCAAAGAAGGGACAAAGTGTTCCACACGATCTACTATGCCAGCAAAACATTAACTGATGCTCAGCTAAATTACACCACAACTGAGAAGGAGCTGCTGGCAGTGGTTTATGCTTTTGATAAATTCCGTTCCTATCTCATTAGAACCAAAGTTATCGTGTACATAGACCACTCGGCCAAATATCTGATAGAAAAGAAAGATGCGAAGCCTAGGCTAAGAAGGTGGGTCCTTCTTCTCCAGGAGTTCGATCTGGAGATCCGCGAAAAAAAGGGGACTGAAAACCAGGCAGCGGATCACTTGTCGAGGTTGGAAAACCCTCCTCATTCGGGAGATGCTGAAAAAGACAAAAATGATTTATTCCCGGATGAACAGCTCTTTATTGTCCAAAGCAAAGCCCCTTGGTATGCGGACTTTGCTAATTTTGTCGCCTGTCATGTGCTTCCTCCCAATATGAGCTATCAACAGAGGAAGAAATTCCTAAAAGATGCAAAACAATATCTGTGGGATGAGCCTTTCCTTTTCAAACAGTGTTCAGATCAAATTCTGCGAAGATGTTTGCCATAGGAGGAAATCGAAGGTGTGCTCCATCATTGTCACTCCTCAAACTATGGAGGACATGTTGGGGGCCAAAGAACAGCTGCTAAAGTACTCCAATCTGGTTTCTACTGGCCTACCTTGTTCAGGGATGCTCATATATATGTATCGCATTGCGATAAATGCCAAAGGGTCGGAACCATCTCCAAAAGGCATGAAATGCCTCTACAGAATATCCTGGAAGTGGAATTGTTTGATGTCTGGGGCATTCATTTCATGGGTCCATTTCCGTCTTCCTACAACAATCTTTATATCCTTGTTGCGGTCGACTATGTATCCAAGTGGGTAGAAGCAGTCGCCCTGCCTACTAATGATGCTAAGGTGGTGCTAAATTTCTTAAAGAAGAATATATTCACTCGTTTCGGCACACCTCGGGCGATAATCAGTGACGAAGGGTCACATTTCTGCAACAAATATTTCGAAGCCCTTCTCGCTAAGTATGGGGTGACCCATAAAATAGTCACCGCTTATCATCTGCAGACAAGTGGCTAAGCGGAGATATCCAATAGAGAGGTCAAGCGCATCTTGGAAAAGATTGTTAACCCAAATCGGAAGGATTAGTCCAAGAAGCTTGATGATGCCTTGTGGGTGTACCACACTGCATATAAAACGCCTATCGGCATGTCTCCGTATACGCTTGTTTATGGCAAGGCATGTCATCTACCTGTGGAATTGGAGCATAACGCATATTAGGCTATCCAAAAGCTCAATTTCGACTTGGATGCAGCTGATGAACAAAGACTGTTACAACTCAATGAATCAGACGAGTTTCGTCTGCAAGCGTATAATAACGCTAAGTTGTATAAGGAAAAGACGAAGCGGTGGCACGACAAGAAAATAGTCGAAAGAAATTTCGAACAAGACCAGAAGGTGCTTCTTTTAAACTCTCGATTGAAATTTTTCCCTGGAAAGTTGAAATCTCGATGGTAAAGGCCATTCACTATTGCTAAGGTGTATCCTCATGGTGCTATCGAGGTCGAAGACCCTCACTCGGACAAAACCTTTAAAGTCAATGGACAGCGCCTGAAACACTATTGGAGCAGCGAGGTCGACTGGCAGAACACCTCCATCACTTTGGGTGACCCGGTGTAAGGCGGGGCTAAAAGTCAAGCCGACGACTCTAAATCAAGCGCCTGGTGGGGAGGCAACCCCATCTCAGTATCAAAAATATCCTTTTTGTTTTCATTCATTCTGTTTTCTTTAATTATCATAGGTTTCACTTTGTATTTCCTTGTTTACTTGGTATAATTGCTAGTGTTTGTATAGTGCATGTTAGAATTTTAGTTAGTTTGTGGTTAAATGTATATAGTAGTTAGTGTATGTTAATTCATTGTTCTGATAGTTTTGTGGTTGTGTGTATAGTTTACTGATCTGGGACTTGGCCTGTGCAGGACAAATAGTTAGGAAACTGAAGTGTGGCCATGTATTGCAAGCCGCCACCCTCTATGCCATTTTTTCGCCAAGGCCAAAGATTAGCTAAGACATCAGTAATTCATAACATGAAGACCAATCGGTGCACTATCTCTCATGTTCATGGCCAGAGAGCTCCATGGCCTCATCAGGAACTCATGTGCATGGCCTACAGACAGATACACTAAGTCTCATGGCGAGGTAGCTCGGGCATATCAGAATTTCAATTCATGTGCATGGCACAACCACTATGCTATCTCTGCCCAGGCTATATTACCATAGCTAAACCGACATACTGTCTTTTCACACCATGAAAGACCAACTACTATGTTATCTTCTGCAAGCATGGCCAACGCTACACACTAAGCCTCATCAATTTGAACTTAAAATTGGGACTTTTCATTTCGCGCTGCAGCACCATTAGCGAAAGTTTGAAATTAAAAGAGGGCTATTCGGTTCAGTTCGCACCAGTTACACTCCCCCTCTCCCATTTTCGCAACGCCTTCTCCCATTTTCTTAGCAGTACATCCCACTCTCCCATCATTTCCTTAGCAGTTACTTCCCACTCTCCCATGTTCACAGCACTTGCATCTCTTCCCCTTCTCTCAACCGTTCGTCTCTCTTCTAGCATCTTTAGTTGGTTCCCTAGCCTTTTTAAAGACCGAACTCACGAGGTAAGGGATTTGTATGTTAACTGAAAAATACTATTGGGGTTTCTTCTCTGTTATTATTTGGGTGTGGGAATTTGTAGAGAAAGCAAGGGTTTGGGGTATTACAGTTGTTGGACTTTGTCTCCTTGGGTTGTAGATCTTGTAAGTGTTCAAATGGCTTCAAAGCGTCCCCGTACCAGCATGGGTCCTCCTTCACCAGCATCCAGGGCTCCTCCCAGATGGGACACTACAAAATTTATAAGTGAGGAAGCCTGGAAGCGCTACACCCAATCTTTTTCCAAGCGCAATTTGGTGCCAGAGAGGGGGCTAAGGCCAGACGAGAAGACGGATAGTGCCATGATGACCATGATTTTGGCGATGAAATGGGTCCACTTCACCAAGCAGCCCGAGTCTGCGACTATTACAGTGGTAAGGGAGTTTTACGCAAATGCTAGTGCGATGGCCTACGCAGATAGTCTTGTGGGGGTAAGTGGTGATCCCATTTGACAGTCACGCCATCAACAATGTTTATGGGACTCCAAACTATGATGGTCACGACTACCTGGAGCCCAAGCTGCGGAGTTACAACACAGATGAGATAGAAACAAAACTCTGGAACATTCTGGAAAACTAACGAATTCCACGGCGAGAAGACCTCTTTCCCCCAACAGGCTTTAAGTCGCTACGGCAAGGCTTGGCGCGCTTTTATTTGCTCTAATATCATGCCAACCCGCCATCTGAGCGATGTCACAAGAGAGAGGGCGGTTCTGCTTTACGCAATTATCATGGGGCTGAAGGTTGATGTAGGGGTTCTCATCCAGGAGTCAATTAAGAAGGCCATCCGGAGCAACAACATGTCGGGACTCCCTCACCCATCTCTAATAACCCGACTCTGCAAAAGAGCGGGTGTACTGTGGAAGAAAGAAGACGTTACTCAGCCTCCCATGACTGTCATTGATCATCACGTCATCACTCGATTTGGTGTTTGGGAAGGAGCACAGTCGCACCCAAGGGGCGAGGGTTATTTACCGGCTCCGCAGCCGCCACCCTCAACTGAGGTCGGTCCCTCCACGCATGTGCCCGAGCCCCCATCTGAGTCCATCCCGCCTACAGCCCTAGCTGAGATATTGGGCAGCCTTAATATTTTACACTGCAAGGTGGATACTATAGCTCAATGGCAGAGCCAATTCAATCACTACCACGTGGAGTTAGTGAATACAATTTCCAGTATTTATGCTGCCCAGGGAGGAGATGACGCGGAGTCCATGTCGTTACAATTTCCAGAGCCTCCGACTTTCGCGCCTTATCCACCACCATTCCCGCCCAGAGATGAGGTCTGCGAGGATGAGCCTGATGATGATGATGAGGATGATTGATGTTGCAGCAAGGAGGCCAATGAGGACATTGGCAAATATCAAGTTTGGGGGAGATTTCCTTTTAATTCTAGTTATATGAATTGCCTTTATGTTTGAACTGTGAGAGCTGTGAGAGTTTCTTTTGGGCTGTATAGCCTCAGACTTTATTTTTATGTTGGGTTTAATTATGCTGCGTTTAGACTGGTTTGATAATGGTTTTATTTTGGGATGCATAATAATATGCATGTTAATTATGTTTGGTTTTATATATGAATGTTTTTGTTATATAACTAGCATTTTGGGATTGTGATATATATCATGTTAATTTTGGAATTGTTTTGTTTATAGCCATATTTTGGGATTTACATAGATGATTGGTATACTTGATGCCATGTGTTATGGCTTTACCCTATTTTGGCAAGGATACTCTAACTCTTACTGTTTCTTGCCTTAAAAATTTTGATTAACCCTATCCCCCGATCTGTAACTGTTCATATGTTGGGTGAGGGTGTTATAGATTTTAATTTTTGATTGTGGCTAATGACAATCGCCAAGTGATTATGTCTCTCTCTTAAGTCGTGTCAAGCATGTGTGAACTAGGGGTGTGTTAATTCAATAAGTCGAGACTGTTATTGATCCGTCCTTCTTAGCAAGCACTGACTAATTGTTTTAACTAGTTATCTTTCGGATTTAGCTTGCTCGTTTATTGTTTTGAGAATTTGTGCACTCTATTAAAACTATTGATTTCAAGGTAATAAAAGACTTAGATGCTTTTACATTTTCGGATCTATAGTTCTGGCTAAAAAATAAAAAAAAATCAATAGTCTTGCGGTGGGTCGAGATGGAGCGTGAAACGCACTCACCCATAAACGCAGACTTGTGCGAGATAGAGCATAAAATGCACTTGCCTAATAATCTTCGAATTTAGTAAAGTCTATTTTGACTTAAGTTAATTATGTGGCCTCTGTTGCTCGAGTTATTAGATTCATAGGGGTGTTCTACACCTAGTGCCCTAAAGTCATCTGGCTTGGGAGTCATTGATCAAAAGCTTGTTAATGGGTATGCTTTGTTTAGCCTAAGGTAATTAAGCACTGTCTAAGTCAGATTTTACTTCGATGCTAGAACCTTTTGATCCTTTCTTGTATTTGCGTCTTGTTCTTAAAATGCTTGTTGATTGTGTGAGTTGCAGAGTAAGCATACTGATTATCACAATCAACTGTGTGATCTTAATTTGGGCTATGAATAGTTAGGATGGTTGGTCTGCACACACACACATAAAATGGATCGAGTACAGTTTCATACTTAGAAATTGATATTAAGCCCTCATTCATATCGGTGTTTGTCCTGTTCTCAGAGATGGTCTGTAATTGTGCTTAGAAGCCATGATGATAGTCTATAGGTTTAGATTCCATTCGCGTCTTACAGTAATATGGGTGTGGGTGTCAGATAGTTTGCTTGAGGACAAGCAAAAGCTTAAGTTTGGGGGTATTTGATGAGTGGAATTTATATCTACGAATCAGATCCTCTGTGGCTTAAGACGCTGCCTGTTTTCCATTATTTGTTTAGCTTTTATATATATATTGTTGTTATTATGTTTAATCTTTATGATGCAGGGCTCATTAGGTCATCTCCAGCTTAAAGGGGCAAAATGGTCATTTTTTACACACTGGCGCTACAGGGCCAACACTAACCTTTAGCTTGGCGCTGCAGCGCGACACCCTGGTTCAGGCTGACGTCATCATGGCGCTGCAATGGCACAGCTCCTTTGTAAGTCGAGACTGCGGCATGAGCTCTCGGTTTTTTAATGCCTACGCATACCGCAACGTCATCCAACAATACATTCTTCTGCATGCGCCACCTCCCAAGTGTCCAGCGGTGACTTGCTTTTAATAACCTAAAAGATGAGAAGTAAAGACATTCAGACACAGAGCCGCCATCAATACTTATTACAGAGCAATAGAATAGGTTTTTCAGTTTTAATTAGTTAGAAGAGAAAGAAGATGTGCTTCAAGGAAGGAAAAGTCATTGCATCCTACACAGCTCAGAATCTACATGGAGAAGAAAAGAGTTGGAGACAGAAAACTTCACAACACGAGTTTTCTTATTCCAAATCTTTCATTTATTTGTGTATTAATGAGCATGTTGAATGTTTTAAAAATGTGTATTAGTACCATGGTTATGAACTAATTCCATTTTTAGGATTGCAATGTAACCTATTGTTTAGCTTAATTAACTTTCTCTCCTATTTATATTAATGAATCATTTTGGAATGGGTTGTTGTATTTTATGCTTATTGATTGATTGCTTGACAAAGAAATCGATATTGATATTAATGGATATTGAAAAATGGATATTAATATCTAACCTTTAAATACAAGAACACTTGTTATGACCATGCCTATGGAATGTGTGCATAAACTGCTTAATAGGATAGACATATCTTTATTTGCCTTGTGTAGCCTTGAGACTTAGCTTAATGACTCTAGTCTAGTTTGTTCACCAATAAAAATATTGTGTTTCATCTAGCTAGGGATGTGCATTTGACCTTCGACAGAAGCTTATGTGTTTACTGTTCTCGGATGACCATTCCTTGATTCGTTTGTAATGTGGAGAGTTAGGAGATTAGGCGACGCATTAGGGGAATTGTAATCCTAACTTGACTTCCTTGTACAACTCAATCTCTTATTTCTACAGTTTTAATCACATAGTTTAACACACCATCTCTAATTACTTGTTTAGATAAGACAGTATTGAACATACTTTAGTACTTGACTAGCACCTAAGACTTTGTCCTCGTGGGTACGACACTCTACTTATCATATATTACTTGTGGACCGCGTATGCTTGCGCGTATTTTATCGATTGCGAAATCGAGCAACAATTATCATATGTCATATAGGGGGGAATCATAAGCTTTCTATTTGTAGAAACAGACCATGGATCCATCCATAGGGTACCAAGTATCCTATCGAGTAATGTTGTACTTGGTTTCTCCAACCGCAAATGGAACAATCAAACATTTGGACCCTGATGGTTTCTTTTGATAAGAAGCCAATTGGATTGACTGCCCTATTGACTGTCTTCTCTACTATAACTTTTCAAACTCTCCAGGGACAGATGCAGGGTATCGTATCATACAAACAAATATATGATTGTGATTAGTGTAGAGGGAAAATAGGTTTCAACCATTCTTTCTATATATTATTATTCAATATACACAAGCAACAGATGATTGAAATAGTAGTTAAGACAACATACGAGTCAATGAGACAACATTTTGGAAGTGAAAATAGTTACGGTTAAATTACTTCTATTCCATTACTATGATTGTGTTTAAGGGAGGCACTTGAGAACATGCAATAAGCCTCACTTGGTTAGGGGGTAACTTATGAGCAAGTACTGCACTCAACCCATGCAACACTTTCAAATCTCAGGTTGGTACAGTTTATTTGAAGTTCTAATCCTGAGCACACAGTTTGGCGCTAATAATTTGACAACTTTCCTAACAGAGATATATGGGCTTTTCACTAATAGCATAGTTGCTATACTTATGTTGTGACGCCCCCCAAATTCGGGTACTTGAAACCCTTATTCAGTGCTTCACGCTATCAAACATTCAATATATTATAAAATCAAACTTAATAACGTTATTACATCAAAGTTCTTCTAATCCCAGGCACGTAGACTTTTAAGTGGTTATTACATGATAGTTTAATATTTACAAACATGTAAACTATCTATTACATCATATTATAGCGACTCAGCTAAAAACATTTATAACAAAGCAAGTATGAGCATTCAATTGCTCAGCAAGTAATAGCATTCTTTAATGGCTCAACAATCAATAAATGTTTTCTTTGAAGCATGCTTTGACAGTGAATCAAAACTGTAAAGCAAATAAATCTTGAATCATTCACATCTTTGGAATATCATAACAATATTGAATAACTGAGAGGTCATAAGACCATGAACGTGCTTTTTCTTTTCTTGAAAAGGTTCAATCAGAAGTTTATCTGTGAACCATCTTAACTTACAGGCACAGTGGGTGATCAGCCCTTTATGCCCTGTATTAATCAATTCAATACTATCTTTTCCGGAACAATTTTCATGTTCAACGTCACCACTCCCTGAGTGCAATAAAAATATCCCATTTCAGGGTTTGTTCATTCTCAGTCTAGAATCAAAACTACAACAATATAGCTGGATAGCTTAAATCATGGCACAATAATATTTCAAGACTTATAATAAAAAAATTGAAATATTTTACATATGTTTCTGGCCAGAACAAATGGCTCAGACTTCCTTGCAATCTGTTCATGCATATTAAATTCCATTTGATATACATGAAAATACATCACCCAATCTTTTGAAGCTGATTGGAATAAAAAGGTTATTTAACCTTGTATTATTCATAAATAATGAAAGGCGGTTCAGAATTTAGAAAACATGTCCATATATGAATAATTCTAGAATATTTGCTCAATAAATAGTAAGATTTAGATATTTGCCTTGTTCGTAGACTATTGATACAATTTCAGCTTAACTTGTGTGTTCTCACAGATCCTACACCATTATTTGCATTTACAAGCATATTAGCCAAATAGCCAAGTCATATAGCTTGTATGTTCACATATCACATAATCACAGTGATCATGTTTTTAGTTTATGTTTCTATATTTGAGATATTTCTATACATTTTTCAAATACATCATCCATGTCTTTTCAATAGCCATATCTTTCTTTTATAGGGTTTGACATAATTCCAGTTCATGACCCTTATATGATTTTAGTTCATATTCCTCTTTTTCTTTCTTGCTATAAGTATACTTTGCAATTTTCTTCGTAGCCTAGGTATTCAAGGTGAATACGTAAGGTATTTCATGAATTGAGTATGATTGTATATTAAAGAAATAAAATTGCAGTTGCTAATTCGTTTTGCAACTCATATTAACAATTTATTTACTCAAACTCGTTGCATTTTTAAACTATGTCAACTGCTATGTCATAGCTTACACATTCATTTATAAAGAATTGCATGACCTGGGTGTAGCTAACACTTGATTGGGTAATTTATAGTTCCTATCATTACTTGTAGTTTCATTACTGTATGCTAAAATGTCAAACATTCTTGTTTTTCTTCTTAATGCCAAAACAGTCCCAATTTAATTCATTGTGTGGCAACCAAGCTTTGCTTGGCCCTGTGGAGCATAGCCAAGCTTGGTGTGGCCACACTTGGCCTCACGGCCCTATTCGAACCTAGCAGTCCTAACATTGACTTAACAACCCCAAGTTAAGATGTCATCCTTGTTAGCTTTATAACATAACTACTAAGTCATTAACATAGAATTATAACTACGTCATTGCCTCTACATACATACTTATTTAGGCAATTAATTAACTTCTCAAGTCGCATTTCTAGTCTAAACTATACTGCTCAAAACTGCCTTAGCATCAGCTTACAGCTGCAGCCCTTCATTGCCAACTTCTGCTGCCCATAGGCAGCAGCTGCACCTTTTTTGTTTCCCTTGCTTTGAATAACCTTAACTCCCCATAATCTTGATTCATTTACATTTCATTTGAAGGTTACACAACTAATATATTCAACAATTAGAATAACTCATATCGATAGCGAAACTATAACCCACACGAACCAAAATGTTAACCAAACCAATCCTTGCTATTGCGAATTGAGGAAGGCAGCTGCAGATGGAGCAGTTCCCATCAATTAGCTTCCATTTCTCTAGCTTTTAACTTGCAATTTAATCATTTTAGTATGCTACAATCTTGGGGTTTATATAGGTAATATATTCACCTATTTAGAAATATATAAACTAATTTGTTTAGTTCCTTTAATCGCATTGACTGAGAACTCAAGAGAGTCCCCAGCCCATGCTGAGCACTGCGCCTGCTGCCTACTGTCTGCCAAAGGGCAGCAGTTCTCAAACTCGCTTGCTTCATATTTTGGTCCCATCTACATTTCCTAAATTAGCTTACAAATAGTCAAAACACATATTCTATACTAACCCAACATGTGTGCTAATTCAACTGTGCAGCAGCCCCGGCGAACTCATCTAGTCCCCTCCTTTGCAAAACCTATAAACTCTATTTCACAAGTTTATTTATACCCATTCCTCAGTGTTATAAAGATGTTGCGCTAGACTACTCAAGAACACATTAGGCTTGTATTTTTGGGTTTGTTCAGCTGCCCCAAAACAATGTGCATGGGTGCTTGTCATGCTAAATTTTAACATTTAGTTTTAGCTAAAATTTGCTTTTCGCTTCCATTTAGTATGCTTAAACACTCTAATTTTCATCACCTGAAATACACAAATCAATCCCCAGCCTTGTGTTTGCCTAATACCTGACTTTTAGTCTAAACAGTCCACTTGGGACTTTTAACGAACACGTGGTGTGCACAGTTTTGTGTTACCAGATTCATAGACATTGGTTTATATCATGAGCCCATTTAATCTCCTTATTACTCCTCAGCCCAACCTATCTCCTTCTGTCTAAATTCAGTCCATAGCAGTCAAATACACAACCAAGTTAAACAAAATCAAATAATTAGTAAACTAACCAATTTATCCATTCTTCAAAATTTGCCTTCCTTTGATTTTTTCATACTTATGCAATATATAAATTTCCATTTTATACATACATAACATCCAGTGCTTATCCCCCTTTTTGCTTAATCAGTTGTACAAACATTTGATAAACTTCTACTAATCATATAGTAGTAATCAGTTATATTCAAACATTATATTCTTAATGAAAGCATAACAGGGTTGTATTCTATTACCTTATTCCTGATTACCGATTGAAACTTGTTAGTCCTTAGAAATTCTTAGCTGCCCAGCACCAAATTTACACCTCTACTACTCCCTTGCAAAAGCCGGAATAGAGAATTAAATTAGTTAGGAGAGGAGACGGCGGGTGAAGAAGGAGAAGGAAGGTGAGCACTCTTGGGTTAGGTTCAACTTTACAGATACATTGGCTTTACACATACACAATTGCATAGTCTCTATCTCATAGCCTAACCAAGTATTAACTCTACTGGAATAAAAAGCTTCTCCTACTTCACTCCTCATTGGCTTAGCCAGCTCAAGCTTCTTGTTACGTACTCTATCTTACCCTCGCCTAGCAGCTGCATAATAAGCACCTGTTGAAGAAGTCCAAATGCAGTTCCTGTTCTTTAGCAAAAGTAATTCCTGTTTACCTAGTCTATTGCTATTTGTTCCTATTTTTTAGCTACTAGCTGCACGTTGTGCTCTCATGTGCTGTTTTGGCTATAAATACAGCCACATGAAACCCAATAAAGTACATAAGGAAATTAATTATTGTTCTCTTTCTTTTTCTTCTTTCTTTATCTCCGTCTCATTCTTTCTCTCTCCAAATTCAACATATCATCTTGGTATCAGAGCCAGGTTTGTTTGTTTTTTTTCATGGATACTCGTGGAAAAACAAACGCTGAATTCCGTAATGAAGTGAATGAAGCATTAGTACGTCATGAGTCAAACTTCGATCAAGTGCATACAACTTTGCAGACAGTCTTGACAGAAATACAAGCCCTGCGCTCCACCAGAAGCTCCCACAATGGTCCACCAGAGGGTAATCCCCTTGTTCAGGAGGGAACCTCTCACCATCCACACATCACACAATCTGCAGCTAGCCAGAACCGTGCACCACCATCTTCACTCAAGCTGCAGTTTCCGAAGTTCAATGGCGAAGATCCAATGGGATGGCTCTACAAGGCTGAGCAATACTTCGAATATCAAGGCATTGGAACTGATCAACGGGAACAACTCGCCTCTTTTCACTTGGAGGGCATCGCACTACAGTGGCATCGTTGGCGAACGAAATTTCGGGGACCACTTACCTGGGAAGAACTCACCAAGGCAGTCTTGCTTCGCTTTGGTCCTACCGAATTCGAAGACCCATCAGAAGCCTTGTCACGTTTGAAGCAAACTACAACAGTTGCTGCTTATCAAGAGGCCTTTGAACGACTCTCGCATCAGGTAGATAAATTACCATAAAACTTTTTTATCGGGTGTTTCATTGCAGGCTTACGGGATGATATCCGCCTGGATGTCAAGATCAAGCAACCTAAAACCTTGGCAGACACCATTGGAGTTGCCCGATTGGTGGAAGAGCGAAACCAGCTCCAACGACGGCCTTCCCTCATCAACAGAATGCAGCCAGGGGCCCTACCGCCGCGAGGAAACAATAATCCATCCACCGGAATTCTAGGACCAGCACCTAGCCAACGCTCAGGGATGGGAGCCAACACACCACCTTCTCCTTTCCGACGTATCACCAACCAGGAAGCGTGGGAACGCCGGGAGAAAGGCTTATGCTATTACTGTGATGAAAAATACTCATTGGGCCATCGGTGCGAACGTCCCCAATTATTTATGATTGAAGATGCACCACACATGGAGGAAGACAACAGAGAGGAACCACCTAAAGAAGTAGAAACTCGGGAAATGCTACCCGAAATCTCTTTTCATGCAATTGCTGGCGCTGAACATCCCCAAACCCTCCGAGTTTTGGGTAAATTGAAGAACAAAAGCTTAATGGTACTGATCGACGGGGGTAGTACCCACAACTTCATTGATCAAAACACTGCTTCTCGATTCGGCCTGCAGATTGTCCGGGATAAGAAGCTACAAGTAGTGGTTGCAAACAGGGAACGGATCGAATGCACAGGCCAATGTCAAGGGCTCACGCTCATTATCCAAGGTATACCTATCACCGCTGACTATTATGTTCTTCCTGTGGCAGCTTGCCAAGTAGTTTTGGGCGTACAATAGCTGGCGACACTTGGATCTATTGAAATGGATTATAAGCGCCTCACTATGTCCTTCCGTGCGAAGGGTACCACTCATACCCTTCATGGACTTGACCGCACAGCGAACGTTGCCAATATCGAGGTTCTGACTGATAAAGATCGTATAGAACTGCAGGGAACGGGGTTCTTCCTTCAGATAGTTCCGGCCGAACCCAAGTCCCCAATTCAACCTCACCCACCGGAGATCAGGAACCTTCTAGAGGAATTCTCTAAGGTCTTTTGAGACTCCCACAGGCATTCCTCCAACACGATTGCACGATCACCGAATTCAGCTCCAACCAGATACAGAACCAATAAGCGTGCGACCCTACCAATATCCGTACTACCAAAAATCCGAAATTGAGAAGATGGACAAGGAGCTCCTACAGACAGGATTTATACGACCCAGTAACGGTCCTTTTTCCTCTCCAGTTTTATTGGTAAAAAAAGTTGATGGAACTTGGAGATTTTGTGTTGACTACCGGGCTCTCAATAAGATCACGGTGAAAGATAAGTATCCCATTCCCGTAATTGATGAACTCCTTGACGAGCTTCATGGTGCCAAGTTTTATTCAAAATTGGACCTACGATCGGGGTACCACCAGATCCGAGTGCAGGGAGAAGATATTCATAAGACAGCATTTCGAACTCATGAGGGGCATTACGAGTTCATAGTCATGCCATTCGGACTTACCAATGCTCCAAACTTTTCGAGTCTCATGAACGACCTCTTCAGGCCATACCTCCAGCAGGTTTTATTTTGGTATTCTTTGATGACATATTAGTTTATTCACAATCTTGGGAAGAACACATCTCCCATTTATGAACTGTTTTCACGATTTTGCAATCTAACCAGTTGTTTGCCAAGGAATCAAAATGTCATTTTGGAGTCCAGCAGGTCAAGTATTTAGGGTATATTATCATTTGAAAGAGGAGTGTCGAGAGATCCTGACAAAGTGCAAGCAGTGGTGGCTTGGTCAACCCCCACCACGACCCGAGAGAGGAGTGAGAGGCTTCCTGGGCTTGCCGGCTACTATAAAAATTTATTCGCCATTTTGGCAGCATCACAGCCCCACTAACCAAGCTATTGACCAAGGACAAATTCCAATGGAGTAGTGAAGCAAAAGCGGCATTCCACCAACTAAAGCATGCCCTCACCACGCCACCTACCCTGCGCCTGCCAGACTTCTCTCAACAGTTTGTGATTGAATGTGATGCCAGTGGAGTGGGACTCGGAGTTGTTCTCACACAACAAAACAAACCCATTGCCTATTTCAGTGAAGCTCTCAAAGGGTCTGCGTTGGCACTGTCCACATAAGAGAAAGAGATGCTCGCAATAGTCAAGGCCATTAGAAAATGGCGCCCTTATTTGCTTGGTAGGAGATTCATAGTAAAAACAGATCACCAAAGCCTTAAGTATCTGCTGGAGCAACACATCACCACTCCTGTCCAGTCCCGTTGGTTACCTAAGTTGTTGGGATACGATTACATCATTGAATATAAAAAAGGGCCCGAGAACCAGGCTACCGATTCCTTATCTCGAATGGGTGAGCTCCAGTTTTTATCCATCTCCATTCCACGTGCGGACTGGTGGCCGAAGCTCCAACAAGACGTCCGCGAAGATCCCTTTTATGCAAGCCTAGTTAGCCAGGGAGATGTCCATAAATTGGTTCTGCGAGATGGTGTTTGGTTCCGAAATGGCAAGGTATTCTTGAGTCCTAATTCTACTTTAATTCCTCTTATCCTCACAGACAGCCACTCTTCCCCTATAGGCGGCCATTTTGGGTTCCATAAAACCCTTCATCGTATCAACCAGAGTTTTATATGGCCTAAAATGAGGCAAGCAGTGAAGGACTTCCTAAAGACTTGTGCGGTGTGTCAGCAATACAAAACAGACTGTATGAAGCCTGCTGGACTGTTGCAACCCCTTCCCATACCTACTCAATCATGGGTAGATGTGGCCATGGATTTCATAGAAGGCCTCCCCATCGCCAATGGATACTCTGTCATCATGGTGATAGTTGACCGTCTCACGAAATATGCACATTTTGTGCCAATGAAGCATCCCTTTTCTGCTGCCTCAGTTGCCCAAGCCTTTGTTACCAATGTGGTGCGATTACATGGTGTACCCGTCTCCATAGTAAGAGATCGCGATAAGGTTTTTACCAGCAGTTTTTGGCAAGCATTGTTTCGCCTCCAAGGAACCAAACTCTGCATGAGTTCCAGCTACCACCCTCAGACTGATGGCCAATCGGAAGTCGTCAACAGAACATTAGAGCAATATCTTCGTTGTTTTGCAGGATCCCAACCGAAGAAGTGGGTAGAATGGATACCATGGGCAGAATTTAGCTATAACACCTCTATCCACTCTGCAACAAAGATCACTCCTTTTGAGGCTGTCTACGGCAAACCGCCGCCAAACCTATTGACATACATTCCGGGGACGGCCAGAGTACAGGCTGTGGGTGAATATCTCCAACATAGGGATCGAATTCTAAGGGAACTCCGGCACAATCTGCGACTTGCACAGGAACGAATGATGACCCAGGCCAATCAGCATAGGCGTGAGGTTTCGTTTACTATAGGGGACTATGTCTACATCAAACTCCAACCTTACCGCCAGACTTCTGTTGCATTTCGTGGGTCTCTGAAGCTGTCCCCTCGCTTCTATGGGCCCTACAGAGTGCTTAAGCGGGTCGGACCTGTAGCCTACAAGCTAGAATTGCCACCTGGATCATTGATCCATGATACCTTCCATGTTAGTCTCTTGCATAAACACTTGGGCCCTATTGCTCCCACCTCCCAAGTTCTTCCTCCAGTAGCAGATGATTCTACTATTCTCCCTCAACCAGAATCCATTTTGGCTCAGTGAGAAGTAAAAAAAGGAAAATACCGGCCGAAATCCGAGGTTTTGATCAAATGGGACAGCACCCCAGTCGAGGACGCTACCTGGGAAACTGAATGGCGATTCCGGAAGGCTTACCCCAAATTTTGTCCTTGAGGACAAGGACCATTTGAGTGGGGGGACTGTTACGTACTCTATCTTACCCTCGCCTAGAAGCTGCATAGTAAGCACCTGTTGAAGAAGTCCAGATGCAGTTCCTGTTCTTTAGCAAAAGTAATTCCTGTTTACCTAGTCTACTGCTATTTGTTCCTATTTTTTAGCTACTAGCTGCACGTTGTGCTCTCATGTGCTGTTTTGGCTATAAATACAGCCACATGAAACCCAATAAAGTACATAAGGAAATTAATTATTGTTCTCTTTCTTTTTCTTCTTTCTTTATCTCCGTCTCATTCTTTCTCTCTCCAAATTCAACATATCACTTCTATTATATGAATTTTACAGCTCATGTTAATCCTTTTTAACTGCTAAGTTTTAATTTAAGGCTGTGTTTGGTTAGAATAACAATTATCTCCCTCTCCATACATATCGCATAGCAAAAACTGCATTTTAATTATACAAAATACACTCCAAAAAATTTAACAAAATATTCATAAACCATTTCTGCTAATACAGAAACTACTCCCTCCTATTCAGATTAAATGACGTTTTAGGGAGTTTAATTTTATTCTATATAAGTGTCTTTTTGGAATCTCTATGCAATATTGCACTATTTTTTCCTAATTTACCCGTCTATTTAATATGCTTAGTAAATGCAATTGTGGAGAGAGAAATAATTAATTAGGGACAAAAAAGACATTTTGTGTTATTTCTTAACAAGTGTGCTTAACTCTAAAATGTCATTTAATCTGAATAGGAGGGAGTATTTATCAAATAAAAATATTTTATTTGATAAATTAATGTTATTATATTAAAATAACTTATTTACTATAAATTACTCTAATATCTATAAAAATACATCAAGTGTATTTTTAATTAACTTTCCCACATATTCACGTAACAAATATAATTAGATATATTTATCACGTCATGTTCCCATATTTTATTTACCGCAAATAATTTTATATAAGCGATACAATAGATCAAATATTTTCATAGTTTGATTTCTCTTTCATCATAAATTGCTTCTCACAATTTATTAAATATAATAAATATTAATTAGTATACTTATCATATCACATCGCGATATCCACATATATTATACTGCACGTAATAGTATATACAGTATAATAACATATATTTAAATAAAAATATAAATTTATTCCGGTAAATCTTTATTTTATTTACTCAAGAAAATGCGATTCGCTACATATGTGATATGTGTACTAAATTGTTATGAATTAAACGCTATGATATCATTTCATGTAAGAGCAAGGGGGATAAATAATCTTAAGAGCATTAAGAGCTCTTTTAGAGTTCAGTCTATGATTATGATGGCAGAGGCCATTGAATGGATTTCCTAAAAGGCTAACTGAGGTTCTAAGGATCTATAATTGCATTAAATATCTTATTTAAAAACTTAAATCTGAATGGCTGGGATAGGAGGCAATAATCATCTCAGTCTTTCATTTTCATTCTTTTGAAGAGGACAAAGTGATTACTGATTAGAGATCTATATGATGCACTAACACGGCAAGAAAAATGGTGTCTAGTTTTTAGAACAAGTAATTGATAGAACTTCTATATGTATGATATTATAGTTTGGTGGAGCGACCCATGTACAGAGGAAATACTTCTATAATACCCCAATTAGCGTAACTATTTTTTTCAATGATTTAGTACTCCATTTGTTTGAAACTTCTAGCTGCTATGCCAGAATAGACTTGTTTGTTTATGATATGTTGTTCATAATATAAAGAATATAAACTTACAAAATTGACAACCATTATGCCGAAAATGCAAAAATCTATGTTGATTCACTAGGTTCCATGTTATCATAAAAATCTCAAAAAGGAAATACAATTTTTAAAATGAACTAACACAACCAAGATAAACACTTAAATAATTACTCATCTAGAATCAATACAAGAATGTACTTGTCAAAAGAAAAGGCAAAATCAGTATGTAAAACAACCCCATATTCATATTGTTAATCAGGACTTATAGCATTATTGTTCATACCTGATGTTGCACATGTTAGGCGTTTCTATAACAGTACCCATTATAGAAGAACATCATCAACTGGACGAGTTTTAAAACAGAAATACCAATTACAGATGGCTAACCTAGCCCTTCTCTCCACATTATAAACCACATAAACATGGTAGTTTTAATTCACTGCATGTCTGCAACACTTTATAAACAGTAAAAGGACTGAAATATTCTAAGCAAAATCGAATCAACTAACCGAATATCAAAAGGAATCTAGAAAATTACAAAGCCAAAAGAAACAGGTATAGTTTACAGGCGCAGAATTTGCAGAGCTTTCAACTTTCAACATGTTCCAATACATTCACCAAATGAATATGGCATTTGTCACCACTTTACTTTAATTACATTGTATGAAAAGTAAAACCAAGGAAAAAAAAAATAGGTTTTACATAAATGTAATGTTACCCTCTGAAATATTATACTCCCTCCGTTGCTTAATATAGGTCGTTTTAGACATATGCACAAGAATTAAAGAAATGATTGAAAAGCATTAACTATATTATCAATTTTCTATAATACCCTTCACCTCACTTATATCATAAATATGGATCAAAAAATTAGGTAGAGTAATAAGGGGCAATTTGGGAAAAATAGTAATCAATTCTCCTAGATAACCACAAACGACAAATAATTAGGAATAAAAAAAAAGTCTAAAATGACCTACATATAGGAATAGAGGGAGTACATTAGAACTAAAACCTAGATTAAAAAAAATAGATTTTAAAAGAATGATTCTACGCAGAAAATTCACATAAATCATAAATGTTATGGGTCGGCGCAAATTTAGATAAAGTAAGAGAAATACCTTCCAGTCAATAGCATGGAAGAATCCAATGAAGTTGTCGTAGGCTGGTCGCATTCCAGAACGAAGTTCGGCTGTGAATTTCTCAACAAGATCAGCCATTAGATCCATGTGCTCATTCATAGCTGACTTAAGCTCTTCCATATCAAAAAACCTATTGTTGATGCTTTCAGATCTTGAATGAATCCTCCTGAATCGCGAATGAACCTGGAATCGGGTGTTCGAGACCAACTTATAAGTTAGTTCGACTTATAAGTTGGTCGAACGTTTGGGTAACAAATTTTAACTTCTCAAAAATGACTTATATCAAAAATGACTTATAAGTCATTTTAAAATAAGTAGATTTGACCAAATATAAAAATATGTTTGCTCTTATTTTTAATTAAGGGTATAACGAGTTGAATCGAAACTAAAGCTGCTCAAATTCGACTCGAAAGATTAAAAATTCATACTCGAATTTGAATTGTATTTAAAAAAATTTACTTATATTCGACTCGACTCGAATATTTATTACTCTAATTTGATCTAACTCGGATCGAATTATATTCAAACTACTAGCGAGCTTGAAATTCAAACTCGAATTCGAATCTTCACATAATAATTAGTTTTATAATAAATATAATTATAAATTAAATTTATTATTTTACTTAGAAATGAGAAAATATATTTACTATTACACTTTACAAATATAAAAACACAATTAAAAATAAAAATAAAATAAATTAATAATTGTGACGCCCCCAAAACAGGTATACGTCACCCATCTTGGGTCGCTACTTACATGGTACTGAATACAAATACAACTTAATTATACAACAGTCGTGTAAAATACGACAAAACATAAACTGAGAGTTTAAACAAGAATATTGTCTTCAGACAATATACACTCTCAATGGAGTCCTCGTGAGACACTTATTATCACACTATTTCACGTAATGGTGAGGACTACTAATGCTATCATCCGGACCGTCACTCCGCTCCCCGACTAGTCCCATTATATATTCTCATTTCTGAAGAAACGGTGAAAGAAAGGGTGAGCTCAACTAGCCCAAAGAAGAAATATTATGACTAAGATAATGCGAATAAATTATCGTTAGCCTTCAACAGTGTTAAACTGATACAATATAACAAACATCAAGTTTAACTGCAGCGGAACAAGCAATCCATTAGAAGAGTCAAGTAGTGAATAAAATCTACTATCTTCTATGATTTAAAAGATTTATCATCAATTTTATCGCTGAGACTCAGCTTAATAAATAATCCACATCATCGAATCACCCCTGCATTACGGCCAAGGATATTCGTTAATATCACATCCATGAATTATTCATGCACTACGGGCCAAGGATATTCATTATTATCACATTCATGAATTAATATTTCATCGCTGAGACTTAGCTCAATAATTAATCCACATCATCGAATCATCCCTGCACTACAGTCCAATGATATTCATTAGTATCACGACCACGAATTATCCATGCACTACGGGCAAAAGATAACCGTGTTTTCATCAACTGTCCCCGATCATGCCATTAAACAATTCATCTTTACACCCTTGGTCAAGAGAATCCATAGCCATAACCATACCAAAAATCGTCCCATCAATGCACTACTACGGCCGATGAGGACTTTTTCCACATCATTTGTAACATTACTACTCATGATTACACCGAATAATCCACGGTCATAATCATACCAAGTCCATCTATGCACTACAGCCACGATGACTTTCATCATAATATAAACATGAGAATAATGACAATGATATAAAGAATCAATCAAATGAGATAAAGGATAAATATTAAACATTTATAATACAATTTATCCAAATAAAAAAATAACCAAATCGGTCCCAAAATATTTCTTTTCCGGAATTTAGCGTAATATAGTCTTATACTAAACATATATTTTTCTCTAATTTTTTAAATTCATTTACTATTTTTCAAAAATCAATTTCTAATTAATTCCTTTAGAAATTAGCCACCTCAAGTTTAACTCCAAAAATTCCCAAATCTTGGCAGGATCTTATACATGTTAACGTGAGCTTCCAGTTTAAATTTCATGGTCATCGGAGTTATAGAACTCCTATAAGCGTTTTTTTAAAAAACCTAAATATTGAAATGGTCATAACTTGCTCATTTTAAGTCGGAATGAGCTCATTTTTGGACAGTAGGTACTTTATACCATATACTTTCATGTCCCAAAAGACCGGAATTTTTCTCACAAATTAAGTGGCCGAAACAGTCCCTTTAAGTTTCTGGGCAGTAACTTTTTCGATTTTTGCAGCTTTGGACTCCTTTGCTAAAAACAGTCCACACGAAAATCTACAACACCTTTTCCAGTTATTCCACTTGGATAAGTTAGGAAACTCATAGATCTAACTCTAGAACTTGACCACACTGAAAAATTCAAAATATAATAGGAGATATGGTCAATTGAATTTCATGTTCCATTTTTACCAAAATCTGATTTTTTAACCCTTTGTGATTTTTAAGAAACTTTCATGTTTTCACATAATAACCAACATAACTTATCATAACACTTACTAATACCACATATACCCATGATTTTCATCAGTCCAATGCTTTTATTATGACTTTCATCATAATCCACGTAAACAAATCATTTCCACAATTTAATAAGGAATGAATACAAAGGATCATTCACCATGCATTTGGTAATCCACATGTATAGGTTATTCCAATGTAATAATAAAGAATGGAATAATGTAAGAATTCACCGTGCATGCGATAGATCCGCATGCATGTGTTATTCCAACGAATAATAAATAATAGAACCCGGTCCCACAGAACGCACGATAGATATTCCGATAGAATAATAAATGATGGAACCAGGTCCGGCGTAAACGCACAGACAAGATATTCTGACAGAATAATAAAGAACGGAATAATAGAAGAATTTCACCATGTATGCGGTACTTCACATAAACAGGTTATTCCAACATAGTAATGAAGAATGGAATAACATAAGAATTTTACCATGTATGCGGTACTTCGCATAAACAGGTTATTCCAATAGAATAATAAGGGATGGAAGAACAATATCTCTCTTCATGAATACGAAAGAAATAATACTCCTTACGAGTACAACAAATAATATCCCTTACTTTAGAAAAACTGGATACTGGAATAGAGAGGTAGCAGACTTCCCTTCTTCTTTCTCTCTATAATTTCTCTATATAATAAATGCTCTATAGCTTTAGTGAATTGGTGAGAAATGAAGGAAGAATGAGCTTCTATTTATAGGAAAATATAGTTTTGATAATTGCACGTTTTGGGGCTCAGAATATTACAGTACAATACCTCCAACTTTTTTTTCATTTTTAATTTAGTCCTGCAAGTATTATCAAACTTGCCAACTCCCCTAATAGTAAATCATACGAATCAATAGTAAATCATGTGACTCAATAGTTCTAGACATGTGAAAATACGAATTACAGTATAGTACCTCCATCTATACCTCCATTTTTAACTTAGTCATGCAAGTATTATCAATCTTGCACCAACTCCCTAATAGTAAATAATGTGAATCAATAGTACACACATGTGAACAAATAGTAATATAAGCATGTGAATTAGTAGCAATTAATTTCTCATTTATCTGATTAATTACATGATTTATCAATATAACCCCCAGACATTAATTATCATCGAAATAAATATCGATTTTCACTAACACTAATAATCCCAACACAATGGAACTATCAATTTCATCTTTAATCAACACAACTTATTCATCATTAATATTATAACTCACAATATTTTATAACAACTTGCATACTTTGCAAAATTTTCACATATCACCCTTAACTTTAAACTTTTATCAATTTAACCATTTACGAAATAAAATAATAATTATAAGAAAATTGAATACTTTTATTTCACAAAATTCGGGGTCTTACAATAATAATCAATTATTCTAATTTGATTTAATTTTGTATATATTATAAAAAAATGTATCGAGTATCTAATCGAATCTGTAACAATCGAGTATCACAATCGAGTAGTTTGATTCTTAAAAGAGTTAAGTATAACATTGATCGGATTTTACTTATATTTTTATTCGAACTATTTTTTATGCTCAAATTTGAATCATATTAATAACGAATTTGAGTCTCGCTTGTATTTTTTTGGCCGAGCTCGGACTGTTTAGTTCGTTTACGGCCTTAATTTTAATAGTCTTTGCATCTTATTTTAACTTAAAAGTCATTTTAGTTAAACACCTTCACATTTTATTTTAAGTTAATGTGACGCCCCCAGAATAGGTCCACACAACCCATTCTCGGTCGCCAGATATGCGTGGTACAAAATTCAAATACAACTTCATTTATACAAATGTCATGCAAAATACGACAACACATAAGTTGTGAGTTTTTATACAAATATTGTCTCGTAGACAATATCCAAACTCAAATTAAGTCATCATTACAATTATTATCACACTATTTTACACAATAGTGAGGACTACTATAAGAACCATCTTGGACCATTACTCCACTCCCCGATTAGTCACAGCTACATTCTTGCCTCCTAAGAAGAACAATGGAACCAAAAGGAAAAAGGTGAGCTCAACTAGCCCAGTAAGAAATATTATGACTAAGATAATATAAAATAAATTATCCTTAGTCCTCAAACAGGGAAAAATCTGATAGAATACAATAGACAACAAGTTTTAGATCAACAACTGCAGTGGAAATAACAATCCATTATAAGAGTCAAGTAGAGCATGGTGTCTACTATCTTCTATGATTTAAAAGTCCATCATCAATATTGTCTTCATGTAACACCAATCAATAATTATTTTCAATCAATGAATTATCTATGCACTATGGGCCAAAGATAATCGTATGTATCACCAGTGGTCATGATCACGTCAAACACATGTCCATCTATGCACTACGGGCCAAAGAGGACTTTCACCACAAACTTTTATTTGTAACATCAAAGGTCATGAATATACCAATACACAATTCCTAGTCATAATCATACCAATCAACAGTCCATCTTTGCACTACGGGCCAAAGATAACTTTTAGCACAATATAAGCACGAGGATGATGACAATGATATAAGGAATCAATCAAATAAGATCAAGGATAAATATTATATATTTATAATTCAATTTATTCAGAGTTCAAGAATGTCCAAATTGTTAACATGATCACTAATTGTGAGTAAAATTCAAGAATGATATTCATGTATCAAAAATAATTTGGACAGAAAAGAAATCAAATTTTGTTGTAAATAGTACTCCGTGAATAATACTCGAATGAAAAGTACCCTTAATAAATAGTATCTCGTATGAATAGTATCCCGAATGAATAGTATTCCAAATGAATAGTATCCTGACATAAATAGTATCCTGCCATTTAATAAGAAAGTTCAGACCAATAGTGGAATGATACTAGATGAAGCACAAACTATTAAGAATATTTCATTATTTTCAAGGGTTTTCACCATTTAATAATAAGGTTATGGAAACAAATAATAAATGTGTACCATAAATGGAGAAATATGAAAGAAGACAATAGCCCTTGATGAGTACAAAATAAATGATATCTCATACGAGTATAAAAGAATGTACGAAACTGCAACTGGATTTTTACCCGTCATGCGGTAATCCGCGTAGACAAATCATTTCCGCAATTTAATAAAGAATGAATACGAATAGTTATTCACAATGCATGCAGTAATCCGCGTAGACAGGTTACTCTCGCAGATTAATAAAGAATGAATACGAATGGTTATTCACCATGCATGCGGTAATCCGTGTAGACATGTTACTCCCGCAGATTAATAAAGAATGAATACGAAGGGTTATTCATCATGCATGCGGTAATCCGCGTAGATAGGTTACTCCCGTAGATTAATAAAGAATGAATACGAATGGTTATTCACCATGCATGTGGTAATCTGCGTAGACAGGTTACTCCCGCATATTAATAAAGAATGAATACGAAGGGTTATTCACCATGCATACGGTAATCCGCGTAGACAGTTTACTCCCGCAGATTAATAAAGAATGAATAAAAAGGGTTATTCACCATGCATGCAGTAATCCGTGTAGACAGGTTACTCCCGCAGATTAATAAAGAATAAATGACAATCCTTATGAATATGAAGAAAATAACATCATTTACGAATACGAAAGAAATAATATCCCTTACCTTAGTAGAAGATTGGATACTGCAATAGTGAAGTAGCAGAATACTCTTCTTCTTTCTCTCTATAGTTTCTCTCTCTAGAGTTTCAGTGAATTTGGAAGAAATAATGAAGGAATGAGCTTCTATTTATAGGAAAATGGACTAAATAGTAACTAATTCATGAACGGTCCAGATTGATTTACTATTAAAATGGACGGTCCATATTGATTTACTATTAAAACTTCAACTAGCGGTCCATATTGATTTACTATTATAACTTCAACCAGCGGTCCATATTGATTTACTATTATAACTTCAACCAACGGTCCATATTGATTCATTATTACAATTTCAACCGACGGTCTGAAAAAATAGCACATCTCCCCATGGAATAATAAGCCAAACTTACAAATCCCTCCATTTATATCAAAAAATTGAATAAATATTTATCACAAATCACTTATTAAATATTGACAACCAGATCATTCAACAATTATTCATCATTTAATATTATAACTCTCAATATTGACAATCAGATCATTCCCAGAAAAGAGGGGCTTTCTGATAAGAATTTTTCTTTACTGGCGCGCAATTAAATAACCAAATCCCTTTCCTCGACAAAACTTTCTAGACATTATCAATAATGCAAATAATAATATGAATAACTATGTCGCCTCAATTATTGATTTAATAATATAAAATATTGTGCAGATGATACTGTGACAATAATAAAATCAATAATATGAGATACTATGTCGTAACTAATGTGACAATTATTGAATAAAACTGAGTGATTTCTTACGTAAGTATCAATAATCAGAGATATTGTGCAATACCGTATGCTACTGTGCAACAACGCGTATTAATGTACTTTATTATCGGATATTTCAATAGTTTAACGGTAAAAGTCTTGCAGTTATTTTTATAAAAAAGGTTATTTTTGTCGCTTTCTATATCCGACAGTTATTCTGTTATGTGGTCCACCAATGATTGCGCCGTCGTACGGATATTCCCCGACAAAAAGAATATTCCTCGACCAAACAAATATTTTATGACAACTTGCTTACTTTGCAAAATTTTCAAATATCACCCTTAACTATAACATTATATCAAATCATCACCTTACTATTCAAAATAATATTTAGAGAAAAATTAAATCTTTATTCATAAAAGTTTGGGTTAATTTCTAATTTATAAGTCAGAATAAAGTCAAACACTTTTATTTATAAGTCACCACTTAAAATGACTTGTAAGTTATTTTAAATTAAGACTTATAAGTTATTTTAAAATAAGTCATCTCCAAATGGGCAGTCAATTACTTTCTGTTTCTGAATTTTAACTAGCAGAGCAAGTCAGGCAAAGTACGTGATTAACATCTTAATAGCCACATAACACATACGGTTATAGTGGAAAGAAGAAAATGAAAAAGGATTAAAAAACAAATTGATGACGGTTTGTATACCAGCATTAAAGAGAATGAATTGATGCTCCACAGTGAAGGAGTCGTCTCATTTTATTTTTTATAATATCAAGCATTACAGTCAAATCTCCATAACTATGGGATTATATATCCCTATTATTATGGGACTACAATCTGAACCATTATTGCTAGAAGTTCCATAGATTACTTTTGGAGAATTACTTAATGATGCTTATTGATTTGAATATACTTTAATCAATGTAAAAGAGTTAAAAGTTGTAGATTTTCATCATTTTTTGAAAAAATTATGCAGTTCTTAAAAATAGAAAATATATTAACTTTTTTGTATGAGTTTCTTGAAAGCAACATTGTCTACAATGAAAGAAAAAAAAAGATAAATATTGACCAACTTATAATCTAGAGAAAAACTGAGTTGGCTCACAGGGGACCTAATCCATTAAATTCCTAGAAGGATTGTTTTGAGAAGTTGCCCGAACAACATTATTATCTACTCTAGTGTAAGACCCAACTTTTATGAATAAAGATGAATTTTTTCTCAAAATATATTTTTAAATATTATAATGTGGATTTGATATAATATTATAGTTGTGGGTAATATTTATAAATTTTTCAAAGTAAGCAAGTTGTTATAAAATATTCGATTGGTCGAGGAATATTCGTTTTAACAGGGAATATTTGTACGACGTCACAATCATTGGTGGACCCCATAACAGAATTGTTGTCGGAGTTAGAAAATGACAGAAATATCTTTTTATAAAAATAACGGCGAAAGTTTTACCGTTAACTGTTAAAATACCCAGTGGTAAAGGTACAGTAATACGCGTGGTTGTATTGATTATTGATGCTTACGTGAGAAGTCACTCAGTTATACTAAATTATTGCTACAATAATTGCTGCATAGTATCTCACATTATTTGATTCAATTATTGTCAATATTTTATATTATTAAATCAATAATTGAGATGACAAGTTATTCATATTATTATTTGCATAATTAACAATGTCTAGAAAGTTCTGTCGAGGAAAGGGGTTTGGTCACCTAATTGCTCGCCAATAGGGAGAAATCCTTATCGGAAAGCTCCTCTTTCTTGGGAACGATCTGGTTGTTAATATTGCGAGTTATAATAATGATGAATAAATGTTGTTCAAAATATTGAGGGGATTTTTATGAAGTATTTATTGTAAATTTTGCTTATTATTTGGACCCCAATTTACCCATTTTTTAAAATAATCGGTATAAAATTATTCAGTATATATATATATATAATATGTGTGTGAAAGTGACATGTGGGGTGGGGCCTACATGTGGGATAAAATATGGAAATTGGGGGGAGGGGGGAGAAAGGAAGGGAAGTATATATATAATTATATTTTATAAGTTTTATTTTTTTATGAAAAATAAAATATACTATATTTTATTATGCATAGTGCCTGCATAGTATTTGCATAGTAAATCATGTGATTTTTAGAAAATTTCAGCCGGCGAATTCGCGCCCGTGAGAAAAAAATAATTGTTCACCCGTGATTTTATTCAAATAGTATCATTTCCATTCTCCTATAAATAGGATGCTTATTTTAGAATTGAAAATCACACCAGAATCAGAAAATTCTTCTTCTATAATATTGAGCGTATTTCTTTCGAGTTTTAGGAAGCTTTGAGTGTAGAAAACAGTAAAAGTTTTCTTCAAAAATATCCTCGCTATACCAGTTGGAATACTCTCCTTTTTAAGGTAAGGGGTATTATTTTTGTTCAATATTCGTATGAAATAATATTTTCTTCCATACTCTGTAGTATGTAAGTAATATTATTTCGTTTCAGATTCATTATTCTACACTCATTTTGTTAAGTTTTGGCTTCTATACTCCATGAAATTAGTAGAATATACTTGAAATTTGCACTTCATCCAATATTTTTTTCATAAAAATATTATTCTGAGCATTCTTGATAAGTTTTAACTTTTTCATGTTGGAGTACTATTCACAAGGTATTATTCCCAAAGTACTATTCATGGGGTACTATTTACTCGGGTACTATTCACCCGGGGTACTATTCATGACAAAAATTGATTTTTTTTTGGTCCATATCATTGTTGATACAATATTATTCTTGAATTTTACTCCACAAAGCAGTATCATGTGACAATTTGGACGTTTTTGAATTCTAGATAAATTAAATTCTAAATCTTTAAAAATTTATCCTTTGCTTTCATTTAATTGAATTCTTATATCATTGTCATCATCCTCATGTTTATATTGTTATGAAAGTCATCTTTGGCCCGTAGTGCATAGATGGACTGTTGATCGGTATGATTATGACAATGGATCATTTGGTATAATCATGACCTGTAATGTTACAAATGATAAAAGTCCTCATTGCCCCATAGTGCATTGATGGACAGTTGTTGGCATGATCATGACCATTAGTGATTATACGATTATCCTTGGCCCGTAGTGAATGGATAATTCGTGGACGTGATACTAATGAATATCCTTGGCCCGTAGTGCATGGATAATTCAGTGATGTGGATTATTTGTTAAATTGAGTCTCAGCGATAAAATTGATGATAAACTTTTTAAATCATAGAAGATAGTAGATATCATGCTCTACTTGACTCTTCTAATGGATTGCTTGTTCCACTGCAGTTAAACTTGATGTCTATTGTATTTTATCAGTTTAACACTGTTGAAGGCTAACGATAATTTATTCTGCATTATCTTAGTCATAATATTTCTTACTGGGCTAGTTGAGCTCACCCTTTTGCTTTCATTATTCTCTTCAGGAAATGAGAACGTAGCCGGGACTAGTCGGGGAATGGAGTGACGGTCTGAGATGGTTGTTTTAGTAGTCTTCACTATTTAGTGTGATAATAAATGTAATGAGGATTGAATTTGAGTTTGGATATTGTCTATGAGACAATATTCATGTAAAAAACTCAGCTATGTTTTGTTGTATTTTACACGACAATTGTATTAATTAAGTTTGTATTTAAATTCTGTACCATGTATTTGGCGACTCAGAATGGGTGATGTATACCTATTTTGGGGGCGTCACAGTTAGTATCAAAGCTTAGGGATATGATCCCTAGCTAAGATATGAGACTAGAACTACGGGGAGAGACGGGGAAATCCTTCGCTAGTATGACCTACCTAAGCTTATTTATTATTTAATTGGTCGGTCAGAATATAGGGATAATATGTGGCATGTCAATTAACCCTTATTTTGTGGCAGTATTTGAAAATGACATCCGAGAATGTTGAGATAAGCAATGGAACACATGAGACTATTGAGTCACCGATGATCAATACCCAGGATAATGTGCACCAGGAAGGTAATAATCCTCAGGTACACAACAACACCGACCAAATGATGAACGACAAAATGTTTAGGAGCTTTCTCCAATTCGTGCAACATCAGGCAAGAGTGACTCATGTGCAAAATGCAGGTGGAAACACTGACAACTCTCGGATGGTCACCGCTAAGCAGTTCAAGGAGCTAGGACCACCGAAGTTTTTGGGATAGCCAAAACCACTTAAGGCGGAGACGTGGATAAAGCAGATCACCAAGATATTTGATGTCTTGGGATGCTCCGAGGAGCAAAAGGTTCCCTTTCCCACCTTTATATTGCGAGGAGAGGCAGATTACTGGTGGGAATCTATAAAGCGTACTCAACCTATCACACTGAAGATGTCTTGGGAGAAGTTCTAAGAACTGTTCAACGACAAGTACTTTCCCAAAAGTATTCGTCACAGCAGTATGGAACTAAGATGGATCACACACCACAAAGGGTAAATGGGGTAAGCACAAGAGACTTGGAGCAGTAGATTTCTGATTTAACTACTTTGGTTCGACATATGGCTGCAATGAATACGCAAGTTATTCAACAAGCTCAACCTCAGTACCACACAAAAAACCAAGAAGTACCTGTCAAATTTGGGACATCTATGGAGGATATGTTCAAGGCATTCATGAACCAAACACAACAGTTCATGTGTCAGACACAACAATTCCAGCAGGAGATAAGAACTTCTGTTCAAGATCTGAGGGACCAAGTTGGTCAACTTACAACCATAGTAGGAAGGTCACTTTCTCAAACTGTTAAAAATGTAAGTGCCATAACATTGAGATGTGGTGCAGAGGATCAGCAACAAGAAAAGTCAATACAAAACAAGTCCGACAATAGTAAAATAGGCAGCAGTGATGTACTCAAGCACAAAATTCCACCTCTTTCTGCTTATGAACCGAAACTACCTTTTCCCCAAGTTCTAACAAGGAATTGGAAAGTTGGAAAAAATTCAACGTGGTATACAGAGTCTAATGAAAAATTCCTTAAAGAAATGGCGAATAGGGAACAAGAACTTAAAGATGATAAGGAGTTCACTAGTGAAAACCATTTGGATGTGCTCGAGACTACTGCTAAATTTGAAGAAATTAGGTATTCAAAGTCTGAAAATGATGAACAAGATGTAGAGATGGAAGAATTAATAATTCCTGCAGATTTCTATAAGGAGGACATAGATGATGATACTTTCCTTGTACCAGCAACAACACACAATGATAAACACCATGGGACCTTACACATGGAATTTGACGACGCATATGTCCAGTTCGGCATATATAAAGTTAAGAGGTATCTTGGTAATGTTAATTCTATTTTTGCTATTGATGTTGTTGACTCTATAGTGCAAGAATCTCTTGAACAAATATACAAGGAGGATTTGAGGGCTGGAATGGAGCAAAATCAGGATCTGAAGGATGCTCCTAATGAAGAATTGAAATTGTTACCAGTCCACTTGAAGTACACAAGTCCAATTACATAGGAATGAGAAGGATGATGTCAAGCCAATGACAATAAGCAAGGGCAGCTGCTTGGGAGGCAACCCAATATCTCATTTAATTTTTCTACCCCTTGACTTTTTAGTTTTTTTTATTACATGTTAGCTAGTAGTATTTTCTTCTTTGCATGATTTTCTTACATTGGGGACAATGTAAGGTTTGAGTGTGGGGGGAAGATTTAGGTTTTTATTTTATTTAGGAATATTGATCCGATTTTGATGGGGAATTTAAAAAATTAATGCTTTTGAAATTTTTTAAAAATTTTGATTTCATGATTCTATCTAGCTATGTGTTAAAAAGATTAAAGTCAAAGATTGAAAATTAATGCTAAATTTCAAAATCTATTTAATGCTTAGTTGGTTAATGAATGATGAAGACTAAGCCATGATCCATAGTAACTGATTTAAATTAAATTTGTGATATATGAGTACTTGAATATGAAAAACATGTTTATTTGGCTAAGCTATTTGTGGAGTTGTCTATGTGCACTGATTTCATGACTTAAAACTGTTTAACTTGCTTATGTTGTTGCAGAACCATGTGAAAAAAATGATGAATGAAAGATAAAAGAAAAAAAAAGGAAGGAAAAAATGAAAAATGAAAAATGAAAAATGAAAATCTGCTTCAATGTCCATTGTGCGAAATAACTGGGTATCCAAGCCTCGGGAAGCATCGATATTCACGTTGAAAAATGTGATGGATAAAAGCAGCTTGACTAGTCGACTTTTGTGGCCTTTGTTACTTGAATAAGTAAGCCTTATGGGTGTCTCTACACCTAGCGCCCTAAGATCATCTGGTTTGGGAGTCGTTGGTGGAAAGTTCACTAATGGGTAACTCTGAAAAGCCTAAGAAAATGAGGCATTGCACATGTCAAGAAAAAAAAATATACGAGAAAAGTATGAAAATACATTCATCTGTGCTAAAGAAAAGGTTCTATGAAAAAATTAAAAAGCAAGGAAAATTTGTTCTTGGTTGTGAGTCAGTGTGCACAGTTTTTGTTCCATAATAACCAAGTTGAGTAAGTATGTGGACTGTAGGAAAGTTTCTTTTGTGGTTACAGGTTGGTTTGATGAAGTTCATTGGTGAAATGGTAAGGTTGTTCATTGTGAGTTAAATGATGAGACATTGATTAGATTTTTGTGAGTTTAGTGTTAAAAGTCATGATTTGTATCTTGAAATCTTTTGACATAATGGTTGAATAGAATTTTTCTAGAAATCAAACTTTTGGTTTACACGAGGACGTGTAAAGGCTAAGTGTGGGGGAATTTGATGAGTGCATATTATTCATTTATTTTGATTCCTTTATGTTTAGTTTTATTCCATGTTTTATGTGTATATGAGCTTATTAATGTGTTTAATGATTTCAGGAAGAATTGGAGTTGAAATGAGAAAAAAGGGAAAATTGCAGGGTTTTTAGTATTAAGTTGGATGCATGGTCTTGGCTTGGGACTTGGATTTTATTGTAGAGCTCTTCCTTAGCTTTCTGGAACATCTTGAATCATCTCAATCGGAGTTTGTAGAAGAAGTTATGATCTTTTTACCAGACAGAAGTTGAACCTCAAAGTTTAGAAGTTGCAATTTGCATAGCAGTCACTTGGAGCCTGATTTCGACCTTGATAAAGCCATAATCTGTCAAATCTCAAAGAATAAAAGTTGTATATCGCGTCGATATCTTCGTTTTGATAGGTAGCAGACCCCGTAAATCCTCCCAGATCAAAAGTTATGCTCATTTTACCAAAGGACGTCGCAATAGAAAATGGAAATTCGCCCCAGCGAATTTGAGCGCAAAAATTGGAAAGTCTTGAATTTTTGGAAAGTTTCTAAATGCAGATTTTGGCAGATTTCAACATAGAATGGGATTATTATTTCTATTAGCTTTAGGATTTACTTTATACTAAGATTTATTTCCAAATTAGATTCTATTTCTTTATGGAAACTAGTTATGATTTGTAATTCCTTTTAGGATTTGGATTTCTACTTCCCATAGGATTAAGGACTTTGTCTAACACTATAAATAGAGGATGATAGTCAGGGTTTTATTCATTCAATCATCTACTACATTCTCTCATCTTCAACATTGAAGGATTGAAGACATGAGCTAAGTTCTTTTTATTTAGTTCTAAGGGATGTTGAACCTTATTTATAATTAATGGTTAATTGAGTATTCATTATTTATTCCTTCTCACATGAAATTCATTCTTGATAATCTGATTTAATTTCTGAATGCTATTTGGTTTACCTGATTTGATTTTTGCAGGATTGAGTTGGTTAACGAATATCATATGCTAGATCAAGGAATAATATTAAGTGTAATTGATATTGTTCCTAATCACAAGTAGTAATTAGTAATACATGATAGTGGACAAGCTTTTGAGTATTGTTATGATTATCAGAAGACAAGTTAAACAATCCGAGCTTATGTGTTTGTTGCTTGGAATAGTCTAATTCCCTAGTTCTTAATGCTGCTATTATATTAAATCTAGAGAGTTTGTTCTAGGTTATATAATTATTAGAATCTTGTGAATATCTTATTCCATTGAGCGACAATCTAAGGGGAGTTTCGGGTAGCAGAGCTTGTTGTTACCTAGGGCTATTAGTTTCATTGAAGGGTAAATAATGTTACACTTTATTACTCCATTATTGTAAAAAGGTGATACTGAACTGAAGAACTAAAGCTTTTTATTCATTGTTTATTCTTATTAGTTTATTCTTGTTAATTTAGTTAATTAACTAAAAATCCCCTTTTCATTAGAAATTATAGGATAATTATAAAACAAATCACTCTCTGTGGGATCGATCCTTGCTTACTACTGTGCTAATTATTTAAATTTATAAAGTGAAAGTGAGGTTAATTTAGGAGTGTAAAGGACAGCTCCCATTTATCCGCCACCAAGGATACATAACAGTTCATTAAACTAATCTATAGTTCAATTAAACTATTCTACATTACAAGTCTTCGTTTTCTCTTCATGTTCGTTCACATACTAAAGGCACTTCATCTGGATACCGGTCAACTTGATCTTTACGGAATCCTTAAGTTCTTTCTAACATCGTTCGCTGAAAATGTTTTTCATTTAAAGCAAGTGTGAGCATTCAATTGCCCAGCAAGTCATAGCAGTTGAATAAACAACTTCAAGAATTCAAACATTCTTTTAAGACTTCCATAACCGAACAAAGGTTACGAAGCAATTGGAATAATAGGAACAATCTCAATTCCTATCATCTTAAAACATTAGTCACATACTCTTTGAAATACTTTCATTCTTCTACCTTTTTCCATACACATCCTGTCTGGCTAGAATCATTAGCACAGACTTAACAATAACGGTTCATGTATAAACAGAACATACTTGTATTGAACAACTCAATCACAGAACAGTTCATCTCATAAAAACACCGAAGTGTTCAAATTGTGGCACAAGGCCTCATACATACTACCACCTTGTACATATATCGCACATATTCACATTGACAAGACTTCTTAAGTTCGACATCTGAGAAGTTTAAGAAACTAACATTCATGTAATATGAATGAAGTTAGGAAACTTGCCTTACGCACAGCCACAGCTTACGCTGAACTGCTCATTCCAATCCCTATATAACATATAAGGAAAAATTGCATACACCAATTAGTCATATACATGACTTACGCATTGGTTTACTTAACTTTACTTCTTAGGGTTCGCGTTCTTACAATCTAAGTTTACGTGACTAACTTTCTTTACCGTTTTACGGCTTCATGATCACATACGGAGATGTCTTACTCATACGTTCATCATCTTTGATGATTTATATTCTTATCTTCTTCTTATAACTCTTCTAGGACTCAGTACACATCGCGTCTCTGCTAGTAGTCCAATGGTACTCTGAGTGGTTTTTTACAAACAACCAACAAACAAGTTCCCGTCTCGTCTACACTGTCTTTCACAGTGAGTTAGATCGGTCGCCAATTTTGTATATACCTCCTCTCTTTGAAGGAATTGTTTAGCCCAACTCCCATATGTTCGACCGTAAGTGTCTAACGCTTATATTCATTCCATCTTCTTTATCCGACTTACATTTGGACTTTCATTAAATCTCATTACCGTTCGTTACGACTTTCATTCGTTATCCATTACATGAACCCCACGTTCATTATTCTTTCTTAATGTCGAAGCCATACTATTTGTTGTACGCTAAGACCGATCGTTCTTTCTTTTAGTTGAAAGACGTCTGTACGGTAGAGTTATTTATCGATGTTGTAAAACAAAAAGTTATTAAGAAAATAATCTGTGGGTTATGTGACGAGCAAGATAGTTACTTAGTTAACTAAATTGACAAGGAAATCGGTGGAATTTATATGGGCAGAAAATTATAGAGTGAATTTTCAAGAATTGAAATTTTTTTTTAGTATGGCACCTATGTTGTCTCTACCAGATAGTACAGAAAACTTTGTGTTGTATAGCGACACATCATACAATGTATTAGGCAGTGTGTTTAGGCAGAACGACAGGGTCATTTCTTACGCATCGCGTCAGTTAAAATTTTTAGGTGAAAGGGGATCCGACTCACGGTTCGGAGCTAGAGATATTAGTGGTTGCTCTGAGGATTTAGAGGGGTTATTTTTAAGAAATAGTGTGAGATATAAAAAAAATAAAAAATTTATATATTGAATCAATTAGGAAGCACGAAATTATATATTGCCTTCGATATTACTATTGGTGGCAAGATACGGCGATAGATTTTTGGTATGTCAAAGTTAGCATATTACCTGTCGATCAGTGTGCGAAGTTATAGGTTAACAAAATTATTTCAAGGCATGGTGTTTCAGTATAAATTGTGTCAAGCTGAGATTAACGATTTACATCGAATTTTCAAAAGGATTTGCTTTTAATAAAGGTTTCAAAAGGGTTTGCAAGAACGTGTGGAACACAATTAGAAATAAGTATGTCTTATCGTTTGCAAATCGATTGCCAAACTAAAAGGAAGTCCAAACATCGGAAGACGTGCTTGGCACACGAGAAGTTTTCGATAATGTCATACGAGGAATCTGCATTGAGCAAGTTATGGGTAAGTTAAAAATAAGTTAAGAGTAAGGTTATGTTAGGTGGGTTTTCAACTGAGGACTCATATGGTGACCAAGTCGTACAAACATTTGTATGGGCAGAGGTTTTGAGCATATACTTGGTTTATCACATTGATAATCATTGGAATATCGGTATCGCGCTATCAATGTATATGTGGTGGAAAGGTGATTCTTTTCTAATGTATATATTTGATAGTTAGAGGTTTTTAAGATTAAATTAGATGATATTAAGATTAGGTTCGGTTCTTAAAACTAAAGCATATGGTAAGTTCGTGACTCATAATCATATGATATATTTTGAACCCCTCAGCGAATGGACGCCTATGGTCTGACTAGGATAAGTTCCTAAACTCATATGATTATGGCAAGTTCCTGAATTTCCAAAGTGTGGTAAGTTTGATGAACTATATTGGGTATAAAACGGTTATAGTATAGGAAGCACTGATGAAGTTGAAAGATGGTTTTGAGGTAGCCTTGCCTCTATAGTTAGAGCGCATTCGTAATGTTTTTTATGTTTCAGTGATATAATTGAACAAGCTTGACTGCAATTATGTGATCAAGTACGAACCATTATGGTTGTCCTACTAGGAAATTTTTATCCAAGTAGTCGACAAGAAAGAACAGGTGTTCAGGAATGAGTTGATACCTTATGTGAAAGTGATATGGAGGAACCACAATGTCGAAGAGGCTATGTGGGAACTCGAGGATGTAATGAGAAAGAATTATCCTGAGTTATTTGTTTAATCTGTGTCTTCGATTCTGGGGACAAAATCTTTTTAAGTAGGAAAGAATGTAACGATTTGATTATTTGAGTTGTGATTCTGGGGACAGAATCCTTGTAAGGAGGGAATGATGTAACAATCCAAGATTGTATGTGTAATTTAAAATATTTATTAAATTAAATAAATATTTTTTTAATGAAGTTGTGGTTTTGTAATTTAAAGTATTTCTTAAATTAAATAAGTATTCTATTGATGTGGTTATTATTCGTAAATATTTATGAATTAAATTTATTAGATAATATTCTAAATTTATAATTTAGAGAGTTGTAATATAACATGAGATGTTATATTGTTGTTTTAATTTAATAATTTAAAATGGTATGTTAAATTATTAAACTAAATTATAGTGAGATTATAATTTTATGATATTTATTTAAGTGGAAAATTTATTTAAAATATAGTATGTGTAAATAATTTATTTGATTAATGTTGGATATGGAAATCCAAATAAACAATATGTGATTATAAATTATAAACTAAATTGTTTATTAAAATAAATTAAAGGAGTTTAATTTAGTTTTGCCAAATAAGGCTTAAAATATTAAGTCTTTAATTTTAAAGGGTTTTGCCAAACGGAGTCTTATGACAATTGAGATTTTTAAATAAAATAAATAAATTAATAATATAAAATATATTTATAACTGATATACGTTATTTACTTAGTAACTGTTATATTAAATCTACGTATTATGGCCCTATCGGTTATTTGTTTACGCTTAACTAAGAATTTGGTCTACTAAGAAAGAGAGGAAAGTTGCAGAGAATTGATGGTGAGTTGAAAGAGAATTCTTGAGATTTTCAAGCAAAATCCTGTGTTTAGTAAGGATTGATCAAGCAAATTGAAGGTATTTTCCATAATCTTAATATTATATATATATATATATATATATATATATATATATGAGTTTTACGACATGAAGCTTCAAGTTCTATGAATTTTATTTTTTCGAATTGTTGTTATACAACTAAATCATGATGATCGTAAGTGTTTATGATGTTAAGAACTAGTGTTTAGACAAGAAGTGTTGTGCTAATTACGTTTAAAAAGAAAGAAAAGTAATCATAGTGAATCTTTTACATATGGCTTGTAAAAGTACCAATTATGGTGGTCAATTTGTATGTTAATATGTGAATTGGGTCTTGATTATGCTAGTCCATTAAGAAACGAAGAGAACGTAGTTTGAACGAATTGATTTGGACAAGAATTGTGATCACTGTGATAATTTCTATGAAGAATGTCAAAAATAGAGTTTTTATACAAAAACATGAAATTTAAGGAATTAAATTAGTTAAAATGATTGTTTAATTGTTCTAAGTTGATGAATATGTGAGGAAACATGTTTGTGTTAGTTTTATATCAATTGTTTATGTTAATTTCAACTTTGTTTTGGGGTGAAATTAAGTGTTAGTTAAGCTTAAGAACATTGCTTGAAAACCACGCTTTTGCAAAATCAAACTAGTGCTAGTCATAGCGCTTGCATCGCGATTTTTGGCACAGGCGCACAATAATCCTAGGCAAAATTGGCGCGGGCGCGCCAGTAGCCAGCCAGAGATAGTGAAGTCTGCTATTTCTGCAGACCTTGAACACTCATTGTAACTTAGTCTAATGTTATGTTAATGTGAGAAACATGTAATGTAAGGGTTAAAACATAATAGCATCATGTGGTTAGTGTGACACCCCCAAATCCGGGTTATCTGACCCCCGAGTTTGGTGCTCACGATCCACAATATAATAACATCTAACTACCCATTTATATAGAAATAGTAATACATATCACATTAACATATGTTGTTAATACATTAGTCCCAGGTCCGCTAACCTTAACATTACAAACATACCCTTTAGATAAACAAAAAGGGTTCACAAATACAACATAATAATAATATTCATAAAATTATGCTATCACTATGCCTTTGCCTTTGTTCTTCACAGCACCTCCTGCTACTTCGTCCCTAGCTGAAAAGTTTTATTTAGCAAGGGTGAGCAACAAATTTACCCCGCAAGTTAAGATATACAATGAATGTATAAATATCAGAATAATAGACTATCTATTTTGATAGATTGACACCAGAGTTCGAGGAATCTTTGAAATAGCTGAACAAATCGTTAATCAATAACAAGTCTTCTCGTATTCTAGGCAACACAATAATCTGATAATGAAAAAGTACAACGCTTTCAAAGTTTCTACGATATTCTATTGAATAAACAAGAATCAATTCTACGTAATAACAAAGTGGAATATTTTCCGATTTATCTTTGAGCGATCCATTGGATCTAGAACTTCTCTTCTGCATCTATCAAAGATTTACTTTGATACATACTAGAGTATCGATAACCATAAAGATTAAATCATACCCCTCTGCAAGTATAACAAGTGATCAGCTTTATTATACCCTATATTATGAATAATACTTAACAGTGCACAATGGCCGAATTTATGACCTAAAATGTTCCCTTTATATAAAAAGTTGTTCTTCTTAGTCTTTGAATCAAAATTTGATTTAATAAAGAAATGCAATGATTTCAATATCTAATCACTTCTCTTCTCAAACCTATCAAGTTTTGCTTTTTAGATCTAGCCGAAACAACTAGCATTGATCTATCAATAATAACTGAATTCTCTTCTCTTCTCTTCTTGAACCTATCAAGTTCTAACAAATGTTCGTCTAGCCAGAATAATTAGCTAAGACATTTCTTAATATAATTTGACAATAAACATGAATTATCTCATCTCATCGATATTAAACTTCTACGATATGAATATCCAACAACAAAGAATTCTACGAATATATATTTTTCGAATCAAGAATTCAATTTGAATTATTAAACATGCACTAATCATGTAATAATAACCAATAAATTCTTGGACGTGGTCTAATCAACAATAATTAACCGCTATAATAATTGAACAATCATAATTCAAGGCTGAGTTAGGAAACTTGCCTCTTCCGCTGATTACAGCTACACAAAATACTTATCTGCGTTCGTAAGACCTATAACCAATAATATCGGTCTCACAATTAGCATAATAATTTATAATTACGTAACACTGTAATTTACAGTCAATCTATCTCCTAGGCACATTACCACATAGCCACATTAGTGTTTATAACCTATATAAACACTTATCAAGTCTAACTAGTTTGGTCTGGTTGGACTTCAGTCTCATTTCGGTGTTCTGATCACCCTATCCAACAATTAACACATTTATTGTCAATTAATCTTGATCTCAAAGCTTCAATATTATTTTAGATAAGTCAAATATCATTTATAATATTTTTCGAAAGCTTTTAATAATTTATAAACAATTATTATAATTTCCAATAATTTTTCAAACATCAGAATCATTTTTAAATGATTTAATTATCAAATAATCTTATCATTATTAATATTTAATAATATAAAAATATTAATAGCATACTTCAAAATATTAAAGTTATCATTAATAACTTAAAATATTTTTAAATTATTAATATTCTACTCAAATGATTTTTAAATTAATTAAAATCATTTGTAAACCATCACCATTAATATTTAAATATTAATGAAATTATTATCAAAATATTAAAAGTCATTAATTATAACTTCAAATATTTTAAAAACATTTTTCTCATTTTTAAATGATTTTTAATCAATAAAACCATTTTAATTCATTTATTTAATTTAATAATTAAATAAATATAATATCATTAATATTAATTTATTAATGAGAATTCTCCAAAGATAGTGAAAATTATATTTTATAATTCAAATTATTTTCTAACACTTTATTCTTATTTAAAATGATTTTTAAATCAATAAAATCATTTTTAACTTATTTATTTAATTTAATAATTAAATAAATCTAATATCATTAATATTAAATTATTAATTAAAATTCTCTAAAAATATTAAAAATTACATTTTATAACTCAAAATATTTTTAAATACTTTATTCTTATTTAAAATGATTTTTATATAATTAAAATCATTTTCTCTAATTTATTTAATACACTAATTAAATTAATTAAATAGCATTAATATTCAAATAATTATAATTCTTTATAAAAAATATTCCAAATAGTCAGAAAGTATTTTTCATAATTTAAAATAATTTTTAAAACCATTTTTAGTAATTTTTATAATTTATTTTTATTTTTAAGTAATTTTCGGAAAATCAGAAAATAGAAATAATTAATAACCGTTGCTATAGGCCTTTAGCGACAGTAACCGTCGCTGTTGGTGTTCTTGAGCCTCAAGAACAACGGCGACAACCGGCGATCTGATAAGGGTCATGTTTGATCGGCCCTAATTTTAATTTAATCATGTTACGGGTTTGTTTGAACAATCGATCCGGTAGTAGGTATGTAAGACTACCATTAACAACCAACATCGTGATCCAACAACAACTCAGATGCAAGATCTGAGCTTTACAAGTTCTTGTCAGACGGTTCTGGGTTTTCCCAGAAACCCAGATAGTCCTACCAATCACCTTCATGCTCGATTTTATATACGTTATGGTCATGTTTCTTGTGATCTAATTGTTCTAAGTTATAGCCCTTATGCCAAGGAACAACACTAAAGCAACAAATCGGTTTATCATCAACAAGATCAACATGAATCATACGGTCAAACATGGTCGAAAAATTAAATGCGACACACCTTTTCCGAATTTCCGAAATTTTAAGTCACGGTAAATAGCCTACTTTGACCACTTACCCCCGATCAATCACTGATTATATAAACGATATAAAGCCATACATGTAAAGTACATATGCTAGTGTAGACACTCAAAATTTTCTGTACTACTGTTACTAACATTACAGGAGGACAGATTCGTCTTTAAGAGAGAACCCCTGAAAAGACAATCCAAATCCATACCCTGATACTACCGGGAAGTTCAAAGATCAACCCCGGATCACAATCTGGAGTAATAAATCCAACCCTCGGATATAACCCCGAGGGCATGCAGATCCAACACCGAACATACACCGAGAAGACCGATTAATCTCTGAGATAACCCCGAGGTATCCAGCCTCACCCCAACCATGGAATAGTCCACCAACCTTGGTGATAACCCCAAGGAATGCAGCTTTACGATAACCCCAAAATGCTTGTTTCAAATGCGACCACCTTCAATCTCGGCACACACAACAATGAGATACACCGCACCAATCCTAGATAACATCGGGAAGACAGTACACCTCAAAGGTGACAATGAGGACCTTCAACAATTGCAGCAATCCAATCTCAAATAAGTCTCGAGCAACGCTCTACTTTATCAAATTTCAATCCGCCGATGATAACCCCGGTGAGGGCAACATCGCTATCTCACCAACACGATGCCACATCACGCCTCTACTCTACAACGATGTCCCACAAGACTAACCAATCCCGAGTGACTATTAAAGGGGGTAACGGATGAAAGTTGAAGCTTGAAGACCGAGGGCATCGTCCCCATCTTCAATGACTTCAGTACAAACTCTAATCCCATGCCATCGCACAACTCTCGACAAATGGCGGGTCAAAATAGGTCCCAGATACCTCAAATAAATGCCCGGATTGCACTTTTGAAAGTCCGAGTGGACATTACAGTGCCTAAGTGCACGTACTTCGAGACTACCCGACCCGACAAACCCGGGCCCACCCAAGTTGCCTCTGCTCTGCACACACTACATGCTAAAATGCCTATAAATAGAGGGCTTGGAGTGCTGATTTTCCAAGAGAAAAAGGCGAGGAAGCCCTGCCCAATTTGCTCTGCACTCACCCCATGCAGTGTACTTTCCCCTTTTAAACACCTGTGAGCTCATATATAGCCCTTTTGTACCTACAAAAGTCATTGTTTACCCACTCTAAAGATATAGAAGCCTTCTTTATCAGTCAGCTGTAAGTCTTCTCACACACTTTAGAGTCTTTCTCTTCATCTTTGCACACACCCTTCTACACGTTGAGAGTCGTGTTGCTTGCTTTTGCCCGGACTTCGGTCCGTGGTTTCATTTCAATCTGTATATATATATATATATATATATATATATATATTATATGTTTACATATATATTGACTAACATTATCGAGTTATGCCTCGATTGAGCCTAGACTTCGTTCTGGAGCATTTATTTGCTTTAATATATATATATATATATATTTACATTTATATATATTTACATTTATATATATTAACTCGTGTGTTTAACTTAGTTCGATGAGCCTAGACTTCGATCCGAGCGCTTTATTGCTTTAATATATATATATTATATATATATACCGTATGTGTCTGACTTTGTTCGATGAGCCTAGATTTATATATGCATATATATATATATATATATATATATATATATATATATATATATATATATATGAACTGTGGGTCGGACTCGCTCGATGAGCTTGGATTTTATATCCGTGCGTTTATTCGCTTATATATATATATATATATATATATATATATATATATATGAATTGTGGTGGGACTACTGCTCGATGAGCCCGGATTTCATATCCGGTGCTTATTCGCTTATATATATATATATATATATGGTCTACTCTTCGCTCGATGAGCCTGATTTTACATCCGGTGCGCTTATTGCTTATATATATATATATATATATATATATTTGTCCCACCTGAGTTTACTTTCGTGGTGGTTGATCGCTTACGCCTTTTTTTTACATTTCGTCTCGCTCGAGTTTACTTCGTGGCGCTTGATCGTATTTATTTTTTATTTACATTCTCGTCCCGCCTCGAGTTTCCTTCGTGGCGGTTGATCAGATTTACAACTTTATTTACGTTTCGTCCCGCTCGAGTTTCTCCCGTATGCGGTTGATAGCTTTTAACAACTTTTATTTACATTTTTCGATCCCCATGGAGGTGCTTCGTGGTTGGTGATCCCGTCTCAGATATATATATATTTACAGCTTTTATATATATACCGCTACTATTTCTTTCATATAAATTGCAATATTTTGTGAGCCTAGGAATCATGTGATCACAGATTCATCCCATTTAATCTAGATTCGGCTCTCGTGATGGACATTTTCAAATTGTAAGTAACTTTGTAAATTATTCTCATGTGTGTCCGAATTTCCTTAGATGGTTTCCATACCCACGAGGAAGTCGGCATTATTTTGTACATTATTTTCATATTTGGATGCTTCACATCTTCAAATAAAATCAATCAAGCCGCACACTTAATAAAATGGAAGTATAAAAGGTCTCAATTACTATTGAGCATCAGGGTTTGAAAAACTTTTTTTATAAAACATCATTGCCATATCTTGCTAAAAATTGAATTTTTACATAAATTCAAACCAGTGTATATAGGTTCGAACGAGGCCTCACACTACTTCCAAATAACAAGACATCATCCAACACACACACACACACACATTCAGATAATAGTTTCTTGAAAAGAGGCGGCCACCGTGGTAATGATTTGGATGCTCTGGGGTGCCTAACACCTTCCCCCGCATAACCAAGTCCCCTGACCTAATGAATCTCTTGCTTTCACCGACCAGATTAGCAAAGTGTCACATCACCGGGTCAATGTGCAAACCTTTTCTCGGTTGTGTTGGTACAACCATTTAAAAACCAACTCATGACTCTTAATAAATCATCGTCGACATTATACATGTTGGACCTTTTTCACTTGTTTTTTCAAACAAATCTCACCTAAAATGAGAACACCAAAGAACAAGTAACTGAAAGGACATCCAAAAATCCCGACGTCGACAGATGTGGCGACTCTACTGGGGACTCCAAAGAAGAGGACTTAAGCCGCTATTCCAATCTTTTCAAAATAATTATCTGCTTGTGTGTGGATGTTGCATTTACATTTTGATGAATGTGTACGAATGCATTTCCTTATTTCACTTAGTGCTTCGCACCATAACTGCTTGTGATGCTAGTGCTTCGCACCATAACTACTTGTGATATTAGTGCTTCGCACCATATATCTCGCCAGATATTAGTGCTTCAGACATGTCATCATTTTCATACAGAGACGACGCGATGTATGTGAATGTATGTTGTGTGGTCCCTCCACCGTGAGGCTATCCTGCTTGTGTTTGATTATCGGACTCGTGAGAAGACTAATTCTCCGAGGCTCGTGAAAGGCACCACCCAAATTCTCCAAATTGAAAGACCTGGATTAACTTCCCGCCTAGTAGATTATGATGATTTGGGAACCTTCATGCCAAAAAGCCATGAGAGTAACCTAAGATAGGTCACCGATAAACCCAAAACGGAGGAAAGTCTCTTCATGCTCTCATTTCAAAATTACTTGTACTTACATTCCATATCTATCTCCATGTAATGAGAAATATGAAGAAATGTGTACACATACATATTTAACATGCTATAAACAAATGACATCCGCAGCTTGCAGATAAAAATTCCTAAAATGGACACATCACATAGCATGTTATTATATACATCCCCTAAAGACTAAACTATACAAGTCTTTCGCAGGAATCAATCGGACCTACTACCCATTCTCAAAGTCCAAAAGGCAACAGCCTCACAAATAATCATGTCATCATCCCACCAGATCGAACTTAATCCAGCTTTCTTGCAAAAGAATTCGACTTGATTAAGCAAACAAATTACGATTTGGTCGTTTCTACTAAAAGAATTACACTACCTACATAGGGTCAAAAAATACCAGACATGTCAATCCTCCACACAAGGAGGAACCTGTGTCATTACTATACTCGAACCACAGCTTGATACAACCAACAAAACTTATGATGTCACCCATCCCAATCGGAGATCCGCACAATCGGTGACATCAAAAAAAAAGTCCTCCAAATGGAAGAGACCCTTCGCGTGCTTATCAAAGGAATTGGAACACACGAGAGTGTTTCATATGTCGATCTGTGTATTTTCCGGGTTCATTATCCAAAAAATTTAAAACTCCCGACTTTGAAAAAATATGACGGGTTAGAGATCCTTACACACATCTAAAAGTGTTTATTGAGAACTTGGATCCTATGCAGAGGAAGAAAAAGCTTAGAATGCAATTGTTCCAAAAGAGTCTAACTGAGAAGCCCGTTTGTGGTGCACAAGATTAGACAACTCAAAAATCCATAGTTGGGAAGAGCTAGCACATGCTTTCCTCACTCAATACAGCTTTCAAACTCAGATGGCTCCTGATCGGTATCAAATTACCAAGATCAAGAAACAGTCTAACGAGTCTTTCAGAGAGTATGCCCATAGGTGGAGACGCCTCGCCCAAGTTAGTCCTTCCATGATGATGTAATCGAAATGGTCATGACTTTCATAGACATACAAGAAGCTCCTTCTATGAGAGAGAGTTTTAGCCAAGATCGGCAAACCATTTTCCTGAAATGGTCAAACATGGGGAGATGGCCGAGATGGATTGAAATCGTGAAAGATTCAAGACCTAGTCGCACTCAAAGCTATCACGATCACATCCAACTGGAAATTATGGGAACAACTTTCTCGGAGGGTCCATAAAAAGAAAGAAGAAGATGTTTCCGATACTACAGGTCAAAAAGGCAATCGTAACATGCTTATTCAAAGGAGAAACTACACTCCTTTTCAAAAGACAAATCACGAAACCCTCCAATACCAAAAGGTGGAGAAGTCAAACGCCTCGAGTGTTTACACCCTTAGGGGATACCCTCGAGAACATCTTAAATCTTCTGACAACACAAAAGAAAATTACACATCTTCTTCCACCAGCCAGCCCTAATGGACGGGGTTTTAATGCTGCTAGGAAATGCGCTTATCATGCCGGGTCACTTGGACATGATACCCAGGATTGTTGGGCCTTGAAACACAAGATCCAGGACCTGATAGACAACGGAGAGATCATGGTCACCAAACTAGATCAGCATCATGTTCAAGACAACCCTCTTCCTCAACACAAAGAAGAAGAGGTCAACATGATTAATCGAGCAATGGATGAGAGTTCCAACTTCAAATTGTGATTCTTCCTGCACCATCAAAGACGGTGATGACAGATGGGATTATGCTAAGTTCCAGCTCACAATGGAACAAAAGATGAAAGCTCTCTGAAATAAATCGAAGCAATCATGAATCGACTTATCAAAGATCAAGTGACTCGTCGTTAATTAATCACCAGAGCATGCCAGCCTCCTACCTCTTTGTCATGAATATTCCCTCGCTACTTTCGTAAAATGAAATGTCGGAAGACAAAGTGACAAGAGAGAAATGCCAAAGTCCGCTCGGATTTCGCCAACAAAAGGGAATTCACCTATCTGGGCCAACCTATGGAGGAAATTCTTCATATGTTAATCAATGAAGGAAGGATCGCCCCTTCTACCTCCAATCAACCCCGCTCAGGCGATACAACTCTAATGGAGTATATCAATATCACTCCCGCCTCGTGGTCACAACACGTAAGAATGCCAGGCACTCCGCCACCTTATTCAAAATCTAATCGACAAGTGGTGTCCTCGCGCTTGCAGCATTTACGATTTATATCGTGTTACGCAAGTGAGAATGCAGCCCCTACTAAGTGGAAAAGTGTGGTAGCAAATATATCCACTCAAACCGATGGGATTAATACATTACTCACAACGCCAATAATTCAACTCAAGGAGGCAACAATCCTTTGAAAGTGGCCGCCCCGAGCCAATCAACTTGTCGTGCAGTGAGCACAATATCCTATTGTTAGCTTGCAGCACAGCCCCATGGAATTATGGAGAAGGTGAAGGATCCACCTCACATACAACCGCCATACAGAAGGTCGAAGAAAATCCATCGATCTTCCCCAATGGGTGATGAAACCTACCACCAAATCAAAGGGGGAAATACCCATGGAGAAGATCAAAAAATTCCTCCACACTATGGGTCATAACGGTTACTACGGTGGTTTTAAGCTTGAAAGAAGCTCCACAACAAATATCAATTTGGACTTGGTCCTAACTTCCAGAATCACCGGGTCTTGTTAAAGGTTTTAGAAGAAGCCTATCTCCCCGACATCGCGGGATACGGAAAAAGTTTCAACATCCGGTTGATCACATTTTCAACAACAATGTGATATCCTTCATCGATGATGACATACCACCCAAGGGACCGGCCATCGCAAGCCATCAGATATCATGCGGTCTTGTCCTCCCTGATATATGGTAGCTAGAGTCTTAATAGATGGAGGTTCCTCTCTCAATATCTCGCCCATACGCTACCTTGGTGAAGATGAATATCAATCTCAACCGAATTCGAGTAGCCATACTATCATCAAAGCTTTTGATGGAGCCCGCCAATAATTCTATTTGAGTAATTGAGCCGCCAATCAAAATTGGTCCTCACACATTCTCAGCGATCTTTCCATGTTCTCAAGATAGATTCGGGATACAACCTGTTATTGGGACGGCCATGGATTCATATGGCAGGGGCAGTCCCCTCCACTCTTCACTAACAATTGAAATACATTATCAACAATAGCCTGATCATAGTCAACACTGAACCAGAATGTCCTCAACACGGGGACGTGCCATTCATCAATGCCAATACCGACGTTGAACTAGTTAGTTTTCATGCTTTGGAAATAAGCAACACCCAATACCATGCTATTGGAACACCATTGCCTCAACCCAAGATTTCTCACCGAGGTAATGCTCTGCCACTCAAGAAATGATGTCGTCAATCATAAGTCGACAAGGGTTGGGTAAAGATTTCAGGTATCAAGTACCCAATTCGCTTAACTGTGCAAACCGAATAAATTGGCTAGGCTATTCTCGCCAATTCTAGTCACAGAATCCTCATAAACATCAAAGATTCCTTCACTTCAACCATGTGGCGCTTATCTTCGCCTTCAAACTCGAGTCCGCACAACCTCCCCGAAAGGTGCCAAACAAATGTAATGGCTATGTTATGTCCCAAGCTTGCATTCGGTGAAAGAAAAGAAATCTTTGTTCCAAATCCCGCAGCGGAAGAAGAGGAACGAAGAATCAAGCAAGACGTTATCCGAATGATGTCGTGCATACGATCATCGTTCATGATGAAAGCATACCAACAGATATACACCCATGATGATTGCCAAGACGAATGGCCATCATTCGTGATAGGAGGATGATGACAATCCTCCATCATCGCTATCCCACCCGCTTTTTGCCTCGCCAATTGGGGACAAAGATCCTCGTATTGGTCGTTATAGTAAAGCGGCGTAAACTCTTTCTCGCCTGTAGATATAATAACTGCTTACTTTTCTCAGACAAGATTAGCAGCTTTATTTTGCCAAGATATGCTAACACTGTGTATGATCAACACATTTCATATATACTAAGTGAAAGCATATTTTGTTTCAGACTCAATTTAGATGTGCTCAGATTGCCGACACGATGCCTCTCCTACACAGGATTATACCTTTGATGTAGAGATGAATTCAAATTTTGATGGATATACAGATGACATTGAGGTGCCTCTAGAAATTCAAGAATGGGTCAAAGACAAACCCAAACCCAACCTTGATCAAACCACTTATTTCAATCTCTAACCTTAGAAAGCCCTAAGTTAATCCAGATTGGTTCGCACTCTTACCCCAAACCAATGGAATGACATGGTTACGCTTTTAACCCAATTCCAGATGTGTTTGCATGGTCTCATGAAGACATGGTGGGTTTATCCACCGACATTGTCCTTCATCACCTTCCCATTAAAGAGGGATTTAAGCCACTCAAGCTGAAACTCAGGCGATTGAAACCTGAGTGGAGTTTAAAGGTGAAAGAAGAAATTGTGAAACAATTTCAAGTCGGCATCATAATGGTGTCTACATATCCCGAGTGGATATCCAACATTGTGCCCGCGCTCCTAAACCCGAGGGAAGGTGCGAGTTTATGTGGATTACCGGACTTGAACAAAGCTTGCTTAAAAGATAGCTTTCCGTGCCATTTATCCACATTCTCATCGAAATAATATCGCGCAATAATACGACATGTACCTTTTGTGATTGCTTTTCACGGGTATCATCGATTATGGTTGCGAGGAAGATCGTGAGAAAACGCTTTCATCACTCCTTGGGAACTTTTTGCTATAGACGCTGTTGTCATTCTACCATCATCAATGCCGAGCCACCTATCAACGAGCTATGATGGCTCTTTTCCACGACTTAATGCATAAAGAGATCGAGATCTACGTGGATGACATCATTGTCAAGTCCCGGAAGGAGGATGACCATATAGACCATCTCGTAAAGTTGTTCAACAGTTACGTAAGTACAACTTGAAGTTGAATCCACTAAGTGCGCCTTTTGGTGTTAAATCGCAAGTTGCTAGGATTTCTAGTCACCACAAAGGGATTGAGTCGATCCTCGCCAAAATCCAAGCCATCACCAAATGCCCATTCCTCGATACGAGAAAGGAAATACGGGATTTTTGGGAAGAATCAATTTCATTAGCGTGTTTTATCTCCCAACTCACAAAGAACTCGTGAGCCAATCTTCAAGCTTATTAAGGAAGAACTCCTCCATGAAATGGAATGATGAGTGTCGAAGGCCTTCCTTACAATCAAGAAATAAATAGTCAAAGCTCCTGCTTTGGTACCACCCAGGATGATGTTCCCCTGCTTATGTACCGTCCATAAGTGACAATGCCATGGGTCGCATGTCGACAGTAAGGACGATAGAGGCCAAGAACGAGCTATCTATTACCTCAACAAAGGTTCAGCAAGAAGAAGTGAACACAAGTACACTCGATCGAAAAAGACGTGTTGTGCTTTTAGCATGGGCTTCCATGAGGTTACAACATTACCTCCATGGTCACACAACCCATCTCATATCCCGCGTGGATCCTCTCAAGTACGTGTTCAACAAACCTATGTTAAATTGTCGATCGTCTCTAGATGATGGCAGCTTGATCCTACAACAATTTGACATCGATATGTGACTAAAAAGTCCATCAAAGGTCAAGGAATTGCGATCAACCGCCACCGCACCTTCGTGGATTTCAAACCCTTGAAACATATTTCCTCGATGAAGGAGTAATGACAAAGCAAAGAACACCATCAAGATGATACGCGCCAATCATGGAAGATGTATTTTGATGGAGCTATTAATATGGAAGGTTCTGAGCCGAGCAATTCTAGTATCTCGATACGGGGAGCAGATTCTCGCTGCCATTAAATTATAGCTTGGCAAAGACCAACAATACATCCGAGTATGAAGGCTATCTCATGGGGCTAAACTTGCCCATTCAATGGGCATCAAAGCGCTTAATCGCCTTTGGAGATTCGAGTTGGTAATCGCACAATCCACCGAAATCTATCAAACCAAGGAACTACATTTGTCGCCTTACCATCTGGCAGTTTTTGAAGATGGCTTTGAGTTCAAGAAATCTCCTTTCTACACATTCCTCGTAATAGGAATGACTTTGTGGACGCATTAGCAACTTTGGCATCCTTGATTCGCATATCAGACAAGGAACACTCGCCGAGCCTCACAATCCCCCTGCACAAGGCCCCACCTTATGGGAATTATGTTGAGAAGTATCGATGAGCTACCTCCCATCCAACATCCTTGGTATCAAAGATATCAAGGAATATCTATGAGATGGATCTACACCACCGAGGCGAGCCCGACCGAGAAAAGGCGATCCATAGACTTGCTATGAAATTCTACCCGAGTGGAGATGCGCTCTACAAAAGAGATGCAGGACTAGGTCTCCTCGAGATGTTTAGACAAAGATCAAGCCCAAAGGCTTATGGATGAAATCCATGGTGGAGTCTGTGGCCCCACACACGAGCGGCCCCCTCCTCCTTGTCAAGAAAGTCCTCGTGATCGGACATTATCGGCTATCTCTCAAAGCTCGATCGCAATGACCACGCTAAAAGATGCTATCGCGCGATTCATGGGAATGCTATACACGCCCCCAGGGAACTCCACAATATAAGTTCACCTCGCCCTTCTCAATGTGGGGAATGGACGTTATCAGCCCATTGAGCCTAAAGCCAACAATGGTCATCGATTTATCTTCACCATGATCGACTACTTTACCAAGTGGGTGGAAGCAGCCTCCTTCCCCAGGGTTACTAAAGAAGTCATCATTGATTTCATCAGAAACAATGTCGTTTGTCGATATGGACAACCAGAGGTGATTGTGTCAGACAATGCCAAGAACCTCAACAACAAAATGATGGAGGAATTATGCAGTAAATTCCATATCAAACATCTCAACTCTGTCATCTATCGTCCGAAGATGAACGGTGTTGTTGAAGCGGCTAACAAAAACATCAAGAAGATTATGCAAAAGATGTCCGCCAACCACAAAGATTGGCCTGACCTATTGCCTCTTACTCTGTTAGCCTACAGAACCTCAATGTGTACTTCTACTAGGGCAACCCCCTACGCTTTAACCTATGGGATGGAAGCAGTACTCCCCATAGAAGTTGAGATGGAATCTCTCAGAGTGTTGATAGACGCTCAGCTGGATGAAGACCAATGGGTACAAGACAGATATCACCAATTGTCCCTAATAGACGAAAGGCGAACCGCGACTATCTTCCATGGTCAGTTATATCAACAAAGGATCGCCAGATCCTACAACAAAAAAGTCCGGCTACGGCAGTTTAAACAACACGACTTGGTTTTGAAGAAGATTCTTGACAACCAAGATCAAGCTAAAGGAAAATTCTCTCCTAACTGGGAAGGCCCGTTTATTGTCAATAAAGTATTGACAGGAGGCGCTCTCAGATTGCAATAAATAGACGGCGATGAATTTCCACAACTCATTAACTCGCATACACGTGAAAATGGTACTATGTCCAAGTAATTTTCAAACACCTCGGTGTCGAACCATCGATCACCACCATCATCCGCTTCTTTAACCCTTTACCACCTGCAACTTTTCTACACTTTGCCCCTCAGGGAAACATACATTTCAAGCCAGCAGCCTGACTTTCTCCTCTGCGTTCCTACAACTTAGGTCATCCCACTGCGGATTGAACCTCTTGCATTTACAGTTTGGCTACCCATACCTGGGATCAAACTTCTCATACCTACAGTTTATCCTCCACCAAGGATTAAACTTTCTCCTCCCCGCACTCTGACCTGCACATGGGATTGCGCTTTTCTTTTCGCCCTGAGGGGCGAACGACGTCGACCTGATCTCCTTTTCAATAGGAGTAAGAAGGCAACCATGTTACATGGTCCGATTGCTATAAAAAAAAATAACAAAAACATTTCTACCCTCTTCTCCTCACAAAAAGAACAAAAACATTCATACACCATGTCAGCCATATACATCGTTGAACCTCTTACACTAGGTTCGAACTACGCAGACCTGATCTCCTCTTCAATAGGAGTACGTAGGCAGCCATTCATGGTGCGGTCTCACCCCCTACCAAAACACAAACCATTGTCAACGGGCACTGGGATCATCCTTCAATCCACTACATTTCATTTGGCTTCAGACCAAAGGGATGGAATTACCTGAACTCCTCCCAAATAGAGATTCTACGACCATCTAAGTCATACATCATACCTTGAAGAGCAACACCAATCCATAAGAGATGGAATTAACTAGGCTTCTCCTAAATAGAAGTATCACATCATCCGTGGTGCGGGGTCAATCTCGAGAGAGAAAGCCACACTCCTCTCCACATTTTCATCCGTAAACCAAATCCCAAGACACCAAAGATGGTAGGGATATATAGATCGATGATCCATTCTCAACTATCCAGAGACAACTCAATGTCCATCCACCCAGAGGAATTCGTAATACATCAAGATCACAAGCCCCGACGCAAGCAAAAATATCAAGCAAATAACAAGGCATATCTAAAAGGGAAGTGATCCAAAATATATTTCCTCATATATATAATGTTGTTTGATATATATACAATGTAAATCAGACATGACAAAATGGCTAAGCTTAGTCTGTAGGTGTAAAAGTACAAGCTCATCTACAAGTCGTGGTATATGCGAGCTAACAACCCAACATGGCGCCCCTCTCGTAAGAAGGAGGCGAAAGTCGTGGTCTCCTCAGATGAGAATATCCACACGACCCAATGAGATTCAGCAGCCCATCTCGCATGGTGACCATATGATCATCAATATATGCGCCATCTCTCGAATCATACCAGCTTATAAGGGACCTCACCGCAAAGATTATCTCGTGATGAAATATATCCCGGCAGATATATAGCACTATCCCGCCAACTATCATCGCATCTCTCGGGTCGATATGGCCTCATCCCGCTTAACAACAACGCATCTCTCACGATCTAATGCCTCGCCTCTCTCTCTAACAGAGTCATTCCCTCCCATCAAGGGCGGCCAACATCATAGATCGAGCCCGATCTCTCTCAAAGGTCATCGATGAAGACTCGCTTCTAAGTATCGTGTCCGAAAAGTCTCAATCATAATAAGATCGGGTACTAGGAGAATCCGGAAGAAATGTTGGCAACCCAAAGAAGCGGGCTCCCCTCGATATAGGTATCAATGTCCTCCATGGGCTCTACATCGCTCTCAGATCATCGTCCCAGATCGCAGACATCGCCGCAAATTATAAAACCTCTCGTCTCCATCCATGCGGAATACTCGCAAAACAACCCGGACGACTCACGTAAAAAAGAAGCTATCTCTACCGATCCCAACAAGCATACACACGGGATCGGTCCTCTCCGCCGAGAGATATCGAGAAGTCAACGCCGACCTATCGCCTCCCTCGAAGGATGATGAAAATCTCGAACCGGGTCGAATCGCGACATCACGACCAATGGGTGATAAGTAGTCACGCCTCAATCCAAATGCAGGAGGGAGGAAGTCCATGCCCGAGCATGAGTAATAAAGTCAGATGATGAGCAAAGTCCCGAGCACAACAACAATATGCTAAATGGATCTCTCGATATTTGCCAAAATGCGACCAAGACAGAGCATCTCTACACCCGACGGGCTAAAAGAGTATGACATGGCTACATCATGGGTGAACCAATACCCATGCCGCCTAAGGGTACCAACCGGGCCTCAAGTGTGACATAAACCACACATACAAAGATGACCAACTCCCAAAGAACACCCCTAACGGTAAGTACAAGAAGAGGATGTCGACCGCAGGTCTCTCGCTATAATCATAGGTACAATGGTGCGACCTCTCTAAGAGCTCTCACGGCCATGATAACACCAATGTCTATCTCGTCCATATATCGTGGCATATAGACATATGACAATACGCATAAAGAATCAAGACATCAACTCGCCAAATGCCAATGGTCCTCCGGTGCGGTGAAATCCCCTAATGTCGTGAATAGTTATCCTCCGAGCCAAATCATTGCAAAAACGCCGATATCACGTGGCTAGATGTCAGCTCGTCCTGCACTACTCTATGCTACAATCTTGTGAGAGTCATGAATCGCCTACTCATGTCTCCCAAAGCTAGATGCACGCAAGGTCTGTCTAAAGGCAGCATCGTCAAACGTGCATACTCCTCCAGAGTAGGAGTCAACTCATGGGTGCCAAATCGGAATACCTGCCTATCCGGTAGCTAATGCTCTAAAGATCCCGCCTACAAACCCTCGGGAACCTCGAAAAAGCAATAAAGTCATGGTATGTCATAAAGAATCGATCTACGGTCACCCTATCCGGTGGTGACATGCTATCGCACCACATGATCGTGATACCCAATACCACCACCGATGGTGGGGTATGATCTATACTAACTAACGTCAAGAAGACATCATCTGTGGACGCCGTGGTCATAAGACCATCCAGGGTCAATGTCAATATCTCCTCGACATACATACATATGCATAACATGATACATGCATAATAGATAATGGATGGCAATATGATATAGGAATGAAAAATGGTGCATACATTCCTAAGTATATCATCATCTAATACATCATCTCTCAGACAAACCACAAATACAGGAAATGGGGCACAACCGCCTACTACTAACAGAGGCCTATCAAAAGATATAGCAGAATGGGGAACAACCACCCAATATTTAACAGAGGCCTATCAAAAGATATAACGAGAATATACATCGAAGAAAACTAGGGTCTCGATGTTCACGCCCTCAATCTCGCCCACCGATGTAACTCCTCCCGAGTCACCGGATCTCTATCAACAGGATGTCGTGCCTATAAAGAGGAGGATCATCCGACAAAAAACCAAATGGGTCGTCTAAGGGGCCAAACACCGATCCGAAGGAACAAATGACTCCACCTCTCGCCGATCTCTCGCCCAAATGCCGGATAAATATATGTGCCTAGTCCAATCGCCGTCAAACTATCAATCAATCATATGAGTCGAGCTCGACACAAGCTACCCAATCCGTCATCATCAAAGATCCCGAACCATATCCCCCATAAACCGAGTGGCGCGGATCTGGGCTCCAATAAGACGAGGGAACCACCACCGCCAAACGTCTCCCGAGTACATGGACCTCCGATAATGCAAAACCGCCAACCCCAACAATGGGATATCGGACGACGGGTGACCGTGATATCGCCAATGATGCCTAAAGCAGAGGCAAGATCGGATACGGATCTCCCCATGTGGTGCTCCTAATAGCACGCTTCTCCTAAATAGAGCTCCCAACCTCCATCTCGTGAAGAAAGGAAATCTCCGGTGGAAATCAAATACTCGACTCCAGTCGGGTGTCCATCCTCAAAGCCGATGGTCAAATGTTCCCTTGAGTAGGGAATCCATATGATGGCGTCACCGTCAAGAACTCCAATCACATACAAGAGTGAGTGAATCCTCAACCACAGTGGGACCTCCGGTAAAAAATAGAATGGTGCCATCGTCGTCCTCGTGGATAGGTATCTAAACCTAACACACTCACAGGACGCAAACATGAGAGCCTCTCATAGGCCCAAAACTGCCAACACAATGGCAAAATATCTGCTATCAGTAAACACTCTTAACCTATGAATGGGAAAAGACAAGAGAAATACTCACCAGCAAAAATGGGTAAAATCCTAGCCAAGCCTCGTTTAAACCCTGTGAGCGCATGCGCATGCGCATGCCCCGGAGGAAATAGGCAAAGGTGTAAGAACCCCAATCATACTCTCCTATACGGTCCACATCACGTGTGGCGCTGATCAAAGCAAAGGATACCGTAGAAGAGTTATCTGCTATGAAGCAGCCTCAAATGATCATCAGGAACAATCGCCGCAGAACGTGATCCCTGATTCTAACATCATCAGGCATGGGCTCACTCAAAACCTCACTCATAGCATCTACGCTCAAAGGACTTGAACAGATGGTCCTGCCTTTGAGTGCCTCCGCCGGAACTCCTAACAAGGATCTAACGGCAGTAGGGGTAATGTTCGCCAGACAAGGCACTGGCTCCCCTCTAAACTCCATACCTGTGATAAATCGCCAATCCATAGGCGTTATCATCACCTCGCAATCCAGCAGATGGAGTGACTAAGTCTGATGAAACCATCGCTCAGACAATGCCCTGAGGTAACCCTGTGGACATCGACGGGAAGATGGAGAAGAATGCCTCTAATCCCCACTCATGCACTACCGCCTATAGTCGATGAAGCGCCTGGTATATGGAGTGAATGCTAAACCAGTTCCCTCGAGGCTGTGTAAAACTAGGAACCTGCATGAAATGCAGATCAACATTAGAACCCTTTAATCCTCATCAATAGGAAAGAAGGAAGATTAAAGCCTAACGCCATACCTCGTTAGCATGCAAGTACATCGATGGATGTTCCGCTCAAATCACCCAAAGAACTCCTAGGTTTGCCACCAATGCTCGAAAGCTCCCTACGAGGACACATGCGCAAAGAGAGCGGGATCCTCCATCTAATATCCGCCTCCTTGTCCTCAACGTCCGCACATCTACCCGGACAGACAAATCATGGCCTCCACCAACCGACGAGGTCAGTTCGACAGAATCGGGACGAGGCACTTCTGAGGCCCTCCGCCAGATACCGTAAGTGGTCCTATAGAACCGCTTACTTGATCCGGATCCATAATATCCGGACAACAAGTCTCCAAATCACCTCGTAAAAGGGTGGTGGTATTTCACCGAGCTTTTTAAATGCATTTATAACTATATGCATGCATGCATTTACTTTAACATATAATAGAGTTAAAATGCATGACTACCCAATGCCTACATTTGGAAAATTTTTGCCATAGTCCCCTTTGAAAATAGGACTATCCACATGCACATAGGCATGTCTAGGTGGCCATTCAGTAGCACACCTGTCCCAAAGTCATATATATAATATATGCATTAAAAATCAAAATTATCAAAATCATCATGCATAAGGCCAACCTTAATACTAGGAGTATTTTGCCTTTCTACCTCGTGCTCATTGGACCTCAAATAGGACAAAAAATAGCAGAAAAAGGTGCCAATTTGACTGTCTCAAAAGTCAAATTTTTTCACATCATTATGTTTAACATGGTTTAATACTAACATTTACTATGTTGAATATTTTTTATCAAGTCATTTATGCATACATAATCACTACTATGTGTTTAGATGCATTTCGTGCGATAACTCACAATCCAACTGGATAGAAATGGAAAAATACATGCATACATTACTGTGATAGTGTAGAACACTTGTACGCGGTGATAGAATTTGCGTAAAATAGCTCAAACTCAAAGAGATCCAAGATGGCTCATGCGGTTTTCTAAGCAAAACAAGTTGAAAGTGACTTGTGAAGACCAACTCCGCAGGATTTATGATCCACTATTGTCAGTGCTCATCTCATCTGCGCAAGCAGTGTACCGCGACACCCCTATGTGGGTCTCACCCTCCGCTCGGTCCAGTTCGAGTTGTAAAGGAGTTCTTGCGGACTAGAAAGGTCAAATCGGGAATAAAAATGCCACGCGATTGAGCAAAACAACATATAATCCTGGTCTTCTCAGATGAAACTTTGAGTCTGTACATCGCCCATTGGTAGTCACCCGAACACGAGGTATACCCTGCCAATGATCTTATTTGCTGCGAATCACATACGACAATACCTTGTACAGGTCCAATGCCGCCAACTCTGGGCCATCACCCTAAAAGATCAACGTGATCCCCGACGGGGGTCGTAGATCCCCGACGGGGGTTACAACGTGAGTCCCCGACGGGGGTTACAACATAGATCCCCGGTGGGGGTTACAACACGTTCATTCGTTGACATGTCTATCAACGAAGGTCAAGCAGCCTTGACATTATTTTAGCCGATGGCAAGTAAACCCATCGAAGCATTGAGAACTAGGCGATAGTTGCGTATGTACTCATGAGTCCCCAGTAGCTCCCCGACGGGGGTTACAACGTATATCTCCGGCGGGAGTAACAACTCATGCTCAGCCGTTGACACACATATCAATGAAGGTCAAGCAACCTTGACGTCATTTCAGCCGATAGCATTTAAACCTATCAGAGCTCTAGAGCTATTTGAGGTTTTCATACCCAACTGATCATATTCCCCCAGCGGATCCCTGGCGGGGGCCACAACGCAATGCTTTGTTGATCTACACGATAGCGAAGGTCAAGCAACCTTGGCAATCTACAGAATCTCAGCCGTTGATTCACACGTCAGCCAAGGTCAAGCAGCCTTGACAGTATATCCCACAGGATTTCTCAGCCGTTGATTCACATGTCAGTGAAGTACACGTCAACGAAGGTCCGGCATCCCTGACAACATTTGCTGTTGGCAGTAAATCCAACAGAATCTTGACATGTCCTGGCAGTACTAACCAGGAAAGGTCAATGTTATCAAAGAGGATAGATGATGGAATATGTTATACACATCCTTAAAAAGATCAAGCTTTATCCACACAGATATCTTACACATAAGAGGTACATCTTCAGGATCAAGTCATAATCAAGGACACAGGAATTCGGTGATAACTCCAACATCAACATCCTAATAGATTCGACTTACACATCAAACCTAGTCAGTATTGCTAATCCCCAGTTGAAGCAATAGGATCCAAAGAATCATCCCCAAAGATGTTGGGCTACAACCCCGCATATACACGCATCATACATTATCATCATGTTGCTATCCATAGTACCATGTTTGTCTTGTTGCATTTCAAGTGTCTAGGATTCTTTATCCTACCCATGCATCGCCATGCATGAGTATGATAAAGAGGGACATCTGTAGACACTCAAAATTTTCTATACTACTATTACTAACATTGTAGGAGGACAGATTCGTCTTTTAAGAGAGAAGCCTAAAAGACGATCCAAATCCATGCTGGATACTACCGGAAGTTCAGCATCAACCCCGGATCGCAATCTGGGAGTAAAAAATCCAACCTTGGATGTAACCCCGAGGCATGCAGACACAACACCGAACACACACCGAGAAGACCGATTAATCTCTGAGATAACCCCGAGGTATCCAAATTCATCCAACCATGGAATAGCCACCAACCTTGGTGATAACCCCAAGGAATGCGCTTTGGCGATAACCCCGAAATGCTTGTTTCAAATGCGACCACCTTCAATCTCTACACTCAACAAGATACACACGTGCACCAATCCCAAGAATAACATCGGAAGACAGCACACCTCAAAGGTGACAATGAGAACCTTCAACAATTGTAGCAGTTCCAATCTCAAATAAGTCTCGAGCAATGTCTTCTTTATCACCTAATCCGTGCGATAACCCCCATGAGAGGGCAACATCGCTATCTCACCAACACGATGCCACATCACGCCTCTATGCAACGATGTCCCACAAGACTAACCAATCCCGAGTGACTATTATGCGGGTAACGGATGAAAGTCAAGCTTGAAGACCGGAGGGCATCGTCCCATCTTCAATGACTTCGTACAAACTCTAATCCCATGCCATCGTATAACTCTCAACAACGGCGATCCAAAATAGGTCCTGTATACCCCAAACGGATGCCTGGATTGCACTTCTGAAAGTCCGAGTGGACATTACAGTGCCTAAGTGCAGGTACTTCGAGACGACCCGACCCGACAAACCCAGGCTCACCCGGGTTGCCTCTCTGCACAATCATGGCTCAATCAGCAGTACACTGCTGCTAAAATGCCTATAAATAGAGGGCTTGGGGTGCTGATTTTCCAAGAGAAAAAGGCGAGGAAGCCCTGCCCAATTTGCTCTACACTCACTCCATGTAGTGTACTTTCCCCTTTTAAACACCTGTGAGCTCATATATAGCCCTTTTGTACCTACAAGAGTCAGTGTTTACCCACTCTAAAGATATAGAAGCCTTCTTTATCGCTTAGTCAGTTTTCTCACACATTTTAGAGTCTTTCTCTTCATCTTTGCACACACCCTTCTACACGTTGAGAGTCGTGTTACTTGCTTTTGCCCGGACTTTGGTCTGTGGTTTATATTGACTAACATTATCGAGTTATGCCTCAATTGAGCCTAGACTTGATGCCTGAGCGTTTATTTGCTTTAATATATATATATATATATATATATATATATATATATATTTATATATATATATATAATCGTGTGTCAAACTTTGTTTGTTCGATGAGCCTAGACTTGATTCCTGAGCGCTTATTTGCTTTAATATATATATATATATATATATATATATATATATATATCAACTGTGTGTCGATTTGTTCGATGAGCCTAGACTTGATGCATATATATATATATATATATATATATATATATATATATATATATATATATATATATATATATATATGGTGGGACTACTGCTTGTCGATGAGCCTCGATTTTATATCCGCATGCGTTTATTCGCTATATATATATATATTTATATATATATGAACTCGGACTACTTTATATCCTGAGCTCTAATTTCATATCCTATATATTTATTCACTTATATATATATATATATATATATATATATATATATATATATATACTTATATATATGAACTTTGGTCGGACTCTGTTCGATGAGCCTGAATTTTACATCCGGTGCGTTTATTGCTTTTATATACATATATATATAAATATTATGTCCCACCTAGAGTTTACTTCGTGGTGGTTGATCGCTTACGCCTTTATTTACATTTCGTCCTCGCTTGAGTTTACTTCGTGGCGCTTGATCGTATTATAGCTTTATTTACATTCATCTCCTCTTTGAGTTTCCTTCGTGGCGGTTGACCGTATTTACAGCTTTATTTACGTTTCGTCCCGCCTGGAGTTTCCTCCGTGGCGGTTAATAGCTTTTAACAACTTTATTTATATTTCTGATCCCCCATGGAGGTGCTTCGTGGTTGGTGATCCTGTCTGTATATATATATTTACAATTTTTATATATATACCTGCTTACTGCTTTCATATAAATTGCAGTATTTTGTGAGCCTAGTAATTATGTGATCACAGATTCATCCCATTGAATCTAGATTTGGTTCCCGTGATGGATATTTTCAGCTGTAAGCAGCTTGTAAATTATTCTGCGGTGTCTGAACTTCCTTAGATGGTTTCCATACCCATGAGGAAGTCAACATTATTTTGTACATTATTTTCGTACGGATGCTTCGCATCTGTCAAATAAAATCAATCAAGCCGCACACTTAATAAAATGGAAGTACAAAATGTCTCAATTACTATTGAGCATCAGGGTTTGAAAAACCTTTTTTATAAAACATCATTGCCATATCTTGCTAAAAATTGAATTTTTACATAAATTCAAACCCTGTGTATATAGGTGCGAACGAGGCCTCGCACTACTTCCAAATAACAGCACATTGACCCCCCCACACACACATTCAGATAATAGTTTCTTGAAAAGAGGCGGTCACCGTGGTAACACGGATGTCTGGGTGCTTAACACCTTCCCCATATAACCAAGTCCCCTGACCCTAAATGAATCTCGGTTTCACCGACCAGCTTTAGCAAGTGTCACATCACCGGCTCAATGTGCAAACCTTTTCTCGGTTGTGTTGGTACAACCATTTAAAAACCAATCAAGCGACTCTTAATAAATCCATCGTCGACATTATACATGTTTGACCTTTTCACTTGTTTTTTCAAACAAATCTCACCTAAAATGAGAACACCAAAGAACAAGTAACGGAAAGGGACATCCAAAAATCCTGACGTCGACAGTCAGGATACAAGCTCGTTACAAAACCACCAGAAAAAAGAATCAAATCTGTCAGATCTGAGCCGTTCAAAAGGCTGTCAGACGCTGATCTTACACTTTCTGGGTTACCTAGAAAGTTCATGGTCATGCCCGGTCAATGGGTTTTGACCATGAATAACTACAAATCTAGACATCCCATGAGACTAATTCCACTTCCATATTAAAGATTACATATATACTAGGCTACCTATAACAACTTTAAAACAACAAATATCATAAACGAGCAAGGATCTGTAGCCACTGACATTGCTTGTCAGACCAATAAAAATTCTCAAGAACAGATTTTGAAAAACATAGTTTTTACCCACTTTGATGCTATGGAATCATGATAGATCATCATAGATCTTGATAAAACATCCATTAGCAAGATTCTAAACACTTAAACACAAAATTATCTAAGCATACAAGATCAAATATTAATTTAGGGTTATACCTCTCTTGTTCAAATCTTGACCTTGATCTTCCTAATCTGATATTGGTTGGTCTAGGGCTGTATTTAGGACCGATCTACTTGCTATTTTCGGATGTCTTGGTGAGAAAGAGAGTAGGCGAGAGCTTGGGGGATAAATGACCAAGTTTTATGATTTTCTCTCTCTTGAATCTATATATATTACTTTCCATATTGCTAGATCTGATTATTTCGGCTGTTTTGATAGAGATTTGTACTCACAAAGTCAATGTAGTTTCTCACGTACTAAAGTTGCTAGCATTTTTACAAGTTATCAATTAAAGAAAATGAAAAAGGGCATTTTGGTCTTTAGCAAAATAAATTTAATGACATTCTTGACAATTGCACAAACCCTTAGGGTTTAACCCTAAGGTTCTAACCCTTAGGTTTTACAACATCCAATTCTAGAATTTTCTAATTAGGGTTTAAAAATAGAAAATTAAAACTTTTGAAAATGTAATTAGGGTTTTAATTAGAAATTAATATTTCTAAAGTATAATTAGGGTTTCCTAATTATATTAACACATAATAATCACTTTAGGCTTGCTAATTAGGATTAGGGTTTCCTAATTAGGGTTTTAATTAGAAAAATAAAATTTCTAAATTATAATTAGGGTTTGTAAAATAGAAACTAAGATAACTAAAATATAATTAGGGTTTTCTAATCATATTAAAGTTTAATAAACACATTAGGCTTGTCAATTAAGATTAGGGTTTCCTAATTAGGGTTTAGGATTCTCGAATTTAAAATTAGAGTTTTTCGGCGTACAATTAAGGGTTTTAACTGTACAATTAGTTTTCTAAATCTGAGATTAGGGTTTCTAATCTCTTATTAGTGTTTATTAATTTTAAACCTTATCCGATCAATCGTTGATCAAAAATTCTATACAGTACAAACACATACTGTGACACCCCCAAAATAGGTCTACATCCCCCCCATTACGAGTTGTCAATACACTGCATGAAACAACTACAACTTTATTATTACAATAGTAAAAGCTGTGAGTTTAAATACGATATTGCCATCTAGACAATATCCACATACAAATAAATCCTCATCATAATTATTGATACATTATTTTACAACAATGGTGAGGACTACTAAATAACTCTCCTAGAACTTTCATTCCATACCCCCCTACTCGTACTTGCTATATTCTCGCCTCCTGAGAAGAAAAATGGAACAAAAAGGAAAATGGTGAGCTCGACTAGCCCAGTAAAGAATATTATGACTAAGATAATATACAACAAAATTATCGTTAGTCTTCAACAGGAAAAATATAATAGAATACAATAGACAACAAGTTTTAAATCAATATTCGCATGAGCGAAATAATAATTCATTAGAAGAGTTAAGTAGAGAATGCAAACTACCATCTTCTATGTATGAATTTTAAAGTTCATCGCTCTATTTTTTTATCCTGTAACATCAATCAATATATATCCGGGATCAAATATTCATCTTTGCACTACGAGCCAAGGACATTCACCATTGGTCATGTTCATCTAAACACTGCTCATCTTTGCACTACTGGACCAAAGATATTCATCGAAATCATTCATCTTTTGCACTACGGGCCAAAGATATTCATCAAATCATTCATCTTTGCACTACGAATAAAAGATATTCAATAATATCATCATTTAAGACCGAGGATGATGAAAATATTTTTTTTTAAGAAACGAATCCAATTGAATCAAAATGACAAGGATTAAGGATTAAGGATTAGAGTACTTTGTTTTATCCACGTCCAAAAATACCTCAAAAATAATCATAGTGGTGTAAAATTCAAGAATGATCAAAACATGGATACAATCAAAGCTAGTATCCGTAATAGATATTTTGGACGAAAAGGAAAATTTTTATTTTTCGATGAATAAAGGTCGTATTCGTGAATAATAGTCTCAGATATCGTGAATAAAGTCTTGATATCGTGAATAGTAACTCCAGACACCAAAAGTTCCAAATTTGATAAAAACTTTAGATCAATATTTCAAAGATAATGATATTGAAGAAATAATATCATTACGAAAAAATAATATCCCTTACCTCGAAAGATCGGTTATTTAAGCTGGAATCTTGGATATAGGCTATATCTTGAACTTTCACCGTATAGCAATACTCAAAGTATACTCAAAATACTCACAAGAATACGCTCGATAATATAGAGAGAAAACTTGATTTTACGGGTGTGATTTTCAATTCTAACCTAAGCACTATTTATAGGAAATTGCTTAGAACACCAAAGCGTAAAAATTTAATAAAATATTAATATTTATAAAAATATTATACGTATTCTTTGAAATCTGAATCTCAGCAATTCACACATGCCAACCTTCTAGAAGAAAATAAAAAAAACGTTTTTCTAATTTAAAATAATTTAAACTTCTAAAAATCAATTATTTCGGAGCTTCAGAACTTCAATAATTCATAATAAATAGCCCTTTTGTCAGAAAATTCGAATCTTGAGAGTTTTTATAGGAAATTCAATTCTCTACAACTTTACAGAAGAAAGTTTTTCCAAATTCCAAACAGAAATTGACCGAAATCCACAAACGGGTGATTTTAGAGTCTATAATCAAATTTCAGTCAATAAATGGGGTCCACCGACATGTTTAACATGTTTTAAACATTTATTGCAACAAAATACTCTTCCTCCTCGTATACTCATATATCCCACATTCGTTGTAAAAATATCACCATTATTATATTATTAAAATATAATATTATATATATTTAAATGAATTATTTTATCAAGAAAAAGATAAAATTTCAATTTTCAACAATTGTCACTTTAAAATTTTCTCCATCTATAACCACATAAAATCAATATTTTCCTCATCATATGAATCAATAATTAATTATTCACAAATAATATTACGTAATCACAATATTGACAACCGGCGGGTTCAGGAAAGGGGGCTTTCCAATAAGAATTTCTCTCTTCTTGGCGGCGCAATTAGGTGACCAAACCTCTCCTTAGATGTAACTTTCTAGACATTGCCAATAATGTTATCTAATAATATTATTCAGATAATATGAATTATTGCTTCGATAATGAAAATCTTTGTGTAATGACAATTATTGAAACAACGGTAGATAAAATATCAACGCAACAATTATTGAACCAATAAAATATTGAACAATAATTATCATAACCATTATTGAGTAGTGCCTTCTTACGTAAGATTCAATAATTGGTGCAATACTGCAGTCTACTGCGTCATGCAACAACGCGTACATCGTGTTTTAACCACCGGGTATTCCAATAGTGTAAATTCAGAATAACTTCACGCCTGTTATTTTAAACAACTTATATTTGTCGTTTTCTTCCTCCAATCGCTTTTTATTATGGGGCCCACACACATCGCTACCGTCGCATTTAATATTCCCCGAAGCGATCTGAATATTCCACGACCAAACGAATATTCCCAAACAACAATGAATATTTTATAACCACTTGCTTATTTTGAAATATTTGCGTATTTTACCCATAACTATCCACATTAATCACATCAACCCTTACTATTTCAAAATAATAATTAGAGGAAATTAAATTTCATTTATTAATTATTTGGGGTCTTACAACCTCCCTCCTTATGAAATTTCGTCCCTCGAAATTGACATACGATACTGTGTTTCAAAAGATGAGGATACCTCGCTTTCATTTCCGCTTCCAACTCCCGTGTCATTTCCTCTATAGCATGGTTTCTCCACAAGACTTTAACTTGTGGTATGACCTTCGTCGTAGGACATGCTCCTTCCTATCCAAGATCTTGACAGTACTTCCTCATACGTTAAGTCTTCTATATCTCGTCCTGGTTCTAACTCAATAACGTGATTTAGGTCTTTCACATATTTACTGAAATACAGATATGTGTAACACATTATGAATCTGAGACATACTTGGAGGTAACGCGAGTCTATAGGCTACATTTCCTACTCGGTCAAGAATTTGAAATGGACCAATAAATCGTGGATTGAGCTTTCCTCTCTTCCCAAATCTTGTAACTCCTTCCATGGAGCAACTCGCAACAATACATGATCCCCTATACTAAATTCCACGTCCTTTCGATGAAGATCCGCGCATAACTCTTTTGTCGATCTTGTGCCGTTTGTATCGTTGTCGAATCATTTGGATCTTTTCGGTGAGTCATACGTATTTAACTTCCGGGTCCCAACAATGTTGCTTCACCCACCTCATCCCAACATATTGGAGAGCGACACTTTTCGTCCATATAATGCTTCAATGGGGCCAAACCTATACTTGCTCGATAATCTTGTTGTTGTAGGAGAATTCCACCAATGGTAAATACTTATCCCAACCGCCCTTGAAGTCTAGGACACGAGTCTTAATAAATCTTCAAGAGTTTGAATAGTCCTCTCGATTGTCCGTCTGCTTTGAGGATGGTATGCCGAATCGAATCTTAAATCCGTACCCATAGCTTTTTGCAAGCTAACCCAAAATCTTGAAGTGAATCTTGGGTCACGATCCGAAACTATGGATACTGGCATGCCATGCAATCTCACAATCTCATTTACGTACATTTGAGCAAGACGTTCAAGGAATAAGTCTCCGTGATCGGTAAGAAATGAGCGGACTTGGTTAATCTATCAACAATAACCCAAATAGCATTTATGCCTTGAGAAACCGTGGGAAGTCCCGTAACGAAATCCATGGTATTGTGTTCCCACTTCCATTTCGGAATCTCAAGTGGTTGCAATGGTCCCTTAGGCACTTGATGCTCCGCCTTTACACGTTGACAAGTTAAACATGTTGAGATAAACTTTGCAATCTCTCTCTTCATATTGTTCCACCAAAATGTATGTCAAGATCACGGTACATTTTAGTACTTCCGGATGGATTGCAAATGGTGTATTGTGTGCCTCCATCATAATCTTGTACTTCAAATCGAATCGTTAGGAACACAAAGTCCGGAGTGGACTCAAGTATTCCTTCTTCATCAATTCTCGCCCTAATAGCTCCTTCTTGTACTTTCTTCTTCATATGCATCATTTCGGGTTGGTGGCTTGAGCAACCTTAACTTTTTCTATTAAAGTTGGCTCTGTCGTATACTTGACATCGTCCGCACTCGTTCGTTCTCGCATATGATCTTCTACTCAACGCGTCACCTACCACGTTCGCTTTTCGAGTGATGGTATTGAATAGTGTGGTCGTAGTCTTTCAATAGCTCGAGCCAACGTCATTGCCAGTATGTTAAGTTCTTTTGGACCAAGAAATATTTAAGGCTTTTATGGTCCGAATATATCTCCACTTTCTCTCCATATAGATAGTGCCTCCAGATCTTTAAGCGCAAACGATCTTATGACTCTAGATCATGAGTAGGATAATTTCTCTCATATTCTTTAAGTTGTCATGAGGCATAGGCTATGACTTTCCCACGCTGCATGAGAACACATCCTAACCTTTGCCCAAGCATCATTGTAGATAACAAATCCATCCGAACCAGATGGTATTGTTAGAACAGTCCAAAATAAGTCTCCTTTTAAGCTCTTGGAAACTCTTCTCGCACTCTTCGCCCAAACGAATTTTGTATCCTTCCGAGTTAGATGAGTTAGCTGAGTGGCGATTCGAGAAAACCTTCCACGAATCTCCGATAATAACCAATAAGCCCAAAAGCTACGTACTTGATCCACCGACTTGGTTGCTCTAACTTTGTATTGCTTCAATCTTCACGCCGTCAACAGATACTCCATGTTTTGACACCACATGCCCAAGAAATGCTACTTCCTCAAGCCGAAACTCGCATTTCTTTAACTTGGCATAAAGCTTGTTTTCACGAAGCCTTTGGAGTACCAACTTCAAATGTGCTCATGATCTTCACGGCTTTTGGAATATATGAGGATGTCATCAATAAAGACAACAACGAATGATCCAAATACTCTTTGAATACTCGGTTCATCATATCCATGAAAGCAGCAGAGCATTAGTCAATCCGAAAGACATAACTAAGAATTCATAATGCCCGCATCGAGTTCTAAAGGCGTCGTTGGAATATCCTTAGTTCTAATCTTGGTGATGATATCCGAATCGAAAGATCGATTTTTGAAAAGAATTGTGCTCCTTGCAATCGGGTCAAACAAGTCATCAATACGAGGTAGAGATACCTATTCTTGATAGTGACATGGTTCAATTCCCCGATAGTCAATACAAAGTCGCATACTCCCGCTCTTTCTTCTTTACAAATAAAACAGGGAGCACCCCAAGGAGATGTACTAGGGGCGAATGAAACCAATGTCCAACAACTCCTCAGAGTTGGACCTTTAACTCCTGAAGTTCAATAGGAGCCATTCGATATGGGGTTTTAGAAATGGGCTTTGTACCGTGTTCAAGGTCAATAAAGAATTCAACTTCACGTTCTGGGGGTAGACCGGGAAGTTCTTCAGGAAATACGTCAGGAAAGTTAATAACAACAGGAATATTATTCAATTTTGACGTGTCTTTATTCAAATCCATAACATGGGCTAAGAAAGCTTGACATCCATTTTTTAATAAACGAATAGCTTTATGATTAGATATGACAGTGATTGATTTTAATGGTTTAGTTGCTTGAATTCGAACAACAGGTTGTTTAGGAATATGAAAGCTAACAACCTTACGAAAAAATTCAATTTTGGCATGATGAGTAGTTAACCAATCAATCCCTAAAATCACATCAAAAGCAAGTATCTTTAAAGAGATAAGGTCAACAGTAAGATAAGGGTGCCAACATGGATTAGACAAGATTTATAAACAAATGGATGTGATGAAAGTTTCTCTAACGGAGTTTCCACAGATAGGTCAAAGTCTAATTTCTCCTGAGTCAAGTTTAAACGTTGAGCACAAGCGGGAGAGATAAATGAATGGGTATGCCCAGTATCTAGTAAAGTATAAACTTCACAAGAATTTATAAATAGCTTACCCGTGATCACCTCGTTTGGGTTCCTCGTATTTTGACCATCACACAACAAACGCTCTTCCGTGAACCGTTGACTTTGACTTTTCTCGGGATGATCTTTTGAGTCACCGTCCTCATTGAACTAGGTTTTTGCTGCTGCAATCTCGAAAGCGATATGTCCTTCCTTTCCACAATTATAGCATACCGGCTGCTTGTGGGCGGTTTGACCGATATGTCCCTCTTTCCCCAGATTTTATAGCATATGACCGGTGGTCGTTCTCCTCCCTTGGAACCATTCTTGTTTGGCTTGCAATCGTCGCCTTTCACATGGTGGTTGTTGAATCTCCTCTTTTTAAAATCTCCTCCCGACTCGCTTCTCCTATTTTCATGGCCATGATTACCACTAGAGTGGTTACCATTTTGTCCGCCTCTTTTCTTTCTCCACCGATTATTGTTATTTTGTTGATCGCTATCTCCGGTATGATCCTCGATTGTGGTACCTCGGTTGGCCGTACTCGTTATCTCGCTTCTAACAATTGAGCCCCATTAACAACATCCTGAATAGAGAAAATTTATGAGAGATGAGATATCGGCGTATGTCGGGTTTCAAACCTCTCGTAAACATCCGCGTCATCGTTCCTCATTCTCCACCAAATGAGGTGCAAACTCGGATAACTCGCAAACTTCGCCTCGTCTTTGAGACACCGCCATGTTGTTCTCGCTCGGTCTAATAAACTCCACTTCCTTCATATGACTTAACACTTTCGGGAAAGTATTTGTCATTAAATAGTTTCAAACGCCTCCCAAGACATGCCGAAAAGTGCGGATGGATACGCTTTCACAGACTCCCACCAATGAGTCCGCCACGGAACATAAAGGTGGCGAATGGAACCTTCGTTCTTCTCTGTGCATCCCAAGACATCGAATATCTTGGTAATTTGCTTGAACCATGTTTACGCCATGATCGGATCTGCTTTCCCTTAAATTCGTGGTCCCAACTCTTTGAACCGCTTGCATTTGTGACAACCCGTGAATTGCTATCATTTCCTCCTATGTTTTGAACACGAGTCTCCTCGTGCGATTTTGCATGAACTGCAAAAAGCTTCTAAATATCCCCTCGTTCATCATCTCGCTTTCAATGGTGTTGTTCACAGAGGAACATTGCCACTGCTGTGCACGTTCTCTCTCCGTTGGTGAGTACAGCGCGTCTCCACTGGTCTCATTTCCATTGTTAATATTCTCGATCGACATTCTCAAATCTTCGCCATAAAACAAGGGTTAATTAAGGAAATCAATATATCACATAATATCCCTATATATCGACCAACTATCAAATAAGCTTAGGTAGGACACACTAGCGAAGGATTTACTCGTCTCTCCCCTCCTAGTTCTATTCCCCGATCTCCGCCAGAGATCATATCCCTAAGCTCTGATACCAACTGTGACACCCCCAAAATAGGTCTACATCCCCATTCCGAGTTGTCAATACACTGCATGCAAAACAACTACAACTTTATTATTACAATAGTAAACTGTGAGTTTAAATACAGATATTGCCATCTAGACAATATCCACATACAAATAAATCCTCATCATAATTATTGATACATTATTTTACAACAATGGTGAGGACTACTAAATAACTCTCCCTAGAACTTTCATTCCATACCCCGACTCGTACTTGCTATATTCTCGCCTCCTGAGAAGAAAAATGGAACAAAAAGGAAAAGGGTGAGCTCGACTAGCCCAGTAAAGAATATTATGACTAAGATAATATACAACAAAATTATCGTTAGTCTTCAACAGGGAAAAATATAATAGAATACAATAGACAACAAGTTTTAAATCAATATTCGCAATGGAAATAATAATTCATTAGAAGAGTTAAGTAGAGAATGCAAACTACCATCTTCTATGTATGAATTTTAAAGTTCATCGTCTATTTTTTTTTTATCCCTGTAACATCAATCAATATATATCTGGGATCAAATATTCATCTTTGCACTACAGGCCAAGGACATTCACCAGTTGGTCATGTTCATCTAAACACCTGTTCATCTTTGCACTACGGACCAAAGATATTCATCAGAAATCATTCATCTTTGCACTACGGGCCAAAGATATTCATCGAAAATCATTCATCTTTGCACTACAGGCCAAAGATATTCAATAATATCATCATTTAAGACTGAGGATGATGAAAAATATTTTTTTTTTTTTAAAGAAACGAATCCAGTGAATCAAAATGACAAGGATTAAGGATTAAGGATTCGTACTTTGTTTTATCCACGTCCAAAAATACCTCAAAAATAATCATAGTGGTGTAAAATTCAAGAATGATCAAAACATGGATACAATCAAAGCTAGTATCCAGAATAGATATTTTGGACGAAAAGGAAAATTTTTATTTTTCGATGAATAGTGTCGATTCGTGAATAATATCAGATACGTGAATAGTCTCAGTATCGTGAATAGTAACTCCGACACCAAAAGTTCCAAATTTGATAAAAACTTCAGATCAATATTTCAGCATAATGATATTGAAGAAATAATATCATTACGAAAAAAAAAATAATATCCCTTACCTCGAAAGATCAGTACTTCTAACTGGAATACTGGATATAGGCTATATCTTGAACTTTCACCGTATAGCAATACTCAAAGTATACTCAAAATACTCACAAGAATACGCTCGATAATATAGAGAGAGAAAACTTCAGTTTCTGGTGTGATTTTCAATTCTAACCTAAGCACCTATTTATAGAAATCGCTTAGAACACCAAAGCGAAAATTTAATAAAATATTAATATTTATAAAATATTATACGTATTCTTTGAAATCTGAATCTCAGCAATTCACACATGCCAACCTTCTAGAAGAAAATAAAAAAAACGTTTTTCTAATTTAAAATAATTTAAACTTCCAAAAATCAATTATTTCGGAGCTTCAGAACTTCAATAATTCATAATAAATAGCCCTTTTGTCAGAAAATTCGAATCTCATGAGTTTTTATAGGAAATTCAATTCTCTACAACTTTGCAGAAGAAAGTTTTTCCAAATTCCAAACAGAAATTGACCGAAATCCACAAACGGGTGATTTTAGAGTCTATAATCAAATTTCAGTCAATAAATGGGGTCCACCGACATGTTTAACATGTTTTAAACATTTATTGCAACAAAAATACTCTTCCTCCTCGTATACTCATATATCCCACATTCGTTGTAAAAATATCACCATTATTATATTATTAAAATATAATATTATATATATTTAAATGAATTATTTTATCGTAAAAGATAAAATTTCAATTTTCAACAATTGTCACATTAAAATTTTCTCCATCTATAACCACATAAAATCAATATTTTCCTCATCATATGAATCAATAATTAATTATTCACAAATAATATTACGAGAATCACAATATTGACAACCAGTGCGGTTCCTGTGAAAGAGGGGCTTTCCAATAAGAATTTCTCCTTCTTGGCGCCAAGAATTAGGTGACCAAACCTCTCCTTAGATGTAACTTTCTAGACATTGCCAATAATGTTATCTAATAATATTATTCGGATAATATGAATTATTGCTTCGATAATGAAAAATACCGTGTAATGACAATTATTGAAACAACAAAGAAGATAAAATATCAACGCAACAATTATTGAACCAATAAAATATTGAATAATAATTATCAGTAACCATTATTGAGTAGTGCCTTCTTACGTAAGATTCAATAATTGGTGCAATACTGCAGTAGCTACTGCGCAACAACGCGTATTCATCGTGTTTTAACCAATAAGGGTATTCCAATAGTGTAAATTCAGAATAACTACTGCCAGCTTATTTTTAAACAACTTATATTTGTCGCTTTTCTTCCTCAATCGCTTTTTAGTTATGGGGCCCACACATGGTCACTACCGTCATTTAATATTCCCGACAAGATTGAATATTCCACGACCAAACGAATATTCCCAAACAACAATGAATATTTTATAACCACTTGCTTATTTTGAAATATTTGCGTATTTTACCCATAACTATCCACATTAATCACATCAACCCTTACTATTTCAAAATAATAATTAGAGGAAATTAAATTTCATTTATTAATTATTTGGGGTCTTACAACCTCCCTCCTTATGAAATTTCGTCCTCGAAATTGACATACGTACTGAGTGTTTCAAAAGATGAGGATACCTCGCTTTCATTTCCGTTTCCAACTCCCGTGTCATTTCCTCTATAGCATGGTTTCTCCACAAGACTTTAACTTGTGGTATGACCTTCGTCGTGAGGACATGCTCCTTCCTATCCAAGATCTTGACAGTACTTCCTCATACGTTAAGTCTTCTGCTATCTCTCGTCCTGGGTTTCTAACTCAATAACGTGATTTAGGTCTTTCACATATTTATTTAAGTACGATATATGTAACAACATATTATGAATCTGAGACATACTTGGAGGTAACGCGAGTCTATAGGCTACATTTCCTACTTTGGTCAAGAATTTGAAATGGACCAATAAATCGTGGATTGAGCTTTCCTCTCTTCCCAAATCTTGTAACTCCCTTCCATGGAGCAACTCATGACAATACATGATCCCCATACTAAATTCCACGTCCTTTCGATGAAGATCCGCATAACTCTTTTGTCGATCTTGTGCCGCTTTGTATCGTTGTCGAATCATTTGGATCTTTTCGGTGAGTCATCATACGTACTAACTCGGGTCCCAACAATGTTGTTGCTTCACCCACCTCATCCCAACATATTGGAGAGCGACACTTTCGTCCATATAATGCTTGAATGGGGCCAAACCTATACTTGCCTCGATAATCTGTTGTTGTAGGAGAATTCCACCAATGGTAAATACTTATCCCAACCGCCTTTGAAGTCTAGGACACGTAGTCTTAATAAATCTTCAAGAGTTTGAATAGTCCTCTCTCGATTGTCCGTCCGCTTTGAGGATGGTATGCGAATCGAATCTTAACTCCATTACCCATAGCTTTTTGCAAGCTAACCCAAAATCTTGAAGTGAATCTTGGGTCACGATCCGAAACTATGGATACCGGCATGCCATGCAATCTCACAATCTCATTTACGTACATTTGAGCAAGACGCGTTCAAGGGAATAATTCTCCGTGACGGTAAGAAATGAGCGGACTTGGTTAATCTATCAACAATAACCCAAATAGCATTTATGCCTTGAGAAACCGTGGGAAGTCCCGTGAACGAAATCCATGGTATTGTGTTCCCACTTCCATTTCGGAATCTCAAGTGGTTGCAATGGTCCCTTAGGCACTTGATGCTCCGCCTTTACACGTTGACAAGTTAAACATGTTGAGATAAACTTTGCAATCTCTCTCTTCATATTGTTCCACCAAAATGTGTATGTCAAGATCACGGTACATTTTAGTACTTCCGGATGGATTGCAAATGGTGTATTGTGTGCCTCCATCATAATCTTGTACTTCAAATCGTAATCGTTAGGAACACAAAGTCCGGAGTGGACTCAAGTATTCCTTCTTCATCAATTCTCGCCCCTAATAGCTCCTTCTTGTACTTTCTTCTTCATATGCATCACTCCGGCCTGGGGGGCTTGAGCAACCTTAACTTTTTCTATTAAAGTTGGCTCTGTCGCATTATACTTGACATCGCCGCACTTTTCGTTCCTGCATATGATCTTCTACTCAACGCGTCAGCTACCACGTTCGCTTTTCCAGGATGGTATTGAATAGTGTGGTCGTAGTCTTTCAATAGCTCGAGCCAATGTCATTTCATTTAGCGTGTTAAGTTCTTTTTGAGTGAAGAAATATTTAAGGCTTTTATGGTCTGAATATATCTCCACTTTCTCTCCATATAGATAGTGCCTCCAGATCTTTAGCGCGAAAACGACTGCTGCCAACTCTAGATCATGAGTAGGATAATTTCTCTCATATTCTTTAAGTTGTCGCGAGGCATAGGCTATGACTTTCCCACGTTGCATGAGAACACATCCTAACCCTTTTCCTGAAGCATCGCTGTAGATAACAAATCCATCCGAACCAGATGGTATTGTTAGAACAGGTGCCGAAATAAGTCTCCTTTTAAGCTCTTGGAAACTCTTCTCGCACTCTTCGCTCCAAACGAATTTTGTATCCTTCCGAGTTAGATGAGTTAACGGAGTAGCGATTCGAGAAAACCCTTCCACGAATCTCCGATAATAACCAAATTTAAGCCCAAAAAGCTACGTACTTGATCACCGACTTTTGCTGGTTCTCTAACTTTGTATTGCTTCAATCTTGGCGGGTCAACAGATACTCCATGTTTTGACACCACATGCCCAAGAAATGCTACTTCCTCAAGCGAACTCGCATTTCTTTAACTTGGCATAAAGCTTGTTTTCACGAAGCCTTTGGAGTACCAAATTTTCAAATGGTGCTCATGATCTTCACGGCTTTTGGAATATATGAGGATGTCATCAATAAAGACAACAACGAATCGATCCAAATACTCTTTGAATACTCGGTTCATCATATCCATGAAAGCAGCAGGAGCATTAGTCAATCCGAAAGACATAACTAAGAATTCATAATGCCCGTCATCGAGTTTAAAAGGCGTTCGTTGGAATATCCTTAGTTCTAATCTTCAAATTTGATGATATCCGTAAAGAAGATCGATTTTTGAAAAGAATTGTGCTCCTTGCAATCGGGTCAAACAAGTCATCAATACGAGGTAGAGGATACCTATTCTTGATAGTGACATGGTTCAATTCCCGATAGTCAATACAAAGTCGCATACTCCCGTCTTTCTTCTTTACAAATAAAACAGAGCACCCCAAGGAGATGTACTAGGGGCCGAATGAAACCAATGTCCAACAACTCCTCGTAGTTGGACCTTTAACTCTGAAGTTCAATAGAGCCATTCGATATGGGGTTTTAGAAATGGGCTTTGTACGGGTTCAAGGTCAATAAAGAATTCAACTTCACGTTCGGGGTGGACCGGAAGTTCTTCGTGAAATACGTCAGGAAAGTTAATAACAACAGGAATATTATTCAATTTTGACGTGTCTTTATTCAAATCCATAACATGGGCTAAGAAAGCTTGACATCCATTTTTTAATAAACGAATAGCTTTATGATTAGATATGACAGTGATTGATTTTAATGGTTTAGTTGCTTGAATTCGAACAACAGGTTGTTTAGGAATATGAAAGCTAACAACCTTACTTAAAAAAAATCAATTTTGGCATGATGAGTAGTTAACCAATCAATCCCTAAAATCACATCAAAAGCAAGTATCTTTAAAGAGATAAGGTCAATGTGTAAGATAAGGGTGCCAACATGGATTAGACAAGATTTATAAACAGTGGATGTGATGAAAGTTTCTCCTAACGGAGTTTCCACAGATAGGTCAAAGTCTAATTTCTCCGGAGTCAAGTTTAAACGTTGAGCACAAGCAGGAGAGATAAATGAATGGGTAGCACCGGTATCTAGTAAAGTATAAACTTCACAAGAATTTATAAATAGCTTACCCGTGATCACCTCGTTTGGGTTCCTCGTATTTTGACCGATCCACAACAAACGCTCTTCCGAGAACCGCTTGACTTTGACTTTTTCTCGGGATGTCTTTTGAGTCACCGTCCCCATTGAACTAGGTTTTGCTACTGCAATCTCGAAAGCGATATGTCCTTCCTTTCCACAATTATAGCATACCGAACTGCTTGGGGCGCTTTGACCGATATGTCCCTCTTTCCCGCATTTATAGCATATGACCGGTGGTCGTTCTCCTCCTTGGAACCAGATTCTTTCTTTGTAATCGTCGTCTTCACATGGTGGTTGTTGAATCTCCTCTTTTAAAATCTCCTCCCGACTCGCTTCTCCTATTTTCATGGCCATGATTACCACTAGAGTGGTTACCATTTTGTCCGCTCTTTTTCTTTCTCCACCGATTATTGTTATTTTGTTGATCGCTATCTCGGTATGATCCTGATTGTGGTACCTCGGTTGGCCGTACTTCGTTATCTCGCTCTAACAATTGAGCCCTCATTAACAACATCCGAATAGAGAGAAAATTTATGAGAGATGAGATACTGACGTATGCCGGGTTTCAAACCTCTCAGAAACATCCGCGTCATACGTTCCTCATTCTCCACCAAATGAGGTGCAAACCTGGATAACTCTGCAAACTTCGCCTCGTACTGAGACACCGTCATGTTGTTCTGCTCCGGTCTAATAAACTCCACTTCCTTCATATGACGAACACTTTCAGGAAAGTATTTGTCATTAAATAGTTCTCAAACGTCTCCCAAGACATCTGCCGAAAAGTACCGGATGGATGTACGCTTCACGAACTCCCACCAATGATGCCGCCACGGAACATAAAGGTGGCGAATGGAACCTTCTGTTCCTCTGTGCATCCCAAGACATCGAATATCTTGGTAATTTGCTTGACCCATGTTTCTGCCATGATCGGATCTGGCTTTCCCTTAAATTCTGGTGGTCCCAACTCTTTGAACTGCTTGGTTGTGACAACCCGTGAATTGCTATCATTTCCTCCTATGTTTTGAACACGAGTCTCCCTCGTCTGATTTTGCATGAACTGCAAAAAGCTTCTAAATATCCCCTCGCTTCATCATCCGCGTTTCGGTGGTGTTGTTCACAGGAGGAACATTGCCACCACTGTTACGCTTCTCCTCGTTGGTGAGTACAGCGCGTCTCCACGCCCTCATTTCCATTGTTAATATTCTCGATCGACATTCTCAAATCACCGCGTAAAACAAGGGTTAATTAAGGAAATCAATATATCACATAATATCCCTATATATTGACCAACTATCAAATAAGCTTAGGTAGGACACACTAGCGAAGGATTTACTCGCCTCTCCCTCCTAGTTCTATTCCCCGATCTCCGCCAGAGATCATATCCCTAAGCTCGATACCAACCGTGACACCCCCAAAATAGGTCTACATCCCCATTCCGAGTTGTCAATACACCATGCATGTAAACAACTACAACTTTATTATTACAATAGTAAAGCGTGAGTTTAAATACGAGATATTGCCATCTAGACAATATCCACATACAAATAAATCCTCATCATAATTATTGATACATTATTTTACAACAATGGTGAGGACTACTAAATAACTCTCCCTAGAACTTTCATTCCATACCCCGACTCGTACTTGCTATATTCTCGCCTCCTGAGAAGAAAAATGGAACAAAAAGGAAAAGGGTGAGCTCGACTAGCCTAGTAAAGAATATTATGACTAAGATAATATACAACAAAATTATCGTTAGTCTTCAACAGGGAAAAATATAATAGAATACAATAGACAACAAGTTTTAAATCAATATTCAGCAATGAAATAATAATTCATTAGAAGAGTTAAGTAGAGAATGCAAACTACCATCTTCTATGTATGAATTTTAAAGTTCATCGCCTATTTTTTTTTTATCCTGTAAACATCAATCAATATATATCCGGGATCAAATATTCATCTTTACACTACAAAGCCAGGACATTCACCATTGGTCATGTTCATCTAAACACTGCTCATCTTTGCACTACTGGACCAAAGATATTCATCGAAATCATTCATCTTTGCACTACGGGCCAAAGATATTCATCGAAAATCATTCATCTTTTGCACTACAGTGCCAAAGATATTCAATAATATCATCATTTAAGACCGAGGATGATGAAAATATTTTTTTTTTAAGAAACGAATCCAATGAATCAAAATGACAAGGATTAAGGATTAAGGATTCGTACTTTGTTTTATCCACGTCCAAAAATACCTCAAAAATAATCATAGTGGTGTAAAATTCAAGAATGATCAAAACATGGATACAATCAAAGCTAGTATCCGTATAGATATTTTTTGACTGAAAAGGAAAATTTTTATTTTTCGATGAATAAAGTCGTATTCGTGAATAGTACCAGATATCGTGAATAGTCTTGAGTATCACGTGAATAGTAACTCAGACACCAAAAGTTCCAAATTTGATAAAAACTTTAGATCAATATTTCAAAGATAATGATATTGAAGAAATAATATCATTACGAAAAAAATAATATCCCTTACCTCGAAAGATCAGTACTTCTAACTGGAATACTGGATATAGGCTATATCTTGAACTTTCACCGTATAGCAATACTCAAAGTATACTCAAAATACTCACAAGAATACGCTCGATAATATAGAGAGAGAAAACTTCAGCTTACGTGTGATTTTCAATTCTAACCTAAGCACCTATTTATAGGAAATTGCTTAGAACACCAAAGCAGAAAATTTAATAAAATATTAATATTTATAAAAATATTATACGTATTCTTTGAAATCTGAATCTCAGCAATTCACACATGCCAACCTTCTAGAAGAAAATAAAAAAAACGTTTTTCTAATTTAAAATAATTTAAACTTCTAAAAATCAATTATTTCGGAGCTTCAGAACTTCAATAATTCATAATAAATAGCCCTTTTGTCAGAAAATTCGAATCTCGCGAGTTTTTATAGGAAATTCAATTCTCTACAACTTTACAGAAGAAAGTTTTTCCAAATTCCAAACAGAAATTGACCGAAATCCACAAACGGGTGATTTTAGAGGCTATAATCAAATTTCAGTCAATAAATGGGGTCCACTGACATGTTTAACATGTTTTAAACATTTATTGCAACAAAAATACTCTTCCTCCTCGTATACTCATATATCCCACATTCGTTGTAAAAATATCACCATTATTATATTATTAAAATATAATATTATATATATTTAAATGAATTATTTTATCAGAAAAAGATAAAATTTCAATTTTCAACAATTGTCACATTAAAAATTTTCTCCATCTATAACCACATAAAATCAATATTTTCCTCATCATATGAATCAATAATTAATTATTCACAAATAATATTACGAATCACAATATTGACAACCAGTGCAGCTCAGGAAAGAGGGCTTTCCAATAAGAATTTCTCCTTCTTGGCGCCGCAATTAGGTGACCAAACCTCTCCTTAGATGTAACTTTCTAGACATTGCCAATAATGTTATCTAATAATATTATTCGGATAATATGAATTATTGCTTCGATAATGAAAAATCTTTGTGTAATGACAATTATTGAAACAACAAAGATATAAAATATCAACGCAACAATTATTGAACCAATAAAATACTGAACAGTAATTACTGTAACCATTATTGAGTAGTGCCTTCTTACGTAAGATTCAATAATTGGTGCAATACTGTGTCTTCTGCTACCGCAGCAACAACGCCAGACATTCGTGTTTTAACCACCGGTATTCCAATAAGGTAAATCGGTAACAACTACGCCTGATTATTTTTAAACAACTTATATTTGTCGTTTTCTTCCTCCAATCGCTTTTTGGGTTATAGGGCCACACATGGTCATTTAACAGTTGTTATCGAATATTCCCAAGCGATTTAATATTCCACGACCAAACAAATATTCCCCGACAACAATGAATATTTTATAACCACTTGCTTATTTTGAAATATTTGCGTATTTTACCCATAACTATCCACATTAATCACATCAACCCTTACTATTTCAAAATAATAATTAGAGGAAATTAAATTTCATTTATTAATTATTTGGGGTCTTACACATACATATTAATATAATTATTCTAATTATATTTTCTATCAAATCCCTATCCGTAACTAGGGTTAGGGTTTCTATTCTCCGTTAAGCACAACTCTACTCTTAATTTATTAGTCAATACCCAAATTGACTAAGTCTCACAGCTCATATCACAGATACACAACACAATAATGATAATTAATAATAATATTAATTTTAAAAAAAATTATTCGTAAAATTCGGATTATTCGAAATCCCGGGTTATCACATTCACCCCTCCTTAAAAGGATTCCGTCCTCGGAATCACCGCTTCCTTACTCCCTAAAATCTTTTAAAGTTGTATCATCAATTCATTTTATTAACACGATTTTCATTTGTGTGTCATATTCTAACCTGTGACTTGAATCTATAAAAGAAAACAATTCACATCAATATCTAACTTGTATTTCTCGCGTAATTTAATTTCTAACGGAACTCGTTACCTGTCGCCCTTTCATGGGCAGCTACTGCATTTGGAACTGTCATGCTAAAAGTGAATGTTGTTGGTCTTCTTGGCTGTGCAGGTCCTTGAATCGCAAAGGTTCCACTACCGGGTCCCTTGTTGGCACTTTTCCTATCTACATTTCTCTTCGGACAATTCCGGACCAGATGATTGGTCAACCCACACGCAAAATAACCTTGTACCTTCTTAGGATTGGGACAATTGGGTGACATGTGTCCCTCTTGACCACAGTTGTAACAGACTCCTTTTTTCTTCAAACAAACTCCTTGATGATGCTTCCCGCAAACTACACACGGCGCACCTTCTTCCTAATCTCTACTGGATTATTTCCTGAATTAATATCACCATCCCTCTTACGTTTATTAAGATCACTACCTCCACTACCACCTATCATAATATTTCCTTCAGCCTCCTTTCTTTGTTTTTGACTATTCTTCAATACAACTTCCATTTCTCCCTCAGCGATAATGGCTTTTTCTAATAAAGTTGAAAATGAATTAATTTGCAGCACATCTAACTTCTCGAGTACCAACGATTTCAATCCGTTCCTAAAACATCGTGCTTTAAGCTCCTCAGTGTCCACTCGATGTGGAGCAAATTTTGCTAACTCGTTAAACTTGACAAAATATTATGTCACTGTCATATTTTCCTGCTTCAGATTCACAAATTGTTCTTCCATATTTCTCTTTAGACCTCCCTTCCTTGGCGGCATTATCTGATAAAAATCTTACAGTAATTTTCCTTCTCTACACATATTCTTATTAATAACACAATAAGAATAATAAAAAAAAATTCTCATATAATCGCATATTTATTCAAATAGCACACAATACATTTAGTACTTAACACATAGCACTATCCCTCTTTAAATAATATCAGGATTTACAGCACAACTTTAAACAAAAGTTGTAATTCTCCATTCACACATAACTATTCCCCGTTCATCAAACTTACCACACCTAGGGGTTCAGGAACTTGCCACAATTATATGAGTGTATGAACTTATCCTAGTCAGACCTTTGGCGTCCATTCGCTGAGGAGTTCAAAACATTTCATATAATTATGAGTCATGAACTTACCATAAGTATGAGTTTTAAGAACTCAAAAATTAATCTTAATCTTTTATTTATATAAAAAATAAAGATTTCACTCATAGAATATATATATATATATATACATATGTTCTTACATCGTTCTTGATATTACAACCATTAATATCATACACTATCAAAAGATACTATCACTTAAACTTAAGCTATCTACCGTCCACTCCCTTCACCAGTCTTCTTCTTACTGGGACACTTGTTGCCTTCAGCTTAGGACAATATAGGAAAATATGTCCTTCTTGTTTAAAATTGAAGCACACGTTCTTCAACATCATGCATTCTCCCACGTGAGTCTTTCCACACTTGCTATAGACTTGCTTCTTCTTCGGGTTTGAATTTTTTAGAGTTGTCGCTGTCGTTGTCCCTCTTTATCTTATTCTTGTCTTTCTGCTGCTTGATTTTTCCTTCAGACGATACACCACCTTTAGTCTTCATCCTCTCCACCTGCGCCTTCAGCTTGTTCCGTTCTTCAGTCATTTCGCGTAATGCTCGCTCTGTCTTCCACAATTCCTCCAAGAGAAATACTTTACTTTGGAGTTCTTGGACTTCTACAGATTCTTAATCCTTCTCTCCAACTTTTGTCTTATTCTCTTTCTCCACCTTATCTTCTTTGGACTCTGCCTCCTCATCACCACTCAGATACATCTCGGGATAATCGTCATGATCGCTCCCCAGATTGATCATAGGTTCATCTTTTCCCACCTCTTCAACTAACTCGCTTTGCGCTGGCACCTCGGCTACTGGCACTGGTGCAACAGCCGCTAGCATCTCCGCACTCATTTCATCTTCTCCAGACATCCTACCATCAGTCTAATTGACTTGATTAATACTTCTCCAGTACGAACTTCTCACACTATGTGTCCACATATCTCACTATCGATATATTTCGGCAATCCCTCACTTAGTACTCTAAATGAGTATTCTAGATTTCGCTTATGGTTATAATCCTAGGGTTTTCCCCACCCCACTTAAGGTTTATAACCTACAGCTCTGCTACCAACTTGTGACGCCTTGGTCACTACAGCTTTGATACCAACCTGTGACACTCCCAAATTCGGGTTACCTGACCCCCGAGTTTGGTGCTCATGATCCACAATATAATAACATCTAACTACCCATTTATATAGAAATAGTAATACATATCACATTAACATATGTTGTTAATACATTAGTCCCAGGTCCGCTAACCTTAACATTACAAACATACCCTTTAGATAAACAAAAAGGGTTCACAAATACAACATAATAATAATATTCATAAAATTATGCTATCACTATGCCTTTGCCTTTGTTCTTCACAGCATCTCCTGCCATTTCGTTCATAGCTGAAAAGTTTTATTTAGCAAGGGTGAGCAACAAATTTGCCTCGCAAGTTAAGATATACAATGAATGTATAAGTATCAGAATAATAAATTATCTATTTTGATAGAATGACACCAAAGTTTGGGGAATATTTGAAATAGCTGAACAAATCGTTAATCAATAACAAGTCTTCTCGTATTCTAGGCAACACAATAATCTGATAATGAAAGAGTACAACGCTTTCAAAGTTTCTAAGATATTCTATTGAATAAACAAGAATCAATTCTACGCAATAACAAAGTGGAATGTTTTCCGGTTATCTTTGAAATGATCCATTGGATCTAGAACTTCTCTTCTCGGGTATCTATTAAAGATTTACTTTGATATATACGCAAGAGTATCAGATAACCATAAAGATTAAATCATACCCCTTTGCAAGTATAACAAGTGATCAGCTTTATTATACCCTATTTTATGCATAATACTTAACAGTGCGCAATGGCTGAATATACGATCTAAAATATTCCCTTTATGTAAAAGGTTGTTCTTCTCAGTCTTTGAATCAAAATTTGATTTAACAAAGAAATGCAATGATTTCAATATCTAATCACTTCTCTTCTCAAACCTATCAAGTTTAGCTTTTTCGATCTAGCCGAAACAACTAGCATTGATCTATCAATAATAACTGAATTCTCTTCTCTTCTCGTCTTGAACCTATCAAGTTCTAACAAATGTTCGTCTAACCAGAATAATTAGCTAAGACATTTCTCAATATAATTTGACAATAAACATGAATTATCTGTACTGTCAATATTAGCTTCTACAGATATGAATATCCAACAACAGTAATTCTATGAATATATATTTTTCGAATCAGTAATTCAATTTGAATTATTAAACATGCACTAACTGCGAATAATAACCAATAAATTCTTGGACGTGGTCTAATCAACAATAATTAACCGCTATAATAATTGAATAATCATAATTCAAGGCTGAGTTAGGAAACTTGCCTCTTCTGCTGATTACAGCTACACAAAATACTTATCTGCGTTCGTAAGACCTATAACCAATAATATCGGTCTCACAATTAGCACAATAATTTATAATTACGTAACACTATAATTTACAGTTAATCTATCTCCTAGACACATTACCACATAGCCACATTAGTGTTTATAACCTATATAAACACTTATCAAGTCTAACTAGTTTGGTTTGGTTGGACTTCGGTCTCATTTCGGTGTTCTGGTCACCCTATCCGATAATTAACACATTTATTGTCAATTAATCTTGGTCTCTAAGCTTCAATATTATTTTAGATAAGTCAAATATCATTTATAATATTTTTCGAAAGCTTTTAATAATTTATAAATAATTATTATAATTTATAATAATTTTTCAAACAACGAAATCATTTTTAAATGATTTAATTATCAAATAATCTTATCATTATTAATATTTAATAATATAAAAATATTAATAGCATACTTATCAAAATATTAAAGTTATTATTAATAACTTAAAATATTTTTAAATTATTAATATTCTACTTAAATGATTTTTAAAATTAATTAAAATCATTTTAAACCATCACCATTAATATTTAAATATTAATGACATTATTATCAAAATATAAAAAGTCATTAATTATAACTTAAAATATTTTTAAAATATTTTTCTCATTTTTAAATAATTTTTAATCAATAAAACCATTTTTAATTCATTTATTTAATTTAATAATTAAATAAATATAATATTATTAATATTAATTTATTAATGAAAATTCTCCAAAAATATTGAAAATTATATTTTCTAATTCAAAATATTTTCTAACACTTTATTCTTATTTAAAATAATTTTTAAATCAATAAAATCATTTTTAACTTATTTATTTAATTTAATAATTAAATAAATCTAATATCATTAATATTAAATTATTAATTAAAATTCTCTAAAAATATTAAAATTACATTTTATAACTCAAAATATTTTTAAATACTTTATTCTTATTTAAAATGATTTTTATATAAATAAAATTATTTTTCTCTAATTTATTTAATATACTAATTAAATAGCATTAATATTCAAATAATTATAATTATTAATAAAAAATATTCCAAGTAGTCAGAAAGTATTTTTCATAATTTAAAATAATTTTTAAAACCATTTTTAGTAATTTTTATAATTTATTTCTATTTTTAAGTAATTTTCGAAAAATCAAAGAATAGAAATAATTAACAACCGTCACTATAGGCCTTTAGCGACAGTAACCATCGCTGTTGGTGTTCTTGAGCCTCAAGAACACTGACAGCCGGCAGTACAAGGGGTCATGTTTGACCGGCCCTAATTCTTAGCTTAATCATGTTCTGGGTTTGTTTGAACACTGATCTGGTAGTAGGTATGTAAGACTACCATTAACAACCAACATCGTGATCCAACAACAACTTAGATGCAAGATCTGAGCTTTACAAGTTCTTGTCAGACGGTTCTGGGTTTTCCCAGAAACCCAGATAGTCCTACCAATTACCTTCATGCTCGATTTTATATACGTTCTGGTCATGTTTCTTGTGATCTAATTGTTCTAAGTTATAGCCCTTATGCCAAGGAACAACACTAAAGAAACAAATCGGTTTATCATCAACAGGATCAACATGAATCATACAGTTAAACATGGTCAAAAAATTCGTGCAACACCTTTTCTGGAATTTCCAAAAATTCAAGTCATGGCCGAATGGCCTACTTTGACCACTTACCCTGATCAATCTGCTGATTATATAAACGATATAAAGCCATACATGTACAGTACATATGTCAGGCTACAAGCTCGTTACAAAACCACCATAAAAAAGAATCAAATCATCGGGATCCGAGTAGCTTCAAAAGGTCATCAGACGCTGATCTTACACTTTCTGGGTTACCCAGAAAGTTCATGGTCATGCCCGGTCAACGGGTTTTGACCATGAATAACTAAAAATCTAGACATCCCATGAGACTGAGTCCACTTGCAGATTAAAGATTACATACCAGGCTACCTATAACAACTTTAAAACAACAAATTAATATCATAAACGAGCAAGGATCTGTGGCCACTGACATTGCTTGTCAGACCACTAAGAATGCTCAAGAACAGATTTTGAAAAACATAGTTTTTACCCACTTTGATGCTATGGATTCATGATAGATCATCATAGATCTTCATAAAACATCCATTAGCAAGATTCTAAACACTTAAACACAAAAATTATCTAAGCATACAAGATCAAATATTAATTTAGGGTTATACCTCTCTTGTTCAAATCTTGACCTTGATCTTCCTAATATGATATTGGTTGATCTAGGGCTGTATTTAGGACTGATCTACTTGCTATTTTCGGATGTCTTGGTGAGAGAGAGAGTAGGTGAGATCTTGGGGGATAAATGACCAAGTTTTGTGATTTTCTCTCTCTTGAATCTATATATATTACTTGCTATGTTGCTAGATCTGATTATTTCGGCTGTTTTGATAGAGATTTGTACTCACAAAGTCAATGTAGTTGCTCACCTACTAAAGTTGCTAGCATTTTTACAAGTTATCAATTAAAGAAAATGAAAAAGGGCATTTTGGTCTTTAGCAAAATAAATTTAATGGCATTCTTGACAATTGCACAAACCCTTAGGGTTTAACCCTAAGGTTCTAACCCTTAGGTTTTACAACATCCAATTCTAGAATTTTCTAATTAGGGTTTAAAAATAGAAAATTAAAAGTTTTGAAAATGTAATTAGGGTTTTAAATAGAAATTAATATTTCTAAAGTATAATTAGGGTTTCCTAATTATATTAACACATAATAATCACTTTAGGCTTGCTAATTAGGATTAGGGTTTCCTAATTAAGGTTTTAATTAGAAAAATAAAATTTCTAAATTACAATTAGGGTATGTAAAATAGAAATTAAGATAACTAAAATTTAATAAACACATTAGACTTGTCAATTAGGATTAGGATTTCCTAATTAGGGTTTAGGATTCCCAAATTTAAAATTAGGGTTTTCCGGCGTACAATTAAGGTTTTTAACTGTACAATTGGTTTTCTAAATCTGAGATTAGGGTTTCTAATCTCTTATTAGGGTTTATTAATTTTAAACCTTATCCGATCAATCATTGATCAAAAATTCTATACCGTACAAACACATACATATTAATATAATTATTTTAATTATATTTTCTATCGAATCCCTATCCGTAACTAGGGTTAGGGTTTCTATTCTCCGTTAAGCACAACTCTACTCTTAATTTATTAGTAAATACCCAAATTGACTAAGTCTCATAGCTCGTATCACAGATACACAACACAATAATGATAATTAATAATAATATTAATTAAAAAAAAATTATTCGTAAAATTCGGATTATTCGAAATCCCGGGTTATCAAAGTTAGTAACTCTAAAATGTAAAGTCAGTAAGTTGTGAAAAGGATATGTATGATTTAAGAAACTTAGTGAGCAATGAATAAGTGTTGTGAAATTAACAATTATGAATTCTAAAATGTATATGGTAACGTAAGACTTGTATTTTAAATAACAAGTTTAGCTAGAAGTGAGTGTTATGTTGGAAAGTGGATGTTAGTATATCTAATAGATATTGTGATTCTAATACTATGTGTAGGTGAACGTGAGTTTTAATATTATAGCTTACGCACGAGGCAAGTTCCCTAACCTTTGCTACTTTATTATTCAGCAAGGTTACTTTTCATTGTTATGTTATACTTATGCAAATTCTCTATTTCTAATCTCTTGTTGAGCAGCTTATTGTTATACAAGTTCTTTAACCCTCATTTACTAGTGAGCAAGTTAATTAATCTTTACTTATTCCAAACGAGATTACTGTGGTTATTCAAAGTCTGTAATGTTATTGTAAGAAATGTGTTTATTCAGTTACTAATAATTGTTGTTTGATCTTCGTTCTCCAATGTCATTGTACTATCTTACACTATTGTACCGAACTCTAAGTTGCCTAGCGATTCTTTACCAATTCAACTAATCCTTAGTTGATCAATGTTCTAAACTCTAAATTACCTTGAATTCAACCCAAACCAAACTTCCTTTGGTTTGCTTATGTACTCACACAATTTTGAAAGCATGTTGTCGATGATAACATTTGTTCAATTTAGAAACTGTTAATACTCTAACTCTTATTGATTCATCGATATACCTTGTTCATGAAAATATTATAATCAAACTCTTGAATAGTTATTGGTCTCTATCTGATTCAACTAGTACTTGGTTGATGAGCATTCTAAAGATCTAGAATTTCCTTTGAAGCTAATTCCCAACCAAACTTCATTTGGTTCGGAACCTGATAATCTAAGATGAGATGAACAACCCTATATTAGAGGATTATTTTAGAACTACGCAATAGCGTTAAAATGTTTGCGCAATACATAGTACAATGGGCTGATCACCTGGAGTATGGGATGATGGTCCATATAGTCGTTTAGACTGTTAAATGTTACAGTAGAAACACTTGTTAACCTAGAACATAGATGATGATTATAGTCTTTTAGACTGTTAAAGGTTAAAGTAGAAATACTTGAGACCTAGAGTATAGTTCGTGGTCTTGTGACCCTCAGTGTATTCTTTGATGTTGATATCTATTGTTAACTTAACGTTCATTATTCCTTTGAACTCATAGTTGTTGAATTAAAGTTTATTGTTCTGGTAAGAATACTTTATGATTGAAAGCTTAGTAATTGTCACTCATAAAACGTTATTGTATATTATCCTTCTTGTGGGCAATTGTTGCTCACTCTTGCTCAAAACAATGCAAATGAAGTTAAGAAGTTTGAAGAGCTTTCTACAAGCAAGGGCAAGGACAAAGTGCTTGATTAGACGACAACGTTTAAATTATCTTTTATTTATGAAGCTTGTAATAGATTTAATTATGATCATGTTTTAATTTTCCGCTGATGATTGTAATAAAGGTTAGATGACCTGTGATTTATTTTATATTATGTAACCCTTTAATGGGAGATTGATTGTTTAAAACTTTTGAGTTTAATTTTATCCTTTGGATATGAGTAGTTAGTTATGATTTAATTGGACAGTGAACACCAAATCTGTGGGATTGAAGTGCCCGGATTTGGAGGTGTCACAAGTTAGTATCAAAGCTTTAGGTTATGAACCTTAGGTGGGGAAACCTTAGGCTATAACCTTCTAGGAGATCGAAAACATAGAGGTGATAAACTCTTATCGAGTTTTGAGGAATGAATTAAGGAAATTCATTGAAGATAAAATGATAAAAGACTTTATGTGCTTATGTGTTAATGACTTATGTGCTCGTGAGTACTTAGGAGTAGCAAGTATTATACATATCAAGTTGTGGAGTTATTAAAACTTTGTTGTTAGAGAGATTGATGAAGGAAGATAGGGATTAGGAGCTCTGAGAAGTTATATAGTTTGAGTATGGTTGGTATTGGGAAAGCCATACCCATGGATTTTTTTTGTAAAACTTGGGTATGAGCTTGAGTTTGATCCGAAAGATGAATTTTAGAAGGTAAATATGAAGTATGAGTAAGAAGAGTTAGGAAAGCCATAGAGCTAGTGTAAAAATATATCGTTACTCAAGACTTTACCGCACGACTTGCAGATGTAGAGTAGAGATTATCTCAGTTAAAGTATTAAAGAGGATAGTTATTAGTTATTAACGAGATTGCGCAGGAATGGCTAGGGAAAGGAGTCAGCAGAGCGGGCGAAAGCTGAGGATGCATGGATGGAGGCTTCTAAATGCATAGAACGTGTTGAAGACAAGTCAAAGAGTGCCAAGCAAATGATGGAACTTAGCATTTAATTTTTCACTCTCCTGATGATTCGTATCGTGGAGCAAGAGCGAAATGAAGTTGTACAACGTGGACTGTTCTTGTAGATTGCAAGAAAAACAATAAGATGATATATAAAACAAGAAAAAAATATAAAAAATTAATAGATGTAGATCCTAACTTTTGAATTAAATAGTGGGATGTGATGAAGTAATCCTGGAATTTATTATTTCAGGATAAATAATATAAATAGCAGCGAGGCTATTTTGTTTTGTGGGGTATAATAAATGAATAAAGTATTATCATTGTTTATTAAGATATATTATGTGTTATCTATAAGTGGTTAAGATAAGTTTGATGTTATCATTGTGTTATCTATAAGATAAGATAAGTGTTTATTAAGATATATTATGTGTTATCTATGCGTGGATGAACGATGATCTAATACTTCAAGTTTAAACAGTAAGATGCCGCCTAGAAGAAGACAACAACATCAACAGAGCCCCAAGGAAAATGCATACAATAGGGAAGCTAACGCAAATCCAGTGCCACAATTGGTGAATTTGCTGGTGGGAGCACTGGCAAATCAACTGAATTTTATGGCTTTATAATCAAATCTCGATGTTCCAACCAAATTCGTTTACAACAGGGTTAGAGAGAAAGATTGATGTAGACGGGGAAGGTAATACGCTGGCATACAATCAAGAGCAGAGGGGAAAGAAGAGTGAAGATAAGGTGGGTGATAGTCATATCGATAACGCTTGTAAAAGAAAATGTGACAATAATATTAACGTTGAAAATCAGCAAGGGAAGGAAAAGAAGAAGGTGGAGGCGTGTAGCAACTGCAGAAAGAAACATGTAGGTGTTTGTTTGAGGGGGAAAAGAGTGTGTTTTAATTGTGGCTTGAAGGGCCACATTGCACTAAAATGTTCAAGACCGAGGAAGGGAGCCTGCTTCACGTGTGGATCGAAGGAGCACTTGGCTCGAGGTTGCCCAGAGAAAGTGGTAGGAAAAGCAAGTGGAAACAAAGGGGGCAGTGGCAAACTGGTTATTATAGAGTCAGCTACGCCGAGTCGACCAACCGAACAAGAAACCAACATGAAGATCCAGAACGCAATGCAAGGTATGGTTCTGATCAGTTATCTATACGGCTGCGTGTTATTTAATTTAACCGCCACTTGTTAATTTATGCCTGATGAATTCGTTTAGAAACTAGATTCGCTTTGGGAAGAGTTAGACTATTCCCTAAATATCGAAAGTGTGAATAATGATTCCTTTTACGTTGGTGTGTAGGAATTTTGTGTTGTAGTAAAGGCCACGTGTTAAACTATGTGGTGATAAGTCATTGTCATAGAAAGCGCATAAACCTTAAGACTCTGAGGAAGTCAAAGGTAGTATTTTGTTCTTTTAGTTGAAAGACGTCTGTACGGTAGAGTTATTTATCGATGTTGTAAAACAAAAAGTTATTAAGAAAATAATCTGCGGGTTATGTGAAGAGCAAGATAGTTACTTAGTTAGCTAAATTGACAAGGAAATCTGTGGAATTTATATGGGCAGGAAATTATAAAGTGAATTTTCAAGAATTGAAATTTTTTTTTAGTATGGCACCTATGTTGTCTCTACCAGATAGTACAGAAAACTTTGTGTTGTATAGCGACGCATCATACAATGTATTAGGCAGTGTGTTTAGGCAGAACGACAGGGGATCCGACTCACCGTTCCTACCAGGCCTATAATTAGACAATTCATTGAGGATGTTGTCCAAACCAGTAATGGAAATGTTTATTTAAAATTCCAGAGACCTTTTACCCGAAGTCTATCTATCAATAATGTCTCTTATAATATTGATTTTCTCGAATCATCTAGACAATCTGTGTCAGATCCCTTAGAATCTGCGTATCAAGAGTCTAAAAATCCCAGTAATGAGTCTGTTAAAAATGAAGACTTAATTAGAGGAATTCATATTTCTGAAAATCAAATACCTCATGGTATTTATGAAACAAATACTCCTCAAAACAGAAGACCTTATAGTCCAACTGCTAGTGATATGAATTTTGAATGTTAATGGATTTTTCTCCTAATAGTAAAATTCGTCAATGTTTAAATTAGGAATTCATGCAGGAAAAGTACCAGAATTTTAGAAATTGGTATTTCAAAAATCATAATAATGAAAAATTAGTAGATATTAAAGCTGATTATTATGCCTATCTGAATAAAAACCAGTGTGTATTACCCTTTGTTAAATGGTATTATGATTTTGTTTTAAAATCAGAATTTTACACTAAAAGTCAACTGAATGTGTTAACTGGAATTTAAAAGGACTAGATTACCACAAGCGGTAATATTATCCAATCCATCCATCCGCCTCCTAAGTCTCTTGAACTTAGCTTAGGAAATGAAAATTTAAAACCTTTAGTTATTAATCCGTATGTTGATATATCCGAAACACCTCATCAACAAGAAGAAGTTAAAATAAAAGACATTTTACCCTTATCCAAACAGAATAATTATACTAATTTATTCCTTCAAACTGTAGGAAAACAGTTAACCAGGATAGAAGAATAAATTAATCATATTAATGATAATTGTCAAGTCACCCTTCAAAAGCTTGATCTTCAACCTGTAACCATTAAACCACCTTTAGAAGTTAGTAATTTTAAAATGAAATCTTCTAAATCTGATAATGAGTTTATTGATAATCTTTTAAATAAAATGAAAGATTTGAGCCTTAAAACTGCATCCAAGTCTTTGATTAATATGATGTCTGGACAACCCTCTAATAACAACACTGATGATGACGAGGATTCTGATGACGTTTCCCCTAGTCATATTTTTGAAATCCAGAATAATTTTCAGGAAATGCAAAATATTAATAAAACCACTTACAGTCAGAAACCCATTAATCGTATGGCTTTATCTGGACCCAGTAGGTATTATTACCCCAGACCTACTCCTCAAGATATTCTGTATGAAGAAGACTTTCTTCATTCTCAAAAGTCTTACCATGGCAAAACCATTTACGAGTGGAATATTGATGGTAAAACAAAATATCAATATTTTGAAACCATTCATCATATCATGATGTATGCAATAGTCTGTAAACATAATGATAACACTGACCATCAAATCTGTCGTTTCTTAGTTAATGGATTTACCGGCATTCTTAAAGGATGGTGGGATAACATACTTAATGAACAACAGAGAACTGAAGTTCTTTAATCTTATAAGAATGAAACAGATCCTATAACTAAATTTGAAACAAAAAGAGAAGATGCTTGTTACACCTTAGTCCAAGCTATTCTTCATCATTTTGTTGGACCAGGACTCATGAATACTGATAAAAGTAGAGAACTCTTATAGAACCTTCGTTGCCCATCCTTGACTCATTTTAGATGGTATAATGATGTCTTTCTTATGAAAGTCATGCAAAGGTCAGATGCTAACATTGAACATTGGAAAGCCAAATTTATTGATGGGCTTCCTACTTTCTTTGCTGAAAAAGTCCGTAAAAAATTAAGAGATAAACATGACCGTATGAGTATCCCTTATGACCAGTATTCTTATGGCAATCTTATTTCAGTAATTATTGAAGAAGGATTATCATTATGTAATGATATGAAACTCCAACAATTAATGAAAAAATAGAATCTCACCAAAAGACACGAGATAGAGAATTTTGTGACCAATTCTCTTATGACACGAAATTACAATATCCGCAAAAGACTAAAAAACAACAAAGTTCTAAACCTTCTAGACCTTATCGAAGACATTCTTCTAGAAAAACTTCTAATAATAAAACCCCTGAAAAATCTAAAAGGAAGAAAAAGACCAGTAGAAAAAAGATAAATCTAAAATTCAATGTTATAAATGTGGTAAAACAGGACACTTTGCTAATAAATGCAAATCAAAATTAAAACAGAAACTTAATGAAATGTCCCTTGATGAAGACATTCAACAACAAATTCTTAATTGTTTGACTAGCAGTGATTCAGAACCTAGTTCAGATGAGGATTTAGCTGAAATCCATTCTGATTCTGGCAATGATTCTGGTGAGGATCAATACCAAGCTTGCACTATTAAAAATAACTGTAATACAACTACTGAAGCTGACTATTGGAAAGCTATTGTCGAAATGAATGGTTTAGACATTGGAGGACCTAGTATCAATGTCTTAACAAACAACCAAAAATCTCTTCTCAACTTAGCAGACCAGATTAAAGATCCAGAAGTTTAATTAAAATTTTTAGAAGCCTGCTATAAAAATCAAAAAAATAGATGAAATTCTTCCCATCGAACAATATAACATGAGGGAAGTTATGAAACATTTACAAAACGCTTCTACTGCTGAAAAGCCCACTACTATCCATGACCTCAAAAGTGAAATAAATATTTTAAAATCTAAAATAAAACAATTACAGAATACTAATATTATTATTTTTTAGGATTTAAATAATATTAAGCAGCAGCTAAACCATAAACAAAATAGTCATGTTGAATCCTCCAAAACTGAATCTTCTGATAAACCAGTCTTCTAAAAATTATTTAATGCTTATGAATCAAGTAGTTTTTCAGAAATGGTATATTAGAATTACTTTTGTCATTAAATCGGATTTTATTATCAAAGATGTCATTGCCCTAGTCGATAGTGGTGCTGACATGAACTGTATTCAAGAAGGATTAATTCCTACTAAATACTTTCAGAAAACCACTCAATCCTTAACCAGTGCAAGTGGAAATACTATGAATATTAAATATAAAATTCCTGAAGCCCTAATATGTAATCAAGGTTTATGTTTACCTACTTCTTTTGTCCTTATCCGTAATATGAATCAAAGTATCATTTTAGGCACCCCTTTTTGTGTCTCTTAATGCCTATCTCAAAGATTGATACATTGGGAATTCATACTACTCTTAACAACAGACATATTGTTTTTGAATTCATCATCGAACCTTATACTAAAGAATTAAATCAAGTTAAACACATGATTTATTCTAAAGAAAAACAAATTAATTTTATTCAAAAGAAATAAAATTTCTTACTACAGAACAGAGAATTCTGCAACCTTCTTTACAAGAAAAAATAAAATTAATTCACAAAACTCTTCAAATCGAAATCTGTAGTGATGTCCCGAATGGTTTCTAGAATAGAAAAAAACACATTATTTCTCTTCCTTATATCCCTAATTTCAATGAGACAAATATTCCTATCTCGACCTAGTCAAATGAAGAAGGAATATTTATTCCTTTGCAAAACTGAAATTGAGTCCCTTAAGCAGAAAAAATTAATAAAGCCCAGTACCTCTCCCTAGAGTTGTACATCCTTCTATGTTAATAAAAATTCAGAAATTGAACGAGGAACCCCCCGACTCGTTATCAATTATAAACAGCTCAATGAAGCCCTTCAATGGATTAGATATCCTATTCCAAACAAAAAGGACCTTCTGGATAGACTTCATGATGCCACTATTTTCTCTAAATTTGACATGAAATCAGGATTTTGGCAAATTCAAATTAGAGAATAGGATACTTATAAAACGGCTTTTACAATACCTTTTGGTCATTATGAATGGAATGTTCTTCCATTTGGAGTAAAAATTGACCTTCAGAATTTCAGCACATCATGAATGATATTTTCAATCCTTTTACTGAATTCATTATTTGCTATATTGATGATGTCTTAATTTTCTCTTCATCCATTGAACAACACATTAAACATTTAAATATTTTCAAAAATGTTATCATAAAGAATGGTTTGGTAGTTTCTGCCCCTAAAATGAAACTTTTCCAAATAAAAATCAGATTTCTCAGACATAATATCTCCAATGGAACTATTATTCCAATTGACGATGTATTGAATTTGCATCTAAATTTCCGGATGAAATTAAGGATACTAATCAACTACAAAGATTTTTAGGCAGCCTTAATTACATTCAGATTATTATCCAAATCTTTCCCAGGATGCTGCTATTTTGTATACTTGGTTACGTAAAAACCCTTTACCTTGGACTACTGAGCATACTAATGTAGTAAAAAAGATCAAGACCAGAGTTAAACAACTACCTTGTCTATCTTTACCTAATCCTGAATGGAAAAAGATCGTTCAAACTGATGCTTCTAATACAGGATATGGTGGTATTCTAAAATAATTTAATCCTAACAGTAAAAAAGAAGATCTTATTCGTTTTACTTCAGGAACTTGGAAAGGACCTTCTTTAAACTATCCCACAATTAAAAAAGAATGTCTTTCAATTGTTAAATGTGTTTTAAAATTTTAGGATGATCTTTTGAATCAACACTTCTTAATCCGAGTTGATTGTTCAGCTGCAAAACAAATATTTAAAAAGGATGTTCAGAGTTTAGCCTCTAAACAAATATTTGCTACTTGGCAAAGTACTCTATCCGTATTTGACTTTGATATTGAATATATCAAAGGAACACATAATTCTCTACCGGATTTTCTAACCAGAGAATATTTGCAGGAATGACCAGCAGAGGTCGTTGCCGCGGTCAGCGAGGCCGAGGCAGAGCTAATCTCTATTATACAGAATTTTCGAATCTGAATACTCAACCTAGTAATTCTTCGGCTTCCTCTAGCCAACCTACAGTAAAGGATATTCTCGTTTTACCCGAACAGTACATTCCAAACAAATATGTGGAAGAAACAATATTGATCATTGAACAGAATGATGAGAAATGGATGAAAGATCCATGGGAGATAAAGAGACGTTATTTAACGACTCAACAATCTCCTCCTCGTTTTAACCATTATCGTTATGTTTATGAACATATTATCATTGAAAAAACATCAATGGACATTAAGCATACGCTTCATGATCCTACTAAATCAACCAGCCCAATCCAATACAGTAAAACAACTATCAAAATCATCATGCCTCTTGCTAATTGGGGTATTAATCCTCATACTACTCGTACTGTTGAATCTAGTCACGCAACAGAAACCAGATACATCTATTGGGATTATATTTATTCCTTTACTCAGGTATTTTATTATCAGAATCCTATTCATAATCATAGTTGGTTCATCCGTATCTGCCACGATGTTCTTAAAAATGAAATTCCCAACTGGTTTTTCATTTGGTGGGATAAATTCGGTATTACTATTGAAACCCTACCTGAATCAATTCAAACAGCATTCAAGTAATGGCAAGTTGCTTATACCCATATACCAGTAAATAAAGATTTATCTATGCTTAAGTTATTGGCCCATTTCATAATCCGTTTCGGTATCCCTTGGATCTGGAAAAGGGATTTCCAGTGCGACTATCAGAATAAAATTCCCCGTCTTAAAAGGGTGTTTTTACTAAATGGTGGGATAAATGACTTAATCCCACTCTACCAGAACTTCTCAAAACCATAAAGAATCATACTCAGGCTTGTCTTGATGTTATCCCTCAAAGCCTTCCAGCACCAACACCAGTCAATCCTTTTGTCAGAATCCAAGCAGATTTAAAACAGAAGTTTCCAAATCTAACTGAAACTGAACTAATAATCAAGACTATGGATTATATAAAAACCCAGTTCTTACAATCCCTAGTCCAGGATGATGTTTCTATGAAAACAGTTAGCGATCAAGAATCTGAATAGGATGACAATCAATTCAGCGTCTTAGCCGGTGAAAGTCAAGAACCAGAACCCACTATGGGAGATTTCTGGGATTCTCTTACCTCCATGATTTTTGAAAAGATGGAACAAGACAAAAAAGGAAAAGGAAAAGCATAAAGCTATTTTCCCATTATAGAAAAGATGACCAATAATCAGAAGAGGACAACCACAGTGTTTCCACCATCAGAAATGAAAAGCCACTTGCTCCTTCAATTATCAGAATACGACGCCAACTGTCAGCAATAATGCTCCACTCAACCAACAACCTATCTCACGCCTTCTATTTCCTACGGCTGAGAGTTAAAGAAGAAAAGATAAGGATTACTGATCGACTCCACTAGCAAGGACATGCCTGATTCTTTCTTATCTTCTCTCTTGTATAAATTGGGATACCTCACCCATTGTTGAGGGGGAACTTTTCCTTGGGATTTCTCTGTATTTTTCTCTGTCTCTCTCTTGTAAAATATTTGATATATAAAAGTTTGAAGTATTGAAGATCTACATAACTCTACTGTAAGTTTTAATTATTGCTTCTGTTAATTATTATGTTTCTTTACTTGAGCTTTTAGATTATCATACTGAAAATAGTAATAGTTATAAAATAGCATATCAAACTACAACAGATAATTATAATCGTTCTTATTTCCTAGAACAATTTAATAAATCTGAACAATTTATTGTTTTAACTAAAGACGGTATACAGGAAAAACCTGCCGGCTTATAGTTTTGGGTAGACCCCCAAACCAATAGTAACTTTATGAGATCATATATGTTATAATTTATTTGTTGATATATATTTAATATGCCTTTAAAATATTCATGCCATTTTATCAAACAAAGCAAAATGGGATTAATACTTGATTAAGTCTTTAATTTTAAAGGGTTTTGCCAAACGGAGTCTTATGACTTTTGGGATTTTTAAATAAAATAAATAAATTAATAATATAAAATATATTTATAACTGATATACGTTAATTACTTAGTAACTGTTATATTAAATCTACGTATTATGGCCCTATCAGTTATTTGTTTACGCTTAACTAAGAATTTGGTCTACTGAGAAAGAGAGAAAAATTGCAGAGAATTGAGAGAGAATTCTTGAGATTTTCAAGCAAAATCCTGTGTTTAGAAAGAATTGATCAAGCAAATTGAAGGTATTTTCCATAATCTCAATATTATATATATATATATATATATATATATATATATATATATGAGTTTTACGACATGAAGCTTCAAGTTCTATGAATTTTATTTTTTCGAATTGTTGTTATACAACTAAATTATGATGATTGTAAGTGTTTATGATGTTTAGAACTAGTGTTTAGACAAGAAGTGTTGTGCTAATTACGTTTAAAAAGAAAGAAAAGTAATCACAATGAATCTTTTATATATGGCTTGTAAAAGTACCAATTATGGTGGTTAATTTGTATGTTAATATGTGAATTGGGACTTAATTATGCTAGTCCATTAAGAAACGAAGAGAACGTAGTTTGAACGAATTTATTTGGACAAGAATTGTGATCACTGTGATGATTTCTATGAAGAATGTCAAAAATAGAGTTTTTATACAAAAACATGAAATTTAAGGAATTAAATTAGTTAAAATGATTGTTTAATTGTTCTAAGTTGATGAATATGTGTGGAAATATGTGATGAATATGTGAGGAAAGATGTTTAGTTTTATATCAATTGTATATGTTAATTTCACTGTTTTATGGGTGAAATTCGTGTTAGTTGGCTTAAGAACATTGCCGAAATCACGTTCTGCAAAATTGAAATCGCAATGTAAACACGTATATGCCATGATAATCCTAGGTAAAAGCTGGCGCGACCGCCAAGAGACTAGAGATAGTGAAGTCTGCTATTTTTGCAGACCTTGAACACTCATTGTAACTTAGTCTAATGTTATGTTAATGTGAGAAACATGTAATGTAAGGGTTAAAATGGAATAGTATCATGTGGTTCGTAACTCTAAAATTTAAAGTTAGTAAGTTGTGAAAAGGATATGTATGATTTAAGAAACTTAGTGAGCAATGAATAAGTGTTGTGAAATTAACAATTATGAATTCTGAAATGTATATGGTAACGTAAGACTTGTATTTTAAATAACAAGCTTAGCTAGAAGTGAGTGTTATGTTGGAAAGTGGATGTTAGTATATCTAATAGATATTGTGAGGACTCATATGGTGACTAAGTCGTACAAACCTTTGTATGGGCAGAGGTTTTGTGCATATACTTGGTATATCACATTGATAATCATTGGAATATTGGTATCGCGCTATCAATGTATATGTGGTGGAAAGGTGATTCTTTTCTCATGTATATATTTGATAGTTAGAGGTTTTTAATATTAAGTTAGATGATATTAAGATTAGGTTCGGTTCTTAAAACTAAAGCATATGGTAAGTTCGTGACTCATAATCATATGGTATGTTTTGAACCCCTCAGCGAATGGATGCCTATGGTCTGACTAGGATAAGTTCCTAAACTCATATGATTATGGCAAGTTCCTGAATTTCTAAAGTGTGGTAAGTTTGATGAACTATATTGGGTATAAAACGGTTATAGTATAGGAAACATTGATGAAGTTGAAAGATGGTTTTGAGGTAGCCTTACCTCTATAGTTAGAGCGCATTCGTAATATTTTTTATATTTCGGTGATATAATTGAACAAGCTTGAGTGCAATCATGTGATCAAGTACGAACCATTATGGTTGTCCTACTAGGAAATTTTTATCCAGGTAGTCGACAAGAAAGAACAGGTGTTCAGGAATGAGTTGATACCTTATGTGAAGGTGACATGGAGGAACCACAATGTCGAAGAGGCTACGTGGGAACTCGAGGATGTAATGAGAAAGAATTACCCTGAGTTATTTGTTTAATCTGTGTCTTCGATTATGGGGATATAATCTTTTTAAGGAGGGAAGAATGTGATGATTTGATTGTTTGAGTTGTGATTCTAGGGACAGAATCCTTGTGAGGGAATGATGTAACAATCCAAGATTGTATGTGTAATTTAAAATATTTATTAAATTAAATAAATATTTTATTAATGAAGTTGTGGTTTTGTAATTTAAAGTATTTCTTAAATTAAATAAGTATTCTATTGATGTGGTTATTATTCGTAAATATTTATGAATTAAATTTATTAGATAATATTCTAAATTTATAATTTAGAGAGTTGTAATATAACATGAGATGTTATATTGTTGTTTTAATTTAATAATTTAAAATGGTATGTTAAATTATTAAACTAAATTATAGTGAGATTATAATTTTATGATATTTATTTAAGTGAAAAATTTATTTAAAATATAGTATGTGTAAATAATTTATTTAATTAATGTTGGATATGGAAATCCAAATAAACAACATGTGATTATAAATTATAAACTAAATTGTTTATTAAAATAAATTAAAGGAGTTTAATTTAGTTTTGCCAAACAAGGCTTAAAATATTAAGTCTTTAATTGTAAAGGGTTTTGCCAAACGGAGTCTTATGACTTTTGGGATTTTTAAATAAAATAAATAAATTAATAATATAAAATATATTTATAACTGATATACGTTATTTACTTAGTAACTGTTATATTAAATCTACGTATTATGGCCCTATCGGTTATTTGTTTACGCTTAACTAAGAATTTGGTCTACTGAGAAAGAGAGAAAAGTTGCAGAGAATTGAGGGAGAGTTGAGAGAGAATTCTTGAGATTTTCAAGCAAAATCCTGTGTTTAACAAAAATTGATCAAGCAAATTGAAGGTATTTTCATAATCTTAATATTATATATATATATATATATATATATATATATATATATATATATATATATATATATATATATATATATATATGAGTTTATGAAAATAACGGCGGAAGTTTTACCGTTAACTGTTGAAACACCCGGTGTTAAAAGTACAATAATAAGCGTGGTTGCATAGTAGCACACGGTATTGATTATTGATGCTTACGTGATAAGTCACTCAGTTTTGTTGGTATTATTAATGTAAAAATATAGAAAATCTTTTTATATAAAACAGAATACTTTTATAAAGTTATTCTATAAATAGAATATATTATATTCTATTATGCATAGTGTTGCATAGTGCCTGCATAGTGTTTGCATAGTAAAATCTTTATAAAGTTATTCGTTTTATTAGATTATAAATAGAATATATTATATTTTATTTAAAAGATTTTGCTTTAAATATGGACCGTCAGATTAAAGTAAATCAATCTGGACCGTTCATGAGTTAGTTACTACGCAGTCCATTTTCTATAAATAGAAGCTCATTTCTTCATTATTTTCTTCTTTAATTCACCAAAACTCTAGAGAGAAAATTATAGAGAGAAAGAAGAAAAGATTTACCTTTTAACTACTCTTATATTCGGTTCTTTTACGGTAAGGGTGTTATTCTTTCTTATTCATGAAGAGAACTGTTGTTATTCCATTACTTATTATTCATTGGAATAACTTTTGATACGCTGTGATCTACCCTATACTTGGTGACATTCTTCTATTATTTCGCCTCTTTACTATTCTCATTGGAATATCCATCACATGCGTTTTTACGCGGACTGATTCCGCCTTTATTATTACTCGGAATAATATCATATTCATATGCGTTTTACTGGCGGGACTCGCTTAAAATCTTTATTATTATTCGTTGGAATATCCTGCTCGTCATATGCGTTTCTCGCGGGACCGATTCCGCCCTTATTAGTATTCTCATTGGAATAACTTTTATCTATCGCAATCTGCATGCATGGTGATTTTGTTGTTATTCCATTCTTTATTATTCTGTTGGAACATCCCGCTTGGGTGCAATTTACTTTGACACGGTTCCGATTATTTAGTATTCTCGTGGAATAACTTGTCTGTGCTGGTCCGCATGCATGGTGATTTCTTTTGTTATTCCATTCTTTATTATACTCGGTTGGTTAAAGTTTTGACTTCTATACTCCATGAAATTAGTAGAATATCCTTGATATTTGCGCTTCATCCAGTATCTTTTCATGGAAATATTCTTCTGATCATTCTTGAATTTTACTCTACAAAGCAGTATCATGTTGACAATTTGGACATTAGTAGTTCTTGGACAAATTAATTCTTGAACTTGTTTTATTGAATTCTTATATCATTGTCATCATCCTCATGTTTATATTATGTTGAAAGTCATCTGTGGCCTGTAGTGCATAGATGGACTTGGTATGATTATGACCAGGGATTATTCGATGTAATCATGACCGTAATGTTACAAATGATGTGGTAAAAGTCCTCATTGGCCCGTAGTGCATTGATGGACAATTGTTGGCATGATCATGACCATTAATGAATACACAAATATTCTTGGCCCGTAGTGCATGGATAATTGTGGTCGTGATACTAAAGAATATCCTTGGCCGTAGTGCAGGGGTGATTCGATGATGTGGAATATTTATTAAGTTTGAGTCTCCGCCATAACAAATGATGAAAACCTTTTTAATCATAAAAGATAGTAGATTTTATTTTCTACTTGACTCTTTTAATGGATTGCTTGTTCCGCGCTGCTTAAACTTGATGTCTATTATATTTTATCAGTTTAACATTGTTGGAGGCTAATGATAATTTATTCTGCATTATCTTAGTCATAATATTTCTTACTGGGCTAGTTGAGCTCACCCTTTCTTTCACTGTTCTCTTTAGGAAATGAGAATATAGGCCGGGACGAGTTGGGGAACGGAGTGATGGTCCGAGGATAGCATTAGTAGTCCCTCACTATTACGTGAAATAGTGTGATAATAATTGTAATGAGGACTCCTTTTGAGTTTGTATAATCTCTAGTAGATAATATTTGTATTCAAAATCACAGTTTATGTTTTGTCGTATTGTACACGACAGTTGTATTAGTAAGTTGTATTTGAATTCTGTACCATGTATCTGGCGACCCAAGATGGGTGTTGTATACCTAATTTTGGCAAAGATGATATATAAAACATGAAAAAAATACTCCATCCATCCCATAGTTATAGGCTGATTTCTTTTGGCACATAGTTTAAGAAAGTTAGTTAAGTGACAATTTTTAACATAAATTTTCCACATATACCCCTTAATATGGAATTAATGAATAAGTTAATTACTCCTTACTTATCACATTGAAACTCTCAACTTCATTGATTGACGTGTACTGACCATTAAAATCCATTAACTTTAACCAAAGAGAATACAACAACATTAAATGTGGTGATAAAAATAATGACATTGAATGTTGTTTCTTCAAAAAAAGAGTAATGGTTGAATATTTATTACAAGGGCATAAAAGTAAAACAATGAACCAACTAAATTTTATAAATAGTAAGTAGCCTATATATTGGGACATCTCAAAATGGAAAATCAGCCTATAACTATGGGACAGAGGGAGTATAAAAAATTAATAGATGTAGATCCTAACTTTTGAATTAAATAGTGGGATGTGATGAAGTAATCCTGGAATTTATTATTTCGGGATAAATAATATAAGTAGCAGCGATGCTATTTTGTTTTGTGGGGTATAATAAATGAATAAAGTATTATCATTGTTTATTAAGATATATTATGTGTTATCTATAAGTGGTTAAGATAAGTTTGATGTTATCATTGTGTTATCTATAAGATAAGATAAGTGCTTATTAAGATATATTATGTGTTATCTATGTATGGATGAACGATGATCTAATAGTTCAAGTTTTAAACAGTAAGATACCGCCTAGAAGAAGACAACAACATCAATAGAGCCCCAAGGAAAATGCATACAATAGGAAAGCTAACGCAAATCTAGTGCCACAATTGGCGAATTTGCTGGTGGGAGCACTAACAAATCAACTGAATTTTATGGCTGTATAATCAAATCTCGATGTTCCAACCAAATTTGTTTACAACAGGGTTAGAGAGTACGATTGATGTAGACGGGGAAGGTAATACGCTGGCATACAATCAAGAGTAGAGGGGAAAGAAGAGTGAAGATGATAAGGTGGGTGATAGTCATACCGATAACGCTTGTAAAAGAAAGTAGGACAATAATATTAACGCTGAAAATCAGCAAGGGAAGGAAAAGAAGAAGGTGGAGGCGTGTAGCAACTGCAGAAAGAAACATATAGGTGTTTGTTTGAGGGGGAAAAGGGTGTGATTTAATTGTGGCTTGAAGGGCCACATTGCACTAAAATGTTCAAGATCGAGGAAGGGAGCCTGCTTCACGTGTGGATCGAAGGAGCACTTGGCTCGAGGTAAAATGGAATTTCCTCTATTTATTATTTTGAAATAGTAAGGGTTGATTTGATCCATGTGGATAGTTATGGGTAAAATACGCAAATATTTCGAATAAGCAAGTGGTTATAAAATATTCTTTATTATCGGGGAATATTCGTTTGGTCGTGAAATATTCGTACTGTCGAGTAATATTCGTACGACGGCGCAGTCTTTTGTGGGCCCCATAACGAAAAGCGATTGGATGAAGAAAACGAAAAATATAAGTTGTTTATAAATAACAGGCGTAGTTATTACTGCAAGATTATCTTGTTGAAATACCCGGTGGTTAAAACACACTAATACGTGTTGTTGAGCAGTAGCACTTTTATTGCACCAATTATTGATTCTTACGTGAAGACACTACTCAATAATTGTTACGATAATTCTTATTCTCAAGATTTTATTTTATTGATTCAATAATTCTTTGCATTGATATTTTATATTCTTTGTTGTTTCAATAATTGTCATTACACGATTTTCCATTATTGAAGCAATAATTCATATTATCTGAATAATATTATTAGATAACATTATTGGCAATGTCTAGAAAGTTACATTTAAGGAGAGGTTTGGTCACCTAATTGCTACCAAGAAGGAGAAATTCTTATTGGAAAGCCTCCTCTTTCTGAACCGCCTGGTTGTCAATATTGTGATTCTCAATATTATTTGTGAATAATTAATTATTGATTTATATGATGAGGAAAATATTGATTTTATGTGGATAGATGGAGAAAATTTTATAGTGACAATTGTTGAAAATTAATATTTTATCTTTTTCGATAAAATAATTCATTTAAATATATTATTTTAATAATATATTAACGATGATATTTTTACGATGAATGTGTGATATATGAGTATATGTGGAGGAGGAGTATTTTTGTTACCAAAAATGTTTAAAATATGTTAAACATGTCGGTGGACCCCATTTATTGACTAAAATTTGATTATAGCTTGTAAAATCGCCCATTTGTGGATTTCGGTCAATTTCTATTTGGAATTTGGAAAAATTTTCTTCTGCAAAGTTGTAGAGAATTGAATTTCCTATAAAAACTCGCGAGATTTGAATTTTCTAATAAAAGGGCTATTTATTGTGAATTATTGAAGTTCCGAAGCTCCGAAATAATTGATTTTTGGAAGTTTAAAATAATTTAAATATGAAAAACGTTTTTTGTGGGTCTAGCATGTGATTTGAATGTGTTGAATGCAGATTTTCAGATTCAAGAAGGTGCGTAGAGAATTTTAATATATATATTATTATTTTAATAAATTTTCTGTTTTGGTGTTCTAAGCAATTTCCTATAAATAGGTGCTTAGGTTAGAATTGAAAATCACATTAGAAACTGAAGTTTTCTCTTTCTATATTATCGAGCGTATTCTTGTGAGTATTTTGAGTATACTTTGAGTATTGCTATACGGTGCAAGTTCAAGTCATAGCCTATATCCGGTGTTTCAACTAGAAGTACTGTCTTTCGAGGTAAGGGATATTATTATTTTTTTTTTCGTAATGATATTATTTCTTCAATATCATTATGCTGAAATATTGATCTGAAGTTTTTATCAAATTTGGAGCTTTTGGTGTCGGTGTTTCTATTTACGATATCTGGACTATTCACGATACTCTGATTATTCACTTAATCACGGCAGACTATTCATCGAAAAATGAAAATTTTCCTTTTCATCCAAAATATCTATTGTGGATACTAGTTTTGATTGTATCCATGTTTTGATCATTCTTGAATTTTACACCACTATGATTATTTTTGAGGTATTTTTGGACGTGGATAAAACAAAGTACGAATCCTTAATCCTTAATCCTTGTCATTTTGTTTCACTGGATTCGTTTCTTTAAAAAAAAATATTTTTCATCATCCTCAGTCTTAAATGATGATATTATTGAATATCTTTGGCACATGCGCAAAGATGATTGATTTCGATGAATATCTTTGGCCTCATAGTGCAAAGATGAATGATTTCGATGAATATCTTTGGCCCAGTAGTGCAAAAGATGAACAGTGTTTAGATGAACATGACCAATCGGTGAATGTCCATGGCACAGTAGTGCGAGGATGAATATATGATTCCAGATATATATTGATTGATGTTACAGGGATAAAAATATTGATGATGGACTGTTAAATTCATAGATATTTGTAGATTTCATCCTCTACGTAACTCTTCTATGAATTAATATTTTCCGCTGCGAATATTGATATTGTTGTCTATTGTATTCTATTATATTTTTCCCTGTTGAAGACTAACGATAATTTGTTGTATATTATCTTAGTCATAATATTCTTTACCGGGCTAGTTGAGCTCACCCTTTTCCTTTTTGTTCCATTTTTCTTCTCAGGAGGCGAGAATGTAGTGAGTACGAGTCGGGGTATGGAATGATGGTTATAGAGAGAGTTGTTTAGTAGTCCTCACCATATTTGTAAAATAATGTATAAATAATTGTGATGAGGATTTATTTGGGTATGTATATTGTCTAGAAGACAATAATTGTTTTTAAACTCACAGTATATATATGTTGTCATATTTTGCACGACAAATGTAATAATAAAGTTGTAGTTATTTCTGTACCATGTATTTGGCGACTCAGAATGGGTTGGATGGAATGGACCTATTTTGGGGGCGTCACAAATCATATGAGACCATGTATGTTTCGGTTGAATCTATTTCTAGCAAAGTCTTTGGTGTCCCATCATCTCTTCGTGGAATAACTGGTCCATTCTCCACAACCCACCATTCCCAAGGATCTCTTTTAAGATAGATCCTCATTCGAAATTTCCAGAAGTTGTAATTTTCTGTTCCAAACAGCAAAGGAGGTCTATTGGTTGATTGTCCTTCTTGATTATTGTTCTTGGACTATGCCATGTCAGAATCTTTACCTACAAGTCACCTTTAAGACCAAGATAAGTAAAGCCCAGCTCTGACACCAAATGAAATTTAAATAGGCACACTTAGAAGGGGGGTATTGCCTCTTTTTTAGTCTTAACAAAAGAGCTCTAACTCATGCAAGCATACATGTGTCAACAAACAATACAGAGCAAGTAAAGTATCGATCCCACAGAGAAAGTTGTTTAATTTAAATCACTATGCATTTATTAAATCACTATATTTATATGCTCAAACTTATGACTAAGATTGGTTTGTAACTCGAATCGCAACTAACAACTAAAATAATAATAACGACGGAATAAATCAAATCTGAAAATAATGGGATCCTAACTTCATTTAATATTTCATTTAATCACCACTATCATGCATGACTTGTTCACATATCACAGGAAAGTAGCCAAGAGTACTAAAAGAGTCATAGCCATTTTTCAATGCACTATGACCTACTTACACAACATCCACAAATGATAGATTCTATGTAATCATCAATATAACCAAAATCACTATATGTCTATGTGAAATTGCAACTATATTGAATTTACGTTCAAGACCTTATTCTAACTTATACGGTGAAATAGTATATGTCTATTTGGTTCATGAAATACACAAGCCATATAAAACAACCCCATATACACATACTATCATGATTACAATCCATACTTGCATGTTCATTGTCAATTCCATACAAGTACTGAAATGAATGGTGATCAAGCATTCATACATGCAAAACAATCATGATTGACATCCCATATAATATGTAAAATAATCCATCTTTCAAGCATCCAATCAAACTACATATTAAAATCCGTTAGAATCCCATAATGGACTTTAGTTCATGACTGAACCAAAAGCCATTATGGGATCAAATCAATCTAAACATGATTAATAAACGAACAATTGAAAGATGAAAGTTAGAAACAATCAAACCCAATTGCTGAATATAATTCACTATTCAAATCCTCATCTAAATCCAGCAAATACTAATAAAATAATCCCCTCTGGTAGAAAATCCCAAGAAGAAGTAGAAAAGTAGAGTTTTGGCCTCCTTCTGCGTTGGAATCTCTCCCAGAGAGTAAACCCTAGTAACGATGTTAAAAATACATAAAAACTGAATAAACCTCAATCATCCTCTGACACCAGTCAGATATATCATTTTTAAAAACCAATTACAACCATTTTAATTAAACATTAAAATAAACAAATCAAAGAAATGATTAAGCATCACAGCAGCACCGCCATAGCCCCCCGATGTAATCCTCGTGGGGGCGCGCGACTTGCAGTGTGTCATGAGGTCCAAATTGGTTCTCGCCGCGCGGTAGCGTTAGATGCTCAAATCTGCGTAGCGGCTTCTGCACTTTTGATTCCTGGTTCTGCTGCTACACTGATCTGCTCCTGCTGCTCATTTCTGTGTTCATTCCTGCTGAGTCTCTTCTCCACTTGATTCTCATTCCACGCATCCACAACTTGTGCCTCGCTTCATGTGTCCATTCGCCTCGTGCCCTCTCAGTTCACCAAATTAGACCGTTTCCTGCACTTTTTCACCAAAAAGAGTTTTAAGTATATGCAATGCAAACTAACATGAAATGCAGCTAAAACATACTAAAATGTACTTGAGATGAGCATAGTTCGCATGAATTGGTACTCCATAAGTAGGTATAAAACCCACTTATCAGGGGGTTGAATAAGTGTAGGAGCAATCTATGATGAATTTTTAAACATTATATCAAACTATTAAATTCAGGCTATTATTTTGATTAATTCAGCTTGCTGAATTAATATGGCCTACTGAATTGACTGATTATTTTTAAGAAAATATCTTGCTGAATGTATAACTTAAATAAAATACTTGGTGTTAAAGAATTATCTTAAAATAATGTAAATATTCAAATTTTAATTATTAAGAAAATTAAATAGCTTATGTGAGTAATTAAAGTAAAGCAAGTAATAAAATTAACACCAAGATTTTTTACGTGGTTCAACTATTACCCTCATTAATAATAGCCTAGTCCACGTCCAATACCAACTAGTATTGGAGACTTACTTTATTTATTTCTTTATCAATAAACATTGATTACAAAACAGATTCTTACAAGAATTAATAACAATTAATTTCTCTTGAGAACTCTTGCTCCTTATGCACCTATGCACTCTTCAAGCACCTTTGCTTCCTTGAACCTGTTTGTAAACATTTTCTCTAATCCACTAGGATTAACACCTTTAGACTACACTTAGTCTAAATAGAAAATTAAATACAAATATAGAGGTCTATGATCAATGCAAGAATAATCAGTTTAACAATTAAAAGCTCAACTATATGTAATGATCAATTAGCACAAAAAGATAAACAATTAAATCTTACCAAATACCAGCTAAAAGAATATCAGAAATATAATTGCTTAGATGCTCAAGGTTTGCACCAATCAAATCAAGTTCTCGATAATATTAGTAATTAGTGCAAGAGTAATTTCGTGAGTCGTACTTATTCCATACATAAATTACGATTTATATAGCCCACAATAAAGTTACCGTTAATTTCAGAAATTGTATCTGTTTCCATTAGTCCACAAAAACTGGCTTGTTATTATATTACAGATAATGGAACAACCTCCAACGGTAAGGAAAGTGTACGTTTAATATTTATCCATTTTAACAACTCAAACACTTGTTAACAATACAGTTGGAATAAATATGAACACCCTTTAAAAGATAACCCACTTGGTTAACAAATTTGACTTTATCGCTCTTATCTTATGAAGTAGCTTGTAACATCAAAAGACTTTTCCAATTAATCAAGGTCTTACAGTTCTAAGGATATCCATAATTACTTTTACTTGAAAACCGCACACACTCATCGTATCATAACAAACGTGTAGCCATTTTTAGCTTCTAGGCATGCACACTTAATCCACGCGTATGCACACAACTGAATTTAGAATATAACCCAAAGATATCCAATACCAATGCATACAAAACATATATCAAGTGATATACACATGTAACATATATCAAGTAATAAAATATTAATCCCCTTTATACTTGATAATATATATTAATCTGATCTCAATTTATTTTAATATCTTAGAAAAACCTTTTTCATTAGATTTAAATTATTTTTCATTTAAGACATATAAAACTAAATGCCAATGATATGTCATAGAGCCTTTAAATGAAAAATCAATTATTATGCAATTGACCTTACACTTGGTTTTTCTAGTAAAGAAAAAATTCTTTAACCACTTGAAAATCCAATCAACGTTCCTTATCATCAGATACTTGAAATGCCATAAAACAATTTAGCATACGAATAATTCATCATCAAAACTTAAGGATGGAATATGATTAAGTCAACAATGCCTCTTTATATGTCTTTAAGTCCTCTTGGAAGTCCTTTAATCAATCGACTCGAACCAATCCTTCTTGAACTCAAATTCTAGTTAAAACTACTTTTTCTGCGTGTACCCAAGCCTCGGCTTGGCTGTTAGGCATAAAATGGCAAGCCCCGACTTGCTATGCTGCTGTTAACTAACTTTAGTACCCCAAGCCCTGGCTGGGGTATTAGGCATAAAAGAGCAATCCCCGGCTTGGGTCATTTCTTGAAATTTTTTCCTGCAATATCCTCCGGTAAAATGGCCATAACCTTTGATCCGGGAAGAGTTACGGGGCCTGACACCTATCAAATTGAAGATCTTGACGAGGTCTACAACTTTCATTCTTTGAGAATTAAGAAATAACAGACGGATGAAGGTAGAAATGTGGTTGGAAGTGAGTGCTATGCAAATGGCCACCCAAAATAGTGAAGTTCAACGTCCGTTGGTACAAAGGTCATAACTCTTGCATCTGAACTCCGATTAGAATGATTCAAGATGTTCCGGAAAGCTAAGAAGAAGCTCTACAATATAATCCAAGTTTCAAGCCAAGAAAAAGAAATAAACATGAAAGCCCAAACGATGTCTGGATTGCCTTTCTTTGCGATTTCATACCAATAGTCGCCTTGTCATTGCGTTTTCATACCAATAGTTACTCACACAGCTCCCAAGCATATAATCTACAAAATGAACACAAAATGCATGAAAAGAAACTAAGAAACATGAGTTTAAAAAACTAATTCAAGTAATAGATGTCAGGAATAAACATATGAATGATATTCCTATTTAATATATGATTTGATTATTATATATATATGAATGAATATGCAAGTATGCTTGCATTAAGAAAAGCTGTAAAGTCCTTTGATAGACAATAGAAATATATGTACAAGGACTTAGAATGAATTGATCAAATATGTTAGGTTGATCCTACAAAAGCAAAATAGCTTTGTAAAGTCCTTAAAAAGAAGTGATGTACAAGGACTATAAATATAGAAAGATTAAGCTTGTTAGGTTGATCTTATGATGTAATAAATAGGTTTGTCTGATCGTCGAGCACTGTACCAGAAGTCGTAGTCTGCCAGGAGAGTCAAGGTTAACTCAAGAGCTATTGAGGCAGAATAGGAGTATGCAAGATAGTAGATCTCGGAGTTCGTAGACTGCCAGGGGAAACGATGAAGGATCGTGGTATATCGAGAAGAGCTTCCTCGGGATCGTAGTATGCTGAGAAAGTCATGATCAGAATTGTAGAGATAGCCTGTCTACGAGCCGACTGATCATTTGTCAAAGCCAAAACAGAAATGTAGACTACACTCGGAGTCGTAGAGTCTATCGATGCCGAAGCTATGTCAAGGATCGTAGACTACACTCTGAGTTCATAGAGTCTATTGATTACATGCAGAGATCGTAGTCGAGCAAGATCAGATAAGGACAACAAGCACAAGGCAGAAACCATAGAGTGTCAAGATCTGATCTCGGGATCGTAGTGTCTACACAACCGAAGCTGAATCGTAGAGTGTAGAACTACGACCTCAACATAAGTGCTCACAATGCCAAGGCGGAATCACGGTTCTCAACAAATGAGCACTCCCAGAATATCCAAAGGAATGAAGCCTCTAGTTGGCACTGCAAAGATGCATCCCACCTTAAGGGAACTAGAGAGCACTCAACGAATGGCATGCCGGCTAGCAGAAGATCTAAGCACCAACCCAATCAGCATCAAGATTGAGTTGTAAGGCCATTCGTGATAAAGTCTTCCACGAGGAGATCCAAAGAAGACTTGGTCGATAAGGAAAGTCGGCAAATCCATCAAGAGCTATCAAGTGAATAGAAGACAACGATCTTGGAAGCAACCAAGATCGTAGTGCTTGCCAAACAAATAAAGAACTGATGAAAGGTGAACCGAGATACTGGTCAGCCTCTGAAGAGCAAGGCTAAAATGATTAAGTGCAGGGTTAGTTCATTGATGATAAGTGAACGGGAGATCATAAGGAGAAAGCAAGCTGGACGCACCACAAATCTGAAGTGTCTTGATATTCAGAAGGGGACCAGAGAAAGGAATTAAGCCATCAGTCTCTGAGAATAGTCAAAGAAAACAGAAGCATTGAAACACTGCACAATTGAAGGAAGAGGTGTACTACATTGGAGATCCAATCAACACTCTTCAAGATCATAGTGTTAACTCTACCAATTAATGAGCAACACTCTACAGGACACTACGATCAGGTCCTCAAAGTCATGCATCAGAATGGTAGAGTTCGAACACCTGAAGACTGAAGCATTGGCAATGGTTCAATCTGAAGGTTGGTATTTGGACAAAAGCTTATTGAGAGCATCGATGCAAAAGGACAACCTCTGATCGAGAAATCAGAAGGAGATAATAAAGTTTTCAACCTACCCAAGACATTAAAGTGACAACTCTAACGGGTAGGTGAAACAGTAGACTGCAATGTCAGATAAAGTATGACATGTCACATCAATAGTCTACCTCAAGCAACTCGAGATCTGTGAAGACATTTGAATAGCCATCAACAGCTACTTTCTAACGGAAGGATTGGGAAGGAGTATAAATGAGAAAGAGCTTCAAAGATCAAGGTTCCTAGAGTTGCCGAGTTTGGAGAGAAGGTGGACTGATCTAAACCATGTGAGATAGTGAGTCAAAAGGCTCACTCTACGATCCACCAAGAACACTCAGAGACATACAAAGAAAGAAGTAGAAGTGAGAGTTGTACAATGTAGAAGTGAGAGTTCTACTACTTAAAGAGTGTTTTGAACTGCCGAGAGAAAGAATAGCATCATGTCATCTTGATGTCCATCTTGGGAAGACTCTAAGTACAATAGAGAAGAGCTTACAGTCATCTTAGCAAGTCCATCATGAGAAGGCATCAAGTAGCAAGAAGGGAGATCACAAATGTCATCCTGGTGTCAAGCATGAGAGAGCTTCTAACTATCTAACAGAAGAGCTTATAGTCATCTTAGAAGCCTATCATGTGCAACCATCAAGTACCAAGGAGAAGGATCTTCAAGGCAGTTCATACAGGGGTCATCCGAAGTGGTTGAGCAACCGAAGAAGTTGAGCATCATACAACACTCAGCGGTACTTCAAGGATGATCAACCCAAGCTGCTAAGGATAGAAGATGTTTAGAGCTTGAAGACATCTTAGTAGCTCAGCACCAACTCCAAGAACAACAAACACACAACTCAACAAAGTCAGGGCCTGAGGGGTCCTTGTCTGAAGGGACTAAATGAAGCCAAGGCCAGAAGGGTCCTTGTCCAGAGGGACTAAACGAAGTTCTAAGCCTGCTAGGCTTGAGGAGTTCCTAGGGAACTAGAGGAATCCCAAGGCTGCTGGCCTTGAAGAGTTCTTAGTGAACTGAAGTCCCAAGGCTGCTGGCCTTGAAGGAATCTTAGTGATTCAGGGTGTAACGCCCCGAAATCCTGTCAATCTTCACACCCGGATTTCGTACGTAACGAGTACTTCATTCATTTTGCATACATCATTATATACTGAAATATAACAACATACACTCTCAAATCCCAGGTTCGAAAAACCTTATAACCTTTCTCATTACAAATAATGATAATTACATTATTCCTTTCATCTTACAAGAGTGACTTTTATCCGCCACCAAGGATACATATAGTTCATTAAACTAATCTATAGTTTAATTCTATCATTCCATATTACAAGTCTTCACTTGCTCTTTACACACATTCATATACTGAATGACACTTCATCTAGATATCGCTTAGCTTGATCTTTATGGGATCCTTAAGTTCTTTCTAACCTCGTTCGCTGAAAATGTTTTTCATTTAAAGAAAGTGTGAGCATTCAATTGCCCAAAGAAGTCATAATAAATTGAACAAACAACTTCAAGAATTAAACATTCTTTTCGAACTTCAATAACCGAACAAAGGTTACAAAGCGACTTTGAATAATAGGAATAGTCTTAATTCCTATCATCTTAAAACATTAGTTACATGCACTTTGAAATACTTTCATTCTCTACTCTTTTCATACACATTCTTTCCGCTAGAATCAATAGCACAGACTTAATAATAATAATGGTTCATGTATAAACAGAATATTCTTTTATTGAATAGCTTCAAACATAGAACAGCTTCATCTCACAAAAACACCAAGTGTTCACATTGTGGCACAAGGCCTCATACGTTCTACCACCTTGTACAAATATCACACATTCACACATAGACAGTACTTATCAAGTTCAATATCTGAGAAGTTTTAGAAACTAGCATTCATTTAAAAATATGAATGAAGTTAGAAACTTGCCTTATACGCATGTACCATGACTTTACGCCGAATCGCTTCATTCCAATCCCTATAACACATAAGGAAAAACAAATACACCAATTAGTCATATACTTGACTTACGCATTGGTTTATTTAACTTTACTTCTTAAGGTTCGCGTTCTTACAATATAATTTTATGCGACTAACTTTAATTATCGCTTTACGTTTTCATGACATATGGAGATGTCTTACTCAAAACTTTCATCATCTTTGACGATTTACATTCTTATCTTCTTCTTATACTTCTCTAGGACTTATCACACATCGCTTCTCTGTTAGTAGTCCATATGGTACTCTGAGTGGTTTCCCACAAACAACCAACAAACAAGTTCCCGTCTCATCTACACTGCCATCACAAAGAGTTAAATCGGTTGCCGCCAGTATATAACTTCGCTTCTCTAAAGGAATTGTTTAGCCCAGCTCCCATATGTCAACCATCAAAGGTTACGATTGTACCACAACCTAAACTTATCTTAACTTATATGAACTATTAAACTATAATGTTCGTTAAGTCAATTTCTTATTCCTTATGGCTTTCTAGCAACTAAATACCATACCTTAGGATTCATTCTTTATCGTCTAAGTCATACAATCTTTTGTATACTCGGAATGATCATCCAATGTCAATACTATGAGAACATAGCGTTAAACATTTCATATTAACTTATTCATACCTTACAACGTCCGGTTCATTCAACTTGGAACGTTGTCCAAGTTATACTTATTAACTCCTGGCTTTTTAACGTTATAATGTTATTATCTTTAACTTAGTTTCTTCACCATTCACGGCTAAAACTTAGTCTTCATTACATTACTACCAAAACCATACACACGGAGTGTAGGTTCTACCCATTTAACACTCACAGACACTCAACCTTCACATTTGGTTAAAGTGTTCAACGCTTACTTTTTATTCTAACATTCTCATCCGACTCACATTCGGACTTTCTTTAATCTCATTACCGCTTGTTACGGCTTTCCTTGATAATTCATATCTTACTTACTACCTTCGTCAACGTCTAAGTCATACAACTAGGGTATACTTAGAACGTTCGTCAAACGTGAATATGATTTACGAGGATCGTTTACGTATTCAACGTTCACGTTGCTTGTCTCTTAATCTCTCATTCAACCTTTACTCAAGGTTTTAATTGCTTTCGATCGTTATCCATCCCATGAACCCCATGTTCATTATTCTTTCTTAATGTCAAAGCCATACGGTTCATTGTGATGCTAAGACCGATCGCTCATCGCAAATAACATTACGTTCACAGCAGCCTAAACGCTTTACATTCATCTCTCAACGCCATGTCATAACATCAAAATGTTATACATTAACATCGCCAACCAACGCTAAAGGAATCACAACCATAGCAATCCTCACGTTCATTTATCGCGACTACGGTCCCCTGACATCGATTCCAGTAACCCGCATCTACATTCTTTGTCTTTTATTCTCGCTTAATCTTTTCGCTCAACCTTTATTAAAGGTTTAAAACACTTGATTATGTTACATTAGTTGAACTATTATGTTCATACTTCTTTCTTGCACATCCTCCAAAGAATCGAGAACTAAAAATCTCATTTCTGGGCATCGCATTGCTCACACCGCCATGCACTGCGCTGCGTCTTCTTCCTTTCCTCTCGTGGCAAGGCAAGCACACCTACTTCTCTCTCCTCTCTTCCCGGATCAAGCGCCATGCCACGAGTCCTTATTTAGTGGTCATATGCACTTTACCACACTCGAAGATTTTTATTGATCAGACATACGGCGCCAATAAGGCACACAAATTGTACACTACTGGTTATACTACAAGCGACAACTCTTGCAGAAGTACTTTGACACTGCTCGTCACACAATGACATCGGCCTCAAGCACAACTTCATGACATGCAACGAGTATGAAACCTAGAAAATTTTTCTAAGTCTTTTACAAACTTGAGACGCCGATTTCAATCTCATAACTTCTTCGTTATAACTCGAACGAGGTCGCTTCTAAAGCCATTTTCTTCCTTATCTTACGACTTCGATTACCCTTGACAAAACTTTGTTCAATCCATTAACATGCCATTCAATTGGCTTAATCTTCATTCTTCGCTCATTTTAACGCTTTTAACGCTCTTTGTTCGCTCGTTAGCATAATTGGTCATCCGAACTCGGAATTCGTTCGTTCTTGAGTCCACGACTCACATTTTATACGTTCTCTTACATTCTTATGAAACCCTACATGTTCGGGTTCATTTACTAACTTTCAAATTTTCGTTCTTCTTTTAAAAAATTTTCGCTATAACTTCGTTATAGCTTAATTTTAATCCGTTCTTCATGAACATTTCTACCGTTCCTAACCAAGAAATAAGCAACTAACTTATACGCGATGGTTTTAAACTTGTCCATCAACAACAATTACACTACGATGGTTTTAAATTTGTCCATCAACAACGCTCTTCGTGTTCTTCTTCGCGTTCTTCGCTCGCTCTTCATTTTAATCGATATTTTGATTACAATTTCTCTTTTTCTTGGAATTTGATGTTATAGAACACCATTCCTTACTTAATTCACCTACTGCTTCATATTATTCATTCTGGATCGCTCAAAATCCTCACTTAATCTTATATTTCTTAAGAAATTTATAAACTAAATTTCTTATTTTTATTTCTTCATTTTCTTACAATTTCAACCATATGAAATCATTCTCAATATCTTTTACTCCTTATTCTCATTAAGTTATGTTTTAAACATATTAAACTTAAAGAAAATATTAGAAGAAACTAGGGTTCTGGATTACTGCTCTTCTTTAATCTCTTCCGTTATACAAAGCCATGATTCGAGCTTTTCTATTTCTCGATCACTTTTGATCCGAGCATTCATCCTCATTCTCTTCCTTCTCCTCTCCCAACCGAGCTCTCTCTCTCTCTCTCTCTCTCTCAAGTTATAGGATTTTCAAAATCTCAGAAAATAAAAAAATTAGCTTTCTATTTATAGAAAACCAAAGCTAGGGGCAAAATAGTCATTTTGCCCCTAAAGGTACTATTTCCACCTCCTCTTAAACTTAGCCACCAAGTTAACTTGGCCACCACCCTTACTTGGTGGCCAAGTGGCCAACCCAAATGCCCATGGATCACCCCATGGGTTGCCCCAATGGTTCTTACCCATCCGTTTACCCATCGGTTCGATCCGCGGCTTTCTTTTCTTGGTTTGGGGCCTTAACCCTAATTCTTATTGGGCCTAACTTGGGCTTCATTTCACAAATCATTGGGCTTGACATAATCCAAGTCCAATTGGATTCTAGAAAGTCCATGAACACAAAGTCCATTAAGACTAATCGTATTCTACGCATTCTTTTCTCGTATTCTCGTAATCTCTTCAGATTTAACTCTCATACGATATTCGATATTATACGTCAGACTATTCTTCTTTCTATACTCGTATAATAACTCATATCATACTCAGATTTCTCACGATAATAACCCTAGTTATTATATCGTGACTCATTACATTCTCTAACTCACTTTTCCTAACCCTTAGGTTTTGAGTCCGCAGCGAAAACTTCGTTTTGCCATAACCGAAATATTATTGAATATTCCATCACGCCTCAAGATTTCACGTAATCAATAACTTCTCTAATTTCAAAATAAATCTCCGAGAAGCGTAAATCTGGGTGAATAGTGCTTATTTTGTCTTTTCCCAAAAAATATTTTTTGTTCCCGGAAAAATTTTTATTTTCGCCTCTTAAAATTCTTACTGCTCAATCTAGCTCGTAGCTGTAATCCTCCCGATTAATAATCATTCTAGGTTATAGAACAATTAATAATCACATAGCACATAATAGTATTAATAAAAATTTATTTTATTAATAATTAATTCTTTAAATCTAAATTCTAGATAATCCGAAATTCCTAAGTTGTTACATTCTTCCTCCTTATAAAAATTCCGCCCTCTAATTTCTTAAAACCAAACCCTTACCCGTGTCCTCACATTCTCCCTTCTTCAAAGAATTTCATCCTCAAAATTTTAGCTTACCTTTCTTCTCAACTTCTCTTCAAAGAAGTTCTTATCTTTCATACATTCCCTACCCTTCATAACTTATCAAGAATCATGAAGTGAAAGGAATAACGAGGAATATAAAGATTCCTTTAAAACATTTCATTCTTTTTTTTCGAGGGGTCAAATTGACCATGAACTCTTACTAGGTTAAACAACATTTCGCCAGAACCTTTCTTTCCACTTGTAAGTTTACTTTCACAAAGAAAGTAAACCACCTCTTCCATCGTGGGTGATCAACCTATCGTATAACCCCATTTCGGGTATGTTCACCTCGCAGAATTCTTAAACTGCACCAAAAAAATTGGATATTTCTTGAAACATTCATCTAGTCAAATCAATTGACATCGACTACTACCAATAAATTCTTTAACTTGAACATTCTTTAGTCAAAACATTTTATCGACGCCATGATACCATCACTTTTCACAAAGACGATGAGGACTTTTCATCGGACATATGACTTCATCATTATACATCATTATACCATACCATAGTTGTTGATCCTAAGATCAAATCCAACACCGTGTTTAATTGCATTAATAACTCCATCCTTTTACCATCCTTGCATCAAATGCACTCGATGATATAAAATTCATTTTGATATTTCAAATCAATTTCGCTCTAGTCAAAAAACAATTAGCATAGACATACCAAGAATAGTTCTTTTAAAATCCATCGGTTCAAAAAGTAGAACCCATTCTTTCATTTTTTCAAAATGCGCACATTAGCACGATTTCAAGAAATTTTGAAATCTAGCATAGCTAGATGACTTGGAATATCCTATTCTCCATCTTCCTTCATTGTCTTTACTTATGCGATAATACTTAATCTTCCCTAGCACCTTCAATGCTAAGTCTACTAAAAATACTAACTTTCAAATACAACATTCCTATACCTTAGTATAGTTCATCAACTTACCACACTTTATGTGTTTAGAACTTTCCACAACCATATGTATTTAAGAACTTATCTTCGCAATATGTAATCCAAGAACAAATCAAGGACTATCCATATGCTTAGGGCTCGTAAACATAGCATATAACTATGAGTCACAAACTTTTCATAAGTATGAGTTTCAAGAACCCGCACCTATCTTATCATTTTCTACCTATCAAGTATATACATGAGAAAAGATTCACCTTCTCGCCATATACATCTTGATAAATACCACCAATTTCAATGATTATCACCGTAATAAACCGAGTGGTTGTTACACCAAGCACAAACCTCTCATTCATACAAAGATTCATACAACTCACCCATCACATGAGTCCTCAATTGAAATCTTACAACTTCTAACTTTTTCTTTACTTAATACTGAATTTTCTTAATTCAGATACTATACTATCCTTTACAACTCAATTTGAGTTCTTCTTCCCGTATTACTTTGTAGTACCATTCATTCATAGCATTAGCTATAAATCATTCATCGCTTAATAGCTCATCTCACATACTACGATTTACTATGATCACGTGGTGATCTTCTTATCCTTTTCTTTTACGATTATAGTCTTAGGTACTCATACCTAAGGTTTATAACCTATCGCCTTTGATACCAACTCAGTAACGCCTCAAATTTGGGTCTATCTTCACACCCGATTCCAGACGCCACGAGTACATCATTCATTCTCACATACATCATTATATACCAAATATAACAACATACACTCTCAAATCCTGTGTTCTAAAACCTTATAACCTTTCTCATTACAAATAATGATAATTACATTATTCCTTTCATCTTACAAGAGTGACTTTTATCCGCCACCAAGGATACATAATCGCTCATTAAACTAATCTATAGTTTAATTTCATCATTCTACATTACAAGTCTTCACTTGATCTTCTCGAACATTCATATTCTCAATGACATTTCATCCGGATACCGCTTTTAACTTTGATCTTTACGGGATCCTTAAGTTCTTCTAACATCGTCACTTAAAAATGTTTTTCATTTAAAGCAAGTGTGAGCATTCAATTGCCCAAAGAAGTCATAACAATTGAACAAACAACTTCAAGAATTTAACATTCTTTTCGAACTTCAATAACCGAACAAAGGTTACTGAAGCGGCTTGAATAATAGGAATAGTCTTAATTCCTATCATCTTAAAACATTAGTCACATGCACTTTGAAATACTTTCATTCTCTACTCTTTTTCATACACATTCGTCTCTGCTAGAATCAATAGCACAGACTTAACAATAATGGTTCATGTATAAACAGAATATTCTTTTTATTGAATAGCTTCAAACATAGAACAGCTTCATCTCACAAAAAATCAGTTCACATTGTGGCACAAGGCCTCATACGTTCTACCACCTTGTACAAATATCACACATTCACATATAGATGTAACTTCTCAAGTTCAACATCCGAGAAGTTTTAGAAACTAGCATTCATTTAAAAATATGAATGAAGTTAGGAAACTTGCCTTATGCACAGCTACAGCTTACGCTGAACTGCTCATTCCAATCCCTATAACACATAAGGAAAAACAAATACACCAATTAGTCATATACTTGACTTACGCATTGGTTTATTTAACTTTACTTCTTAAGGTTCGCGTTCTTACAATATAATTTTATGCGACTAACTTTAATTATCGCTTACGTTTTCATGACATACTTGAGATGTCTTACTCAAAACTTTCATCATCTTTGACGATTTACATTCTTATCTTCTTCTTATACTTCTCTAGGACTTATCACACATCGCTTCTCTGTTAGTAGTCCATATGGTACTCTGAGTGGTTTCCCACAAACAACCAACAAACAAGTTCCCGTCTCATCTACACTGCCATCACAGTGAGTTAAATCGGTTGCCAGTTTTGTATATACCTTCGCTCTCTAAAGGAATTGTTTAGCCCAGCTCCCATATGTCAACCATCAAAGGTTACGATTGTACCACAACCTAAACTTATCTTAACTTATACGAACTATTATACTATAATGTTCGTTAAGTCAATTTCTTATTCCTTATGGCTTTCTGGCAACTAAATGCCATACCTCAGGATTCATTCTTTATCGTCCAAGTCATACAATCTTTTGTATACTCGGAACGATCATCCAATGTCAATATTATGAGAACATAGCGTTAAACATTTCATATTAACTTATTCATACCTTACAACGTCCGGTTCATTCAACTTGGAACGTTGTCCAAGTTATACTTATTAACTCAGTTTCTTAACGTTATGCGTTATTATCTTTAACTTAGTTTCTTCACCGCTCACGTTTAAAACATAGTCTTCATTACATAACTACCAAACCATACATGGAATGTAGGTTCTACCTGCTTAATACTTGCTTACACTCAACCTTCACGCTGGTTAAAGTGTTCAACGCTTACTTTTCATTCTAACATTCTCATCCGACTCACAATCGGACTTTCTTTAATCTTATTACCGCTTTGATACGGCTTTCCTTACCAATTCATATCTTACTTACTACCTTCGTCAACGTCTAAGTCATACAACTAGGGTATACTTAGAACGTTTGTCAAACGTGAATACAATTTATGAGGATCGTTTACGTATTCAACGTTCACGTTGCTCGTCTCTTAATCTCTCATTCAACCTTTACTCAAGGTTTTAATTGCTTTCGATTGTTATCCATCCCATGAACCCCATGTTCATTATTCTTTCTTAATTTCAAAGCCATATGGTTCACTGTATGCTATGACCGATCGTTCATCGTAACAACGTTGGGTTCACAGCGTCTAAATGCTTTACATTCATCTCTCAACACCATGTCATAACATCAAAATGTTATACATTAACATCGTCAACCAACGTCTAAGGAATCACAACCATAGCAATCCTCACGCTCATTTATCGCGACTACGGTCCCCTTATTATCGGTTTCCAGAACCCGCATCTACATTCTTTGTCTTTTATTCTCGCTTAATCTTTTCGCTCAACCTTTATTAAAGGTTTAAAACACTTGATTGGATGTTACATTAGTTGAACTACATGTTCATATTTCTTTCTTGCACATCCTCCAAAGAATCGAGAACTAAAAATTTCATTTCTGGGCATTGCTCTGCACCGACGCCAAGGCGCCGCGTTCTCTTCCTTTTCTCTCTCGTACATGCGGCGCGACCTACTTTTTTCTCTCTCTCTTCTCGGATCAAGCCATACGACACGAGTCCTTATTTTTAGTGGTATCAATATTGCATTTCCACACTCCGAACGATTTTTTTAGATCGCATATGATGCGGCAATACCACAAATTGCACTACGGATCGCTACAACCGACTCTTGCAGGTGTACTCGGACACCGTTTTCACACAAGGCGTCGGCCTCAAGGCACAACTTCATGTTGCTGCGCATGCCGAGCATGAAACCTAGAAAATTTTTCTAAGTCTTTTACAAGCTTGAGACGCCGATTTCAAATCTCATAACTTATTCGTTATAACTCTAACGAGGTCGCTCCAAAGCCATTTTCTTCCTTATCTTACGATTTTCGATTACCCTTGATAAAAATTTGTTCTCTTAATCCGCTAACATGCCATTAAATTGGCTTAATCTTAACCCTTCATTCATTTAACATTTTTAACGTTCTTCGTTTGTTAGCCCGTAATTCGGTCATCTGAACTCAGAATTCGTTTGTTCTTGAGTCCACGACTCACGTTTTATACATTCTCTTACATTCTTATGAAACCCTACATGTTCGGGTTCATTTACTAACTTTCAAATTTTCGTTCTTCTTTTAAAAAATTTACGCTATAACTTCGTTATAGCTTAGTTTTAATCCGTTCTTCATGAACATTTCTACCATTCCTAACCAAGCAATAAGCAACTAACTTATACGCGATGGTTTTAAACTTGTCCATCAACAACAATTACACTACGATGGTTTTAAATTTGTCCATCAACAACGTTCTTCGTGTTCTTCGCGTTCTTCGTTCGTTCTTCATTTTTAATCGATATTTTGGATTACGATTTCACTTTTTCTTGGAATTTGATGTTATAGAACACCATTCCTTACTTAATTCACCTACTCGTTCATATTATTCATTCGGATCGCTCAAAATCCTCACGAATCTTATACTTACTTAAGAAATTTATAAACTAAATTTCTTATTTTTATTTCTTCATTTTCTTACGATTTCAACCATATGAAATCATTCTCAATATCTTTTACTCCTTATTCTCATTAAGTTATGTTTTAAACATATTAAACTTAAAGAAAATATTAGAAGAAACTAGGGTTCTGATTACTGCTCTTCTTTATTTCTCTTAGATCCATATAAAAAGCCAAGCATTTGCGAGCTTTTCTATTTCTCGATCACTTTTGATCCGAGCATTCATGCTCATTCTCTTCCTTCTCCTCTCCCAACCGAGCTCTCTCTCTCTCTCTCTCTCTCTCTCTCAAGTTATAGGATTTTCAAAATCATACAAAATGAAAAATTAGCTTTCTATTTATAGAAAACCAAAGCTAGGGGCAAAATAGTCATTTCGCCCCTAAAGTTACTATTCCCACCTCCTCTTCAACTTAGCTATCAAGTTAACTTGGCCACCACCCTTACTTGGTGGCCAAGTGGCCGGCCCACATGCCCATGGGTCACCCCATGGGTTGGCCCAATGGTTCTTACCCATCCGTTTACCCATCGGTTCGATCCGCGATTTCTTTTCTTGGTTTGGGCCTTAACCCTAATTCTTATTGGGCCTAACTTGGGCTTCATTTCACAAATCATTGGGCTTGACATAATCCAAGTCCAATTGGATTCTACAAAGTCCATGAACACAAAATCCATTAAAACTAATCGTATTCTACACATTCTTTTCTCGTATTCTCGTAATCTCTTCAGATTTAACTCGTACGATATTCGATTATATGTCAGACTTATTCTTCTTTCTATACTCAGATAATAACTCAGATCATACTCAGATTTCTCACGCATAATAACCCTAGTTATTATACGCACTCATTACATTCTGGAACTCACTTTTCCTAACCCTTAGGTTTTGAGTCCACAGCAAAAACTTCGCTTTTGCCATAAATCAAATATTATTGAATATTCCATCACGCCTCAAGATTTCACGTATCAATAACTTCTCGGAATTTCAAAATAAATCTCCGAAAGCGTAAACGGAGTGAATAGTGCTTATTTCGCCTTTTTTCCCGAAAATATTTTTGTTCTAAAATTTTATTTTCGCCTTGAAAATTCTTACTGCTCAATCTAGCTCGTAGCGAGAATCCTCCCGATTAATAATCATTCTAGATACAACTATTAATAAACACATAGCACAAAATAGTATTAATAAAAATTCATTTTATTAATAACTAATTCTTTAAACCTAAATTCTGGATAATCCAAAATTCCGGGTTGTTACACAGGGTGTTGCCCTTCCTTAGTGGAAATCCTGCTAGTTGAAAGCAGAAGAGTGGATTAGGAGCTTGAGTCTCTGAACCACTTAAAAACCCTTGTGTCTTTTACATTATGTCATTTACATTATGTACTATAACTGCTATAACTGCTATGTATGTTTTAACTGCTTACAACTAAACTAATTCTACGAACAATGTATGTATGATTATGAATATATCAATTAAGGGGATCTTTTACTTATTCCGCTGTGCTTGAAAATATTCTTATGTTTGTCATATGCTAATTTAATAGCTATACAAAATAATAGAGAAAAATATTTGAAATAAAAAGGATCTATTCAACCCCCCCTTCTAGATCTACTGTGCCCTCTGGGAACTAACAATAGATACCAGATAAGTAGGTATAAAACCTACTTATCATATACCATGATCGAGCTCCATCAGTCAGACTCTATTGAAATAGCTGCATTCTAAGATTTCCATCCTCGGCAAAAGATCCAAGTTCTCCAATGAAGACTTTCAAATGTGTGTAAGGATCTCCCAACTCGTCGTATTTTTCGAAGTCGAGAGTCTTGAATTTCTCTAGATAATGAACCCTAGGGAATATACAAAGGTCTGTATATGAAACACTATCATGTGCTTAAATCCCTTTGATAGACCGAATGGTCTCTTCCATCTATAGGACCTATTTCCTGATATCACCAGTGTTTGGATCTTCTTTGAGATGGGTGTTTTCAGGATTTTTGTTGGTTGTATCCAACTCAAGTGCAGGAATTTCTTTATCCGTTCCCTGAGTTCCTCCATGTGCGGAGGATTCTGTATGTATGGGCATTCAAGGACCCTGAGTAGACTGATGTTATTCTTTTAGAAGAATAACCAACTTTGTAATTTGGTGGCTTAATCCTTCGAACTCCTCCCGAGAGACAGGAGTAGGATTAGACTGGCCAGATGACGCCATGCTTGGTTGTAGGCTTCTTGCCTTTTTGGATTTTGATCGGGTAATATGTCCAATTTTTTCCCTATAAAAAGACTTATGTAGTTCAGTCTTAGGGAATGTGTAAATGTTTACATGCTATGTGGTGTATCCGTTTTAGGAGTATTATCCTGCAAAATGGATGTTAGCTATTTGTATAACAATATAGCATGTCAGGTTTTGATGTATGTGCACATGTCCTTCATATTTTCCATTACATTGAGTTTGACATTGAAATGAAATTACAAGTAATTGAACTGTTAAAGTATAAAGAGACTTTCCTCCGTGATTGGTTTATCAGAGGCTGACCTATCTTAGGCTACTCTCGCGGATTTTTGGCATGAAGGTTCCCAAATCATCGCAATTTACTCGACGGGAAGTTAATCCGATCTTTCAACTGGAGCGAATTTGGGTGGTGCATTGCTTGAGCCTTGTTAGAATAAGTGTTCCTACGAGTATAGTAATCAAACACCGACAGGATAGCCTCCTGGCGGAGGAACCACACAACATACATTCACATACAACGTGTCTCACCGTATATGAAAATGATTACATGTGTGAAGCACTAATAATCACAAGCAGATATAGTGCGAAGCACTAAGTGCAAAAAGTAAATGCATTCATACACATTCATTCAAATATAAATGCAATAGTCACACGCAAGCAGATAACAGTTTTGAAAAGTTTGTAGTAGCGGCTTAAGCCCTCTTACTGGATGTCCCCAACAGAGTCGCCACCTATCGACGTCGGGATTTTTATTTGTTCCTTTTCTGTTCTTGTCTTTTGGTGTTCTCATGTTAGGTGAGATTTGTTTGAAAAAATAAGTTTTGAAAAGGTCCGACATGTATATGTCGACGATTGGACTGTAAGAGTCGCCAGTTGGTATTTTTAAATGGTTGCACCAACCCAACCGAGAAAAGTTTTGCACATTGACCTAGTGATGTGACACTATTAACTGGTCAGTGAAACTGAGATTTTTTAGGGTCCGGGAGCTTGATTATGCGGAGGGAAGGTGTTAGGCACCCCCCGACATCCGTGTTATCACGGTGACCACCACTTTTCAATTAAACTGTTATCTGAATGTGTGTGTGTGTGTGTGTCAATGTGCAATTATCTAGAAGTAGTTCTATGCCTCGTTTGCACCTATATACAAAGGGTTTGAATTTTATATAAAAATTCAATTTTAACAAGATATAACAATGACGTTTTGTGAAAGAGGTTTTTCAAACCCTTATGTTCAATAGTAATTGAGGCCTTTGATACTTCCATTTTTATTATGTGTTCGGCTTAGTTACTTTTATTTTCGAGATGCGAGGCATCCTTGATAAAATAAAGTAAAAAGCAGTGCCGAATTCCTTGTGGGCATGAGAGCCATCTAAGGAAATTCAAACACCGTGAATAATTTACAAGCCATGTACAGTTAAAAATATCCATCACGGGAACCGAATCTAGATTTAGTAGACTGAATCTGTGATCACATGATTCTTAGGCTCACATGATGTAGAAATTAGTATGAAACTTGTAAATAGTTATATATATATATATATATATATATATATATATATATATATATATATATATATATATATATATATATATATATATATATATATGACAATCAACCACCACGAAGCACCTCCATGGGGATTGAAAAGTGTAAATAAAGCAATAAAAACTAATCAACCGCCATACGAAGTAAATTCGAGGCGGGACTAAATGTAAATAAAGCGGTAAAAGGCCACGAAGTAAACTCCGAGGCCAAATGAAATGTAAATGTATATATATATATATATATATATATATATATATATATATATATATATGTATATATATATATATAAAAGCGATAAACGCATACATAGGGATGTAAATATAGGCTCAATCAAATAGAGTTTGATAAGAACAACATATATATAAATATTTATATATATATAAAAGCAGTAAATGCTCCGGATGTAAATCCAGGCTCATCGAACAGAGTTCGACCACAATTTATATATATATATAAAAGCAATAAACGCTCCAGATGTGAATTCGGGCTCAATCGAGGCATAACTCGATAATGTTAGTATATATATATATATAATATAATATAATATAATATAAATATATACAAAAAGAAATAAAAATCCATAGACTGAAGTCTGGGCACACACACACAACACGACTCTCAACGTGAATAACAATGTGTGCAAAAAAGTGTGAAAAATGCTTTAAATGATGTAAGAAGGCTTATAGTGGACTGCCAAAGAAGACTTTAATATCTTTAAATGGAAGAACACTTGGCTCCCGCCGGTAAAAAGTAGCATAATATAAGCTCACAAGTGTTTGAAATGAGAAAGCACTTAATATATGGTGTGTGCAGAGCAAATTGGACAGGGCTTCCTCGCCTTTTATCTATGCAAAATGGCTGCCCCAAGCCCTCTATTTATAGAGGGGGCGCAGAGTGTACTGCAGCTTCTGAGATGCACTTATGGGTGCCAAAGTCTTGGCCGGAACTCCCAGAGTCCTCGCCGTCTCGAAGTACTTGCATGCGTGCAACGTGATGTCCGCTCGAACTTTCAAAACTTCAATCTGGGCATTTGATCGAGGTGTATAAGACCTCTTACGACATGTTGTTGTCGAGAGATATGCAATGACATGGGATAAGAGGTTGTACGAAGTCGGAAAGATGGGACCATGCCCAGGTCTTCAAGCTTCAAATTCTATTTGGTGTGCTATCTTTGTATAGTTGTCACTCGAGATTGGAGCTATTGGTTCTTGTAGGACATTCCCGTGTGTAATGTATGTTGAAATTTTTGCTGAGATGGCGCAATGTAGGATCGAGGTGGAGAAATGACAATTTTGCCCCTCACCGGGGTTATCTCCGGTTTGAAATGATTTAGTTAATCGCCGCTCGGGGTTATCTTTAAGATTGAAATTGCTGCAAGTCTTTGAATGCTGTCGTCCTTTCGGGGTTATCTTCAAGTTTGGAGCTGAGTGCCTCGGGGCTATCACCGAGTGTTGAACTGATCGCATTGGTCTGAAACAAGCATTTCCGGGGTTATCTCCGGAACTGCAACTGCATACCTCGGTGTTGTCTCCGAGGTTGGGTCTAAAACTCCCGAGGTTTTCTCTGGGACTGGAACAGAATATCTCGGGGTTGTCTCCGAGATGGTAAACTTCTTCGGTGTTATCTTCGGGACTGGAACTGTATTCCTCGGGGTTGTCTCCGAGGTTTAAACTATATCTCCCGGGGTTGTCTTCGGGATTAGAAATGAAGATCTCGGGGTTGTCTCTGAGATGGAACTGAGGATTCTGGGGTTGTCTCCTGAACTGAAACTGCATTCCTTGGGGTTGTCTCCAAGGTTGAAACTGAATATCCCGGGGTTGTCTCCGGAACTATGACTGACTATCTCAGGGTTATCTCTGAGATGGTAAAGACTTAGTATCCTGGGGTTGTCTTTAGGACTGTGCTGATTTGACTTCCAGGGTATCTTTGGAAGACGATTTTGCCCTCCTGTAAGGTTAGTAACAGGAATGCAAATTTTCGAGTGTCTACAATGTGACAACCCAGAATTTTGGATTATCCAGAATTTAGGTTTAAAGAATTAGTTATTAATAAAAGGAATTTTTATTAATACTATTATGTGCTATGTGTTTATTAATCGTTCTATAACCTAGGATGATTATAAATCGGGAGGATTCTGGCTACGAGCTAGATTGAACGAGTAAGAATTTTCAAGACGAAAATGAAAGTTTTCCGGGAACAAAAATATTTTCGGGGAAAAAGACGAAATAAGCACTATTCATCCGTTTCTGCTCGGAGATTTATTTTGAAATTCTGAGAAGTTAATGATTACGTATAATTTTGAGACGTGATGGAATATTCAATAATATTTCAGTTATGGCAAAAACGAAGTTTTTGCCTACGGACTCAAAACCTAAGGGTTAGAAAAAGTGAGTTCTGAGAATTTTATGATCACGTATAATAATTAGGGTTATTATGCGTATGAAATACGAGTATAATACTAGTTATTATACGAATATAGTACGAAGATTAGTACGACGTATAATACGAATATCGTACGAACGATATACGAGGAGAATACAAGAATGCGAGAATAGAATGCGTACAATACGATTAGTCTTAATGGACTTTGAGTTCATGGACTTTGTAGAATCTAATTGGACTTAGATTATGTGAAGTTCAATGCTTTGTGAAATCAAGCCCAAGATAGGCCCAATAAGAATTAATGTTAAGGCCCAAACCAAGAAAATAAACCGCGGATCGAACCGATGGATAAATAGATGGATAAGAACCATGGGGCAACCCATGGGGCCATGGGTATGTGGGCCGGCCACTTGGCCACCAAGTAAGGGTGGAGACCAAGTTTACTTGGTGGCTAAGTGTTGGAAGAGGTGCGAATAGTAAGGAGGTGGGGCGAAATGACCAATTTGCCCTAAGCTTTAGTTTTCTATAAATAGGAAGCTAGATTTCATTTTTTAGGATTTTGAAAATCCTATAACTTGAGAGAGAGAGAGAGAGCTCGGATGAAGAGGGAGAAGGAAGAGTTTGAGCATGAATGCTCAGATCAAAAGTGATCGTGAAATAGAAAAGCTTGCAAATCACCGGCTTTGTATAACGGAAGAGGATTAAAGAAGAACGGTAATTCGAACCCTAGTTTCTTCTAATATTTTCTTTAAGTTTCTATGCTTAAAATATAGCTTAATGAGAATATGGAGAAGATGATGTTAGAAATGATTTCATATGGTTGAAATCATGAGAAAACGAAGAAATAAGAATTAAAAATTTAGTTTATAAATTTCTTAAGGAAGTATAAGATTCGTAAGGATTTTGAGCGATCCGAATGAATCTTATGAATGAGTAGGTGAAATAAGTAAGGAAGGGCGTTCTATAACATTAAATTCCAAGAAAAAGTGGAATCGTAATCCAAAATATCGATTAAAATGAAGAACGAACGAAGAACACGAAGAACGTTATTGATGGACAAATTTAAAACCATCGTCAGATAATTGTTGTTGATGGATTAATTTAAAACCATCGTAGGATAATTGTTGTTGATGGACAAGCTTAAAACCATCGCGTATAAGTTAGTTTCTTATTGCTTGGTTAGGAACGGTAGAAACGTTCATGAAGAACGGATTAAAACTTAGCTATAACGAAGTTATGGCAAAATTTTTGTAAAAGACGAACGAGAATTAGAAAGTTAGAGAATGAACCCGAATGTGTAGGGTTTCATAAGGAAGTAAGAGAACGTAGAAAACGTGAGTCGTAGACTCAAGAATGAACGAGTTCCGAGTTCGGATGAACGAATTACGGACAAACGAATGAAGAGCGTTAAAAACGTAAAATGAACAAAGGGTGAAGATCAAGCCAATCGAATGGCACATTAATGGATTTAGAATTAATTTCTGCTCAAGGGGTATTAAAGTACGTAAGATAAGGAAGAGAATTGCTTTGAAACGACCTATTTACGAGTTATAACGAAGGAGTTATGAGATCGCGAAGTAAGCATCTCAAAATTTAGTTAACACTTAGAGAAATTTTTTAGGTTTAGGCTCGGTCTTTTTGTAGTTAATGAGCTTTGAGAAGTGGCACCAGAAAGCGCTGAGCTCGGACCTCAGTACTTATTATTTGGCACCGCAGATGCAAAGAGTTTGACGCTAGACGAGGAAGAGAGAAAGGTAGGTGTGCCATGTACGAGAGAGAGAGAGAGGAAGGAGCACGCAGCTGCATAGCCGGCAGAGCAGTATGGCAATGCCCAGAAATGAGATTTTTATTTCTTAATTACTGGGGGATGTGCAAGAAAGAAATATGAACATGTAGTTCACCTAATGTAACACTTAAGCAAGTGATTTAAATCATTAGTGAAGGTTGATCGAAAAGATTTAATGTGATTAAAAGACGAAGAATGTAAACGCTAGATTACGTAACCAACATCCAGGGACCGTAGTCGTAATGAACGAACGTGAGGGATTGCTATGATTGTGATTCCTTAGACGTTGAGTGATGAAGGTAATGAATAACATTTAGATGTTATGTCATGGTAATGAGAGATAAGTGTAAAGCGTATAGACGCTGTGAATGCAACGTTGTTGCGATGAACGATCGGTCTTAGCATACAACGAATGGTATGGCTTCGACAGTAAGAAAGAATAATGAACATGGGGTTCATGGGTTGAATAACGATGGAATGAAATTGAAACCTTGAGTAAAGGTTGAATGAGAGATTAAGAGACGAGCAACGTAAACGTCGAATACGTAAACGATTCCCGTGAATAGTATTCGCGTCGGACGAACGTTCTAAGTATACAATGATTGTATGACTTAGACGTTGACGAAGGTAGTAAGTAAGATATGATTTATCAAGGAAAGTTATAACGAACGGTAATAAGATTAAAGAAAGTCCTAGTGTGAGTTGGATAGAGAATGTTAGAATTAATGTAAGCGTTAGACACTTTAACCAACGTAAGGGTTGAGTGTACGTGAATATTAAACTGGTAAAAACCTACCATTCGTGTATGGTTTGACCGTAGTGTAATGAAGAATGTTGATTAACCGTGAACGGTGAAGAAACTGAGTTAAAGATAATAACGTATAGCATTAAAAAGCCGAGTTAATAAGTATAATTTAGACAACGTTCCAAGTTGTATGAACCAGACGTTTTAAGGTACGAGTAAGTTAATATAAAATGTTTAACGCTATGACCTTATAATATTGACATTGAATGATCGTTCTGAGCATACAAAAGACTGTATGACTTGGACGATAAAGAATGAATCCTGAGGTATGGCATTTAGTTGCCAGAAAGCCGTAAGGAATAAGAAGTTGACTTAACAAACATTATAGTCTAATGGTTTGGATAAGTTAAGAGAAGTTAGGTTTTGGTACAATCATAACTTTGATAGTTGACATATGGGAGCTGGGCTAAACAATTACTTCAGAGAGTGAAGGTATATACGAAACTGGCAACCGATCTAATTCACTGTGTGGGCAGTGTAGATGAGATGGGAACTTGTTTGTTGGTTGTTTGTGAGAAACCACTCAGAGTACCATATGGACTACTAGTAGAGAAGCGATGTATGCTGAGTCCTATAGCAGTTATAAGAAGAAGATAAGAATGTAAATCATCAAAGGTGATGACCGTTTTGAGTAAAACATTTTCGTATGTCATAAAGCCGTGAAACGGAAAAGAAAGTTAGTCGCGTAAACTTATTACAAGAACGCGAACCCTAAGAAGTAAAGTTAAGTAAACCAATGCGTAAGGCAAGTATATGACTAATTGGTGTACGTGTATTTCCTTATGTGTTATATAGGGATTTGGAATGAGCAGTTTAGCGTAAGCTGTAGCTGTGCGTAAGGCAAGTTTCCTAACTTCATTCATACTATATGAATGCTAGTTTCTTAAATTTCTCAGATGTTGAACTTTAGAAGTTCTGTTTATGTGCGAATGTGCGATATTTGTACAAGGTGGTAGAACGTATGAGGCCTTGTGCCATAATTTGAACACTTCGGTGTTTCTTTAAGATGAACTATTCTGTGATTGAACTGTTCAATACGAGTATGTTCTGTTGATACATGAACCGTTATTGTTAAGTTTGTGCTAATGATTCTAGCCAGACATGATGTGTATAAAAAAGGTAGAGGAATGAAAGTATTTCAAAGTGAAAGTAACTGATGTTTTAAGATGATATGAATCGAGACTATTCCTATTATTCAAGATGCTTCATAACCTTTGTTCGGTTATTGAAGTTCTAAAGAAATGTTGAAACTCTTGAAGTTGTTTGTTCAACTGTTATGACTTGCTGGGCAATTGAATGCTCACACTTGCTTTAAATGAAAAACATTTTCAGCGTAGGATGTTAGAAAGAACTTAAGGATCCCGTAAAGATCAAGCGGATCGGTATCAAGACGAAGTGCCATTCAGTCTATGAATATGCGTGAAGAGCAATTGAAGACTTATAATATAGAATGATAGAATTAAACTATAGACTAGTTTAATGAACAGTTATGTATCCTTGGTGGCAGATGAAAGTCACTCGTGTAAGATGAAAAGAATAATGTAATTATCATTATTTGTAATGAAAGAGGTTATAAGGTTTCGAGAACCTGGGATTTGAGAATGTATGTCATTATATTTAGCTATATAATGAGGTGTGTTTGGAAGGAAATGGAATCATGACGCACGGAGTCCAGGTCTAAAAGTAGACCAGATTTTGGGGAGTTACAGAGTGGTATCAAAGCTAAAAAGTTATAAACCTTAGGTAAGAGTACCTAAGACTATAATCATAGAGAGAAGGATAAGAAGATCACCACGTGATCATTGTAAATCGTAGTAACAGATGAGTTGTTAAACGAAGAATGATTTATAGCTAATGCTATAAATGAATGGTACTACTGATAATAATCTGAAAGAAGAACTTCGAGTGGAGTTGTAAGGATAATAACATCTGAATTAAAGAAAATTCGTATTAAGTAAAGAAAAATTTAGAAGTTGTAAGATTTTAATTGTGGACTCATGTGATAGTTGAGTTGTATGAACCTTTGTTATGGGCAGAGGTTTGTGCTTTGGTGTAACATCTGCTTTCGATTTATTACAAATGATAATCATTGGAATTGGTCGCATATTATTAAGATGTATATGGCGAGAAGGTGAATCTTTTCTCATGTATAGACTTGATAGGTAGAGAACGATAAGGTAGGTGCGAGTTCTTGAAACTCATACTTATGGTAAGTTCGTGACTCATAATAATATGGTATGTTTTCCAACGTCTCAGCGAATGGACGCCTAAGGTCTTTCTGGATGTTCTTAAACTCATATTATTGTGGAAAGTTCCTGAACTCATTATGTGTGGTAAATTGATGGACTGTACTAAGGTATAGGAATGTTTAGACTGAAAATGAAGTAGTAGACTTAACATTGAAGGTGCTAGAGAAGATTAACTATTATCGTAGTAAGACAATGAAGGAAGATGGAAAATAGGATATTCCAAGTCTTCTAGCTATGCTAGATTTCAAAGTTTATTGAAATCGTGCTTATGTGTACATTTCAAAAAGAAAAGAATTGGTTCAACTTTTGGAACCAATGGATTTTAAAAGAGCTGTTCTTTGTATGTCTATGCCAATTTCTTCGGCTAGACAAAAATTTATTTAAAATATCAAAATGAATTTTATATCATCCGTGCATTTGATGCAAGGATGGTAAAAGGATGGAATTATTAATACAATTGAACCTGGTGTTGGATTCTTAGGCATTTAGTTTCTACGATATTGTTGGATTCTTAGGCATTTAGATTTTATTTATTTCATTTCATTGCATTGCATAGTATGTAGTTTGTTTTGTGGTCGAGGACTAGCATGGTTTAAGTTTGGGGGATTTTGATAAGTAGATTTAATATACACGAATCGATATTCATTTCAAGTTTAAATTCATACTTATCTTTTTGTTTTGTGTTCGTTTTCACTTGTTTCATGTCATTTTATGTGTACGGTGGTTATGGATGCAAGTGGTGAAGAAAGATGGAGTTTTGGAGCGAAAGTGGAAAAACGCATGAAGTTGGAATTTTTCTTTAGCAGTAGCCATGCCCGCCGGGGCGGGCCTTATTAGCCTTGTACCTCCCGCCGGGGTGGGGGTGCCGAATCCTGAGAATCTTGCTGGCTTTTGAAGACTGCTGCAACATGGATTGTTAATGTTTTGTGAGGCGCCTAGACTCTAAATAAGGGGATCTCGACTAGAACAGAAAAGAGAGTTTAATTTTACGTTGAAAACAACAATTCACAGAACACAAGGAGCATAATACAGAGATAAATTCCATGATTCAAGTGCGAGCTTTGGAGGAGTAATTTGAAGAGATTATCATGACGGTTACAATTCTAGGCTACGTGAAGGGTGTTCATTATTCTTCTTCTCTTTAGTCTTTTATCTGTAATTGAGAGGATGGTTTCATTAGATTATTCAGTTTTTAATTCATTCGTTATGAACTAATTCGCTTATTAGACTTGTGATGGATCCTTGGGTGAAACGATGATTCTATAACTTTGATTTTCAATTCAATAAAATATTTTCAGTTTATCTATGTTAATTCGAGCGTGAACTTATGAATTACTTGATCAACAATTCCTCGTGGATTTCAATGGAATTGAGAGAGGATATTCAAATCTAGACCTAGTTAATGTAGCATGTGTCATGAATTTTGTGAATAGCAGATTTTTTTATTATTGTTAAGGTAGAGTTATGCTTGACATCACATGTAATCGGATAGAGAACTTAAGCTTAAACCTTTTTTAATTGCAGTTCACATAGAGATATAGTGAGTTGGTTGATTTAGGTATTTAACTTGTTTCTATCTTAATTGTGGATTTAAGTTAATATGGTATTAGTGCATCGAGAGGTGGCTAGTATTACTGTGACGAACGAGATTTTTGTAAATTAAAATTTTAATATTTATTGAATTAAATAAATATTTTTCGATGATTTAATTATTAGATTAAATAATTAATTGATGCAATTGTGGTAGATTAATTTAATTATATGTGTTACATTATTAAATTAATGTAGAGAATTTTATTATCGAAGTATGTGATTATGTGAGCTTATTGTATTAAAAGAAATATTTAATAAGCCTATTGGTATTTTAATTAATTTAATTATTAATTAGAGAATTAATAATTTGACATTATTTATTAATGAGAAATTAAATATATGACTATGTAAATTTATGATAAGTTATTATATTTTATTTATATTAAATAATATATTTGATTTATTGTGCAAGTGGGTGTGACATGATTTAAACTATATGATAAAGCTTTATTAAATTAAATGGTTTTGAAATCTATTAAGCCTAGCCAAACATGGCCTTAGTGGGAGTTACTAGCGAGCTACCCATGATCAAGTTAATCCCGGCCGATGTCTTGTCGATTCTCTTTTCTTTTATTATACGTACTCTTCTTTCTATTCATTTTCTAAGTTTGAAAACAGAGAGGGAGAAAGAGTTTGAGAAATTGTCAGATAAAAATTGTGAGATTTATAGATATTGGGAGTGTGTAATCTACAAATTGTTGTGAAAGATTCATCTATGATCATCTCTTCTAAATTTATACTCTACAGGGTAATCTCCTTCCTCCCAATTTCTATTTTACGTGTTTGGGTTTTACAAAAATGGCTTTCACAGTTTTTTGTAAAGTCTCTATGATGGGAAATTGTAAGGCTTATGTGCATATATAGGTTAAGATGTTATCAAATCATATTTAATTATATATATTATGTAAACCATGTCATCAGTTTCATAAAAATACGTAGTATATGATTTCTACAAAATTATAGAGTATTGGTTTTGGCCTTATGGCCTTATACGTGGTATTTCATGTATGGATCATATATTATCTCTAAATTTTACACTTGTATTTTATTATGCATGTTGATACGAAGAGACCAAAGTTTAAATGAACGGATTCGGTGTTATAATGAATCCGTAGTGACAATTTTCATGTTTTATTTTCAAAACCACCAAGAACATCAAAGTCAGTGAAATTCGCATATTTTAATTCTGTAATTATGTGTTTTAATGGATTAAAATCATTCTATTATTGCTGGGTAATGATTATGTATAAATCGTAGCATGTGGGTATATTAATTTAGTGAAATTAATGATGATTTAGTGTCCTTTTCGCTGAACTCTGTGTTCTTCGCGAATTGGGAATCAAAGTATGGAGTTTCTCATTTGCATGGCGCCAACTCCAGGCTCGAAGTCCCAGTAGCCAGCAGTGACTAAGTCTCGAGCCGCGGCATAAGTCTCGAGTCGTGGCGCCACGCATCTTGCAGCGCTAAGAAGTCTCATTGCGGCGCCTTACCATCGGCCAATGTTGAACCAAGTGTAACATGGTGGCGGCTAACGCCATTCTCCAGAAAGTTCAGAAATGTAATTTTTAAAATGTTTAAGTCTAACAATGTGTTAGTAAATTAATTTAATGAACATGTAAACATGTGAGAAGTATAATGAGATGTTAAAATAGTTATTTAACATGTAAATAACATAATTGCATGTGGATTGAATTATGGAATACATAATTAGCTTGATATTCATGAAGTACAAATTATGTGACAAAGTGGTAATTTGACTACGTATAGTCAACAATCAAAGTAAACAAAGAGAATGAGTTTATGATGATTAGTTAAGTTATAATTAACTGGTATTGTGAATGTGAATGGTATGTAGGATTAAATTCAAAGAACGTACTTAGTTAAAGTGTAATCTACGCACGAAGCAAGTTTCCTAACCCTACTTGTCATTATTGTTCAAGTTCAAATGTTATATTAAAGATTGATTATCTTTTCAAAGCATGATTCAGTTATACAATAATTGTCCTATTGTATACTTCTTGAGATTATTATTCAAATTGAATATCATTATTATTGAACCTTATTAGACTAGTGAACTTTATTGATTGAACTAGTCCTTAGTTGATGAACGTTCTAAATTTCAGAACCCTTATTGAATTATCCAAACCAAACTTCCTTTGGTGCGTACTCGAATGTTAAACTGAGATGAACAACCCTGCAAAGGAATTTACTTATGCGTTAGCGTTAAGATATTGTGCACGATATGGTACTAAGGGTGATCCCCTAAGTCACAGTAGAAAGGTCCATAGTCTTATGATCATTAAAGGTTTCAAGTATAACCCTTGATAACCTAGGACATAGTTCAAGGTCTTATGACCCTTAAAATTCTTTTGATTCTTGTTATTCATTCTTGATTCAAAAGTTGAGCTTTTATTCAGATGTCTTTGATTTACTCGCATGTTATTATACTGTTATTTTCTTATTTTACTTGTGGACAATAGTGCTCACTCTTGCTTAATAATAACATTGCAGTTAAGAACGAAAGAACTGATGAACCTTCCACTAGTAAGGGCAAGGGAAAAGTTAGCAAGTGACGAAGACTTGTTGTTTATATGATGATGTATTTTGTTTAAGACTTGATTTAATGATGTTGTTAAGACTTATTTGTTTATGATTCCGCACAGATGTTTAAGGTTAGTTTAACTTGGGATTATGTTTATGATTCAGATTTTGTAACCCTTTAAAGGGAAGGTTTTATTTCTATATATTGCATGGTTTGCATTTATTATGGGTAGATAGATAGATGATATTTGTATAGTGAACACCAAATTCCATGGAATCGAAGTACCCGGATTTGGGGGTGTCACAAGTTGGTATCAGAGCCGTAGGTTATGAACCTTAGGTGGGGGAGCAACCTTAGGTAGTAGCCTTATAGAAAGAAGATAGTGATGGAAAACTCTTATCGAGTTATAAGAAATGGATTTATGTAATTCATTGAAGATAATAAAAGACCTTATGTGTTTATGTGTTAAAGTATGCATTAGATGATACGACTTAGTAGCTACAACTTAAAATTTTGTTGTCAGGATGTCGAATGTTGGTGAAGCTAGTTAAGCTGGGGAGGAAGAACCCCGTGTACCTATAGTACCTCTTGAGGAGGAACCCGTGTACCTATAAATAGTACCGACGGAGGAGGAGGAGCCCAGACATTCATGTCATTAGGGAGCGGTGATGCAGAGGAGTCATCTCCATTGATCACCGTTGTTGGTCAAGAGCATGAGCCCGAGACTGATCCTGAGGAGGAATTTGTTGAGGAAGAGGAAGAGGAAGAGGAAGAGGAAGAAGAGGAGTTACCATGGTACACCATTGATGCTGAGATGTACGACACATTATACGACCCTAACGTGGAGTTACGAGATGAGGTGCAGGATCTGACAGTGCGAGCTGTTATTCAGCAGATTACTCTAGAGGAGAAGGAGAATGAGATTTCGACTCTTCACTCATAACTGGGAATTATAGAATGGGATTTGGTCCATGAGAAGGGTCAAACCGAAGATAAGACCGAGGATATAGAGAATCTGAAGAAGGAACTGAAGGAAACCTCCGAAAGACTGAACATAGCAGAGGAAGGCTGGGTAAGAGAATCACTTCGAGCTGATCGTGTAGAAGATGATGGTCGTGCAAAGAAGGCGAAGATTGGGGAGACATACTCTACACTTAATAAGGCAATGAATGAGACTCAAGATCGAGTTTTGAGGTACCCGATCCAATTCGAAGGACTACCATTGTACAGGATGGATCGCAGGACGATGTATCGCATCTTAGAAGAGGAACATAGCAAGGCTAATCAGTACCTTGATCGACAGTGATATGATTTATTATGTGAAGAACTTAATTAGTTTTAGATGTAAATTTGTACTTTCTTTTTGATGTCACCATTGTCTGGATCTTCAGTGGAATGGGCAGCATCCTGCGTTTTGTTGGTCGTATCCAATTGTGGCTCTGGTATGGTAATGACCGGAATTCCTCATTGTGTGGAGGGCTCGATGTATGCGGGTATTTTCGACCTGTGTGGTGATGTAATTCTTTTAATAGAATAGCCAAATCAGAATCTGTTTGCTTAATCAAGTGAACTCTTTGCGGCCGGATTAAGTTCATGCAATCGGATGATGACATGATTGATTGTGAGGCTATTGCCTTTTGGACTTTAATGGGGTAGTAGGTCCGATTGATTCCTTGCGAAAGATTGGCATAGTTTAGTCCTTAGGGAAGGTGTATAATGACATGCTATGTGATGTGTCCATTTTAGGAATTTTATCCTGCAAAATGGGTGTCAGTTGTTTGTAGCATGTATGTGGACATATTGCTTCATATTTCTCATTACATGGAGATAGATATGGAATGAAATTACAAGTAATTGTGTTTACAAGTAATTGAAATGAGAGCATGAAGAGACTTTCATTCGTTTTGGGTTTATCAGAGGCTGACCTATCTTAGGTTACTCTCGCGGCTTTTTGGCATGAAGGTTCCCAAATCATCGTAATCTACTAGACGGGAAGTTAATCCGGTCTTTCAACTGGAGCGAATTTGGGTGGTGCCTTTCCTGAGCCTCAGGGAATTAGTTTTCTCACGAGTCTAGTAATCAAACACCAACGGGATAGCCTCCTGGTGGAGGGACCACACAACATACATTCACATACATCGCGTCTCACCGTATGAAATGATGACATGTGCGAAGAACTAATATCATAAGCAATTTATAGTGCGAAGCACTAACATCACACGCAGATATGATGCGAAACACTAAGCTCAAACAAGACATGCATTCGTACACATTCATCCAATGTAAATGCAACATCCACACACACGCAGATAACAGTTTTGAAAAGATTATAGTAGCGACTTAAGTCCTCTTCTTTGGAGTCCCAAGCAGTCGCCACACCGTCGGCGTCGGGATTTTTGGATGTCCTTTCAGTTACTTGTTCTTTGGTGTTCTCATTTTAGGTGAGATTTGTTTGAAAAAACAAGTGAAAAAGGTCCGAAACATGTATAATGTCGACGATGGAATTGATAAGAGTCGCCATTGGTTTTTAAATGGTTGTACCAACACAACCGGAAAAGGTTTGCACATTGACCCATTGATGTGACAACGATATCTGGTCGGTGAAACCAAGATTCATTTAGGGTCCGGGGACTTGGTCATGCGGGGGGAAGGTGTTAGGCACCCCCCGATATCTGTGTTACCACGGTGACCGCCTCTTTTCAAGAAACTATTATCTGAGTGTGTGTGTGTGTGTGTGTGTGGGTCAATGTGCTGTTATATGAAAGTTGTGCGAGGCCTCTTTCGAACCTATATACACAGGATTTGAATTTATGTAAAAATTCAGTTTTTAGCAAGATATGGCAATGAAGTTTTATAAAAGAGGTTTTTCAAACTCTGCTGCTCAATAGGAATTAAGACCTTTTACACTCCCATTTTTATTAAGTGATCGGCTTGATTGATTTTATTTGACGAATGCGAAGTATCCGTATGAAAATAATATATATAAAAAAAATAATGCCGACTTAAATCGTGGGTATGGAAACCATCTCGAGAAATCTGAGACATCATGAGAATAATTTACAAGTCGCTACACAACAATTTGAAAATGTCCATCACGGAACCAGAATCTAGATCCAATGAGATGAATCATGATCACAATATTCCTAGGCGCCGAGAATATTGCAATTTGTATAAAAGCAATAAGCGGTATATATATAAAAGCGGTAAATATATATATCTGAGGCGGGATCACCAACCACGAAGCACCTCCATGGGGATCGAAATATAAATAAAAATCAGTGAATACGGTCAACCGCCACGAAGGAAACTCCAAAGGGGACGAGAATGTAAATAAAAAGTCATAAATGCGGTCAATCGCCACGAAGTAAACTCAGAGCGAGAGATGAAATGTAAAGAAAAGTCATAAAAACTATCAAGCGCCACGAAGGAACCCCAGTAGAGACAAAACAAATATATATATATATATATATATATATATATATATATATATATATATATATATATATATAAAGAAAGCAATAAATGCAATTAGGATGTAAAATTAGGGCTCATCGAACATAGTTCGACCCGCAGTTCATATATATAAGTATATATATATAAAAGCGAATAAACGCACATGCATCAAAAGTCTAGGCTCATCGAACAAAGTCAGACACACAGTTGATATATATATATATATATATATATATATATATATATATATATATATATATATATATAAAAGTGAATAAACGCACTGCATCAAGTCTAGGCTCATCGAACAAAGTCCGATGACAATTAATATATATAAGTATATATATATATATTAAAGCGCGATAAACGCTCGGGCATCAAGTCTAGGCTCAATCGAGGCATAACTCGATAATGTTAATCAATATATATATATATATATATATATATATATATATATATATATATATATCTGATTTGGAAGGAAACCACGGATCGAAGTCCTGGGCAAAAGCAAGCAACACGACTCTCAACGTGTAGAAGGGTGTGTGCAAAGATGAAGAGAAAGATTCTAAAGTGTGTAGAAGGCTTACAATGACCGATAAAAAGGCTTCTATAGCTTTAGAGTGGGTAAACTCTTGGGCTTTTGTGGGTACAAAAGAGGCTATATATGAGCTCACAGGTGTTTGAAAGTGGGAAAATACATTTGTATGGCGAGTCTGAGCAAATTGTGCGGGGTTTCCGTCTTTTTCTCTTAAAATCAGCACCCCAAGCCTTTTATTTATAGGCAAAAGGTGCATGGGTGTACTGCTGGCTCGGCCGCAGTGTACCAGGCCGGGTCGGTCGGCTGGTTACAGCGGGTTGGGTCGTCTCAAAGTACGTGCACTCAGGCACTGTAATGTCCACTCGGGTTTTGAGAAGTGCAATCCGGGCATCCGTTTTGAGGTATTCAAGACCTATTTCGGACTGCCATTGTCGAGAGTTATATGATGTCATGGGATTAGAGTTTGTACGAAGTCTTTGAAGATGGGACGATGCCCTTTGGTCTCCAAGCTTCAACTTTCATCCGTTACCTCGCACAATAGTCACTCGGGATTGGTTAGCCTTGTGGGACATTGTTGCGTAGAGACGAGATGTGGCATCGTGTTGGACGAGATGGCGATGTTGCCCCTCACCGATGTTACTGCCGGATTGGGCCGATAAGTAGACGTTGCTTTCGAGACTTATTTGAGATTGGGCTGCTGCATTTGTTGAAGATCCTCATTATCATCTTTGAGGTGTGCCTGTCTTCCCAATGCGATTGCTGTGTTGGCACAATGTATTTTGTTGTGAGTACCGAGATTGAAGCTGATGGCATTTGAAACAAGCATTTCTGGGGTTATCTCTAAAATATCATTTCTTGGGGTTATCACCAAGGTTGGTGGCTATTCCCATGGTTGGGACTGAGACTGGATACCTCGGGGTTATCTCCGAGATTAATCGGTCTTCTCCGGTGTGTGTTTCGGTATTGTATCTGCAGGTCTCGGGGTTAAATCCGAGGTTGAAACCGTTACTCCCAGATTGCGATCCGGGGTTAATGCTGAACTTCCGGTAGTATCCGGTGTGGATTTGGATTGTCTTTCAGGGTTCTCTCTTAAAAGACGAATCATCCTCTGTAATGTTAATGTAATGATGATGACGAAAAATTTTGAGTGTCTACAAATGCCCCTCTTTATCATACTCATGCATGTCGATGCTTGGGTAGGATAAAGAATCCTAGACACTTGAAACGCAACAAGATAAACATTGTGCTAAGGGTAGCAACATGATGAAAATGTATGATGCATGTGTACGGGGTTGTGACCCAACATCTTTGGGGATGATTCTTTGGTTCCTGTTGCTTCAACCGGGGATTGCAATCTTGACCAGAATCGATGTGCAAGCCAATCTCTTAGGATATTGGTGTTGGAGTTATCACCAAATTCCTATGTCCTTGATAACGACTTGATCTTTGAAGGGTATCTCTTATGTGTAAGAGATCTATCACGGATAAAGCTTGATCTATTTGAGGATGTGTATAACATATTCCATCATCTATCCTCTTGGATAATGTTGACCTCCTAGTTAGTATCGCTGAGAATATGTCATGATTACATTGGATTCTTCGCTTGACAACAAATCTTTATCGAGGATGCGACCTTCGTTGACTTGTGAACTAACGGCTGAAACATCCTGTGGGATATGCTCTCAAGGTTGCTCGGCCTTTGCTGATATGTGAATCAACGGCTGAAACTCTGTGAGGAGATCGTCAAGGTTGCTTGACATTTGCTGACGTGTAGATCAATGGAGCATTGCATTGTGACCCCCGCCGGGGATCCGCTGGGGAATATGAGCATCTGGGTATGAGAACCTCGAACGCTATCGGTTGAAATGATGTCAAGGTTTCTTGACCTTCGTTGATACATGTGTCAACGGCTGAGCATGCATTGCTACTCCCGCCGGAGATATACGTTGTAACCCCCGTCGGGGACCTATTGGGGACGCATAAGTATGTACGCAACTACCGAACGGTTCTCAACGCTTCGATGGGTTTACCTGCCATCGACTAAAATAATGTCAAGGCTGCTTGACCTTTGTTGATAGAATTGTCAACGGATGAATGTGTTGTAACCCCCACCGGGATCTACGTTATAACCCGTCGAGACTCACGTTATAACCCGTCGAGATTCACGTTATAACCCGTCGGGGATCCATGTAGGGTAACGACCCGGAGTCGGCGGCATCGGACCTATATAAGGTATTGCCGAATGTGATTTGCGACAACTAAGATCATTAGCAGAGTATACCTTGTGTTCAGGAGACTACTAATGAGTGATGTGCAGATTCAAAGTCTCATCTGAGAAGACCAGGATTGTATGCTGTTTTGCTCAATTGCATGACATTTTTATTCCGATTTGACCTTTCTAGCAGTAAGAACTCTGTTTTAACTTTCGAATCGACCGAAATGGGAGGGTGGGACCCACATAAAGGAGCTACTGTGCACTTTTCTACGATCGCGGTGTGGAGCTGCTGCGGCGATGGATGATAAATCCCAGCAGGCTTCACTTCACAAGTCACTTTCAACTTGTTTCACTTTAGAAAAATCGCCACCACTTCCAGTTCTTTGAGTTCGTGCGTCTTTACGCAAATTTCATCACCGTACAAGTGTTCTACACTATTACGTAACGCATGTGCATGTATTTTTCCGGTTTACATCCAGTTAGATTGTGAGATATTACACGAAATGCATCTACTTAGTAGTGATTATGTATGCACAAATGACTTAATAAAAAAAATTCAATATAGTAAATGTTAGTATTAAACCATGCTGAGCATAATGATGTGAAAAAAATTGACTTCTGTGACAGTCAAATTGGCATCTTTTTCTGCTATTTTTTGTCCTATTTGAGGTCCAATGAGCAAAAGGTAGAAAGGCAAGATACTCCTAGCATTGAGGTTGGCCTTATGCATGATGAGTTTGATTTTTAATGCATATATTATGTATATGACTTTGGGGGCGGTGTCTTCTTGAATGGCCACCTAGACATGCTGTCTTGCATGTGGATAGTCCTATTTTCAAAGGGGACTATGGCGAAATTTTTCCAAATGTAGGCATTGAGTAGTCATGCATTCTAATTCTAATATATATATTAAAGTAAATGCATGCATGCATATAGTCATATAATGCATTTTAGAAAGCTCCAGGTAAGGCAATACCACACCTTTTCTGAGGTGATTTGGAGACTTGTTGTCCAGATATTATGGATTCGGATTAGCCGAGCAGTTCTTACAGGACCGCCTCTGGCGTATGGCGGAGGGCTTCTGAAGTGCCTCGTCCCCATTTTGTCGAACTGACGGCCTCGTCGGTTGGTGGAGGCGTGATTAAATCCCGTCGGTAGAGGTTCCAGGGCGTTGAGGACGAGGAGGTGGATATTGAGAATCCCGCTCTTGCTGTACATATCCCTCACAGGGAGCTTCCGAGCATCCAGGTGGTGAACCCAGAGTTGCTAGGTGATTTGGGTAGACACCCATCGATGTACTTGCATGCTAACGAGGTATGACGTTAGACTTTATCTTCCTCCTTTCCTATTGATGAGGATTAAAAGGGTCCTGATGTTGATCTGTGCTTCATGCAGGTTCCAGGTTTTACACAGCCTCGGGGAACTAGTTTAGCATCCACTCAATGTACCAAAGCTTCATCTTGATGATAGAAGCGATAGTGCATGAGTGGGGATTTGGGGCATTTTCTCTATCCTTCCCGTCGTTGTCCACAGGGTTACCTCGGGGCATTGTCTCGGCGATGGTTTCATCGGACTCGATCACTCTACCCTCTTGGATTGCGAGGTGATGATGGCGCCTATGGATTGGCGATTTATCACGGTATGGAGTTTGGAGGAGCCGGTTCCTTGCATGGCGAATATCACCCCTCTTCGCCATCCGGTCCTTGTTAGGAGTTCCGGTGGAGTGCGCTCAAAAGGTAGGGCTGTCTGTTCGTGTCCTTTGGCGTAGATGTTATGATGCGGCTATTAGGTGAGCCCATGCTCGATGATGTCGGGATCGGGGATCATGTTCTGCGGTGATTGTTCTGATAATCATTCGAGGTCGCTTCATGCGAGATAACTCTTCTATGATATCTTCGCTCTGAGTCGACGCCACACGCGATGTGGGTACATATAGAAGAGTACGATTGGGGCTCTTACACCTTTGCCTATTTCCTCCGGGGCATGCGTCTGCGCTCACAAGGTTTGACCGAGGCTTGGCTAGGATTTTACCCGTTTCTGCTGGTGAGTATTTTCTCTTGTCTTTTCCTTTCACGGAGTTAAGAGTGTTTCTTGATAGCGAGATGTTTTGCCATTGTGTTGGCGGTTTTTGGCTATGAGAGGCTTCCATGTTTTGCGTCCCCGTGAGTGTGTTGAGGCTTAGATACCTATCCACGAGGACGACGATGGAATCATTCTATTTTGCCGAGAGGTCCCTCATGTCTCCGAGGGCTTCGCTCATTGCTATATCTTGGTGGAGTTGTTAACGTAACGACGCCATCATATGTTTCCATATTCAAGGATCATTTGATCATCGATTTTGAGGATGGACACCCTCTTTGGAGTAGAGTATTTAATTTCCACACGGAGATTTCCTCTTTTCATCGATGGAGGTTTGAGCTCTATTTAGGAGGCGTGCTATTAGGAGCACCACGGGGAGATTCGTATCTGGATCTTGCCTCCTGTTAGGCGTCATTGGCACATATCCACGATCACCCGCCATTGATATTCCATTGTTGGGAGTTGACAGTTTTGATTTATCTCGAGGGTCCATGTACTCGGGGAGATATTCCAGTATTTGGTGGCTCCCTCATGACTATTGGTGCCCGATCTGTGCCACGGTTTATGGGGATATGGTTCGAGATCTTTGATGATGACGGATTGGGTGGCTTGTGTCCTAGCTCAACTCATCATCGACCCAGATTGATAAACTTGACCCGGCGGTTGGATCGAACACGAGATATTTATTTGGCATTTAGGCGCGAGAGATCCAATGAGGCGAGACATTTGTTCCTTCCATTCGGTCTTTGGCCCCTCGAACGACCCATTTGGTTTTGCCGGTATGAGATCCTCCCTTTATAGGCTGACATCCCCGGTGATAGAGATCAAGTGACTCCGGAGGAATTACATTAGGTGGGCAGGATTGAGGATGTGGACATCGAGACCATTGTCTTCTTCTGATGTGTATTCTCGCTATATCTTTTGATAGGCCTCTGTTAGATATTGGGTGGTTGTTCCCCATTCTCGCTATATCTTTAGATAGGCCTCTGTTAGTAGTAGGGCGTTTGTACCCCATTTTCATGTACTAGTAGCTGTATAGAGCTGATGTATTAGATGATGATATATTTAGAAATGTATGCACCATTTTTTTCATTCCTTATATCATATTGCCATCCATTATCTGTTATGCATGTATCATGTTATGCATATGTATTTATGTCTAGAGATACTCGGTATTGACCCCTGGATGGTCTTATGACACGACCCGCATAGATGTCTTCTTCGACAGTTAGCCGTATAGATCATACCCCACCGTCAATGGTGGTATTGGGTATGCGCTCGTGGTACGATAGCATGTCACCACCAGATAGGGTGACTGTAGATCTGTTATTGCAGCATACCATGACCCTTTTGGCATTTCAAGTTCCTGTAGGATTTGTAGATGGGATGCTAGAGCATTGGATAGCTGATAGGCAGGTATTTCGCTTTGGCACCCATGAGTTGACTCCTACTCTAGAGGAGTATGCCTGTTTGACGATCTTGCCCTAGACCGACCCTTGCGTACACATGGCTTTGGGAGACATGAGTAGAGCGATTCATGACTCTCACCGGATTGAGGCGCAGAGTGGTGCGAGATGGTGACATCCGCCATGTGATCTCTCAGCGTTTTCTGTGTGACAGATTTGGTGCGGAGGATAGCTACTCACGACATTCAGGGGATTTCACTGTGTCGGAGGATCATTGGCGTTCGGCCAGAGTTGATGTACTGATACTATGTGTACTATCATACGTATACATACCGCGGTACATGGATGAGATAGATATAGGCGTTATCATGGTGGTGAGAGCTCTCAGGGAGGGTCATACCATTGTACCTATGATCGTGGCAGAGACCTTGCGATTAGCGTCCTACTGCCGTACTTACCCGTTAGGTGTGTTTACAGGGAGTTCGGTCATGCTGTATGTGTGGTTTATGTCACATTTGCGACCAGTTGATACCTTTAGACGACACAGGTATTATTTCTCGCATGAGGTGGCTATGTCGTATTCCTTTCAGCCATCGGAGTGTGTAAATGCTCAGTCCTGGTCCGCATTTTTGGCAGATATCCGAGATCCATTTAGTATATTGTTGTGCTCGGGGCTTTGCTCGCCATACAACTTCATTACTCATGCTCCGGGCATGGATTTCCTCCCTTTGGCTGGCTTGAGGGGCGTGAAGACTTATCATCCATTGGCCATGATGTCGCAGTTTGACTAGTTCCAGGATTTTCATCCTTTCGAGGGGGCGGCAGGTCAGCACTCAGCTTCTCGATACCTCTCAGCTGAGGACCAATCTCGTGTATATCGCTTCTTTGGGATCGATATGAGCTAGCAAGCTTTTCTGCCAAATCGTCCGGTTATTCCGCAGAGTACTCGCATGGATGGGGACGGAGGTTTTATCGGCCACACTGTGATATTTGCGATCTGGGAGATTGTGTTAGGCGATGTAGAGCCTATAGAGGACATTGATACCTACATCGAGGAGGATCTTTGCTTTGTTGGGTTGCCGACATTTCTTCCGGATTCTCCTAGTACCAATACTTTTGTGATCCAATTACTCGGCGCACGATGTTTAGAAGCGAGTCTTCATCTGATGACCTTTGAGAGAGACCAGATTCGATCTATGATGTCGACTGCTCTTGATGTGAGGGATGCCGCCCTATTAGAGAGAGACGAGGCATTAACTCGTAGAGATGCCGCTGTTGTTGAGCGGGATGAGGACAGGTCAGACAGAGACGCAGTGATAATTGAGCGGGAGAGTGCTATATCTGCCCGGGATGTGGCTGTCACAGATAGTATTGCAGCGAGGTCCCTTACCACTGGTATGATCGCAGAGATGAGTGCTTATATCGATGATCATATGGTCATCATGCAGATGGCTACAGATCTGTTGGGTCGTGTGGATATTCTTATCCAGGAGACTACAGCTTTACCTCCTTCATCTGAGAGGGATGCCATGTTGGTCTTGCTATCTCGCATGTACCCTGATTCGTAGATGATCTTGTATTTACCTGCACAGACTAGCTTAGCCATTTTGTCATGTACAGTTCACATTGTATATATATCAAACAACATTATATATGATAGGGAAATATATTTTTGGATCACTTCCCTTTTAGATATGCCTTGCTATTTGCTTGATATTTTGCTCTTTGCTTGAGGGCTTGTGATCTTGATGAATTACGAATTCTTCCTTGGTGGATGGACATTGAAATTTGTCTTTGGATAGTTCAGAATGGATCATCGATCTATGTATATCCCTACCATCTTTGGTGTCTTGGGACTTGTTTCTGAATGGAAATGTGGAGAGGAATGTGGCTTTCCTCTCTGAGATTGACCGCACCACAGATGGTCGCCAGTACTTCTATTTAGGAGAAGCCTAGTTAATTCCACCTCTTATGGTTTAGTATTGCTCTTCGAGGTATGACCGCAGCTTAGATGGTCGCCGAATCTCCTATTTGGGAGGAGTTCAGGTAATTCCATCCCTTTGGTCTGAAGCTGAATGAAACGTAGTGGATTGAAAGAGAATCCTAATACCCGCTGACAATGGTTTGTATTTTGGTAGGGGGTGAGACCGCACCATGAATGGCTGCCTACGTACTCCTATTGAAGAGGAGATCAAGTCCGCATAGTTCGAACCTTGTGTAAGAGGTTCAACACTGTATATGGCTGATATGGTGTAGGAATGTTTTTGGTTGTTTTTGCTTTTGTAAGGAGAAGAGGGTAGAAATGTTTTTGTTATTTTTGTTTTATTGCGACCGGGCCATGTAACATGATTGCCTACGTACTCCCATTGAAGAGGAGATCAGGTCGACGTAGTTCGCCCCTCAGGGTGAGAAGAAAAGCGTAATCCCATGTGCAAGTCAGAGTGCGGGGATGAGAAAGTTTAATCTAGGTTGAGGATAAACTGCAGGCAGGAGAAGTTTGATCCCATGTATGGGTAGCCAAACTGCGAACGCAAGAGGTTCAATCCGCGGTGGGATGACCTAAGTTGTATGAGTGAAAAGGAGAAAGCCAGGATGCTGGCTTGAAGAGTATGTTTCCCTGAGGGGCAAAGTGTAGTAAGTTATAGGTGGTAAAGGGTTAAAGAACCTGAGTGACGGGTGACCTGATGATGATGCACTAGGGTGTTTGCTGGTTACTTCAGACATAAAACCGTTTCACGGTGTCTGAGTTGATGAGTTGTGGAAATTCATCACCGTCCATTTCTTGTAATCTGAGAGCACCTCCTGTCAATACTTCTTTGACAATAAACGGGCCTTCCCAGTTAGGAGCGAATTTTCCTTTGGCCTGATCTTGGTTGTCAAGAATCTTCTACAAAACCAAGTCATGTTGTTTAAACTACTGTAGCCGGACTTTTTTGGTTGTAGGATCTGGCGATCCTTTGCTGGTATAGCTGACCATGGAAGATAGCTGCGGTTTGCCTTTCGTCTATCAAAGACAATTGGTGATACCTGTCTTTTACCCATTGGTTTTCATCCAGCTGAGCGTCGATCAACACTCTGAGAGATTCCATCTCAACTTCTATGGGGAGCACTGCTTCCATCCCATAGGTTAACGTAGGGGGTTTCCCCAGTTGAAGTACGCATTGTGGTTCTGTAGGCTAACAGAGTAAGAGGCAACAGGTTAGGCCAATCTTTGTGGTTGGCTGACATCTTTTGCATAATCTTCTTGATATTTTTGTTAGCCGCTTCAACAACACCGTTCATCTTCGGACGATAGATGACAGAGTTAAGATGTTTGATGTGGAATTTACTGCATAACTCCTCCATCATTTTGTTGTTGAGGTTTTTGGCATTGTCTAACACAATCACCTCTGGTTGTCTATATCGACAAACGACATTGTTTCTGATGAAAGCAATGATGACTTCTTTAGTGACCCTGGGGAAGGAGGCTGCTTCTACTCACTTGGTGAAGTAGTCGATCATGGTGAAGATAAATCGGTGACCATTACTGGCTTTAGGCTCAATAGGCCCAATAACGTCCATTCCCCACATTGAGAAGGGCCAAGGCAAACTCATATTGTGGAGCTCCCGTGGAGGGGCGTGTATAGCATTCCCATGAATCTGGCACTGATAGCATCTTTTGACGTGGTCATGGCAATCAGCCTTGAGAGATAGCCAATAATGTCCCGTCCTAAGGACTTTCTTGACAAGGAGGGGGCCACTCATGTGGGGACCACAGACTCTGCCATAGATTTCATCCATAAGCCTTTGGGCTTGATCTTTGTCTAGACACCTGAGGAGACCTAGTCCTACATCTCTTTTATAGAGCGCATCTCCACTCAAGTAGAACTTCGTAGCAAGTCGATGGATTCGCCTATTCTCAATCAGGCTCACCTCAGCGGGTGTAGATCCATCTCGTAGATATTCCTTGATATACTGATACCAAGGAGGTTGGATGGGAGGTAGCTCATCCGATACTTCACCAACGTAATTCTCATAGGCTGGGGCCTTGTGCAGGGAAATTGTGACGCTTGGCAAGTGTTCCTTGTTTGATATGCGAATCAAGGAGGCCAAAGTTGCTAATGCGTCCGCGAAATCATTCCTATTACGAGGAATGTGTAGAAAGGAGATTTCTTCAAACTCGAAATCCATCTTCAAAACCTGCCGATGGTAAGGCAGCAAATGTAGTTCCTTGGTTTGATAGACTCTGGTGGATTGTCTGATTACCAACTCTGAATCTCCAAGGACAGTTAACCGCTTGATGCCCATTGAACGGGCAAGTTTTAGCCCCATGAGGCGACCTTCATACTCACCAGTATTGTTGGTGCTTGACAAACTGTAATTTGATTCAATGGGATCTTCGCTCCCGTGACGATACTAGAATTACTCCACTCGTAACCTTCCATGTTAACAAATCCATCAAAATACATCTTCCATGATTGGCGCGTATTGTACAGATGGTGTTGCTGCACTATCATTACTCCTTCATCAGGGAAATATGTTTCCAAGGGTTCGAAATCCCCTGAAGGTGCAGCAGCTAGTTGATCTGCGATTCCTTGACCTTTGATGGACTTTTGAGTCACATATACAATGTCAAATTGTTGTAGGATCAACTGCCATCTGGACAGCCGGCAGTTCAACATGGGTTTATTGAACACGTACTTGAGAGGATCCATGCGGGATATGAGATGGGTTATGTGACCATGGAGGTAATACTGTAACCTCATGGAAGCCCATGCTAAAGCACAACACATCTTCTCGATCAGAGTGTACTTGTGTTCATCTTCTTTGAACCTTTTCTTTGAGGTAATAGATAGCTCGTTCTTGGCCTCTATCATCTTTACTCGTCTCCAACATATGACCCATGGCATTGTCACTTATGGACGGTACATGAGCAGGGAATATCATCATCCTGGGTGGTACCAAGATAGGAGCTTTGACTAGTCAAGCTTGATTGTAAGGAAGGCATTCTGGCACTCATCATTCCATTTCATGGAGGAGTTCTTCCTTAATAACTTGAAGATTGGCTCATAGGTTGCAATGAGTTGGGAGATAAACCCGCTGATGAAGTTGATCCTTCCCAAAAATCCACGTATTTACTCTCTGTCTGAGGAATGGGCATTTCTGTGATGGCTTGGATTTTGGTAGGATCTAGCTCAATCCCTTTGTGGCTGACTAGAAATCCTAGCAACTTGCCTGACTTGACGCCATAGGCACACTTAGCTGGATTCAACTTCAAGTTGTACTTACGCAACCTGTTGAACAACTTTCTGAGATGGTCTAGATGGTCATCCTCCTTTCGGGACTTGACAATGATGTCATCTACGTAGATCTCAATCTCTTTATGCATTAAGTCATGGAAAAGAACCATCATAGCTCGTTGATAGGTAGCTCCGGCATTGATGAGGCCGAATGACAACCGTCTATAGCAAAAAGTTCCCAAGGAGTGATGAAAGCGGTCTTCTCATGATCTTCCTCGGCAACCATGATCTGATGGTACCCCGCAAAGCAATCAGCAAAGGAGTACATGTCATATTGAGCAGTATTATCAATGAGAATGTGGATAAATGGCACGGGAAAGCTATCTTTTAAGAAAGCTTTGTTCAAGTCCCTGTAATCCACGTAAACTCGCACCTTCCCTCCAGGTTTAGGTATGGGCACGATGTTGGATATCCACTCAGGATATGTAGACACCATGATGATGCCGGCTTGAAATTGTTTCACAATCTCTTCTTTCACCTTTAAACTCCACTCAGGTTTCATTCGCCTGAGCTTTTGCTTGATCAGCTTAAATCCCACTTTAATGGGAAGGCAATGAAGGACAATGTCAGTGGATAAAACCACCATGTCTTCATGAGACCATGCAAACACATCCTGGAATTGTGTTAATAGCATAACCATGTCATTCCGCTGGTTTGGGGTAAGGTCTGAACCAATCTGGATTAACTTAGGGCTTTCTAAGGTTCCGAGATTGAAAGAAGTGGTTTGATCAAGGTTGGGTTTGGGTTTGTCTTTGACCTATTCTTGAATTTACGGAGGCACCTCAATGTCATCCCAGGGGATCCATCAAGGTGAATTCATCTCTACATCAAAGGTACAATCCTTGTGTAGGAGAGGCATCGTATCTCTGCAATTACAGCACATCTAAATTCGAGTCTGAAACAAAATATGCTTTCACTTAGTATATATGAAATCGTTGTATCATACATGTGTTAGCATATACTCTAAGCAAAATAAACTGCTAATACCGTATGTAAAAAAGTAAGCGATTATTGTATCTCACAGGAAGAAAAGAATTTACGCCCGCTTTACCCTTGTCGACCAAAACAAGGAATGTTGTTCCAATTGGTAAGGGTAAAGTCCGGGTGGACCGCAGTGATGGAGGGATTGTCATCATCCTCCTTGTCCCGAATGATGGCCATTACGTCAGGGCAATCATCATCTGGGGTGTATCTGTTGGTATGTTCATCATGGACGATGATGCGCATGCCCGACATTATTCGGATAATATTTTCCTTGATTCTCTGCCCCTCTTCTTTGATTGCGGGATCTGGAATAACGATTTTCTTTTCCTCCACCGGTTTTAGCTTAGGAAATAACATGGCCATGACATTGGCTGGCACCTTTACTGGAGGTTGTGCGGACTCGGAGTTTGAAGGCGAGGCCAAACGCCACATGGTTGAAGCCAAAGGAATCTGGCGATGCTTATGAGGATTCCTATGAAAAAGTCGAGTAATAGCCTAGTCCAAATTGTTCCAACTTGCTTGGTTAATCGAATGGGTCTTCGGATACCTGCCATCTTTACTGAACCCTTGTCCCGGCTTATAACCCAACGACATCATTTCTTGAGTGGGTCGACATCACCTCATCGAAATGTAGGGTTAGAGCAATGGTGCTCCAATAGCGTGGTATTGGGTGTTGCTTATTTCCAAAGCATGAAAACTGATTGGTTCTACGTCTGCATTGGCATTAATGAACGGTATATCCCCATGCTGAGGAATCTCTAGTTCAGTGTTCACCGTGACCAGGCTATTGTTGATAATGTACTTCAGTTGTTGGTGAAGGGTGGAGGGATCCCTTCGCCATGTGGGATCCATGGTCGTCCCAAGAGCAGGTTGTATCCCGAATCTATCTTGAGCACATGGAAGGATACACAGAATGTATGAGGGCCAATTTCAATTGGCAGATCAATTACTCCAACCGAGTTACGGCGGTCTCCATCAAAAGCTTTGATGATAGTATGGCTACTCCGAATTCGGTTGAGATTGATATTCATCTTCACCAAGGTGGCATATGGGCATATATTCAGAGAGGAACCTCCATCAATTAAGACTCCAGCCACCATATATCTGGAGGACAAGACTGCAATGTGCAACGGTTTGCAATGACCAGTCCCTTCGGGCGGTATGTCATCATCAGTGAAGGATATCACATTAGTGTTGAAAATGTGATTAACCATGTGTTGAAATTTTTCTGTATCCACTGATGTCGGAAGATAGGCTTCTTCCAAAACCTTTAATAAGACCTTCCGGTGATTCTCGGAAGTTAGGACCAAGTCCAAAATTGATATTTGTTGTGGAGCTTCCTTCAAGCTTAAAACCACCGAGGCTTCGTTATGACCCACAGCACGGAGGAATTTTTCAATCTTCTCCATGGGTATTTTCCCCTTTGATTTGGTGGTGGGGTTCATCACCCGATGGGGAAGATACAATGGATTTTCCTTTGACACTGCAGTAGTGGTATGTGAGGTGGATCCTTCACCTTCTCCATAATTCCATGGAACCTTGTGCAAGCTAACAATAGGATATTGTGCTCTGCATGGAAAGTTGATTGGCTCGGGAGCGACCACTTTCAAAGGATTTCTTCCTCCTTTGAGCTGAATTATCGGTGTTGTGAGAACAGTATTAATCCCTTCACCTTCAGTAGATATAACTGCTACCACACTTTTCCACTTAGTAGGGCCTGCATTCTCACTTGCTCGTAACACAGTGTAGTTATCTGCCAAGCGCAGTACACCACTGTCGATTAGATTTTGAATAAGGTGGCGGAGTGCCCAAGGATTCTTCTGTCTTGGTGACCGCGAGACTGGGAGTGGTATTGACATACTCCATCAGAGTTGTACCGTCCTGAACGGGGGTTGATTGGAGGTAGAAGGGAACTGATCATTCCTTCATTGATTAACATGTGAAGGATTTCCTCCATAGGTTGGCCCAAATAGGTGAATTCCCGTTTGTTGGCGAAATCCGGACGGGCTTTGGCATTTGCTCTCTTCGTCACTTTGTGTTCCAGCATTTCATTTTCTGAAAGGGATGACGGAATATTCATGACGATTGGTAGGAGACTGGCATGCTCCTGGCAGATTAATTGCCGAGTCACTTGATCTTTGATAAGTCACCGCCCGCCAATTGCTTCAATTTGTTTGCGAGAGATTTCATCTTTTGTTCCATTGTGAACTGGAACTTAGCATAATCCCATCTGTCATCACCGTCTTTGACGGTCTGGGGGGAGTCACAGCTGTAGTTGGAACTCTGTCCACTGCTCCAATTAATCATGTTGACCTATTCTTCTTTGTGTTGAGGAAGAGGGTTGTCTTGTACGTGAGGCTGATCGGGTTTTGTGACTACGATCTCTCCATTATCTATTAGGTCCTGGATCTTGTGTTTCAGGGCCCAACAATCCTGAGTATCATGTCCAGGTGCCCCGGCATGATAAGCACATTTCCTAAAGACAGATTGAAATCCGTCCCATTAGGGTTGGTGGTGGAAGAAGATGCGTAATTTTCTTACGTGTTGTCGTAAGATTAAGAATGTTCTCGAGGGTATCCCCTAAAGGTGTAAACACTCGATGGCGTATGACTTCTCCACCTTTTGGTACTAGAGGGTTTACAGACTGTGTTGGAAAGGGAGTGTAGTTTCTCCTTTAAATGGGCATACTTTGATTGCCTTTTTGTCCCTGTAGTATCGTCGAGAAACATCTTCCTCTTTCTTTTATGGACCCTCAAAGTTGTTCCCATAATTTCCAGATGGATGTGATCGAAATAATGACTTTGAGTGCGGCTAGGTCTTGAATCTTTCCCCGACTTCAACCCCATTTCACCCATCTCCCCGTGTTTAACCATTTTAGAAAACGGTTTGCCAATCTTCACTAAAACTCTCTCTCATAGAAGGGAGCTTCAGTGTGTATACTATGAATGTCATGCCCATTTCTCGATTCTGTCATGGCAGGACTAACTTGTGCAGCCAGGCGTCTCCACCTTTGGGCATACTCTCTGAAAGACTCATTAGACTGTTTTTTGATCTTGGTAATTTGATATCGATCGGGGGCCATCTGAGTTTGAAAACTGTATTGAGTGAGGAAGGCATGTGCTAGCTCTTCCCAATCTTGTGTACCACGAACGGGCTTCTCCAGTTAGACTCTTTTGGAAAAATTGCATTTTGAGTTTTTCATCCTCTGCATAGGATCCTAGTTCTCCAATAAAGACTTTTAAATGTGTATAAGGATCCCCTAACCCGTCATATTTTTTAAAGTCAGGAGTTTTAAATTTTTCGAGATAGTGAACACCAGGAAAAATACATAGATCAGCATATGAAACACTCCCGTGTGTTCCAATTCCTTTGATAGCGCGAAGGGTCTCTTCCATTTGGAGGACTTTCTTGTTGATGTCACCATTCTGGATCTTCAGTGGAATGGGCAGCATCCTGCGTTTTTTTGGTCGTATCCAATTGTGGCTCTGGTATGGTAATGACCGGAATTCCTCCTTGTGCGGAGGGCTCAGTATGTACGGGTATTTTCTGACCTTGTGTAGACTGGTGTAATTCTTTTAATAGAATAGCCAAATGTGTAATCTGTTTGCTTAATCCGTCGAACTCTTTGCGAGAAACTGGATTAAGTTCATCGTCGAGATATATGGCATGATTGATCGTAGGCTGTTGCCTTTTGGACTTTGAATAGGGTAGTAGGTCCGATTGATTCCCTGCGAAAGACTGGCATAGTTTAGTCCTTAGGGAAGGTGTATAATGACATGCTATGTGATGTGTCCATTTTAGGAATTTTATCCTGCAAAAAAATTCATTTATTTGTAGCATGTATGTGGACATATTGCTTCATATTTCTCATTACATGGAGATAGATATGGAATGAAATTACAAGTAATTGTGTTTACAAGTAATTGAAATGAGAGCATGAAGAGACTTTCCTTCATTTTGGGTTTATCAGAGGCTGACCTATCTTAGGTTACTCTCGCGGCTTTTTGGCATGAAGGTTCCCAAATCATCGTAATCTACTAGACGGGAAGTTAATCTGGTCTTTCAACTAGAGCGAATTTGGGTGGTGCCTTTCCTGAGCCTCGAAGAATTAGTCTTCTCACGAGTCCAGTAATCAAACACCGACGGGATAGCCTCCTAGTGGAGGGACCACACAACATACATTCACATACATCGCGTCTCACCGTATGAAATGATGACATGTGCGAAGCACTAATATCATAAGCAGTTTATAGTACGAAGCACTAACATCACACGCAAATATGATGCGATGCACTAAGCTCAAACAAGACATGCATTCGTACACATTCATCCAATGTAAATGCAACATCCACACACACGCAGATAACAGTTTTGAAAAGATTGTAGTAGCGGCTTAAGTCCTCTTACTGGAGTCCCCAGCAGAGTCGCCACCTGTCGACGTCGGAATTTTTGGATGTCCCTTTCCATTACTTGTTCTTTGGTGTTCTCATTTTAGGTGAGATTTGTTTGAAAAAACAAGTGAAAAAGGTCCGACATGTATAATGTCGACGATGGACCGTTAAGAAGTCGCCATTGGTTTTTAAATGGTTGTACCAACACAACCGAGAAAAGGTTTGCACATTGACCCAGTGATGTGACACTGATATACGGGACGGCGAAACCGAGATTCATTTAGGGTCCGGGGACTTGGTTATGCAGGGGGAAGGTGTTAGGCACCCCCCAATATCCGTGTTACCACGGTGACCGCCTCTTTTCAAGAAACTATTATCTGAGTGTGTGTGTGTGTGTGTGTGTGTGTGTGGGTCAATGTACTGTTATATGAAAGTTGTACAAGGCCTCTTTCAAACCTATATACACAGGATTTGAATTTATGTAAAAATTCAGATTTTAGCAAGATATGGCAATGAAGTTTTATAAAAGAGGTTTTTCAAACCTGTGCTTCAATAGGAATTAAGACCTTTTACACTCCCATTTTTATTAAGTGATCGGCTTGATTGATTTTATTTGACGAATCTGAAGCATCCGTCAATACGAAAATAATATATATATAAAAAATAATGTTGACTTAAATAGTGGGTATGGAAACCATCTGAGGAAATACTGAGACATCGCAAAATAATTTACAAGTCGCTACAAATTGAAAATGTCCATCACGGAACCGAATCTAGATCCAATGAGATGAATCTGTGATCACATGATTCCTAAAGCGCCTGAAATATTGCAATTTGTATAAAAGCAATAAGCGGTATATATATAAAAAGCGGTAAATATATATATACAGCAGGATCACTAACCACGAAAGCACCTCCATGGGGAATCGAAATATAAATAAAGTCAGAGATACTATTCAACCACCACGAAGGAAACTCCAAGTGGGACATAATGTAAATAAAGATGTAAATGCGGTCAATCGCCACGAAGTAAACTCGAGCGGGATGAAATGTAAAAGAAAGTCATAAAAAACTATCAACTCGCCACGAAGGGAACTTGAGCGAGATAAAACAAATATATATATATATATATATATATATATATATATATATATAAAGAAAGCAATAAACGCATATAGGATGTAAAATCCAGGCTCATCAAACATAGTTCACCATATATAAGTATATATATATATATATATATATATATATATATATATATATATATATATATATATATATATATATATATATATAACAAATAATAAGCATATCTATCAAGTTCAGGCTCATCGAACAAAGTTCGACACACATTGATATATATAAGTATATATATATATATATATATATATATATATATATATATATATATATATATATATAAGCGAATAAACGCACTGCATCAAGTTCAGGCTCATCGAACAAAGTCCCATGCACAATTAATATATATATATATATATATATATATATATATATATAAAGCGATGGCGATAACGCTCGCATCAAGTCTAGGCTCAATCGAGGCATAACTCGATAATGTTAGTCAATATATATATAAATATATATATAAATATATAAATATATATATATATATATATATATATATATATATATATATATATATATATATATATATATACAGATGGAAGGAAACCACGGATCAAGTCCTGGCAAAAGCAAGCAACACGACTCTCAACGTGTAGAAGGGTGTGTGCAAAGATGAAGAGAAAGACTCTAAAGTGTGCGAGAAGGCTTACAGCTGACTGATAAAAAGGGCTTCTATATCTTTAGAGTGGGTAAACACTGGGCTTTGTGGGTACAAAAGAGGCTATATATGAGCTCACGTGTGTTTGAAAGTGGGAAAATACAATCAGATAATGAAGCAGTGTGAGCAAATTGTGCGAGGTTTCCCATCTTTTTTCTCTTAAAATCAGCACCCCAAGCCTCTTATTTATAGGCAAAAGGTGCATTGGTGTACCTGCTGGCTTAGCCGTCAGGTGTACCAGAGGCGGGTCCTGCCTACCCCGATCTGCTGGGTGGGTCGTCTCAAGCAATCGTGCACTCGAACCTTCATAATGTCCACTCGATTTTGAGAAGTGCAATCCGACATCCGCTTTGAGGTATTCAAGACCTATTTCGACCATGGCCGCTTGTCGAGAGTTGTCACGATGGCATGGGATTAGAGTTTGTACGAAGTCTTTGAAGATGGGACGATGCCCTCCGGTCTCCAAGCTTCAACTTTCATCTGTTACCCCGCACAATAGTCACTCGGGATTGGTTAGCCTTGTGGGACATTGTTGCGTAGAGACGAGACGTGGCATCATGTTGGACAATATGGAGATGTTGCCCCTCACCGGTGTTACTACCGGATTGGGCCGATAAGCAGACATTGCTCAGACTTCGCTGAGATTGGACTGCTGCATTTGTTGAAGATCCTCATTGTCATCTTTGAGGTGTGCCTGTCTTCCCGATGCGATTGCCGTGTTGGCACAGTGTATTTCATTGTGAGTGCCGAGATTGAAGCTGATGGCATTTGAAACAAGCATTTCCGGGGTTATCTCCGAAACTGCAATTCATGGAGTTATCACCAAGGTTGGTGGCTATTCCCATGGTTGGGACTGAGACTGGATACCTCGGGGTTATCTCCGAGATTAATCGGTCTTCTCCGGTGTGTGTTCCGGTATTGTATCTGCAGGTCTCAGGGTTAAATCCGAGGTTGAAACCGTTACTCCCAGATTGTGATCCGGGGTTAATGTTGAACTTCCGGTAGTATCCGGTGTGGATTTGGATTGTCTTTCAGGGTTCTCTCTTAAAAGACGAATCTGTCCTTCTTTAATGTTAGTAATAGTAGTACAGAAAATTTCGAGTGTCTACAATGAGTATGTTAAATTGTTAAGTAATGCCTTAACTATTTAGAGAAATAAATAAAGTTCTAATAAGCGTTTATTTAACAGAAAAATGCCGCCAAGGAGAAGACAACAACATCAACCTGCTCAGGAAGAGTCAACCAATAATAACAATAACGCCAATGCTAATCCCGTTCAGCAGTTGGTGAACTTACTAACTAGAGACATGAATAATCAACCTCAAGCACCACCAAACACAACGTTTAAAGACTTCAAGGCTGTGGGACCGCCAGAGTTCAAAGGTTCCATGAATCCAATCGAGGTTCGAACATGGGTTATGGAAATGGAGAAGGTTTTTGACATTGCTAGGGTTAGAGAAGAACAGAAGACCGCTTTTGCAACGTTTATGCTGAAGTTTGAGGCTAGCTATTGGTGGCAAGCAAACAAAGTACGAGGAGGTGAAGGTGTAATTACGTGGGAGAGATTTAAAGAGATGTTTTTTGAAATGTATTTCCCAACTAGTTCACAGAATAGATGGAGGTTCAATTTCTAGAGTTGAAGCAGGGAGACATGAGCGTACCTGACTACGCGGCTAAATTCAACGAGTTAGCGAGGTTCGCCCCGTATCAAGTACACACGGACGAAAGAAAAGCCAGAAGATTCGAACAAGGACTAAAGCCTTGGGTGTACAACAAGGTATCAATGTTTTAGATAAACACTTTTGCCGGAGTTTTGGAAAAGGCCATCCTCGCTGAAGGTGGAAGCGATGCGGTGACCAAGTACAATCAAGATCAGAAGAAGAAGAAGAGTGAAGGTGAAATTAATAACAAGGCCAGTGGAAGTGGCACAGGAGGTGGAAATTTCAATCAAAAGAAAATGATGGAATGACAGCTCATCATCGGGAAATCAGTAAGATAATCAGAAGAAAAGAATCGAAGCATGCCCGACTTGCGGGAAAGCCCATCTGGGAGTTTGTATGAAAATAAAAAGAGTGTGCTACAATTATGGTCAGGAAGGCCACATAGCACCAAACTGTCCAAACCCAAAGAAGGATGCTTGTTTTACTTGTGGTTCGAAGGACCATCTGGCAAGAGACTATCCCAAGAAGGGATCGGGAGGGTCAGGATCAGGAGGAAACCGGGGAAATAACAGTGGAAATACCTTAACCATCACCGCACCAACCGTAACAAATCGAATCGAATCGGCGGGACTTTCAACATGACGGTCTGAGATGCGATTCAATCCGTGATGTAGTTTCGTATCATTCGATCAATAAAGTTAATGCTTACGTATTATTTGATTCGGGTGCTACTTGTTCCTTTATATCCGATGATTTTGCCAAGAATTTAGATTTGCCTAAGAATGAATTGGATTACCCCACGAACATAGAAATTGCGAATAGAGAAATAATCCCTGTTAAAATGCGTACATAAGAATTGTAGAGTGGATATTAAGGGTAATATCATGAACGTAGATCTTATCCTATTCGACTTGGGGAATTTGACGTTATTTTGGGAATGGATCGGTTATTCAATTACAAAGGTCATAATTGATTGCCAAAAGAAGCGTATTAACCTTATGACTCCGTCAAAGGTTGTATTTTATGGTAGCAAGTCGCCTAGACAAGCGAGTTGTCTGACGATGATGCATGCCAGAAAGTTATTAAGACAAGGCTGTGTAGGATATTTAGCTTACATAGTCGACAGTCGAAAAGAGAATCCGAAGGTCGAAGAGATACCGATTGTGAGGGACTTCGTCGACGTATTTCTAGATGATTTGCCAGGACTTCCACTGGATAGAGAGGTAGATTTTGTGATCGATCTGGCGCCCGGAACCGCTCCAATATTGAAGGCACCATATCGAATGGCACCAATAGAGATGAAAGAACTAATGGTACAACTACAAGAATTGTTGGACAAGAAGTACATTGAACCGAGCGTATCGCCGTGGGGAGCGCCGGTGTTGTTTGTGAAGAAGAAGAAGGATGTAACGATGCGGCTCAGTATTAATTACGGAGAGAACCTAATAAGGTCACGATTAAAATAGATATCCATTACCGGGATCGACGACTTTGTTTGATCAATTAAAGGGAGCGAGATACTTTTCCAAGATAGACTTAAGAAGCGGTTATCATCAATGAAGGTGAGGCGGAGGATGTCTCAAGACAGCTGCTTCGAGCGATATGGTCACTACAAATTTTTAGTAATGTCGTTTGGTCTAACGAATGCTCCTGCAGCATTTATGGGACTAATGAATGGTGTGTTCAAGCCGTTTTTGGACAAGTTCGTAGTGGTATTTATAGATGATATTTTGGTTTATTCAAAGACCAAGGAAGAACATGAAGAGCATTTGAGATTACATTGGAAGTATTGAGAAGGGAAAAATAGTATGCCAAGTTTTCAAAATGCGAATTTTGGATTGAACGAGTGCAATTTCTTGGTCACGTGATCGATAAAAATGGAATTTCGGTAGATCCGTCTAAAGTCAAAGCCGTGATTAACTGGGATCAGCCTAGAACTCCGTCGGAAGTAAGAAGTTTTCTTGGATTAGCAGGATATTATAGAAGATTCATACAAGACTTTTCCAAGATCCCAACTCCGTTAACGAATTTAACTCGTAAAGCTGTGAAATTTGTTTGGACAGAAAAGTGTGAGGAAAGCTTTCAAGAATTGAAGAAGAGATTGAGTACGGCACCTGTGTTATCCCTTCCGGATGATACAGGAAATTTTGTTGTTTTTTAGCGATGCGTCGCATAAAGGACTTGACTGTGTGCTCATGCAAAATGGCAGAGTCATTGGGTATGCATCACGGCAGTTGAAAGATTACGAGAAGGGATACCCGACCCACGATTTGGAGTTAGCTGTAGTTGTTTTTGCTTTAAAAATTTGGAGGCACTATCTCTACGGGGAGAAGTGTGAAATATATACGGACCACAAGAGTCTCCGAAATATATTTTTACGGAAGGATTTGAATATCGTCAAAGAAGATGGTTGGAATTAATTAAGGATTACGATTAAAGTTTTATACCATCCGGGTAAAGCAAATGTGGTTCTTAGGCGCCTTAAATAGAAAGGGTCGTGAGAAATTGATGATGTTGATCGCTCGGGGAGCTAATTACAGAAATGGAGAAACTAGAGTTGGAAGTGAAGTATCCTATGGAGATTGATGAGAAAATATTTCAGATGCAATCTGGTACAACTCTACTAGATAAAGTAAAGGAGGCTCAGCTTCAGGACGAAGAATGTAAAAAGGTGACAAAAAAGATATCTGAAGGAACTGAACCGAGATTTAAGATGGATAAGGAAGGAATACTGAGATTTGATAGTAGAATTTGGGTACCACCAGTACAAGAGATTAAGGAAGAAATTTTGAGCGAGGCTCATAGTTCACGATATTCGATTCACCCTGGTAGTACCAAGATGTATCAAGATTTTCGACAACATTTCTGGTGGCCGAATTTAAAACGAGATGTTGTAGAATGTGTTGCCAAGTGTCTGACCTGTCAGAAAGTGAAAGCGGAACATCAGAGACCGAGTGGATTGCTACAACCATTAGAGATCCCAGAATGGAAATGGGAATATATTATAATGGACTTCGTGGTTGGCCTTCCGACGACTCAAAAAGGCTATGACGCAGTATGGGTTATCGTTGACCGACTGGCGAAATCCGCACACTTCCTTCCGATCAAAATCATATTCAACTTAGATCAGTTGGCAAGGTTGTACGTAAAAGAAATTGTTTCGAGACACGGAGTGCCGGTATCAATTGTTTCAGATAGGGATCCACGCTTCACATCAAATTTTTGGAAACGTCTTCAGGAATGCATGGGTACGCAATTGCGAATGAGTACATCTTACCACCCTCAAACAGACGGGCAGAGCGAGAGAACGATTCAAACATTAGAAGATATGCTAAGAGCCTATGTGATGGACTTTAAAGGAAATTGGGATGATCACCTACCGTTAGTAGAGTTCGGCTACAACAACAGTTACCACGCTAGTATAGGCATGCCGCCTTACGAAGCGTTATACGGCAAAAAATGCAGAACTCCACTTTATTGGGATGAAGTTGGCGAAAGACAATTGCTAGGGCCAGAATTGATGCAATGCAGATGAAATAATAGTCAAAGTGATCCGAAGCACACATTGGTAGTAGCTCAAGATCGACGGAAAAATCTGTTGATCCACATCGTAAAAATATCGAATTTGAATCAGGTAGTTATGTTTTCTTGAAGGTCTCTCCCTGGAAGGGGAAAATCAGGTTCGAAAAGAAAGGAAAATTGAGCCCAAGATTTATTGGACCCTTTGAAGTATTACGTAGAATCGGAGAAGTCGCGTACGAGGTAGCCTTACCTCCATCACTCGAGAATGTCCACAACGTCTTCCATGTTTCTGTGTTATGACCCTACAAAGCCGATTACAAGCATGTAATTGAATACGAACCCCTGCATTTTGAGAAAGACTTATCTTAGGAAGAAATCCCCGTTCAAATTGTCGACCGAAAAGAACAAGTTCTCAGAAATAAAGTTATACCTTCTGTTAAGGTAATTTGGAGGAACCACAACGCTGAAGAAGCTACGTGGGAACTCGAAGAGAATATGATAAAGAATTACCCTCATTTATTTACTTAATTATGTGTAAGCGATTCTGGGGACAGAATCTTTGTAAGGGGGGAGAATGTAACGGGTAGAATTTATTGAGTCGTGATTCTGGGGACAAAATCCTTTTAAGGAGGGAAAGATGTGACGAATGAGATTTTTGTAAATTAAATTTTTAATATTTATTGAATTAAATAAATATTTTTTGATGATTTAATTATTAGATTAAATAATTAATTGATGCAATTGTGGTAGATTAATTTAATTATATGTGTTACATTATTAAATTAATGTAGAGAATTTTATTATCGAAGTATGTGATTATGTGAGCTTATTATATTAAAAGAAATATTTAATAAGCCTATTGGTATTTTAATTAATTTAATTATTAATTAGAGAATTAATAATTTGGCATTATTTATTAATGAGAAATTAAATATATGACTATGTGAATTTATGAGAAGTTATTATATTTTATTTATATTAAATAAGATATTTGATTTATTGTGCAAGTGGGTGTGACATGATTTAAACTATATGATAAAGCTTTATCAAAATTAAATGGTTTTGAAATCTATTAAGCCTAGCCAAACATGGCCTTAGTGGGAGTTACTAGCAGTTACCCATGACTGGGTTAACTGACCAGTATGTGCATCAGTTCTCTTTTCCTTTATTATACGTACTCTTCTTTCTATTCATTTTCTAAGTTTGAAAACAGAGAGGGAGAAAGAGTTTGAGAAATTGTCAGATAAAATTGTGAGATTTATAGATATTGGGAGTGTGTAATCTACAAATTGTTGTGAAAGAGTCATCTGTGATCATCTCTTCTAAATTTATACTCTACAGGGTAATCTCCTTCTTCCCAATTTCTATTTTACGTGTTTGAGTTTTACAAAAATGGCTTTCACAGTTTTCTGTAAAGTCTCTATGATGGGAAATTGTAAGGCTTATGTGCATATATAGGTTAAGATGTTATCAAATCATATTTAATTATATATATATTATGTAAACCATGTCATCAGTTTCATGAAAATACGTAGTATATGATTTCTACAAAATTACAGAGTATGGGTTTTGGCCTTATGGCCTTATACGTGGTATTTCATGTATGGATCATATATTATCCCTAAATTTTACACTTGTATTTTATTATGCATGTTGATACAAAGAGAACAAAGTTTAAATGAACGGATTCAGTGTTATAACGAATTCGTAGTGATAATTTTCATGTTTTATTTTCAAAACCTCCAAGAACATCAAAGTCAGTGAAATTCGCATATTTTAATTCTGAAATTATGTGTTATAATGGATTAAAATCGTTCTATTATTGTTGGGTAATGATTATGTATAAATCGTAGCATGTGGGTATGTTAATTTAGTGAAATTAATGATGATTTAGTGTCCTTTTCGCTGAACTCTGTGTTCTTCGCGAATTGGGAATTAAAGTCTGGAGTTTATGCCATGCACACCAACTTCAGGCTGAAGTCCCATGTCCCATGACATGCAGTCTTAATGGTAGCCTTGAAGTCTCCAGCCCTTAAGCCCACAGCCATGACATGCTAGAATCACTTAAGAGTCGCCGCCATATACCATCAAATAAGCCAAAAAGACCAAGTGTAATGAAGGCGCCATGCAACGCCATTCTCCAGAAAGTTCAGAAATGTAATTTTTAAAATGTTTAAGTCTAACAATGTGTTAGTAAATTAATTTAATGAACATGTAAACATGTTAGAAGTATAATGAGATGTTAAAATAGTTATTTAGCATATAAATAACATAATTGCATTTGGATTGAATTATGGAATACATAATTAGCTTGATAGTCATGAAGTACAAATTATGTGACAAAGTGGTAATTTGACTAAGTATAGTCAATATTCGAATTAGACAAAAGAATGAGTTTATGATGATTAGTTAAGTTATAATTAACTGGTATTGTGAATGTGAATGGTATGTAGGATTAAATTCAAAGAACGCGCTTAGTTAAAGTGTAATCTACGCACGAGGCAAGTTTCCTAACCCTACTTATCATTATTGTTCAAGTTTATTATTTACCTCGAGTAAACTATCATTACTATTAGTCAAGTTCAAATGTTATATTAAAGATTAATTATCTTTTCAAAGCATGATTCAGTTATACAATAATTGTCCTATTGTATACTTCTTGAGATTATTATTCAAATTGAATATCATTATTGTTGAACCTTATTAGACTAGTGAACTTTATTGATTCAACTAGTCCTTAGTTGATGAACGTTCTAAATTTCAGAACCCTTATATCCAAACCAAACTTCCTTTGGTGCGGACTCGAATGTCAAACTGAGATGAACAACCCTGCAAAGGGATTTACTTATGCGTTAGCGTTAAGATATTGTGCACAAGATGGTACTAAGGGTTGATACCCTAAAGTCACGAGTAGAAAGGTCCATAGTCTTATGATATTAAAAGGTTTCAAGTATAACCCTTGATAACCTAGGACATAGTTCAAGGTCTTATGACCCTCAGAATTCTTTTGATTCTTGTTATTCATTCTTGATTCAAAAGTTGAGCTTTTATTCAGATGTCTTTGATTTACTCGCATGTTATTATATTGTTATTTTCTTATTGTACTTGTAGGAAATAGTGCTCACTCTTGCTTAATAATAACATTGCAGTTAAGAACGAAAGAACTGATGAACCTTCCACTAGTAAGGGCAAGGGCAAAGTTAGCAAGTGACGAAGACTTGTTGTTTATATGATGATGTACTTTGTTTAAGACTTGATTTAATGATGTTGTTAAGACTTATTTGTTTATGATTCCGCACAGATGTTTAAGGTTAGTTTAACCTGGGATTATGTTTATGATTCAGATGTTGTAACCCGTTAAAGGGAAGATTTTATTTCTATCTATTGCATGGTTTGCATTTATTATGGATAGATAGATAGATGATATTTGTACAGTGAACACCAAATTTCGTGGAATCGAAGTACCCGAATTTGGGGGGTGTCACAATTACATTCGTGTTCTTGATTAATAAACTTGAATATTAAATTGAGTTGGAATAAAGGTTTGAAAATCAGAGTGAAACTTAGGGTGAAATCATAAGTCTAATTCTCCATTAATTGTTTGAAATTCCAGATTTTGATAGTAGTGATTGTTTTGTGATAGTTTATTTATTTATTAATTTAGTTTCAATAATTTTAAACCATTGATTTGAATAGTTTAATAGAATTAGGATTAATAGAAAATTGATAATGTGAAGTTAAAATTCTTGCTAATTTGTCCTCGTGGGAACGATACTTTATTCACTTCTATATTACTTGTTGACCATGTACACTTGCGTGTTTTGCGCGTATCGATTTTACCCAACAAGTTTTTGGCGCCGTTGCCGGGGACTATTTAGTATAAATCTAAATAGTTTTACAATATTAGTTTAATTAATCTTGTTTATTTAGACATTTTTATTTTTGTTTTGTTTCTTCTATTTCACGCGTGGAAGCAGTTTATGCAAACTCGGTCCAAAAATCCAGATTTGCTGCCTTTTGACGACGACATTGAGAAAAGGTTTCAGAGGTTGAGCAAGTGGATCAAGGAAATGAGATAAGAATTTGAAACACTTGAGAAAGAAGAGGAAATGGCAGCTGAAGATCGGAAAGCATTAAGGGACTACGCCACTCCCAAGGTGACTGAACTGCAATCAAGCATCACCAGGCCCGCAATAGCAGCGAATACATTAGAAATTAAGCCAGGGATGATACAAATGATAAAGAATTTAGTTCAGTTTGGGGGATTGCCAAATGACGATCCGAACGAGCATCTAGTTAATTTTTTGGAACTGTGCGACACCTTTAGGTTCAATGGGGTGTCGGATGAAGCTGTGAAACTTCGATTGTTCCCATTCTCTTTACGGGACAAGGCGAAGAGCTGGTTACATTCTTTACCATCCAGTTCGATAACTACATGGGAGGATTTAGCTCAGAAATTCCTCGCAAAATTCTTTCACCCAGCGAAAACTGTAAAGATGAGAAATGAGATAACGATGTTTGAACAGCAACATAGGGAGTCGTTATATGAGGCTTGGGAGAGATACAAAGAATTGCTCAGAAAATGCCCACATCATGGATTGCCCAAGTGGCTGCAAATGAACACCTTTTACAATGGGTTACGTGTGAATCTCAGGACAAGTATTGATGCAGCGTCGGGCGGAGCATTCATGGCTAAGAGTTACGAGGAAGAATACGAGTTGATTGAAACCATGGCGGCTAATAACTACCAGTGGCCCACAGCAAGAATGACACAAGCGAAGGCAGCTGGGGTGTTAGAAGTAGATAGTATGACAGCGATGCAAGCACAGATATTTGCACTTTCAAAGAAGTTGGAGTCGGTAAAAGCAGCACAAGCACAACAAACACAGCAAGTACAACAAGTACATCAAGCGGCAATAATATGCGAGTTATGCGCTGGAGAGCACCCAACGGAGCAATGTGCGATTAATCCAGCAGCTGTGTAGTTCATCGAAAATTACAACAGAATTCCGCAAAACACATATCAGAACAAATACAATCAAGGAAATAGGAATCATCCGAATTTCTCATGGAGCTACAACCAGTAAAATCAAGCTTCACGACAATCATATCCACCAGATTTCGAGAACCAAAGAACAACCAAATTTCAATATCAAGAAAGGAAATCCGGTCTGGAGGAAGTGTTGACAAAATACATGACTAGCAGCGATTTAGCTTTAAAAAATCAAGCTATGGCTATGAAATCATAAGAGATGGCTACCAAAAATCTAGAGAATCAGATAGGTCAAATTGCGTTGGCATTGAATAATAGACCACAAGGGACATTACCAAGTGACACCGAGAGAAATCCTAAGGGTAATCACGAGCAGTGTCAAGCTATTATGTTGAGAAATGGAAAACAACTTGATGGTTAAGAGCCAGAAATTTTAGTTACAAAGGAGGTTGAACCAGAGAAAGAAAATACAGAGGGTGAGGTTAATCAAGGGCACAAAAAACACATGGAAAAGAATAAACCAGATAACGAACCAATTGTTTATCCTCCACCACCGTTTCAACAGAGGGTTCAAAAATAGAAGTCAGATAAGCAGTTCGTAAGGTTTTTAGACGTGTTCAAGAAACTCCAGATTAACACCCCATTCGCGGAGGCCCTAGAGCAAATGTCGAGTTATGCGAAGTTTATGAAAGGAATTTTGTCGAGAAAAAAGAAATGGGAAGAATTTGAAACAGTGGCACTAACAGAGGAGTGTAGTGAGGTGTTACAGCAGAAGCTACCACCGAAACTTAAAGACCCGGGGAGCTTTACTATCCCATGCACGATCGGGAAAATGTCGTTTAACAAATGTTTATGTGATTTGGGGGCGAGTGTGAACCTCATGCCATTGTCAGTATACACAAAATTGGGTTTGCCCGCGCCAAAGCCTACGAATATTTCATTGCAGTTGGTGGATATGTCAGTCACATATCTGAGAGGCATAGTAGAGGACATTCTGGTTAAAGTGGATAAGTTTATATTCCCTGCGGACTTTATCATTCTGGTTTTCGAGGAGGATAAAAACATACCGATTATCCTAGGGAGACCTTTCTTGGCTACGGAAGGACACTCATGGACGCGTGCAAAAGGAGAACTTACTATGAGAGTCCAAGATCAAGAAATCAAATTTAATGTGTTCAAGGCCATGAAATTCCCTACGGATGAGGAAGAATGTTTTTGGATGGATTTAATTGAGCAAATCATCAGTGAAGATATGAGCAAGAGTTTGGTCAACGATCCATTAGAAACAACCTTACCGGGGGATGAAGAAAAGGACGACCCAAAATTTGTGGACTTTTTACAGTTGCTAGACTCATTGCCACGAGTTAGCAGATTCAGAGCACCGTTTGAACCTTTGCACACGGAGGAAAAAAAACTGTGAAAAACTCTGAAAGCGCTCATTGGAGGAGCCACCAACATTGGAGCTTAAGCCACTCCCTAAACATCTCAAGTATGCGTACTTAGGCAATTCAAATTCTTTACCTGTAATTATTTCTGCTGCACTTAACGAATTGCAGGAAGAAAAGTTGCTGAGGGTGCTTAGGGATCACAAATTAGCGATTGGTTGGACGATTGCCGATATAAAGGGAATTAGTCCGTCATTCTGCATGCACAAGATTCTGATGGAGGATGATGCAAGACCGTCGGTGGAGCATCAACGTCGACTTAACCCAATTATGAAGGAAGTGGTAAAGAAGGAAATTCTGAAATTATTGGATGCTGGTATCAGATATCCAATTTTTGACAGTAAATGGGTTAGTCCGGTTCATTGTGTGCCAAAAAAAGGGGGAATGATTGTGATACATAATGAGGACAATGAGTTAATTCCAACAAGAACAATGACAGGATGGAGGGTGTGCATCGATTATAGGAGGTTGAATAAGGCAACCCGAAAAGATCATTTCTTGTTGCCCTTTATTGATCAAATGTTAGACAGATTAGTGGGACATGAGTACTACTGTTTATTGGATGGATACTCAGACTATAACCAGATCGCCATCGCTCCTGAGGATCAAGAGAAGACAACATTTACATGCCCTTACGGCACATTTGCATTCATGAGGATGTCATTCGGGTTATGCAATGCACCTACAACTTTCCAATGGTGTATGATGGCCATTTTTTCGGATATGGTGGAGAAGAATGTTGAAGTCTTAATGGACAATTTCTCGGTCTATGGAGACAACTTTGATACTTGCCTAGGGAATCTGGTCATGGTATTGCAGCGGTGAAAGGATACAAACCTCATACTTAATTGGGAAAAATGCCACTTCATGGTTGAAGAAGGCATAATTTTGGGCCATAAGGTGTCGGCTCACGGATTGGAGGTGGACAAAGCGAAGTCGGATATCATCGAGAAACCCGCCTCCACCGAGCTCGCTTAAGGGTATTAGAAGTTTTCTGGGGCATGCTGGGTTCTATAGAAGGTTCATAAAAGATTTCTTTAAGATTGCAAAACCTCTATGCAGTCTTTTAGAGAAGGATGTTACTTTTAGTTTTACTGCGGAATGCAAGTCAGCGTTTGAATTGTTGAAGAAGAAATTAACTACAACCCCCGTGATAGTCGTACCGGACTGGAATATGCCATTCGAGCTTATGTGTGATGCAAGCGACTATGCGGTTGGGGCTGTTTTGGGACAAAGACGAGACACGGTGTTTCACGCCATATACTATGCAAGTAAAACACTCACAGAGACTCAAATGAATTAAACTACCACGAAAAATGAATTACTTGCAGTGGTGTACGCGTTTGACAAATTACGGGCATACTTGATCGGGACCAAGGTGATAGTCTACATGGATCATTCGGCGATTCGGTACCTAATAGCGAAAAAAGATGCTAAGCCACGCCTTATCCGATGGATTCTCCTACTTCAAGAGTTTGACTTAGAGATTAAAGATAGAAAGGGAACGGAGAATCAAGTTGCCGACCATTTATCAAGGCTGGAAAATCCGGAGAAAAAGGATGAAGATAGATGCGCAATCAACGAGTCATTCCCGGATGAGCAACTATTTGGGTTAAATGTAGAATTTCCTTAGTATGCAGACTTTGCGAATTATCTGGTGAGAAACATGCTTCCCCCTGATCTTACACGACAACAGAAAAAGAAATTTCTTCATGACGTCAAGTGGTACATGTGGGATGAGCCTTATTTATTCAAATAGTGTGCCGACAAGATGATTAGAAGGTGTATCCCCTACAGTGAAGTGCACAACATACTGCAAGAATGCCATTCATCGGCATATGGGGGACATTATGGGAGTGAGCGCACCGCAGCAAAAGTCCTTCAAGCCGGGTTTTATTGGCCGACATTATTCAAAGACGCCCACCAATTTGTGAAAACATATGATAGATGCCAAAGGTTGGAGAACATCTCTAAACGGAATGAGATGCCCCTACAAACAATTCTTGAAGTGGAAATCTTTGATGTATGGGGCATCGATTTCATGGGGCCATTCCCTTTGTCTTTGAGCAATCAGTATATTCTACTCGCGATGGATGACATCTCGAAGTTGGTTGAAGCTGCAGCACTACCGTCCAATGATGCCAAGGTGGTCCTCAAATTCCTATAGAAAAACATTTTCACGAGGTTTGGTACGCCAAGAGAAATAATCAGTGACGAAGGTAGTCACTTTTTTAATAAGTCTTTTACAGCTCTGTTGGCTAAGTATGGGGTTAACCACAATGTGGCTACAGCGTATCACCCTCAAACAAATGGACAGGCTGAGGAATCAAACAGAGAAGTTAAGAAGATATTGGAAAAAGTCGTAAATTTGAGTCGGAAAGATTGGTCACTTTGGTTGGATGACGCATTATGGGCTTACCGGACTGCATACAAAACACCAATCGGGATGTCACCATATCAACTCCTGTACGGAAAAGCATGTCACTTATCGATGGAGCTACAACACAAAGCCTACTAGACAATACAGAAATAGAATTTTGATCAATCCGTCGTAGGAGAAAAGAGGCTACTCCAACTAAATGAGCTCGACGAATTTTGACTTCATGCATACGAGAACGCCAAGCTTTACAAGGAAAAGGTTAAAAGATGGCACGACCAGAAGATTGTGCATCGAACATTCGAGCCAGGACAATCAGTCCTCTTATTCAACTCACGGCTGCGATTGTTGTGACACCCCCAAATCCAGGTACTTTATTCCCACAGGATTTGGTGTTCACTTGATCAAACATTCATATCTAATTACCCAATCATAATAAAACTGAATAAATAAAAACCTTCCCCATTAAAGGGTTACATAATAAAAATCTCCCAGGTTATCTAACCTTAAATCATCATTCAAATGCCGAAAAATTACATAACTTCTTTTAAAATAAAGTCTAAGATCAACATAATAAAAGTCTAACATCTTAATCAAAGTAAAAATTACAAGTCTTCATCACTTGTACATTTTTCCCTTTCCTTTGCTAGTCGAAGGTTCACCTACCTTCTCTTCTTTAGCTATAATGAGTTTATAAATATGCAAGAGTGAGCAAAACAATTGCTCACTGGATATAATATGGAATCAAAAGGAGTATAACAATAATAACTGTCAAAATAGGCTCATCAAAAGTGAATAGTACTCTATCAATAATAATCAGAAACTGAAATCCCAAAATATGAAAAATATACATCACTGAGGGTCGTAAGACCATGAACCACGTCCACAGTTGCAAGTAATCTATCAACTCCAACTTTAACAGTCATAAGACTATAAGGACCTCGTACTTAGGGGGATCAGCCTTTCGTACAATGTATTGTGCACAAACATTTTAACGCTATGCGTAAATTAACCCCTAATCATAACAATAGGGTTGTTCATCTCAGTATTTAAAGTACAAGTCCGCACCAAAGGAAGTTTGGTTTGGATAAGCTTTCAAGGTAATTTGGAATTCAACGAACATCAACTAGGAGTAGTTAAATAAAACCAATAACACTATACTATAGAATAATCGTGATTGAATCAATCATAGTAAACTAAAGTTATGCTTTAGGAATAATCTAATAGCATACAATTTGAATAACTATAGCATACCTTGCTTGAACAATACTAAGCCAATGTTAATTAGAATTGAATACTAAGCATGCATAGCAATTTGAATGATAGAAATGTTCGACATTAGTATATATAGTTGTACATGCTAAACAACATGTTAAATACAAGAATAACTTGCTCCAGAATAACTTATATCATTATATTGTAATCGAATTGAAAACAGTAATTGAATTAACAAGATAATAGATTAGAAAACTTGCCTTGTTCGTAGATTAAACCGAATAATTCGAATCACAATATCCTATATACATATGTCATCATGACATAGTTAGTCACTACCACTTTACAACTTAACTAACTACATTTATCATGTATGTTTGATTATTTAATTACATAATCAAGTTATAACACAAGTTAATCTTTAATAACATAATTATTCATAGTATAGAAATACTAAAATCAACATTTTACAGTCCTACTATCATCACATAACTTTTCTTAAAATTTCGTATACAAAAAGTACATTTGTCGAGACCATTACGCTAACTTTCATTGCTAGGCGCCACGGTTTACACTATGGAGTCATGTATTTACTTGGCGTGGGGATGGCAATTGTGTGTGATAAATAAACTCTGACGGTTGCTATTGGCGTGCGATGATGGCGATGACTTGGCGCCACTAACGTCTTCTTTGGTATGGCATTGACGAAATCGCAGCTTTCGATTGACGACTTGAATAAAGACAAGAAAAAGCCAATTTTGGCCTACAAGCTCGTTTCTAACAGACTAATTCACATGCAATTCATACAAAAACTTCATGTAAACATAATTCAAGAACTCCTAGCAAATTTCTACCCATACAACAACATAAACAACAAATTTAAAACATCCAATTTCACTATTTTTGATAAAAAAACTCACTTTTTGATATTTCAATGAAAATCAACACTGTAAATTTTGTTTTTCAACCAAAACAATTAATTCAAAGTATCTTTATCAATAATTATACATACTCTATCAAATTAGATGGTTAATTTATCAACTAAACAACTAATTAACTCTCAATTTCTACTTTAAGCTACATAATATATATATCACAAAAACTCTCAAAAATAGTTTTTCTTCACAACCATATACATAATATAAATTCATGGACTATTCTCAATTATAGCTTAAGAAAATAGTTTAACAACACTAGATTATCATATAAAACCACATACATAACAAAAAATTCCACTTCTACAAAGCTTTCATGGAGAAAATTGGGAGAGAGAGAATACAACTATAACTTTGAAAAGAACAATAATAATAGAGTTTAGATGGTACCTTGTTTGAAGAAGATGATGGCCAACCCTTTTGATTCTCAAGCTTCTTCTTCTCTCAATTCTCTCTCACTTTTCTTCTTCTTCTTCTTCTTCTTCTCGAGTTTTTGTTTTTCTCCCTAACTCTAACTACGTACTAGATATCTAACGTATATAAGATATAATATATATTAATTATATAATATAAATATAAAACATATAACTGATATCAGTTATAATTTTTTTTGAAATCAAAAGCCATAAGGCTTGTTTGGTAACTAACTAAAAATAATCCATTAATCTTTATGCCTTGTTTGGTAAACCATAATTAGATAAAAGACTTAATATGCATTAGGCCTTGTTTGGCAAAACTGAATTAAACTCCCTAAATTTATTTTAGTACCTCCTTTATAGTAAGGTTATTTGTCACACTTTAATTTAATTAAATTAATTCTAAAAACAATTTGTTAATCACTTTAACACATAAATCAATACCACAAAATTATAATTTCTTTTTAATTATAATTTTATTTAATCCAACTAACACCTTATTTTAATCACAAATTCTAATTAAAATACTATAATTCATTTAATCATTATTAGCTCTCTAACTTAATTATTAAATTAAATTAGTATATAATCTCATAGCAATTAATTTTCTTAGCTCCTTAATTATTTATTCAACAAATAATTAACTAAACCACATCAACTCAAATTGTCATTAAATACTTATATAATTCAATAAATATTTAATATTGTAAATAAATATTTAATATTTAATTATTTATTCAACAAATAATTAACTAAACCACATCAACTCAAATTGAACAATTATTTATTCAACAATAAACATATTCATTAAATACTTATATAAATCAATAAATATTTAATATTACACTTTAAAATTCTGGAATGTTACAATTGTTCCCAGGAAAGCTTAAGTTGAGATGGTCAGGAGCATTCACTATAAAGCGAGTATTCCCTCATGGCGCCGTCGAACTCTACAGTCATAATCCATTAGAGACGTTAAAGGTCAATGATCAACGGATAAAGCATTACTGGGGTGGCGAATCAAACTGGGATGTCGTCAACATCACCCTAGCCGATACACAGTAAAACAGGGAGTAGTCAGGCTGAACGACTTAAAATCAAGCGCTAATTGGGAGGCAACCCAATATTTCGTTATTTTTCATAGTTTTATTTATAATTGTTAGGATGTAGTTTTTATTAAGCACTAGGTAGGTATTCTCAAGTAAAAGTTTTGCTGAAACTCTCAATCATACTCCAAGTCGTCAATAATCTAACATCTTGCATGTTTATGGTTGCAGGAGGGGTCTAAAATGAGTAAGAGCAACAACAGGCAAGAAAAGAAGAAAAATCAGATAATTTTGATCTGCACTTTTGGAAGCCAAAAATTTGAAGTCAGTGGGCATGCCTGTCTTGTATGAGCTAAAATGACCTTACACCCCGTAGAGGTAGGGGTCTTTGAGTCTAAGCGGAACAACGTTCAAGATATACACACGCTGCCTTCTTATTTCCCCACTACACGTTTTTTGTTTATCTCATTCTCCTTCACCCAAACCACCCACCCTCCATTACAAGACCACTTATCCCACTCCTTCTACTCACGATTATACTAGAATTCACCCTCTCACCCCATTACCAAACATACATCCATGAATCCCATCATCAAGATTGGGCCGCTTCCTCTCCCCTACATCACCTCTATATAAACCTTACCACATACCTCCCATATTCATCACCACAAATTTTGAATTCATCAAGAAATTGGGGAACACATAGCACACTTGAGAGTAAGTTACTGTTAGAGTTTATGCCCTAGAGGCCAATTATTTGATATAATTACTTAACATTTTGATATTATATTTGATTAAATAAATGAATAATTTTATTATGGTTTTATTTACTGCGTTATATAAATGTAACATAATAAAATTCCTTAGAATAGTGATACAATTTATATAGTTTTAAGTATGTGACTTGAACATGAGATTATATAATTACAATTAGTATCATTGCTCTTAAATGTCCCTATTCGAGTACCATTGTTGATAGGACACCAATGATGCATTAAGACTAGTATGTGAATTGACCGATGACCAAATCTCATTGGTCATAAATATATGAGATATTAAGTCAATGCATAGGTATGTGTTAGAGAACGATGTCTTGGGAAGGACCCACCATGAGAATTCTATGTGGAGCATCGAAGTGTCATTAGCGATTCTCATAGTGACAATGATGTAATGGTCCTCCGACCTGAAATCACTATATTTCTACACGAGAATTTATGTACTTTGATATCATCAAATGTCACCTTTAATAGGGTGGACTATAAAGGTGATTAATGGGTACATCATGAATCGTGTGAGGAATATGAGTGACCTAGATGGAATTTAACCATCCTATATATTAGGGGTGATATCCATAGGCCTCTTGATTGAGTAGGACTATGAAATGCATTGGCATGCTCAAATATTGATTTGTTTCATATAGTCTACTCATTGATCAAGAAAACTCAGATTATATTATGAAGAATATGACACATTCCATGACTCGAGTTTAATCTAGGATATTAAGGTTAAAAGGATTAAATTACATTGAAACATTGGTCACGAAAAGGTTGCATCGAATCATCGATCATATTATTACTTGGGTAGCAGTGATGCATTACTAGATGCCGCTCACTGTTTATAATTTTATAATATGATTTTAAAATTTTTGCCAACGTAATAATAACCTATAGGCTCACACACAAAGAACGTTATTAAAAGGGAATTAATTTAAATTGTAAGGATTTAAATATATCAATATGATTGATAGTATTTAAATCACGAATTTAAATTAAAAGGATGCTTTGTATATGTATATATATTAATTAAGTAAGACTTAATTAAGGTATAATATATATATATATATATATATATATATATTTGGATTTTATTTTAATTAGAATAGGGTTTTGATTAATTCCTATTTGTTGCTATATATATATGATATATCAGCGTCTTTGGAAAGTTAATCAAAACAAAAACCCTAGCCGCTCTTAGAGAGAGACTAGAGAAAACAGTTTCGAAAATCCTCATCCTTGGTGGCTAGTACCGCGATTCCTTCTTCTTTAGATCGTAGGACGATTCGTGGAGCATTCGTGTGGATACCGTAGAGACGCAGTTCATTCGAATTGTGTTGGAGATTCAACCGCATCATTTAATCGCTTTCTTAATCGGTCTAATTTATAAACACTGAATTAACTATTTTTCGCATGGATCCTGTTTAGGGTTTCAAATTTGGTTTAAATTGTTCTATTTCCGCTGTGCGTTTCTGTGTTGAAACCCTTCAGTTACCTTCTTATTGAGTTTTCATTCTCTCTCCACTGAAGTACCATAGCAACAATCGAGTTTTGGGGGAAGAATGGATTGTGCAAACCAAGTGTTTGACAAATTGAGTGAACCAAGTGTAAGGGGAAGGTAGTGTGTGCTAGCAAGTTTTAACATCCGGAATTCAATGGATTCACAAACGACACCCAAATGCCAAAGGGGAGAGAGTTCAAGATCCGCTCAACCGACACGAACATATGATCGACGAAAATTTGTGAGTGCCACCCCCGCTGACCGGTATGATTACATGCTAACCAAAGCCCTTACGCCGGAGCGGGGATTGCCCCCCGAGGGAAATGATGGGGAGATGATGTCTCAAATTTATCAAAAGGGGTGGCTCAAACTCACCGAACATCCGGTCCCAACCGTTGTCAACATTGTCAAGGAATTTTATGCAAACGCCGAAGACAAAGCCCCATTCAATGAGTTTGTACGGGGTCGCATGGTCCCGTTCAGTGACAATGCCATTAATGCTTATTATCAGTTGCGAGTGCCACGACAATGTCAGTATTCTCAATTGAGGGATTTTGACCCTGACTACGAGGAGGTTATTACAAACATGACAAAGCTGGGAACATCTTGGATCAAAGGTTGAAAGAGAGGTACAGTGTTCCATAGCAAGGACCTTAGCCGGTATGGAAAAATATGGTATGCATTCTTATGCGCTAAATTGCTTCCGTCCCAACACACTTCGGACGTCACCAAAGAGAAGGTGTTACTGTTGTACGCAATTGTACAAGATTTCATTATTGACGTCGGGGCAATTATCAGTTTCTCCATCCGCCGGTGTTTACGTGGAAATTTTTTGGGCGGCTTGCCACACCCATCACTCATCTGTGTGTTGTGTCGCAATGTAGGGGTGAGATGGTCCGATGATGAGCCTACTCAAATGCCACTTGCTTTGCTTGATTCTAGAATGATAGCGCGGTATTCTATATGGGCAGGAGGCGAGTCACATCCACGAGGTGTGGGTTTTATTTTTCCATCGGCGTCGGAAGACGAAGTCGATGCAGAAGATACCTCGGGGGATGATGATGAAGCTATGGGAGATCATGGAACCGAGCAGGTACCATAGACCGAGGCAATATCCAGTTCTCAGTTCCTTGAGTTCCAAAATTAGATGACTGCGTACAATAGGGCAGCACGCCGGGAAATGCGGCGATTGGCGATGCGACAAGATCACATGTTTGATGCTATGAATGCATTCGATATATATGATATATGATGATGCATGTTTACTGATATTAAATTGAATATATGATATTCTGTTGTATGTGTATTCTGGTAATATATATGATGATATTATTAATCGTATCTTTAATCGGTGGAATAACAATATAACTGTTCTAATCGGATTAGAAGCATGAAGAATCGTTTTAATATGATTAATCGAAACTGGACATATATGATAAATTCTGGGTGTACTGTTATTCATTTTAATATGATTAAATCGGAACTGGACATATATGATTTGTTATTATGGGTGTTTTGGTGGATTAAAATGTATGATTCTCAAACTATTTGAGATTCGTATGGAAAAATTCTACTAATCTGGTAGAACCACCGCTGTGGGAGACCCCCCTGGACCCCCCGTCGTTGCGCATGATGGTCGTGACCCCAATATGTTATATATAGTTTTCTTTAATTTTATATAAATTGTTATGTGCTTATTGTGATATGCATGGTGCACAGTTATGGCCTTTTGACCCATAGGTTAATGGTTTTTGGTTTTGAAATACGGCTTGCATGTCATGCCTTTCTATAAATTCTAATGTAATATTCTCTTCTCATCTAAATCCCCTCGAATGTAACTCGAGGTTTCTTTATGTCATGTAATAATTTGTAATCGATGAAGATGACAAGATGGAGAATACGATGGAAATATGATGATGGAGAGGAGGCACATGCATGATGAAGATCCAAGGAAGCTATTTATTTTAAGATCTTTTACCACCTTAGATTGACCTTCAATCTTTCATTAGCTTGAAAAGATTGACAGTGGATTGGGCCATAACTGTGACACATTTAATTTGGCACTTTATTTATGCTTGTATGCGATATGATATGATAAATAATGTGCATGCTTAATAAGATTAAAATTGGTGAGATCTAATTTTTTTTAATAAAATCACTCATTAAATTATTTAGTCTAAATCAGATGCCTTCCAATGAATAACACTCATCAAGACCTTGATCAATAGATGTAGGTTTGCCAAAGTAAAGTACCTGATGAGTGAGTTTTATACCCATGAATTGGATACATTCGGGCTTAATTTATTGTTGTTCTTAAGTCTTTTAGGATGTTTTTATGTGTTTGTGTCTATTCATGCATGTTTTATGTTATTTTATAGGAATTGGGACAAAAGTTACATGGATCGATGTTTGGGGTGGCTAGATTCGCATTTTCTACACCATTTACACAAAGAACCACTTGAGCCAATTTGACTATAGCGCTGACATTATTTCGACAAACTTCAAGAATTAAAGTTGTAGATCTACTTCTCCTCTTTCGGAATATCTTGAATCATCAAAATCGGAGTTTGAGACGAAGACGTTATGGCCATTTTACCAAAGGACGTCGAGAGAGAAAATGTCGATTTTGGGCGGTAACAATGGCGCTAGAAGCGACTCATCACGTTGCAAGACCTTTGCACCTTTGGGGAAGGGTTTGGTGCGGCCTGGATGCGTTTTAGGCGAATTTTGACACCTTTTTGACTCTAAATAGGATAGGGGTTGTTCCAAAACTAAAAATTATACTTGTAACCTATAAATACATGATGTAAGGCGTAAAATAAAGGGGAGATTACATAGCTTAGCCTAGAGAAAACACTCCTTTAGATTAGAAAATAACCCTAATTCTTATTAGTTTTGGAGATTGAAGCAACTTGGAGACCATTGAAGATCAAGAGCAAGAGCAAGAGGGGAGCATCGATTTCTTGGACAATAGATTCTATTCTCTCTCTCATCTTACTTTTATCTTTTGATGTCTATTCAACCAGTGGATTCTTGGTTTTAATTCATTAATTATGAACTAACTATTTTTGAGATTTCAATTGAACTTTTTATGGCTATGAATTAGTTATTCATTATATTCTAATTATTTATGTTAAAGTGAGTTGTTTATCTTGTCTTGTGCTTATTGCTTAATTATTTGATCAGTAATTACTATGTTACTCTAGAAGGAATTGGAAGAGGAATTCTAGGGTTAGAATCGGGCATGATATCATGTGACTTAGTTATTTGCATGGTGAAAAATTAGGTTTGTGAATTGAATGAAAATATCTGTCACCGCATGTAACACGTAAGGAATTGGGATTGGAAAGAGTTTAATTCAATTGTTTTGCATAGGAATATAGCAAGATTAATCTGGATTAAATAGAAGGCAATTGATCACTTGGAAAAGGACTTTTGGCATTTGAGAATTCCTATTAACAATTCAGTAGGCATAATAATTGGGATAATTGGATAATTGATTTATAATTCATAATTGGGGATATTGAAGTCTTAATCTTTATTTATTTGAATTCATTCGTTAAAATCTTAGTTTTAATTAGTTAATTTAGTTTTCTTAATTAGAAAAAACACGATTTGAGATTGTTTAAATAAAATTAGTTTGGTTAAGAATTAGTACTTGGTGATTTTTATTAAATATTTCCTCGTGGGAACGATACTCTACTTTCACTTTATTACTTGTTGACCGTGTATACTTGCACGTATTCATTGATTGCGAAATCGATCAACAAGTTTTTGGTGTCGTTGCCGGGGAATTAATTTAATAATTATTTACCAATATTAATTTCAATCAAATTAGTCTTAATTTAAACATTTTTATTTTTATTTTTAATTCTCTTTCTATATTTCTCTCTTTTCAGGTACCATGGATGACTTTGTGTATCAATGGCCATACACGAACATGACTCAACCAAGGGGAGTGGAGATTGAAAGACTCGAGAAACTTTCTGCATTGTCAGCACAGATTGAGACACTTTCGAGGATGTTTGAAGCTTTTGAAGCTCAGCGTCGTCAAAGTATGGTGGTTACTTGTGATTATTGTCTTTGAAATCATATGAGTCATCAATGCACCATCGCTTTAGTTTAAGATACAATATAGTGGTGATTACCCCAATAATTATGTCTATCCCAACAACTATCATCAGGATTGGGGGTATCACCCGGATTTTTCATGGAGTAACAATCAAGATCAATTTTATGCTCCAAGTCCAACATACCCACAGGATTTCTTGTGTCCACCTCCACTACAACAGGAAGAACATTCAAATTGGGAGGAAGCCTTGGAAAAATTTATTAAAGCTTCGAAAAAGGAATGAGGAACAAGACAAGAAAATGAATCAAGTAGAATTTGAATTTGCAAAGCCAAGGCGTTGATCAAGAATTTGGAAAATCAAGTGGAACAGATAAGACATCGTTGAACAACCGTCCTCAATACACACCGGCCCTATGACATGGATTCCGAGCTCCGATGGTGAGCCCGAGCCAAATCTACAAAACCGGATGAGCCACGAGATGAAAAAGAGGAGACAAGTGGGGATAATGACAACAAGGTTGGTGAAGAACTAATTGTGAGAACCAATGATGATGAGCCAATGTTATTTATGCCTCAAGTGCCTTCTCCTCCACAGCTCAAGAGTCCCAAGTTAGATTTGCAAAACCTTATCCGATTGGTAGTCATGTCGCTCGGCAATACTCTCTGTGATGTAAAAGCAAGTACACCTTGAAACCATGGTGCGATGAAATTTGGAGAAGATAGAAGAAGAAAGCGTTGTGTCGACAAGCTTCAATACCGAGAATATATTCACAGACACAAATGGAGAAACCACCTAGATCTTTGGGCGTTCTTGAATGTGATCTTATCTAAAGAAAGCATTCTAGGTGACTTTAATACAATGGCTATCGTAAATGGGAACCTACCAAAAGCTATATTATTTCCGATGGATGGAGGGTTCCTCAACTTTCGTAGGGGAATTGGATAGAGAATTGAAGAAGTCAGGCTGAGACTATAAAACAAGCGCTTATTGGGAGGCAACCCAAGTTTTAATTTTTATTTTAGTTTTATTAAGTTTTATATTAGTAGTTTTGAATTTGCATTTATTTAGGATTTAATAAAATTGCTTCTATCATGGTTTTACAGGTTATTCAAGTCAAATTCAAGTGTGGTGCCCAATTTGTTCCATGTGCTTAGCCTATTCTCCAAACTTAGCGGGCAAGGAGGAAGATTGCTATATTTTCAGGGAAGTCCTCTGCTTTAATTTTTTCTATTTCAGTCATTGAGGACAATGTCTAGTTTAAGTTTGGGGGCATTTTAGTGTCATATTACATATAGTTAGTTATTTACATTGTAGTTCGTTATGTTTTCGGGTTATTTACATTTAGTTGTTGCATTCGTTTTTTTTTTGTTTAAAAAAAAAAAAAATTTAAAAATCGCAAAAATAGTAGTTAGTTTACTATGTTTGTTGCAGTTAGTTTATATTTGCATGATTCCAACTGTTAGATAGTAAAAGTCTATTTTGGCCAATGATGAGACTGGAGTTAAGTAGATAAGTATAGTATTGAATATTCAGGCTTCTATGTGATTTCTTGTTATGAATTGAATCTTTTCCTGTTTAAAACTGGTATAATCAAGGTTAACACGTTAATAACAGCTATGTTAACTGATTAAGTTTAAATTGATACATAATGGATTTCTTAAGTATATTACTAGTGTGAAGGAATGAAAGACATGAATAGGCGGAGATGGCTAAATTTTGATAAAAACTTAAGTTTGGGGGGAAATTTTGGGGTATATAAGCTTTAAAAAAAAAATGTTGAGTCTTGTGGTGGGTTAAGGAGAAACACTCCCCATAAACACAAGCGTGAGATGGAGCGTAAAACGCACTCACCAACCATCTATAAAAAAAAAAAAAGAAAAAAAAAATTTACAGTGGCTAGTTTTGTTTTGGGGGCCTTTGTTACTTGAGTAAAATGCGCATGAAAGGTATCTTAAAACCTAGCGCCTAAGGTCTTATATGGCACGGGAGTCGCTGGTCGTGGCTCGCTAAGGGGTGACAATCATTAGCCTAATGGAATGAGACATTGCATGCTTATGGTTAAAAAAAAAATAAAAAAAGCAGCGGAAAAGAGCAAAAAGCCCCGTAATGAAAAGTAAAGCATAAGTATCCCAGATTGGACTCTTGAACTTGGTGGATGTTTGACTTTAGTTGGATATAGCTTGTTCGTGAATTTTGTGAATTTGCACTTTGTATGATGCCTTCAAAGATATCTATTATGTCTTAAATTTGATTTTATATCGATTAACATTGTTGTGGAGCACACACGCACTATATCGGTGATAATGATCTAAGATTTGATGATTGATTGGGAAATTACCGATTTGTTTTAATATGATGTATTATCATGTTTACTTGATTTCTCTAAAGCCTATTGAATAGACTTGTTTCATCATTCTTACTGTTGGATTCAGAGGCATATAGATTAGTTAGTTTCATTACATTACATTGCATTGCATAACATTTTGTGTTTTTGCTTGAGGACAAGCAAAGATTTAAGTTTGGGGTATTTGATGAGTGAGTTTTATACCCATGAATTGGATACATTCGGGCTTAATTTATTGTTGTTCTTAAGTCTTTTAGGATGTTTTATGTGTTTGTGTCTATTCATGCATGTTTTATGTTATTTTATAGGAATTGGGACAATAGTTACATGGATCGATGTTTGGGGTGGCTAGATTAGCGTTTTACTTGCCATTTACAGAGAGCCACTTCGAGCCAATTTGACTATAGCTCCTGACATTATTTCGACAAACTTCAAGAATGAAAGTTGTATATCTACTTCTCCTCTTTAAGAACATCTTGAATCATCGAAATCGGAGTTCGGACGAAGAAGTTATGGCCATTTTCCCAAAGGGCGTCGGAGCAGCGAAAATGTCGATTTTGGGCCGCCAAGGGCGCTATTCTTAGTGCATTTTCCAACAATAAGGCACTAGGGGCGACTCAATAGCAGTTGCCCGTTATTTGAGGACCTTTGAAATGACTCAGGGGGAAGGGTTTGGTGCGGCTGGACGCCGTTTTGGCTAATTTTGACACCTTTTTGACTCCAAATAGGATAGGGGTTGTTCCAAAACTAAAAATTATACTTGTAACCTATAAATACATGATGTAAGGCATAAAATAAAGGGGAGATTACATAGCTTAGCCTAGAGAAAACACTCCTTTAGATTAGAAAATAACCCTAATTCTTATTAGTTTTGGAGATTGAAGCAACTTGGAGACCATTGAAGATCAAGAGCAAGAGCAAGCGAGGGGAGCATCGATTTGCTGACAACAGAGTCTATTCTCTTCTCTCATCTTACTTTTATCTTTTGATGTCTATTCAGTTGTGGATTCTTGGTTTTAATTCATTAATTATGAACTAACTATTTTTGAGATTTCAATTGAACTTTTTATGGCTATGAATTAGTTATTCATTATATTCTAATTATTTATGTTAAAGTGAGTTGTTTATCTTGTCTTGTGCTTATTGCTTAATTATTTGATCAGTAATTACTATGTTACTCTAGAAGGAATTGGAAGAGGAATTCTAGGGTTAGAACTGGGCATGATATCATGTGACTTAGTTATTTGCATGGTGAAAAATTAGGTTTGTGAATTGAATGGAAATATCTGTTCGTCGCATGTAACACGTAAGAATTGGGATTGGAAAGAGTTTAATTCAATTGTTTTGCATAGAATATAGCAAGATTAATCTGGATTAAATAGAAGGCAATTGATCACTTGGAAAAGGACTTTTGGCATTTGAGAATTCCTCAATAACAATTCAATGGGCATAATAATTGAGATAATTGGATAATTGATTTATAATTCATAATTGGGGATATTGAAGTCTTAATCTTTATTTATTTGAATTCATTCGTTAAAATCTTAGTTTTAATTAGTTAATTTAGTTTTCTTAATTAGAAAAAACACGATTTGAGATTGTTTAAATAAAATTAGTTTGGTTAAGAATTAGTACTTGGTGATTTTTATTAAATAATTCCTCATGGGAATGATACTCTACTTTCACTTTATTACTTGTTGACCGTGTATACTTGAACGTATTCATTGATTGCGAAATCGATCAACAGTACCCTATTTATCTAGGTAAGATGCGATAGGATAATTGTGATATCCAAACTGTTAAAATCATTGGGCCCGACTTAACTATGTTATCTCAATAGGATTGTGGACTTAGAGGCATAGAGTTTGGTTGGTACCATTAGATGGACTAGAAACAAATGTTGTTTAGCAAACTATCCAAGAGTTATATATGATATAATTAACAAAAGGGTTGTCTACCTAAATAATTGTGTTTTAAGAGATTAGCCAAAGCTAACTTAAGTCATAATGAAATATGGATCTTGGCTCACTACAAAGATTTAATAGAAAATCCTTTCTGAATTAATGGTGAGGGCTATTAATTTGAATAAAATAGTGGGAGGTATATTTTGAATGTACTATTATCAATTACATAATATCAACTTTATAATTTGACTTATTATTTTTGCATTTATAAATTGTAGATATCAATGGCAAACAACAACACAAATAGTCTTTCATTACGATCAGTCCTTGAGAAGGACAAAATCGAGTGGAATTAATTTCCTTGATCGGCATAGGAACTTGAGGATTGTCCTCAAACAAGAGCGCAAGCTATATGTCCTTGATGGGCCCATTCTGCAAAGACCAAATTGTCATTGCACTGCAATGTGGATCATAATGCTTACAAGAAGCATCAAGATGATGCTCGGGCGTGAGTTGTGTCATGCTAGCAACCATGAACGCCGAGCTTCAGAAGCAAGATGAGTTGATGGATGCTTATGAGATGATCGAGCATCTCAAGAAATTGTTCAAGGGCATGCTCGACAGAGAGGTATGATACAAGCAAGGCGTTGTATCAACGCAAAATGGGTGAACGTGATCCAGTTGGTCCACATGTGCTGAAAATGATTGGGTATATTGAGTACCTTGATAGGTTGGGTTTTCCAATCACTCCGGAAGCCCAAATTGATCTTGTTTTGCAATCTTTGACATCAGCTACTCTCAATTTGTTATGAATTATCTTATGAATGAAATTGAGAAACCCCTTACTGAGTTGTTGAGCATGTTAAGAACTGCCGAGAAAAACATGAAAAAGGCAGAACCCCGCTCCCATAATGATGGTGTAAAAGGGGAATGCTAAGGGAAATTGGAAAGGTAAGAAGAAGATAGGATCTAAATCTTTTGCCAAACCTAATTCCAAAACCAAATAGGCTTTAAAACCTAAAGGTGGGGTGGCTAAAGAAGGTGAGTGTCACTTACATGGAAAACACAGACAATTGGAAGAGGAACTGCTCATGCTTATTTGGAAGAAGTGAAGAAAAGGAAAGGAAGTACGACTTGATTCGGTATATATGTTATAGAAATCAACTTGTCTACTTCTACATCATGGGTATTGGATCTTTGGATGTGGTTCTCACATTTGTGTTATTGTCGGGGGACTCGAAGGAGTAGGACTTTAAGCGAAAGGAGAGGTTGACCTACGAGTTGGGAATGGAGCAAAAGTCTTTGCCGCCGTCGTCGAGGAACTTATCATTTATCTTTGCCCACCGGGCTAGTTTTAGAATTAGAAGGTTGTTATTTTGTGCACCGTATATAAAAAACATTATTTCGCTTTCTTGTTTGACAAGAAAGGTTTTTCATTTATAATAAAGAACAATCGTTGTTTGTTTTACTTAAATGATATTTGTTATGGTGTTGCACAATTGTTTAACGGTCTCTATATTCTTGATTTAGAAATGCCTATCTATAACATAAATACAAAACAATTTAAATCAAATGATTCAAATCCGACATATCTCAAGCATCGCTGCGTTTAGGCCATATAAATGAGAAACGCATATCCAAACTCCATAAAGATGGGTTCTTGGATTCATTTGATTTTGAATCATATGAGAAATGCGAGTCTTGTTTATTAGGCAAGATGACTAAAGCCCCTTTCACTAGACACAGTGAACAGGCTAGCGATGTATTGGGACTTATACATAGTGATGTATGTGGACCAATGAGTTCGTTAGAAAGAGGTAGGTTTTATTACTTCATTACATTACTGACGACTTTAGTAGATATGGATATATGTATCTTATGAGACACAAATCTGAATCCTTTAAAAAGTTCAAGGAATTCAAGAGTGAAGTTCAAAACCAATTTGGCAAAAGCATAAAAGCCCTTCGATCCGATCGAGGAGGTGAATACTTAAGCCAAGACTTTGATGACCTTCTAAAGGAGTGTGGTATTATATCACAGCTCACTCCACCTGGAACACCACAATGGAATGGTGTATCTGAGAGGAGGAATCGAACCTTGTTGGACATGGTACGATCAATGATGAGTTATGCAGATCTTCCAATAAGATTCTGGGGTCATGCCCTAGAGATAGCTGTATTCACACTTAACCGTGTTCCTACAAAGACGGTTCAGAAGACACCATATGAGATGTGGACTGGGAAACGTCCTAGTATGTCATTCATGAAGATTTGGGGTTGCGAGGTGTTCGTAAAACGTCTGGATTCTGACAAGCTTGGACCCAAATCTGACAAATGTAATTTTGTGGGATACCCAAAGGAAACAAAAGGGTATTATTTCTACAAACCTTCTAAGAACAAGGTGTTTGTTGCTCGAACTGGTATTTTTCTAGAAAGAGAATTTGTCTCTAAAGGAAGCAAACAAGGAGGAAGTAGAACTCAAGAAATTCGAGAACCACAAAATATCATTGAACCTGAGTTGGAACGTGAGCAGGAACCACAAGATATTATGGAAAGTGAACCTGCTCAAATTACACAAGTCATTCGTAGATCTGGTAGGACACGCCAAGAGCCTGAGAGATATTATGGATATCTTGTGACTCAAAATGGCGATGTGATGCTCATAGATCAAGATGAGCCTGCTTCCTACCAAGAAGCTATGAATGGACCAGATTCTGAGAAATGGCTTGAAGCCATGAAATCTGAGATGGACTCCATATATACTAACCAATTATGGACTCTGGTTGATCCACCCGAAGGGGTAAAACCAATCGGGTGCAAGTGGGGTTTCAAGAAAAAAACCGACATGGATGGTAATGTACAAACCTATAAAGGCCGACTGGTAGCAAAAGGTTTCAAACAAATTCAAGGTGTTGACTATGATGAAACCTTCTCTCTAGTGGCAATGGTTAACTCCATCGAGATCTTACTTGCTATTGCGACTTTTTATGATTACTGAAATCTGGCGATGGATGTCAAAACGCTTTCCTTAACGGAAATCTCCTTGAGGATGTGTATATGACACAACTTGAGGGTTTTGTCACTTCAAAGGATGCTGGAAAGGTATGTAAGCTGCAGCGATCCATTTATGGATTGAAGCAAGCTTCTCGGAGTTGGAATCTCCGATTTGATGAAGCAGTCAAAGAATTTGGCTTTATTAAAAACGAAGATAAACCTTGTGTATATAAGAAGGTTAGTGGGAGTCACATTGTATTCCTAGTATTATATGTTGATGACATATTAATTATTGGGAATGACATTCCTTCCTTCTTCGGTCAGAAAAACATGGTTAGGAAAATGTTTCTCCATGAAAGATTTGGGCGATGCTGCCTACATTTTAGGTATCAGGATCTATAGAGATAGATCGAGAAAAATGCTCGGCCTAAGTCAAAGTACATATATTGATAAAGTGTTGAAATGGTTCAGCATGCAAGAGTCAAAAAGAGGAAACTTACCCGTGACTCATGGTGTAAAGATCTCTAAGGCCCAATGTCCTAAATCACAAGATGATGAGGAGCATATGAGAAAGATCCCTTATGCTTCGGCAATTGGATCTATCATGTATGCAATGATATGTACTCGTCCGGATGTCTTGTATGCTTTGAGCATGACGAGCAGACACCAGTCAAATCCAGGTGAAGGTCATCGATGTTAAATAGCCAAGAATATCCTCAAGTACCTGAAAAGGACTAAGGATTCATTCTTGGTATATGGAGGTGAAGACGAACTGGCAGTAAAGGGTTACACAGATGCTAGTTTCCGAACTGACAATGATGACTATAAGTCTCAGTCAGGTTTTGTGTTTTGCCTTATTGGTGGTGCTGTTATCTGGAAAAGTTTGAAGCAAGAGACAATAACTGATTCTACAACAGAGGCTGAGTATATTGCTGCATCTAGTACAGCCAAGGAGGTTGTATGGATTAAAAAGTTTATCACTAAACTTGGTGTTGTTCCAACCATTGTTGATCCGGTTGCTCTATACTGTGATAATAATGGAGCCATTGCACAGGCTAAGGAACCCAGATCTCACCAACGATCTAAGCATATACTTAGGCGGTACCATCTCATCCGTGAAATCATTGATAGAGGAGATGTACATATAGGAAGAGTTCCAACAGATGATAATGTTGCAGATCCACAGACCAAGGCTTTGTCGCAGCAGAAGCACGATGATCATACTAGTTCCATGGGTATTAGATACATGAGTGATTGGCTCTAGTGCAAGTGGGAGACTGTTAGAGTTTATGCCCTAGAGGCCAATTATTTGATATAAATACTTAACATTTTGATATTATATTTGATTAAATAAATGAATAATTTTATTATGGTTTTATTTACTGCATTATATAAATGTAACATAATAAAATTCCTTAGAACAGTGATACAATTTATATAGTTTCAAGTATGTGACTTGAACATGAGATTATATAATTACAATTAGTATCGTTGCTCTTAAATGTCCGTAGTCGAGTACCATTGTTGATAGGACAACAATGATGCATTGAGACTAGTATGTGGATTGACTGATGACCAAATCTCATTGGTCATAAATATATGAGATATTAAGTCAATGCATAGGTATGTGTTAGAGAACGATGTACTGGACAGACCCACCATGAGAATTCTATGTGGAGCATCGAAGTGTCATTAGCGATTCTCATAGTGACAATGATGTAATGGTCCTTCGACCTGAAATCACTATATTTCTACACGATAATTTATGTACTTTGATATCATCAAATGTCACCTTTAATAGGGTGAACTATAAAGGTGACTATTGGGTACATCATGAATCGTGTGAGGAATATGAGTGATCTAGATAGAATTTAACCATCCTATATATTAGGGGTGATATCCATAGGCCTCTTAATTGAGTAGGACTATGAAATGCATGGCCATGCTCAAATATTGATTTGTTTCATATAGTCTACTCATTGATCAAGAAAACTCAGATTAAATTATGAAGAGTATGACACATACCATGACTCGAGTTTAATCTAGGATATTAAGGTTAAAAGGATTAAATTACATTGAAACATTGGTCACGAAAAGGTTGCATCGAATCATAAATCTTATTATTACTTGGGTAGCAGTGATGCATTACTAGATGCCGCTCACTATTTATAATTTTATAATATGGTTTTAAAATTTTTGCCAACGTAATAATAACTTATAGGGTCACACACAAAGAACGTTATTAAAAGGGAATTAATTTAAATTGTAAGGATTTAAATATATCAATATGATTGATAGTATTTAAATCACGAATTTAAATTAAAAGGATGCTTTGTATAAGTATATATATTAATTAAGTAAGACTTAATTAAGATATAATATATATATATATATAAATTCGGATTTTATTTTAATTAGATTAGGGTTTTGATTAATTCCTATTTATTGCTATATATATGATATATCAGCGTCTTTGGAAAGTTAATCAAAACAAAAACCCTAGCCGCTCTTAGAGAGAGACTAGAGAAAATAGTTTCGAAAATCCTCATCCTTGGTGGCTAGTACCGCGATTCCTTCTTCTGCAGATCATAGGACGATTCGTGGAGCGTTTGTGTGGATACCGTAGAGACGCAGTTCGTTCTAATTGCGTTGGAGATTTGACCGCATTGTTTAATCGCTTTCTTAATTGGTATAATTTCTAACCACTGAATTAACTGTTTTTCGCATGGATCATGTTTAGGGTTTCAAATTTGGTTTAAATTGTTCTATTTCCATTGTGCGTTTCTGTGTCAAAAACCCTTCAGTTACCTTCTTATTAAGTTTTCATCCTCTCTCCACTGAAGTACCATAGCAACAATCGAGTTTTGGGGGAAGAACGGACTGTGCACACCAAGTGTTTGACAAATTGAGTGAACCAAGTGTAAGGGGAAGGTAGTGTGTGCTAGCAAGTTTTAACATCCAGAATTCAATGGCTTCACAACCGACACCCAAATGCCAAAGGGGAGAGTGTTCAAGATCCGCTCAACCGACACATCATATGATCGACGAAAATTTGTGAGTACCGCCGCCGCTGACCGGTATGATTACATGCTAACAAAAGCCCTTATGCCGGAGCGGGGATTGGCCCCCGAGGGAAATGATGGGGAGATGATGTCTCAAATTTATCAAAAGGGGTGGCTCAAACTCACCGAACATCCGGTCCCTGCCGTTGTCAACATTGTCAAGTAATTTTATGCAAACGCCGAAGATAAAGCCCCATTCAATGCGTTTGTGCGGGGTCGCATGGTCCCGTTCAGTGACAATGCCATAATACTTATTATCAGTTGCGGGTGCCACGACAGTGTCAGTATGCTCAATTGAGGGATTTTGACCTTGACTACGAGGAGGTTATTACAAACATGACAAAGCTAGGAACATCTTGGATTAAAGGTCGAAAGGGAGGTACAGTGTTCCATAGCAAGGACCTTAGCGGGTATGGAAAAATATGGTACGCATTCTTATGCGCTAAATTGCTTCCGTCCCAACACACTTCGGACGTCACCAAAGAGAAGGCGTTACTGTTGTACGCAATTGTGCAAGATTTCATTATTGACGATGGGGCAATTATCAGTTACTCCATCTGCCGATGTTTAAGTGGAAAATTTTCAGGCGGCTTGCCACACCCATCACTCATCTGTGCGTTGTGTCGCAATGCAGGGGTGAGATGGTCCGATGATGAGCCTACTCAAATGCCGCTCGCTTTACTTGATTCTAGAATGATAGCGCGGTATTCTATATGGGCAGGAGGCGAGTCACATCCATGAGGTCTGGGTTTAATTTTTCCATCGGCGTCGGAAGACGAAGTCGATGCAGAAGATAGCTTGGGGGATGAGGATGAAGCTATGGGAGATCATGGAACCGAGCAGGTACCGCAGACCGAGGCAATATCCAGTCCTCAGTTCCTTGAGTTCCAATATCAGATGACTGCGCACAATAGGGCAGTACGCCGGGAAATGCGACGATTGGCGATGCAACAAGATCACATGTTTGATGCTATGAACGCATCTTTCGCCTCACTCAACACAACACTCCAAAGCTTCAACCCGGTGGCTCCATATCCATATCAATAACTTGGACCACTGCCTCGATTTCTTCCAAGTGATTCAGATGATGAAGAGCACCAACCACCTCCCCAAACTTAGGCGATTGCAGGGAAGTCCTCATGCACTTAATTTAATTTTTATCCAATGAGGGCATTGTGTTACTTAAGTTTGGGGGATTTAATTGTTTATGTGCATGCATTTTGATATTTTTGTTTTCATTTCTAGTTTGCATAGTAGTCTAGGATTTTGCATTGTTGTCAATTCTGTTATTTTCATTAAAAAAAATATAAAAAAAAAATTAATTTTTTTTTTAGTTTAATATTGTGTTTGCATATGTCCAATAGTGCTGCAGTTTATGTTATTTGTGGGCCAATGATGAGATTGAGAATAAGTTAACCAATACAATATTGATTATTAGAACTGTGATACAATTTCTGATATGAATCGACTCTTGAACTTGTTTGAAATCATATATAAAAGGTTAGCACTAATAACATCTTTGTTGACCTTAAATCGAGTTCAAATTGATACATAAATAGTTTCTAAAGGATAATGCTAGGGTGAATAAGAAAACGACAAGGATAGGCAGTAAAGGCTAAAATTAGGCAAGAACCTAAGTTTGGGGGATTATATGTGGGGTATATAAGCTTTGAAAAATATATATATATATATATATAAAAATATATGAAACATGTTGAGTCTTGTGGTGGGTTGAGGAGAAACACTCCCCATAAACACAAGCGTGAGATGGAGCGTAAAACGCACTCACCAACCATCTATCTAAAAAAAAGGGGAATAATGACGGGAAAAGAGCAAAAAGCCCCCGTGTAAAAAAAAAAAAAAGAAGAAAGTATAAGTATCCTGCATGTACCCGTGAATTTGGTATTGTTTAATTTTAGTTGGGTTGTGCCTATCTTTGAAATTTTTAAGATTGCACTGTATGATTCCTTCTAAGAAGTTGCTTATGTATTGAATTTGGGTCCGTATCAGTTATCTTAGATGTTGATCACACACGCACGCTATACCAGTGATAATTGTTTAAGATTTGAGAATTAATACGAAATTGTGGATTAGTTTTGGTGATTCATACTGTAGAGTTGCTTGTTTTCTCGAAGGCCGACGAGATAATTTAGTTTCTACGATATTGTTGGATTCTTAGGCATTAGATTTTATTTATTTAATTTCATTGCATTGCATAGTATGTAGTTTGTTGTGTGCTCGAGGACTAGCACGGTTTAAGTTTGGTGGATTTTGATAAGTGGATTTAATATACACAAATCGATATTCATTTCAAGTTTATATTCGTAGTTATCTTTTTGTTTTGTGTTCGCTTTTACTTGTTTCATGTCATTTTATGTGTAGGGTGGTTATGGATGCAAGTGGTGAAGAAAGACGGAGTTTTGGAGCGAAAGTGGAAAAACGCAAGAAGTTGGAATTTTTCTTTAGCGAAGAGCTATGCCACGTGGCGTGAATATTAGTTTTGTACCTTCACGGGGCTAAATGCTTTAATCTGAGAATCTCACTGGCTTTTGAAGCATAACGCAACATGGATTGTTAATGTTTTGTGAGGCGCCTGGACTCTAAATAAGGGGATCTCGACCAGAATAGAAAGGAGAGCTTAATTTTACGTTGAAAACAACAATTCAGATAACACAAGGAGCATAATACAGAGATAAATTCTAGGATTCAAGTGCGAGCTTTGGAGGAGTAATTTGAAGAGATTATCGTGACGGTTACAATTCTAGGCTACGTGAAGGGTGTTCATTATTCTTCTTCTCTTTAGTCTTTTATTTGTAATTGAAAGGATGGTTTCATTAGATTATTTAGTTTTTAATTCATTCGTTATGAACTAATTCGCTTATTAGACTTGTGATGGATCCTTGGGTGAAACGATGATTCTATAACTTTGATTTTCAATTTAATAAAATATTTTTAGTTTATCTATGTTAATTCGAGTGTGAACTTATGAATTGCTTGATCAACAATTCCTCGTGGATTTGAATGGAATCGAGAGAGGATATTCAAATCTAGACCTAGTTAATGTAGCATGTGTCATGAATTTAGTGAATAGCAGATTTTTGATTACTGTATTAAGGTAGAGATATGCTTGACATCACATGTAATTGGATAGAGAACTTAAGCTTAAACTTTCTTTAATTGCAGTTCACATAGAGATATAGTGAGTTGGTTGATTTAGGTGTTTAACTTGTTTCTATCTTAATTGTGGATTTAAGTTAATATGGTATTAGTGCATCGAGAGGTGGCTTGTGACGCCCCCAAAACAGGTATACAACATCCATTCTGAGTTATCAAAATACATGGTACAGAAACAACTACAACTTTATTAATACAACATAAAAACTGTGAGTTTAAATACAAATATTGTCATCTAGACAATATCCACACTCAAATAAGTCCTCATTTCAATTATTGATACATTATTTTACAAAAATGGTGAGGACTACTAAAATAACTTCTAGAACCATCATTCCATACCCCGACTAGTACTCGCTACATTCTCGCCTCCTGAGAAAAAAAATTGAACAAAAAGGAAAAGGGTGAGCTCAACTAGCCCAGTAAAGAACATTATGACTAAGTTAATACAGAACAAATTATCGTTAGTCTTCAACAAGTAAAAATCTAATAGAATACAATAGACAACAAGTTTTAAATCAATATTCGCAACGAAAATAATAATTCATTTGAAGAGTTAAGTAGAAAATGAAGTCTACTATCTTCTATATATGAATAAAAGTTCATCGTCTATCTTTTATCCCTGTAACATCAATCAATATATATCCGAAATGAAATATTCATCTTTGCACTCTGCACGAAAGATATTCATCACCGGTCATGCTCATCTAAACACTGCTCATCTTTTATACTACAGGCCAAAGATATTCATCAGAAATCATTCATCTTTGCACTACAGGCCAAAGATATTCAGTAATATCATCATTTAGGACTGAGGATAATGAAAAATATTTTAAAGAAAACGAATCCAGTGAAACAAAAGAACAAGGATTAAGGATTCATACTTTAAATAACCCAAGTTCAAAAAATACTTCATAAATAACTAAAGTTGAGTAAAATTCAAGAATGAAGACCAAAACATAGATCCAATCAAAGATAGGAACTATAACAGACAATCTTGGACATAGAAAAGAAAATTTAATTTTTCTGTGAATAGTGTCGTATTCGTGAATAGTGTTGTGTACGTGAGTATACGTGAATAGTAACTTCGACACCAAAAGATAGAAATTTCACAAAAATATCATCATGCTTCGTGAATAGTACTCATGAATAGTAACTCATGAATAGTAACCCTGACATGAAAAAGTTCCAATCTGATAAAAAGTTCAAACCAATATTTCGGCATAATGATATTGAAGAAATAATATCATTTATAAAAAAATAATCTCCCCTACCTCAGAAAGAATAGTACTTCTGACTGGAATACTGGATATAGTGCTAAAAGAACTTGCACCGTATAGCAATACTCAAAGTACTAAAATACTCACAAAATACGCTCGATATTATAGAGAGAGAAAACTTCAGTTTCTGGTATGATTTTCAATTCTAACCTAAGCACCCTATTTATAGGAAAATACTTAGAACACCAAAGCAGAAAATTTAATAAAATATTAATATATATATTAAATTTTCCTACGCATACTACACCAGACCCAAGCATCAGCCACCAACTCACAAAAAATAAAAAACGTTTTTCTTAATTAAAATAATTAAAACTTCCAAAAATAAATTATTTCGGAATTTCGGAACTTCAATAATTCATAATAAATAGCCCTTTAATCAGAAAATTTAAATCTTTCCACTTTTTATAGGAAATTCAATTCTCTACAACTTTGCAGAAGAAAGTTTTTCCAAATTCCAAACAGAAATTGACCGAAATCCATAAACGGGCGATTTTGCATGCTATAATCAAATTTTAGTCAAGAAATGGGCCCATAGACATGTTTAACATGTTTTAAACAACTTTTGCAATAAAAATACTCTTCCTCCTCATATACTCATATATCCCACATTCATTGTAAAAAATATCATCATTATTATATAATATAATAAAATATTATTTTATCAAAAAAGATAAACTATCAATTTTTAACAATTGCCACTTTAAAAATTTTCTCCATCTATAACCACATAAAATCAATATTTTCCTCATCATATAAATCAATAATTAATTATTCACAAATAATATTACGTAATCACAAGATCGGGCAACTGACCATTCCGAGGAAAGAGGGCTTTCCAATAAGAATTTCTCCTTACTAAAGCAAGAATTAGGTGACCAAACCTCTCCTTAGACAGAACTTTCTAGACATTGCCAATAATGTTTTTTAATAATATTATTCAGATAATATGAATTATTACTTCGATAATGGAAAATACTATGTAGTGACAATTATTGAAACAACAGTAATATAAAATATAAACGCAGCAATTATTGAATCACTAAAATAAAATACTGAATAGTAACTACTGTAACAATTATTGAGTAGTGCCTTCTTACGTAAGAATCAATAATTGGTGCAATACCGTGTGCTACTCTTGTCAACAACGCCAGACATCGTGTTTTTAACCACCAGGTATTCCAACAATGTTAACGGTAACAACTACGCCGTTATTTATAAATAACTTATACTTGTCGTTTTCTTCATCCAATCGCTTTCCGTTATGGGGCCTACACAAGGCTGCGCCGTCGTATGAATATTCCTCGACAACAAGAATATTCCACGACCAAACGAATATTCTCCGACAACAATGAGTATTTTATAACCACTTGCTTATTTGAAATATTTGCGCATTTTACCCATAACTAACCACATTAATCAAATCAACCCTTACTATTTCAAAATGATAAATAGAGGAAATTAAATTTCATTTATTAATAATTTCGGGTCTTACAACCTCCCCTTCTTATGAAATTTCGTCCTCGAAATTGATGTACATACCTGGTGTTTCGAAAAGATGAGGATACCTCGCTTTCATTTCCATTTCCAACTCCCAGGTCATTTCCTCAATAACATGGTTTCTCCACAAAACTTTAACTTGTGGTATGACCTTCGTGCGTAGGACATGCTCTTTCCTATCCAAGATCTTGACAGGTACCTCTTTGTACGTTAAGTCTTCGGCTATCTCATCCGGTTCTAACTCAATAACGTGGTTTGGGTCTTTCACATATTTACATAGCACATATATATGAAAAACATTATGAACACGAGACATACTTAGAGGTAACGCGAGTCTATAGGCCACATTTCCTACTCGTTCAAGAATCTGAAATGGACCAATAAATCGCGGATTGAGCTTTCCTCTCTTCCCGAATCTTGTAACTCCCTTCCATGGAGCCACATGCAACAATACATGATCCCCAATACTAAATTCCACATCCTTTCGATGAAGATCCGCATAACTCTTTTGATCCTGTGCCGTTTGTATACGTTGTTGAATCGTTTAGATCTTCTCTGTAGTCATTCGTACCAACTCTGGTCCCAACAACGTTGCTTCTCCTACCTCATCCCAACATACTGAAGAGCGACACTTTCATCCATACAATGCTTCAAATGGAGCCACACCTATACTTGCATGATAACTGTTGTTGTAGGAGAATTCCACCAATGGTAAATACTTATCCCAATTGCCTTTGAAGTCTAGGACACAAAGTCTTAATAGATCTTCAAGAGTTTGAATAGTCCTCTCTAATTGTCCGTCCGTTTGAGGATGGTATGCCGAACTAAATCGTAAATCCGTGCCCATTGCTTTTTGCAAGCTAACCCAAAATCTTGAAGTGAATCTTGGGTCACGATCCGAAACTATGAATACTGGCATGCCATGCAATCTCACAATCTCATCTACATACATACGAGCAAGACGTTTAAGGGAATAAGTCTCCCGTATCGGCAAGAAATGAGCAGACTTGGTTAATTTATCAACAATAACCCAAATAATTTATGCCTTGAGAAACCGTGGGAAGACCCGTAACGAAATCCATGGTAATGTGTTCCCACTTCCGTTTCGGAATCTCAAGTGGTTGCAATGGACCCTTAGGCACTTGATGCTCTGCCTTACATATGATCTTCTACTCAACGCGTTAGCTACCACGTTTGCTTTTCCAGGATGGTATTAAATAGTGTGGTCGTAATCTTCCAATAGCTCGAGCCAACGTCGTTGCCGCATGTTGAGTTCTTTTTGAGTGAAGAAATATTTGTAGCTTTTATGGTCTGAATATATCTCCACTTTCTCCCCATATAGATAGTGCTTCCAGATCTTTAGCGCGAAAACGACTACTGCCAACTCTAGATCATGAGTGGGATAATTCCTCTCATATTCTTTAAGTTGTTGCGAGGCATAGGCTATGGCTTTCCCACGTTGCATGAGAACACATCCTAACCCTTTGCCTGAAGCATCGCTATAGATAACAAATCCATCCGAACCAGGTGGTATTGTCAAAACAGGTGCCGAAATGAGTCTCCTCTTGAGATCTTGGAAACTCTTCTCGCATTCCTCACTCCATACAAATTTTGTATCTTTACTGAGTCACCGAGTTAATCTGAGTGGCGATTCTAGAAAATCCTTCCACAAATCTCCGATAATAACCAAATTAAGCCCAAAAAGCTACGTCTTGGTCCACCGTCTTTGGTTGCTCCCAACTTTGTCTTCGCTTCAATCTTCGTGGTCAATGACACTCCATGTTTTGACACCATGTGCCCAAGGAATGCTACTTCCTCAAGCTAGAACTCGCATTTCTTCAGCTTGGCATATAACTTGTTATCACGAAGCCTTTGCAGTACCAGCTTCAAATGGCGCTCATGATCTTCACGACTTTTGGAATAAATGAGGATGTCATCAATAAAGACAACAACGAACTGATCCAAATATTCCTTGAATACTCGGTTCATCATATCCATGAAAGCAGCATGAGCATTAGTCAATCCAAAAGACATGACTAAGAATTCATAATGCCCGTACCGAGTTCTGAAAGTAGTCTTTGGATATCCTCAGTTCTAACCTTCAGCTGATGATATCCAGAACAAATATCGATCTTTGAAAAGAATTGTGTTCCTTGCAACTGGTCAAACAGGTCATCAATACGATGTAGCGGATACCTATTCTTGACAGTGACATGGTTTAATTCCCAGTAATCGATACAAAGTCGCATACTCCCGTCTTTCTTCTTTACAAATAAAATAAGAGCACCCCAAGGAGATGTACTAGGACGAATAAAACCGATGTCCAACAACTCTTGTAGTTGGACCTTTAACTCCTGAAGTTCAATAGGAGTCATTCGATATGGGATTTTAGAAATGGGCTTTGTACCAGGTTCAAGGTCAATAAAGAATTCAACTTCACGTTCTGGGGATAGACTGGGAAGTTCTTCAGGAAAGTCAATAACAACAGGAATATTATTCAAATCTGACGTGTCTTTATTCAAATCCATAACATGGGCTAAGAAAGCTTGACATCCGTTTTTTAATAAACGAATAGCTTTATGACTTGATATGATGAAGGATTGATTTTAATGGTTTAGTTGCTTGAATTCGCAACAAGTTGATTAGGAATATGAAAACTAACAACCTTACGAAAATAATCAATTTTGGCATGATGAGTAGTTAACCAATCAATCCCTAAAATCACATCAAAAGCAAGTATCTTTAAAGAGATAAGGTCAACAGGTAATGTGATGGTGCCAACTTGGATCAAACAAGATTTATAAACAGTGGATGTGATGAAAGTTTCTCCTAACGAAGTTTCCATATATAGGTCAAAGTCTAATTTCTCCGAAGTCAAGTTTAAACGTTGAGCATAAGCGGGAGAGATAAGCCGAATGGGTATACACCGATATCAAGTAATGTATAAACTTCGCATGAATTTATTATTAGCTTACCGTGATCACCTCGTTTGGGTTCCTCGCGTGTTGACCGATCCGACGACAAACGCGCTCTTCGAGGCTGCTGACTTTGACTTTTTGGGATGACCTTTTGAGTCACCATCCTCATTGGACTTGGTTTCGCTCTGATCTGAATCTCGAGCGATATGTCCTTCTTTTCCACAGTTATAACATACCTTAAACTGTTGTGGGCAGTTTGGGCTGATATGTCCTTCTTTTCTGCACTTATAGCATATGACCGGTAGTCTTTCTCCTCCCTTGGAACCAGTTGCTGCTGGTGCTGACGTCTTCACATTGTCATTGTTGAATCTCCTCTTTTTAAAATCTCCCCCTGAGTCGCTTCTTCTATTTTCATGGCCACGATTACCACCAGAGTGGTTATCGCTTTTATACGAATGTTTTCCTCCCATTGGTTTTCATTACTTGATGATTGCTTTACCGTAGATGACCACAGTTGCGGTCCCTTGGTTGAACGTACTCGCTTATCTCGCTCTAATAATTAAGCCACATTGACAACATCCGAATATAAAGAAAATTTATGAGAGATAAGATATTGCCGAATCTCGGGTTTTAAACCTCTCAGAAACATCCTCGTCATTCGTTCCTCATTCTCTACCAAATGAGGTGAAAACCTGGATAACTCTGTGAACTTCGTCTCGTATTGGGACACCGTCATGTTATTTTGTTCTAGTCTAATAAACTCTACCTCCTTCATATGGCGAATACTTTCAGGAAAGTATTTTTCGTTGAAAAGTTTCTGAAACATTTTCCAAGACATGCGGAGTGCGGCAGGCTGGGTATGTTTCACAGACTCCCACCAGTAATCTGCCTCGCCACGGAACATAAAGGTGGCGAATGGAACCTTATGTTCCTCCGTGCATCCCAAGACATTGAATATCTTGGTAATTTGCTTGACCCACGTTTCAGCCATGATCGGATCCGGCTTTCCCTTAAATTCTGGTGGTCCCAACTCTTTGAACTGCTTGGTAGTGACAAAGTCAGCGCGTTACTATCATTTCCACCGTATTACGTACACGAGTCTACCTCGTGCGGTTTTGCATGAACCGCAAAAAGCTCCTAAACATCCCGTCGTTCATCGTGCGCTTCATCAGGTGGTGTTGTTTACGGGAGGAATATTGCCTTCTGTTGCACTTTCCCACAGGTGGTGATTAAAGGTGTTTCCACGGTCTCATTAACTCCACAGTTAATATTCTCAAATTGCCATTCTTAAATACTGCCATAAAACAAGGGTTAATTAAACAAATTAATATATCACATACTAACCATATACTTCAACTGACCAACAAATAAGCTTAGGTATGACATACTAGCGAAGGATTACTCGTCTCTCCCTCCTAGTACTATTCCCCGATCTCCGCCGAGACCATATCCCTAAGCTCGATACCAACCGTGGCGCCCCAAAAGCAGTATACAACACCCATTCTGAAATAGTCAAAATACATGGTACGAAACAACTACAACTTTATTAATACAACATAAAAACTGTGAGTTTAAATACAAATATTGTCATCTAGACAATATCCACACTCAAATAAGTCTTCATTTAAATTATTGATACATTATTTTATAAAAATGGTGAGGACTACTAAAATAACTTCTAGAACCTTCATTCCATACCCCGACTAGTACTCGTTACATTCTCGTCTCCTGAGAAGAAAAATGGAACAAAATGGAAAAGGATGAGCTCAACTAGCCCAGTAAAGAACATTATGACTAAGATAATACAGAACAAATTATCGTTAGTCTTCAACAGGGAAAAATCTAATAGAATACAATAGACAACAAGTTTTAAATCAATATTCACAGCGGAAATAATAATTCATTTGAAGAGTTAAGTAGAGAATGAAGTCTACTATCTTCTATATATGAATAAAAGTTCATCGTCTATCTTTTATCCCTGTAACATCAATCAATATATATCCGAATCAAATATTCATCTTTACTACTGAGACGAAAGATATTCATCGATTAATCATGTTCATCTAAACACTGTTCATCTTTTTGCACTACTGAGGCCGTAGAGATATTCATCGAAATCATTCATCTTTGCACTCTGAGCCAAAGATATTCAAATATCATCATTTAGGACCGAGGATTATGAAAAATATTTTAAAGAAAACTAATCCAGTGAAACAAAAGAACAAGTATTAAGGATTCGTACTTTAAATAACCCAAGTTCGAAAAATACTTCATAAATAACCAAAGTGGAGTAAAATTCAAGAATGAAGACCAAAACATAGATCCAATCAAAGATAGGAACTATAACAGACAATCTTGGACATAGAAAAGAAAATTTAATTTTTTGTGAATAGTGTCATATTAGTTAATAGTCTTGATATCGTGAATAGTCTTTATATCGTGAATAGTAACTCAAACAAACAAAAGATAGAAATTTCACAAAAATATCATCATGCTTCGTGAATAGTACTCGTGAATAGTAACTCGTGAATGGTAACTCATGAATAGTAACTCATGAATATTAACTCATGAATAGTAATCCCGACATGAAAAAGTTCCAATTTGATAAAAAGTTCAAACCAATATTTCGGCATAATGATATTGAAGAAATAATATCATTTATAAAAAAATAATCTCCCTTACCTCAGAAAGAATAGTACTTCTGACTGGAATACTGGATATAGTGCTGAAAGAACTTGCACCGTATAGCAATACTCAAAGTACTACAATACTCACAAAATATGCTCGATATTATAGAGAGAGAAATAGAGAGAAAACTTCAGTTTCTGGTGTGATTTTCAATTCTAACATAAGCACCCTATTTATAGGAAAATGCTTAGAACACCAAAGCAAAAAATTTAATAAAATATTAATATATATATTAAATTTTCCTACACACACTACACCATACCCAAGCATCAGTCACCAACTCACAAAAAATAAAAAATGTTTTTCTTAATTAAAATAATTAAAACTTCTAAAATTAAATTATTTCGGAACTTCAATAATTCATAATAAATAGCCCTTTAATCAGAAAATTTGAATCTTGCAACTTCCTATAGGAAATTCAATTCTCTACAACTTTGCAGAAGAATGTTTTTCCAAATTCCAAACAGAAATTGACCGAAATCCATAAACGAACGATTTTACAAGTTATAATCAAATTTTAGTCAAGAAATGGGCCCACAGACATGTTTAACATATTTTAAACAATTTTTGCAACAAAAATACTCTTCCTCCTCATATACTCATATATCCCACATTCATTGTAAAAAAATATCATCATTATTATATAATATAATAAAATATTATTTTATCAGAAAAGATAAAATATCAATTTTTAACAATTGTCACTTTAAAAATTTTCTCCATCTATAACCACATAAAATCAATATTTTCTCATCATATAAATCAATAATTAATTATTCACAAATAATATTACAGAATCACAAAGATCTTGTGACCAAAGCCGTTCCGGAAAGAGGGGCTTTCGATAAGAATTTCTCCTTACTAAGCGCGTAATTAGATGACCAAACCTCTCCTTGATGCGAACTTTCTAGACATCGTCAATAATGTTTTCTAATAATATTATTCGGATAATATGAATTATTGCTTCGATAATGGAAAATCTTGTGTAGTGACAATTATTGAAACAACGATAATATAAAATATCAATGCGTGAATTATTGAATCAATAAAATAAAATCTTTGAATAGTAACTCACATAATAACAATTATTAAGTAGTGCCTTCTTACGTAAAAATCAATAATTGGTGCAATACTGGTGTATTTACTTTGCAACAACGCGTATTACTATGTTTTAACCAATAGGGTATTCCAACGAAGTTAGCAGTAACAACTATCTTAGTTATTTATAAAGAACTTATACTTGTCGTTTTCTTCATCCAATCGCTTTCGTTATGGGGCCCACACAATTTGCGTCGTCGTCTGCGAATATTCCCAAGACAAAAAGAATATTCCACGACCAAACGAATATTCTCCAACAACAATGAGTATTTTATAACCACTTGCTTATTTGAAATATTTGCGCATTTTACCCATAACTAACCACATTAATCAAATCAACCCTTACTATTTCAAAATGATAAATAGAGGAAATTAAATTTCATTTATTAATAATTAGGGGTCTTACATGGCTAGTATTACATTCGTGTTCTTGATTAATAAACTAGAATATTAATTGAGTTGGAATAAAGGTTTGAAAATCAGAGTGAAACTTAGGGTGAAATCATAAGTCTAATTCTCCATTAATTATTTGAAATTTCGGATTTTGATATTAGTGATTGTTTTGTGATAGTTTATTTATTTATTAATTTAGTTTCAATAATTTAATTAAACCATTGATTTGAATAGTTTAATAGAATTAGGATTAATAGAAAATTGATAATTGTGAAGTTAAAATTCTTGCTAATTTGTCCTTGTGGGAACGATACTTTATTCACTACTATATTACTTGTTGACCACGTACACTTGCGTGTTTTGCGCGTATCGATTTTACCCAACAAAAACCGTAACGAACGGTAATAAGATAAAAGAAAGTCCGAGTGTGAGCTGGATAGAGAATGTTAGAATGAATGTAAGCGTTAGACACTTTAACCAACGTAAGGGTTGAGTGTACGTGAATATTAAACTGGTAAAAACCTACCCTTTGTGTATGGTTTGACCGTAATGTAATGAAGAATGTTTATTAACCATTAACGGTGAAGAAACTAAGTTAAAGATAATAACGTATAACGTTAAGAAGCCGAGTTAATAAGTATAACTTGGACAACATTCCGAGTTGTATGAACTGGACGTTGTAAGGTACGAGTAAGTTAATATAAAATGTTTAACGCTATGAACTTATAATATTGACATTGAATGATCGTTCTGAGTATACAAAAGACTGTATGACTTAGACGATAAAGAATGAATCCTGAGGTATGACATTTAGCTGCCAGAAAGCCGTAAGGAATAAGAAGTTGACTTAACAAACATTATAGTCTAATGGTTTGGATAAGTTAAGAGAAGTTAGGTTATGGTACAATCGTAACTTTGATAGTTGACATATGGGAGCTGGGCTAAACAATTCCTTCAGAGAGCAAAGGTATATACAAAACTGGCAACCGATCTAACTCACTGTGTGGACAGTGTAGATGAGACGGGAACTTGTTTGTTGGTTGTTTGTGAGAAACCACTCAGAGTACCATATGGACTACTAGCAGAGAAGCGATGTATGCTGAGTCCTATAGAAGATATAAGAAGAAGATAAGAATATAAATCATCAAAGGTGATGAACGTTTTGAGTAAAACATTTTCGTATGTCATGAAGCCGTGAAACGGAAAAGAAAGTTAGTCGCGTAAACTTATATTACAAGAACGCGAACCCTAAGAAGTAAAGTTAAGTAAACCAATGCGTAAGGCAAGTATATGACTAATTGGTGTACGTGTATTTCCTTATGTGTTATATAGGGATTTGGAATGAGCAGTTTAAGCGTAAGTTTGTGGGCATGCGTGTAAAGTTTCCTAACTTCATTCATATTATAGGAACGCTAGTTTCTTAAACTTCTCAGATGTTGAACTTGAGAAGTTCTGTTTATGTGCGAATGTGTGATATTTGTACAAGGTGGTAGAACGTATGAGGCCTTGTGCCATAATTTGAACACTTCGGTGTTTCTTTAAGATGAACTGTTCTGTGATTTAACTGTTCAATACGAGTATGTTCTGTTGATACATGAACCGTTATTGTTAAGTCTATGCTATTGATTCTAGCCAGACATAATGTGTATGAAAAAAGGTAGAGGAATGAAAGTATTTCAAAGTGAAAGTGACTGATGTTTTAAGATGATAGGAATCGAGACTATTTGTGACAACCTGGAAATTCGGATCGTCCAGAATTTAGGTTTAAAGAATTAGTTATTAATAAAACTAATTTTTATTAATATTATTATATGCTATGTGTTTATTAATCGTTCTATAACCTAGGATGATTATAAGTCGGGATTATTCTGGCTACGAGCTAGTCTGAGCGAGTAAGAATTTTCAAGACGAAAATAAGATTTTTCCGGCAAAAAAAGATTTTTCGGGGAAAAAGACAAAATAGGCACTATTCATCCGTTTCTGCTCGGAGATTTATTTTGAAATTCCGAGAAGTTATAGATTACGTTTAATTTTGAGACGTGATGGAATATTTAATAATATTTCAGTTATGGCAAAAACGAAGTTTTCGCCTGCGGACTCAAAACCTAAGGGTTAGGAAAAGTGAGTTCTGAGAATTTTATGATCACGTATAATCATTAGGGTTATTATGCGTGAGAAATATGAGGATAATAATAGTTATTATATGAGTATAGTAAGAAGATTAGTACGACGTATAATACGAATATCGTACGAACTATATACAAAGAAAATACGAGAATACGAGAATGAAATGCGTAGAATACGATTAGTCTTAATGGACTTTGAGTTCATGGACTGTGTAGGATCCAATTGGAGTTGGATTATGTCAAGCCCAATGCTTTGTGAATTCAAGCCCAAGTTAGGCCCAATAAGAATTAGGGTTAAGTCCCAAACTAAGAAAATAATCTGCGGATCGAACCGATGGGTAAACGGATGGGTAAGAACCATGGGGCAACCATGGGGTGACCCATGGGCATATGGGCGGCTACTTGGCCACCAAGTAAGGGTGGTGGCCAAGTAAACTTGGTGGCTAAGTTGTGACGAACGAACGAAGAACGTTCAAAGCGTAAAAATGAACAAAGGGTGAAGATCAAGCCAATCGAATGGCACATTAACGGATTCAGAACAAAGTTCTGTTGGAGGAGTATTGAAGTATGTAAGATAAGGAAGAGAATGGCTTTGGAACGACCTCGTTCCGAGTTATAACGAAGGAGTTATGAGATCGGGAAGTGAGCGTCTCAAAGAATTTATTTAACACTTAGAAAAATTTCTAGGGTTTTGTCTAGGCGCACATTGTGCCAGATAAATAATGAAATGTAATGCAGTGTGTGCCTCATAATATAATCTTCTGAGGTAAATATTGTCACGAGAGATAACGAAGGACTTGGCGCAATTGGCCTTCCCGGAAGAGAGAGAGAGAATAGGTCGTCTTGCATGTGCATGAGAGAAAGGAAGGGCACGACGCCAGAAGATCTTGGTCTTGAAACGCCTTGAAATGAGATTTTATATGCTCAATTACTAGGGGATGTGCAAGAAAGAAATATGAACATATAGTTCACCAAAAATAACACTTAAGCAAATGACTTAAACCTTTATTAAAGGTTGAACGTAAAGATTAAGCGAGATTAAATAACAAAGAATATAAATCACGAGTTACGTAACCGCTATCCGGGGACCGTAGTCGGGATGAACGAACGTGAGGAATTGTTATGGTTGTGATTCCTTAGACGTTGAGTGAAGAGGGTAATGAATAACATTTTGATGTTATATCATGATAATGAGAGATAGGTGTGAAGCGTATAGACGCTGTGAACGCAACGTTGTTGTGATGAACGATCGGTCTTAGCATACAACAATTGGTATGGCTTCAAAACTAAGAACGAGTAATGAACATGGGGTTCATGTAATGGATAATGAAATTATTAAATAAGATAAGAATATAAATCATCCAAGATGATGAACGTTTTGAGTAAGACATCTCCGTATGTCATAAAGCCGTAAACTGGTAAAGGAAGTTGGTCGCATAAACTCATATTACAAGAACACAAACCCTAAGAAGTAAAGTTAATTAAACCAATGCGTAAGTTCAATATATGACTAATTGGTGTTTATGTTTTCTCCTTATGTGTTATATAGGAATTGGAATGAACAGTTCGGCGTAAGTTGTAGCTGTGCGTAAGGAAAGTTTCCTAACTTCATTCATATTACATGAATGCTAGTTTCTTAAACTTCTTAGATGTTGAACTTGAGAAGTTACATACATGTCTTGAGCGACGTGATATTTGTATAAGGTGGTAGAATGTATGAGGCCTTGAGCCATAATTTGAACACTTCAGTGTTTCTATGATATGCATTGTTCTGTGATTGATTTGTTCAATACAAGTATGTTCTATTTATACATGAACCGTTATTGTTAAGTCTGTGTTAATTATTCTAGCCAGATAGGATATGTATTAAAAAGGTAGAAGAATGAAAGTATTTCAGAGTGAAAATGACTGATGTTTTAAGATGATAGGAATCAAGACTATTCCTATTATTCAAGCTGCTTCATAACCTTTGTTCGGTTATAGAAGTTCTAAAGACATGTTTTAATTCTGAGGTTGTTTGTTCAACTGTTATGACTTGCTGGGCAATTGAATGCTCACACTTGCTTTAAATAAAAAACAATTTCAGTGAACAAGGTTAGAAGAACTTAAGGATCCCGTAAAGATCAAGCTGACGGTCTCCAGATGATTGTCATTCAGAGTGTGAAGGTAGCGAGAAGATCAAGCGAAGACTTGTAATGTAAAAAGATGGAATTGAACTCTAGACTAGTTTAAGGAACTGTTATGTATCCTTGGTGGCAGATAAAATTCACTCTTGTAAGATGAAATGAATAATGTATTTATTATTATTTGTAATGAAAAAGGTTATAAGGTTTCCAGAACCTCGGATTTGAGAGTGTATGTTGTTATATTTGGTATATAATGATGTATGTTGGATGAAGGATGTACTTTCGTGACGTCTGAATTATTTGTGAAGATAGACCGGGATTTTGGGCGTTACAATTTGGTATCAGAGCTGATAGGTTATAAACCTTAGGTAGGAGTACTTAAGACTATAATCGTAGAGAGAAGGATAAGAAGATCACCACATGATCATAGTGACTCGTAGTAACAGATGGGTTGTTAAACGATGAATGATTTATAGCTAGTGGTATGAATGAAAGGTACTATGATGTAGTACGGGAAGAAGAACTTAGATTGAGTTATGAAGGATATTATATGAATTAAAGAAAATTCGTATTAAGTAGAGAGAGATTTAGGAGTTGTAAAATTTTAATTGAGGACTCATATCAGCAACTGAGTTGTATGATTCCTTGTATGCGCGGGGAAATTGTACGTGGTTTTAGAACCACTTAGCTTCTTATGCGATATAGTGGTTAAGTTGAACAAATCTTTGTATGGGCGGAGAATTGTTCTTGGTGTAATAATCGCTTAGCTTCTTATATCGGTCAGAAGCTAAGTTAAACAATTTTCTGTATGGGCAGGGAATTGTGTTTGGTTCTACAATCACTTAGTTTCTGGTAGTGATAATCATTGGGATTGGTCGCGCTATCAAGATGTATATGACGAGAAGGTGAATCTTTTCCCATGTATATACTTGGTAGGTAGAGAACGATAAGGTAGGTGCGAGTTCTTGAAACTCATACTTATGGTAAGTTCGTGACTCATAATAATATGGTATGTTTTCGAACGTCTCAGCAAATGGATGCCTATGGTGTATCTGGATAGTTCTTAAACTCATATTATTATGGAAAGTTCCTGAACTCATAATGTGTGGTAAGTTGATGGACTGTACTAAGGTATAAGGATGTTTAGACTGAAAATGAGTTGTTTTCAGTAGGTTTAGTATTAAAAGTGCTAGAGAAGATTAAGTATTGTCACAGTAAGACAATGAAGTAAGGTGGAGAATAGGATATTCCAAGTCATCTAGATATACGAAGTTTATTGAACTCGTGCTGATATGTACATTTTGAAAAGGAAAGGATTGGTTCAACTTTTAGAATCAATAGAATTTTTAAAGGAGCTATTCTTGATATGTCTATGCTAATTGCTTCGGCTAGACAGAAATTGATTTAAAATATTCAAAATGAATTTTATATCATCTGTGCATTCGATGCAAGGGTGGTAAAACGATGGAGTTGTTAATACCATTGAACCTGGTGTTGGATGTGATATTAGGATCAACAACCCGCTATGGTATGATGTATAATGATGAAGTCACAAACTGACGAAGTCCTCAACGTACTGTGAAAAGTACGGTATCATGACGTCATAAACCGTTTTAATGTAATGCGAAAAGAATTTAAAGAAGTAGTCGACGTCAATTGAGTTGACTAGACAAAGGTTTCACGTTGATATCCAATTTATTGATATGGTCTAAGCTACTTGATTCGGCTAGACAAATGGTATGTCATCGAGCTTTCTTTGAGAACTTGTGCCAAACCAAATTATTTTGGTGCGGAATATAATGACTTAGGTTGAGGAGAACATGGAAGAGGTAGTTACTTTCTTTGTGATTGTAAACTGACCGTTAAAGAAGGGCTTACAGCGAAATAGTGTTTAACCTAGTAAGAGTTCATGGTCGATTTGACCCCTCAGTAAAAGTATGAAACATTTTAAGAGGAAATTTTATATTCCTCGTTATTCCTTCTACTTCATGATTCTTGATAGGTTATGGCGGTTAGGAATGAGGGAAAGATAAGAACTCTGTTGAAGGGAAGTTGAGAAGAAGGGTAGGCTAAAATTTCGATGACAAAATCCTGTGAAGAAGGGGTGAATGTGATGACCCGGGTAAGGGTGTGGTTTTAAGAAATTCCGAGGATGGAATTTTTATAAGGAGGGAAGAATGTGATAACACGAAAATTCGGATCGTCCATAATTTAGGTTTAAAGAATTAGTTATTAATAAAACTAATTTTTATTAATAATATTATGTGCTATATGTTTATTAATCGTTCTATAACCTAGGATGATTATAAGTCGGGAGTATTCTAGCTACGAGCTAGTCTGAGCGAGTAAGAATTTTCAAGACGAAAATAAGATTTTTCCGGGAACAAAATATTTTTCGGGGAAAAAGACGAAATACGCACTATTCATCCATTTATGCTCGGAGATTTATTTTGAAATTCTGAGAAGTTATAGATTACGTTTAACTTTGAGACGTGATGGAATATTTAATAATATTTCAGTTATGGAAAAAACGAAGTTTTCGCCTGCGGACTCAAAACCTAAGGGTTAGGAAAAGTTAGTTCCGAGAATTTTATGATCACGTATAATCATTAGGGTTATTATGCGTGAGAAATACGAGGATAATAATAGTTATTATATGAGTATAGTAAGAAGATTAGTACGACGTATAATACAAATATCGTACGAACTATATACAAAGAAAATACGAGAATGAAATGCGTAGAATACAATTAGTCTTAATGGACTTTGAGTTCATGGACTGTGTAGGATCCAATTGGACTTGGATTATGTCAAGCCCAATGCTTTGTGAAATCAAGCCCAAGTTAGGCCCAATAAGAATTAGGGTTAAGGCCCAAACTAAGAAAATAAACCGCGGATCAAACCGATGGGTAAACGGATGGGTAAGAACCATGGGGCAACCCATGGGGTGACCCATGGGAATGTGGGGCGGCTGCTTGGCCAAGTAAGGGTGGTGGCCAAGTAAACTTGGTGGCTAAATTGTGGGAGGAGGTGGGAATAGTAAGGAGGTGGGGGCGAAATGACTAAAATGCCCTTAGCTTTGAAAATCTATAAATAGTAAGCATATTTCATTTGATTTGGATTTTGAAAATCCTACACCTTAGAGAGAGAGAGGGTTCGGATGGGAGGGAGAAGGAAGAGCGTGAGTATGAATGATCGGATCTAAAGTGATCGTGTAATAGCAAAGCTTGCAAATCGCCGGCTTTATATAACGGAAGAGGATTAAAGAAGAACGGTAATCCGAACCCTAGTTTCTTCTAATATTTTCTTTAAGTTTAATATGTTTAAAACATAGCTTGATGAGAATAGAGAGAAGATGACGTTAGAAATAATTTCATATGGTTGAAATCATTAGAAAAGAAGAAATAAGAACTTAGAACTTAGAAATTTAGTTTATAAATTTCTTAAGGAAGTATAAGATTCGTAATGAATTAGAACGATCCGAGTGGATTATATGAATAAGTAGGTGAAATAAATAAGGAATGATGTTCTATAACATCAAATTCCAATAAAAAGTGGAATCATAATCCAAAATATCGATTAAAATGAAAAACGAACGAAGAACACGAAGAACGTTATTGATGGACAAATTTAAAACCATTTTAGGATAATTGTTGTTGATGGACAAGTTTAAAACTATCGGGTATAAGTTAGTTGCTTCTTGCTTGGTTAGGATCGGTAGAAACGTTCATGAAGAACGGATTAAAATTTAGCTATAACGAAGTAATGGCGAAAATTCTGTAAAAGACGAACGAGAATTAGAAAGTTAGTAAATGAACCCGAGTGCTTAGGATTTCATAAGGAAGTAAGAGAACATAGAAAACGTGAGTAGTGGACTCAAGTACGAACGAGTTCTGAGTTCAGATGACCAAATTATGGACGAACGAACGAAGAACGTTCAAAGCGTAAAAATGAACAAAGGGTGAAGATCAAGCCAATCGAATGGCACGTTAACGGATTCAGATCAAAGTTCTGTCCGAGGGGTATTGAAGTACGTAAGATAAGGAAGAGAATGGATTTGGAATGACCTCGTTCTGAGTATAACGAAGGAGTTAAGAGATCGGGAAGTGAGCGTCTCAAAGAATTTATTTAACACTTAGAAAAATTTCTAGGGTTTTGTCTCGGTGCCGCATAGACTGTGAGAAGTGGTGCTTGCATGTCAGAGAGATAACAAAGGACTTAAGCGTACCTATTTCATTGAGGAAGAGGATAGAGAAATAGGTCGCGCGCAAGACACGAGAGAGAAAGGAAGGAGCGCAGTCTTGCTTGATTTGGTGTAGGGCAACGCCCAGAAATGAGATTTTAAATGTTCAATTACTAGGGGATGTGCAAGAAAGAAAAAAGAACATATAGTTCACCTAAAATAACACTTAAAAAAATGACTTAAACCTTTATTAAAGGTTGAACGTAAAGATTAAGCGAGATTAAATAACAAAGATTATAAATCACGAGTTACGTATTCGCTATCCGGGGACCGTAGTCGGGATGAGCGAACGTGAAGAATTGCTATGGTTGTGATTCCTTAGACGTTTAGTGACGAGGGTAATGAATAACATTTCGATGTTATATCATGATAATGAGAGATAAGTGTGAAGCGTATAGACGCTGTGAATGCAACGTTGTTGCGATGAACGATCGGTCTTAGCATACAACAATTGGTATGGCTTCGAAACTAAGAACGAGTAATAAACATGGGGTTCATGTAATGGATAATGAAAGTATTAAATAAGATAAGAATATAAATCATCCAAGATGATGAACGTTTTGAGTAAGACATCTCCGTATGTCATAAAGCCGTAAACTGGTAAAGGAAGTTGGTCGTGTAAACTCATATTACAAGAACGCAAACCCTAAGAAGTAAAGTTAATTAAACCAATGCGTAAGTTCAATATATGACTAATTGGTGTTTATGTTTTCTCCTTATGTGTTATATAGGAATTGGAATTAACAGTTCGACGTAAGCTGTAGCTGTGCGTAAGGAAAGTTTCCTAACTTCATTCATATTACATGAATGCTAGTTTCTTAAACTTCTCAGATGTTGAACTTGAGAAGTTCTGTCTATGTGCGAACGTGTGATATTTGTACAAGGTGGTAGAATGTATGAGGCCTTGGGCCATAATTTGAACACTTCAGTGTTTCTATGATATGCATTATTCTGTGATTGAGCTGTTCAATACAAGTATGTTCTGTTTATACATGAACTGTTATTGTTAAGTCTGTGCTAATGATTCTAGCTAGATAGGATGTGTATTAAAAAGGTAGAAGAATGAAAGTATTTCAAAGTAAAAATGACTGATGTTTTAAGATGATAGGAATCGAGACTATTCCTATTATTCAAGCTGCTTCATAACCTTTGTTCAGTTATAGAAGTTCTAAAGACATGTTTTAATTACGAAGTTGTTTGTTCAATTGCATGACTTCTTTGGGCAATTGAATGCTCACACTTGCTTTAAATGAAAAATAATTTTAAAGTGAACAAGGTTAGAAGAACTTAAGGATCCCGTAAAGATCAAAATCGACGGTCTCCAGATGATTGTCATTCAGAGTGTGAAGGTAGCGAGAAGATCAAGCGAATACTTGTAATGTAAAAAGATGGAATTGAACTCTAGACTAGTTTAAGGAACTGTTATGTATCCTTGGTGGCCGATAAAAGTCACTCTTGTAAGATGAAATGAATAATGTATTTATTATTATTTGTAATGAAAAAAGGTTATAAGGTTTCGAACACAGGATTTGAGAGTGTATGTTGTTATATTTCGGTATATAATGATGTATGTTGGATGAAGGATGTACTCGTGATGTACGGAATTCGACTGTGAAGATAGACCGGATTTTGGGGTGTTACACTATTCCTATTATTCAAGCTGCTTCATAACCTTTGTTCAGTTATTGAAGTTCTATAGAAATGTTTAAACTCTTGAAGTTGTTTGTTCAGCTGTTATGACTTGCTGGGCAATTGAATGCTCATACTTGCTTTAAATGAAAAACATTTTCAGCGTACGATGTTAGAAAGAACTTAAGGATCCCGTAAAGATCAAGCGGATCGGTATCAAGACGAAGTGCCATTCAGTATATAAATGTGCGTGAAGAGCAATTGAAGACTTGTAATATAGAATTATAGAATTAAAATATAGACTAGTTTAATGAATAGTTATGTATCCTTGGTGGCGGATGAAAGTCACTCGTGTAAGATGAAAAGAATAATGTAATTATCATTATTTGTAATGAAAGAGGTTATAAGGTTTCGAGAACCTGAGATTTGAGAATGTATGTCATTATATTTAGCTATATAATGAGGTATGTTTGGAAGGAAATGGAATCGTGACGCACGGAGTCTGGGTCTGAAAGTAGACCGGATTTTGGGGCATTACATACAATATATATATATATATATATATATATATATATATATATATATATATTGATGACGATAAAGCTACTGTGAAGTGAACTCGAGTGCGGGACTTTGAAATGTAAATATATATGTCTATATATAAGCACTAAACGACCACGAAGTGATCTCCAGGCCAGACAGGAGTATATATATATATATATATAAGCAGTAAACGCACTAGATATTATATCTAGGCACAATCAAACAAAGTTTGATGATAGGATATATATATATATATATATATATATATATATAAAATCAATAAAAAGCCACAGATCAACGATCCGGGCATACCCACACAACGCGACTCTCAACGTTAGTAGATATAAGTATATAGAACTAATAAAAAGCTTAAAAATTGGAAAAATATTACAGTGGGCTGCCAAGAAGACTTCAGATAGCTTTTGATGACTGAAAACTCAGTTTCGACCGATTAATTTTTAGTATGTAGCAAAACACGAGCCTACATGTGTTTAGAAAGAAGAATCACTAAGTTTAGAGCACTCTAGAAGTATTTACAAGCTAAAATGGACAGAGTTTTCTCTACTTTTCTCCTTTTCTCCTTTTTTTTCAAATGAGCTACGAAGAGCTCATATATAAAGATAGGATGGATGCGGGTCTACCTGCAGCTGCACGGGTTTCCCCGGGCCATGCAGGTCTCATAGTCTCGAAGTACGTGCACTTTGGCTATGCACTATCCACTTAAATTTTTATAACTTTCAATTCGGGCATCCTATAAAGGCGTGATGTACCTTTCTAGAATGTTGTTGTCGAGAGCTACACATTGACATGGGATTAGAGGTTTTACAAAGCCGGGAAGATGGGTCCATGACCAGATCTTCAAGTTTTTAAATTATATCCGGTGTGTTATCTTATGTAGTAGTCACTCAGGATTTGAGCTACGGTTCTTGTTGGACACCTTGTATGAAGTGTTGATTGAAATGATGTTGAGACGACGTGAATGTAGTATCAAGGTGGAAAAATGACAATTTTGCTCCTCACCGGGGTTATTTCTAGTTTTGTGCAGATGTAGCAATTATTTCTCAGGGTTATCTCTGAGGTGTGCTTGATCTCCCGAGGTTACCTCTGGGGTTTGAACAGAGTGTCCCGGGGTTATCTTCGGGGTTGAAACTGACTTTTCTCGATTTATCACCGGAACTAGAACTGCTTCCCTCGAGGTTATCTCCGAGGTTAGAAATGGATCTCTCGAGATTGTCTTCGGGGTTGAAATTGAGTATCTCGTGGTTATCTTTGAGACTGGGATTGCTTTCCTTAGGGTTGTTTCCGAGGTTCAAACTGAATCTCCCTGGTTTGTCTCCGGGATTGAAACTGAGAATCTCGGGGTTGTCTCCGAGATTAAAATTGAGTTGACTTCCAGAGTTATATCTGGAAGATGATTTTTCTTTCCTACAGGGTTAGTAACAGGAATGCAAAATTTTAAGTGTCTACAGCAGCCAGCTTTAAAGGGTTTTCAACTCCTTTGAGCTTGATGGGTTGAATTGTAAATGATGTGGCAGCCAAATCTCCCTCAGAGAATATAACTGCTATGATTTCCTTCCATCTTTATGATCCTAGAGGAAATGTATGACCACTCTCAAGTGATACGGTGTCATCGTCTGCCATTTATAGGTCACCACTGTCAATCCTATTTTGTATAAGATGACGAAGTGTCCAACATTCTTCAGTGTTGTGGCCACAAGAATGGGAGTGGTATTGACATACTCCAGTAGCATCAAATCATTTTTAATGTGGGTTGAGTAGAGGTAGCAGTGCAGTGATCTTTCCTTCATTGATCAACATTTCCAATATTTCTTCCATCGGTTAGTCTAAATAAGTGAACTCCTTTTTGTTGGTGAAGTCTCGACGGGCTTAAGTGTTTACTTTTCTTGCAAGCTTTACCTTCAAGGTTTCAGTTTCTTGGGTGAGTGATGCAGTTTTTATGATAAGAAATAGGAGACGAGCATGCTCCTGATTGAACAACTGTCGTGTGACTTGGTGTTGATGTATTACCAGTTCTACCAGTTTATTGACTTGTTCATCAAAAGACTTTAACTCCCGTTCCATTATATACTAGAACTCTGAATAATCCCACTTGTTGGAAATATCTTTACTAGTTTGGGGAGAACCACCCACATATTTGAGGTATTTGGAACTTTCTCCACTGCCTCTATTGATCATGTTAACATCTTTTTCCCTGTGTTGAGGGATAGGGTTATCTTGAACATGTGGTTACTCGGGCTTGGTCACCACGATCTCACCACTATCTATTAAGTCTTGGATCTTATACTTGAGGGCCCAACAATCCTAAGTGTCATGGCCTGGAACTGAAGAATGGTACGCATAATTTTTGCTTGTATTGAAGCCCTTTCCACTTGGATTAGCTACTGGAAGGAGATGAGTAATTTTCTTTTGAGCTATTAGAAGTTTAAAGATTTTTTTGAGTGAGTCCCCTAAGGGTGTGAACACTCTTGAGCGTCGGACTTCTCCACTTTTTCGCAAGGGAGGATTTGAAGATTGTGCTTGAAAAGAGGAGTAGTTTCTCTTTTAAATAGGTAAGTTTTGATTGCCTTTTTGTGTTTGCCCTTGCAGTATCAAGGAAACATCCTCTTCTTTCTTCTTATAGACCCTCCGGGGGTTATTCCCATAACTTCCAGATTGGATATGCTCAGCTATGGCTTTTAAAGCAGCGATGTCTTGAATCTTCCCATACTTCAATCCCATTTCTTCCATTTCTCCGTGCTTAATAATTTTTTAGAACGATTTTCCTCTTCCAGCTAGGACCCTCTCATAAAATGGAACTTCTTGAATATCTATGAAGGTCATCACCATCTCAGTCTTTGTCATGGATGGGATTACTTGAGCAGCCAAACGCCTCCATCTTTTGGCATACTCTCTGAATGACTCATTGACTTGCTTCTTGACTTTGGTAATTTGATACCGATATAGAGCCATCTGAGTTTGAAAGCTGTATTGACTGAGGAAATCATGGGCTAACTCCTCCCAGCTGTGAATTTTGGAGTTATCCAGTCTGGTGTACCATGCTCTGGCTTCTCCAGTCAAACATTTCTGAAATAGATGAATCATCATCTTTTCATTCTCGGCGTAGGATCTGAGCTCTCCAATGAAAATTTTTAAGTGGGTGTAAGGATCTCCCAATCCATCATACTTCTTGAAGTCAGGAGCCTTAAATTTCTCTAGATAATGAACCCCGGTGAAGATGCAAAGGTTTGAATAGAAAACACTTCCGTGCGTTCTAATCCCTTTGATGGACCGAATGGTCTCTTCCATTTGTAGAACCTTCTTCTGAATATCATCGGTGTCTTTAACTTTTTTAAGATGGGTGATTTCAAGGGTTTTATTGGACTTCTCATTGTGAGACTCAGGTATGGGGACTTCTCTGTCCGGACCATGGATTCCTCCTGTACAGAGTCTTTTGTTTGGATGGGTACTAATGGACCCTGAGTTTATCTGTTTAGTTCTTTTAGGAGAACAACCTGTTAGTTCCTGGAGGCACAATAGTTATCTAGAAGGGGGGGTTGAATAGATATTTAAAAAACTTTTCGTTTTAACTTGTTAGTAGATAATGATTAAAACTTTAGCGGAATTAATATTAGTTTTAATCTCCGTTAAGATAGTGAGTTTATGAGAGTGAGGCAGATATAACAGTTATAGCAGATATAACAGTTATAGTAAGAATGTAAGAGACACAGTCGTTTTAAGTGGTTTAGAGCACTTAAAGCTCCTAGTCCACTCTTCTACTTCTCGAGTAGGAAATCCACTAATAATGTCTTTTACACTTTCTGAATCACTTAGATTCCTTCTAGACCAGCAGTCTAGGAACTTCTTAGTTCACTCTTGAACTCATCAAGTCCAGCAGACTTGGCTCTCTTATATTTCACTTAGAACTCTTCAAGTCCTTTTAACTTGGAATTTTTTCTTCAGTTGAATGGTAGATGTTGAGTTCTTGATGGTTGCTACTCAGTTGCTGTTTAAGCACTTGTTCGAAATAACTGAGTAGCTGAGCAAGCTTTCCCTTTTCTCAGATCGTAGAGTTGAGCTTTGAGAGTTCTTGTACATTTTTGTTCAATGCTTTCTTTCTTCTCTAATCTTCTTGATTTGTATATATATGATCTTGAAAACTATCCGTTGGATCCATCCATTGAAGCATTAAATGCGTCTGACCTTTCTGTTCTTTGATGGAGACTTTTTACGCACATCTTGATTGCATTACGCCCAATCACACAATGATGCTTTCTCACCTAACACCTAAAAAGGTGTTTTCCCCCTTACCAATGGTACTTTCCTTAGCTTCTTCAATACGCGTCTTTGTTACATACTAAGGATATTTCTTATGACTTTTGGACTGGTGAGTACTACAATGTTTAGAATCCATTCCTCATATGTTGGAGTTTTTCTCCATATAAATCGTGAGGCTTGATGCTTTTGACACAAGATAGATGATATTCTACGATTCAGATCGTCGTACTCTATGATTCAGATCGTGGTGACTTGTCGCCTTGGTGCTTGGTCCAATGCTATCAGCCGAGAGCACTACGATTTCTCTTAAATATTTGCACACTACGATCTTTGCTTGCTTGAGTTGTAAACTCTATGTTTCCTAGAGCACACTACGATCTCTGAGTTGGCTCGGCAAATGTTGGGACCACTCTACAATTTCCGAAGAGGCCCTTCAAGGCAGGCACACTACGATTCTTGAAGCTCCACGTTTTTACCTTGACTTCTGCAATCTTAATCAGATTGATGCACTACAAATTCTTCGAAGCCCATCTATTACATCTCAAGATCAACCTAACAGCTTTGGTCTTTCTATCTATACATTCATTTTCAGAATGATACACATTAAGAGCTTAGATCAACCTAACAAATTGGATCTATCACTAAGTCCTTGTACATATATTCCTTGAAGGACTTTAAAAATAATCCTCAGCATTTGTATTTAAACACAAAATCAACATATGCATTCTCCCAACTATCTCCCCCTATTTTATGTTGACATAACCAAGGAGATTTGTTTTCATGATTATTAGTATCTAGATGTAATTGCAGGAAATTTAAATATGACTTAGTATTTTAGTGAGCAGCTGAAATTTCTAGAGAGTAAACATGAATTTATTTATGATTGAAGAGTATTACAATTTAGCTTTACATCAATAATAATTTAAAATTTCACTTATCTCTATTTCTTTGGTCTTTTGCGTGGGGGATTGGCATACTCCTCAGCCCTTCTTTTTCCTGCTTGCTTCATCCCTTCTGGCTATCCCTTCTAGCTCACTTAGGCTTATCCTTGGGTTGTGATCATGCCTATTCATGAATGCAGGATCTCCAATTGGCATTCTTAGGCCTGTGGTGGTCACATTTTGTGAGCTGGTAGCTGACCCTTGACTCCTTATTGGCTGAGCCATCAAGACTTCCTACTGATCAGATCATTGAGTCTGATTGCTTGATCATGGAGTCTGTTGGTGGAATTATCTTGCAGGAGGGCTTCTTGACGCTTGAGTGTGAAATTGTCCTCTGCCTCTTCCCTGGCTTCCTTGAACTCCTCTTCCTCTGCCCTGGCCTCCTTGAACTCATTTCCCTTTATTCTCCCCCTTTATGTCAGCATCAAGAGTTCGAATGTCTTTAGATAGTTGAGTCACTCCTTGGATAAGCTCATTCAGTTGGCTTCGTGTTTGAGCAATGTCCTCTCGATTTTCTTTGACCAGAGCTTCAGAGAGAGCTTCTTTGTTCCAGAGGGCAATTAGAACAGTGTAAGTTTGTTGTTCTTGGTTTACATAGGCTTTTTGAAATTCTTCAACTGAAGCTTTCAGGTTGATGATGTTCTCCATCATAAGGTTATTTTGGGCTTCTTGAGATTTCTGTAATTCAAGAACAGCCTCTCTTTGTTTGGTGGCTATCCGAAAGGGAATATCATCTCTGTCCTTCATGCTTTGAAGCATTTGCTTAATAATTTCCCTCAGCTTCTTTGTAAGCTCAGTGTTCAGAGTGCCTGGGAGATTATTTGCAGCAATGATCATTTGAGTCAGCCTGAGATGAATGTGTTTTGAGTGAGTTTCCAAGCTCTCATCGATGTCCTTGACCATGTTCTTGGACACTTTATTCAAGTCATCTTTCGTGGGTAGATTTGTGAGTGGGTCACTGGGTTGAGGAGTGTTTAAAGGAGGGGATGTTTTCTGGAATTGATCTTGCATAGAGTAGAGGGCAAGATCGAGATTGAAGTATTCATTGTTGGATGAGGAGGGAATATTGGATGGAGGGGACTGTGTTTGGATGTTTGAGTTTGGTGAATCTACGATTTGAGGTGGAGACTCTGCAATGAGGCTAGAGTCCGTGATCGTAGAGATGATGGGTTATGGGAGCATTATGAAGTTGACCGCATTTGGTTCCTCAGTTACAGAATTTTGGGATTCTGCAACTGGAAATTGATTTAGTGGATGAAGAATCACTTCCAACCATCGTTGGAATTCATAAAATTGACTAAATGAGGATGATGCAAGTGATTAACTCGGAAGAGGGTTGGGATAGATAATACCTCAGGTTTATACTTTGAGGAAGAGTAGTTTGTGAGTAACTTCTTAGCGAAGTTGAATCTTCCTGGGAATCCATTGGCTAGTATTGAGATGGCCGGATACTCTTTGAAGCTCCAAAACATATGATTCCAGGAATTTAGAATCTGAGCTTAATGGAAGGGCATCATGGGTAGATATGAAAATAGTTGCTCATAATTAGCTCTTCTGTACCCATTTATGCCCACAGTTGTGATCTAGACCTCATCATCTTCTTCCTCTTCTCTGTTCTCGTTGGAGGATTCCATTATCTCAATGGCCTCTTGATGTTCTTGTACTGGTTCTTCTTAATTTCTTGCAGGGGCATCTTCTTCTGCCATAAAGATGTCATGAGCCTCCCCCTCAACTTGATCATCTTCTTGTACGATCAATAGCTCCCCCTCAACTAGAGCATCTTCTAGGATGGGAGCTTCAGGCATCACCCCCTCAGCTGGTGTATTCTCTATCATAAGAACTTCAGGGATCTCCCCCTCAGCTGGAGCATTGTCCTCTTGACTTGCTTTGGACAGTTCCTTTTTGGCAGCCATACTCTTGTCTTCCTTCTTGAGCGCTTTTTCATTTTCAAGGATATATTTCTTGACCAATTTTCTTCTTGATTTTTTAGGCTGAGCCTCAACCTCAGGACTTTCTTGAACTTCAATTTTGTCCTGTTGATCACCCAGACTATCAGGTGTGACAACTTCTTTGTTCGAGGTGTTTTTTTTGGTCTCTACGATCAGTAGAGACTCTACAATTGAAGAGAGAGATGGCCTTTTGGGTTTGTGGCTGATTTTATCTTTCTTCAGTAGCTAAGATATGGTAGCTCTATCTTCTTTTGCCTCAGCCTACTGTTGCTTCTTTCTCAGGATCCTTAGAGAATTAATGTCAGAGGACTCTACTGGTTTATCAGTTGTGGATCCCTGGGGTTCTTCTTCCATCCTAGCCTTAAGCTTCCTCTTGCCCTTGCTTTTTCTGATAAGGGTAGAGGGTTCTCCCTTGTTTGTTTCTTCTTCTTCCCCTTCAATTTCTCTGACAACTGACATATTTTCTGGTACTCCTGATTCCCTTATTTCACCAGTTCTTCCACTGGATTCAGACATCATTCGCACATTTTCAGCTGGATTCCTTTTCCAGTTTACGAATAGTTTTTGGGTTATTCTCCTGTTTGGATTAACGGCTTCTCCTTCGTCGTCCTTAATCTTGCCACCCAAAGCAGCTTGTAGGATGATGCTTATGAATCGTTCGTAGAGCATCTTTTGAGAGCTCTTTGTCTTCTTTGAGCTGATTAACCATTTCCCAATCCATTCAAGCAATAGAGCCCCATAGTTAAGTTATATTTCATAACTTATGGCAGTCATGAGTTTGAGTTGCACCTCATTTACAGAGTCATGACCAGAGCTCTTGCAACATATACATTTTACAACAATATCAGCTAGAAATTCATACCTCGGTGGAAACTCCTTCTTCTTGTATCCTTTGACAGAGGGTAATTTCTTGTGATGCATCTTTTTGAGTCCCTTATGGAAGTCTATGCCATCTATGGACGGATACCCTTCAGTTTTGAGACCTAGGGCTAGATTGATGTCCATAGCCTTTAGTCTGATCTCTACGTTTCTGACTTTCGAAGTGATGGTGTTGTTTTCAAATACACCATTATTGTAGAATTCTTTTACCAGCTTCGGGTAGATAAATGTGTATGTGCCCAAAGCTTCTTGAGACCCACCTTCTTGATGTGACAGTTTTTGTGAAACTTTGATTAATTTGTTTTGAATTAAATAAAGCGAGTCTCAGTAGCGTGAGATAACACTGGAAGCCGCCATTGGTTTTCTTGGAAGAAGTGTGATTGACTGAGCTTTCTTCTAATTTAGGGTTTTTGTTTCGAGAGAGGATGAGAAAGATAATCTTTTTATCTTCTGATTTCAAAAAGGCGCTTTCAAATAGTACATATAACTTCCCTCTCTCTATTTTGCTTAGTGGGACAGGTGTCGAATTCTGTTTGGCTCTCTGAATTTGATTGAGAAGGATTGTACTGATTTGCCCTTAGCTCCTGCAGAGCTGATGTGTCCTACGATCGTTGAGGTAGCTTTTGTGATCGTTGAGTATGCTTTGCATTCGTTGAGTCTAAACTACGATCATTGATTATGTCCAGCAATCGTCGTGTCTGAGCTACGATTGTCGAGTCTATCCAGTATTCATCGTGTCTGAGCTACGATCGTTGAGTCTGACCAGCATTCGTCGTGTCTGAGCTACGATCGTCGAGTCTGACCGGATCCTTGTGATGAGTTTTTGACTTTACATTCTGTTAAGGTAGCTCGGGAAGGGCCAACCTCTTGGAGTGAGTCAAGGGTTAGGTTTGTTCCTGAGGCACTTATCAAAGAGATTTCTTTGTGTTGAAACTTATCATCATAGGATGCTCCTCTTGATGATGGTGTTCTGCTATCGTTTAGTCTGCACTACGATGGTTGAGTCTATGCTACAATCGTTTTCTTCCATGTCACTTTAGTTCTACGATCGTGGACTTCCCTTGATCATGTCTATGATTTCAACCATAGCTTTCGTATCTGTATAGTTAGCACATACTAGAGCATATATCTCATGGTTGTAAATTAAGCATTCCTAGCTCACTTATTAACTTGTTAAATCTGGATTCATCTAGAGGTTTTGTAAAAACATCAACAAGTTGATTTTCAGTAGGGATATATTGTAAAGATATAGTTCCATTTTGTACATGATCCCTAATGAAGTGATACCTTATTTCTATATGCTTAGTCCTAGAATGCATAACAGGATTATGAGTTATTGCTATGGCACTTATGTTATCACAGTGAATGGGAATGAATTTGAAATCAAACCCATAATCAGCTAGCTGATTTTTCATACATAGGATCTGAACACAGCAGCTGCCAGCAACAATGTATTCAGCTTCTGTAGTTGACATAGACACAGAGTTTTACTTTTTGCTAAACCAGGACACAAGTCTGTTTCCTAGCAATTGACAGGTGGCACTGGTACTCTTTCTATCTATTTTGCATTTGCAAAATCGACATCTGTCATGTATCCTGTTAGTTCAAATGAGGATTCCTTGGGGTACCAAAGCCCCAAGTAAGGTGTACCTTGAGATACACGAAAATCCTCTTTACAACAGATAAATATGATTCTTTAGGGTTAGCCTGAAATCTAGCACATATGCATGTTGCAAACATTATGTCCGGTCCATTGGCGATTAGATATAAAAGAGAGCCTATCATACCTCTGTGTTGAGTTATATCAATACTTTTACCTTTTCATCTTTGTCAAGTTTGGTTGCGGGGAGCAATTAGGGTTTTCATGGGAGAGGCTGATTCCATGCCATACTTCTTAAGTAAATCTTTGATGTACATGGCTTGGTTTATGAAGATTCCTTAATCAGTCTGCTTTACTTGCAGTCCAAGGAAGAAATTCAGCTCACCCATCATGCTCATTTTAAACTTGCTCTGCATTAGCTTGGAGAATCTCTTGCATAACTTTTCGTCAGTAGAACCAAAAATAATATCATCAACATATATTTGAACCAATAAGACTTTGTCTTTCTGCTTTCTAAGAAATAATGTGGTATCTACTCTACCTCTAGTGAACCCATTTTCAATTAGGAAGTTAGTTAGTGTTTCATACCATGCTCTAGGTGCTTGTTTAAGACCATATAAGGCTTTGTCTAATCTATAAACATAATTGGAAAGAGATGGATTGATGAAACCTGGAGGTTGCTCTACATAGACTTCTTCTTGAAGTTCTCCATTCAGGAATGCACTTTTGACATCCATCTGGAAGACCTTGAACTTCATGTGAGCAGCAAAGGCAAGAAAGATTCTGATGGCTTCTAGTCTAGCAACATGTGCAAATGTCTCATCATAGTCGATGCCTTCTTCCTGAGAGTAGCCCTTGGCCACTAATCTTGCCTTGTTCATGGTTATTACTCCATCTTCATCCATCTTATTTCTGAAGACCTATTTGGTTCCAATGACAGGATGACTCTTTGGTCTTGGTACCAATCTCCATACTTTGCTTCTTTCAAATTGGTTGAGTTCTTCCTACATGGCTTCTATCCAGCTGGGAGTTTTCCATAGAATCATCTATCTTATTTGGTTCCATTTGTGACAGAAAGCTTAAATAAAAGCATTCATTTTGGGTGGCAGCTCTTATTTTGACTCTTGAACTCGGATCTCCAATGATTATATCTTGAGTGTGATCTCCTGCCCATCTGTTTCTGGTTGGAACAACTGTCCTGATACCTTGTTTTCTTAAATCTTCAAGATCTATTTCTTCTTCTTGGTGTGAAGGTTCGTTGTCTTGCATAGGCCTCTCTATGATCTCATTCTCTTACTCGACAATTTCATTATCTGGCACTACGATCGTAGTGTTAAGCTCAACGATTTTATTCGTAGTGTCTGCACTATTGGGCGTAGTATCTTGAAGCCCTATTTTGGCTTAGTCTGTTTCATCAAAGATGATATGAATCGAGACTTCAACACTTAGTGTCTTCTTGTTGAACACTCAGTAGGCCTTACTGTATGTGGTATATCAAAGAAATATTCCTTCGTCTGACTTGGGTTGAAACTTTGTCAAGTACTGCTTCCCATTGTTAAAAATGTAGCATGCACAGCCGAATACATGAAAGTAGCTGACATTTGGCTTTCTTCTTTTCCACAGTTCGTAGGGTGTCTTCTTGATCGTAGAGTGTATCAGTTATCTATTCTGCGTGTAACATGCAGTGTTGACGACTTTTGCCCAAAAGTATTCAGGTAGATAAGCTGCTACTAGTAGAGTTCTTCCAGCCTCTATCAAAGTTCTGTTCTTTCTTTCAGCTACACCATTTTGTTGAGGAGTTCATGGGGCTGAGAAGTTATGGTGATGCCATTATGCATGCAGGAAACTAGTCCATTTAAAGAAGTCGAATTCTCTTCCATGATCACTCCTTATAGCCTTGATTTTCTCTCCTTTCTCGTTCATCACCAGTTTGAACATCTTGATCAATTGGGAGTTCGTTTCATCCTTTCAGGTTAGGAAGAATACCCACGTGAATCTGGTGTAGTCGTCGACTATAACTAGAGAGTATCTTTTTCCTACAAGACTTGTTGTTGGAATTGGCCCAAATAGATCCATGTGGAGCAACTGCAGGGGCTTGTCGATAGAGTTGGCAGTTTTGCAATTGAATGAGCTTCTAGTTTGCTTTCCAAGCTGACATGCATTACATGGCCTTTCTTTTATGAAGTTGAACTTAGGTAGGCCTGCAACAAGATCTTTTGATGCCAGTTTGGACATGCTTTTGAAGTTTAAGTGGGACAACCGTCTATGCTATAGCTAGCTCATTTCTTCAGATGCTTTTGCCAGGAAGCATATTGTGTCGTCTGAGCTTAGTTGACCAAGATTCACTGTGTAGACATTTCCTTCTTTTGTCCCGGTTAGCTTTACAGTAGATGTCTTCAATTCCCCGACTTGACACTGGTTGTTGAGTAATGTTACTTGATGACCCTTGTCGCAGAGTTGGCTGATGCTTAGAAGGTTGTGTTGGAGACCTTCCACATATGCTACCTTATCTAAAGATACTGCACCATTACCAGCAGAGCCATATCCTCTTGTCTTTCCTGAGTCGTTGTCTCCAAAGATGACTGAGGGATCCTCCTTCTCTATGTTGTTAGATAGAAGGGCTTTGTTTCCAGTCATGTGTCTTGAGCATCTACTGTCCAGATACCAGGTCGTGATCTTGGAGCTCATTTCCTGTCATAACATTTAACCTTCATTTTGGTACCCATATTTGGATGGATCCTATTTTGTTAGTACCCTTGGGGACGCAAATCTATCTGACCTTGGGTCTCACATGCATGAAAATATAATAGCATCTTGTAGCCTTGTGACCAACTCTATTACACACAAATCATTTAGTGTGATACATGTCTGTGTGTGATAATTCATCCTCCATTTGGACTTATGTGGTTCATTAGTTATCCTTTTGTTAAACTGATTTTCCTTCTTCCACGTGTCCTTGGGTTTCATAAATAGTGATGAGTGTGCCTTACTTCTACTGTACCTTCCTGATTGATTCGTAGAGTTGGTCTTACTTGACTCTACGATTCTTCGAGGTTGGTAATTAGAGATTGGGTTACTCTTCTCTTTTATGAAGCCCAGGCCAGCATGAGATCCTTTTCTCCTTTGAGTATGAGTGGAAACAGTAGAACAAGGTTGGGCTGGTTCTTCCTTCTATGAGGATTTCACAAAGGTAATGCTTCTACTAAAACTTGAGGCATTATTAGTGCTAGTTTCCTTTGTCTTTTCCACACATGGCTCTGAAGTGGATTCCCTAAAGCCTAGGCCTGTTCTGTCAAATGCATTTCTCTGATGTTATTTAAGCCTAGTGTCCGTTTTTAGGAGTTTTTTAAGGTTTTCCTGCAAAACGGATGTTATTCATTTTGATGACAGGATATCATGCCAGGTATTGATATGAAAAGGAATGCATGTTCACATACTCCTTTATATTTTCCATTACATTGAGATTGACATGGAAATGAAATTACAAGTAATTGAAATGGGAAGGTATAAAACGACTTCTCCCTCGTGGAATTAGTCTTCCGACGAGTCCAGTAATCAAACACCGACGGGTTAGCCTCCTGGTGGAGGAATCACACAACATACATTCACACACATTGCGTCTCACCGTATGGAAATGATGACATGTGTGAAACACTAATATCACAGGCAGATATGGTGAGAAGCACTAAAGTGCAGTAAATAAAGCATTAGTACACATTCATTCAAAATGTAAATGCAACATTCACACATAAGCAAATAAAAGTTTTTAAAAATCTTGAATAACGGCTTAAGCCCTCTTACTAGAGTCCCCATCAGAGTCTCCACATGTCGATGTCGGGATTTTATTTGTCCATTTATGTTCTTGCCCTTTGGTGTTCTCACTTTAGGTGAGATTTGTTTGAAAAAACAAGTTTGAAAAGGTCTGACATGTATATGTCGACGATTTGACTGTAAGAGTCGCCAGTTGGTATTTTTAAATGGTTGCACCAACTCAACCGAGAAAAGGTTTGCACAAAGACTCGTGTATTTGACATTGTTTAACTGGTCTGAGAAACCAAAATTCGTTAGGATTCGGGGGCTTGATTAAGCGGAGGGAAGGTGTTAGGCACCCCCTGATTTTCGCGATAACACGGTTACCACCACTTTTCATTTAAATTTTATCCATGTATGTGTGTAGGGCCTATGTGCAATTGTCTGGAAGTAGCGATATGCCTCGTTTGCACCTATATACAATGGGTCTGACTTTTGTATAAAAGTTCAATTTTAACAAGATATAGCAGTGATGTTTTTTAAAACAGGTTTTTCAAACCCTTGTGCTCAATAGTAAGTGAGGCCTTTGATACTTCCATTTTATTAAGTGTTCGGCTAGATTGCTTTTTTTTCGAGATGGGAGGCATCTTCGAGAAAATAAGATACATAGCAGTGCCAAACTCCTTGTGGGAATGAGAGCCATCTAAGGAAATTCAGACACCGTAGATAATTTACAAGCTGGCTGCAGCTGTAAAATGTCCATCATGGGAATCGAATCTAGATTCAGAGACTGAATTTGTGATCACATGATTCCTAGGCTGACATGAAAAAGGAATATGTACAAAAGCTAGAAAAATAACTAGATTTGAGTTTATCTAAACCATTCCAGCTTCAACGGTTCTAGCTTAGTCACTATGAACTGGTTAAAGTTAGAAATAGCCAGATTGAGGCAAATTTAGCCCGCAGGCAGAAAGATTAAATATCTACATTACAAAAGCAATAAAGCAGATATTTTTATAAAAGTAGTAAATGGTCACGAAGTGATCTTCAGGCCAGACAAGAATGTAAGTATATATATATATAAAAGCGGTAAATGGCCAGAAAGTAAAACTTCAGGCTTTACAGAAATGTATATATATATATATATATATAAGTAGTAAACGCACCGGATGTTATATCCAGACTTAATCGAAATAGAGTTTGATAATAATGTCTATATATATAAGCAATAAAAAAACCACGGATCGACGATCCGGGCATACCCACACAACGCGATTCTCCACATTAGTAGATATAAGTGTATAGAAGTAATAAAAAGCTTAAAACCCTAAAAAATCTTATAGTGGGCTGCCAAGAGGACTTAAAATAGCTTTTGACGACTTAAAACTCTGTTTCCATCGGTTAAACTTCAGTATGTAGCAAAACACGAGATTACAAGTGTTTAGAAAGAAGAATCACTCAGTTTAGAGCACTCTAGTAGTGTTTACAAGCTAAAATGCACAGAGTTTTCTATCATTTTCTCTCTTTTTTTCAAATGAGTTTCCAAGAGCTCATATTTAAAGACCCGATGGTCGCGGGTCTTCTTGTGACTGCCCGGGAGGCACTGGGCCATGAGGGTCCCATCATTTCGAAGTATGTGCACTTTGACTACGGGTTGTCCACTCGAACCTTCATAACTTTCAATTTGGGCATTTGATAAAGGAGTGATTTACCTTTTCAGGAAGCTATTGTCATGAGCTATACAATGACATTGGATTAGAAGTTGTACGAAGCTGGGAAGATGGGTCCATGACCTGATCTCCAAGTCTTCAAAGTCTATTCATTGTACTATCTTGTGTAGTAGTCATTCGGGATTTGAGTTATGGTTCTTGTGGGACACCTTGATACGCAGTGTGGATTAAATTGTGTTGAGATGACGTGAATGTATCATTGAGGTGGCAAAATGAAAATTTTACCCCTACTGGGGTTATTTCTGGCTTTTGCGCAGATGTAATAGTCATTGCTTAGGGTTATCTTTGAGATTGGGCTGTTGTGAATGTTGAATGTCCTCAAGGTTATCTCTGAGGTGTGCTTGACCTCCCGGGGTTATCTCTGGGGTTGAACTAAGTGTCTCAGAGTTATCTCCAGGGTTGAAACTGACTTTTCTGAGGTTATCTCCGGAACTGGAATTGCATCCCTCGGGGTTATCTCTGAGGTTGGAACTGAATGTCCTGGTGTAAGACCCCGAATTTTATGAAATAAAAGTATTCAATTTTTCTTATAATTACAATTCAAAGAAATGGTTAAATTGATAAAAGTTAAAGTTAAGGATGATATATGAAATTTTTCAAAACACACAAGTGGCTATAAAATATTCATTGTTGTTTTTGAGAATATTCGTTTGGTCGTGGAATATTCTTTTTGTCGGGAATATCCGTCTGACGATGCAGATCATTTATGGGCCCCATAACTTGGAATAAGCGCCGGATGAAGAAAAAGCGACAAGTTTGAGTTTTTACCGCTATTAACACTCTGTTGGAATACACGGTGGTTAAACTACAATAATACGCGTTGTTGCCACGAGTAGCACACATGATTACATTATTTTTGAATTATTGATTCTTACGTAAGAAGACACTACTCAATAATTGTTACAGTAATTATTGTTCAATATTTTATTTTATTGATTCAATAATTGCTGCGTTGATATTTTATATTATTGTTGTTCAATAATTGTCACTGCATAGTATTTCTCATTATCAAATCAATAATTCATATTATTTGAATAATATTATTAGATAGCATTATTGACAATGTCTAGAAAGTTCTGTCAAAGAGAGGTTTGGTCATCTAATTGCGCGCCAAGATGAGAGAAAATCCTTATTGAAAAGCCCCTCTTTCCGGAATCACCGTGGTTGTCATTATTGCGATTACAGAATATTATTTGTGAATAATTAGTTATTGATTTATGTGATAAGAAAATATTTATTTGATGTGGATATAGATGATGGATTTATTTATGTGGAATTCTTTGTTGAAGTGTTTTATCAATTATTTTGTCGGATTGGAGGTATTAAAACTCAAATCTGTTCTTAAAGCTTTCTTGTGTGAGTTATAATTTTAATCGTAGTTGGATCGTTGTGATTTTTGGATATGTTATACATATATAAGTAGAGTATATGTCCACAAATTTTGAACCGTTAAAATCGAACGTATAATTTGTTATGAATTTTAAAAGGTGTTGAAATCGGTGTTTAAAATCATCCTTTTGTAGATTTCGGATAATTTCATTTGGAATTTGAAAAATTTTCTTACGCAAAGTTGTAGAGAATTGAAATTCCTATAAAAATTCGCGAGATTCGAATTTTCTAATAAAAGGGCTATTATTGTGAATTATTGAAGTTCCGGAGTTCCGAAATAATTAATTTTTGAAAGTTTTAATTATTTTATTTAAGAAAAACGTTTTTGTGGTTGTTAGCAAATGGGTGGCTGATGTTTTTGTTCAAAGATGGTGATGGCCTTCAAAATTGGTTGGTGAAGGTTGGTGTAGAATAAGAAAAATAAATAATATATTTTATTATTTTAGTCTCCTTTGGGCGTTCTAACATTTTCCTATAAATAGAGGCTAAGTTAGAATTGAAAAACACACCAGAAACTGAAGTTTTCTCTCTATTTCTCTCTCTATATTATCAAGTGTATTCTTGTATCTTGAGTGTTGCTATCTGGTGCAAGTTCGTTCGGCGTTATTCCAATGTAAATCTTGCTCTTTCGAGGTAAAGGGATTTTAAGGGTTGTTATGTTTTTCATGTTTCGTAACTTTTCAGACCTTCAAAAATTCTGGAAAAATTTGAAATGATACTTTGATGAGTTTTATTGATTGTGTCCAAAAATGGTGATTTTTGGATGTATAGATAAGGAGTTATGGATTTTATGGGAAAAGACTATTTTAAAAGTAACCGCTTATAACTCCTTGTGGTTAACTCCAAAATTGATGAAATTTTTATTGGGAGTACATCTATATTATATAAATATACTCTGTAAATTTCGAAAGTTTTGGATAAAAGTACAATTTATGATAAATGTTTAAATATTCGGTGGTTTTGGCCATGTGAAAAATAGTAAATGACTTTTAAAATTACGATAAAAATATATGTTCAATATAGGACTATATTACTGCTAAATCCCGAAAAGAAATATTTTTGGAACTGATTTGTTATTTTTCATGAAAATGGACTAGTTATGAGTAAATGAATTAAATATGTTATGTGAGGTAAGAAAATTAGAAAATAGGATTTTATAGCTTGAGAATCCTACATGAGGTATATCAGATTTTTGATGAGGATTTTGGTTATTGGTGATGAAATCTTATGAGTTTGGCATTTTAGAATGATTAAATGCATTATTTAGTAAAGTGTAAACAATTAAAATAAATTGTTTATAAGCTTAAAAAAATATTATTCTTTCAATATCATTATACCCGAAATATTGGTATGGATTTTATTGTGGAATTTTACCTTTTTGAGTCGGGTTTACTATTCATGAGATACTATTCATTCAAAGTTACTATTCATGAGTTACTATTCACAAAGTTACTATTCATGAGTTACTATTCATTACAAAATTGGTTTCTTTTTCTAACCAAATTATAGTTGATTTATGAATATTACTCTGGAGATTAAAACTATATATTGATTATATTAATTTTATTATCATATATAACATTTTTATAACCTTGATGTTGAAATTCTCTTTCACTTGAGTGTAAAGATGGATAGATTATTGGTATGATCATGACTAGGGTTCTCTTTGGCCAGTAGTGAAAAGTTGAATTGTGACTGGTATGATCATGACCATTGAATTTATAATTGAATATCTTTAGCTTAAGTGCAAATGTGAATTAATCAACATGGTTATAATTATTGTTTATATAAATTCTGAAATGATTATATATTTCTTTGAGATATTAATATATTTGGCTCAGAATGCAAAGATGACTTGTTGTTGAATATCTTTGGCCTGTAGTGCAAAGATGAATTATTGATGAATATCTTTGGCCTGTAGTGCAAAGATGAGTTATTGATGAATATCTTTGGTCGTAGTGCAAAGATGACATGTTGTTTAATATCTTTGGCGATGGTGCAAAGATGAATATGTGTTGAGATGAACATGACCAACCTGGTGATACAAATGAATATCTTTGGTAGTAGTGCAAAGATGAAATTATTAGTATGATTATGAACAAGAAATGTGATTTGGTATAACCATGATCTTTGATGTTTGGTGATGAAAATTATCTTTGTCTGGATGAGAAAAGGAATTTAGAACAACAATTACAATTATGAGTTATTCATATGATTGTGGACATGAATTGTTGATTGATGTTACAAGAATAAAACATTGTTGGTGGGCTTTTAACATGAAGAAGATAATAGACTTTATAGTCTATTTGACTCTTCTAATGGATTGCTCATTCCATTACGAACTATGGTTGAAAAGTTTTATCATCTACCATATGTTCTAAATCTACGATTTATTATTGATGAAGACTATTGATAATTTATTTATCTTTAGTCATAATATTCTTTACTGAGCTAGTTGTGCTCACCCTTTTGCTTCACAATTCCTTTCAGGTAATAAAAGTGTAAATTTGGGTCGAGTGGGGGATAACGGGGGAATAGAATCGGTGGTCTATAGTTTGTTGAGGGTGAGGCAAACCCAACGTTGGAAGGGTGTTTTGTCATTATCATACAAGATGTCTAATGACATACAACCTCGTATCATCATAAAGACGAGGATGTGCTCATCCACTTGCTGAGTATATATATCTGAGCACTACCTATATAATCTTGGTGTTTGTTTGAAGTATAATTCTCAATTAGAGATAGTGAAGATAATGATATGTCAAGAGAAGACTTACCATTGGGAAGAATATGATAGTAATCTTCTTGTTTTTCTTTGGGGTCTATTAGGTCAACCAAGGATAATTACGTGGCCATATGATATCTATCATAACCTGGACGCATGGTCTCCCATGTACGAAGGTTTCCTTGAGCACTTCCCAAAGATTTTAGTTTCTAAAATGCAGTCTTTGACTATACCTTTATGTAAGGTGTCACCGTGAGGTGTTGTCCACTTGTTAGGACATGTGTCACATTTGGTATATATTTGTATCCAAACTCACAGTATATGTGTTGTTGTATTTTGCACGACAATTGTTGTAATAAAGTTGTAGTTGTATTCTATACCATGTATTTGGCGACTCAGAATGGGTTGGATTGAATGGACCTATTTTGGGGTCGTTACATTTGGTATCAGAGCTTAGGGATATGATCTCTGGCGGAGATCAGGGAATAGGACTAGGAGGGGAGAGATGAGTAAATCTTTCGCTAGTGTGTCCTACCTAAGCTTAAATTGTTGGTTGGTCATAATATATGGATATTATGTGATATGTTAATTTGTTTAATTAACCCTTGTTTTATGGCAGTATTTGAGAATGGCTGCTGAGAATGTTAACAATGGAGTGAATGAGACCGTGGGGATACCTCTAATCACTAACCATGATAATGTGATGTCGAGAAGAAGGAATTAGAGATATCCATGTGGTGAGTGAAGAATTGATAGTTGCTTTTAGAGATAGTCACAGAGAGTAACAAATGAGGGTGAGGAAGAAGAGGAAGAAGAGAGGTACACGAGGAGAGTTTATTAGAGGTATTATATGATCAAAATGTAGAATTTCAAAATCGTATTCATGAGTTAGAAGAGCGAAATTTGAAGAACGACGGTGATGCATGGAACAAAAGGATGCAACAATTCAAGCTTGTGTTACCCGATATGTGATGCTTGAGCGAAGCATTCTTTGGCGAGTATAAGATGATAAAGATGGAATCGAGCTAAAAAAGAAAAAAAAGCTGAGCGAGTAAGAATGAGTGATGCATGGGTAAAAGCCGCACGACGACACGTGGATATTGTGGAAAGAGATGTCCGATCTAAGAAGGCTAAAATAGATGATATGAATTTCTCTTTTTGGAAAGCAATTGGGAGAATTCAACATCGAGTTTTGAATTACCTGTCTGCAGTGGTCAACTTTGAATTCGATATGGATCGAAGATTGATGATTCAGATCATGAATCGAGAGTACAACGAGGCGATTGAGGGAGGAATATGCCTATAGAAAATATATATTCCAACGGTAGTGATGACGCCAAATCTTGCCCTGCATAAGTCAAAGCCGTACTTCAAGGATGGAGGTTGTCATGACTTCCCAACAAATGAGGAACCCAAATGAAGTTATCACGGGAGGTGAGCAACGGAGAAATCCTGATGACCCGGGAAATAAAATCTGAAATGAAAAGCAAGGTATTCTCAACTTTTCGAAATACCAGGTACGTAAATTTCGGGGACGAAATTTCATAAGGAGGGGAGATTGTAAGACCCCAAATTTTATGAAATAAAAGTATTCAATTTTTCTTATAATTACAATTCAGGAAATGGTTAAATTGATAAAAGTTAAAGTTAAGGATGATATATGAAATTTTTCAAAACACACAAGTGGCTATAAAATATTCATTGTTGTCGGAGAATATTCGTTTGGTCATGGAATATTCTTTTTGTCGGGAATATCCGTACGATGGCGCAGTCCTTTGTGGGCCCCATAACGGAATAACTGTCGGATGAAGAAAACGACAAGTTTGAGTTTTTACCGTTAACACTGTTGGAATACCTGGTGGTTAAAATACAATAATACGCATTGTTGCACACGATGGCACACGATATTACATGTATTTTTGAATTGTTGATTCTTACGTGAAGGCACTACTCAATAATTGTTACAATAATTATTGTTCAATATTTTATTTTATTGATTCAATAATTGCTGCGTTGATATTTTATATTATTGTTGTTCAATAATTGTCACTGCGTAGTATTTCTCATTATCAAATCAATAATTCATATTATTTGAATAATATTATTAGATAGCATTATTGACAATGTCTAGAAAGTTACATCGAGGAGAGGTTTGGTCATCTAATTGCGGCCAAGAAGGAGAAATCCTTATTGAAAAGCCCCTCTTTCCCGGGAATCACACGGTTGTCATTATTATTGCGATTACATAATATTATTTGTGAATAATTAGTTATTGATTTATGTGATAAGAAAATATTTATTTGATGTGGATATAGATGATGGATTTATTTATGTGGAATTCTTTGTTGAAGTGTTTTATCGAGATTTTGTCGGATTGGAGGTATTAAAAACTCAAATCGGTGTTCTTAAAGCTTTCTTGTGTGAGTTATAATTTTAATCCGATAGTTGGATCGTTGTGATTTTTGGATATGTTATACATATATAAGTAGAGTATATGTCCACAAATTTTGAACCGTTAAAATCGAACATATAATTTGTTATGAATTTTAAAAGGTGTTGAAGCAGTGTTTAAAATCATCCTTTTGTGGATTTGGGATAATTTACATTTGGAATTTGGAAAAATTTTCTTCGCAAAGTTGTAGAAATTGAAATTTCTATAAAAACACGCGAGATTTGAATTTTCTAATGAAAGGGCTATTTATTGTGAATTATTGAAGTTAGGAGTTCAAATAATTAATTTTTGAAAGTTTTAATTATTTTATTTAAGAAAAACGTTTTTGTGGTTGTTGGCACATGGGTGGTGATGTTTTTGTTCAAAGATGGTGATGGCCTTCAAAATTGGTTGGTGAAGGTTGGTGTGGAATAAGAAAAATAAATAATATATTTTATTATTTTAGTCTCCTTTGGCGTTCTAGCATTTTCTTATAAATAGAGGGCTAAGTTAGAATTGAAAAACACACCAAAAACTGAAGTCTTCTCTCTATTTCTCTCTCTATATTATCAAGTGTATTCTTGTATCTTGAGTGATGCTATACGGTGCAAGTTCGTTCAGCGTTATTCCAGTCAGAAATACTTCTCTTTCGAGGTAAGGGATTTTAAGGGTTGTTATGTTTTTCATGTTTCGTAACTTTTCAGACCTTCAAAAATTCTGGAAATATTTGAAATGATACTTTGATGAGTTTTATTGATTGTGTCCAAAAATGGTGATTTTTGGATGTATAGATTAGGAGTTATGGATTTTATGGGAAAAGACTATTTTAAAAGTAATCGTTTATAACTCCTTGTGGTTAACTCCAAAATTGATGAAATTTTTATTGGGAGTACATCTATATTATATAAGTATACTCTGTAAATTTTGGAATTTGTGGATAAAAGTACAATTTATGATAAATGTTTAAATATTCGGTGGTTTTGGCCATGTGAAAAATAGTAAATGACTTTTAAAAATTACGATAAAAATATATGTTCAATATAGGACTATATTACGCTAAATCCCGAAAAAAAATATTTTTGGAACTGATTTGTTATTTTTCATTAAAATGGACTAGTTATGAGTAAATGAATTAAATATGTTATGTGAGGTAAGAAAATTAGAAAATAGGATTTTATAGCTTGAGAATCCTACATGAGGTATATCTGATTTTTGATGAGGATTTTGGTTATTGGTGATGAAATCTTATGAGTTTGGCATTTTAGAATGATTAAATGCATTATTTAGTAAAGTGTAAACAATTAAAATAAATTTTTATAAGCTTAAAAAAATATTATTATTTCAATATCATTATACTTAAAATATTGGTATGGATTTTATTGTAGAATTTCTACCCTTTTGAGTCAAAGTTTACTATTCATGAGATACTATTCACGAGTTACTATTCATGAGTTACTATTCACGGTTACTATTCATGAGTGACTATTCATTACAAAATTGGTTTCTTTTTCTAACCAAATTATAGTTGATTTATGAATATTACTCGGAGATTAAAACTATATATTGATTATATTGATTTTATTATCATATATAACATTTTATAACCACGATGTTGAAATTCTCTTTCACTTTGGAGTGTAAAGATGGATAGATTATTGGTATGATCATGACTAGGGTTCTCTTTGGCCAATAATGAAAAGTTGAATTGTGACTGGTATGATCATGACCATTGAATTTATAATTGAATATCTTTAGCTTAAGTGCAAAGGTGAATTAATCAACATGGTTATAATTATTGTTTATATAAATTCTGAAATGATTATATATTTCTTTGAGATATTAATATATTTGGCCTGTAATGCAAAGATGACTTGTTGTTGAATATCTTTGGCCTGTAGTGCAAAGATGAATTATTGATGAATATCTTTGGCCTGTAGTGCAAAGATGAATTATTGATGAATATCTTTGGCCGTAGTGCAAAGATGACATGTTGTTGAATATCTTTGGCCAGTAGTGCAAAGATGAATATGTGTTGAGATGAACATGACCAACTGGTGATACAAATGAATATCTTTGGCCGTAGTGCAAAGATGAAATTATTAGTATGATTATGAACAAGAAATGTGATTTGGTATAACCATGATCTTTGATGTTTCAGGTGATGAAAATTATCTTTGTCCTGGATGAGAAAAGGAATTTAGAACAACAATTACAATTATGAGTTATTCATATGATTGTGGACATGAATTGTTGATTGATGTTACAAGAATAAAACATTGTTGGTGGGCTTTTAACATGAAGAAGATAATAGACTTTATAGTCTATTTGACTCTTCTAATGGATTGCTCATTCCGCTGCAACTATGGTTGAAAAGTTTTATCATCTACCATATGTTCTAAATCTCTGATTTATTATTGATGAAGACTATTGATAATTTATTTATCTTTAGTCATAATATTCTTTACTGAGCTAGTTGTGCTCACCCTTTTGCTTCACAATTCCTTTTCGGGTAATAAAAGTGTAAATTTGGGTCGAGTGGGGGATAACAGGGAATAGAATCGGTGGTCTATAGTAATTGAGAGGTGAGGCAAACCCAACGTTGGAAGGGTGTTTTGTCATTATCATACAAGATGTCTAATGACATACAACCTTGTATCATCATAAAACGAGGGATGTGCTCATCCACTTGCTTTGAGTATATATATACTGAGCACTACCTATATAATCTTGGTGTTTGTTTTGAAGTATAATTCTCAATTAGAGATAGTGGAGATAATGATATGTCAAGAGAAGACTTACCATTGGAAAGAATATGATAGTAATCTTCTTGTTTTTCTTTGGGGTCTATTGGGTCAACCAAGGATAATTCTGTGGCCATATGATATCTATCATAACCTAGACGCATGGTCTCCCATATACGAAGGTTTCCTTGAGCACTTCCCAAAGATTTTAGTTTCTAAAACAGTCTTTGACTATACCTTTATGTAAGGTGTCACTGTGAGGTGTTGTCCACGGTTGGGACATGTGTCACATTTGGTATATATTTGTATCCAAACTCACAGTATATGTGTTGTTGTATTTTGCACGACAATTGTTGTAATAAAGTTGTAGTTGTATTCTGTACCATGTATTTGGCGACTCAGAATGGGTTGGATTGAATGGACCTATTTTGGGGTCGTTACATTTGGTATCAGAGCTTAGGGATATGATCTCTGGCGGAGATCAGGGAATAGGACTAGGAGGGGAGAGATGAGTAAATCTTTCGCTAGTGTGTCCTACCTAAGCTTAAATTGTTGGTTGGTCATAATATATGGATATTATGTGATATGTTAATTTGTTTAATTAACCCTTGTTTTATGGCGATGTTGAGAATGGTCACGAGAATGTTAAAAATGGAGTGAATGAGACCGTGGGGATAACTCTAATCACTAACCATGATAATGTGATGTCAGACAAAGAAGGAATTAGAGATATCCATGTGGTGAGTGAAGAATTGATAGTTGCACCCGAGATAGTCACAGAGGTAACAGCTGAGGGTGAGGAAGAAGAGGAAGAAGAGGTACCTGAGGAGAGTTTATTAGAGGTATTATATGATCAAAATGTAGAATTTCAAAATCGTATTCATGAGTTAGAAGAGCGAGTCAAGAACGACAAAGATGCGTGGAACAAAAGGATGCAACAATTCAAGCTTGTGTTACCCGATATGTGATGCTTGAGCGTAAGCATTCTTTGCGCGAGTATAAGATGATAAAGATGGAATCGAAATGAAAGAAGAAAAAAAATGAACGAGTAAGAATGAGTGATGCATGGGTAAAAAGCCGCATACGACACGTGGATATTGTGGAAAGAGATGTCCGATCTAAGAAGGCTAAAATAGATGATATGAATTTCTCTTTTGGAAAGCAATTGGGAGAATTCAACATCGAGTTTTGAATTACCTCATCATGAGTGTTCAACTTTGAATTCGATATGGATCGAAGATTGATGATTCAGATCATGAATCAGGAGTACAACGAGGCAGTTGAGGGAGGAATATGCCCTATAGAAAAATATATTCCAACGGTAGTGATGACGCCAAATGCTGCCCCAGACAAGTCAAAGCCGGGTACTTCAAGGGATGGAGGTTGTCATGACTTCCCAACAAATGAGGAACCCAAATGAAGTTATCACGGGAGGTGAGCAACGGAGAAATCATGATGACCCGGGAAATAAAATCTGAAATGAAAAGCAAGGTATTCTCAACTTTTCGAAATACCAGGTACGTAAATTTCGGGGACGAAATTTCATAAGGAGGGGAGATTGTAAGACCCCGAATTTTATGAAATAAAAGTATTCAATTTTTCTTATAATTACAATTCAGGAAATGGTTAAATTGATAAAAGTTAAAGTTAAGGATGATATATGAAATTTTTCAAAACACACAGTGGCTATAAAATATTCATTGTTGTTTGGAGAATATTCGTTTGGTGGTGGAATATTCTTTTTGTCGGGAATATCCGCATGCGACGGCAGTAGCAGTCATTTGTTGGCCCCATAACGGAATAAGCGTCGGGATGAAGAAAACGACAAGTTTGAGTTTTTCTGAATTAACAATCATTGTTGGAATACACGGTGGTTAAAATACAATAATACGCGTTGTTGCACAAGAGCTACACAAGATATTACAGGTATTTTTGAATTATTGATTCTTACGTAAGAAGGCACTACTCAATAATTGTTACGATGAATTATTGTTCAATATTTTATTTTATTGATTCAATAATTGTCGCGTTGATATTTTATATTATTGTTGTTCAATAATTGTCAACTTGCATAGTATTTCTCATTATCAAATCAATAATTCATATTATTTGAATAATATTATTAGATAGCATTATTGACAATGTCTAGAAAGTTACATCGAGGAGAGGTTTGGTCATCTAATTGCGCGCCAGTAAGGAGAAATCCTTATTGGAAAGCCCCCTCTTTCCTGGGAATCACCTGGTTGTCATTATTGCGATTCTGTAATATTATTTGTGAATAATTAGTTATTGATTTATGTGATAAGAAAATATTTATTTGATGTGGATATAGATGATGGATTTATTTATGTGGAATTCTTTGTTGAAGTGTTTTATCGAGATTTTGTCGGATTGGAGGTATTAAAAACTCAAATCGGTGTTCTTAAAGCTTTATTGTGTGAGTTATAATTTTAATCCGACCGTTGGATCGTTGTGATTTTTGGATATGTTATACATATATAAGTAGAGTATATGTCCACAAATTTTGAACCGTTAAAATCGAACGTATAATTTGGTATGAATTTTAAAAGGTGTTGAAACGGTGTTTAAAATCATCCTTTTGTGGATTTCAGATCATTTCTGTTTGGAATTTGGAAAAAATTTCTTCTGAAAGTTGTAAAGAATTGAAATTCCTATAAAAAGCCGCGAGATTCGAATTTTCTGATAAAAGGGCTATTTATTGTGAATTATTGAAGTTAGGAGTTTCAAATAATTAATTTTTGAAAGTTTTAATTATTTTATTTAAGAAAAATGTTTTTGTGGTTGTTGGCACATGGGTGGTTGATGTTTTTGTTCAAAGATGGTGATGGCCTTCAAAATTGGTTGGTGAAGGTTGGTGTGGAATAAGAAAAATAAATAATATATTTTATTATTTTAGTCTCCTTTATGCGTTCTAGCATTTTCCTATAAATAGAGGGCTAAGTTAGAATTGAAAAACACACACGTAAACCCAAGTTTTCTCTCTATTTCTCTCTATATTATCAAGTGTATTCTTGTATCTTGAGTGATGCTATCTCGGTGCAAGTTCGTTCGGCGTTATTCCATCAAAATCTTGCTCTTTCGAGGTAAGGGATTTTAAGGTTGTTATGTTTTTCATGTTTCAGTAACTTTTCGGACCTTCAAAATTCTGGAAATATTTGAAATGATACTTTGATGAGTTTTATTGATTGTGTCCAAAATGGTGATTTTTGGATGTATAGATTAGGAGTTATGGATTTTATGGGAAAAGACTATTTTAAAAGTAACCGCTTTATAACTCCTTGTGGTTAACTCCAAAATTGATGAAATTTTTATTGGGAGTACATCTATATTATATAAGTATACTCAGAAAGTTTGGAATTTGTGGATAAAAGTACAATTTATGATAAATGTTTAAATATTAAATTGGTTTTGGCCATGTGAAAATAGTAAATGACTTTTAAAATTTCGATAAAAATATATGTTCAATATAGGACTATATTACGCTAAATCCTAGAAAAGAAATATTTTTGGAACCGATTTGTTATTTTTCATGAAAATGGACTAGTTATGAGTAAATGAATTAAATATGTTATGTGAGGTAAGAAAATTAGAAAATAGGATTTTATAGCTTGAGAATCCTACATGAGGTATATCTGATTTTTGATGAGGATTTTGGTTATTGGTGATGAAATCTTATGAGTTTGGCATTTTAGAATGATTAAATGCATTATTTAGTAAAGTGTAAACAATTAAAATAAATTTTTATAAGCTTAAAAAATATTATTCTTTCAATATCATTATCTTAAAATATTGGTATGGATTTTATTGTGGAATTTCTACCCTTTTAAGTCAGGTTTACTATTCATGAGATACTATTCACGAGTTACTATTCATGAGTTACTATTCACGAAGTTACTATTCATGAGTTACTATTCATTACAAAATTGGTTTCTTTTTCTAACCAAATTATAGTTGATTTATGAATATTACTCTGGAGATTAAAACTATATATTGATTATATTGATTTTATTATCATATATAACATTTTTATAACCCTGATGTTGAAATTCTCTTTCACTGGAGTGTAAAGATGGATAGATTATTGGTATGATCATGACTAGGGTTCTCTTTGGCCAATAATGAAAAGTTGAATTGTGACTGGTATGATCATGACCATTGAATTTATAATTGAATATCTTTAGCTTAAGTGCAAAGGTGAATTAATCAACATGGTTATAATTATTGTTTATATAAATTCTGAAATGATTATATATTTCTTTGAGATATTAATATATTTGGCCTGTAATGCAAAGATGACTTGTTGTTGAATATCTTTGGCCTGTAGTGCAAAGATGAATTATTGATGAATATCTTTGGCCTGTAGTGCAAAGATGAATTATTGATGAATATCTTTGGTAGTAGTGCAAGATGACATGTTGTTGAATATCTTTGGTCAAGAGTGCAAAGATGAATATGTGTTGAGATGAACATGACCAATCGGTGATACAAATGAATATCTTTGGCCGTAGTGCAAAGATGAAATTATTAGTATGATTATGAACAAGAAATGTGATTTGGTATAACCATGATCTTTGATGTTTCAGGTGATGAAAATTATCTTTGTCCTGGATGAGAAAAGGAATTTAGAACAACAATTACAATTATGAGTTATTCATATGATTGTGGACATGAATTGTTGATTGATGTTACAAGAATAAAACATTGTTGGTGGACTTTTAACATGAAGAAGATAATAGACTTTATAGTCTATTTGACTCTTCTAATGGATTGCTCATTCATTTAACTATGGTTGAAAAGTTTTATCATCTACCACATGTTCTAAATCTACGATTTATTATTGATGAAGACTATTGATAATTTATTTATCTTTAGTCATAATATTCTTTTATCGAAGCTAGTTGTGCTCACCCTTTTGCTTCCACAATTCCTTTCGTAATAAAAGTGTAGCTGGGTCGAGTGGGGGATAACAGGGGAATAGAACGGTGGTCTATAGCTGTTGAGGGTGAGGCAAACCCAACGTTGGAAGGGTGTTTTGTCACTATCATACAAGATGTCTAATGACATACAACCTCGTATCATCATAAGACAGGGATGTGCTCATCCACTTGCTGAGTATATATACGAGCACTACCTATATAATCTTGGTGTTTGTTTGAAGTATAATTCTCAATTAGAGATAGTGGAGATAATGATATGTCAAGAGAAGACTTACCATTGGGAAGAATATGATAGTAATCTTCTTGTTTTTCTTTGGGGTCTATTGGGTCAACCAAGGATAATTCTGTGGCCATATGATATCTATCATAACCTAGACGCATGGTCTCCCATGTACGAAGGTTTCCTTGAGCACTTCCCAAAGATTTTAGTTTCTAAAACAGTCTTTGACTATACCTTTATGTAAGGTGTCACTGTGAGGTGTTGTCCACGGTTGGGACATGTGTCACATTTGGTATATATTTGTATCCAAACTCACAGTATATGTGTTGTTGTATTTTTCACGACAATTGTTGTAATAAAGTTGTAGTTGTATTCTGTACCATGTATTTGGCGAATCAGAATGGGTTGGATTGAATGGACCTATTTTGGGGTCGTTACACCTGGGGTTATCTCCGGGATTGAAACTGGATCTCCAGGGGTTGTCTCCAGCGGTGAAACATACTTTTCTAGGGTTATCTTTGGAACTAGAGCTGCATCCCTCGGGGTTATCTCCGAGGTTGGAACTGAATGTCCCAGGGTTGTCTCCAGGATTGAAACTGGATCTCCCGGGGTTATCTCTAGGGTTAAAACTATTTTTACTTCCACGGTTATATCTAGAAGACGATCCTTCCCTCCTGCTGGGTTAGCAATAGGAATACAAAATTTCGAGTGTCTACAGGTCTTATGACACATCTCCATAGATGTCGTCATCCACTGTTAGCCGGATTTAGAATACCCCACCACTGTTGTTGTTATCCTACTTGAGATTGTGGTATGACAGTTTATCCTCCCTAGATCGGGTGATAGTTGATCAGTTATTGCGTCACTCTATGACCCTCCTGACATTTCCGGTTCCACTAGGCTTTGTAGAGGGCATGCTGAAGTATTGGGTACCAGATAGGCATGTATTTAGGTTTGATACCTAGGAGTTGACTCCCACTTTGGAGGAATTTGAGCGTCTTACAGACTTGCAATTGGATAGGCCTTGCGCTAGGATGGCTGTCGGTGACATGATCTGACAGTTTATGACCTTGACAGTCTTGAGGCACAGAGTTGCCCTTGACTGTCTTGATTGACAGATTTGGGACATTGGACAGCTATCTGTGACACTTTGGGGACTTCATCATTTTTGAGGGTGATTGGCATGTCGCCCGCGTAGACATACTCTTAATGTGCATAGTGGCATATCTGTACATGTCATTGTACAAGGACCACCTGGATATCAGCATTATCATGGTAGTCCGGGCTCTTCGAGAGGGGCATACCATCTTATTACTATGCCCATTCTGTGGGGATGTTTATAGGAAGTTTGGTCTTGTTATACGTGTGGTTTATGACACACTTATGACCGATTGGCACTTTCCCATGAGATAGCCATGTCATACACCTTTCATCCGGCTGAGTGTATAGACGTAACTTCTTGGTCGGCTTTCTTGTCAGGGATCGAGGACCCGTTTAATATTTTTCCATGTTTAGGGCTCAACTCTCCCTATAGCTTTATCACTCATGCAGCTGGGATAGACTATCTTCCCCTGGCCAATTTGAGGGGTGTGACCACATATCATCCACTGGCTATTATGGCTCAGTTTGACCAGATTCAGGATATACATCCCTTTGACGGGGTAGTGGGTTAGCGTTTGTCATCTCGGCTTCTTCCAGCAGAGGATTTATCCAGGATTTATGCTTGTTAGACCCGGCGTGAGAGGGCTAACTTTTTGACTAGCCATCCAGGTCATTCTCCAGAGTATTCTGCATGGTTGAAGAAGGAGATTGCATCGGCTAGGGTTATATCCTCAGAGCTGGGTATTGATTCTGATAGTGGGGAGCCTATGGAGTACCCTAATTCTCCCATTAAGGATGAAATATTTACTGGTTTGTCAGTAGCTTTGGTTGATTCACCCAATATTCCTGCTGTTGTGACTCCATATTCTGTATAGTATTTAAAGTAGAGTTTACGTCTGATGACGTTTGAGAGGGATCAGGCTAGGGCCTTGATGTTGACATCTTTTTTGATAGAGATGCCACTCTGATTGAGAGAGATGATGCTCTAGCTCATAAGGATACCGATGTTATTAAGTGGGATGAGGCTCAATCATCTAGGGATGCAGCTGTTATTGAGCGGGATGATGATCTAGCTACCCGAGATGCTGCCATTACAGATAGTACTGCATTGAGATCTCATACTGCTGACACTATTGCAGAGATGAGTGCATTCATTGATGAGCACGGTATCACCATGTAGACGGTCGTAGATCTCCCGGATCGTGCGGATAATCTAGGGCAGGAGCTCATAGATTTACCTTCATCTACTGAGAGGGATTCCATGTTAGACTTGACGGTTCACTTATCTACTTGTTTGTAGATTAGATTTGATTTTCCTGCATAGACTAGGTTAGCCATTTTTTTCATGTACATGATACATTGTATATATCAAACAATATTATATGGCAAGGAAATATGTTTTGATTCACTTCCCTTTTAGATATACCTTGTTACTTGCTTGATATTTTTCTGTTCTCCAGGGCTTGTGATCTTGATGTATTCTAAACTCCTCCTTGATGGATGGAGATTGAGACGTCTCAGGATCTTTCAGAATGGATCGTTGATCTTTGTATTCCCTAACCCTTTGGTGTCTTGAGACTAGTTTTTGAATGTGGTTGTGGAGAGTAGTTTGGCTTTCCTCTCTGAGGTTGACCGCACCACAGATGGTTGTCGGTACTCCCTTGTATAGAGGAGACCGGGTAGTACCATCTCTTATGGATTTGTGTTTCTCTTTGACGATTCAATTGCAGCTTAGATTATTGCCAATTTTTTCTACCATTTGTGTGTGGAGACCAGGTAGTTCCATCCCTATGGTCTAAGCCTATGAGGTATGGTTTAACTTCCCTAGAGATGGTCACTAATGTATTCTCGTGTATTGGGGAGATCAGGTAGCTCCATCTCTTATGGTTTAGTAGTTTAAAAGTTTGAAGGATGATCCCAGTACCATTGATAGGGTTTTGTGTTTTTGTTGGGGTGAAACCGCACCGTGAATGGCTGCCTACGTACTCCCATTGATGAGGGGGAGATCAATTCTGTGTAGTTCCAACCTAGTGTGAAAAGGTTAAAAGTTGTATGTGGTAAAGGGGTTTTTTTTTATAAAGGTTAGATCGGACCATAAAATGGCTGCCTACGTACTCTCGTGTATTGGGGAGATCAAGTTTGCATAGTTTGTCCCTGATGAGACAAACTGAAGTTATGAAGAAGGTTTTTGTTGTTGGTTTTGTAAAGGTTAGACCGAACCATAAAAATGGCTACCTACGTACTCCCATGTATTGGGGAGATCAAGTTTGCGTAATTCATCCTTGATGGGACCAACTGAAGTTGTGAAGAAGGTTTTTATTGTTGGTTTGAAGGTAACTTCAAACATAGTACCGTTTCACGATGTTCTAGTTGATGAGCTGGGAAAATTCCTCGCCATCCATTTCTTACAATCTAAGGGCTCTTCCTGTTAATACCTCATTGACAACAAACGAGCCTTCCTAGTTTGGGGCGAGTTTTCCTTTAGATTGATCTTGGTTGTTAAGAACCTTTTTCAAGACCAAGTCATTTTCTTTGAACTTCTGTAGCCGGACTTTCTTGTTGTAGGATCGGGCAATCCTCTATTGGTATAATTGAGCATGGAAGATGGTTGTGGCCCGCCTTTCATCTATGAGAGATAATTGGTGGTACCGATCTTGTAACCATTGGTCTTCATCCATCTGAGTGTATATCAACACTCTTAGGGATTCCATTTCCACCTTTATGGGGAGCCCTGCTTCCATGCCATAGGTTAATGAGTAGGGGCTTGCCCCATTTGAAGTGCGCATTGACGTTCTTTAGTCTAATAGAGTCAGAGGCAACAAGTCAGACCATCTTTTGTGATTGGCAGACATCTTTTGCATGATCTTTTTGATATCCTTATTAGCCGCATAACCAGCACAATTCATCTTTGGATGATAGATGACGGAGTTGAGATGCTTGATATGGAATTTACTACATAATTCCTCCAACATGTGGTTGTTGAGGTTTTTGGCATTGTCTGATACAATCACCTCTGGTTGTCTATATCGACTAATGATATTATTTCTGATGAAACTATTGATCACCTTTTTAGTAACCCTGGGGGAAGAGGCTGCTTCTACCCACTTAGTGAAGTAGTCGATCATGGTCATGCATCTCTTTTGTAGAGTCCATCTCTGCTAAGATCAAATTTCATGGCCATTCTATTGATCTATTTTCTTTCAGCTTGATTCGCCTCTGTGGTAATAGATCCATCTTGCAGATACTCCTTGATAGACTGATACCAAGGGTGTTGGATGGGAGGCAGTTCATCCGATACTTCTTCGATGTAATTCCCGTAGGCTGGGGCCTTTTAGCGGGCAAATGTGATATTTGGAATGCTTCCCCTTTCAAGTATGTTGATCAAGGAGGCCAAATTTGCTAGTGCGTCAGCAAAGTCATTCCTGTTCCCAGGAATGTAGAGGAAGGATATTTCTTCAAACTCTGAAGCCATCTGAATAACTTATCGATGGTAAGGTAGCAAATATAATTCTTTAGTGTGATAGATCCCAATGGTTTGTCTGATTACTAGTTTGGAATCTCCAAAGACGGTCAACCGTTTGACGCCCATGGATTAAGCTAGCTTCAACCCTATTATACAGCCTTCAGAATCAGCTGTGTTGTTGGTGTTGACAAACTGCAATTTGATGGCAATGAGATATTGTTCTCCCGAAATGGATACCAAAACAGCTCCACCTCCGACACCTTCCATGTTTACACTTGCATCAAAATACATCCTCCATGATTAGAGTGTATTGTCCTGATGGTGTTGCTGAATTGTCATTACCCCTTAATTGGGAAAATATGTTTCCAAGGGTTTGAAATACCCAGATTGCAATGCGGCCAGTTGATCCGCAATTCCATGACCTTTGATAGACTTTTGGGTCACGTGGAGGATGTCAAATTGCTGGAGGATCAACTTCCATTTGGACAGTCGACAATTCAATACAGGTTTGCTAAATACGTACTTGAGAGGATCCATACGGGATATGAGATGGGTTGATTGACCATGGAGATAATGATGTAATCTCATTGAAGCCCTTGCTAATGCATATTAACTCTTCTCAATCAAAGTATAATTGTGCTCACTGATGCTGAATCTTTTACTGAAATAATATATAGCTCTTTCTTGGCCTCTATCATCTTTTTGTCCTAGCATGTAGCCCATGGCATTGTCATTGATTAACAGGTACATATACAGGGGAATGCCATCCTTGGGAGGTACCAAGAGAGGAACTTTGACTACTTGCACTTTGATGGAAATGAAGGCTTTTTGACACTCTTCCTTCCATTTCTTGGAAGAGTTCTTCCTTAACAACTTGAAGATGGGCTCAAAGGTTGCTGTGAGTTGGGAGATGAATCGGCTAATGAAGTTTATTCTTCCCAGGAATCCCTGTATTTCCCTCTCTATTTGGGGCACGAGTATCTCAGTAATGGGTTAAATATTTGCAGGATCTAGCTCAATGCCTTTGTGGCTCACTAGAAATCCCAATAACTTACCTAACTTGATGCTGAAGGTGCACTTGACCGGATTTAGCTTCAAGTTGTACTTGCGCAACCGGTTGAAGAGCTTTTTAAGATGATCGAAGTGGTCTTCTTCCCTTCGGGATTTGACAATGATGTCATCCACATAGACTTCTATCTCTTTGTGCATTAAATCATAGAAAAGAGCCATCATGGCTCGCTCATAAGTATCTCCGGCATTGATGAGGCCGGATGACAACCGTCTGTAGCAAAAGGTTTGCCAAGGAGTGACTAATGTTGTCTTATCCTAGTCCTCTTCAACAATCATGATTTGGTGGTACCTAGTAAAACAGTCAACAAAAGAGTACATGTAATACTGAGTTGTATTGTCAATGCGTATGTGGATAAATAGCACATGAAAGTTATCTTTGAGACAAGCTTTGTTCAAATCCCTATAATCCGCACATACTCACACATTCCCTCCGAGTTTAGGTATGGGAACTATGTTTGATAGCTACTCAGGGTTTGTTGATACCATAATGATGCCGGCTTGAAATTGTTTCACAATTTCTTCCTTGACTTTCAAACTCCACTCAGGTTTTAATCGCCTGAGTTTCTATTTGACTGGCTTGAATCCCTCTTTAATGGGTAGACGATGAATGATGATGTCATTGGATAAACCGATCATGTCTTCATGAGATCATGCAAACACATCCTGGAATTGGGTTAATAAAGTAACCATATCATTCCTTTTGCTCGGGGTAAGGTCCATACTAATCTGGATCTGTTTGGGGTTTTCTGAAGTTCCAAGGTTGAAAGAGGTGGTTTGATCAAGGTTTGGCTTGGGTTTGTCTTTGACCCATTCTTTGATCTCCTCAGGCACCTCATTGTCCTCTTGCTTAATCTCCATCAAGTTAGAGTCCAACTTTACATCAAAGTTGTAGTCCTTGTGAGGAATTGGCACTCCATCATCAAGTTTAGACAAATCTAACTCTAGAGTCCTGAAATAAAATGTTGTCACTTAATATATGAAACTGTTTGATCGTACAAAGTATTAGCATGGCATGACAAAAATAACTGCTAATACTATGCAACAAAAGTAAGCAGTTATTACTATCTACACGGCAGAGGGATTTTCTGCCCTTTTTACACTTTTCGGTAAATGCAAGGAATGATGCTCCAATTGCTGAGGGTCAAGTCCAACTGGACAGCTGTGATGAAGGGGCGGTTATCATCCTCCTCATCTTGAATAATGACCATGACATCTGGACAATCATCATCTGAGATATCCTTATTCATACCCTCGATATGCACCAAGAAGTACATCTTCGATAACTGTCTCTTTATGTCTTATTTGCGCCTTTGATTCCTTTCCTCAATATTTGGGTATAGAATTAAGACTTCTTTCCTTTTAGCCGGTCTCGACTTGGGAAATAGCATACTTGACAAAGAGACAAGAATTTTCCTTAGAGGCTGTACAAAATCTGTATCTATAGATTAAGGAAATAGCATTGTAGATGAAGGAACCGATGTGTGCTTGTGCAGGTTCTTTTGACTTGACCCAGAGGAGTAGCCTAGTCCGATTTTCCCTGTCTGGCTGGGAATTTTAATTAGGAATTTGATTCCTTGTTGATTCTTTCCTAACCATTGTTCTGGTTGGAAACCCAAGGATATCATTTCTTGAACGACTAACATTACCACGACGAAAACTCTAGGTTTCAAAGCTGGAGCCCCAATGGGTTGATAGTGAGTGTTTCTCACCTCAAGGGCTTGAAAGCTGAAAGGTTCAACTTGTTCATTGAAACTAATGAAGGGTATATCACTTTGGACAAGATACTCTGGTTCATCAATTATAGTGACCAGATTACTGTTGATGATATACTTGAGTTATTGATGAAGAGTGGATGGGACGGCTCCCTCCATATGGATCCAAGGTCTTCCCAACAGTAAATTATATCATGTAGTGATTTTGAGCACTTTAAAGGATATGTAGAATGTATGTGGACCGATTTCCACTGGTAATTAAATCTCTCTGATATCATTTCATCGAGATCCATCAAAGGCTTTGATGATTGTGTGACTCGTATTCAATTGAGATTGATCTTCTTTCTTTCCAATGTGGCATATGGGCAGATGTTTAGGGATGATCCTCCATCTATTAGCACTCCTCCGGCCACATATCCGAAAGACATCACTGCTATGTGCAGTGGCTTGCAATGACATGTCCCTTTGGGAGGTATGTCATCATTAGTGAAAGATATCACATTATTGTTGATGATGTGATCTACCAGATGATGAAACTTTTCTACATCCGCTGTCTATGGCAACTAGGCTTCTTCCAATATCTTCATTAAGACCTTTCGATGATCTTTAGAAGAGAATACCAAGTCCATAATAGATATTTGTTGAGGTGCTTGTTTCAAGCTTTGCACCACCTTGGCTTAATTATATCCCATTTTATGGAGGAATTCGTTGATTTTATCCTTGGGCACTTTCCCCTGAGATCTGATGACTGGCTTTATCACTCGTTGAGGGAGATATAACGAATTTTCCTTGGATACCGCAGTAGTTAGACGTTGATCCTTCAACCTCTCCATAGTTCCATGGGACTTTCTTAAGGCTGATGATAGGATATTGCGGTCTGATTGGTAGTACCAGTGGTTCTGGTGCACAAAGGGTTTTCAACTCCTTTGAGCTTGATGGGTTGAATTATAAAGGGTGTTAAAGCTAGGTCTCTTTTAGAGGATATGACTGCTATGATTTCCCTCCATCTTTGTGATCCTGGAAGAAATATATGTCCACTATCAAGTGATACGGTGTCATCGTCTGCCATTTGCAGGTCACCGCTGTTAATCATATTTTGGATAAGATGATGAAGTGCCCATCATTCTTCAGTGTTGTGACCACGAGAATGGGAGTGGTATTGACATTGTAATGCCCCCAAATTCAGGTACTTGAAACTCGAACTTGGTGCTTTACGATACCATTTCTATGAGCGGAATAATACTAATAATAATAACAATAATATAAATATCGAACTTAACTTACATATATAAGAGTCTAATCCCAAGTATATAACCTTTACTACATTACATTACATGATAGATAATATATATCATTGTCTTAATAAAGTCATACTATTACATAGAATACCATAACACTTATTCTGTTTGCTTTCCTTTTCTCCTTGTTCTTGGCCGAACCTTCTGGTTGTACACAATTAGCTGAAAACATTTAAATAAAGCAAGGATGAGCATTTGAGTGCCCAACAAGTAATAACAATTATAAATATTAGATGAAAGGATTAAATGTTTTCTTTATATGACACTTCTATAACGAATCAACAGTTGTGAAGTAAACTGAACCAATAATAATAATATAACAATTCTATATCAAATTTTTAAAACTACGTATTGACTAAATATATAGAGTAGTCGACAAACTATGAACTTTGTTTTCAATTTTCGATAAGGTTTAGCAGAAATTCATCCGCAAACAGTCATAACTTACAGGCACGAGGGTGATCTGCCCAATGTGTCATATATTGATCAATACTGCATGCAAGAACGATATTATCGTTCATCTTATCCGCCTTTGGCGCACAAAAGTTTTCCCAGATTAGGGATGTTCATACTTAGTTGGGAATCCGAACCAAAGCAATTTGATTAGATGCAATAAAGTTTTATCATGTTCAACGATATTTCTAAATATGTGTCTAGATAGGTCAAATAGCTTCGACAGCTTTGAAGTCAACGTATACATACATAACATGTGATTACATACAATGATTATCCAAGTGAGGACACTTGTATAACCATGTTTAGAAATTACAGAATAGAATAAATATCTGAATTATAATATAATACTATGTTAATAAACAATGATCGAATAATTTAAGAACTTGTATGAATACAATTTATTGAATATAATATCGATAATAATAGAGTTAATAATCTAGCACAATAATAATATAATTATGAAACTTTCTTACTCATGTCCATTGCATAAAGGAAATACAAAGTTAGGATACTTGACTAGTCTGTTGCTTACAATATACAACTTAGTTTTATCTTTTATATAGCAACCTATCATTAATAAGATCATTTGTTTGATTAGAATACATATCACAACACATAATACTGCTTATTGCAGCCAGCACATAACCTAATCACATTATTACACATGTTTAACAGTCATTGGATCACAAACAAATATGTAGCTAGTCAAATTATATAAGCCTAGATCAATTTCTGAAACATGTCGGTGTACCGACGGCTTTATCGGGTAATTATCTAGTCCAAGACTCTATCCTGTAGTTCAATATCCATTTAAATAACTTAAATATCAGTCAAATTATTTTTAAACGACTTATAATAATTTTTAAACAATTATTATAATTTTTCATCATTTTTCAAACACCGAAATTATTATTAAATAATTTAAATATTAAATAATTCTATTATCATTAATATTTAATTAATATTAAACTATTAATGAAACCATCGCCAATATATTAAAGTTATTTATAACAACTTAGAATATTTTAAAGTATTAATATTACCCTTAAATGATTTTTAAAAACTTTAAAAATATTTTTAAATAATTACCATTAATATTTAAATATTAATACATTACTTATCAAAATATTAAAAGTTATTAATTATAACTTAAAATATTTTTAATTCATTTATATCCCCTTAAATGATTTTAAATTGATAAAACCATTTTAAAACTATTTATTTAATATAATTATTAAATAAATCAAATATCATTTAATATTAAATTATTAATGAAATTTATCTTTAAATATTAAAAGTTATATTTTATAACTTCAAATATTTTTAAACACCTTAATTTCATTTAAAATGATTTTTATAATATTAAAATCATTTTAAACTAATTTATTTAATATAATTATTAAATAACTCTAATATCATTAATATTAAAATATTAATATTTTTCATGACAAAATATCAAAAGTTATATTTTATAACTTAAAATATTTGTATAACCTTTAAATTATTTTTTTTATATGATCATTAATTCTATTTTTCACAATTTATTAAATGCATTTATTAAATAAATTATTTACCATTAATATTTAATTAATTAATAAAATTAATCACAAAATATTAAAAGTCATTAAAATAACTTAAAATATTTTCTCATACCATAATATAATTTTAAATAATTTTTCATGCATTAAAATCATTTTTAAATAATTTATTTAATATTATAATTAAATAAATTAAATACCATTAATATTTATCGATAACTAAACTCCCATTTTCTATAATAAATAAAAATGCGATCTTAAATTTTGATCCTTATAATTTTTTTTTAACAACCCGATATTTTCTATAGGATGAGGATTTGTTTTTTTTACAAGATAATGAGGATTTGTATATGATATTTATGTGTATTTAATAAAATAAAAATATATTTATTACATGAATATTAGCAAATAATTTTATTTTAGAATTAATGATCATTATAAATTATATTTTTTTAATAATTAATTTTATTGTAGAAATGTTTTTATTATTTATTTTTTCAAAGGAAATATGATATTATATTATTTAAATAATAATAAAGGAATGGTTATTCTAGTTATTATAATTATTATTTATTTATATGAATTTTAGCTTGATTATTAAGTTAAATATTTTAACTTAATTAATAAAATCATTTATGCAAGGTAAATCGATATGGAATCCAAACCTAAATTTTGTTTTTGGAATAAGGAATGATAATAATATAATATTAATTATATTTTGATTTTTCGATCTTTATAAATATGTATCTTTGATCATGTGGACCGATAATGGTTGGTCAATTATGGCGTTATATGACAAACCCTAGTATTATTGTGTGAAACCCTAATTTAAAATACAAATTAGAGTTCAAGATATTTTTAGGAAATCGTAATAATGTGATCAATGTCGGATATTATAAATATAAATGCCAATTAGGTAAACCCTAATTATTGACTCAAAACCCTAATTGTAAAATTAAAACGTTAACTGATATTAGGGAACCCTAACTATTAAATTGGAAACCCTAATTGCTAATTTAGGATGTTTAATACTCAATAGCGGACTTTAAACCCTAATGATCATGATTAATGTGATTAAAAACCCTAATTACAAATTATTAACTCTAATTATTAAATTGTTAATCCTAATTAGTAAATTATTAACCATAATTATCAAATGGGTGCTCTAATGGATAAATTAGTGATCTTAATTATAATTAACGTTATTAACCCCTAATGTTCCTGTATAATAAAATTACTAAACCTAATCTAATTAGGGATTTCTAAATTACAATTTTAGAAACTAAAATTTTAAAATTTTCAAACCCTAAGTGCTAAATCTTATAAATGTTATATGCTAAATCTTAAGGTTAAACCCTAAGGGTCAAACCCTAAGGGTTTGCCAAGTTCCATTTTGCCATTAAATTGGAAAGACAAATGACCATTTTGTCCCTTTGCATTATTAAAGCTACAAACTTAGGTTTTGAAAATAGGAGAAGTGGGTGAACTAATATAACTAATCCCATTAACTTAAAACTCCAAAGAATCACTCATCTATATCAACCATTACATGTATCAGAGCCTTGTATATATAGATTGGAGAGAGAAAATTCATTTGTTCACTAAATTTTCTCCCAACTCTCAACTTTTTCTCTCTCCCCCAAAACCCATGAATTTCTATTAATATTACAGTTTCACAACCAAGCTCCCACGAACATCACAACAAAATCGAAGCCTAGAATCCAAGATTGTTCATAAGAAGGTATAAACCCTAGCCATGAAATCTGCCCAAAATTCTGTTGTTAGATGTTAGATTTTTTTTTTTGTTAAACATGTTATATAAGGTGTCTAATGATGATCTGGGTTGCTAGATGTTTGATCCATAACATCTAGAGGCTCGGATTTGAAGATTTGTAAAATCTAGAAAAAATGAGAAATATGGTCTGACAACCAACTGTCAGGTCCTATAGATCTCGTCATGTTATGTGTTTTTGTGTTTTTAAGATTTGATCTGGTAGTATGCTATGAGATCTTTGATCTGAAACTAGAATCAAATTCAGATCGTAAGCCGGTGGAAAGTTATTAGTGGTCAAACCACGTTGATCGGCATTGACCACACGTTTCTGGGTAACCCAGAACGTGCCCAGAAAGTCTGACAGCTTGTTCATGCATTTAGATCTTTCTTCTGTTTACGTGTTAGACCCTGTTATTGTTGTAATATTGTTGTCTGATGTCTAGGCTACATGAACATGCCTCTAGAATCATTATATCCTTCTATGAATCAAAGAAATCCGTGGTCAATGTGGTGAGGAAGAAACTGCCGGATGAAGTTTCTGGGTAACCCAGAAACCTTCATAAGCAGTTTCAGACCACTACTTTGACCGGCCCATATCTGCTTTATGTGATGTTGTTAAAATGTTTTTATGTAATGAATCTGTAGTCTTACATGTGGTCTACACACTGAAGGCTTAACATCACTAAAACATCAAAAGAAATGCAAGTTGTGAAAGCCCAAAATGGACAGGTCGAACTGTTCTTCATTTCTGGGTAACCCAAAAGATGAAGAACAGTTCTGACATCTACTTTGAAGGTTTAGATCTTTTCAATTAGTGCATGTTTTAATCTTGTTTGTTGTTGGATCTTGTAGTTTTACATTAGCACTACGATCGACCGAAAAACAACATGTCCAGAAACACAACACACACGAAATTAGACCTGGTCAAACCTGGTCACTCGGTAACTAGCTTGATGTTCTGAGTTTCATGAAGAACACCTCAAGAACACCTATAGCGACAACCGTCGCTATAGGGCCCTTTAGCGACAGACAGTATTTATTATTTTCTGAAAATTAATTAATTTAATTAAATAAATAGAAAAAAATAGTTTTTAATTATTAAAAATACCAAATAAATTATTAAAAATTATTTTAAATTCCGAAAATTAGTTTTTAATTATTTTAAGTATATTTCATAAATATTTAATATTTTTGAAATATTATTAAGTATTTAATTTATTTAATTATAATATTAAATAAATTATTAAAAATGATTTTAATATTTGAAAAATCATTTAAAATTATATTATGATATAAGAAAATATTTTAAGTTATTTTTATGACTTTTAATATTTTGTGATAAATTTCATTAATAAATTAATATTAATGATAATTAAGTTATTTACTAAATGAATTAAATAAAATAATTAAAAATTATTTTATTATATTAAAAATCATTTTAAATAATAATAAGGTATTTAAAAATATTTTAAGTTATAAAATATAACTTTCAATATTTAAAGGTAAATTTCATTAATTAATTATTATTAATGATATTAAAGTTATTTAATAATTATATTAAATAATTTAGTTTAAAAATGATTTTAATATTATAATAATCATTTTAAATGAAAATAAAGTGTTTAAAGATATTTTAAGTTATAAAATATAACTTTTAATATTTAAAGATAATTTCATTAATAATTTTAATATTAATGTCAATTATTATTAATAATATTAAAATTATTTAATAATTATATTAAATAAATAGTTTAAAAATGGTTTTATTAATTAAAAATCATTTAAAAAGGATATAAATGAATTAAAAATATTTTAAGTTATAATTAATGACTTTTAATATTTTGATAAATAAAACATTAATACTTTAATATTAATGATAATTATTTAAAAATGATTTTAAATGTTTTAAAAATCATTTAAGGGTAATATAAATACTTTAAAAATATTTTAAGTTATTATAAATAACTTTAATATTTTGACAATGATTTCATTAATAGTTTAATATTAATTAAATGTTAATGATAATGAAATTATTTAATATTTAAATCATTTAATAATGATTCCGATGATTGAAAAATATGATAAATTATAATAAATATATTGTTTAAAAATTATTATAAGTCATTTAAAATATAATATGACTTATATATAAGTTCTAAATGGATATTGAACTCTTGTAGTCTTAAACTCGATAAATACATTCGATAAAGTTGTCGGTACACTTACATATTTTAAAAATTGATCTGGACTTAGATAATGTTATTAGATAAATGTTTATTTGTGATTCAATGGATGTTAAACTTACATGACAATGTGATTAGGTTATGTCTTGTTGCAAATAGCGATTACAATATGATATGATATGTTATTCTAATCAAACGAATCATCTATTTAATGATAGGGCTTGATATAAAAGATAAATCTAAGTTGTGTAAGCGGCAGAAGACAAGGCAAGTATCTAAACCTTTGCATTTACTTTATGAATGGACATAAATAAGATAATATCTAAACTATTCTTTTTAATTGTTCAAATATTTCAACCTTTGTATATACTTATGCAATGATTACGTATAAATAAATTATTAAATTATAATCATTTGTACAAGTTCCTTAATTACATTATTATAGATCAAGAAATATATTCTGTTCGTTAATTTCTAAACATGGTTATACAAGTGTCCTCACTTGGATAATCATTATATTTTATCACATGTTGATACATACTTATCGGTGTCCAGTATGTACAAGTTGAATTAAAAGTCGTCTAAGCTATTTGATCTGGCTAGACACTAACTTAAAATTGTTGTTGAACAAGATAAGAACTTTATTGTTATCCAACTGAATTGTTTTGGTTCGGATTCAAGACTGGTATGAACATCCCAAATATGGGAAACTTTTATGCTTTAAAGTGGAAATCTTTGGATGAAAATATTGTCCTATAATGTAGTATTGATCAATCTGAGGCATAGCAATTGATCACCCCCGTGCCCATAAGTTATGACGGTTTATGATGAAGTTCATTTAACCTTTTCGAAAATAGAAAACAATGTTCATAGTCATCAAATGATCATCATTTATAGTCAATACGTAGTTTCAAAAATTTGAAATCGAAATGATATTTTGTTTATTATTGGTTCAGCTTACTTCACAACTGTTGATTCGTTGTAGAAGTATCGTTCAAAGAAAACATTTAATTTATTCAGCTAAATGTTATTGTTACTATTACTTGCTGGGCACTCCAATGCTCATCCTTGCTTAATTTAAATGTTTTCAGCTAAGTATGAACAACCTGAAGGCTCTGCCAAAAACAAAGGGAAAGGGAAGGTCGCTAAATGAAAGATAATGCTATCTTTTGTAATAACTAGACTTTATTAAGATAATGATGATATATATTAATTATCATGTAATGTAACGAATGTTTGAAGGTTTCGTACTTGGGATTGAAAACTCTGATAATATGTAAATTAAATTTGATAATCTATATTATTGTTATTATTATTAGTATTATTCCGCTCATAGAAATGGTATCGTGAAGCAATCTTTGAGTTCGGTTTTCAAGTACCTAAATTTGGGGCGTCCAAACATGGTATCGAGCTATAGGGTTAGAAACCTTAGGTGGGATAGACCTTAGGCTATAACCTTAGAATGAGAGGAAACGTTGAAAATATAAACAACTCATATAGAGTTTAAAAGAGATGAATCGGATAAATTCATCGTCAACCCAAATAAAAGATAACCTATACAAAATTATTGTTTGTTATGTGTATATATTATATACTAATCGGGATAATTTATGTGTGTAGATGTCGGTGAAAAGGATTAGGATACCCTCGGATCGTAAAGAAGGAGCCAATATCAAAGCCAATAGCTGAAATAAAGGCTCAAAGTGAAGGCAACCTCGATGAGGTGGTCATCGTGGAAAATGTAATACCAGATCCAAAAATGGTGGAACTGACAGATAGTGATTCGGACACTGAAGTTGGAGCTGATCAAGCATCAACCGAAGTACAGAATCTACGGGACTAAGTTTCTTCTTTGGAAAAGCTGTGGGAAATAGAAAAACTACTAAATAGCCAATTGCGAAAAGCATTAATAGAAACAATAGAAGAACAAGATAAGCTTAAAATCCAAATTGACCAAATTGGAGCTAAAAGCAACAAAGCATGTGCAGCTCCAAGCAAGAAGGGGAAATGAAAGATGAAAGACCGTGATATAAGAAATCCTGATAACAACCAAGGAAAAATTAATCGAATAGAAAGGTGTGCAAATTGTGACAAGAAACATGAAGGTGTATGCGAGAAAGGGAATATGTTTTACTACAATTGCGATGAAGGGACATTTCTCTCCTCATTGTCCCCAATCCAAAATAATGTGTCCATTTTATTTGTGGAATAGAAGGTCATCGGTGAAAAAAGTTGTCCAAGAAAAAAAAAGGTGTAATAAATAGGTAGTATAGGTTACATTGTGTAGTGTGTGTTTAATGTAATATGTGCTTAGTATGTGTCCGTGTGTAAGGTTATGTTCTCAACTTTTATAATGATCAAGTTTGTAAATCCAGACTTTTGTAGTCACAAAGGGATAGCTAATGTTTAATGCAATATGTAATTGCGATATGTAAAGTATTTTGAAATCGTTAAATGAATATGAATATATGTTTAAGTAATGAAACAAGTTTAATATATTAAACTTATATGATAAGGTTTAAAATGTAAGTTAAACTAAGTTTTATTTAATCAGATAATGCCGCCAAGACGTCAAACTAGAAATCAAAGGGTAGAAGAATCTGTCAATAACATTGGGGGACAATAACTAGATCCAATGCAGCAATTTGCAAACATGGTAGCTCAGGCAATGCAACAAGGAATTCAAGTCGCAGGGAACCAGCCAGACAACCACTTGGCAAACTTCAAGGACTTCAAGGCTGCAGGACCGCCCGAATTTAGAGTTACAATTGACCCTATAGAAGCCCAAACTTGGGTTAAGGAAATCAAAAAGGCATTCGCTATAGCTAGGGTAGCTGAGGGGCAAAAGACCGCTTTTGCCACCTACATGATGAAGGGTGAGGCAAATTTTTGGTGGGAAGCGAATCAGGCGAGGGCAGGAGCAGGTGTAGTTGCTTGGGAAGGGTTTAAAACTTTATTTTTTGTAAACTATTTTTCATCTAGTATGCAGGCTAGGATGGAGGTAAAATTTCTGGAATTAAAGCAGGAAAATATGACGGTGTCAGAATACGCCGCTAAGTTTAATGAGTTGGCTAGGTTTGCTCCACATCAAGTTGATACGGAGGCTAGGAAAGCTAGAAGGTTTGAGCTGAGATTAAAACTCTGGCTCTACAACAAGGTGGCAGTGTTGCAAATCCCTACATTTGTAGCACTTATGAAGAAAATGATTATAGCTGAGGAGGGGAGTGAGGCCATGAGTCTCTACAACAAGGAAAGAAGGAACAAGGGTAAGGTTGAGGGAGTTGGGAAGGAGGAAACAAACAGGGGAAATAGGAGTGAAAAGAGGAAGGGAAACAACTTTGGGGGTATGCAGGTTAAGCAGGAGGGTACAAAGAAGAAGAAGCTGGTACAATGTGGGAACTATGGAAAGAACCATTTGGGGGAATGTCTCAAAGGTAAATTTGTATGTTTTAAGTGTGGGAAGGAGGGCCATATCTCTCCCAACTGCCCCAACCCTAGAACTATTAATGGGTGTTTTCTGTGCGGATCAAAGGAGCATAAGGTGAAGGACTGTCCGAAAAGGAGGACGGAGGCAGAAAGCGTGAACATGGGGAAAAGCGGCGGAACTTTTGCGATCACAGGACCAACATCATCTAGCAAGCCGACAAAGTCTACTATAAGGGTCTTCAATATGATAGTCCAGGATACGGCGGCAGCTGGCAATAGAACTCCAGGTAATTTTTTGTATAACTTTTATTTTCTTCTATATGATTTTCCTATAAATAATAAATTATTTTATAAAGAAATTTTGAAGGAGGAATTTGAGTTCTTTTAAGAAATCAAATTTTTGTTTAATCAGAAAGACAAGCTTTATGTAAAAAAGTTAAAGATCAGTTCGATCAATTATGATCGAGGTCTACTTGAAATGACTGTGTATATGTACTCTTATAGGTGTAAGTTTTAAAACGGTGATTCCGGGGACGGAATCTTTATAAGGGAGGATGAATCTAATAACCCGATATTTTCTATATAAATAAAACAGAAATTTTGCATAATTTTTTTTTTTTAAGGATGAGGATTTGTACAAGATAATGTTTATATGTATTTATGTGGTAAATAAAAATATATTTATTACATGAATATTTACAAATAATATTATTTTAGAATTAATGATCATTATAAATTATATTTTTATAATAATTAATTTTATTGTAGAAATGTTTTTATTATTTATTTATTTTTTTCAAAGGAAATATGATATTATATTATTTAAATAATATAAAGGAATGGTTATTCTAGTTATTATAATTATTATTTATTTATATGAATTTTAGCTTGGATTATTAAGTTAAATATTTTAACTTAATTAATAAATTAGTTGTTTATGCAAGGTAAATCAGATATGGAATCCAAACCCTAATTTTGGTTTTGGAATAAGGAATAATAATAATATAATATTAATTATATTTTGATTTTTCGATCTTATAAATATATAATCGTATCATGGACCGATAATGGTTGGTCAATTATGGTGTTATATGACAAACCCTAGTATTATTGTGTGAAACCCTGATTTAAAATATAAATTAGAGTTCAAGATATTTTTAGGAAATCGTAATAATGTGATCAATGTCGGATATTATAAATATAAATGCTAATTAGGTAAACCCTAATTATTGACTCAAAGCCCTAATTATAAAATTAAAACCTTAACTGATATTTAGGAACCCTAACTGTTAAATTGGGAAACCCTAATTGCTAATTTAGGATGTTTAATACTCAATTGCGGACTTGAAACCCTAATGATCATGATTAATGTGATTAGAAATCCTAATTACAAATTTTTAACCCTAATTATTAAATTGTTAATCCTAATTAGTAAATTATTAACCCTAATTATCAAATGGTTGTTCTAATGGGTAAATTAGTGATCTTAATTATAATTAACGTTATTAAACCCTAATGTTCCTGTATAATATAATTACTAAACCTAATCTAATTAGGGATTTCTAAATTACAATTTTAAAAACTAAAATTTTATATTTTTCAAACCCTAAGTGCTAAATCTTATAAATGCTATATGCTAAACCTTAGGGTTAAACCCTAAGGGTTAAACCCTAAGGGTTTGCCAAGTTCCATTTTGCCATTAAATTGGAAAGACAAATGACCATTTTGCCCTTTGCATTATTAAAGCTACAAACTTAGGTTTTGACTCTAGGTGAAGTGGGTGAACATATATAACTACTCCATTGACTTATAAATGCCAACAAATCGATCTCTATATTAGTGCATTACATGTATCTAGCCCTTGTATATATATATTGGAGAGAGAAAATCATTTGTTCACTCATTTTCTCTCCCAACACTCAACTTATCTCTCCTTTAAAACCAACGAAATTCTAAGGTATTACAGTTCCACAACCAAGCCCCACGAACATCACAGCTAAATCAGAAGCCTAGAATCCATGATTGTTCATAAGAAGGTATAAACCCTAGCCATGAAATCTGCCCAAAATTTTGTTGTTAGAGATGTTAGATTTTTTTTGTTAAACATGTTATATAAGGTGTCTAATGATGATCTGGGTTGCTAGATGTTAGATCCATAACATCTAGAGGCTCGGATTTGAAGATTTGTAAAATCTGGAAAAAATGAGAAATATGGTCTGACAACCAAATGTCAGGTCCCATAGATCTCGTCCTGTTATGTGTTTTTGTGTTTTTAAGATTTGATTTGGTAGTATGCTATGCGATCTTTGATTTGAAATTGGAATCAAATTCAGATCGTAAGCCGGTGGAAAGTTATTAGTGGTCAAACCACGTTGACCGGGATTGACCACACGTTTATGGGTAACCCAGAACGTGCCCAGAAAGTCTGACAGCTTGTTCATGCATTTAGATCTTGCTTCTGTTTACGTGTTAGACCCTGTTATTGTTGTAATATTGTTGTCTGACGTCTAGGCCACATGAACATGCCTCTAGAATCATTTTATCCTTCTATGAATCAAAGAAATCTGTGGTCAAAGTGGTGAGGACGAAACTATCGGATGAAGTTTCTGGGTAACCCAGAAACCTTCATAAGCAGTTTCTGACCACTACTTTGACCGACCCATATCTGCTTTATGTGATGTTGTTAAAATGTTTTTATGTAATGAATCTGTAGTCTTACATGGGGTCTACACACTGAAGGCTTAACATCACTAAAACATCAAAAGAAATGCAAGTTGTGAAAGCCCAAAATGGATTAAATCGAATCGTTCTTCATTTACGGTAACCCAGAAAATGAAAACAGCTTTAGATCTACTTTGAAGGTTTAGATCTTTTCAATTAGTGCATGTTTTAATCTTGTTTGTTGTTGGATCTTGTAGTCTTGCATTAGCACTACACGATCTGACAAACAACATGTCCAGAAACACAACACACACGAAATTAGACCTGGTCAAACCTTGGTCAGTCGGTAACTAGCTTGATGTTCTGGGTTTCATGAAGAACACCTCAAGAACACCTATAGCGACGGTTGCGTCGCTATAGGGCCCTTTAGCGACAGACAGTATTTATTATTTTCCGAAAATTATTTAATTTCATTAAATAATTAGAAAAAAATAGTTTTTAATTATTAAAAAAACCAAATAAATTATTAAAAATTATTTTAAATTCTGAAAATTAGTTTTTAATTATTTTAAGTATATTTCATAAATATTTAATATTTTTGAAATATTATTAGGTATTTAATTTATTTAATTATAATATTAAATAAATTAGATAAAAATGATTTTAATATTTGAAAAATCATTTAACATTATTTTATGATATAAGAAAATATTTTAAGTTATTTTTATGACTTTTAATATTTTGTGATGAAATTCATTAATAAATTAATATTAATGATCATTAAGTTATTTACTAAATGAATTAAATAAAATAATTAAAATGATTTTATTATATTAAAAATCATTTTAATTAATAATAAGGTATTTAAAATATTTTAAGTTATAAAATATAACTTTCAATATTTAAAGGTAAAATTCATTAATTAATTATTACTAATGATATTAAAGTTATTTAATAATTATATTAAATAATTTAGTTTAAAAATGATTTTATATTATAATAATCATTTTAAATGAAAATAAAGTGTTTAAAGATATTTTAAGTTATAAAATATAACTTTTAATATTTAAAGAATAATTTCAATAATAAATTTAATGATTATTAATTTATTATTAATGATATTAAATTTATTTAATAATTATATTAAATAAATAGTTTAAAATGATTTTATTAATTAAAAATCATTTAAAAAGGATATAAATGAATTAAAAATATTTTAAGTGATAATTAATGACTTTTAATATTTTGATAAATAAAACATTAATACTTTAATATTAATGATAATTATTTAAAAATGATTTTAAATGTTTTAAAAATCATTTAAGGGTAAAATAAATACTTTAAAAGTATTCTAAGTTATTTTAAATAACTTTAATATTTTGTCAATGATTTCATTAATAGTTTAATATTAATTAAATGTTAATAAAAATGAAATTATTTAATATTTAAATTATTTAATAATGATTTCGATGATTGAAAATTTATGATAAATTATAATAAAGGTTTAAAAATTATTATAAGTCATTTAAAAATAATATGACGATACTAAGTTACGTGTAAAGTCTTAGACTGGATAAATGAACTATAAAGCTATCAGACCACTTAGACTTTCATAAATTGATCCGGACTTAGATAATGTTATTAGATCGGTGATTATTTGTGATTCATATGATTATGTTAAACTTACATGACAATGTGATTAAGTTATGTGCTGACTGCAAATAACAGTGCAATATGATATGATATGTTATTCTAATCGAACGAATCATCTATTTAATGATAGGGCTTGATATAAAAGATAAATCTAAGTTGTGTAAGCAGCAGACAAGGCAAGTATCTAAACCTTTGCATTTACTTTATGCAATGGACATGCGTAAGATAATATCTAAACTATTCTTTTTAATTGTTCAAATATTTCAACCTTTATATATACTTATTCAATGATTCTATATAAGTAAATTATTAAATTATAATCTGTTGTACAAGTTCCTTAATTCTGTTATTATAGATCAAGAAATATATTATGTTTGTTAATTTCTAAACATGGTTATGCAAGTGTCCTCACTTGGATAATCATTATATTTTATCACATGTTGATACATACTTATCGGTGTCCAGTATGTACAAATTGAATTAAAAGTCGTCTAAGCTATTTGATCTGGCTAGACACTAACTTAAAATTGTTGTTGAACAAGATAAGAACTTTATTGTTATCCAACTGAATTATTTTGGTTCGGATTCAAGACTGGTATGAACATCCCAAATATGGGAAACTTTTATGCGCCTAAGGCGAAAATGCTGGACGAAAATATTGTCCTATAATGTAGTATTGATCAATACAGGGCATAACGGGCTGATCACCCCCTGTGCCCGTAAGTTATGATGGTTTATAGATGAAGTTCTGTTTAACCTTTTCAAAAATAGAAAACAATGTTCATAGTCTATCAAATGATCATCATTTATAGTCAATACGTAGTTTCAAAAATTTGAAATCGAAATGATATGTTGTTTATTATTGGTTCAACTTACTTCACAACTGTTGATTCATTGTAGAAGTATCGTTCAAAGAAAACATTTAATTCATTTAGCTAAATGTTATTGTTACTATTACTTGTTGGGCACTCCAATGCTCATCCTTGCTTAAATTAAAATGTTTTCAGCTAAGTATGAACAACCTGAAGGCTCTGCCAAGAACAAAGGGAAAGGGAAGGTCGCTAAATGAAAGATAATGCTATCTTTTGTAATAACTAGACTTTATTAGGATAATGATGATATATATTAATTATCATGTAATGTAACGAATGTTTGAAGGTTTCGTACCTGGGATTGAAAACTCTGATAATATGTAAATTAAATTTGATAATCTATATTATTGTTATTATTATTAGTATTATTCCGCTCATAGAAATGGTATCATGAAGCACTGAGTTCGGGTTTCAAGTAACTGAATTTGGAGGCGTCACATCTACTTTGAATGATTTAAATATTCATATTTGTAAACTACATATCCAGGTACAATAACATAACATCCGATCAACATAACATCAACACAAGCAAGTGATATGGGTCGGTCAAAGTAGTGATCAGGAACTGTTCTTGAGCATTTTTGGGTTTTCCAGAAATGTTCTTGAGCAGTTTCGTCAACACAACTTTGACCACTGATTTCTTTGATTCTGTGAAGGATCTAAAGATTCTGGAGAGATGGATCGTTAGTACTCATGTCAGCTACAACATTGAAACAACAAAATGGATAAAATAGCAACCAACAACAAGATCGAAGATCTGCAAGAACAACACAAGCGTTACGGCAAATCTGGGTACGCCTGAAAATACCCGATCAATCTTGCAATCAACGCTTTTTGACCCTTAATAACTTACAATCTACATATGATCTTGGCTTGATTCAAGTTTCAGATCAAAGCACTTACAACATACTACAAGTCTAAACATTTAAACAACCAAAAACATAAACAAAGATAGATCTACAGCCTCTGACATTCGTTGTCAGAATACAAAATAAATTTTTTCCCAGATTTTTAAAAACTTCAATTTCGAGTATTTAGATGTTATGGATCTATCAAATACCAACCCAGATCACTTAGTTACACATCATACAACATATTAAAGCACAAAATCATAACATCTAACATGGTAAACAAGATCAAATTTGGTTTTGGTTTTATACCTCACTATGAATAAATCTTGATTCTATGATTATGATCTGATAGAGGAGATAGTTGGGCTTGATTTGTCACTGATCTTAGCAATGAAATTTGGAGGTTTTTAGAGGGATAGAGTTGGTTGAGTGTTTGGTCACAAAAGAGGCTAAAATGAATTCTCTCTCTCTCTTTGATCTTAGAAATGTCTTGTATGCAATGTATATGGCTGGTAGATTGGTTGAGTTGTATCTATATCAGTCACATGGGGTTGTTAAAGTGGTTCACCAACTACATATCTTGGCTAGATTTACAAGCAAGCTTCAATTATGCAATAAGGGTAAAAATGTCTTTTGGCTAGCAATTTAATGGCATTATGGTAATCATGGCAAACCCTTAGGGTTTCAAAAATTAAAATTTCTAGGCTTTTAATTTAGGGTTTAAAATAAAATAAAAATTTTAGTTTCTAAAATGGATAATTAGGGTTTCTTAAGTAATATAGGTTATCTAATTACATAAAACATAAAAATTAAGGTACAAATTATCATTAAGATTACTAATTTAGTAATTAGGGCTTACACTAGTAATTAGGGTTACAAATTTCTAATTAGGGTTTCTAATTTTAAGATTTAGGGTATCTATAAATTATTAGGATTTTCCCTAATTAAGTATAATACATGTCATTAGACATATTATCATAGTATCACGACTACAAAATGGCTTAACAAATTCTTAAAGTCGTAAATGACTTTCGAATTAGGGTTTATAATTAGCAATTAGGGTTATAATAAGAAATTAGGGTTTCTATTACTAATTAGGGTTTCTGATAATTAGGTTTTTCCTAAATAAGGTTATAATCAATAACACATATCATTAATCACATAACACAATTACTTAACAGTCTCAAAATCATAATTGAGTTTCAAATTAGGGTTAAATAAATTAATGATAGGGTTTTGTCAGGTTATACACATAATTGACCAATCATTATCAATACGTACATATAGTACATATTTGTAGCACTGAAATATACTTAATATAATATTTTTATTCTCTTTCCTTATTCCAAATCTAGAATTAGGGTTTGAATTCCATATCTGATTTATCTTTTATATTTAACTTTATTAATTAAGTTAAAAATAATTAACTTAACTAATCTAAAATAAATTCATATATTAAAATAAAATAATTATTATAATAATTCCATGATCCTTTCCTATTTTATTTAAATAATATAAAAACATATTTTCATGGAAAATAATTAATAAAAACATTTCTACTATAAAACTAATTAATATAAGAATATACTTTATAATGAGCAATAATTCTTAAATAAAATTATTTGCAATAATTAATGTAATAAATAAATTTTATTTATCACATACACACACACACACACACACACACACACACACATATATATATATATATATATATATTATCTTGCATATATTTCCACCTCTATAAATAATAATAAAAAAATTACATGCAAAATTTTTGATTTAATTCTATAGAAAATATCGGGTTATTACAGACATACTCCGGTAGCATCAAATCTTTTTTAGCGTGGGTTGACTAGAAGTAGCAGTGCTGTGATTTTTCCCTCGTTGATCAGCATCTGCAAAAATTCTTCCATCGGTTGGCCTAAATAGGAGAACTCCCATTTGTTGGCAAAGTCCCGACGGGCTTCAGGTTTTGCTTTTTTGGCAAGCTTTTCCTCTAAGGTTTCACTCTCTTGGGTGAGTGATGGAGTTTTTGTGATAAGGGAGAGGAGGCTAGCATGCTCCTGACTGAACAACTGTCGTGTGACTTGGTGTTGATGTATCACAAGTTCTGCTAGTTGATTGACCTATTCGTCAATAGACTTTAACTCCTGTTCCATCAAGAATTGGAACTCTGAATAATACCACTTGTCAGAATTATCTGTGTTGGTTTGGGGAGAACCACCCACATATTTGAGGTATTTGGAACTCTCTCTACTGCCTCTATTGATCATGTTAACATCCTCTTCCTTGTGTTGAGGGAGAGGGTTATCTTGAACGTGTGGTTGTTCGGGCTTGGTCACCATGATCTCACCATTGTCTATTAAGTCCTGGATCTTTTGCTTGAGGGCCTAACAATCCTAAGTGTCGTGGCCTGGCGCTCAAGAATGGTAAGCACATTTCTTGCTTGTATTGAAGCCTTTCCACTTGGATTGGCTGGTGGAAGGAGATGAAGGATTTTCGTTTAAGCTGTCAGAAGTTTTCAGATATTTTTGATTGAGTCCCCTAAGGGTGTGAACACTCTAGAGCGTCTTACTTCTCCACTCTTTGGCAAGGGAGGATTTGAGGATTGTGCTTGAAAAGGGGAATAGTTTCTCCTTTGAATAGACAAGTTTTGATTGCCTTTTTGAGTTTATCTTTGCAGTATCAAGGAGACATCCTCTTCTTTCTTCTTATGGACCCTCCAGAGGTTGTTCCCATAAATTTTAGATTGGATATGCTCAGCTACGACTTTTAAAGCGGCGAGGTCTTGAATCTTCCCAGACTTTAATCCCATTTTCTGTCATTTATCCGTGCTTACTCATTTCTGAGAATGGTTTTTCTATTCCAGCTAGAACCCTCTCATAAAATGGAGCTTCTTTAATATCTATGAAGGTTATCACCATCTCAGTCTCTGTCATGGATGGGATTACTTGAGCAGCCAGACGCCTCCATCTTTTGGCATACTCTCTGTCGACGTCGGGATCTTTAGTTGTCCCTTTTCGTTACTTGTTCTTTGGTGTTCCCATGTTAGGTGAGATTTGTTTAAAAAAAACAAGTGAAAAAGGTCCGACATGTATAATGTCGACGATGGACTGTTAAGAGTCACCAGTTGGTTTTTTAAATTGTTGTACCAACACAACTGAGAAAAGGTTTGCACATTGACCTAGTGATGTGACACTGCTAAACGGGTCGGTGAAACTGAGATTCATTAGGGTCGAGGACTTGATTATGCGGAGGGAAGGTGTAAGGCACCCCCCGACATCCGTGTTACCACGGTGACCACCACTTTTCAAGAAACTGTTATCTGAATGTGTGTGTGTGTGTGTGGGTTAATGTGCTATTATTTGGAAGTAGTGCGAGGCCTCGTTCTCACCTATATACACAGGGTTTGAATTTATGTAAAAATTCAATTTTAAGCAAGATATGACAGTGATGTTTTATAAAAGAGGTTTTTCAAACCCTTGTGCTCAATAGTAATTGAGACCTTTTACACTTCCATTTTATTATTGTTCGGCTTGATTGCTTTTATTTTCGAGATGCGAAAGATCTATAAGAAAATAATGTACAAAATAATGTCGACTTCCTTGTGGGTATGATAACCATCTGAGGAAATCCAAACACCGCAAATAAATTTACAAGCTGCTTACAGCTAAAAATATCCATCACGGGAACCGAATCTAGATCCAATAGACTGGATCTGTGATCACATGATTCCTAGGCTCACATGATGCCACAATTTGTATGAAAGCAATAAGCAGGTATATATATATATATAAAAGTTGTAAATATATATATATATATATATATATATACATACATGATCTACGCCACCACGAAGCACCTCTATGGGGGATATGAAAATGTAAATAAAGTCAGTAAAAGCCATCAACTTGCCATGGAGGAAATTCGGTAGGGACAAAACGTAAAGAAAGTCAGTAAAAGCGATCAACCTCCACAAGTAAACTCAAAGTGAGACGATATATATATATATATATATATATATATATATATATATATATATATATATATATATATATATATAATAAGTAAACGCTCTGGATGTAAAATCGAGCTCATCGAACAAAGTCCGATAATGATTAATATATATAAGTATATATATATATAAAAGCGATAGCAACGCCCGCATCAAGTCTCGGCTCATCGAATGAGTTCACACACACAGTTCATATGTATAAGTATATATATATATATATATATATATATATATATATATATATATAAGAAAATAAATGTTCCAGACCGAAGTCTAGGCTCAATCGAGGCATAACTCGATAGTGTTAGTCCATATATATAAATATATATGTATATACAAACTGAAATAAAATCACGGACCGAAGTCCGGGCAAATACACGCAACATGACTCTCAACGTAAAGAAGGGTGTGTGCAAAGATGAAGAGAAAGGTTTTAAAGTGTGTGAGAAGGCTTACAGTGGGCTGCCAAAGAAAACTTCTATATCTTTAAAGGGATGAACACTCGGCTCCCGTCGGTACAAAATTGGCTATATGTGAGCTCACAAGTATTTAAAATGAGAAAGCACTCACTATAGGGTGAGTACAGAGCAAATTTGGCAGGGCTTCCTCGCCTTTTTTCTTTCTAAAATGGCCACCCCAATATAGGTGTACCTGCGGCTAGGCCGCAGATGTACTTATTGACTACCCGAGTTTCAATCAGGGCTTCCCATGCAGTTCGTCGTCTCGCATATGATGCACGCAGCAATCTTTGTAATGTCCGCTTGAACTTTCAGAATTGCAATTCGGGCATCCGATTGAGGTATGTAAGACCTATTTTGGACCGCCATTGTCGAGAGTTACGTAATGGCATGGGATTAGAGGTTATACAAAGTCAGGAAGATGGGACGGTGCCCTCCGGTCTTCAAGCTTCAAATTCTATCTTTTACCCTGCGTAATAGTCACTCGGGATTAGTTTTTCCTTGATTCTTGTGGGACATTGTTGTGTAAAATGTATGTATAAAATTTTTGAGACGACGTGATGTGGCATCAAGGTGGCAAGATGATGACTTTTCCCCTCACCGGGGTTATCGCCAGTTTGGGCTGATAAAGAAGACGTTGCTCAGGGCTTCACTGAGATTAGACTACTGCAAGTGTTGAAGGTCCTCAGTGTCATCTTTGAGGTGTGTCTGTCTTCCCGATGTTATGTCCGGGTCTTATACTGAGTGCCTCGGTGTGAGCGCCGAGGTTGAAGCTGATTGCATTTAAAACAAGCATTTTCGGGGTTATCGCCGGAACTGCATTCCTTGGGGTTATCTCCAAGGTTGGTAGCTGTTACTCCCAGTGTTGGGACTGAGACTGAATATCTCAGGGTTATCTCCAAGATGGATCGGTCTTCTCCAGTGGAATTTCTGGTATTGGAACTGCATGCCTCGGGGTTATCTCCGAGGTTGGAACTGTTACTCCCGGTGTGTGTTCCGGGGTTGAGGTTGAATTTTTGATAGTATCCGCGCTGGATGTGAGCTATCTTCCAGGGTTATCACTGAAAGACAAATCTGACCTCCTGCAATGTCAGTGACATGTGTGCAGAAAATTTTGAGTGTCTATAGATGCCCCTCTTTATCATATTCATGCAATGCAATGCCTAGATAGGATAAAGAATCCTAGACACTTGAAATGCAACAAGATAAACATAATGCAATGTGTAGAAACATGATGCATGTGTGCGGGGTTGTTGCCCAACATACTGAGGATGATTGTCGGCTCCTTGTAGCTTCTACCGGGGATTGGCAACTATTACCAGATTGGATGTGTGATCCAAATCTTGGATGATGTTGACATTGGGGCTATCACCAAAGTCCTTAATCCTTGATACATACTTTATTCTGGAGAGGTGCCTCTTATGTGTAAGAGATCTATGGGGATAAAGCCTTGTCTATTTGAGGATGTGTATAACATATTCCATCATCAATCCTCCTTGATGATGTTGATCTTCCTTGGTTTGTATCGCCAGGACATATCAATGTTCTGTTGGATTTACTACCAACAATATATATGCTATCAGGGTTGCCTGACCTTCACTGACATTTACTTCACCGACGTGTGAATCAACGAATGAAAACCCTGTTGGGCAGACTGTCAAGGCTGCTTGACCTTCGATGACGTGTGAATCAACGGCTGATATGCGTTGTAACCCCCGCCGGGGATCCGCTGGGGAATATGAGTACCAAGGTATGAAATCATTGAATAACTTTCGATGCTTCGATGGGTTTACTTGCCATCGGCTGAAATAATGTCAAGGTTTCTCGACCTCCATTGATACGTACATCAATGGATGACAATGCGTTGTGACCCCCACCGGGGATTTCTTACAGATTGCTAATGTGTATCAACAACTGTTCATCGGATGGCTTCTAATGCCTCGTTGGATTTACTTGCCAATGGTTATGATGATGTCAAGGTGGCTTGACCTTTGTTGATATGTGTGTCAATGGATGAACACGTATTGTAACCCCCGCCGTGGAATCTCTTCTTGAGTTTACGTTGTCACCCCCGCTGGGGATTCTCTTCTTGAGTTTGCATTGTGACCCCCGCCGGGGAATTTCTTCTTGAGTTTGTGTCGTGACCCCCGCTGGGGAATGCTTTTGAAAATTGGGGTGACAACCCTGAATTGGCGGCATTGGACCTGCGCAAGGTATTGCCGAGAGTGACTTGTAAAATTTGAGATCATTTGCATAGTGTACCCTGTGCTTGGGTGAATACCAATGAGTGATGTGCAGACCCAAGGTTCAATTTAAGAAGACCAAGATTTGTAAGCTATTATGCTCAATCGCGTAGCGTTTATATTCCTGATTTGACCTTTTCAGTCTGTGAGAACTCCTTTGTAACTCGAATTGGACCGAGCCAGAGGTGCGGGAGCTCTATTTAGGAGAACGTGCTATTAGGAGCACCACATGAGAGATCCGTATACCGATCTTGCCTTCTGCCAGGCGTTATTGTCTTGTATCGCAGTCACCCATCATTGACATCCCATTATTGGGGGTTGACAATTTTGCATTATCAGAGGGCCCTGCACTCAGGAGACATTCTAGCATTGGTGGTTCCCTTATACTATTGGATCCCAGACCCGCGACACTCAGTTCATGGGGGATATGGTTCCAGGATCCGTGATGATGACGGATTGGCTAGCCTGTGTCCGAGATCCAACTCATGTGACACAGATTGATAGTTTGACCCAGTGACTGGACCGAGCACATTTCTTTATCTGTCATTTGGGCAGAGATCTGGCAGAGGCTGATTCATTTGATCCTTCCAGCTCAGGCGCTGGCCCCTTAGATGACCCATTTGGCTTTGTCGGCGTAGATCCTCCTTTATATAGGCCTGACATCCCTATTGATAGAGATCTAGTGACTCAGGAGGAGTTGTATCAGGTGGACAGGATTGATGATGTAGACATTAACACCTTTGTCTTCTTCTGATGTGTATTCTCGTTATCTCTTTTGATAGGCCTCTATTAGCTATTGGGTGGCTGTGCCCCATTCTCGCTATATCTTTTGATATGCCTCTATTAGTAGTAGAGCGTCTGTGCCCCGTTTCCCTATATTTTTAGCTATATAGAGATGATGTATTAGATGATGATATACTTTGGAATGTATGCACAATTTTTCATTCCCTATATCATATTGCCATCTATTATCTGTAATGCATGTATCATGTTATGCATATGTATGTATGTCCAGAGATATTCAACATTAACCCCTGGATGGTCTTATGACACGGCCCGCACAGATGTCTTCTTCGACAGTTAGCCGTATTGATCATACCCCACCATTATTGGTGGCATCTGGTATGCGATCGTGGTATGATAGCTTGTCACCATCAGACAGGGTGACCGTAGATCATTTGTTGCAACATACTATGACCATGTTGATGTTTCAGGTTCCCATATGATTCGTGGATGGCATGCTGCAGCACTGGGTATCAGAGAGACATGTTTTTCGATTTGGGACCCAGGAGTTGACTCCCACTCTAGAGGAGTATGCACGGTTAACGATGCTACCACTTGATAAACCTTACGTGTATATGACTTTGGGGGACATGAGTCGATGGTTCATGACCCTTACTGGATTGAGGCGTAGGGTGGTTCAGGATGAGCTTACATCTGGCCACATTATATCCCAGCATTTTCTATTTGACAGATTTGGCTCTGAGGATAGTTATACACGATATTTCGGGGATTTCACCACACTAGAGGATCATTGGCGTCTAGCCAGGGTGGATGTACTGCTATTGTGCATACTGTCATATGTCTATATGCCACGATATATGGATGAGTTGGACATAGGAGTTATCATGGCAGTGAGAGCTCTCAGGGAGGGTCGTACCATCATACCGATGATTATAGCAGAGACTCTAGGTCGACTATCTCTTCACGCACTTATCGTGGCGAGAGTGTTTACTGAGGCGGCTTCGGTCATCTTTCAGACGTATGGTTTATGTCACACTTGAGACCGATTGGCACTTTTAAACGACATGGGTATTGTTTCACCCATGATATAGCCATGTCATACTCCTTTCAGCCCTCAGAGTGTATAGATGATATGTCTTAGTCGATGTTCTTAGCAGATATCATAGATCCGTTTGACATTCTGCCGCACAGGGCTGAGCTCACCCTACAACTTTATTACTCACACTCCGAGCATGGATTATCTCCCTCTGGCTGGTTTGAGGGGCATGACTACTTACCACCAGCTGGCCATGATATCGCAGTTTGACCAATTCCAGGATTTTCATCCTTTCGAGGGGGTGCGAGGTCAGCGTTTAGTTTCTCGCTATCTCTCAGCAGAGGACCGATCCCTTGTGTATGCATATTGGGATCAGCGTGAGATAGTTGCTTTCTCTATTAGTCATCCAGGTTGTTCCGCAGAGTATTCTGCATGGATGGAGACAGAGACTGTATTGACTGCGATAGTATCCACATTGCCGAGTAGTGAGTCAGACGATGTAGAGCCCATGGAGGACATTAATTCCCACATTGAGGAGGAGCATTCTACTGGGTTGCCAACATCTCCTTTAGATTCTCCAAGTACTAGAACTATTGTGATCCAACACTTAGCACAATACTTTGAGCAGAGTCTTCATTTGATGACCTTCGAGAGAGATCGGGCTAGAGCCTTGATGTTGACTGCCCTTGATGGGAGAGACACATCTCTATTAGAGAGAGACAATGCATTAGCTTGTAGAGATGCCGCTGTTATTGAGCGGGATGAGGCCAGATCAGCTAGAGATGTCGCAATAGTTAAGCGGGATAGTGCCATATCGTCCCGGGAAGTAGCCGTCACAAATAGTACTGCAGTGAGGTCCCTTACCACTAGCATGATTACAGAGATGAACACTTACATTGATGAGCATATGGTCACCATGTAGATGGATGCAGATCTATTGGGTCGTATGGATACCCTCGTACAGGAGACCACCGCTTCACCTCCTTCCTATAAGAAGGATGCCATGTTGGGCTTGTTAGCTCGCATATACCCTGACTTGTAGATGGGCTTGTATTTTCCTATACAGTGTAACTTAGCTATTTTGTCATGTACAATTTATATTGTGTATATCAAACAACATTATATATAGCAGGGAAATATTTTTTTGATCACTTCCCTTTTAGATATGCTCTGATACTTGCTTGATATTTTGTTTGCTGCTTTAGGGCTTGTGATCTGGATGCATTCTGAATTCCTTCTTGATGGATGGACATTGAGTTGTCTTTGGATAGTTCAGAATGGATCATTGATCTATGTGTATCCCTACAATCTTTGGTGTCTTGGGACTGGTTTCTATATGGGAATGTGGAGAGGAGTGTGGCTTTCCTCTCTTGAGATTGACCGCACAATAGATGGTCGCTAGTACCCCTATTTAGGAGGAGCCTAGTTTATTCCATCTCTTCTGGATTGGTGTTGCTCTTTGAGGCATAACCGCAGCTTAGATGGTCGCTGAATCTCCTATTTGGGAGGAGTTCAGGTAATTTCATCCCTTTGGTCTAAAGCCAATGAAATGTAGTGGATTGAAGTTTGATCCCAGTACCAGTTGACAAGTATCTGTGTTTTGGTAGAGGGTGAGACCGAACCATAAATGGCTGCCTACGTACTCCTATTGAAGAGGAGATCAGATCTGCGTAGCTCGAACCTGGTGTAAGAGGTTCAATGATGTATGTGGTAGGAATGGTGTTGGAATGTTTTTGTTGTTTTTGTTTTTGTAAGGAGAAAGGGGTAGAAATATTTTTGTTGTTTTTGTTTTATTGTGACCGGACCATATGAAATGGTTGCCTACGTACTCCTATTGAAGAGGAGATCAGGTCGACATAGTTCGCCCCTCAGGACGAGTTGAAAAGTGTCATCCCATGTGCAGGTTAGACTGCGGGGAAGAAAAAGTTTGATCCTAGGTTGAGGATAAACTGCAGTTGTGAAAAGTTTGATCCCATGTGTGGGGGATAAACTGCAAGCGCGAAAGGTTCAATCCCTGGTGGGATGACCGAATTTTTAGGAACGTAGTGAAGCCAGGCTGCTGGCTTGAGAAGTATGTTTCCATGAGGGGGAAAAGTGTGGAAAAGCGTTGTATGTGGTAAAGGGTTAAAGAACCGAAATGACTGGTGATATGATGATCCAACACTAGGATGTTTGCTTGATGGTAACTTCAGACATAGTACCATTTCACGGTGTCTGAGTTTATAAGTTGTGGAAATTCATCGCTGTCCATTTCTTGTAATCTGAGAGCACCTCATGTCAATACTTCCTTGACAACAAATGGGCCTTCCCAGTTAGGAGCGAATTTTCCCTTAGATTGATCTTGGTTGTCAATGATTTTCTTCAAAACGAAGTCATGTTGTTTAAACTGTCTTAGCCGGACTTTTCTGTTGTAGGATCTGGCGATCCTTTATTGATATAACTGACCATAGAAGATAGTTGCGGTTCGCCTTTCATCTATTAGAGACAATTGGTGATACTTGTCTTGTACCCATTGGTCTTCATCCAGTTGAGCGTCTATCAACACTCTAAGGGATTCCATTTCAACTTCTATGGGGAGCACTGCTTCCATCCCATAGGTTAATGCATAGGGGGTTGCCCTAGTGGGCGTGCGCATTGAAGTTCTATAGGCTAACAGAGTAAGAGGCAATAAGTCAGGCCATTCTTTGTAGTTGGCGGACATCTTTTGCATAATCTTCTTGATGTTTTTGTTAGTCGCTTCAACAACACCATTCATCTTTGGTCGGTAGATGACAAAGTTACGATGTTTGATGTGGAATTTACTGCATAACTCCTCCATCATCTTGTTGTTGAGGTTCTTAGCATTATCTGATACAATTACCTCTGGTTGTCCATATCGACAAATGACATTGTTTCTGATGAAAGCAATGATGACTTCTTTGGTAACCCTGGGGAAGGAGGCTACTTCTACCCACTTGGTGAAGTAGTCAATCATGGTGAAGATAAATCAATTTCCATTACTGACTTTAGGTTCAACGGGCCCGATCTCGTCCATTCCCACATTGAGAAGGGCCAAGGTGAACTCATATTGTGGAGTTCCCGTGGAGAGCATGGATAGAATTCCCATGAATTTGGCACTGATATCATCTCCTGACGTGGTCACTGCAGTCAGCTTTGAGAGAGAGCCAGTAATGTCATGTCCTGAGGATCTTCTTAACAAGGAGGGAGCCACTCATGTGCGGGCCACAGACTCTAGCATGGATCTCATCCATGAGCCTTTGAGCTTGGTCTTTGTCTAAACATCTGAAGAGACCTAGTCATGTATCTCTCTTATAAAGTGCATCTCCGCTTAGGTAGAATTTCATAGCAAGTCGATGGATCCGCCTTTTCTCAGTCGGGCTCGCCTCAGCGGGTGTAGATCCATCTCGTAGGTACTCCTTGATATGCTGATACCAAGGATGTTGGATGGGAGGTAGCTCATCCGATACTTCTCCAACGTAGTTCCCATAGGCTGGTGCCTTGTATAGGGCAATTGTGAAGCTTGGCAAGTGTCCCTTGTCAAGTATGTTAATCAAGAAGGCTAAAGTTGGTAATGCATCTGGAAAGTCATTCCTATTACGAGGAATGTATAGAAAGGAGATTTCTTCAAACTCCAAAACCATCTATAAAACTTGCCAATGGTAAGGCAGCAAATGTAGCTCTTTGGTTTGATAGATTCCGGTGGATTGTCTGACCATTAACTCGGAATCTCCAAGGACAGTTAACCGCCTGATGCCCATTGAACGGGAAAGTTTTAGCGCCATGAGACAACCTTCATACTCAGCTATGTTGTTGGTGTTGACAAACTACAATTTGACGGTGACGGGATACTACTTCCCCGTACCGGATACTAGAACTGCTCCAGCTCCAGAACCTTCCATATTAACAACTCCATCAAAATACATCTTCCATGTTTGGCGTGTATCGTACTGATGGTGTTGCTGAACAGTCATTACCTCTTCATCGGGGAAGTATGTCTCCAAGGGTTTGAAGTCCCCTGAAGGTGTGGTGGCCAGTTGATCCACAATTCCTTGACCTTTAATGGACTTTTGAGTCACGTAGACGATGTCAAATTGTTGTAGGATCAACTGCAATCTGGACAGCCGACAATTTAACATGGGTTTGTTGAACACGTACTTGAGAGGATCCACGTGGGATATGAGGTGGGTTGTGTGACCATGGAGGTAATGTTGTAACCTCATGGAAGCCCATGCTAAAGCACAACAAGTCTTCTCAATCAGAGTGTACTTGTGTTCACTACTGCTGAATCTTTTGCTGAGGTAATAGATAGCTTGTTCTTGGCCTCTATCATCTTTATGTCCCAGCATGCAGCCCATGGCATTGTCACTTATGGACAGGTACATGAACATGGGAACATCATCCCAGGGTGGTACCAAAACGGGAGCTTTGACTAGCTGCTCTTTGATCGTAAGGAAGTCCTTTTGGAAATCATCATTCCATTTCATGGAGGAGTTCTTCCTTAACAGCTTGAAGATTGGCTCACACATTGCGGTGAGTTGAGAAATGAACCTGCTAATGAAGTTGATTCTTCCCAAAAATCCCTGTATTTCCTTCTCTATTTGAGGAATGGGCATCTCCATGATGGCTTGGATTTTGGTGGGATCCAGCTCAATCCCTTTTGTGTCTGACTAGGAATCCTATCAACTTGCCTGATTTAACTCCAAAGGCACACTTGGCTAGATTCAACTTCAAGTTGTACTTACACAACCTGTTGAATAGCTTCCTAAGATGGTCTAAGTGGTCTTCCTCTTTTTGGGACTTGACAATGATGTCATCCACATAGATCTCTATCTCTTTGTGCATTAAATCGTGGAAGAGAGCCATCATAGCTCGCTGATAGGTGGCTCCGGCATTGATGAGGCCGAATGACAACCGACTATAGCAAAAGGTTCCCCAAGGTGTGATGAAAACAGTTTTCTCATGATTTTCCTCAGTAACCATGATCTGATGGTACCCCGCAAAGCAATCAGCAAAGGAGTACATGCTGTATTGAGCAGTATTGTCAAAGAGAATGTGGATAAATGGCACGAGAAAGCTATCTTTAAGGCAAGCTTTGTTCAAGTCCCGGTAATCCACGCAAACTCGTATCTCTCCTCTAGGTTTTGGCAGGGGAACGATGTTGGATATCCACTCAGGATGTATGGACACCATGATGATGCTAGCTTGAAACTGTTTCACAATTTCTTCTTTCACCTTTAAACTCCACTCAAGTTTTATTCGCCTGAGCTTTTGTTTGACTGGCTTGAACCCCTCTTTAATGGGAATGTGATGAAGGACAATGTCAGTGGACAAACCCACCATGTCTTCATAAGACCATGCAAACATATCCTGGAAGTGGGTTAGTAGTGTATCCATGTCATTCCTTTGGTTTGGGGTAAGGTCTGAACCAATCTAGATTAACTTAGGGCTTTCTAAGGTTCTGAGATTAAAGGAAGTGGTTTGATCAAGGTTGGGTTTAGGATTGTCTTTGACCCATTCTTGAATTTCTGGAGGCACCTCAATGTCCTCATGTATTTCCATCAAGGCTGAATTCATCTCTACATCAAAGTTACAATCTTTGTGGAGAAGAGGCACCATATTAGCAAGTACAGGCACATCTAAATTCAGGGTCCTGAAACAAAATATGCTTTCACTTAGTATATATGAAATGGTTTGATCATACAAAGTGTTAGCATGTACTGGAAAAATGACGACTAGTAATGTACAGAAAAGTAAGCAATTATGATATCTACAGGGCAGAAAGAGTTCCTGCCCGTTTTACCCTTGTCGACCAATGCAAGGAGTCTTTGCTCCAATTAGCGAGGCAAAGTCCGGTGGATTTGCAGTGATGGAGGGGCTGTCATCGTCCTCCTTATCCCGAATGATGACCATTACATCTGGCAATCATCGTCTGTGGTGTATTTGTTTGTATGTTCATCATGAACAATGATGCGTATGCCTGCCATCATTCTGACGATGTCTTGCTTGATTCTTTGTTTCTCTTCCTCCACTCTGGGGTCTGGAACAAAGACTTCTTTCACCTTCACCGGTATCGGCTTGGGAAATAACATAGCCATGACTCTGGTTGGCACCTTTACAAGAGGTTGTACGGACTCAACAATTGGAGGTAGAGACATACATCGTGTAATTGAAGCTGGAGGAATCTGATAATGCTTATGTGGATTCCCGTGACTAGAGCTGGTAGAATAGCCTAGTCCAGCTATCCCAGTTTGACTGGATACTTGAATAGGGTGCTTGATACCCTGATGGCTCTTACCCAGCCCTTGTCCCGGCTGATGACCCAAAGATATCATTTCTTGAGTAGCCGACATTACTTCGGCAGAAATCTTGGGTGTAAGAGGTGGCGCCCCAATAGCATAGTACTGAGTGTTGCTTACTTCCAAGGAATGAAAACTAACCGACTCCACATCTGAATTGACGTTGATGTATGGTATGTCACCATGTTGAGGACATTCCGGTTTAGCGTTAATCGTGACTAGGCTATTGTTGATATGTATTTCAGTTTGTTGATGAAGGGTGGAGGGGACTACCCCAGCCATATGAATCCATGGTCTTCCCAAGAGCAGGTTGTATCATGAATCTATCTTGAGTACGTGGAAAGACACGCAGAATGTATGGGGACCAATTTCGATTGGCAGCTCGACTACTCTGACCGAATTCCGGCGGGCTCCATCAAAAGATTTGATAACCGTATGGCTGCTCCGGATTCGGTTGAGATTGTCATTCATCTTCAATAATGTAGCGTATGGACAGATATTTAGAGATGAACCTCCATCTATCAAGACTCCATCTAGCATATACCTAGAGGACAAGACCACAATGTGTAACGGCTTGCAATGACCGGTCCCTTCGGGCGGTATATCATCATCAGTGAAGGATATCACATTGTTGTTAAAAATGTGATCAACCAAGTGTTGAAATATTTCTATATCCACTGATGTCGGCAAGTAGGCTTCTTCCAAAACCTTCAGTAAGATTTTCCTGTGATCCTCGGAAGTTAAAACCAAGTCCAGGATTTAAATTTGGTGTGGAGCTTCTCTTAAGCTTAAAACCACCTTAACTTCATTATGACCCATAGTGCGGAGAAATTTTTCAATCTTCTCCATGGGTATTTTTCCCTTTGATTTGATCGTAGACTTCATCACCTGTTGGGGAAGATACAGTGGATTTTCCTTCGACACTACAGCAGTTGTATGCGAGGTAGATCCTTCACCTTCTCCATAATTCCAGGGAACTTTGTGTAAGCTGACAATAGGATATTGTGCTATGCATGGTAAGTTGATTGGCTCTGGAGCGGCCACTTTCAAAGGATTGTTGCTTCCTCTGAGTTGAATAGTTAGTATTGTGAGTGGTTTGCTAGTGTCATCGGCCTCAGCGGATATAACTTCTACCAATTCCTTCCACTTAGTAGGACATGTATTCTCACTCTCACGTAGCACAATATCATCGTCTGCTAGTTGCAGGACACCACTGTCAATTAGATTCTGGATAAGGTGGCAAAGTGCCCAGCATTCTTCTGTGTTGTGACCGCAAGAATGGGAGTGATATTGACACACTCCATCAGAATTGAATCGTCCTGAATGGGGATTAATTGGAGGTAGAAGGGAAGTGATCCTTTCTTCAATGATTAGTATCTGAAGGATTTCCTCCATAGGTTGGCCCATGTATGTAAATTCCCTTTTATTGGAAAAATCCCGACGGGCCTTGGCATTCGCTCTCTTTGTCACTTTGTCCTCCAGCATTTCATTTTCTGAAGGCGACGAGCGAATATCCATGACAAGAGGAAGGAGACTAGCATACTCCTGGCTGACTAACTGGCGTGTAACTTGATGCTGATAGATCACCAGTTCTGCCAATTGTTCAATTTGCTTGCACAGAGCTTTCATCTTACGTTCCATTATGAACTGGAACTTGGCATAATCTCATTTTTCAACATCGTCTTTGGTGGTGTGAGATGACTCGTCGTTGAAATTGGAACTCTGTCCATTGCTCCAATTAATCATGTTGACCTCTTCTTCTTTGTGTTGAGGAAGAGGATTGTCTTGTACGTAAGGTATATCTGGTTTAGTAACCACGATCTCCCCATTGTCTATCAGATCTTGGATCTTGTGCTTCAAAGCCCAACAATCCTGAGTATCATGTCCAGGTACCTCGGCATGATAAGCACATTTCCGAGCAGCATTGAAACCCCTCCCATTAGGGCTGGCTGGCGGAAGAAGATGCGTGATTTTCTTCTGAGTTGTCAGAAGAGTGAGAATGTTCTCGAGCGAGTCCCCTAAGGGTGTGAACAATCAAGGGCGTTTGACTTCTCCACCTTTTGGGAACGGAGGGTTTGAAGACTGAGCTTGTAAGGGAGTGTAATTTCTCTTCTAGATAGGCATGTTCTGATTGCCTTTTTGACCTTGTAGTATCAGGGAAACATCATCCTCTTTCTTTTTATGGACCCTCCGGGGGTTGTTTCCATAATTTTCGGATTGGATGTGCTCAGCAACAACTTTAAGGGCAGCTAGGTCTTGAATCTTTCCTGACTTCAAACTCATCTCAGCCTTCTCCCCATGTTTGATCATTTCAGAGAATGGTTTACAGATGCCGGCTAAGACTCTTTCATAGAAAGAAGCTTCTTGTATGTCTATGAAGGTCATGACCATTTCTGATTCCGTCATGGAAGGAATAACTTGAGTAGCAAGGCGCCTCCACCTTTGAGTGTACTCTCTGAAAGACTCGTTGGACTGTTTCTTGACCTTGGTAATCTGGTACCGGTCAGGAGCTATTTGAGACTGGAAGCTGTATTGAGTGAGGAAGGCTTGAGCTAGCTCCTCCCAACTATGGATCTTTGAGTTATCTAATCTGGTGTACCACGAACGGGCTTCTCAAGTCAGACCCTTTTGGAACAGCTACATTCTGAGCTTCTCGTCCTCTGCATAAGATCCAAGTTCTCCAATAAACACCTTCAAATATGTGTAAGGATCTCCTAACCCATCATACTTTTTGAAGTCAGGAGTCTTAAACTTTTCTGGATAATGAACACCAGGGAATATACACAGGTCAGCATATGAAACACTCCCGTGTGCTCCAATTCCTTTGATAGCACGAAGGGTTTCCTCCATTTAAAGGACTTTCTTCCTGATGTCACCGGTGTCTGGATCTCTTGCGAGATGGGTGGCATCATGAATTTTGTTGGTTATATCCAACTGAAGTTCAGGTATCGTAATGGCTTGAGTTCCCCCGTGTGTAGAGGATTTAGCATGTACGGGTATCTTTGGACCTAGAGTAGACTAGTGTAGTTCTTTAAGCAGAACAACCAAATCTATAATTTGTTTTCTTAATTCGTCGAATTCTTTGCGAGAAACTGGATTAAGGTCAGTCTGATCGGATGATGACATAATTGTCTGTAGGCTTGCGGCCTTTTTGGATTTTGACCGGGTAGTAGGTCTGATTGCTTCCCTGCAAAAAACTTGCGTAGTTTAGTCTTTAGGGAGTGTGATAAATGTTTACATGCTATGTATCCGTTTTAGGAATATTATCCTACAAGGAGGATGTTAGTTGTTTGTAATATATGATAAATGTAATATGTATGTATACACATGTCTTCATATTTCTCATTACATGAAGATGAATATGGAATAAAATTACAAGTAATTGATTTTACTAGTAATTTAAAATTAGAAAGCATGAAGAGACTTTCCTCCGTGTTGGGTTTATAATAGGCTGACCTATCTTAAATTACTCTCGCGGCTTTTTGGCATGAAGGTTCCCAAATCATTGCAATTTACTCAACGGGAAATTAATCCGGTCTTTCAACTGGAGCGAATTTGGGTGGTGCCTTTCCTGAGCCTCATTGGAATTAGTCTTCCTACGAGTCCAGTAATCAAACATCGACAGGATAGCCTCCTGGTGGAGGGACCACACAACATACATTCACATACAACGTGTCTCACCGTATGAAAAATGATGACATGTGCGAAGCACTAATATCACAAGAAGATATAATGTATAGCATTAATCGCAATAAAGACATGCATTCGTACACATTCATCATAAATGTAAATGCAACATCCACACACAAGCAGATAACAATTTTGAAAAGATTGGAATAACGACATAAGTCCTCTTACTGGAGTCCCCAACAGAGTCGCCACCTGTCGACGTCGGGATTTTTAGTTGTCCCTTTTCGTTACTTGTTTTTTGGTGTTCCAATGTTAGGTGAGATTTGTTTGAAAAAAACAAGTGAAAAAGGTTCGACATGTATAATGTCGAAGATAGACTGTTAAGAGTCTCCAGTGGGTTTTTTTAATGGTTGTACCAACACAACCAAGAAAAGGTTTGCACATTGACCCAGTGATATGACACTGCTAAACGGGTCAGTGAAACCAAGATTCATTAGGGTCCGGGGACTTGATTATGCGGAGGGAAGGTGTTAGGCACCCCCCGACATCCGTGTTACCACGATGACCGCCACTTTTCAAGAAACTGTTATCTGAATGTGTGTGTGTGGGGGAGGGTTAATGGGTTGTTATTTGGAAGTAGTGCGTGGCCTCGTTCACACCTATATACACAGGGTTTGAATTTATGTAAAAATTTTATTTTAAGCAAGATATGGCAGTGATGTTTTATAAAAGAGGTTTTTCAAACCCTTGTGCTCAATAGTAATTGAGACTTTTTACACTTCCATTTTATTAATTGTTCGGCTTGATTACTTTTATTTTCGAGATGCGCGCGAAGCATCTATAAAAAAATAATGTACAAAATAATGCCGACTTCCTCGTGGGTATGAAAACCATCTGAGGAAATCCAAACACCGCAAATAAATTTACAAGCTGCTTACAGCTGAAAATGTCCATCACAGGAACCGAATCTAGATCCAATAGACTGGATCTGTGATCGCATGATTCCTAGGCTCACATGATGCCGCAATTTGTATGAAAGAAGTAAGCAGGTATATATATATATATATATATATATATATATACAGACATGATCAGCCACCACGAAGTACCTCCATGGGGATCAAAAAATGTAAATAAAGCTGTAAAAGCCATCAATCGCCAAGGAGGAAACTCCAGGCGAGACGAAAACGTAAAGAAAGTCAGAAGCGATCAACCGCTACTGAAGTAAACTCTAAAGTGATGAAATATATATATATATATATATATATAAGCAAAAACGCCTCGTATGTAAAATCCGTGCTCATCGAACAAAGTCTCGACAACAAAGCTAATATATATAAGTATATAATATTAAAGCAATGAACGCCTCCGCATCAAGTTCAGCTTATCGAATGAGTTTGACACACATTTATATATATATATATATATATATATATATATATATATATATATATATATATATATATATATATATATATATAAGCGCTCCTGCATCAAGTCTAGGCTCAATTGAGACATAACTCGATAATGTTAGTCCATATATATAAATATATATGTATATACAAACTGAAATAATACCACGGACCGAAGTCCGAGCAAACACACGCAACACTACTCTCAACGTGAAGAAGGGTGTGTGCAAAGATGAAGAGAAAGGCTTTAAAGTGTGTGAGAAGGCTTATAGTAATGCAAAAGAAGACTTCTATATCTTTAAAGGGATGAACACTCGGCTCCCGCCGATACAAAAGTAGCTATATGTGAGCTCACAAGTGTTTAAAATGAGAAAGCACTCAATATAGGGTGAGTACGGAGCAAATTTGACAGGGCTTCCTCGCCTTTTTTCTTTCTAAAATGGCCACCCCAAGCCCTTTATTTATAGAGGGGAAGCCAAGCGCGCACTCGTAGCTAGGCCACAAATGTACTACTGCTCTCGAGGTTGCACCGAAGCTTGCGGTTACATCGCCTAGCAAGATTTTTACGCAGTCTTCGTAATGTCCGCTCGAACTTTCAGAATTGCAATCCGGGCATCCGAATGAGGTATGTAAGACCTATTTTAGATCGCCGTTCTCGAGAGTTACACAATGGCATGGGATTAAAGGTTGTACGAAGTCAGGAAGATGGGACGGTGCCCTCCAGTCTTCAAGCTTCAAATTCTATCAGTTACCCTGCGTAATAGTCACTCGGGATTGGTTTTTCCTTGATTCTTGTGGGACATTGCTGTGTAAAATGTATGTATGAAATTTTTGAGATGACGTGATGTGGCGTCAAGGTGGCTAGATGATGACTTTGCCCCTCACCGGGGTTATCGCCGGTTTAGGCTGATAAAGCAGACGTTTCTCAGGGCTTCGCTGAGATTTGACTGCTGCAAGTGTTGAAGGTCCTTAGTGTCATCTTTGAGGTGTGCCTGTCTTCCCGAGGTTATGTCCGGGTCTTATACTTAGTGCCTCTATGTGAGCGCCGAGGTTGAAGCTGATTGCATTTGAAACAAACATTTCCGAGGTTATCGCCGGAACTGCATTCCTTGGGGTTATCTCCAAGGTTGGTAGCTGCTACTCCTAGTGTTGGGACTTAGACTGAATATCTCAGGGTTATCTCCAAGATGGATCGGTCTTCTCTGGTGGAATTTTTGGTATTGGAACTGCATGCCTCAGGGTTATATTTGAGGTTGAAACTGTTACTCCCGGTGTGTGTTCCGGGGTTGAGGTTGAGTTTTCGGTAGTATCCGGACTGAATGTGAGCTATCTTCCAAGGTTATCTCTGAAAGACAAATCTGCCCTCCTGCAATGTCAGTGATAGGTGTGCAGAAAATTTCGAGTGTCTACACTCTCTGAATGACTCATTGACTTGCTTCTTGACTTTGGTAATTTAATATCTGTTTTAAGCCATCTGAGTTTGAAAGCTGTATTGACTGAGGAAAGCATGGGCTAACTCCTCCCAGCTGTGGATTTTGGAATTATCCAACCTGGTATACGATGCTTTGGCTCCTCAAGTCAGACTTTTCTGAAATAGCTACATTCTCAGCTTTTTATTCTCGGCATAGGATCCGAGCTCTCCAATGAGCACTTTTAAGTGCGTGTAAGGATCTCCCAATCCATCATATTTCTCGAAGTTGGGAGTTTTGAATTTTTTTGAATAATTAACACCAAAGAAGATGCAAAGGTCTGAATAGGAAACACTTTCATGCATTCCAATACCTTTGATGGACCTAATGGTCTCTTCCATTTGTAAAACCTTCTTTCGAATATCACCGGTGTCTTGATCTTCTTTAAGATGGGTGATTTCAGGGGTTTTGTTGGACTTCTCAGTTTGAGACTTAGGTATTGGGACTTCTCTGTCCGGACCCTGGATTCTTTCATGTGCAGAGGCTTCTATTTGGATAGGTATTTGTGGATCCTGAATTCATTTGTTTAGTTCTTTTAAGAGAATAGCCAACTCTATTATTTGATTCCTCAATCCTTTGAACTCCTCACGAGAGACATGAGTAGGATCAAGTGGGGCACTTGTAGCCATGTCTGACTGTGGGCTTAATGCCTTTGTGGACTTTAAACGGGTAACGAGACCATTCATTTCCGTATAGAAAGACTATGTCGTTTAGTCTGGGAAAACGGGGAAATGCTATGCAATGCATCCGTTTTTAGGAGTTTTTTTAATGTTCTCCTGTACAACGGATGTTAGTCATTTTGATGATATGATAGCATGACAAGTCTTGGTATGAAAAAAGGAATGCATGTTCACATACTCCATTATATTTTCCATTACATTGAGATTGACATGGAATTGAAATTACAAGTAATTTAAATTACAGGTAATTGAAAAGGGGAAGGTATGAAGAGACTCCCCTTCGCGTTTGGTTTATCAGAGGCTGGCCTATCTTAGGCTACCCTCACGGCTTTTTGGCATGAAGGTCCCCAGATCATTGTAATTTACTAGATGGGAAGTTAATCCGACCTTTCAACTGGAGCAAATCTGGGTGGTGCCTTTCTTGAGCCTCGCAAAATTAGTCTTCCTTGATTCCAATAATCAAACACCGACGGGTTAGCCTCCTGGTGGAGGAAATCACACAACATATATTTGCATACATCGCGTCTCACCGTATGGAAATGATGACATGTGCGAAGCACTAATATCACAGGAAGATATGGTGCGAAGCACTAAAGTGCAGTAAATAAAGCATTAGTATACATCCATTCAATGTAAATGTAGTATTCACACATAAGCAGATAAAAGTTTTGAAAAACTTGAATAGCGGCTTAAGCCCTTTTACTGGAGTACCCAACAAAGTCGCCACCTGTCGACGTTGGGATTTTTATTTGTCCCTTTCTGTTCTTGTCTTTTGGTGTTCTCATTTTAGGTGAGATTTGTTTGAAAAAACAAGTTCAAAAAGGTCCGACATGTATATGTCGATGATTTGACTGTTTGAGTCGCCAGTTGGTGATTTTAAATGGTTGCACCAACTCAACTGAGAAAAGGTTTCACAAAGACCCAATGATTTGACACTGTTTAACTGGTCTGAGAAACCGAAATTTGTTAGGGTTCGGGGGCTTGATTAAGTGGAGGAAAGGTGTTAAACACCCCCCGACTTCCGTGATAACACAATTACCGCCACTTTTCATTAAACTTTTATCTGCAGATGTGTGTGTATGGCCTATGGGCAGTTGTTTGGAAGTAGTGCTATGCCTCGTTTGCACGTATATACAAAGGGTTTGACTTTTGTATAAAAGTTCAATTTTAACAAGATATAGCAGTGAAGTTTTGTAAAACATGTTTTTCAAACCCTTATGCTCAATAATAATTAAGGTATTTGATACTTCTATGTTATTATATGTTCGACTTGATTGCTTTTATTTTTGAGATGCAAGACATCTTTGAGAAAATAAGGTACATAGAAGTGTCGAAATCCTTGTGGGCATGAGAGCCATCTAAGGAAATTCAGACACCGTAGATAATTTACAAGCTAGCTGCAGGTCCAAAATGCCCATCACGGGAACTGAATCAAGATTCAGAAGCTGAATTTGTGATCCCATGATTCCTAGGCTCACATGAAAAATAATATGTACAAAAGCTAGAAAAAGAACTAGATTTGAGTAAATCTAAACCACTCTAGCATTAATGATTCTAGTTTAGTCACTTTGAACCGGTTAAAGTTAGAAGTAGCCAGATTGAGGCAAATCTAGCCAGCAGGCTGAAAGATTAAATATCTACATTATGAAAGCAATTAAAGCAGATATTTATATAAAAGCGGTATATATATATATATAAGCCGTAAATGCATCGGATATTATATATAGGCTCAATCGAAACCGAGTTCGATATTATATATATAAGCAGCAAACGCACCAGATATTCTATCCAGGCTCATTCGAGTTCGAGTTTAACAATATATATATATATAAGTAATAAAAAGTCACGGATCAACGATCCGGGCATACCTACACAACACGACTCTCAATGTTAGTAGATATATACGTATAGAAGTAGTAAAAAGCTTAAAAATGTGAAAAATCTTATAGTGGGCTGCCAAGAAGACTTCAGATAGCTTTTGTCGCCTTAAAACTCAATTTCCACCGGTTAAACTTAAGTATGTTACAAAACACGAGCTTACAATTGTTTAGAAAGATGAATCACTCAGCTTAGAGCACTCTAGCAGGGGTTACAGGCTGAAATGGACAGAGTTTTCTCTCTTTTTCTCTTTTTTTTTTCAAATGAGCTGCTAAGAACTCATATTTAAAAACAGATGCCCACAGGTCTACCCGCGGCTACCCGGACTTCCCCGGGCCATGTGGGTCCCATCATCTCAACGTACGTGCACTTTGGCTATGTGTTGTCCAATCAAACCTTCATAACTTTCAATTCGAGCTACTGATAAAGGGGTGATGTACCTTTTCGGAAAGCTGTTGTTGAGAGCTACACAATGGCATGGGATTAGAGGTTGTACGAAGCTGGGAAGATGGGTCCATGACTAAAACTCCAAGTATTCAAAGTCTATCCATTTTACTGTCTTATGCAGTTGTCACACAAGATTTGAGCTATGGTTCTTGTGGGACACCTTGATGCGCAGTGTGGATTGAAATGTGTTGAGACGACGTGAATGTGATGTTGAGGTGGAAAAATGATGATTTTACCCCCATCGGGGTTATCTCTGGCTTTTGCAGAGATGCAGCAGTCGTTGCTCAGGGTTATCTTTGAGATTGGGCTGTTGTGGATGTTGAATGTCCTAAAGGGTTTTCTCTGAGGTGTGTTTGACCGCCCGGGGTTATCTCCGGGGTTAAAAATGACTTTTTTGGGGTTATCTTTAGAACTGGAACTGCATCCCTTGGGGTTATCTCCGAGGTTGGGACTGAATCTCTCGGGGTTGTCTCTGAGGTTGGACTTGATTTGACCTCCAGGGTTATCTTTGGAAGACGATTTTGCCCTCCTACATGGTTAGTAACAGGAATGCAAAATTTTGAGTGTCTATAGTATGAGTACTGCAATTTCAAAAATTTAACCCTTAATTTCAAAGATGTAATTCTTATTAATTTTTCATTACTCCCCGCTAGAGGTATTAATCAAGCATGCACTCTGCTACATGTTGTATCAGTATTATAAACCATGTTTGTTTATGTTTTTTACAAGTGCTCTACCTAATTATGAAGATGCAACAACCAACATGATCATTTTGGTCAAGTTCATTTAATATTTATTGAATTATCAATAATGATGCTATGAAATTAGGAAGCAAAGTTGCGAACTAATTCACAAATGGGACCAATACTAGATCAGGAATCCAATTTAAGGGGGTCTAGTGGTAAATGTGCATCTCAGCTATTTCGTATATATCATTAAAACTATAAACTCACTCACATGCCATTCTTTCATTACTCAAGAATTTGTTCATATATTTATATGTTACACAGTTTCTAACCATTTCAATGATTAGAAGAACGAATTTATCAAGACTAAGATAACCATAACCTAAACTTGAGCCTCATCAATTAATTCTACAAAAAACACCATATACAAAGTTGAAAATAATTGAGAAGATTAATAAATATGAGTGATGTAGAAATGCATACCAATTAACAAAACAAGCTTTAGGGCATTAGTTAGACAAAACAATTAAATACTTCAACATTCCTTTAAAGAGGAAGATAAAATATACAAAAAGATGGGCCATCAGAATTGAGTTATGACCATCATCATTTTTTCCCATCACAGTAACTCAATGGAAACCAACAATCCACATGCACTAACATATACATAACAAATTAAAAAGGGTTACTTGTGTAGCAGGGGTTTGGGTGGCAGTGGTAGCGATGGCGGCAGTAGTGGTGGCGGGTGGCATCCCTCTTCTTCCCCTTCTCTTCTCCCCCTTCTCACTCTCACCCTCTTCTCCTCCCTGTCTATTTTTCCTACGCCTGTTGTGTCGAGCGAATTCCTGATACAATTTACATTAAAATTAATCAACGACTGCTGGCTTTTAATGACATGGACCTATTAGCGACCGCATGTTGTCGCTGGTAGTAAGTGGTCGCACAAAACCTCCGCGCCAACATTTTTATGCCAAATATTTGGAGGAAAATTTATACCGGTGGTCGGTTAGCGACCACATGCGGTCCCTGATAAAATATAGCCACTGCAGTCAAGAACGGTCGCACATTGGTTACTGATAGTTTTTATCGGTGTTAGGCCTTTTTTCTTGTAGTGTACGTATTTTACGTTCGCCATTTTATAACCTTTATTCAACGTTTAGTTGCCAAACTAAAGGTTTTATTTATCTTTCAAGATAGTTTTCTTCACGAACATTACATTCATGTTTTACCCTTAATAACCATCCAAAAAGTTGGACAATAAAAATCTCAAATCATAAATTTTTGGGTTAAGGGCGCTGCGGCGCCACTCTCCCCTTTAATCTCGGCACTACGGCGCCTCTTGGCAGTAACCGAGCCCCGGATTAGGCGCTACAACGCCTATTTCCCTTCAATAGACGGTGTTGCGGCGCCTCCCTTAAAACTCAGAAAATTTTCTAAGTCTTTTAACATGTTTGAGATACCTATTTTGAAATCTCATAACTTCTTCGTTCTAACTCAGAATTAATCCATTCTTAAGGTGTTGGAAAGTTTGCAACACCCTCTACAATTTCCCTAGGACAAAATTTTATTTTTTATCCATTAACGAGCCTTAATCTCAGCCCGAAAGTCCTCCCTCGCATAGTTTTTCAACTTAGCATTAAATTTTTCGTTCTTCCCTAATTCGACCATCCGAACATGGAATTCGTTCGTTCTTGAGTCCACGACTCATGTTTTCAATGTTTTCCAACATTATTATGAATCCTCAATAATTAGGGTTCATTAACTTACTTTTTACTTTTCGTTTGTCTTTTACGAAAATTCGCCATAACTTCGTTATAGCTAAGTTCAATCCATTTTTCATGAACATTTCTCTAAATCCTAACCAAGCAATAAGAAATTAAATTATACGCGATGGTTTTAAACTTGTCCATCAATAACAAGTCTTAATTATGATGGTTTTGTCCATCAACAACATTCTTCGCGTTCTTCGTATGTTCTTCGTTCGTTCTTCGTTTTCAATCAATATTTTGACTACAATTTCACTTTTTCTTGGAATTTAGTTTAATAACTCACCAATCCTTACTTATTTCACCGAATCATTAATATTATTCGTTCGGATCAGTTAAATTCATCAAACAATTTGTACTTCTTGAAGGAAACTTTTATGAGAAATTTATAAACTAAACTTATTTTATTACTTCTTCATTTTCTTATGATTTCAACCATATGAAAATTATTCTTAACATCTTTCACTTCTATTTTCATTAAGCTATATGATTTCCATATAAAAACTTAAAGAAAACTTAGATTAAACTAGGTTTTAGGATTACCTTTCTTCATTAATCTTCTCCTGGTGGACAAAGCTTGCTCTCGGGCTAGCTTTTACTCTTGTTTTTCGTCCTCTTCCCCATCCAAAATTTCCCTCTCTCTCTCAAGTGTTTCTTGAATTTTTCTAACCAAACAAATGAGCTTAAGGCTCGTTTATATAGAAGAAAACCAAGCCTAGGGGCAAAATAGTCATTTAGGCCCTAAATCACTATTCATACATCCTTTCCCTAACCTCCTTTACTATTCACAAAGATTCGCTTAGAAGCTTCATGGTTCCGTCTTGCGAAATTCGTCCGAGAGTTTGAAAAACTGTATTCTCGGAATCCAAATATTTTTGGATATTCCGTCTTTCCTCTACAGATTTAATTTTACGCATTCTTCGAAACTTTGAAAAACTAAAAAACACTTTTTGATTTATAGTGTTTTTCGTCACATTTTCCCAAAACATAGTTAAACAAATGAAAAGTACATAACAATACTTTTAGTCATTTTTATTTCGTCTGATTTCTGCACATTTTTGGAAAAAAAACATTAGTGTTACTTGGGATGACCTAGCTCAAAAAAATTTAGCTAAATTTTTTCCACCGGCGAAGGCTGCTAAGATGAGGAATGAGATTACGATATTTGAATAGCATCATGGGGAGTTTATGTAAGAAGATGTGGAAAGGTATAAGGAACTACTAAGAAAGTGAAAGGTACAAGGAACTGCTAAGAAAGTGTCCACATCACAAATTACTTAAGTGGTTGCAGATGAACACCTTTTATAATGGGTTGAATGGTAATCTCTGTACTAGTATTGATGCAGCATCTGGGGGATCTTTTATGGCTAAAAGATTCGAGGAAGCGAATGATCTGATTGCGACAATGGCGGCTAATAACTACTAGTGGCCCACAACAAGAATGGCACAACCGACGACAGCTAGGGTGTTAGAGGTAGATGGAGTAACAACTTTAACGGCTCAAATTTCAGCATTATCAAATAAGAAGGATGCCCTCACGGGTGCACATGCTCAGCAAGTGGCATACATATATGAATTGTGGGCGGGAGAACATCCGACAGAGCAGTGTGCCATCAATCCAGCCGCAGTTCAGTTTGTAGGTAGTTATAATAGAATACCTCAGAATCCATACCAAAATACCTACAACCCGGGTGCAAAAAACCATCCGAGATTTTCGTGGAGTAACAACCAAAATCAGCAAGCTCCACGACAATCTTATCCCCCAGTTTCCAAAATCATCATCAACAGTCAGCTCCACATCAAGAGAAAAAGTCAGATTTGGAAGAGTTGTTGAAATACATATTCGGTAATGAGGCAGCTATGAAAACACAAGCGACTACGATTAAGAACTTGGAAAATAAGATGGGACAGCTTGCGTTGGCATTGAATAATAGGCCTCAAGGGACATTACCAAGTGACATAGAGAAGAATTCGAGGGGAAATCATAAACAATGTCAAGAAATTACGTTACGAAGTGAACGAAAGTGGAGACAAGTTGTTTGAAGAGAAATAGGGTGAAGATAGGAAAGTGGACAAGAATCAGGCAGATGTTGAGCCAGCTATCTATCCTCGATCACCGTTTTAGCAGAGAGTGCAAAAGCAAAAATTAGACAAGCAGTTCTCTAAGTTTTTGGAAATTTTCAAGAAATTACAGATTAACATTCCATTTACGGAAGCCCTAGAACAGATGTCGAGCTATACAAAGTTTATGAAGGGTATTTTGACGAGGAAGAAGAAGTTAAAAGACAATGAGACTATTACATTAACTGAGGAATGTAGTGCGGTATTACAGAGGAAGTTGCCTCTAAAGTTGAAGGATCCATGGAGTTTTACCATTCCTTGCACAATTGGGAACATGGCCTTCAACAAATATTTATGTGATTTAGGTACAAGTGTGAACCTTGTGCCATTATCCATATATACTCAGTTGGGTTTGCCGGCACCGAAACTTATAAATATCTCACTACAGTTGGCAGATAGATCGGTTACTTATCTAAGAGGGATTGCTAAACATATTCTAGTAAAGGTGATAAGTTTATATTTTTAGCATATTTCATTAATTTGGATTATGAATAAGACAAGAACATCCCAATTATCTTATGGATGCCATTCTTAGCTACTGGTAGGACTCTTATTGATGTTCAGAAAGGGGTGTTAACGATAAGAATACAAGATCAAGAGTTAAAGTTCAATGTGTTCAAAGCCGTGAGATTCCCTACAGATGAGGAAGATTGTTTCAGAATGGATGTGATCGAAAAGATGGTTAATGAAGACTTGATTAGAGGTGTGGACAGGGATTCGTCGAAAAACACTTTGATGGGGGATGCCGACTTAGATGATCCAGAATTTGTTGACTATTTGCATATGTTGGATGAATTTCCTAGAGTGAGTAGATTCAAGGTGCCATTCGAGCCACTACATACGGAAGAGAAAACATCAGCACGAATGAAACCCTCACTTGAGAAACCAGCAACTCTTGAGCTAAAACCTCTTCCTAAACACCTTAGGTATGCATTTTTGGGTAATTAAGATACTTTACCTGTTATTATTGTATCTGCACTTAATGATTTGCAGGAAAGTAAGTTGTTGAGGGTACTTTGAGAGTTCAAGTCTGTAATAGGATGTACAATTACTGATATCAAGGGTATAAGTCCTTCATTATGTATGCACAAGATACTCTTGGAAGAGGATGCAAAGCGATAGTGGAACAACAAAGAGGCTCAATACAATCATGAAGAAGGTTGTGAAGAAAGAGATTCTAAAATAGTTGGATGTTAGGATAATCTACCCTATCTCAGATAGTTCATGGGTAAGCCCAGTTCAGTGTGTCCCGAGAAAGGAGGAATGACGATTGTGACTAACGATGACAATGAATTGATTCCAATGAGGACAGTGACCAGCTGGAGGGTATGCATGGATTACAGGAAACTTAACAAGGAAACCCGGAAGGACCATTTTCCTCTACCTTTCATCGATCAGATGTTGGACCGTTTGGCTGGGCATTAGTATTATTGCCTATTGGACGGGTATTCAGGGTATAATCAGATCGTCATTGCTCCTGAAAATCAATAAAAGACTACATTCATGTGCCTATATGGCACCTTTACGTTCAGGATGATGTCATTCGGGTTATGTAATGCACCGACAACCTTTTAGAGGTGTGTGATGCCAATATTTTCAGACATGGTGGAGCGTAATGTTGAAGTTTTTATGGATGACTTTTCTGTTTTATGGAAATACTTTTAATAGTTGTATTGAGAATTTGGTTATGGTGTTGAAACGCTACGTGGAAACTAACCTGGTGCTCAATTGGGAAAATTGTCATTTTGTGGTCAAAGAGGGAATTATTCTTTGGCATAAAGTTTTCGTGAAAGGGTTAGAAGTTGATCGGGCAAAGTTGGAAACTATTGTAAATCTTCCACCTCTGACCTCAGTTAAGGGAATTCGATGTTTTCTTGGGCATGCCTGATTCTATCGCAGATTTATAAGGGATTTCTCAAAGATTGCAAAGCCACTATGCAGTCTAACAGAGAAATAAGCAATTTTCAGATTTGATGAAGAATGTCTAATAACTTTTGATCAGTTGAAGAAAAAATTGACAACAACTCATGTGATTGTAGCACCAGATTGGATAATGTCGTTTGAGTTGATGTGTGATGCTAGCGATTATGCAGTAAGGGCTGTTTTGGGACAACGCCGAGAAAAGATCTTTCATGCCATATATTATGCAAGTAAAACCCTCATGGATGCTCAATTAAACTATACAACTACCGAGAAGGTGTTACTCGCAGTCGTGTACGCCTTTAATAAATTTTGAGCATATTTGATAGGAACAAAGGTTGTGGTATACGCGGACCACTCGACGATACAGTATCTTATTTCCAAGAAAGATACAAAGCCTAGGCTTATTAGATGGATTCTACTCCTTCAAGAGTTTGATTTGGAAATCAAGGATATGAAAGGGACAAAATCATGTAGCGGATCATCTTTCGAGGTTGGAAAATCCGGCCAAGGAAAAAGAAGATAAATGTATGATCAATGAGTCGTTTCTGGATGAACAATTATTTGCAGTAAATTCTGAATTTCCATGGTATGCGGATTTTGCTAACTACTTGGTGAGCAAGATCCTACACCTTGATTTGACACGTCAACAGAAAAAGAAGTTCCTACATGATGTCAAGTGGTACGCGTGGGATGAACCTTATCTCTTCAGACAATGTGCAGATAAGATGATTCACATATGTGTGCCCTATAGTGAAGTGAATAGCATCTTGCATGCATGCCACACATCTGCATATGTGGGACACTATGGAAGTGAGCGAACATCGACAAAGGTACTTCAAGCAGGATTCTACTAACCTACTATATTTAAGGATGCCCACCAGTTTGTAAAAAGCTGTGATAGATTTCAAAGGGTGGGTAATATTTTAAAGAGGAATGAGATGTCGCTTAACACAATCTTGGAAGTCAAGATTTTTGATGTATAGGTAATGGACTTTATGGAACCTTTTCCGCCTTCATATAATAATTTATACATCCTGATAGCTGTGGATTATGTACACAAATGGGTTGAAGCTGTGGCACTCCCTATAAATGATGCCAAAGTGGTTTTAAAGTTGCTATAGAAACATATTCACAAGATTTGGCACGCCGAGAGCAATTATAAGTGACGAAGGTAGTCACTTCTGTAATAAGTTCTTTACAGCTCACTTGACAAAGTATGAAGTTAATCACAGGGTTGAAACGACTTATCATCCCCAAACAAGTGGCCAAGCTGAGGTTTCAAATCGAGAGGTGAAACAAATTTTAGAGAAAGTGGTGAATTCGAACAGAAAAGACTGGTCTCTGAAGTTAGATGATGCTTTATGGTCTTATCGAACAGTATACAAGACACCAATTGGGATGTCTCCGTATCAATTTGTCTATGGGAAAGTGTGTCATCTCCCAGTTGAACTTCACACAAAGCATATTGGGCCATTCAAAAGTTGAATTTTGATCAAATAGTTGCAGGCGAGGATAGATTGCTACAACTTAATGAGCTGGATGAGTTTCATCTACAAGCCTACAAAAACTCTAAACTGTATAAGGAAAAGGTTAAGAAGTGGCACGATCAGATGATTTTGCAGAGGAAGTTCGAACCGGGCCAAGCTGTGTTATTGTATAACTCTCGACTGAGGTTATTTCTCAGTAAACTTAAATCACGATGGTCAAGGCCATTCACTATCAAGACAGTCTACCCATATGGAGCTGTTGAACTATATAGCAGGAATCCGCTTCAAACGTTCAAATTCAACGGGCAGCGTCTAAAGCACTATTGGGGTGGTGATATCGACAATCAAGCCACCGCAATCACTCTTGCCGAAGCACCATGACACATGGAATAGTCAGGCTGAAAGACTCAAAAATAAGTGCTCATTGGGAGGAAACCCAATTTTCTTGTCATTTACAGTATTTTAGTTTTATGTTGCTTAACTAAAAGTTTAGTTAATAATTTAGTATTACATAGTTCAATTACATGCGATTTTTAGGTAAGTAGCTAGTCTTTGTAAGTTATTCACAACATTCTTGCTCAAACTCAAGCTACTTAACTTAATTCTTTTTTGCTTTTAATGGTTTTCAGGTACTGAGGATGAAGTTTGTTCCCTAGAGGCCAATTATTTGATATAATTGCTTAACATTTTGATATTATATTTGATTGAATAAATGAATGGCTTTATTATGGTTTTATTTACTGCGTTATATAAATGTTAACATAATACAATTCCTTAGAATAGTGATACAAATTATATAGTTTCAAGTATTTGACTTGAACATGAGATTATATAATTATAATTAGTATCATTATTCTTAAAAGTCCCTAGTCGAGTATCATTATTGATGGGACAACAATGATGCATTGAGACTAGTATGTGGATTAACTGATGACAAAATCTCATTGGTCATAAATATATTGGATATTAAGTCAATGCATCGGTACATGTTAGAGAACGATGTACTGGATAGACCCACCATGAGAATTCTACGTGTAACAGTATGTAAAGTGTCATTAGCGATTCTAATAGTGACAATGATGTAATGGTCCTCTGACCTAAAATCACTATATTACTACACAGGAATTAATGTACTTTGATATCATCAAATGTCACCTTTAATATAGTGGACTATAAAGATGATTATTGGGTACTGTAACGACCGAAAGATTCAGATCTTATTGTAAAATGATTTTATTAAATTAAATAATAATAAAATTCTATTCTATTCTAGGACCAGAATTGGTGCAGCAGACAGCGGATGTGGTAAGGTTAATTCTGATGCGTCTCATCACCGCTCAGGACAGATAGAAGAAGTATGCGGACTCGCATAGACTAAGTCGAGAGTTTGAGGTGGGCTCGTATGTGTTTCTAAAGGTATCTCCCTGGAAAGGAAAGATACGCTTTGGAAAGAAAGGAAAATTAAGTCCAAGGTTTATAGGACCTTTTGAAGTATTAAAATTGGTGGGAGAGGTAGCTTATGTGATAGCATTACCTCCAGACCTAGAACCAATACATAACATGTTTCACGTATCTGTATTACGTCCATATAAGCCAGACTATAAGCATGTAATCGAGTATGAGCCGATTCATATCGAGAAAGACTTAACATATGAAGAATCGCCGATGAAGATCATTGATAGAAAGGAACAAGTTCTGAGGAACAAGGTAATACCATCAGTAAAGGTAGTATGGAAGAACCACGATGCTGAAGAAGCAACGTGGGAATTAGAAGAAAAGATGAAGAAAAATTTTCCCCATCTATTTGGTTAAAGTAAGACGAGATTCTGGGGACAGAATCTTTATAAGGGGGGAAGAATGTAACAACCAAGAGATTCGGATATTATTATAAAATGATTTTATTAAATTAAATAATAATAAAATTCTATTCTATATGTTATCAAGATGGTTGTCATTGTATAACTTATTGATGTTAGAATGTCGTAGTATTTGAGCTACGTGAACAAATTAAAGTGTTTGAATTTCCAAGATGAAAATAAAAGTTTTCCGAGAAATTTTCTGAAAAACACTATTCATCGATATTTGCTCGGGATTTATTTTTGAATTTTCGAGAAATACGTAATGATAGAATGACAAGGTAAGATGGATTATGTAATTAAAATCTAGTTATGGAAAATATAATATTTCGCTTGCGGACTTAATTTATAAACGTTAAGGAAGGCAAAGTAGTAATGAATAAGTAATAATTGTATAATACTTAGGTATTATACAAAGGTAATGAAAACGAGTATAATACGAAGTATTATACGAGTTTGTATGAAGGATGAAATATCGTATATAAATTCTATATGAATTAGAATAAGAAAATAATACATAAACTATTTATATATGTATTAAGTCATGTTAATGGACTTGGAAAGGTTGATTGGATTTACTACAAGTCCAAGTGAATAAAATGTTAAGGCCCAATTATTAATTAATGAACCAACTAGTGTTTATTAATGCAAAGCCCAAAGGTTGACTTAATGTAAGCCCAAGCTAGAATCCATGAGTTGTTTGACCCATGGGGCAAACCATATTAATATGGTTAATATGTAGACCAAGTTAATGTGGTGACAAAGTTAAAGTAATGACCAAGACTTAGGAGTAATGGCCAAGCAAAAGATAAGAGTTGTGATTAGCAAGTAATGAATAGTAAGGAGGTGGCTTAAAGGAGGTGGGAAGATTTAATGACTAAACTACCCTAGCTTTGCAACTTCTATAAATAGAGAAGGCTTGCTAGCCATTTAACACTTGTTCAAATAATCCAACATATTACAAAGTTCTTAAGTGTTAGAGAGAATAAGCTACAATAAGTTACTTTCATTTGTATGAAGAAGAAGAAAGCTACCTTACCAAGACTTCAAAAGTAAGACTTCTTCTCCATTATCTTCTATCTCTACCATGATAGTTTGATAAGTAAAGTATGGATTAAGGAACATGGATGTTAAGAAGTAAGAAGAATGAGTAATCAATGAACTTAAGCCACATAAGTTGGAAATAAGTCATTTGAACTTATAAAAATTATGAACTTATTATAAGTTAACCTTGAATGTTAGTTTGAAAATTATGAACTTATAATGAGTTTATTAAGAGGGGTAATATGGATGTAAAAGAACTTGTATGATCATATGTATCAAGAATACATAAGTAAATATAAGTTAAGAACATATAAGGTATGATGATTAAGAAACTTTAATTATCATAAGTCATGAACAATGAAATCTTAAGTAGTTTATAATTTGACAAGTTATAAGCTCATGAAGAAATAAGTCTAAAAGCCAACAATTAATATAAGTTGTTGTAATAAGTAGGTTGAGTTGTTCACATGATGAATGGAATTCATTTGTAATGTTGAACAAATCATAAGAATGAAGATTTGCCGGAAATTGCACGATTGGACGATAATCGTCGAATTCGTAAATTTCTCGGAATAGAAGTCAAATTTTGTGTTTGAACTCAGAACCATTGTTTTCCAATGGAGTCAAGTCATATTTGGCATTTAAGAGTTGTGGACTCAAAAATGACCGAATTCCGACTTAGGACGAAGAAACGAGCGTTGAACATTCACGAACTTTTATCGTTTTCATTATAAATGAACCAATAGGTGACTTTTTAGCAAACGAAGTCAAATAGATAAAATTCTTGCATGAACGCGTAGATTACATAATTTGTGAACCGTAGGCTTTTGAACGAGCCAATTCGGACTTATAACGAAGAAGTTATGCGTCCGGGAAGTTCACAAAAAAATTAAAGACTGAATTTTTTTCTGGTGCACAGAGTTAGCCAGCCATGGCCAACCCTAGGCCAAATCGTCACGCCATGAAGACGTAATAAAGATCCGAGCACACCTTTGCAGAAGAGTTCATCGCAGTAATGAACCTCTATTAAGCGCTTGGCATGCAGCATACAATCGAGATGTAGTATAAAGTCATACCGCAACGCCAAACCTCGGAGACAAGAATAGCAATGAATGTTTTTAATTACAAAGAAAAGAAAGTTAATTGATTTAAAAGTAATCACAACCTAAGGAACGTAATGTAACATTGGTTAAACTTTGTTAAACCTTAAGAATGTTGTATAAAGGTTTAGATAACCTAGTTGAATATAAATGCAAGGATAATGATAAACCGGAACGAATAGTAACTGAATCTAATACACAATTAGATTGAGAAGAAGGGTAAGATATAGTCATATACATACTTGATTATATGTGACCTAATGTAAGGCATTATGTGATCATGTATTGTAGAGACTTGAAAAACTTGAACATAAAGTAATTATACCATAGCAGACGCTAAAGGCAAGTATTCTAACTCTTATCTCAGTTCATTATGAACAAGTTTTTGAAGTTCATGTATTCTTTCACAGGAATTGAAGTATGTTGAAGTTAAAGCCAATTCCTTTGGCTAGACTTGATATATTGATAATCTATTCATTTATTATCAAATGTGGTTATCTTTTGTCAACTACTTGATATGGTTTTCAAAAGAAGACTGAAATGTTAAACAAAAGTTTTGTCGGTAAGACGACAGGCACGTGAGGTTGCCAAATGCTTAAACGTGCATACGTTTAATGGATGTAGTGTTGATCAACATAGAGTACAATAAGCTGATCACCTAGAAGTGCTCGTAAGTAATATTGAGCTTATGGACTTAGTTCCGGGTTGCCTTTTTCCAATAAAGAATGAATACTCGAGGTCTTTGACCGGAGTAAATGTTTTACTAAATATTGTTATTATTGTAAAACATTTTGAAAGAAAGATGAAGTGCTATTTTGAATTATCAATAGTACTTCATAACTATTGTTCAGTTATTGAAGATATACGATTCGTATGTGTCAAGCATGTTGTTATTGAATTGTTATACTTATTTGAGCTAGTTATGCTCACTCTTGCTTGAACCATATGAATGCAAATGCAAGACCAACGTCCAAGGATCGAAAAAGGATAAAGGAAAAGCTAAAAGGCGGATGGTTAAAATCGCTCTTGTAATAAATATAGGTCTATTGTTGTAATGTAACTGATATTATGACAAAGAACCTTTGTAATGGGTATAGAACCTGGGAAATTCAAATATTACTATAAATATATAGAATTTATGTTCCTTCTTTGAGACTTTTCAATTGAATGAATGTATGAATATTGTACAGTATAACACCATCTGTCGGGTTGGAAGATACCCCGATTTGGGGGCGCTACAAGTTGGTATTAGAGCCTAGGTTATAAAACTTAAGGGGGAAAGTAGAACCTTAAGTTATAACCTTAAGAAAGAATAAAGAAGTAAAAGATGGAAAGTAACCCTATAAAAATGCATTATATTATGTTATGTGTTTCTATTATTTTACTGACGTGTACTAATCAAACTATATTGTTTTATTGTAGATGTCAGGAAAAAATGATATGTATAGAGATATACATGTAGTGAGCGAGAATTCGGTTAATCGAGTAGAGATACTACCAAATCCCGTAGCAGTAGAACCAGAGGTGGTGACAATCGAGTCTGGAGACTCGGACGATTTAGACTACATGTCTATATTTGATGGCATGCTAGAGGAGGAGGTGGACGTGATGTCCTTTGACCAGGTTCCACCTACAGAGTAATTATCTACGGGGGAATCGATGAAGGCACTGTTTCTGTCAGTATTGGATAGGAATGTCCATTACTGCCAAGAGGTTAAGGAGTTGAAAGAGGTACTCCAAGCTATCCGTGAGGACAAGACTAGCATGGAGGGAATGTAGGAAGAGGAGCATGATGATAGAGTTCTAGCTAAAGACAAGGTCCGAGAGCTGAAAGGTGAAGTCTTTGAGCTCAAGCAGGAGCTAAAGACTAAACAGCGGAAGTTAGAGAGGATGTCCTATATACATAGGAGTTCTCATGTGGATTTCCAGCAGCAGGTAGTTGGGTATCCATTAGAAGCAGGACAGACCCGACACACTATCAGTAGAGATGTTATTGCCGATCTGGCCAGCAAAGATTTTGAGAATGCCCTACGACAAATGTAATCTAGCAATAGCTAGAGTAGCTTAGATGTGTAAATATTATGTATCTAGTAGTGACGTAAAACCCTCTTTTGTATAACAAAGGGTAGTCTTTAATAAATCCCAATTTTTGGAAAGTAATTGTGGGAAGGTAATGTAATCAGCTAAGGCTGAGTAATGTAAACAATGTAGTGTTATACTACAAGTTATGAATCAATATAAGTCTTATTATGGAATATATTGAGTAATGAGTATGAGTTATTGTTTTATTATAAATAATAACAAACTAACAAGAATAAAGTAATAATGATGTGTTGTTTTCTTAACAGCAAAATGCCGCCAAGAAGGAGACAACGAAATGAAGGCACTAATGTTAACCAACCGGAGGGTTGTCCGGTTAATCCAATGCAGGAGTTCGTTAATCTTTTAATGGCTGCATTTAATAGAACGGGGGCTAATGTACCCGTAATTCTGGGAGTAGTACGAGTTACTACTTTTAAGGATTTTAAAAGTGTAGGTCCGCCAGAGTTCAAAGGAACTACGGACCCTATAGAAGCCTAGACTTGGGTAAAAGAAATCGAGAAAGCATTTGTAATAGCAAATGTTGAGGAGGGTCAAAAGGTTGCCTTTGCAACCTTTTTGATGAAAGGAGAGGACAACTTCTGGTGGGAGGCAAACCAAGCTAGGGCCTATATAGGAAACCTAACGTGGGAGAGGTTCAAGGATATTTTCTTCAAGAACTATTTTCCCACGAGTATGCAAGGGAGGATGGAAATGAGGTTTCTTGAATTAAAGTAAGGGGATATGACAGTTCCCCAGTATGCTGCCAAGTTTAATGAACTGACACTATTTGCTCCACATCAAGTGGACACTGAAGTGAGAAAGGCTTGAAGATTCGAGCAGGGCTTGAAACCCTGGCTCTATAGCCGAATTTTGGTGTTCCAAAGTACTTCCTTTGGAACCATATTAGAAAAGGCAATAATTGTCGAAGGTGGGAATGAGGCTCTCAGCCAGTACCACAAGGATAAGAAAAACAATGGCAAGGTTGATGGAGGAACCAAGACCGAGGGAGCCAGTGGAAGTGGCAACGGTCAAAAGAGGAAGGGCTTTAACTCTGGGAATACCGGAGTAAAACAAGGGGATGCTAAGAGGAGGATGGAGGCTCAGAAACTCAAGTGGAAGACTCACTTAGGAGTCTATCTCAAAGGAAAGGTAGTATGTTATAATTGTGGACAGGAAGGGCACATTTCGCCTAACTGTCCAAATCTGAAGAAAAATCACGGATGTTTTGTATGTGGATCAACTGACCACATAGCGAAGAACTGCCCGAAGAAGGGGACAGAAGGAAGCAAGGGAACTAATAGCGGTAAGGGAACTAATAGCGGTAAGTTGGCTAATAGTGGTCCAGCTCAGCCGGGTAAATCAATGGCCCGTACTTTTAATATGACGGTCTAAGATACGGTGGCATCAGGGGATGTAGTTGTAGGTATTATTTCGATCAATAACATAAATGCATACATGCCTTTTGATTCGGGTGCTACTTGTTCATTTATAGCATGTGATTTTTCTAGACGACTAGAATTATTTCCCGAAAAATTGCCTATACCTTTGAACATTAAGGTAGCAAATGAAGAGATAATTCATGTTGAAGATATTCATAGGAGTTGTTGCATAGATGTACGTGGTTGTAAGTTATCGATAGATTTAATACAGATAAAGTTAGGAGAATTCGATGTAATTCTCGGAATGGATTTGTTGATTAACCATGGAGCAATTATAGATTACGAAAAGAAATGTGTGAGTATCAGGACGTTGAAGCAACCTCCTGTAGTATTTTACGGTAATAAATTGCCGGGACGTTCGTGTTGCCTTACGATAACACAAACTAGAAAACTTTTAAGGAAGGGATGTGTAGGTTATCTATGCCATGTTGTTGATACCCAGATAGTTGGAGCAACCATGGAACAAATACCTATAGTAAACGAGTTCATGGATGTATTTCCAAGTGAGTTACCGGGTTTACCGTCGGATAGGGAGATCGAATTTGTGATAGACATTGTGCCAGGAACTGCACCAGTCTCAAGGGCACCGTATCATATGGCGCCTATGGAAATGAAAGAACTAATGGTTCAAATTCAGAACTATTGGATGTAAAGTACATTCAACCAAGTGTTTCTCCGGTGGGCACACCGGTGTTGTTTGTCAAGAAGAAAGACGGATCGTTAAGGCTTTGTATCGACTATCGGGATTTAAACAAGTTAACGATAAAGAATAAATACCCATTGCCCAGGATCGATGATCTCTTTGATCAATTGAAAGGGGCAAAGTATTTTTCTAAAATAGATTTGCGGACGGGTTATCACCAATTGAAGGTTAGGAAGGAAGATGTACTAAAGACGGCATTCAGGACTCGTTATGGTCATTACGAGTTCTTGGTAATATCATTTAGGTTGACGAATGCACCGACTGCATTTATGGATATGATGAACAGAGTGTTCAAACCATATTTGGACAAGTTTGTCGTTGTGTTTATCGATGATATTCTAGTCTATTCTAAGACGCCAGAAGATCATGCTGAACACTTAAGATTAGTGTTGGAGACACTAAGGAAGGAGAAGTTATATGCGAAATTCACCAAATGTGAATTTTGGCTGGAAAAGGTGCAGTTTTTTAGGTCATGTCATTGACCAAGAGGGGATTTCATTGAATCCAGCGAAGGTGGAAGCAGTAATGAATTGGGAACAACCGAAAACGCCGACTGAGGTGTGGAGTTTCCTAGGATTAGCAGGGTACTATCGAAGATTTATCCAAGATTTTTCGAAGATAGCTACCCCGTTGACTAATTTAACAAGGAAGACGGTGAAATATGTATAGACGGATAAATGTGAAGATAGTTTTCAAGAACTGAAGAAAAGACTAAGTGAAGCGCCTGTTTTGTCATTGCCAGATGACAAAGGAAATTTTGTAGTGTATAGTGATGCTTCGCATAGAGGACTTGGTTGTGTGCTTATGCAGCATGGCAAAGTTATTGTGTATGCATCACGGCAGTTGAAGGATTATGAGAAAGTTTATCATACTCATGATCTAGAACTGGCCGCAGTAGTGTTTGCCCTAAAGATATGGAGACATTATCTTTATGGGAAAAATGTGAGATATATACGAACCATAAAAGTCTAAAGTATATCTTCACTTAGAAGGAGTTAAATATGAGATATAGAAGATGGCTAGAGTTGATAAAGGATTATTATTGTGAAATCCTGTATCACCCTGGAAAGGCCAATGTAGTTGCCAACGCCTTAAGTAGAAAGGGTCGGGAAAAGTTGTCTATGTTAACGGCTCAAAATGAGTTAATAACAGAGATGACTAGGATGGAAATAGAAGTGAAGATGCCGAGTGATTCGAGGCAGATACTCTTTACAACGGAGATGGAATCTACCATCGTAAAAAGAGTCAAGGAGGTACAACTCAAGACTAACGAGTGTAGCCAAATGAAGAAGCGGTTATCCGAGAAGGAAGATACTAAGTATAGTCTTGATAACGATGGATTATTAAGATTTGAAGGGAGAATTTGGGTTCCGAATGAGACGAAATTAAAGGAGCAAGTGTTACAAGAAGCTCATAGTTCGAGGTACTCGATACATTCTGGTAGAACTAAGATGTATCAAGACCTTCGACATAGTTTTTGGTGGCCAAACATGAAGAGAGAAATAGCAGAGTATGTGAGTAGGTGCTTGACTTGTCAAAAAGTTAAGGCCGAACATCAACGACCCAGTGGCTTATTATAGTCATTGGAGATTCCCGAATGGAAGTGGGAGCATATCACGATGGACTTTGTGGTAGGACTTCCGACGACGAATAAAGGATACGATTCGACTTGGGTAATAGTGGACCGGTTCACGAAGTCGGCTCACTTTTTGCCAATTAGGGTCAAGTATAACTTAGACCAGTTAGCTAAACTTTATGTTAAGGAAATCATTTCCAGACATGGAGTACCAGTATCGATTGTGTCAGATCGTGATCCACGATTCACATCGAACTTTTGGAGGAGTTTGCAAGAACAGTTGGGAACACAGCTGAAGTTAAGCATAGCTTATCATCCACAAATCGATGGGCAGAGCGAGAGAACAATTCAGACGTTAGAAGACATGTTGAGGTCTTGCATTACGGATTTCAAGGGTAGTTGGGACAATCACCTACCACTAGTAGAGTTTGCGTATAACAACAGTTATCATGCAAGCATCGGTATGCCGCCTTATGAAGCTCTGTATGGAAGAAAGTGCAGAACACCATTGTGTTGGGATGAGGTGGGAGAACGCCAGCTGCTAGGACCAGAATTGGTGCAGCAGACAGCGGATGTGGTAAAATTAATTCGGATGCGTCTCGTCACCGCTCAGGAGAGACAGAAGAAGTATGCGGACTCGCATAGACTAAGTCAAGAGTTTGAGGTGGGCACGGATTTACGATTCAGTTCGGCATACCATCCTCAAACGGATGGACAATCAGAGAGGACTATTCAAACTCTTGAAGATCTATTAAGACTCTGTGTCCTAGATTTCAAAGGGAGTTGGGATAAGTACCTACCATTAGTGGAATTCTCCTACAACAAAAATTATCAAGAAAGTATAGGCATGGCGCCATTCGAGGCGTTGTATGGAAGAAAATGTCATTCTCCAGTATGCTAGGACGATGTGGGTGAAGCAACGTTGTTCGGACCAGAATTGGTACGCATGACTATAGAGAGGATCCAAATGATTCGACAACGTATACAAACTGCATAGGATCGACAAAAGAGTTATGCGGATCTTCATCGAAAGGACATGAAATTTAATATTGGGGATCATTTATTGTTACGTATTGCTCCATGGAAGGGAGTTACAAGATTTGGGAAGAGGGGAATGCTCAATCCAAGATTTGTTGGTTCATTTGAGATTCTTGACCGAATAGAAAATGTGGCCTATAGACTCGCATTACCTCCAAGCATGTCTCGTGTTCATAATGTTTTTCACATATCTATGCTTCGTAAATATGTGAAAGACCCAAACCACATTATTGAGTTAGAACCAGCATTTAGATAGCCGAAGATTTAACGTACGAGGAGGTACCTATTAAGATCTTGGATAGGAAAGAGCATGTCCTACGCACCAAGGTTATACCACAAGTTAAGGTTTTGTGGAGGAACCATGCTATTGAAGAAATGACTTAGGAGTTGGAATCAGAAATAAAAGCGAGGTATCCTCACCTTTTCGAAACACCGTGTACGTACGTTAATTTCGAGGACGAAATTTCATAAGGAGGGGAGGTTGTAAGACCCCAACTTTTTAATGAATAAAATCGAATTTACTATATTTATTATTGTGAATAATAAGGTGTTAATTTGATATAATGTTTTGGTTATGGGTGATATGTGCAAATTTTGCAAAATAAGGAAGTGGTTATGTAAGACCCCGAAATTTTTTTAAATAAAAAGGAATTTCCTTTATTTATTATTTTGAAATAGTAAGGGTGGATTTGATTAATGTGGGTAAAATGCGTAAATATTTTAAATAAGCAAGTGGTGATATAATATTCATTATTGTCGGGGAATATTCGTTTGGTCGTGGAATATTCAATCTTTTTGGGGAATATTCGCATTTACTTAGCCGAAAAACATTTAAATTAAGCAAGAATGAGCATTTGAGTGCCCAGCAAGTAATAGGAATTATAATTATATTTAGCTGAAAGGATTAAATTTTTTCTTTATACATCACTTCTACAACGATTCAATAGTTGTGAAGTAAACTGATCCAATAATATCTCAAATTTTTGAAACTATGCATTGACTATAAAGGGGGTTTAAGTGATATACTATGAACATTGATTTAAATTTTTGATAAGGTTTAGCAGAACTTCATCTGCAAACCATCATAACTTATGGGTGCAAGGGTGATCATCCCAATGAGCCCTGTATTGATCAATACTACATTGCAAGAACGATATGATCGTTCACTCTGTCCGCCTTGGGCGCATAAAAGTTTTCCCGTGATCGGGATGTTCATACTTAGTCTGGAATCTGAACCAAAATAATTTGATTGGATACAAAAAGGTTTTTTATCATAATCAACGATATTTCAAAATCTGTGTCTAGCTGGGTCAAATAGCTTAGACGACTTTACATATATATATATATATATATATATATATATATATATATATATGTGTGTGTGTGTGTGATTAAATACAATGATTATCCAAGTGGGGACACTTGTATAACCATATTTTCGAAATTAACGAACAGAATATATATATGAGTTATATAATATAATATCATGTTGATAAACAATGATCAGATATAATATATACGACAATAGGGTTAATAATCTAGTACAGTAATAATATAATTATGAAACTTCTTACTTCTGTCTATTGCATAAAGGAAATGCAAAGGTAGGATACTTGCCTGATGCGCTGCTTACAATTTTGCAACTTAGTTTTATCTTTTATATCACGACCTATCATTAATCAGATCAGTCGTTCGATTAGAACAATATACTATAACACATAGTACTTCATTTCGCAGTCAGAACATAACCTAATCACATTGTCACATATGTTTAACAACCATTGAATCACAAATAAACACATATCTAATCAAATTATCTAAGTCCATATCAATTTCTGAAACATGTCGGTGTACCAATTGCTTTATCGGGTAATTATCGAGTCTAAGACTCTATCCTGTAACTCAATATCTGTAAATATCAGTCATATTATTTTTAAATGACTTATAATAATTTTAAAACATTTATTATAATTTATCATGAATTTTCAAACACCGAAATCATTATTAAATGATTTAAATATTAAATAATTCTATTATCATTAATATTTAATTAATATTAAACTCTTAATGAAACTATTGCCAAAATATTAAAGTTATTTATAATAACTCAAAAAACTTTTAAAGTATTAATGTTACCCTTAAATAATTTTAAAACATTTAAAATCATTTTAAATAATAACATTAATATTAATGTATTAATGTTTTATTTATCAAAATATTAAAAGTCATTAAGTATAACTTAATAATATTATTAATTCATTTATATCCTTATTAAATGATTTTTAAATAAATAAAACCATTTTAAAACTATTTATTTAATATATTTATTAAATAAACTTAATATCATTTATTATTAAATTAATATCATTAATACTAAATTATTAATGAAATTATCCTTTAAATATTAAAAGTTATATTTTATAACTTAAAATATCTTTAAACACTTTATTTTTATTTAAAATGATTTTTATAATATTAAAATCATTTTTAAACTAATTTATTTAATATAATTATTAAATAACTTTAATATGATTAATAATAATTAATTAATGAAATTTACCTTTAAATATTAAAAGTTATAGTTTATAACTTAAAATATTTTTAAATACCTTATTATTATTTAAAATAATTTTTAAAATAATAAAATAATTTTTAATTTATTTATTTAATTCATTTTGTAAATAACTCAATTATAATTAATATTAATTTATTAATGAATTTCATCACAAAATATTAAAAGTCATTAAAAATAACTTCAAATATTTTCTTATATCATTATATAATTTTAAATGATTTTTCAAATATTAAAATAATTTTTAAATAATTTATTTAATATAATAATTAAATAAATTAAATACTTTTTAATATTTCAAAAATATTAAATATTTATGAAATATATTAAAAATAATTAAAAACTAATTTTCAGATTTTAAAATAATTTTTAATAATTTATTTTGTATTTTTAATAATTAAAAACTATTATTTTCTATTTATTTAATTAAAATAATTAATTTTCGAAAATATTTATCACTAAAGACTTCCTATAGCGACAGAACCGTCGCTATAGGTGTTCTTGAGCATTCATAATGTAGTTTTGAGGGTGCTACTTTGACCATCAATTATGAACTGTGTAATGTGTTTCTGTGACGGTTTTTGGTCTGATTGTGTAGTAAACTTGCAACACTACAAGACCCACCAAAAAAATGCCCAACAAGTATAACACTAGCGAGATCTGGAGCCTTGAACAAGCTGTTAGAGCTGTTCTTCATTTTCTGGGTTACCCAGAAATGAAGAACAGTTCGACTGGCTAGTTTTGGGCTTCCATAACTTGTTGATCATGTAATGGTTTAGTGATATATAAGCTTCAGTATGTAACCAACATGTAGGACAACATTTATATTACATAAAATCAATTAAACAACAATATAATAGCAATATCTTGTCCGGTCAAACCATGTCAGAAGCCACACTCATGAACATTCTAGGTTACCCAGAAAGCTCATCCGTGGACTTTCTGCCTGGTTTGACCATCCCCCAATTCCAGTATGTTTGTAATAAAAACGATCTAAGAGCATTAACATGTATTATAATTACCATAAAATAACCATATCACAACAACAAACACAAATCAACAACAGTTTACAAGATCAGAGGCGTCAAAAGCCTTGTCAGACCATTTCTGGGCAAGATCTGGGTTACACAGAAAATAAAAGTCAATGCCGAGTAGGTTACTTTGACCATTCACTACTTACAATCTATTGATTGTTTTAGTGATTTAAAAGCATGCATCTGGATTATAACTAACAGATTACAAAATAGATACAACAAAATCAACAAAACAATTAACACCTGACATATATGAGACTTGGAAAGTGTTGTCAGATAGTGTTCTTGAGTTTCCGGGCTGCCCAGAAACTCTTGGTCATGCTCGGTCAACCGAGTTTGACCTTAAATAACTTTTGTTCTGGACATGATCTAAGCCTGATTTCAAGTCCAGAGCAAAGTCCATATAACATATTATAAGATCAAACATTAAAACAAGAAAACTCACAAACAAAAAAAGATTTGTGGCCACTGACATTCGTTGTCAGACCACAGTTTAAACTTTTTCCGGATTTTGAAGAACATCAAATCCGAGCTTATAGATGTTATGGATCTAACATCTATCAACCCAGATCATCATTATACACTATATTTAACATGTTAAACATAAAAATTTTAACATCTATCAACAGATCGATGGACAGATTTCTTGGCTAGGGTTTATAACTTCTTTGATCAATCTTTGATTCTGTGATTATGATTTGCTAAGGGTGATCGTGGGGCTATTCTTGGGGACTGATAAGCCTTATAATTTCGTTGGTTTTGACTGGAGAGAGTGTAGTTGAGTGTTTTTGCAAAAAAATGAGCTAACAAGTGTCTTTTTCTCTCTCTCAATCTATATATAATACATGTATGCAATGAACTTGGCTGAGCTAGAGCTGATTGCTGGCATTTTAAGTCACATGGGGTTAGTAAGATTAGGTCACCCACTTCTCCTATTGTCAAAACCTAGTTGCTAGCCTCAATAATGCATAGAAGGGTAATTTGGTCTTTTGTATTTCCAATTTAATTGCGTTCTTGTCATTTGGCAAACCCTTAGGATTTAACCCTAAGGTTTATCACAAAGCATTTGTAATATCTAGCAATTAGGGTTTGCACAAAATAAAAAAATTAAAAATCTTAGTTTCTAAAATTTGTAATTAGGGTTTCCTTAATTAAATTAGGTTAACTAACCACTTAGGTCTTGAACAAAAGGATTTAAAATATACTAATTATCATTAAGCGTTCTAATTTAGCAATTAAGGTGTCAAATTTATCAATTAGGGTTTAATTATTAATTATTAGGGTTAACAAATTTGCAATTAGTGTTAACAATTTGTAATTAGAGTTTCTAATTACATTAACATAAACATTAGGGTTTTAATCGCCAATTACAATTAACCTTGCTAATTTAGCAATTAGGGTTTACAATATGTAATTAAGTTTTATAATTACTAATTAGGGTTACCTAATATAGAAATTAGGGTTTCTTAATATTAATATTTCAAAATGTTAATTAGGGTTTTAAAATACTAATTAGTCTTTACCCAATTAACAATTAAGTCTAACATACATGATATTAATCACATTAACACAATTTCTGACTGATCATAAACTCCAGTTTAGGCTTCAAATTAGGGTTTCTCATTTCAGAAGTTAGGGTTTTATAATTAGGGGTTTTCTAGATTTTAATTAGGGTTTACCTAATTAATCATTTAATACACAACATAAATCATATAACACAGTTATATAATAGACTTAAACTCACAATTGAGTTTCAATTTAGGGTTTCCCACTGTAAAATTAGGGTTTTTCAAATATTGTACCATAATTGACCAATCATTGACAATACGTACATCTAGTACCTATTTATAGCACTGAAAAATAAAAATATAATTAATATTATATTATTATTCTCATCCATTGATCAAAATCCAAAACTAGGGTTTGGATTCCATATCCCATTTATCCGGCATATATATATATATATATATATATATATATATATATATATATATATATATATTAATTAAGTTAAAATAATTAACTTAATTAATATAAATTAAATTCATATAATAAAATAAAATAATTATTATAATTATTCTAAAATCACTTCATATATTATTTAAATAATATATGATTATATTTTCATGGAAAATAATTAATAAAAACATTTTTACTATAAAATTAATTATTATAAGAATATAATTTATAATAATCAATAATTATAATTTAAAATTATTTGTAAACATTCATGTAATAAATATATTTTTATTTCTCACATAAATACATATACACCTTATCTTGTACAAATCCTCATCTTTAAAATAATAAAAAAATTTATACACAAAATTTTTGATTTAATTATATAGAAAATATCGGGTTGTTACAGTCTCATGCTAGCAACTATGAATGATGAGCTTCAGAAGAAACATGAGTTGATGGATGCTTATGAGATGATCGAGCATCTCAAGAAATTGTTCGAAGGTCATGCTCGACAAGAAAGGTATGATACAAGCAAAGTGTTGTATCACTGCAAGATGGGTGAACGTGATCCAGTTGGTCCACATGTGCTGAAAATGATTTGGTATATTGAGTACCTAGATAGGTTGGGTTTTCCAATCACTCCAGAAGCCCAAACTGATCTTGTTTTGCAATCGTTGAATAGCAACTACTCTCAATTTGTTATGAATTATCCCATGAATGAAATTGAGAAACCACTTACTGAGTTGTTGAGCATGTTAAGAACTGCTGAGAACAAAATGAAAAAGGCAAGACCCGCTCCCATAATGATGGTGTAAAAGGGGAATGCTAAGGAAAATTGGAAAGGCAAGAAAAAGATAGGATCTAAATCTGGTGCCAAACCCAATTCCAAAACCAAACAGGCTTTAAAACCTAAAGGTGGAGTGGCTAAAGAAGGTGATTGTTACTTCTGTGGAAAACCTGGACACTGGAAGAGGAATTATCACGCTTATTTTGAAGAAGTGAAGAAAAGGAAAGGAAGTGTGACTTCTGATTTAGGTATATATGTTATAGAAGTCAACTTGTCTACTTCTACATCATGGGTATTGGATACTGGATGTGGTTCTCAAATTTGTGTTAATGTGCAAGAACTCCGAAGGAGTAGGACTTTGGCAAAAGGAGAAGTTGACCTACGAGTTGGGAATGGAGCAAAAGTTGATGCATTGGCCGTATGAACTTATCATTTCCCACTAGGCTAGTATTAGAATTAGAGGATTGTTATTATGTGACTGCTATAAGCAAAAACATTATTTCTGTTTCTTTTTTGGACAAGAAAGGTTTTTCATTTGTAATAAAGAACAACCATTGTTCGTTTTACTTAAATGATATATGATATGGTGTTGCACAATTGTTTAACGGTCTTTATATTCTTGATTTAGAAATGCATATTTATAACATAAATACAAAATGATTTAAATCAAATGATTCAAATCCGACATATCTCTGGCACTATTGTTTAGGCCATATAAATGAGAAACGCATATCCAAACTCCATAAAGATGGGTTTTTGGATTCATTTGATTTTGAATCATATGAGAAATGCGAGTCTTGTTTATTAAGCAAGATGACTAAAGCCCCTTTCACTGGACACAGTGAAAGGGCTAACAAAGTATTGGGAATTATACATAGTGATGTATGTGGACCCATGAGTTCGTTAGCAAGAGGTAGGTTTTATTACTTCATTACATTTACTGACGACTTCAGTAGATATAGATATGTGTATCTTATGAGACACAAATCTGAATCCTTTGAAAAGTTCAAGGAATTCAATAATGAAGTTCAAAACCAATTTGGCAAAAGCATAAAAGCACTTCGATCCGATCGAGGAGGTGAATACTTAAGCCAAGACTTTGATGACCTTCTAAAGGAGTGTGGTATTATATCACAACTCACTCCACTTGGAACACCACAATGGAATGGTGTATCTGAGATGAGGAATCGTGTGACGCCCCCAAAATAGGTTTACATCACCCATTCTGAGTCGCCAGATACAAGGTACTGAATTCAAATACAACTTAATAATTCAACTATCGTATACAATACGATAAAACATAAACTATGAGTTTGAATACAAATATTGTCTACTGGAGAGTATACAAACTCAAAAGGAGTCCTCATTACAATTATTATCACACTATTTCACAGAATAGTGAGGACTACTAATGCACCATCTAGGACCATCACTCTGTTCCCCGACTAGTCCCAGCTACGTTCTCATTTCCTAAAGAGAACAGTGAAAGAAATGGTGAGCTCAACTTGCCCAGTAAAAAATATTATGACTAAGATAATGCAGAATAATTTATCGTTAGCCTTCAACAATGTTAAACTGATAAAATATAATAAATATCAAGTTTAACTACAGCGGATCAAGCAATCCATTAGAAGAGTCAAGTAAAGAATAAAATCTACTATCTTCTATGATTTAAAAGGTTTTTCATCACTTTTATCGCTGGGACTTAGCTTAATAAATAATCCACATCATCGAATCACCCCTGCACTACGGCCAAGGATATTCTTTAGTATCACAACCACAAATTATCCAATGCACTACGGGCCAAGGACATTCATGTATTTATTGATGGTCATGATCATGCCAACAAGTGTACATCAATGCACTACGGGCCAATGAGGACTTTTACCACATCATTTGTAACGTTACGGTCATGATTACACCGAATAATCCCTGGTTATAATCATACCAAGTCCATCTATGCACTACAGGCCGCAGATGACTTTCAACAAAATATAAACATGAGGATGATGACAATGATATAAGAATTCAATAAAACAAGTTCAAGAATTAATTTATCCAAGAACTAATAACGTCCAAATTGTCAACATGATACTTCTTTGTAGAGTAAAATTCAAGAATGCTCAGAAGAATATTTCCATGAAAAGATATTGGATGAAGCACAAATATCAAGGATATTCCACTAATTTCATGGAGTATAGAAGTCAAAGTTTTAACCAACTAAGTATAATAAAGAATGGAATAACAAAAGAAATCACCATGCATGCGATAGACCGCAGAGGTAGGTTATTCTAACAGAATAATAAATAATGAGAATCCGAGTCCAGTAGAAACGCATGCATGGATATATTCCAACAAAATAATAAAGAATGGAACTGTGTCCAAAGGAAACGCATGCATAAGAATATTCCAATGTAATAATAAAGATCGGAACCAGTGTCCCGGCGTAAAACATACGAGCGAGGATATTCCAACCGAATAATAAAGAATGAAATAATAGAAGAATTTCACCAAGTATAGGGTAGTCCGCGTATACAGGTTATTCCAACAAAATATTAAATAATGGAATAACAGAAGTTCTCTTCATGAATACAAAAGAAATAATACCCCTTACGGGTACAACAAATAATATTCCCTACCTTAGAAGAAACTAGATATTGGAAAAGTGAAGTAACAAAATACTTTTCTTCTTTCTCTCTATAGTTTCTCTCTCTAGAGTTTCAGTGAATTCGTAAGAAATAATGAAGGAATGAGCTTCTATTTATAGAAGAATGGACTGCATAGTAACTAACTTATGAACGGTCCAGACTGATTTACTTTAAATGGACGATCCAGATTGGTTTACTATTAAAACTTAAAGCAACGGTCCATACTGATTTACTATTAAAACTTTAAACCAGCGATCCATATTGATTTAATATTATCACTATCCACTAGCGGTCCATATTGATTTACTATTATATCTTCAACCAACGGTCTGAAAAATTAGCCCTCCTCATGAATAATATTGTACCCAAAAATAATTTGGACCAAAAAAAATATATTTTACGGGTGAATAGTACTCTGTGAATAGTAACTCATGAATAGTAACTCATGAATAGTAACTTGTGAATAGTAACTCGTGAATAGCACTCCGACATGAAAAGTGTCCCGAATACCCGATTGAACAATATATCCTCCAGACATCAATTATTATTGACACAAATGTTGATTCCCACTAACACAAATAATTCCAACACTATAAAATTCATTTTTAATCAACACGAACTTATTCATCATTAATATTATAATTCACAATATTTAACAACCAATCGTTCCTGTGAAAGAGGGGCTTTCAGATAAGGATTTCTCCTTATTGGCGCGCAAATAGGTGACCAAACCTCTCCTTGACAGAACTTCTAGACATTGTCAATATTGCAAATAATAATATGAATAATTTTGCCGACTCAATCATTGATTTAATAATATATCATATGATGATACTGTAACAATAATTGAATCAATAATATGAGAGATATGATGCAGCAATTACTGTAGCAATAATTGAGTATAATTGAGTGACTTCTCACATAAGCATCAATAATCAATACTGTGTGCTACTGTGTAACTACGCGTATTCTTGTACTTTTAACACCGGGTGTTTCAACAGTTAACGATAAAACATCTGTCGTTATTTTCATAAAGTATTTTTGTCATTTTCTAACTACGACAATACTTCCGTTGTGGGGTCCACCAATAATTGTGTCGTCGTACGAATATTCCCTGTTAAAATGAATATTCCCCGACCAATCGAATATTATATAACCATTTGCTTACTTTGCAAAATTTGTAAATATTACCCACAACTATAACATTATATCAAATCAACACCACAATATTTAAAAATATAATTCGAGAAAATTATTCTTTATTCATAAAAGTTGAGGTCTTACAACCTCCCCTTCTTATGAAATTTCATCCTCAAAATTAGGGTACATACCTGGTATGTCGAAGAGATGAGGATACCTTGACTTCATCTAAGATTCTAACTCCCAAGTCATTTCCTCCACATCGTGGTTTCTCCAAAAAACTTTGACTTGAGGTATAACCTTGGAGCGTAGAACATGATCCTTCTTATCCAAGATTTTAATAGGTAACTCTTCATACGTTAAATCTTCATCTATCTCATCTGGTTCTAACTCAATAATGTGGTTCGGGTCTTTCACATATTTACGTAACATAATATGTAAAAACATTATGAACACGAGACATAATTGGCGGTAAGGCAAGTCTATAGGCCACAGTTCCCACTCACTCGAGAATTAAAAATGGGCCAATGAATCGAGGATTGAGCTTTCCTCTCCTTTCAAATCTCGTAACTCCTTTCCATGGAGCAACACGTAACAACACATGATCTCCAATATCGAATTCTACGTCCTTCCGATGAAGATCAACATAACTCTTTTTTCGATCTTGTGAAGTTTTTATACGTTGTCGGATCGTTTGGATCTTTTCTGTAGTCATACGTACCAACTCCGGTTCCAACAACGTTGCTTCACCCACCTCATCCCAGCATACTGGAGAATGACACTTTCTCCCATACAACGCTTCAAATGGAGCCATGCTAATACTTACTTGATAACTGTTGTTGTAGGAAAACTCCACCAACAGTAAGAACTTGTCCCAACTTCCTTTGAAGTCAAGGACATAGAGTCTTGATAGATCTTCAAGAGTTTGAATAGTCCTCTCTGACTGCCCGTCCGTCTGAGGATGATATGCCGAGCTAAATCGTAAATCCATGCCCATAGCTTTCTACAAACTAACCCAAAATTGTGAAGTGAATCTTAGGTCTCGATCAAAAACTATGGATACTGGCATATCATGCAGTCTTATAATCTTATTTATGTATATACGAGCAAGACATTCAAGTGTATAAGTTTCTCGTATAGGTAAGAAGTGAGCAGACTTGGTCAATCTATCAACAATGACCCAAATTACATCTATGCCTTGAGAAACCTTTGGAAGACCAGTAACAAAATCCATGGTAATGTGCTCCCACTTCCATTCTGGAATTTCAAGTGGTTGCAATGGACCTTTTGGTACTTGATGCTCCGCCTTGACTCGTTGACAAGTTAAACACCTTGAGATAAACTCCGCTATCTCTCTCTTCATATTGCTCCACCAAAATGTATGTCGAAGATCATGATACATTTTGGTACTCCCAGGATGGATTGCAAACGGTGTGTTGTGTGCCTCCATCATGATTTTATACTTTAAATCATGGTCGTTAGGAACACAAAGTCTGGAGTTGACTCAAAGTATTCCTTCTTCATCGATTTTTGCTTCCGGCATATCACCTTCTTGCACTTTATTCCTCATATGCATCAGCTCCAGGTCTGTAGCTTGAGCAGCTTTAACTTTATCAATTAAAGTCGGTTCTACTCGTATATTCGCCATCATCACATGGGTCCCTAGAGTCTTTAACTCTATCTCCATCCTTTTCAAGTCACACAAAATGGGCCTTTGCATTGACAATATCACACTCGTACTTGCATATGATCTTCTACTCAATGCGTCAGCTACCACGTTCGCTTTTCCAGGATGGTATTAGATGGTATGATCATAATCTTTCAACAGTTCAAGCCAACGTCATTGTCGCATGTTGAGTTCCTTTTGAGTGAAGAAATATTTGAGGCTTTTATGATCCGTAAAGATCTCAACTTTCTCCCCATACAAGTAATGCCTCCAAATTTTAAGTGCAAAGACAACAGTTGCCAATTCTAGACCATGAGTAGGATAATTCCTCTCATATTCTTTGAGTTTTCGCGAGGCATAGGCTATGACTTTTCCATGTTGCATGAGAACACATCCCAACCCTTTGCCCGAAGCATCACTATAGATGACAAATCCCCTCAGGCAGGATGGTATTGTCGAACAGTCTTTGAAATGAGTCTCCTCTTGAGTTCTTGAAAACTCTTCTCACATTCTTCGCTCCAACCGAACTTTGAATCTTTCCGAGTCAGCTGAGTTAATGGAGTAGCGATTTGAGAAAATCCTTCCACGAATATCCGATAATAACCAGCTAAACTGAGAAAGCTACGTACTTCGGTCACTGATTTAGGTTGCTCCCAGCTTTGAATAGCTTCAATCTTTGCTGGGTCAACAGATATTCCATGACTTGATACCACGTGCCGAAGGAATGCTACTTCCTCAAGCCAGAACTCGCATTTCTTCAACTTGGCATAAAGCTTATATTCACGAAGCTTTTAGAGTGTCAGCCTCAAGGGTTGCTCATGATCTTCACGACTTTTGGAATAAATAAGGATGTCATCAATAAAGACGACCACAAAGTGATCCAAATATTCCTTGAATACTCGGTTCATTATATCCATGAAGGCGGCGAGGAGAGCATTAGTCAATCCAAAGGACATGACTAGGAATTCATAATGCCCGTCTGGAGTTACGAAAGCCGTCTTTGGAATGTCATCGGTTCTAATCTTCAATTGGTGATATCCTAACGAAGATCAATCTTTGAAAAGAATTTGGTTCCTTGCAACTGGTCAAATAGGTCATCAATACGTGGCAATGGATACCTATTTTTGATGGTGACATGATTTAACTCCCGATAATCAATACAAAGTCGCATACTCCCATCTTTCTTCTTCACGAATAGAGCAGGGAGCACCCCAAGGAGAAGTACTAGGACGAATAAAGCCAATGTCTAACAATTCACCGTAGTTGGGTCTTTAACTCACGAAGTTTAATAGAGCCATTCGATATGGGGCTTTGGAAATGGGTTTTGTCTGGGGTTCAAGGTCGATACAAAATTCAATTTCACGCTCTGGGGTAGGCCGTAGTTCTTCTTGGGGAATACGTCGGAAATTTATTAACAATAGAAATATCATTCAAAACCGGCGTATTTTTGTTTAAATCGTGACATGAGCTAAGAAAGCTTGACATCCATTTTTCAATAAACGAATAGCTTTATGGCTTGAGATGACCGTGATTGATTTTAATGGTTTGGTCACTTGAATTAGCATAATAGGTTGATTAGGAATATGAAAGCTAACAACCTTACGAAAATAATCAATTTTGCATGATGAGTAGTTAACCAATCAATCCTAGAATCACGTCAAATGCAAGTATTTTTAATGAAATAAGATCGACGGTAATGTGAGGGTACCGATTTGAACCAAACAAGACTTATAAACATGGGATGTAATGAAGGTTTCTCCCAACGGAGTTTCCACGAGATAAGTCAAAGTCTAATTTCTCCAGAGTCAAATTTAATCGATTTGAAAGCGCAAGTAGGAGAAATAAAAGAATGGGTAGAACCGGTATCAAATAAAGTATAGACTTCGTTAGAGTTTATGATAAGCTTACCCGTGATGACCTCATTCGGGTTCCTTGCTTTCTGGGAGGTCACAACAAACGCTCTCCCTTGCACTACCGGCTTTGACCTTTCTGGGATGGCCTTTGGTGCCTCCATCCTAGCTGAATTTGTCTTTGGTGAATGACAAAATCGGGCTAAGTGACCTTCTCTTCCACAATTATAACATGCTTTGGACGGCATCGCGCAATTTGGACTGATGTGTCCCTCCCCTCCGCATTTGAAGCATATGATAGGTGGTCTTTCTCCTTCCTTAACAACGGGTGTTGGTGCTGACGTCTTTCCATCATTGTTGAATCTCCTCTTCTTGAAATGTCCATTCTTATTGTTTTGGCCTCGATTACCACCGTGGTTACCATTTACGGCTGTTGATTCCCTCCACGCTTGTTGTCACCGCTCGATGACTACTCTCCGGTACTATAATTTTGCTTACCGCTTTCTTTTAGTTACGTTGACTCGTTATCGCGCTCCACTAATCGAGCCCTATTTACAACATCCTGAATACAAACACGGTTTATGAGAAATAAGATGTTGACGTATCTCCAGCTTTAAACCTCTTAAAAACATTCGCGCCATTCTCTCTTTATTATCCACCAAGTGGGACGCAAACCGTGATAACTCCGCAAATTTTGCCTCGTATTGCGACAAGGTCATATTGTTTTATTCCAACTTGATAAACTCCACCTCCTTCATGTGGCGAATACTTTCGGGAAAGTATTTGTCGTTGAAACAGACTCTGGAACTTCTCCCAAGATATCTTGATGCAAAGAGGTTGAGTATGTTTCTGGATTCCCACCAATGAATCGCCTCTCAAGTGCAACATAAAGGCGGCAAAGGGAACCTTTTGCTCCTCGGAGCATCCCAAGACATCAAATATCTTGGTGATCTACTTTATCCATGCTTCTGCCATAAGTGGTTTTGGCTCTCCCTTAAACTATGGTGGTCCCAGCTCCTTGAACTGTTTAGCGGTGACCGCCCAAGAGTTTCCCGTGTTTCCACCTACGTTTTGGACAGGAGCCGCTCTCGCCTGCTGTTGCATGAATTGCATGAAGCCTCTGAACATTTGATCATTCATCATTTGGTCAGTTGTTGTTTTTACATGAGGATTGTCGCCTTCACGATGCACATTATCCCGATTATTGATATGTGGTGAATCAACGATCACTTTGTGCTCCATTGCTATTCTCAACATTCTCGGATGTCATTTTCAGATCATCGCCACACAAAAAAAGTTAATCGACATATAACATATTATCCCTATATTCGACGTGACCAATAAAATAGCACATAAACTTAGGTAGGTCATACTAGCGAAGGAATTCCCCATCTCTCCCTCCTAGTACTATTCTCACATCTTAGCCAGGATCATATCCTAAGCTTTGATACTAAAATGTGACGCCCCCAAAATTAGGTATACATCACCCATCTTGGGTCGCCAGGATACATGGTACAAAATTCAAATACAACTTACTAATACAACTCACGTATACAATACGACAAGACATAAACTGTGAGTTTAAATACAAATATTGTCTACTAGAGATTATACAAACTCAAAAGAAGTCCTCATTGTAATTATTATCACACTATTTCACAGAATAGTGAGGACTACTAATGCTATCCTCTGGACCATTACTCCGTTCCCCGACTCGTCCCATTTTATATTCTCATTTCACGAGAGAAAAGCGAAAGAAAGGGTGAGCTCAACTAACACGATAAGAAATATTATGACTAAGATAATGCAGAATAAATATCATTAGCCTTCAACAAGGGTTAAACTGATAAAATATAATAAACATCAAGTTTAACTGCAGCGGAACCAACAATCCATTAAAAGAGTCAAGTAGAAAATAAAATCTACTATCTTTTATGATTTAAAAGATTTTTCATCATTTGTTATAGTTTGAGACTCGACAAATAAATATTCCACATCATCAATCAATCACCCTTTTACGGCTAAGGATATTCTTTAGTATCACGACCACAATTATCCATGCACTACGGGCCAAGAATATTTGTGTATTCATTAATGGTCATGATCATGCCAACAAATGTCCATCAATGCACTACGGACCAATGAGGATTTTTACCACATCATTTGTAACATTACTACCATGATGATTACAATCAATAATCCTCGGTCATAATCATACCAAGTCCATCTATGCACTATAGGCCACATATGACTTTCAAAAAATATAAATATGAGGATGATGACAATGATATAAGAATTCAATAAAACAAGTTCAAGAATTAATTTATCCAGGAACCAATAACATCCAAACTGTCAACATGATACTGCTTTGTAGAGTAAAACTCAAGAATACTTAGAAGAATATTTTCATGAAAGGATATTGGATGAAGCGCAAATATCAAGGATATTCCACTAATTTCATGGAGTATAGAAGTCAAAGTTTTAACCAATTGAGTATAATAAAGAATGGAATAACAAAATAAATCACCATGCATGCGATAGACCGCACAGGCAGGTTATTCCAACAGAATAATAAATAACGGAACCATGTCCGGCGTAAAACACATGACGCAGGATGTTCCAAATGTAATAATAATAAAGATTTTAACCAGTCCGGTGTAAAACCACAACAAAGATGTTCCAATAGAATAATAATAAAGATGGAACCAGTCCTGTAAAACACATGCATGTGATTTTCCAATGTAATAATAATAAAGGCGAAACCAGTCCGTGTAAAACACACATGACAGGATGTTCCAAATGTAATAATAGAAGAATGTTACCAAGTATAGGGTAAACCGCATATACAAAAGTTATTCCAACGCGAATAATAGGCAATGGAATAACAACAGCCTCTTCGTGAATAAGAAAGAATAACACCCCTTTTTTAGTAGGAGATTGAATATTGCAAGAGTGTAAAGAATGTAATACTCTTCTTCTTTCTATTATTCTCTCTATACTTTTCTCTCTCTAAGCTTGAATGAATTAAGTGAAAATAATGAAGCACTAGGCCTCTATTTATAGAAGATTTCTAGCTTAGCACTTGCCATGTGAAAAGGCAAGTGGCTTGACGACTGGTGATGTGAAAAGAAAAGTGGTTTGACGCCTGTAATGTGAAACGACAATTGGTTCGACGCCTGTAATGTGAAACGACAAGTGGTTCGACGCTTGTAATATGAAACGACAAGTGGTTTGATGTCTGGTAAAGGTAATTACTATTGACGATGGTAATTACTATTCACGAAGGTAATTACTATTGTGAAGGTAATTACTATTGACGAAGAGACTCTTAGATGATGACATATGCCCCCCATAAAATAACCAAACTTACCACAAAACGTCTCATAACAGGACTCTTTATATACATCAAGGATTGAATAAATATTACCATAAATCATTTTATTTTAATCAACACATATTTAATCTTTCAACAATTATTAATCATTTATAACTTGTCGTCTCAATTATTGATTTAATAATATAACATATTATCTGATGATATCATGACAATAATTGAATCAATAATATAAGAGATATGATCGCAAAGAATTCATCGTAGCAATAATTGAGCATAAATTTGAGTTACTTCTCATGTAAGCATCAATAATCAATATCGTGTGCTACTATGCAACCCACGCCAGACATTTACTTTTACTACTAGGGTAGTTTAATGGTTTTAACAGTAACACCTCCACCGTTATTTTATAGAAAGATAATTTTGTCATTTTCTAACTACGATAATACTTCCGTTGTGGGGTCCACTTAATGATTGAGCCGTCATTGCATTTAATATTCTCCGACAAAAAGAATATTCCCCGACCAAACGAATATTTTATAACAACTTGTTTACTTTGCAAAATTTATAAATATTACCCACAACTATTATATAAATTTTACTCCATAATATTCAAAAATAATATTTATAGAAAATTCATTTTTATTTATAAAAGTTGGGGTCTTACAGTTTGTGATGATATATTCTATATTGTGATGGAATGTATGATTTGTGCTTAGGATAGACATAGACCAAAGCACCATTCATAGTCAATTGAGAATTTGGTCTTAAACCCTAATTATTTGTAAATCACATAGACATATAGTCGTTTAGGTAATGTGGGTGTTCATGTGTATTCTATCAACTGTGGATTACATGTGATTTGTGTATGGTACATTGAGAGGTTGATATACTTTACTTTCGTGTTCTTGACTAAGAATCCGGTACAATTAGTGTGATGCCCCCAAAATAGGTCCACACGACCCATTCTGAGTCGCCAAATACATGGTACAAAATTTAAATACAACTTCATTTATACTAATTGTTGGTAATGTCATTATAGAATACGACCACGATTAACTATGAGTTTTAATACAAATGTATGTAACTCTCATGGTGCCTCGACCACAACCTTACAATGGTACTTTACATAGAAGTACAGTCAAAAACTGTTTTAGAAACTAAAATCTTTGGGAAGTGCTCAAGGAAACCTTTGTACATGGGAGGCCATGCGTCCAGGTTATGATAGATATCATATATCCACAGAATTATCCTTGGTTGACCCAAAAGTCCCCAAAGAAAAACAAGAAGATTACTATCGTCTTCTTTCCAATGATGAGTCTTCTCTTGACATATAATTATCTCTATTGTCTCCAAGTGAAAATTATATTTCAAATATACTCCAAGATCATATAGATAGTGCTCGTAGATATACTCAGCAAGTGGATGTGCACAACCATGTCTTATGATAACACGAGGTTGTATGTCATTAGACATCTTGTATGATAGTGGCAAAAACACCCTTCCACTGTTGGGTTTGCCTCACCCTATTTGATTCACCAAATATAACTACTAAATGAGTATAGAATACAACACACTTTTCTATACTGTTTAGGGAGAACCTCCACAGCTAGAGACCACCGTTCTATTCTCCTATTACCACTGCTCGACCCAGCTACACTTTTATTACCTAAAAGGAACTGTGAAGCAAAAGGGTGAGCACAACTAGCTCAATAAAGAATATCATGACTAAAGATAATTAAATTATCAATAGCTTTCATCAATAATAAATTAGAGATTTAGAACATATGGTAGATGATAAAACTTTTCAACCATAGTTGTAGTGGAACGAGAAATCCATTAGAAGAGTCAAATAGACCATAAGGTCTATTATCTTCTCTATGTTAAAAGTCCACCAATAATGTTTTATCCCTGTAACATCAATCAATAATTCCCGTCCACGATCATGTGAATAACTCATAATCACAATTGTGATTCTAAATTCCTCTTCGCACCCAGGATGAAGATAATTTTCATCACCTGTCTTTACCTAAACCATCACATATTATAATTAAATCATAATTCATATTTATAATCAAGTAAATCAACAGTCCAACTTTGCAGTACATGCCAAAGATATACAACTGTAATACCAATAACCAACAGTTCATCTTTGCACCACAGGTGAAAGATATACAACTGTAAAACCAATAATCAACAGTCCATCTTTGCACTACAGGCCAAATATATACAACTGTAAAACCAATAATGCTGAGACTCAGCTTCATAGTATCACGACCACGAATTATCTATGCACTACGGGCCAAGGATATTCGTGTTTTCAATTAAGGTCATGATTATGCCGAATAATCCCTGGTCATAATCATACCAAGTACATCTATGCACTACGGGCCAAAGATGACTTTTACCACATCATTTGTAACATTACGGTTATGATTATACCGAATAATCCCTGGTCATAATCATACCAAGTCCATTTATGCACGTAAGCCACAGATGACTTTCAACACAATATAAGCATTAGGATCATGACAATGATATAAAGAATCAATCAAATGATATAAAGGATAAATATTAAACATTTATAATATAATTTATCCAGGGTTCAAGAATATCTCAATGTTATCAATCACTTAATAATCTCATAATCTAATATCATTAATATTATAACAATATTTTAATCATTTCTTAAACTTATAAATAATTTATTTTAATTGTTTACACTTTACCAAATAATGCATTTAATCATCCTAAAATGCCAAACTCATAAGATTTCATCATCAATAACCAAAACCCTTAACAAAGAGCTGCATATACCTTATATAGGATTTCCAAGCCATAAAATCCTATTTTCCAATTTTGTTACTTTACATACCATATTTAATTCATTTACTCATAACTAGTCCATTTTCATGAAAAATACCAAATCAGTTTCAAAAATATTTCTTTTCTGGAATTTAGCAGAATATAGTCTCATATTAAATATATTTTTCTCGAAATTTTTAAAATTCATTTACTATTTTTCACATGGCCAAAACAGCCGAATATTTAGACATTTTTTATAAACTGTTCTTTTGCCTAAAAATCCAAAATTTACACGGTATACTCCTATTATATACATGTACTCCCGATAAATATTTTACCAATTTTGGAGTTAACCACAAGGAGTTATAAGGGTTTACTTTTAAAGTAGTCTTTTCCCATAAAATCCATAACTTTTAATATATACATCCAAAAATAGCCATTTTTGGACACAATCTAGAAAACTCATCAAATTATCATTTCAAATTTTTCCAGAATTTTTTAGGGTCAGAAAAATTACGAAACTGCCCCTGGCAGAAACCCCTTTTTAATGAAAAATACTATTTGTATGAATATGAAGGATCATTTACCATGCATGCGGTAATCCACATATACAAGTTATTTCAACAGAATAATAAAGAAGGGAACCAGGTCATGTGTAAGCGCACAGACAAAATATTCCAATAGAATAATAAATAATGGAATAACAGAAGAATTCACCAGGCATGCGATAAAACCGCATGCATGACGAGTTATTCCAATAGAAAATAATGGAACTGTGTCATGCGTAAACGCACGACGGGATATTCGAATGTAATAAAAGAATGGAATAATAGAAGAATTTCACCATGTATGCAGTACTTCGCATAGATAGGTTATTCCAACATAATAACAAATGATGGAATAACAAAAGAATTTCACCATGTATACAGTAGTCCGCATATACAGGTTATTCCAACAGAATCATAAAGAATGGAATAACAGAAGTCTTCTTCACGAATAAGAAAGAAAGAATACCCCTTACTGTAAGAACCCAAATTTTTTGAAATTATTAAAATAAGAATTTAGTAAATAAAATTCTTAAGGGATGAGAAGGGTTCGAATAAGAATATATATGTGTTGTGAGGTATCTGGAATGGTGTTGCATGTGGTAATATAAACTATGCAATAAGTGATTTATGTGTTTAATAAATATATCATTATTATATATTTATTATGAATTGTAAAGATAAATTAGTAAGAAGATGGATAAAATTATCTATTGATATTAAATAATTTATGTTAAATTATTTTATAATAGTAAGTTGGTGACATTAAATATACGTGATAATCACCAATTTCTTGAGTATTGAGTACGAGTAAGTATCAAGTTTAAGGCGGTTACAACCTTACTCTTTAATGGTGGATGTATAGGAGCTTTGGGCTAAACGATTCCTTCAGAGAGCGGAGGTATATACAAATTAATAATGATCTAACACATTTGTGAAAAACAAAGGTGTAGGCGAGAACGAAAACAAATTTGTTGATTGTTTGTGAAAAACCACTCAGTGTACTATATTGAATACTATTAAAGACTCGATGAGTGCTAGGTTTAGACTTGTATATATGTACGTTGTTGACGAGAGAAGAAAATCGATATACCTTTAAAGTGGTTAGAGAATTATTGAGTAATTTGATACACGGCGAGAAGGGAAGATTAAAGGAATGTATATGTGTTATATATATACCTTGAATTATGTGATTTGGTGGAAGAGAAATAATTATAGTATAGTTCTACTAAAGGATATTAAAATAAATTCTAGCATTTGATTATTTTAATAAAAGGGGGAATATTATTTTGATATTACCTTATATAGCTTTGTACGAGGAAATGCGTGTGATTAAGTAATGTGGTAAATATATTAAAACATATTTGCTATATAAGTTGATGGAAACAATTTATCATAATAGGAAATAAACTTATTTTCTATATATAGTAATGTACGTGTGTCGCAAGTATGTAAATATTTTAATAATACAAAGGTATTATATTAAGAATAATATCTTGCAAAAATGAGTAAATCGTGTTATTATGATTAGTTTTTATATTTAGAGAAAACATGATAAAAACATCTTATGTTATGAAGAAGTACATAATTTTGATTATAGCAATGTGTTGGGAAATGAATAAGTAATGAGCTTAATGTAAGCTTGTGTGATATGCTTAGTGTAGCAAAGTGATGGAATAAGCATTCATTAAATAATCTAATGAATGAATAATTGAAGGAATGAATTTGTATGTGCAATGATTTTATATTATATAGTAGCTACATCTATATGGTATGAATTGAAGTGTGACACTTCAATAGTAACTATATAATATATGAAGTATTTGAATACATATGTATAAAGGCTTGTATGTTAGCATTATGTACAAGTGAGATAATAAAATGTAACATGGTGCAATAGATCACTTCCATGACCATGTTATAAGATGTAATATTGAGAATAATATTATTTTGTGAGATTATATTATTATAAGCTTGTGGACTATTAATTACTAAGTTCATATAATTATGTCTTGTGTGGCATAACTAGTGAAGTTAAATTAAAGGGATATTTAATGGGAAGTATTAAGAGAAAATAAAGGAGGAGTTAATAAATAATTGATATTAATTATCATTATGATAATTAGGTATATTTGAGATGATAAATTTTATGGAAAACAATATTGGTGCCCAACTAGGTTATATTATAGTCTAACGTAAATATTATTTGGAATAATCAAATGTACATGGATTATATAATTATATGTGAGTGGGTGTATATGTATGAACATTTGGGGAAAAATATCAAATAAACCTAAGTATGCTAATAGTAATATGAAATGCTGAGTTTTAAGAGTAGTGTCCCAAATTGAGAGTCATTCTTCATTCACGTGAAATGCAAAAAGGCTAGAAGCTAGCTTGCTTCTTCTTCTCCAAATTCCATAACTTCCAAATGATGAAGAGGGGAGTGGGTTGATTTGATTTTCCACCAAACTCCTTCAATCCAATGGCTTCTTCTTCCTCCTCTTTGTTTAGATTGTTGGGCAAAATCATTGTATGGATAATGAGTTCTCTATAAATGGGGACTCACCCTTCTCATTTCCATTGCTGAGTTATTTTGGTAAGCTTCCTATTAAGAGTGAGTTGCCATTAGTGAGAGTAATCTGAGATTGGAAGGTTGAAGAGCAATAGTTAGCCAATCAAGCATTAAGAAGGTAACATCCTTCTATGTGTTCTTAAATTCAAGTTTTACAAAGTTCTTAGAAAAAGTAGCTTTTGAGTCATAAAATTGATGGCTAAGGGTTGTTATCCATGAATTGATGCTAGACATCGTTAATATGGTTGAATACGAAATCAACGAAAGTTAAACAAACCAATTTGGTTTAGAAACGAATTCATAGTGAATGATTTCACTAAATTGTCCAAAACATGAATATTTACATGAACATGAGTTATAGATTAATTTTTGGGTTAGTTAATGTTTATGTTAGTTGATGGGTATTATAGTATGTTGTAGTTCTATGAATTACGAATCCATAGAATCGAAAATGGACTAATTTGGACATGTATAACTCAAACTATGAAGGTAGAAAGGATTTTTGGCTTGTTATTTTGAAGCAAGACATGAATCTGTGCAATTACAGTAGCTATGCCCGCCCCGACGGGCTATTTATAGGGCAAGACCCCCGCCTCGATGGGTTGGTCTGACTTGCAAATGCTAAGAAAAATCTGACCGAACATGCTTTACTAAAACGGCCATAATGTTTTCATACGAACTCCGATTAAGGAAATTCAAGATGATCCGGAACGAGGACGAATAGACCTACAACTTCTGGGATTTAAGTGTTTCAATTTGAGGTCATTAGGAAGGGTCAAAACAGTCATTTGTGTGACTATTACGTAATCGAAGGCCATCGGAGGGCGTCGAGCGAGCACATACGCAAATATTGTGCTCCCGACGATGAAATATGTTATTCTAAGTGATGTAACATAAAAATGCATGATAATAGACATGGCATATAAGATTACCTTACTCATTATAGAATGCTTTAGCATGTCTTAGTATGTGTTTTGAAAAGAAACTTAGAGTTTTGAAAAACGAATATTGACGAACCTTGAGTCTTTGAATTTATGATATTTTAACACATACATCTTGTTGAGTTATGAGTATACTTAAGAATGAGAAATGATTTAAAGTTACTTTACTTATTATCAACTTACAATAGCTTAATTGAAAAGGATTTCTAAAGAAAACTTGAAACTTTAAGAACGAACTTAAAGTAATTTGTGTAGTTAAAGTTCTAAGCATGATAACATATATTCATGGATTAGTTAGCTATGAAATCAGATTAAAAGGTTCACCTAGTTGTTTGACCTTGGCCTAGAATAACTTTTAAAAGTGAACTTGAACGCCTTATGCCTCTACACATGACGAATATTTTCATCTTTTAGCTAAGCATGAATTGGACGTTTTAAGTGTGATTTAAAATACGTTTTCAAATAAACTATGTTATGTATATGTGAAGCATGCTATTAGAGACTTATTAGTACCAATATATGGTTTAAAATCTTATATTATCGAATCTTGTTAAAGAAAGTTGTTAAGCTTTATTGATTGAAATAAATCATTATGAAACTAAGTAGTTTGAATATAAACGACGTAGATCACGTATCTATAAACTTTAAATATGTGTCGAACACATAGAGAGTCAAGTGAGTGATAAATGTATGTGAAGTTGATGTCAAGTACGGATGGTTAAGAAATACCTATACATACATAGCAATTCTAAAAGTACGATGAGAAAGTGAAATGAAGGTTTTACAAACCTAGTTAAGTGACGATATAATATTTATTGTTATATTAAGAACGTATTAAATGTATGACTAATGGATTTGAATCCATGATTATATAATTGTTTAGGGATACACGAAGTGCAATTAGCGATACGTAGTTAGGTTGTAGTTCATAAACTACGAATCAGGCAAGTCTTTCAGTTCCTATTTGATATATGAATTCGATAATTGTTAGCTGAGCTATATTTTTCTATGATAATGTTGATGTATATATATATATATATATATATATATATATATATATATATATATATATATATATATATATATATATATGAAGGCATATGAGATATGTATAAAAGTTGAAAGTTGATCTTTGATGATATGCTTGTGAAGTAAATTTATATGCATGTTATGTGTGAAGTAACATGCGTAGTTAATATTAATTGATTATGAATGCATGAACTGAATATGCTATTATATGCTATGTGCTGCATGAAAACTGTTAGAATTGCTGGGCTATCGAGTTCACCCTTGTAAATAACCATTTTTGCAGGTTAAGGACACACGGTAAAGGTTACGTGCTTCTTGGTTGACAAAGTAGATAGTTTCGCAACGAAGGATACTATTTAGATTATTACTTGAACCATCTTTAGGTTCTAGGAGTGTACTTGATATATACTTACGATGTTTAATTCTTGTTGTATTGTAAGGATGTATTAGTTAATACATAGAGGATATTAAATCAAGATGTAAAATCTTATACAGTAATTCTAATAGACTGAACCGTATTATATATTTGATTCAAGGATATGTAATCGATTCAAGTTAAGAAATCAATAAAAGATTTATTTTCAAAGGAGATTGAAAAAGTTTAAATTATTTCGCATATTTATATGATATCAAATGTAATGTAAAACAGGAATAGTAAATGACCAAGTTGTGAAACTTATAAAAGTTTTGGGTCATTATACAGATCTTGGAAATGGAGAGAATTTATATTCTAAATTGTAATAAGTAAAGTTTTATTCATTAAGTTATGAATGAAAAATATAAATAGTTTGACGATAGTAGTATCGTGGCGGACCAGATCCGAGGTATGAAGGAACCTGGATTTGGGGGCGTCACAGGTTGGTATCAAAGCTGTAGGTTATAAACTTAGGTAAGTATACCTTAGGCTATAACCTGAGAGAGAGAAAGATAAAGATTAAAATATATAAGTGAAGATTCAAAGAAGAATCTTGAAGTATCTAAGAGAATATGAATTCAGGGGTTCCTAACTCCGGTAATAAAAATGTTAAGATGGTGTCTATAATATGACAATGATAATGAGGAGTAACTCGAGTGGAGTTTAGTTGATAATGGGAAAGAACTCTAAGGTAAATTGATGATCACGACGTGATCAGATTAAGCTATGAAGTGATAAATAGTCTATAAAGACTAAATGTGTATAGCTTGATGCTATAAGTGAATGTACTGTGAAATGGTACAATGTGAACTCATGAGGAGTTGTATGTGATGGGATACGAAGAATTCGTATCGAGCAAAGAGCAAGTTAAGAGTGAGATAGAGTTAAGTTAGATTTCAGTTGAGGACTCATATGCGAGCTGAGTTGTACAAACCTTTGTGTGGGTGGAGGCTTTGTGCTCACGCTCGGTTCTTCACAATGATAATCAATGGAATGTCGGTGTCGCTCTATCGATATGCTTATGGTGAGAAGGTGATTCTTTTCTCATATCATATTTGATAGATAGAGACTATTAAGATTAAGATATAGAATATTAAGATTAGGCGCGAGTTCTTAAAACTCATGCACATGGTAAGTTCGTGACTCATAATTATATGAAATGTTTTTGAACCCCTCAACGAAGGACGCCTATGGTCTGACTAGGATAAGTTCTTAAACTCATATAATTGTGGCAAGTTCCTGAATTTCCAAAGTGTGGTAAGTTTGATGAACTGGATCGGATATATATATGTTATGAAGTTAGAAATTTTGGTATAATAAAGATTGAAGTTGATGGAGAAACATGAATTTTCTAAATCTTCTAGCTCTGCTAGATTTTCAAAGTTTATTGACTTCGTCTTTGATGATTCGCATACATTTTCTTGAAAACATTGGATCTTGTGATTGAACCAATGATGTTTAAAAACAATACCTTTATTCTTATGTCTATGCCAATTATTTTGGCTAAGACAAAAATGATTTGAAAATTTTCAAAATGTATTTCTAACTATGCGCATCATTGATATGGTGTATGTGGTAAACGATGGAGTCATCCATGCAGTTGAACCTAGTGTTGGATGTGATCGAAAGATCGTCAGCCGATTTTGGTACGGTGTAGTATGATAAAGTCACATAATGGCGGAATCCTCAACGTCATCACTAATCTAGTCTGATATCATGATGTCATAAAAGAATTTTGGTTTTCTTTTAAATTATGAAGAAAGGTCAATTAAGTTAGCTAAATTATTTTGATTGACGTCCGAGTTGTTGATAAAAGTCTAAGCTATTTGATTCAAATTAGACAACATTGAAAAATATTTATGGAATTCAAGCATTCTTGAGTAATTATGCCAAACTGGATTTCTCTGGTGCGGATTCAGTTGTTGAAAAGCTGAGGTGAACAACCCTATAAGGGGACATGTTTTCAGGGACAATGGTTCCTAGCGTAATGAATATAGTCATTATAAAACACTACGTTGCGGCCCAACGTAGTGGTACAATAGGTTGGCCACCTAGTGTACGCATGGAGGGTATTTTCAGTCTTTGTGATTGATAAACACTTTGGTTTGCAGTGTGAAGGATTTTGTTGAAGCATTTGTAAACCTAGAGAAGAGTTCACGGTCTTGTGACCCCTCAACATAATTTGGAATCTAAGAGTTATTCATACTACTTCTCGATTATTGAAAAATCGTGGAAGATTCTTATTCTTCTGAAGGATGAATGTAGTAAGCAGAGTGTTCCTTAGAAAGGAAAAGTGGTAGAATGCAAGTGAGAAAGTTTTAATAAAACTTCTGAAAAGAGAATGGATAAAATTATTCAAAAATAATATGTATTATTCAGAATAGCACCGAGTAGAGGAGGTTTCGGTGATTCCGAGGACAGAATCCTTATAACGGGGAGAGGATGTAAGAACCCAAATTTTTAGAAATTATTAAAATAAGAATTTAGTAAATAAAATTCTTAAGGCATGGGAAGGGTTCGAATAAGAATATATATGTGTTGTGAGGTATCTGGAATGGTGTTGCATGTGGTAATATAAACTATGCAATAAGTGATTTATGTGTTTAATAAATATATCATTATTATATATTTATTATGAATTGTAAAGATAAATTAGTAAGAAGATGGATAAAAATTATCTATTGATATTAAATAATTTATGTTCAATTATTTTATAATAGTAAGTTGGTGACATTAAATATCTGTGATAATCACCAATTTCTTGAGTATTGGTACGAGTAAGTATCAAGTTTAAGGCAATGCAACCTTACTCTTTAATGGTGGATGTATAGGAGCTGGGCTAAACGATTCCTTCAGAGAGCGGAGGTATATACAAATTAGTAACAGATCTAACTCACTGTGAAAACAGTGTAGACGAGACGAAAACAAATTTGCTGATTGTTTGTGAAAAACCACTCAGTGTACTATATTGAATACTATTAAAGACTCGATGAGTGCTAGGTTTAGACTTGTATATATGTACGTTGTTGACGAGAGAAGAAAATCGATATACCTTTAAAGTGGTTAGAGAATTATTGAGTAATTTGATACACGGCGAGAAGGGAAGATTAAAGGAATGTATATGTGTTATATATATACCTTGAATTATGTGATTTGGTGGAAGAGAAATAATTATAGTATAGTTCTACTAAAGGATATTAAAATAAATTCTAGCATTTGATTATTTTAATAAAAGGGGAATATTATTTTGATATTACCTTATATAGCTTTATGTCACGAGGAAATGCGTGTGATTAAGTAATGTGGTAAATATATTAAAACATATTTGCTATATAAGTTGATGGAAACAATTTATCATAATAGGAAATAAACTTATTTTCTATATATAGTGTGTACGTGTGTCGTGCATGTAAATATTTTAATAATACAAAGGTATTATATTAAGAATAATATCTTGCAAAAATGAGTAAATCGTGTTATTATGATTAGTTTTTATATTTAGAGAAAACATGATAAAAATATCTTATGTTATGAAGAAGTACATAATTTTGATTATAGTAATGTGTTGGGAAATGAATAAGTAATGAGCTTAATGTAAGCTTGTGTGATATGCTTAGTGTGGCAAAGTGATGGAATAAGCATTCATTAAATAATCTAATGAATGAATAATTGAAGGAATGAATTTGTATGTGCAATGATTTTATATTATATAGTAGCTACATCTATATTGTATGAATTGAAGTTTGACACTTCAATAATAACTATATAATATATGAAGTATTTGAATACATATGTATAAAGGCTTGTATGTTAGCATTATGTACAAGTGAGATAATAAAATATAACATGGTGCAATAGATCACTTCCATGACCATGTTATAAGATGTAATATTAAGAATAATATTATTTTATGAGATTATATTATTATAAGCTTGTGGACTATTAATTACTAAGTTCATATAATTATGTCTTGTGTGGCATAACTAGTGAAGTTAAATTAAAGGGAGATTTAATGGGAAGTATTAAGAGAAAATAAATGAGGAGTTAATAAATAATTGATATTAATTATCATTATGATAATTAGGTATATTTGAGATGATAAATTTTATGGAAAACAATATTGGTGCCCAACTAGGTTATATTATAGTCTAATGTAAATATTATTTGGAATAATCAAATGTACATGGATTATATAATTATATGTGAGTGGGTGTATATGTATGAACATTTGGGGAAAAATATCAAATAAACCTAAGTATGCTAATAGTAATATGAAATGCTGAGTTTTAAGAGTAGTGTCCCAAATTGAGAGTCATTCTTCATTCACGTGAAATGCAGAAAGGCTAGAAGCTAGCTTGCTTCTTCTTCTCCAAATTCCATAGCTTCCAAATGATGAAGAGGGGAGTGGGTTGATTTGATTTTCCACCAAACTCCTTCAATCCAATGGCTTCTTCTTCCTCCTCTTCGTTTAGATTGTTGAGCAAAATCATTGTATGGATAATGAGTTCTCTATAAATGGGGACTCATCCTTCTCATTTCCATTGCTGAGTTATTTTGGTAAGCTTCCTATTAAGAGTGAGTTGCCATTAGTGAGAGCAATCTGAGATTGGAAGGTTGAAGAGCAATAGTTAGCCAATCAAGCATTAAGAAGGTAACATCCTTCTATGTGTTCTTAAATTCAAGTTTTACAAAGTTCTTAGAAAAAGTAGCTTTTAAGTCATAAAATTGATGGCTAAGGGTTGTTATCCATGAATTGATGCTAGACATCGTTAATATGGTTGAATAAGAAATCAACGGAAGTTAAACAAACCAATTTGGTTTTGAAACGAATTCGTAGTGAATGATTTCACTAAATTGTCAAAAACATGAATATTTACATGAACATGAGTTATAGATTAATTTTTGGGTTAGTTAATGTTTATGTTAGTAGATGGGTATTATAGTATGTTGTAGTTCTATGAATTACAAATCCATAGAATCTAAAACGGACTAATTTGGACATGTATAACTCAAACTATGAAGGTAGAAAGGATGTTTGGCTTGTTATTTTGAAGCAGGACATGAATCCGTGCAATTACAGTAGCTCTGCCCGCCCCGGCGGGGGTGGTCTGACTTGCAAATGCTGAGAAAAATCTGACAGAACATGCTTTACTAAAACGGCCATAACGTTTTCATACGAACTCCGATTAAGGAAATTCAAGATGATCCGGAACGAGGACGAATAGACCTACAACTTTTATGCTTTAATCTTTTCAATTTGAGGTCATTAGAAAGGGTCAAAATAGTCATTTTTGTGACTATTGCATAATCGAAGGCCATCGGAGGGCGTCGAGCGAGCACATACGCAAATATAGTGCTCCCGACGATGAAATATGTTATTCTAAGTGATGTAACATAAAAATGCATGATAATAGACATGGAATATAAGATTACCTTACTCATTATAGAATGCTTTAGCATGGCTTAGTATGCGTTTTGAAAAGAAACTTAGAGTTTTGAAAAACGAATATTTACGAACCTTGAGTCTTTGAAGTTATGATATTTTAACACATACATCTTGTTGAGTTATGAGTATACTTAAGAATGAGAAGTGATTTAAAGTTACTTTACTTATAATCTCATAATAGAGTTTAAATCATAGTTGAATCAAATCTATCATCCACATATTGAATAAACATCATAAGATTACAAATAAGAATCAAAGAGAGGATAAAAGTATAGAATTGAAGTGCAAATCTATTCTCCTGCTCCAAGATGGAATCTCTGATGCTTCCCAGTTGCTTCAAGTCTTTAATCTCATCAACTCTAGAAATCACTACTCTAATCTAATATCGAAATTAAAGAGAAGAAAGCAAAATAATGATAGCTTATTGATCCCCCAAGGGGTGGTATCTCCCTTTTCATCTAATAATAAGTCTAATATCTTAGCCATAATTACCCCAACACTTAAAATTTCAAAACTAAAATAAAGTCAGCAACTGCAGTGGATGGCGCGCGCGATCCCTTTGTAAACAAGGCACGGGCGCGCGAGTGCAAAATAAGTTATGTCCAGTTGATGGCGCGGGCGCGATATTTTAGCTGTATAATTCATGGCGGCTCTGAATTACGCATCATCATGTACTTTGTCTTTGCTCATCGTTTATTTGACATGCTACTCTTGCATCTTTGTTCATCAATGCTCAGTTTCATTTGTCTACTCGACCCTCTTGTCGTGTCATCACTGATCTCAAGCCACATACCAACGCCAAGCTATGCCATTTCCTGCACTTTTACACCAAAGGAGTTCTCAGTACATATAATGCAAAATAACACGAAATGCAACTAAAAATACACTAAAATGTACTTGAGATGGGCATAGATCTCATGAATTTATATCCAATAAGTAGGTGTAAAACCTACTTATCATATATATAAATTCAGATTTTAAGAAATTAGGTTTTTGATTAATTCCTTTTAACTGCTATATATATGATGTATAGCAGCCATTTAGGTAACAGATCATAACCTTACAAACCCTAGCCGCTCTTAGAGAGAGACTAGAGAGAAAACCTTTGAAGAAAATCTTGATCCTTTGGTGGCTAGTACTGCATCACCATTTTATTGCATAATCATGAGACGGTTTGCGGACGTTCGTGTGGATAACATAGAGACATAGTTCATTTGGATTGCGTTGGAGATTCGATCGCATCAATTCCAGCTTCATAATCGGTATAATCTCTTACACACTGAATTAATTTCTATTTCGCATGGATCCTGTTTAGGTTTTGGATTTTGTTTTGTTCAATTTATTTTCCATTGTGCATTGCTTTGATGTGCCAAAAACCCAACAGTTTGGTACGCATACAGGTCAAAAAAACTAAAAAAACAAAAGTCCTACAGAAAAATATATGCATACCCTAATGAACCCCTTTTATCACTTAACGCTACTATACGACTAGGGGGCTCTGTATTTACCCACCCCGACGGGCTTTATAAAGCAATTACCCCCACCTCGGCGATGGTATGGGAAGTCATATTTTAAAAACACCTACAGAAGTTGGCTTTCCCCATTCTCATCTATCAAAACCGAAAATAGACTAGTTCTCCACCCACGAACTCACCTAATATCCTCCAATATCCATCAAATTAGATCACCACTTCCATTCTATATAAACCAAACTCATATTCCATCCATTCCAAAAAATATATACATCTTCTATACACCAATACCACTGATTTTGGTATTCAAAAGCTCGGGTTTCATCTATTTTTGGGTTTGTAAGCAAAGAAGGAAGGGGAATTCAGCAATTCGTCAATTAACTACTTCAAAATCATCATCAAGTGGGGCAAGTAATGTGGGTAAGCAACTAGTCTCAGTTTTTCTTCATACTTGGATTGTATTCTTCAATTCTGGGTACTATGAGTGTTGTGCACACCAACTATTTGATATATTTCTTAAGAGAAAGTTTTGGGGATTTATTACTAAAGTACTGTGGAATGACACCGAAAACACCTGTGAAACGCCAACGAGGCAAGGGTCATCATCACCGACCCAGAGCTTCGACAAGCACAAATTTATCAGTGCCTACATAGCTGACAGGTATGACTATTTCACACCTAAGGCACTGACATCGAAAAGAGGATTAAGGTCAGATTCCTTTGATGGACAAATGCGAAGATAGATCAATGAACAAGGATGGGATACCTTTAATGATCAACCGAACCCTGCGTGTGACACCCCCAAATCCGGGTACTTCGATTCCACGGGATCTGGTGTTCACTGTAGAAATATCATCTTTCTATCTACCCATAATAAATGCAAACCATGCAATAGATAGAATAAAAATCTTCCCCTTAAGGGTTACAACATCCAAATAATAATAATACAATCCCAAGTTAAACTAACCTTAAACATCTGTGTGGAATCATAAACAAATAAGTCTTAAATAACATCATTAACTCAAGTCTTAAACATAAATACATCATCTAATAAAAATAACAAGTCTTCATCACTTGCTAACTTTGCCCTTGCCTTTACTAGTGGAAGGTTCATCGGTTCTTTCGTTCTTAACTACAATGTTATTATTAAGCAAGAGTGAGCACTATTGCCCACAAGTATAATAATGAAATAACAGTATAATAACATGCGAGTAAATCAAAAACATATGAATAAAAGCTCAACTTTTGAATCAAGAATGAATAACAAGAATCAAAAGAATTCTGAGGGTCATAAGACCATGAACTATGTCCTAGGTTATCAAGGGTTATACTTGAAACCTTTAATGATCGTAAGACTATGGACCTTTCTTCTCGTGCTTAGGGGATCAAATAGTACCATCATCGCACAATATCTTAACGCTAACACATAAGTAAATCCCTTTGTAGGGTTGTTCATCTCGGTTTGACATTCGAGTCCGCACCAAAGGAAGTTTGGTTTGGATAAATCAATAAGGGTTCTGAAATTTAGAACGTTCATCAACTAAGGACTAGTTGAATCAATAAAGTTCACTAGTCTAATAAGGTTTAACAATAATGGTATTCAATTTGAATAATAATCTCAAGAAGTATACAATAGAACAATTATTGTATAACTGAATCATGCTTTGAAAAGATAATCAATCTTTAATGTAATAATTCGACTTGAATAATAGTAATGATAATTTACTCGAAGTAAATAATAAACTTGAACAATAATGACAAGTAGGGTTAGGAAACTTGCCTCGTGTGTAGGCTAAACGATTACTACTTCCGTTCACCACAAATCCTACACACATACCATATGTATTCACGACATTCATTAGTTACATTTTCACTTAATTATTTAATATAAACTCCACTTTATTTAACAAATCATTACCCTTCTAATTTAATTACTTAATTAAATTAGAATATTTTATTCTCTTACTATTATTACACTTCGAATAAATTATTTCATAATAATTTCCATCAAATATTTATTTTATTCCATAAATATCTCAATTAAAATATTTACTTTATTTTATAAATATTTTAATAATAATTTTCATCGTATATTTATTTTATTCCATAAATATCTCAATTAAAATATTTAATTTATTTTATAAATATTTTAATAATAATTTTCATCGAATATTTATTTTATTCCATAAATATCTCAATTAAAATATTTAATTTATTTTATAAATATTTTAATAATAATTTTCATCAAATATTTATTTTATTCCATAAATATCTCAATTAAAATATTTAATTTATTTTATAAATATTTTAATAATAATTTTCATCAAATATTTATTTTATTCCATAAATATCTCAATTAAAATATTTAATTTATTTTATAAATATTTTAATAATAATTTTCATCAAATATTTATTTATTTATTTATTTATTTTTTATTATTTTTTTGATCAGTTAAGTGGGGTAATTTAGTTTAGTAACGTACTTGGCTTGCGAGGTTATCGAGCTCATTTTCTCATAGTTTATAGCCTTCCAGTCATGAACATAACAAGGCCAAATTAGGCCAAAAATCAATCACAGGTAAAATTATACATGAATATGGCCATAACTTCCAATTAGTTATTTTTACACGAATTTAGACTTACCTAATCATTGTAATACATATATAATCATTACTTAACCCATCTAGCATGATTTTTAACAAATTACAACACATAATTTGCAAAATCAACACATTTACTTCCACTGTTCTTGATGTTCTTGAAGGTTTTGAAAATAAAACATGAAAATTGTCACTCTGATTTGTTATAACAATCAATCCGCTTATTTAAACTTTGGTCTCTTCAGATCAACATGCATAACAACATACTGAATGTAAAATTTAGGGATAATATACGCTTAATACATGAAATATCACGTATAAGGTCATATGGCCAAAACCCAAACTCTGTAAATTTTTGAAATAACAAGTCATCATTTACTGAAACTTATGATATGGAATCATATAAAATATATATAAAACATGTTATGCTACTCGAATTATTACATATATTCCTAACTCAATTTCCGAATTTACAGAAATTCCATAGAACTTGATTGAAAGCCATTTTCATAAAAAAACTAAATGACGTAAAAGTAGAATTTGGGAAGAGGAGATTACCCTGAGAATAAGTATAGATTAGTAGGGAATAATTTCTTCTCAACTCTTCTTCAATCAAAATTCTCTCTCAACACTTCTCAATCACTATCCTCTGAAACTCTCTCGCTTTCTACTTTTCTAGAACTTAGGAAAAATGAAGAAAGAAAAAGAAGACGTCAGATTCAAATGAACTAACAGCGTTGTGGTGCCATACTATCATGGGTAATCGCTCTCAACTCCCTCTAAGGCCATGTTTGGCTAGCAAGAGTAGATTATAAAACCACTTCATTTAATAAAGCTTTATCATATAGTTTGAAAATGTCACACTCTTATAAAATAAATCCAATATTTTATTTAATTTATTTTAAATAAAATATAATAATTTCTCATAAATTCACATAGTCACATAATTAAATTTCTCATTAATAAATAATTATCAAATTATTAACTCTCTAATTAATAATTAAATTAATTAAATAACATCATGCTTGATTAAATAATTCATTTAATTCAATAAGCTCACATAATTACATACTTGAATAATAATTAATCTCTACATTAATTTAATAAATGTAATACATATAATTAAATTAATCTACCACAATTGCATCAATTAATTATTTAATCTAATAATTAAATCATCAAAAAATATTTATTTAATTCAATAAATATTAAAAATTAATTTACAAAATCTCGTTCGTCACACTGCGGTTGTGACTGTGGTAAAGGAATTTTATGCAAACGCAGAGATTAGAGCACCGTTTGTGGTGCTTGTGCGGGGCAAGCAAGTTTCTTTCAGTCATGAGGCGATAAATGAGTTCTATAACTTGCAAGCCCCAACAATGTGTCAATATGTCCAACTTTGAGACAGCAACCCAGACTATGATCAGATTCTCACAAAAATATCATAACCTGGCACTACATGGGCAAAAGGGAAGAAAGGTGGAACCTTGTTTATGAACAAGGATTTGAGTTTGTATGGAAATATATGGTATGCGTTCATGTGCGTGAAGATGTTTTCATCGACACATACCAGTGAAGTGACAAAAGAGAAGGTTCTGCTATTATATGCCATAATAAAGGATTTTCATATTAACATTGGTACTATAATTAGCTTCTTGATCCGGCGTTGCTTGCGCGGGCCATTTTCAGGAGGATTACCACACCCATCACTTATCTTTAGGTTGTGTAGACAGTCCGGGGTTAGATGATCGATAGACAAGCCTGTGCAGTAGCCACTCCAACTATTTTACTCATGATTGATTGCTTGATACTCGGTCTGGGCTGGAGGTGAATCATATCCTAGAGGGGTAGGATTTGTATTTCTCGATGCTCCTGTGGAGGAGGAGGTAGAGGATACCTTTAAGGATAACGAATTCAAGGCTGACGAGATGTCTGGAAAAGAGGAGGCTGCGAGGGGTAGTCGGTCTACCAAGTACATGTTTAGTACCCATTTTCACAACTTGAAGAGGCACATTGATATAAGGGATAGAGAAAAAGATATGAAGCTGAAGAGACTTGCAGCGAGATAAGAATATGCCTTTTCCACGCAGAACGCCTTCAATGATTTGTTGGCAGAGGCATTTGCCAGATTGAATCCAGCTGTTGCGGACCAGTTTCAGTTCCCAGTCCCACATCCATTGCCGCAGTATCCACTATCTGACTCTGATGTGGAGGAGATGCCAACACCACCACCATCGCCTGCTTAGCATGCTATAGGGAAGACTTCTTATACTTTAATGCAGTATTTTCACAATGAGGGCATTGTGTATGTTAAGTTTTGGGGAGTTTTATTATTTGTTTAATGATTTAGTTTTAGTTTTGTAAATATGTCATATGTTGCATATGTTAGTTTGCATTTAGTTTTTGTGCAAGTTCATGTATGCATTCATTTAGTTGCATCTTTAGTTTAACTTAGTAGTTTAGTATTGTAAGTAGTTTTTTGTTTCTGATCTTGTTGAGTCATATCTATAAAAAAAACTAAAAATTGAAAAATCTTAAAAATATTAGTTAGTTCACTGTTTTAGAGTTGCATTTAGTTCATATTTACATGATTCTAACTGTTAGATGGTTAAAGTTTGTTTTGGCCAATGATGAGATTGGAATTGCGTAGATGAGTATAGTATTGATTGTTAAGACTATGATGTGATTTCTTATCATGAATTAAATATTTGTCTGTTTGAAATTCGTATAATCGGGATATCACATTAAGAAATGACTATGTTGACTGATTGAGTTAAAATTGACACATAATGGAACTCCTAAGGATAATGCTAGTCTGAATGAAAGGAAGTCATGAATAGGTAATAATGGCTTAGATTAGACAGAAGCCTAAGTTTGGAGGGAAATTTGGGATATATAGTTAAAAAAAAGAAAAAAAGAAAAAAAATATGAATAAACATAGTGGCTAGTCTAGTTCTATGACCTTTGTTATTTGAGTAAGTACGCCCGAGGGGATGTCTCTACACCTAGCGCCCTAAAGCCTTACGGCTTGGAGTCATTGGTCGAAAGCTCGCTAAGGGTAGCACTGTAAAGCCTAAAAGGACTCGACATTGCACAACCATGAGAAAAATAAAAAGTGAAAAACGGGGAAAAGAGCGAAAAACCCCTCGTATGTGAATAAATAAAGCATATGTAGACACTCAAAATTTTATGTACTACTATTACTAACATTGTAGGAGGAAATATTCGTCTTTTAAGAGAGAACCCTGAAAGACAATCCAAATCCATACCGGAAACTACCGGAAGTTCAGCATCAACCCCGGATCGCAATCTGGGAATAACGATTTCAACCTCGGATTTAACCCCGAGACCAGCAGATACAATATTGGAACACACACCAGAGAAGACCGATTAATCTCGGAGATAACCCCGAGGTATCCAGTCTCAGTCCCAACCATGGGAATAGCCACCAACCTTGGTGATAACCCCAAGGAATGCAGTTTTGGAGATAACCCCGGAAATGCTTGTTTCAAACGCCATCATCTTCAATCTCGGCACTCACAACGAAATACACTATGCCAACACGACAATCGCATCGGGAAGATAGGTAGACCTCAAAGATGACAATGAGGACCTTCAACAAATGCAGCAGTCCAATCTCAGCGAAGTCTGAGCAACGTCTGCTTATCGCCATTTAATCCGTGCAAGAATAATTCCCGTGAGGGGCAACATCGCCATCTCGTCCAACACGATGCCACGTCTCGTCTCTACGCAACAATGTCCCACAAGGCTAACCAATCCCGAGTGACTATTGTGCGGGGTAACGAATGAAAGTTGAAGCTTGAAGACCGGAGGGCATCGTCCCATCTTCAAAGACTTCGTACAAACTCTAATCCCATGCCATCGTATAACTCTCGACAACGGCGATCCGAAATAGGTCCTGAATACCTCAAAACGGATGCCCGGATTGCACTTCTCAAAATCATAGTGGACATTATAGTGCTTGAGTGCACGTACTTCGAGACGACCCGACCCGACAGAACCGGGCCGACCCGACCCGCCTTTGGTACACCTGCGGTTGAGCCGCAGATACACCTGCGGCACCTTTTGCCTATAAATAAGAGGCTTGGGGTGCTGATTTTTAAGAGGAAAACACGGGAAAACCCTGCACAATTTGCTCTGCACTCGCCATAAAGTGTATTTTCCCACTTTCAAACACCTGTGAGCTCATATATAGCCTCTTTTGTACCCACAAAAGCCCAGTGTTTACCCTTTTAAAGATATAGAAGCCCTTTTATCGATTCGGGTTGTAAGCCTTCTCACACACTTTAGAGTCTTTCTCTTCATCTTTGTACACACCCTTCTACACGTTGAGAGTCGTGTTGCTTTCTTTTGCCCTGACTTCGGTCCATGGTTTCCTTCCAGTTTGTATATATATATATTATATATATATATATATATATATATATATATTTTATATATATATATTGACTAACATTATCGAGTTATGCCTCGATTGAGCCTAGACTTCGGTCTGGAGCGTTTACTGCTTTAATATATATATATATACTTATATATATTAATTGTCTATCGGACTATGTTCGATGAGCCTAAACTTCGATCTGGTGTGTTTATTCGCTTTTATATATATATACTTATATATATCAACTGTGTGTCGGACTTTGTTCGATGAGCCTGAACTTGATGCAGTGCGTTTACTCGCTTATATATATATACTTATATATATGAATTGTGGTCTAACTATGTTCGATGAGCCCGGATTTTACATCCTATGCGTTTATTATTTCTTATATATATATATATATATATATATATATATATATATATATATATATATATATATATATATTTTGTTTTGTCTCGCTCGAGTTCCCTTCGTGGCGCTTGATAGTTTTGACTTTTTTTACATTTCGTCTCGCCTTGAGTTTACTTAAGTGGCGATTGACCGCATTTACTGACTTTATTTACATTACATCCGCCTAGAGTTTCCTTCGTGGAGGTTGATCGTATCTACAGCTTTATTTATATTTTTGTTCCCCCATGGAGGTGCTTCGTGGTTGGTGATCCTGTCTGTATATATATATTTACCGCTTTTATATATATACCTGCTTATTGCTTTTATACAAATTGCAATATTCTATGCGCCTAGGAATCATGTGATCACAGATTCATCTCATTGGATCTAGATTCGGTTCTCGTGATGGACATTTTCAGCTGTAAGCAACTTGTAAATTATTCTGCGATGTCTGTATTTCCTCAGATGGTTTCCATACCCACGAGGAAGTCGACATTATTTTTTTATATATATTATTTTCGTACGGATGCTTTGCATTCGTCAAAAAAAATCAATCAAGCCGATCACTTAATAAAAATAGGAGTGTAAAAGGTCTTAATTCCTATTGAGCAGCAGGGTTTGAAAATCAATCATTGCCATATCTTGCTAAAAAATAAATTTTTACATAAATTCTAATCCTGTGTATATAGGTTCGAAAGAGGCCTCGCACAACTTTCATATAACAACACATTGACCCACACACACACACATACTCAAATAATAGTTTCTTGAAAAGAGGCAGTCACCATGGTAACACGGATGTCGGGGGGTGCCTAACACCTTCCCCCCCCGCATAACCAAGTCCCCGGACCCTAAATGAATCTCGGTTTTGCCGACCCGTATATCAGTGTCACATCACTGTGTCAATGTGCAAACCTTTTATCGGTTGTGTTGGTACAACAATTTAAAAAACTAACTGGCGACTCTTAACAGTCCCATCGTCGACATTATACATGTCGGACCTTTTTCATTTATTTTTTCAAACAAATCTCACCTAAAATGAGAACACCAAAGAACAAGTAATGGAAAGGGACATCCAAAAATCCCGGACGTCGACGGTGGGCGACTTCTCATGGGGACTCCAATGAAGAGGACTTAAGCCGCTACTACAATCTTTTCAAAACTGATTATATGCTTGTGTGTGGATGTTGCATTTACATTGGATGAATGTGTACGAATGCATGTCTTGTTTGAGCTTAGTACTTCGTGATCATATCTGCGTGTGATGTTAGTGCTTCGCAAAGATAAATCGCTTATGATATTAGTGCTTCGCACATGTCATCATTTCATACGGTGAGACGCGATGTATGTGAATGTATGTTGTGTGGTCCCTCCACCAGGAGGCTATCCTGTCGGTGTTTGATTACTGGACTCGTGAGAAGACTAATTATCCGAGGCTCAGGAAAGGCACCACCCAAATTCGCTCCAGTTGAAAGACCGGATTAACTTCCCGTCTAGTAGATTGCGATGATTTGGGAACCTTCATGCCAAAAATCCGCGAGAGTAACCTAAGATAGGTCAACCTCTGATAAACCCAAAACGAAGGAAAGTCTCTTCATGCTCTCATTTCAATTACTTGTAAACACAATTACTTGTAATTTCATTCCATATCTATCTCCATGTAATGAGAAATATGAAGAAATATGTCTACATACATGCTACAAACAGCTGACACCCGTTTTGCAGGATAAAATTCCTAAAATGGACACATCACATAACATGTCATTATACACCTTCCCTAAGGACTAAACTATGCCAGTCTTTCGCAGGGAATCAATCGGACCTACTACCCGGTCAAAGTCCAAAAAGACAACAGGCCTACAGTTAATCATGTCGTCATCCGACCAGACTGAACTTAATCCAGTTTCTCACAAAGAGTTTGACGGATTAAGCAAACAGGTTACAGATTTGGATGTTCTATTAAAAGAATTACACCAGTCTACACAGGGTCAGAAAATACCCGTACATACTGAGCCCTCCACACAAGGAGGAATTCTGGTCATTACCATACCAGAGCTACAATTGGATATGATCAACAAAATGCAGGATGCTGCCCATTCCACTGGAGATCCAGACAATGGTGACATCAAAAAGAAAGTCCTCCAAATGGAAGAGACCCTTCGCGCTATCAAAGGAATTGGAACACACGGGAGTGTTTCATATGATGATCTATGTATTTTTCCTGGTGTTCACTATCCAGAAAAATTTAAAACTCCTGACTTTAAAAAATATGATGGGTTAGGGGATCCTTATACACATTTAAAAGTCTTTATTGGAGAACTGGGATCCTATGCAGAGGATGAAAAACTCAGAATGCAATTGTTCCAAAAGAGTCTAACTGGAGAAGCCCGTTCGTGGTACACAAGATTAGACAACTCCAAAATTCACAGTTGGGAAGAGCTAGCACATGCCTTCCTCACTCAATACAGTTTTCAAACTCAGATGGCTCCCGATCGGTATCAAATTACCAAGATCAAAAAATAGTCTAATGAGTCTTTCAGAGAGTATGCCCAAAGGTGGAGACGCCTGGCTGCCCAAGTTAGTCCTGCCATGACAGAATTAGAAATGGTCATGACATTCATAGACATACAAGAAGCTCCCTTCTATGAGAGAGTTTTAGCTAGCATCGGCAAACTGTTTTTTGAAATGGTTAAACACGGGGAGATGGCTGAAATGGGGTTGAAGTCAAGAAAGATTCAAGACCTAGGCAAACTCAAAGTTGTTGCTGATCACATCCAATCTGGAAATTATGGGAACAACCCCCGGAGGGTCCATAAAAAGAAAGAGGAAGATGTTTCCCTGATACTACAGGGACAAAAAGGCAATCAAAGTATGCCCATTCAAAGGAGAAACTACACTCCCTTTCCAAAGACAAATCTGCAAACCCTCCAATACCAAAAGGTGGAGAAGTCAAATGCCATCGAGTGTTTACACCCTTAGGGGATACCCTCGAGAACATTCTTAATCTTCTGACAACACAGAAGAAAATTACGCATCTTTTTCCACCAGCCAGCCCTAATGGACGGGGTTTCAATGCTGCTAGGAAATGTGCTTATCATGCCGGGGCACCTGGACATGATACTCATGATTGTTGGGCCTTGAAACACAAGATCCAGGACCTAATAGATAATGGAGAGATCATAGTCACCAAACCCGATCAGCCTCACGTACAAGACAACCCTTTTCCTCAACACAAAGAAGAAGAGGTCAACATAGAAGAAGAGGTCAACTGGGGCAACCCCCTACGCTTTAACTTATGGGATGGAAGCAGTGCTCCCCATAGAAGTTGAGATGGAATCTCTCAGAGTGTTGATCGATGCTCAGCTGGATGAAAACCAATGGGTACAAGACAGGTATCACCAATTGTCTCTAATAGACGAAAGGCGAACCACGACTATCTTCTATGGTCAGCTATACCAGCAAAGGATCGCCAGATCCTACAACAAAAAATTCCGGCTACGACAGTTTAAACAACATGACTTGGTTTTGAAGAAGATTCTTGACAACCAAGATCAGGCCAAAGGAAAATTCGCTCCTAACTGGGAAGGCCCGTTTATTGTCAAAGAAGTATTGAAAGAAGGCGCTCTCAGATTAAAAGAAATGGACAGCGATGAATTTCCACAACTCATCAACTCAGACACCGTGAAACGGTATTATGTCTGAAGTAACCAGCAAACACCCAGGTACATCATCATTTGGTCACCAGTCATTCCGGTTCTTTAACCCTTTACCACCCACAACTTGCTACACTTTGCCCCTTAGGGAAACATACTCTTTAAGCCAGCAGCCTGGCTTTCTCCTTTGCGCTCATACAACTTAGGTCATCCCACCGCAGATTGAACCTCTTGCGTTCGTAGTTTGGCTACCCATACATGGGATCAAATTTCTCCTGCCTGCAGTTTATCCTGAACCTAGGATTAAACTTTCTCCTCCCCGCACTCTGACCTGCACATGGGATTACGCTTTTCTTCTCGCCTTGAGGGGCGAACTACGTCAACCTGATCTCCTCTTCAATAGGAGTACGTAGGCAACCATGTTACATGGCCCGGTCGCAATAAAGAAAAAACAACAAAAACATTTCTACCCTCTTCTCCTTACAAAAGCAAAAACAACCAAAAACATTCCTACACCATATCAGCCATATACAACGTTGAACCTCTTACACCAGGTTCAAACTACGCAGACCTGATCTCCTCTTCAATAGGAGTACGTAGGCAGCCATTCATGGTGCGGTCTCACTCCCTACCAAAATACAAACCATTGTCAGCGGGTATTGGGATTCTCTTTCAATCCACTACATTTCATTCGGCTTCAGACCAAAGGGATGGAATTACCTGAACTCCTCCCAAATAGGAGATTCGACGACCATCTAAGCTGCGGTCATACCTCGAAGAGCAATACTAAACCATAAGAGGTGGAATTAACTAGGTTTCTCCTAAATAAAAGTACTGGCGACCATCTGTGGTGCGGTCAATCTCAAAGAGGAAAGCCACACTCCTCTCCACATTTCCATTCAGAAACAAGTCCCAAGACACCAAAGATGGTAGGGATATACATAGATCGATGATCCATTCTGAACTATCCAAGAGCCACTTCAAGTCCATCCACCAAGGAAGAATTCCGAATTCATCAAGATCACAAGCCACACAGGCAAAGGCAAAATATCAAGCAAATAGCAAGGCATATATAAAAGGGAAGTGATCCAAAAATATATTTCCCTATCATATATAATGTTGTTTGATATATATACAATGTGAACTGTACATGACAAAATGGCTAAGGTAGTCTGTGCAGGTAAATACAAGATCATCTACGAATCAGGGTACATGCGAGCTAGCAAGACCAACATGGCATCCCTCTCAGATGAAGGAGGTAAAGCTGTAGTCTCCTGGATAAGAATATCCACACGACCCAACAGATCTGTAGCCATCTGCATGATGACCATATGCTCATCGATATAAGCACTCATCTTTGCGAACATACCAGTGGTAAGGGACCTCGCTGCAGTACTATCTGTGACAGCCACATCCCAGGCAGATATAGCACTATCCCGCTCAACTATCACTGTGTCTCTGTCTGACCTGGCCTCATCCCGCTCAACAACAGCGGCATCTCTACGAGCTAATGACTCGTCTCTCTCTAATAGGGCAGCGTCCCTCACATCAAGAGCAGTCGACATCATAGATCGAATCTGGTCTCTCTCAAAGGTCATCAGATGAAGACTCTACTCTAAATATCGTGTCGAAAAGTCTTTGGATCACAAAAGTCTTCGTACTAGGAGAATCCGGAAGAAATGTCAAACCCAACAAAGCAGTATCCTCCTCGATGTAGGTATCAATGTCCTCTATAGGCTCTACATCGCCTAACTCAATCTCTGGTAATCGCAAATACTCATCGCAATAGATAAAACCTCCGCTTCCATCCATGCGAGTACTCTGCGGAATAACCGGACGATCGGCGGAAAAGCGGCTAGCTCACATCGATCCCAAAGAAGCGTATACACGAGATCGGTCCTCGGTGAGAGGTATCGAGAAGTCGAAAATGACCGACCGCCGCCGCCCCACGAAAGGATGAAAATCCACGGACTCGGTCAAACTGTGACATCACGGCCAATGGATGATAAGTCGTCACGCCTCAAGCCCGATAAAGGGAGGAAATCCATGCCCGAGCATGAGTAATGAAGTCAGTATGGTGAGCAAAGCCCCGAGCACAGCAATATGCTAAATGGATCTCGGATATCTGCCAAAAATGCGGACTAGGACTGAGCATCTACACACTTCGATGGCTGAAAGGAATACGACATAGCCACCTCATGGGAGAAACAATACCCGTGCCGTCTAAAGGTACCAACTGGTCGTAAATGTGACATAAACCACACATACAGCATGATCGAACTCCCTGTAAACACACCTGATGGGTAAGTACGGCAGTAGGACGCTGATCGCAAGGTCTCTGCCACGATCATAGGTACAATGGTACGACCCTCCCTAAGAGCTCCCACCGCTATGATAACGCCTATATTTATCTCATCTATGTACCGCGGCATGTACACGTATGACAGTACACATAGTATCAGTACATCAACTCTGGCCGAACGCCAATGATCCTCCGACACAGTGAAATCCCCTGAATGTCGTGAGTAGCTATCCTCTGCACCAAATCTGTCACACAGAAAACGCTAAGAGATCACATGGCCAGATGTCAGCTCATCCTGCACCACTCTGCGCCTCAATCTGGTGAGAGTCATGAATCGTCTACTCATGTCTCCCAAAGCCATGTGTACGCAAGGTCGGTCTAGGGGCAGCATCGTCAAACGGGCATACTCCTCTGTAGTAGAGTCAACTCATGGGTGCCAAAGCGAAATACACCTTATCGGCCATCCAATGCTCTAGCATCCCATCTACAAATCCTGTAGGAACCTGAAATGCCAAAAGGGTCATGGTATGCTGCAATAATAGATCTACAGTCACCTTATCTAGCGGTGACATGTTATCGTACCACGAGCGCATACCCAATACCACCATTGACGGTGGGGTATGATCTATACGGCTAAGTGTTGAAGAAGACATCTGTGTGGGCCGTGTCATAAGACCATCCAGGGGTCAATACCGAGTATCTCTAGACATACATACATTTGAATAACATGATACATGCATAATAGATAATGGATGGCAATATGATATAGGGAATGAAAAAAAACGATGCATACATTCCTAAATATATCATCATCTAATACATCAGCTCTATACAGCTACCAGTACATGAAAATGGGGCACAAACGCCCTACTACTAACAGAGGCCTATCTAAAGATATAGCGAGAATGGGGAACAACCACCCAATATCTAACAGAGGCCAATCAAAAGATATAGCGAGAATACACATCAGAAGAAGATAATGGTCTCGATGTCCACATCCTCAATCCTGTCCACCTGATGTAATTCCTCCTGAGTCACTTGATCAATATCAACAGGGATGTCAGGCCTATAAAGGGGAGGATCTGCGCCGGCAAAACCAAATGGGTCGTCTTAGGGGCCAGCACCTAAGCTGGAAGGAACAAATGTCTCCGCCTCTGCTGGATCTCTGCCCAAATTCCGAATAAATATCTGTGCCCGATCCAACTGTCGGGTCAAGCTATCAATCTGGGTCAGATGAATCGGAGCTCAGACACAAGCCACACAATCCGTCATCATCAAAGATCCTAGAACCATGTCCACCATAAACTGTGTGGCATGGGACAGGGCACCAATATTGCGAGGAAGCCACCAGCGCTGGAATATCTCCTGAGTACATGGACCCTCAGATAAATCAAAACTGTCAACTCCCAACAATGGAATATCAATGGTGGGTGACTGTGATACAGGCCAATGACGCCTAACAGGAGGCAAGATCGGAATACGAATCTCCCCTGTGGTGCTCCTAATAGCACACTCTCCTAAATAGAGCTCCCAGCCTCTATCGGTGAAAAGAGGAAATCTTTGGGTGGAAATTAAATACTCTACTCCAGTAGGGTGTCCATTCTCAAAACCGATGATCAAATGATCCCCTGAATATGGAAGCCATATGATGGCGTTACCGTCGAAGAAACTCCAAACGATACGGTAATGAGCGAAGCCCTCGATCATGTGGACCTCTGGCAAAATAGAATGATGCCATCGTCGTCCTCGTGGATAGGTATCTAAGCTTCAACACACTCACAGGGGCGCAAAACATGGAAGCCTCTCATAGGCCCAAAGCGCCAACACAATGGCAAAACATCTGCTATCAGTAAACACTCTTAACCTGTGAAAGGAAAAGATAAGAGAAAATACTCACCAGCAGAAACGGATAAAATCTTAGCCAAGCCTCGGTCAAACCCTGTGAGCGCAGACGCATGCCCCGGAAGAAATAGGCAAAGGTGTAAGAGCCCCAATCGTACTCTCCTATATGGTCCACATCGCGTGTGGCGCTGACCAGAGCGAAAGATACCATAGAAGAGTTATCTGCTATGAAGCAGCCTCGAATGATTATCAGGAAAAATTGTCGCAGAACGCGATCCCTGATCCTGACATCATCAGGCATGGGCTCACTCAATAGCCTGCTCATAACATCTACGCTCAAAGGACCTGAACGGATAGTCCTACCTTTGAGTGCACCAGTCGGAACTCCTAACAAGGATCGGACGGCAGTAGGGGTGATATTCGCCATGCAAGGAACTGGCTCCCCTCCAAACTCCATACATGTGATAAATCGCCAATCCATAGGCGTCATCATCACCTCGCAATCTAGTAGGTGGAGTTACTGAGTCTAATGAAACCATCGCTCAGACAATGCCCTGAGGTAACCCCAGGGACAACGACGGGGAAGGATAGAGAAAAATGCCCCAAATCCCCACTCATGCACTACTGCTCTATAATCAGGATGAAGCGCCTGGTACATGGAGTGGATGCTAAACCAGTTCCCCCGAGGCTGTGTAAAACCTGGAACCTGTATGAAGCACAGATCAACATCAGGACCCTTTTAATCCTCATCAATAGGAAAGAAGTAAGATAAAGTCTAACGTCATACCTCGTTAGGATGCAAGTACATCAATGGGTGTCTACCCAAATCACCTAGCAACTCTGGGTTCACCACCTGGATGCTCGGAAGCTCCCTGCAAGGGATATGTACAGCAGGAGCGGGATCCTCAATATCCACCTCCTCGTCCTCTACCTGGATGGGACGAATCACACACCTCCACCAACCCGACGAGGTACGTCTCGATGTAATCTGGGGCGAGACACTTCAGAAGCCCTCCGCCGTACGCCAGAGGCGGTCCTATAAGAACTGCTCGGCTGATCCGGATCCATAATATCTGGACAACAAGTCTCCAAATCACCTCAGAAAGGGTGTGGTATTGCCTTACCTGGAGCTTTCTAAAATGCATTATATGACTATATGCATGCATGCATTTACTTTAATATATATATTAGAGTTAGAATGCATGACTACCCAATGCCTACATTTGGAAAAATTTCGCCATAGTCCCCTTTGAAAATAGGACTATCCACATGCGCACAGGCATGTCTAGGTGGCCATTCAGTAGCACACCTGCCCCAAAGTCATATACATAATATATGCATTAAAAATCAAACTCATCATGCATAAGGCCAACCTCAATGCTAGGAGTATCTTGCCTTTCTACCTTTTGCTCATTGGACCTCAAATAGGACAAAAAATAGCAGAAAAAGGTGACAATTTGACTGTCTCAGAAGTCAACTTTTTTCACATCATTATGCTCAACATGGTTTAATACTAACATTTACTATGTTGAATATTTTTTATTAAGTCATTTGTGCATACATAATCACTACTATGTGTTTAGATGCATTTCGTGCAATATCTCACAATCTAACGGACAGAAACTGGAAAAAAATACATGCATGCGTTACCAGAATAGTGTAGAACACTTGTACGGTGATGAAATTTGCGAAAAGCAATGAACTCAAAAATCTGAAGTGGCTCATGGTTTTTCTAAAGTGAAACAAGTTAAAAGTGACTTGTGAAGTGAAGCTTCATTGGGATTTATCATCCACGCTTTGTCAGCAGCTCCACTGCTGGTACAGATGTACGTGCACTGCGGCTCCTCTATGTGGGTCCCACCCCTCTGGCTCGGTCTAGTTCGAGTTGAAACGGAGTTCTTATGGGCTAGAAATGTCAAATCCGAAATAAAAATGCCATGCGATTGAGCAAAATGGCATACAATCCTGGTCTTCTCAGATGAGACTTTGAATCTGCACATCACTCATTGGTAATCGCCTGAACACAAGGTATACTCTGCCAATGACCTCAGTTGTCACAAATCACATTTTGCAATACCTTATATAGGTCCGATGCCGCCGACTCCGGGTCGTTACCCTACATGAATCCCCGACGGGGGTTACAATGTGAATCCCTGACGGGGGTTACAACGTGAATCCCCGATGGGGGTTACAACATAGATCATCGGTGGGGGTTACAACACGTTCATCCGTTGACAATTCTATCAACGAAGGTCAAGCAGCCTTAACATTATTTCAGCCGATGGCAGGTAAACCCATCGAAACATTGAGAACCATTCGGTAGTTGCGTACGTACTTATGCGTCCCCAATAGGTCCCCGACGGGGGTTACAACGTATATCTCCGGTGGGAGTAACAATGCATGCTCAGCTGTTGACACACGTATCAACGAAGGTCAAGCAACCTTGACATCATTTCAGCCGATAGCGTTTAAACCTGTCAGAGCTATAGAACTGTTCGAGGTTCTCATACCCAAATGCTCATATTCCCCAGCGGATCCCCGGGGGGGTCACAATGCAATGCTCCGTTGATCTACACGTTAGTAAATGTCAAGCAACCTTGACGATCTCCTCACAGAGTTTCAGCCGTTAATTCACACATCAGCAAAGGCCGAGCAAACTTGACAGCATATCCCACAGGATGTTTCAGTCGTTGGTTCACAAGTCAACGAAGGTCAGGCATCCCTGACAACATTTGCTGTTGGCAGTAAATCCAACAGAATCATGACATATTCTGGCTATACTAACCAGGAGAGGTCAACATTATTCAAGCGGATAGATGATGTAATATGTTATACACATCCTCAAATAGATCAAGCTTTATCCCCACAGATCTCTTACACATAAGAGATACCCCTTCAGCATCAAGTCGTTATCAAGAACACAGGAATTTGGTAATAACTCCATCACCAATATCCTAACAGATTCGAAACACACATAAGATCTGTCGATGTTGCCAATCCCGGTTGAAGCAACAGGGAACCAGCAATCATCCCCAGCATGTTGGGCCACAACCCCGTACACATGCATCATACATTTGCATCATATTGCTACCCTTAGCACCATGTTTATCTTGTTGCGTTTCAAGTGTCTAGGATTCTTTATCCTACCCATGCATCGCCATGCATGAGTATGATAAAGAGGCGCATCTGTAGACACTCAAAATTTTATGTACTACTATTACTAACATTGCAGGAGGACGGATTCGTCTTTTAAGAGAGAACCCTAAAAGACAATCCAAATCCATACCGGATACTACCGGAAGTTCAGCATCAACTCCGGATCGCAATCTGGGAATAACGATTTCAACCTCGGATTTAACCCCGAGACACAGAGATACAATCTTAGGAACACACACCGGAGAAGACCGATTAATCTTTGAGATAACTCGAGGTATCCGGTCTCGATCCCAACCATGGGAATAGCCACCAACCTTGGTGATAACCCCAAGGAATGCAGTTTTGGAGATAACCCCGTAAATGCTTGTTTCAAATGCCATCAGCTTCAATCTCGGCACTCACAACGAAATACACTGTGCCAAAACGACAATTGCATCGGGAAGACAGGCAGACCTCAAAGATGACAATGAGGACCTTCAACAAATGCAAAGCAATTTCAATTTCAGTGAAGTCGAGCAACGTCGCTTATCGGCCCAATCCGAAGTGAATAACGGTGAGGGAAACATCGCCATCTCGTCCAACACGATGCCACGTCTCGTCTCTACACAACAATGTCCCACAATGCTAACCAATCCCGAGTGACTATTGTGCGGGGTAACGGATGAAAGTTGAAGCTTGAATACCAGAGGGCATCGTCCCATCTTCAAAGACTTCGTACAAACTCTAATCCCATGCCATCGCATACACTCTCGACAACGGCGATCTGAAATAGGTCCTGAATACCGCAAAAACGGATGCCCTGATTGCACTTCTCAAAATCCAGTGGACATTCAAGATTGCAGTGCACGTACTTTGAGACGACCCGACCCGCCTCTGGTACACCTGCGGCACCTTTTGCCTATAAATAAGAGGCTTGGGGTGCTGATTTTTAAGAGAAAAACACGGGGAAACCCTGCACAATTTGCTCTACACTCGCCATACAGTGTATTTTCCCACTTTCAAACACGTGTGAGCTCATATATAGCCTCTTTTGTACCCACGAAAGCCCAGTGTTTACCCACTCTAAAGATATAGAAACCCTTTTTATCAGTTAGCTGTAAGCCTTCTCACACACTTTAGAGTCTTTCTCTTCATCTTTGCACACACCCTTCTACACGTTGAGAGTCGTGTTGCTTGTTTTTTTGCCCTTGACTTGATCCGTGGTTTCCTTCCACGATCTGTATATATTATATATAATATATATATATATATATATATATATATATATTGACTAACATTATCGAGTTATGCCTCGATTGAGCCTGAACTTGATGCAGGCGTTTCTTCGCTTTAATATATATATATATATATATATATATATTAATTGTTTGTCAAACATTGTTCGATGAGCCTAGACTTGATTCAGTGCGTTTATTAAACTTATATATATATATATATATATATTTATATATATATATATTTGTTTTGTCTCACACGAGTTCCCTTCATGGTAGTTGATAGTTTTTGACTTTCTTTACATTTCATCCTGCTGGAGTTTTCTTCGTGGCGATTGACCGCATTCTACGATTTTATTTACATTTTGTCCCTTTGGAGTTTCCTTCGTGGCGGTTGGCCGTATCTCTGACTTTATTTATATTTTGATCCCCATGGAGGTGCTTCGTGGTTGGTGATCCCGTCTCAGATATATATATATTTACCGCTTTTATATATATATCGCTTATTTCTTTTATACAAATTGCAATATTACATGCTTCAGGAATCATGTGATCACAGATTCATCTTATTGGATCTAGATTCGGTTCCGTGATGGACATTTTCAAATTATGCGACTTGTAAATTATTCTGCGATGTCTATTTCCTCGAGATGGTTTCCATACCCACGAGGAAGTCGGCATTATTTTTTTAAATATATTATTTTAAATGCGGATGCTTCGCATTCGTCAAATAAAATCAATCAAGCCGATCACTTAATAAAAATGGGAGTGTAAAAGGTCTTAATTCCTATTGAGCATCAGGGTTTGAAAAACCTCTTTTATAAAACATCATTGCCATATCTTGCTAAAAATTGAATTTTTACATAAATTCAAATCCTCTGTATATAGGTTCGAAAGAGGCCTCGCACAAATTTCATATAACTTGACACATTGACCACACACACACACACACTAGATAATAGTTTCTTGAAAAGAGGCGGTCACCGTGGTAACACGAATGTTCGGGGGTGCCTAACACCTTCCCCCCGCATAACCAAGTCCCCGGACCCTAAATGAATCTCGGTTTCAATTAGGCAGTATATCGATGTCACATCATTTGGTCAATGATGTGCAAACCTTTTCTCGGTTGTGTTGGTACAACCATTTAAAAAACCAACTAGCGACTCTTAATCACATACATCGTCGACATTATACATGTCAGACCTTTTCACTTGTTTTTTCAAACAAATCTCACCTAAAATGAGAACACCAAAGAACAAGTAACGGAAAGGGACATCCAAAAATCCCGACGTCGACAGCATAAGTTTATTATTTTGCTTATTTTTGGATTTCTCGATAGTACGCTGAATGATTCCTTTAAAGAGGTTTTTATGTGTTTTATTTGACTTTATGTCAGTTAGCATGGTTGTTGAGCACACACACACACACACTATATCAGTTATAACACGTTAAGATTTGGTTATTGATTGAGAAGTTATTGATTTGTCTTGGTTGTAGACACTCAAAATTTTGTTTTCCTGTTACTAACTACGCAAAAGGACAAAAACATTTTTTTCACACTCTGGAGATAACCCTGGAGGACTACAACATCAATTTCAACTCCGGAGATAGCCTCGAGAGATCAAGTTCAAAGCCTGGAGATAACCCTAGGAGGTCAATCCAACCTCAGAGATAACCCAGAGGACAGTCAAAGTCAACATCAAGTCAACCTTAGAGATAACCCTAAGAAAAGAATGCTACAACTGCGCGAACAACGGAGATAACCCCCATGGACGCCCACAAAATAGGTATACATCACCCATTCGAGGTTGTCAATACATGGTGCGTAAAACAACTACAACTTTATTATTACAACAAGAAATCGTGAGTTTGAATACAAATATTATCTTCTAGACAATATCTATACTCAAATAAATCCTCATCACATTTATTGATACATTATTTTACAAAATGGTGAGGACTACTAAACAACTCTCTCTAGAACCTTCATTCCATACCCAGACTACACTTTCTATATTCTCGCCTCCCCGAGAAGAAAAATGGAACAAAAGGAAAAGGGTGAGCTCAACTAGCCCAAGAAAGAATATTATGACTAAGATAATATACAACAAATTATCGTTAGTCTTCAACAGGAAAAAATCTAATAGAATACAATAGACAACAAGTTTTAAATCAATATTCGCAGCGTGAAATAATAATTTATTAGAAGAGTTAAGTAGAGAATGCAAACTACTATCTTCTATGTATGAATTTAAAAGTTCATCGTCATCCTTTATCCTGTAACATCAATCAATATATTTACGGATTCAAATATTCATCTTTGCACTACTGAGCCAAAGATATTCATCGATTAGTCATGTTCATCTAAACACTGTTCATCTTTGCACTACGGGCCAAAGATATTTATCGAAATCATTCATCTTTTGCACTCATGAGCCAAAGATATTCAATAATATCATCATTTAAGACTGAGGATGATGAAAAATATTTTTAAAGAAACGAATCCAGTGAAACAAAATGACAAGGATTAAGGATTAAGGATTCGTACTTTGTTTTATCCATGTCCAAAAATACCTCAAAAATAATCATAGTGGTGTAAAATTCAAGAATGATCAAAACATGGATACAATCAAAGTTAGTATCCACAATAGATATTTTAGACAAAAAGGGAAAATTTTCATTTTTCGATGAATAGTGTCGTATTCATGAATAGTGTCGTATACGTGAATAGTGCCATATACGTGAATAGTAACTATGACACCAAAAGTTCCAAATTTGATAAAAACTTCAGATCAATATTTCAGCATAATGATATTGAAGAAATAATATCATTACAAAAAAAAATAATATCCCTTACCTCGAAAGATCCGTACTTCTAGCTGAAACACCGGATATAGGCTATGACTTGAACTTGCACCGTATAGCAATACTCAAAATATACTCAAAATACTCACAAGAATACGCTCGATAATATAGAGAGAGAAAACTTCAGTTTCTGGTATAATTTTCAATTCTAACCTAAGCACCCTATTTATAGGAAAATGCTTAGAACACCAAAGCAGAAAATTTAATAAAATATATATATATATCAAAATTCCTACGCCACTCTTGAAATCTGATTTCAGCTCAATAAGCACATGCCACCTTCTAGAAAAAGTAAGAAAAAACGTTTTTCTAATTTAAAATAATTTAAACTTCCAAAAATTAATTATTTCGGAGCTTCGAAACTTCAATAATTCACAATAAATAGCCCTTTTGTCAGAAAATTCGAAACTCGCGTCTTTTTATAGGAAATTCAATTCTCTACAACTTTATAGAAGAAAGTTTTTCCAAATTCCAAATAGAAATTGACCGAAATCCACAAACGTGCGATTTTACTGTGCTATAATCAAATTTCGATCGAGAAATGGGGTCCACATTTAACACATAAAACATGCTTTTAATATTTTTGGTAACAAAATACTCCTCCTCCATATATAATCATATATCCCACATTCATCGTAAAAATATCATCATTATTATATTATTAAAATATAATAATATATTTAAATGAATTATTTTATCAGAAAAAGATAAAATTTCAATTTTCAACAATTGTCACATTAAAAATTTTCTCCATCTATATCCACATAAAATCAATATTTTCCTCATCATATGAATCAATAATTAATTATTCACAAATAATATTAAAGAATCACAATATTGACAACCAGGTAGTTCCTAGGAAAGAGGGGGCTTTCCAATAAGAATTTCTCCTTCTTGGTAGCCAATTAGGTGACCAAACCTCTCCTTAGATGTAACTTTCTAGACATTGCCAATAATGTTATCTAATAATATTATTCAGATAATATGAATTATTGCTTCAATAATGAAAAATATTGTGTAATGACAATTATTGAAACAACAAAGAATATAAAATATCAACGCAAAGAATTATTAAATCAATAAAATAAAATAATTTGAATAATAATTACGTAACCTTTATTGAGTAGTGCCTTCACGTAAGAATCAATAATTGGTGCAATACACGGTAATACTATCGTGTGTTAACCAATTTAGTATTTTAACAATGATAATTGGTAATACTACGCCGTTATTTTTAAACAACTTATATTTGTCATTTTCTTCATCCAATCGCTTTCCGTTATGGGGCCCATACATGGTCTTACCAGTCGTACGCATTTGTACGAATATTCCCCGACAGTACGAATATTCCACGACCATACGAATATTCCCCGACAACAATGAATATTTTATAACCACTTGCTTATTTTGAAATATTTGCGTATTTTACCCATAACTATCCACATTAATCAAATCAACCCTTACTATTTCAAAATAATAAATAGAGAAAATTAAATTTCATTAATAACAAGTTGGGGTCTTACAACCTCCCCTCCTTATGAAATTTCATCTTTGAAATTGACGTACGTACCTGGTGTTTCTAAAAGGTGAGGATACCTCACTTTCATTTCCGTTTCCAATTCCCAGGTCATTTCCTCTATAGCATGATTCTTCCATAAAACTTTAACTTGTGGTATGACCTTTGTGCGTAGGACATACTCCTTCCTATCCAAGATCTTGACAGGTACCTCTTCGTACGTTAAGTCTTCAGCTATCTCGTCCGGTTCTAACTCTATAACGTGGTTCGGTCTTTCACATATTTACTGAAGTGAGATATGTGAAACACATTATGAACACGAGACATACTTTGGAGGTAACGCTTAGTCTCTATAGGCTACATTTTCTACTCGGTCAAGAATTTAAAATGGACCAATAAATCATGGATTGAGCTTTCCTCTCTTCCCAAATCTTGTAACTCCTTTACATGGAGCAACTCGCAACAATACATGATCCCCTATACTAAATTCCACGTCCTTTTGATGAAGATCCGCATAACTCTTTCGTCGATCTTGTGCCGTTTGTATACGTTGTTGAATCATTTGGATATTTTCAGTAGTCATACGTACTAACTCGGGTCCCAACAATGTTGCTTCACCCACCTCATCCCAACATATTGGAGAGTGAAACTTTCGTCCATATAATGCTTCAAATGGAGCCACACCTATACTTGCCTGATAACTGTTGTTGTAGGAGAATTCCACCAATGGTAAATACTTATCCCAACCGCCCTTGAAGTCTAGGACACAGAGTCTTAATAGATCTTCAAGAGTTTAAATAGTCCTCTCTCGATTGTCCGTCTGCTTGAGGATGGTATCTTTGATCCAATCAGAAATCAGTGCCCATAGCTTTTTGCAAGCTAACCCAAAATCTTGAAGTGAATCTTGGGTCATGATCCAAACTATGGATACTTGGCATGCCATGCAACCTCACAATCTCATTTACATATATACTAGCAAGACGTTCAAGGAATAAGTCTCCGTGTATCGGCAAGAAATGAAGCGAGACTTGGTTAATCTATCAACAATAACCCAAATGGCATTGATGCCTTGAGAAACCGTAGGAAGACCCGTAACGAAATCCATGGTAATGTGTTCCCACTTCCATTTCAGAATCTCAAGTGGTTGCAACAGACCCTTAGGTACTAGATGCTCCGCCTTTACACGTTGACAAGTTAAACACATCGAGATAAACTTTGCAATCTCTCTCTTCATATTGTTCCACCAAAATGTATGTCGAAGATCACGATACATTTTAGTACTTCTAGGATGGATTACAAATGGTGTATTGTGTGCCTCCATCATAATGTTGTACTTTAAATCAGAGTCGTTAGGAACACAAAGTCTAGAGTGGACTCGAAGTATTCCTTCTTCATCAATTCTCGCTTCCGAAATAGCACCTTCTTGTACTTTCTTCTTCATACGCATCAGCTCCGGGTCGGTGGCTTGAGCAACCTTAACTTTTTTTATTAAAGTTGGCTCTACGTCGTATACTTGACATCATCGCACTCATTCCCGCATATGATCTTCTACTCAACGCGTCGCCTACCACGCTTAAACTTTTTCGAGATGGTATTGAATAGTGTGGTCGTAATCTTTCAACAACTCAAGCCAACGTCGTTGCCGCATGTTGAGTTCCTTTTGCATGAAGAAATATTTGAGGCTTTTATGGTCTGAATATATCTCCACTTTCTTCCCATATAGATAGTGCCTCCAGATCTTTAGCACGATAATGACTGCTGCCAACTCTAGATCATGAGTAGGATAATTCCTCTCATACTCTTTAAGTTGTCGCGAGGCATAGGCTATGACTTTCCCACGTTGCATGAGAACACATCCTAACCCTTTGCCTGAAGCATCGCTGTAGATAATAAATCCATCCGTACCAGATGGTATTGTTAGAACAGGTGCCAAAATGAGTCTCCTCTTGAGCTCTTGGAAACTCTTCTTGCATTCCTAGCTCCATACAAATTTTATATCTTTTCGAGTCAGCTGAGTTAATGGAGTAGCGATTCAAGAAAATCCTTCCATGAATCTCCGATAATAACCAAACTAAGCCCGAAGCTACGTGATTCTTGATCCACCGACTTCGGTTGCTCCTAACTTTGTATTGCTTCAATCTTCGCCGGGTCCACGGATACTCCATGTTTTGACACCACGTGCCCAAGAAATGCTACTTCCTCAAGCCAGAACTCGCATTTCTTCAATTTGGCATATAGTTTGTTTTCACGAAGCCTTTAGAGTACCAGCTTCAAATGGTGCTCATGATCTTCACGACTTTTGGAATATATGAGGATGTCATCAATAAAGACAACAACGAACTGATCCAAATATTCCTTGAATACTCGGTTCATAATATCCATGAAAGCCGCAGGAGCATTAGTCAATCCGAAAGACATGACTAAGAATTTATAATGCCCGTACCGAATTCTAAAGGCAGTCTTTGGAATATCCTCAGTTCTAATCTTCAACTGATGATATCCAGAACGAAGATCGATTTTTGAAAAGAATTGTGCTCCTTGCAACTGGTCAAACAAGTCATCAATACGAGGTAGAGGATAACTATTCTTGATGGTGACATGGTTCAATTCCCGATAGTCAATACAAAGTCGCATACTATCGTCTTTCTTCTTTACGAATAAAATAGGAGCACCCCAAGGAGATGTACTAGGACGAATGAAACCGATGTCCAACAACTCCTGTAGTTGGACCTTTAACTCCTGAAGTTCAATAGGAGCCATTCGATATGGGGTTTTAGAAATGGGCTTTGTACCAAGTTCAAGATCAATAAAGAATTCAACTTCACGTTAAGGGGTGTAGGCGGGAAGTTCTTGAAATACATCAGGAAAGTCAATAACAACAGGAATATTATTCAAATTTGAAGTGTTTTTATTCAAATCCATAACATGGGCTAAGAAAGCTTGACATCCGTTTTTCAAATAAATGAATAGCTTTATGATTATATATGACAGTGATTGATTTTAATGGTTTAGTTGCTTGAATTCGTACAATAGGTTGGTTAGGAATATGAAAACTAACAACCTTATGAAAATAATCAATTTTGGCATGATGAGTAGTTAACCAATCAATCCCTAAAATCACATCAAAAGCAAGTATCTTTAAAGAGATAAGGTCAACAGGTAAGGTGATGGTGCCAACTTAAATCAAACAAGATTTATAAACAGTGGATGTGATGAAAGTTTCTCCTAACGGAGTTTCCACAGATAGGTCAAAGTCTAATTTCTCCGGAGTCGAGTTTAAATGTTGAGCACAAGGAGGAGAGATAAATGAATGGGTAGCACCCAGATCAAGTAAGGTATAAACTTCACAAGAATTTATAAATAGCTTACCCGTGATCACCTCGTTTGGGTTCCTCGCATTTTGACCAGTCACAACAAACGCTCTTCCAGGAACCGTTGACTTTGACTTTTCTGGGACAGTCTTTTGAGTCACCGTCCCTGCTGAACTAGGTTTCGCTACCGTACAATCTCGAGCGATATGTCCTTCCTTTCCACAATTATAGCATACCTTAAACTGTTGTCGGCAGTTTGGACTGATATGTCCCTCTTTCCCATATTTATAGCATATAACTGGTGGTCGTTCTCCTCCCTTAGAACCAGTTGCTGCCGGCACTGTCGTCTTCACATGGTCGTTGTTAAATCTCCTCTTTTTAAAATCTCCTCCTGACTCGCTTCTTCTATTTTCATGGCCATGATTACCACCAGAGTGCTTACCATTTTTGTCCGTCTTTTTCTTTCTCAACTGGTTATCGTTGTTTTGTTGACTGCTATCTCCGATATGATCCTGATTGTGGTCCCTCGATTGACTGTACTCGTTATCTCGCTCTATTACAACATCTTAATAGAGAGAAAATTTCTGAGAAATGAGATATTGTCGTATGTCGGGTTTCAAACCTCTCAGAAACATCCGCGTCATACGTTCCTCATTCTCCACCAAATGAGGTGCAAACCTGGATAACTCTGCAAACTTTTTCTTGTACTGAGACACCGTCATGTTGTTTTGTTCTAATCTGATGAACTCAACTTCCTTCATATGACGAACACTTTCAGGAAAGTAGTTGTCATTAAATAGTTTCTGAAATGTCTCCCAAGACATGTTGAGTGCAGATGGATGTGTACGCTTCACAGACTCCCACCAGTAGTCTGCCTCGCCATGGAACATAAAGGTGGCGAATGGAACCTTCTGTTCCTCCGTGCATCCCAAGACATCGAATATCTTGGTAATTTGCTTGACCCATGTTTCCGCCATGATCGATCCGCTTTACCTTAAATTAGTGGTCCCAACTCTTTGAATCGCTTGCATTGGCATGATAACTCGTGAATTGCTATCATTTCCTCCTGTATTTTGAACATGAGTCTCCCTCGTCTGATTTTGCATGAACTGCAAAAAGCTTCTAAACATCCCCTCGTTCATCATCTGCTCAATGGTGTTGTTTACAAGAGGAACATTGCCAGCCTGTTGCACGTTCTCCTCGTTGGTGATTACAGGCGTCTCCACGGTCTCATTTCCACTGTTAATATTCTTAGTCGACATTCTCAAATACTTTCATAAAACAAGGGTAAATTAAGGAAATCAATATATCACATAATATCCCTATATACTGACCAACTAACAAATAAGCTTAGGTAGGACACACTAGCGAAGTATTTACTCGTCTCTCCCCTCCTAGTTCTATTCCCTGATCTCCGCCAGAGATCATATCCCTAAGCTCTGATACCAACTGTGATGGCCCCAAAATAGGTATATATCACCCATTCTAAGTTGTCAATACGTGGTACAGAAACAACTACAACTTTATTATTACAACAGTAAAACTGTGAGTTTGAATACAAATATTATCTTCTAGACAATATGTATACTCAAATAAATCCTCATCACATTTATTGATACATTATTTTACAAAATGGTGAGGACTACTAAACAACTCTCTAGAACCTTCATTCCATACCCCGACTACGTACTCGCTATATTCTCGCCCTCCCGACAAGAAAAATGGAACAAAAAGGAAAAGGGTGAGCTCAACTAGCCCGGTAAAGAATATTATAACTAAGATAATATACAACAAATTATCGTTAGTCTTCAACAGGAAAAATCTAATAGAATACAATAGACAACAAGTTTTAAATCAATATTCGCATGAAATAATAATTTATTAGAAGAGTTAAGTAGAGAATGCAAACTACTATCTTCTATGTATGAATTTAAAAGTTCATCGTCTATCTTTTATCCTGTAACATCAATCAATATATTTCGAATCAAATATTCATCTTTGCACTACTGAGGCAAAGATATTCATCGATTAATCATGTTCATCTAAACACCTATTCATCTTTTTGCACTACGGGCCAAGATATTTATCGAATCGTTCATCTTTGCACTACTGAGCCAAAGATATTCAATAATATCATCATTTAAGACCGAGGATGATGAAAAATATTTTTAAAGAAACTAATCTAGTGAAACAAAATGACAAGGATTAAGGATTAAGGATTCGTACTTTGTTTTATCCATGTCCAAAAATACCTCAAAAATAATCATAGTGGTGTAAAATTCAAGAATGATCAAAACATGGATACAATCAAAGTTAGTATCCACAATAGATATTTTAGACAAAAAGGGAAAATTTTCATTTTTCGATGAATAGTGCCGTATTCATGAATAGTGTCGTATACGTGAATAGTGCTATATACGTGAATAGTAACTCCGACACCAAAAGTTCCAAATTTGATAAAAACTTCAGATCAATATTTCAGCATAATGATATTGAAGAAATAATATCATTACAAAAAAAAATAATATCCCTTACCTCGAAAGATCCGTACTTCTAAATTTGAACACCTTGATATAAAGCTATGACTTGAACTTGACTTTGTATAGCAATACTCAAAATATACTCAAAATACTCACAAGAATACGCTCGATAATATAGAGAGAGAAAACTTCAGTTTCTGGTATAATTTTCAATTCTAACCTAAGCACCCTATTTATAGGAAAATGCTTAGAACACCAAAGAAGAAAATTTAATAAAATATAAATATATATATCAAAATTCCTACGCCACTCTTGAAATCTGATTTCAGCTCAATAAGCACATGCCACCTTCTAGAAAAAGTAAGAAAAAACATTTTTCTAATTTAAAATAATTTAAACTTCCAAAAATCAATTATTTCGGAGATTCAGAACTTCAATAATTCACAATAAATAGCCCTTTTGTCAAAAAATTTGAAACTCATGCCTTTTTATAGGAAATTCAATTCTCTACAACTTTACAGAAGAAAGTTTTTCCAAATTCCAAACAGAAATTGACCGAAATCCACAAACGGATGATTTTACAGGTTATAATCAAATTTCAGTCAAGAAATGGGGTCCACCGACACATAAAACATGCTTTTAATATTTTTAGTAACAAAAATACTCCTCCTCCACATATACTCATATATCCCACATTCATCGTAAAAATATCATCATTATTATATTATTAAAATATAATAATATATTTAAATGAATTATTTTATCGTAAAAAAGATAAAATTTCAATTTTCAACAATTGTCACATTAAAATTTTCTCCATCTATATACACATAAAATCAATATTTTTCTCATCATATGAATCAATAATTAATTATTCACAAATAATATTACAGAATCACAATATTGACAAACTGCATAGCCTCCGGAAAGAGGGGGGCTTTCAAATAAGAATTTCTCCTTACTGGCGCGCAATTAGGTGACCAAACCTCTCATTAGACAGAACTTTCTAGACATTGCCAATAATAAATTATTGCTTTGATAATGAAAAATACTCTGTAATGACAATTATTGAAACAACATCAATATAAAATATCAACACAAAGAATTATTAAATCAATAAAATAAAATCTTGAATAAGAATTCATCAGTAACCATTATTGAGTAGTGCCTTCTTACGTAAGAATCAATAATTGGTGCAATATCGTAATGCTACCGTGTTAACCAACCAATTTAGTATTTTAACAAAGATAATTCAGTAATAACTACTACCGTTATTTTTAAACAACTTATATTTGTCGTTTTCTTCATCCAATCACTTTCCGTTATGGGGCCCATACATGGTCATACTTGTGCCGTCGTCGCATTTAATATTCCCACAGCGATGCGAATATTCTACGACCATACGAATATTCCCCGACAACAATGAATATTTTATAACCACTTGCTTATTTTGAAATATTTGCGTATTTTACCCATAACTATCCACATTAATCAAATCAACCTTTACTATTTCAAAATAATAAATAGAGAAAAATAAATTTCATTAATAACAAGTTGGGGTCTTACAACCCCGGGAGGGAAAAAATGGTCATTTTGCCAACTCAATTTCACTTCAAATCAAATAAACTCATTTCAATTCAAAAGAAGTCCATCAAGAACCATATCTTAACTTTCAAGCGCAAACTACGCAAAACGGCTCAACGGACTGCTTGACAGAAACCCGGAAATGCCATTTTTGTCATGGACCCATCTTCTCGGAATCAAAAGGGAAAATCTTATGTCATTGTGTAGCTCTCGAAAAGAGCTTTCTGGAATGGTATGGCACGCTTCCATCGGACACCCGGATTGAAAGTTATGAAGGATTGAGCAAACAGTGCGTTATCCGAGTGTACATACTTCGACACGGCGGGACGCACATTGCTGGGCATCCTGAGCATCCCGAGAAGCCACAGGTAGACCTGTGGCACCCCCCTCTATATATAGTGGGCTTGGGGTGGCCTTATTTGTAAGAGAAATAGCGAGGAAGCCATGTCCAATTTGTTCTGTACACACTATAAATTAAGTGCTTTCTTATTTCAAACACTTTTGAGCTTATATTCTGTCATATTTTTACCGGCGGGAGCCTAGTGTTCATCCATTTAAATTTATTAAAGTCTTCTTTGGCAATCCACCGTAAGCCTTCTTACACACTTTAAAGCCTTTCTCTTCATCTTTGTACACATCATTCTTCAAGTTGAGAGTGGTGTTGCGTGTGTATGTCCGAACTTCAAATCAGTGGTTTCATTTCAGGTATATATATATATATATATATATATATATATATATATATATATATATATATATAAATATATTTTATATATGGACTAACATTATCGAGTTATGCCTCGATTGAGCCTGAACTTCGATCTGCAATGTTTATTTGCTTTCGTATATATATATATATATATATATATATATATATATATATATATATATATATATATATATCAACTGTTGTCGGACTTTGTTCGATGAGCCTAGATTTTACATTCTATGCGTTTACACTTATATATATATATATATTTATGTTTAGTCCCTTTGGAGTTTACTTAAATGGCGGTTGATTTTTTACAACTTTATTTACATTTCGATCCCCATGGAGGTACTTCTGTGGTGGTGATCATGTCTCATATATATATATATATATATATATATATATATATATATATATATTCTGACTTTTTATATATATTCCCGCTTATTGCTTTTTAATCAATTGCGGCATCATGTGAGCCTAGGAATCATGTGATCACAGATTTAGTCTACTGGATCTAGATTCGGTTCATGTGATGGACATTTTCAGCTGTAATCAGCTTGTAAATTTATTCACGGTGTTTGGATTTCCTCAGATGGTTTTCTTGCCCACGAAGAGTTCGACACTGCTTTGTACATTATTTTATCAAAGATTCTTTGCATCTCGAAAAATTAAAAACAATCATGCCGAACACTTAATATAAAATGTGAGTGTAAAAGGTCTCAATTACTATTGAGCACAAGGGTTTGAAAAACCTCTTTTATAAAACATCACTGCCATATCTTGTTAAAACTAAATGTTTACAGAAATTTAAACCCTATGTATATAGGTGCGAACGAGCCCTCACACTACTTCAAAATAACATCACATTGACCCACACATACACACACACACACATTCATATAACAGTTTCTTGAAAAGTGTCGGTCATCGTGGTAACACGGATGTCGGGGGGTGCCTAACACCTTCCCTCCGCATAACCAAGTCCCCAGACCTTAATGAATCTCGGTTTCACCAACCCATTTAGTAGTGTCACATCATTGGGTCAATGTGCAAACCTTTTCTCGGTTGTGTTGGTACAACCATATAAAAAACCATCTGGCGACTCTTAACAGTCCATCGTCGACATGATACATGTCGGACCTTTTTCACTTGTTTTTTCAAATAAATCTCACCTAACATGAGAACACCAAAGAACAAGTAACGAAAAGGGACAAATAAAAATCTCGACGTCGACAGGTGGCGACTCTGCTGGGGACTCCAGTAAGAGGACTTAAGCCGCTATTACAAGCTTTTCAAAACTATTATATGCATGTGTGTGAATGTTGCATTTACATTTGAATGAATGTGTACTAATGCATTTACTTAGTGCACTTAGTGCTTCACACCATATCTGCCTGTGATATTAGTTCTTCGCACATGTCATCATTTCCATACGGTGAGACGCTATGTATGTGAATGTATGTTGTGTGATCCCTCCACCAGGAGGCTATCCTGTCGATGTTTGATTACTGGACTCGTAGGAAGACTAATTCCAATGAGGCTCAGGAAAGGCACCACCCAAATTCGCTCCAGTTGAAAGACCGAATTAATTTCCCGTCAAGTAAATTGCGATGATTTGGGAATCTTAATGCTGAAAAACCGCGAGAGTAACCTAAGATAGGTCAGCCTCTGATAAACCAAACACGGACGAAAGTCTCTTCATACTTTCACATTTCAATTACTTGTAATTTCATTTCCATGTAAATCTCAATGTAATGGAAAATATGAAGGAATATATGTAAATGCCTTCCCTTTATATCAAAACCTAACATGTTATCTTGTCAACTGACATCCATTTCGCAGGACGATACTCCTAAATGGACACATTACGTAATATTGCTATATTCACTAAGACTAAACTATATAAGTCTTTTTTGTAGGGATATAATTGGTCCCGTAATCCGGTCAAAATCCAAAAAGGCCACGAGCCTACAGCCAATTATGTCTTCATCTGACCAGACTGATCTTAATCCAGTTTCTCACGAAGAATTCGACGAATTAAGTAAACAAATCACAGATTTGGCAGTTTTGCTTAAAGAACTACACCAATCTACTCAGGGTACAATGATACCCGTACATGTTGAATCCTCCGCACAAAGAGGAACCCAAGGTCCGGATACTGCCAGTTCCAGTCACAGGAATCCTCATAAGCATAGACAGATTCCTTTATCTTCAGCCACACAACGATTATCTCCACCTACGGTTCCTGAGCCTGTATGGTCTCCGGTAAAGGTCCCTGCCCATGTAATGACTGTTATTTCCTAAACCAATACCGGTGAAGGAGAAAGAAATCCTAGTTCCAGATCCCGCAATGGAAGAAGAGGAACGAGGAATTAAACAAGACATCATCAAAATGATGTCCAATGTACGCATCATTGTCCATGATGAATACACAAACAGATACACCCCACACGATGATTGCCTAGACATAATTGTTATCATTTGGGAAAAGGAGGACGATGAAAGCCCCTCTATCACTGCAGTCCACCAGGACTTTGCCCTCGACAATTGGAGCAGCACTCCTTGCATTGGTCGACAAGGGTAAAATGGGCAGAAACTCATTATGCCCTGTAGATAGCAATAACTGCTTACTTTTTCTATACAGTATTAGCAGTTACTTTTTTCATTACATGCTAACACTTTGTGTGATTGAACAGTTTCATATATCAAGTGAGAGCATTTTGGTTCAGGACTCTAAAGTTAGATGTGCCTAGACTTGCTGATGAGGTGCCTATTCTCCACAAGGACTGTAACTTTGATGTAAAGTTGGACTCATACTTGATGGAAATACAAGAGGACTATGAGATACCTCAGGAGATAACAGAATGGGTCGAAGACAAACCCAAGCCAAATCTTGATCAAACCACCTCTTTTAAACCTCGGAACCTTAGAAAACCCCAAACCAATCCAGATTGGTACGGACCTCACTCCAAACCAAAGGAATGACATGTTTACTCTATTGACCCTATTCCAGGATGTGTTTGCATGGTCTCACGAAGACATGGTCGGTTTATCCATGGACATTGTCATTCATCGCTTTCCCATCAAAGGCGGATTCAAGCCAGTCAGGCAGAAGCTCAGGCGATTAAAACCTGAGTGGAGGTTAAAAGTTAAAGAAGAAATTGTGAAACAATTTCAAGTCGGCATCATCATGGTGTGAACATACCCTGAATGGTGGGATCTGAATAAAGATTATCTTAAAGATGGCTTTCCCGTACCATTTATCCACATTCTCATTTACAATAATGCTCAATACGACATGTACTCCTTTGCGGATTGATTTGCGGGGTACCATCAAATCATGGTTGCTGAAAAGGATAGTGAGAAAACTGCATTCATCACTCCTTAGGGAACCTTTTGCTACAGACGATTATCATTCGACCTCATCAATGCCGGAGCTACCTATCAGTGAGCCATATGGCTCTTTTCCACGATCTAATGCATAAAAATAAAAAAAAGAAAAGAAAAAAAGAAAACAAGAGAAAAAGAAAAAAAGAAAAAGAAAAAAAAAAGAAAAAAAAGAAGAAAAAGCTCTTCAACAGGTTATACATTTACTGCCTTACAATCGGCAGGTTCTACAGATGGTTTCAGAGTTTGAAGAAAAATCTGTCCTCCATATTCCTCGAAATAGGAATGATTTTGCGGATGCGCTAGCAACCTTGGCCTCTTTGATCAACATACATGACAAGGAAGACATGCCAACCCTTACATTTGCCCAACAAAAGGCTCCAGTTGTAAGACCGCAGCTTTTTAATTAATATAATCAAATTTCCTCTATTTATTATTTTGAATAATAAAGTGTTAATTTGATATAATACTTTGGTTATGGGTGAAATGTGAAAATTTTGCAAAATAAGTAAGTGGTTATAAAGTATTCATTTTGTCGGGAAATATTCGTTTGGTCGTGGAATATTCTTTCTGTCGGGGAATATTCGTATGACGGCGCAACCATTTGTGGGCCCCATAACGGATAACTGTCGGATGAAGAAAACGACAAGTTTGAGTTTTTATAAATAACGACGTAATTGTTACCGTTAACACTCTTGGAATACCCGGTGGTTAAAATACAATAATACGCGTGGTGGCACAAAAGCACACGGTATTGCACAATATTTTTGAATTATTGATTCTTACGTAAGAAGGTACTACTCAATAATTGTTACAGTAATTATTGTTCAATATTTTATTTTATTGATTCAATATTTGTTGCGTTGATATTTTATATTATTGTTGTTCAATAATTGTCACGACACAGTATCTCCATTATCAGATCAATAATTCATATTATTTGAATAATATTATTAGATATCATTATTGGCAATGTCTAAGGAAGTTCTGTCTAGGAAAGGGGTTTGGTCACCTAATTGCGCGCCAATAAGGAGAAATCCTTATCGGAAAGCCCCCTCTTTCTTGAGAACGACCTGGTTGCCATAATTGTGATTCTGTAATATTATTTGTGAATAATTATTTATTGATTTATATGATAAGAAAATATTTATTTTATGTGGATATAAATGATGGATATATTTATTTTATGTGGTTATAAATGAAGAAATTAATGTTGAGGTGTTTTATAAGTATTTTGTCGGAATGGAGGTTTTGAAAATCGTCCGTATATGGATTTCAGTCATTTTTCGTTTGGAATTTGAAAAAAACATAAACTTACAAAGTTGTAGAGAATTAAATTTCCTATGGAAAGCACATGAGATTCGAATTTTTCTGATAAAAGGGCTATTTATTATGAATTGTTGAAGTTTCGGAAAATAAAATGTTTTTATTAAAAATATGGTGGGCCCCACTTTTGGTTGGTGAGTACTGAAATGTGCTGGAATTTATTTTCAAAAGTGGTGGGCTTGAATAGTAGCAAGTAAAGCCATCAGGTAGCAGGTTAGTCTGCTATGGCGTTCTAAGCATTTTCCTATAAATAGGGTGCTTAGTTAGAATTGAAAATCACACCAGAAACAAGTTTTCTTTCTTTCCCTCTTTGTATTATCGAGTGTATTTTGTGAGTATTTAGATACTTTATGAGTTGCTATTCATCAATTCAAGTTTCCTTCAGCCTTATACCGATATTCCGATCAGAAGTACTAATATTTTGAGGTAAGAGATGTTATTTTCTTCCTAATGATGTTATTCTTTCAATATCATTATACCGAAATATTAGTATAGATTTTATTGTGGAATTTCTACCTTTTTGTGTCGGGGTTACTATTCACGTATTCGACACTATTCACGTATATGACACTATTCACGAATACGACACTATTCACCGAAAAATCAAATTTTCTCATTTTTTTCCAAGATGTCTATTATGGTTACCATCTTTGATTGTATCCATGTTTTGATCTTTATTTTTGAATTCTGCTTCACAATTGGTTATTTTAGTTCTATATATAATTTTCAAAGAAGTAAGCCTTGCATCCTGCCTTATTCTGTTTATAAGTTGGAGATGGTGTTGGTATACAAGGCTGGAAATTGTGAGCGGAGAGACCCTCATCCTTGAAAACCTCTTTGGCAAAGAATTTTTGGTCGATTATAAATCTCTTATTTTTTTCCTTCTCAATTCCTTTAAGAATCATCAGCAGCAACAACAGATTACATGTAGCCCTGTCTTTTCTATATATACACGCTCTATTTCTTTGATAGGATCTGTTACTTTCAATATATATATATATATATATATATATATATATATATATATATATGGAGGTTAATTAAGTCTTTAGCCAACTAAAGTAACGGAGTTTAGACTTTTAAAGCATTTATTCACTTCAACTCAAAAAGTCTGGAGTTTAAATGTAGCTTTCTTCGACTACAAGTGGTTAAGTGAAACCGCCCCAAATCCAAGGTGGTCAAATTGAACTTAACCCTATAAATAATGGCGTAATTGTTACTGAATTAACACTTTTTGAATATTCGATGGTTAAAATACAAGAATCTGGCGTGGTGGCACGATGGCAAATTACGGTATTGCCTTTCGTATTTTGAATTATTGATTCTTACGTAAGAAGGCACTACTCAATAATTGTTAAAGTAATTACTGTTCAATATTTTATTTTATTGATTCAATAATTGCTGCGTTGATATTTTATATTATTGTTGTTCAATAATTGTCACGGCACAGTATCTCCATTATCAGATCAATAATTCATATTATTTGAATAATTATATTCGATAACATTATTGGCAATGTCTAAGGAAGTTCTGTCTAGGAAAGGGGTTTGGTCACCTAATTGCGCGCTAATAAGGAGAAATCCTTATCGGAAAGCCCCCTCTTTCTTGAGAACGACCTGGTTGCCATAATTGTGATTCTGTAATATTATTTATGAATAATTAGTTATTGATATATATGGTAAGGAAATATTTATTTTATGTGGATATAAATGATGGATATATTTATTTTATGTGGTTATAAATGAAGGAATTAATGCTGAGGTGTTTTATCAGTATTTTGTCAGAATGGTAGTTTTAAAAATCCTCCGTATGTGGATTTCTGTCATATTTCGTTTGGAATTTGAAAAAAATTTAAACTTACAAAGTTGTAGAGAATAAAATTTCCTATGGAAAGCACATGAGATTCGAATTTTTCTGATAAAAGGGCTATTTATTATGAATTGTTGAAGTTTCAGAAAATAAAATGTTTTTATTAAAAATATGGTGGGCCCCACTTTTGGTTGGTGAGTAATGAAATGTGTTGGAATTTATTTTCAAAAGTGGTGGGCTTGAATAGTAGCAGGTAAAGCCATCAGGTAGCAGGTTAGTCTGCTATGGCGTTCTAAGCATTTTCCTATAAATATGGTGCTTAGTTAGAATTGAAAATCACACCGTAAACAAGTTTTCTCTCTTTTCCTCTCTATATTATCGAGCGTATTTTGTGAGTATTTAGATACTTTGTGAGTTGTTATTCATCAGTGCAAGTTTCCTTCAGCCTTTATACCGATATTCTGATTAGAAGTACTTATATTTTGAGGTAATAGATGTTATTTTCTTCCTAATGATGTTATTCTTTCAATATCATTATACCGAAATATTATTATGGATTTTATTGTGGAATTTCTACCTTTTTGTGTCAGGGTTACTATTCACGTATACGACACTATTCACGAATACGGCACTATTCACCAAAAAATGAAATTTTCTCCCTTTTGTCCAATATGTCTATTATGGTTACTATCTTTGATTGTATCTATGTTTTGATCTTTATTTTTGAATTCTACTTCACAATTGGTTATTTTGGGCTATTGTTGAACTTGGATAAACTATAATACGAATCTCTAATATTTGTCCTTTTGTCTCACTGGATTCGTTTTCTTTAAGATATTTTTCATCATCCTCAGTCCTAAATAATGATATTACTGAATTTCTTTGGCCTGTAGTGCAAAGATGAATGATTACCTGATGAATATCTTTGGCCCGTTTTGCAAAGATGAGCAAAAAGTGTGAGATGAACATGACCAACTGGTGATACAAATGAATATCTTTGGCCTGTAGTGCAAAGATTAATATTTAATTCAAGATGTATATTGATTGATGTTATAGGGTTAAAATATTGATCATGGACTTTTAAATCTTAGAAGATAGTAGAATTCTTTCGCTACTTGACTCTTCTAATGGATTGCTATTTCCGCTGTAGTTGTTGATCTAAAACTTGTTGTCTACTATATTTTATCAGATTTTTCCCTGTTGAAGACTAATGATAAATTGTTGTATATTATCTTAGTCATAATATTCTTTACTGGGCTAGTTGAGCTCACCCTTTTCCTTTTTGTTCCATTTTTCTTCTCAAGAGGTGAGAACATAGCAGGAACTAGCCGGGGTATGGAGTGATGGTTCAGGATAGTTGTTTTAGTAGTCCTCACTATTTTGTAAAATAGTGTATAAAATAATTGTAATGAGGACTCCTTTTTAGTTTGTATACTGTCTATTAGACAATATTTGTATTCAAACTCACAGTATATATGTTGTCGTATTTTGCACCACAATTGTATTACCGAAGTTGTATTTGTTTCTATACCATGTATTTGGCAACTCAGAATGGGTGATGTATACCTATTTTGGGGGTGTCATAGTTGGTATCCGAGCTTAGGGATATGATCCCTGGCTGAGATGTGAGACAAGAACTAGGAGGGGAGAGACTGGGAATTCCTTCGCTAGTATGTCCTGACTAAGTTTATTTGGTATTTATTTGGTCGGTCAGAGTATAGGGATAATATGTGACATGTTAATTAACCCTTGTTTTGTGGCAGTATTTGAGAATGGCAGCTGCAAATATTAACAATGAAGTGAATCAGACCGTGGAGACACCTTTAATCACCACCCAGGGGAACATGCAACAGGAAGGCAATATTCCTCCTATAAACAACATTACCGAACAAATGATGAATGATGGGATGTTTAGAAGCTTTTTGCAGTTCATGTAAAATCAGATGAAGGAGACTCGTGCACAAAATACGGGTGGAAATGATAGCAATGCACGGCTTGTCACGGCCAAGAAGTTCAAGGAGTTGGTGTGACGCCCCCAAATTCGGGTATCTTCCAACCCGACAGATGGTGCTCCACTGTACTAACATCCATACAATCATTCCATTGAAATACAATAAAATGAATGTAATTACTATCTTCTTATTACAATCAAAGTATAATCCTTCCCAGGTTCATAAACCGGTTACATTGTTCATTGCTCATAATGTATAATACATACAAACTTATTAAACTATTACACAATGCCTAAGCATCCATCTTAGCTTTGCCCTTATCTCTCTTGTCATTCACAGTACGTTCATCTTTAACTGCAGTTATATAATTCACGCAAGAAGTGAGTATGACTCCAACAAAGTTTAATCAAGGATAACAAGAATACCACATTCATGAATTATATAATAATTCCAACATAACTGAACAATAGTTATGAAGTATTATGAATCAATAATACTTTAACAGTTCATAACCTCAATTCCCAAAGTATAGAATAGATTAGGAATTTTGAACCGGTCGATAGACCATGAACAGTAAATTTCAGTTTTCATACTTGAAAAGGAGTCCACAGCACTAAGGTCATTCATCCGTATAACATACGAGCACTTCTAGGTGATCAGCCTATAGTACTCTATGTTGATCAACACTCATTCATTAAACGTATTTACGTTTAATATTTTAAACAAACTTCATGCCCATCGAATAATCGATGAAAAATACTTTTGTTTGTTTATAGACAAACCTTACCTTCACGTCCGTACCAATTACTTGGCATATGATAGCGTTAACATTTCTATATAGAATGATATATATAATAATCAATCTATATATTACGAATAGTCTAGCCGAGTTAAAATCTGGCATCGACCCTTTCTTTAAAACAAGTCTTGCAATTCAGTTCAACGAATCACATAAAACTTGGCTAACATGGAAGTTAGACAAGTGTTAAGAAAACTTGCCTTTCAGCGTCTTCAAATAACTTACTCGACTGACCACAACCTTTACAAAAACTACATGATATGTTCACATAGCACACTGTAATTAGCTATCAAATAACTATTCACATTGTTCCTACAAGCTTCTTTCTCTTCTATGTCTTTGTTAACTTAATATATTTATTAAAGTCAACATGACTTATTACCCTTCGTCCTGGTTTATCACTCAACTGACATTTATTAACCGGACTCAAACATTGTTGATAAGGTACCAACTTTGTTTATTGTACATATCTTGTTAACATGCATTACATTCCTAAGTTTCATACCTTATACCTTGGTATAGGTAATATAGGATTAGTCTTAGTACATTTATTGAGTATATAAACTCAACTCAGGTAGGTCTCTAAACAACTGAAGTTTAAAACCTAACTTGGTCAACTTTTTTTCTATTCATTGCGTATTTATGGCATGCATCCTTTATATTTTAGTGGCGTTGCGCATGAAAGTTAGTATGGTACTTTCGTTGAGTCTGCAATATGGCTTGCCACCACTTTGTATCTTGGTTTTGCTATTTATGCATTTAGAGTCTGTGGCACCAGTTAGGCCAAACCAGTTTTGGTTTTCTAACGAAACTCCCGGCTTCCTAATTTGTTCGTTTTACATCCGAATTGACCCATTCGAATTCCTACATGTCAGGAATTACATCCTTTACGTGTTCATATAAGAATTCAACACTTTCAAATCCGTTAACTCCGAATTCACTATTAAGTTCATTTTATATACGTTCGTAAACGTTAATGAGCGTTCAATGCTCGTTTTCTTCGTTCTAAGTCGGAATCCGACGATTCTTGAACCCACAACTCTTAATCACCCTATCTCACGTGTTGACATTGAAAACTAACGTTTTCAAGTCTCACGGCAACTTTCGACTACCATTCCGGAATTTCTACGTTTTCGACGTTTAACGTCTATTTCCGTAAAATTCGCCATAACTTCGTTACTAAGGTTCTCTAAGCCAAATCACATGGAATACTCCATGGATTCCATATCTACCTCCTAACCAAACAAGAAGCATATACTAACGTATTGATGGAGCTCAATTGTTTATCAACAATCAATCTCAATTATCAATATTTTCATGGTTCAAAACTATATTAAACCTTATTATTTTTATAATCTCATGACTTATAGAGATTGAATCTATGGTAAGTCATCCTTAAATCCTCACTCATGACATATACCACCCCTCCATGATTCTCTAAAATGAAAGAAAATCTAAAAGAGATGGAGATGAAAGATAAGGATTATACCTTCAGAACTCTTGGTTTTCTTTCTTGGAAAACTCTAAGATCAAGCTTCCAAAGTGTATGCTTTTCAAGTATAGCTCTCTTTCTCTCTCAAATAATCTAGGTTGGCAAGTTGAGAAACTCCCAATTGAATCAACCTAGCTTCTTATTTATAGAAAACCATAATGGAGGGCAATTTGGACTTTAAACCACCACCTCCTTACTATTCATGTGTGGTCACCAAGTAAAACACTTGGTGACCAAGCCTTTATGCTTGGCTTGCACACCAAGGTGGCCGGCCCACCACCCCATGTGACATCCCATGGGTTGCCCCATGGGTTTTACCCATTCGGTGACCCACCGGTTTGACCCACGGTTCGATTTTAATGAATTGGGCTTAACTAAATTAGCATTGGGCCTTGGTCATTCAAATGATTGGATTAATTAATAATCCAACTCAAATGAATTAGCCATTAAGTCTTAACTTAATTCTGTAATACTAATCGTGCCACATACGTACAATTCACGTATTATCTCCGTATACTACCCGTACAATAATCGTATTGTACTTCGTATTTACTAAACGTATTATACATAGATACTAAATAGTATCACCTAATGTACAACACTCACATTAACCCTAACGCCATTCCTTCTACGCATATTATTTCCTTCTCGAAATCAATATACTCAACCCTTAGGTTTTAAGTCCGCAGGCGAAAATTGCGTTTGCCATAAATGAAATATTATCAGATATTCCATCTTATCACGATATTCTATCATTACGCGTTTCTCAGAATTTCAAAATAATTCCCCGAACAGAAACGGATGAATAGTGTTTTTACAGAAATTTCTTGAAAAATAATTATTTTCGTCTTGGAAATTCTAAACAATTCTTTTTAACACGTAGCCAGAATACTAACCACGTTAGCACATTCTAGGTCATAAAACGACCTTCACATAGCTTACTCTTAAAGAAATCAATTAAATTCATTTAATTCACATAATCAAATAAAAATTTAATTGTCATAAAAATCCGATTTTCTCGGGCGTTACAGTTGGGACCATCAGAATTTGCGGGAAAGCCGGATCCGATTAAGGCGGAAATGTGGTCAAACAAATTAACAAGATATTCAATGTCTTGGGATGCACGGAGGAACAGAAGGTTCCATTCGCCACCTTTATGTTTCGCGGTGAGGCTGATTACTGGTGGGAATCTGTGAAGCGTACCCAGCCTGCCGCACTCAACATGTCTTGTGAAACTTTTCAGAAACTATTTAATGACAAGTACTTTCCTGAAAGTATTCGTCATATGAAGGAGGTGGAGTTTATCAGACTGGAACAAAACAACATGACGGTGTCCCAGTACGAGGCAAAGTTTGCAGAGTTATCCAGGTTTGCACCTCATTTGGTCGAGAATGAGGAACAAACGACGAGGATGTTTCTGAGAGGTCTAAAACCCGAGATTCGACAATATCTTATCTCTCATAAATTTTCTTTATATTCAGATGTTGTCAACAGGGCTCAATTATTAGAGCGAGATAATGAGTATGTTCAACCAAAGACCACAACCAGGGTCATACCAGTGACATCAGTCATCGGAGCGATGATAACCAGCGGGGAGGAAAGAATACAGATAAAAGCGGTAACCACTCGGGTGGTAATCGTGGCCATGATTCAACAATGACAGAAAGACGTTCGCAGCAACACTAGCACCAACAACAAATTCTAGGGGAGGAGAACGACCACCAGTTAGATGCTACAGATGAGGAGAGGAGGGACATATAAGTCCAAACTGTTCACAGCCTTCCAAGGTGTGTTTCAGTTATGGAAAAGACGGTCATATAGCCCGATTTTGTCCGATAGCGAAGTCAAGTCCAACTGGGATGGCGACACCAAAGGCGACTACGGACAAAACAAAGTCGGTGGTTCAAGGGAGGGCGTTTATTGTGACTGGCCAAAATGCGAGAAACCCAAACGAGGTGATCACGGGTAAGCTAATCATAAACTCTTGCGAAGTTTATACCTTATTAGATACCGGTTCTACCCATTATTTTATCTCTCCTGCTTGTGCTCAACGTTTAAACTTGACTCCGGAGAAATTAGACCTTGACTTATCTATTGAGACTCCGTTAGGAGAAACTTTCATTACATCTACTATTTATAAATCTTGCTTGATTCAAGTTGGAACCATAACATTACCTGCCGATCTTATTTCGTTGAAAATACTTGCATTTGATGTGATCTTAGGGATTGATTGGTTAACCACACATCATTCTAAAATTGATTATTTTTGTAAGGTTGTTAGTTTTCATATTCCTAACCAACCTATTATGCGAATTCAAACAACCAAACCATTAAAGTTAATCACTGTCATATCAAGCCATAAAGATATTCGTTTATTAAAAAATGGATGTCAAGCTTTCTTATCCCATGTCACGGACTTGAACAAAAACACGTCAAATTTGATTAATATTTCTGTTATTAGTGAATTTCCTGACGTATTTCATGAAGAACTTCCCAGTCTACTCCCAGAATGTGAAGTTGAATTATTTATTGATCTTGAACCTGATACAAAGCCCATTTCTAAAACCCCATATCGAATGGGTCCTATTGAACTTCAGGAGTTAAAGGTCCAACTACAGGAGTTGTTGGACATCGGTTTTATTCGTCCTAGTACATCTCCTTGGGGTACTCCTGTGTTATTCGTAAAGAAGAAAGACGGGAGTATGCGACTTTGTATTGACTACCGAGAATTGAACTATGTCACCATCAAGAATAGATTACTTGTTCTACCAGTTGCAAGGAGAACAATTCTTTTCAAAGATTGATCTTCCAAAGATTGCCTTCAGAACTCGGTACGGGAACTATGAATTCTTAGTCATGTCTTTTGGATTGACTAATGCTTCTGCTGCTTTCATGGATATGATGAATAGTGTGTTCAAAGAATATTTGGATCAGTTCGTTGTTGTCTTTATTGATCACATCCTCATCTATTCCAAAAGCCGTGAAGATCATGAGCACCATTTGAAAATGGTACTGCAAAGGCTTCGTGATAACAAGTTATATGCCAAGCTGAAGAAATGCGAGTTATGGCTTGAGGAAGTAGCTTTACTTAGGCACGTGGTGTCAAAACATGAAGTATCTGTCGACCCGGCGAAAATTGAAGCAATACAAAGTTGGGAGCAACCGAAGTCGGTGACCAAAGTACGTAGCTTTCTTGGCTTAGCTAGTTATTATCGGAGATTCGTGGAAGGATTTTCTCGAATCGCTACTCAGACTCTTCGGTGACTCGACTAAGAAAAGATACAAAATTCAGTTGGAGCGAGGATTCTGAGAAGAGTTTTCAAGACCTCAAGAGGAGACTCATTTCGGCACCTGTTCTGACAATACCATCTGGTTCAGATGGATTTGTTATCTACAATGATGCTTCACGCAAAGGGTTAAGATGTGTTATCATGCAACATGGGAAAGTCATAGCCTATGCCTCGCAACAACTCAAAGAATATGAGAGGAATTATCCTACTCATGATTTGAAGTTGGCAGCAGTCATTTTCGCATTAAAGATCTGGAGACACTACCTATATGGGGAGAAAGTGGAGATCTATACAGATCATAAAAGCCTCAAATATTTCTTCACCCAAAAGGAACTCAATATGCGGCAATGATGTTGGCTCGAGCTATTGAAAGATTACGATCACACCATCCAATATCATCCTGGAAAAACAAACATGGTAGCTAACGCATTGAGTAGAAGATCATGTCTTACGAATGCAAGTGCAATGTTGTTAACACAAAGGTCCATTTTTTATGACTTACAAAGGATGGAGATAGAGGTAAAGGCTCCAAGTACCCACGTGATGATATCAAATATACGAGTAGAACCGACTTTAATCGATACAGTTAAAGCTGCTCAAGCTACGGATATGGAGCTGATGTGTATAAAGAAGAAAGTGCAATAAGGTGTTATTCCAGAAGCAAGAATTGATGAAGAAGGAATACTTCGAGTTAACTCCAGACTTTGTGTTCCTAACGATTCTGACTTGAAGCATAGAATCATGATGGAGGCACACAACACACCATTTGCAATCCATCCTGGGAGTACCAAAATGTATCATGATATTCGACATACATTTTGGTGGAACAATATGAAGAGAGAGATCGCGGAGTTTATCTCGAGGTGTTTAACTTGTCAACGTGTAAAGGCAGAGCATCAAGTGCCAAAGGGTCCATTGCAACCACTTGAGATTCCAAAATGGAAGTGGAAACACATTACTATTGATTTCTTTATGGGTCTACCCAAGGTTTCTCAAGGCATATATGCGATTTTGGTTATTGTTGATAGATTAACCAAGTCTGCCCATTTTTTGCCTATACGGGAGACTTATTCCCTTGAACATCTTGCTAGTATGTACCTAAATGAGATTGTGAGATTGCATGGCATGCCAGTATCCATAGTTTCGGATCGTGACCCAAGATTCGCTTCACAATTTTGGGTTAACTTACAGAAATCATTGGGCACAGATTTACGATTCAGTTCGGCATACCATCCTCAAACGGACGGGCAATCAGAGAGGACTATTCAAACTCTTGAAGATCTATTGAGACTCTTTGTCCTTGATTTCAAAGGGAGTTGGGATAAGTACCTACCATTGGTGGAATTCTCTTGCAACAACAGTTATCAGACAAGTATACGTGTGGCTCCATTTGAAGCATTGTATGGATGAAAGTGTCGCTATCCAGTATGCTGGGATGAGGTGGGAGAATCAACATTATTGGGACCAGAATTGGTACACATAACTATAGAAAAGATCCAAACGATTCGATAACGTATACAAACGGCACATGATCGACAAAAGAGTTATGCGGATCTTCATCGAAAGGACGTGGAATTTATTATTGGGGATCATGTATTGTTACGTATTGCTCCATGGAAGGGAGTTACAAGATTTGGGAAGAGAGGAAAGCTCAATCCAAGATTTGTTGGTCCATTTGAGATTCTTAACCGAATAGGAAATGTGGCCTATAGACTCGCATTACCTCCAAGCATGTCTCGTGTTCATAAAGTTTTTCACATATCTATGCTTCGTAAATATGTGAAAGACCCAAACCACATTATTGAGTTAGAACCTGACGAGATAGCCGAAGATTTAGCGTACGAGGAGGTACCTGTTAAGATCTTGGATAGGAAAGAGCATGTCCTACGCACCAAGGTTATACCACAAGTTAAGGTTTTTTGGAGAAACCATGCAATTGAAGATTTGACCTGGGAGTTAGAATCAAAAATGAAAACGAGGTATCCTCACCTTTTCGAAACACCAGGTACGTACGTCAATTTCGAGGACAAAATTTCATAAGAAGGGAAGGTTGTAAGACCCCAACTTTTTAATGAATAAAATCAAATTTCATCTATTTATTATTTTGAATAATAAAGTGTTAATTTGATATAATACTTTGGTTATGGATGAAATGTGCAAATTTTGCAAAATAAGCAAGTGGTTATAAAGTATTCATTTTGTCGGAGAATATTCGTTTGGTCGTGGAATATTCTTTCTGTCGAGGAATATTCGTACGACGACGCATCCATTTGTGGGCCCCATAACGGATAACTGTCGGATGATGAAAATGACAAGTTTGAGTTTTTATAAATAATGACGTAATATTCAGATGACCACCTGGGGTTTGGGCGGTTTCCCACTTAACAACCTGTAGTTAGTAAAGCTACATTTAAACTCCTGACTTTTTGAGTTGAAGTGAAAACGTCACATTTTCCATCCAACTTAATTGTGCGTGTATGTCAGACGCCAAAAGCACGTGAAAAGGGAATTTAACGATTAAAGAAGACGTAAATACCCTATTCTTCTTCCTCTTGACTTTTAAAAGACATTTCGCTATTCTTCTTCTCCCTTCAACCTTCAAACCCATGGTCTCCTCTCTCCTCTGCCGCATCTCCGCCCTCGGTCTTTGGAGGAGCGATGAGTGAAGCCGGGAGCTCAGCCTTGGTCGTATATGGGGTTTGAAGAAGATGATGTGTTGTGGGCCAGGGGTTGGTGTTTAGGGCTTTTTTTGGTCAAAAGAATGGTGTAGTCGACTTTAGGGGTACATGAGAGAGATTCAATTTGAATATGGGAGAAGTCCAGTGAGGAATTTAGCTTCTAAATTCAATTTGAATATCCAGATATGCTCATGGGTTTTGAAGAAATTGATGCAGCTGAGGGCGAGAAGCTTGATGACGAACTTGTATGTGAGAAGCATGTTGGAATATAAGATCTTTCCCTGAACGGAAAAAGGGGGTTAATTAGATGGATTATGGATCTTGTTCTTGTGAGGAAGAACTCTTGGCCGATTTTAAAGCAGCTCCAATTTGGAATACTCAATGTCACCGCTTTTTAATTTACCTAACCTCTCCTATGTTTTTCCTCTCCTTCAAAATCAAACCACCATTGACATAATACGCACTTCAAACTAAGGGCCTTTGTAAAGCTGAAAAAGTATGCCATAAATTACAGCTTCAAATGGGTTTCTAATACACTAGTCTGATTCTTCAAACTCCAGAACTGGTAATCTTCCATCTAAAGCTAAAGCCTTTGATCTTCAAGATCGCGTTTACAAGCTCAATTTTATGGAATTCGGTGATTGCATTTTTGTTGGAAGGAGTAATCTTCGCTTTCGAAATTGGTTGATGAGATTTATGAGAAGGTGAAGGAGAGAAAAGTGGTGTTACCCTTGCCTCTATGAAGAGCTCTATGCTTACGATTGGGCGAGATCATTTTATGGATTGCCTAATGCGATGGTGATATGTTGGAAGATGATTACGAATCTTGCCTTTGGTGTTGGGAGGTTAAATTTTAATTTACGTGATGTGTTACCTTTTCGATGTATATGTTACCTTTGTAATTGTGTAATTGCGAATATCACTATATAAGATATTGAAGGAATTTTGGTGTTTCACTTTATTCTCTCACCTAAATATGTTTCAGATTTGATTACTCCACTGCTTTAGCGATGCGAATCTGTGACACGATAACTATTTTCCAATTTAATGCATTGAGTTTTTAATAACATGAAAGTCATTGAAGGCACTGATAACTCAATTTTGCAGATAGGGCTAGTTTTAGACTTTGGAATTTGAATTGGTCATGCAGAAATACACACATTGTGTTTCTTCATTGCTATTATCTTTAACTTTCTAGAAAATGCATTTTAGTTCTATATATAATTTTCAAAGAAGTAAGCCTTGCATCCTGCCTTATTCTGTTTATAAGTTGGAGATGGTGTTGGTATACAAGGATGGAAATTGTGAGCGGAGAGACCCTCATCCTTGAAAACCTCTTTGGCAAAGAATTTTTGGTTGATTATAAATCTCTATTTTTTTTCATTCTCAATTCCTATAAGAATCATCAGCAGCAACAACAGATTACATGTAGCCCTGTCTTTTCTATATATACACGCTCTATTTCCTTGATAGGATCTGTTACTTTCAATATATATATATATATTATATATATATATATATATATATATATATATATATATATGAGGTTAATTAAGTCTTTAGCCAACTAAAGTAACGAAGTTTAGACGGAAAGCATTTATTCACTCCAACTCAAAAAGTCGGGAGTTTAAATGTAGCTTTACTGACTACAAGTGGTTAAGTGGGAAACCGCCCAAATCCAAAGGTGGTCAGCTGAACTTAACCCTATAAATAATGGCGTAATTGTTACCGTTAACACTGTTGGAATATCCGGTGGTTAAAATACTGATGTCTGCGTGTGGTGGCACGCGAAGAGCACATGCAGGTATTACCTTTGTATTTTTGAATTATTGATTCTTACGTAAAGAAGCACTACTCAATAATTGTTAAAGTAATTACTTATTCAATATTTTATTTTATTGATTCAATAATTGTGCGTTGATATTTTATATTATTGTTGTTCAATAATTGTCCGCGACAAGATATCTCCATTATCAGATCAATAATTCATATTATTTGAATAATTATATTCGATAACATTATTGGCAATGTCTAAGGAAGTTCTGTCTAGGAAAGGGGTTTGGTCACCTAATTGCGCGCCAATAAGGAGAAATCCTTATCGGAAAGCCCCCTCTTTCTTGAGAACGACCTAGTTTACCATAATTGTGATTCTCGTAATATTATTTGTGAATAATTAGTTATTGATTTATATGGTAAAGAAATATTTATTTTATGTGGATATAAATGATGGATATATTTATTTTATGTGGTTATAAATGAAGGAATTAATCTTTGAGGTGTTTTATCGGATTTTGTTGTGAATGGAAGTTTTAAAATCCTCCGTATGTGGATTTCCATTTTTTCGCTTGGAATTTGAAAAAATTTAAACTTACAAAGTTGTAGAGAATAAAATTTCCTATGGAAAGCACATGAGATTCGAATTTTTCTGATAAAAGGGCTATTTATTATGAATTGTTGAAGTTTCAGAAAATAAAATGTTTTTATTAAAAATATGGTGGGCCCCACTTTTGGTTTGTGAGTAATGAAATGCGCTGGAATTTATTTTCAAAAGTGGTGGGCTTGAATAGTAGCAGGTAAAGCCATCAGGTAGCAGGTTAGTCTGCTATGGCGTTCTAAGCATTTTCCTATAAATATGGTGCTTAGTTAGAATTGAAAATCACACCAGAAACAAGTTTTCTCTCTTTTCCTCTCTATATTATCGAGCATATTTTGTGAGTATTTAGATACTTTGTGAGTTGTTATTCATCAGTGCAAGTTTCCTTCAGCCTTTATACCAATATTCCGATTAGAAGTACTTATATTTTGAGGTAATAGATGTTATTTTCTTCCTAATGATGTTATTCTTTCAATATCATTATACCGAAATATTATTATGGATTTTATTGTGGAATTTCTACCTTTTTGTGTTGGGGTTACTATTCACGTATACGACACTATTCACGTATACGGCACTATTCACGAATACGGCACTATTCACCGAAGAATGAAATTTTCTCCCTTTTGTCCAACATGTCTATTATGGTTACTATCTTTGATTGTATCCATGTTTTGATCTTTATTTTTGAATTCTACTTCACAATTGGTTATTTTGGAGTATTGTTGAACTTGGATAAACTATAATACGAATCTCTAATATTTGTCCTTTTGTCTCACTGGATTCGTTTTCTTTGAGATATTTTTCATCATCCTCAGTCCTAAATAATGATATTACTGAATATCTTTGGCCTGTAGTGCAAAGATAAATGATTACCTGATGAATATCTTTGGCCTGTAGTACAAAGATGAATGATTACCTGATGAATATCTTTGGCCCGTAGTGCAAAGATGAACAGGTGTTGAGATGAACATGACCAACTGGTGATACAAATGAATACCTTTGGCCTGTAGTGCAAAGATGAATATTTGATTCAAGATGTATATTGATTGATGTTACAGGGATAAAATATTGATGATGGATTCTTAGAAGATATTAGAATTCTTACTCTACTTGACTCTTCTAATGGATTGCTATTTCGGCTGCAGTTGTTGATGTAAAACATGTTGTCTACTATATTTTATCAGATTTTTCCCTGTTGAAAACTAATGATAAATTGTTGTATATTATCTTAGTCATAATATTCTTTACTAGGCTAGTTGAGCTCACCCTTTTCCTTTTTGTTCCATTTTTTTCTCAGGAGGTGAGAACATAGCAAGAACTAGCCGGGGTATGGAGTGATGGTTCAGGATAGTTATTTCAGTAGTCCGCACTATTTTTACAAATAGTGTATCAAATAATTGTAATGAGGATCCCTTTTGAGTTTGTATACTGTCTATTAGACAATATTTGTATTCAAACTCACAGTATATGTGTTGTCGTATTTTGTACAACAATTATATTACTAAAGTTATATTTGTTTATGTTCCATGTATTTAGCGACTCAGAATGGGTGATGTATACCTATTTTGGGGGCGTCACACCAGCCAATGGGAATTACATTGGAGAAGTATCAGATGAGCTACCTCTCATCCAACACCTTTGATATCAGCATATCAATGAGAATTCACAAGATAGATCTACACTCGCTGAGGCGAGCCCGACTAAAAGAAGGCGGATCCATCGACTTGCTATGAAATTCTACCTGAGCGAAGATGCACTCTACAAAAGAGATGCAGGACGAGGTCTCCTCAGATGTCTGGACTAGGACCAAGATCAGAGGCTCATGGATGAAATCCATGGCAGAGTATGTGGCCCACACATGAGTAGCCCTCTACTTGTAAAGACGATCCTACAACAGAAAAGTCTGACTATGGCATTTCAAACAACACGACTTGGTTTTGAAGAAGATCGTTGACAACCAAGCTTAGTCTAAAGGAAAATTCGCTCCAAACTGGGAAGGCCCGTTTATTGTCAAGGAGGTATTGACAGGAGGCGCTTTTAGATTATAGGAAATGGACGGCGATGAATTTCCACAACTCATCAATTCGGACACCGTAAAATGGTAATATGTCTGAAGGTTACCATCAAGTGAACATCCTGGTTTTAGATCATCAGTCACCAGTCATTTCAGTTCTTTAACCCTTCATTACATACAACTTTGTTTCACACTCATCTGCCCCATTAGGGATAAACATTTTTCTAACCAGCAGCTTAGTTTTGGATCACCAGATCATTCATTCCCCGCAGGTTTTTAAAACTTTTCACACTTTCAGTTTATCCCACCAGGGATTAAACCTTTCACACCTTCAATTTATCTTGTACATGGGATTAAACTTTTCATTTGCAATCCGCCCTATACCTGGACGAACTACGTCGACCTGATCTCCCTAATACACGGGAGTATGTAGGCAGCCATGTTATATGGTCCGGTCTCACCACAGAAAAAACAAAAATAAACACACTCCTATCCATAGCCACATACAGAAATTAGTCCCAAGACACCAAAGATGGTAAGGAATACACACAGATCGACAATCCATTCTGAAAATCTTGAGATATCTCACTGTCCATCAATCAAGGAGGAGTTCAGAATACATCCAGATCACAAAGTTCTGGAAAAACAAGCAAATATCAAGCAAGTAACAAGGCACAACTAAAAGGGAAGTGAATCAACATATATTTCCCTGCCATATATAATGTTGTTTGATATGTACAATGTGTACTGTACATGACAAAATGGCTAAGCTAGTCTGTGCACGAAAATGCAAGCCCATCTACAAATCAGTGTATATGCGGGCTATCAAGTCCAACATGGATTTCCTCTCAGAAGAAGGAGGTAACGTTGTGATCTCCTACCCAAAGGATTCTACACGAGCCAACAAATCCACCACCAACTGCAGGCGATATCTCTGGTAGATATAGCGCCATCCCGCTCTGCAACAATGATATCCCTATGAGTTAGAGAATCATCTCTCTAACGAAGCGACATCTTTATCAGAAAGAGCTATCAACATCAAAGCCCACATCCACTACCTATTAACCATATGGTACATAAGTAAAAGCCTCTTACGATCTTGGTGTCTTATCAACTCATCTGTCAAAGCAACTATCCCAGACAACAAGAAATGCTGGGGCAATTTCAAAATTGGAAACAACCATATATTGGGTCCCTTACAACAAGACTGGGGCAATCTCAAGCAGCGACAACTCAACACTGGGTAGTTATCAACCATCCTAAAGTGGAAAATGCACCAGTCAGCGCCATCAGCATGGTCCATCATCATCTCAATGGTGATTTAGATATTATTCACTCGCGATTTGATCAACAAAGAGAGTTCCTTATATGAATCCCAGACAACAACATGTGAAAGGACTGGGGTATAATCTGATTCTCGGAAAGGGAAGAAGTTTAAGGTGATATAAAGCCTCTCATCAAAAGAAGGGGAAAATTGTTAAGAAAGAAGGCCAATGACGAAAGGTCTAGCGAATGAAATCTACACCATCAACATGCGTTAAGTCCTCGCAAGTTGAGGCCTCTACACCGAAGTTCAAATCTGGGCAGCGAAAAAATGAATTACACCCTCCAGGGATGTCAATAGCATTCAAGTCATCAGTTCAGTTGGGATGCGAATCAAACGCTTAACGAAATGGGGTACAAGTACCCAACAGCAAAAGGAGAATCCAAATCACCTCAAAAAGGGCGCTACATCAACGTACATCTCTATCAAGATAGAGTCTGGTGAAGAAAACCTTTGAATATTACTTCAGCGAAGGTATCGGAGGATCCGGTATTCTAAACCATTGCCATCAATTCAGCGCAAGATCAAGACAGTTCAGCGATGAAAGCTTCATATACCACCATTCGAGTGGGAACCAAAATAGGTTGGCGATCAGCATAGTAGGCACCGTTGCAAACTACCAGCGTATACATCGGGGAGGTTCGGTGATTTCATAACGTCATCCCCATCAAAGATGTAGAAAACATCTCAACTTATCTTTATCAAACAAGCATTAACGATTAAATGCCAAACCATTTGAGTCAACACCAACATAGGAATCAACAATGATCGGTAAAGGTAAAGCGATTTGCAAAAACATTTTAACATTCATCATAACATTCATTACATTGCGATATGCGATATGTGATTTGCGATATGCGATGTGCGAAGTGCGATGTGTGAGTTGGGAAGTGCGATTGGCCAAATGCAAAAAGCGAAGTGCGAAATGCTGTGACACCCCCAAATCCAGGTACTTCAATTCCACAGGATTTGGTGTTCACTGTACAAATATTATCTATCTATCTACCAATAATAAATGCAAACCATGCAATAGATAGAAATAAAATCTTCCCCTTAAGGGTTACAACATCCAAATAATAATAAAATCCCAGGTTAAACTAAACTTAAACATCTGTACGAAAAAATAAACAATAAGTCTTAAGTAACATGAATTCTAATTACATCACATAAATAATCAGTCTTCATTACTTGCTAAGCTTGCCCTTGCCTTTACTAGTGGAAGGTTCGTCTGCTCTTTCGTTCTTAACTGCAATGTTATTATTACGCAAGAGTGAGAACGATTGCCCACAAGTATAACAATATAACAATGAATAATAACATGCGAGAGAAATAATAACTTCTAAATTAAAAGCTCAACTTTTGAATCAAGAATCAAAAGATTTCCGAGGGTCATAATACCTTGAACTATGTCCTAGGTTATCAAGGGTTATACTTGAAACCTTTAACAGTCATAAGACTATGGACCTTTCTACTGCGTACTTAGGGGATCACCCCTTAGTACCATCATCATGCACAATATCTTAACGCTAACGCATAAGTAAATCCTTTTGCGGGGTTGTTCATCTCGGCTTGACATTCGAGTCCGCACTAAAGGAAGTTTGGTTTGATAATTCAATAAGGGTTCTCAAATTTAGAACGTTCATCAACTAAGGACTAGTTGAATCAATAAAGTTCACTAGTCTAATAAGGTTCAACAATAATGATATTCGATTTGAATAATAATCTCAAGAAGTATACAATAGGACAATTATTGTATAATCTGAATCATGCTTTGAAAAGATAATCAATCTTTAATATAACATTTGAACTTGAATAATAGTAATGATAATTTACTCGAGGTAACTAATAAACTTGAATAATAATGACAAGTAGGGTTAGGAAACTTGCCTCGTGCGTAGATTACACTTTAACTAAGCACGTTCTTTGAATTTAATCCTACATACCATTCACATTCACAATACCAGCTTAATTATAACTTACTAATCATCATAAACTCATTCTTTTGTCTAATTCAATATTGACTATACTTAGTCAAATTACCACTTTTCACATAATTTACACATCATGAATAACAAGCTAATTATGTATTCAATAATTCAATCCACATGTAATTATGTTATTTACATGCTAAGTATCTATTTTAACATCTCATTATACTTATAACATAATTTTATGTTCATTACATTAAGTTAACATCACATTCATGGACTTAAACACTTTAAAATTTTCGTTTCGAACTTTTTCTAGAGTGGTGTTATGGCACCACTTTTTACTACTAAGGCTTTCATACTGCTGCACTGCAGACTACTAAGCTTGAGACCTAATGAGACATGCGACCAGTGGTGCGCGAAAAAAAAAAGGCGATGTCAAGTGCCATGGCCGATATACCGATTCAGTAGAATGGCGTTCATGAAAAATCGCAGAACATGCCAATTTCTATCAATTTCTTAATTTCTACACGAATTTAGACATACCCACATGATATAATTCATACATAATCATTACCCATCATTTACATAATGATTTTAACCAATCTAAACACTTAATTACAGAATTAAAATCTATAATTTTCATTGTTCTTGAAGGTTTTGAACATAAATCATAAAAATTAATACCACAGATTCGTTATAACACCGAATCCGTTCGTTTAAGGTTTGGTCTCTTCGTAATAACATGCATAATAATATACAAGTATAAATTTTACAAAATGATTTATGTTTGACACACTAAAATTACGTATAAGGGCCATAAGGCCAAAACCCAGACTCTGTAATTTTGTAGCAATCATATACTACGTATTTTCATGAAACTGATGACATGGTTCACATAATATATATAATTAAATATGATTTGATATATATTAATACATACATAACCCATAAACATTACTCCTTTCTCAATTACAGAGGCTTTACAAAAGGTTTGAAAGCCATATTTCTATGAAAACTCAATGACGTAAAAGAAGAATTTGGGTTTGGAGAAATTACCCAAAGCTTAGATTAGAAGATATGATCGCTGATGATCCTTTCACAAATACCTGTTGATTACACTCTCACAATTCCCTCAATTCTTAATTCTCTCTCTCTGTGATTGCTTTGTTCTTAGACTTAGAAAAATAGAAAATAAAAGAATACGTAATATAACAAAGGAAAAAGGAACTGATAAGATAATGGTCGATTAACCCACCATGGGTAACTGCTAATAACTCCCACTAAGGACATGTTTGGCTAGTCTTAATATATTTCAAAACCATTTAATTTAATAAAGATTTATCATATAGTTTAATTAATGTCATACTCCTTCATAAAATAAATCAATATTTTATTTAATTTACTTTAAATAAAATAAATTATAATAAATTCTCATAAATTCACATAGTCACATAATTAAATTTCTCATTAATAAATAATGTCAAATTATTAACTCTCTAATTAATAATTAAATTAATTAAAATACATTTGGCTTATTTAGTATTTCTTTTAATACAATAAGCTCGCATAATTACATATATCGAATAATAAAATTCTCCACATTAATTTAATAAATATAACACATATAATTAAATTAATCTACCACAATTGCATCAATCAATTATTTAATCTAATAATTAAATCATCGAAAATATTTATTTACTTCAATAAATATTAAAATTAAATTACAAAAATCTCGTTCGTCACATCTTTCCCCCCTTAAAAGGATTATGTCCCCAGAATAACGACTCAATAAATTCGACCTGTTACATTCTCCCCTTCTTACAAAGATTCTGTCCCCATAATCGCTTACACATAAATTAAGTAAATAAATGAGGGTAATTCTTCATTATATTCTCTTCGAGTTCCCACGTAGCTTCTTTAGCGTTGTGGTTCCTCCAAATTACCTTAACAGAAGGTATTCCTTTATTTCTGAGAACTTGTTCTTTTCTGTCGACAATTTGAACAGGAATTTCTTCGTAAGATAAGTCTTTTTCAAAATGTAGGGGTTCGTATTCAATTACATGCTTGTAATCGGGTTTGTAGGGTCGTAAAACAGAAACATGGAAGACGTTATGGATATTCTCGAGTGCTGGAGGTAGGGCTACCTCGTACGCAACTTCTCCGATTCTTTTCAGTACTTCAAATGGTCCAATGAATCTTGGGCTCAATTTCTTTCTTTTCGAACCTGATCTTTCCCTTCAAAGGAGAGACCTTCAAGAAAACATAACTACCTGATTCAAACTCGATATTTTTACGATGTGGATCAGCGTATTTCTTTTGTCTATCTTGAGCTGCAACCAGTCGTGCTCGGATCACTTTGACTATTTCTGCTGTCTTCTGTACCAATTCTGGCCCTAGCAATTGTCTTTCGCCAACTTCATCCAAGAAAAGTGGAGTTCTACACTTTATGCCGTATAACGATTCATAAGGCGGCATGCCAATACTAGCGTGGTAACTGTTGTTGTAGCCGAACTCTACTAACGGTAGGTGATCATCCCAATTTCCTTTAAAGTCCATCACACAGGCTCTTAGCATATCTTCTAATGTCTGAATCGTTCTTTCGCTCTGTCCATCTATTTGAGGGTGGTATGTTGTACTCATTCGCAATTGTGTACCCATGCATTCCTGAAGACGTTTTCCAAAAATTCCATGTGAAGCGCGGATCTCTATCAGAAACAATTGACACCGGAACTTCGTGCCTCGAAACAATCTCTTTTACGTATAACCTCGCCAACTGATCTAAGTTGAATCTGATTTTATTCGGAAGGAAGTGTGCGGATTTCATCAGTCGGTCAATGATAACCCATACTGCGTCGTAGCCTTTCTGAGTCGTCGGAAGGCCAACCACGAAGTCCATTGTAATATGTTCCCATTTCCATTCTGGGATTTCTAACGGTTGTAGCAATCCACTTGGTCTCTGATGTTCTGCTTTCACTTTCTGACAGGTAAGACACTTGGCAACACATTCTGCAACATCTCATTTTAAATTTGGCCACCATAAATGTTGTCGAAGATCTTGGTACATTTTGGTACTACCAGGGTGAATCGAATATCGTGAACTATGAGCCTCGCTCAAAATTTCTTCCTTAATCTCTTGTACTGGCGGTACCCAAATTCTACTCTCAAATCTCAGTATTCCTTCCTTATCCATCTTAAATCTCGCTTCATCCTTCAGATATCTTCTTTATCACCTTTTTACATTTTAAATCTCAAGTCGAGCCTCCTTTACTTTATCTAGTAGAGTTATACCAGATTTCATCTGAAATATCTTCTCATCAATCTCCATAGGATACTTCACTTTCAACTCTAGTTTCTCCATTTCTAATTAGCTCCTCCTAAGCGAAGAACATCATCAATTTCTCACGACCTTTTCTACTTAAGGCGTCAAGAAACACATTTGCTTTACCTTGATGGTATAAAATCTCACAATCATAATCCTTAATTAATTCTAACCATCTTCTTTGACGCATATTCAAATCCTTCTATGTGAAAATATATTTCAGACTCTTGTGATTGGTATATATTTAACACTTCTCCCCGTAGAGATAGTGCATCCAAATTTTCAAAGCAAAAACAACTCAAACTAATCCAAGTCATGGGTCGGTATCCTTCTCAGAAATCCTTCAATTGTCGTGATGCATACGCAATGACTTTGCTGCTTTTGCATCAAACTGACACAACCAAGTCCTTTATGCGACTCATCACTAAAACAACAAAATTTCTCAGTATCATCCGGAAGAGATAACACAGGTCTCAGACTCAATCTCTTTTTCAATTCTTGAAAACTTTCCTCACACTTATCCGTCCAAACAAATTTCACGACTTTTGAGTTAAATTCATTAACTGAGTTACGATCTTGGAAAAGTCTTGAATGAATCTTCTATAATATCCCTCAATCCAAGAAAACTTCTTACTTTCGACGGCGTTCTCTACCGATCCCGATTAATCACGGCTTCTACTTTAGATGGATCTACCAAAATTCGCTTTTTATCGATCACGTGACCAAGAAATTGTACTCGCTTCAATCCAAAATTCTCATTTCAAAACTTGGCATACAACTTCTCCTTCTCAATACTTCCAATGTTAATCTCAAATGTTCTTCATGTTCTTCCTTGGTTTTGAATATACCAAATGTCATATATAAATACCACTACGAACTTGTCCAAAAATGGCTTGAACACACCATTCATTAGTCCCATAAATGTCGCAGGAGCATTCGTAAGACCAAACGACATTACTAAAAATTCATAGTGACCATATCGTGTTCTCGAACGTCCGCCTTCTTGGTACATCCTCCGCCTCACCTTCAGTTGATGATAACCGCTTCTCAAGTTTATCTTGGAAAAATATCTCACTCCCTTCAATTGATCAAATAAGTCGTCAATCCTCGGTAATGGATATCTGTTCTTAATCGTGACCTTGTTCAGTTCTCTGTAATCAATACAGAGCCGCATCGTTCCATCCTTCTTTTTCACAAACAACACCGGCGCTCCCCACGACGATACACTCAGTTGAATGTACTTCTTATCCAGTAATTCTTTTAGTTGTACCATTAGTTATTTCATCTCAACTGGTGCCATTCGGTATGGTGCCTTCGATATTGGAGCAGTTCCGGGCGCCAGATCGATCACAAAATCTACCTCTCTATCCGTGGAAGTCCCGGAAAATCTTCCGAAATAAGTCGACGAAGTCTCTTATAATCAGTATTTCTTCTACCTTCGAATTCTCTTTTCGACTGTCGACTATGTAAGCTAAGTATCCTACACAGCCTTATCTTAATAACTTCATGGCCTGCATCATCGTCAGACAATTCGCTTGTCTAGGCGACTTGCTACCGTAAAACACAACCTTTGATGGAGTTATAAGGTTAATACGCTTCTTTTGGCAATCAATTACAGCCCCGTAATTGAATAACCAGTCCATTCCCAATATAACGTCAAATTCCCCAAGTCGAATAGGGATAAGATCTACGTTCATGATATTACCCTTAATATCCACTCTACAGTTCTTATATACAAACTTAACAGGGATTATTTCTCTATTCGCAATTTCTATGTTCATGGGGTAATCCAATTCATCCCTAGGCAAATCTAAATTCTTAGCAAAATCATCGGATATAAAGGAACAAGTAGCACCCGAATCAAATAAAACATAAGCATTAATTTTATTGATCAGAATGATACCTGACACCACATCACGGGACTGAACTGCATCCTGTATCGTCATATTGAAAGTCCTGGCGGTCGGTCGGTTTGTTGCGGTTGGTCCGGTAATAGTTAAGGCATTTCCACTATTGTTTCCTCCTGATCCTGACCCTCCCGGTCCCTTCTTTGGAAAATCTCTTGCCAAATGGTCCTTTGAACCACAAGTAAAGCAAGCACCCTTCTTTGGGTTAGGACAATTAGGTGCTATGTGGCCTTCCTAACCACAATTGTAGCACCCTCTTTTTCTTTTCATACAAACTCCCAGATGGGCTTTCCCGCAGGTCGGGCATGCTTCGATTCTTTTCTTCTGACTACCTTGCTGATTCCCCGATGATGAGTTGTTATTCCACCTCTTCTTCTAATTAAAATTTCCACCTTCTGTGCTACTTCCACTAGCCTTATTATTTACTTCACCTTCACCCTTCTTCTTCTTCTGATCTTGATTGTACTTGGTCACCGCATCGCTTCCACCTTCAGCGAGGATGGCCTTTTCCAATACTCCGACAAATGTGTTTATCTGAAACATTGATACTTTGATGTACACCCAAGGTTTTAGTCCTTGCTCAAACTGTCACGCCTTCCTCTCATCTGTGTGAACTTGATACGGGGCTATCCTCGTAACTCGTTGAATTTTGCCGCATAAACAGGTACGCTCATATTTCCCTGCTTCAATTCCAGAAATTGAACCTCCATCTGGTTCTGCGAGCTAGTTGGGAAGTACATCTCGAAAAACATTTCTTTAAATCTCTCCCAAGTAATTACACCTTCACCTCCACGAACTTTGTTTGCTTGCCACCAATAGCTAGCCTCAGACTTCAGCATAAACGTTGCAAAAGCGGTCTTCTGGTCTTCTTTAACCCTATCAACGTCAAAAACCTTCTCCATTTCCATAACCCATGTTTGAGCCTCGATCGGGTTCATGGAACCTTTAAATTATGGCGGTCCCACCGCCTTGAAATCTTTAAACGTAGTATTTGGTGGAGCTTTAGGTTGATTATTCATTGCTCCAGTCAGTAAGTTAATCAACTGCTGCACGGGATTAGCATTGACATTATTGTTGTTATTTGTTGACTCTTCTTGAGCTGGTTGACGTTGTTGTCTTCTTCTAGGCGGCATATTTCTATTAAGAATAATATATGCTTATTAAATCTCTATTAAATTCTCTAAATAGTTAAGACTTAACTCAACAATTTAATATAATCATTTAACACATCATCTCAAACAACTTAATATATTTAATTCAAACTAAAAGTTTTACATCAAACGATAGCATAACTGCTATTTACATCCACCATCCTGAGATAAAGAATCCACATGATTTAAATATTAAAATATTCCTTCGTTTATAAACATATCGAAATTTACATATAAAAGCTAACTAACTCTTTCACATAATTAAACAGATTATATCACTGTCTGTCAAGGTGCTGAATAGCCTTGCCACACTCCTCTTCCATGATACGAGACATCGTCCTGCGATCCAACATGTACGATGGAAGTCCTTCGAACTGGATGGGGTACCTCAAAACTCGATCCTGGGCCTCATCCATTGCGTGATTAAGTGTAGAGTACGTCTCTCCAAGCTTCGCCTTCTTTGCACGACCGTCTTCTTCCACAAGATCAGCACGGCGTGACTCTCTTACCCAGCCTTCCTCTGTTATGACCAGCCTTTCAGAGCTTTCCTTCAGTTCCTTCTTCAGCTTCTCTATCTCCTCCGTTTTATCTTCGGTTTGACCCTTCTCGTGGACCAAATCCCATTCTACATTTCCCAGTCGTGAGTGAAGAGTCGAAATCTCCCTCTCCTTATGTTCTAGAGTAATTTGCTGAATAATAGCCCGCTCAGTCAGATCCTGCACCTCATCTCGTAACTCTACGTTACGGTCGTATATATGTCGTCATACATCTCAAAGATCAATAGAGTGATGTGGAAACTCCTCTTCTTCCTCTTCCAAATCCTCGTGATCCTCGGGATTGTCTCGGGTTTCATGCTTCGACCAACAAAGGTGATCAATGGAGATGACTCCTCTCAACTAATTGTTCCCTAACGACATGAATGTCTCTGGGCTCCTCCTCTCAGAGGTATGCGTGGTACTCTGGGTTCCTCCTCCCTTGCTCGACTAGTTCCTCCAATGTCAGACATCCTGACAACAAAATTTTGAGTTTTAGTTACTAAGTCGTACTAGTGAGCACATAATTTAACACATAAGCACATAAAAGTCTTTTATTATCTTTAATGAATTACAAAAATTCATTTCCTAGAACTCGATAAGAGTTTTCCATCACTATGTTCTTTCTATAAGGCTACTACTTAAGGTTGTTCTCCCACCTAAGGTTCATAACCTACAGTTTTGATACCAACTTGTGACACCCCCAAATCCGGGTACTTCAATTCCATGGGATTTGGTGTTCACTGTACAAATATCATCTATCTATCTACCCATAATAAATGCAAACCATGCAATAGATAGAAATAAAATCTTCCCCTTAAGGGTTACAACATCCAAATAATAATAAAATCTCAGGTTAAACTAACCTTAAACATTTGTGCGGAAATATAAACATTAGGTCTTAAGTAACATCAATTCTAATTACATCACATAAATAATCAGTCTTCATTACTTGCTATGCTTGCCCTTGCCTTTACTAGTGGAAGGTTCGTCTGCTCTTTCGTTCTTAATTGTAATGTTATTATTACGCAAGAGTGAGCACGATTGCCCACAAGTATAACAATATAACAATGAATAATAACATGCGAAAGAAATAATAACTTCTGAATTAAAAGCTCAACTTTTGAATCAAGAATGAATAACAAGAATCAAAAGATTTTTAAGGGTCATAAGACCTTGAACTATGTCCTAGGTTATCAAGGGTTATACTTGAAACCTTTAACAGTCATAAGACTATGGACCTTTCTACTCGTACTTAGGGGGATCAGCCCTTAGTACTATACTGTGCACAATATCATAACGCTAACACATAAGTAAATCCCTTTGCAGGGTTGTTCATCTCAGTTTGACATTCGAATCCGCACCAAAGGAAGTTTGGTTTGGATAATTCAATAAGGGTTCTGAAATTTAGAACGTTCATCAATTAAGGACTAGTTGAATCAATAAACTTCACTAGTATAATAAGGTTCAACAATAATGATATTCGATTTGAATAATAATCTCAAGAAGTATACAATAGGACAATTATTGTATAACTGAATCATGCTTTAAAAAGATAATCAGTCTTTAATATAACATTTGAACTTGAATAATAGTAATGATAATTTACTCGAGGTAACTAATAAACTTGAACAATAATGACAAGTAGGGTTAGGAAACTTGCCTCGTGCGTAGATTACACTTTAACTAAGCTCGTTCTTTGAAATTAATCCTACATACCATTCACATTCACAATACCAGTTAATTATAACTTAACTAATCATCATAAACTAATTCTTTTGTCTAATTCGAATATTGACTATACTTAGTCAAATTACCACTTTGTCACATAATTTACACATCATGAATAACAAGCTAATTATGTATTCAATAATTCAATCCACATGTAATTATGGTATTTACATGCTAAGTATCTATTTTAACATCTCATTATACTTATAACATAATTTTATGTTCATTACATTAAGTTAACATCACATTCATGGACTTAAACACTTTAAAATTTTTGTTTCTGAACTTTCTGTAGAGTGGTCTTTCATGCCACCACTTTTGTACTAAGGCTTTCACATACTTGCGTCGTATTGTATACTGACTTGAGACTTGACACTGGCACATGATGATCTTCTTGGCCTTGAGAAAAAAGCGACGGCATTGACTGCGAAAAAACACCAACTTTTTGAATAAAGATGCATTTTCTATAAATATTATTTTTGAATATTATAGAGTGAAGTTGGTATAATAGTTGTGGGTAATATTTATAAATTTTACAAAGTACGCAAGTTGTTATATAATATTCGATTGGTCGGGGAATATTCGTTTTAACAGGGAATATTAGTACACCGGCACAATCATTGGTGGACCCCACAACGGAATTATTGTCGGATTGAGAAAACGATAAAAATACTTTATGAAAATAACGGCGGAAGTTTTACCGTTAACTGTTGAAACACCCGGTGTTAAAAGTACAGTAATACGCGTGGTTGCATAGTAGCACACGATATTGATTATTGATGCTTACGTGATAAGTCACTCAGTTTTGTTGGTATTATTAATGTAATAATACAGAAAATCTTTTTATATAAAACAAAATACTTTTATAAAGTTATTCTATAAATAGAATATATTATATTCTATTATGCATAGTATTGCATAAAGGTCTCATAGTGTTTTGCATAGTAAAATCTTTTATATATAAAATGTAATACTTTTATAAAGTTATCTATTTTATTAGACAATAATTAGAATATATTATATTTTATTATGCATAGTGTTTTGCGAAGGTGCACAGATATAGTGTTTGCATAGTAAAATCTTTTATAAAGTTATTCATTTTATTAGATTATAAATAGAATATATTATATTTTATTTAAAAGATTTTGCTTTAAATATGGACCGTCAGATTAAAGTAAATCAATCTGACCGTTCATGAGTTAGTTACTATGCGATCCATTTTATATAAATAGAAGCTCATTCCTTCATTATTTTTTTTACTTAATTCACCAAACTCTAGAGAGAAAATTATATAGAGAAAGAAGAAAAGAAAGATTTTTGCTACTTAACTACTCTTATATTCAGGTTCTTTTTACGGTAAGAGGTGTTATTCTTTCTTATTTATGAAGAGAACTGCATTGTTATTCCATTGCTTATTATTACATTGGAATAACTTGTATACGCTGTCTACCCTATACTTGGTGACATTCTTCTATTATTCCGTCTTTATTATTCTATTGGAATATCCTGTCTATGCATTTTATGCCGAACCTAATTTCGTCTTTATTATTCTGTTGGAATATCCTGCTTGTGCGTTTTACGCCGGATCGGGTTCCGTCTTTATTATTATTCTCATTGGAATATCCATCACATGCATATGTTTTACACGGGACTCGATTCCGGCCCTTATTAGTATTCTCATTGGAATAATTTGTCTATGCAAAGTACCGCATGCATGGTGATTTCTGTTGTTATTCCATTCTTTATTATTCTCATTGGAACATCCTCACGGCATGCGCAATTTTGCCTCGACACAGTTCCGTTATTTAGTATTCTGTTGGAATAACTTTGCTCATAATCTGATACCGCATGCATGGTGATTTCTTTTGTTATTCAATTCTTTATTATACTCAGTTGGTTAAAGTTTTGACTTCTATACTCCATGAAATTAGTAGAATATCCTTGATATTGGCGCTTCATCCAGTATCTTTTCATGGAAATATTCTTCTGATCATTCTTGAATTTTATTCTACAAAGCAGTATCATGTTGACAATTTGGACATTAGTAGTTCTTGGACAAATTAATTCTTGAACTTGTTTTATTGAATTCTTATATCATTGTTATCATCCTCATGTTTATATTATGTTGAAAGTCATCTGTGGCCTATAGTGCATAGATGGACTTGGTATGATTATGACTAGGGATTATTCAGTGTAATCATGATCGTAATGTTACAAATGATGTGGTAAAAGTCCTCATTGGCCCGTAGTGCATTGATGGACAGTTGTTGGCATGATCATGACCATTAATGAATACACAAATATTCTTGTCCCGTAGTGCATGGATAATTGTGGTCGTGATACTAAAGAATATCCTTGGCCGTAGTGCAAGGGTGATTCGATGATGTGGAATATTTATTAAGTCGAGTCTCAAAGGATAATGATGATGAAAAACCTTTTTAATCATAAAAGATAGTATATTTTATTTTCTACTTGACTCTTTTAATGGATTGCTTGTTCATTGCAGCTTAAACTTGATGTCTATTATATTTTATCAGTTTAACATTGTTAGAGACTAATGATAATTTATTCTGCATTATCTTAGTCATAATATTTCTTACTGGGCTAGTTGAGCTCACCCTTTCTTTCACTGTTCTCTTCAGGAAATGAGAATGTAGCTGGGACGAGTCGGGGAACGGAGTGATGGTCTAGAGGATAGCATTAGTAGTCCTCACTATTTTGTGAAATAGTGTGATAATAATTGTAATGATGACTCCTTTTGAGTTTGTATAATCTCTAGTAGATAATATTTGTATTCAAACTCAAAGTTTATGTTTTGTCGTATTGTACACGACAGTGGTATTAGTAAGTTGTATTTGAATTCTGTACCATGTATGTGGTGACCTAAGATGGGTGATATATACCTAATTTTGGGGGCGTCACAGTTGGTATCAAAGCTTAGGGATATGATCTCTGGCTAATATGTGAGACTAGAACTAGGAGGGGAGAGGCGGGGAATTCCTTCGCTAGTAGGACCTACTTAAATTTATTTTGTATTTAAATTGGTTGGTCAGAGTTTAGAGATATTATGTTACATGTCAATTAACCTTTGTTTTGTGACAATATCTGAAAATGACATCCGAAAATGTTGAGAATAGCAATGGAGCACAAGAGACCATTGAGTCTCCACATATCAATAATCAGGAGAATGTGCATCAGGAAGGCGACAATCCTCATGCAAACAACAACACTGACCAAATGATGAATGATTGATTTTTCATAGGCTTTATGCAATTCATGCAACAGCAGGCGAGAGCGGCTCCTATCCAAAATGTTGGTGGAAACACTGGAAACTCTCGGGCGGTCACCGCTAAACAGTTCAAGGAGCTGGGACTATCGGAGTTTAAGGGAGAGCCAAAACCACTTATGGAGGAAGCATGGATAAAGCAGATCACCAAGATATTTGATGTCTGGGGATGCTCCGAGGAGCAAAAGGTTCCCTTTGCCGCCTTTATGTTGCGCGGAGAGGCATATTACTGGTGGGAATCGATAAAACGTACTCAACCTGCCGTACTGAAGATGTCTTCCAACGACAAATACTTTCCTGAAAGTATTCGTCACATGAAGGAGGTGGAGTTTATCAAATTGGAGCAAAACGATATGACCGTGTAATGCAATACGAGGCAAAATTTGCGAGTTATCCTTGGTTATGCGTCCCACTTGGTGGATAATGAAGAGAGAATGGCGCAAATGTTTTTAAGAGGTTTGAAGCCGGAGATACGTCAACATCTTATTTCTCATAAACTGTGTTTGTATTCAGATGTTGTAAATAGGGCTCAGTTGGTGGAGCGCGATAACGAGTCAACGCAACCAAAAGAGAGCAGCTGACAAAATGATAATAGCAGTGAGAGCAGTCATCGAAGCGGTGACAACAAGCGTGGAGGGAATCAACAGGCCAAAAATGGTAATCACTTCGGTGGTAATCAGGGCCAAAATAATAAGAATGGACATTTCAAGAAGAGGAGATTCAACAATGATGGAAAGACGTCAGCACCAGCACCCATTGTTAAGGAAGGAGAAAGACCACCTATCATATGCTTCAAATGCGGAGGGAGGGACACATCACCCAAATTGTGCGATCTCAGTCAAAGCATGTTATAATTGTGGAAGAGAAGGTCACTTAGCCCGATTTTGTCGTTCACCGAAGATAAATTCAGCTAGGATTGAGGCACCAAAGGCTGTCCCAGAAAAGTCAAAGCCGATAGTGCAAGGGAGAGCTTTTGTTGTGACCTCCCAGAAAGCAAGGAACCTGAATGAGGTCATCACGGGTAAACTTATCATAAACTCTAGCGAAGTCTACACTTTATTTGATACCGGTTCTACCCATTCTTTTATTTCTCCTACTTGTGCTCAACGATTAAATTTAACTCCGGAGAAATTAGACTTTGACTTATCTGTGGAAACTCCATTGGGAGAAACCTTCATTACATCCACGGCTTATTTCATTAAAAATACTTGCATTTTATGTAATTCTAGGGATTGATTGGTTAACTACTCATCATGCAAAAATTGATTGTTTTCGTAAGGTTAGCTTTCATATTCCTAATCGACCTATTATGCAAATTCAAGCAACCAAACCATTAAAATCAATCACTGTCATCTCAAGCCATAAAGTTATTCATTTATTGAAAAATGAATGTCAAGTTTTCTTAGCTCATGTCACAGATCTAAACAAAAATACGTCAGTTTTGAATAATATTTCTATTGTTAATGAATTTCCTGACGTATTCCCTGAAGAACTTCCTGCCCTACCCCAAGAGCGTGAAATTGAATTTTGTATCGACCTTGAACCCGGTACAAAACCCATTTCTAAATCCCCATATCGAATGGCTCCTATTGAACTTCAGGAGTTAAAAACTCAACTACAAGAATCGTTAGACATTGGCTTTATTCGTCCTAGTACTTCTCCTTGGGGTGCTCATGTTCTATTCGTGAAGAAGAAAATGGGAGTATGCGACTTTGTATTGATTATCGGGAGTTGAATCATGTCACCATCAAAAATAGGTACCCATTACCACGTATTGATGACCTGTTTGACCAGTTGCAAGGAGCCAAATTCTTTTCAAAGATTGATCTTCGTTCCGGATATCACCAATTGAAGATTAGAACCAATGACATTCCAAAGATGGCTTTCAGAACTCGGTACGAGCATTATGAATTCCTAGTCATGTACTTTGGATTGACTAATACTCCTGCTGCCTTCATGGATATGATGAACCGAGTATTCAAGGAATATTTGGATCACTTTGTGGTCGTCTTTATTGATGACATTCTCATATATTCCAAAACCCATGAAGATCATGAGCAACACTTGAGGCTGATACTCCAAAAGCTTCGTGAATATAAGCTTTATGCCAAGTTGAAGAAATGTGAGTTTTGGCTTCAGGAAGTAGCATTCCTTGGGCACGTGGTATCAAGTCATGGAATATCTGTTGACCCAAAGAAAGATTGAAGCTATTCAAAGTTTGGGAGCAACCTAAATCGATGATCGAAGTCACGTAGCTTTCTCGGCTTAGCTGGTTATTATCGGAGATTCGTAGAAGGGTTTTCTCGAATCGCTACTCCACTAACTCAGCTGACTCGGAAAGATACAAAGTTCAGTTGGTGCGAGGAATGTGAGAAGTGTTTTCAAGAACTCAAGAAGAGACACATTTCAGCACCTGTTCTGATAATACCATCTGGTTCGGAGGGATTTGTCATCTACAGTGATGCTTCGGGCAAAGGGTTAGAATGTGTTCTCATGTAACATGGGAAAGTCATAGCCTATGCCTCACGACAACTCAAAGAATATGAGAGGAATTATCCTACTCATGATCTAGAGTTGGCAGATGTTGTCTTCGCACTAAAGATTTGGAGGCATTCCTTGTATGGAGAGAAAGTGGAGATCTTTATGGATCATAAAAGCCTCAAATATTTCTTCACTCAAAAGGAACTCAACATGCGACAACGACGTTGTCTTGAACTGTTGAAAGATTATGATCATACTATCCAATACCATCCTGGAAAAGCGAACGTGGTAGCTGACGCATTGAGTAGAAGATCAAATGTGGGTACGAGTGCAATATTGTCAACGCAAAGGCCCATTTTGTATGACTTGCAAAGGATGGAGATAGAGATAAAGACTCCAGGGACCCACGTGATGATGGCAAATATATGAGAAGAACCGACTTTAATTGATAAAATTAAAGCTGCTCAAGTTACAGATCCGGAGCTGATGCGTATGAGGAAGAAAGTGCAAGAAGGTGCGATGCCGGAAGCAAGAATCGATGAAGAAGGAATACTTTGAGTCAACTCCAGACTTTGTGTTCCTAACGACCCTGATTTAAAGTATAAAACCATAATGGAGGCGCACAACACACCGTTTTCAATCCATCCTGGGAGTACCAAAATGTATCATGATCTTCGACATACATTTTGGTGGGCAATATGAAGAGAGGGATAGCGCTATTTATCTCAAGGTGTCTAACGTGTCAAGCGAGTCAAGTGAGCATCAAGTACCAAAAGGTCCATTGTAACCACTTAAAATTCCGGAATGGAAGTGGGAGCACATTACCATGGATTTCAAGTTCTCGGTCTTCCCAAAGTTTCTCAAGGCATAGATGCGATTTGGGTCATTGTTGATAGATTGACCAAGTCCGCTCATTTCTTACCGATACGAGAAACTTATACACTTGAATGTCTTGCTCAGATGTACATAAACGAGGTTGTAAGATTGCATGGTATGCCAAAGATCCATAGTTTCCGATCGAGACCCAAGATTCACTTCACGATTTTGGGTTAGTTTGCAAAAAGCTATGAGCGCAGATTTATGATTTAGCTCAACATATCATCCTCGAGACGACGGGACAATCGAAGAGGACTATTCAAACTCTTGAAGATCTATTAAGACTCGTGTCCTTGATTTCAAGGGAAGTTGGGACAAGTTCTTACCATTGGTGGAGTTTTCCTACAACAACGGTTATCAAGAAAAAGTATTGGCATGGCTCCATTCAAGCGCCAGGTATGGAAGAAAGTGTCATTCTCTAGTATGCTGGGATGAGGTGGATGAAGCAACGTTGTTGGGACCAGAGTTGGTACGTATGACTACGGAAAAGATTAAAACGATCCGGCAACGTATAAAAACCTCACAAGATCGACAAAAGAGTTATGCTGATATTCATCGAAAGGACGTGGAATTCGATATAGGAGATCATGTGTTGTTACGTGTTGCTCCATGGAAAAGAGTTACGATATTTGGAAAGAGAGGAAAGCTCAATCCTCGATTCATCGGCCCATTTTTAATCCTTGATCGAGTAGGAACTGTGGCCTATAGACTCGCTTTACCGCCAAGTATGTCTCGTTTTCATAACGTTTTTCACATATCCATGTTACATAAATATGTGGAAGACCCGAACCACATTATTGAGTTGGAACCAGACAAAATAGCGGAAGATTTGACGTATGAAGAGGTTCCTATTCAAATCTTGGATAAGAAGGAACATATTCTAGCCACCAAGGTTATACCTCAAGCCAAAATTTTGTGGAGAAACCACGATGTTGAGGAAATGACTTGGGAGTTAGAATCTGAAATGAAATCAAGGTATCCTTACCTCTTCGACATACCACGTACGTACCCTAATTTCGAGGGCGAAATTTCATAAGAAGGGGAGATTGTAAAACCCCAACTTTTTGAATAAAGATGAATTTTCTATAAATATTATTTTTGAATATTATGGAGTGAAATTGGTAAAATATTTGTGGGTAATATTTATAAATTTTACAAAGTACGCAAGTTGTTATATAATATTCGATTGGTCGGGGAATATTCATTTTAACAGGGAATATTAGTACAACGGCACAATCATTGGTGGACCGCACAACGGAATTATTGTCGGATTGAGAAAATGACAAAAATACTTTATGAAAATAACGGCGGAAGTTTTACTGTTAATCTGTTGAAACACCCTGTTAAAAATATCGATGAATACGCGTGGTTGCATAGTAGCACACTAAGATTCATTATTGATGCTTACGTGATAAGTCACTCGGTTTTGTTGGTATTATTAATGTAATAATACAGAAAATCTTTTTATATAAAACAAAATATTTTTATAAAGTTATTCTATAAATAGAGTATATTATATTCTATTATGCATAGTGTTGCATAGTGTTTTGCATAGTAAAATCTTTTTATATAAAACAAAATACTTTTATAAAGCTATCTGTTTTATTAGACAATAATTAGAATATATTATATTTTATTATGAATAGTGCCTGCATAGTGTTTGCATAGTAAAATCTTTTATAAAGTTATTCGTTTTATTAGATTATAAATAGAATATATTATATTTTATTTAAAAGATTTTGCTTTAAATATGGACTATCAGATTAAAGTAAATCAATCTAGACCGTTCATGAGTTAGTTACTATGTAGTCCATTTTCTATAAATAGAAGCTCATTCCTTCATTATTTTCTTACGAATTCACTGAAACTCTAGAGAGAGAAAATTATAGAGAGAAAGAAGAAAAGATTTCTACTACTTAACTACTCTTATATTCAGTTCTTTTACGATAAGGGGTGTTATTCTTTCTTATTCATGAAGAGAACTGTTGTTATTCCATTGCTTATTATTCTATTGGAATAACCTGTATACGCGGTCTACCCTATACTTGGTGACATTCTTCTATTATTCCGTCTTTATTATTCTGTTGGAATATCCTGTCTGTGCGTTTTACGCCGGACTTGATTCCGTCTTTATTATTCTGTTGGAATATCCTGTCTGTGCGTTTTACGTCGGACCTGGTTCCGTCTTTATTATTATTCTGTTGGAATATCCTGTTTGTGCGTTTTACGCCGGACCTGATTCCGTCCTTATTAGTATTCTGTTGGAATAACTCGTCTGTCTGGCACCGCATGCATGGTGATTTCGTTGTTATTCCATTCTTTATTATTACTGTTGGAACATCACATCTTCGGTCAAATTTCGCCTTGACCGTTCCGTTATTTAGTATTCTGTTGGAATAACTTTGCCTATCGCAAGTACCGCATGCATTGTGATTTCTTTTGTTATTCCATTCTTTATTATACTCAGTTGGTTAAAGTTTTAACTTCTATACTCCATGAAATTAGTAAAATATCCTTGATATTTGCGCTTCATCCAGTATCTTTTCATGGAAATATTCTTCTGATCATTCTTGAATTTTACTCTACAAAGCGTTATCATGTTGACAATTTGGACATTAGTAGTTCTTGGAAAAATTAATTCTTGAACTTCTTTTATTGAATTCTTATATCATTGTCATCATCCTCATGTTTATATTATCTTTGAAAAGTCATCTATGGCCTGTAGTGCATAGATGGACTTGGTATGATTATGACCAGGATTATTCGTTGTAATCATGGCCACCGTAATGTTACAAATGATGTGGTAAAAGTCCTCATTGGCCCGTAGTGCATTGATGGACGATTGTTGGCATGATCATGACCATTAATGAATACACAAATATTCTTGGCCCGTGAATGCATGGATAATTGTGGTCGTGATACTAAAGAATATCCTTGGCCGTAGTGCAGGGGTGATTCGATGATGTGGAATATTTATTAAGCTGAGTCTCAGCGATAACAGTGATGAAAAACCTTTTTAATCATAAAAGATAGTATATTTTATTTTCTACTTGACTCTTTTAATGGATTGTTTGTTCCATCATGCGGTTAAACTTGATGTCTATTATATTTTATCAGTTTAACATTGTTGGAGACTAATGATAATTTATTCTGCATTATCTTAGTCATAATATTTCTTACTGGGCTAGTTGAGCTCACCCTTTCTTTCATTGTTCTCTTCAGGAAATGAGAATATAGTTGGGATGAGTCGGGGAACGGAGTAATGGTTCAGAGGATAGCATTAGTAGTCCTCACTATTATGTGAAATAGTGTGATAATAATTGTAATGAGGACTCCTTTTGAGTTTGTATAATCTCTAGTAGATAATATTTGTATTCAAACTCACAGTTTATGTTTTGTCGTATTGTACACCATGTTGGTATTAGTAAGTTGTATTTGAATTACGTACCATGTATCTGGTGACCTAAGATGGGTGATGTATACCTAATTTTGGGGGCGTCACATGCGGTGCGGCGTACCAGTTGCAAAAATGGCAGTTCGCGAAAAATCGCAGAACATGCCAATTTCTATCAATTTCTTAATTTCTACACGAATTTAGACATACCCACATTGTGACGACCCCAAAATAGGTATAAATCACCCATCTTGGGTCGCCAGATACGTGGTACAAAATTCAAATACAACTTAATTATACAACAGTCGTGTAAAATACGACTAAACATATGATGTGAGTTTTAATACAAATATTGTCATCTAGACAATATACAAACTCAATGGAGTCCTCATTACATTTATTATTAAACTATTTCACAGAATAGTGAGGACTACTAATGCACCATCTAGGACCATCACACTGTTCCCCGACTAGCCCCAGCTACGTTCTCATTTCCTGAAGAGAACAATGAAAGAAAGGGTGAGCTCAACTAGCCCAGTAAGAAAAATTATGACTAAGATAATGCAGAATAAATTATCATTAGCCTTAAAACAAAGTTAAACCGATACAATATAACAACCATCAAGTTTAATCTATGAGTAAGCAAAGCAATCCATTAGAAGAGTTAAGTAGAGTATAAAATCTACTATCTTCTATGTTTAAAAGGTTTTTCATCACTTTTATCAATCGAGACTCAACTTAATAAATAATCCACATCATTAAATCATCCCCGCACTATAGGCCAAGGATATTCTTTTTAAGATCACGACCACGAATTATCCATGCACTACGCCCAAAGATAATCGTGTTTTCATCAACTATCCCGATCATGCCATAAAACAATTCATCTTTGCACCCTTGGTCAAGAGAATCCATGGCCATAATCATACCAAAAGCGTCCATCCATCAATGCACTACAAACTAATGAGGATTTTTACCACATCATTCATCACATTACTACCATGATTATACCGAATAATCCTCGGTCATAATCACACCAAGTCCATCTATGTACTACGGGCCAAAGATGACTTTTACCACATCATTTATAACATTACTACCATGATTATACCCTAATAATCCTCGGTCATAATTATACCAAGTCCATCTATGCACTACAGTGCCACAAATGACTTTCAACATAATATAAACACGAGGATGATGACAATGACATAATAATTCAATAAAACAAGTTTAAGAATTAATTTATCCAGGAACCAATAACGTCCAAATTGTCAACATGATACTTCTTTGTAGAGTTAAATTTAAGAATGCTCAGAAGAATATTTCCATGAATAGATATTGGATGAAGCGCAAATATCAAGGATATTCCACTAATTTCATGGAGTATAGAAGTCAAAGCTTTAACCAACTGAGTATAATAGAATATATAAAACTGCAAATGGATTTTTGTCTGCCATGCGGTAATCCACGTATACAGATCATTTTCACAATTTAATAAGGAATGAATACAAAGGATCATTCACCATGCATGTGGTAATCCACATAGACAAGTTATTCTAACAGAATAATAAAGAATGGAATAACATAAGGATTCACCATGCGTGCGATAGACTGCACAGATATGTTATTCCAAATAGAATAATAAATAATGGAACCAGTCCCAAGGCGTAAATGCATGAGCGATTATTTATTCCGACGTAATAATAAATAATGGAACGTGTCCCATGAAACGCACGCATGTGAGATATTCCGACGTAATAATAAATAATGGAACCAAGTCCCGTAAACGCGATGCATGTGATATTCCGCAGAATAATAATAAAGAACTAATATTAGAAGAATTTCACCATGTATGCAAGATATTTTGCATAGAGCGAAAGTTATTCCAACATAATAATAAAGAATGGAATAATAGAAGAATTTCACCAAGTATAGGGTATCCCACAGATACAAAGTTATTCCAATGTAATAATAAAGAATGGAATAACATAAGTTCTCTTCACGAATAAGAAAGAAAGAATACCTCTTACGAGTACAACAAATAATATCCCTTACCTTTGAAAGAAGAGTATTTCGACTGGTAGGGCGAGGATATACTCGAAGAAAACTTGTACTACGCTTCAAAGCTTTCTTAAACTCTAAAGAAATACGCCAAGATTATAGAAGAAGAACTCTCTCAGAGTTTCAAAGAATTAAATAAGAAATAATGAATGAATGAGCTTCTATTTATAGAAGAATGGACTACATAGTAACTAATTCATGAATGGTCCAGATTGATTTACTTTTAATCGGACGGTCCATATTTAAAGCAAAATCTTTTAAATAAAATATAATATATTCTATTTATAATCTAATAAAACGAATAACTTTATAAAAGTATTCTGTTTTATATAAAAAGATTTTACTATGCAAAACACTATGCAAGCACTATGCAACACTATGCATAATAAAATATAATATATTCTATTTATAAAATAACTTTATAAAAGTATTCTATTTTATATAAAAAGATTTTACTATGCAGACACTATGCAACACTATGCATAATAGAATATAATATATTCTATTTATAGAATAACTTTATAAAAGTATTCTGTTTTATGTAAAACGTTTATGTTTTATTACATTAATAATACTAATAAAACCAAACTGAGTGACTTAACACGTAAACATCAATAATCAATACCGTGTGCTACTATCTAACCACGCCAGACATCGCATTTTTACTCTACCGAGTAGTTCAACAGTTTTAACGGTAAAACTTCCATGAGTTATTCTCATAAAAATATTTTTGTCGTTTTTTTTCATCCGACAATAATTATATTCATGGGTCCACTAATGATTGTACTGTAGCATTTGGATATTCCCCGACAAAAAAGAATATTTCCCGACCAATCGAATATTATATAACAACTTGCGTACTTTTCAAAATTTATAAATACTACCCACAACTATAACATTATATCAAATCCACACCATAATATTCAAAAAATTATTTCGAGAAAATTAAATATTTATTCATAAAATCTGGGGTCTCACACACATGATATAATTCATATGTACATAATCATTACCCATCATTTACATAATTATTTTAACCAATCTAAACACTTAATTATAGAATTAAAATCTATAATTTTCACTGTTCTTGATGTTCTTGTAGGTTTTGAACATAAATCATAAAAATTAATACCACGAATTAGATCAAGCTATAACAATCAATTAGCTTCGTTAAGATTTGGTTTCTTCGTAATAACATGCATAATAATATACAAGTATAAATTTTACAAAATCATTTATGTTTGACATACTAAAATTACGTATAAGGGCCATAAGGCCAAAACCTATACTATGTAATTTTGTACCAATCATATACTACGTATTTTCATGAAACTGATGACATGGTTTACATAATATATATAATTAAATACGATTTGATACATATTAATACATACATAACCTATAAACATTACTCCTTTCTCAATTACAGAGGCTTTACAAAAGGTTTGAAAGCCATATTTCTATGAAAACTCAATGACGTAAAAGAAGAATTTGGGTTTGGAGAAATTACCCAAAGCTTAGATTAGAAGATATGATCGCTGATGATCCTTTCACAAATATATGTTTATTACACTCTCACAATTCCCTCAATTCTTAATTCTCTCTCTCTGTGTGATTGCTTTGTTCTTAGACTTAGAAAAAATAGAAAATAAAAGAATACGTAATATAACAAAGGGAAAAGGGAACTGATGTGCATAATGGTCAGTTAACCCAATCATGGGTAACTGCTAATAACTCCCACTAAGGCCATGTTTGGCTAGTCTTAATATATTTTAAAAACATCTAATTTAATAAAGCTTTATCATATAGTTTAATTAATGTCACACTCCTTCATAAAATAAATCAATATTTTATTTAATTTACTTTAAATAATAAATTCACATAGTCACATAATTAAATTTCTCATTAATAAACAATGAGAAATTATTAACTCTCTAATTAATAATTAAATTAATTAAAATATATTAGGCTTATTTAGTATTTCTTTTAATACAATAAGCTCAGCTAATTACATATATCGAATAATAAAATTCTCCACATTAATTTAATAAATGTAACACATATAATTAAATTAATCTACCACAATTGCATCAACTAATTATTTAATCTAATAATTAAATCATCGAAAATATTTATTTATTTCAATAAATATTAAAATTAAATTACAAAAATCTCGTTCGTCACAAATGCGACGTGAGATTTGCGAACTGTGATTTGCGAAAATATTTTAACATTCGTCATAAACATTCATTACCTTGCGATTTGCGTCATTAGAAATACGTTGTCATATTTCAAGTGTCTACTAATTTTTATCATGTCCATTCCATTGCATTGCATGAACATGATAAAGAGGGGCATCTGTAGACACTCAAAATTTTGTTTTCCAGTTACTAACTATGTAGGAGGACAAAAGCGTCTTTTTCACACTCCAGAGATAACCTTGGAGGACTACAACATCAATTTTAACCCCGGAGATAGCCCCGAGAGATCAAGTTCAAAGCTCGGAGATAACGCCAGGAGGTCAATCCAACCTCAGAGATAACCCTGAGGACAGTCAAAGTCAACATCAAGTCAACCTCAGAGATAACCTTGAGAAAAGACTACTACAACTGTGCGAACACCGGTGATAACCCTGGGAGGGGCAACTGCTACAACTGCCCCGAGAAAAGTCTTGTTGGTAGATTTGATTTCGATTAGACTTGGAGAGTTTGATGTGATTTTAGGAATGGATTGGTTGTTCAAATACGGAGCGGTAATTGACTTCCAAAAGAAGTGTGTAAACCTTATGACTCCGTCAAAGGTAGTATTTTATGGTAGCAAGTCGCCTAGACAAATGAAATGTCTGACGACTATGCAGACCAAGAAATTGTTGAGTCAAGGCTGTGTGGGCTATTTAGCTTACATAGTCGATACTCAGAAGAAGGGTGTGAAACTAGAAGAGATACCAGTGGTGAGGGAATTTGAAGACGTGTTTCCAGAGGATTTTCCAGGACTTCCGCCTGACAGAGAAATAAAGTTCGTGATCGACTTGGCTCCGGGAACAACACCAATATCGAAGGCCCCATACAAAATGGCTCCGATAGAAATGAAGGAACTGATGGTACAGTTGCAAGAGTTGCTGGACAAGAAATATATTCAACCAAGCGTATCGCCGTGGAGAGCGCCAGTTTTATTCGTGAAGAAGAAGGACGGAACAACGCATCTTTGCATTGATTATAGGGAGTTAAACAAGGTCACTATTAAGAACAGGTATCCATTGTCTAGAATAGATGACTTGTTTGACCAATTAAAGGGTGCTAAATATTTCTCAAAAATTGATTTGAGAAGTGGGTATCATCAATTGAAGGTAAGAAAGAAAGATATACCTAGAACGGCATTCAGAACTCAATACGGTCATTACGAGTTTTTGGTGATGTCTTTTGGTCTAACTAATGCCCCTGCTGCATTCATGGATTTGATTAACATGGTGTTTAAACCATTTTTAGACAAGTTTATAGTGGTATTTATTGATGACATTCTTGTGTATTCCAAAACTCAAGAAGAACACGTGGAACATTTACGTTTAACATTGGAGACACTAAGAAAGGAAAAGTTGTACGCGAAATTTTCTAAGTGCGAATTTTGGCTCGACCGTGTACAATTTTTGGGTCATGTTATTGACAAGGATGGGATTTCAGTAGATCCATCAAAAGTGGAAGCTGTAATCAATTAGGAACAACCAAGGACACCTTCGAAGGTGAGGAGTTTTTTGGGACTGGCTGGTTATTATAGAAGATTTATTCAAGATTTTTCTAAAATAGCCACTCCGCTAATAAATTTGACAAGGAAAGCTGTAAAATTCGTTTGGACAGAGAAGTGTGAAGAGAGTTTCCAAAATTTGAAGAAGAAGCTAAGTGTGGCACCTGTGTTAACATTGTAGGGTTTTGACAAAGAAACGCACATCAGAAATAGAACAATTTAAACCAAATTCGAAACCCTAAACAGGATCCATGCGAAAAATAGTTAATTCAGTGGTTAGAAATTATACCGATTAAGAAAGTGATTAAACGATGCGGTCGAATCTCCAACGCAATTTGAATGAACTGCGTCTCTACGGTATCCACAGGAACGCTCCACGAATCGTCCTACGATCTGTAGAAGAAGGAATCGCGGTACTAGCCACCAAGGATGAGGATTTTTACGAAATTGTTTTCTCTAGTCTCTCTCTAAGAGCGGCTAGGGTTTTTATTTTGATTAACTTTCCAAGGACGCTGATATATCATATATATATATAGCAATAAATCAGAATTAATCAAAAACCCTAATCTAATTAAAATAAAATCCAAATTTATATATATATATTATATTTTAATTAAGTCTTACTTAATTAATATATATACATATACAAAGCATCCTTTTAATTTAAATTCGTGATTTAAATACTATCAATCATATTGATATATTTAAATCCTTACAATTTAAATTAATTCTCTTTTAATAACGTTCTTTTTGTGTGACCCTATAGGTTATTATTACGTTGGCAATAATTTTAAAATCATATTATAAAATTATAAAAAGTGAGCGGCATCTAGTAATGCATCACTTCTACCCAAGTAATAATAAGATTGATGAGTCTATGCAACCTTTTCCTGACCAATGTTTCAATGTAATTTAATCCTTTTAACCTTAATATCCTAGATTAAACTTGAGTCATGGAATGTGTCATACTCTTCATAATTTAATCTGAGTTTTCTTGATCAATGAGTAGACATGAAACAAATCAATATTTGAGCATGGTCATGCATTTCATAGTCCTACTTAATCAAGAGGCCTATGGATATCACCCCTAATATATAGGATGGTTAAATTCCATCTAGATCACTCATATTCCTCACACAATTCATGATGTACCCATTAATCACCTTTATAGTCCACCCTATTAAAGGTGACATTTGATGATATCAAAGTACATAAATTCATGTGTAGAAATATAGTGATTTCAGGTCGGAAGACCATTACATCATTATCACTATGAGAATCACTAATGACACTTCGATGCTCCACATAGAATTCTCATGGTGGGTCTGTCCAGTACATCGTTCTCTAACACATATATATGCATTGACTTAATATCTCATATATTTATGTAATGAGATTTGGTCATCGGTCAATCCACATACTAGTCTAAATGCATCATTGTTGTCCTATCAACAATGGTACTCGACTAGGGACATTTAAGAGCAATGATACTAATTGTAATTATATAATCTCATGTTTAAGTCACATACTTGAAACTATATAAATTGTATCACTATTCTAAGGAATTTTATTATGTTAACATTTATATAACGCAGTAAATAAAACCATAATAAAATCATTCATTTATTTAATCAAATATAATATCAAAATGTTAAGCAATTATATCAAGTAATTGGCCTCTAGGGCATAAACTCTAACAGACATTACCAGATAATACAGGAAATTTTGTGGTGTATAGTGATGCCTCACACAAAGGGTTGGGTTGTGTTCTTATGCAGAATGACAAAAGTTATTGTGTATGCATCAAGACAACTGAAGGATTATGAGAAAGGGTATCTGACTCATGATTTGGAATTGGTTGCAGTTGTATTTGCTCTGAAGATATGGAGGCACTATCTTTATGGAGAGAAATGTGAGATCTACACAGACCACAAAAGTCTGAAGTATATTTTCACTCAGAAGGATTTGAACATGCGTCAAAGAAGGTGGATGGAATTGATAAAAGATTATGATTGTGAAATCTTCTATCATCCGGGCAAAGCGATGTGGTTGCAGATGCTTTAAGTAGGAAAGGTCGGGAAAAGTTGATGTTGATAACAACTCAGGAGGAGCTCATTTCAGTAATGACAAAACTGGAGTTGGAAATCAAATTTCTAAAAGAATCTAACGAACAACTATTCCAGATAGAAGCTGGACCAACTTTAGTGGACAAAGTGAAGAATGCTCAACTACATGATAAAGAGTGTGGGAAAATCAAAGAGAATCTGATTGAGAGTAGTGATGTAAAATACAAGATCGATACCGAAGGACTACTACCGTTTGAGGGAAGAATCTGGGTTCCAACAACACCAGAGCTGAAAGAATAAATTTTGATCGAAGCTCATAGCTCAAAATATTCAATTCATCCAGGAAGCACGAAAAAGTATCAAGATTTGCGCCGACATTTTTGGTGGCCGAATATGAAAAGGGACGTTGCAGAATGCGTAGCGAAATGCTTGACATGTCAAAGAGTTAAAGCCGAACATCAAAGACCCAGTGGATTACTTCAACCATTGGAAATACTGGAACGGAAGTGGGAACACATCACGATAGATTTTGTGGTGGGTCTTCCAACAACTCAGAGAGGATGTGATGCGATTTGGGTGATAATGGACAGACTGACGAAGTCAGCGCCTTTTTACCAATAAAGATTAGATTCAATCTTGATCAGTTGGCAAGATTGTACATTAAAGAGATCGTTTTGAGGCATGGAGTGCCAATATCAATTGTGTCCGATAGAGATCCGTGATTCATTTCAAATTTATGGAAGAGACTACAAGAATGCATGGGGAAACAGTTGCGAATGAGTACAGCTTATCATCCACAAACAGATGGCCAAAGCGAACGAACAATTTAGACATTGGAAGATATGCTGAGAGCATGTGTCATGGACTTCAAAGGAAGTTGGGATGAACATTTACCGTTGGTGGAATTTGCTTACAACAATAGTTACCACGCGAGCATCGGCAGATGCCACCGCATTTAGGCGTTGTCTGGCAGAAAAGTGCGAACTCCACCAGCCTTTGGGATGAAGTCGGTGAACGCCAAATCGTTAGGACCGTAATCGGTACAACAAATCTGCTGACATTGTCAAACTCATTAGGACAAGATTGGTAGCAACTCAAGATGAATGCGAAAAAAGTATGTTGATCAACACGAGATAAGATCGTGCATTCGACGTATGAACTTTTGTATTCCTAAAAGTTTCTCCCTAGAAGGGAAAAATTCGTTTCGATAAAAAGGGAAACCTAAGCCCGAGGTTTATTGGACCCTTTGAAGTGCTGCGAAGAGTGGGAGAAGTGGCTTACGAGGTAGTTCAACCTCCAGAGTTGGAAAACATTCATAATATTTTTCACATTTCGGTGTTACGACCATATAAACCCGACTACAAACTTGTGATCTAGTACGAACCATTTCAGTTCGAGAAAGATATGTCTTATGTAGAGGTTCCTATCCAGATAGTCGACAGGAAAGAACAAGTGCTCAGGAATAAAGTGATACCTTCTGTAAAGGTGATATGGAGGAACCACAACGCTGAAGAAGCTACATGGGAACTCGAAGAGAAAATGTTGAAAGAGTACCCTGAGTTATTTTTTTAATCCGTGTCTTCGATTCTGGGGACAGAATCTTTGTAAGTAGGGAAGAATGTAACTTATGATTTGTTTGAGTTGTGATTCTGAGGACAGAATCCTTGTGAGGAGGGAATGATGTAACATTCCAGAATTTTAAAGTGTAATATTAAATATTTATTGATTTATATAAGTATTTAATGGATATGTTATTGTTGAATAAATAATTGTTCAATTTGAGTTGATGTGGTTTAGTTAATTATTTGTTGAATAAATAATTAAATATTAAATATTTATTGGCAATATTAAATATTTATTGAATTATATAAGTATTTAATGGCAATTTGAGTTGATGTGGTTTAGTTAATTATTTGTTGAATAAATAATTAAGTAGCTAAGGAAATTAATTGCTATGAGATTATATACTAATTTAATTTAATAATTAAGTTAGAGAGCTAATAATGATTAAATGAATTATAGTATTTTAATTGGAATTTGTGATTTAAAATAAAGTGTTAGTTGGTTAAATTAAATTATAATTATAAAGAAATTATAGTTTTGTGATAATGATTTATGTGTTAAAGTAATTTAATAGATTAATATTTTAATTGATTATTTAATTAAATAGAAGTGTGACAAATAACCTTGCTATAAAGGAGTTACTAAAATAAATTAAGGGAGTTTAATTCAGTTTTGCCAAACAAGGCCTAATGCCTGTTAAGTCTTTTATCTAATTGTGTTTTACCAAACAAGGCATAAGGATTAATGGGTTATTTTTAGTTAGTTAACCAAACAAGCCTTATGACTTTTGATTTCAAATAAAAAATAACTGATGTCAGTTAAGTAAGAGTTATATTATATATTTAATATATATATTATATCTTATACGTTATATTTCTAAGACGTAAAAATAGAGGAGAGAGGTTAGAGAGAAGAAAGGAAAAACTCAGAGGAAGAAGAAGAGAAGAGAGGAAGAAAGACTAGAGATTGGAGAAGAAGAAGCTTGAGAATAGAAAGGAATAGTCATCATCATCTTATTCAAGGTATTGTTCTATTCTTTTTAGTTTTAAAGTTTAGTTTTTCTCTTCCCAAATTCTCTATAGAATCCTTGTATAAGCATGAAATTTTGTTGTTATGTGGCTTTATATGACATACTAGCGATGTTAAAATGATTTTCATAAGTTATAGTCAATGTATTGTTGTTATGTATGTAGTTTGTGAAGAAAATCGTTTTACAGAGAGTTTTTGTGAATGAGTATGGGTTAATTTAAAGTAGAAATTGAGGGTTAATTAGTTGTTTAGTTGATAAATTGATCATCTAATATGATAGAGTATGTATAATTATTGATAAAGATGCTTTGAATTAATTGTTTTGGTTGAAAAACAAAATTTACAGTGTTGATTTTCATTGAAATATCAAAAAGTGAGTTTTTAACAAAAACAGTGAAATTGGATGTTTTAAATTTGTTGTTTTTGTTGTTGTATGGGTAGAAACATGTTAGGAGTTCTTGAATTATGTTTACATGAAGTTTTTGTATGAATTGCATGTGAATTAGTCTGTTAGAAACGAGCTTGTAGGCCAAAATGGCTTTTTCTTGTTCTCATTGCCAAGTTGTCGATTGAAATCTGCAGCTTTCACTACAGCATCGCGGCCCAACAAAGATGCGTTAGTGGCATCCAAGCGCCATTGCCACATACAAGCAATGGGTTTCATAGTTTATTCACTCAGTAGCAGAAGATCATCCTCACGCCAACAATGACGACCCATAGTGTAAATCGTAATGCCATGGCATGTATGAAAGTTAGCATAATGGTCCACAAAGGTACTTTTTTTGTACATGAAATTTTAAGAAACATTATGTGATGATAGTAGGAATCGTAAAATATTGATTTTAGTATTTCTATACTATGAATAATTATGTTATTAAAGATTAACTTGTGTTATAACTTGATTATTTGATTAAATAATCAAACATACATGATGAATGTAGTTAGTTAAGTTTGTAAAGTGGTAGTGACTAACTATGTCATGATGACGTATATATATATATATATATATATATATATATATATATATATATATATATATATATATATATATATATATATATATATATATAGGGTATTGTGATTCGAATTGATTCGGTTTAGCCTACGAGCAAGGTAAGTTTTCCAATCCTTTATCTTATTAAACTAATTATTGTTTTCAATTCGATTACCTTATAATGATGCAAGCTGTCTAAACTTTGGTTTGACGTTGAACAAGTTATTCTAGTATTTAACTTGTTGTTTAGCATGCACAACTAAATTGCTATGCATGCTTAGTATTCAATTCTAATTAACCTTGGCTTAGTATTATTCAAGCAATGTATGCTATAGTTATTCAAATTGTATGCTATTAGATTATTCCTAAAGCATGACTTTAGTTACTATGATTGATTTAATCACGATTATTCTATATTATAATGTTATTGATTTTATTCAACTAGTCCCTTAATTGATGTTTATTGAATTCTAAATTACCTTGAAAGCTTATCCAAACCAAACTTCCTTTGGTGCGGACTTTTACTCTAAATACTGAGATGAACAACCCTCTTGTTATGTTTAGGGGTTAACTTACGCATAGCGTTAAAATGTTTGTGCACAATACATTGTACAAAGGGCTGATCCCCCTAAGTACGAGGTCCTTATAGTCTTATGACTGTTAAAGTTGGAGTTGAAAGATTACTTGCAACTGTGGACGTAGTTCATGGTCTTACGACCCTCAGTGATGTATATTTTCCATATTTTGAGATTTCAGTTTCTGATTATTATTGATAGAGTACTATTCACTTTTGATGAGCCTATTTCGACAGTTATTATTGTTATACTCCTGTTGATTCCATATTATATCCAGTGAGCAATCATTTTGCTCACTCTTACATATTTATAAACTCATTGCAACTAAAGAAGAGAAGGTAGGTGAACCTTCGACTAGCAAAGAAAAGGGAAAAATGTACAAGTGATGAAGACTTGTAATTTTTACTTTGATTAAGATGTTAGACTTTTATTATGTTGATCTTAGACTTTATTTTAAAGATGTTATGTAATGTTTTCCGCATTTGAATGATGATTAAAGGTTAGATAGCCTGGGAGATTTTTATTTAAGTTTAATCATGTATGGGCAGGTTTTTATTATTCAATTTTATTATAAATGGGTAGTTAGAAATGAATGTTTTGATTAAGTGAACACCAAATCTTGAGGAAATGAAGTACCAGGATTTGGGGGTGTCACAAGATATCCTAAATAAAGTTTAGGATACTATTTCTACAATCCTACTAAGCAAAAGGTGGTTGTTGTTAAACACGCAGCCTTCTTGGAAAAGGTGTTTATACTTGAAGGGGCCAGTGGAAGGAAAATAGATCTTGAAGAAATTTAAGAACCACAAACCACTACAGGTCAATTGGATGAACCTATCCAAGTAGAGACATCTTCTGTACAACACCTCATTTGTAAATCTGGAAGAGTACCGAAGATAACTAAGAGGTATGGATTCGTCATAGAGGATGACGATGAGGTACACATCATGAATGATGATGATCCATTGAATTACAAACATGCTATAAGTAGTAAAGACTCAGAGAAGTGGCTTGAAGACATGAAATCTAAAATGGACTCCATGTATGAAAACCAAGTATGGACTTTGGTTTCACCACCTGAAGGAATTAAGCCTATTGGGTGTAAATGGGTCTTTAAAAGAAAGAATGGAGCAGACGGCAAGGTAGAGACCTTTAAGGCCCGACTGGTCGCAAAAGGTTTCAAACAAGGGCAAGGAGTTGACTATGATGAAACCTTTTCACTAGTAGCGATGCTCAAGTCCATTCCGATTTTGCTTGCGATTGTAACTTACAAAAACTATAAAATGTAGCAGATGGACGTGAAAATAACCTTCCTCAATGGGAAACTTGAGGAGGATGTGTATATGACACATCCAGAGGGATTTATTTCAACGTTTGGAACAAATCAAATCTGTAAGCTACAACAATCCATTTATGGATTGAAGCAAGCTTCTCGTTGGTGGAACATCTATTTTGATGAGACAATCAAAGAGTTTGAATTTATCAAAAATGAGGATAAACCATGTGTATACAAGAAGGTTAGTGGGAGCGCTGTTTCATTCCTTGTATTATATATTGATGATATATTACTGATAGGAAATGATATTCCTATGCTTCAATCAATTAAAATATGGTTATCAAAGGCAGGACTGTCTGTTCAGGTCCTTTGAGCGTAGATGCTATGAGCGGGCTATTGAGTGAGCCCATGCCTGATGATGTCAGGATCAGGGATCGCGTTTTGCGGCGATTGTTCATGATGATCATTCGAGGTTGCTTCATAGCAGACAACTCTTCCACGGTATCTTTCGCTTTGGTTAGCGCCACACGCGATGTGGACCGTATTGGAGAGTACGATTGGGGCTCTTACACCTTTGCCTATTTCCTCCGGGGCATGCGCATGCGCTTACAGGGTTTGACCGAGGCTTGGCTAGGATTTTACCCATTTCTACTGGTGAGTATTTCTATTCTCTTTTCCCATTCATAGGTTAAGAGTGTTTACTGATAGCAGATGTTTTGCCATTGTGTTGGCAGTTTTGGTCCTATGAGAGACTCCCATGTTTGCGTCCTGTGAGTGTGTTAGGTTTAGATACCTATCCACGAGGACGACGATGGCACCATTCTATTTTGCCGAAGGTCCCTGTATCTGAGGGAGTCACTCATTGTCATATGCAGCTGGAGTTGCTGACGGCGGGTACCATTTCATGGATTCCCTATTCAGGGGAGCTTTTGACCATCGACTTTGAGGATGGACACCCGACTGGGGTAGAGTATTTGATTTCCACCAGGAGATTTCCTTTCTTCACAGATGGAGGCTGGGAGCTCTATTTAGGAGAGCGTGCTATTAGGAGCACCACAAGGGAGATCCGTATACCGATCTTGCCTCCTACCAGGCGTCATTGGCCTGTATCACAGTCACCCGTCACTGATATCCCATTGTTGGGAGTTGATGGCTTTGTATTATCAGAGGGCCCATGTACCCAGGAGACATTCCAGCGTTGGTGGTTCCCTCGCACTATTGGAGCCCAGTCCCGCGCCACACAATTTATGGGGGACATGGTTCCAGGATCTTTGATGATGATGGATTGGGTAGCGTGTGTCCGAGCTCTGACTCATATAACCCAGATTAATAGTTTGACCCAACAGTTGGACCAGGCACATGTATTTATTCGGCATTTGGGCAGAGATCCAGCAGAGGAGGAGTCATTTGTTCCTTCCAGCTCAGGTGCTGGCCCCTCAGACGACCCATTTGGTTTTGTCGGCGTAGATCCTCCTCTTTATAGGCCTGACATCCCTGTTGATAGAGATCCAGTGACTCAGGAGGAGTTACATCAGGTGGATAGGATTGAGGATGTAGACATAGAGACCCTGGTCTTCTTCTGATGTATATTCTCGTTATATCTTTTGATAGGTCTCTGTTTGATATTGGGTGGCTGTTCCCCATTCTCGCTATATCTTTTGATAGGCCTCTGTTAGAAGTAGGGCGGTTGTGCCCCATTTCCCTGTATTTGTAGCTGTACAAAGCTGATGTATTAGATGATGATATATTTAGGAATGTATGCACCATTTTTCATTCCCTATATCATATTTCCATCCATTATCTGTTATGCATGTATCATGTTATGCATATGTATGTCCAGAGATATTTGGCATTGACCCCTGGATGGTCTTATGACACGGCTCGCACAAATGTCTTCTTCGACAGTTAGCCATATAGATCATACCCCACCGTCAGTGGTGGCATTAGGTATCACGATCGTGAGATGCGATAAAGATGTCACCACCGCACGGGGTGACTATAGATCTGTTCTGCAACATACCATGACCCTTTTGGCATTTCAGGTTCCTGCAGGATTTGTAGATGGGATGCTAGAGCATTGGCTACCTGATAGGCAGGTATTCCGTTTTGGCACACATGAATTGACTCCTACTGCGGAGGAGTATGCACATTTGATCTTGCCGCCTTGCATGCGGACCTTGCATGCACCTAACTTTGGGAGATATGAGTGAAGATTTATCATGACTCTCACAGATTGAGGCGCAGAGTAGCAGAAGAAGAGTCGATATCCGCCACGTGATCTCTCGGCGTTTCACGTATGATGATTTGGCACGGAGGATGGTTACTCACGACATTCTGGGGATTTCACCACGTCGGAGGATCATTGGCGTTTGGCCAGAGTTGATGTACTGATGTTATGTGTACTGTCATATGTGTACATGCCGCGGTATATTGATGAGATAGATATAGGCGTTATCATGGCCGTGAGAGCTCTCATGGAGGGTCGTACCATTGTGCCTATGATTGTAGCAGAGCTTCTGTGGTCAGCATCCTACTGCTGTACTTACCTGTTAGGCGTGTTTACTGGGAGTTCGGTCATGCTGTATGTGTGGTTTATGTCATACTTACGACCGGTTGGTAACCTTAGACGGCATGGGTATTGCTTCTCCCATGATGTGGCTATGTCATACTCCTTTCAGCCATCGGAGTGTATAGATGATCTGTCCTGGTCCGCATTTTTGGCAGATATTAGAGATCCATTTAGCATATTGTTGTGTTCGAGGCTTTGCTCACCATACAGCTTCATTACTCACGCTCCGGGCATGGATTTCCTCCCTCTGGCTGGCTTGAGGGGCATGACTACTTATCACCCATTGGCCGTGATGTCGCAGTTCGACCAGTTCTAGGATTTTCATCCTTTCAAGGGGGCGATAGGTCAGCGTTCAGCTTCTCGATATCTCTCAGCAGAGGACTGATCCCGTGTGTATGCTTGCTGGGATCAGCGTGAGATAGTTTCATTTTCTGTTAGTCATCCTGGTTATTCTGCAGAGTATTCTGCATGGATGGAGACAGAGATTTTATCGGCCATGATGATGATCGTAGTCTGGGATATTGAGTCAGATGATGCAGAGCCCATGGAGGACATTGATACCTACATCGAGGAGGAGCCCGCTGCTGGGTTGCCAGCATTTCTTCCGGATTCTCCTAGTACCAAAGATTTTTTGTGATTCAAAGACTTTTCGACAAGATTTAGAGTAAAGTCTTTATCTGATAACCTTTGAGAGAGACCAAATTCGATCTATGATGTCGACTGCTCTTGATGTGAGGGACGCCGCTCTATTGGAGAGAGATGAGGCATTAGATCGCAGAGATGTCACTATTGTTGAGCGGGATGAGGCTATATCAGCCAGAGATGCAGTGATAGTTGAGCGGGATAGTGCTATATCTGCCAGGATGCAAATGCAAATCACAGATAGAACTCTATGTGAGGTCCCTTACCACTGGCATGATCGTAGAGATGAGCGCATATATTGATGATCATATGGTCACCATGCAGATGGCTATAGATCTTTTGGGTCGTGTGGATATTCTCATACAGGAGACCACAGCTTCGCCTCCGTCTTCTAAGAGGGACGCCATGTTGGGCTTGTTAGCTCGCATATACCCTGACTTGTAGATGAGCTTGTATTTACCGCATGCACTAAGCTTAGCCATTTTGTCATGTACAGTTTACATTGTATATATATCAAACAGCATTATATATGACAGGGAAATATATTTTTGGATCACTTCCCTTTTAGATATGCTTTGCTATTTGTTTGATATTTTGCCTGCTACTTCAGGGCTTGTGATCTTGATGTATTCTGAATTCCTCCTGGGTGGATGGACATTGAGTTGTCTCTGGATAGTTCAGAATGGATCATCGATCTATGTCTACCCCTACCATCTTTGGTGTCTTAGGACTGGTTTCTGGGTGAAAATATGGAGAGGAGTGTGGCTTTCCTCTTTGAGATTGACCGCACCACAGATGGTTGCCAGTACTTCTGTTTAGGAGAAGCCTAGTTAATTCCACCTCTTATGGATTGGTGTTGCTCTTCAAGGTATGACCACAGCTTAGATGGTCGCCGAATCTCCTATTTGGGAGGAGTTCAGGTAATTCCATCCCTTTGGTCTGAAGTCGAATGAATTGTAGTGTATTGAAGGTTGATCCCTGTATCAGTTGACAATGGTTTGTGTTTTGGTAGGGGGTGAGACCGTACCATGAATGGCTGCCTACGTACTCCTATTGAAGAGGAGATCAGTCTCAAGTGAGTTCAACCTCAGTGTAAGAGGTTCAACGTTGTATGTGGCAGAAATGGTGTAGAAATGTTTTTGGTTATTTTTGTTTTTGTAAGGAGAAGAGGGTAGAAATGTTTTTGTTGTTTTTGTATTATTATGACCGGGCCATATGAAATGGTTGCCTACGTACTCCTACTGAAGAGGAGATTTGGTCGGCGTAGTTCGCCCCTCAAGGCGAGATGAAAAGCATAATCCCATGTATAGGTCAGAGTGCAGGGAGGAGAAAGTTTAATCCTAGGTTGAGGATAAACTGTAGGTACGAGAAGTTTGATCCCAGGTATGGGTAGCCAAACTGCAAATGCAAGAGGTTCAATCCGCGGTGGGATGACCTGAATTGTATGAGCGCAAAGGAGAAAGTCAGGCTGCTGGCTTGGAGGGTACGTTTCCCTGAGGGGAAAAGTGTAGATAAGTTGTATGTGGTAAAGGGTTAAAGAACCGGAATGATTGGTGACATGATGATGATGCACCAGGGTGTTTTCTGGTTACTTCAGACATAATACCGTTTCACGGTTTCTGAGTTGATGAGTTGTGGAAATTCATCATCGTCCATTTCTTGCAATCTGAGAGCGCCTCCTGTCAATACTTCCTTGACAATAAACGGGCCTTCCCAGTTAGGAGCGAATTTTCCTCTAGCCTGATCTTGGTTGTCAAGGATATTTTTCAAAACCAAGTCATGTTGTTTAAACTGCCGTAGCCGAACTTTTTTGTTGTAGGATCCGCAATCCTTTCTTTGATATAATCGACCATGGAAGATAGCCGCGGTTCGCCTTTCGTCTATTAGAGACAATTGGTGACACCTGTCTTGTACCCATTGGTCTTCATCTAGCTGAGCGTCGATCAACACTCTGAGGGATTCCATCTCAGCTTCTATGGGGAGCACTGCTTCCATCCCATAGGTTAAAGCGTAGGGGGTTGCCCCGGTTGAAGTGCGCATTGAGGTTCTGTAGCCTAACAGAGTCTGAGGCAATAGGTCAGGCCAATCTTTGTGGTTGGCGGACATCTTTTGCATAATCTTCTTGATGTTTTTGTTAGCCTCTTCAACAGAACCGTTCATCTTCGGAGGATAGATGACAGAGTTAAGATGTTTGATTCCTCCATCATTTTGTTGTTGAGGTTTTTGGCATTGTCTAACACAATCACCTCTGGTTGTCCATATCGACAAATGACATTGTTTATGATGAAAGCAATGATGACTTCTTTAGTTACCCTGGGGAAGGAGGCTGCTTCTACCCACTTGGTGAAGTAGTCGATCATGGTGAAGATAAATCGGTGACCATTACTGGCTTTAGGCTAGATGGGCCCGATAACGTCCATTCCCCACATTGAGAAGGGCCAAGGCGAACTCATATTGTGGAGTTCCCGTGGAGGGGCGTGTATAGCATTCCCATGAATTTGGCACTGATTGCATCTTTTGATGTGGTCATTGCAATCAACTTTGAGGGATAGCCAATAATGTCCCGTCCTGAGGACTTTCTTGACAAGGAAGGAGCCACTCATGTGGGGGGGCGACAGACTCCGCCATGGATTTCATCTATAAGCCTCTAGGCTTGATCTTTGTCTAAACATCTGAGGAGACCTAATCCTGCATCTCTTTTGTAGAGCGCATCTCCACTTAGATAGAATTTCATAGCAAGTCGATGGATCCGTCTTTTCTCAATCGGGCTCGCCTCAGCGGGTGTAGATCCATCTCGTAGATATTCCTTGATATGTTGATCCCAAGAAGGTTGGATGGGAGGTAGCTCATCCGATACTTCTCCAACGTAATTCCAATAGGTTGGGACCTTGTTTAGGGAAATTGTGACGCTTGGCAAGTGTTCCTTGTCTGATATGCGAATCAAGGAGGCCAAAGTTGCTAATGCATCAACGAAATCATTCCTATTACGAGGAACATTGAACGTGCAAGTTTTAGCCCCATGAAATAACAAATGTAGTTCCTTGGTTTGATAGATTCTGGTGGATTGTCTGATTACCAACTCCGAATCTCCAAAGACAGTTAACCGCCTGATGCCCATTGAACGTGCAAGTTTTAGCCCCATAAGACAGCCTTCATACTCCGCCGTATTCTTGGTGCTGCCAAACTGTAACTTGATGGCAATGGGATACTGCTCCCCCATACCAGATACTAGAACTGCTCCAGCTCCAGAACCTTCCATATTAATAGCTCCATCAAAATACATCTTCCATGATTGGCGCGTGATCGTCTTGATGGTGTTCTTTGCATTACTCATTACTCCTTCATCGGAAATATGTTTCCAAGGGTTTGAAATCCCCTGAAGGTGCGGCGGCCAGTTGATCCGCGATTCCTTGACCTTTGATAGACTTTTGAGTCATATATACAATGTCAAATTGTTGTAGGATCAACTGCCATCTAGACAGCCGGAAATTTAACATGGGTTTGTTGAACACGTACTTGAGAGGATCCTCGCGGGATATGAGATGGGTTGTGTGACCATGGAGGTAATGTTGTAACCTCATGGAAGCCCATGCTAAAGCACACCACGTCTTTTCGATCAGAGTGTACTTGTGTTCACTACTGCTGAACCTTTTTGCTAAGGTAATAGATAACTCGTTCTTGGCCTCTATCGTCCTTCTGTCCAAGCATGCAGCCCATGGAATTGTCACTTATGGACAGGTACATAAATAGGGGAACATCATCCCTGGGTGGTACCAAGACGGGAGCTTTGACTAGCTGTTTCTTGATTGTAAGGAAGGCCTTCTGACACTCATCATTCCATTTCATGGAGGAGTTCTTCCTTAATAGTTTGAAGATTGGCTCACAGGTTGCTGTGAGTTGGGAGATAAACCTTCTAATGAAGTTGATTCTTCCCAAAAATCCCTGTATTTCCTTCTCTGTCTGAGGAATGGGCATTTCAGTGATGGCTTGGATTTTGGCAGGATCCAGCTCTATCCCTTTGTGGCTGACTAGAAATCCTAGCAACTTGCCTAATTTAACGCCAAAGGCGCACTTAGCTGGATTCAACTTCAAGTTGTACTTACGCAACCTGTTGAACAACTTTTTAAGATGGCCTATATGGTCATCCTCCTTCCGAGACTTGACAATGGTGTCATCCACGTAGATCTCGATCTCTTTATTCATTAAGTCATGGAAAAGAGCCATCATAGCTCGTTGGTAGGTAGCTCCGGCATTGATGAGGCCGAATGACAACCGTCTATAGCAAAAAGTTCCCCAAGGAGTGATGAAAGCAGTTTTCTCACGATCTTCCTCGGCAAGCATGATCTGATGGTACCCCGCAAAGCAATCAGCAAAGGAGTACATGTCATATTACGCAGTATTGTCAATGAGAATGTGGATAAATGGCACGGGAAAGCTATCTTTTAAGCAAGCTTTGTTCAAGTCCCGGTAATCCACGCAAACTCGCACCTTCCCTCCAGGTTTAGGCATGGGTACAATGTTGGATATCCACTCAGGATATGTAGACACCATTATGATGCCAACTTGAAATTGTTTCACAATTTCTTCTTTCACCTTAAAACTCCACTCAGGTTTCATTCGCCTGAGTTTCTGCTTGACTGGCTTAAATCCATCTTTAATGGGAAGGCGATGAAGGACAATGTCAGTGGATAAACCCACCATGTCTTAATGAGACCATACAAACACATCCTGGAATTGGGTTAATAGCGTAACCATATCATTCCGTGTGTTTGGGGTAAGGTCTGAACCAATCTAGATTAACTTAGGGCTTTCTAAGGTTCCGAGATTGAAAGAAGTGGTTTGATCAAGGTTGGGTTTGGGTTTGTATTTGACCCATTCCTGAATTTCTGGAGGCACCTCAATGTCATCTTGTATATCCATCAAGGCTGAATTCATCTCTACATCAAAGGTACAATCCACGTAGAAGAGGCATCAGACGTAAAGCACAGCACATTTTAATTCAGAGTCCTGAAACAAAATATGCTTTCACTTAGTATATATGAAATGCGTTGATCATACACAGTGTTAGCATATACTGGCAAAATAAACTGCTAATACTGTACAAAAAGTAAGCAGTTATTATATCTACAGGGCAGAAAGAGTTTTTACCCGCTTTACCATTGACGATCAATGCAAGGAATGCTGTCCCAATTGGCAAGGGCAAAGTCCGGATGGACTGTAGTGATGGAGGGATTGTAACCATCCTCCATGTCCCAAATGATGGCCATTACGTCTAGGCAATCATCGTCTTGGGTGTATCTGTTGGTATGTTCGTCATGAACGATGATGCGTATACCGGACATCATCCGTGTGATGTCTTGCTTGATTCTTCCTTCCTCTTCTTCCACTGCGGGATTTGGAACAAAGATTTCTTTCTCCTTCATCGGTACCGGCTTGGGAAATAGCATAGCCATTACATCATTTGGCACCTTTACGGAGGTTGTGCGGACTCGTGTTTTGAAGGCGGCTTAAACGCCACATGGTTTAAGCGTAAGGAATCACGATGATGCTTATGAGATTCCTATGATTAGAGTTGGCGAGAATAGCCTAGTCCAAATGATTCCACTTTTTGCTTGTTAATCGAATGGGGTACTTGATACCCTGGCAATCTTTACCCAACCCTTGTCCCGATTTATGACCCAACAACATCATTTCTTGAGTGGCTGACATCACCTCGGCAGAAATCTGGGGTTCGGGCAGTGGCGTTCCAACAGCATGGTATTGGATATTGCTTATTTCCAAAGTATGAAAACTAATTGGCTTAACATCCCCATTGGCATTGATGAACGGCATACCCCCGTGCTGAGAAATCTTTGATTCAGCGTTGACTATGACCAGGCTATTGTTGATGATGTATTTCAACTGTTGTGGGTACAAAAGAGGCTATATATGAGCTCACAGGTGTTTGAAAGTGGGAAATACACTGTATGGGCTACTGCAGAGCGAATTGTGAAGGGTTTCCACGTCTTTTTTTCTTAGAAAATCAGCACCCGAAGCCCTCTATTTATAGGCATATTAGCCGCAGGTGTACCTGCGGCTGAGCCGCAGGTGTACTAGAGGCAACTCGGGTTGACCCGGGTTTGTCGGGTCGAGTCGTCTCAAAGTGCGTGCACTCAGGCACTGTAATGTCCACTCGGATTTTCAAAAGTGCAATCCGGGCATCCGTTTGAGGTATAGGACCTATTTCAGACCGCCATTGTCGAGAGTTGTACGATGACATGGGATTAGAGTTTGTACGAAGTCATTGAAGATGGGACGATTCCCTCCGGTCTTCAAGCTTCAACTTTCATCCGTTACCCCGAACAATAGTCACTCGGGATTGGTTAGCCTTGTGGGACATCGTTGCATAGAGACGTGACGTGGCATCATGTTTGATGAGATGACGATGTTGCCCCTCACTGGTGTTATCGCCAGATTGTGCTGATAAAGCAGACGTTGCTCAGACTTCACTGAGATTGGACTGCTACAATTATTGAAGGTCCTCATTGGCATATTTGAGGTGTGCATGTCTTCCCGATGTTATTTATGGGTTGGTGCAGTGTATCTCATTGTGAGCACTGAGATTGAAGCTGGTCGCATTTGAAATAAGCATTTCCGGGGTTATAGCCGAAACTGTATTCCTTGGGGTTATCACCAAGGTTGGTGGCTATTCCCATGGTTGGGACTGAGACTGGATACCTCGGGGTTATCTCCGAGATTAATCGGTCTTCTCCGATGTGTGTTCCGGTATTGTATCTGTAGGTCTCGGGGTTATCTCCGAGGTTGGATTTGCTTCTTTGCCAAACCGCGATCCGGGGTTTGATGTTTGAACTTCCAAAGAGTATCCGAGACGGATTTGGATTGTCTTTCAGGGTTCCCTCTTAAAAGACGAATCTGTCCTCCTGTAATGTTAGTAACAGTAGTACAGAAAATTTCGAGTGTCTACATTGATGATGAATGATTGTTGTTAAATGATTGTCTCCCTCTGTTTTTGTAACTGAATACGCTACTTTTCTTGTCCCAATTGCGTCCAAAGTATAAAAGCGAGTAAACGCACTGGATGTAAAATCCAGGCTCATTAAATAGAGTTCGACAACAGTTCATATATATAAATATATATATATATATATATAAGCGAGTAAACGCTCCAAACCGAAGTCTAGGCTCATCGAACAAAGTTCGACACATAGTTCATATATATAAATATATATATATAAGCAAATAAACGCTCCAGACCGAAGTCTAGGCTCATCGAACAAAGTTCGACACAAAGTTCATATATATATATATATATAAGCAAATAAACGCTCCAAACCGAAGTCTAGGCTCAATCGAGACATAACTCGATAATGTTAGTCCATATATATATATATATATATATATATATATATAATATATATGTATATATAAACCGAAATAAAACCATGAATCAAAATCGAAAAAAGCATACAACACGACTCTCAACGTGAAGAAGGGTGTGTGCAAAGATGAAGAGAAAGACTTTAAAGTGTGTGAGAAGGCTTACAGTGGGATGCCAAAGAAGACTTCTATATCTTTAAAGTAGGTAAACACTGGCTTTTGTGGGTACAAAAGTATCTATATATGAGCTCACAGGTGTTTAAAATGAGAAAATACTCCGTATGGGGTGAGTGCAGAGCAAATTGGGCAGGGCTTCCTCGCCGTTTTCTCTTGCAAAATGGCCATCGCAAGCCCTCTATTTATAGAGGGTGGAGCCGTAGGTGCCTGCGGCTCGGCCGCAGGTATACCAGAGGCTACCCGGGTTGCCACGAGTTTCTCGGGTCTGGTCGTCTCGTAGTACGTGCACTAGGGCACTGTAATGTCCGTTCGAACTTTTAGAATGGCAATCTGGGCATCCGATTGAGGTATACATGACCTATTTCGGACCGCCGTTGTCGAGAGTTGTACAATGGCATGGGATTAGAGTTTGTACGAAGTCATTGAAGATGGGACGATGCCCCCCGGTCTTCAAGCTTCAAATTCCATCTGTTACCCCGCACAATAGTAACTCGGGATTGGTTTTCCTTGATTCTTATGGGACATCGTTGTGTAAAGATGTGTATGAAATGTGGAGACGACGTGATATGGCATCGTGTTGGCGAGATGACGATGTTGCCCTTCACTAGTGTTATCGCCAGTTTGGGCTGATAAAGCAGACGTTGCTCAGGGCTTCGCTGAGATTGGACTGCTGCAATTGTTGAAGGTCCTCAGTGTCATCTCTGAGGTGTGCCTTTCCTCCCGGTGTTATCTCCGGGTTGGTACTGAGTATCTCATTGTGAGTGCCGAGATTGAAGATGGTTGCATTTGAAACAAACATTTCTGGGGTTATCGCCGAAACTGCATTCCTTGGGGTGATCACCAAGGTTGGTAACTATTCCCATGATTAGGACTGAGACTGGTTACCTCGGGGTTATCTCCGAGATTAATCGGTCTTCTCTGGTGTGTGTTCTGCTATTGGATCTGCATGCCTCGGGGTTATATCTGAGGTTGGAATTATTACTCCTGGTGTGTGTTCCGGGGTTGATGATTTCGGTAGTATCCTTAATGGATATGAACTGTCTTCCAGGGTTCTCTCTTGAAAGACTAATCTATCCTCCTGCAATGTTAGTGACAGGTGTACAAAAAATTTCGAGTGTCTACAGATGCCCCTCTTTGTCATACTCATGCAAGGCAATGCATGGGTAGGATTAAGAATCCTAGACACTTGAAATGCAACAAGACAAACATGGTACTATATGTAACAACATGATGCAAATGTATGATGTATGTGTACGGGGTTGTAGCCCAACATGCTGGGGATGATTTCTGGCTCCCTGTTGCTTCAACTGGGGATTGACAATGATGACTTGATTTGATGTGTAATCTGAATTTGTTAGGATGTTGATGTTGGGGTTATCACCAAATTCCTGGGTTCTTGGTAACGACTTGATCCTGAAGATGTACCTCTTATGTGTAAAAGATCTGTGGGGATAAAGCTTGGTCTGTTTGAGGATGTGTATAACATATTCCATCATCGATCCTCCTTGATAACATTGACCTTTCCTGGTTGGTATCGCCAGGACATGTCAAGATTCTATCGGATTTACTGCCAACAGCAAATGCTGTCAGGGATACCTGACCTTTGTTGACGTGTACTTCACCGACATATGAATCAACGGATGAAAACCCTGTGGGATAGACTGACAAGGTTGCTTGACCTTCGCTGATGTATGAATCAACGGCTGATACTCTGTGGGTAGATTGTCAAGGTTGCTTAACCTTCGTTGATGTGTGAATCACTAGAACATTACGTTGAAACCCCCGTCGGGGATCCACTAGGGAATATGAGTAATCGAGCATGAAATCGTCGAATAGCTCTATAGCTCCAATAGGTTTAATTGCCATCGGCTGAGATAACATCAAGGCTGCTTGACCTTCGTTAATATATGTGTCAACGGCTAAAATGTGCATTTTAATCCCCTGTCGGGGATTCGCGTTGTAACCCGCATCGGGGATCTACGTTGTAACCCCCGTCGGGGATCACGTTGATCTTTTAGGGTAATGACCCGGAGTTGGCGGCATTGACCCCTGGATGGTCTTATGACACGCCCGCATGATGTCTGTTTTTTCGGCGCTAGTCAGATTGATCATACCCCACCATCATTGGTGGCATCGGCATGCGATCATGGTATGATAAGACGTCACCATCGATGTGGGTGACCGTATCATTTGTTGCAGCATAATATGACCCTGTTGATGTTTCAAGTTCCCACAGGATTTGTGGATGGCATGCTAGAGCATTGGGTATCGGATAGGGAAGTTTTCTGATTTGGGACCCATGAGTTGACTCCTACTCTGGAGGAGTATGCACGGTTGACGATGCTGCCGCTGGACAGACCTTGTGTGCATATGGCTTTGGGGGACATAAGTCGAAGGTTCATGACCCTCACTGGATTGAGGCACAGAGTGGTGCAGGATGAGCTTACATCGAGCCATGTTATATCCCAGCATTTTCTGTTTGACAGATTTGGCTCTAAGGATAGCTATTCACGACATTTCGGGGATTTTACCGCACCGGAGGATCATTGGCGTCTAGCCAGGGTTGATGTATTGTTGTTGTGCGTACTGTCATATGTCTATATGCCACGATACATGGATGAGATAGACATTGGTGTCATCATGGCAGTGAGAGCTCTAAGGGAGGGTCACACCATTATACCTATGATTATAGCAGAGACCTTGCGGTCAGCCTCCTACTGCTGCACTTATCCGACAGGAGTGTTCACGGGCAGCTCGGTCATGCTATATGTGTGGTTTATGTCCCACTTGAGATCGATTGGCATTCTTAGACGACATGGGTATTGGTTCACCCACGATATAGCCATGTCATACTCCTTTCAGCCATCGAAGTGTATAGATGCTATGTCTTGGTCCATATTTTTGGCGAATATCAGAGATCCTTTTGTCATATTGCCGTGTTCGGGGCTCAGCTCACCCTACAACTTTATTACTCATGCTCCGGGCATGGACTACACCCCTCTGGCTGGTTTGAGGGGCATGACTACTTATCACCCGCTGGCCGTGATGTCGTAGTTTGACCAGTTTCAGGACTTTCATCCTTTCGAGGGGGCGATATGTCAGCGTTCAGCTTCTCGCTACCTTTCACCAGAGGACCGATCCCGTGTGTATGCATGTTGGGATCAACGTGAGATAGCTAATTTTTCTATTAGTCATCCAGGTTGTTCTGTAGAGTATTCCGCATGGATGGAGACAGAGATTTTATCGATTGCGGTAGTATCCACAGTACCGGATAGTGAGTCATATGAGGGAGAGCCCATGGAGGACATTGATTCCCACATTGAGGAGGAGCCAAAATTTGGGTTGCCAAAGATCTCTTTTGGATTCTCCCAAAGACGAAGATTGTTGTGATTCGACATTCAAAGACAAGATTTTGAGCAGAGTCTTCATCTGATGACCTTTGAGAGAGATCAGGCTCAATCTATGATGTTGACTGCCCTTGATGGGAGAGACGCAACTCTATTAGAGACAGACGAGGCATTAGCTCACAGAGATGCTGTGACACCCCCAAAATAGGTCCATTCCATCCAACCCATTCTGAGTCGCCAAATACATGGTACGTAAATAACTACAACTTTATTATTACAACATATAAATCATGAGTTTAAATACGAGATATTGCCATCTAGACAATATCCACACGCAAATAAATCCCCATCATAATTATTGATACATTATTTTACAAAAATGGTGAGGACTACTAAACAACTCTCTCTGTAACCTTCATTCCATACCCGACTAGTAATCGCTACATTCTCGCCTCCTGAGAAGAAAATGGAACAAAAGGAAAAGGGTGAGCTCAACTAGCCCAAAGAAGAATATTATGACTAAGATAATATGCAACAAATTATCGTTAGTCTTTAACAGAAAAATTTAATAGAATACAATAGACAACAAGTTTTAAATCAATACTCATGAATGAAAATATTAATTCATAGAAGAGTTACGTAGAGGTGAAATCTACTAATATCTATGAATTTAACAATCCATCATCAATAATTTTATCCTCGCAACATCAATCAATATATATCCGAATCATATATTCATCCTTGCACTACGTGCCAAGGACATTCACCAAATTGGTCATGTTCATCTAAACACTGCTCATCTTTGCACTACGGGCCAAAGATATTCATCAGAACTCATTCATCTTTGCACTACAGGCCAAAGATATTCACCAGAAATCATTCATCTTTGCACTACAGGCCAAAGATATTTTTAAATAAACAAATCCAGTGAAACAAAATGACAAGGATTAAGGATTAAGGATTCGTACTTTGTTTTATCCATATCCAAAAATACCTCAAAATAATCATATTGGTGTAAAATTCAAGAATGATCAAAACATGGATACAATCAAAGATAGTATCCAGAATAGATATTTTGGACGAAAAGAAGAAATTTCATTTTTAGATGAATAGTGTCGTATTCGGGAATAGTGTCGTATACGTGAATAGTGCCGTATACGTGAACAGTAACTCCGACACCAAAAGATGGAAATTTCACAAAAAACATCTTCACGCTTCGTGAATAGTACTCATGAATAGTAACTCGTGAATAGTAACTCATGAATAGTAACTCGTGAATAGTAACTCATGAATAGTAACTCCGACATGAAAAAGTTCCAAATTTGATAAAAAGTTTCAACCAATATTTTGGCATAATGATATTGAAGAAATAATATCATTTTTAAAAAATAATATCCCTTACCTCGAAATACAAAGACTTCTAGTTGACACACCCGGATATAGGCTATGACTTGAACTTGCACCGTATAGCAATACTCAAAGTATACTCAAAATACTCACAAGAATACACTCGATAATATAGAGAGAAAACTTGAGCCGTGTGATTTTCAATTCTAACCTAAGCACCCTATTTATAGGAAAATGCTTAGAACACCAAAGCGTAAAAAATTAATATATATATATATATATATATATATATATATATATATATATATAATCTTCTACGTACTCATTCTAGATTTCAATTCCCAAAGATTTCCACATGCTCCCTTTTAGAACAAGTAAAAAACGCTTTTCTTTTATAAAATAATTTAAATTTCCAAAAATCAATTATTTCTAACTCGAACTTCAATAATTCATAATAAATAGCCCTTTTATCGGAAAATTGAATCTCATGAGTTTGTATAGGAAATTCAATTCTCTACAACTTTGCGTAAGAAAGATTTTCCAAATCAGAAATTGATAAAATCCATAAACTAAGCGATTTTACAAAAGCTATAATCAAATTTCAAATCAAGAAATGGGTCTACCGACACACAAAATCTGCTTTTAATATTTATTGCAACAAAAATACTCTTTCTCCTCATAAACTCATATATCCTCCATTCATTATAAAAATATCACCATTATTATATTATTAAAAATATAATATATATATATATATATATATATATATATATATATATTTTAAATGAATTATTTCATCGTAAAAGATAAAATTTCAATTTTCAACAATTGTCACATTAAAAATTTTCTCCATCTATATCCACATAAAATCAATATTTTTCTCATTATATAAATCAATAATTAATTATTCACAAATAATATTACAGAATCACAATCTTCGCAACCGTAGTTCTCCTGTGAAAAAGGGAGCTTTCAATAAGAATTTCTCCTTCATGGCGTGCAATTAGGTGACCAAACCTCTCCTTGAGATGTAACTTTCTAGACATTGCCAATAATGTTATCTAATAATATTATTCAGATAATATGAATTATTGCTTCGATAATGAAAATACCGTAAATGACAATTATTGAAACAACAGTAATATAAAATATCAATGCAGCAATTATTGAATCAATAAAATAAAATACTGAACAGTAATTACTGTAATAATTATTGAGGAATGCCTTCTTACGTAAGAATCAATAATTGATGCAATACCGCAAAGTCTATCGTGGTAACAACGCGTATCTTGTGTTTTAACCACTTTGGGTATTCCAACAATATTATAATTCGGTAACAACTACGCCAGTTATTTTTAAACAACTTATATTTGTCGCTTTCTTCCTCCAATCGCTTCCAGTTATGGGGCCCACAGATGGGCTGGCCGCATTTAATATTCCCCGACAAAGATTTAATATTCCACGACCAAACGAATATTCCCCCAACAACAATGAATATTTTATAACCACTTGCTTATTTTGTAAAATTTATGATTTTACCCATAACTAACCACATTAATCAAATCCACCCTTACTATTTCAAAATAATAAATAAAGGAAATTCCTTTTATTTAAAAAATTTCGGGTCTTACAACCTCCCTTCTTATGAAATTTCGTCCTTGAAATTGACGTGACGTGCTGTGTGTTTCAAAAGATGAGAATACCTCGCTTTCATTTCCGCTTCCAACTCCCAAGTCATTTCCTCAATAGCATGGTTTCTCCACAAAACTTTAACTTGTGGTATAACCTCGGTACATAGGACATGTTCTTTCCTATCCAAGATCTTGACAGGTACCTCCTCGTACGTTAAGTCTTCGGCTATCTCGTACGGTTCTAACTCAATGATGTGGTTCAGGTCGTCCACATATTTACGTAACATCGATACGTGAAAAACGTTATGAACACGCGTCATACTTGGCGGTAAAACGCGAGTCTATAGGCCACAGCCCCTATTCGATCGAGAATTTCAAATGGATTAATAAATCGAAGGTTTGAGCTTTCCTCACCTCACCGATTCTCGTTTTTGAAATAACAACTTCTTGCACCTTCTTCTTCAAATTCATAAGCTCCGGTGTGTAGCTTGAACAACTTTAACTTTATCGATTAAAGTCGATTATACTCGTATATCATTACGTGGGTACCTAGAGTTTTCATCTCCATCTCTATTATTTGTAAATTATACTGAAATGAGTCTTTGACAATATCGTACTCGTACTTGTATACGATCTTCTACTCAACACGCCGCCTACCACGCTCGCTTTTCCGTGGATGGCATGGTTAGAACATGTGCTGAAATGATTCTCCTCTTGAGTTCTTCGAAGCTCTTCCCACATTCCTTGCTCCATTTGAATTTTGTATCTCTACGAGTCAGCTGCATTAATGGAATAGCGATTCGAGAATATCCTTCAACGAATCTCCGATAATAACCAACTAAGCCTAGAAAGCTACGATTTCGATTACCGACTTTAGGTTGTTCTCAATCGTGACTCATATCCCAACCTTGGATAAGACGTTACAATGACACCTATCGCTTTACTATCGCATCGAAATGGTGTCCCTTACGGAGATCGGCTTTGCATTCCACAAAGGAAGTCACCGATAAAGGCTCAAGTACCAAATTCTATAGTTGAATTTTTAACTCCTGAAGTTCAATAGGAGCCATTCGATATGAGATTTTAGAAATGAGTTTTGTACCGGGTTCAAAGTCGATACAAAATTTAATATCAAGCTTTGGGAGTAAGCCAAGAAATTCTTCAGGAAATACATCAGGAAAAATCAATAACAACAGGAATATTATTCAAATCTGACGTGTCTTTATTCAAATCCATAACATGGATTAAGAAAACTTGACATCCGTAATAAACGAATGACTTCATGGCTTGATATGAAAATGTTTGACTACAATGGTTTGATTGCTTGAATTCGAATAACAGGTTGCTTAGGAATATGAAAACTAACAACCTTACGAAAGTAATCAATTTCGGCATGATGAGTAGTTAACCTTAAAATCACATCAAAAGCAAATATCTCTATAGAAATAAGGTTAACAGGTAATGTGATAGTGCCAACCTGAATCAAGCAAGATTTCTAAACAACGGATGTAATGAAAGTTTCTCCTAACTCTGAGTCTCCATAAATAGGTCAAAGTCTAATTTCTCCGTGAGTCAAGTTCAAACGTTGAGCGCAAGCAAGAGAGATAAAAAGAATGGGTAGAACCAGAGATTCTAGTAAGGTATAAACTTCGCAAGAATTTATAATTAACTAACTCATGCTAACTTCATTCGGGTTCCTCGCATTTTGACCCCATTACGACAAATGCTCTTTCAGAACCGCTGACTTTGACTTTTCTGGACATCCTTTTGAGTCACCATCCCCACCGGACTTAGTTTCGCTACTGCATAATCTCGAAAGCGTTATGTCCTTCTTTTCCACAATTATAGCATACCTTAAACTGCTGTGAGCGCTTTAATGATATGTCCCTCTCCCAGATTTGTAACATACGACCGGTGGTCTTTCTCCTCCTTGGAACTAGTTGCTACTTGCCGACGCCTTCACATGGTCGTTGTTGAATCTCCTCCTTTTAAAATCTCCTCCCCGACTCGCTTCTTCTATTTTCATGGCCACGATTACCACCGAGTGGTTACCGCTTTTGTCCGTATTCTTCTTTCTCCGTCATTTGGTTATCGTTATTCCGATGATCGCTATCTTCTTGATGATCCTCGTTATGGTCCTTGGTTGAACGTACTCGTTATCTCGCTTCTAACAACCGAGCCTGCTGACAACATCTGAATAGAGAAAAATATATGAGAAATGAGATATCGACGTATCGCGGGTTTCAAACCTCTCGAAACATCCGCCATAATCGCTCCTCATTCTCCACCAAATGAGATGCAAACCTGGATAACTCCGCGAACTTCGCCTCGTACTGGGACACTGTCATGTTATTTTGCTCCAGTCTAATAAACTCCACTTCATTCATATGACGAATACTTTCAGGGAAGTACTTGTAATTGAACTGTTTCTGAAACGTCTCCCATGACATGCTGAGTGCAGCTGGATGGGTACGCTTCACAGATTCCCACCAGTAATCTGCCTCGTTACGGAACATAAAAGAAGCGAATGGAACTTTCTGTTCCTCCGTGCATCCTAAGACATCAAATATCTTGGTAATTTATTTGACCCACGTCTCCGCCTTAATCGGATCCGCTTTCCCTGCACTCGTGGTCCCAACTCTTTGAACTGCTTTGGTGGGCCACCCATGAATTGCTATCATTTCCTCCTCAGATTTTGAACACGAAGTCTCCCTCGCTTGATTTTGCATGAATCAAAAAGCTTCTAAACATCCCGTCATTCATCGCTCGCTTTCGGTGGTGTTGTTTACAGGAGGTACATTGTCACTGTTGCACGCTCTCCTCTCGTTGGTAAATACAGGCATCTCCACGGTCTCATTCACTCCATCATTAATATTCTCAATGACATTCTCAAATCTTCATCATAAAACAAGGGTTAATTAAGGAAATCAATATATCACATAATATCCCTATATACTAACCAACTAACAAATAAGCTTAGGTAGGACACACTAGCGAAGGATTTACTGCCTCTCCCTCCTAGTTCTATTCCCGGATCTTCGCCAGAGATCATATTCCTAAGCTCGATACCAACCATGACACACCCCCAAAATAGGTCCATTCTATCCAACCCATTCTCGAGTCACCAAATACATGGTACGTAAATAACTACAACTTTATTATTACAACATATAAACTGTGAGTTTAAATACGAGATATTGCCATCTGACAATATCCACACGCAAATAAATCCCCATCATAATTATTGATACATTATTTTACAAAAATGGTGAGGACTACTAAACAACTCTCTCTAGAACCTTCATTCTATACCCGACTAGTAATCGCTACATTCTCGTCTCCTGAGAAGAAAAATGGAACAAAAAGGAAAATGGTGAGCTCAACTAGCCCAGTAAAAAATATTATGACTAAGATAATATACAACAAATTATCGTTAGTCTTCAACAGGGAAAAATTTAATAGAATACAATAGACAACAAGTTTTAAATCAATACTGCATGATGGAATATATTAATTCATAGAAGAGTTACGTAGAGGATGAAATCTACTAATATCTATGAATTTAACAAATTCATCATCAATATTATTTTATCCTTGTAACATCAATCAATATATATCCTGAATCATATATTCATCCTTGCACTACAGCCAAGGATATTCACCGATTGGTCATGTTCATCTAAACACTGCTCATCTTTTTGCACTACGGCCAAATATATTTCATCGAAACTCATTCATCTTTGCACTACAAGCCAAAGATATTCACCAGAATCATTCATCTTTGCACTTTGGGCCAAAGATATTCAATAATATCATCATTTAAAACCGAGGATGATGAAAATATTTTTAAATAAATGAATCCAAAGAAACAAAATGACAAGGATTAAGGATTAAGGATTCGTACTTTGTTTTATCCATATCCAAAAATACCTCAAAATAATCATAGTGGTGTAAAATTCAAGAATGATCAAAACATGGATACAATCAAAGCTAGTATCTAGAATAGATATTTTGACGAAAAAGAAGAAATTTCATTTTTCATGAATAGTGTATTAGATTCGGGAATAGTGTCGATATCGTGAATAGTGCCGTATATCGTGAATGATAAGAATCAAACACCAAAAGATAGAAATTTCACAAAAAACATCTTCACGCTTTAAGTGTGAATAGTACTCATGAATAGTAACTCGTGAATAGTAACTCATGAATAGTAACCCCAGACATGAAAAAGTTCCAAATTTGATAAAAAGTTTCACCAATATTTTGGCATAATGATATTGAAGAAATAATATCATTTTTAAAAAATAATATCCCTTACCTCGAAAGACAAGATTTAGTTGAAACCCTGATATAGGCTATGACTTGAACTTGTTCAGATAGCAAATACTCAAAGTATACTCAAAATACTCACAAGAATACACTAGATAATATAGAGAGAAAACTTGAGTTTACGGTGTGATTTTCAATTCTAACCTAAGCACCTATTTATAGGAAAATGCTTAGAACACCAAAGCGTAAAATTTAATATAATATTAATATATATATATATATATATATATATATAGTCTTCTACGTACTCATTCTAGATTTCAATTCCCAAAGATTTCCCACGTGCTCCTTCTAGAACAAGTAAAAAACGTTTTTCTTTTATAGAATAATTTAAATTTCAAAAATCAATTATTTGAACTCCTAACTTCAATAATTCATAATAAATAACCCTTTTATCAGAAAATTCAATCTCGCGGGTTTTATAGGAAATTCAATTCTCTACAACTTTGCGTAGAAGAAAGTTTTTCCAAATTCCAAATGTAAATTGACCAAAATCCATAAACGGGAGATTTTACAAGCTATAATCAAATTTCAAATAAAAATGGGTCTACCGACACACAAAATCTGTTTTTAATATTTATTGCAACAAAAATACTCTTTCTCCTCATAAACTCATATATCCTCCATTCATTATAAAAATATCACCATTATTATATTATTAAAAATATAATATATATATATATATATATATATATTTAAATGAATTATTTCATCGTAAAAAAGATAAAATTTCAATTTTCAACAATTGTCACATTAAAAATTTTCTCCATCTATATCCACATAAAATCAATATTTTCCTCATTATATAAATCAATAATTAATTATTCACAAATAATATTACAGAATCACAAGATCTTGGCAACCATGCTGCTCCCGTGAAAGAGGGGCTTTCAATAAGAATTTCTCTTCTTGGCGCGCAATTAGGTGACCAAACCTCTCCTTAGACAGAACTTTCTAGACATTGCCAATAATGTTATCTAATAATATTATTCAGATAATATGAATTATTGCTTCGATAATGAAAAATACTGTGTAATGACAATTATTGAAACAACAGTAATATAAAATATCAATGCAGCAATTATTGAATCAATAAAATAAAATACTGAACAGTAATTACTGTAACAATTATTGAGGAATGCCTTCTTACGTAAGAATCAATAATTGATGCAATACCGTGTGCTACTGTGCAACAACGCGTATTACTGTGTTTTAACCACTGGGTATTCCAACAGTATTAACGGTAACAACTACGCCGTTATTTTTAAACAACTTATATTTGTCGTTTTCTTCCTCCAATCGCTTTCACATGGGGCCCACAGATGGTCGCTTGGCCGCATTTAATATTCCCAAAAGATCTAATATTCCACGACCAAAACGAATATTCCCCGACAACAATGAATATTTTATAACCACTTGCTTATTTTGTAAAATTTATGATTTTACCCATAACTAACCACATTAATCAAATCCACCCTTACTATTTCAAAATAATAAATAAATGAAATTCCTTTTATTTAAAAAATTTCTGGTCTTACAACCTCCCTTTCTTATGAAATTTCGTCCTCGAAATTGACGTGACGACCACAGTGTTTCAAAAGATGAGAATACCTCGCTTTCATTTCGCTTTCCAACTCCCAAGTCATTTCCTCAATAGCATGGTTTCTCCACAAAACTTTAACTTGTGGTATAACCTCGGTACATAGGACATGTTCTTTCCTATCCAAGATCTTGACAGGTACCTCCTCGTACGTTAAGTCTTCGGCTATCTCGTACGGTTCTAACTAAATGATGTGGTTCAGGTCATCCACATATTTACGTAACATCGATACGTGAAAAACGTTATGAACATGCGTCATACTTGGCGGTAAAACGAGTCTATAGGCCACAGTTCCTATTCGATCGAGAATTTCAAATGGATTAATAAATCGAAGGTTTGAGCTTTCCTCACCTCACCGATTCTTGTTTTTGAAATATTCCCCGACAGTACGAATATTCCACGACCAAACGAATATTCCCCGACAACAATGAATATTTTATAACCACTTGCTTATTTTGTAAAATTTATGCATTTTACCCATAACTAACCACATTAATCAAATCCACCCTTACTATTTCAAAATAATAAATAAAGGAAATTCCTTTTTATTTAAAAAAATTTCGGGGTCTTACAGATGCTGCTATTGTTGAGTGGGATGAGGCTAGATCAGCCAGAGATGCAGTGATAGTTAAGCGGGATAATGCTATATCTGCCCGGGATGTAGCCGTCACAGATAGTACTGCAGTGAGGTTCCTTACCACTGGCATTATCGCAGAGATGAGCGCTTACATTGATGTGCATATGGTCACCATGCATATGGTTGCAGATCTGTTGGGTCGTGTGGATTTTCTCGTACAGGAGACTATAGCTTCGCCTTCTTCTTTTGAGAGGGACGCCATGTTGGGCTTGTTAGCTTGCATATACCCTGACTTGTAGATGAGCTTGTATTTTCCTGCACAAACTAGCTTAGCCATTTTGTCATGTACAGTTTATATTATATATATCAAACAACATTATATATATATGACAGGGAAATATATTTTTGGATCACTTCCCTTTTAGATAATTTTTGCTACTTGGTTAATATTTTTGCATGCTGCTTCAGGGCTTGCGATCTTGATGTATTCTGAATTCCTCTTGGGTGGATGGACATTAAGTTGTCTCTGGATAGTTCAGAATGGATCATCGATCTGTATGTATCCCTACTATCTTTAGTGTCTTGGGACTGGTTTCTAAATAAAAATATGGAGAGGAGTGTGGCTTTCCTCTCTGAGATTGACCGCACCACAGATGGTCGCCAGTACATCTATTTAGGAGAAGCCTAGTTAATTCCATCTCTTATGGATTGGTGTTTCTCTTCAAGGTATGACCGCAATTTAGATGGTCGCCGAATCTCCTATTTGGGAGGAGTTCAGGTAATTCCATCCCTTTGGTCTGAAGCAAATGAAATGTAGTGGATTGAAAGATGATCTTAGTACCAATTAACAAGGGTTTGTGTTTTGGTAGGGGGTGAGACCGCACCATGAATGGCTGCCTACGTACTCCTATTGAAGAGGAGATCAGGTCTGCGTAGTTTGAACTTGGTGTAAGAGGTTCAACGCTGTATATGGCAGAAATGGTGTAGAAATGTTTTTTTTATTTGTATGGAAAAGGGTGGAAATGTTTTTGTTGTTTATGTTTTTTTGCGACCGGGCCATATGAAAAGGTTGCCTACGTACTCCTATTCAAGAGGAGATCAGGTCGACGTAGTTCGCCCCTCAGGGCGAGTGGAAAAGTTTAATCCCATGTGCAGGTCAGAGGCGGGGAGGAGAAAGTTTAATCCTAGGTTGAGGATAAAATGTAGGTATGAGAAGTTTGATCCCATGTATGGGTAGCCAAACTACAAATGCAAGAGGTTCAATCCGTAGTGGGATGACCTAAGTCGAAGGAACGCAGAGAAGCCAGGCTGCTGGCTTGAAAAAGTATGTTTCCCTGAGGGGTTAAGTGTGGAAAAGTTGCATGTGGTAACGGGTTAAAGAACCGAAATGATTGGTGATCTGATGGTCCAACAGCAGGATGTTTGTTTGATGGTCACTTCAGACATAGTACCGTTTCACGGCGTCCAAATTAATGAGTTGTGGAAATTCATCGCCGTCCATTTCTTGTAATCTGAGAGCACCTCCTATCAATACTTCCTTGACAACAAACGGGCCTTCCCAGTCATGTTGTTTGAACTGCCGTAGCTAGACTTTTTTTTGTAGGATCTGGCGATCCTTTGCTGATATAACTGACCATGGAAGATAGTCGCGGTTCGCCTGTCTTGTACCCATTGGTCTTCATCCAACTAAGCGTCTATCAATACTCTGAGGGATTCCATTTCAACTTCTATGGGGAGCACTGCCTCCATCCCATAGGTAAATGCATAGGGGGTTGCCCCAGTGGAAGTACGCATTGAGGTTCTATAGGCTAACAGAGTAAGAGGCAACGAGTCAGGCAAATCTTTGTGGTTGGCGGACATCTTTTGCATAATCTTCTTGATGTTTTTGTTAGCCGCTTCAACATCACCATTCATCTTCGGATGATAGATGACAGAGTTAAGATGTTTGATATGGAATTTACTGCATAATTCCTCCATCATTTTGTTGTTGAGGTTCTTAGCATTGCCTGACATAATCACCTCTAGTTGTCTATATCGACAAATGACATTATTTCTGATGAAAGCAATGATGACTTCTTTGGTAACCCTGGGGAAGGAGGCTGCTTCTACCCACTTGGTGAAGTAGTCGATCATAGTGAAGATAAATCGATGTCCATTACTGGCTTTAGGCTCAATGGGCCTGATAACGTCCATTCCCCACATTGAGAAGGGCCAAGGAAAACTCATATTGTGGAGTTCCCGTGGAGGGACGTGTATAACATTCCCATGAATCTGGCACTGATAGAATCTTTTGACGTGGTCATTGCAATCAGCTTTGAGAGATAGCAAGTAAGGTCCTGTCCTGAGGACCATCTTGACAAGGAGGGGGCCACTCATGTGGGGGCCACAGACTCCGCCATGGATTTCATCCATAAGCCTTTGGGCTTGATCTTTGTCTAAACATCTGAGGAGACCTAGTCCTGCATCTCTTTTGTAGAGCGCATCTCCACTTAGGTATAATTTCATAGTAATTCGATGGATCTGCCTTTTCTCTGTCGGGCTCGCTTCCGCGAGTGTAGATCCATCTCGTAGATATTCCTTGATATGCTGATACCAAGGATGTTGGATGGGAGATAGCTCATCCGATACTAATCCAACGTAATTCCCATAGGCTGGGGCCTTGTGTAGGGAAATTATCACACTTGGCAAGTGTTCCTTGACTGATATGCGAATCAAGGAGGCCAAAGTTGCTAACGCGTCTGCAAAGTTATTCCTATTATGAGGAACGTGTAGAAAGGAGATTTCTTCGAACTCCAAAACCATCCGTAAAACTTGTCGATGGTAGGGCAACAAATGTAGTTCCTTGGTTTGATAGATTCTGGTGGATTGTCTGATTACCAACTCTGAATCTCCAAAGACAGTTAACCGCCTGATGCTGATTGAACGGGCAAGTTTTAGCCCCATGAGACGTACCTTCATACTCAATTTGTGTTGTTGGGGATAAACCGCAATTTGATTCGCGACGGATATCTGCTCCCTGCATTCGAGATACTAGAACTGCTCCAGCTCCAGAACCTTCCATATTTACAGCTCCATCAAAATACATCTTCCATGATTGGCGCGCATCGTACTGATGGTGTTCCTGAACTGTCATTATTCCCTCATCGGGTAAGTATATCTCCAAGGGTTTGAAATCCCCTGAAGGTGCGGCGACCAGTTGATCCGCAATTCCTTGACCTTTGATGGACTTTTGAGTCACATATACAATGTCAAATTATTGTAGGATCAACTGCCATCTGGACAGCTGACAATTTAACATGGGTTTATTGAACAAGTATTTGAGAGGATCCACGCGGGATATGAGATGGGTTGTGTGACCATGGGGGTAATGTTGTAACCTCATGGAAGCCCATGCTAAAGCACAACACGTCTTTTCGATCAGAGTGTACTTGTGCTCACTGCTGCTGAATCTTTTACTGAGGTAATAGATAGATCGTTCTTATCCTATATCATCTTTTTGTCCCAGCATGCAGCCCATGGCATTGTCACTTATGGATAGGTACATAAACATGGGAACATCATCCCTGGGTGGTACCAACACGGGAGCTTTGACTAGCTATTTTTTGATTGTGAGGAAGGCATTCTGGCACTCATTATTCCATTTCATGGAAGAGTTCTTCCTTAATAACTTGAAGATTGGCTCACAGGTTGCTGTGAGTTGAGAGATAAACCTACTAATGAAGTTGATTCTTCCCAAAATTCCCGTATTTCCTTTTCTGTCTGAGGAATGGGCATTTCGTGATGGCACGGATTTTGGCGGGATCCACTTTCAATCCTTTGTGGCTAACTAGAAATCCTAGCAACTTGCCTGATTTAACTCCAAAGGCGCATTTGGCTGGATTCAACTTCAAGTTGTACTTACGCAACCTGTTGAACAACTTTATGAGATGCTCTAGATGGTCATCCTCTTTCTGGGATTTGACAATGATGTCATCCACATAGATCTCAATCTCTTTGTGCATTAAGTCGTGGAAAAGAGCCATCATAGCTCGCTGATAGGAGGCTCCGGCATTGATGATGCCAAATGACAACCGTCTATAGCAAAAGGTTCCCCAAGGCGTGATGAAAGCAGTTTTCTCACGATCTTCCCAAAGAACCATGATCGACGATGATACCCATGCAAGCAATCAAAGAAAAGGAGTACATGTCGTATTGAGCAGTATTGTCAATGAGAATGTGGATAAATGACACGGGAAAGCTATCTTTTAAGCAAGCTTTGTTCAAGTCCCGATAATCCACGCAAACTTGCACCTTCCCTCCGGGTTTAGGCACGAGAACAATGTTGGATATCCACTCAGGATATGTGGACACCGTGATGATGCCAGCTTGAAATTATTTCGCAATTTCTTCTTACACCTTTAAACTCCACTCAGGTTTCAATCGCCCGAGCTTTTGCTTGACTGACTTAAATCCCTCTTTAATAGGAAGGCGATGAAGGACAATGTCAGTGGACAAATCCACCATGTCTTCATGAGACCATGCAAACACATCCTGGAATTAGGTTAATAGCGTAACCATGTCATTCCGTTGGTTTGGGGTAAGGTCTGAACCAATCTGGATTAACTTAGGGCTTTCTAAGGTTCCGAGATTGAAAGAAGTGGTTTGATCAAGGTTGGGTTTAGGTTTGTCTTTGACCCATTATTGAATTTTTGGAGGCACCTCAATGTCATCCTCAGATTTCCATCAATTTGAATTCATCTCTACATCAAAGGTACAATCCTTGTGAAGAAGAGGCACCAGTATTAGGCGATCACAGCACATCTAAATTGTGGTCCTAAAACAAAATATGCTTTCACTTAGTATATATGAAATGTTTTGATCATACACAAGTGTTAGCATATCTATGGCAAAATAAACTGCTAATATTGTATGTAAAAAGTAAGCGATTATGATATCTATAGGCGAAAAGAGTTCTCGCCTGCTTACCCTGACGAACAATGCAAGGAGTGTTGTTCCAATTGGTAAGGGCAAAGTCCGGGTGGACTGCAGTGATGGAGGTATTGTCATCATCCTCCCTGTCCCAAATGATGGCCATTACGTCTGGGCAGTCATCGTTTGGGGTGTATCTGTTGGTATGTTCATCATGAACGATGATGCGTATGCCTGACATCATTCGGATGACGTCTTGCTTGATTCTTCGTTCCTCCTCTTCCACTGCGGGATTTAGAACAAAGACTTCTTTCTCCTTCACCGGTACCGGCTTGGGAAATAACATAGCCATTACATTGGCTGACACCTTTATAGGAGGTTGTGCGGACTCAGAGTTTGAAGCCGAAGATAAACGTCACTCGCTTGAAGCTGAAGGAATTTGATGATGTTTATGAGGATTCCTATGACTAGAACTGGCAGAATAGCCTAGTCCAGCTGTTCCAGTTTGCCTGGTTAATTGAATTGGGTACTTAATACCCTGGCGATCTTTACCCAGCCCTTGTCCCGGCTTATGACCCAATGACATCATTTCTTGAGTAGCCGACATTACCTCGGCAGAAATCTTGGGTTCGGGAAATGGCGTTCCAATAGCATGGTATTGGGTATTGCTTACTTCCAATGCATGAAAACTGACCGGCTCAACATCTGCGTTGGCATTGATGAATGGCATGTCCCCATGTTGAGGACACTTTAGTTCGGTGTTGACCGTGACCAGGCTATTGTTGATAATGTATTTCAGTTGCTGATGAAAGGTGGAGGGGATTGCCCATGCCATATGAATCCAAGGTCGTCCCAAGAGCAGGTTGTATCCAGAATCTATCTTGAGTACATGGAAAGATACGCAGAATGTATGGGGACCAATTTTGATTGGATGTTCAATTACTCTGACCGAATTCCGACGGGCTCCATCAAAAACTTTGATAACGGTATGGCTACTTCGGAGTCGGTTGAGATTGATATTCATCTTCACCAAGATAGCATATGGACAGATATTCAGAGATGAACCTCCATCTATCAAGACTCCAGCTAGCATGTATTCGGAGGACAAGACCACAATGTGCAACGACTTGCAATGACCGGTCCCCTCGGGCGGTATGTCATCATCAGTGAAGGATATCACATTGTTGTTGAAAATGTGATCAACCAAATGTTGAAATTTTTTCGTATCAATTAATGTTGGTAGATAGGCTTCTTCTAAAACCTTCAAGAAGATCTTCCGGTGATCCTCGGATGTTAGGACCAAGTCCAAAATTGACATTTGATGTGGAGCTTCTCTTAAGCTTAAAACCACCTTAGCTTCGTTATGACCCATAGTGCGGAGGAATTTTTCAATCTTCTCATGGGTATTTTCCCCTTTAATTTGATGGTAGGCTTCATCACCCGTTGGGGAAGATACAGTGGATTTTCCTTCGACACTATAGCAGTTGTATGTGAGGTGGATCCTTCACCTTCTCCATAATTCCATAGAACTTTGCGCAAGCTAACAAAAGGATATTGTGCTCTGTATAACAAGTTGATTGGCTCGGGAGCGGCCACTTTCAAAGGATTGTTGCTTCCCTTGAGTTGAATTGTTGGCATTGCGAGTGATTTGTTAGCCCCCTCAGTTTCAGTGGATATGACTGCTACCAAACTCTTCCACTAAGTAGGACATGTATTCTCACTTGCACGTAATACACTATCATCGTCCGCTAGGTGCAGGACACCACTGTCAATTAGATTTTGAATGAGGTGGTGGAGTGCCTAGCATATTCTTCTGTGTTGTGACCGCGAGAATGGGAGTGATATTGACATACTCCATCATAATTGTACCGTCCTGAACGGGGGTTGATTGGAGGTAGAAGGGAACTGATCCTTCCTTCATTGATTAACATCTGAAGGATTTCCTCCATAGGTTGGCCTAAATAGGTGAATTCCCTTTTGTTGGCAAAATCCCGACGGGCTTTGGCATTTGCTCTCTTTGTTACTTTGTCTTCCAGCATTTCATTTTCTAAAAGTGACGATGGAATATTCATGACAAGAGGTAGGAGACTAGCATGTTCCTGGCTGATTAATTGACGTGTCACTTGATGCTGATAAGTCACCAATTCTGCCAATTGTTCAATTTGCTTGCATAGAGCTTTCATCTTTCATTCCATTGTGAACTAGAACTTGGCATAATCCCATTTTTCAACACCGTCTTTGAGGGTCTGGGAAGATTCACAGTTGAAATTGGAATTTTGTCCATTGCTCCAATTGATCATGTTGACCTCTTCTTCTTTGTGTTGAGGAAGAAGGTTGTCTCGAACGTGATGCTGATCTGGTTTGGTGACCACGATCTCACCATTGTCTATCAGGTCTTAGATCTTGTGTTTCAAGGCCCAACAATCCTGAGTATCATGTCCAGGTGCCCCGGCATGATAAGCACATTTCCGAGCAGCATTGAAACCCCATCCATTAGGGTTGGCTGGTGGAAGAAGATGTGTAATTTTCTTCTGTGTTGTCAAAAGAGTGAGAATATTCTCGAGTGTGTCCCCTAAGGGTGTGAACACTCGAGGGCGTTTGACTTCTCCACCTTTTAGTATTGGAGGGTTCGAAGATTGTGTTTTAAAGGGAGTGTAGTTTCTCCTTTGAATAGGCATGTTCTGATTGCCTTTTTGACCCTGTAGTATGAGGGAAACATCTTCATCTTTCTTTTTATGGACCCTCCGGGGTTTGTTTCTATAATTTCCGAATTGGATGTGATCAGCAATAGCTTTAAGGGCAGCTAGGTCTTGAATCTTTCCGGACTTCAAACCCATCTCAGCCATCTCCCAATGTTTGACCATTTCAGAAAATGGTTTGTCGATGCCGGCTAAAACTCTTTCATAGAAAGGAGCTACTTGTATGTCTATGAAAGTCATGACCATCTCTGATTCTGTCATGGAAGGACTAACTTGGGCAGCCAGGCGTCTCCACCTTTGAGCATACTCACTAAAAGACTCGTTAGACTGTTTCTTGATGTTGGTCATTTGATACCGATCAGGAGCCATCTGAGACTGAAAGCTGTATTGAGTGAGGAAAGCGTGTGCTAGCTCTTCCCAGATATGGATCTTTGAGTTGTCTAATGTGTACCACGAACGAGCTTCTCCAGTTAGACTCTTTTGGAACAGCTGCATTCTGAGCTTCTCGTCCTCTGTATATGATCCAAGTTCTCCAATAAACACCTTTAAATGTGTGTAAGGATCTCCCTAACTTAGTCAAATTTTTCAAAGTCGAGTTTTAAACTTTTACGGATAATGAACACCGTGGAAAATGCAAATATCAGCATATGAAACACTCCCGTGTGTTCCAATTCCTTTGATAGCACGCAGGGTCTCTTCCATTTGGAGGACTTTCTTTTTGATGTCACCGGTGTCTGGATCTCCAGTGGGATGGGCAGCATCATGAGTTTTGTTGGTCGTATCCAACTGCCGTTCAGGTATTGTAATGACCTGGGATCCCCCTTGTGTGGAGGATTCAACATGTATAGGTATTTTTGGACCTAGAGTAGACTGGTGTAGTTCTTTGAGTAGAACAGCCAAATCTGTCATTTGTTTTTTTAATCCGTCGAATTATTTATGAGAAACTGGATTAAGGTCAGTCTAGTCAGATGATGACATGATTGACTGTAGGCATGTAGCCTTTTTGGATTTTGACCTGGTAATAGGTCCGATTGGTTCCATGCGAAAGACTTGCATAGTTTAGTCTTTAGGGAATGTGTACAATAACATGCTATGTGATGAGTCCATTTTAGGAATTTTATCCTGCAAAACGGATGTCAGCTGTTTATAGCATGTTAATTTAAAATATGTATGTGTACACAGTTCTTCAAATTTCTCATTACATGGAGATATATATGGAATGAAATTACAAGTAATTATGTTTACAAGTAATTGAAATGAGAGAGTATGAAGAGACTTTCCTCCGTTTTTGGTTTATTAGAGGCTGACCTATCTTACATTACTCTCGCGGCCTTTTGGCATGAAGGTTCCCAAATCATCGCAATTTACTCAACGGAAAATTAATCCGGTCTTTCAACTAGAGTGAATTTGGGTGGTGCCTTTCCTGAGCCTTGGGGAATCCGTCTTCCCACCAGTCCAGTAATCAAATACCGACGAGATAGCCTCCTGGTGGAGGGACCACACAACATACATTCACATACATCGTGTCTCACCGTATGAAAATGATGGCATGTGCGAAGCACTAATATCACAAGCAGATATGGTGCGAAGCACTAAGTGCAATAAGGAAATGCATTCGTACACATTCGTCATAAATGTAAATGCAACATCCACACACAAGCAGATAACAATTTTGAAAAGATTGTAATAGCGGCTTAAGTCCTCTTACTGGTGTCCCCAGCAGAGTCGCCACCTGTCGACGTCGGGATTTTTAGTTGTCCATTTCCGTTACTTGTTCTTTGGTGTTCTCATTTTAGAAGAGATTTGTTTGAAAAAACAATTGAAAAAGGTCCGACATGTATAATGTCGATGATGGACTGTTAAGAGTCGCCAGTTGGTTTTTTAAATGGTTGTACCAACACAACCGAGAAAAGGTTTGCACATTGACCCAGTGATGTGACACTGCTAAACGGGTCGGTGAAACCGAGATTCATTAGGGTTCGGGGACTTGGTTATGCGGAGAGAAGGTGTTAGGCACCCCCCGAGATCGGTGTTACCACAGTGACCGCCTCTTTTAAAGAAACTATTATCTGAATGTGTGTGTGTGGGTCAATGTTATGTTATTTGGAAGTAGTGCGAGGCCTCGTTCGCACCTATATACACAGGGTTTGAATTTATATAAAAATTCAGTTTTAACAAGATATAGCAATGAGGTTTTATAAAAAAGGTTTTACAAACCCTGATGCTCAATAGTAATTGAGACCTTTTACACTCCTATTTTATTAAGTGTTCGGCTTGATTGATTTTATTTTATAGATGCGAGGCATCCGTATGAAAATAATATACATAATAATGTCGACTTCCTCGTGGGTATGGAAACCATCTGAGGAAATACAGACATCGCAGAATAATTTACAAGCTCCTTACAGCTGAAAATGTCCATCACGGAACCAAATCTAGATCCAATAGTCAATCAGTGATCACATGATTCCTAAAGCATATGATACCGCAATTTGTATGAAAGCGATAGCGGTATATATATAAAAAGTCAGAATATATATATATACAAACATGATCACCAACCACGAAGCACCTCCACGGGGATCGAAAATGTAAATAAAGTCAGTAAAGCTATCAACCGCCACGGAGGAAACTCCAAAGTGACGAAACATAAATAAAGTCAGAAAGCTATCAACCGCCACGGAGGAACTCCAAAGGGACAAAATGTAAATAAAGTCATGATAAAGCAATCAACCGCCACGAAGTAAACTCCAGCAGAAAACGTAAAGAAAGTTGTAAAAGTGATCAACCACCACGAAATAAACTCCGTGTGGGACAATATATATATATATATATATATATATATATATATATATATATATATATATATATACAAAAGCGATAAACGACGGATGTAAAATCCAGGCTCATCGAACAAAGTTCGACAACAGTTCAAATTTATAAGTATATATATAGAAAACCGAGTAAACGCACCGGATGTAAAATCCAGGCTCATCGAACAGAGTTCGAAAACAGTTCATATATATAAGTATGTATATATATAAAAGTGAGTAAATGCTTCAGACCGAAGTCTAGGCTCATCGAACAAAGTTCGACACACAGTTTATATATATATATATATATATATATATATATATATATAAAAGCAAATAAACGCTCCAGACCGAAGTCTAGGCTCATCGAACAAAGTTCGACACACAGTATATATATATATATATAGATATATAAGAAAATATACGCTCCATACCAAAGTCTAGGCTCAATCGAGACATAACTCGATAATGTTAGTCCACATATATAAATATATATATATATATGTATATACAAACTAAAATAAAACCACAGACCAAAATCCGGGCAAACGCACGCAGCACGACTCTCAACATGAAGAAGGGTGTGTGCAAAGTTGAAGAGAAAGACTTTAAAGTGTGTGAGAAGGCTTATAGTGGGCTACCAAAGAAGACCTCTATATCTTTAAAGTAGGTAACCACTGGCTTTTGTGGGTACAAAAGTAGCTATATATGAGCTCACAAGTGTTTAAAATGAGAAAATACTCCGTATGGGGTGAGTACAGAGCAAATTAGGCCGGGCTTCCTCGCCGTTTTCTCTTGAAAAATGGCCACCCCAAGCCCTCTATTTATAGAGGGTGGAGCCGCAGGGCCGCAGGTGTACCAGAGGCTACTCGGGTTACCCCGGGTTTCTCGGGTCGGGTCATCTCGTAGTACGTACACTCAGGCACTGTAATGTCCACTCAAACTTTCAGAATTGCAATCCGGACATCCGATTGAGGTATACATGTCCTATTTCGGACCGTCATTGTCGAGAGTTGTACAATGGCATGGGATTAGAGTTTTTACGAAGTCATTGAAGATGGGACGATGTCCTCCGGTCTTCAAGCTTCAAATTCCATCCGTTACCCCGCACAATAGTCACTCGGGATTGGTTTTCCTTGATTCTTGTGGGACATCGTTGTGTAGAGATGTGTATGAAATGTTGAGATGGCGTGATGTGGCATTGTGTTGGCGAGATGACGATGTTACCCTTCACCGATGTTATCGCCAGTTTGGGCTAATAAAGCAGACGTTGCTCAAGGCTTCGCTGAGATTGGACTGCTGCAATTGTTGAAGGTCCTCAGTGTCATCTCTGAGGTGTGCCTGTCCTCCCGGTGTTATCTCCGGGTTGATACTGAGTATCTCATTGTGAGTTCCGAGATTGAAGCTGGTTGCATTTGAAACAAGAATTTCTGGGGTTATTGCCGAAATTTCATTCCTTGGGGTGATCACCAAGGTTGGTAGACATTCCCATGATTGGGACTGAGACTGGATACCTCGGGGTTATCTTCGAGATTAATCGGTCTTCTCCGGTGTGTGTTCTAGTATTGGATCTGCATGCCTCGGGGTTATATCCGAGGTTGGAATTGTTACTCCTGGTGTGTGTTCTGGGGTTGATGATGAACTTCCGGTAGTATCCGGAATGGATATGAACTGTCTTCCAGGGTTTCCTCTTGAAAGACGAATCCGTCCTCCTGCAATATTAGTGACAGGTGTACAGAAAATTTTGAGTGTCTACAGTAGGTATGAAACCCAGTCATCAAATTCCCTTAAACTTAAACAATGTTTGTCCTCAAGCACAACAAAATGCAATGCAATGAAACTAACTAATGCTTACGAATCTAGCTATCAGACAGTATAAAATCTATTCAAATTGCGTCAGAGAAATCACAATATACATGAATAGTAAATTTTTCCCAAAACATATCAATAATGTGACGCCCCCAAAATAGGTATACATCACCCATCTTGAGTCGCCAAATACATGGTACATAATTCAAATATAAACTTAATTATACAACAGTCGTGTAAAATACGACTAAACATATGCTATGAGTTTTAATACAAATATTGTCATCTAGACAATATACAAACTCAATGGGGTCCTCATTACATTTAGTATTACACTATTTCACAAAATAGTGAGGACTACTAATGCACCATTTAGGACCATCACTCTGTTCCCCGACTAGTCCCTGCTACGTTCTCATTTCCTGAAGAGAACAATGAAAGCAAAAGGGTGAGCTCAACTAGCCCAGTAAGAAATATTATGACTAAGATAATGCAGAATAATTTATCGTTAGCCTTCAAATGTTGTTAAACGATAAAATATAATAAATATCAAGTTCAACTGCAGCGGAACAAGCAATCCATTAGAAGAGTCAAGTAGAGAATAAAATCTACTATCTTATATGATTTAAAAGGTTTTTCATCACTTTTATCGCTGAGACTCAACTTAATAAATAATCCACATCATCGAATCACCCATGCACTACGGCCAAGGATATTCTTTAGTATCACGACAATAAATTATCCATGCAGTACGAGCCAAGGACATTCGTGTATTCATTAATGGTCATGATCATGTCAACAACTGTCCATCAATGCACTACAAGCCAATGATGACTTTTACCACATCATTTGTAATATTACGGTCATGATTACACCGAATAATCCCTGGTCATAATCATACCAAGTCCATTTATGCACTACAGGCCATAGATGACTTTCAACAAAATATAAACACCATGATGATGACAATGTTATAAGAATTCAATAAAACAAGTTCAAGAATTAATTTATCCAGGAACTAATAACGTCCAAATTGTCAACATGATACTTCTTTGTAGAGTAAAATTCAAGAATGCTCAGAAGAATATTTCCATGAAAAGATACTGGATGAAGCGCAAATATCAAGGATATTCCACTAATTTCATGGTGTATAGAAGTCAAAGTTTTAACCAACTGAGTATAATAAAGAATGGAATAACAAAAGAAATCACCAGGCATGCGATAGATCGCATTGCAAAGTTATTCCAATGAAATAATAAATAACGGAACCAAAGTTAGGCATAAAACGCATACGTATAAGATATTCCAATAGAATAATAAAGATGGAAACAGTCCAAATAGAAATGCATATACATGATATTCCAAATGAATAATAATAAAGAATGGAACCAGTCCCACAGAAAACGCATGCATAAAGATATATTCAAATGTAATAATAAAGAATGGAATAACAGAAGAATTTCACCAAGTATAGGGTAGCCCGCGTATACAGGTTATTCCAATAGAATAATAAATAATGGAATAACAGAAGTTCTCTTCATGAATACAAAAGAAATAATACCCCTTACCGTAAAAGAAACTGGATAAAAGAGTAGGGAAGTAGCAAGATACTTTTCTATAGTTTCTCTATAATTTCTCTCTCTAGAGTTTCAGTGAATTCGTAAGAAATTATGAAGGAATGAGCTTCTATTTATAAGAGAATGGAAGGGCACTGTTCATAGACGAAATTATTTTGTAGAATCAATTTCAATCAACTAACAAATAAAATATAATATATATATATAAACACATACTTTCAATTTAGATATATCAATATTATATAAACACCACTTAATTTTTATCCCCCCCATAACCAACATCAATCCCCACCCCCACCCCCCCAAAAAAAATAACTTTCATCATATATATTTATATACCAATTATATATCCATATTCACACACAATTTTCATTTTCCCACCCACACATCACTTTCACTACACACACACACACACAATATACACCTTTCACTATCACACACACACACCTATCTTACACCCATCACTTTCATACTATCACTTTTCCACCATTTTCCACTCACACACACATTATATATATACACACATCATATATATATATATATATATATATATATATATATATATATAAATTCCTTCCCCTTTACGTAACTCCCTCCCACCCCCATTTCAAAAATCAGTTTTTCAACACATATGGGCCCACCTTTAAATAATTTTCTACAGATTATTTTGAAAAATGGGTAAATGGGGGTCCATAAAAATAAGCAAAACTTCATAAAAATCACCTCAATATTTTTAACAACATTTATCATCATTATTATAATTCACAATATTAATCGACCAGGTCGTTCCCAGGAAAGATGGGGTTTTCCAATAAGGATTTCTCCCTATCATAGCCTTGATTAGGTGACCAAACCTCTCCTTGATGAACTTCTAGACATCGTTAATATTACAAATAATAATATTAATAACTTTGTCGTCTCAATTATTGATTTAATAATATATAAAATATTGACAATAATTGAATCAAATAACGTGAGATATTATCAAAGAATTCTTGTAGCAATAATTGGACACAACTGAGTGACTTCTCACGTAAGCATCAATAATCAATCTGGTAGTGTCTATCTTTGTGCGCCTACATCGGCGTTATCTTTTAACAACACCGGGTGTTTCAATAGTTAACGGTAAAACTTCCGCCGTTATTTTCATAAAGTATTTTTGTCATTTTCTCAATCCGACAATAATTCTGTTATGGGATCCACCAATGATTGTGCCGTTGTACGAATATTCCCCGACCAATCGAATATTATATAACAACTTGCGTACTTTGCAAAATTTATAATTATTATCCACAACTATAACATTATATCAAATTCATTCCATAATATTCAAAAATGATATTTATAGAAAATTCAGCTTTATTTAAAAAGTTGGGGTCTTACAAATAGTCTCATATCAATCGCCAAATCAATCCCTGTTATGACTAACATAGTGCGTGTGTGCTCAACAACCATATTAACTGACTAAAACTCAAATAAGACACATAATACGCTGTCTTAAAGGAGGAAAACAATTTAATGTCAAAAAATCCGTAAACAAACAAGATCTAGCTAAAACTCAACAAATACCAAATTTAGAAGTCAATATGGGATATTTTTGCTTTCTTATTCACTTACGGGGGCTTTTTGCTCTTTTTCCCGTTTTTCACTTATTTTTACTCATGATTGTGCAATGTCTAGTCCTTTTAAGCTTTTCAGTGCTACCCATTAACAAGCTTTCGACCAACGACTCCCAAACCAGTTAGCTTTAGGGCGATGGGTGTAAAGACATCCCCTCGGGCGTACTTACTCAAGTAACAAAGGCCACAAAACTAAACTAGCCACGATGTTTATTCATACTTTTTCTTTTCTTTTCTTTATTTTTTTTCCCTGAATAGATCCCATATCTTCCCCCAAACTTGGGTTTTTGCCTAATATTAGCCTTTACCACTAATTTACCGAATTCCTTTCATTAAATCTAAAATTCTCCTTAAGAAGTCAATTATGTGTAAATTTAAACCAAGCCAGTCACCATAATCATTTTACTGTGCTATCCTGAGTATATCAGTTTCAAACAGACAAAGATTTAGGTCATGATATGAAATTACATCTAAGCCCTGGCTGTCAATACCAATTTTTGTCTAAACAATTCCAATCTCATCATTGGCCAGAATAACTTCAACCATCTAAAAGCTGGAATCATGCAAATACTAACTAAATGCAAAACATAAGCTTTAAACTAACTACTATTTTTGTGATTTTCCATTTTCAGTTTTTCTTAGATAACTCAAAATGAAAAACGAAGACTGTTATTTACAAACTACTCACAAAAACTAAACTACACTATATTAACATAACAAGTAATATGCAATGCTATATTAAACTAAAATGAACTACAAATGCAAAAACTACACTAACACTTGCACAAACACAAAACTAAAAACATACACATACTCCCCCAAACTTAAAACAAACAATGTCCTCATTGATAAAATATGTAAATAAAGCACAAGAGTACTTCCCTATATCGGCTAAGCAGGAGGTGGCACCTCCTCAACATCTGAATCTGATGGTGGATATACAGGCAATGGTTGTGGCATGGGAAATTGGAATTGGTCAGCAACAGCGGGGTTCAATCTAGTGAATGCCTCAGCTAAGGATGCGTTGAAGGAATTTTGAGTGTCAAAGGCGTGGTCCTATCGCGCTGCAATCCTTTTCAGCTTTCGATACTCAAGTCTGTTGTTAGTTAAAATCTAATTACGCTCACACGCAAGTGCATATGGTCAACAAGTAATATAATAATAAGTCAAGTATCGTTCCCACAGAGACTAGTATGACATTAATCCTAACAATTACCAGCTTTATATTAATCCAAATTCTATTAAACTGTCCAATTCAATGATTATAACTATTAAAATCTAAAAATCTAAAAATACAAAGCAATCAAACAAACTTAAAAACTGTAATTTCAAGCTAATAATGGAGAATTAGGCTTACAACTTCACTTTAAGTATTACTCTGATTACTACACCCTATTTCAGTTCAATTCACTATCCCAGTTTATTAATCAAGAACACTCAAGTAGAACTAGCCATCTCTCGATGCACTAATACCATATTAACTTAAATCCACAAATTTGATAGAATTAAGCTAAACACCTTACTCAACTAATTCACTATATCTCTATGTGAATTACAATCAAACAAGGTCTAAATTCAAGTTCTCTATCCGATTACATGCAATGTTAAGCATATCTCTACCTTAACATTCATCAAGATTCCATTCAATCACAGAATTCAAGAACAAATGCTATAATGACTAGGTCTAGATTCATATATCATCTCTCGAGTCCATACAAATCCATATAGAATTGGTGATCAAGTAGTTCATAAATTAAAGCACAAATCATAATAGATAAACTGAATGCTAGACTATTAAACTGAAATTAAGGACTACATAATCATCGTTCCACCATAAAGATCTGTCATAAGCCTAAAAAGTAAATTAGTTCATCACAAATGAATTAAAAACTGAAATCATCAAAGTAATCATCATCCCAATTATAATTATTGAATTAAAGAAGTAAAATGAATCCAAAACCACCCTTCTCTTTAGCTCCAATCTGTAATTTTCGTGACTTAGAGCTCCAATCCTTCCTCCAATACTTTCTCTCAAAACTAAGGCTTTCAATTGCTAATTGATTGTTAGATGTTATCTCCCTTGTTGTTTCTTGTTAATTAATATCCAGCCTAGGACACGTATTCTGACCATAACTTGACGCCAAATACAGTTCCAAACTATGCCAACCTCCTTCCGTCATGCCTCTGCCGCATTACGATTCGATCAGAGTCTTTGCCTTTTTCTCAGATCCCCACTTTTCGTGGGTTTTTCCTTTTCAAGAGCTTTACCCGGGGTGTTTCTATTTTCTCCTCAGTACCACCGCCCCATCGGGGGTTTTATTATGTATAAAGTACGCCCCGTCGGGGGGTGTTTCTATTTTCTCCTCAGTACAACCACCCCGGCGGGGGTTATGTATATATAAAGTATGCCCCGTCGGGGGGTTAATCTGCAAAAGTTCAGTTTAGCTCCTTTTCTTGCGAAGTTTCTCCACGAAACCACCTTTTCAGCCTGCACACGCTACGCCACCACACCTAAACATAAAATTACACAAAAGAAGTAAAACGAATCATAAAACTAACGAATTAACATAGTTTAAGCTCGAATTAGAGGTCGATTCGTAGGTATAAAACCGACTCATCAAACTCCCTCAAACTTAAACCCGTGCTAGTCCTCGAGCATAAACCAAAACAAAAAATCTATGCAATGCAATGCAAGGGAGTGTAATGCAACTAGTCTATATGCCTACGAATCCAGCAGTAGTGATAGAAACAAGTCTGTTCAACTGGCCTAAGAGAAATCAAGCAAACACAACAATACTTCATATCAAAACCAATCAACAACTTCCCAGTCAATCATCAAATCTTAAACTGTTATCACTGATATAGTGCGTGTGTGCTCAACACCATTGCTAACTGATGCAAATTTAAATTTAATACATAACAAATCTCTTTGAAGGTATCATACAGTGTAAACTAAAGAATGTCAAAAATAGTCAAGATCTAACTAAAATCAGACAATTACCACTATCAAGGGTCCAAATAGGGTACTTATGCTTTATTTTTCATTTACGAGGGCTTTTTGCTCTTATTTCCCGTTTTATTCACATATTTTTTTATACACATGGCTATGCAATGTCTTATTACCTTAGGATTTTCAGTGCTATCTTAACGAGCTTACGACCAACGACTCCCAGACATTTAAGACTTTAGGGTGCCAAAAAAAGACAATCCCCTCTGCTTACTTTTACTCAAATAACAAAGGCCACAAAACTAGACAAACATACCACATGTTTATATATATATATATATATATATATATATATATATATATATATATATATATATATATATATATTATAATAGAATAAACATAACAAAATTAAAACTAATAAGAACTATTTATAAACCTACGCTTACTATACAACTATTACACTACATGTATTCAACATATCATAAACCTAAAGTAAACCTGACAACTTATGCAAAATTATAACAACTAAATTAAACATGAAATTAAAACAAAATTAAACTAACTAACCCCCCCCCCCAAACTTAACAATTACAATGTCCTCATTATATAAATAAAGCATTAAGTATACGAGGACTCCCATGTAATCATCTAAGCTGGAGGTGGTGGTGGTTATGGCTCATCATTGTCTGAATCTAAAGGTGGAAATCATGGCATTGGGGCCGGCTGCTGGTATGGAATCTAAGCATTTAGGTTGAAACTTTGGAGGGTCGCGTTCAAAGAGGTGAAGGACATGTTCATGGCCTAGAACATATAGTCATGTCTGGCCATGAGTCTCCTTATCTATCTGTTGGCATCTTTGTTGTGCCCATCCACTTGTCTCTATAGGCTCTGAAATTGAGGGCTAATCATATCTCTGCCGGTCTGCTGCATCTCCTCAGTTTTTTGCTCTCCCATCATCTCGTCTGTGTAACGACCGAGAAATTCGGATCTTATTGTAAAATGATTTTATTAAATTAAATAATAATAAAATCATATTCCATGTGTTATCAAGATGGTTGTCATTGTATAACCTATTGATGTTAGAATGTCGTAGTATTTGAGCTACGTGGATGAATTTAAGTGTTTGAATTTCCAAGACGAAAATAAAAGTTTTTTGAGAAATTTTTCGAAAAACACTATTCATCGGTATTTGCTCGAGATATAATTTTGAGTTTCCGGGAAATACGTAATGATGGAATAACAAGGTAAGATGGATTATGTAATAAAAATCTAGTTATGGAAAATGTAATAATTCGCTTGTGGACTTAATTTATAAACATTAAGTAAAGCGAAGTGTTAAGGAATAAGTAATAATTGTATGATACTTGGTATTGTACAGAGTAATGAAAATGAGTATAGTACTAGGTATTATATGAGTTTGTATGAACAATGAAATACCGTATATAAATTCTATATGAATTAGAATACAAGAATAATGCATCAACTATATATGTATATATTATGAAATATTAATGGACTTGTAAAGATTGGCTAGGATTTTTGTACAAAGCCCAAGTCAATTAAGGTTAAGGCCCAACTATTGAATTAATAAGCAAGCTAGTGTTTGTTAATGTAAAGCCCAAGGATTTATTAATCCAAGCCCAAGCTAGAATCCATAAGTTAATAGACCCATGGGGAAAAACCATATTAATATGGTTAATGTGTGATGACTAAGATAAGTGGTGATCAAGATAAGTAATGACAAAGCAAAGGATAGGTTTTGTGCCTTGCAAGTAATGAATAGTAAGGAGGTGCATGAGGAGGTGGGATTGTTTTAATAACCAATCTACCCTAACCTTGCAAAGTCTATAAATAGAAGAGCCTTGCTAGCCATTTAACAATTGTTCAAGCAATTAAACAATTACAAAGTGCTTAAGTGTTAGAGAGAATAAGCTATCATAAGTTAACTTCTATAAGCCAAGAAGAAGAAGAAGCTACTTGTCAAAGACTTCAAGAGTATGACCTCTTTTCCAATTATCTTCTATCTCTATCATGATAGGTTGATAAGAAAAGTTTGGATTGAGGAATATGAATGATAAAAAGTAAGAAGAATGTGTAAGTAATGAACTTAAGCCACATAAGTTGGCAATAAGTCATTTGAACTTATAAAAGTTATAAACTTATTATAAGTTAACCTTGAATGTTAAGTATGAAAATATGAACTTGTGATGAGTTTAGTAAGAAAAGTGAATTAAGAACTTATATGATTATATGTATCATATATACCTAAGTAAAGTTATATGTGAAGAACATATAAAGTATGACGATTAAGAAATTCAAATAGTCATAAGTCATGAATAATCAAAACTTAAGTAGTTTATAATTTGACAAGTTATAATCTCATGAAGAATAAGTCAAAATCCAACAATGAACATAAGTTGTTATATTAAGTATGTTAAAATGTTCACATGAGGAATGAAGTTCATTTGTAATGTTGAACAAATCATAAGAATGAAGAATTGCCGAAATTTGCACGATTGGACGATAAACGTCGAATACGTAAAATTCTCGGAATGGAAGTCAAATTTTGTGTTGGATCACAAGACCATTGTTTTCCAATAGAGACAAGTCATATTTGGCATTTAAGAGTTGCGGACTCGAAAATGACCGAATTCCGACTTAGAACGAAGAAACGAGCGTTAAACGTTCACGAACGTTTATCGTTTTCGTTAAAAATGAACCAATAGGTGAATTTTTAGTAAACGAAGTCAAATAGATAAAATTCTTGAATGATCATGTAGATTACATCATTTGTGAACCGTAGGCTTTTGAACGAGCCAATTCGGACTTATAACGAAGAAGTTATACGTCCGGGAAGTTCACAAAATTCACAAACTGAATTTGGTTTACGGTGCACAGTTGGCAGCCGGCATTTCAACCCTAAACAAAATGACCCATGTTGCAGCATGAATGTTGTTCGAGCCATCGCAAGAGTTCTCCGTAGCGTGAACTATAGTACATTATGTGGCACCGCAGCCATGTATCTGATACAAAATCCTGGAGTGTGGCCAGGCATGCAATGCCCATTAAGTAAGTGACTTCATGCCAGCTGCCAAGTCCGGACGGAGATACAATAAGCTCAGCGTCAACACGAGATGTAAGCATAAAGTCGGGTACATGCGCAATGATCTCGAAACAAAAATAGTAATGAATGTTTCTAAGTACAAAGAAAAGAAAAGGAAGTAAACACAACTTAAGGAATGTAATGTAAAATTGTTAAACCTTAAGGATGTTGTATAAAGGTTGAGATAACCTAGTCATATATAATGCAACCATAATGATAAGCCAGAACGAATAGTAACTGAATCTAATACACAATTAGATTGAAATGAAGGGTATGATATAGTCATATACATACTTGATTATATGTGACCTAATGTAAGGCATTATGTGATCATGTATTGTAGAGACTTGAACGACTTGAACATAAAGTTAAAATACCGTAGCAGACACTAAAGGCAAGTATTCTAACTCTTGTCTCAGTTCAATCTGAACAAGTTTTTGAGGTTCATGTATTCTTTCGCATGAATTGAGGTATGTTGAAGTTAAAGCCAATTCCTTTAGCTAGACTTGATGTATTGATAATCTATTTATGTATTATCAAATGTTACTATCTTTTGTCAATTACTTCATATGGTTTTCAAAAGAAGACTGAAATGTTAAACAAATGTTTTGTCGGTAAAACGACAGGCACGTGAGGTTGCCAAATGCTTAAACGTGCATACGTTTAATAGATGTAGTGTTGATCAACATAGAGTACAATAGGCTGATCACCTAGAAGTGCTCGTAAGTAATATCGGGCTTACGGACTTGCTTTCGGGTTGTCCTTTTCCAACAAAGAATGAATACTCGAGGTCTTTGACCGGAGTGAATGTTTTACTAAATATGGTTGTTATTGTAAAATATTTTGAAAGAAAAGATGAAGTGCTATTTTGAATTATCAATAGTACTTCATAACTATTGTTCAGTTATTGAAGATATACGATTTTTATGTGTCAGGCATGTTGGTATTAAATTGTTATACTTGCTGAGCTGGTTATGCTCACTCTTGCTTGAACCATATGAATGCAGCTAAGACTGAACATCCCGAAGGATCGAAAAAGGATAAGGGAAAAGCTAAGGCAGATTAATAAGCTGTCTTGTAATAGTATAGGTCTATTGTTGTAATATAACTGATATTATGACAAAGAACCTTTGTATTGGGTATAGAACCTGGAAAATATAAATATTACTTTGAATATATAGAAGTTATGTTCGTTCTTTGAGACTTTTCAATTGAATGAATGTATGAATGTTGTACAGTATAGCACCATCTATCGGGTTGAAAGATACCAAGATTTGGGGGCGCTATAGTCTGCCTGGAACTCATCGTCATCAAAGGTGTCCTCAGCATCAGCCTCCTCTTCAGAGGCTGGTGGAAATATGAACCCAACTCCTCTTGGATGTGACTCTCCCCCGGGCCCCACTGTATAACGTGTAATCATCCGTGTGTCCAAAGTCTGAAGCAGTTGCTGAGTAGTCTCATCACCAGACCACCTAACTCCAGCCTCCCTGCACATCCCATATATGAGGGATGGGTGTGGAAGGCCACCAAAAAATGGTCCTCGCAGGCATCTTCGTATTGAGAAATTGATTTTGGCACCCATGTCGATGAGGAAATCTTGCACAATCGCATACAGTAGCAATACATTCTCCTTTGTCACTTCAGTAGTATGTGTGGATGGGAATAACTTGGTGCACTGAACACATACTAAATCTTTCCATAATGGCACAGATCCTTGATGTGGAAGATTGTTCCCCCTTTTCAGCCATTGACCCATGTGGTGCCAGGTTTTGTTATTTCAATTAAAATGCCCTCATAGTCGGGATCGTGGTCACACAAATAGGCATACCGACATTCCACATGAACTCATAATCGGTAATACTCGTTAATAACATCAACACTGAAAAGGTACTTGTTTGCCCCTCACGAATGCTATAAATGGGGCCTTATCCTCCACATTAGCATAAAATTCCTTCACCACATTGACGATCGCTAGCTCTGGCTTGTCAGTGAACCTATCCCATCCTTTTTCATATATTTGTCTCTTCATTTCGCCATCTACGTTATCAGGTTCCAAGCCTCGCTCTAGAGTTAGTGCCTTAGTCACTAGATAGTCATAGTGATCGACGGCGTTGTCACTCATGAACTTTCTTCCATCGAAGGCCTGAGTCGGTGGTGTGGACCCTGAACCCTCGCCTCACTGTCTCTTTGATGCTGGTTTTGGTGCCATATTACTCTAATGGATGAACTCAAGCCAAACTTCCCCCCAAACTTCACTTGAACAATTCGTCGAACACGTGGTGTGCACGACTCATAATACCCCCATAATGGTAATTGAACTTCTAATATGGTGATGTTTGATTAGAAATTTCAAGAAATAACCACTTACCCTCAATGTATTGATCAATTGGTTGTTTCTCCCCTTCATTGTTGCTGTTCACAATCTCACTTGAAGAACCCTAACCATTGTATAACTGAAATTGTATGAATGGAGATGAAGATGTAGTATAGTTAGGGGTTGAATTTATAGGTATGAGATATTGTAGAGCTTTGTGGGTTAAAGTAATGGGTAAGTGGGGATTATGTGAGATAATAGGTGAGAGTTAAGGAAATCGTGGTATAAAGTGGGTATCAGTTGTGGGTTAAGGAAGTGGGGAGGATGGGCTAAATGTTTGTAACTGCCGAACTAAACTCTTCATGTTCACGTACCCCCACCCCAGCGGGGGGTAATAAGCTACAGATGCCCGCCCCGGTGGGGGGGGGGGGGGTATTCTGCTTTAGGTTCATGACCCCCGCCCCGACGGGGGTATCCTTTATTAATTGTTCGCCCCGGCGAGGAGGGTCTACGGTTTCTGAGTCAAGACCCCTGCCCCGGCGGGGGGTTCCTTTATAAATTTTCCGTCCCGGTGGGGGGTACTGCAGCTAAGCTTAATTTTTCCAATTTTTTCATTCAACACATATCCATGAGCATCCTAAGTGCTTGAAACACCATAAGTATATAAGTTTAAGATAACAACATAAACATTGAACATTGAAGGCTGGATTTACTAGAAATCATGACTCACCAACTACTTGATAAACCAAAATAACTTACTTTAAACTAAACTCATACTAAACTTATACTCTGAACTACGAATTAATTAGCATACTTAAAAAATGTGAGAAGGAAAGTAAAATTGGGTTGCTTCTCAATTAGCCCTTGTGTTTAAGTCTTTCAGCTTGACTACTCCCTGTTCATGGTGCGTCGGCAAGTGTGATTGCGGTGACTTTGTTATTGATGTTGCCACCCCAGTAATGCTTCAACCGATGACCATTGACTTTGAATGTCTCCAATGGATTCCTATTGTATAACTCAACGATGCCATGTTAGAAAACCCTCTTAATTGTGAATGGCCCCGACCATCTCAATTTAAGATTTCTTGGGAACAACCGCAGTCATGAGTTGAACAATAATACTGATTGTCCCGATTCAAACTTTTTCTGCATGATCTTTTAGTCGTGCCACTTCTTCACCTTTTCCTTGTACAGCTTGGAGTTCTCATATGCTTGCAGTCGAAACTCATCTAGTTCGTTCAAATGGAGCAATCTTTTCTCTCCTGCAGCTGCCTGGTCAAAATTAAGTTTCTGAATTGCCCAATATGCTTTATGTTGTAATTCCACTAGAAGGTGACACGCTTTCTCGAATACCAATTGGTACAGAGACATCCCAATTGGTGTTTTATATGTTGTCCTATAAGCCCATAGTGCATCATCAAATTTTAGAGACCAATCTATTTTGTTTGGGTTCATTACTTTCTCTAAAATCTTCTTTACCTCTATGTTCGAAACCTTAGCTTGACCACTAGTTTGGCGGTGATATGTTGTAGCCACTCTATAATTGACCCTGTATTTTGCCAAAAGAGTTGTAAACGATCAGTTATAGAAGTGACTAGCCTCATCATTGATAATTGCTCTTGGCGTGCTAAATCTTGTAAAGATATTCTTATGTAAGAACTTAAGAACCACGTTGGCATCGTTTGTAGGGAGTGTTATGGCTTCAACCCATTTTGACACATAATCTACAGCTAGCAAGATGTATATGTTGTTGAAAGATGGAGGAAACGGTCCCATAAAATCTATTCTCATACGTCAAAAATTTCCACTTCCATGATAGTCTGTAGTGGCATCTCATTTCGCTTTGATATCTTACCCATCCTTTGACATCTGTCGCAAGTTTTCACAAACTGGTGGGCATCCTTGAACATCCTAGGCCAATAGAATCCTGACTGAAGAACCTTGGCTGATGTCCGCTCACTACCATAATGTCCCCCATATGCATATGAATGACATTCGTGTAGGATATTCTTCACTTCACTGTATGGCACACACCTTCGAATCATCTTGTCGGCGCACTGTCTAAATAAATATGGCTCATCCCACATGTACCACTTGACGTCATGTATGAATTTCTTTTTATGTTGTCGTGTCAGATCAGGGGGAAGGATATTGCTCACCAAATAGTTAGCAAAATCCGCATACCATGGAAACTCGGAATTAACTCCAAATAGTTGTTCATCCAGGAATGATTCATTGATCACACACTTATCTGCTCTATCTTTATCCGAATTTTCCAACCTCGAAAGATGATCCACTACTTGATTTTATGTTCCCTACCTATCCTTTATTTCCAAATCGAATTCTTGAAGGAGAAGGATTCATCTGATTAATCTAGGCTCAGCATCCTTCTTCGAAATCAAATAGCAAATTGTCGAGTGATCCGTGTAAACCACCACCTTTGTCCCAATCAAGAATGCTCTAAATTTGTCAAATGCATATACCACTACAAATAACTCCTTCTCAGTAGTTGTGTAGTTCAATTGTGCATCTGTAAGAGTTTTGCTTGCATAGTATATGGTGTGGAATAATTTATGTTGGGAATGACCTAAGATAGCTCCTACCGCATAGTCGCTCGCATCAAACATTAGTTCAAAGGGCATAGTCCAATCCGATGCGATGATCACTGGCACTGTAGTCAACTTCTTTTTCAACTGCTCAAATGTTGTTTTACACTCCTCATCAAATCTGAATACTGCATCCTTCTCTATAAGACTGCACAGTGGCTTTGCAATCTTAGAGAAATCCTTTATAAACCTTCTGTAGAACCTGGCATGTCCAAGAAAACTGTGGATTCCCTTTACTGAATTCGGCGGTGGAAGATTCTCGATCGTGTTCAACTTTTCTTTATCAACCTCTAAACCTTTAGCAGAGACCTTGTTCCCCATAATTATACCTTCTTCAACCATAAAGTGGCACTTCTCCCAGTTGAGTACCAAATTAGTTTCCACACACCGCTTTATGACCATGACCAAATTCTATAGACACTTATCAAAAGTGTTTCCATAGACTAAAATATTGTCCATGAAAACTTCTACTTCTTTCTCCACCATGTCAGAGAAGATAGCCATCATACATCTTTGGAATGTAGCTGGTGCGTTACATAACCCAACGGACATCCTTCTAAATGCAAAGGTTCCATATGGGCATATAAATGTGGTCTTCTCTTGATCCTCGGGAGCTATGACGATTTTGTTATACCCCGAGTATCCATCCAGTAAGCAATAGTACTCATGTCCATCTAGTCGGTCTAACATCTGATCAATGAAGGGTTGAGAAAAGTGATCCTTTCTGGTTGCCTTATTTAGCTTTCTGTAATCCATGCACACCCTTCATTCGGTCACTGTCCTCATCAGAATCAGCTCATTATCTTCATTCTTAACCATTGTCATTCCACCCTTTTTCAACACACACTAGACTGGACTGACCCATGCACTGTCTGAAATCGGGTAAATAATTCTTGCATCCAACCCCTTCAGTAGTTCTTTCCTTACCACCTCTTTCATGATTGGATTTAACCTTCTCTGCTGCTCCACTGTTAGCTTCGCATCCTCTTCCATGAGAATCTCATGCATGCAAAAAGAGGGGTTGATCCCCTTTATATCGGAAATGGTCCATCCTATTGCAGACATGTATTCTCTCAAAATCCTCAACAATTTACTTTCCTGCAATTCGTTAAGTGCAGATGCAATAATAATAGGTAAAGTATTTGAATCACCCAAATAAGCATACCTTAGGTGTTTAGGAAGCGGTTTGAGCTCAAAAGTGGGCGGCTCCTTGAGTGAAGGTTTCATCAGAGCTGAAGCTTTTTCCTCCTTGTGTAATGGCTCTAATGGAACATTAAATCTACTAACTCTTGGCAAAACATCCAACATGTGTAAATAATCCACGAACTCTGGATCATCCAAATCCTCATCTCCTAGCAGTGTAGTTTCCAATGGATCACTAACCAAACTTTTTACCATATCATCATTGACTATCCGGTCGATGACATCCACCTGGAAACACTCATCCGCATACGTAGGGAACTTCATGGCTTTGAACATATTGAACGTGACATCCTGATCTTGGACCCTGATGGTTAATTCACCTTTTTGCACATCGATGAGAGTCCTACCCATAGACAAGAATGGTCTCCCTAAGATGATTGGGATGTTCTTGTCTTCCTCAAAATCCAAAATTATGAAGTCAGTTGGAAATATGAATTTGTCCACGTTAACCAAAATATCCTCCACAATTCCTCTTGGATAAGTTACCGATCGGTTAGCTAACTGCAGCGATATGTTCATAGGTTTTGAAGCTGGTAGACCCAATTCGATGTAAACGAATAATGGCATTAGGTCATCCCAAATAGTTATCGATCCCGGCGGTAGAGAATGTAACCAACTCTTTGCCTTGTCCCGCAAGGTGATTGGGAACAAACAAAGTCTAACTGCATCATCCGACACCCCATTGTATCTGAAGGTGTCACATATCTCCAAAAAGCTGACCAAGTGTTCATTCGGATCGGCGTTGGCTAGTCCCCCAAACTGAACTGATTTCTGAATCATCTGAATAGTCCCAAGCTTAATCTCAAAAGTATTTGCAACAATCGTCGGTCTAGTGATACTCGACTGAAGCTCAGTCACCTTAGGAATAAAAAAATCTCTTAGCGCTTTTTGATCTTCTGCAGCCATTGTTTCTTCTTTCTCAGAGTTCTCAAAGTTCTCCCTTATGTCTTTAATCCACTTATTTAGCCTTTGAAACCATTTATCGATATCGTCCTCGAAAGGAAGCAAGTTTGGCTTCTTAGACTGAGTTTGCATAAACTAACTCAAAGAACCTGAAACAAGAGAGAACAAAACAAAAGAAAAAAAATGTTTAAGTAAAACTGAACTAATTAAACTGATATTGAAAAATATTAAAATTAATACTAAGTCCCCGGCAACCGTGCCAAAAACTTGTTAGTCGAAATCTAATTACGCTCATACGCAAGTGCACGTGGTCAACATGTAATATAGTGATAAATCAAGTATCGTTCCCACAGAGACTAGTATGACATTAATACTAACAATTACCAACTTTATATTAATCCAAATTCTATTAAACTGTCAAATTCAATGATTATAACTATTAAAATCTAAAAATCTAAAAATACCAAGCAATCAACAAACTTAAAAACTGTAATTTCAAGCAAATAATGGAGAATTAGGCTTACAACTTCACTTTAAGTATCACTCCGATTACTACACCCTATTTCAGTTCAATTCACTATCCCAGTTTATTAATCAAGAACACTCAAGTAGAACTAGCCATCTCTCGATGCACTAATACCATATTAACTTAAATCCACAAATTAGATAGAATTAAGCTAAACACCTTACTCAACTAATTCACTATATCTCTATGTGAATTACAATTAAACAAGGTTTAAATTCAAGTTCTCTATTCGATTACATGCGATGTTAAGCTTATCGCTACCCTAACATTCATCAAGATTCCATTCAATCACAGAATTCAAGAACACATGCTATAATGACTAGGTCTAGATTCATATGTCATCTCTCAAGTCCATACAAATCCACATTGAATTGGTGATCAAGCAATTCATAAATTAGAGCATAAATCACAATAGATAAACTGAATGATAGATTATTAAACTGAAATTAAGGACTACATAATCATCGTTCCACCAAAAAGATATGTTATAAGCCTAATAAGTAAATTAGTTCATCACAAATGAATTAAAAACTGAAATCATCAAAGTAATCATCATCCCAATTACAATTATCAAATTAAAGAAGTAAAATGAATCCAAAAACACCCTTCTCTTTAGCTTCAATCTATAATTTTCGTGACTTAGAGCTCCAATCCTTCCTACAATGCTTTCTCTCAAAATTAAGGCTTTCAATTGCTAATTGATTGTTAGATGTTATCTCTCGTGTTGTTTCTTGTTAATATCGAGCCTAAGACACGTATTCTGACCATAAATTGACGCCAAATATAGTTCCAAACTATGCCAACCTCCTTCCTTCACGCCTCTGCCGCATTACAATTTAGTTAGGAGTCTTTATCTTTTTCCTCAGATCCTGCCTTTGGGGTTTTCCTTCTTCAGAGGCTACGCCTACGGGTGTGTTTCTGTTTTCTCCTCAGTACCCCTGCCTCGGTGAGGGTTTCATATGTATAAAGTCCCCCTCGTCGGGGGTCAATCTGCAAAAGTTCAGTTTAGCTCCTTTTCTTATGAAGATTCGCCACAAAACCACCTTTTAAGCCTGCACACGCTACGCCACCACACCTAAACATAAAAAAAAACATAAAACAAGAAAAATGAATCATAAAAATAACGAATTAACATAGTTTAAGCTCGAATTAGAGGCCGATTCGTAGGTATAAAACCCACTCATCATTTGTCTCGGGCATCAATGTAGTGATGTAAGCATTGGAACTGGGTACTTAACATATATCTTGTCTTACTCGAAGCACCAAGTGTAGCCTCAGCCTCAAATATATCATAAGCCTTGAACTCCTCATCCTCTGAGCTTGATTCTTCATCCTCCTCCTCTTCTGGACCATCTGGAAATACAAAACCCTGGCCACGAGGGTGTGACTCACCTCATTGCCAGACCGAGTATCGTACAATGAGTCGTGGGTCTAGCAACTATAGGGGCTTCTACACTGGCTAATATGTCACCCATCTCACACCTAACTGATGACATAGTCCACATATCAATGATGGGTGAGGCAGCCCCCAAAAAATGGGCCTCGCAGATAGTGTCTGATAGAGAAACTTATGATCGCTCCAATGTTGATGTTGAAGTCCTTCACAGTATCGTAAAGCAGCAACACATTCTCTTTAGTTACTTCACTTATATGCATGGACGGGAACAACTTGGCACAAAGAAAAGTGTACCAAATCTTCCCGTATAGGCTCAAATCCTTGCTCATAAACAGTGCTCCTCCTTTCTTGCCTTTTACCCATGTTGTACCCGGTTTTGAGATATCAATCAGGATTTGATCATAATCGGGGTTGGTATCCCGTAACTATGTATACTGGCATAGGGTTTGGGCTCGAACATTATAAAACTCATTTATTGCTTATGTCCCAAATGGCACTTGTTTTCCTCGGATGAATGCAACGAATGGTGCCTTGTCCTCCGTATTCGAATAGAATTCCTTCACTACTATTACCACCGTTGGATCCAGTTGGTCTGTGAATGAGTCCCAACCTCGCTCATGAATTTGTCGCCTCATTTGACCATCGAATGACTCAGGCCTCAACCCATACTCTGGTGTTAGTGCCTTCGGTGAAAAGTAATCAAATTTGTCTGCCGCCAAGGCATTGACAAAATTTCGTTTATCGAAACTTCATGCGGGTGGTGAGGACCCTTCACCCCTTTGTCGCTTTACTGGTGTCTTTGGTGCCATACTGTATCAATCCAAGACAAATTCCCCCAAACTTTCTACTTGGGCGTTTTGTCGAGCACTTAGCGTGTATGAAACCCAAAAGAACCAATATATGCTACCAAAATGAACACAACTATCAAGTATGCTGAAAACCCACAAAAAGTGCTTACCCACAGTCCAATTCGTTGTAGGTGTTGAATAGACAATGTTTTCGCTCCAATTGCAGAACCTTCTCCCATTTTTTCTTTTCTCCTTTGCAAAAAAACCTAATTGTTGTGATGAAGGTCTAAAATTTGTTGTGGATTTGGGTAATTGCAGTTGAAGTTTATATAGAAGTGTAAGAGATAGCTAAATTCAGTGGGTTGTGGGAGGTTTTGGGAAAAAATCACGGGATTGAGGGGGTTTATGCTTCGGTTATATGAGAGAGAAGTGGGCATGTCATGACTGCAGAAAGGATTTTAAAAACTGAAACCCACGACCCTGCAGGGGCGGGCCCTACTTGTGCTGTAAATCCCCGCCGGGGTTGGGTATGGCTGAAAACCTCCTGCTGGGGCAAGTCGTTTTATACTTTGGGAGCCCATCAAGGTAAGAATAGAGAGCGACCAAGCAAATGGCTCTCGCTTTCTGCACAAAATTTTGAATTTATGTTGATTTGTCCTATACAGATGTAACTTTCATTCTTAGTTCCTGAAATCCAATAAAATCCACTATTAGAGCTAGTCCGATAGAAATTGAGAAAGGAAGCTATGATTAAGACACATTGACTAACTAATAAGCTAATTATCCTATTAATTGCTAAAAATTGAACTACTAAGTACTAACACTAATAACTAATCTACTGAGTTGTACAATTCGAAACTAAATTATGAAAATAACATTAAAATTTGGTTGCCTCCCAAAGAGCGATTGTTTTTAAGTCTTTCAGCCTGACTACTCCCTATGTCATGGCGCATCGACAAGAATGATTAAGGTTTCTTGGTGATCGAGGTCACCACCCCAATAGTGCTTTCAACGTTGCCAATTGACTTTGGAGGTTTCTAGTGGATTCTGGGTATACAATTCAATGACACTATTGGATATACTATTTTCATTGTGAATGGCCCCGACCATCTTGATTTGAGTTTTTTGGGAAATAGCCTCAGTCGAGAGTTGTGACGTCCCCAAAATTAGGTATACATCACCCATCTTGGGTCGCCAGATACATGGTACATAATTCAAATACAAACTTAATTATACAACATGAGCTGTAAAATACGACAAAACATAGGCTGTGAGTTTTAATACAAATATTGTCATCTAGACAATATCCACACTCAATGGGGTCCTCATTACATTTATTGTCACACTATTTCACAGAATAGTGAGGACTACTAATGCTATCAACTAGACCATCACACCGTTCCCCGACTACTCCCAACTACGTTCTCATTTCCTGAAGAGAACAATGAAAGAAAGGGTGAGCTCAACTAGCTCAGTAAGAAGTATCATGCCTAAGATAATGCAAAATAATTTATCGTTAGCCTTCAACAGTGTTAAACTGTTAAAATATAACAGACATCAAGTTTAACTGCAGCGGAACAAGCAATCCATTAGAAGAGTCAAGTAGAACATAATATCTACTATCTCTTCTAGATTAAAAGTCCATCGTTGATATTTTATTCTTGTACTACTCATCAACAGTTCTTTGTTATACTCAAGACAAATAGAATTTCATCACTTGTCTTCACCTGAACCACCAAAGATGTTAGTTAAATTCACAATTCATATTTATAATAATGTGAATTAACAGTTCCTTCTTACCACAAAGGCTTAATAAAATGTTTACTCAATATCCTTACCCCAAAGGCTGAAGATATTCAAATGTAATAACAATGATCATACCAATCAGTTGTCTATCTTTGCACTACGGACCAAAGATATTCAACTATAAACCAATGGTCATGATCATACCAATCAATTGCTGTCGATTGCACTACGACCAAAGACATTCAATCGTTAACTAATGGTCATGATCCTGCCAATCACATCATTGAATTATCCATGCACTACGGCCAAGGATATTCGTTAGTATCACTAGTGGTCATGATCATGTCATACACATGTCCATCTTCGCACTACGGGTCAAAGCTATCAAACAACAGATCATCTTTGCACTACAGACCAAAGATATTCAACAACATATCATCTTTGCACTACAGGCCAAAGACATACAACTGTAAAACCAATAACCAACAATATAATAAAGAATGGAATAATAAAAGAATTTCACCATGTATGCAGTACTTCGCATAGACAGGTTATTCCAACATAATAATAAAGAATGGAATAACAAAAGAATTTCACCATGTATGCATTACTTCGCATAGACATGTTATTCTAACATAATAATAAAGACTAGAATAACAGAAGAATTTCACCATGCGTGCGTAATCCGCACAGACAGGTTATTTAAACAGAATAATAAATAATGGAACCAGGTCATGCGTAATCGCATACATGTGATATTCAATGTAATAAATAAGAATGGAATAACAATAGAATTCACCATGCATGCGATAGATCGCACAGACAGGTTATTCCAACATAATAATAAATAATGGAACCAGGTCATGCGTAAACGCACAGATAGGATATTCTGATAGAATAATAAAGAATGGAATAATAGAATAATTTCACCATGTATGCGGTACTTCGCATAAATAGGTTATTCCAACATAATAATAAAGAATGAAATAACGGAAGAATTTCACCAAGTATGCGGTAATTCGCATAGACAGGTTATTCCAACAGAATAATAAAGAATGGAATAATAGAAGAATTTCACCATGTGTATGATGATACTTATAAAAAAAGTTATTCAACATAATAATAAAAAATGGAATAACAGAAGTTATCTTCATAAATAAGAAAGAAAGAATACCCCTTACGAGTACAAAAAATAATATCCCCTACCTTTGAAAGAAGAGTATTCCGACTGGTAGGGCGAGGATATACTCGAAAAAAACTTGCACTACGCTCAAAGCTTTCTTAAAACTATAAAGAAATACGCTCAAGATTATAGAAGAAGAATTCTCTCTCTAGAGTTTCAGTGAATTCATAAGAAATAATGAAGGAATGAGCTTCTATTTATAGAAGAATGGACTGCATAGTAACTAATTCATGAACGGTCCAGATTGATTTACTTTTAATCGGACGGTCCATATTTAAAGCAAAATCTTTTAAATAAAATATAATATATTATATTTATAATCTAATAAAACGAATAACTTTATAAAAGTATTCTGTTTTATATTAAAAGATTTTACTATGCAAAATACTATACAGACACTATGCAACACTATGCATAATAAAATATAATATATTCTATTTATAGAATAACTTTATAAAAGTATTCTGTTTTATATAAAAAGATTTTACTATGCAAAACACTATGCATAATAGAATATAATATATTCTATTTATAGAATAACTTTATAAAAATATTCTGTTTTATATAAAAAGATTTTACTATTAAAACTTTAAACCAACGATCCATATTGATTTACTATTATACTTTCAACCAACGGTCTGAAAAATTAGCACATCTCCTCATAGAATAATATTGTACCCAAAAATGATTTAGACCGAAAGAAATATATTTTTCGGGTGAATAGTATTCCGTGAATAGTACTTCGGGAATAGTACCCCGACACAAAAAGTGTTCCAAATACTCAAGTGAACAATACTAGAGTGAATAGTAATCGGGTGATTAGTAACTCGTGAATAGTACTCCAACACGAAAAATACCCCAAATACCCAAGTGAATAATATTGGGGTGAATAGTAATTTAGGTGAATAGTAACCCATGAATAGTAACTCATGAATAGTACTCCGACACAAAAAGTGTCCCAAATACTCGAGTGAACAATACTAGAGTAAATAGTAACTGGGTATTTTATGACAACTTTTCTACTTTGAAAAATTTTCATATATCACCCTTAACTTTAAACTTTTATCAATTTAACTATTTACCAAAATAGAAAAATTGAATACTTTTATTTCATAAAATTCGGGGTCTCACAATCTCCCCTCCTTATGAAATTTAAGCCCTCAAATTTACGTCGTTACGCACTGATATTCAAGAGATGAGAATACCTTATTTTCTTTTCGGATTGTACCTTCCCGGTTATTTCCTCTCTATCATGATTTTCCATTTCTCATCTCCTGTATTTCAAATATAATTCTAGAATATAGTTTCAAAATAAGGGTTAATTGACATACCACATAATACCCTGACCGACCAATTAAATAACAAATAAACTTAGGTAAGTCATACTAGCGAAGGAATTCCATGTCTCTCCCCTCCTAGTTCTTGTCTCACATCTCAGCCAGGGATCATATCCCTAAGCTTTGATACCAACTGTGACGCCCCCAAAATTAGGTATACGTCACCCATCTTGGGTCGCCAGATACATGGTACATAATTCAAATATAAACTTAATTATACAACATGAGCTGTAAAATACGACAAAACATAGGCTGTGAGTTTTAATACAAATATTGTCATCTAGACAATATCCATACTCAATGGGGTCCTCATTACATTTATTGTCACACTATTTCACAGAATAGTGAGGACTACTAATGCTATCAACTAGACCATCACACCGTTCCCCGACTACTCCCAACTACGTTCTCATTTCCTGAAGAGAACAATGAAAGAAAGGGTGAGCTCAACTAGCTCAGTAAGAAGTATCATGCCTAAGATAATGCAAAATAATTTATCGTTAGCCTTCAACAGTGTTAAAGCTGTTAAAATATAATGAGACATCAAGTTTAACTGCAAGTGGAACAAGCAATCCATTAGAAGAGTCAAGTAGAACATAATATCTACTATCTCTTCTAGATTAAAAATCCATCGTTGATATTTTATTCTTGTACTACTCATCAACAGGTTCTTTGTTATACTCAAGACAAATAGAATTTCATCACTTGTCTTCACCGAACCACCAAAGATGTTAGTTAAATTCACAATTCATATTTATAATAATGTGAATTAACAGTTCCTTCTTACCACAAAGGCTTAATAAAATGTTTACTCAATATCCTTTTGAAAGGTGAAGATATTCAAATGTAATAACAATGATCATACCAATCGATTGTCTATCTTTGCACTACTGGACCAAAGATATTCAACTATAAACCAATGGTCATGATCATACCAATCAATTGCTCGTCAAAGATTACACTCTGCCAAAGACATTCAACTTGTTAACTAATGGTCATGATCCTGCCAATCACATCATTGAATTATCCATGCACTACGGCCAAGGATATTCGTTAGTATCACTAGTGGTCATGATCATGTCATACACATGTCCATCTTCGCACTACGGGTCAAAGCTATCAAACAACAAATCATCTTTGCACTACAGACCAAAGATATTCAACAACATATCATCTTTGCACTACAGGCCAAAGACATACAACTGTAAAACCAATAACCAACAATATAATAAAGAATGGAATAATAAAAGAATTTCACCATGTATACGATTGCATAGATGAAGTTATTCCAACATAATAATAAAGAATGGAATAATAAAAAAATTTCACCATGTATACAGTACTTCGCATAGACAAGTTATTCCAACATAATAATAAAGAATGGAATAACAGAAGAATTTCACCATGCGTGTGTAATGCGCACAGACAGGTTATTCAAACAGAATAATAAATAATGGAACCAGGTCATGCGTAATCGAACAGACAGGATATTCTAACAGAATAAATAAGAATGGAATAACAACAGAATTCACCATGCATGCGATAGATCGCACAGACAGGTTATTCCAACAGAATAATAAATAATTGAACCAGGTCATGCGTAAATGCACAGACAGGATATTCAGACAGAATAATAAAGAATGGAATAATAGAATAATTTCACCATGTAGGCGGTACTTCGCATAAACAGGTTATTCCAACATAATAATAAAGAATGAAATAACACAAGAATTTCACCTAGTATGCGGTACTTCGCATAGATAGGTTATTCCAACAGAATAATAAAGAATAGAATAACAGAAGAATTTCACCATGTATGCGGTACTTCGCATAAACAGGTTATTCCAACATAATAATAAAGAATGGAATAACAGAAGTTCTCTTCACGAATAGAAAAGAAAGAATACCCCTTACGAGTACAACAAATAATATCCCCTACTTTTGAAAGAAGAGTATTCCGACTGGTAGGGCGAGGATATACTCAAAGAAAACTTGCACTACGCTCTACGCTTTCTTAAAACTCTAAAGAAATATGCTCAAGATTATAGAAGAAGAATTCTCTCTCTAGAGTTTCAGTGATTTCATAAGAAATAATGAAAGAATGAGCTTCTATTTATAGAAGAATGGACTACATAGTAACTAATTCATGAACGGTCCAGATTGATTTACTTTTAATCGGACGGTCCATATTTAAAGCAAAATCTTTTAAATAAAATATAATATATTATATTTATAATCTAATAAAACGAATAACTTTATAAAAGTATTCTGTTTTATATTAAAAGATTTTACTATGCAAAATACTATCTGAACACTATGCAACACTATGCATAATAAAATATAATATATTCTATTTATAGAATAACTTTATAAAAGTATTCTGCTTTTATATAAAAAAGATTTTACTATGCAAAAACACTATGCATAATAGAATATAATATATTCTATTTATAGAATAACTTTATAAAAGTATCTTATTTTATATAAAAATATTTTACTATTAAAACTTTAAACCAACGATCCATATTGATTTACTATTATAATTTCAACCAACGGTCTGAAAAATTAGCACATCTCCTCATGGAATAATATTGTACCCAAAAATGATTTAGACCGAAAAGAAATATATTTTTTGGGTGAATAGTACCCCGTGAATAGTACTTCGGGAATAGTACCCTGTGAATAGTACCCCGACACAAAAAGTGTCCCAAATACTCGAGTGAACAATACTAGAGTGAATAGTAATTGGGGGAATAGTAACCCGTGAATAGTAACTCATGAATAGTACTCCGACACGAAAAATACCCCAAATACCCAAGTGAATAATATTCGGGTGAATAGTAATTTTGGTGAATAGTAACCCGTGAATTATAACTTGTGAATAGTAATTTGACACAAAAAGTGCCCCAAATACTCGAGTGAACAATACTAGAGTAAATAGTAACCGGGTATTTTATGACAACTTGTCTACTTTGAAAAATTTTCACATATCACCCTTAACTTTAAACTTTTATCAATTTAACTATTTACCAAAATAGAAAAATTGAATACTTTTATTTCATAAAATTCGGGGTCTCACAAGAGTTGTACAATAATACCACTAGGCCTGGTTCGAACTCTCTATTCAAAATTTTCTGGTCGTGCCACTTCTTGACCTTTTCTTTGTACATCTTGGAGTTTTCGTACGCATGTAGGCAAAATTCATCTAACTCATTAAGTTGCAGCAGTCTTTTCTCCCCCGCATCTATTAGTTCAAAATTCAACTTCTGTATGGCCCAATATGCTTTATACTGAAGTTCAACTAAGAGGTGACACGTTTTTCCGTAGACAAGTTGATACGGAGACATACTAATTAGTGTCTTATATGTTGTGCGATATGGCCGTAAAGCGTCATCCAATTTCAGAGACTAGTCTTTTCTTTTCGGATTCACTATTTTCTCTAAATTCTTTCCACCTCTTTACTCGAAACTTCATCTTGGCCACTCGTTTGGGGATGATAGGCCGTTGCAATTCTGTGATTGACCCCATATTTTGCCAAGAGAGTTGTAAAGAACTTATTGCAGAAGTGACTTCCCTCGTCACTTATAATTGTACTTGGCGTGCCAAATCTCGTAAAGATGTTCTTTTGCAGAAATTTTAAGACAACTTTTGCATCATTTGTTAGGAGTGCTACAGCTTTAACCCACTTAGACACGTAGTCTACTGCCAGCAAGATGTACAGATTGTTGTATGAAGGCGAAAAAGTTCCCATAAAATCCATCCCCCACACATCAAAAACTTCTACTTCTAAGATCATGTTGAGCGGCATCTCATTCCTTTTTGATATATTGCCCACCATTTGGCATCAATCACAGCTTTTTACGAAGTGGTGTGTATCTTTGAATAAATTGGGCCAGTAAAGGCTTTAACATGTAGTATTCATGTCATTCTACAACTACAAAACAACAACATGGCAAAAAAAACTTAAACATAGCAAGATCCAAGCCCTGCAAAAACATCGAGGTTTCGGGCTTGAAGAATGACCAGTCGATACAATTGAACCCACTTTGACCTTAAATAACTTTTAATCTACAACAGATATGAACCTGATTCAAGTTCTAGATTCAAGATCTTACATTATACTACAAGATCCAACACTTAAAACACAAAACTCAAACACCTACAGAGATCTACAAGGCCTGACATTCACTGTCAGACATCAAAAAAATGTTTTTTCAGATTTTTTAAAACTTCAAATCCGAGCCTCTAGATGTTATGGATCTAACATCTAGCAACCCATATCATCATTATATACTACATACTACATGTTTAACACAAAAAAACTAACATCTAACACTATAATTTTGTGGGTTTGTGCTTGAGAGAGAATGGCTAAGAGTGGGTTGCACAAATGAGCAAATATGAGACTTTCTCTTTCTTGATCTAGCAATTAGATTGATGCAATGAACTTGTATGCTAATGATGGCTGAGAATTGTAGCTTCTAGGTGCATAGATAGGTAGACTAGGGTGGCTGGTCAGATCTTGGATAAGATTTGGCTAGCAATAATTCAACTAATGGGACAAAAGGGCATTTTTGTAATTTCCTTTTTAATCTCATGGGTATTCTTTTCCAAGGTGCTTGAATCTAGGGTTTAATCACTAGATTTTACATTTTAAAGTTTCCCAAATAATTACTAGGGTTTGAAAAATTAAAATTTAAAGTGTAATAAAATTTTAATTAAACACGCTAATTTAAAATTAGGGTTTTTAATAGGAAATTAGGGTTTTTAAATTAGGGCTCCTTAATACTATTAGGGTTCCCAAATTAACAATTAGGATTTCCTAATTATCATTATAATTCACAAAAATAATAATTAGGGTTTCTAAAATTTGCAATTAGGGTTTTCAAATAAATAATTAGGGTTTCTCCTAATTACAAAAATTATATAATACTGTGAAAAAAAATTCATATAACGTAATTATCGCTTTCCTTAAACTCATAACCGAGTTTAACAATTAGGGTTTAATAATACGACATGAGGGTTATGACCTAATTTACCATATTTGGCCCACCCTATCAGACTACAAATATACAGTACATATTTATAGCACTAAAAAATTATAATATAATTAATATTATATTATTATTCTCATTCCTTGATCAATACCCAAATTTAGGGTTTGGATTCCACATCTGGTTTATCTTTAATTAAGTTAAAATAATTAACTTAAATATTCTAAACAAATTCATATAATAAAATATTTATTATTATAATTCTAATATTCATTTCATATATTTTTTAAATAATATAAAATCATGTTTTCATGGAAAATAATTAATAAAAATATTTCGCTTAAAAAATTAATTACTATAGGAATATAATTTGTAGTGATTAATAATTCTAAAATTATTTATAGGCAATTAATATATTTGCATTTATCATACATTATTTGACACATATTCTCATCATTAAAATAATAAAAATAAATAAATAAATAAAAATTTATATGCAAAATTTCTTATTTATTTTTATGTAAAATATCAGGTTATTACAGAAGATACCCGGATTTGGGGGCGCTACAAGTTGGTATCAAAGCCTAGGTTATAAAACTTAAGGGGGAAAGTAGAGCCTTAAGTCATAACCTTAAGAAAGAATAAAGAAGTAAAAGATGGAAAGTAACCCTATAAAAATGCATTATATTATGTTATGTGTTTCTATTATTTTACTGACGTGTACTAATCAAACTATATTGTTTTATTGTAGATGTCAGGAGAAAATGATATGTATAGAGATATACATGTAGTGAGCGAGAATTCGGTTAATCGGGTAGAGATACTACCAAATCCCGTAGCAGTAGAACCAGAGGTGGTGACAATTGAGTCTGGAGACTCGGACGATTTAGACTACATGTCTATATTTGATGGCATGCTAGAGGAGGAGGTGGACGTGATGTCCTTTCACCAGGTTCCACCTGCAGAGGAGTTGTCTACGGGGGAATCGATGAAAGCACTATTTATGTCAGTATTGGATAGGAATGTCCATTACTGCCAGGAGGTTAAGGAGTTGAAAGAGGAACTCCAAGCTGTCCGTGAGGACAAGACTAGCATGGAGGGAATGTGGGAAGAGGAGCATGATGATAGAGTTCTAGCTAAGGACAAGGTCCGAGAGCTGAAATATGAAGTCTTTGAGCTCAAGCAGGAGCTAAAGACTAAACAGCGGAAGTTGGAGATGATGTCTTATATTCATAGGAGTTCTCATGCGGATTTCCAGCAGCAGGTAGCTGGGTATCAGATAGAAGTAGGACAGACTCGTCACACTATTAGTAGAGATGTTATTGCCGGTCTGGCCAGCAAAGATTTTGAGAATGCCTTACGGCAGATGTAATCTAGCAATAGCTAGAGTAGCTTAGATGTGTAAATATTATGTATCTAGTAGTGACGTAAAACCCTCTTTTGTATAATAAAGGGTAGTCTTTTGTAAATCCCAATTTTTGGAAAGTAATTGCGGGAAGGTAATGTAATCAGCTAAGGCTGAGTAATGTAATCAATGTAGTGTTATACTACAAGTAATGAATCAATATAAGTCTTCTTATGGAATATATTGAGTAGTGAGTATGAGTTATTGTTTTATTATAATAATAACAAACTAACAAGAATAAAGTAATAATGATGTGTTGTTTTCTTAACAGCAAAATGCCGCCAAGAAGGAGACAACGAAATGAAGGCACTAATGTTAACCAACCGGAGGGTGGTCCAGTTAATCCAATGCAGGAGTTCGTTAATCTTTTAACGGCTGCATTTAATAGAACAGGGGATAATGTACCCGTTATTCCTAGAGTAGTACGAGCTACTACTTTTAAGGATTTTAAAAGTGTAGGTCCGCCAGAGTTCAAAGGAACTACGGACCCTATAGAAGCCCAAACTTGGGTAAAAGAAATCGAGAAAGCATTTGTGATAGCAAATGTGGAGGAGGGTCAAAAGGTTGCCTTTGCAACCTATTTGATGAAAGGAGAGGCCAACTTATGGTGGGAGGCAAACCAAGCTAGGGCCGACATAGGGAACCTAACGTGGGAGAGGTTCAAGGAGATTTTCTTCGAGAACTATTTTCCCACGAGTATGCAAGGGAGGATGGAAATGAGGTTTCTTGAATTGAAACAAGGTGAGATGAGCAGTTCCCAGATGTCTTTGCCAAGTTTAATGAATCGCACGATTTGCTCCACATCAAGTGGACACCTGAAGTGAGAAAGGCTAGAAGATTCGACGGGGGCTTGAAACCACAGCTCTATAGCGAGAATCTCTGTGTTCCAAAAGTACTTCTTTTGGAACCATATTAGAAAAAGCAATAATTAGAAGGTGGGAATGAGGCTCTCGGCCAATACCTACAAGGATAAGAAAAACAAGGGCAAGGTTGATGGAAGAACCAAGACCGAGGGAGCCAGTGGAAGTGGCAACGATCAAAAGAGGAAGGGATTTAACTCTGGGAATACCGGAGGAAAACAAGGGGATTCTAAGAGGAGGATGGAGGCCTGTAAAACCTGCGGGAAGACTCACTTAGGAGTCTGTCTCAAAGGAAAGGTGTGACACCCCCAAATCCTAGTACTTCATTTCCTCAAGATTTGGTGTTCACTTAATCAAAACATTCATTTATAACTACCCAATTATAATAAAATTGAATAATAAAACCTCCCCATACAGGATTAAATTTAAATAAAAATCTCCCAGATTATCTAACCTTTAACAACAATCATTCAAATGCGGAAATGAAATAAACTTCATTACAATCTTTAAACCAAAGTCTGATAATAAAACTATCAAATCTATTACAAGTCTTCAATACTTGTTCATCTTTCCTTTTCCCTTATTGGTGCTAGGTACGTCACCAGTTTCAACTTTAGCTGTAAGAAATTTTACAGGCAAGAGTGAGCAAACAAGGCCCACTTGAAATAACAATATGTAAATCTTTAAACTTTTACATCAATTGTCAATATTAGGCTCAATAGAACTGAACAATATATTCTATTAACTTTCTAAAAATTATAACATTCACTGAGGGTCTAATGACCACGAATCATGTCCACGATTATAAGTAATCTTTCAACTTTAACTTTAACAAATCGTAAGACTATAAGGACTCCATGTACTTAGGGGATCAACCCTTCAGTACAATGTATTGTGCACAACCATTTCAACGCTAAACGTAAACCTCTATTAAAAGAGTTGTTCATCTCAGTATTTAGAATACAAGTCCGCACCAAAGTAAGTTTGGTTTGGATACATTACAGGATAATTTAGAATTCAATGGTAATCAACTAAGTATTAGTTGATTACAAAAGAAATAACTGTATGCTATGGAATAATCATAACTGAATTGATATTTGTAAATTAACATCATGCTTTAGGAATAATCTAATAGCATAAGCATGGAATAATCATAACATTCAAGGTTATTGAGGATTCGATACTAAACATGCATCATGAATAGTAAATTGAATGACAAAGTTGCTCATCACTAGAATACAGTGACTCGCATGCTAACTAACGAGTTACATATTAAAGAAACTTGTTCAATAATAAGATGTAAGATGTAGAATACTTGCATCCTCGTGAACCAATAGATACAAGAGCTTTATCAATAATAAACAATCTAACTCCACGAAAGTGTAGAGTTAGAAACTTGTATAATTGAAATGGAATTAAAAGCAATAATGTGCTCAACGAAATTAAACTTGTACAACAAAGTTTTAGAGTTAGAAAACTTGCCTTTAGCACAAGCTAAAACTTACAACTTGAATCAATACCCTATACATATGTCATCATGACATAATTAGTTATTACCAACATTTTATATCTATATAAACAAATATATACATCATGTAGGTCAAATCACCCATTCACATAATCAAACTATGTTAATACTAGTTAACACTTGATAACATGCTCATTCATAGTTTAATACTACTGAAATCATCATTTAGCATTCATATTATTAACACATAACCTTTATTTTCAAAATTTGTATACTTAAACAAAACTATGAGAACATTACTCGCTAACTCTTCATGACTGCTTTCCACGATTTACATTTGTGGTTGAGTATTGCTAGTGAAGTTAAGCGTTAACGACGCGGGTCACAGGCCATTGGTTGGCATGCATATGGCGTGGCGCCAAGATCAACTAACGACACGATATTTATCTTTCTTGAAACCCGCTTATTTAGCGACTTGAGACTCCAGAATCTGGCGACCAAGCTCGGCAACAGTATGAACAAAAACCAAATTGGCCTAAAAGCTCAAATCTAATAGACTGATTAACATGTAATACACATATAGACTTCATATAAACATATTTTGAAGACTCTTAACATGTTTCTACTCATAAAATAACATAAACATCAAATTTACAACACCCAATTTCAATGTTTTTGGCAAAAACTCCATTGTTGACATTTTTAATAAAAATCAACACTGTGATTTTGTTTTTCAATCAAAACAGCAATTTTAAAACATCATAGTTATGATTATACATACTCTATCGATTTCCATAATCAATTTATCTATTTAACAACTAATTAAACCTTAATTTCATTTTAAACTAAGCCATACTCATATATTTTTCATATGAACACTCTATAATATATTTTTTTCATAAAACACATACATACATGAATTAATTTCTCTATAATCATATATAAACTCATGAAATAACCTTATAATCAATAATCATACAAAACTATATACATAACAACAATTTATCCTTTATAAAAATTTCAGAGAGAACTTTTTGGGAAGAGGAAAACTAAACTTTTAAAGAAAAATGTTAAGCTCCTACCTTTGATTAAGAAGATGATGGCTACTATTGATTATCAAACTTCTTTTCTCCAATTCCTTTCTCAAACGTGGTAGGATTTCTCTCAAATTCTCTCTAGTTTTTTTCTTCTTCTTCTTCTCTTTTTCTTCAACTGAATTCTTTCTCCTCTCTAACATACGTACTATAAAATATAACGTATATAGTAATAATATATATTAATTATATAATATAACTCTAGATATCAGTTATGTAAGTTTTGAAATTTAAAAGCCATAAGGCTTGTTTGGCTAATCTTAATAAAATAACCCATTAATCCTTATGCCTTGTTTGGCAAATCTAGCTAAAACAATTGGATTAATCCTTATACCTTGTTTGATAAAACAGTACTAGATTAAAGACTTAATATGCATTAAGACTTGTTTGGCCAAAACTAAATTAAAGTCCTTTAATTTATTTAATAACTCCTTTATAGCAAGGTTATTAGTCACACTTCTATTTAATTAATTAATCAATTAAAATATTAATCTATTAAATTACTTTAACACATAAATCATTATCACAAAACTATAATTTCTTTATAATTATAATTTTATTTTATCCAACTAACACCTTGTTTTAATCACAAATTCCAATTAAAATATTATAATTCATTTAATCATTATTAGCTCCATAACTTAATTATTAAATTAAATTAGTATATAAACTCATAACAATTAATTTTCTTAGCTCCTTAATTATTTATTCAACAAATAATTAACTAAACCACATCAACTCAAATTACCATTAAATACTTATAAAATTCAATAAATATTTAATATTACAAATAAATATTTAATATTTAATTATTTATTCATAAATATTTAACTAAACCACATCAACTCAAATTGAACAATTATTTATTCAACAATAAACATATCTATTAAATACTTATATAAATCAATAAATATTTAATATTACACTTTAAAATTATGAAATGTTACATCATTTCCTCTTTACAAGGATTATGTCCTCAAAATCACAACTCAAACAAATCATTCATTACATTCTTCCCTACTTACAAAGATTTTGTCCCCAGAATCGAAGACACAGATTAAACAAATAACTCAGGGTACTCTTTCAACATTTTCTCTTCGAGTTCCCACGTAGTTTCTTCAGCATTGTGGTTCCTCCATATCACCTTCACAGAAGGTATCACTTTATTCCTGAGCACTTGTTCTTTCCTGTCGACTATCTGGATAGGAACCTCTTCAAAGGACAAGTCTTTCTCGAACAGCAAAGGTTCGTACTCGTTCACGTTTTTGTAGTTGGGTTTATACGGTCGTAACACCGAAATGTGAAAAACATTGTGAATGTTTTCCAACTCTGGAGGTAGAGCTACCTCATAAGCCACTTCTCCTACTCTTCGTAGCACTTCAAAGGGTCCAATAAACCTCGGGCTTAGCTTTCCCTTTTTACCGAAACGAATTTTCCCCTTCTAGGGAGAAACTTTTAGAATACAAAATTTTCTACGTCGAATGCACGATCTTATGCATGTTGATCGACATACTTTTTTCTGCATGTCTTGAAATGGTGCTACTAATCTTGTCTGATGAGTTTGACAACGTCGTTGATTTGTTGCACCGATTCGGTCCCTAACAGATTGGCGTTCACCAACTTCATCCCAAAGACAAAGGAGTTCTCACACTTTCTGCCGTCTGATGCCTCGTAAGGTGGCATGCCGATGCTCGCTTGATAACTGTTGTTGTAAGCAAATTCCACCAACGGTAATTGTTCTTCCCACTTCCTTTAAAGTCCATAACACATGCTCTCAAAGATATCTTCCAATGTCTCTGAATTGTTCGTTAAACTTTGGCCATCTGTTTGTGGATGATAAGTCGTACTCATTCGCAATTGTGTCCCCATGCATTCTTGTAGTCTCTTCCAGAAATTCGATGTGAATTGCGGATCTCTATCGGATACAATTGATACTAGCACTCCATGCCTCGAAATGATCTCTTTAATGTACAATCTTTCCAACTGATCAAGATTGAATATAATCTTTATTGGTAAAAAGTGCGCTGACTTCGTCAGTCTATCCACTATCACCCAAATCGCATCGCATCCTCTCTGAGTAGTTGGAAGACCCACCAAAAAATCCATCGTGATGTATTCCCACTTCCATTCTGGTATTTCCAATGGTTGAAGTAACACACTGGGTCTTTGATGTTCGGCTTTTACTCTTTGACATGTCAAGCATTTCGCTACGCATTCTGCAATGTCCCTTTTCATATTTAGCCACCAAAAATGTTGGCGCAAATCTTGATACATTTTCGTGCTTCCTGGATGAATTGAATATTTTGAGCTATGAGCTTCGGTCAAAATTTCTTCTTTCAGCTCTGGTGTTGCTGGAACCCAGATTCTTCCCTCAAACCGTAGTAGTCCTTCGGTACCGATCTTATATTTTACATCACTACTCTCAATCAGATTCTCTTTGATTTTCCCACACTCTTCATCTTATAGTTGAGCATTCTTCACTTTGTCCACTAAAGTTGGACCCGCTTCTATCTAGAATAGTTGTTCGTTAGATTCTTTTAGAAATTTGATTTCCAACTCCAGTTTTGTCATTGCTGAAATGAGCTCCTCCTGAGTTGTTATCAGCATCAACTTCTCCTGACCTTTCCTGCTTAAAGCATCTGCCACCACATTCGCTTTGCCCGGATGATAAAAGATTTCACAATCATAATATTTTATCAATTCCATCAACCTTCTTTGACGCATGTTCAAATCCTTTTGTGCGAAAATATACTTCAGACTTTTGTGATATGTGTAGATCTCACATTTCTCTCTATAAAGATAGTGTCTCCATATCTTCAGAGCAAATACAACTGCAGCCAATTCCAAATCATGAGTCGGATACCCTTTCTCATAATCCTTCAGTTATCTTGATGCATATGCAACAACTTTGCCGTTCTGCATTAAGAACACAACCCAACCCTTTGTGTGAGGCATCACTATACACCAAAAAATTTCCTGTATTATCTGGTAATGTCAACACAGGTGCCACACTTAGCTTCTTCTTCAAATCATGGAAACTCTCTTCACACTTCTCCGTCCAAACGAATTTTACAGCTTTCCTTGTCAAATTTGTTAGTAGTGGCTATTTTAGAAAAATCTTGAATAAATCTTCTATAATAACCGGCCAGTCCCAAGAAACTCCTCAATTCTGACGGTGTTCTTGGTTGTTCCCAATTGATTGCAGCTTCCACTTTTGATGGATCCACTGAAATCCCATCCTTGTCAATAACATGACCCAAAAGTTGTCAATAACATGACCCACCAAGTAATCTGCCTCTTCACGCAACATGAAGGTGGCGAAGGGAACCTTTTGCTCCTCGGAGCATCCCAAGACATCAAATATCTTGGTGATTTTCCTTATCCATGCTTTAGCCTTAAGTGGTTTTGGCTCTCCAATAAACTCCGGTGGTCCCAGCTCCTTAAACTGTTTAGCGGTAACCATCCGAGAGTTTCCAGTGTTTCCACCTATATTTTGGATAGGAGCCGCTCTCGCCTGATGTTGCATGAATTGCATAAAGCCTCTGAACATTCCATCGTTCATTATTTGGTCAGTTTTGTTGTTTGCATGAGGATTGTCGCCTTCCTGATGCACATTATTCTGATTGTTGATCTGTGGAGACTCAACGGTCTCTTGTGCTCCATTGCTATTCTCAATATTCTCGGATGCCATTTTCAAATACTGCCACAAAATAAGGGTTAATTGACATGCAACATATTATCCATATACTCTGACCAACCAATTAAATACCAAATAAACTTAGGTAGGTCCTACTAGCGAAGGAATTCCCCGTCTCTCCCCTCCTAGTTCTAGTCTCACATCTTAGCCAGGGATCATATCCCTAAGCTTTGATACCAACTGTGATGCCCCCAAAATAGGTATACATCACCTATTCTGAGTCGTCAAATACATGGTACAGATTACAAATACAACTGTCGTGTAAAGTATGACAAAACATAAACGTAGTTTTAATACAAAAAATTGTCGTCAGACAATATACAAACTCAAATTCAATATTATTACATTTATTTTCCACTATTTCACTGAATAGTGAGGACTACTAATGCTATCATCTGGTCCGTCACTCTGTTCCCCGACTAGTCCCTACTACGTTCTCATTTCCTAAAGAGAACAATAAAAGTAAAAGGGTGAGCTCAACTAGCCCAATAGGAAATATTATGACTAAGATAATGCAGAATATATTATCGTTAGCCTTCAACAGTGTTAAACTAATACAATATAACAACCATCAAGTTTAATCTGCGCGATGGAACAAGCAATCCATTAAAAGAGTCAAGTAGAGAATAAAATCTACTATCTTTTATGATTTAGAAGGTTTTTCATCACTTTTATCATTTGGGACTCAATTTGAATAAATAATCCACATCATCGAATCACCCCACTACTACTGACGATGATATTCTTTAGTATCACGACCACAATTATCCATGCACTACGGGCCAAGAATATTTTTGTATTCATTAATGGTCATGATCATGCCAACAACTGTCCATCAATGCACTACGGGCCAATGAGGACTTTTTCCACATCATTTGTAACATTACGGTCATGATTACATCGAATAATCCCTAGTCATAATCATACCAAGTCCATCTATGCACTATAGGCCACAGATGACATTCAACAAAATATAAACATGAGGATGATGACAATGATATAAGAATTCAATAAACAAGTTCAAGAATTAATTTATCCAGGAACTAATAACGTCCAAATTATCAACATGATCTTTGCTTTGTAGAGTAAAATTCAAGAATGCTCGAGAAGAATATTTCCATGAAAGATCTTTGGATGAAATATCAAGGATATTCCACTAATTTCATGGAGTATAGAAGTCAAAACTTTAACCAACTGAGTATAATAAGGAATGGAATAACAAAAGAAATCACCAAGCATGCGATAGACCGCACAGGCAGGTTATTCCAACAAAATAATAAATAACGGAATCGAAGTCCTGTAAAACGCATGATGTGATATTCCAACAAAATAATAAAGACGGAATCGAGTCCGGAAAAAATGCATGCAACAGATATTCCAACAAAATAATAAAGAAAACGGAAACCAGTCCGTAGAACGCCTGCGAGCAGGATGTTCCATCGAAATGATAAATAATGGAACCAGTCCCAAAGAAACGCATACAGCATGTGGATGTTCCAACAGAATGATAAAGAATGGAATAACAGAAAAATTTCACCAAGTATAGGGTAGCCCTCGTATATAGGTTATTTCAACAGAATAATAAAGAATGGAATAACAAAAGTTCTCTTCATGGATAAGAAAGAAATAATACTCCCTACCTTATAAAAACTGGATACTGGAATAGTGAGGTAGCAGACTTCTCTTTTTCTTTCTATAATTTCTCTCTATAATAATCGCTCTAAAGCTTTTATGAATTGGTGAGAAATGAAGGAAGAATGAGCTTCTATTTATAGGAAAATATAGTTTCGATAATTGCACGTTTTGGGGCTCGAAAAATTACAGTACAATACCTCCAACTTTTCTTTCATTTTTAATTTAGTCCTGCAAGTATTATCAAACTTGCACCACCTCCCCTAATAGTAAATAATGTGAATCAATAGTTCAATCATGTGAATCAATAGTATAATCATGTGAAAAATACTGAATTACAATTATAGTACCTCCATCTATACCTCCATTTTTAACTTAGTCATGCAAGTATTATCAATTTTGCACCAACTCCCCTAATAGTACAAGAATGTGATTCAATAGTACACACATGTTAACAAATAGTTATATAAGCATGTGAATTAGTAGCAATTAATTGCTCATTTATCCGATAAACTACCCGATTTATCAATATAACCCCCAGATATCAATTATCATCGGAATAGATGTCGATTTCCACTAACACTAATAATCCCAACACAATGAAACTATCAATATCATCTTTAATCAACACGAACTTATTCATCATTAATATTATAACTCACAATATTTAACAACCGTGTCGTTCCCGGAAAGGGGCTTTTTCGATAAGGATTTCTCCTTATCGGTAGCAAGTGATTAGGTGACCAAACCTCTCTTGATGAACTTCTAGACATTGTCAATATTGTAAATAATAATATGAATAACTTTGTCGTCTCAATTATTGATTTGATAATATAAAATATTATGCAAATGATACTGTAACAATAATTGAATTAATAATATGAGAGATATGATGCAACAATTATTGTAGCAATAATTGAGTATAACTGAGTGACTTCTCACATAAGCATCAATAATCAATACCGTGTGCTACTATGCAATCACGCGTATAATCGTACTTTTTTTAACACCGGTGTTTCAACAGATTAACGGTAAAACTTCCGCCGTTATTTTCATAAAGTATTTTTATCATTTTCTCAATCCGACAATAATTCCGTTATGGGGTCCACCAATGATTGTGCCGTTGTACGAATATTCCCTGCTAAAACGAATATTTCCCGACCAATCGAATATTATATAACAACTTGCGTACTTTTCAAAACTTGTAAATAATACCCACAATTATAACATTATATCAAATCCACACCATAATATTCAAAAATATATTTTGAGAAAATTTAATCTTTATTTAAAAAGTTGGGGTCTTACAACCTCCCCTTCTTATGAAATTTCGTCCTCGAAATTTGGGTGCATACCTGGTATGTCGAAGAGGTGAGGATACCTTGATTTCATTTGGGATTCTAATTCCCAAGTCATTTCCTCAACATCGTGGTTTCTCCACAAAACTTTGACTTGAGGTATAACCTTGGAGCGTAGAATATGATCCTTTTTGTCCAAGATTTTAACAGGTAACTCTTCATACGTTAAATCTTCCTCTATCTCGTCTGGTTCTAATTCAATAATGTGGTTCGGGTCTTTCACATATTTACGTAACATAGATATGTGAAAAACGTTATGAACATGAGACATACTTGGCGGTAAAGGGATTCTATACGCCACAGTTCCTACTCGATCGAGGATTAAAAATGGGCCAATGAATCGAGGGTTGAGCTTTCCTCTCTTTCCAAATCTCGTAACTCCCTTCCATGGAGCAACACGTAACAACACATGATCTCCAATATCGAATTCTACGCCCTTTCGATGAAGATCAGCATAACTCTTTTGTCGATCTTGTGAGGTTTTTATACATTGTCGAATCGTTTGAATCTTTTCCGTAGTCATACGTACCAACTCCGGTCCGAACAACGTTGCTTCACCCACCTCATCCCAACATACTGGAGAACGACACTTTCTTCCATATAACGCCTCAAATGGAGTCATGCCAATACTTGCTTGATAACTATGTTGTAGGAAAACTCCACCAATGGTAAGAACTTGTCCCAACTTCCCTTGAAGTCAAGGACACAGAGTCTTAATAGATCTTCAAGAGTTTGAATGGTCCTCTCCGACTGCCCATCCCTCTAAGGATGATATGTCGAGCTAAATCGTAAATCCGTGCCCATAGCTTTTTGTAAACTAACCCAAAATCTTGAAGTGAATCTTGGATCTCGATCAGAAACTATGGATACTGGCATACCATGAAGTCTTACAATCTTGTTTATGTACATACGAGCAAGACGTTCAAATGTATAAGTTTCTCGTATAGATAGAAAATGACAGACTTAGTCAATCTATCAATAATGACCCAAATTGCATCTATGCCTTGAGAAAAAGACAAGTAACGAAATCCATAGTAATATGTTCCCACTTCTATTCTAGAATTTCAATTGGTTGCAATGGACATTTTAGTACTTGATGCTCCGCCTTGACTCGTTGACAAGTTAAACACCTTGAGATAAACTCTGCTATCTCTCTCTTCATATTGCTCCACTAAAATGTATGTCGAAGATCACGATACATTTTGGTACTCCCGGGATGGATTGCAAACGGTGTGTTGTGCGCCTCCATCATGATTTTATACTTTAAATCAGGGTTGTTAGGAACACAAAGTCTAGAGTTGACTCGAAGTATTCCTTCCTCATCGATTCTTGCTTCCGACATAGCACCTTATTGCACTTTCTTCTTTATACGCATTAGTTCCAGGTCTGTAGCTTGAGCAGCTTTAACTTTATCGATTAAATTCTGTTCTACTCATATGTTTTCCATCATCATGTGGGTCCGTGGAGTCTTTATCTCTAACTCCATTCTTTGCAAGTCACACAAAATGGGCCTTTGCGTTGATAATATTGCACTCGTACCCGCATATGATCTTCTACTCAGTGCGTCAGCTACCACGTTCGCTTTTTCAAGATGGTATTGGATGGTATGATCATAATCTTTAAATAGTTCAAGCCAACGTCGTTGTCGCATGTTGAGTTCCTTTTGGGTGAAGAAATATTTGAGGCTTTAATGATCCGTGTAGATCTCCACCTTCTCTCCATACAGGTAATGCCTCCAAATCTTAAGCGTAAAAATGACAGCTGCCAACTCTAGATCATGAGTAGGGTAATTCCTCTCATATTATTTGAGTTGTCGTGAGGCATAGGCTATGACTTTCCCATGTTGCATGAGAACACATCCTAACCCTTTGCCTAAAGCATCATTGTAGATGACAAATCCCTCCGAGCCAGATGGTATTGTCAGAACAGGTGCTGAAATGAGTCTCCTCTTGAGTTCTTGAAAACTCTTCTCACATTCCTCGCTCCAACCGAACTTTGTATCTTTTTGAGTCAGCTGATTTAATGGAGTAGCGATTCGAGAAAATCCTTCCACGAATCTCCGATAATAACTAGTTAATCCGAGAAAGCTACGTACTTCGGTCACTGATTTAGGTTGCTCCCAGCTTTGAATAGCTTCAATCTTTGCTGGGTCAACAGATATTCCATGACTTGATATCACGTGCCCAAGGAATGCAACTTCCTCAAGCCAGAACTCGCATTTCTTCAACTTGGCATATAGCTTGTTTTTACGAAGCTTTTGGAGTATCAGCCTCAAGTGTTGCTCATGATCTTCACGGCTTTTAGAATATATGAGGATGCCATCAATAAAGATGACCACAAAATGATCCAAATATTCCTTGAATACTCGGTTCATCATATCCATGAAGGCAGCAGGAGCATTAGTCAATCGAAAAGACATGACTATGAATTCATAATGCCCGTACCGAGTTCTGAAGGCAGTCTTGGAATATCCTCAATTTTAACCTTCAGCTGATGATATCCAGAATGAAGATCGATCTTTGAAAAAATTATGCTCCTTGTAACTGATCAAACAGGTCATCAATACGTGGCAATGGGTACCTATTTTTGATGGTGATATGATTCAACTCCCGATAATCAATACAAAGTCGCATACTCCCATCTTTCTTTTTCAAGAACAGAACAGGAGCACCCCAAGGAGACGTACTAGGACGAATGAAACCAATGTCTAACAATTCCTTCAATTGGGTCTTTAACTCCTAAAGTTTAATAGGAGCCATTCGATATGGGGCTTTGGAAATGGGTTTTGTACCGGGTTCAAGGTCGATACAAAATTCAACTTCACGCTCTAGGGGTAGGCCAGGAAGTTCTTCAGGGAATACGTCAGGATATTTATTAACAATAGAAATATCCTTCAAATCTGACGTATTTTTGTTTAAATCCGTGACATGAGCTAAGAAAGCTTGACATCCGTTTTTCAATAAATGAATAGCTTTATGGCTTGGGATGACCGTGATTGATTTTAATTGTTTTGTCGCTTGAATTCGCATAATAGGTTTATTAGGAATATAAAAACTAACAACCTTATGAAAACAATCAATTTTAGCATGATGAGTAGTTAACCAATCAATCCCTAGAATCACGTCAAATGCAAGTACTTTTAAGGAGATAAGATCGACAGGTAACGTACGGTTACTGATTTGAATCAAACAAGACTTATAAATAGTGGATGTAATGAAGGTTTCTCCTAATGGAGTTTCAACAGATAAGTCAAAGTCTAATTTCTCCGGAGTTAAATTTAAATGTAGAGCGCAAGTAGGAGAAATAAAATAATGGGTAGAATCAGTATCAAATAAGGTATAGACTTCACTAGAGTTTATGGTAAGCTTACCCGTGATTACCTCGTTCGGGTTCCTTGCTTTCTGGGAGGTCACAACAAATGCACTCCTTTGCATTATCGGCTTTGACTTTTCTGGGATGACCTTTGGTGCCTCCATCCTAGCTGAACTTGTCTTCGGTGAACGACAAAATTGAGCTAAGTGACCTTTCCTTCCACAATTATAACATGCTTTGGACGGCATCGCGCAGTTTGGACTGATGTGTGCCTCCCCTCCGCATTTGAAGCATATGATAGGTGGTCGTTCTCATTTGGTGCTGACGTCTTTCCATCATTGTTGAATCTCCTTTTCTTGAAATGTCCATTTCTATTGTCTTGGCTATAATTACCACCGAAGTGGTTACCATTTCTGGCATGTTGATTCCCTCCACGCTTGTTGTCACTGTTTCGATGACTGTTACCACTTGTATTTTCATTCTGCCGACTGCTTTCTCTTAGTTGTGTTGACTCGTTATCGCACTCCAATAACTGAGTCCTATTTACAACATCTGAATACAAACACAGTTTATGAGAAATAAGATATTGACGTATCTCCGGTTTCAAACCTCTTAAAAACATTCGCGTCATTTGTTCCTCATTATCGACCAAATGGGATGTAAACCGGGAAAACTCCGCAAATTTAGCCTCGTATTGCGACACGGTCATATTGTTTTGCTCCAACTTGATAAACTCCACCTCTTTCATGTGACGAATACTTTCGGGAAAGTACTTGTCGTTGAATAGCTCTTGCAACTTCTCCCAAGACATCTTGAGTGCGTCAAGCTGGGTACATTTTACAGATTCCCACCAGTAATCTGCCTCTTCACGCAACATGAAGGTGGCGAAGGGAATCTTTTGCTCCTCGGAGCATCCCAAGACATCAAATATCTTGGTGATCTGCTTTATCCATGCTTCAGCCTTAAGTGGTTTTGGCTCTCCAATAAACTCCGGTGGTCCCAGTGTTTTCACCTACATTTTGGACAGGAGCCGCTCTCGCCTGATGTTGCATGAATTGAATAAAGCCCCCTGAACATTCCATCGTTCATCATTTGGTTAGTGTTGTTGTTTGCATGAGGATTGTCACCTTCCTGATGCACATTATTCTGATTGTTGATCTGTGGAGACTCAACGGTCTCTTGTGCTCCATTGCTATTCTCAATATTCTCGGATGCCATTTTCAAATACTGCCACAAAACAAGGGTTAATTGACATGCAACATATTATCCATATACTCTGACCAACCAATTAAATACCAAATAAACTTAGGTAGGTCATACTAGCGAAGGAATTCCCCGTCTCTCCCCTCCTAGTCCTAGTCTCATATCTAAGCCAGGGATCATATCCCTAAGCTTTGATACCAACTGTGATACCCCCAAAATAGGTATACATCACCTATTCTGAGTCGTCAAATATGTAACAACCCAGAATTTTGGATTATCCAGAATTTAGGTTTAAAGATTTAGTTATTAATAAAATGAATTTTTATTAATACTATTATGTGCTATGTGTTTATTAATTATTCTATAACCTAGAATGATTATTAATCGGGAGGATTCTGGCTACGAACTAGACTGAACAAGTAAGAATTTTCAAGACGAAAATAAAATTTTTCCAAGAACAAAAATATTTCCAGGGAAAAAAAGACGAAATAGGCACTATTCACCCGACGAAACCTAAGGGTTAGGGTTTGAATAACCTAAGCCTTTCCGAGAGTTAGGTATGTCGAAATGACATTCCATCAAAAGATTTGACGATAATATATTGTGAAAAATTAAGTAAGCAGATAAAAGTTTTTCTCGAAAAACGTGCAGAAATCGGACGAAATAAAAATGATGAAAAGTACTGCTGTGTACTTTTCATTCATTTAGCTACGTTAGGGGAAAACGTGAAGGAAAAAGCTTAATGTGGAAAAGTGTTTTTCAATTTTTCGAAGATCCGAAGAATACATAAAAGTTAATCGGTAGAGGAAAGACGAAATATCCAAAAATATTTGGATTCCGAGAATCGCAGTTTTCGAACTGTCGGACGAATTCCAAATTACGGAAGCACGAAGCTTCCAAGAGAAGCTAGCTAAGGAGGTGGGGTGGCCACTTGGCCACCATGTAAACTTGGTGGCTAAGTTATGAATAGTAAGGAGGTTAGGGTGGCGAAATGACTAAAATGTCCCTAGCCTTGGTTTTCTACATAAACAAGCTTAAGCTCATTTGTTTGATTGAACCAACACTTGAGAGAGAAAGGGAGAGAGCTCGAATGGGGGAAGAGAAGGAGAAGAATGAGGAAAAGCTAGCCGAGTGCACGCTTTGTCCGACGGAAGGAGATCAAAGGAGAAAGGTGATTCAAAACATATTTCTTCTAAATTTTCTTTAAGTTTTTATGTTCAAAAACATAACTTAATGAAGATAAGAAGTAGATTAAGTTAGAAAAGATTTCATATGGTTGATATCGTAAGAAAATGAAGAAATAAGAATTAGAAATTTATTTTATAAATTTCTTAAGGAAGTATAAGATTCGTAAGGATTTTGAGCGATCTGAATGAATCTTATGAATGAGTAGGTTAAATAAGTAAGGAATGGTGTTCTATAACATCAAATTCCAAGAAAAAGTAGAATCGTAATCCAAAATATTGATTAAAATGAAGAACGGACGAAGAACACGCGAAGAACACGAAGAACGTTGTTTATGGACAAATTTAAAACCATCGTAGTGTAATTGTTGTTGATGGACAAGTTTAAAACCATCACATATAAGTTAGTTGCTTATTTCTTGGTTAGGAATGGTGGAAACGTTCATAAAGAACGGATTAAAATGGAGCTATAACGAAGTTATGGCGAAATTTCCGTAAAAGACGAACGAGAATTTAAAAGTTAGTAAATGAACCCGAACATGTAGGGTTTCATAAGAATGTAAGAGAATGTATAAAACGTGAGTCGTGGACTCAAGAACGAATGAATTCCGAGTTCGGATGACTGAATTACGGATGAACGAACAAAGAACGTTAAAGACGTTAAAATGAACGAAAAATGAAGATTAAGCCAATTGAATGGGATGGTAATGGATTTAGAACAAAGTTCTGTCCAAGGGTAATCGAAGTACGTAAGATAAGGAAGAAAATGGCTTTGGAACGACCTCGTTCCGAGTTATAACGAAGAAGTTATGAGATTTCGAAATCAGCGTCTCAAGCTTGTAAAAGACTTAGAAAAATTTTCTAGGTTTCATGCTCGGCGCCGCAGCGCGAGTTGTGCCTTGGAGGCCGATGCCGCAGTGCATAACGGTGTCCGAGTACACAACAAGAGTTTGCCGCAGCGCGAACCATAATATAATTTGTGGCGTAGAAGCGCCCGTATGCAATCTGAAAATCTTACGGGTGTGGCGGTATTGTTGCGCCCACTAAGTAAGACTTCATACACACAGCCTTGATCAGGAAGAAGAAGAGAGAGAAATAGGTCGTATTTGTTACGAGAGGAAGGAAGAACGCAAAGGCCGCAGCATTGCCGGTCAGAGCAATCTCCGTAAATGAGATTTTATTTCTCTAATCTTTGGGGATGTGCAAGAAAGAAGTATGAACATGTAGTTCAATTAATGTAACACTTAATCAAGTGTTTTAAACCTTGAATAAAGGTTGAGCGAAAAGATTAAACGAGAATAAAAGACAAAAAGAATGTAGATGCGGAGTTCTGAAACCGATGTCCGGGGGACCGTAGTCGCGATAAACGAACATGAGGGATTGCTATGGTTGTGATTCCTTAGACGTTGGTTGACGATGTTAATGTATAACATTTTGATGTTATGACATGGCATTGAGAGATGAATGTTGTAACATTCCAGATTTTTGTAAATGTAAGTTATAAATATTTATTAATTTATATAAATATTTATTGGATGTGTTATTATTGAATAAGTGATTGTTCAATTTGATTGAGATGTTTTAGTTAATTATTTATTTGTTAAATAATTAATGTGTTATGTGGATTGAGTTATGTTATTAAGTGATTTATTTAAAAATTGTTATTACATAAAGTGTGACAAATAACTATGTGATAAAGAGTTATTAAAATAAATTAAAGTAATTTTAATTTAGTTTTGCCAAACAAGGTTTAAGTATATTAATCCTTTGTTTTAAATTATTAATAAAATAAAACAAATATATAAATAAAATATATTTATATTTGTAAGTTATACGTTATATGTTTGATAACTGACATAATAAGTAGGCTTATTATTGCCATATCAGTTTTATTCTATGTATATCAGTTTTGGTTTATGCTCATTGTTAGTACCTAGTCTATTACTGGGAGAAGTAAGAAAAGAGAAAGGAAAAGTTCAGAGAGTTTGAGAGAAAAGCCTGATTTTCAAAGCAAGTCTGTTAACAAAGATTCGTAAGCAAACAAAAAGGTGGGTTTCTCTAACCTTAATATATATATATATATATATATATATGGTTTTATGATGCCTTTTGTCTCTGTTCTTCAACTTTACTGTGTAAAAGATTTTTACAAAACTCTCTGTAAAACTATCTTTGGTATAAATTGGTTAGAGAGCATATATGCACGTATAGTTGTAATTGTTATCACTAGCATGTCTATATATATATATTGTATGCTAATTACGGGCTAAAGGAAGAAAATGGTTTTACAGTGGGTATATAGATGTACGTATATAATTTGTAGAGATATCAAAAATAGTATATATATTAATTGTGAAAATTGTGAAATTGAACTATACATGTTAATTGATTTATATGTTGGTATGATTGTATTTCAAAAGAATCAAATTTGGTTGATAACAGTGGAATTTCAGTTCACTGTATTTTATTTGTCAACAATGGAGTTTTGAGTTTTAACCAAATATTATTTTAGTGATTTAAGTCTTTTAAATTTGTTGTTCAATTGTTGGTAATTGGTATAGATATGATTATTAACGTGTATGTGTAATTTATATAAGTTATACATGTGAGTTAGGGCGAATTGTTGTTATAAATTTAAGACAGTAGCTTTGGCTCTTCTTCTTACATTTTGTTTCTGTGAGTTTCGGCGCTCCAGCCGTCAAAATTCACGCTCAAGCGTCAAGTTTCGCGCCTTAGCGCCAAAAGTCGGCCTTGACCAGGACTTGGCAGCTTGTAATGTTGTAAGTCGTGGCAAGAGCCAGCCGGACTTCGCGTCGCGGCAATACGAAGTCCTCAGATATTTCTCGTCGTGGAAGGCGCCACCTCGGTAGCCATAACGCGACCAGCGATAAAAGCGTAGCGCGCGGCATCCACGTCAGTGAGAATATTACGAAATGACTTACGTGGACGAAGTCTGAAATTTTGATAATAATACTATAAGACCAAATAAATTACATTATTATAGTATTGTAATGTGTTGAAACGAACATGGTGTTAATACCTAACTTGAATTTATTATCGTTTAGGAATATGATTTGATTACATGGTTAGACATTGAAACCATACGTGATGTAGTGTTGATTATGACTAATCATGTCATGTTAACTGCGTGTATATAGGATATTGTGATTTGGATTATAACAGATTTAATCTACGCTATGAGGCAAGTTCTCTAACTCCATACTCTCGTTGAGTTAGTTTGTTGTGTTTAAGCAAGTTTTCTAATTCTAAAGCTTCGTTATGCAAATTTCATATGCTATATGTTATTGAGTAAAGTATTTCCATTAAGCAACTTCATTGTATCCGATTATTCGAGGATGATACAAGTTTCCCATCTCCACACTTTCGTTGAGATAGTTATTATGATTATGCAAGTTTTCCCTAACTCTAAACTTGTTATATTAGCATCTGAAGTATCGTTATTCTGTTGAATCAGTTTATTGTTCAAGTTATTATTTGTTGTGCATGCTTGATATTAAATTCTAAGATGTAACCTTAGCTTAATGTTGTTCAAAGCAAGGTATGATGTGTTATTCAATAGTTATGCTATTAGATTATCCCTAAAGCATGAACTTAGAACGAAATGTTTATTCAGTTATGATTATTCAATAACATAGTGTTATTATCTTTTATTCAACTAATCCTTAGTTGATGTCCGTTGAACTCCAAATTACCTTGAAGTGTATCCAAACCAAACTATCTTTGAGGCGGACTTGTACTCAAAATATTGAGATGAACAACCCTATTTATTGGGGTTACGCTTAGTTTTTGTACTTTATTATTTGAAATGTTTGTATACAATACATGTACGAAGGGTTGATCCCCCTAAGTACCTTAAAGTCATTATGGTCGTATGACCATAAAAGTTTAAGTTGAAAGATTACTTATAACTGTGGACAAGGTTCGTGGTCATTAGACCCTCAGTGAATGTTTAAAATGTTAATAAGACATATTATTTAGTCCTATTGAGCCCTTGAATGGGAAAGGAATGTTTAAGATGTTAATAGAACCTATTGTTAAGTTCTATTGAGCCCCTGAATGGGCAGAGAATGTAAAAGTTATTCATTGTTATTTCAAGTGAGCCTTGTTTGCTCACTCTTGCCTATAAAATTCTTACAGCTAAAGATGGAAAGGGTGACGTACCTAGCACCAGTAAGGAAAGGGAAAGATGAACAAGTACTGAAAACTTGTAATAGTTTTGATAGTTTTATTATCAGACTTTAATTTAAATATTGTAATTGAGTTTATTTTAAATTTCCGCATGAATGATTGTTTGTAAAGGTTAGATAACCTGGGAGATTTTATTTTATGTAATTCTCTGCCATAAATGAGTTTATTATTCAATTTTATTTATGATTGGGTAGTTATAAATGAATGTTTTGATTACGTGAACACCAAATCTTGAGGTAATGAAGTACCCGGGATTTGTGGGTGTCAAAGTTGGTATCAAAGCTTTAGGTTATGAACCTTAGGTGGGGGAAAAGCCTTAGGAAGTAACCTTTGAAAAAATAGTGGAGATAACTCTTATCGAGTTTTAAGAAAGGAGTAATAAAACACTTACGTGCTTATGTGTTTATAACTTATGTGCTCACGAGTGTCGAGTAGAATGATTAATAACTAAAACTTTAAAATTTTGTTGTCAGGATGACTAATGTCGGAGAATCCAGTCAGGCTAGGGAGGAGGGACTTCAAATGCCTATAGAGGAGGAGCCTCGCGACATTCAGGTTATTTGGGAACAACTACTGCCACGGGAGTCAGCCTTGTTGGTCATAGTGGTTGAAGATGAGGATGATGATGTGGAGACGGATGAAGAGGATCCTGTGGAGTTTCCACAGGAGGATGAGGATAATGAGGACGGGGAGGAAGAGACTCCACTAACCTCGATGGCTGCTCGTATGTATGATGAAGTCTACGACCGTAACGTGGAACTTTAGGACACAGTTGAGGAGTTACAGGAGATAGTAGCTAAACAACAAAGCAATAACACAGAAGGACGACGACATCCAGGATCAAGATGAACGTCTAACTAATGCTGAAGAGAAGCTGATGCAGACGGAAGGAGAGAAGGAACAACTGATCGAGATGGTCGTGGAACTGAAGAAATAGCTGAATGAAGAAGCTACCAAGAGGGCGAGAACTGAAGATGCATACGAGGAAGCTTATCAACGAATCGGAAGAAGCGATAAAGGGGCCTTGACAAGCAAAGAGGATGAAGATGGAAGAGATGGATAAAGTATCCAATACCGTGATCAATCGAGCTCAAGATCGCCGAACCATGTTCCGTGTTATGGAAGAAGAGCGTCAAAAGGCTACTGAGTATCTTAATAGATCATCGTAGGAAATGTGTCTATTTTGCAAGTAATAAGTGTTAAATAATGTTTAAATCCCTAGTGTTAAGTAACCATGGGATATGAGAATGATGATGTTGTCACTGTAACTTTTGTAGTTCGGAAAGGAATGTAAATATACTGATGCTATTATTATTATGTTTTTCAAAGTTATGATGAATAAATAAAAAGCTATTATTTTATTCAAAAGTGTTATGTGGTTAATTCTTTTATGGAGGCAAGTTAATTAGAAAATACTTAAAGAAGTTGGGTAATAGTCTAATAGATGTTTTTTTTCTAGCAGAAAATGCCTCCCAGACGTGAACCACCCCGTCAGAGAACCAATGTGAGAACTAACAATAACGATGTTGAGGATAATTCCGTCCAACAACTAGTAACATTACTAACAGGAGCGTTGCAGAATCAACCTCAAAACCAAGGCACAACGTTTAAGGAGTTTAAGGCGGTTGGACAACCTGAATTCCGTGGGTTAACGAATCCGGTCGAGGCACAGACCTGGATTATGGAGATTGAGAAGATATTTGAAGTCGCTAGGGTAGTGGATGAACAGAAGATTGCTTTTGCAACATTTATGTTGAAAGCAGAAGCTAGTTATTGGTGGCAAGCCAATAAAACCCAGGAAGGACCAGGAGTGATGACTTGGGATAGGTTTAAGGAGTTATTCTTCGAGACCTACTTCCAAGAGAGTTTGAAGAGTCAGTTAGAGGTTCAGTTTTTGGAACTGAAGTAGGGAGAGATGACGGTGTCTGAGTATGCCGTGAAATTCAACGAATTGGCGAGGTTTGCGCCATATCAAGTCGGCCTGCATTTGCGTAAAAAGGCAAAGAGGTTGAAACGAGGACTAAAGCCACAGGCAGTCATGAGGGGTTTCCTGTTCGATTGAAGACATTCTGTGATGATGGAGAAGGTTGTACTCGCTGAAGGTGGAGGCGAGGAAGTGACAAAATTCAATCAAGAGCAGAAGAAGAAGAGGAATGAGGTTGAAGTGAAGAATGGTAGCGGAGGCAATGGAAATGGCGACAACAACAACAACTTGAAGAGGAAGTGGAGCGGAAGCAGAGTCTTGGAAACCAAAGAGTAACCAACAGTTTAGGAAGTTTGAAGCATGTGCTACATGCGGGAGGTTTCATAAGGGTGTGTGCTTGATGGGGAAACGTGCATGTTTCAACCTGTGGCAGGGAGGTCACATCGCCTCAAATTTCACCCAACCCAAGAAGAATGTCTATTTCACATGTGGATCCAAGGATCATTTTTCTCGTGAATGCCCTCGAGAAGAAGGTCGGAAACTTGATGAAAGTAAGGGAGGCAGCAGTGGAGGTACTTGGGCCATTGCTGGACCTACAGCATCAAACAAACCCACAACCAAAACTTTCAACATAACTGTGTAAGATGCTGTGCAATCAAAAGATGTGGTGTCAGGTATTATCCCAATCAACGATATTAATGCTTATATATTATTTGATTCGGGTGCTACTTGTTCGTTTATATCTGATGAATTTGCTACGACGTTAGAATTGCCTAGAGAAGAACTGAATTTCCCTCTGAACATAGAAATTGCGAATAGGAAAGTGATCCCTGTTAGGTTCGTATACAAGGACTGTAGAGTTAACATAAAAGGGAATATCCTGATGGTAGATTTAATTCCGATTAGACTCGGGGAATTTGATGTAATTTTGGGAATGGATTGGCTGTTCAAATATGGAGCGGTAATTGATTGTCACAAGAAGTGTGTAAACCTTATGACTCCATCAAAGGTAGTTTTCCATGGTAGCAAATCGCCTAGACAAATGAAATGTCTGACGATTATGCAGGCCAAGAAGTTGTTGAGTCAAGGCTATGTAGGTTATTTAGCTTACATAGTCGATACTCAGAAGAAGGGTGTAAAACTGGAGGAGATACCAGTGGTTAGATAATTCGTAGATGTATTTTCGGAAGATTTTCCAGGACTTTCGCCTAACAGAGAGATTGAGTTCATAATTGACTTAGCACCAGGAACTGCACCGATATCGAAGGCCCCGTACAGAATGGCTCCGGTAGAAATGAAGGAATTGATGGTGCAACTGCAAGAACTGTTGGATAAGAAGTATATTCAACCAAGTGTATCACTGTGGGGAGCGCCGGTATTATTTGTGAAGAAGAAGGACGGATCAATGCGTCTTTGCATTGATTATAGGGAGTTAAACAAGGTCACTATTAAGAATAGGTATCCGTTACCTAGAATAGATGACTTGTTTGATCAGTTGAAGGAAGCTAAATATTTCTCAAAAATAGATTTGAGAAGTGGGTATCACCAATTGAAGGTAAGAAAGGAGGATATACCTAGAACAGCATTCAGAACTCGGTACGGACATTACGAGTTTCTGGTGATGTCTTTTGGTTTAACAAATGCCCCTGTCGCGTTCATGGATTTGATGAACAAGGTATTTAAACCATTCTTAGACAAGTTTGTAGTACTGCTTATCGACGACATTCTGGTGTATTCCAAAACTCAAGAAGAACACGTGGAACATTTACGTCTGACATTGGAGACACTAAGAAAGAAAAAGTTGTACGCGAAATTCTCTAAGTGTGAATTTTGGCTCGATCGTGTACAATTTTTGGGTCATGTGATTGACAAAGATGGGATTTCAGTAGATCCATCAAAAATGGAAGCTGTAATCAATTGGGAACAACCAAAAAACCTTACGAGATGAGGAGTTTTTGGGATTTGGTAGATTATTATAGAAGATTTATACAAGATTTTTCCAAGATAGCCACTCAGTTAACAAATTTGACACGGAAAATCATGTGAAATTCATTTTGACGGAGAAGTGTGAAGAGAGCTTCAAGATTTGAAGAAGAAGCTAAGTATGGCACTGTGTTAACCTGTTAGAATAATCTGAGGAAATTTTGTGGTGTATAGTGATGCCTCACAAAAGGATTGGGTTGTGTTCTTATGCAAAACGGCAAAGTTATTGCCTATGCATCAAGACAACTGAAGGATTATGAGAAAGGTTATCCAACTCATGATTTAGAATTGGCTGCAGTGGTATTTTCTCTCAAGATATGGAGACACTATCTGTATGGAGAGAAATGTGAGATCTACACAGACCACAAAAGTTTGAAGTATATTTTCACTCAGAAAGATCTGAACATGAGTCAGAGAAGGTGGATGGAATTGATAAAAGATTATGATTGTGAGATCTTTTATCATCCAGGCAAAGCGAATGTGGTTGCAGATGCTTTAAGCAGGAAAGGTCGGGAGAAATTGATGCTGATAACAACTCAGGAGGAGCTCATTTCAGAAATGACAAAGTTAGAACTAGAAATCAAATTTCCACAAGAATCCGATGAACGACTATTTCAGTTAGAAGCAGGTCCAACCTTACTGGACAAGGTGAAGAACGCTTAGTTACAAGATGAAGAATGTGGAAAGATAAAAGAGAATATGGGTGATGGTAGCGATACAAAATACAAGGTCGATACCGAAGGATTACTACGATACGAGGGAAGAATCGGGGTTCCAGCAACACCAGAACTGAAAGACAAAATCTTGATCGAAGCTCATAACTCAAGATATTCGATTCATCCAAGAAGCACGAAGATGTATCAAGATTTATGCCGACAATTTTGGTGGTCGAATATGAAAAGGGATGTTGCAGAATGCGTGGCTAAATGTTTGACATGTCAAAGAGTAAAAGCCGAACATCAAAGACCCATCAGATTACTTCAACCGTTGGAAATATCGGAATGGAAGTGGGAACACATCACGATGGATTTTGTGGTGGGTCTTCCAACTACTCAGAGAGGATGCGATGCAATTTGGGTGATAGTGGACAGACTGACGAAATCAGCACACTTTTTACGAATAAAGATTAGGTTCAATCTTGATCAGTTGGCAAGATTGTACATCAAAGAGATCATTTCGAGACATGGAGTTCCAGTGTCAATTGTATCGGATAGAGACCCGCGATTCACTTCAAATTTCTGGAAGAGACTACAAGAATGCATGGGAACTCAATTGCGAATGAGTACAGCTTATCATCCAAAAACAGATGGCCAAAGCAAATGAGCGATCCGGACATTGGAAGATATCTTTGAGAGCATGCATCATGGATTTCAAAGGAAGTCGTGGGAAGAACAATTACCATTGGTGGAATTACGCCTACAATAATAGTTATCACGCGAGCATCGGCATGCCGCCTTACGAAGCGTTATCTATCGAGAAAGTCTGAGAACCCAACTTGTCTTTGGGATGAAGTTGGTGAACGTCAACTGCTAGGACCAGAACTAGTGCAACAAACTGCTAAAGTTATCAAACTCATCAGGACAAGATTGGTAGCAGCTCAAGACTGACAGAAGAAGTATGCTGATCAACACAGGCAAGATCGTGTATTTGACGTAGGAAGCTATGTATTCCTAAAAGTTTCTCCTTGGAAGGGGAAAATTTGTTTCGGTAAGAAGGGAAAACTAAGCCCGAGGTTTATTGGACCCTTTGAAGTGCTACAAAAAGTTGGAGAGGTAGCTTACGAGTTAGCTCTACCTCCAGAGTTGGAAAACATTCATAATGTTTTTCATATTTCGGTGTTACGACCATATAAACCTGATTACAATCACGTGATCGAGTATGAACCGTTGCAGTTTGACAAAGATTTGTCTTATGAAGAGGTTCCTATCCAAATAGTCGACAGGAAAAAAAAGTGCTCAGGAATAAAGTGATACCTTCTATAAAGGTGATATGGAGAAACCACAATGCTGAAGAAGCAACGTGGGAACTGGAAGAGAAAATGATGAAAGAGTACCCTGAGTTATTTGTTTTAATCACGTGTCTTTGATTACGGGGACGGAGAATCTTTATAAGTAGGAAAGAATGTAATGAATGTGTTGTTTGAGTTGTGATTACGGGGACGAGAATCCTTATAAGAGGGAATGATGTAACATTCGCATTTTTTAAATGTAAGTTATAAATATTTATTGATTTATATAAATATTTATTGGATGTGTTTATTATTGAATAAGTAATTGTTCAATTTGATTGAGATGTTTTAGTTAATTATTTATTTGTTAAATAATTAATGTGTTATGTGGATTGAGTATGTTATTAAGTGATTTATTTAAAAAATTGTTATTACATAAAGTGTGACAAATAACTATGTGATAAAGAGTTATTAAAATAAATTAAAGTAATTTTAATTTAGTTTTGCCAAACAAGGTTTAAGTATATTAATCCTTTGTTTTAAATGATTTGCCAAACAAAGCCTATGGCTTTTGGATTTCTTTTGGATTTTAAATTATTAATAAAATAAAATAAATATATAAATAAAATATATTTATATTTGTAAGTTATACGTTATATGTTTGATAACTAACATAATAAGTAGGCTTATTATTTTCATATCAGTTTTATTCTATGTATATCAGTTTTGGTTTACGTTCATTGTTAGTACCTAGTCTATTACTGGGAGAAGTAAGAAAAGAGAAAGGAAAAGTTCAGAGAGTTTGAGAGAAAAGCCTGATTTTCAAAGAAAGTCTGTTAACAAAGATTCGTAAGCAAACAAAAAGGTAGGTTTCTCTAACCTTAATATATATATATATATATATGGTTTTATGATGCCTTTTGTCTCTATTCTTCAACTTTACTGTGTAAAAGATTTTTACAAAACTCTCTGTAAAACTATGTTGGTATAAATTGGTTAGAGAAGCATGTGTACGTATAGTTGTAATTGTTATCACTAGCATGTCTATATATATATGACTATATGCTAATTACAGGCTAAAGGAACAAATTGGTTTTACAGTGGGTATATAGATGTACGTATATAATTTGTAGAGATATCAAAAATAGTATATATATATATTAAGTATGAAAATTGTGAAATTGAACTATACATGTTAATTGATGTATATGTTGGTATGATTGTATTTCAAAAGAATCAAATTTGGTTGATAATAGTGGAATTTCAGTTCACTGTATTTTATTTGTCAACAATGGAGTTTTGAGTTTTAACCAAATATTATTTTAGTGATTTAAGTCTTTTAAATTTGTTGTTCAATTGTTGGTAATTGGTATAGATATGATTATTAACGTGTATGTGTAATTTATATAAGTTATACATGTGAGTTAGGGCGAATTGTTGTTATAAATTTAAGACAATGGCTTTGGCTCTGTTCTTACATTTTTTGGTTACTGTGAGTTTACTCTTGTTCAAAATTCACGCTCAAAATCACGTTTACGCCTTAGCGCCAAAAAAGTCGCCCTTGACCGGACTTCATGCTTAGTCACCGAGAGTCCTGTATATTTCTCGTAGAAGCGCCACCTCAAGCCGCACATGACCACCATACAAATTAATTGTGTCATGCCATGGCGCCACGTAGAGAATGTTACGAAATGACTTACGTGGATAGAAGTCTCAATTTTGATAATAATACTATAAGACCAAATAAATTACATTATTATAGTATTGTAATGTGTTGAAACGAACATGGTGTTAATACCTAACAAATTTATTATCGTTTAGGAATATGATTTGATTACATGGTTGAACATTGAAACCATACGTGATGTAGTGTTGATTATGACTAATCATGTCATGTTAACTACATGTATATAGGATATTGTGATTTGGATTATAACGGTTTAATCTACATGAGCAAAGTTCTCTAACTCCATACTCTCGTTGAGTTAGTTTGTTGTGTTTAAGCAAGTTTTCTAATTCTAAAGCTTAGTTTTGCAAATTTCATATGCTATACATTATTGAGTAAAAGTATTTCCATTAAGCAACTTCATTGTATCCAGTTATTCAGGATGATACAAGTTTCCCATCTCCACACTTTCGTTGAGATAGTTATTATGATTATGCAAGTTTTTCCTAACTCTAAACTTGTTATATTAGCATGCAAGTATCATTATTCTGTTGAATCAGTTTATTGTTCAAGTTATTATTTGTTGTGCATGCTTGATATTAAATTCTAAGATGTAACCTTAGCTTAATGTTGTTCAAAGCAAGGTATGATATGTTATTCAATAGTTATGCTATTAGATTATCCCTAAAGCATGAACTTAGAACGAAATGTTTATTCAGTTATGATTATTCAATAACATAGTGTTATTATCTTTTATTCAACTAATCCTTAGTTGATGTTCGTTGAACTCCAAATTACCTTGAAGTGTATCCAAACCAAACTATCTTTGGGGCGGACTTGTACTCAAAATACTGAGATGAACAAGTACTGAAAACTTGTAATAGTTTTGATAGTTTTATTATCAGACTTTAATTTAAATATTGTAATGGAGTTTATTTTAAATTTCCGCATGAATGATTGTTTGTAAAGGTTAGATAACCTGGGAGATTTTATTTTATGTAATTCCTGTATGGGCAGGTTTATTATTCAATTTTATTTATGATTGGGTAGTTATAAATGAATGTTTTGATTACGTGAACACCAAATCTTGAGGTAATGAAGTACCGGGATTTGTGGGTGTCACAAATGTAAAGCGTATAGACGCTGTGAACGCAATGTTGTTGCGAAGAACGATCGGTCTTAGCATACAATGATCTGTATGGCTTTGACATTAAGTAAGAATAATGAACATGAGGTTCATGGGATGGATAACGATGAATGCAATTGAAACCTTGAGTAAAGGTTGAGTGAGTGATTAAGAGACGAGCAACGTGAACGTCGAATACGTAAATGATCCTCGTGAATCGTAGTTGCGTCGGACAAACGTTCTAAGTATACCCTGGTTGTATGACTTAGACGTTGACAAAGGTAGTACGTAAGATACGAATGGTATCAAGAGAGCCGTAGCGAAAGGTAATAAGATTACTGAAAGTCGAATATAAGTCGGATGAGAATGTTAGAATGAAATGTAAGCGTTGAACACTTTAACCGACGTGAAGGTTGAGTGTACGCAAATATTAAATGGGTAGAACCTACACCCCGTGTATGGTTTGACCGTAGGATAGCGAAGACTATTGATTAAACACAGTGAGCGATGAAGAAAATTTGAATTAGAGAGGTATGTTTAACGTAAAAAGAAATAGAGTTAATGTTTATAACTTGGATGGCGCTTCGAGTCGAATGAACCGGACGTTGTAAGATAAGAATAAGGTAATGTAAAATGCTTAACGCTATAAATGTGTAGAATGAATATGAAATGATCGTTCTGAGTATACTAAAGACTGTATTACTTAGACGATGATGAATGAATCCTGAGGTATAGCAATTAGTTGCCAGAAAGCCATAAGGAATATGAATTTGACTTAACGAACATTATAGTTTAATAGTTTGGATAAGTTATGGTAAGTTAAGTTGTAGTACAATCGTAACCTTTGATGGTTGACATATGGGAGCTGGGCTAAAAAATTCCTTCAGAGAGCGAAGGTATATACGAAACTTGCAACTGATCTAACTCACTGTGATGGCAGTGTAGGTGAGACGGGAACTTGTTTGTTGGTTGTTTGTGGGAAACCACTCAGAGTACCATATGGACTACTAGCAGAGAAGCGATGTGTACTGAGTCCTAGAGAAGTATAAGAAGAAGATAAGAATGTAAATCATCAAAGATGATGAGCGTTTTGAGTAAGACATCTCAAGTATGTCATGAAATAAATAACCTATAATGAAAGTTAGTCAGCGTAACATTATATTGTAAGAACGCGAACCTTAAGAAGTAAAGTTAAGTAAACCAATGCGTAAGTCAAGTATATGACTAATTGGTGTATTTGTTATTTCCTTATGTGTTATAGGGATTGGAATGAGCGATTCGGCATAAAGTTGTGTGCAGTCGTGCGTAAAAGGCAAGTTTCCTAACTTCATTCATATTTTAAATGAATGCTAGTTTCTTAAACTTCTCGGATGTTGAACTTGAGAAGTTACATCTATGTCTGAATGTGCGATATTTGTGCAAGGTGGTAGAGCGTATGAGGCCTTGTGCCACAATGTGAACACTTGCCGGTGTTTCTATGAGATGAATTGTTCTATAGTTTGAACTGTTCAATAAAAGAATGTTACATTTTATACATGAACCGTTATTATTAAAGGCGTGTGCTATTGATTCTAGCAGACGGATGTGCACGAAAGAGTAGAGAATGAAAGTATTTCAAAGTGCATGTAACTAATGTTTTAAGATGATAGGAATCAAGACTATTCCTATTATTCAAGCTGCTTCGTAACCTTTGTTCGGTTATTGAAGTTTGAAAAGAATGTTAAACTCTTGCAGTTGTTTGTTCAACTGTTATGACTTGATGGGCAATTAAATGCTCACACTTGCTTTAAATGAAAAACATTTTCAGTGAACGATGTTAGAAGAACTTAAGGATCCCGTATAGATCAAGCTGACGGTATCTAGATGAAGTGCCATTCAGAATGTGAATGAGCGAGAAGATAAAGTGAAGACTTGTAATGTAGAAAGAAGAAAATTAAACTATAGACTTGTTTAATGAACTTTATGTATCCTTGGTGGTGGATAAAAGTCACTCTTGTAAGATGAAAGGAATAATGTAACGACCGAGAAATTCGGATCTTATTGTAAAATGATTTTATTAAATTAAATAATAATAAAATCATATTCCATGCGTTATCAAGATGGTTGTCATTGTATAACCTATTGATGTTAGAATGTCGTAGTATTTGAGCTATGTGGATGAATTAAAGTGTTTGAATTTTCAAGACAAAAATAAAAGTTTTTCGAGAAATTTTCCGAAAAACACTATTCATCGGTATTTGCTCGGGATATAATTATGAGTTTCCGAGAAATACGTAATGATGGAATAATAAGGTAAGATGGATTATGTACTAAAAATCTAGTTATGGAAAATGTAATAATTCACTTGTGGACTTAATTTATTAATGTTAAGTAAAGCGAAGTGTTAAGGAATAAGTAATAATTGTATGATACATGGTATTATGCGAAGCAATAAAACGCAGTATATAATGAAGTATTATACGAGTTTAATATGAGGGATGAAATACAGTATATAAATTCTATATGAATTAGAATACGAAAATAATACATCATCAATATGTATTAAGAAATGTTAATGGACTTGGATGATTGGTTAACAATTATATACAAGTCCAAGTGAATTAAAGAGAGAAGCCCAACTATTAATTAATGAACCAACTAATGGTTATTAATGCAAAGCCCAAAGAATGAATTAAAGTAAGACCAAGCTAGAATCCATGGGTTGTATGACCCATGGGGCAAACCATATTGATATGGTTATTGTTGTGACCAAGTAATGTGGTGATCAAGTAAGTGTAATGACCAAGACTTAGGAGTATTGACCAAGACTTTGAAGTAATGGCCAAGTATGAGATAAGAGAGTGGTTAACAAGTAATGAATAGTAAGGAGGTGGCTTAAGGAGGTGGGATGATTTAATGACCAATCTACCCTAACCTTGGAAAGTCTATAAATAGAGGAAGCTTACAAGTCATTTGTTGGTTGATCAAATAATCAAACACTTCTAAAGTGCTTAAGTGCTAGAGAGAATAAGCTACACATAAGTCATTCCATAAGCAAGAAGAAGAAAAAGCTACCTTACTAATACTTCAAAAGAGTAAGACTTCTTCTCAAATATCTTCTATCTCTACCATGATAGGATGATAAGAAAAGATGGATTAAGAAACATGAATGATAAGAAGCAAGAAGAATATATAAGTCATGAACTTAAGCCACATAAGTTGGCAATAAGTCATTTAAACTTATAAAAGTTATAAACTTATTATAAGTTAACTTTGAATGTTAAGTATGAAAATATGAACTTGTGATAAGTTTAGTAAGAAAAGTGAATTAAGAACTTATATGATTATATGAATCATATATATATATATATATCTAAATTAAGTTATATGTTAAGAACATATAATTATGATGATTAAGAAACCTTAATTGTCATAAGTCATGAATAATCAAATCTTAAGTAGTTTATAAATGGCAAGTTATAAGCTCATGAAGAATAAGTCTAAAATACAACAATGAATATAAGTTGTTGTATTATGTTTGTTGAGATGTTCACATGATGAATAAAGTTCATTTGTAATGATTGAACAAATCATAAGAAGGAAGAATTACCAGAATTTGCACGATTGGACGATAATCGTCGAATTCGTAAAATTCTCGGAATGGAAGTCAAATTTTGTGTTTGAACTCCGGAACCATTGTTTTCCAATGGAGACAAGTCATATTTGGCATTTAAGAGTTGTGAACTCAAAAATGACCGGATTCCGACTTAGAACGAAGAAACGAGCGTTGAACGTTCACGAACGTTTATCATTTTCGTTAAAAATGAACCAATAGGTGAATTTTTAGCAAACGAAGTTGAATAGATAAAATTCTTGAATAATCATATAGATTATGTAATTTGTGAACCGTAGGCTTTTGAATGAGCCAATTCGGACTTATAACGAAGAAGTTATGCATCCGGGAAATTCACAAAATTCAAAAACTGAATTTGGTATCTGGTGCACAAAGTTGGCGTGCATGGCTCAACCCTAAACAAAAAATACCCGAGCCACGGCGGCGAGCGATAACAAGCACTGCTATGAGAGTTAAGCGCAGTGCGAAACTATAATACATATTAATGGCGCTATGCATTTCGTGAAACGATACCAACAACCTCTCGGAGAGTGGCGCCGCATGGCCATGACCATTAAGGGACTCATGTGCATGCGCCAAGTCCGGGACAATGATATTAAGAGCTCATGTATGACACAAGATGTAGGTATAAAGATGGCGCTGCATGCATGGGTCTCGAACAAAAATAGTAATGAATGTTTCTAAGTACAAAGAAAAGAAAAGGAAGTAAACACAACTTAAGAATGTACTGTAACATTGTTTAAACTTTGTTAAACCTTAAGGAATGTAATGTAAAGGTTGAGATAACCTAGTCGAATATAAATGGAATAGTAATGATAAACCGGAACGAATAGTAACTGAATCTAATACACAATTAGATTGAAATAAAGGGTATGATATAGTCATATACATACTTGATTATATGTGACCTAATGTAAGGCATTATGTGATCATGTATTGTAGAGACTTGAACAACTTGAACATAAAGTTAAAATACCGTAGCAGATGCTAAAGGCAAGTATTCTAACTCTTGTCTCAGTTCAATCTGAACAAGTTTTTGAGGTTCATGTATTCTTTCGCATGAATTGAGTTATGATAAAGTTGAAGCCAATTCCTTTAGCTAGACTTGATGTATTGATAATCTATTCATATATTATCAAATGTTGCTATCTTTTGTCAACTACTTGATATAGTTTTCAAAAGAAGACTGAAATGTTAAACAAATATTTTGTCGGTAAAACGACAGGCACATGAGGATGCCAAATGCTTAAACGTGCATACGTTTAATGGATGTAGTGTTGATCAACATAGAGTACAATAGGTTGATCACCTAGAAGTGCTAAATAAGTAATATCAGACTTACGGACTTGCTTAGGGTTGTCCTTTTCCAATAAAGAATGAATACTCAAGGTCTCGTAGGAGTGAATGTTTTACTAAATATTGTTGTTATTGTAAAACATTTTGAAAGAAAAGATGAAGTGCTATTTTGAATTATCAATAGTACTTCATAACTATTCTTTCGATTATTGAAGATATCGATTTGTATGTATCAAGCGTGTTTTTATTAAATTGTTATACTTCTTTGAGCTAGTTATGCTCACTCTTGCTTGAACCATATGAATGCACTAAAGGTTTGAATGTCCAGAAGGATCGAAAAGGATAAAGGGAAAAGCTAAAGGCGATTACTAAGTCGTCTTGTAATAGTATAGGTCTATTATTGTAATTTAAGCGATATTATGACAAAAGAACCTTTATAACGAATATAGAACTTGGGAAATATAAATATTACTTTAAATATATAGAAGTTATGTTCGTTCTTTGAGACTTTTCAATTGAATGAATGTATGAATGTTCTACAGTATAGCACCATCTGTCGGGTTGGAAGATACCCAGATTTGGGGGCATTACAATAATGTAATTATCATTATTGTTAATGAGAAAGGTTATAAGGTTTTCAGAACCTGGGATTTGAGAATGTATGTTATTATATTTCAGTATATAATGATGTATGTTGGATGAATGATGTACTCGTGACGTACGGAATCCGGGTGTGAAGATAGACCAGATTTCAGGGCGTTACAGGTTGGTATCAGAGCCGATAAGTTATAAACCTTAGGTATGAGTACCTAAGACTATAATCGTAAAGAGAAGGATAAGAAGATCATCGCGTGATCATAGTAAATTGTAGTAACAGATTAGCTGTTAAACGATGAATAATTTATAGCTAATGCTATGAATGAATGGTACTCTGATAATGCAGGAAGAAAGAACTTCGAGATGGAGTTGTAAAGGATAGAATACGAATTAAAGAAAAATCGTATTAAGTAAAGAGAGAGTTAGAAGTTGTAAAATTTCAATTGAGGACTCATGTGATAGCTGAGTTGTATGAATCTTTGTATGGGCAGAGGTTTGTGCTTGGTGTAACAACCACTCAGTTTATTACAGTGATAATCATTGAAATTGGTCGCGCTATCAAGATATATATGACGAGAAGGTGAATCTTTTCTCATGTATATACTTGGTAGGTAGAGAACGATAAGATTAGGTGCGAGTTCTTGAAACTCATACTTATGGTAAGTTCGTGACTCATAATAATATGGTATGTTTTTGAATGTCTCAAAGAATGGGCGCCTAAGGTGCATGCGGATGTTCTTAAACTCATATTATTGTGGAAAGTTCTGAACTCATAATGTGTGGTAAGTTGATGGGTATGCTAAGAAATAAGAACGTTTAGACTGAAAACGTAGTATTTTCAGCAGACTTAGCATTGAAGGTGCTAGAGAAGAGTAAGTATTATCGCGATGAAGACAATGAAGGAAGATGAAAAAAAGATATTCAAGTCATCTAGCTATACTAGATTTGAAATTCTTAAAATCGTCTTTGATGTCGCATTCTAAAAATGAAAGAATTGGTTCGACTTTTTGGAACCAATGGATTTTAAAAGAACTATTCTTGGTATGTCTCGCTAATTGTTTGACTGAGCGAAATTGATTTAAAATATCAAAATGAATTTTATATCATCATTGCATTTGATGCAAAGATGGTAAAAGGATGAAGTTATTAATGCAATTAAACCTGGTGTTGGATTTGATCTTAGGATCAACAACCTGCTATGGTATAATGTATAATGACGAAGTCATAAACTGACGAAGTCCTCAACGTACTATGAAGAGTGCGGTATCATGACGTCATAAAACATTTTGATGTATTGCGAAAGAATTTAAAGAAGTAGTCGATGTCAATTGAGTTGACTAGACGAATGTTTCAAGTTGATATCCAATTTATTAGTATGGTCGAGGCTATTTGATTTGGCTAAGACAAATGGTATGTCATGATTAAAAGAAAATCGAGCTTTCTTTGAATAGCTATGCCGAACCAAATTGTTTGGTGCGGAATCTAAGTCTAAGGTGAACATACGTATGAAAGAGGTAGTTTACTATCTTTGTGATTGTAAACTTACCATGTAAGTAAGGTTTACGGCAAAGGTTGTTTAACCTAGTAAGAGTTCATGGTCAATTTGACCCCTCAGTAAAAGTATGAAATGTTTTAAAGGAATCTTTATATTCCTCGGTATTCCTTTCACTTCATGATTCTTGATAAGTTATGAAGGGTAGGGAATGTATAAAAGATAAGAACTTCTTTGAAGAGAAGTTGAGAAGAAGGGTAAGCTAAAATTTCGAGGACAAAATTCTTTGAAGAAGGGGAGAATGTGAGGACCCGGGTAAGGGTTATTGTGACGCCCCCAAAATAGGTCCATTCCATCCAACCCATTCTGAGTCGCCAAATACATGGTACAGAAATAACTACAACTTTATTAATACATTTGTCGTGCAAAATACGACAACATATATACTGTGAGTTTAAATACAATTATTGTCTTCTAGACAATATACATACCCAAATAAATCCCCATCATAATTATTGATACATTATTTTACAAAAATGGTGAGGACTATTAAACAACTCTCTCTAGAACCTTCATTCCATACCCCCAAAGTACTCGCTACATTCTCGTCTCACGAGAAGAAAAATGGAACAAAAAGAAAAAGGGTGAGCTCAACTAGCCCTAAAGAATATTTATGACTAAGATAATATACAAAAAATTATCGTTAGTCTTCAACGAGGAAAAAATTTAATAGAATACAATAGACAACAAGTTTTAAATCAATACTCGCAGCGGAAAATATTTATTCATAGAAGAGTTACGTAGAGGATGAAATCTATTAATATCCATGAATTTAACAGTCCATCATCAATATTTTTATCCCTGTAACATCAATCAATATATATCTGGAATCATATACTCATCCTTGCACTATAGGCCAAGGATATTCATCAGTTGGTCATGTTCATCTAAACACCTGTTCATCTTTGCATTACGGGCCAAAGATATTCATCAGAAATCATTCATCTTTTGCTACTGAGACCAAAGATATTCATCATAAATCATTCATCTTTGCACTTCGGGCCAAAGATATTCAATAATATCATCATTTAAGGCGAGGATGATGAAAAATATTTTAAAGGAAAGCGAATACGATGAAACAAAAGAACAAATATTAAGGATTAAGTATTTTAAACAATTCCCGTTCAAAAATACTTCATAAATAACGGTGTGAGGTAAAATTCAAGAATGATCAAAACATGGATACAATCAAAACTAGTATCCACAATAGATATTTTGGACGAAAAGAAGAAATTTCATTTTTAGATTGAATAGTCTTGTGATTCGTGAATAGTCTTGAGTATCGTGAATAATTAATAAGTATCGTGAATAGTAACTTCCGACACCAAAAGATAGAAATTACACAAAAAATATCTTCACGCTTCGTGAATAGTACTCGTGAATAGTAACTCGTGAATAGTAACTCATGAATAGTAACTCATAAATAGTAACCCCGACATAAAAAAGTTTCAAATTTGATAAAAATGTTCCAACCAATATTTCAGCATAATGATATTGAAGAAATAATATCATTTGAGAAGAAAATAACATCCCTTACCTCGAAAGACAGTACTTCTAGTTGAAACACCGGATATAGGCTATGACTTGAACTTTCACCGTATAACAATACTCAAAATACTCACAAGAATACGCTCGATAATATAGAGAGAGAAAACTTCAGTTTCTGGTGTGATTTTCAATTCTAACCTAAGCACCCTATTTATAGGAAATTGCTTAGAACACCAAAGTAGAAAATTTAATATAATATTAATATATATATATATATATATATAATCTTCTACGTACTCATTCTAGATTTCAATTCCCAGCATTTCCCACATGCTCCCTTCTAGAACAAGTAAAAAACGTTTTTCTTTTATAAAATAATTTAAATTTCCAAAAATCAATTATTTCGGAACTCTAGAACTTCAATAATTCATAATAAATAGCCCTTTTATCATAAAATTCAAATCTTCCGAGTTTTTATAGGAAATTCAATTCTCTACAACTTTGCAGAAGAAAGTTTTTCCAAATTCCAAACAAAAATTGGTGAAAATCCACAAACAGACGATTTTACAAAGGCTATAATCAAATTTCATCGATAAATGGGGTCCACCTTGACATGTTTAACATGTTTTAAACATTTATTGCAACAAAAATACTCTTCCTCCTCGTATACTCATATATCCCACATTACGTTGTAAAAATATCACCATTATTATATTATTAAAAATATAATAATATATTTAAATAAATTATTTTATCAGAAAAAGATAAAATATCAATTTTCAACCATTGTCACATTAAAAATTTTCTCCATCTATATCTACATAAAATCAATATTTTCCTCATCATATAAATCAATAATTAATTATTCACAAATAATATTACGAGAATCACGATCTTGTGACGGTAGTTCCGGAAAGAGGGGCTTTCCAATAAGGATCTCTCCTTCTTGGCGCGCAATTAGGTGACCAAACCTCTCCTTAGATGTAACTTTCTAGACATTGCCAATAATGTTATCCAATAATATTATTCGGATAATATGAATTATTGCTCGATAATGGAAAATATTGTGTAATGACAATTTATTGAAACAACGGTAATATAAAATATCAATGCGACAATTATTGCATCAATAAAATAAAATCTTGAATAGTAATTCTTTGTAACAATTATTGAGTAGTTTCTTCTTACGTAAGAATCAATAATTGGTGCAATCTGAAATGTCTTCTTGTTCAACAACGCGCGTATTAGTGTGTTTTAACCAATTTGATATTCCAACAAGATAATTAACTTGGTAACAACTTCTGTAGTTATTTATAAACAACTTATATTTGTCGTTTTCTTCATCCAATCGCTTTCCGTTATGGGGCCCACAAAAGACTGCGCCGTCGTACGAATATTCTCTGACAGTACGAATATTCCACGACCAAACGAATATTCCCCGACAATAATGAATATTTTATAACCACTTGCTTATTCAAAATATTTGCGTATTTTACCCATCACTATCCACATTAATCAAATCAACCCTTACTATTTCAAAATAATAAATAGAGGAAACTAAATTTCATTTATTAATAATTTGGGGTCTTACAACCTCCCCTCCTTATGAAATTTCGTCTTCGAAATTGGCGTCGATACACGGTGTTTGAAAAGATGAGAATACCTCGCTTTCATTTCTGTTTCCAACTCCCAGGTCATTTCCTCAATAGCATGGTTTCTCCACAAAACCTTAACTTGTGGTATAACCTCGGTAAATAGGACATGTTCTTTCCTATCCAAGATCTTGACAGGTACCTTCTCGTACGTTAAGTCTTGACTATCTCGTCCGGTTCTAACTTCGATGGCGTGGTTGAATTCGTCCACATATTTACGTAACATCGATCGTGAAAAGCGTTATGAACATCGCGTATATTTGGCGGTAAAATGAGTCTATAGGCCACGGTTCCTATTCGATCGAGAATTTCAAATGGATTAATAAATCGAAGGTTTGAGCTTTCCTCACCTCACCGATTCTCGCTTTTGAAATAACAACTTCTTGCACCTCCTTCTTCAAATTCATCAGCTCCGGTGTGTAGCTTGAACAGCTTTAACTTTATCGATTAAAGTCGATTATACTCGTATATCATCACGTGGGTACCTAGAGTTTTCATCTCCATATCTATTATTTGTAAATTATCTGAAATGAGTCTTTGACAATATCGTACTCATACTTGTATCGATCTTCTTCTCAACAACACGTCGGCTACCACGTTAAACTTTTCCGGGATGGCATGGTGAACATGTCTTTGAAATGAGTCTCCTCTTGAGTTCTTGAAGCTCTTCCCACATTCCTTGCTCCATTCGAATTTTGTATCTCTACGAGTCAATTGCGTTAATGGATTAGCGATTCGAGAATATCCTTCAACGAATCTCAGATAATAACCAACTAAGCCTAAGCTACGTATTTTGATTACCGACTTAGGTTGTTCTCAATCGTGACTCATATCCCAACCTTGGATAAGACGTTACAATGACACCTATCGGTTTACTATCACACGAATATGGTGTCCCCTACGGAGAATGCGGCGGTGCATTCCACAAAGGAAGTCACCGGATAAAGGCTCGGTACCAAATTCTATAGTTGAATTTTTAACTCACGAAGTTCAATAGGAGCCATTCGATATGAGATTTTAGAAATGAGTTTTTATCTGGGGTTCAAAGTCGATACAAAATTTAATATCGAGGCTTTGGGAGTAAGCGAGAAATTCTTTAGAAATCGTCGGGAAAAATCAATAACAATAGGAATATTATTCAAATCGGCGTGTCTTTATTCAAATCCATAACATGGACTAAGAAAACTTGACATCCGTAATAAACGAATGACTTCATGGCTTGATATGAAAATGTTTGACTACAATGGTTTGATTGCTTGAATTTGAATAACAGGTTGCTTAGGAATATGAAAACTAACAACCTTAAGAAAGTAATCAATTTTGGCATGATGACTAGTTAACCTTAAAATCACATCAAAAGCAAATATCTCTATAGAAATAAGGTTAACAGGTAATGTGATAGTGCCAACCTGAATCAAGCAAGATTTCTAAACAACGGATGTAATGAAAGTTTCTCCTAACGGAGTCTCCATAAATAGGTCAAAGTCTAATTTCTTCGTAATCAAGTTCAAATGTTGAGCGCAAGAAAGAGAGATAAAAGAATGGGTAGAACCGGTATCTAGTAAGGTATAAACTTCGTAAGAATTTATAATTAACTAACCCGTGCTAACTTCGTTCGGGTTCCTCGCATTTTGACCGATCATGACAAACGCTCTTCCAGGAACCGTTGACTTTAACTTTTCTGAGACATCTTTTTGAGTCACCATTCCCATTTGATCGGGTTTCGATAACGTCTGATCTCGGCGATATGTCCTTCTTTTCCACAATTATAGCATACCTTAAAGCTGTTGTGGGCGGTTTGGGTGATATATCCCTCTTTCCGCATTTGTAACATACTGACCGGTGGTCTTTCTCCTCCTTGGAACCGATTTGTTCTTTGGCGGCGGCGTCTTCACATGGTCGTTGTTGAATCTCCTCTTTTAAAATCTCCTCCGCCTTCGCTTCTTCTATTCTCATGGTCGTGATTACCACCGAGTGGTTACCGCTTTGTCCGTATTCTTCTTTCTCCTTTGGTTATCGTTATTACGATGATACGCTATCTTTGATATGACCACAGTTATGGTCCCTCGGTTGAGCGTACTTTCGTTATCTCGCTCTAACAACCGAGCCCTATTGACAACATCTGAATAGATAGAAAATTTATGAGAAATGAGATCTTGGCGTATCTTAGAGTTTCAAACCTCTCGAAACATCCGCGTCATCGTTCCTCATTCTCCACCAAATGAGGTGCAAACACGGATAACTCATGAACTTACGCCTCGTACTAGGACACCGTCATGTTATTCTGCTCCAGTCTAATAAACTCCACTTCCTTCATATGACGAATACTTTCAGGGAAGTACTTGTCATTGAATTGTTTCTGAAACGTCTCCTATGACATCTTTGAGTGCGGTTTGGATGGAGTGCGCTTCACGATTCCCACCGATGTCTGCCTCGTTATGAAACATAAAAAGTAGCGAATGGAACTTTCTGTTCCTCCGTGCATCCCAAGACATCGAATATCTTGGTAATTTGTTTGACCCACGTCTCCGCCTTAATCGGATCCGGCTTTCCCCAAAATTCTGGTGGTCCCAACTCTTTGAACTGCTTGGCTGTGACCACCCGTGAATTGCTATCATTTCCTCCTGTATTTTGAACACGAGTCTCCCTCGTCTGATTTTGCATGAACTGCAAAAAGCTTCTAAACATCCCCTCATTCATCATCTGCTCAGTGGTGTTGTTCACAGGAGGTACATTGCCAGCCTGTTGCACGTTCTCCTCGTTGGTAAGTACAGGCATCTCCACGGTCTCATTTACTCCACTGTTAATATTCTCAGTCGATATTCTCAAATACTGTCATAAAACAAGGGTTAATTAAGGAAATCAATATATCACATAATATCCCTATATACTAACCAACTAACAAATAAGCTTAGGTAGGACACACTAGCGAAGGATTTACTCGTCTCTCCCCTCCTAGTTCTATTCCCCGATCTCACTTGGAGATCATATCCCTAAGCTCGATACCAAGCCTGTGGCGCCCCCAAAATAGGTCCATTCCATCCAACCCATTACGAGTCACCAAATACATGAGTGCGAAATAACTACAACTTTATTAATACATTTGTCGTGCAAAATACGACAACATATATACTATGAGTTTAAATACAATTATTGTCTTCTAGACAATATACATACCAAAATAAATCCCCATCATAATTATTGATACATTATTTTACAAAAATGGTGAGGACTATTAAACAACTCTCTCTAGAACCTTCATTCCATACCCCAGACTAGTACTACTTACATTCTCGTTTCACGAGAAGAAAAATGGAACAAAAAGGAAAAGGGTGAGCTAAACTAGCCCGATAAAGAATATTATGACTAAGATAATATACAACAAATTATCGTTAGTCTTCAACAGGGAAAAATTTAATAGAATACAATAGACAACAAGTTTTAAATTAATACTCGCAGCGGAAAATATTAATTCATAGAAGAGTTACGTAGAGGATGAAATCTATTAATATCCATGAATTTAACAGTCCATCATCAATATTTTTATCCCTGTAACATCAATCAATATATATCTGGAATCATATACTCATCCTTGCACTATAGGCCAAGGATATTCATCAGTTGGTCATGTTCATCTAAACACCTGTTCATCTTTGCATTACGGGCCAAAGATATTCATCAGAAATCATTCATCTTTGCACTACAGGCCAAAGATATTCATCATAAATCATTCATCTTTGCACTTCAGGCCAAAGATATTCAATAATATCATCATTTAAGACTGAGGATGATGAAAAATATTTTAAAGGAAACGAATCCAGTGAAACAAAAGAACAAATATTAAGGATTCGTATTTTAAACAATTCCCGTTCAAAATACTTCATAAATAACGAGTGAGGTAAAATTCAAGAATGATCAAAACATGGATACAATCAAAACTAGTATCCACAATAGATATTTTGAGACGAAAAGAAGAAATTTCATTTTTAAATGAATAGTCTTGAGTATTAAGTGAATAGTCTTGAGTATCGTGAATAATAGTCTTGTAGTATCGTGAATAGTAACTTCCGACACCAAAAGATAGAAATTACACAAAAAATATCTTCACGCTTAAGAATAGTACTCGATGAATAGTAACTTCGTGAATAGTAACTCACGAATAGTAACTCATAAATAGTAACCACGACATGAAAAAGTTCCAAATTTGATAAAAAGTTCCAACCAATATTTCAAATAATAATGATATTGAAGAAATAATATCATTTGAGAAGAAAATAACATCCCTTACCTCGAAAGGCAAGTACTTCTAGTTGAAACAGGATATAGGCTATGACTTGAACTTTCATAGTATAACAATACTCAAAATACTCACAAGAATACGCTCGATAATATAGAGAGAAAACTTGAGTTTAATTGTGATTTTCAATTCTAACCTAAGCACCTATTTATAGGAAATTGCTTAGAACACCAAAGCAGAAAATTTAATATAATATTAATATATATATATATATATATATATATATATATATATATATATATAATCTTCTACGTACTCATTCTAGATTTCAATTCCCAGCATTTCCCACATGCTCCCTTCTAGAACAAGTAAAAAACGTTTTTCTTTTATAAAATAATTTAAATTTCCAAAAATCAATTATTTCGGAACTCTAGAACTTCAATAATTCATAATAAATAGCCCTTTTATCATAAAATTCAAATCTTCCAGTTTTTATAGGAAATTCAATTCTATACAACTTTCCGGAAGAAAGTTTTTCCAAATTCAAACAAAATTGGCCAAAATCCACAAGCGGACGATTTTACGGTATAATCAAATTTCGATCGATAAATGGGGTCCCACCGAGCATGTTTAACATGTTTTAAATATTTATTGCAACAAAAATACTCTTCCTCCTCGTATACTCATATATCCCACATTCGTTGTAAAAATATCACCATTATTATATTATAAAAAATATAATAATATATTTAAATAAATTATTTTATCAGAAAAAGATAAAATATCAATTTTCAACAATTGTCACATTAAAAATTTTCTCCATCTATATCTACATAAAATCAATATTTTCCTCATCATATAAATCAATAATTAATTATTCACAAATAATATTACAGAATCACGATCTTGTGACCGGTGCCGTTCAGAAAGAGGGGCTTTCCAATAAGGATCTCTCCTTACTGGCGCGCAATTAGGTGACCAAACCTCTCCTTAGACAGAACTTTCTAGACATTGCCAATAATGTTATCCAATAATATTATTCAGATAATATGAATTATTGCTCCGATAATGGAAAATATTGTGTAATGACAATTTATTGAAACAACAGTAATATAAAATATCAATGCGTGAATTATTGAATCAATAAAATAAAATCTTGAATAGTAATTCTTCGTAACAATTATTGAGTAGTGCCTTCTTACGTAAGAATCAATAATTGGTGCAATACTGCAATCTTCTTGCTCAACAATGCGTATTAGTGTGTTTTAACCACCGGTATTCCAACGATATAATTGTAACAACAACGCCATTATTTATAAACAACTTATATTTGTCGTTTTCTTCATCCAATCGCTTTTTAGTTATGGGGCCCACAAAGATCGCTACATCGTCATTAATATTCTCCGAAAGATCTAATATTCCACGACCAAACGAATATTACCCGACAATAATGAATATTTTATAACCACTTGCTTATTCAAAATATTTGCGTATTTTACCCATCACTATCCACATTAATCAAATCAACCGTTACTATTTCAAAATAATAAATAGAGGAAACTAAATTTCATTTATTAATAATTTGGGGTCTTACAGTTATGTTTTAAGAAATTCCGAGGACTGAATTTTTATAAGGAGGGAAGAATGTAACTACCCGGAATTTTGGATTATCCAGAATTTAGGTTTAAAGAATTAGTTATTAATAAAATGAATTTTTATTAATATTATTCTGTGCTATGTGTTTATTAATTGTTCTATAACCTAGAATGATTATTAATCGGGAGGATTCTGGCTACGAATTAGACTGAACGAGTAAGAATTTTCAAGATGAAAATAAAAAAATTTCGGGAACAAAAATATTTTCGGGGAAAAAAAGACGAAATAGGCACTATTCACCAGACGAAACCTAAGGGTTAGGGTTTGAATAACCTAAGCCTTTCTGAAAGTTCGGTATGTTGAAATGACATTCCATCGAATGATTTGACGATAATATATCGTGAAAAGTTAAGTAAGCCGATAAAAGTTTTTCTCAAAAAACGTGCAGAAATCGGACGAAATAAAAATGACAAAAAGTACCGCTGTGTACTTTTCATTCGTTTAGCTACAGTAGGGAAAAACGTGAAGGAAAACGCTTAATGTGAAAAAGTGTTTTTCAATTTTTTGAAGATCCGAAGAATACATAAAAGTTAATCGGTAGAGGAAAGACGAAATATCCAAAAATATTTGGATTCCGAGAATCGCAGTTTTCGAACTGTCAGACGAATTTTGAATTACGGAAGCACGAAGCTTCCAAGGGAAGCTAGCTAAGGAGGTGGGGCGGCCACTTGGCCACCAAGTAAACTTGGTGGCTAAGTTATGAATAATAAGGAGGTTAGGGTGGCAAAATGACTAAAATGCCCCTAGCCTTGGTTTTCTATATAAACAAGCTTAAGCTCATTTGTTTGATTGAAAAGTTTCAACCAACACTTGAGAGAGAAAGAGAGAGAGCTCGGATGGGGGAAGAGAAGAAGAAGAATGAGGAAAAGCTAGCCGAGTGCACGCTTTGTCCGACGGAAGGAGATCAAAGGAGAAAGGTGATTCAAAACCTAGTTCTTCTAAATTTTCTTTAAGTTTTTATGTTCAAAAACATAACTTAATGAAGTTAAGAAGTAGATTAAGTTAGAAAATATTTCATATGGTTGAAATCATAAGAAAATGAAGAAATAAGAATTAGAAATTTATTTTATAAATTTCTTAAAGAAGTATAAGATTCATAAGGATTTTGAGCAATCCGAATGAATCTTATGAATGAGTAGGTTAAATAAGTAAGGAATGGTGTTCTATAACATCAAATTCCAAGAAAAAGTAGAATCGTAATCCAAAATATCGATTAAAATGAAGAAAAAACGCGAAGAACACGCGAAGAACACGAAGAACGTTGTTGATGAACAAATTTAAAACCATTGTAGTGTAATTGTTGTTGATGGACAAGTTTAAAACCATCACATATAAGTTAGTTTCTTATTGCTTGGTTAGGAACGGTAGAAACGTTCATGAAGAACGGATTAAAATGGAGCTATAACGAAGTTATGGCAAAATTTCCGTAAAAGACGAACGAGAATTTGAAAGTTAGTAAATGAACCCAAACATGTAGGGTTTCATAAGAATGTAAGAGAATGTATAAACCGTGAGTCGTGGACTCAAGAACGAATGAATTCCGAGTTTGGATGACCGAATTACGGACGAACGAACAAAGAACGTTAAAGACGTTAAAATGAACGAAGAATGAAGATTAAGCCAATAGAATGGCATGGTAACAGATTTAGAACAAAGTTCTGACTGAGGGTAATCGAAGTAAGTAAGATAAGGAATAAAATGCTTTAGAACAACCTCGTTCCGAGTTATAACGAAGAAGTTATGAGATTTCGAAATCAGCGTCTCAAGCTTGTAAAAGACTTAGAAAAATTTTCTAGGTTTCATGCTCGGCACATTTAACGCGAAGTTGTGCCTTGAGGCCGATGCTTGCTGCCAGCATGTAATGATGTCTGAGTACACTGCAAGAGTTCACCATGTTATGGCCGTAGTACAATTTGTGGTGGCAGCCGCCATGTATATAAATCTGAAAATCTTACGAGTGTGTGGAGCCATGACATGACCATTTATTAAGTAAGGACTAAGCATGGCATGGCTGAGTCCGGAAGAGAGGAAAGAGAAGTAGGTTGCGCCGCAATGCGAGAGGAAGGGAAGGGTACGGCGTCGCAGCACCAGTGCAGAGCAATGCCCAGAAATGAGATTTTTATTTCTCTAGTACTGGGGGATGTGCAAGAAAGAAGTATGAACATGTAGTTCAATTAATGTAACACTTAATCAAGTGTTTTAAACCTTTAATAAAGGTTGAACGAAAAGATTAAACGAGAATAAAAGACAAAGAATGTAGATGCGGGTTATGGAATCGATGTTCAGGGACCGTAGTCACGATAAACGAACGTGAGGGATTGCTATGGTTGTGATTCCTTAGACGTTGGTTGACGATGTTAATGTATAACATTTTGATGTTATGACATGGCATTGAGAGATGAATGTAAAGCGTATAGATGCTATGAACGCAATGTTGTTGCGAAGAACGATCGGTCTTAGCATACAGTGATCTGTATGGCTTCGACATTAAGAAAGAATAATGAACATGAGGTTCATGGGATGGATAACGATGAATGCAATTGAAACCTTGAGTAAAGGTTGAGTGAGTGATTAAGAGACGAGCAACGTGAACGTTGAATACGTAAACGATCCTCGTGAATTGTAGTTGCGTCGGACGAACATTCCAAGTATACCATGGTTGTATGACTTAGACGTTGACAAAGGTAGTAAGTAAGATATGAATGGTATCAAGAGAGCCGTAGCGAACGGTAATAAGATTACTGAAAACCAAATATAAGTCGGATTAGAATGTTAGAATGAAATGTAAGCGTTGAACACTTTAACCGACGTGAAGGTTGAGTGTACGCAAATATTAAACGGGTAGAACCTACACCCTGTGTATGGTTTGACCATAGGATAGCGAAGACTATTGATTAAACCTGTGAACGGTGAAGAAGCTAAATTAGAGAGGTATGTATAACATAAAAGAAGCCGAGTTAATGTTTATAACTTGGATGATGCTCTGAGTCGAATGAACTGGACGTTGTAAGATAAGAATAAGGTAACGTAAAATTCTTAACGCTATAAATGTGTAGAATGAATATGAAATGATCGTTCTGAGTATACAAAAGACTGTATGACTTAGACGATGATGAATGAATCCTAAGGTATGGCAATTAGTTGCCAGAAAGCCATAAGGAATATGAATTTGACTTAACGAACATTATAGTTTAATAGTTCGGATAAGTTAGGTTGTAGTACAATCGTAACCTTTGATGGTTGACATATGGGAGCTGGGCTAAACAATTCCTTCAGAGAGCGAAGGTATATCTGGCCCCGGCAACCGATCTAACTCACCGTGATGGCGATGTAGATGAGGCGGAACTTGTTTGTTGGTTGTTTATGGAAACCACTCAGAGTACCATATGGACTACTAGCAGAGAAGCGATGTGTGCTGAGTCCTAGAGAAGTATAAGAAGAAAATAAGAATGTAAATCGTTAAAGATGATGAACGGTTTGAGTAAGACGTCTTTGTATGTCATGAAACCGTAAACCGGTAATGAAAGTTAGTCGCGTAAAATTATATTGTAAGAACGCGAACCTTAAGAAGTAAAGTTAAGTAAACCAATGCGTAAGTCAAGTATATAACTAATTGGTGTATTTGTTATTTCCTTATATGTTATAGGGATTGGAATGAGCAGTTCAGCGTAAGCTGTAGCTGTGTGTAAGGCAAGTTTCCTAACTTCATTCATATTTTAAATGAATGCTAGTATCTTAAACTTCTCAGATGTTGAACTTGAGAAGTTTTGTCTATGTACGAATGTGCGATATTTGTGCAAGGTGGTAGAACGTATGAGGCCTTGTGCCACAATGTGAACACTTCGATGTTTCTATGAGATGAATTGTTCTATGTTTGAACTGTTCAATAAAAGAATGTTCTATTTATACATGAACCGTTATTGTTAAGGTTGTGCTATTGATTCTAGCTAGACAGAGGGTGCATGAAAGAGAGTAGAGAATGAAAGTATTTCAAAGTGCATGTAACTAATGTTTTAAGATGATAGGAATCAAGACTATTCCTATTATTCAAGCTGCTTCGTAACCTTTGTTCGGTTATTGAAGTCTCGAAAGAATGTTAAACTCTTGCGATTTGTTTGTTCAATCATTATGACTTCTTTGGGCAATTGAATGCTCACACTTGCTTTAAATGAAAAACATTTTCAACGAACGATGTAAGAAGAACTTAAGGATCCCGTATAGATCAAGCTGACGGTATCCAGATGAAGTGCCATTCAGAATGTGAATGAACGAGAAGATCAAGTGAAGACTGGTAATGTAGAAAGAAGAAAATTAAACTATAGACTAGTTTAATGAACTTTATGTATCCTTGGTGGCGGATAAAAGTCACTCTTGTAAGATGAAAGGAACAATGTAATTATTATTATTGTTAATGAGAAAGGTTATAAGGTTTCCAGAACCTGAGATTTGAGAATGTATGTTATTATATTTCAGTATATAATGATGTATGTTGGATGAATGATGTACTCGTGACGTACGGAATCCGGGTATGAAGATAGACCGGATTTTGGGGTATTACAAAATACATGGTACATAATACAAATACAACTTAATTATACAAATGTGGTGTAAAGTATAACAAAACATAAGCTGTGAGTTTTAATACAAATATTGTCATCTAGACAATATACAAACTCAAATTCAATATTATTACATTTATTTTCCACTATTTCACTGAATAGTGAGGACTACTAATGCTATCATCTGGTCCGTCACTCCGTTCCCCGACTAGTCCCTGCTACGTTCTCATTTCCTGAAGAGAACAATAAAAGTAAAAGGGTGAGCTCAACTAGCCCAGTAGGAAATATTATGACTAAGATAATGCAGAATATATTATTATTAGCCTTCAACAGTGTTAAACTGATACAATATAACAACCATCAAGTTTAACTGCAGCGGAACAAGCAATCCATTAAAAGAGTCAAGTAGAGAATAAAATCTATTGTCTTTTATAATTTAGAAGGTTTTTCATCACTTTTATCGCTGGGACTCAGCTTAATAAATAATCCACATCATCGAATCACCCATGTACTACGGCCAAGGATATTCTTTAATATCACGATCACAATTATCCATGCACTACGGGCCAAGAATATTTGTGTATTCATTAATGGTCATGATCATGCCAACAACAGTCCATCAATGCACTACGGGCCAATGAGGACTTTTTCCACATCATTTGTAACATTACGGTCATGATTACATCGAATAATCCCTGGTCATAATCATACCAAGTCCATCTATGCACTATAGGCCATAGATGACATTCAACAAAATATAAACATGAGGATGATGACAATGATATAAGAATTCAATAAAACAAGTTCAAGAATTAATTTATCCAGGAACTAATAACGTCCAAATTGTTAACATGATACTGCTTTGTAAAGTAAAATTCTAGAATGCTCAGAAGAATATTTCCATGAAAAGATACTGGATGAAGCGCAAATATCAAGGATACTCCACTAATTTCATGGAGTATAGAAGTCAAAACTTTAACCAACTGAGTATAATAAGGAATGGAATAACAAAAGAAATCACCAGGCATGCGATAGACCGCACATGCAGGTTATTCTAACAGAATAATAAATAACGAAATTAGGTCCGGCGTAAAACGCACAAACAGGATATTCCAACAAAATAATAAAGACGGAATCAGGTCCGGCGTAAAATGCATGCATGAGGATATTCCAACGAATAATAAAGATGGAACCGGTCCGGTGAAACGCATGACGATAGGATGTTCCAACGAATGATAAATAATGGAACCCGGTCCGTAGCCTTACGCATGCATGGATGTTCCAATGTAATAATAAAGAATGGAATAACAGAAGAATTTCACCAAGTATAGGGTAGCCCACGTATACAGGTTATTCCAACAGAATAATAAAGAATGGAATAACAGAAGTTCTCTTCATGGATAAGAAAGAAATAATACTTCATACCTTAGAAAAACTGGATACTGGAATAGTGAGGTAGCAGACTTCTCTTCTTCTTTCTATAATTTCTCTCTATAATAATCGCTCTAAAGCTTTTGTGAATTGGTGAGAAATGAAGGAAGAATGAGCTTCTATTTATAGGAAAATATAGTTTCGATAATTTCACGTTTTGGGGCTCGAAAAATTACAGTACAATACCTCCAACTTTTCTTTTATTTTTAATTTAGTCATGCAAGTATTATCAAACTTGCACCACCTCCCCAAATAGTAAATAATGTGAATCAATAGTTCAATCATGTGAATTAATAGTATAATCATGTGAAAAATACGAATTATAGTATAGTACCTCCATCTATACCTCCATTTTTAACTTAGTCATGCAAGTATTATCAATTTTGCACCAACTCCCCTAATAGTACAAGAATGTGATTCAATAGTACACACATGTGAACAAATAGTTATATAAGCATGTGAATTAGTAGCAATTAATTACTCATTTATCCGATAAATTACCCGATTTATCACTATAACCCCCAGACATCAATTATCATCGGAATAGATGTCGATTTCCACTAACACTAATAATCCCAACACAATGGAACTATTAATATCATCTTTAATCAACACGAACTTATTCATCATTAATATTATAACTCACAATATTTAACAACCAGGTCGTTCCTAGGAAAGCGGGGGCTTTCCGATAAGGAGTTCTCCTTATTGGCGCGCAATTAGGTGACCAAACCTCTCCTTAACAGAACTTCTAGACATTGTCAATATTAAAAATAATAATATGAATAACTTTGTCAAAAATATATTTCGAGAAAATTTAATCTTTATTTAAAAAGTTGGGGTCTTACAACTTTTCCTTTCTTAGTGTTTCCAATGTCAAACGTAAGTGTTCCACGTGTTCTTTTTGAGTCTTGGAATACACTAGAATGTCGTCAATAAATACCACTACAAACTTACCTATGAATTGTTTAAACACCCTGTTCATCAAATCCACGAACGCAACAGGGGCATTTGTTAAACGAAAAGACATCACCAGAAACTCGTAATGTTCGTACCGAGTTCTGAATGCCGTTCTAGGTATATCCTCCTTTCATACCTTCAATTGGTGATACCCACTTCTCAAATCTATTTTTGAGAAATATTTAGCACCCTTTCAAATTGATCAAACAAGTCATCTATTCTAGGCAATACACTATTCTTAATAGTGACTTTGTTTAACTCTCTATAATCAATGGAAAGACGCATTGTTCCATCCTTCTTCTTAACGAATAAAACTGTCGCTCCCCACGGCGATACGCTTGGTTGAATATATTTCTTGTCTAGCAACTCTTGCAACTGTACCATCAGTTCCTTCATTTCTACCAGAGCCATTCTGTATGGGGCCTTCTATATCAGTGTTGTTCCCTGCGCCAAGTCGATTACAAACTCAATTTCTCTGTCAGGCGAAAGTCCTGGAAAATCCTCTGGAAACACGTCTTCAAATTCCCTCACCACTAGTATTTCTTCTAGTTTTACATCCTTCTTCTGAGTATCGACTATATAAGCTAAATAGCCCACACAACCTTGACTCAACAATTTCTTGGCCTGCATAGTCGTCAGACATTTCATTTGTCTAGGCGACTTGCTACCATGAAATACTACCTTTGACGGAGTCATAAGGTTTACACACTTCTTTTGGCAATCAATTACCGCTCCGTATTTGAACAACTAATCCATTCCCAAAATTACATCAAATTCCCCGAGTCTAATCGGAATCAAATCTACCAACAAGATATTCTCCTTAATGTTCACCCTACAATTCTTGTATACGAATCTAACAAGGATTACTTCCTTATTCGCAATTTCTATGTTCAAAGGAAAATTTAGTTCTTCTCTAGGCAATTCTAACCTCTTAGAAAATTCATCAGATATAAACGAACAAGTAGCACCCGAATCAAATAATACATAAGCATTTATATCATTGATTGGGATAATACCTGACACCACATCTTTTGATTGCATAGCATCTTGCACAGTCATGTTGAAGGTTCTGGTTGTGGGTTTGTTTGATGCTGCAGGTCCTGCAATGGCCCATGTACCTCCATTGTTACCTCCATTGCTTCTGGTTGTCACTCCGTCCTTCTTCTTAGGGCACTCACGAGTAAAGTGATCCTTGGATCCGCACGTGAAGCATACATTCTTCTTTGGTTGAGTGCAATTTGGGGCGATGTGACCCTCCTGGCCACAATTGAAGCATACTCGCTTCCCCATAAAGCACGCACCCTTATGAAATTTCCCACACGTCGCACATGCTTCAAACTTTTTGTTCTGCTAGTTACCCTGCTGGTTTCCAGCACCCATGCTCCCATTCCACTTCCTCTTCAAGCCGTTGCTGCTGTTGTTGTTATTGTTATTGTTGTTTCCACCGCTACCACTCCCATTCTTAGTCTCATTCTCATTCCTCTTCTTCTTTTGCTCCTGGTTGAACTTTGTCACTGCCTCACCTCCACCTTCAGCGAGTACTGCTTTCTCCATCACCGCTGCAAATGTCTTCAACTAGAACAGGGAGACCCTACTGTACAACCAGGGCTTCAGTCCATGTTCAAATCTCTTCACCTTACGCTCGTCTGTGCTGACCTGATATGGTGAAAATCTGGCCAATTCATTGAACTTCGCGGCATACTCAGATACCGTCATCGTTCCTTGCTTTAGTTCCAGAAACTGTACTTCCAGCTGACTCTTCGAACTCTCTAGGAAATAGGTCTTGAAGAACAACTCCTTGAACCTATCCCAGGTCATCACTCCTGGCCCTTCATGAGTTTTATTGGCCTGCCACCAATAACTAGCTTCTGCTTTCAACATGAATATTGCGAAAGCAGTCTTCTGATCTTCCCCTACCCTAGCGACATCGAACACCTTTTCTATCTCCATAATCTAGGTCTGTGCTTCGACAGGATTCATAGACCCACGGAATTTAGGTGGTCCAACCGCCTTGAAATCCTTAAACGTTGTACCATGGTTTTGTGGTTAATTCTGCAATGCTCCTGTCAGTAGTGTCACTAGTTGTTGAACGGGGTTACCATCAACATTGTCGTTATTGGTAGTTCTCTCATTGTTTCTCTGTCGGGGTGGTTCACGTCTGGGAGGCATTTTCTGTTAAAACAAAACATCTATTAGACTATTACTCATCTTCTTTAAGTATTTTCTAATTAACTTGCCTCCATAAAAGAAATAACCACATAACACACAACACTTTGAATAAAGTAACAACTTTTATTTATTCAAAACCTTTTTGGAAAACATAAAACAATAAAATCACTGCTATCTACATTACTTTCCTGAACTACAAAAGTTTTAGGACAACATCATAGTCATATCCCATAGGTTGCATAACACTTGGGATTTACAATGTTTTTAACCTTTCACTCATCGTAAAACAGCTATGATGTTCTATTAAGATACTTCTTAGCCCTATCACGTTCTTCCTCCATGACTCGAAACATTGTTCTGCGATCTAACACGAATGATGGCAGCGTCTCGAACTGATTCGGATATCCCATTACCCAATCTTGAGCTCGATTAATTGCGGTGTTAAATACTTTATCAATCTCTTTCATCTTCATCCTCTTTTCTTGCGTGTCTCTTGCTACTAATCTGGTTCATTGAAAAGTTTCCTCGTAAACATCTTCAGCTCTTGCCCTCTTAGCAGCTTCTTCTCTCAACTTGTTCTTCAGTTCAGCGACCACTTCGATCAATTATTCTTTCTCTCATTCAGTCTGTACTAGTTTCTCCTTGACATTTGTCAATCGTTCTTCATGATCCTGGATCTCGCCATCTTTTTATGTCATTGTAGTCTGTTGTTCAGCTACAATCTCCTGCAACTCCTCAACTGTATCCTAAAGTTCCACGTTACGGTCATGCACCTCATCGTATATACGGCCTGCTATCGAGTTAAGTGGAATCATTTCCTCCTCGTCCTCGTCATCCTCATCATCATGTGGTAACTCAACGGGATCCTCCTCGTCTGTCTCCACATCATCATCCTCATCCTCAACTCATCGTGACCAATCGGAGGCGACTCCGTGGCGATGAGTTGTTCCCAAACTTCACTCAATGTCGCGAGGCTCCTCCTCTATAGGCATTTGAGGTCCCTCCTTCCTAGCCTGACTGGATTCTCCGACATTAGTCATCCTGACAACAAAGTTTTAAAGTTTTAATTATTAATCATTACTACTCGACACTCACGAGTACATAAACTATGAACATATAAGCACATAAGTGTTTTATTACTTCTTTCTTACAACTCGATAATAGTTATCTCCACTATCTTTTTAAAGGTTACTTCCTAAGGCTTTCCCCCCACCTAAAGTTCATAACCTAAAGCTTTGATACCAACCTGTGACACCCCCAAATCCTTGTACTTCATTTCCTCAAGATTTGGTGTTCACTTAATCAAAACATTCATTTATAACTACCCAATTATAATAAATTTGAATAATAAAACCTGCCCATACAAGATTAAATTTAAATAAAAATCTCCCAGGTTATCTAACCTTTAACAACAATCATTCAAATGCGGAAATGAAATAAACTTCATTACAATCTTTAAACCAAAGTCTGATAATAAAACTATCAAATCTATTACAAGTCTTCAATACTTGTTCATCTTTCCTTTTCCCTTATTGGTGTTAGGTACGTCACCAGTCTCAACTTTAGCTGTAAGAAATTTTACAGGCAAGAGTGAGCAAATAAGGCCCACTTGAAATAACAATAAGTAAATCTTTAAACTTTTACATCAATTGTCAATATTAGGCTCAATAGAACTGAACAATATATTCTATTAACTTTCTGAAAATTATAACATTCACTGAGGATCTAATGACCACGAATCATGTCCACAGTTATAAGTAATCTTTCAACTTTAACTTTAATAAATCATAAGACTATAAGGACTCCACGTGCTTAGGGGATCAACCCTTAAATAAATGTATTGTGCACAACCATTTCAACGCTAAGCGTAAACCTCTATTAAAAGAGTTGTTCATCTCAGTATTTAGAATACAAGTCCGTACCACGGTAAGTTTGGTTTGGATACATTACAGGGTAATTTAGAATTCAACGGTAATCAACTAAGGATTAGTTGATTACAAAAGAAATAACTGTATGCTATGGAATAATCATAACTGAATTGATATTTGTAAATTAACATCATGCTTTAGGAATAATCTAATAGCATAATTATGGAATAATCATAACATTCAAGGTTATTGAGGATTGGGTACTAAACATGCATCATGAATAGTAAATTGAACGACAAAGTTGCTCATCACTAGAATACAGTGACTCGCATGCTAACTAACGAGTTACATATTAAAGAAACTTGTTCAATAATAAGATGTAAGATGTAGAATACTTGCATCCTCATGAACCAATAGATACAAGAGCTTTAACAATAATAAACAATCTAACTCCACGAAAGTGTAGAGTTAGCAACTTGTATAATTGAAATGGAATTAAAAGCAATAATGTGCTCAATCGAAATTAAACTTATGACAATGAAAGTTTTAGAGTTAGAAAACTTTTCTTTAGCACAAGCTAAACCTTACAACTTGAATCAATACCCTATACATATGTCATCATGACATAATTATTCATTACCAACATTTTATATCTATATAAACAAATATATACATCATGTAGGTCAAATCACCCATTCACATAATCAAACTATGTTAATACTAGTTAACACTTGATAACATGCTCATTCATAGTTTATACTACTGAAATCATCATTTAGCATTCATATTATTAACACATAACCTTTATTTTCAAAATTTGTATACTTAAACAAAATCTGTGTAACATTCTCGCTAACTCAAGATCATGCTACTACAGCTTTACACTATGTGGTTCGGAAATATCATTGAGTTAAGCGCCATTGGCGCAGTCACATGCCATTGGTTGGCTGTTGTAAGGTGGCGCCAAATGACTGTGCGAAAGATTTATATTTATCTTGATGGGCGTACAATGCCTTTACATGACTCTGAATCTGGTGACCAAGCTCGAAGAACAAGATGAACAAAAAGCCAAATTGGCCTAAAAGCTCGAATCTAATAGACTGATTAACATGTAATACACATATAGATTTCATATAAACATATAGTGAAGACTCTTAACATGTTTCTACTCATAAAATAACATAAACATCAAATTTACAACACCCAATTTCAATGTTTTTGGCAAAAACTCCATTGTTGACATTTTTAATAAAAATCAACACTGTGATTTTGTTTTTCAATCAAAACAGCAATTTCAAAACATCATAGTTATGATTATACATACTCTATCGATTTCCATAATCAATTTATCAATTTAACAACTAATTAAACCTTAATTTCATTTTAAACTAAGCCATACTCATATATTTTTCATATGAACACTCTGTAATATATTTTCTTCATAAAACACTTACATACATGAATTAATTTCTCTATAATCATATATAAACTCATGAAATAACCTTATAATCAGTAATCATACAAAACTATATACATAACAACAATTTATCCTTTATAAAAATTTCACAAAGAACTTTTTGGGAAGAGGAAAACTAAACTTTTAAAGAAAAATCTTAAGCTCCTACCTTTGATTAAGAAGATGATGGCTACAATTGATTATCAAACTTCTTTTCTCCAATTCCTTTCTCAAACCTGTTAGGATTTCTCTCAAATTCTCTCTATTTTTCTTCTTCTTCTTCTCTTTTTCTTCAACTGAGTTCTTTCTTCTCTCTAACATACGTACTATAATATAACGTATATAGTAATAATATATATTAATTATATAATATAACTCTAGATATCAATTATGTAAGTTTTAAAATTTAAAAGCCATAAGGCTTGTTTGGCTAATCTTAATAAAATAACCCATTAATCCTTATGCCTTGTTTGGCAAATCTAACTAAAACAATTGGATTAATCCTTATACCTTGTTTGATAAAACACTATTAGATTAAAGACTTAATATGCATTAAGACTTGTTTGGCCAAAACTAAATTAAAGTCCTTTAATTTATTTTAATAACTCCTTTATAGCAAGGTTATTAGTCACACTTCTATTTAATTAATTAATTAATTAATTAAAATATTAATCTATTAAATTACTTTAACACATAAATCATTATCACAAAACTATAATTTCTTTATAATTATAATTTTATTTAATCCAACTAACACCTTATTTTAATCACAAATTCTAATTAAAATATTATAATTCATTTAATCATTATTAGCTCCATAACTTAATTATTAAATTAAATTAGTATATAACCTTATAACAATTAATTTTCTTAGCTCCTTAATTATTTATTCAACAAATAATTAACTAAACCACATCAACTCAAATTGCCATTAAATACTTATATAATTCAATAAATATTTAATATTACAAATAAATATTTAATATTTAATTATTTATTCACAAATAATTAACTAAACCACATCAACTCAAATTGAACAATTATTTATTCAACAATAAACATATCCATTAAATACTTATATAAATCAATAAATATTTAATATTACACTTTAAAATTCTGGAATGTTACAAAAGGCAGTATGTTATAATTGTCGACAGGAAGAAAAATCACGGATGTTTTGTATGTGGGTCAACTGACCACATAGCGAAGAATTGCCCGAAGAAGGGGACAGAAGGAAATAAAGGAACTAATAGCGGTAAGTTGGCTATTAGTGGTCCAAATTCGATCGGTTAAATCAATGGCCCACTTTTTTAATATGACGGTCCAAGATCTGCGGTGGCATCGGGGAGGTAATTCAGGTATTATTCCGATCAATAACATAAATGCATACGTGCTTTTTGATTCGGGTGCTACTTGTTCGTTTATAGCATGTGATTTTGCTAGACGACTAGAATTATTTCCCAAAAAATTGCCTATACCTTTGAACATTAATGTAGCAAACGAAGAGATAATTCCTGTTTAAGATATTCATAGGAGTTGTTGCGTAGATGTACGTGGTTGTAAGTTATCGGTAGATTTGATACCGATAAAGTTAGGAGAATTCAACGTAATTCTCGGAATGGATTGGTTAATTAACTATGGAGCAATTATAGATTGCCAAAAGAAATGTGTGAGCATCAGGACGTTGAAACAACCTCCTGTAGTATTTGACGATAATAAATCGCCGGGACGTTCGTGTTGCCTTACGATGACACAAACTAGAAAACTTTTAAGGAAGGGGTGTGTAGGTTATCTGTGCCATGTTGTTGATACTCAGAAAGTGGGAGCATCCATGGAACAAATACCTATAGTAAAGGAATTCATAGATGTATTTCCAAGTGAGTTACCGGGTTTACCGCCGGATAGGGAGATCGAATTTGTGATAGACATTGTGCCAGGAGCGGCACAAGTCTCAATGGCACCGTATCGTATGGCGCATGTGGAAATGAAAGAACTAATGGTTCAGCTTCAGGAACTATTGGACATAAAGTACATTCAACCCAGTGTTTCTCCGTGCGGGGCACCGGTGTTATTTGTCAAGAAGAAAGACGGATCGTTAAGACTTTGTATCGACTATCGGGAGTTGAACAAGTTAACGATAAAGAATAAATACCCATTGCCCAGGATCGATGATCTCTTTGATCAATTAAAAGGGGTAAAGTAGTTTTCTAAAATAGATTTACAGATGGGGTATCACCAGTTCAAGGTTAGGAATGAAGATGTACCAAAGACGACATTCAGGACTCGTTATGGTCATTACGAGTTTCTGGTAATGTCATTTGGGTTGACGAATGCACCAGCTGCATTTATGGATATGATGAACAGAGTGTTCAAACCATATTTGGACAAGTTTGTAGTTGTGTTTATCGATGATATTCTAGTCTATTCTAAAACACCAGAAGATCATGTTGAACACTTAAGATTAGTGTTGGAGACACTAAGGAAGGAGAAGTTATATGCGAAATTCACCAAATGTGAATTTTGGCTAGAAAAGGTGCAATTTTTAGGTCATGTTATTGATCAAGAGGGGATTTCAGTGGATCCAGCGAAGGTAGAAGCAGTAATGAATTAGGAACAACCGAAAACGCCGACTGAGGTGCGTAGTTTCCTAGGGTTAGCAGGGTACTATCGAATATTTATCCAAGATTTTTCGAAGATAGCTACCCCGTTAACTAATTTAATAAGGAAGACGGTGAAATACGTATGGACGAATAAATGCTAAGACAGCTTTCAAGAACTGAAGAAAAGATTAAGTAAAGCGCCTGTTTTGTCATTGCCTAATGACACAGGAAATTTTGTGGTGTATAGTGATGCTTCGCATAGAGGACTTGGTTGTGTGCTTATGCATCATGGCAAAGTCATTGTGTATGCATCACGGCAATTAAAGGATTATGAGAAAGTTTATCCTACTCATGATCTAGAACTGGCCGCAGTAGTGTTTGCCCTAAACATATGGAGACATTATCTTTATGGGGAAAAATGTGAGATATATATGAACCATAAAAGTCTAAAGTATATCTTCACTCAGAAGGAGTTGAATATGAGGCAGAGAAGATGCCTAGAGTTGATAAAGGATTATGATTGCAAAATCATGTATCACCCTGGAAAGGCCAATGTAGTTGCCGACACCTTAAGTAGGAAGGGTCGGGAAAAGTTGTTCATGTTAACGGCTCAAAATGAGTTAATAACAGAGATGGATAGGATGGAAATAGAAGTAAAGATGCCAAGTGATTCGAGGCAGTTACTCTTTCTTTTTAGATGCAATCTACCATCGTGAAGCCAGTCAAGGAGGTACAACTCAAGGCCCATTTAGTGTAACCAAATGAAGAAGCGGTTATCCGAGAAGGAAGATACTAAGTATAGTCTTGATAATGAGGGATTATTAAGATTTGAAGGAAGAATTTTGGTTTCGAATAAGACAGAATTAAAGGAGCAAGTGTTACAAGAAGCTCATAGTTCGAGGTACTCGATACATCCCAGTAGCACTAAGATGTATCAAGACCTTCGACGAGTTTTGGTGGCCAAACATGAAGAGAGAAATAGCAGAGTATGTGAGTAGGTGCTTGACTTGTCAAAAAGTTAAGGCCGAACATCAACGACCCAGTGGCTTATTACAGTCATTGGAGATTCCAGAATTGAAGTAGGAGCATATCACGATGGACTTCGTGGTGGGACTTCCGACGACGAATAAAGGGTACGATTCGATTTGGGTAATAGTGGACCGGTTAACGAAGTCGGCACACTTTTTGCCAATTAGGGTCAAGTATAACTTAGACCAATTAGCTAAACTTTATGTTAAGGAAATCATTTCCAGACATGGAGTACCAGTATCGATTATGTCAGATCGTGATCCATGATTCACATCGAATTTTTGGAGGAGTTTGCAAGAACAGTTGGGAACACAAATGAAGTTAAGCCTGACTTATCATCCATGGTGATGGGCGAGCGCGAGAGAACAATTCAGACGTTAGAAGACATGTTGAGGTCTTGCGTCATGGATTTCAAGGGTAGTTGGGATGATCACCTACCACTGGTAGAATTTGCGTATAACAATAGTTATCATGCAAGCATAGGTATGCCGCCTTATGAAGCTCTGTATAGAAGAAAGTGCAGAACACCATTGTGTTGGGATGAGGTGGGAGAACGCCGGATTCTAGGACCAGAATTGGTGCGGCGGGCAGATGAAATGGATGTGGTAAAGTTAATTCGGATGCGTCTCGTCACGGCTCAAAGACAGAATAAAAAGAAGTATGCGGACTCGCATAGACTAAGTCGAGAGTTTGAGGTGGGCTCGTATGTGTTTCTAAAGGTATCTCCCTGGAAAGGAAAGATACGCTTTGGAAAGAAAGGAAAGTTAAGTACAAGGTTTATAGGACCTTTTGAGGTATTAAAACGGGTGGGAGAGGTAGCTTATGTGATAGCATTGCCTCCAAACCTAGAACGAATACATAACGTATTTCACGTATCTATATTACGTCCATATAAGCCGGACTATAAGCATGTAATCGAGTATGAGCCGATTCATATCGAGAAAGACTTAACATATAAAGAATCGCCGATCACGGATCATTGATAGAAAGGAACAAGTTACGAGGAACAAGGTAATACCATCGATAAAGGTATTATGGAAGAACCACGATCTTTGAAGAAGCAACGTGGAAACTAGAAGAAAAAGATGAAGAAAATTTTCCTCATCTATTTGATTAAAGTAAAGACGAGATTACGGGGACATAATCTTTATAAGGGGGGTAGAATGTAACGACCGAGAAATTCGGATCTTATTGTAAAATGATTTTATTAAATTAAATAATAATAAAATTCTATTATATGTGTTATCAAGATGGTTGTCGTTGTATAACCTATTGATGTTAGAATGTTGTAGTATTTGAGCTACGTGAATGAATTAAAGTGTTTGAATTTCCAAGACGAAAATAAAAAAATTTTGAGGAATTTTCTGAAAAATACTATTCATCGATATTGGCTCGGGATTTCTTTTTGAATTTCCGAGAAATACGTAATGATAGAATGACAAAGTAAGATGGATTATGTAATAAAAATCTAATTATGGAAAATGTAATAATCCGCTTTTGGACTTAATTTATAAACTTTAAGTAGGGCGAAGTAGTAATGAATAAGTAATAATTGTATAATACTTAAGTATTGTACAAGGGTAATGAAAACTCGTATAATACGAAGTATTATACGAGTTGGTATGAAGAATGAAATATCGTATATATTTTCTATATGAATTAGAATATGAAAATAATACATAAACTATATGTATATGTATTAAGTAATGTTAATGGACTTGGAATAACAATTATATTCAAGCTTCCAAGTCCAAGTAAATTAAAGGGTGAGGCCCAATTATTGGTTAAACAAGTTAAGGTTCATTAATGCAAAGCCTAAAGATTAAGTTGGTCCAAGCCCAAGCTAGAGTCCAATGAATTAATTGACCCATGGGGCAAACCATGTTAATATGGTTTAACTTGGTAATCAAATTAAATGTGTAATGATCAAGTATTAGAAGTGGTGACCAAGACTTAGGAGTAATGGCCAAACCAAAGATAAGTGTTGTGCTAGACAAGTAATGAATAGTAAGGAGGTGGCTTAAGGAGGTGGGATGATTTAAAGACCAAACTACCCTAACCTTGCAAATTCTATAAATAGAGAAGGCTTACAAGCCATTTATTAATTGTTCAAACAATCCAACATTTCAAAGTGCTTAAGTGTTAGAGAAAATAAGCTACAAATAAGTCACTTTCATTTGTAAGAAGAAAAAGAAAGCTACCTTACCAAGAATTCAAAAGTAAGACTTCTTCTCTAAATTATCTTTTATCTCTACCATGATAGGTTGATAAGAAAAGATGGATTAAGAAACATGAATGATAAGAAGCAAGAAGAATGTGTAAGTCATGAACTTAAGCCCCATAAGTTGGCAATAAGTCATTTGAACTTATAAAAGTTATAAACTTATTAAAAGTTAACCTTGAATGTTAGTATGAAAATTATGACTTTGTAATGAGTTTATTAAGAGAAGTAATAAGGATGTAAAAGAACTTGTATGATCCTATGTATCATGAATACATAAGTAAAGTTATATGTTAAGAACATATAAAGAATGATGATTAAGAAACTTTAATTGTCATAAGTCATGAACAATAAAATCTTAAGTAGTTTATAATTTAACAAGTTATAAGCTCATGAAGAATAAGTCCAAAATCCAACAATGATTATAAGCTGTTGTAATAAGTAGGTTGAGATGTTCACATGATGAATGGAAGTCATTTGTAATGTTGAACAAATCATAAGAATGAAGATTTGCCGGAAATTGCACAATTGGACGATAATCGTTGAATTCGTAAAATTCTCGGAATAGAAGTCAAATTTTGTGTTTGAACTTGGAACCATTATTTTCTGATGGAGACAAGTCATATTTGGCATTTAAGAGTTACAGAATTGAAGATGACCGAATTCCAACTTAGAACGAAGAAACGAGAGTTGAACGTTCACGAACGTTTATCGTTTTTCGTTAAAAATGAACCAATAGGTGAATTTTTAGCAAACGAAGTCAAATAGATAAAATTCTTGCATGAACGCGTGGATTACGTAATTTGTGAACCGTAGGCTTTTGAACGAGCCAATTCGGACTTATAACGAAGAAGTTATGCATCCGGGAAGTTCACAAAATTCAAAGACTGAAATTTTTTACAGTGCACAAGTTGGTAGCCATGGCCAACCCTAAACAAAAGCTGTCATACAAGAAGACGTAATAAAGGTGTCAAGCACACTACAAGAGTTAAGCCACAGTAGCAGTTATGTAGTACAATTTAATGGCACCGTAGTGCATGCCCACTAAGTAAGGACTCGCGCCGCAACGCCAGTCTCAGAACAAGGATGGTGATGAATGTTTCTAAGTACAAAGAAAAGAAAGTTGAGTAATTTAAAAGTAACACAACTTAAGGAATGTAATGTAACATTGTTAAACTTTGTTAAACCTTAAGAAGGTTGTATAAAGGTTGAGATAACCTAGTTAAATATAAATGCAAGGATAATGATAAACTAGAACGAATAGTAACTGAATCTAATACACAATTAGATTGAGATGAAGGGTACGATATAGTCATATACATACTTGATTATATGTGACCTAATGTAAGGCATTATGTGATCATGTAATGTAGAGACTTGAATGACTTGAACATAAAGTTAATATACCGTAGCAGACACTAAAGGCAAGTATTCTAACTCTTGTCTCAGTTTAATCTGAACAAGTCTTTGAAATTCATGTATCCTTACGCATGAATTGAGATATGTTGAAGTTAAAACCAATTCCTTTGGCAAGACTTGATATATTGCGTAGATTATTGATAAGCTATTCCTCTATTATCAAATGTTGTTATCTTTTGTCAACTACTAGATATGGTTTTCAAAAGAAGACTGAAATGTTAAACAAATGTTTTTTCGATAAAACGACAGGCACGTGAGGTTGCCAAATGCTTAAATGTGCATACGTTTAATGGATGTAGTATTGATCAATATAGAGTACAATAGGCTGATCACCTAGAAGTGCTCGTAAGTAATATCAGGCTTACGGACTTAGTTCCAGGTTGTCCCTTTCCAATAAAGAATGAATGCTCGAGGTCTTTGACCAGAGTAAATGTTTTACTAAATAGTGTTATTATTGTAAAACATTTTGAAAGAAAGATGAAGTGTTATTTTGTATTATCAATAATACTTCATAACTATTGTCCAGTTATTGAAGATATACGATTCATATGTGTCAAGCATGTTGTTATTGAATTGTTATACTTGCTAAGCTAGTTATGCTCACTCTTGCTTGAACCATATGAATGCAGCTAAGATTGAACGTCCCGAAGGATCGAAAAAGGATAAAGGAAAAGCTAAGGCAGATTGTCAAGCTGTCTTGTAATAGTATAGGTCTATTGTTGTAATGTAACTGATATTATGACAAAGAACCTTTGTAATGGGTATAGAACCTGGAAAATGTAAATATTACTTTAAATATATAGAAGTTATGTTCGTTCTTTGAGACTTTTCAATTGAATGAATGTATGAATGTTGTATAGTATAGCACCATTTGTCGGGTTGGAAGATACCCGGATTTGGGGGCGCTACAGTCATCTTCTCCCGATCTTCCGGTGTAATCACAATCTTATTATACCCTGAATACCCATCCAACACATAGTAGTACTCATGTCCAGCCAATTTATCTAATATCTAATCAATGAAAGGTAAGGGGAAGTGATCCTTTCGGGTTGCCTTGTTGAGTTTCCTGTAATTCATGCATACCCTCCAACCGGTCACTGTCCTAGTTGGTATAAGCTCATTATCTTCATTGGTCACGACTGTTATTCCACCTTTTTTTAGGACACGCTGCATTGGGCTCACCCATAAACTATCTGAGATGGGGTAGATTATCCCAGTATCCAACCTTTTCAGAATTTATTTCTTCACAACCTTTTTCATAATCGGGTTGAACCTCCTTTGCTGTTCCAATGTTGGCTTTTCCTCATCTTCCAAGAGTATCTTGTGCATAAAGAATGAAGGGCTTATCCCCTTAATATCAGCAATTGTCCATCCTATAATAGATTTGTACTCTTAAAGAACCCTTAGCAACTTACTTTCTTACAATTCGTTAAGTGCAGATGCAATAATAACATTTAAAGTATCTGAATTACCCAAAAATGCATACCTGAGGTGTTTAGGAAGAGGCTTTAGTTCAAGAGTGGTGATTCCTCAAGTGAGGGTTTCATCAGTGCCGATGCTTTTTCTCGACGTCGGGATTTTATTTGTCCCTTTATGTTATTGTCTTTTGGTGTTCTCATGTTAGGTGAGATTTATTTGAAAAAACAAGTTTGAAAAGGTCCGACATGTATATGTCGACGATTTGACTATAAGAGTCAGCCGTTGGTATTTTTAAATGGTTTCACCAACTCAACTGAGAAAAGGTTTGCACAAAGACACGTGTATTTGACAATGTTTAACTGGTATGAGAAACCGAAATTCGTTAGGGTCCGAGGACTTGATTAAGCGGAGGGAAGTTGTTAGGCACCCCCTGACTTCCGTGATAACACGGTTACCGCCACTTTTCATTTAAACTTTTATCTGTGTTGTCTGGAAGTAGTGTTATGCCTCGTTTGCACCTATATGCAAAGGGTTTAACTTTTGTATAAAAGTTTAATTTTAACAAGATATAGCAGTGATGTTTTGTAAAATAGGTTTTTCAAACCCTTGTGCTCAATAGTAATTGAGGCCTTTGATACTTCCATTTTATTAAGTGTTCGGCTGGACTGCTTTTATTTTTGAGATGCGAGGCATCTTCGAGAAAATAACATATATAGCAGTGCCGAACTCCTTGTGGGCAGCCATCTAAGGAAATTCAGACACCGTAGATAATTTATAAGCTAGCTGCAGCTGCAAAATGCCCATCACGGGAACCGAATCTAGATTCAAAAGTTGAATCTGTGATCACATGATTCCTAGGCTCATATGAAAAAGCAATACGTACAAAAGCTAGAAAAAGAACTAGATTTGAGTCAATCTAAACCATTTCAGCTTCAACGGTTCCAGTTTAGTCACCATGAACCAGTTAAAGTTTGAAATAGCCAGATTGAGACAAATCTAGCCCGCAGGCTGAAAGATTAAATATCAACATTACGAAAGTAGTAAAGCATATATTTATATAAAAAAGCGGTATGTATATATATATATATATATAAGCTGTAAACGCATCGGATATTATATACAGGCTCAATCAAAATAGAGTTCAATAATATATATATATATATATATAAACAGTAAACACACCGGATGTTATATCCAGGTTCAATCGAAATAGAGTTCGATATTATATATATATATATATAAGCAATAAAAAAGCCACGGATCGACGATCCGGGCATACCCACACAACGCGACTCTCAACGTTAGTAGATATAAGTATATAAAAGTATTAAAAGGCTTAAAAACCTAAAAAATCTTACAGTGGGCTACCAAAAAGACTTCAGATAACTTTTGACGACTGAAAACTTGGCTTCCACCAGTTAAACTTTAGTATGTAGCAAAACACGAGCTTACAAGTTTTTAGAAAGAAGAATCACTCAGTTTAGAGCACTATGTCGACGTCGAGATTTTTATTTGTCCCTTTTCGTTACTTGTTCTTTGGTGTTCTCATGTTAGGTGAGATTTGTTTAAAAAAACAAGTGAAAAAGGTCCGACATGTATAATGTTGACGATGGACTGTTAAGAGTCGCCAGTTGGGTTTTTATATGGTTGTACAAACACAACCGAGAAAAGGTTTTCACATTGACCCAGTGATGTGACACTGCTAAATGGGTCGGTGAAATCGAGATTCATTAGGTTCCGGAGACTTGATTATGCGGAGGGAAGGTGTTAGGCACCCCCCGACATCCATGTTACCACGGTACCACAACTTTTTAAGAAATTGTTATATGAATATATGTGTGTGTGTGTGTGTGTGGGTCAATGTGTTGTTATTTAGAAGTAGTGCAAGGCCTCGTTCGCACCTATATACACAGAGTTTGAATTTGTGTAAAAATTCAGTTTTAAACAAGATAGGGTAGTGATGTTTTATAAAAAGAGGTTTTTCAAACCCTTGTGCTCAATAGTAATTGAGACCTTTTAAACTCCCATTTTATTAAGTGCTCGGCTTGATTGTTTTTAATTTTTTGAGATGCGAGGCATCTTCGATAAAATAATGTACAAAATAGTGCCAAACTCCTCGTGGGTATGAAAACCATCTGAGGAAACTCAAACACCGTGAATAAATTTACAAGCTGCTTACAGCTGGAAATGTCCATCACGGGAACGGAATCTAGATCCAGTAAACTGAATCTGTGATCACATGATTCCTAGGCTCACATGATGCCGCAATTGATAATAAAGTAGTAAGCATGTATATATATAAAAGCAGTAAATATATATATATACAGACATGATCAATCACCACGAAGCACCTCCATGGGGGATCAAAAATGTAAATAAAGATGTAAAAACAATCAACCGCCACGAAGTAAACTCCAGGCGGGACGAAAAGTAAAGAAAGCTGTAAAAATGATCAACCGCCATGTAGTAAACTCCTGGCGGGACTATATATATATATATATATATAAACGATAAATGCACCGGATGTAAAATCCAAGCTCATGGAACAAAGTCCGACAACAGTTGATATATATATATATATATACGAAATCAAATAAACGCTCCAGACCGAAGTCTAGGCTCAACCGAGGCATAACTCGATAATGTTAGTCCATATATAAAAATATATATATAAGTATATATATATATATATATATGTACAAACTGAAATAAAACCACGCAATGAAAGTCCCAGCAAACACACGCAAAGACGACTCTCAATGTGAATAATAGTGTGTGCAAAGATGAAGAGAAAGGCTTTAAAGTGTGTGAGAAGGCTTATAGTGGGCTTCCAAAGAAGACTTCTATATCTTTAAAGTGATGAACACTCAGCTCCCGCTGGTACAAAAGTAGCTATATGTGAGCTTACAAGTGTTTAAAATGAGAAAGCACTCAGTGTAGGGGGAGTATAGAGCAAATTTGACAGGGCTTCCTCGCCTTTTTCTCCTACAAAATGGCCACCCCAAGCCCTCTATTTATAGAGGGAGGAGCCGCAGGTGTACCTACGGCTAGCCAGGTTTCCCCGAGCTTCGCGGGTCTCGCCGTCTTGAAGTCCGTGCACGAATGCACTATAATGTTTGCTCGAACTTTCAGAATTGCAATCCGGGCATCCGACTGAGGTATGTAAGACCTATTTTGGACCGCCATTGTCAAGATTTATGCAATGACATGGGATTAGAGGTTGTACGAAGTTAAGAAGATGGGTCATTGCCCTCCGGTCTTCAAGCTTCAAATTCTATCCGTTACCCTGCGTAATAGTCACTCGGGATTGGACCTCCTTGGTTCTTGTGGGACATTGCTGTGTAGAAATGTATGTATGAAATGTTAAGACAGTGCGATGTGGCGTCAAGGTGGCAAGATGATGACTTTTCCCCTCACCGGGGTTATCGCTGGTTTGGGCTGATAAAGTAGACATTGCTCAGGGTTATCTCTAAGATTGGACTGCTGCAAGTGTTGAAGGTCCTCAGTGTCATCTCTAAGGTGTGCCTGTCTTCCCGGTGTTATCTTTGGATTTTGTACTGAGTGCCTCGGTGTGAGTGCCGAGGTTGAAGCTGATTACATGCATTTAGAACAAACATTTCTGGGGTTATCTCCGAAACTGCATTCCTTGGGGTTATCTCCAAGGTTGGTAGCTGCTACTACCAGTGTTGGGACTAAGACTGAATATCTCTGGGTTGTCTCCGAGATGGATTGGTCTTCTCCGGTGAAATTTCTGGTAATGGAACTGCATGCTTCGGGGTTATCTCCGAGGTTGGAACTGATACTCCCGGTGTGTGTTTCGGGGTTGAGGCTGAACTTCTGGTACTATCCAAACTGGATGTGAGCTATCTTCCAGGGTTATCTCTGAAAGACGAATCTGTCCTCCTGCAATGTCAGTGATAGGTGTGCAAAAAATTTTGAGTGTCTACAGATGTCCCTCTTTATCATATTCATGCAAGGCAATGCATTGATAGAATAAAGAATCCTACACAATTGAAATGAACCAAGATAAACATGATGCAAAGTGAAGCAATATGATGTGAATGCATGATGCATGTGTGTTGGGTTGTTGTTCAACATGTTAGGGGTGATTGTCGGCTCCCTGTTGCTTCTACCGGGGATTGGCAACGATGACCAGATTGGATGTGTGATCCAAATCTTTTAGGATGTTAACGTTGGGGTTATCACCAAAGTCCTTAATCCTTGATACAGACTTTATTTCGAAGATATGCCTCTTGTGTACAAGAGATCCGTGGGGATAATGTTCTGTCTGTTTAAGGATGTGTATAACATATTCCTTCATTAATCCTCCTCGATGATGCTGATCTCCCCTGGTTTGTATTCCCAAGACATATCAATGTTCTGTTGGATTTACTGCTAATAGTATGTGTTGTCAGGGTTGCTTGACCTTCGCTGACATATACGTCACCGGATAAAAAACCCTTGTTGGGCATACTGCCAAGGCTGCTTGACCTTCGCTGATGTGTAAATCACTGGAACATATGTTTTAACCCCCGCCGGGGAGTTGTTTAATCCTCGTTGACGTGTAAATCAACGGCTGAAATCATCGGATGGCTTTCGACGCTTCGTTGAATTTACTTGCCAACGGTTACAATGATGTCAAGGCTGCTTGACATTCGTTGATATGTGTGTCAATGGAACATTACATTATAACCCATGTCGGGGTTCTCTTCTTGAGAATGTGTGCTTCCCTCGCCGAGGAACATGTTGTAACCCCCTCCGGGGAATCTCGTCTTGAGATTGCGTGATGCCCCCGACGTGGAATGCGTTGTAACCTCCGCCGGGGAATGCATTGTAACCTCTGTCGGGGAATGTATTGTAACCTCCGTCGGGGAATGCATTGTAACCCCCGCTGGAGAATGCGTTGTAACCCCCGCCGGGGAACGTCTTGATCGAGAATTAGGGTGACGACATGGAATTGGCGGCATATGACCTGCGCAAGGTATTGCCGAGTGTGATTTGTAATAATTGAGATCATCAGCATAGTGTTCCTTGTGCTCGGGTGAATACCAATGAGTGATGTGCAGACCCACAGCTTGGTCTGAGAAAACCAGGTTGACAAGCTATTCTGCTCAATCGCATAGCGTTTTTACTCCTGATTTGACTTCATCAGCTTATAAGAACTCCGTTGTAACTCGAACTAGACCGAAACGGAGGGGTGGGACCCACGTAGGGGTGCCACAGGCACACATGCATCAGCCGCAGGTGGACCTACGGCCAGCCATGGCTACTTAATTCCAGCAGGTTGCTTTTATAAGTCATTTTCATAGCGCACCGCGAAGGAAATCCGAGAGCTCTTCTTCAGATATACTGAGTTTGGGCGACTTTTTGCAAATTCTGTCACCGTACAACTGTTCTACACTGTCTTGGTAACGTATGCATGTCTTCTTTTCCAGTTTTTATCTGTTGGAAAATGACTTATCACATAAAATGTATCTAAACACATAGTAGTAAATATGCATTCTCAAATGACTTGATAAAAAATATTTAACATAGTAAATGTTAGTATTAAACCATGTTGAACATAATGATGTGAAAAAATTTGACTTTTGAGACAGTCAAATTAGCACCTTTTTCTGCTATTTCTTATCATATTTGAGGACAAATGAGCAAAAGGTAAAAATGCAAAGTAATCCATGTAATTAAACTACTCTTATGGATTGATGACTTTGATTTTTATGCATATAGATGTATATGATTGTGGGCAAGTGTGCTACTGAATGGCCACTTTGTCATGCATATGTGCATGTGGATAGTCCTATTTACAAAGGGGAATATGGCAAAATTTTCCAAAATATAGGCATTGAATAGTCATGCATTTTTAACTCTACTGTAGATGTATGTTAAAGTAATGCATGCATGCATGTGGTCATAATATGTATTTTGAAAAGAAAGCTCCAGGTTAGAAATCACCACACCCTTTTTGAGGTGATTTGGAGACTTTTGTCCAGATATTATGGATCCGGATCAGTGGCGAGTAGTTCTCAGAGACCACTTACGGTGTATGCAGGAGGGCTTACAAAGTGCCTAAACCCTGCTCATTAGACAGCCTCGTCGGTTAGTGGAGGTGATGAAATGTCCAGTCTAGGTTGATGTGCCGAATGTCAAGGACGAGGAGGAGGAGGATATTCCGGTTGCGAACCCCGGTCCTGCTGCACATGTTCCCCGTAGGGACCTCCCGAGTATTCAGGTGGAAAACCTAGAGCTTCTGGGTGATTTGAGTCGACATCCCTCGATGTATTTGAATGCCAACGAGGTATAACATTAGATCTTAATCTTCTTCATTTCCTATTGATGAGGAGTAAAGGATTTTGATGTTGATCTGCATTTTCATGTAGGTTCCCAGCTTTACACAGCCTCGAGGGAACTGGTTCAACATTCACTCTATGTACTAGGCTCTGCATCCTGACTATAGAGTGATTGTGCATTACTAGGGAATTGGGGTGTTCTTTTCCATCCTTCCTTGTCGTTGTCCCTGAGGTTACCTCAGGGCATTGTCCGAGCGCTGGTTTCACCAGAGTCAGTCACTCCATTTGTTGGACTGTGAGGTGATGATTACTCCAATGGATTGGCGGTTTATCACAGGTATTGAGTTTGGAGGGGCACTGGTGCCTTGCATGGCAGATATCACCCCTACTACCGTCCGATCCTTGCTAGGATTTCTGGCGGAGGCGCTCAAGGGCAGGACTGTCCGTATAGGTCCTTTGAGCGTAAATGCTATGAGTGGGCTATTGAGTGAGCCCATGCCAGATGACATCAGAGTCAGGGATCCCATTCTTCGACGACTATTCCTGATGATCATTAGGGGCTACTTCATAGCAGATAACTCTTCTACGGTGTCATTTGCTTTGATCAGCGCCACGCGACATATATGCCATATAGGAGAGTATAACTGGGGTTCTTACACCTTCGCCTATTTCCTCAAGGGTATGCGAATGCGCTCGCAGGGCTTGACCGAGGCTTGGTTAAGATTCTACCCATTTCTGTTGGTGAGTATTTCTCTTGTAGTTTCCCATATGTAGGTTAAGAGTGTTTACTGACCGCAGATGTTTGCCTTTGTGTTGGCAATTTTGGGCCTATGAAAGGCTTCCATGTTTGCATCCTGTGAGTGTGTTAGGTTTAGATACATATCCACGAGGACGGCGATGGCATCCTTCCATACTAGCAGAGATCCCTGTAGCGGAGTGTTTTACTCATTGTCGCATATAGCTGGAGTTGTTGACAGCTGACATTATCACATGGATTCCCTATCCTGGGGAGCACTTGGCCATGGGATTTGAGGATGGGTACCCGACTGGTGTCGAGTATGTGATTTCCACCCGTAGGGTTCCTCTCTTTACTGATGGAGGATGAGAGCTCTATTTAGGAGAGCATGCTATCAGGAGCACTACAGGAGAGATTCGTATGCCGATCTTGCCTCTTGCCAGGCGTTATTGGCCTGTATCGCAGTCACCCGTCATTGATATCACTTTGTTGGGGGTTGACGGTTTTGCCCTATCGGAGGGACCCTGCACCCAGGAGATGTTCCAGCGTTGGTGGTCCCCTCGTATTATTGGAGCTCAGACCCGCGCCACTCAGTTTATGGGGGATATGGTTCTAGGATCCGTGATGATGACGGATTGGCTATCCTGTGTCCGAGATCCGACTCATTTGACACAGATTGACAGTTTGACCCAGCGACTGGACCGGGCATATTTCATTATTCGAAATTTAGGCAGAGATCCGACCAAGACATATTCGTTTGATCCTCCCAGCTCAGGAGCTGGCCCCTCAGATGGCCCATGTGGCTTTGCCAGCGCAGATCTTCCTTTGTATATGCCTGACATCCTTGTTGATAGAGATCCAGTGACTCAGGAGGAGTTACATCAGGTGGACAGGATTGATGATGTAGATACTAACAATATTATCTTCTTCTGATGTGTATTCTCGTTATCTCTTTTGATAAGCCTCTGTTAGATATTGGGTTATTGTGCCCCATTCTCGCTATATCTTTTGATAGGCCTCTGTTACTAGTAGGGCATCTGTGCCCCATTTCCTTGTATTTTTAGCTGTACAGAGATGATGTACATAGATGATGATATACTTAGGAATTTATGTACAGTTTTCCATTCCCTATATCATACTTCCATCTATTATCTGTAAGGCATGTATCATGTTATACATATATATGTATGTCCAGAGATATTCAGCATTGACCCCTGGATGGTCTTATGATACGGCCTATACATATGTCTTCTTCGATAGTCAGCCGCATCGATCACACCCTACCAGACTTGGTAGCCTCCCGTTTGAGGTCGTGGTATGATAGTATGTCACCTCCAGATATGGTGACCGTAGATCTTCTACTATAGCATTCCATGACCCTTTTGATGTTTCAGGTTCCCGCAGGATTCGTGGAGGGTATGCTGAAGCATTGGATTCCAGAGAGACGGGTCTTCCGGTTTAATACCCAAGAGCTGACTCCTACACTAGAGGAGTATGAGCGGTTGACGGCTTTGCCTTTTCGGACGGACTTTCTTACTCATATGGTCATCGAGAGATATCGCCAATAGCTTCACCTCCCTCACCGGGTTATAGCGTAGAGTGGTAGAGGATGCGATTACTTCTGGTCATGTACTATCCCAGCATTTCTTGATAGATAGGTTTTGCTCATTGGACAGCTATACACGTCATTCTGGAGATTTCACCATACCAGAGGATCAGTGGCATTTAGCCAGATTGGATGCATTCTTGATGTGCATAGTGGCATATGTGTACATGCCATGATACATGGATGAGCTAGATATCGGTGTTATTTTGGCAGTGAGAGTTCTCCGGGAAGGTCGTACCATTATTCCGATGATTGTGGCGGAGACGGTGAGGTCGACCACGTTTTGCAGCATTTACCCTGCTGGGGTATTCACAGGCATCTCGGTCATGTTGTATGTGTGGTTTATATCACACTTGGGACTGATTGGGACCTTCCACCGACACGGGTACTGCTTCAGCCATGATATAGCTATATCTTACTCCTTTCAGCCATCGGAGTGTACAGACGCTATGTCTTGGTCGATGTTCTTGGCGGATATCAGAGATCCATTTGGCATTCTACCGTGCACAGGGCTTAGCTCACCCTACATCTTCATTACTCATGCTCCGGGCATGGACTATCTTCCTTTAGCTGGTTTGAGGGGCATGACTACTTATCACCCACTGGCCGTGATGTCGCAATTTGACCAGTTTCAGGACTACCATCTTTTAAGGGGGCGCTAGGTCAGCGTTTAGCTTCTTGTCATATATCAGCAGAGGACCGATCCCGGGTGTATGCATGTTAGGATCAACGTGAGATAGTTGATTTCTCTATTAGCCATCCGGGATGTTCGCCAGAGTATTCTACGTGGATGGAGACAGAGACTTCATCGGATGTGGCAGTATCCATAGTACCGGATAGTGATTCAAACGATGGAGAGCCCATGGAGGACATTGATTCTCACATCCAAGAAGAGCCATTTACTAGGTTGCCAGCATCTCCTCTAGATTCTCCCGATTACTAACAATCATTGTGATCCAACATTCACTTCGATGACTTTGAGCAGAGTCTTCATCTGATGACCTTCGAGAGAGATCAGGACCGAGCCTTGATGTTGACTGATATTGATGGGAGAGACGCAACTCTATTAGAGAGAGACGAGGCACTAGCTCGTAGAGACGCTGCTGTTGTTGAGCGGGATAAGGCCAGATCAGGCAGAGATGCCGTGACAGTTTAGAGGGATAGTGCTATATCTGCCAAAGACGTAACCATTACAGATAGTACCACAGTGAGGTCCCTTACCACTGGCATGATTGTAGAGATGAGCACGTACATTGATGAGCATAGAGTCACCATGCAGATGGCTATAGATCTGTTAGCTCGTGTGGATACCTATGTACAGGAGATAAAAGTGTTACATCCTTCTGCTAAGAGGGATACAATGTTGGGCTTGATAACTCGCATATACACCGATTTGTAGATGGGCTTGTATTTTCCTGCACAGACTAGCTTAGCCATTTTGTCATGTATAGTTTACATTGTGTATATCAAACAACATTATATTTATAGCAGGGAAATATATTTTTGATCACTTCCCTTTTAGATATGTCTGTTGCTTGCTTGATATTTGCATGTTTCTTTAGGGCTTGTGATCTTGATGTATTCTGAAATCCTCCTTGATGGATGGACACTGAGTTGTCACTGGACAGTTCAGAATGGATCATTGATCTGTGTAGATCCCTACCATCTTTGGTGTCTTGGGACTGGTTTCTGTATGGAAATTTGGAGAGGAGTGTGGCTTTCCTCTCTGAGATTTACCGCACCACAGATGGTCGTCAATACTTCTATTTGTGAGAAGCTTAGTTAATTCCATCTCTTATGGATTGGTGTTGCTCTTTAAGGTACAACTGTAGCTTAGATGGTCACCGAATCTCTTATTTGGGAGGAGTTCAGGTAGTTCCATCCCTTTGGTCTGAAGCCAAATGAAATGTGATGGATTGAAGTTTGATCCTAGTACAAGATGATAAGTATTTGTGTTTTGGTAGGGGGTGAGACCGAACCATAAATGGCTTCCTACGTACTCCTATTAAAGAGGAGATCAGGTCTGCGTAGTTCGAACCTGGTGTAAGAGGTTCAACGTTGTTTGTGGCAGAAATGGTGTAGGAATGTTTTTGTTGTTCTTATTTTTGTAAGGAGAAGGGTGTAGGAATGTTTTTGTTGTTTTTGTTTTTGTAAGGAGAAGGATGTAGAAATGTTTTTGTTGTTTTTTATTTTATTGCGACCGGGGCATGTAAAATGGTTGCCTACGTACTCCTATTGAAGAGGAGATCAGGTCGACGTAGTTTGCCCCTCAGGACGATTCGCAGCCGAAGAGAAGTATGAATCCCATGTGCAGGCTATACTGCGGGGAGAAGAAAGTTTGATCCCATGATTAGGACAAACTGCAGGTGTGAAAAAGTTTTATCCCGTCTTCAGGACAAACTACAAGCATAGAAAAGTTTAATCCCGTCTTCAGGATAAACTGCAGGTGTAAAAGGTTCAATACCTGGGGGGATAACCGAAATTTTATGAACATAGTGAAACCAGGTTGCTGGCTTGAAGAGTATGTTTCCCTGAGGGACAAAGTGTGGCGAAGAGTTGTATGTGATGAAAGGTTAAAGAACAGGAATGACTGGTGATCTGATGATCCAACACCAGGATGTTTTCTTGATGGTAACTTCAGACATAGTACCGTTTCATGGTGTCCGAGTTGATGAGTTGTGGAAATTCATCATCGACCATTTCCTGCAACCTGAGAGCGCCTCCTGTCAATACCTCCTTGACAATAAACGGGCCTTCCCAATTAGGGGCAAATTTTCCTTTAGACTGATCTTAGTTGACAATGATCTTCTTTAAAACCAAGTCATGTTGTTTAAACTGCCGTAGCCGGACTTTTCTGTTGTAGGATCTGGCGATCCTTTGTTGATATAACTGACCATGGAAGATAGTTGCGGTTCTTCTTTCGTCTATTAGAGACCATTGGTGATACCTGTCTTGTACCCATTGGTCTTCATCCAGCTGAGCGTCTATCAAAACTCTGAGGGATTCCATTTCAACTTCTATGGGGAGCACTGCTACCATCCATATGTTAATGCGTAGGGGGTTGCCCCAGTGAAAGTGCGCATTAATGTTCTGTAGGCTAACAGAGTAAGAGGCAATAAGTTAGGCCATTCTTTGTGGTTGGCAGACACCTTTTGCATGATTTTATTGATTTTTTTGTTAGCCGCTTCAACAGCACCATTCATCTTTGGACGGTAGATGACGGAGTTAAGATGTTTGATGTGGAATTTACTGCATAACTCCATCATTTTGTTGTTGAGGTTCTTAGCATTGTCTGACATGATTACCTCTGGTTGTCCATATCAACAAATGACATTGTTTCTGATGAAATCAATGATGACTTCTTTGGTAACCCTGGGGAAGGAGACTACTTCTACCCACTTGGTGAAGTAGTCGATCATGGTGAATATAAAGCGATGCCCATTACTGGCTTTGGGATTGATCGGTCTGATAATGTCCATTCCCCATATTGAGAAGGGCCAAGGTGAACTTATATTGTGGAGCTCCCTTGGAGGGGCCTGAATGACATTTCCATGAATTTGGCATTGATAACACTTCTTGACGTGATCATCACAGTCAGCTTTGAGGGTAAGCCAGCAATGTCCTATTTTGAGGATCTTCTTAACAAGCAGGGGGTCGCTCATGTGTGGGTCACAGACTTCACCATGAACCTCATCCATGAGCCTCTGAGCTTGGTCCTGGTCCAGACATCTGAGGAGACCTAATCATGCATCTCTCTTGTAGAGTGCATCTCCGCTCAGGTATAATTTCATATATCAAGTCGATGGATCTGCCTTTTCTCAATCGGGCTCGCCTCAGTGGGTGTAGATCCATCTCGTGGGTACTCCTTGATATGTTGATACCAAGGATGTTAGATGGGAGGTAGCTCATCCGATACTTCTCCAACATAGTTCTCATAGGTTGGCGCCTTATGCAGGGCAAATGTGATGTTTTGCATGTGTTCCTTATCAGGCATGTGAATCAAGGAGGCCAAAGTTGCTAATGCATCGACAAAGTCATTCCTATTACGAGGAATGTGTAAAAAGGAGATTTCTTCAAACTCTAAAGCTATCTATAAAACTTGTCGATGGTAATGCAGCAAATGTAGCTCTTTGGTTTGATAGATTCTAGTGGATTATCTAATTACCAACTCTGAATCCCCAACGACAGTTAACCGCCTGATGCCCATTGAAAGGGAAAGTTTTAGCCCCATGAGACAGCCTTCATACTCAGCTGTGTTGTTGGTGCTGACAAACTATAATTTGATGGCGATGGGATACTGCTCCCCCGTATCGGATACCAGAACAGCTCCAGTTTCAGAACCTTCCATATTAACAGCTCCATCGAAATACACCTTCCATGTATGGCATGTATCGTACTGATGGTGTTGCTGAATTGTCATTACCCCTTCATCTGGGAAGTAGGTTTCCAAGGGTTTGAAGTCCCCTGAAGGTGCGGCGGCCAGTTGATCCGCAATTCCTTGACCTGTGATAGAATTTTGCATCACGTAGATGATATCAAATTGTTGTAAGATCAGCTGCCATCTGGACATCCGGTAATTTAACATGGGTTTATTGAACACGTACTTGAGAGGATCCACACGGGATATGAGATGGGTTGTGTGACCATGGAGGTAATGTTGTAACCTCATGGAAGCCCATGCTAAAGCACAACAAGTCTTCTCAATCAGAGTGTACTTGTGTTCACTGCTGCTGAATCTTCCGCTGAGGTAATAGATAGCTCATTCTTGGCCTCTATCGTCTTTCTGTCCTAGCATGCAGCCCATGGCATTGTCACTTATGGACAGGTACATGAATAGGGGAACATCATCCCTGGGTGGTACCAACACAAGAGTTTTAACTAGCTATTCTTTGATTGTAAGGAAGGCTTTCTGGCACTCGTTGTTCCATTTCATGGAGGAAGTCTTCCTTAACAATTTGAAGATAGGCTCACAGGTTGCTGTGAGTTGAGAAATGAACCTGCTGATGAAGTTGATTCTTCCCAAAAATCCCCGTATTTCCTTCTCTGTCTAAGGAATGGGCATTTTCGTTATGGCCTAGATTTTGGTGGGGTCCAGCTCAATCCCTTTGTGGCTGACTAGGAATCCTAGCAACTTACCTGATTAAATGCCGAAGGTGCACTTGGCTGGATTCAACTTCAAGTTGTACTTACGCAACATTTGAAGAGCTTTCTGAGATGGTCTAAGTGGTCTTCTTCCCTTCAGGACTTGACAATGATGTCATCCACGTAGATCTCTATCTCTTTGTGTATTAAGTCGTGGAAAAGAGCCACCATAGCTCGTTGATAGGTGGCTCCGGCATTGATGAGGCCGAATGACAACCGTCTATAGCAAAAGGTTCCCCAAGGCATGATGAAAGCAGTTTTCTAACGATCTTCCTCAGCAACCATAATCTGGTGGTATCCTATGAAGCAATCCACAAAGGAGTACATGTCGTATTGAGCAGTATTGTCAATGAGAATGTGGATAAATGGCACGGGAAAGCTATCTTTAAGGCAAGCTTTGTTCAGATCCCGGTAATCCACGCAAACTCGCACTTTTCCTCCATGTTTAGGCACAGGAACTATGTTGGATGTCCATTCAGGATATGTAGACATCGTGATAATCCCAGCTTAAAATTGTTTCACAATTTCTTCTTTCACCTTTAAACTCCACTTAGGTTTTAATCGCCTTAGCTTTTGCTTGACGGGCTTGAATCCTTCTTTAATGGGAAGGCGATGAAGAACAATGTCAGTGGACAAACCCACCATGTCTTCGTGAGACCATGCAAACACATCTTGGAATTGGGTTAATAACGTAACCATGTCATTCCTTTGGTTTGTGGTAAGGTCTGAACCAATCTGGATTAACTTAGAGCTTTCTAAGGTTCCAAGTTTGAAGGAAGTAGTTTGATCATGGTTGGGTTTAGGTTTGTCTTTGACCCATTCTTTGATTTCTGGAGGCACCTCAATGTGCTCATGTATTTCTATCAAGGCTAAATCCAGCTTTACATCAAAGCTACAATCCTTGTGAAGAAGAGGCACGTTATCAGCAAGTACAGACACGTCTAAATTCAGAGTCCTGAAACAAAATATGTTTTCACTTAGTATATATGAAATGGTCTAATCATACAAAGTGTTACTATGTACTGACAAAACAACTGCTAATACTGTACAAAAAAGTAAGCAGTTATGATATCTACAGGGCAGAAAGAGTTTCTGCCCGTTTTACCCTCATCGACCAATGCAAGTCTTTGCTCCAATTAGAAGAGGCAAAGTCCCAGTGGATCAGAGTGATGGAGGGGTTGTCATCGTCCTCCTTCTCCCGAATGATGACCATTACGTCTGGGCAATCATCGTTTGGAGTGTACTTGTTCGTATGCTAATCATGGATAATGATGCGTATGCCTGACATCATTCTGACGATGTCTTGCTTAATCCTTCGTTGATCTGGAACAAAGACTTCTTTCTCCTTTATCGGTATCGGCTTGGGAAATAATATAGCCATTACGTTGGCTGGCACCTTTACAGGAGGTTATGCGGACTCAAGATTTTTAGGTGGAGACAAACGTCGTGTAACTGAAGTTGGAGGAATTTGATGATGCTTATGTGGATTCATGTGACTGGAACTGGCAGAATAGCCCAGTCTGTCTCAATTTGAATCGGGTGCTTAATACCCTGATGACTTTTACCCAGCCCTTATCCCGGCTGATGACCCAAAGATATCATTTCTTGGGTATGAGAGGTGGCACCCCAATAGGGTGGTAGTGAGTGTTGCTCACCTCCAGGGCATGAAAACTGACCGACTCAACTTCTGAATTGAAATTGATCAGGGGTATGTCACTTTGTTTAGGACGTTCTGGTTCAGCGTTAACCGTGACTAGGTTGTCACTCATAATGTATTTCAATTGTTGATGAAGAGTTGAGAGGACGGCCCCAACCATATAAATCCACGGTCTTCCCAATAGCAGGTTGTATCCTGAATCTATTTTGAGCACGTGAAAAGATACGCAGAATGTATGGGGACCAATTTCGATTGGTAGCTCAATCTCTCCGACGGAATTCCTTCAGGCTCCGTCGAAGCGTTAATGATCGTATGGCTACTTCGGATCTGCTTGAGATTGACATTCATCTTCAGCAAGGCCGCGTAAGGACAGATATTCAGAGACGAACCTCCATCTATCAAGACTCCAGCTAGCAGGAACCCGGAGCACAAAACCGTAATGTGTAACAGCTTGAAATGACCAGTCCCTTTGGGTGGTATATCATCATCAGTGAAGGATATCACATTATTGTTCAAAATGTGATCAACCAAATGTTGAAATTTTTCCACATCCACTGATGTTGGCAAGAAGGCTTCTTCCAAAACTTTCAGCAAGATCTTCCTGTGATCCTCGGAAGATAAAACCATGTCCAGGATTGAAATTTGGTGTGGAGCTTGTCTTAAGCTTAAAACCACCTTGGCTTCGTTATGACCCATAGTGTGGAGGAATTTTTTAATTTTCTCCATGGGTATTTTCCCCTTTTATTTGGTGGTAGACTTCATCACCCGTTGGGGAAGATATAGTGGATTTTCCTTATTGTCGCAGTTGTATGAGAGGTGGATCCTTCAGCTTCTCAATAATTCCATGGGACCGTTTGTAAGCTGATAACAGGATATTGTGGTCTGAATGGCAAGTTTATTGGCTCTGGAGCAGCCACTTTCAAAGGGTTGTCAATTCCTTTGAGTTAAATTGCTTGTATTGTGAGAGGTTTGACAGTCCCATCAGCCTCACCGGATATAACTGCTACCAGTCCTTTCCATTTAGTAGGACAAGTATTCTCACTCTCAAACAGCACCGTATCGTCTTCTACTAACTGCAGGACACCACTGTCAATTAAGTTTTGAATAAGGTGGCGGAGTGCCCAGCATTCTTCCGTGTTGTGACCGCGAGAATGGGAGTGATATTAGCATACTCCATCAGAATTAAAATGTCCTGACAGGAATTAATTGGAGGTAGAAGGGAAGTGATCCTCCCTTCATTGATCAGCATCTGAAGTATCTCCTCTATAGGTTGGCCCAGGTATGTAAATTCCCTTCTATTGGCAAAATCCCTACGGGCTTTGGCACTTGGTCTGTTCATCACTTTATCTTCCAGTGTTTCTTTCTCTGAAGGTGATGAGGGAGTACTTGCAACAAAAGGGAGTAGACTAGCATGCTCCTGGCTGACTAATTGGCGTGTGACTTGATGTTGATAGGTCACCAGTTCTGCCAATTGCTCAATCTGCTTAAACAGAGCTTTTATCTTTTGTTCCATTGCAAATTGGAACTTAGCATAATCCCATTTGTCAACACCGTCTTTGATGGTCTAGGATGATTCACCATTAAAATTGGAACTCTGTCCACTGCTCCAATTGATCATGTTGACCTCTTCCTCTTTGTGTTGAGGAAGATGGTTGTCTTGTACGTGAGGTTGATCTGGTTTGGTGACCACGATCTCACCGTTGTCTATTAAATCTTGGATCTTGTGTTTAAAGGCCCAACAATCTTGAGTATCATGTTTAGGTGCCCCGACATTATAAACACATTTCCGAGAAGCATTGAAACCCCTCCCATTAGGGTTGGCTGGTGGAAGAAGATTGTAATCTTCTTCTGAGTCGTCATAAGAGTGAGAATGTTCTCGAGAGAGTCCCCTAAGGGTGTGAACACTCGAGGGTATTTGACTTCTCCACTTCTTGGTAATGGAGGGTTTGAAGATTGTGCTTGAAAGGGAGTGAAATTTCTCCTCTGGATAGACATGTTCTGATTGCCTTTTTGACCCTGTAGTATCAAGGAAACATCCTACTCTTTCCTTTTATGGACCCTCCAGGGGTTGTTTCCATAATTTCTGGATTAGATGTGCTCAGCAACAGTTTTAAGGGCAGTTAGGTCTTGAATCTTTCCTGACTTCAAACCCATCTCAGCCATCTCCCCGTGTTTGACCATTTCAGAGAATGGTTTACCGATGTTGGCTAAGACTCTCTCATAGAAAGGAGCTTCTTGTATGTCTATGAACGTCATAACCATTTTTGATTCCGTCATGGAAGGAATAACTTTAGCAGCAAGGCGCCTCCACCTTTAAGCGTACTCTCAGAAAGACTCATTGGATCAAGCTGACCTTGGTAATCTGTGCCGGTCCAGAGCCATCTGAGGCCGGAAGTCGATGTGTTGAGTGAGGAAGGCGTGAGCTAGCTCCTCCCAACTATGGATCTTTGAGTTGTCTAATCTGGTATACCACGAATGGGCTTCTCTAGTCAGAATCTTTTAGAATAGCTGCATCCTAAGCTTCTCGTCCTCTGCATAAGATCCAAGTTCTCCAATGAACACCTTCAAATGGGTGTAAGGATCTCCTAACCCATCATATTTTTCGAAGTTAAGAGTTTTAAATTTTTCTGGATAATGAACCCCAGGGAATATACAAAGGTCAGCATATGAGACACTTCCGTGTGCTCCAATTCCTTTGATTACATGAAGGGTTTCTTCCATTTAAAGGACTTTCTTCCTGATGTCATCGGTGTCGGGATCTCTTTTGAGATGGGTGATATCATGACTTTTGTTGGTCGTATCCAACTGAAGTTCAGGTTCTGTAATGGATTTATCAGGACATTAGGTTCATCCTTGTGTAGAGGATTTAGCATGTAAGGGTATCCCCGTACCCTGAGTAGACTGATGTAGTTCTTTAAGCAGAACAACCAAATCTGTGATTTGTTTACTTAATCCGTCAAATTCTTAGCGCGAAATTGGATAAAGATCTTGTCGGGAAAGTACTTGTTGTTGAACAGTTCTTGGAACTTCTCCCAAGACATCTTCAGTGCGGCAGGCTGAGTATGTTTTACTGATTCCCACAAGTAATCTGTCTCTCCTCGCAACATGAAGGTGGCAAAGGAAACCTTTTGATCCTCGGAGCATCCCAAGACATCAAATATCTTGGTGATCTGCTTTATCCACGTCTCCGCCTTAAGTGGTTTTGGCTCTCCCAAAAACTCTGATGGTCCTAGCTCCTTGAACTACTTAGCGGTGACCATCCGAGAGTTGCCAGTGTTTCCACCTGCATTTTGAACAGGAGCCGCTCTCGCCTGATGTTGCATGAATTGCATAAAGCCTCTAAACATCCCATCGTTCATCATTTGATCGGTGTTATTGTTTACCTGAGGATTATTCTCTTCCTGTTGCACATTATCCTGGGTATTGATCGTTGGTGACTCAACGGTCTCATGTGTTTCATTGCTTATCTCAACATTTTTGAATGCCATTTACAAATACTGCCACAAAACAACGGTTAATTGACATGTCACATATTATCCCTATACTCTTACCGACCAATTAAATACCAAATAAACTTAGGGTAGGTCATACTAGCGAAGGAATTCCCCGTCTCTCCCCTCCTAGTTCTACTCTCACATCTCAGCCATGGATCACATCCCTAAGCTTTGATACCAATTATGACGCCCCCAAAATAGGTATACATCACCCATTCTGAGTCACCAAATACATGGTACAAAATTCAAATACAACTCAATTATACAACTTTCGTGTAAAATATGACAAAACATAAGCTAAGAGTTTTAATACGAATACTGTCTTCTAGACAGTATTCAAACTCAAATGGAGTCCTTATTACATTTATTATCACACTATTTCACTGAATAGTGAGGACTACTATCGCAAACATCTAGACCGTCACTCCGTTCCCCGACTAGTCCAAGTTATATTCTCATTTCCTGAAGAGAACAATGAAAACAAAGGGTGAGCTCAACTAGCCCAGTAAAAAATATTATGAAAAAGATAATGCAGAATAAATTATCGTTAGCCTTCAACAGTGTTAAATTGATAAAATATAATAAACATCAAGTTTAACTGCAGCGGAACAACCAATCCATTAGAAGAGTCAAGTAGAGCATGATATCTACTATCTTCTATGATTTAAAAAGTTTATCATCAATTTTATCATTTGAGACTCAAACAATAAATAAACCACATCATCGAATCATCCTTGCACTACGGGTCAAGGATATTCATGTAATCATCAATGGTCATGATTATACCGAATAATCCCTGGTCATAATCATACCAACAACTGTCCATCAATGCACTACAGGCCAATGATGATTTTTACCACATCATTTGTAACATTACGGTCATGATTATAACAAAAACTCCTTGGTCATAATCATACCAATCAATAGTACATCTATGCACGTAAGCCACATATGACTTTTATCACAATATAAGCATGAGGATGATGACAATGATATAAGAATTCAATTAAAAGAAAGCATAGGATAAATTTTTAAATATTTATAACTTAATTTATCCAGAATTCAATAATGTCCAAATTGTCAACATGATACTGCTTTGTGGAGTAAAATTCTAGAATAATATTGTATCAAAAATGATTTGGACAGCAAAGAAATCAATTTTTGTTATGAATAATTTCCCGGGTAAATATTACCCGAGTGAATAGTACCCCATGAATAGTACTTCGGGAATAGTACCTCATGAATAGTACTTTGTGAATAGTAATCGTGAATAGTACTTTGTGAATAGTACTTTGTGAGTAGTACCCCGTGAATAGTACTTTGTGAATAGTACCATAAAAATGAATACTACTCATGGACAGTACTCCGGCATGAAACGCTTAAAATTTAACAAGAATGTGTAGAAAATATCTTTGTGAAACGATACTAGATGAAGCGCAAATTTCAAGGATATTCTACTAATTTCACGAAGTATAGAAACAATACTTTAACAAAATGAGGGTATAATCAGGAATACGAGACGAAATAATATTACTCACATACTACAGAGTATGGAAGAAAATATTATTCCTATGAATACTTAAAAAAATAATATCCCTTACTACTGTTGAACGAAAATAATATTCCAACGAATATTTAACGATGATAATATTCCTACGAATATTGAACGAAGATAATATTCTTTATGAATATTGAACGAAAATAATATTCATATGAATACGAAAAATAATATCTCTTCAGAATATGAAATAGATAATACCCCTTACCTAAGAAGAAGACTGGATACTAGAATAATGATGTAGCATACTCCTCTTCTTTTTTCTCTCTATAGCTTCTCTCTCTATAATTTCTCTTGCGAGACTTAGTGAATTGGTGAGAATGAAAGAAGAATGAACTTCTATTTATAGGAAAATATAGTTTTGATAATTATACATTTTGGGGCTCGAAATATTACTGTATAATACCTTCCTCTTTTCCTTCATTTTTAATTTAGCCCTGCAAGTATTATCAAACTTGCACCACCTCCCCTAATATTACATCTTGTGAATCAATAGTACAATCATGTGAAAAAAATAATTACAGTATAGTACATTCATCTATATCTCCATTTTTAATTTAGTCATGCAAGTATTATCAATCTTGCACTACCTCCCCTAATAGTACATGCATGTAAATTAATAGTACACACATGTGAACAAATAGTTATAAGCATATGAATTAATAGCAATTAATTACTCATTTATCCAATTAATTACCCGATTGGTCAATATAACCTCCAGACATCCATTATTATCGAAATAGATGTCGATTTCCACTAACACTAATAATCTCAATATAATGGAAATATCAATTTCATCTTTAATCAATACGAACTTATTCATCATTAATATTATAACTCACAGTATTTAACAACCAGATCATTCCCAGGAAAGAGGGGGCTTTTCGATAAGGATTTCTCCCTATTGGCGCGCAATTAGGTGACCAAACCTCTCCTCGACAAAACTTTCTAGACATCGTCAATATTGCAAATAATAATATAAATAACTTTGTCGTCTCAATTATTGATTTAATAATACTAAATATTATGCAGATGATACTGTGATAATAATTGAATCAATAATATAAGAGATATTATGCAGCAATTACTATAGCAATAATTGAGTATAACTGAGTGACTTCTCACGTAAGCATCAATAATCAATACCTTGTGCTACTATGCAACAACACGTATTACTGTACTTTTACCACTGGGTAGTTCAACAGTTTAATGGTAAAACTTTCGCCGTTATTTTTATAAAAAGATAATTATGTCATTTTCTAACTATGACAATACTTTCGTTGTGGGGTCCACCAATGATTGTGTCGTCGTATGAATATTCCCTGTTAAAACGAATATTTCCCGACCAATCGAATATTATATAACCACTTGCTTACTTTGCAAAATTTGTAAATATTTCCCACAACTATAACATTATATCAAATCCACACCATAATATTAAAAAATATATTTCGAGAAAAAATAATCTTTATTCATAAAAGTTGGGGATCTTACAACCTCCCCTTCTTATGAAATTTTGTCCTCAAAATTAGGGTACGTACCTGGTATGTCGAAGAGGTGAGGATACCTTGACTTCATTTCAGATTCTAACTCCCAGGTCATTTCCTCAACATCGTGGTTTCTCCACAAAACTTTGACTTGAGATATAACCTTGGAGCGTAGAATATGATCCTTCTTATCCAAGATTTTAATAGGTACCTCCTCATACGTTAAATCTTTTGCTATCTCATCTGGTTCTATCTCAATAATGTGGTTCGGGTCGTCCACATATTTACGTAACATCGATACATGAAAAACATTATGAACACGCGACATACTTGGCGGTAAAGCGAGTCTATAGGCCACAGTTCCTACTCGATCGAGGATTTTGAATGGTCCAATTAAATTGAGGGTTGAGATTTACTATCTTTGTCAATTCTTGCTTCTAGAATAACGCCATCTTGAACCTTCTTCTTCACATTCATCAGCTCTGGGTGTGTAGCTTGAGCAGTTTTAACTTTATCGATTAACATCGATTCTACTCGTATTATTTGACATCATCACGTGGGCCCCTAGAGTCTTTAACTCTATCTCCATCTTTGTAAGTCGTATGAAATGGGTCTTTGTGTTAACAATATCGCACTCTTAAACGCATACGATCTTCTACTCAATGTGTCAGCTACCATGTTCTCTTTTTCCACGATAATATTGAATGGTATGGTCGTAATCTTCAACAGCTCGAGCAAACGTCTTTGGCGCATAATACGTTCGTTCGGTTGAAGAAATATTTAAGGGTTTTAGAAATGGGTTTTGTATTGGGGTCAATACAAAATTTAATTTCACGCTCTAGGGGTAGACCAAGAAGTTTTTCGAGAATACGTCAGGAAATTTATTAACAATAGAAGTATCATTCAAATCTGACGTATTTTTGTTTAAATCAGTGGCATGGGCTAAGAAAGCTTGACATCCGTTTTTCAATAAACGAATAACTTTATGACTTGATATGACAGTGATTGACTTTAGTGGTTTTGTTGCTTGAATTCGCATAATAGGTTGGTTAGGAATATGAAAGCTAACAACCCTACGAAAACAATCGATTTTAGCATGATGAGTAGTTAACCAATCAATCCCTAAAATCACATCAAATGCAAGTATTTTCAAAGAGATAAGATCGACAGGTAACGTGCGGTTACCGATTTGAATCAAACAAGACTTATAAACAGTGGAGGTAACGAAGGTTTCTCCCAACAGAGTTTCAATATATAAGTCAAAGTCTAATTTCTCTGGAGTCAAATTTAAACGTTGAGCGCAAGTAAGAGAAATAAAAGAGTGCGCAAAATCGGTATCTAATAAGGTATAGACTTCGCAAGAATTTATGATTAACTAACCCATTCTAACTTCGTTCGGGTTACTCGCTTTTTGAGAAGTCACGAAAAATGCTCTTCCTGAAACCACCGACTTTATTTAGTCCGTATCCGCCTTTGGTGCCACCGTCCCAGCTGGACTTGATTTTGCTACAGGAAAAAATCGAGCTACGTGACCGTCTTTTCTACAACTAAAACATACCTTGGAAGGCTGTGAACAGTTTGGACTTATGTGTCCCTCCTATCCGCATCTGTAGTATCTAACTGGTGGTCGTTCTCCTCCCCTAGAATTTATTGTTGGTGTTAGTGCTGCTGCCGACGTCTTCCCATCATCGTTAAATCTTATCTTCTTGAATTTTCCACTTGAATCATTTCTTCTATTATCTTGGTCATGATTACCACCGAAGTAGTTACCATTTCTGGCATGATAATTTCTTCCATGATGGTTATCATTGTTCCGATGATCGTTGCCACCGGTAAAATTATTATCGTGTTGTTGCTCGTTATCCTTTGGTTGGGCTGGCTCATTATCGCACTCCAATAACTGAGCCCTATTCACTACATCTGAATACAAACACAATTTATTTGAAATAAGGTATTGATGTATTTCAAGTCTCAAACCTCGCAGAAACATTCGCATCATTCTCTCCTCATTATCAACAAAATAGGATGCGAACCAAGACAACTCGGCAAACTTAGCCTCGTACTGTGACACGGTCATATTGTTTTGCTCCAACTTGATAAACTCCACCTCCTTCATGTGACGAATACTTTCGGGAAAGTACTTGTCGTTGAATAGTTCTTGGAACTTCTCCCAAGACATCTTCGGTCGGCGGAAGTCGAGTATGCGTTTAATCGATTCCTACCAATGTCTGCCTCTCCTCCTCGAACATGAAGGTGGCAAAGGGAACCTTTTGCTCCTCGGAGCATCCCAAGACATCAAATAACTTGGTGATCTGCTTTATCCATGTCTCCACCTTAAATGGTTTTGGCTCTCCCAAAAACACTGGTGGTCCTAGCTCCTTGAACTGCTTAGCGATGACCATCCGAGAGTTGCCAGTATTTCCACCTTCATTTTGAACAGGAGCCGCTCTCTCCTGATGTTGCATGAATTGCATAAAGCCTCTGAACATCCCAACGTTCATCATTTGATCGGTGTTATTGTTTACCTGAGGATTATTGTCTTCCTGTTGCACATTATCCTGGATATTGATCGTTGGTGACTCAACGGTCTCATGTGCTTCATTGCTTATCTCAATATTTTTGGATGCCATTTGCAAATACTACCACAAAACAAGGGTTAATTGACATGTCAAATATTATCCCTATACTCTGACCGACCAATTAAATACCAAATAAACTTAGGTAGATCATACTAGCGAATGAATTCCCCGTCTCTCTCCTCCTAGTTCTTGTCTCACATCTCAGCCAGGGATCATATCCTTAAGCTTCGATACCAACGGAAACGCCCCCAAAATAGGTATACATCACCCATTCTGAGTCGCCAAATACATGGTACAAAATTCAAATACAACTTAATTATACAACTGTCGTGTAAAATACGACAAAACATAAGCTGAGAGTTTTAATACGAATATTGTCTTCTAGACAGTATTCAAATTCAAATGGAGTCCTTATTACATTTATTATCACACTATTTCACTGAATAGTGAGGACTACTATCATAAACATCTGAGGCCAGTCACTCCGTTCCCCGACTAGTCCAAGTTATATTCTCATTTCTCAAGAGAACAATGAAAACAAAGGGTGAGCTCAACTAGCCCGGTAAGAAATATTATGAAAAAGATAATGCAGAATAAATTATCGTTAGCCTTCAACAGTGTTAAACTGATAAAATATAATAAACATCAAGTTTAACTGCAGCGGAACAAGCAATCCATGATTTAAAAAGTTTATCATCAATTTTATCGCTGAGACTCAACTTAATAAATAAACCACATCATCGAATCAAACTCACTTTTTCTGGGCCAGGATATTCATGTAATCATCAATGGTCATGATTATACCGAATAATCCCTGGTCATAATCATACCAACAACTGTTCATCAATGCACTACAGGCCAATGAGGATTTTTACCACATCATTTGTAACATTACGGTCATGATTATACTGAATAATCCTTGGTCATAATCATACCAATCAATAGTAGATCTATGCACGTAATCCACAGATGACTTTTATCACAATATAAGCATGAGGATGATGACAATGATATAATAATTCAATTAAAAGAAAGCAAAGGATAAATTTATAAAGATTTATAACTTAATTTATCCAGAATTCAATAATGTCCAAATTGTCAACATGATACTGCTTTGTGGAGTAAAATTCAAGAATAATATTGTATCAAAAATGATTTGGACAACAAAGAAATCAATTTTTGTCATGAATAATTTCCCGGGTGAATAGTATCCCGTGAATAGTACTTCGAGAATAGTACCTCGTGAATAGTACTTTGTGAATAGTATTCGTGAATAGTACTTTATGAATAGTACCCCATGAATAGTACTTTGTGAATAGTACCATAAAAATGAATACTACTCATGGACATTACTTCGGCATGAAAAGCTTAAAATTTAACAAGAATGTGTAGAAAATATCCTTGTGAAATGATACTTGATGAAGCGCAAATTTCAAGGATATTCTACTAATTTCACGGAGTATAGAAGCAATACTTTAACAAAATGAGGGTATAATCAGGAATACGAGACGAAATAATATTACTCACATACTACAGAGTATGGAAGAAAATATTATTCATATGAATACTTAACAAAATAATATCCCTTACTACTGTTAAACGAAAATAATATTCTAACGAATATTTAACGAAGATAATATTCCAACAAATATTGAACGAAGATAATATTCTTTATGAATATTGAACGAAAAATAATATTCATACGAATACGAAAAATAATATCTCTTCAGAATATGAAATAAATAATACCCCTTACCTCAGAAGAAGACTGGATACTGGAATAGTGAGGTAGCAGACTACTCTTTTTCTTTCTCTCTATAGCTTCTCTCTCTATAATTGCTCTTGTGAGACTTAGTGAATTGGTGAGAATGAAAGAAGAATGAGCTTCTATTTATAGGAAAATATTGTTTTGATAATTGCACGTTTTGGGGCTCAAAATATTACAGTATAATACCATCATCTTTTTCTTCATTTTTAATTTAGTCCTGCAAGTATTATCAAACTTGCACCACCTCCCCTAATAGTACATCTTTTGAATCAATAGTACAATCATGTGAAAAAAATAATTATAGTATAGTACATTCATCTATACCTCCATTTTTAATTTAGACATGCAAGTATTATCAATCTTGCACCACATCCCCTAATTGTACATGCATGTAAATCAATAGTACACACATATGAATAAATAGTTATAAGCATGTGAATTAATAGCAATCAATTGCTTATTTATCCGATTAATTACCCGATTGGTCAATATAACCTCCACACATCCATTATTATCGAAATAGATGTCGATTTCCACTAACACTAATAATCCCAATATAATGTAAATATCAATTTCATCTTTAATCAATACGAACTTATTCATCATTAATATTATAACTCACAATATTTAACAACCAGATCATTTCCAGGAAAGATGGGGCTTTCCAATAAGGATTTCTCCCTATTGGCGCGCAATTAGGTGACCAAACCTCTCCTCGACAGAACTTTCTAGACATCGTCAATATTGTAAATAATAATATGAATAACTTTGCCGTCTCAATTATTGATTTAATAATAATAAATATTATGCAGATGATACTGTGACAATAATTAAATCAATAATATGAGAGATATTATGTAGTATTTACTATAGCAATAATTGAGTATAACTAAGTGACTTCTCACATAAGCATCAATAATCAATACCGTGTCCTACTATGCAACCACGCATATTATTGTACTTTTACCACCGGGTAGTTCAATAGTTTAACGGTAAAACTTTCGCCGTTATTTTTATAAAAAGATAATTATGTCGTTTTCTAACTAAGACAATACTTTCGTTGTGGGGTCCACCAATGATTGTGTTGTCTTACGAATATTCCTTGTTAAAACAAATATTCCCCGACCAATCGAATATTATATAACCACTTGTTTACTTTTCAAAATTTGTAAATATTATCCACAACTATAACATTATATCAAATCCACACATAATATTCAAAAATATATTTCAAGAAAAAATAATCTTTATTCATAAAAGTTGGGGATCTTACATGCAGGTTTAGCAACAGGAATGCAAAATTTCGAGTTTCTACAGATGCCCCTCTTTATCATATTCATGCAATATAATGTCATGGATAGGATAAAGATCACAAGACACTTGAAATGTGACAAGCTAATCATGATGCAAATGTAATGCAACATGATGCGAATGTATGTTGAGTGTTGTTTGTTGGAATGGCTTCCAACAGAATGTGAGAACTACCTTCTCCTGCCACTTTTGTTGGGGGAAGGAGTTGTCAATGATGACCCTGTTGAACTACTTGGATGTCTACTCGACTGGTAGTTTCCAAAGCTCTTAACACAGGAATCTCCTGATGCAATGATGGGGTTATTTCCATCAATTTGAACCATCCATCAGTGCCATTTAAGCCTGATTTGTTGAAAAGTTACAAAGATGTCTTCAAAATCTTTGGAGTTGAGGTTTCTCCATGATTAAGACCACAGGTTGTTGACATTAGGGTTATCACCAAAGTCCTTAATCCTTTGTACATGTTTTCACCGAAGATGTTCTTCTCGTGTGCGAGAGACTCTTGGGGAATTATGCTTTAATTGTTGAGGATCTGTATAACAGATTCTATCATCGGTCCTCCCCGATAAGGATGGTTTGGCATCGTCAAGTCTTTCTGATGCTTTGTTGGAGTTACTACCAACGGTTTGTACTATCAGGGTTGTCTGACCCTCGTTGAGATGTGTAACGAATGTGTTGTTTGAGTTGTGATTCTGAGGACAGAATCCTTATAAGAGGGGAATGATGTAACATTCCAGATTTTTTTTTTAATGTAAGTTATAAATATTTATTGATTTATATAAATATTTATTGGATGTGTTTATTATTGAATAAGTAATTTTTCAATTTGATTGAGTTGATTTAGTTAATTATTTATTTGCTAAATAATTAATGTGATTAGTTAATTATTTATTTGTTAAATAATTAATGTGTTATGTGGATTGAGTTATGCGATTAAGTAATTTATTTAATAAATTGTTATTAAATAAAGTGTGATAAATAACTATATTATAAGAGTTATTAAAATAAATTAAAGTAATATTAATTTAGTTTTTGCCAAACAAAGTGTAAGTATATTAATCCTTTAACTTTTAAATGGGTTGCCAAACAAAGCCTATGACTTTTGGATTTCTTTTGAATTTAAATTATTAATTAAATAAATAAAATATATATAATATATATTATTTTGGGTAACTGCTAAATTAATACGATCATTAGTTGAGCGTCAGTTTTATACGTTTTAGTTTTAAAGGTAAGCGTTGGTTTTTAGTTAATATTACGTATATTCTATTTTGGCTTAAGCCTAATCAAAATTTGAAGTTTGTCTGAGATAGTTGAGAGAGAGACAGAGAGAGGAAAGCTCTGAGATTATCATTATCAGTGAACAACAAAGTTTTTAAAATCAACAAAAAGGTAGGTGCTTATAACATTAATTTATGTGTATGTAATCATATATGTTTCACACTATATACTTACAGTGAATTTGATAGTCTGTGTTCTTCAACTTCACTGTGTATAAGTTTTTACAAAATTCTTGTAAACTATGTATTGGTAATTGTTATACTAGCATATATATATATATTGGTATATAATTGTATGCTTAATATATAAATATGATGGTATGCTAAATTACGTATTTAAGAAATTGTTTTTTTTTACAGTGGAAACATGTGAGTACAAACTTGAGTGTAGAATTTATCAAAGGTTATATATATATATATATATATATATATATATATATATATATATATATATATATATTTGTATGCTAACCGAGAAATGGGACTATACATGTTTTATTGGGATATATATTGGTATACTTGTATGTCAAAGGAATCAAAATTAGTTGATAACAGTGTAAATTACGTTCACTGTAAATTGATATTTCATCAATGGAGTTTAATTTTTAAAACACAGTGTTTTCAAAGAATTAGTATATGATATTGTTAATTAGTGGTTGGTAATTGGTATATGGATGATTGTTAGCAATTATGTGTAATTTATATTAGTTATACATGTTGTTTTGGGTGAATCATTGTTAAGATTTAAGACAGTAGCTTTGGCTTTGTTCTTCGCTCTGGTTTCCGTGAGTTTGGCCTTGAATACAAAATTCACGCTCTAGCGTCAAGTTTCGCGCTTGGCAAAACCCAAATACTTGACCCAGACTTCGTCTTGCCAATGTCAAGTCATCATCGCCAGAGCCGGACTTGACTTGGCAGTAGCCTTAGAGTCCCTCAGATAAGTCTCATGTATGGAGGCGCCATGTCACATTAGCCATGATACATTCGATTCAAATTGTGGCCATACCATTTCCATTAGCGAAATCTTTCGAAATGACTTTTTGTCTTGCACAAAAGTCTGATATTTTAATGAAATGTTATATGATAAATATTGAGTATGTATTTCTAGTATTATAGTATATTAATACTATGAGTGAACATAGAATTACTAATTAACAAATATTGTTATTAGTTTTAATGGATAGAATTTGACAATGCAAGTTATAATCAAAGCATACGTGATGTAGAGATATAGTATGTGTTACTGACTGATTATGTCATGTTAACATATGTATATAGGATAATTGTGGTTTGGATTATAACGATTCAATCTACGCACAAGGCAAGTTTTTAAACCTATCTTTTTACATTAAGCAAGTTCTCTAACTCCATACTCTCGTTGAGTTAGTTGTGTTTATATAAGTTTTCTAATCCTAAAGCTTCGTTATGCAAATTTCATATGCTATACTTTATTGAGTAAAGCATTTCCATTAAGCCACTTAATTGTATCCAGTTATTCATGATGATACAAGCTTCCCATCTCCACACTTTCGTTGAGATAGTTAATATGATTATGCAAGTTTTTCCTAACTCTAAACTTGTTATATTAGCATGCAAGTATCGTTATTCTGTTGTATCAGTTTATTGTTCAAGTTATTATTTGTTGTGCATGCTTGATATTAAATTCAAAGATGTAACATTAGCTTAATGTTATTCAAAGCAAGGTATGATGTGTTATTCAATAGTTATGCTATTAGATTATCCCTAAAGCATGAACTTAGAACGAAATGTTTATTCAGTTATGATTATTCAATAACATAGTGTTATTATCTTTTATTCAACTAATCCTTAGTTGATGTCCGTTGAAATCCAAATTACCTTAAAGTGTATCCAAACCAGACTATCTTTGGGGCGGACTTGTACTCAAAATACTGAGATGAACAACCCTATTTATAGGGGATACACTTAGTTTTGTACTTTGCGTTGAAATGTTTGTATACAATACATGTACGAAGGGTTGATCCCCCTAAGTACCTTAAAGTCATTATGGTTGTATGACCGTAAAAGTTTAAGTTGAAAGATTACTTATAACTGTGGACAAGGTTCGTGGTCATTAGACCCCCAATGAATGTTTAAAATGTTAATAGAACTCATTGTTCAGTTCTATTGAGCCCCTGAATGGGCAAGGGATGTTAAGATGTTAATAGGACTTATTATTTAGTTCTATTGAGCCCCTGAATAGGTAAGGAATGTTTAAGATGTTAATAGAATCTATTGTTCAGTTCTATTGAGCCCCTGAATGGGCAGAGAATGTAAAAGTTATTCATTGTTATTTCAAGTGAGCCTTTTTTGCTCACTCTTGCCTGTAAAATCCTTACAGCTAAAGATGGAAAGGGTGACGTACCTAGCACCAGTAAAGGAAAGGGAAAGATGAACAAGTACTGAAGAATTGTAATAGTTTTGATAGTTTTATTATCAGACTTTGGTTTAAAGATTGTAATGAAGTTTATTTAAATTTTCCACATGAATGATTGTTTGTGAAGGTTAGATAACCTGGGAGATATTATTTTATGTAATTCCTGTATGGGCAGGTTTATTATTCAATTTTATTTATAATTGGGTAGTTTTAAATGAATGTTTTGATTACGTGAACACCAAATCTTGAGGTAATGAAGTACCGGGATTTGGGGGTGTCACAAGATGTCTTTCAATGACTAATATCATCGGACCACTTCTGATGCGTCGCTGGAGTTACTGCTAATGGTTGGTGATGTCAGAGTTGTCTAACCTTCGCAGAAATGTCCTTCAACGGCTGAGATCATAGGACCACCTCTGATGCTTCGCTGAATTTACTACCAACGGCTGGTGATGTCAAGGCTGCCTGACCCTCGTTGAAATGTCCTTCAACGGCTAACATCATCGGACCACCTCCGATGCTTCGCTGGATTTACTGCCAACGGCTGGTGATGTCAGGGCTGCCTGACCCTCGTTGAAATATCCTTCAATAGCTAACATCATCGGACCACCTCCGATGCTTCACTGGATTTACTACCAATGGTTGGTGATGTCAGGGTTGCCCGGCCCTCGTTGAAATGTCCTTCAACGGCTAAGGATGTATGAAATCTCCACTGGGGATGATTTTTGACGAGACATATGATTGTGATTGGAGTTACAACCCCATGTTGATGGCATTGGACCTTTGTGCGGTATTGCCAAGGATAGCTTTCAATAGCTGTGATCATTGGTTTTGTGAGCCCTGTGTTTAGGCGAATGCTAATGATTGATATGTAGACCCGCAGTTTGGTCTTTGAAAATCAGGATTTCAGGCTTTTCCGCTTAATCGCGTAGCATCTTTTTTCCTGATTTGACTTTTTAGCTAGTGAGACCTCTTTTGTCGTGAGTGGGTCTTTGACTGAGCCATTACCCGATGATAGGAGGGTTCGGGATCGCATCCTTCAGTGATTATTCCTGATCATCCTCAGGGGTTTTTTCCTGGCTGATAATTCTTCCACGGTGTCATTCGATTTAGTAAGCGCCACATGGGAGGTGGACCGTATTGGAGAGTTTGATTGGGGCTCATATACCTTTGCCTACTTCCTCAAGAGAATGCACCTACACTCGAAGGGCGTGACGGAGGCTTGGCTAGGAATTTACCCATTCCTGTCGGTGAGTATTTTCTCTTTTAATTTCCCTTATTCGGGTTGAGAGTTTGACTGACCACGGATAGTTGATCTTGTATTGTCAATTTTGGGCCTACGAGAGGCTCCCATGTCTTCATCCCATTAGCCTGTTAGGTTTGGATACCTTGTCATGGGGACGGTGATGACATCACTCCACTTTGACGGAGGTTCCTGTAGCTGAGGCTTTCATCCATTCACGCTTACAGTTGGAGTTGTTGACAGCTGATGTCATTTTATGGGTTCCTTACTCTGAGGACCACTTGACAGTTGGCTTCGAGGGTGGTTTCCCGACTGGTGTCGAGTATATGGTGTCGACTGGTTTCCTCGCTTCACAGACAGAGGTTGGGAGCTCTATTTAAGAGAGCGTGCTATTAGGAGCACCACAAGAGAGATTCACATTCTGATCTATCCTCCTTCCAGGCGTTGTTGGCCTTTGTCACAACCGATCATTGATGTCCCATTGATGGGTTTTGATGGCTTTACTTTGTCAGAGGGACCTTTCACTTAGGAGGCTTTTTACCGCTGGTTGTTCCATCGCACCATTGGAGCCCAGACTAGCGCCATACATTTTATGGGGAATATGGTTCCTGGCTCCGTCATGATGGCGAATTGAATTGTCTGCATCCGAGAGCTTACTCATCTGACGCAATTAATAGTTTGATCCATCAGTTGGACCCATCAGTTGGACCGGGCACATTTCTTCATCCAGCATTTGGGCCGAGATCCTTCCGAGGCGGATAGTTTTGATCCTTCCAGCTCTAGGGCTGGCCCTTCAGGTGGCCCATATTCAGATGGTTTTTTCGGTGCAGATCCTCTATTGTATCAGCATGATATCCTTATTGGCAGAGATTTAGTGACTCAGGAGGAGTTACATCAGATGGATAGGTTTGATGATGTGGACATCAACATTATTGGGTACCAGATAGACATGTATTCAGATTTGCTACCCAGGAGTTGAGTTCTACTTTGGAGGAGTATGAGCGCCTTACAGACTTGCCTTTGGATAGGCCTTGCACTCGGATGGATGTCGGTGACATGAGCCGGCAGTTCATGACCTTTATATGTTTGAGGTGTAGAGTTTCCCTGCACGAGACTTCCTCGGGGCATGTGGTGTCCATGAGTTTTCTGATTGACAGATTTGGGTCATTAGACAGTTATTTGCATTACTCCGGGGATTTCACCGTTTTGGAGGATGATTGGCGTGTCGCAAGAGTAGATATACTCTTGATGTGTGTAGTGGTTTATCTGTACATGCCATTGTACATGGACCACTTGGATATCGGAGTGATCATGGTAGTCCGGGCTCTCCGGGAGGAAAACACCATCTTCCCGATGATTCTGGCAGAGACCTTGAGGTCGACCACGTATTGCCATACCCATTCTGTGGGGGTGTTTGTAGGGGGTTCGGTCTTATTGTACGTGTGGTTTATGACACACCTGAGACCGATTGGCACTTTCCGACGACATGGGTATTGTTTTCCCATGAGATAGCCATGTCATACTCCTTTCAGCCAACGGAGTGTACAGACACAGCTTCTTGGTTGGCTTTCTTATCAGGGATCGAGGATCCATTTGATATTTTACAATGTTCAGGGCTAAGCTCTCCTTACAGCTTTATCACGCATGCAGCTGGCATGGACTATCTTCCCCTAGCCGATTTGAGGGGTGTGACCACTTATCATCCACTGGCTGTTATGGCATAGTTTGACCAGTTTCAGGATGTTCATCCCTTTGACGGGGAATTTGGTCAGCGTTTGTCATCTCGGCTTCTATCAGTAGAGGATTTGTCCAGGATTTATACATGTTGGACCCAGCGCGAGGGCACTGACTTTTCTACTAGGGTTGAGTTATGTCATACTCTATCCTAAATGTTTTGATGATGACCATATTATATTTCTAATCATGCTCTATGAAATTTTAGGGAAAAAAATGGCATTACAGGAACATTAAGGAGGAAAACATAAAGACTTGAAGTTATTGAAGGATGAAAGTCATATCGATTCCTAGGAGATAAATGTAAGATTTGATTTCCAATACAAGGCTTTAGATCATTTGCATTGGAAAGTTTTTTTATTACCGTGTGTTTTACAAACTCATGGAATGAATAAAAATGTTAGCGACCTTGAAAAATTAATTGCCATAAATTATGTGTCACATAACTGCATAATCTAAGGGATTTAATTAGATTTCCCACCAACCTAATTAATGTTAAATCTTATATATGGCAATAACTTAATGATATACCAGTGGCCGTGAAATTGCATGATAATATGGAAAGTAAATCAATCTGCTTTTAATCATGTGAGATATTGTGATTCCAGAATTTAAGCTACGGACACATGGTTATATAAACATGATTCTAGCGAATTCCTTTATTCACTCACAACTGTACTTTATATATAATATATGACTTGGAATTATAAGGGATTTGATTAAATCACGTGATGAGCACATAATCAGGACTAAGCTTTCATCAATCACATAATCTATGCAATATGTTCCAATGGTCCAATAATCAATTAAGCATCCAAGCAACGGTAAGATATTTAGTTGGTCTATAAAAGAGAATGGACTAATATTGAGAAAAGACACGAAAAACATACAGAGCTTATTATACATAGAAAATATTTACCTACTGTTTTTCACTACTTCTTTACACTACCAGTCGTGATTATCACTGAAGAAGTAATCTGTTTTTAAATATCTGCATTGTTCTTGGAACGTACCACTGGTAATATCTTTCTTATTCATCATTACATACTAGAGCCTTGTATTGTTAAGTGATTAATTGCTTTGATCAATAGACCTCTATTTGTATTTTAATTTTTATAGAATTGATACTATCTAAATATGTGTTAACCCGGTTTGGGTTACAGTATTGTTACAATCAAATTTGAGGAAGCACATGTGCTTAAAAGTGCATAGGTGCACAAGGAGTAAGGGTGCTCAAGTGTTTGAAACTTGTATTGTAATTAAGGTAAATTAAAAAAAAAGTGAGTCTCCAATACTAATTGGTATTGGACGTGGATTAGGCTACTATTATAGAAGATAATAGTTGAACCACGTCAAAATTATAATGCCCCCAAAATAGGTATACATCACCCATTATGAGTCGCCAAATACATGGTACAAAATTTAAATATAACTGTCGTGTAAAATTCGACAAAACATAAGCTGAGAGTTTTAATACGAATATTGTCTTCTAGACAGTATTAAAACTCAAATGGAGTCCTTATTACATTTATTATCACACTATTTCATTGAATATTGAGGACTACTAATGCAAACATCTGGACCGTCACTCCGTTCCCCGACTAACCCCAGCTATATTCTCATTTCCTGAAGAGAACAATGAAAACAAAGGGTGAACTCAACTAGTCCAGTAAGAAAATATTATAACTAAGATAATGCAGAATAAATTATCGTTAGTCTTCAACAATGTTAAACTGATAAAATATAATAAACATCAAGTTTAACTGCAGCGGAACAAGCAATCTATTAGAAGAGTCAAGTAGAGAATGATATCTACTATCTTCTATGATTTAAAAAGTTTATCATCAATTTTATTGCTGAGACTCGACTTAATAAATAAACCACATCATCGAATCATCCATACACTACGAGCCAAGGATATTCATGTAATCATCAATGGTCATGATTATACCGAATAATCCCTAGTCATAATCATACCAACAACTGTCCATCAATGCACTACAGGCCAATGAGAATTTTTACCACATTATTTGTAACATTGTGGTCATGATTATACCCAATAAACTCTGGTCATAATCATACCAATCAATAGTACATCTATGCACGTAAGCCACAAATGACTTTTATCATAATATAAGCATGAGGATGATGACAATGATATAAGAATTCAATAAAAAGAAAGCAAATGATAAATTTTTAAAGATTTATAACTTAATTTATCCAGAATTCAATAATGTCCAAATTGTCAACATGATACTTCTTTGTGGAGTAAAATTCAAGAATAATATTGTATCGAAAATGATTTGGACAGCAATGAAATTAATTTTTGTCATGAATAATTCCCCGGGTAAATAGTACCCGAGTGAATAGTACTTGTGACACCCCCAAATCCTGGTACTTCATTTCCTCAAGATTTGGTGTTCACTTAATCAAAACATTCATTTATAACTACCCAATTATAATAAAATTGAATAATAAAACCTGCCCATACATGAATAAATTTAAATAAAAACTCTCAGGTTATCTAACCTTTAACAACAATCATTCAAATGCAGAATTTAAATAAAATTCATTACAATCTTTAAACTAAAGTCTGATAATAAAATTATCGAATCTGTTACAAGTCTTCAGTACTTGTTCATCTTTCCTTTTCCCTTACTGGTGCTAGGTACGTCACCAGTTTCAACTTTAGCTGTAAGAAATTTTACAGGCAAGAGTGAGCAAACAAGGCCCACTTGAAATAACAATAATGAAATCTTTAAACTTTTACATCAATTGCCAATATTAGGCTCAATAGAACTGAACAATATATTCTATTAACTTTCTGAAAATTATAACATTCACTAAGGGTCTAATGACCACGAATCATGTCCACAGTTATAAATAATCTTTCAACTTTAACTTTAACAATCATAAGACTATAAGGACTCCACGTACTTAGGGGGATCAACCCTTCGTACAATGTATTATGCACAACCATTTCAACGCTAAGCATAAACCTCTATTAAAAGAGTTGTTCATCTCAGTATTTAGAATACAAGTCCGCACCAAAGTAAGTTTGGTTTGGATAAGCTTTCAAGGTAATTTGGAATTCAACGAACATCAACTAAGGAGTAGTTGAATAAAACCAATAACACTATACTATAGAATAATCGTGATTGAATCAATTATAGTAAACTAAAGTCATGCATTAGGAATAATCTAATAGCATACAATTTGAATAACTATAGCATACCTTGCTTGAACAATACTAAGCCAAGGTTAATTAGAATTGAATACTAAACATGCATAGCAATTTAGTTATGCATGCTAAACAACAAGTGAAATACAAGAATAACTTGTTCAACATCAAACCAAAGTTTAGATAGCTTGCATCATTATAAGGTAATTGAATTTGAAAACAATAATTAGTTCAATAAGATAAAGGATTAGAAAACTTGCTCAATTATAAATTAGAGTTAGAAAACTTGCCTTGCTCGTAGGCTAAACCAAATCAATATGAATCACAATATCCTATAAACATATGTCATCATGACATAGTTAGCCATTACTACTTTACAAACATATCTAAGTACGTTCATCATTTAAAATTGGATTTTTAATCACATAATCAAGTTATAACACAAGTTAATCTTTAATAACATAATTATTCATAGTATAGAAATACTAACATCAATATTTTACAGTCCCACTATCATCACATAATGTTTCATAAAATTTTGTGTACAAAAAGTACACTGTCAGACCATTCTGCTAACTCGCGCTGTGGCGCCACAGTTTACACTATGGGTCGTGACTGCGGTATGGTGATGGCGCATGATGTGACGCAGTAAATACACTCTGACGGAGTCATATTGCCAATGTGGTGATGAAAGTCATGCGCCATGAACGTCTTCTTTGGGCGCAGCACAAGGCAATAAAAACTTTAGTATCGATGACGACTTTCGACAACATTGCAAGAAAAAGCCAATTTGGCCTACAAGCTCGTTTCTAACAGACTAATTCACATGCAATTCATACAAGAACTCCATGTAAACATAATTCAAGAACTTCTAACATGTTTCTACCCATATAATAACATAAACAACGAATTTAAAACATCCAATTTCACTGTTTTTGATAAAAACTCCATTTTTGATATTTCAATGAAAATCAACACTGTAAATTTTGTTTTTCAACCAAAACAATTAATTCAAAGCATCTTATCAATAATTATACATACTTTATCAAATTAGACGATCAATTTATCAATTAAACAACTAATTAACTCTCAATTTTTACCTTAAGCTTCACAATATATATTCACAAAAACTCTCTGTAAAAATAATTTTTCTTCACAACCATATACATAATATAAATTCATGGACTATTCTCAATTATAGCTTAAAAAAATAGTTTAACAACACTAGATTATCATATAAAACCATATACCTAACAAAATTCCACTTCTACAAAGCTTTCATGGAGAAAATTGGGAGAGAGAAAATACAACTATAACTTTGAAAAGAACAACCATAATAGAGTTTAGTTGATACCTTGTTTGAAGAAGATGATGGTCAACCCTTTTTGATTCTCAAGCTTCTTCTTCTCTCCAATTTCTCTCTCTTTTTCTTCTTCTTCTTCTTCTTTCTTCTTCTCGAGTTTTGTTTTTTCTCCCTAACTCTAACTACGTGCATTAGATATCTAACGATATATAGGATATAATATATATTAAATATATAATATAATACTAACTTAACTGACATCAGTTACAATTTCTTTTGAAATCAAAAGCCATAAGGCTTGTTTGGTTAACTAACTTAAAAATAACTCATTAATCCTTATGCCTTGTTTGGTAAAACCCAATTAGATAAAAGACTTAATATGCATTAGGCCTTATTTGGCAAAACTGAATTAAACTCCCTTAATTTAATTTAGTAACTCCTTTACAGCAAGGTTATTAGTCACACTTTTATTTAATTAATTAATCAATTGAAACATTAATCTATTAAATTACTTTAGCACATAATTTAATATCACATGACTATAATTTCTTTTATAATTGTAATTTTATTCGACCAACTAATATTTTAAATTAAAATTTCCCATTTAAAATATTATAATTTATTTAAATCACTATAAGCTCTCTAGCTTACTTATTAAATCAAATTGGTATATAATCTCATAACAATTAATTTTCTTAACTCCTTAATTATTTATTCAACAAATAATTAACTAAATCACATCCACTCAAATTGCCATTACATACTTATATAATTCAATAAATATTTAATATTACAAATAAATATTTAATATTTAATTATTTATTCAACAAATAATTAACTAAGCCACATCTTCTCAAATTGAACAATTATTTATTCAACAATAAACATATCCATTAAATACTTATATAAATTAATAAATATTTAACATTACACTTTAAAATTCTGGAATGTTACAGTACCCCGTGAATAGTACTTCAGGAATAGTACCCCGTGAATAGTACTTTATGAATAGTACTCGTGAATAGTACCCATGAATAGTACTTTGTGAATAATATCCCGTGAATAGTACTTTGTGAATAGTACTTTATGAATAGTACCCCGTGAATAGTACTTTGGGAATAGTACCGTAAAAATGAATACTACTCATGGACAGTACTTCGACATGAAAAGCTTAAAATTTAACAAGAATGTGTAGAAAATATCCTTGTGAAACGATACTAGATGAAGCACAAATTTCAAGGATATTCTACTAATTTCACGGAGTATAGAAGGAATACTTTAACAAAATGAGGGTATAATCAGGAATACGAGACAAAATAATATTACTCAAATACTACAGAGTATGAAAGAAAATATTATTCCTATGAATACTGAACAAAATAATATCCCTTACTACTTTTGAACGAAGATAATATTCCAACGAACATTTAACGAAGATAATATTCCTACGAATATTGAACGAAGATAATATTCTTTATGAATATTGAACGAAAATAATATTCATACAAATACGAAAAATAATATCTCTCAGAATATGAAATAAATAATACCCCTTACCTCAGAAGAAAACTGGATACTGGAATAGTGAGGTAGCAAGCTCCTCTTCTTCTTTATCTCTATAGCTTCTCTCTCTATAATTGCTCTTATGAGACTTAGTGAATTGGTGAGAACGAAAGAAAAATGAGCTTCTATTTATAGAAAAATATAGTTTCGATAATTACACGTTTTGGGGCTCAAAATATTACAGTATAATACCTTCATCTTTTCCTTCATTTTTAATTTAGTCCTGCAAGTATTATCAAACTTGCACCACCTTCCCTTATAGTACATCTTGTGAATCAATAGTACAATCATGTGAAAAAAATAATTACAGTATAGTACTTTCATCTATACCTCCATTTTTAATTTAGTCATACAAGTATTATCAATCTTGCACCACCTCCCCTAATAGTACATGTATGTGAATCAATAGTACACACATGTGAACAAATAGTTATAAGCATGTGAAATAATAGCAATTAATTGCTCATTTATCCGATTAATTATTCGATTGGTCAATATAACCTCCACACATCCATTATTATCGAAATAGATGTCGATTTCCACTAACACTAATAATCCCAACATAATGGAAATATCAATTTCATCTTTAATCAATACAAATTTATTCATCATTAATATTATAACTCACAATATTTAACAACCAGATCATTCCCAGGAAAGAGGGAGATTTCCGATAAGGATTTCTCCATATTGGCGCGCAATTAGGTGGTCAAACCTCTCCTCGACATAACTTTCTAGAAATCGTCAATATTGCAAATAATAATATGAATAACTTTGTCGTCTCAATTATTTATTTAATAATAATAAATATTATGCAGATGATACTGTGATAATAATTGAATCAATAATGTAAGAGATATTATGCAGTAATTACTATAGCAATAATTGAGTATAACTGAGTGACTTTTCACGTAAGCATCAATAATCAATACCGTGTGCTACTATGCAACCACACGTATTACTGTACTTTTACCACCAGGTAGTTCAACAGTTTAACGGTAAAACTTTCGTCGTTATTTTTATAAAAAGATAATTATGTTGTTTTCTAACTACGACAATACTTCATTGTGGGTCCACCAATGATTGTGTCGTCGTACGAATATTCCCTGTTAAAACGAATATTCCCCGACCAATCGAATATTATATAACCACTTGTTTACTTTGCAAAATTTGTAAATATTACCCACAACTATAACATTATATCAAATCCACACAATAATATTCAAAAATATATTTCGAGAAAAATTAATCTTTATTCATAAAAGTTGGGGATCTTACAAAAATCCTTGTGTTTGTGTGATTGCTTATTGTGTTGAATTCTCTCATCATTTGTTTAGCTAATAATCAATCCAGTAACTTGAATTCAGAATCTATCATTCTAGCAATTAATTCAGCAACTCGCATTCACATAATAACATTCTGATAAGTTTTAAATTTCTTTATCCAGTATTCTGATCATTTTGCAAACTTACGAAATCAATTCAACATCCTATTTTGATAATTTGGTATACAAGGATTTCCAATCCAACACCCTGCATTGAATAAACGAAAGAATTTTTTTTAGTTTTAAAAGTTTGACATTGTTTGTTCCCACACTTATTCAATCCCCCCCCCCCCTTCTAAGTGTGCCTACTTAAATTTCATTTAGTATCAAAGATCAATAAGTATGTATCAACATGTGATTAAATACAATGATTATTCAAGTGAGGACACTTGTCTAACCATATTAGAAATTAATGAACATAATAAATATCTGGATTATACAATAATACTATGTTGATAAACAATGATCGAATAATTTAAGAACTTGTATGACTACAAATGATTGGATACAAAATCGATAGCAATAGAGTTAATAATCTGACATAACGATAATATAATTCTAAAACTTTCTTACTCATGTCCATTGCATAAAGTAAATACAAAGTTAGGATACTTTTCTGGTCTGCTGCTTACAGTTACGCAACTTAGTTTTATCTTTTATATCAAGACCTATCATTAATAAGATCATTCTTTTGATTAGAATAACATACTATATCACATAGTACTGCTATTTGCAGTCAGCACAAAACCTATTCACATTGTCACATAAGTTTAACAGTCATTGGTTCACAAACAAACACTTATCTACTCAAATTATATAAGTTTAGATCAATTTCTGAAATATTTCAGTGTACCGATGACTTTATCGGGTAATTATCGAGTCTAAAACTCTATTCTATATTTCAATATTCGATTTAAATAACTTAAATATCAGTCATATTATTTTTAAATGACTTATAATAATTTTTAATTAATTATTATAATTTATCATGATTTTTCAAACACCAAAATTATTATAAAATGATTTAAATATTAAATAATTCTATTATCATTAATATTAAATTATTAATGAAATTGTTGCCAAAATATTAAAGTTATTTATATTAACTTAAAATATTTTTAAAGTATTAATATTACCCTTAAATTATTTTTAAAACAATTAAAATCATTTTTAAATAATTACTATTAATATTTAAATATTATCGTTTTATTTATCAAAATATTAAAAGTCATTAATTATAACTTAAAATATTTTTAAAATGTTATATCCTTTTTAAATAATTTTAATTCAATAAAATTATTTTTAAACTATTTATTTGATATATTTATTAAATAAATTTAATATCATTAATATTAAATTATTAATAAAATTTACCTTTAAATATTAAAAGTTATATTTTATAACTTAAAATATTTTTAAACACTTTATTTTTATTTAATATAATTTTATAATATTAAAATCATTTTTAATTAATTTATTTAATATAAATAATAAATAAATCTAAATATCATTAATATTAAATAATTAATGTAATTTACATTAAAATATTAAAAGTTATATTTTCTAACTTAAAATATTTTTAAATACCTTATTATGATTTAAAATGATTTTTAATATAATAAATACATTTTTAATTAATTTATTTAATGCATTATTAAATAAATTAAATAACAATAATACTTAAATAAATACTAATTTTTATGAAAAATATGCCAAATTATTAAAAGTTAATTTTTATAATTAATTTCTATTTTTAAATTATTTTGGAAAATAAATTAAAAATTTTGTCGCTATAGCCTTTAGTGATAGAAACTGTCATTTAATGTGTTTCTTGTGGCGCCCCCAAAATTAGGTATACATCACCCATCTTGGGTCGCCAGATACATATGATGTAATTCAAATACAACTTATTAATACAAATACTGTCGTATACAATACGACAAAACATAAACTGTGAGTTTGAATACAAATATTGTCTACTAGAGATTATACAAACTAAAAATGAGTCCTCATTACAATTATTATCACACTATTTCATAGAATAGTGAGGACTACTAATGCTATCCTCCGGACCATCACTCCGCTCCCCGACTCGTCCCAAATTATATTCTCATTTCACAAGAGAAACGATGAAAAAGAAATGGTGAGCTTAACTAGCCCAAGAAGAAATATTATGACTAAGATAATGCGTAATAAATTATCATTAGTCTCCAACAATGTTAAACCGATAAAATATAATAGACATCAAGTTTAATCTGCAATGAACAAGCAATCCATTAAAAGAGTCAAGTAGAAAATAAAATCTACTATCTTTTATGATTTAAAAGGTTTTCATCATTGTTATCACGAGACTCACAAATAAATATTCCACATCATTGAATCACCCCTGCACTCCGCCAAGGATATTCTTTAGTATCACGACCACAATTATCCATGCACTACGGGCCAAGAATATTTGTGTATTCATTAATGGTCATGATCATGCCAACAACTGTCCATCAATGCATTACGGGCCAATGAGGACTTTTACCACATCATTTGTAACATTACGGTCATGATTACACCGAATAATCCCTGGTCATAATCATACCAAGTCCATCTATGCACTACAGGCCACAGATGACTTTTAAAAAAAATATAAATATGAGGATGATGACAATGATATAAGAATTCAATAAAACAAGTATAAGAATTCAATAAAACAAGTTCAAGAATTAATTTATCCAGGAACTAATAACGTCCAAATTGTCAACATGATACTGCTCTGTAGAGTAAAATTCAAGAATGCTCAGAAGAATATTTTCATGAAAAGATATTGGATGAAGCGCAAATATCAAGAATATTCCACTAATTTCATGGAGTATAGAAAGTCAAACTTTAACTAACCGAGTATAATAGAGAATGGAATAACAATGTAAATCACCATGCATGCGGTAGATTGCAGATATGACAAAAGTTATTATAACGAATAATAATAATAACGGAACCGTGTCAAAGTAAATTGCACCGATGTGAAGTTCCAATGAGAATAATAAAGAATGGAATAACAACGAAATCACCATGTATGCGATTGCGATAGATAGGTTATTCAACGAGTATACTAATAAGGATTTAAATCAGTCCCAAGTAAAAGCATGCATGTGATATTCCAATGTAATAATAATAAAGATTTTAACCAGTCCCACGTAAAACGCATGCATGTGATATTCCAAAGTAATAATAAAGATTTTAATCAGTCCCCCAGAAAAGCGCCTGCATGTGGATATTCCAAATGTAATAATAAAGACGGAATAATAGAAGAATGTCACCAAGTATAGGGTAGACCAGGCAGATATCAAAGTTATTCCAACAGAATAATAAGAAATGGAGTAACAACAGTTCTCTTCATGAATAAGAAAGAATAACACCCCTTACCGTAAAAGAACTGAATATAAGAGTAGTTAAGTAGTAGAAAACTTTTCTTCTTTCTCTCTATAATTTTCTCTCTCTAGAGTTTCAGTGAATTCGTAAGAAATAATGAAGGAATGAGCTTCTATTTATAGGAGAATGGAAGTGTACTGTTCATGACCGAAATAATTTTTCAAAATCATTTTCTTCCATCAACTACAATTAAGTCAACCCATTAACCAATAAGATTACAACACAAATTAAAATATAACACATATATATAAACACATGTTTTCATATTATATATATCATTATTATATATACACCACTTAATTTTTCTCCCCCATAACCAACATCAATCCCCCACCCACCCAATAATCAAATTTACTACACTCTTACACATCACTATCACACTACCACTTTTCCACTATTTTCCACTCACACACACATCACACACCCATCACTTTCACATCTCATTTTCTCCCACCATATACTCAATACATACATATACTTCCATACGTATACTCTTCCATTTCCAAAATCATTTTTCCAACATATATGGGCCCCACATGTGGCCCCCACATGTGGGCCCCACCTTTAAATAATTTTCTATCGATTATTTTGAAAAATGGGTAAATAGGAATCCATAAAATAAGCAAACTTCATAAAAATCACCTTAATAATTTTAACAACATTTATCATCTTTATTACAATTCACAATATTAATCGACCAGGTCGTTCCCAGGAAAGAGGGGGCTTTCCAATAAGGATTTCTCCTTATTGGCGCGCAATTAGGTGACCAAACCTCTCCTTGACAGAACTTTTAGACATCGTTAATATTACAAATAATAATATTAATAATTTTGTCGTCTCAATTATTGATTTTAACAATATATAAAAATATCGACAATAATTGAATCAAATAACGTGAGATACTATGCAACAATTACTATAGCAATAATTGAACAAAACTGAATGACTTCTCACGTAAGCATCAATAATCAATACCGTGTGCTACTATGCAACCATGCGTATTACTGTATTTTTACTACTGAGTAGTTCAACAGTATCAACGGTAAAACTTCTGTCGTTATTTTCATAAAAATATTTTTGTTATTTTCTCAATCCGACATAATTCTGTTGTGGGGTCCACCAATGATTGTGCCGTTGTACGAATATTCCCTGCTAAAACGAATATTCCCCGACCAATCGAATATAATATAACCACTTGCATACTTTGCAGAATTTATAAATACTACCCACAACTATAACATTATATCAAATTTATTTCATAATATTCAAAAATGATAATTATAGAAAATTCATCTTTATTTATAAAAGTTGGGATCTTACAACCTCCCCTTCTTAAGAAATTTCGCCCTCGAAATTAGGGTACGTACCTGGTATATCGAAGAGGTAAGGATACCTTGATTTCATTTCAGATTCTAACTCCCAGGTTATTTCCTCAACATCGTGGTTTCTCTACAAAACTTTGACTTGGGGTATAACCTTGGAGCGTAAAATATGTTCCTTCTTATCCAAGATTTGAACAGGTACCTCTTCATACGTTAAGTCTTCCGCTATTTCTTCCGGTTCTAACTCAATAATGTGGTTCGGATCTTTCACATATTTACGTAACATGGATACGTGAAAAACATTATGAACACGAGACATACTTGGCGGTAAGGCAAGTCTATAGGCTACAGTTCCTACTCGATCGAGGATTAAAAATGGGCCAATGAATCGAGGATTGAGCTTTCCTCTCTTTCCAAATCTCGTAACTCCTTTCCATGGAGCAACACGTAACAACACATGATCTCTTATATAGAATTCCACGTCCTTTCGATGAAGATCAGCATAACTCTTTTGTCAATCTTGTGAGATTTTTATACGTTGTCGGATCGTTTGAATCTTTTCCGTAGTCATACGTTCCAACTCCGGTCCCAACAACGTTGCTTCACCCACCTCATCCCAGCATACTGGAGAACGACACTTTCTTCCATACAACGCTTCGAATGGAGCCATGCCAATACTTGCTTGATAACTGTTGTTGTAGGAAAACTCCACCAATGGTAAGAACTTGTCCCAACTTCCCTTGAAGTCAAGGACACAGAGTCTTAATAGATCTTCAAGAGTTTGAATCGTCCTCTCCGATCGTCCATTCTGATCTCGAGGGATGATATGCCGAAGCTAAATCAGAATCTGTGCTCATAGCTTTACTGAAACTAACCCAAAATCGTGAAGTGAATCTTGGGTCTCGATCGAAACTATGGATACCGCATACCATGCGATCTTATAATCTCGCTTTATGTACATACGAGCACGACGTTCAAGTGTATAAGTTTCTCATATAGATAGAAAATGAGCAGACGTGGTCAATCTATCAATAATGACCCAAATCGCATCTATGCCTTGAGAAACTTTGGGAAGACCCCAGAATGAAAATCGATGGGAATGTGCTCCCACTTCCATTCTAGAATTTCAAGTGGTTGCAATGGACCTTTTGGTACTTGATGCTCGCCCGACTTCGTTGACACGTTAGACACCTTGAGATAAACAACACTATCTCTCTCTTCATATTGCCCCACCAAAATGTATGTCAAGATCATGATACATTTTGGTACTCCCGAGATGGATTGCAAATCGGTGTGTTGTGCCTCCATCATGATTTTATACTTTAAATCGTGTCGTTAGGAACACAATGTCCGGAGTTGACTTTCGAAGTATTCCTTCTTCATCGATTCTTGCTTCCTGATATAGCACCTTCTTGCACTTTCTTCCTCATATGCATCACTCCAGTGTCCAGCTTGAGCAAATTTTTAACTTTATCAATTAAAGTCGGTTCTACTCGTATATTCACCATCATCACATGGGTCCCTGGAATCTTTAACTCTATCTCCATCCTTTGCAAGTCAGACAAAATGGGCCTTTGTGTTGACAATATCGTACTCGTACCCGCATATGATCTTCTACTCAATGCGTCAACTACCACGTTCGCTTTTCCATGATGGTATTGGATGGTATGATCGTAATCTTTCAACAGTTCAAGCCAACGTCGTTGTTGCATGTTGAGTACCTTTTGAGTGAAGAAATATTTGAGGCTTTTATGATCCGTAAAGATCTCCACTTTCTCCCCATACAAGTAATGCCTCCAAATCTTTAGTGCGAAGACAACAGCTGCCAACTCTAGATCATGAGTAGGATAATTCCTCTCATATTCTTTGAGTTGTCGTGAGGTATAGGCTATGACTTTCCCATGTTGCATGAGAACACATCCTAACCCTTTTGCCCAAGCATCATCAGAGATGACAAATCCATCCAACCAGGATGGTATTGTCGTAACAGTCTTGAAATGAGTCTCCTCTTGAGTTCTTGAAAACTCTTCTCACATTCCTCGCTCCAACCGAACTTTGTATCTTTCCGAGTCAGCTGAGTTAGTGGAGTAGTGATTCGAGAAAACCCTTCTACTTAATCTCCGATAATAACCAAATAAGCCGAGAAAGCTACGTTTCGATCAACATCGATTTAGGTTGCTCCCCACTTTGAATAGCTTCAATCTTTGGTGGGTCAATGATATTCCATGACTTGATACCACGTGCCCAAGGAATGCTACCTCCTCAAGCCAGAACTCGCATTTCTTCAACTTGGCATAAAGCTTATATTCACGAAGCTTTTGGAGTATCAGCCTCAAGTGTTGTTCATGATCTTCACGACTTTTGGAATAAATAAGGATGTCATCAATAAAGACGACCACAAAGTGATCCAAATATTCCTTGAATACTCGGTTCATCATATCCATGAAGGCAACAGAGCATTAGTCAATCCAAAGGACATGACTAGGAATTCATAATGCCCGCATCGAGTTTTTGAAAGCCGCCTTTGAATGTCATCGGCTCTAATCTTCAATTAGTGATATCCTAACGAAGATCAATCTTTGAAAAGAATTTGGCTCCTTGCAACCGGGTCAAACAGTCATCAATACGTGGCAATGGGTACCTATTTTTGATGGTGACATGATTCAACTCCCGATAATTAATACAAAGTCGCATACTCCCATCTTTCTTCTTCACGAATAATAGTAATGGAGAGCACCCCAAGGAGAAGTACTATGATTTAATAAAGCCAATGTCTAACAATTCTGCAGTTGAGTTTTTAACTCAAAGTTCAATAGAGCCATTCGATATGGGAATTAAGAAATGGGTTTTGTACCGGGTTCAAGGTCGATACAAAATTCAATTTCACGCTCTGGTGGTAGGCCAAGTTCTTCGTGAAATACGTCGAAAAATTCATTAACAATAGAAATATTATTCAAAACTCGACGTTATTTTTATTTAGATTCATGACATAAGCTAAGAAAGCTTGACATCCGCTTTTCAATAAACGAATAGCTTTATAGCTTGAGATGACGATGATTGATTTTAATGGTTTGGTTGCTTGAATTCGCATAATAGGTCGATTAGGAATATGAAAGCTAACAACCTTACGAAAAACAATCAATTTTTGCATGATGAGTATTTAACCAATCAATCCCTAGAATTACATCAAATGCAAGTATTTTTAATGCAATAAGATCGACGAGTAATGTGTGGTACCAACTTGAACCAAAAAGACTTATAAACCGTGGATGTAATGAAGGTTTCTCCCAACGGAGTTTCCACAGATAAGTCAAAGTCTAATTTCTCCGGAGTCAAATTTAAACGTTGAGCGCAAGTAGGAGAAATAAAAGAATGGGTAGAACCGGTATCAAATAAGGTATAGACTTCGCTAGAGTTTATGATAAGCTTACCTGTGATGACCTCATTCGGGTTCCTTGCTTTCTGGGAGGTCACTACAAACGCTCTCCCTTGCACTATTGGCTTTGACTTTTCTGGGACGGCCTTTGGTGCCTCCATCCTAGCTGAACTTGCCTTCGGTGAACGACAAAATCGGGCTAGGTGACCTTCTCTTCCACAATTATAACATGTTTTGGACGGCATCACGCAGTTTGGACTGATGTGTCCCTCTCCTCCGCATTTGAAGCATATGATAGGTGGTCGTTCTCCTTCCTTAACAATGGGTGTTTGGTCTTTGGCGTCTTTCCATCATTGTTGAATCTCCTCTTCTTGAAATGTCCATTTTACTTGTCTTGGCCATGATTACCACCAAAGTGGTTACCATTTCGGCATGTTGATTCCTCCACGTTTGTTGCCGCCATTTCGATGACTAATACCACTCGGTATTTTCATGTCTTTGCTTACCGCTTTCTCTTAGTTAGTTGACTGCGTTCGTTATCAAGGCTCCAATAATCGAGCCCTATTTACAACATCTGAGTACAAACACGCTTATGAGAAATAAGATATTGACGTATCTCCTGCTTCAAACTTCTTAAAAACATTCGCGTCATTCGCTCCTCATTATCGACCAAATGGGATGCAAACCGGATAACTCCGTAAATTTAGCCTCGTGTTACGACACGGTCCATATTGTTTTGTTCCAATTTGATAAACTCCACTTCTTTCATGTGTGAATACTCTCGGGAAAGTACTTGTCGTTGAATAGCTCTTGAACTTCTCCCAAGACATCTTGAGTCGGCCAGTCGGGTATGTTTTACGATTCCCACCAAAGAATCCGCCTCTTCACGTAATATGAAGGTGGCGAAGGAACCTTTGCTCTCGGAGCATCCCAAGACATCAAATATCTTGGTGATCTGCTTTATCCATGCTTCCGCCTTAAGTGGTTTTGGTTCTCCTATAAACTCCGGTGGTCCCGCCTCCTTGAACTGCTTTAGCGCGGACCGTCAAGAGAGTTTCAAGTTTTCACCTACATTTTGGACAGAGCCGCTCTACTTTGATGTTGCATGAATTTCATAAAGCACTACTAGAAAATCAGCCTATAGCGACGGTCGCTATAGGCCAAAAGACCGTCACTAAAAATTTTAGCGATGGTCGCCGACCATCGCCATAGAACCCGTCGGTAAAGCCTATAGCGACGGTCTTTTGGCCTATAGCGACGGTCACCGACCCTAGCTATAGATCATGGCAAAATCATGTATTTATTTTTTACTAACGGTCGCTGAGAGTTATTGCTACGATCATGACCGTAGCTATAGATGTCTATAGCGACCCTCGGTGACCGTCGCTATAGGGATATAGAACACTATAGCTACGGTCGATGACCGTCGCTATAGCCTTTTCATATTTAAAAATAAATAAATTAATAATGCACATTTATTCAACAAACACAAATACAATATAAAATAAAATATAAAAAATATTATATAAATCATTTAAAATCATTCACATTACAACATGAATTTGCAAAAAAAAAATTAACACCATCAACGTCTGACATGTTAATTAACACCAGAAACAGGGAAGGGAATAGTTACAATCGGGTTAATTTTTGCAACCCACAAAACACATCCCTTGTTCAACTTCAGATGAGAAATAAAACTTTTGATGAACAGCATATCAACCCACCAGCTAAGAATATCATACGGGCGAGCACGCTAATCTTCTATATACCCCTGCAATTATATGCCAATCTAAACAAATCAATAAAGAATGCCAGAACGACTTCATAGATCAATAACTCAAGAGCATAGAATGAAGATATTGACACAAGTAAGAAGCAGTAGAAATCCAAATAGAGCGCAAGAACAAACCAACTTATCCTCCACACCAGTAAATCCAAGGATCATCCGTAGTACAATCCTGATTGAGATTTGAACCACCACTGGTCCATATAGGATTGAAGCAATCAATAAAGATGTTAATGACCTTTAAAGTTTCTGGTCAAATACTATAAAATTCAAGGAAGAAAATAAAAGTCGCGAACTTACCCCTCACTAACCAAGCCCAATTCACCAGTACTGACTGAGAAAGGCCTAGTTTATTGAGGATGGATGTAAGAGGGGCATACGGATGCTGCACATTAAGCTCGAAATTTAGAGTTGTTAATGTTATTTGCTCAGCCTCAATCACCCGTTCCCGATACTGCTCAAACCAATCCTGTTCAAGAGCAACCAAATTTAGGAAAGCATATTGAGAATTTAAACTGAGAATAAAATTTCTAAATCATCATCGACACTACACACTTGAAACACTGACCAATTTAGAATCTCACAGTTTCCAGAAGATCAGTAGTCAGTTAACGTTAAACAATCAGAATTATATTTCTCTTTCTCTTTAAGTTATGGATTGGCCAATTCAAGAGTCGCTATATGTCGAATTTCTAGTAGTGTCTAAAATTGAAAAGCTCATCTACAGAACATGCCCTTAAACTGCACTCAATCAAAAATAAGTAGAATATTTACTGAACTCAGTTATATCAAAATGATATTCTCTCCATTCTAATGTTATACAAAGACTAGTCTCAAAACAAAGTTCAACCCAGAACAGTAAAAAACAAAGAAAATAGAAGAAATGTGCATGCTAAACCTTATGCTAGAATTTCGTGAGCCAGCTTAGACAATCTGTCGCTGCATTGGTTCACAGAAAGTTCAAATATGAGGTGATAAACTTCACGTATGTAGAGATCAGTAGCCATCCACCTGGATAAAAGGGATACATCTTTTGTGACCTGAAATACTAGAGCAGACATTTACATAAGATGACAAACTTAATAGACATACTAAAATAAATTAGCTCAAGTCAAATGCTAAATGAAGGTCATAGGTACAATAATTCCATATGAAAATTAATATACAGGCTTTTATAATATGAGTACTTAATAGTTCTGAAGAGGATAGAAGTCAGTGTGAATGCCAAAAGCAATGGAGTAATATACAGGGGAACATATACAATTATTTTTTGCCTGGTTGTTCTACTTTTTTGTTACGGGTGGGGTGGTGGATGTAATGGTATTAAAACCTCCCTGCCACCCCCATTCAGTCTGTTTTTTGTTGCATTTGTTGGCATGCAAAGTACAACAGACACTTTCTATGCAAGTGTAAAAATTTCTAGAGAAAATGTACATGAATAGAGAAGCTGGTTTAGATCCACCATTACTTTTGGTCCTTGTTGTTTCCCCTCCCCCGAACAACAAGTTCAGTAAATATTCATATATATAATTAAGCCTATATCTCATCAATAGGCTGTTTATTTATTCATATATATAAACACCGACACACGTATATCACAAGCCACGGCTAGACAAAAGACAAACTCGACTACCCCAGACTTAACAAATTTTGTGTGGGTTGAGACTGAGATGACCCCTAAACCCGTCCAGCCTGCCCAAGTTGCACACTAATATCACAAGCCACGGCTAGACATTCGAGCCAAGGTCATAACACTCGCCAGATAAATAGTTTACTTTCAACATAAAAAATTAGATATAACCAGATAATCACTCAGCTTCATGTTATCAAAAAAAACAACCAGACTTCATGATTTTAGCAGACCTATATTTGAGCTGCAGTCCCAAAAGCTACTGTTGTGCCATTGGATTTCTCGAAAAACACCCTGATGTCTCAAGAACAGCCTCGTGTGTGTGCCCAACTGCCTATAAATGTTTAAATACGTTCTTCTATAGCAATTCAAAACCAACCCTTTATCCCATGAGGGCTTGAATTGGCAAGCCCGGTTAAAAGATGTCATTCATGGCATAAAAGAAGTATCTTGGAATTTAAAACATGAACTTTCAGTTCAAAATTTGTGTTTTTTCTTCCATTGTGAACGAAAGCTTCAATTTAAGTTGGGAAGATGCCCACTTTAAATTAGCAACAAAAAAAAACCCGAAGATGCCCACTTTAATCTCAAATACATGTAGAGAAAAATGAATGGATAATAATAAAGAACCAAACTGAAGCTAAAAGTTTATGTAATTTAACAATAATGCAGCAGCCTGAAGTTAAAATGGAAGATACTGCACTAACCAATCTTCGTGTACAACAGAACTTCAAGACATACCAAACTAAATCCAAGGAAAATTCCTCTCGTCACAACAAAAACCAATGTTACAGCATGTTTATTGTTCCCACCAACCAACTCCTACAGGCAATGACAACAATTTCCCGCCGCTCTCAAATATAAATAATATCCGCTGGACCATAACATGACATAGAAAATACACGACTGATTAATATTCACACCCCTTCTAATAAAATCTTTGGAAATAAGACTAGGTCTAGATGTACCCACCAAACCATCATAGAAATGAACGGTTAAAAATGAGCAGACAAGGAAAATCTGAAACTAAATCTTAAATGAGATGTAACTGCCCCTTTTTTCGGGGAAGAACAAGAAAACTATAAAATCTTGAAAAACACAACCCTGTACACCATATCCATGTCCAAACCCCAGATTTTTCCTTTACCAAATCAAAAGCTCTTCTGACAAATTTATAGGCAATGTTGCAGGGAACAAACACATCTTCAAGCTTCAATAAGCATACCTCAGTTGGACCAAAACCGTTGCTTGAAATAACTCGTTCCAGTAATAGAATATAATAGAGAACTATACCAAATGGAAGAGGTTCCATCATTCCAAAAATAATTTTAGTCGTAGATTAGATGATATTAACATTAACATCAGTCTACACTCTACAGTAATGTGAAACAAGGTTTGACTAAATATAAAGTCCTACAGCATGAAATAAAAGAATAGTAATATGATAGTGACATTAAAACATAGCTGAACTATGTGAAACTGATTTTAGTAACATGTGTATTTTCTTTATGTTTTCCCTCTATGCAATATTTTGTCAAAAACTCCCAAGACAAGGATACATTGCAAATTAGCCTACTATTATGTCATCCAATTCACAATTTCTCATCCTGATATAGCATCATACTACTCAATGGGACCAAATATAGAACACACTCATTCAATCTCAGCTTCAAACCAGCTAAGAGTTGAGATAAAGGTTTATACAGTACCCATCAAAATAAAAAAGGCAAAAAACATATCAAACTAGATAATAAAATATTTCAATTAATCCACAAGTGGAGTTCTCAACTTCTCATATGCATCATAATGAAAAATTCAATCTAAATGCAAGTATTGTCAAATAATCTTACAACAAACCACCAAAACCCTTGCAATTTATATCTTACATATAAAAACCAGCACAAACTCAACCCAACTTATAATCTTTATACAAGTAAATCAACTCAACCAAACCTAAAATAAAATAAAAATATAAAGTTCAGATTCTACTTTCCTGTTTCCATAATCCTCACAAGTCACAGCAACCAAATGTAATTAAAAATAAGAAACTAGACTTACATGAGGTTTTGCTGCCAACATGGCCAAAAACAAGGCCTCCTCCGGCTTCTAAAGCGAGAAGAACAAGGCCAAGAACGATGGGGTTTTTGATTGGGACTCGACCGATCATCGAATGATTCAAAGAACAACTTAATCGGACGGGCGACGCTGCTTCCTACCTCGATCGGGTTGCAGAGGCGATCCGGTGGGGAGTAGTTTCGGTGAGAGTTCGCTCTCCGCTATTATTATGTGTCGCTTGGTTTCTTCTTACTGGGGCTTGCGATCACGATGGATTGGGTTTGGGACCGTTTCATGGCGGTGGAGAATTTCAGAAACATTTATGTTCATTTTGCACTAAAACCCTAACTATTGCACTGCTCAATCATAACGAGAGAGAAAGAGTGAATATACTGAAATGATTTGGGGGGAAGTTGGAGCGTTTTATCTAAAATAAACCTCTATACCGACGGTTCCGTGCCGACCGTCACTATAGATACCCTATAGCGACGGTTTCGTGTTGACCGTCATTATAGCTCGTCGTTATATGTCGAATTTCTAGTAGTGAAACCTCTGAACAGTCCATCATTCATCATTTGGTCAGTGTTGTTGTTTGCATGAGGATTATCGCCTTCTTGATGCACATTCTCCTGATTATTGATATGTGGAGACTCAACGGTCTCTTGTGCTCCATTGCTATTTTCAACATTCTCGGATGTCATTTTCAGATACTGCCACAAAACAAAGGTTCATTAACATATAACATGTTATCCATATACTTTGACCGACCAATTAAATACCAAACAAACATAGGTAGGTCATACTAGCGAAGAAATTTCCCGTCTATCCCCTCCTAGTTCTAGTCTCACATCTTAGCCAGGGATCATATCCCTAAGCTTTGATACTAACTGTGACGCCCCCAAAATTAGTTATACATCACCCATCTTGGGTCGCCAGATACATGGTACAGAATTCAAATACAACTTACTAATACAACTGTCGTGTACAATACGACAAAACATAAACTGTGAGTTTGAATACAAATATTGTCTACTAGAGATTATACAAACTAAAAAGGAGTCCTCATTACAATTATTATCACACTATTTCGTAGAATAGTGAGGACTACTAATGCTATCCTCTGGACCATCACTCCGCTCCCACAGACTCGTCTCCAAATATATTCTCATTTCACAAGAGAACAAAGGAAAGAAAGGGTGAGCTTAACTAGCCCAAGAAGAAATATTATGACTAAGATAATGCGTAATAAATTATCATTAGTCTCCAACAATGTTAAACCGATAAAATATAATAGACATCAAGTTTAATCTGCAGTTGGAATAAGCAATCCATTAAAAGAGTCAAGTAGAAAATAAAATCTACTATCTTTTATGATTTAAAAGGTTTTTCATCATCATTATCGCCGAGACTCGACTTAATAAATATTCCACATCATTGAATCACCCCCGCATACTTATGGCGAAGGATATTCTTTAGTATCACGACCACAATTATTCATGCACTACTGGCCAAGAATATTTGTGTATTCATTAATGGTCATGATCATGCCAACAACTCGTCCATCAATGCACTACGGGCCAATGAGGACTTTTACCACATCATTTGTAACATTACGGTCATGATTACAATCAATAATCCCCAGTCATAATCATACCAAGTCCATCTATGCACTACAGGGCCGGAGATGACTTTCAAAAAATATAAATATGAGGATGATGACAATGATATAAGAATTCAATAAAACAAGTTCAAGAATTAATTTATCCAGAACTAATAACGTCCAAATTGTCAACATGATAATCGCTTTGTAGAGTAAAATTCAAGAACGCCGTAAGAATATTTTCATGAAAAGATACTGGATGAAGCGCAAATATCAAGAATATTTCACTAATTTCATGGAGTATAGAAGTCTAAACTTTAACCAACTGAGTATATAATAGAGAATGGAATAACAACAGAAATCACCATGCATGCGGTACTTCGCATAGATAGGCTATTCCAACAATATAATAATAACGGAACCAGGTCAAAGTAAATTCGCAAGACCATGTGAAGTTCCAACATAATAATAAAGAATGGAATAACAATGTAAATCACCATGTATGCGGATTGCGATGCCACGTTATTCCAACGTAATACTAATAAGGATTTTAATCAGTCCGACGTAAAAACGCATGAGAGCATGTGATATTCCAAATGTAATAATAATAAAGATGGAACCCGGTCCCACAGTAAACGCATGCATGTGATATTCCAAATGTAATAATAAAGATTTTATCAAGTCCCACAAAAAAGCATGAATATGATATTCCAAATGTAATAATAAAGACGGAATAATAGAAAAATATCACCAAGTATAGGTGTGATAGCATATAAGAGTTATTCCAATGTAATAATAAGAAAGGGAGTAACAATGAGCTCTCTTCATGAATAAGAAAGAATAACACCCCTTACCGTAAAAGAACTGAATATAAGAGTAGTTAAGTAGCAGAAAACTTTTCTTCTTTCTCTCTATAATTTTCTCTCTCTAGAGTTTCAGTGAATTCGTAAGAAATAATGAAGGAATGAGCTTCTATTTATAGGAGAATGGAAGTGTACTGTTCATGAACGAAATAATTTTTCAAAATCATTTTCTTCCATCAACTACAATTAAGTCAAACCATTAACCAATAAGATTACAACACAAATTAAAATATAACACATATATATAAACACATGTTTTCATATTATATATATCAATATTATATATACACCACTTAATTTTTCTCCCCCATAACCAACATCAATCCCCCACCCACCCAATAATCAAATTTACTACACTCTTATACATCACTATCACACTACCACTTTTCCAACATTTTTCACTCACACACACATCACACACCCATCACTTTCACATCTAATTTTCTCCCACCATATACTCAATACACATATATACTTCCATACGTATACTCTTCCATTTTCAAAATCATTTTTTCCAACACATATGGGCCCTACATGTGGCCCCCACATGTGGGCCCCACCTTTAAATAATTTTCTACCGATTATTTTTAAAAATGGGTAAATAGGAATCCATAAAATAAGCAAACTTCATAAAAATTACCTTAATAATTTTAACAACATTTATCATCTTTATTACAATTCACAATATTAATCGACCAGGTCGTTCCCAGGAAAGAGGGGGCTTTCCAATAAGGATTTCTCCCTATTGGAGCGCAATTAGGTGACCAAACCTCTCCTTGACAGAACTTCTAGACATCGTTAATATTGCAAATAATAATATTAATAATTTTGTCGTCTCAATTATTGATTTTAACAATATATAAAAATATCGACAATAATTGAATCAAATAACGTGAGATACTATGCAACAATTACTATAGCAATAATTGAACAAAACTGAATGACTTCTCACGTAAACATCAATAATCAATACCGTGTGTTACTATAAAACCACGCGTATTACTATACTTTTACTACCGAGTAGTTCAACAGTATCAACGGTAAAACTTCTGCCGTTATTTTCATAAATTTTTTTGTCATTTTCTCAATCCGTCATAATTCTGTTGTGGGTTCCACCAATGATTGCGCCGTTGTACGAATATTCCATGCTAAAATGAATATTCCCCGACCAATCGAATATAATATAACCACTTGCATACTTTGCAGAATTTTTAAATACTACCCACAACTATAACATTATATCAAATTTATTCCATAATATTCAAAAATGATAATTATAGAAAATTCATCTTTATTTATAAAAGTTGGGGTCTTACAGTTCTTGAGAAACCCAGATCTTTAAAGTCAGTGTAGACAAAGGACCATGTTTGACCATCAATTAATCTATGTATAATGTGTTTCTGGGCCCGTTGTTGCTCAGATCATGCAGTACTAATGTAACACTACAAGATCCAACAACAAACACGGTCAAAACATGCACCAAATGCAAGATCTAAGCTCAAGAACAAGCTGTCATAGTTGTTCTTTATTTTCTGGGTTACCCAGAAATGAAGAACAGTTCGACTGCCCTACTTTGGGCTTCCACAACTTGTGATTCTTGTGTTCTTTTAGTGATTTAAAAGTTTCAATGTGTAGACAACATGTAAATGAAGATTTCTAATACATATAACAACAACAGAATCAACCGTTAAGATCCGGTCAAACCATGTCAGAGACCATGTTCATATGTTTTCTAGGTTACCCAAAAAACAGAAAACATGGTCGTGCTGCCTGGTTTGACTGTCCACTATATTCACCCAGTTTGATGTTTAGGATATTTTAAGGCATAAACATGTAGTCCATATAACATACTATAACCTAGATACAAAAACAAAAACATAACATCAAACCACTGTCAGATCCAAGCCCATCAAGATCTTGTCAGAACTTTCTGGGCACGTTCTAGGTTACCCAGAAACGTTCGGTCATGGCAGGTCAATGTGGTTTGACCACATATATCTAATAATCTGTACACGATCTGGACTTGATTCAAGTTCCAGATCCAAGATCTCATAGCATACTACATATTCAAACCTTTAAAAAATAAAAACACATAACAGACTAAGATCTATGGGACCTGACATTTGGTTGTCAGACCATATTTCTCAGTTTTCTAGATTTGAAAAACATCAAATCCGAGCTTATAGATGTTATTGATCTAACATCTATCAACCCATATCATCAATATTCACTATATACAACATGTTTTAACACTAAAACATAACTTTTAACAGAGGATCAAGTGTGACGCCCCCAAAATAGGTATACATCACCCATCTTGAGTCGCCAAATACATGGTACAGAATTTAAATACATACTTCTTTTATACAGTACTACAAAACATAGCTGAGAGTTTCAACATGGATAATGTCTCGTAGAGAGTATCAAAACTCAAATAAAGTCCTCATTACAATTATTATCACACTATTTCACTGAATAGTGAGGACTACTAATGCAAACATCCGGACAATCACTCACGCTTCCCGACTAGTCCCAGCTATATTCTCATTTCCTGAAGAGAACAATGAAAACAAAGGGTGAGTTCAACTAGCCCAGTAAGAAATATTATGACTAAGATAATGCAGAATAAATTATCGTTAGCCTTCAACAGTGTTAAACTGATAAAATATAATAAACATCAAGTTTAACTGCAGCGGAACAAGCAATCCATTAGAAGAGTCAAGTAGAGCATGATATCTACTATCTTATATGATTTAAAAAGTTTATCATCAATTTTATCGCTGAGACTCGACTTAATAAATAAACCACATCATCGAATCATCCTTACACTACGGGCCAAGGATATTCATGTAATCATCAATGCTCATGATTATACCGAATAATCCCTGGTCATAATCATACCAACAACTGTCCATCAATGCACTACAGGCCAATGAGGATTTTTACCACATCCTTTGTAACATTACGGTCATGATTATACCGAATAATCCCTGGTCATAACCATATCAATCAATAGTACGTCTATGCACGTAAGCCATAAATGACTTTTATCACAATATAAGCATGAGGATGATGATAATTATATAAGAATTCAATTAAAAGAAAGCAGATGATAAATTTTTTAAGATTTATAACTTAATTTATCCAGAATTCAATAATGTCCAAATTGTCAACATGATACTGCTTTGTGGAGTAAAATTCAAGAATAATATTGTATCAAAAAGGATTTGAACAGCAAAGAAATCAATTTTTGTCATGAATAATTCCCCGGGTGAATAGTACCAGAGTGAATAGTGCCCAAGTGAATAGTACCCCGTGAATAGTATTTTAGAAATAGTACACCGTGAATAGTACTTTATGAATAGTACCCATAAATAGTACTTTGTGAATAGTACCCCGTGAATAGTACTTTGTGAATAGTATCGTAAAAATGAATATTACTCATGGACAGTACTCCGACATTAAAAGCTTAAAATTTAACAAGACTGTGTAAAAAATATCCTTGTGAAATGATACTAGATGAAGCGCAAATTTTAAGCATATTCTACTAATTGCACGGAGTATAGAAGCAATACTTTAACAAAATGAGGGTATAATCAGGAATACGAGACAAAATAATATCCCTTACCTCTAAAGAAGACTGAATACTGGAATAGTGAGATAACAGATTTCTCTTCTTCTTTCTCTCTATAGCTTCTCTCTCTATAATTACTCTTGTGAGTCTTAGTGAATTGGTGAGAATGAAAAAAGAATGAGCTTCTATTTATAGGAAAATATAGTTTCGATAATTACATGTTTTGGGACTCGAAATATTACAGTATAATAACTTCATATTTTCCTTCATTTTTAATTTAGTCCTGCAAGTATTATCAAACTTGCACCACCTCCCTTAATAGTACATCATGTGAATCAATAGTACATTAATGTGAATCAATAGTACACACATGTGAAAAAAATAGTTACGGTATAGTACCTTCATCTATACCTCTATTTTTAATTTAGTCATGCAAGTATTATCAATCTTGCACCACCTCCCCTAATAGTACATGCATTTGAATCAATAGTACATACATGTAAACAAATAGTTATAAGCATGTGAATTAATAACAATTAATTGGTCATTTATCCGATTAATTACCCGATTTGTCAATATAACCTGCAGACATCAATTATTATCGAAATAGATGTCCATTTCCATTAACACTAATAATCCCAACACAATGAAAATATCAATTTCATCTTTAATCAATATGAACTTATTCATCATTAATATTATAACTCACAATATGTAACAACCAAATCTTTCCTAGGAAAGAGGGGGCTTTCCGATAAGGATTTCTCGCTATTGGCGTGCAATTAGGTGACCAAACCTCTCCTCGACAGAACTTTTTAGGCATTATCAATATTACAAATAATAATATGAATAACTTTATCGTCTCAATTATAGATTTAATAATAATAAATATTACACAGATGATACTGTGATAATAATTTAATCAATAATAAGAGAGATATTATGCAGCAATTACTGTAGCAATAATTGAGTATAACTGAGTGACTTCTCACGTAAGCATCAATAATCAATACCGTGTGCTACTATGGAACCACGCGTATTACTGTACTTTTACCACCGGGTAGTTCAACAGTTTAACGGTAAAACTTTCGCCGCTATTTTTATAAAAAGATAATTATGTCATTTTCTAACTACGACAATACTTCCGTTGTGGGGTCCACTAATGATTGTGCCGTCCTACGAATATTCCCTGTTAAAATGAATATTCCTCGACCAATCGAATATTATATAACCACTTGCTTACTTGCAAAATTTATAAATAATACCCATAACTATAACATTATATCAAATTCACACAATAATATTCAAAAATATATTTCGAGAAAAAATAATCTTTATTCATAAAAGTTGGGGTCTTACAACCTCCCCTTCTTATGAAATTTCGTCCTCAAAATTAGGGTGCGTACCTGGTATGTCGAAGAGGTGAGGATACCTAGACAATATTTCAGATTCTAACTCCCAGGTCATTTCCTCAATATCGTGGTTTCTCCACAAAACTTTGACTTGAGGTATAACCTTGGAGCGTAGAATATGATCCTTCTTATCCAAGATTTTAACAGGTACTTCCTCATACGTTAAATCTTCCGCTATCTCATCCGGTTCTAATTCAATAATGTGGTTTGGGTCTTTCACATATTTACGTAACATAGATATGTAAAAAACGTTATGAACACGAGACATACTTGGCGGTAAGGCGAGTCTATAGGCCACAGTTTCTACTCGATCAAGGATTAAAAATGGGCCAATGAATCGAGGATTGAGCTTTTCTCTCTTTCCAAATCTCGTAACTCCTTTCCATGGAGCAATACGTAACAACACATGATCTCTAATATTGAATTTCTCGTTCTTTCAATGAAGATCAACATAACTTTTTTGTCAATCTTGTGAGGTTTTTATACGTTGTCGAATTGTTTAAATCTTTTCAGTAGTCATACGTACCAATTCCGATCCCAACAACGTTGCTTCACCCACCTCTTCCCAGCATACAGGAGAAAGACACTTTCTTCCATACAATTCCTCAAATGGAGCCATGCCAATACTTGCTTGATAACTGTTGTTGTAGGAAAACTCCACCAATGGTAAGAACTTGTCCCAACTTCCTTTGAAGTCAAGGACACAGAGTCTTAATAAATCTTCAAGAGTTTGAATAGTCCTCTCCGACTGCCCGTCCGTTTGAGGATGATATGCCGAACTAAATCGTAAATTCGTGCCCATAGCTTTTTGCAAACTAACCCAAAATCGTGAAGTGAATCTTAGGTCTCGATTAGAAACTATGGATACTGGCATACTATGTAATCTTACAATCTCGTTTATGTACATACGAGCAAGACGTTCAAATGTATAAGTTTCTCGTATCGGTAAGAAATGAGCAGACTTGGTCAATCTATCAATAATGACCCAAATCGCATCTATGCCTTGAGAAACCTTGGGAAGACCAGTAACAAAATTCATGGTAATGTGCTCCCACTTCCATTCTGGAATTTCAAGTGGTTGCAATGGACCTTTTGGCACTTGATGCTCCGCCTTGACTCGTTGACAAGTTAGACACCTTGAGATAAACCCCGTTATCTCTCTCTTCATATTGTTCCACTAAAATGTATGTCGAAGATCAAGATACATTTTGGTACTCCCATGATGGATTGCAAACGTTGTGTAGTGCGCCTCCATCATGATTTTATACTTCAAGTCAGAATCGTTAGGAACACAAAGTCTAGATTTGACTCAAAGTATTCCTTCTTCATCAATTCTTGCTTCCGGAATAGCACCTTCTTGCACTTTCTTCCTCATACGCATCAGCTCCAGGTCTGTAGCTTGAGCAGCTTTAACTTTATTTATTAAAGTCAATTCTACTCGTATATTCGCCATCATCACATGCGTCCCTGGAGTCTTTAACTCTATCTCCATCCTTTGTAAGTCATACAAAATGGTCCTTTGCATTGACAATATTGAACTCGTGCCGCATATGATCTTCTACACAATACGTCAGCTACTACGTTCACTTTTCCAGGATGGTATTGAATGGTATGATCAATAGCTCAAGCCATCGTCGTTGTCTCATGTTGAGTTCCTTTTGAGTGAAAAAATATTTGAGGCTTTTATGATCCGTATAGATCTCCACGTTCTCTCCATACAGGTAATGCCTCCAAATCTTAAGCGCAAAAACGACAGCTGCCAACTCTAGATCATGAGTAGGGTAATTCCTCTCATATTATTTGAGTTGTCGTGAGGCATAGGCTATGACTTTCCCATGTTGCATGAGAACACATCCTAACCCTTTGCCTAAAGCATCATTGTAGATGACAAATCCCTCCGAGCCAGATGGTATTGTCAGAACAGGTGCTGAAATGAGCCTACTCTTGAGTTCTTGAAAACTCTTCTCACATTCCTTGCTCCAACTGAATTTTGTATCTTTTCAAGTCAGCTGAGTTAATGGAGTAGCAATTCGAGAAAATCCTTCCACGAACCTCCGATAATAACCAGCTAAGCCCAAAAAGCTACGTACTTCGGTCACTGACTTAGATTGCTCCCAGCTTTGAATTGCTTCAATCTTTGTCGGGTCAACAGATATTCCGTGATTTGATATCACGTGCCCAAAGAATGCTACTTCCTCAAGCCAGAACTTGCATTTCTTCAACTTCACATATAACCTATTTTCACGAAACTTTTGGAGTATTAACCTCAAGTGTTGTTCATGATCTTCACGGCTTTTGAAGTAAATGAGGATGTCATCAATAAAGACGACCACAAAGTGATCCAAATATTCCTTGAATACTCGGTTCGTCATATCCATGAAGTCAGCAGGAGCATTAGTCAATCCAAAAGACATGACAAGGAATTCGTAATGCCTGCACCGAGTTCTAAGAGCAGTCTTTGGAATGTTATCAGTTTTAATCTTCAACTGATGATATCCACAACGAAGATCGATCTTTGAAAAGAATTTGGAGCCTTGCAACTGGTCAAACAGGTCATCAATGCGAGGCAATGGGTACCTATTTTTTATGGTGACATGATTTAATTCCCGATAATCAATACAAAGTCGCATACTTCCATCTTTCTTCTTCACGAATAGAATAGGATCACCCCAAAGAGATTTACTAGGATGAATGAAACTGATGTCTAACAATTCTTGTAGTTGGATTTTTAACTCCTGAAGTTCAATAGGAGTCATTCGATATGGGGCTTTGGAAATGAGTTTTGTACCAGATTCAAGGTCGATACAAAATTCAATTTCACGCTCTGGGGGTAGGACAAGAAGTTCTTTAGGGAATACTTCAGGAAATTTATTAACAATAGAAATATCATTCAAATTTGACGTACTTCTGTTTAAATCCGTGACATGTGCTAAGAAAGCTTGACATCCATTTTTCAATAAACGAATAGCTTTATGGCTTGATATGACAGTGATTTACTTTAGTGGTTTGGTTGCTTGAATTCGCATAATAGGTTGGTTAGGAATATGAAAGTTAACAACCTTATGAAAATAATCGATTTTAGCATGATGAGTAGTTAACCAATCAATCCCTAAAATCACATCAAATGCAAGTATTTTCAAAGAGATAAGATCGACAGGTAACATGTGGTTACCGATTTGAATCAAACAAGACTTATAAACAGTGGATGTAATGAAGGTTTCTCCCAATGGAGTTTCAACAGATAAATCAAAGTCTAATTTCTCTAGAGTTAAATTTAAACGTTGAGCGCAAGTAGGAGAAATAAAAGAATGGGTAGAACCTGTACCAAATAAGGTATAGACTTAGCTAGAGTTTATGAATAGCTTACCCGTGATCACCTCATTTGGATTCCTCGCTTTTTGGGAGGTTACGACAAATGCTCTCCCTTGAACTACCGGTTTTGTCTTATCTGGGACGACCTTTGATACCTCCTTCCCAGCTGGACTTGACTTCGGTGCACGAAAAAATCGTGCTAGGTGACCTTCTCTTCCACAATTGTAACATGCTTTGTGACGCCCCCAAAATAGGTATACATCACCCATCTTGAGTCGCCAAATACATTGTACAAAATTCAAATACAACTTAATAATACAACTGTCGTGTAAAATACGACAAAACATAAACTGAGAGTTTTAATACGAATATTGTCTTCTAGACAGTATTCAACTCAAATGGAGTCCTCAATACATTTATTATCACACTATTTCATAGAATAGTGAGGACTACTAATGCTATGATTTGGACCGTCACTCCGTTACTCGACTAGTCCCGTCTACGTTCTCATTTCTTGAAGAGAACAATGAAAGCAAAAGGGTGAGCTCAACTAGCCCAGTAAAAAATATTATGACTAAGATAATGCAAAATAATTTATCGTTAGCCTTCAACAGTGTTAAACTAATAAAATATAACAAACATCAAGTTTAACTGCAGCGGAACAAGCATTCCATTAGAAGAGTCAAGTAGAGCATAAAATCTACTATCTTCTATGATTAAAAAAGGTTTTTCATCACTTTTATCGCTGAGACTCAGCTTAATAAATAATCCACATCATCGAATCACCCCTGCACTACGGCCAAGGATATTCTTTAGTATCACGACTACAAATTATCCATGCACTACGGGCCAAAGATATTCGTGTATTCATCAATGGTCATGATCATGCCAATAACTGTCCATCAATGCACTACAGGCCAATGAGGACTTTTACCACATCATTTGTAACATTACGATCATGACTATACCGAATAATCCCTAGTCGTAATCATATCAAGTCCATCTATACACTATAGGCCATAGATGACTTTCAACATAATATAAACATGAGGATGATAAGAATTCAATAAAACAAGTTCAAGGATAAATTTTTAAAGATTTATAATTTAATTTATCCAGAAATCAATAATGTCCAAATTGTCAACATGATACTGCTTTGTGGAGTAAAATTCAAGAATAATATTATATCAAAAATGATTTGGACCGAAAAGAAATCAATTTTTTGTCTTGAATAGTACCCTGGGGTGAATAGTAATCGAGTGAATAGTACCCGTGAATAGTAACTTTGGGAATAGTAACCCCGTGAATAGTACCCCGGCATGAAAAAGTTAAAACTTATCAAGAATGCTCAGAATAATAGTTCCATGAAAAGATACTGGATGAAGCGCAAATATCAAGGATATTTTACTAATTTCATGGAGTATAGAAGCCAAAACTTTAACAAAACGAGTATATAATTCGAAATCTGAAACGAAATAATATTACTAAATACTACAGAGTATGGAAGAAAATATTATTTCAAGCGAATATTGAACAAAAATAACATCTCTTACCTCAAAAGAATAGTATTTCTAGCTGAATATTGGATATAATGCTGAAAGGAACTTGCACCGTATAGCAATACTCAAAGTATCAAAATACTCACAAGGATACGCTCGATAATATAGAGAGAGAAGATTTCAGTTTCTGGTGTGATTTTCAATTCTAACTTAAGCACCCTATTTATAGGAAAATGCTTAGAACACCAAAGCAGAAAATTTAATAAAATATTAATATAATTAAAAAATTTCACACCCACCTTAGACAAACTGATTTCAGCATGTTTACAACACCTGTGGGGCCCACCCAATTGCAAAAAATGTTTTTATTAAAAAAATAATTAAAACTTCAAAAATCAATTATTCTGGAACTTCAATAATTCATAATAAATAGCCTTTTTACCAGAAAAATTTGAATCTTATGTTCCTCCATAGGAAATTCAATTCTCTACAACTTTGTAAGTTTAAGTTTTTCCAAATTCTAAACAGAAATTGACCGAAATCCACATACGGACGATTTTGCAGGCTATAATCAAATTTCAGTCAAAAATAGGGTCCACCAACACACAAAACATGTGTTAAACATTTTTTTGTAACAAAAATACTCTTCCTCCTCATTTACTCATACATCACACATTCATTGTAAAAATATCACCATTATTATATCAGAAAAGATAAAATATCAATTTTCAACAATTGTCACATTAAAAATTTTCTCCATCTATATCCACATAAAATGAATATTTTCCTTATCATATAAATTAATAATTAATTATTCACAAATAATATTACAGAATCACAGTATTGACAACCAGGTTGTTCCTAGGAAAGAGGGGGTTTTCCGATAAGGATTTCTCCTTATTGGTGCGCAATTAGGTGACCAAACCTCTCCTTAGACAGAACTTTCTAGACATTGCCAATAATGCTATCTAATAATATTATTCAAATTATATGAATTATTGATCTGATAATGGGAAATATTGTGCAGTGACAATTATTAAAATAACAATAATATAAAATATCAACGCAACAATTATTGAATCAATAAAATAAAATATTGAACAGTAATTACTGTAACAATTATTGAGTAGTGCATTCTTACGTAAGAATCAATAATTGGTGTAATACTGTAGTATCATCTTTGCAACAACGCTGCGTCTCTCGTGTTTTTTAACCACCGTATTCCAACAAAGGTTAACGATAACAATTACGCCGTTATTTATAAAAACTCAAACTTGTCATTTTCTTCATCCGACTGTTTTCCGTTATGGGGCCCACAAATGGCTGCGCCGTCGTATGAATATTCTCCGATAGAAAGAATATTCCACGACCAAACAAATATTCCCCGACAACATGAATATTTTATAACCACTTGCTTATTTTGCAAAATTTATAAATATTACCCCCAACTATAACATTATATCAAATTTACTCCTTAATATCAAAAATATATTTTGAGAAAATTAAATCTTTATTCATAAAATTCGGGTTCTCACATGCTTTGGACTGATGTGTATAGTTTGGACTGATGTGTCCCTCTCCTCTGCATTTGTAACATACGATCGGCGGTCGTTCTCCTTCCTTAACAACAGGTGCTGGTGCTGACGTCCTTCCATCATTATTGAATCTCCTCTTCTTGAAATTCCCAGTTTTATTATCTTGGTCATGATTAACACCAAAGTGGTTACCATTTCTGGCATGTTGACTTCCACCACGTTTGTTGTCACCGCTTCAATGACTGTTACCACTAGTATTATCATTTTGTCGGCAACTCTCTCTTGGTTGGGTTGACTCATTATCGCGCTCCAATAACTGAGCCCTATTTACACCATTTGAATACAAACAAAGTTTGTGAGAAATTAGATATTGACGTATCTCGGGTTTCAAACCTCTTAGATACATCCACGTTATTCTCTCCTCATTATCAACCAAGTGGGACGCAAACTGGGACAACTCGGCAAACATAGCTTCGTACTGCGACACGGTCATATTGTTTTGCTCCAGCTTGATAAAATCTACCTCCTTCATGTGACGAATACTTTCGGGAAAGTACTTGTCGTTGAACAGTTCTTGGAACTTCTCCCAAGACATCTTCAGTGCGGAAGGTTAAGTATGCTTTATAGATTCCCACCAGTAATCTGCCTCTCCTCGCAACATAAAGGTGGCAAAGGGAACCTTTTGCTCCTCGGAGCATCCCAAGACATCAAATATCTTGGTGATCTGCTTTATCCACGTCTCCGCCTTAAGTGGTTTTGGCTCTACAATAAACTTTGGTGGTCCCAACTCCTTGAACTGTTTAGTGGTGACCGTCCTAGAGTTGACAGTGTTTCCACCTGCATTTTGAATAGGAGTCGTTCTCGCCTGATGTTGCATGAATTGCATAAATCCTCTGAACATCCTATCGTTCATCATTTGGTTAGCGTTGTTGTTTTCCTGAGGATTATTTCCATCCTGATGCACATTATCTTGGGTATTGATCGTTGGTGACTCAACGGTCTCATGTGCTTCATTGCTTATCTCAACATTTTCGGATGCCATTTTTAAATACTGCCACAAAACAAGGGTTAATTGATATGTCACATATTATCCCTATTCTGACCGACCAAATAAATACCAAATAAACTTAGGTAGATCATACTAGCGAAGGAATTCTCCATCTTTCCCCTCCTAGTTCTTATCTCACATCTCAGCCAGGGATCATATCCCTAAGCTTTGATACCAACTATGACGCCCCCAAAATAGGTATACATCACCCATCTTGAGTCGCCAAATACATGGTACAGAATTTAAATACAAACTTGTTTTATACAGTATGACAAAATGTAGTTGAGAGTTTCAACATGGATAATGTCTCGTAGAGAGTATCCAAACTCAAATAAAGTCCTCATTACAATTATTATCACACTATTTCGCTAAATGGTGAGGACTACTAATGCAAACATCTGGACCGTCACTCCGTTCCCCGACTAGTCCCAGCTATATTCTCATTTCCTGAAGAGAACAATGAAAACAAAGGATGGGCTCAACTAGCTCAGTAAGAAATATTATGACTAAGATAATGCAGAATAAATTATCGTTTGCCTTCAACAGTGTTAAACTGATAAAATATAATAAACATCAAGTTTAACTACAGCGGAACAAGCAATCCATTAGAAGAGTCAAGTAGAGCATGATATCTACTATCTTATATGATTTAAAAAGTTTATCATCAATTTTATTGTCGAGAATCAGCTTAATAAATAAACCACATCATCGAATCATCCTTACACTACGGGCCAAGGATATTCATGTAATCATCAATGATCATTATTATACCGAATAATCCCTGGTCATAATCATACCAACTACTGTCCATCAATGCACTACAGACCAATGAGGATTTTTACCACATCATTTGTAACATTATGGTCATGATTATACCGAATAATCCCCGGTCATAATCATATCAATCAATAGTACATCTATGCACGTAAGCCACAGATGACTTTTATCACAATATAAGCATGAGGATGATGACAATGATATAAGAATTCAATTAAAAGAAAGCAAATGATGAATTTTTAAAGATTTATAACTTAATTTATCCAGAATTCAATAATGTCCAAATTATCAACATGATACTGCTTTGTGGAGTAAAATTCAAGAATAATATTGTATCAAAAATGATTTGGACAGCAAAGAAATCAATTTTTGTCATGAATAATTCCCCGGGTGAATAGTACCTCGTTAATAGTATTTCAGGAATAGTACTCCGTGAATAGTACTTTGTGAATAGTACCCCATGAATAGTACTTTGTGAATAGTACCGTAAAAATGAATATTACTCATGGATAGTACTCCGGCATGAAAAGCTTAAAATTTGACAAGAATGTGTAGAAAATATCCTTGTGAAATGATACTAGATGAATTGCAAATTTCAATGATATTCTACTAATTTCACGGAGTATAGAAGCAATACTTTAACAAAATGAGGGTATAATCAGGAATACGAGACAAAATAATATTACTCACATACTATAGAGTATGGAAGAAAATATTATTCCTATGAATACTGAACAAAATAATATCCCCTACCTCTGAAGAAGACTGAATACTGGAATAGTGAGGTAGCAGACTTCTCTTCTTCTTTCTCTCTATAGTTTCTCTCTTTATAATTACTCTTGTGAGTCTTAGTGAATTGATGACAATGAAAGAAGAATGAGCTTCTATTTATAGGAAAATATAGTTTCGATAATTGCACGTTTTGGGGCTCGAAATATTACAGTATAATACCTTCATCTTTTCCTTCATTTTTAATTTAGTCCTGCAAGTATTATCAAACTTGCACCACCTTCCCTAATAGTACATCATGTGAATCAATAGTACACACATTTGAAAAAAATAGTTACGGTATAGTACCTTCATCTATACCTCTATTTTTAATTTAGTCATGCAAGTATTATCAATCTTGCACCACCTCCCCTAATAGTACATGCATGTGAATCAATACTCCATACATGTGAACAAATAGTTATAAGCATGTGAATTAATAGCAATTAATTGCTCATTTATCCGATTAATTAACCGATTTGTCAATATAACCTCCAAACATCAATTATTATCGAAATAGATGTCCATTTCCATTAACACTAATAATTCCAACACAATGAGAATATCACTTTCATCTTTAATCAATACGAACTTATTCATCATTAATATTATAACTCACAATATTTAACAACCAGATCATTCCCAGGAAAGAGGGGGATTTTCGATAAGGATTTCTTCCTATTAGCGCGCAATTAGGTGACCAAACCTCTTCTCGACAGAACTTTCTAGACATTGTCAATATTGCAAATAATAATATGAATAACTTTGTCGTCTCAATTATTGATTTAATAATAATAAATATTATGCATATGATATTGTGATAATAATTGAATAAATAATATGATCTATTATGCAGTAATTACTGTAACAATAATTGAGTATAAGCGAGTGACTTCTCATATAAGCATCAATAATCAATACCGTGTAGTTATTTTGCAAACCACGCCAGACATCGTACTTTTTTACCACCGGGTAATTCAACGGTTTAACGGTAAAACTTTCGTCGTTATTTTTATAAAAGATAATTACGCCATTTTCTAACTACTGGCAATACTTTTTTGCCATGGGGTCCACTTAATGATTATGTCGTCGTCATTTAATATTCCCTGTTAAAACGAATATTTTCCGACCAATCGAATATTATATAACCACTTGTTTACTTTGCAAAATTTGTAAATAATACGTACCCACAACTATAACATTATATCAAATCCACACAATAATATTCAAAAATATATTTCGAGAAAAATTAATCTTTATTCATAAAAGTTGGGGTCCTACATCAAGGATCAGATTTTTGTTTAGGGTTTATACCTTTATATGAACAAATCTTGATTCAAGGCTACTGATTTGTTAGTAGAGGTTGTGGGGCTTGGTTGTGGGACTGATATAATAAGATAATTCGTAGGTTAGAGAGAGAGGGGGTCTTGGATGAATGTTGGTTATCAAATGAGCTAAATGAAGAACTTTCTCTCTCTAATGCTATATATATAATGTTGTAATGAAGTGGCTGAGATGTTGAGGTTGACTTGCTAGAGTTTATTTAGTCACATGGGTTAGCTAGAGTTGGTCACCAACTCTAGTACTTGGCAAATTTGACAAGTTACATACAATAATGCAAAGGAGGGTATTTTGGTCAATTGGTTTGGAATTTTAAAGGCATTTTGGTAATCTTGGCAAACCCTTAGGGTTTTACCCTTAGGGTTTAACCCTAAGGTTAAAAAAACAATAATTTCTAGGATTTTACAAATTAGATTAAAATGAAAATTAGGGTTTCTTTAATTAGATTAGGTTTCATAATTACTTAAACTTGCATATTAAGTTTAAGATCTACTAATTACAGTTAGTTTTCCAAATTAGCGATTAGGGTATATAATTTGACAATTAGGGTTTCCAATATCGCGATTAGGGTTTTGAGTTAATAATAAAAGTTTTTGGTAAATTAGGATTTTACCTAATTAAGTATAATACTTATAATTATTTACATTATCATGATTACCTAATGACTTAAACAATTCTTAAAGTCGTACTTGACTTTTTGAATTAGGGTTTATCAACAATGCTTGGGTTTTAGCATGAAATACCCTAATTGACCAATTATTGTCAATATACACATACAATACATATTCATAGCACTGAAATAAAATTAATATTATATTATTTTTCTCATTCCTTGATCAAAATCCAAAATTAGGGTTTGGATTTCATATTTGATTTATCTTTCATATACATACCATTATTAATTAAGTTATAATAATTAACTTAAATAACTTTGAACTAAAATTCATATAATAAAATAGTAATTATAATAATTCCAATAATCGGTTTATATATTATTTAAATAATATGATAATTTTATTTTCATAGAAATAAATAATAAAAATATTTTTACCACAAAATTAATTATAAAATATAATTTATAATGGTCAATAATTCTAAGAAAACTATTTAGAATTATTCATGTAATAAATAAATTTTATTTATCACATAAATACATAAGCTTTACCTTAAACATATTCCCACCTTTAAAATAAAATAAAATAAACTAAAAATTTATACCCAAAATTTTTGATTTAATTATATAAAAAATATCGGGTTATTACAATACTAGCACCCTCTAGGAACGCGCAATTGGTAGTACTCGTTAATGGCGTCAGCACTAAAAGGTACTTGATTGCCCCTCACGAATGTTATAAAAGGGGCCTTATCTTTCGCATTGGCATAGAATTCCTTCACCACATTAACAATCATTGGCTCTGGCTAGTCAGTGAACCTATCCCAACCTTTTTCATAAATTTGCCTTTTCATTTCGCCATCGACGTTGTCGGGTGCCAAGTTGCGTTCTGGAGTTAATGCCTTGGTCACAAGGTAGTCATAGCGGTCAGAGGCGTTGACACTGACAAACTTTTGTCTGTCAAAGGCTCTAGTCGGTGGTGTAGACCCAAAACTCTTGCCTCGCTGCCAGTTTTGGTGCCATGATACTGGAATGGATGAGCTTCAAGCCAATTTCCCCCAAACTTCACTCGAACAAATCGTCGAACACTTGGTGTGCACGACTCACAATTCCCCAAACTTTAGTAATTGAGCTTCTAAAGTGGTGATGTAGGATGAGAACTTGCAAGAAACAAATGCTTACCTTTAGTGTATTGACAATTTGTTACTTCTCCCCTTAGTAATTGATGCCCAAACTCTTACTTGAAGAACCCTAATTCGTGTATGACTGAACTTTTATGGAATGGAGTGGAGGTATCGTGTAGTTAGGGTTTGATTTATAGTGGAGATATACTGTAGAAATGTAGTGGGTTAATGTAGTGGGTATGTGGGTAATGTGTTTTAGTTCGTGGGTAGAGAGTGGGGTGATGGGAGTATATGATTCGATTGGTAAGAAGCAATATTGGAGTTGGGGGTGGAACTGTCGAAGTAGTTAAACAATCTCTTCAGAGTTCTGTACCCCAATCTCGTGGGGGTAATGTCTTTGTAGATGCACTTCGTGAGGAGGTGTTCTGCTTTTGGACCAAGACCTCCATCCCGGCGGGGGTGTTTTTTGCTAATTGTCTACCCCGACGGGGGGGGGGTCTCATCATTATTGGGTTAAGACCTCTCATACGACGAGGGTTTCTTTCGTGTAATGTATGCCCCGGTGGGAGGGGGTACACTGTAGTTGCACTTGATTTTTCCAATTCTTTGCCTGCAACACAATACATGAGATTTTCAAGTACCTAAAACACCAAACATTGATATATTTAAGATAATAACATGAACATTGAACGTTGAAGGGTGAAGTTACTAGATAACATGACTCAACTAACTACCTAATAAATCGCTAAACTGATACTTTAAACTACAAATTAATTAGCAAGCTCAAAAATATTGAAAATAATAGTAAAATTGGGTTGCCTCCCAAGTAGCGCTTGATTTTAAGTCTTTCAGCCTAACTACTCCTTGTGTTATCCTGGTTTGGTTGGGCTATCCACGACATGATGTTTGTTTATAGCACATAACCAACATTGTTGTATTGTATGCTCGTTCACTTGCATGTTTAAGAATGAAGTTGACTTACTATCCTTAATTAGTGTCTTAATACCACCATCTTCTCTACAATCCCTGAATTTGACACGTGTAGATTCCTCGAAGAACTCACACTCTTCCTTGTCGGTCGGGATTGGGATTTCCTTGAACACTTTCACCTTCACCACCTGATCGAACACTTTTATAATCAGTTCTCCGTTAGGTACATCAAATAGTGTTCGTCCAGTTGCCAGGAATGGTTGTCCCAAAATGATAGGGATGTTCTTATCCTCTTCAAAATCTAACACCACAAAATCAGCTGGAAAGATCAACGAGTCAACCTTTACCAACACGTCTTCAACTATTCCTAGTTGATATGTTAATGATCTATCTGCGAGCTGTAGACTGATGTTAGTTGGTTTTGCTTCCTTTAATCTCAACTTTCGGTAAATGGATAGTGGCATAAGATTTATACTTACTCCTAGATCGCATAGAGCTCTCCCCACATCTTGATTTCCAATTGCGCACAGAATTATGAAGCTTATCGGATCTTTTAATTTAGGAGGGAACTTTTTCTGCAGTATTGCACTGCATTATTTAGTTAACGCTATTGTTTTGAAGTCCTTGAGCTTGCGTTTCTTTAAAAATATTTCTTTTATGAATTAGACATAACGTGGCATTTGCTCAAGAGCTTCGGAGAACGGAATTTTGATGTGCAATTGCTTGAATATATCCATAAACCTTGAAAACTGGTCCTTTAAGTTTTGACTTTCTAGCCTTTGAGGAAAAGGTACAAGTGGTGTAGCTTTATTTTGTTTATCTTCCTTCAGCTTTTCCACAAATGTTTCCTTAGTTTTTCTTATCAAATCATTCTCTCCGTTCTGACAAACCTCTTTTGTACCTGCTTTCCCATCACTGTCGATACCCAAGGATTTACCACTTCTTAATGTAATCGCATTATATTGCTCGTGATTTCCTCTCGGATTCTTATCTATATCGCTCGGCAAAGTCCCTTGAGGCCTGTTGTTCAAAGCCAATGCAAGCTATCCCATCTGATTCTCTAAGTTCTTTATCGATGCTGCTTGCATTTTCATGGCCGCCTCGTTACCCGATATGTACTTCAACAGTATCTCTTCCAAGTCTGACTTTTTCTCATGTTGTGGAGCTGCCTGTTGATTCTGATTTTGAAACCCCAGGGGATAAGAAAGTCGTGGAGCCTACTGATTTTGATTGTTGCTCCATGAAAAATTAGGATGGTTCCTATTCCCCGGGTTGTAGGCATTTTGATACGTATTCTGCGGAATCCTTTTGTAGCTGCCCACAAATTGAACCGATGTTGGGTTAATGGCACACTGCTCCGTTGGATGTTCTCCTGCACATAGCTCGCAAACATAAGCCACCGGATGTGGTTGTACACCCGTCATAGTATTCATTTTCTTTGATAAGGCAGCAATCTGTGCTGTCAACGCGATTACCCCGTCTTCCTCTAAAACCCCAGCTACCTTAGGTTATGTCATCCTCAATGTAGGCCACTGGTAGTAATTAGCTACCATAGTTTCAACTAACTCATATGCCTCCTCGTAGCTCTTGGCCATAAACGCTCCTTCCAAAGCTGCATCTATGCTCGTCCTGAGATTCCCATTCAACCCGTTGTAGAACGTACTCATCTGTTGTAACGCCCCAAAATTTGGTCTATCTTCACGCTCAGATTCTATGCATCACGAGTACATCTTCTTCAAAACATACATCAATATATAGTGAAATATAACAACATACATTCTCAAATCCCAGGTTCTAAAACCTTATAACCTCTTTCATTACAAATAATGATAAATACATTATTCATTCCATCTTACAAGAGTGAATTTTATCCGCCACCAAGGAAACATAACAGTTCATTAAACTAATCTATAGTTCAATTAAACTGTTCTACATTACAAGTCTTCACTTGATCTTCACGCACATTCACATACTAAATGGCACTTCGTCTGGATACCGGTCAGCTTGATCTTTACGAGATCCTTAAGGTCTTTCTACTTGTAAGCTGAAAATGTTTTTCATTTAAAGCAAGTGTGAGCATTCAATTGCCCAGCAAGTCATAGCAGTTGAATAAACAACTTCAAGAATTTAAACTTTATTTTAAGTCTTCAATAACCGAACAAAGGTTATGAAGCAGCTTGAATAATAGGAATAATCTCGATTCCTCCTATTTTAAAACATTAGTCACATACACTTTGAAATACTTTCATTCTTCTACCTTTTTCATACACATCCTGTCCGGCTATAATCATTAGCACAGACTTAACAATAACGGTTCATGTATAAACAAAACATACTTATATTGAATAGTTCAATCACAGAATAGTTCATCTCATAAAAACACCGAAGTGTTAAAATTGTGACACAAGGCCTTATACGTTCTACCACATTATACAAATATCGCACATTCGCACATAAACAAGACTTCTCAAGTTCAACATCTGAGAAGTTTAAAAAACTAGCATTCATATAAAATATAAATGAAGTTAGTAAACTTGCCTTATGCACAGCTACAACATACGATGAACTGCTCATTCCAATCCCTATATAACACATAAGGAAAAAGCACATACACCAATTAGTCATATATTTGACTTACGCATTGGTTTACTTAACTTCATTTCTTAAGGTTCGCATTCTTGTAATCTAAGTTTACGCGACTAACTTCCTTTACCGGTTTACGGCTTCATGACATACGGAGATGTCTTACTCATACGATCATTATCTTTAATGATTTATATTTTTATCTTCTTTTATAACCCTTCTAGGACTCAGTACACATCGTGTCTCTGCTAGTGGTCTATATGGTACTCTGAGTGGTTTCCCACAAATAACCAACAAACAAGATCCCGTCTCATCTACACTGTCTTTCACAGTGAGTTAGATCGGTTGCCAGTTTCGTATATACCTTCGCTCTCTGAAGGAATTGTTTAGCCCATCTCTCATATGTTAACCATCAAAGATTACGATTGTACCACAACCTAAACTTTATCTTAACTTATCCAAACCATTAAACTATAATGTTCGTTAAGTAAATTTCTTATTCCTTACGGCTTTCTGGCAACTAAATGCCATACCTCAGGATTCATTCTTTATCGTCTAAGTCATACAACCTTTTGTATACTTACAACGATCATTCAACATTAATTCTACGCATTCATAGTGTTAAGTATTTTACGTTACCTTATTCATATCATATAACGTCCGGTTCGTTCGACTCGGGAGTTATCCAAGTTATAATTAGTAACTTGGCTTCTTAACATTACACATCATTGTCTTTAATTCAGTTTCTTCACTGTTCATGTTTAATCATCATTCTTCATTACCTTACGGTCAAACCATACACTGGGTATAGATTCTGCCCGTTTAATATTCGCGTACACTCAACCCTCATGTCGGCTAAAGTGTTTAACTCTTACATTCTCTATCCATTACATGAACCCTACGTTCATTATTCTTTCTTAATGTCGAAGTCATACGGTTCGTTGTATGCTAAGACCGATCGATCATCGCCACAGCATTGCGTTTACATTCATTACATTCTTCCTTTTTTAATCCTATTCAATCATTTCATTCAACATTTACTAAAGGTTTAAATAACTTGATTAAGTGTTATGTTACATGAATTACACGTTCATTATCTTTCCATACACTTCCCCAGGAGTTTGAGCAGTTAAAAGCTCCTCACTGGCCATTGCCACTGCTGCCGGTCTTTGCGGCCTCACTTCACTCTTCTTTCTTCTCGTCTTTGGCATGAGCCTAACGCCACCTTATACCCCGTCAGCAATCGTGGCGCCAAATCCTTCACTAACTCTCGCGCTTGATTTCATGCCCCTCCCTGTATAAGGCATAGTTGGCCATAGCTACTAATCATGAATTCTAGAAAAAATTTAAGTCTTGAATCAAGTTTGAGACGCCTACTTTGCAATCTCATTACTTCTTCGTTATAACTCGGAACGAGATCGTTCCAAAGCTATTCTCTTCCTAATTTTACGTACTTCAACTCCCCTTGGACAGAAATTCATTTTGAATCCATTAACGTGCCATGCAATTGGCTTAAATTTCATTATTCGTTCATTTTATGTTATTAACGTTCTTCGTCCATTCGTCCGTAATTCGGTCATTCGAACTCGGAACTTGTTCTTTCTTGAGTCCATGACTCACGTTTTCTACGTTCTCTTATATTCTTATGAAACCCTACACATTCAGGTTCATTTACATACTTTCTATTTCTTGTTTGTCTTTTACAAAATTTTTGCCATAACTTCGTTATAGCCTAGTTAAATCTGTTCTTCATGAACATTTCTACCGTTCTTAACCAAGCAATAAGCAACTAACTTATACGTGATGGTTTTAAACTTGTCCATCAAAAATAATTATACTATGATGGTTTTAAATTTGTTCATCAACAACGTTCTTCGTGTTCTTCGCGTGTTCTTCGCTCGTTCTTCATTTTTAATCGATATTTTGATTACGATTTCACTTTTCCTTGGAATTTGGTGTTATAAAATACCATTCCTTACTAATATCACCGAATCGTTCATATGATACATTCGGATCGTTCAAATTTATTATGAAACTTATACTTCCTTAAGAAATTTATAAACTAAACTTCTAATTCTTATTTCTTCATTTCTTCTTGATTTCAACCATATGAAATCATTCATTACCTCTTTTACTTCTATTATCATTAAGCTATATTTTTAACATAGAAAACTTAAAGAAAATATATATTAAACTAGGTTTCAAATTACCTTTCTTCTTGGATTTTATTCCAATTTCTTCTTCCTCTTGCTTAATCTTGCGATTTGCTAGCTTTTACGTTTCTTCTCTTTCTCCAATCTAAGCATCCAAGCTCTCTTTCCCTCTTTCTCTCTCAATTTCATGTGTTAGTTGAAAAACTAACAAATGAAATGAATTAACTTAGCTTATATAGAATTTCAAAGCTTAGGGGTGTTTTGGTCATTTGGCAAACCTCCGTACTATTCACACCTCCTTACTATTCATAAAGCTTCTCCTGGAAGCTTCGTTGTCCAGTCTATTGGGTTTCGTCCGACAGTTTCAAAAATTGCGATTCTCAGAATCTAAATATTTTTGGATATATCGCCTTTCCTCTACAGTCTAACTTTTACGCATTCTTCGGAACTCCGAAAAACTGAAAAACACTTTTTGACTTTATGCGTTTTCCTTCGCGTTTTTCTCTAACGTAGCTAAACGTATGAAAAGTACATAACAATAATTTTCGTCATTTTTATTTCGTCTGATTTCTGCACGTTTTTTGAGAAAAACTTTTATCGGCTTACTTAACTTTTCATGATATATTATCGTTGTGACGCCCCCAAAATTAGGTATACATCACCCATCTTGAGTCGCCAGATACATGGTACAGAATTCAAATACAACTTAATAATACAACTGTCGTGTACAATACGACAAAACATAAACTGTGAGTTTGAATATAAATATTGTCTACTAGAGAGTATAAAACTCAAAAGGAGTCCTCATTATAATTATTATCACACTATTTCACAGAATAGTGAGGACTACTAATGTAAACATCTAGGATCATCACTCTGTTCCCCGATTAGTCCCAGCTACGTTCTCATTTCCTGAAGAGAACAGTGAAAGAAAGGGTGAGCTCAACTAGCCTAGTAAGAAATATTATGACTATGATAATGCAGAATAAATTATCATTAGCCTTCAACAATGTTAAACTGATAAAATATAATAACTATCAAGTTTAACTGTAGTGGAACAAGCAATCCATTAGAAGAGTCAAGTAGGGAATAAAATCTACTATCTTCTATGATTTAAAAGGTTTTTCATCACTTTTATCGCTGGGACTCAGCTTAGTAAATAATTCACATCATCGAATCACCCCTGCACTACGACCAAGGATATTATTTAGTATCACGACCACGAATTATCCATGCACTACGGCTAAAGATAATCATGTTTTCATCAACGGTCCTGATCATGCCATAAAACAATTCATCTTTGCACTACGGCCAAAGAGAATCCATATCCATAATCATACCAAAAACTGTCCATCAATGCACTACGGGCCAATGAGGACTTTTTCCACATCATTTGTAACATTACGGTTATGATTATACCGAATAATCCCTGGTCATAATCATACCAAGTCCATCTATGCACTACAGGCCACAAATGACTTTCAACATAATATAAGCATGAGGATGATGACAATGACATAATAATTCAATAAAACAAGTTCAAGAATTAATTTATCCAGGAACTAATAACGTCCAAATTGTCAACATGATACTTCTTTGTAAAGTAAAATTCAAGAATGCTCAGAAGAATATTTCCATGAAAAGATACTGGATGAAGCGCAAATATCAAGGATATTCCACTAATTTCATGGAGTATAGAAGTCAAAACTTTAACCAACTGAGTATAATAGAATATATGAAACTGTAAATGGATTTTTGCCCGCCATGCAGTAATCCACGTAGATAGATCATTTCCACAATTTAATAAGGAATGAATACGAAGGATCATTCACCATGCATGTGATAATCCACATAGACAGGTTATTCCAACAAAATAATAAAGAATGGAATAACATAAGGATTCACCATGTGTGCGATAGACTACACAGACAGGTTATTCCCAACAGAATAATAAATAATGGAACCAGGTCCCAGTAAACGCATGCATGTGATATTACGACGAACAATAAATAATGGAACCAGGTCCGACATAAACGCAAAGACATGATATTTCGATAGAATAATAAAGAATGGAATAACAACAGAAATCACCATGCATGCGATAGACCGCATAGACAGGTTATTCCAACAAAATAATAAATAATGGAACCGGTCCCAAAGTAAACGCATGCATGTATGATGTTCCACCGAATAATAAAGAATGGAATAACAACATAAATCACCATGCATGCGGTACTTCACATAGATAGGTTATTCCAATGTAATACTAAATAACGGAACCAAAGTCGAGCGTAATACGCATGCGAAGCGGGATGTTCCAATGTAATAATAAAGACGGAACGGTCAGTCCCATATAAAACGCATGAGATAGGATATTCCAACGAATAATAAAGAATGGAATAACGTAATAATTTCACCAAGTATAGGGTAGCTCACAGATATCTGAGTTATTCTAACGAATAATAAAGAATGGAATAATGAAGTTCTCTTCATGAATACAAAAGAAATAATACTCCCTACGAGTACAACAAATAATATCCCCTACCTTTGAATGAAGAGTATTCCGACTGGTAGGGCGAGGATATACTCGAAAAAAACTTGTACTACGCTCAAAGCTTTCTTAAACTCTAAAGAAATACGCTCAAGATTATAGAAGAAGAACTCTCTCTATAGTTTCTCTCTCTAGAGTTTTAGTGAATTCGTAAGAAATAATGAATGAATGAGCTTCTATTTATAGAAGAATGGAATGCATAGTAACTAATTCATGAATGGTCCAGATTGATTTACTTTTAATCGGACGGTCCATATTTAAAGCAAAATCTTTTAAATAAAATATAATATATTCTATTTATAATCTAATAAAACGAATAACTTTATAAAAGATTTTACTATGCAAACACTATGCATGCACTATGCAAACACTATGCATAATAAAATATAATATATTCTATTTATAGAATAACTTTATAAAAGTATTCTATTTTATATAAAAAATTTTACTATACAAAACACTATGCAGACACTATGCATAATAGAATATAATATATTCTATTTATAGAATAACTTTATAAAAGTATTCTGCTTTATATAAAAAGTTTTTCGCTTTTATTACATTAATAATACCAATAAAACAAAACCGAAAGTGACTTATCACGTAAACATCAATAATCAATACCGTGTGCTATATCCAACCACGCCAGACATCGTACTTTTACTACTAATGAAGTAGTTCAACATGCTTTTAACGGTAAAACTTCCACCGTTATTCTCATAAAAATATTTTTGTCATTTTCTCCATCCGATAATAATTCCGTTGCGGGGTCCACCAATGATTGTATCGTCGTACGGATATTCCCCGATAAAAAGAATATTCCCCGACCAATTGAATATTATACAACAACTTGCATACTTTTCAAAATTTATAAATATTATCCACAACTATAACATTATATCAAATCCACACCATAATATTCAAAAAATTATTTCGAGAAAATTAAATATTTATTCATAAAATCTGGGGTCTCACAATCTCCCCTCCTTATGGAATTTCGCCCTCGAAATTTATGTACGTACCTGGTATGCCAAAGAGGTGAGGATACCCTAACTTCACTTCAAATTCTAACTCTTGAGGTATAACCTTTGAGCGTCGAATATGATCTTTCTTATCCAAGATGTTAACACGTATCTCCTCATACGTTAAATCTTCTGCTATCTCGTCTAGTTCTAAATTAATAATGTGGTTCGGGTCGTCCACATATTTATGTAACATCGATACGTTAAAAACATTATGAACACGCGATATACTTGGCGTAAAACTAGTCTATAGGACACAGCTCCTACTCGATCAAGGATTTCAAATGGGCCAATTAAACCGAGGGTTGAGATTTCATCTCTTCGTCGATTCTTGATTTTAGAATAACGCCTTTTTGAACCTTCTTCTTTACATTCATCAGCTTCGTGTGTGTAGTTTGAGCAGATTTAACGTTATCGATTAAAGTCGATTCTACTCGTATATTCTTTATCTTCACGTGGGTTCGTATATTCGCACTTGTAACCGCATACGATCTTCTACTCAATGCGATAGCTACCATGTTCGATTTTCCTACGATGGTATTGAATGGTACGATCGTAATCTTCAACAGCTCGAGTCAACGTCTTTGGCGCATGTTACGTTCATTTTAGTTGAAGAAATATTTGAGGGTTTAAGAAATGGGTTTTGTACTGGGGTCAATACAAAATTCGATTTCACGCTCTAGGGTAGGCCAAGAAGTCTTCAAAAATACGTTGGGAAATTTATTAGCAATAGAAATATCGTTAAAAACTGTGACCCTCATCCAAGACTTGGATAGTACGTCACATTGATACCTATCAACTTGCCACCGTCATTCACGATGTCGCCTACAGAAAGTCTGGCTTAGGTGAATTCCACACAAGGAAGTCAACAACGAAAGGCTCGGGACTCTTTACTTATGGCTTGATATGATAATGATTGACTTTAGTGGTTTGGTTGCTTGAATTCGCATAATAGGTTTGTTAGGAATATGAAAGCTAACAACCTTACGAAAAACATGATGAGTAGTTAACCAATCGATTCCTAAAATCACATCAAAGGCAAGTATTTTCAAAGAGATAAGATCGACAGGTAACGTGAAAGTGTCGATTTGAATCAACAAGATTTATAAACATTGGAGGTAACGAAGGTTTCTACTATCGAAGTTTCAACCAATAAGTCAAAGTCTAATTTCTCTGAAGTCAAATTTAAACATTGAGCGCAAGCAAGAGAGATAAAAGAATGGGTAGAATCGGTGTCTAATAAGGTATAGGCTTCGAAAGAATTTATAATTAACTAACCCGTGCTAACTTCATTCGGGTCACTCGCTTTTTTTTCTGAGAAGTCACGAAAAACGCTCTTCCTGAAACCACCGACTTTGTTTTGTCCGTATCCGCCTTTGGTACCACCGTCCCAGCTGGACTTGACTTCACTATAAGACAAAATCAATCTAAATGACCTTCTCTTCTTGAAATTTCCACTTCTATTATCTTGGCCATGATTACCACCGAAGTGGTTACCATTCTTGGCATGATAATTCCCCCCACGATGGTTATCATTGTTCATGGCCATTGCCACCAGGTATGATTATTATCGTGTTGTTGGTCGTTACCTTTTGGTTGAAATGACTCAATCTGCCTCTCCGTGCTTCATTGCTTATCTCAATATTTTCATATGCCATTTTCAAACACCATCACAAAACAAGGGTTAATTAACATATCACATATTATCCCTATACTACGACGATGAACCAATTAAATACCAAATAAACTTAGGTAGGTCATACTAGCGAAAGAATTCCCCATCTCTCCCCTCCTAGTTCTTATCTCACATCTCAGCCAGGGATCATATCCCTAAGCTTTGATATCAACTGTGACGCCCTCAAAATTAGGTATACATCACCCATCTTGAGTCGCCAGATACATGGTACAGAATTCAAATACAAATTAATAATACAACTGTCGTGTACAATACGACAAAACATAAACTGTGAGTTTGAATACAAATATTGTCTACTAGATAGTATAAAACTCAAAATGTGAGACCCCAAATTTTTTGAATAAATATTTAATTTTCTCGAAATAATTTTTTGAATATTATGGTGTGGATTTGATATAATGTTATAGTTGTGGATAATATTTATAAATTTTGAAAAGTACGCAAGTTGTTATATAATATTCGATTGGTCGGGGAATATTCTTTTTGTCGGGGAATATCCATACGACGGTACAATCATTGGTGGACCCATAACGGAATTATTGTCGGATTGAGAAAATGACAAAATATTTTTATAAAAATAACGGTGGAAATTTTACAGATTATCTTGTTGAACTACTCATTAGTAAAGTATGCGATGTCTGGCGTGGTTGCATAGTAGCACACACGTATTGATTATTGATGCTTACGTGATAAGTCACTCGATTTTTGTTTTATTGGTATTATTAATGTAATAAAATAGAATACTTTTTTTAAAATTATTCTATAAATAGAATATATTATATTCTATTATGTATAGTGTTGCATAGTTATCTGCATAGTGTTTTGCATAGTAAAATATTTTTATATAAAATAGAATACTTTTATAAAGTTATACATTTTATTAGACAATAAATAAAATATATTATATTTTATTATGCATAGTGTTTTGCGTAGTGCTGCATAGTGTTTGCATAGTAAAATCTTTTATATAGTTATTCGTTTTATTAGATTATAAATAGAATATTTTATATTTTATTTAAAAGATTTTGCTTTTAATATGGACCGTCAGATTAAAGTAAATCAATCTGGACCATTCATGAGTTAGTTACTATGCAGTCCATTTTTCTATAAATAGAAGCTCATTCATTTATTATTTCTTACGAATTCACTGAAACTCTAGAGAGAGAAACTATAGAGAGAAAGAAGAAAAGTGTTCTGCTACTTCACTACTTCTATATCCAGTACTCTTCTTTCTAAGGTAAGGAATATTATTTGTTTTACTCATAAGGGGTATTCTTTCTTTCTTATTTATGAACAGAACTTCATTATTCCATTCTTTATTATTACATTTGGAATAACTTTGTATCTACATGGGATACCCTATACTTGGTGAAATTCTTACATTATTCTATTCTTTATTATTCCGTTGGAATATCCTCTTTGTGCGTTTACGTGGGACACGCTTAAATTCTTTATTATTACTACTGTTGGAATATCCACGTCATGCATTTTACGCTTGGACTGGTTCCATCTTTATTATTATTACATTGGAATATCACATGCATGCGTTTTCTTTTACGGACTGACCGATTCCGCCCTTATTAGTATTAGATTGGAATAACTTTGTCATGCTAATACACGCATGCATGGTAATTTTGTTGTTATTCCATTCTTTATTATTACATTGGAACATCATATCGGTCATGCGAATTTCACCGACACGGTTCCGTTATTTAGTATTACATTGGAATAACTTTGTCTACATGCAAGTCTTAGCATGCATGGTGATTTCTTTTGTTACTCTATTCTTTATTATACTCAGTTGGTTAAAGTTTTAACTTCTATATTCCATAAAATTAGTGGAATATCCTTGATATTTACGCTTCATACAGTATCTTTTCATAGAAATATTCTTTTGAGAATTCTTGAATTTTACTCTACAAAGAAGTATCATGTTGACAATTTGGACGTTGTTAGTTTCTGGATAATTTAATTCTTGAACTTGTTTTATTGAATTCCTATATCATTGTCAGCATCCTCATGTTTATATTATGTTGAAAGTCATCTGTGGCCTGTAGTGCATAGATGGACTTGGTATGATTATGACCAGGGATTATTCGGTATAATCAAGACCGTAATGTTACAAATATGTGGAAAAAGTCCTCATTGACCCGTAATGCATTGATGGACGAGTTTTGGTATGATTATGGCTATGGATTCTCTTGACCAAGGGTGCAAAGATGAATTGTTTTATATGGCATGATCGGACCAGATTGATGAAAACACAATTATCTTTGGCCCGTAGTGCATGGATAATTGTGGTCGTGATACTAAAGAATATCCTTGGCCTGTAGTGCAGGGATGATTTGAAGATGTGGATTATTTATTAAGTTGAGTTCCAGCGATAAAAGTGATGAAAAACCTTTTAAATCATAGAAGATAGTAGATTTTATTATCTACTTGACTCTTTTAATGGATTGCTTGTTCCGTTGCAGTTAAACTTGATGTTTGTTATATTATATCAGTTTAACACTGTTTAAGGCTAATGATAATTTATTCTGCATTATCTTAGTAATAATATTTCTTACTGGGCTAGTTGAGCTCACCCTTTCTTTCACTATTCTCTTCAGGAAATGAGAATATAGTTGGGACGAGTCGGGGAACAGAGTGATGGTCCTAGATGGTGCATTAGTAGTCCTCACTATTACAGTGAAATAGTGTGATAATAATTGTAATAAGGACTCCTTTTGAGTTTGTATACTCTAGTAGACAATATTTGTATTCAAACTCACAGTTTATGTTTTGTCGTATTGTACACAACACATTGTTGTATTATTAAGTTGTATTTGAATTACATACCATGTATCTGGCGACTCAAGATGGGTGATGTATACCTAATTTTGGGGGCGTCACAACCGGTATCAAAGCTTAGGATATGATCCTGCTAAGATGTGAGAATAGAACTAGGAGGGAGAGCGGGGAATTCCTTACAGCTAGTATGACCTACCTAAGTTTATTTGATATTTAATTGGTGGGTCATAGTATATGGATAATATGTTACATGTCAATTAACCTTTGTTTTGTGGAAGTATTTGAAAATGGCATCCAAAAAATGTTGGGATCAACAATGAAGCACATGAGGCCGTTGAGACACCTTTAATCACTAACCGAGTTAATGTGATGTCGGATGAAGAAGAAATTAGAGATATCTACGTGGTGCGTGAAGAACTAATAGTTGCACCTTTTAGAGCTAGTTCTTGAGGTAGTAGGTGAGAGTGAGGAAGAAGAGGAAGAAGAGGAACACGAGGAGAATTTATTAGAAGAATTTTATGATCAAAATTTAGCATTACAAAATCGTATTCATGAGTTAGAAGAAGCGAAATTTGAAGAACGGCGGGGAGGTCGTGGAGCAAAGAGATGCAACCATTCAAAATTGTGTTTGCCCGATGTGCGATGCTTGAGCAGAAGCACTCTTTGGCGAGTATAAGATATTAGAGCCGAATCGAGAATGCTATGATCAAAGTTACGATGAAAGCGAAACAAATGAATGAAGGAGAATAGATGATGCGTGGTTAAAAAGCCATACGACGTGTAGATATTGTAGAAAAAGGCGTCCGATCTAATAAAGCCAAAATAGATGAAATGAATTTTTCTTTTGGACAACAATTGGGAGAATCCAACATCGAATTGAATTACCACATGCATAGCGGTCAACCCCAATTCGATATGGATCGAAGAATAATGATTTAAATCATGGATCAGGAATGGGACGAAGCACTTAAGGGTGGAATGTACCCTATAGCAAAGTCAAATCCAGTAGTTTAAGTGAGAGCGTTTGTCGAGGAACCCAAACGAAGTTATTACGGGTAAGTTAATGATAAACTCTTGCGAAGTTTATACCTTATTAGATACTAGTTCTACCCACTCTTTTATTTCACCTAGTTGTGTTCAATATTTGAATTTAACTCCGGAGAAGCTAGATTTTGATTTATCTGTTGAAACTCAGTTGGGAGAAACCTTCGTTACATCCACTATTTATAAATCTTGTTTAATTCAAATTATCACTTTCTCGTTACCTGTCAATCTTATCTCTTTAAAAATACTTGCCTTTGATGCGATTTTAGGAATCGAATGGTTAACTACTCATCATGCTTTTCGTAAGGTTGTTAGCTTTCATATTCCTAACCAACATGTTATGCGAATTCAAGCAACCAAACCACTAAAGTCAATCATTGTCATATCAAGCCATAAGTAAAGAGCCCCAATCCTTTCGCTGGTGACTTCCTTATGTGGAATGCACCAAAAGCCGGACTTTTGTAAATGACGTAAATGAATGATGATGGCAAGTTGATAGGTATCAATGTGATGTGATATCCAAGTCTTGGATGAGGGTCACAGTTTTGAATGATATTTCTATTGTTAATAAATTTTCTGATGTATTCTTGATGACTTCTTAGCCTACCCTAGAGCGTGAAATCAAATTTTGTATTGACCCCAGTACTAAACCCATTTCTAAAACCCTTAAATATTTCTTCAACTAAAATGAACGTAACATGCGCCAAAGACGTTGGCTCGAGCTGTTGAAGATTACGATCGTACCATGCAATATCATCGTGGGAAGTGTGAGCGTGATAGGTAGCGCGTTGCGTTGAGTAGAAGATTGTATCACGATTACAAGTGCGAATATATGAACCCATGTGAAGATAACGAATATATGATTAGAATCGACTTTAATCGATAAAGTTAAAAGTTGCTCAAGCTACATACTCGGTGATGAATGAATGTGAAAGAAGGTTCAAGAGGCGTTATTCTAGAAGCAAGAATCGATGAATAGAAGAAATCTCAAACCTCGATTTAATTGGCCCATTTGAAATCCTTGATCGAGTAGGAACTGTGGCCTATAGACTCGTTTTACCGCCAAGTATGTCGCGTATTCATAACGTTTTTAACGTATCGATGTTATATAAATATGTGGACGACCCGAACCACATTATTAATTTAGAACCGGATGAGATAGCAGAAGATTTAACGTATGAGGAGATACATGTTAACATCTTGGATAAGAAGGATCATATTCGACGCACAAAGGTTATACCTCAAGAGTTAGAATTCAAAGTGAAGTCAAGGTATCCTCACCACTTCGACATACCAAGTACGTACGTAAATTTTGAGGACGAAATTTCATAAGGAAGGGAGATTGTGAGACCCCAGATTTTATGAATAAATATTTAATTTTCTCGAAATAATTTTTTGAATATTATGGTGTGGATTTGATATAATGTTATAGTTGTGGGTAATATTTATAAATTTTGCAAAATACATGAAGTTGTTATATAATATTCGATTGGTGGGGAATATTTGTTTTTGTCGGGGAATATCGAAATGCAACGCAACGGTATAATCATTGGTGGACCCATAGCGGAATTATTATCGGATTGAGAAAATGACAAAAATACTTTATGAAAATAACGGCGGAAGTTTCTGAATTAATCTTGTTGAACTACTACGGTAGTAAAAATGCGATGTCTGGCGTGGTTGCATAGTAGCACCACGATATTGATTATTGATGCTTACGTGATAAGTCACTTTCGGTTTTGTTTAATTGGTATTATTAATGTAATAAAAAATAATACTTTTATAAAGTTATTCTATAAATAGAATATATTATATTCTATTATTCATAGTGTTGCATAGTGTCTGCATAGTGTTTTGCATAGTAAAATCTTTTTATATAAAAGCGAAATACTTTTATAAAGTTAATCTGTTTTATTAGATAATAAATAGAATATATTATATTTTATTATGCATAGTGTTTTGCATAGTGCTGCATAGTGTTTGCATAGTAAAATCTTTTATAAAGTTATTAGTTTTATTAGATTATAAATAGAATATATTATATTTTATTTAAAATTTTTGATTTAAATATGGATGAGTCAGATTAAAAAGTAAATCAATCTGGACCGTTCATGAGTTAGTTACTATGCGATCCATTTTTCTATAAATAGAAGCTCATTCATTCATTATTTCTTACGAATTCACTAAAACTCTGAGAGAAAACTATAGAGAGAAAAGAAAAAAGTGTTACTTTACTTCACTACTTCTATATCCGTACTCTTCTTTCTAAGGTAAAATATTATTTGTTGTACTTTCGTAAGGGGTATTCTTTCTTTCTTATTCATGAAGAGAACTTACATTATTCCATTCTTTATTATTACATTTGGAATAACTTTTGTATCTGCTGGATACCCTATACTTGGTGAAATTCTTACATTATTCCATTCTTTATTATTATGTTGGAATATCCATTACATGCATTTTTACGTTGGGACTGCTTAGTTCTCTTTATTATTATTACATTGGAATATCACATGCATGCGTTTTATCTAGACTGGTTCCATCTTTATTATTATTACATTGGAATATCATATCTATACATGCGTTTCTGTGGGACCATTAAAATCTTATTAGTATTCATTTGCCTTTCTATCAAATCTTCATGCATGGTGATTTACATTGTTCTTCCATTCTTTATTATCATGTTGGAATATCCTCATGCGTTGCAATTTTGCACGACGTGAGTTCCGTTATTTAGTATTACATTGGAATAACTTTTGCATACATGTCATGTAATCATCGCATGCATGGTGATTTCTTTTGTTATTCCATTTTTTATTATACTCGGTTGGTTAAAGTTTTAACTTCTATACTCCATAAAATTAGTGGAATATCCTTGATATTTGTGCTTCATCCGATATCTTTTCATGGAAATATTCTTACGAGCATTCTTGAATTTTACTCTGAAAAGAATATCATGTTGACAATTTGGGCGTTATTAGTTCTGGATAATTTAATTCTTGAACTTGTTTTATTGAATTCTTATATCATTGTCATCATCCTCATGTTTATATTATGTTGAAAGTCATCTATGGCACATAGTGCATAGATGGACTTGGTATGATTATGACCGAGGATTATTGATTATAATCATGGCCAAGTAATATTACAAATGATGTGAAAAAAAAGTCCTTATTGGCTCGTAATGCATTGATGGGCGAGTTTTTTTGGTATGATTATGGCTATGGATTCTCTTGACCAAGGTGCAAAAGAATGAATTGTTTTATGGCATGATCGGGGATAGTTGATGAAAACACAATTATCTTTGGCCGTAGTGCATGGATAATTGTGGTCACGATCTTAAAGAATATCCTTGGCTAGTGTCGTGGGGGTGATTTGATGATGTTGATTATTTATTAAAATTTGAGTCCCGTGATAAAAGTGATGAAAAACCTTTTAAATCATAGAAGATAGTAGATTTTATTCTCTACTTGACTCTTTTAATGGATTGCTTGTTCATTTGCAGTTAAACTTGATGTTTGTTATATTGTATCGGTTTAACTTTGTTTAAGGCTAATGATAATTTATTACGCATTATCTTAGTCATAATATTTCTTCTTGGGCTAGTTGAGCTCACCCTTTCTTTCACTATTCTCTTCAGGAAATGAGAATATAGCTGGGACGAGTCGGGGAATGGAGTGATGGTCCTAGATGGTGCATTAGTAGTCCTCACCATTCTGTTTAATAGTGTGATAATAATTGTAATAAGGACTCCTTTTGATTTTTATACTCTCTAGTAGACAATATTTGTATTCAAACTCACATTTTATGTTTTGTCGTATTGGACACAACAATTGTATTATTAAGTTGTATTAGAATTCTGTACCATGTATCTGGCGACTCAAGATGGGTGATGTATACCTAATTTTGGGGGCGTCACACAAAAGGAGTCCTCATTACAATTATTATCACACTATTTCACATAATAGTGAGGACTACTAATGCAAATATCTAGGATCATCACTTTGTTCCCAGACTAGTCCCATTTACGCTCATTTACGAAGAGAACGAAGAAAGAAAGGGTGAGCTCAACTAGCCCAAAGAAGAAATATTATGACTAAAATAATGCGTAATAAATTATCATTAGCCTTTCAACAAAGTTAAACCGATAAAATATAATAACTATCAAGTTTAATCTGCGGTGAACAAGCAATCCATTAGAAGAGTCAAGTGGAATAAAATCTACAATCTTCTATGATTTAACTGACCCAAGGATATTCTTTAGTATCACGACCACGAATTATCCATGCACTACGGCTAAAGATAATCATATTTTCATCAACGGTCCTGATCATGCCATAAAACAATTCATCTTTGCATTACGGCCAAAGAGAATCGAAAGCCATAATCATACCAAAAACTGTCTATTAATGCACTACGGGCCAATGAGGACTTTTTCCATATCATTCGTAACATTACGGTTGTGATTATACCGAATAATCCCTGGTCATAATCATACCAAGTCCATCTATGCACCACAGGCCACAGATGACTTTTAACATAATATAAGCATGAGGATGATGACAATGACATAATAATTCAATAAAACAAGTTCAAGAATTAATTTATCCAGGAACTAATAACGTCCAAATTGTCAACATGATACTTCTTTGTAGAGTAAAATTCAAGAATACTCAGAAGAATATTTTCATGAAAAGATACTGGATGAAGCGCAAGTATCAAGGATATTCCACTAATTTCATGGAGTATAGAAGTCAAAACTTTAACCAACTGAGTATAATAGAATATATGAAACTGCAAATGAATTTTCGCCCGCCATGCGGTAATCCACGTAGACATATCATTTTCACAATTTAATAAGGAATGAATACGAAGGATCATTCACCATGCATGTGATAATTCACATAGACAGGTTATTCCAATAGAATAATAAAGAATTGAATAACATAAGGATTCACCATGCGTGCGATAGACTACATAGACAGGTTATTGCCAACAGAATAATAAATAATAGAACCAGGTCCCACGTAACGCACGCATGAGCGATATTCTGAATAATAAATAATGGAACCAGTCCGCATAAATGCACGTATATGATATTCCGACGAATAATAAAGAATGGAATAACAATGCAATCACCATGCATGCGATAGACCGCACAGACAGGTTATTCCAACAGAATAATAAATAATGGAACCAGGTCCGGCGTAAACGCACAGACAGGATGTTCTAACAGAATAATAAAGAATGGAATAATAACATAAATCACCATGCATGCGGTACTTGATGTACAAAGTTATTCCAACGAGAATACTAAATAATCGGAACCCGAATTCAAAGCGTAATACATTGCAATGTGATGGATGTTCCAATGTAATAATAAAGACGAAAACCAGTCCGACATAAAACGCACAGATAGGATATCCCAACAGAATAATAAAGAATGGAATAACAGAAGAATTTCACCAAGTATAGGGTAGCCCACGTATACAGGTTATTCTAACAGAATAATAAAGAATGGAATAACAGAAGTTCTCTTCATGAATACAAAAGAAATAATACTCCCTAAGAGTACAATAAATAATATCCCCTACCTTTAAAAGAAGAGTATTTCGACTGGTTGGGCGAGGATATACTCGAAGAAAACTTGTACTACGCTCAAAGCTTTCTTAAACTCTAAAGAAATACGCTCAAGATTATAGAAGAAGAACTCTCTCTATAGTTTCTCTCTCTAGAGTTTCAGTGAATTCATAAAAAATAATGAATGAATGAGCTTCTATTTATAGAAGAATGGACTGTATAGTAACTAATTCATTAACGGTCCAGATTGATTTACTTTTAATCGGATGGTCCATATTTAAAGCAAAATCTTTTAAATAAAATATAATATATTCTATTTATAATCTAATAAAACGAATAACTTTATAAAAGATTTTACTATGCAAACACTATGCATAATAAAATATAATATATTCTATTTATAGAATAACTTTATAAAAGTATTCTGTTTTATATAAAAAGATTTTACTATGCAAAACACTATATCAGAGACACTATATGCATAATAGAATATAATATATTCTATTTATAGAATAACTTTATAAAAGTATTCATTTTATATAAAAAAGTTTTTACATTTTATTACATTAATAATATCAATAAAACAAAACTGAGTGAGTTATCACGTAAACATAATAATCAATACCGTGTGCTACTATCCAACCATGCGTATTACTGTACTTTTACTACCGAGTAGTTCAACAGTTTTAACGGTAAAACTTCTGCCGTTATTCTCATAAAAATATTTTTGTTATTTTCTCCATCGGATAATAATTCCGTTGCGGGGTCCACCAATGATTGTACCATCGTACGGATATTCCCCGACAAAAAGAATATTCCCCGACCAATCGAATATTATACAACAACTTGCATACTTTTTCAAAATTTATAAATATTACCCACAACTATAACATTATATCAAATCCACACCATAATATTCAAAAAATTATTTCGAGAAAATTAAATATTTATTCATAAAATCTAGGGTCTCACAATCATCAAATCTTCGACGGAATGTCATTTTGACATACCGAACTTTTGGAAAGGCTTAGGTTATTCAAACCCTAACCCTTTGGTTTCATCAAGTGAATAGTGCCTATTTCGTCTTTTCCCCCAGAAATATTTTATTTTTGTCTTAAAATTTTTTACTCGTTCAGTCTAACTCGTAGCCAGAATCCTCCTGACTTATAATCATCCTAGGTTCTAGAACGATTAATAAACACATAGCACATAATCGTATTAATAATAATTCATTTTTTTAATAACTAATTCTTTAAACTTAAATTCTGGACAATCTGGTTCTCTGGGTTGTTACATCTGCAGCCATTTGGGTAGTCCATGATGAGGGCATTTTCTAAGAAATTCCTTGTACTGTTCCCATGCCTCATATAAAGACTCCCCATGTTGCTACTCAAACATGGTGATCTCGTTTATCATTTTTGCAGTTTTAGCTAGTGGAAAGAATTTAGCCAAGAACTTCTGAGAAAGGTCTTCCCAAGTAGTTATTGATCCCGACGGTAGCGAATGTAACCAACTCGTCACCTTGTCCTGCAGAGTGAATGGGAATAAGCGAAGTCTAACTACTTCATCTGACACCCCATTGTATCTGAAGTTGTCACATATCTCCAAAAAGCTGACCAAGTGTTCATTCAGATCGTCATTGGCTAGTCCCCAAAACTGAACTGAATTCTGAATCATCTGAATAGTCCTAAGCTTAATCTCAAATGTATTTGCAGCAATCGACGGCCTGGTAATACTCGATTGAAGTTCAGTCACCTTAGGAGTAACATAATCCCTCATCGCTTTCTGGTCTTCTGCAGCCATTATTTTTTCTGTCTCAGAATTCTCAAAGCATTCCCTAGTGTCTTTTATCCACTTACTTAGCCTTTAAAACCTTTTCTCGATATCGTCCTCGAAAGAAAGCAAGTCTAGGTTTTAAGATCGAGCTTGCATAAACTGACTTTTGAGAACCTGAAACAAGAAAAAACAAAACAAAAGAAAAATGTTTAAGTAAAACTGGACTAATTAAATTAATATTGAAAAACATTAAAATCTATACTAAATCCCCAACAACAGCGCCAAAAACTTGTTGGGTAAAATCTATATACGCTCACACGCAAGTGTACGTGGTCAACAAGTAATATAATGATAAGTTAAGTATCGTTCCCATAGAGACTTAATAAGAAATTAATCCTAACAATTACCAACTTTATATTAATCCAAATTTTATTAAACTATCCATTTCAATGATTATAACTATTAAAAACTCAGAACATAAAAATACTAAGCAGTCAACAAACTCAAAAACTGTAATTTCAAGCAAATAATGGAGACTTAGGCTTACGACTTCACTTTAAGTATCACTCTAATTACTACACCCTAATTCCAGTTCAATTCATTATCCTAGTTTATTAATCAAGACACTCAAGTAGAACTAGTCACCTCTTGATGCATTAATACCATATTAACTTAAATCTATAAATTAGACAGAATTAAGCTAAATACCTTAATTAACTAATTCACTATATCTCTAATTGAATTACAATCAAAGAAGGTTTAAATTCAAGTTCTCAATCCGATTACATGCGATGTTAAGCATATCTCTACCCTAACATACATCAAGATTGCATTCACTCACAGAATTTAAGAACACATGCCATAATAACTAAGTCTAGATTTGTATATAATCTCTCGAGTCCATACAATTCCACACAAAATTGGTGATCAAGCAATTCATAAATTCAAACATAAATCATTATAGATAAACTGAAAGATAGATTATTAAACTGAAATTAAAGGCTACATAATCATTGTTCAACCATAAGATCCGTCATAAGCCTAATAAGTAAATTAGTTCATAACGAATGAATTAAAAACTGAAATTGTCAAAGTAATCATCATCCCAATTACAAGTATTAAATTAAAGATAAAGAATGAATAAAACTCCACCCTTCTCATTTACTTCAATTTGCAATTATCGTGAATTTCACCTCCAATCTTTCCTCCAATGCTCTTGCTCAAATTAGGGCTTCTCTATGCTAATTGATTGTTTGATTCAATGTGTGTTGTTGTTTCTTGTTAATCCCCAGCTTATTACACATATTCTAACCATAATTTGATGCCCAATGGATTTCCACACCATGTCAACCACTATCATTCACGCTTTTGCAGTATTATAGTTAGAACGTGTCTTTCTTTTTTTCTACTCATTTTTTGCCGGGGTTTTCCTTCACTAATAACCACATTTATCGAGGGTGATTCTGTTAATTCTTAGTACCCATACAGCGAAGAGGGGGTTTATCTTCATGATGCCCGCTCCGGTGAAGGGGGGGGGGGGGTCTTTCTGTAGAAGTCCAAATGTTGCTCATTTTGTTGCCCTATTAAGCCACTAAACCATCGTTTAAGCTCAACTACCATGCCACCATACCTAAACATAAAAATAACACTAAACAAATAAAATGAATAACACAAATGACGAGTTAACACAGTTTAGACTCGAATTAGAGGCCGATTCGTAGGTATAAAACCCACTCATCAACACACAAGGGATGTAATTTTCTCTTCACTTATATGGAAATGCTGAGTCTGACTTAACTTAAATTATTTTAGTTCGGATGTGCACACACTTGACCATTATGATTTAAGAGGCAAAATAGAAGGAGTTACGTGATGTAATTGATAAGAGTTGTCTACCTATTTGTTTATATATAGTTTATTGTGCACACACAAGGCTATATACATTTGAAATATGATCCTTATTCTCACTAGCATATCTTTAATTAGATATTGTCGAACTATAACATGAGGGTAATATAGTTTGAAGAAAATAGTGGGAGATACCGATTTAAAATAAGAACTAATTTATTTTGATAATTAATTAAATGAATGTTTGCTAAAAATGTTGTTTTTCAAATGCAGAAATTTGAAAATGTCACACTCACTAATTTCACTACGTAGCATACGTGATGCTAATAAACTGACCGGACCAAATTTAACGGACTGGTTAAGGAATCTAAGAATTATTCTCATTACTGAAAAGATTTCTTATGTCCTAAATTCGTCCGTCCCTGAAAAACTTGCTAAAACAGCCTCTGAGGAAAAGGTTGCTACTTTTAAGAAGTGGCAAGATGATGCAACTGTGGCTCAATGCATCATGCTCGCATCCATGAGTAACGAGCTTCAACATCAGCATAAAACTATGGATGCTCCTACTATATTGTTGCACCTCCAATCTTATTCCTTTATTAATAAAAAGTATTCATTTATTAAAGGCTTTTAATTATCTACATGATGCTGCTTTATAATATGTGATAAACCTATAGTTTTAAGCAATTCTTTTAGAATAATGATGATGATCATTCTAATGAGATCTATCTTAGAAAGCTTAAAACTAAAATAGTTCCTAATCGTTGGATTACTAAATTGGAGATTAGTGAATCCGGATAGATTGATACATACGTTGCTTGCTCATTGGATGAGGATGATTGATCTCATGATCATTTGTGTGGAGACACTAATGCAAGTATATAGGTGCTTATTGGAGAATAAATACACTGAACGTGGCTCGCTAAGGAATACCTAATGGAGTTTTACTTGCATGTCAATAGGAATTCCTATAGTGATAGTAGTACAAGTGATCCTTGGACTTGAGATCATCATAGTATCTTGTGTATGCTGAGTTATACTTTGACTTATTCCTTAAGACCCTTAGGGTATATCAAAGGGTATGCTTGGGTATAATAAGTTATACATGGAGATAATGTATGATCAATAAAGAATCTATCGATTCTAGTAAAAGAAGAGAAATATCTTATGTGATTCGATAAATGACAACCCAATAGTCCTTGGCCAAGGCAGAATGAAATTAGAAACGAGTTTCTAATTTACATTATTTAGAGTTGCGCATTTAAAAGTCGAAATACATATAATTAAAAAAAATAAGACTTGACAGTAATTTCATGTCTTATATTTAATTGGGACATTGTATGGTGGAAGGATTGAATTGTACGGTAACTATATACTCAAAGTTTTTTTATGATTAATGTTGAAATCTATATTATTTGGAAAATCGTTAATCGTTAGGGAGGCTTATCCCTATTGTAGAATAAATATTATTTATTTAAATAAATTAATAGTTTAATTTATTTATTTAAATAAGATTAGAATTGTTCTAATTGATTTATTCACAACCGGTTTAATATGGAGAACCTAAATGGTCACACCATAAAAGGAAGAATAATTATTTAAGAAGTTAATGTCATAATCGTAATAATAAGTTAAGTATATTTAATTTAATCTATGGTGATAGAATAAATTAAATAGCTTAATATTATAGTTTAATATTTTGAAAATATTAAATATAAATTAATAAGAGGAGTCTTATTATTATTATTACTATTATTCTTATTTAATTCCTAAAGGAGTTTGGAAATTAATTAATAAAAGTACTCTCATATATCCTAATAAGATTAGGAGGCTAATTAATTAAAAGAGTTTAATTAATTATTCATAATAAGATTGGGAGCCTAATTAATTAAAGGAGCTTAATTAATTAAAATAAAACCTAATTCCTTAATTGTTAAGGAGGGTTGCCTACATCTATAAATAAGAGAAGTCTTATTATGGGTGTGTGGTAATTGACTTTTTCACAACAGACATAATTCTAATAGTTGGGAGAGTACACCCTTTTCTATGAGAGATAGAAATACTAGGGTATTGTCAAATACTCATCTTCTTGAATCTTTCTTCTTCCTTAGTGGATCACCTGTAGAGGCCAAACACTTGGGTGACTAACATTGATTAAAGGAAGGAACCAAACCCGATGGATTCAAGTTGAACGCGAAAAGGATTGAAGGTGAACTTGTACCTGAGGAAGCTCGAATCTTCAAATGTATAATTATTGTTCTTCATACTTTCGTTTAATTAATAATTATTCATAAAGGATGATCCGGGTATATGGTTTGTAAAATTTTAAAACTCTAATTTTATATGCTTCCGATTATTTTGTGCAATTTGATTGTGTTCATGAATATTACAAACTTAACAGTGGTATCAGAGCAAAACCTTTATAAGAATTATTAATTGTTTTAATTTGATATGTATATTGATATGTGTTTAGAACAATTTAATTGAGCATAATTTGTTGTATAAAATTTATATATAAAAAGGGGAAACGCCGTAATCATTCGCGATATCCGTGCCTGATTTTTTTTCAAAAGCTAATCCTGTTGCTTGCTTCACAAAAGTTTAACATGAATATTACATATATAGAAAAGTTTATTTTAATCTTAAAATAAAAAATTTATTTTAATTTTAAAATTAGATTTCATGATAACTAATTAGAGTTGGAATTTGATTCTATGATAACTAATTGGAGTTGAAATTGAATTCAATGTTTCCTTAAATAAATGAGTTTATTTAGATATGAAATAAGATTTCATTTTATTCAAAATAAAAAAGTTTATTTGTGAATAGGAAAGAGAATCTGTATTTCTTTAAATAAAAGAGTTTATTTAGATATGGAATAAGATTTCATATTATTCAAAATAAAGGAGTTTATTTATGAATAGGAAAGAAAATCATGTTTCCTTAAATAAAAGAGTTTATTTAAATATGTAATAAGATTTCATATTATCAAAAATAAAAGAGTTTATTTTGACTTGGAATTAGATTCTATAATTAATTAAAATAAATGAGTTTATTTTGATTAAAATATTTGATTAAAATAAAATAGTTTATTTTATTCAAAATTGGATAAATTAAAATAAAAGTGGTTTATTTTGATTTAAATTTGGATTAAAATAAAGGAGTTTATTTTTATTCAAAATTAGATTTTATACTAACTAAATTTACCCATTAAATGATATCAATATATATATTGAATGTTTATTATTCATGAGATGAATGTTATTTATTGATGCATATGGTGATGTGTATGATAATAAATGAGATCGATTTATGGACTATTGACCAATGTGATTAGATTTTATTTTAGTTGGATGTGTGAATGTATGTGTTTTATTAAATGGGGTTTGCGTACCTCGTCTTCTATAATTTTTTTCTTAATGTAAATTCTAACTCCCTCCTATGTACTTCCCATTGACTGCTGATCAAGGTTTCTATTTATTTTAAATAGTTTTATAATAGGAATAGTTAGAATTAATTTTCAAGAATTGGAGATCAAGGAGCAAGGAGCGTATGAAGAGTCGTTTGTAATGGAGCCCGTGTTTAAATGTAATAGTTATATTTAAATTTAATTCTTGCACCCTAGGTTTGACCTCTTGGTTCACTTGGTGGTTCTAGTGAACTAAACTAGAATAAAGTCCATAATCAATCCGGGTAGAATATAGTATTCTATATGTACATGCTTATACTATATATTATATATTATGCAAACATGTTTCACATGTTAATTAATATGACGCGTATTTTATATATATATGTGCATGAGCGCTAAACAAGATGAGACAAATTAATAACAAACCCCTCAAATATTTTATATTAAGTTGTAACGTTCAAAGATATTTAGAATATCGAACGTCGCATTCTAGCATGATAGAAACAATAGATTATTGAATATTTAATATAAGTTTGTTATGCACACACAAGGCAAATATTAAATATTTAAGATGTTGTTTTTATTACATATGATGTTTGTAACGAATTGAACATTACTGCTTTGTTGTGAACACACAAGGGCTGTAGTTTTCTCTTCACTTATATGAAAATACTGGGTCTGACTTAACTTAAATCATTTTATTTCGGATGTGCACACACTTGACCATTATGATTTAAGAGGTAAAATACAAGAAGTTGCATAGTTGATGTAATTGACAAAAAATGTCTACCTATTTATTTATATATAGTTTGTTGTGCACACACAAGGCTATATACATTTGAAATGGAATCCTTATTCTCACTAGCATATCTTTAATTAGATATTACCGAACTATAAAAATTGAGGGTAATATAGTTTGATAAAAATAGTGGGAGATACCAATTTAAAACAAGACCTAAATTAATTCGGTAATTAATAAAAGAATGTATGCTAAAATGTTATTAATTATAAATTCATTTACAGAATTTTACAATGTCTAAAATTACTATCACTGCGTAGCATATTAGATGCTAAATTAACCAAACCGAATTAAACGGATTTATTAAGGAATTTGAGAATAGTTCTCATGACTGAAAAGCTATCTTATGTCCTTAATACGCCTAACCCTGCAATGGTTGCAGACAATGCCTCTGAGAAAGAGATTGCTACTTTTAGAAAGTGGCAAGATGATGCACAGTTGGTTCAATGCATCATGCTCGCATCCATGAAATAACGAGCTTGAAATACGACATGAAACTATGGATGCTCTTACTATATTCCTGCACATCAAGTAGTTGATGGTGAGGAAAATAGGACTAATAGATATCAAATATCTAAGGAGCTCTTTTGATCTAGAATGACCGATGACACTACAGTACAGATAAAAGTCCTTAACATAATCAATTTGATTGATCAATTAGGACAACTTATTTTGTCATGGATGGAGAGTTGAGCCAAGATTTGATCTTGAACTCACTCCCGGACTCCTTTCACAATTGTTCTGAATTTTTCATATGAACAAGCTAGATATCAGCTTCGCTAATTTTCTTAACATGTTAAAAAATGTTGAGAGTCACTTTCCAACCAAGAAAGACCAAGTCTTACTGGTAGGGGCCAAATGATCTTCTGAAAAGAAGAACGATTCAAAGAAGGTAAATAGAAAGGCAAAAACAAAGGATAATAAGAACAAAACAGATACGGATAATAAAGGAGTTTGTTTCCGCTACAATAAACCAGGACTTTGGAAAAGAAATTGCGAGAAGCATCTTGCAGAGCTAACCAGAAGAAGCTTAGTGAAGTTTCGGTTACAAATACAATTTTATTCATGATTTAAAATAAATTTTTCTTTAAGTCAAGATTCTACTTGGGTATTGGATACTGACTTTGTTTATAATAAATATAGGTTTATGAAGGGACCAATCAGAAGTAGAAAGCTAAAAAAAGATAAGTAATCCTATGTGTGGAAAATGAAGCAAAGGTTGCTACATTAGACATAGAAACTTATAGTTTAGCAATGCCTACAGGCAAATCTATTAATTAAGTCAATAAGTTGTTATTGTATTCCAGTTCTTGTTAGAAATATTATTTCTATTTTGTTGTTGGACAATGAAATCTTTGGTATTATATTTAAGAACAATTGTTGTTCTATTTATAATAATAATGTTTTGTATAGAACTGGAATATTATTTAATGGATTTTGTATACTTGACTTACGTGAAAATAATTTTGCATATTGAACAAATTAGTATAAGAAAAAGAGATGATCATTCAAAGAGTTGAATGTGTATATTTGCTGAAAAACAAGTGTGAATTATTTGAAAGGTTCAAAGAATTCAGAAGTGAAATAAATTAGCAAAGTATTAAGATTCTTTTATTAGATCAAGGAATAAATACTTGTCCAATAAGTTTCTAGATCATCTTAAATGGTTTTCTCACAATGGACGCCTCCTGATACGCAATAATTGATTGATGTATCTGAAAGGAAAATATTACCTTGTTGGACATGGTATGGTTCATAATGATTTTACCGATATTCCAGTATTCTTCTGGGGTCATGCCCTAGAAATTGATGCATATCTACGAAAAAGGTAACCTTAAAATTCGACCCCAAGACTCTATAAGAGTTATGGATAGGGAGGATTCCTAATCTTAAGTATGTTAAGATAAGGGTTGTCCAACTTATGTGAAAAAGGTTTCAAAGGATAAGCTTGGGATACGATTTGACAAGTATATTTTTGTGGGACATCCTAAAGTAAGTTTAGGGTATATGTTGTATAATCCTACTTAGCAAAAGGTGTTTGTTGCGAAACACGCTACCTTCTAAGATAAATGTGTTTATCATTGAAGGGGCTAGTGGGAGGATAATAGATCTTTAAGAGTTTAAGAACCACAAAATACTATAAGTCAAATAAGAGGAACTTGTAGATAGACTTATTATACCACAACTGAATCGTAAATCTGGAATAGTACCGAAGATACCTAGGAGGTATGGATTCATCATAGATGATGATTGTAACGAACGAGAATTTGTAATTAAATTTAAATATTTATTGAATTAAATAAATATTTTAAAAAATTATTTTATTGTGATAAATAAATAATTGATAAAATTGTGGTGCAATAATTTAGTTAAGTGTGTATGTTAACTAACTTAATGAATGGTAATTTAATTATTTGAAGATTTAATTTAATGAAATATATAAATTAAATGAATCGCTTTAATATTTAAGAAAATAATTAAATTAAATAAAATGATGTTATAGTCTAATTTAATAATTAAATTAGATATGTAATGATTTATCAAGTATAAAGTATAATTATAATGGAAATTATAATTATTATTATAATTGTAAATTATTTAAATTAACTGAATTAAAGTGTGACACAAGAACTATATAATATAAAGATTATAAAATTAAATTGAGGGATGGGGAGTTTGTGTATAGCCAAACAAGGCCTTGTGGCCTTTGGCTTAATTTAACTGACACAACCTGTTGGGTTTTGTTACCTGACGTACGTGGGAGAGAGACCAAGGCCAGTTATATTACGCGTATTATTTCTAATTCCTAAGGCTAGAACACAGAGAAAGTTAATAGTGAGAGCAAGAGAGAATTCATTCTTTGTAATTTTATCAAGAGGAAGGAGAAGGATTGCTAAACCTTGTCACCATCTTTTACTAGCATACAATCAAGGATTAAATGTATACTTTACTCCTAATTTCCATGTTTTGGGTTCTCAGTGATTATTCTTTGTGAATGGGAAGTTACGTTGGATTGTTGTATATATGTGCATATGGTTTGAAGAATCTATTAATTATCACATGTAAGTAATGTTTGGTTATCAAATTCGAGAAAATTGGGTTTGCAAGAAGAAAGTTAGACTAACAGTGTGTATATGTATGAAAATGGCTTGTGTAAGTCCAAAATTTGATGTCTAATACTTGATAGAATCTGTAAATTGACTGTATATTGTGTTGGTATATCAAGAAACGAAAACAACGTAGTTGGAATGGTGTCAATTAGTTAGGAAACAAAGATTTGGCAATCAAATTTGCTAAAAGTATTGAAATATGAAGGAATTGGTAAAACATGATTTTAATCCTTTAAATTTGATTATGTAAATTGTTTTAGGTATTAGAATGATTGATTGTATATGTTATGAGGCTTTGGTTAAGTTTGTAGTGTAAGGGTTTGTCTATGTTGCTGTAGAAATTAAGAAATTAGAATTTTTGTATAAGAGCAGAGACTGTGATTGTGTCTTTAAGCGGATTACGGAGTAAAGCCTTGAGCAGTATCTTGCCTCTGCAAAGTATGGTCTGCTGGGTGTTGTTATTCGAAACCGATCACTAAACTCGCGCAAGTATACGCGGTCTAACAAGTAATACAGTGATAAGGAAAGTGTCGAACCCACGAGGAACTATCACTAATATTTACCAAGTACCGACTTTGTATCGCTAAAGTCTTATTCGAACAGCAATAAATGGAAGTGTGATTAATCTAGTTATAAATAATTATCAAAGAAAGTAAATAGATAACGAATGGTAATCGAAGGAATTACAAGCTAAGGTTACAACTTCACCCCACACAGGCATTCTGTCGAACACCTGGCGTGCAATGCTTCATCAAACTACCTACCCTTCTCTCTTTGGTCTTAATGGTCATGACAATTTGTCGACCGAGAACACACAGGTGCTCATACACCTCTGTCGAGGTATGCACAAACATATCCTCTCCAGATCCACCTGCTAGGGAATAGAACAAAAAATAATGTCCAAGCTAGGTAATAATTCTACACATGTCAATGCGAACTAACCTAACAAGGATTTAAGCATAAGTTCTCAAATAGACCGCACGTGGAGCACAAATATATGTCTATTCTACGTACAACTTATGCAGTCGAAACCCATAATCACATGTCAATATATTTAGGTGTAAATCTACAATCCTTCTTTCAATGTCATGTAGATTACCAAAATTATCACTAATTTCTTAGCGAAAATCATTAAGCATGAATATATTAAACCAAATCATATGGTGCCAACCAAAGAGATAAGATAGTCAATTTAAATAACAAAGGGTTCCATTATAACCTTAGAGCCAATACTTAGTTTATAGCTATTGAATAAAATATAAGTAGAAATAAAGACAACATTTATGGACTACAAAATCAGAGGAAATAAATAGATAAGAATAAACTCTGTCGAGGCTATATGAAGTCTCCTTTGTATTGCAGAGGCTCGCTTGATATATATATATATATATATATATATATATATATCAATTTCCCTCTTTTGCTAGGTCAAAAGCAAGCCTTCTCTGCTTGCACACCGAGTGCATTGCACGTAAGTCTTAGGCTAAGGGTGGCTACCGCAAAGACCACGTCGACTTGAAAACACTGAAGCTTCATGCAATATGAATGAGCCCATGAAGGATCAGGGGTGCTGCAGTGCCATGGTGACATCAGCAAGGGCCAGAGGCTCGCGCTGCGGTGCGAGATAAAGGCTGGGCATTGGCGCTGCGGCGCTAGTGTATGGAAATTTCTCATTTTTCCCCTGAAAGCTAGAAAAGTCCTGTAAAGCCCTGCAATACATGGTTAAGCTGGGTAGTGTTTTTATATATATGCACCAAAGGTACCAAGACTGGTGTGTCAAGGCTGTAAACGAATACTGCTACGCTTCGGTCCCAAGCATGTGTATGGCGCAGCTGTGCCATACCCTGATGTAAGTCAGTGAAGTATGTTACTTCTGCAGACTTTGAAACCTTAATGTAACCAAGTTTAGTGATGTGTTAATGTGTCAAACCTGTAATGAAGAGGTTAAAGCAGAATCGTGTCATGTCATTGATAATTTCAAAGTTATAAAAAGGATTAGTAAGTTACGAACGTGTTATGTTATGACTTAGTGTATACAATGAATGGTAAATAAGTGTTGTGAAGTTATCACTTATGAATTCTGAAATGTATATAGTAAAGTAAGACTTGTACTAAAATAATAAGTTTAGCTAGGAGTGAGTGTTATGTTAAAAAGTGGAGGTTAGTATATCTAATAGATATTGTGATTCTAATACAATGTATAGGTGAACGTGAGTTGTAATTTATAGCTTACGCGCGAGGCAAATTTCTAAACCTTACCTCTTTATATTGTGCAAGTTTCTTACCCTAAACTTTAATTAAGCAAATTCTTTTATTCCTAATCTTTATTCGAGCAAGTTATAATTCTAATGTTATTCAAGAAAGTTTTGAATTCTAATCATTGTTTAGTTATTCTAACTTAGTTTTCTTAAGTTCTATTCTTTTATGATAAATGCAAATTCTTGAACTCAAATCTTTAACTGAGTTGTTCTATTTCATTTACTTAATGCAATTCAAAATATTATTATTATTGTGAGCAAGTTTTATTCTAAGCTTGTTATCCCTTAGTACATGTTCATAACTTAATTCTTTTATCCCAAGATTATAGCCTTAGCTTAATATTGTTCAAGCAAGGTTTATTGTTTTATTCAATACTTATGTTTTTTAGTTATTTCTAAGCATGAGTTTAATATATAGTTAGTTTACTTATGATTATTCATTGTTCCATATTATGTATTATTGATCAACCGTAGTGTTATCAAACCTTATTGATTCAACTAAGCCTTTAGTTGATGATTGTGAAACTCTAAATTACCCTTGAAGCTTATCCAAACCAAACTTTCTTTGGTGCGGACTTGTACTCTAAACCTAAGAAGAACAACCCTACTATAGGGGTACACAATGCGTTTAGATGTTTGTGCACAATACATGGTACGAAGGGCTTATCCCCCTAAGTACGTGAAGTCCCTACAGTATAACTGTTTAGGTTAAAGTTGAAAGATTACTTGTAATCGTGGACATAGTTCATGGTCTTATGACCCTGATGAGTTAGTTTTATACACATGAATTGGATACATTTGTGCTTAATTTATTATTGTTCTCAAGTATTTTAGGATGTTTTTATGTGTTTGTGTCTATTCATGCATGTTTTATATTGTTTTGTAGGAATTGGGACAAAAGTTACATGGATCGACGTTTGGGGTGGCTAGATTTCGCGTTTTACGCCATTTACACACACAGCGATCACTTGAGCCAATTTAACTATAGCTACGGACATTATTTCAAGCACGCAAAGAATAAAAGTTGTAGATCTACTTTTTCTCTTTCAGGATCATCTTAAATCATCGAAATCAGAGTTCTGACGAAGAAGTTATGGCCATTTTCCCAAAGGACGTCGGAGCAGAAAATGTCAGAACTTGTAACAGCGCTGAGGCGCTATTTCTAGAGTTAAATACAGCGACAGGGCGCTATAAAGCGACTCTCGAAGATCGTGAGCGATCTTCAGGGCACTTTGGGAAAGAGGTTGGGTGCGGCCTGGATGCGTTTTGGGCGAATTTTGACACCTTTTTGATTCCAAATTGGATTGGGTTTGTTCCAAAACTAAAAATTGAACTTGTAACCTATAAATACATGATATAAGACATAAAATAAGAGGAGATTACATAAATTAGACTAGATTAAACACTACTTTAGATTAGAACATAACCCTAGTTCTTATTACTTTTGGAGATTGAACCAACTTGAAGACCATTGAAGATCAAAAGCTGGAGCAAGAGGGGAGCATCAAATTTGCTGACAACAGATTTTATTCTCTTCTCTCATCTTACTTTTATCTTTTAATGTCTATTCAATTGTGGATTCTTGATTTTAATTCATTAATTATGAACTAACTCTTTCATTAAGATTTCAATTGAACTTTTTATGATTATGAATTGATTATTTGATTTATTCAAATTATTTATGTTGAAGTGAATTGTTCATCTTGCTTTGAGCTTATTGATTAATTATCTGATCAGTAATTACCTTATTACTCTAGAAGGAATTGAGAAAGGAATTCTAGGGTTAGAACTGGGCATGGTGACATTTGACTTAGTTATTTGCACAGTGAATAATTAGGTTTGTGAATAGAATGAGAATATATATTTGCCGCATGTTAACAATTCAGTAGACATAATAATTGGGATAATTGGATAATTGATTTATAGTTCATAATTGGGGATATTGGAGTCTTAACTTTTATTTATTTGAATTTATTTATAAAGCAATTCAGTGTAATTAGTTAATTTAGTTTTCTTAATTAGAAAAATCACACTTTGCAATTGTTTAAATAAAATTGATTTGGTTAAGAGTTAGTACTTGGTGATTTTTATTAAATAATTCCTCGTGGGAACGATACTCTACTTTCACTTTATTACTTGTTGACCGTGTATACTTGCACGTATTCATTGATTGCGAAATCGATCAACAAGTTTTTGGCGCCGTTTTTCGGGAAGTTTTCAAGGACAAATTAAAGAACTTTCGAGGAAGTTGGACGTTATCGCATCCCAATGAGAGTCGAAGAATGGCGATTATGTGTGACTATTGTCTGGCAATCACCCGAGTAATTAATGCACCATCAATCTTGGGCCGGTACAGGTATGGTGGTAACTACCTCAATCAGTATGCATATGATAATTATGAACAAGTTTGGGGGTATCACCCGGATTTTTCATGGAGTAACAATCAAGATCAATTTTATGCTCCAAGTCCAACATACCCACCGGATTTCTCGTGTCCACCTCCACTACAATAGGAAGAAATTCAAATTGGGAGGAAGCCTTGGAAAAAGTTATTAAAGCTTCTGAAAAGAAACACGAGGAACATGAAAAGAAACTTAATCAAATGGAGCTGAGTATACAAAGTCAGAATGCATCGATCAAAAATATGGAAAATCAATTGGGACAGATAGCACATGCGTTGAACAATCGTCTTCAATACACTTGGCTCTATGACATGGATAACGAGACTGATGATGAGCCCGATGGTGAGCCCGAGCCAAATCTACAACTGGATGAGCCACAAGATGAAAAAGAGGAGACAAGTGGGGATAATGACAACAAGGTCGGTGAAGAACTAATTGTGAGAACCAATGATGATGAGCCAATGTTATTTATGCCTCAAGTGCCTTCTCCTCCACAGTTCAAGAGTCCGGTTAGATTTGCAAAACCTTGTCCGATTGGTAGTCATGTCATTCGGTAATACTCTCTGTGATGTAAAAGCAAGTACACCTTGAAACCATGGTGCGATGATGAGTGGAGAAGATAGAAAAAGAAATTGTTGTGTCGACAAGCCTCAATGCCAGAATATATTCGCAGACACAATGGAGAAACCACCTAGATGCTGGATGTTCTTTAATGTGATCTTATCTAAACAAAGCATGCTAGGTGACTTTAATACAATGGCTATCGTAAATGGGAACCTACCAAAAGCTATATTACTTCTGATGGATGGATGGTTCCTCAATTTTCGTGAGGGAATTGGATAGAGAATTGAAGAAGTTAATGAGACTATAAAAATAAGCGCTTATTGGGAGGCAACCCAAGTTTAATTTTTATTTTAATTTTTATTAAGTTTTATATTAGTAGTTTGGAATTTGCATTTATTTAGGATTTAATAAAATTGCTTCTATCATGGTTTTACAGGTTATTCAAGTCAAATACAAGAGTGGTGCCCAATTTGTTCCATGTACTTAGCCTATTCTCCAAACTTAGCGAACAAGGAGGAAGATTGCTATATTTTGGAAGTCCTCTTAATTTAATTTTTTCTATTGTAGCCATTGAGGACAATGTCTAGTTTAAGTTTGGGGGCATTTTAGTTGCGTATTGCATATAGTTAGTTATTTACATTGTAGTTCGTTATGTTTTCGGGTTATTTACATTTAGTTTTTGCATTCAGTTTTTTTGTTTAAAAAAAAAAAATTTAAAAATCGCAAAAATAGTAGTTAGTTTACTGTGTTTGTTGTGTTTAGTTTATATTTGCATGATTCCAACTGTTAGATAGTAAAAGTCTATTTTGGCCAATGATGAGACTGGAATTAAGTAGATAAGTATAGTATTGAATATTAAGGCTTTGATGTGATTTCTTGTTATGAATTGAATCTTTTCCTGTTTAAAACTGGTATAATCAAGGTTAGCACGTTAATACTTGACTATATTAACTGATTAAGTTTAAATTGATACATAATGGATTTTTAAGGATAATACTAGTTTGAAGGAATGAAAGACATGAATAAAGTGAGAGATGGCTATATTTAGATAAAAACATAAGTTTGGGGGAAAATTTGGGATATATAAGCTTCGCTAAAAAAAAAAAAAACAAAAAAAGAGAAAAAAGAAAGAAAAAAATAAAAATTACAGTAGCTAGTTATGTTTTACCTTTGTTACTTGAGTAAAATAAGCTCAAGTGGTATCTTAAAACCTAATACCCTAAGGTCTTATATGGTGCAGGAGTCGTTGGTTGGCTCGCTAAAGGGTGACAACATTAGCCTAATGGAATGAGACATTGCACAGTCATGGTTAAAAAAACAAAAAGTAAAAAAAACAAAAAACAACAATAAAACGGGAAAAGAGCAAAAAGCCTCCGTAATGAAAAGTAAAGCATAAGTATCCCGGATTGGACTTTTGAACTTGGTGGATGTTTGAATTTTGTTGGATTTAGCTTGTTCGTGAATTTTGTGAGTTTGCACTGTATGATGCCTTCAAAGATATCTATTATGTCTTAAATTTGATTTTATATCAGTTAGCATTGTTGTGGAGCACACACGCACTATATCAGTGATAACAGTCTAAGATTTGATGATTGATTGAGAAATTACTGATTTGTTTTAATATGATGTATTATCATGTTTACTTGATTTCTCTAAGGCCGGTTGAATAAACTTGTTTCTGTCATTACTGTTGGATTCGTAGGCATATAGATTAGTTTCATTACATTGCATTGCATAACATTTTTGTGTTTTTGCTTGAGGACAAGCAAATGTTTAAGTTTGGGGGTATTTGATGAGTGAGTTTTATACCCATGAATTGGATACATTTGGGCTTAATTTATTATTGTTCTCAAGTCTTTTAGGATGTTTATATGTGTTTGTGTCTATTCATGCATGTTTTATATTGTTTTGTAGGAATTGGGATAAAATTTACATGGATCGACGTTTGGGGTGGCTAGATTCGCGTTTTCGGCTTGCCATTTACACAGCAGTCACTTCAGAGCCAATTTTACTATAGCTCCGGATATTATTTTGAAACACGTAAAGAATGAAAGTTGTAGATCTACTTTTCCTCTTTCAGTATCATTTTGAATCATCGAAATCAGAGTTCGGACGAAGAAGTTATGGCCATTTTCCCAAAGGACGTTGGAGCAGAAATTGTCGAATTTTATATGGGCACGGCACTATAAAAGCGACTCTCGTGTCGTGAGAGGAGTCTTTGGGCGCTAGGGAAGAGGTTGGAGTGCGGCACGGACGCCGTTTTAAGTAATTTTGACACCTTTTTGACTCTAAATTGGATTGGGTTTGATGCAAAACTAAAAATTGGACTTGTAACCTATAAATACATGATGTAAGGCATAAAATAAGAGGAGATTACATAGATTAGACTAGATTAAACACTCCTTTAGATTAGAACATAACCCTAGTTCTTATTACTTTTGGAGATTGAAGCAACTTGAAGACCATTGAAGATCAAAAGCAGGAGCAAGACGGGAGCATCAAATTTGCTGACAACAGATTCTATTCTCTTCTCTCATCTTACTTTTATCTTTTAATGTCTATTCAATTGTGGATTCTTGATTTTAATTCATTAATTATGAACTAACTCTTTCAATAAGATTTCAATTGAACTTTTTATGATTATGAATTGATTATTTGATTTATTCTAATTATTTATGTTGAAGTGAATTGTTCATCTTGCTTTGAGCTTATTGATTAATTATCTGATCAGTAATTACCTTGTTACTCTAGAAGGAATTGAGAAAGGAATTCTAGGGTTAGAACTGGGTATGGTGACATTTGACTTAGATATTTGCACAGTGAATAATTAGGTTTGTGAATAGAATGAGAATATCTATTTGCCGCATGTAACACATAAGGAATTGGGTTTGTAACGAGTTTAATTCAATTGTTTTGCATAGAGATATAGCAAAATTAATCTGGGTTAAATAGAAGGCAATTGATCGCTCGAGAGAGGGCTTTTGGCACTTGAGAATTCCTGTTAACAATTCAATAGACATAATAATTGGGATAATTGGATAATTGATTTATAGTTCATAATTGGGGATATTGGAGTCTTAACTTTTATTTATTTGAATTTATTTATAAAGCAATTCAGTGTAATTAGTTAATTTAGTTTTCTTAATTAGAAAAATCACACTTTGCAATTGTTTAAATAAAATTGATTTGGTTAAGAGTTAGTACTTGGTGATTTTTATTAAATAATTCCTCGTGGGAACGATACTCTACTTTCACTTTATTACTTGTAGACCGTGTATACTTGCACATATTCATTGATTGCGAAATCGATCAACAAGTTTTTGGCGCCGTTGTCGGGGAAATTTTCAGCACAAATTAAAGAACTTTCGAGGAAGTTGGACGTTATCGCATCCCAACAGAGTCGAAGAATGGCAGTTATGTGCGACAATTGTGCTGGCAATCACCCGAGTAATTAATGCACCATCAATCTTGGTAGAGTGCAGATGGGTGGTAACTACCTCAATCAAGATGCATATGATAATTATGAACAAGTTTGGGGTATCACCCGAATTTTCATGGAGTAACAATCAAGATCAATTTTATGCTCCAAGTCCAACATACCCACCGGATTTCTCGTGTCCACCTCCACTACAATAGGAAGAAATTCAAATTGGGAGGAAGCCTTGGAAAAAGTTATTAAAGCTTCTGAAAAGAAACACGAGGAACATGAAAAGAAACTTAATCAAATGGAGTGAGTATACAAAAGTCGAAATGCATCGATCAAAAATATGGAAAATCAATTAGGACAGATAGCACATGCGTTGAACAATCGTCTTCAATACACTTGGCTCTATGACATGGATAACGAGACTGATGATGAGCCCGATGGTGAGCCCGAGCCAAATCTACAACTGGATGAGCCACGAGATGAAAAAGAGGAGACAAGTGGGGATAATGACAACAAGGTCGGTGAAGAACTAATTGTGAGAACCAATGATGATGAGCCAATGTTATTTATGCCTCAAGTGCCTTCTCCTCCACAGTTCAAGAGTCCGGTTAGATTTGTAAAACCTTGTCCGATTGGTAGTCATGTCGTCGGTAATACTCTCTGTGATGTAAAAGCAAGTACACCTTCGAAACCATGGTACGATGAGCTGAAGAAGATAGAAGAAGAAATTGTTGTGTCTGACAAGCCTCAATGCCAGAATATATTCGCAGACACAATGGAGAAACCACCTAGATGCTGGACGTTCTTTAATGTGATCTTATCTAAACAAAGCATGCTAGGTGACTTTAATACAATGACTATCGTAAATGGGAACCTACCAAAAGCTATATTACTTCTGATGGATGGAGGGTTTCTCAATTTTCGTAGGGGAATTGGATAGAGAATTGAAGAAGTCAGGCTGAGACTATAGAACAAGCGCTTATTGGGAGGCAACCCAAGTTTAATTTTAATTTTTAATTTTTATTAAGTTTTATATTAGTAGTTTGGAATTTGCATTTATTTAGGATTTAATAAAATTGCTTCTATCATGGTTTTACAGGTTATTCAAGTCAAATACAAGAGTGGTGCCCAATTTGTTCCATGTACTTAGCCTATTCTCCAAACTTAGCGAACAAGGAGGAAGATTGCTATATTTTCAGGGAAGTCCTCTGCTTTAATTTTTTCTATTGTAGCCATTGAGGACAATGTCTAGTTTAAGTTTGGGGGCATTTTAGTTGCGTATTGCATATAGTTAGTTATTTACATTGTAGTTCGTTATGTTTTCGGGTTATTTACATTTAGTTTTTGCATTCAGTTTTTTGTTTAAAAAAAATTTTTAAAAATCATAAAAATAGTAGTTAGTTCTTTGTGTTTGTTGCGTTTAGTTTATATTTGCATGATTCCAAATCATTAGATAGTAAAAGTCTATTTTGGCCAATGATGAGACTGGAATTAAGTAGATAAGTATAGTATTGAATATTAAGGCTTTGATGTGATTTCTTGTTATGAATTGAATCTTTTCTGTTTAAAAACCGGTATAATAAAGGTTATACGTTAATAATGACTATATTAACCGATTAAGTTTAAATTAATACATAATGGATTTTTTAAGGATAATACTAGTTTGAAGGAATGAAAGACATGAATAAGCGGAGATGGCTAAATTTAGATAAAAACTTAACTTTGGGGAAAATTTGGGATATATAAGCTTAAAAAAAAAACAAAACAAAAAAAAGAGAAGAAGAAAGAAAGAAAAAAATAAAAATTACAAGTGGCTAGTTTTGTTTGGTACCTTTGTTACTTGAGTAAAATGCGCTTGAAGTGGTATCTTAAAACCTAGCACCCTAAGGTCTTATATAGGTGCAGGAGTCGTTGGTCGAAAGCTCGCTAAGGGGTGACACTGTTAGCCTAATGTAATGAGACATTGCACAGTCTTGGTTAAAAAAAAAAGTAAAAAAAAAAAACAACAACAAAACGGGAAAAGAGCAAAAAGCCCCCGTAATGAAAAGTAAAGCATAAGTATCCCGGATTAGACTCTTGAACTTGGTGGATGTTTGAATTTTGTTGGATTTAGCTTGTTCGTGAATTTTATGAGTTTGCACTGTATGATGCCTTCAAAGATATCTATTATGTCTTAAATTTTATTTTATATCGGTTAGCATTGTTGTGGAGCACACACGCACTATATCAGTGATAACAGTCTAAGATTTGATGATTGATTGGGAAATTACTGATTTATTTTAATATGATGTATTATCATGTTCACTTGATTTCTCTAAGGCCGGTTGAATAGACTTGTTTCTGTCATTACTGTTGGATTCGTAGGCATATAGATTAGTTTCATTACATTGCATTGCATAACATTTTTGTGTTTTTGCTTGAGGACAAGCAAAGGTTTAAGTTTGGGGGTATTTGATGAATGAGTTTTATGCACATGAATTGGATACATTTGGGCTTAATTTATTATTGTTCTCAAGTCTTTTAGGATGTTTTTATGTGTTTGTGTCTATTCATGCATGTTTTATATTATTTTGTAGGAATTGGGACAAAAGTTACATATCGACGTTTGGGGTGGCTAGATTCGCGTTTTCGGCTTGCCATTTACACAGCAGTCATTTCAGAGCCAATTTGACTATAGCTCTGGATAGTATTTCGAAACACGTAAAGAATGAAAGTTGTAGATCTACTTTTCCTCTTTCAGGATCATCTTGAATCATCGAAATCGGAGTTCGGACGAAGAAGTTATGTCCATTTTCCCAAAGGACGTCCTGAGAATGAAAATGTCGTCGAACTTATAACAATTGTAAAAGCGCTATTTCTAGAGTTAAATATAGTGCAGGGGCACTATAAGGCAGACTCTTAGCATCTTGAACAGTGCTGGGGCGCTAGGGAAGAGGTTGGGTGCGGCCTGGACTCATTTTGGGCGAATTTTGACACCTTTTTGACTCTAAATTGGATTGGGTTTGTTCCAAAACTAAAAATTGGACTTGTAACCTATAAATACATGATGTAAGACATAAAATAAGAGGAGATTACATAGATTAGACTAGATTAAACACTCCTTTAGATTAGAACATAACCCTAGTTCTTATTACTTTTGGATATTGAAGCAACTTGAAGACCATTGAAGATCAAAAGCGAGGAAGCAAGACTCAGGAGCATCAAATTTGTCGACAATGATTCTATTCTCTTCTCTCATCTTACTTTTATCTTTTAATGTCTATTCAATTGTGGATTCTTGATTTTAATTCATTAATTTGAACTAACTCTTTCATTAAGATTTCAATTGAACTTTTTATGATTATGAATTGATTATTTGATTTATTCTAATTATTTATGTTGAAGTGAATTGTTCATCTTGCTTTGAGCTTATTGATTAATTATCTGATCAGTAATTACCTTGTTACTCTAGAAGGAATTAAGAAAGGAATTCTAGGGTTAGAACTGGGCATGGTGACATTTGACTTAGTTATTTGCACAGTGAATAATTAGGTTTGTGAATAGAATGAGAATATCTATTTGCCGCATGTAACACATAAGGAATTGGGTTTGTAACGAGTTTAATTCAATTGTTTTGCATAGAGATATAACAAAATTAATCTAGGTTAAATAGAAGGCAATTGATCGCTCGAGAGAGGGCTTTTGGCACTTGAGAATTCCTGTTAACAATTCAATAGACATAATAATTGGGATAATTGGATAATTGATTTATAGTTCATAATTGGGGATATTGGAGTCTTAACTTTTATTTATTTGAATTTATTTATAAAGCAATTCAGTGTAATTAGTTAATTTAGTTTTCTTAATTAGAAAAATCACACTTTGCAATTGTTTAAATAAAATTGATTTGGTTAAGAGTTAGTACTTGGTGATTTTTATTAAATAATTCCTCGTGGAACGATACTCTACTTTCACTTTATTACTTGTAGACCGTGTATACTTGCACATATTCATTGATTGCGAAATCGATCAACAAGTTTTTAAAGCGTAGTTGTCGGGAAATTTTCAAAGACAAATTAAAGAACTTTCGAGGAAGTTGGGCGTTATCGCATCCCAGCGAAATCGAGAAGAATGGCGATTATGTGTGACGATTGTTACGCAATCACCCGAGTAATCAATGCACCATCAATCTTGGTAGATGCAAATATGGTGGTAACTACCTCAATCGATATGCATATGATAATTATGAACAAGTTTGGGGGTATCACCCGAATTTTTCATGGAGTAACAATCAAGATCAATTTTATGCTCCAAGTCCAACATACCCACCGGATTTCTCGTGTCCACCTCCACTACAATAGGAAGAAATTCAAATTGGGAGGAAGCCTTGGAAAAAGTTATTAAAGCTTCTGAAAAGAAACACGAGGAACATGAAAAGAAACTTAATCAAATGGAGCTGAGTATACAAAGTCGAAATGCATCGATCAAAATATTGAAAATCAATTGGGATGAGATAGCACATCGTTGAACAATTGTCTTCAATACACTTGGCTCTATGACATGGATAACGAGGCCCGATGATGAGCCCGATGGTGAGCCCGAGCCAAATCTACAAACCGGATGAGCCACGAGATAAAAAAGAGGAGACAAGTGGGGATAATGACAACAAGGTTCGGTGAAGAACTAATTGTGAGAACCAATGATGATGAGCCAATGTTATTTATGCCTCAAGTGCCTTCTCCTCCACAGTTCAAGAGTCCCAAGGTTAGATTTGCAAAACCTTGTCCGATTGGTAGTCATGTAAATCGGTAATACTCTCTGTGATGTAAAAGCAAGTACACCTTGAAACCATGAGTACGATGAAATTTGGAGAAGATAGAAAAAGAAATTGTTGTGTCGACAAGCCTCAATGCTAGAATATATTCATGAGACACAATGGAGAAACCACCTAGATCTTTGGGCGTTCTTTAATGTGATCTTATCTAAACAAAGCATGCTAGGTGACTTTAATACAATGGCTATCGTAAATGGGAACCTACCAAAAGCTATATTACTTCTGATGGATGGAGGGTTTCTCAATTTTCATAGGGGAATTGGATAGAGAATTGAAGAAGTCAGGCTGAGACTATAAAACAAGCGCTTATTGGGAGGCAACCCATGTTTAATTTTTATTTTTAATTTTTATTAAGTTTTATATTAGTAGTTTGGAATTTGCATTTATTTAGGATTTAATAAAATTGCTTCTATCATGGTTTTACAGGTTATTCAAGTCAAATACAAGAGTGGTGCCCAATTTGTTCCATGTACTTAGCCTATTCTCCAAACTTAGCGAACAAGGAGGAAGATTGCTATATTTTCAGGGAAGTCCTCTGCTTTAAATTTTTCTATTGTAGCCATTGAGGACAATGTCTAGTTTAAGTTTGGGGGCATTTTAGTTGCGTATTGCATATAGTTAGTTATTTACATTGTAGTTCGTTATATTTTTTAAGTTATTTACATTTAGTTTTTTGCATTCAGTTTTTTGTTTAAAAAAAAATTTAAAAATCGCAAAAATAGTAGTTAGTTTATTGTGTTTGTTGCGTTTAGTTTATATTTGCATGATTCCAAGCATTAGATAGTAAAAGTATATTTTGGCCAATGATGAGGATCGGAATTAAGTATATAAGTATAGTATTGAATATTAAGGCTTTGATGTGATTTCTTGTTATGAATTGAATCATTTCTGTTTAAAACCGGGTATAATCAAGGTTAGCACGTTAATAACAAATTATATTAATCGATTAAGTTTAAATTGATACATAATGGATTTTTAAGGATAATACTAGTTTGAAGGAATGAAAAGACATGAATAAAGTGAGATGGCTAAATTTAGATAAAAACTTAAGTTTGGGGGAAAATTTGGGATATATAAGCTTCATTAAAAAAAAACAAAACAAAAAAAAGAAAGAAAGAGAAAAAGAAAGAAAAAAAAATAAAAATTACCGTGGCTAGTTTTGTTTCGGTACCTTTGTTACTTGAGTAAGTACGCCCGAAGTGGTATCTTAAAACCTAGCACCCTAAGGTCTTATATGGTCTGGGAGTCGTTGGTCGAAAGCTCGCTAAGGGGTGACACTGTTAGCCTAATGGAATGAGACATTTCACAGTCTTGGTTAAAAAAAAAACAACAACAAAACGGGAAAAGAGCAAAAAGCCCCCGTAATGAAAAGTAAAGCATAAGTATCCCGGATTAGACTCTTAAACTTGGTGGATGTTTGAATTTTGTTGGATTTAGCTTGTTCGTGAATTTTATGAGTTTGCACTGTATGATGCCTTCAAAGATATCTATTATGTCTCAAATTTGATTTTATATCGATTAGCATTGTTGTGGAGCACACATTTATATCGTGATAACGAGATCTAAGATTTGATGATTGATTGGGAAATTCTTGATTTGTTTTAATATGATGTATTATCATGTTCACTTGATTTCTCTAAGTAGGTTGAATAGACATGTTTATGTCATTACTGTTGGATTCGTAGGCATATAGATTAGTTTCATTACATTGCATTGCATAACATTTTTGTGTTTTTGCTTGAGGACAAGCAAAGGTTTAAGTTTGGGGGTATTTGATGAGTGAGTTTTATACACATGAATTGGATACATTTGGGCTTAATTTATTATTGTTCTCAAGTCTTTTAGGATGTTTTTATGTGTTTGTGTCTATTCATGCATGTTTTATATTATTTTGTAGGAATTGGGACAAAAGTTACATGTCGACGTTTGGGGTGGCTAGATTCGCGTTTTCGGCTTACCATTTACACAACAGTCATTTCAGAGCCAATTTGACTATAGCTCTGGATAGTATTTCGAAACACGTAAAGAATGAAAGTTGTAGATCTACTTTCCCTCTTTCAGGATCATCTTGAATCATCGAAATCGGAGTTCGGACGAAGAAGTTATGGCCATTTTCCTAAAAGGCGTCGAGCAGAAAATGTCGAACTTGTATGTACAATAGCGGCACTATATAAGCGGACTCTCGACATCGTGAATGCAGTCTTTGAGGCGCTAGGGAAGAGAGTTGGAGTGCGGCTTTGGGCGCGTTTTGGTAAATTTTGACACCTTTTGACTCTAAATTGGATTGGGTTTGTTCCAAAACTAAAAATTGGACTTGTAACCTATAAATACATGATGTAAGACATAAAATAAGAGGAGATTACATAGATTAGACTAGATTAAACACTCCTTTAGATTAGAACATAACCCTAGTTCTTATTACTTTTGGATATTGAAGCAACTTGAAGACCATTGAAGATCAAAAGCAGGAGCAAGACGGGAGCATCAAATTTGCTGACAACAGATTCTATTCTCTTCTCTCATCTTACTTTTATCTTTTAATGTCTATTCAATTGTGGATTCTTGATTTTAATTCATTAATTATGAACTAACTCTTTCATTAAGATTTCAATTGAACTTTTTATGATTATGAATTGATTATTTGATTTATTCTAATTATTTATGTTGAAGTGAATTGTTCATCTTGCTTTGAGCTTATTGATTAATTATCGATCGATAATTACCTTGTTACTCTGAGAAGGAATTAAGAAAGGAATTCTAGGGTTAGAAGCTGGGCATGGTGACATTTGACTTAGTTATTTGCACAGTGAATAATTAGGTTTTGAAATAGAATGAGAATATCTATTTGCATTGCATGTAACACATAAGGAATTGGGTTTATAACGAGTTTAATTCAATTGTTTTGCATAGAGATATAACAAAATTAATCTAGGTTAAATAGAAGGCAATTGATAAACTCGAGAGAGGGCTTTTTGCGATTGAGAATTCACATTAACAATTCAATAGACATAATAATTGGGATAATTGGATAATTGATTTATAGTTCATAATTGGGGATATTGGAGTCTTAACTTTTATTTATTTGAATTTATTTATAAAGAAATTCAGTGTAATTAGTTAATTTAGTTTTCTTAATTAGAAAAATCACACTTTGCAATTGTTTAAATAAAATTGATTTGGTTAAGAGTTAGTACTTGGTGATTTTTATTAAATAATTCCTCGTGGGAACGATACTCTACTTTCACTTTATTACTTGTTGACCGTGTATACTTGCACATATTCATTGATTAAATCGATCAACAAGTTTTTAGGCGCCGATTAATAAAATTTTTCAAAGACAAATTAAAGAACTTTTCGAGGAAGTTGGGCGTTATCGCATCATCAAAATTGAAGAATGGCGATTATGTGTGACGATTGTTACGCAATCACCCGAGTAATCAATGCACCATCAATCTTGGGCCGGTACAGTATGGTGGTAACTACCTCAATCAGTATGCATATGATAATTATGAACAAGTTTGGGGGTATCACCCGAATTTTTCATGGAGTAACAATCAAGATCAATTTTATGCTCCAAGTCCAACATACCCACCGGATTTCTCGTGTCCACCTCCACTACAATAGGAAGAAATTCAAATTGGGAGGAAGCCTTGGAAAAAGTTATTCAAGCTTCTGAAAAGAAACACGAGGAACATGAAAAGAAACTTAATCAAATGGAGTAGAGTATACAAAGTCGAAATGCATCGATCAAAAATATGGAAAATCAATTGGGACGAGATAGCACATCGCGTTGAACAATCGTCTTCAATACACTTGGCTCTATGACATGGATAACGAGACTGATGATGAGCCCGATGGTGAGCCCGAGCCAAATCTATAACAGGATGAGCCACGAGATGAAAAAGAGCCAATGATGATGAGCCAATGTTATTTATGCCTCAAGTGCCTTATCCTCTACAGTTCAAGAATCCTATTAGATTTGCAAAACCTTGTCCGATTGGTAGTCATGTAAATCGGTAATACTCTGTGATGTAAAAGCAAGTACACCTTGAAACCATGGTGCGATGAAATTTGGAAAAGATAGAAGAAGAAATTGTTGTGTCGACAAGCCTCAATGCGAATATATTCATGAGACCTAATGGAGAAACCACCTAGATGGTGGGCGTTCTTTAATGTGATATTATTTAAACAAAGCATGCTAGGTGACTTTAATACAATGGCTATCGTAAATGGGAACCTACCAAAAGCTATATTACTTCTGATGGATGGAGGGTTCCTCAATTTTCGTAGGGTAATTGGATAGAGAATTGAAGAAGTCAGGCTGAGACTATAAAACAAGCGCTTATTGGGAGGCAACCCAAGTTTAATTTTTATTTTTAATTTTTATTAAGTTTTATATTAGTAGTTTGGAATTTGCATTTATTTAGGATTTAATAAAATTGCTTCTATCATGGTTTTACAGGTTATTCAAGTCAAATACAAGAGTGGTGCCCAATTTGTTCCATGTACTTAGCCTATTCTCCAAACTTAGCGGACAAGGAGGAAGATTGCTATATTTTCAGGGAAGTCCTCTGCTTTAATTTTTTCTATTGTAGCCATTGAGGACAATGTCTAGTTTAAGTTTGGGGGAATTTTAATGTCGTATTGCATATAGTTAGTTATTTACATTGTAGTTCGTTATGTTTTCGGGTTATTTACATTTAGTTTTTGCATTCAGTTTTTTTGTTTAAAAAAAAAAAATTTAAAAAATTGCAAAAATAGTAGTTAGTTTACTGTGTTTGTTGCATTTAGTTTATATTTGCATGATTCCAACGGTTAGATAGTAAAAGTCTATTTTAGCCAATGATGAGACTGGAATTAAGTAGATAAGTATAGTATTGAATATTGAGGCTTTGATGTGATTTCTTGTTATGAATTGAATCTTTTCCTGTTTGAAACTGGTATAATCAAGGTTAGCACGTTAATAACAGCTATGTTAACTGATTAAGTTTAAATTGATACATAATGGATTTTTTAAGGATAATACTAGTTTGAAGGAATGAAAGACATGAATAGGCGGAGATGGCTAAATTTAGATAAAAACTTAAGTTTGGGGGAAAAATTTGGGATATATAAGCTTCGCTAAAAAAAAACAAAACAAAACAAAAAAAAAAGAAAGAAAAAAAGAAAGAAAAAAAAAATAAAAATTACTGTGGCTAGTTTTGTTTCGGGGCCTTTGTTACTTGAGTAAAAATGCGCTTGAAGGGGTATCTTAAAACCTAAGCGCCTAAGGTCTTATATGGTCTGGGAGTCGTTGGTCGAAAGCTCGCTAAAGGGTGACACTGTTAGCCTAATGGAATGAGACATTGCACAGTCATGGTTAAAAAAACAAAAAGTAAAAAAACAAAAAACAACAATAAAACGGGAAAAGAGCAAAAAGCCTCCGTAATGAAAAGTAAAGCATATGTATCCCGGATTGGACTCTTGAACTTGGTGGATGTTTGAATTTTGTTGGATTTAACTTATTCGTGAATTTTGTGAGTTTGCAGACAGATGATGCCTTGAAGATATCTATTATATCTTAAATTTGATTTTATATCGATTAGCATTGTTGTGGAGCACACACACGCACTATATCGATGATAACGATCTAAGATTTGATGATTGATTGGGAAATTACCGATTTGTTTTAATATGATGTATTATCATGTTTACTTGATTTCTCTAAAGTAGGTTGAATAGACTTGTTTACGTCATTCTTTGTTGGATTAAGTAGGCATATAGATTAGTTTCATTACATTGCATTGCATAACATTTTTGTGTTTTTGCTTGAGGACAAGCAAAGGTTTAAGTTTGGGGGTATTTGATGAATGAGTTTTATACACATGAATTGGATACATTTGGGCTTAATTTATTATTGTTCTCAAGTCTTTTAGGATGTTTTTATGTGTTTGTATCTATTCATGCATATTTTATATTGTTTTGTAGGAATTGGGACAAAAGTTACATGGATCGACGTTTGGGGTGGCTAGATTCGCATTTTCGGCTTGCCATTTACACAGCAGTCACTTCAGAGCCAATTTGACTATAGCTTCGGACATTATTTCGAAACACGTAAAGAATGAAAGTTGTAGATCTACTTTTCTTCTTTCAGGATCATCTTGAATCATCGAAATCGGAGTTCGGACGAAGAAGTTATGGCCATTTTCCCAAAGGACGTCAGAGTAGAAAATGTCGAGAACTTATAACGTGCCTTGGGCGCTATTTCTAGAAGTTAAATCTCGCGCCGAGCACTATAAAGCGGAGACTCTCACGCCGTCGTGAGCAGTCTTTGGGGCACTAGGGAAGAGGTTGGGTGCGGCATGGACGCGTTTTGGGCGAATTTTGACACTTTTTTGACTCTAAATTGGATTGGGTTTGTTCCAAAACTAAAAATTGGACTTGTAACCTATAAATACATGATGTAAGGCATAAAATAAGAGGAGATTACATAGATTAGACTAGATTAAACACTCCTTTAGATTAGAACATAACCCTAGTTCTTATTACTTTTGGAGATTGAAGCAACTTGAAGACCATTGAAGATCAAAAGCAGGACCAAGAGGGGAGCATCAAATTTGCTGACAACAGATTCTATTCTCTTCTCTCATCTTACTTTTATCTTTTAATGTCTATTCAATTGTGGATTCTTGATTTTAATTCATTAATTATGAACTAACTCTTTCAATAAGATTTCAATTGAACTTTTTATGATTATGAATTGATTATTTGATTTATTCTAATTATTTATGTTGAAGTGAATTGTTCATCTTGCTTTGAGCTTATTGATTAATTATCGTCGATGAATTACCTTGTTACTCTAGAAGGAATTGAGAAAGGAATTCTAGGGTTAGAAGCTGGGCTTGGTGACATTTGACTTAGTTATTTGCACGATGAATAATTAGGTTTGTGAATAGAATGAGAATATCTATTTGCTTAGCGTGTAACACATAAGGAATTGGGTTTTGTAATGAGTTTAATTCAATTGTTTTGCATAGAGATATAGCAAAATTAATCAAGGGTTAAATAGAAGGCAATTGATACGCTCGAGAGAGGGCCTTTGTCACTTGAGAATTCACATTAACAATTGATGAGACATAATAATTGGGATAATTGGATAATTGATTTATAGTTCATAATTGGGGATATTGGAGTCTTAACTTTTATTTATTTGAATTTATTTATAAAGCAATTCATGTAATTAGTTAATTTAGTTTTCTTAATTAGAAAAATCACACTTTGCAATTGTTTAATGACACCCCAAATCCACAGTACTTCATTTCCTCAAGATTTGGTGTTCACTTAATCAAAACATTCATTTATAACTACCCAATTATAATAAAATTGAATAATAAAACACCTTATTCTGAGGATAAATTTAAATAAAAATCTCGAGTTTCTAACCTTTAACAACAATCATTCAAATCACGAAAATTAAATAAACTTCATTACAATCTTTAAACCAAAAATCTCGATAATAAAACTATCAAAATTTATTACAAGTCTTGATGTCTTTGTTCATCTTTCCTTTTCCTTTTCTTTTCCTGCTTTAGAAATCGTCACCGGTTTTTAACTTTAGCTGTAAGAAATTTTACAGGCAAGAGTGAGCAAACAAGGCCCACTTGAAATAACAATAAATAAATCTTTAAACTTTTACATCAATTGCCAATATTAGGCTCAATAGAACTGAACAATATATTCTATTAACTTTATGAAAATTATAACATTCAACGAGGTCTAATGACCACGAATCATATCCCACGATTATAAGTAATCTTTCAACTTTAACTTTAACGATCATAAGACTATAAGGACTCCACGTCTTGGGGATCAACCCTTAAATACAATGTATTGTGCACAACCATTTCAACGCTAGCGTAAACCTCTATTAAAAGTTGTTCATCTCAGTATTTAGAATACAAGTCCGCACCAAAGTAAGTTTGGTTTGGATAAGCTTTCAAGGAAATTTGGAATTTAACGAACATCAACTAAGGAGTAGTTGAATAAGACCAATAACACTATACTATAGAATAATAGTGATTGAATCAATCATAGTAAACTAAAGTCATGCATTAGGAATAATCTAATAGCATACAATTTGAATAACTATAGCATACCTTGCTTGAACAACACTAAGCCAAGGTTAATTAGAATTGAATAATAAGCATGCATAGCATATATAGTTGTGCATGCTAAACCATAAGTTAAATACAAGAATAACTTGCTCCAAATAACTTACATCATTATATTGTAATCGAATTGAAAATAATAATTGAATTAACAAGATAATAGATTAGAAAACTTGTATCGTCATGATTTGGGATAACTAGATACTGATCTGATGACTTACTCAATAATAAACAATCTAGCTCTCTGAAAGTGTAGAAGTAGCAACTTACAACAATTGTAATTGAATTTGAAAACAATAATGTACCAAATGAAATTAAACTTCGCCTGATGAAGTTTTGAGTTAGAGAACTTGCTCAATTATAAAATAGAGTTAGAAAACTTGCCTTTAGCACAAGCTAAACCTTACAACTTGAATCAATACCCTATCATATGCCATATTGACATAGTTAGTCATTACCAACATTGTATATCTATATAAACAAATATATACATCATATATGTTAAATTACCCTTTCACATAATCAACTATGTTACAAATAGGTAACACTTGATAACATGTTCATTCATAGTTTAATACTACTTTGAATCATCATTTAACATTCTTATTATTAACACATAACATTTATTTTCCAAATTTGTATACTTAAACAAAGCTATCGAGAACCTTACTGCTTTAACTTTCGTGATTGCTGATTTCCACAATTTACATTGTGGTTGGTATTTATGACTTTTGAGTTAATGAGCTATGACGGCTGGTCACGAGAGCCATTGGTTGGCTGATTGCGTGGCATGTGTATGTATTGCTGGTTGCTTGAGATTTATCTTCTTTGGCGTATTGCTGGCGCCGAGACTCGAAATCCGGCGACCAAGCTCGGCAGCAGTATGAACAAAAGCCAAATTGGCCTAAAAGCTCGAATCTAATAGTGATTAACATGTAATACACATATAGACTTCATATAAACATATTGTGAAGACTTCTAACATGTTTCTACTCATAAAATAACATAAACATCAAAGTTACAACACCCAAATTTCAATGTTTTTGGCAAAAACTCCATTGTTGACATTTTTAATGAAAATCGACACTTTGTGATTTTGTTTTTCAATCAAAAGCAGAAATTTCAAAACATCATAGTTATGATTATACATACTCTATCAATTTCCATAATCAATTTATCAATTTAACAACTAATTAAACCTAAATTTCTACTTTAAATTAAGCTATATTATATATATATATATATTTTATATAACACTTTCATATAATATATATTTCTTCCTTCACAAAACACATATATACATGAATTCATTTATCTATAATCATATATAAACTCATGAAATCATCTTTATAATCAATAATTAATCATATAACTATATACACCATCAATTTAACTTTTATAAAATTTCACGAGAAAACTTTTTGGAAGAAGAAGAAACTAAACTTTTAAAGAAAATTTAAGCTCCTACCTTTGATTAGGAAGATGATGGCTATTCTTTTTATCAATTTCTTTCTCAAAAACACTTTAGAAAACACTCAACTTTTCTCTCAGTTTTTTCTCTTTTTTTTTTTTTTCTTCTTCTTCTTCTTCTTCTTCTTCTTCTTCTTCTTCTTCTTCTTTCTTCTTCTTTCTTCTCCCCAACTCTAGTTTACGTATAATAATATAACGTATATAATAATAATAGATATATTTAGTATAGGATTTTAACTTTGACATCGGTTATATTATTTTGAAAATCAAAAGCCATAAAAAGCTTGTTTGGCTAAAGCTAATAAAATAACCCTTTAATCCTTACACCTTGTTTGGTAAATCTAATTAAAACAAATGGATTAAATCCTTATACCTTGTTTGATAAAACATCATTAGATTAAAGACTTATTATGCGATAAGACATGTTTGGCAAAAACTAAATTAAACTCTTTTAATTTATTTTAATAACTCCTTTATAGCAAGGTTATTTGTCACACTTTTATTTAATTAAATAATCAATTTAATCAATTCAAATATTAATCTATTAAATTACTTTAGCACATAATTTAATATCACATAACTATAATTTCTTTTATAATTATAATTTTATTTAACCAACTAATAATATTTTAAAATTACAATTTCCCATTTAAAATATTATAATTTATTTAAATCATTATAAGCTCTCTAACTTACTTATTAAATTAAATTGGTATATAATCTCATAACAATTAATTTTTCTTAGCTCCTTAATTATTTATTCAACAAATAATTAACTAAACCACATCAACTCAAATTGCCATTAAATACTTATATAATTCAATAAATATTTAATATTACAAATAAATATTTAATATATAATATTTAATTATTTATTCAACAAATAATTAACTAAACCACATCAACTCAAATTGAACAATTATTTATTCAACAAATAATCATATCCATTAAATACTTATATAAATCAATAAATATTTAATATTACACTTTAAAATTACGGAATGTTACATCATTCCCTCCTTACAAGAGATTACATCCTCGAAATCACAACTCAAACAAATCATTAGTTACATTCTTCCCTACTTACAAAGATTACATCCCCGAGAATCGAAGACACAAATTAAACAAATAACTTCGAGGTATTCTTTCAACATTTTCTCTTGAGTTCCCGTAGCTTCTTGACGTTGTGGTTCCTCCATATCACCTTCACGAAGGTATCACTTTATTCTGAGCACTTGTTCTTTCACATCGACTATCTGGATAGGAACCTCTTCATAAGACAAATCTTTCTCGGCTATAGCAGTTCATACTCGATCACATGTTTGTAGTCGGGTTTATATGGTGCGTAACAAAAATGTGAAAAACATTATGAATGTTTTCCAACTCTGGAGGTAGAGCTACCTCGTAAGCCCACTTCTCCCTCTTGCGACACTTCAAGGGTCCAATAAACCTCGGGCTTAGCTTTCCCTTTTTACGAAATGAATTTTCCCCTTCGAGGAGAAACTTTTAGGAATACAAAAGTTCTACGTCGAATGAATGCGATCTTATGCATGTTGATCGGCATACTTTTTTTACATGCATCTTGAAATTTTACTACTAATCTTGTCTGATGAGTTTGACAACGTCGGCGATTTGTTGCACGATTACGGTCCTAACGATTTGGCGTTCACAGACTTCATCCCGGCCTGATGGAGTTACGCACTTTCTGCTAAAATCTGATGCCTCGTAAGGTGGCATCTGGATGCTCAGCGTGATAACTTGTTGTTGTAAGCAAATTCCACCAGCGGTAATTGTTCTTCCGACTTCCTTTAAAGTCCATGACACATGCTCTCGGCATATCTTCCAATGTCTGAATTGTTCGTTCGCTTTGGCCATCTGTTTGTGGATGATAAGCCATACTCATTCACATCTGTGTCCCCATGCATTCTTGTAGTCTCTTCCAGAAATTCGATGTGAATCGCGGATCTCTATCGGACACAATTGATCTTTGGCACTCCATGCCTCAAAAGCGATCTCTTTAATGTACAATCTTGCCAAGTGATCAAGATTGAATCTAATCTTTATTGGTAAAAAGTCTCGTTTGATTTAAATCGATCATCCACTATCACCCAAATTGCATCACATCCTCTACGAGTAGTTGGAAGACCCACCACAAAATCCATCGTGATGTGTTCCCACTTCCATTCCGATATTTCCAGCGGTTGAAGTAACCCATTGGGTCTTTGATGTTCGGCTTTTACTCTTTGACATGTCGAGCATTTAACTCGCATTCTATGACATCCCTTTTCATGTTTGGCCACCAAAAATGTCGGTATAAATCTTGATACATTTTAAATGCTTCTGGATGAATCGAATATCTTGTGTTGTGTGCTTGGGTCAAAATTTCTTCTTTTCGGTTCTAGCATTTCTTGGAACCCAAATTCTTCCCTCGAGCCGTAGTAATCCTTGATTATCGACCTTGTATTTTACATCACTACCTTCAATCGATTCTCTTTGATTTTCCCACTCTTCATCTTGTAGTTGAGCATTCTTCACTTTGTCCACTAAAGTTGGACCACTTATCTCTGGAATAGTTGTTAAATTGATTCTTTTGGAAATTTGATTTCCAACTCGGTTTGTCATTCTTTGAAATGAGCTCCTCTGAGTTGTTATCGGCATCAACTTTTCCCGACCTTTCTGCTTAAAGCATACGCCACCACATTAAACTTTGCGGGATGATAAAAGATTTCACAATCATAATCTTTTATCAATTCCATCCACCTTCTTTGGCGCGTGTTCAAATCCTTGAGTGAAAATATACTTGAGACTTTTGTGGTGCATGTAGATCTCACATTTCTCTCCATAAAGATAGTGTCTCCATATCTTGAGCAAATACAAGCTGCGACCAATTCCAAATCATGAGTGGATACCCTTTCTCATAATCCTTGAGTTGTCTTGATGCATACATGATAACTTTGTCGTTTACGCATAAGAACACAACCCACCCTTTGTGTGAGGCATCACTATACACCACAAAATTTCCTGTATTATCTGGTAATGTCAACACAGGTGCCACACTTAACTTCTTCTTCAAATCTTGGAAACTCTCTTCACATTTCTCGTCGAAGCAAATTTCTGACTTTCCTTGTCAAATTTGTTAGCGGAGTGGCTATCTTAGAAAAATCTTGAATAAATCTTCTATAATAACCGGCCGGTCCCAAAAACTCCTCACTTGGCGGTGTTTCTTGGTTGTTCCCAATTGATTCTGACTTCCACTTTTGATGGATCCTTTGAAATCCCATCTTTGTCGATCAACATGACCCAAAAATTGTACGATCGAGCCAAAATTAGCACTTAGAAATTTTGCGTACAACTTTTCCTTCCTTAGTGTTTCCAATGTCAAGCGTAAATGTTCCACGTGTTCTTCTTGAGTTTTGGAATACACGAGAATGTCATCAATAAATACCACTACAAACTTGTCTAAGAATGGTTTAAACACCACATTCATCAAATCCATGAATGCGGCGGGGGCATTAGTTAAACCAAAAGACATCACCGAAACTTCGTAATGTCCGTCATGCGAGTTACGAATGTAGTTTCTAGGTATATCCTCCTTTCTTACCTTCAATTGGTGATACCCACTTCTCAAATCTATTTTTGAGAAATATTTAGCACCCTTGGTGATCAAACAAGTCATCTATTCTAGGCAGCGGATACCTATTCTTAATAGTGACTTTGTTTAACTCTCTATAATCAATGCAAAGGCGCGTTGTTCCATCCTTCTTCTTAACGAATAAAATTGGCGCTCCCCCACGGCGTCGCTTGGTTGAATATATTTCTTGTCTAGCAACTCTTGCAAGCTGTACCATCGGTTCCTTCATTTCTCTAGGAGCCATTACATGCGGGGCCTTGATATCGGTGTTGTTCACGGCGCTAAGTCGATCCACGAACTCAATTTCTCTGTCGGTGAAAGTCTGGCAAATCTTACTGAAACACGTCTTGAATTCTCTCACTCTCTGGTTATTTCTTCTAGTTTCACACCCTTCTTACGAGTATCGACTATATAAGCTAAATAGCCCACACAACCTTGACTCAACAATTTCTTGGCTTGCATAGTAAATCGGACATTTCATTTGTCTAGGCGACTTGCTTGCCATAAAATACTACCTTTGGCCAGGTCATAAGGTTTACACACTTCTTGTGACAATCGATTCTTTGCTCCATATTTGAGCAACCCATCCATCCCCAAAATTACATCAAATTCCCAAGTCTAATCGAATCAAATCTACCAACAAGATATTTTCCTTAATGTTCACCCTACGGTTCTTGTATCTGAATCTAACGAGGATTACTTCCTTATTCGCAATTTCTATGTTCAAAGGAAAATTGATTCTTCTCTAAGCAATTCTAACCTCTTAGCAAATTCATCGAGATATAAGCGAACAAGTAGCACCGAATCAAATAATACATAAGCATTTATATCATTGATTGGGATAATACGACACCACATCTTTTGATTGCACAACATCTTGCAGATCGTGTTGAAGGTTACGGTTGTGGGTTTGTTTGATCTTTGCGAGGTCTGCATATAGCCCATGTACCTCCATTGTTACCTCCATTGCTTACGGTTGTCACTCCTTCCTTCTTCTTAGGACATTCACGAGCAAAGTGATCCTTGGATCCATACGTGAAACACGCATTCTTCTTTGGTTGAGTGCAACTTGGGGCGATGTGACCCTCCACAGCCATGATTGAAGCATACTCGCTTCCCCATCAAACACGCACCCTTATGAAATTTCCCATATATCGCACATGCTTCAAACTTTTGTTTTTTTTGGTTACCTGATGGTTTCCGCACCCATGTTCCATTCCACTTCCTCTTGAAGTTGTTGTTGTTGTTGTTGTTGTTGTTGTTGTTGTTTGTTGTTTTTTTCTTCTACCACTTCCATTCTTAGTCTCATTCTCATTCTTCTTCTTCTTTTGTTCTGGTTGAACTTTGTCAACTTGCCTCGCCTCCACCTTGGTAGTCTTTTTTCTCCATCACTTTTTTGTAAATGTCTTCAATTGGAATAGGGGAGACCCTCTTTGTCTGACCGAGGGCTTGGGTCCTGTTCAAATCTCTTAAGCCTTACTTACGCTCGTCTGTGTTTGACTTGATATGGCGCAAACCTCGCCAATTCATTGAATTTTGCGGCATACTCGAGATCTGAGTCATCGTTCCTTGTTTTAGTTCGAAAAGCGCACTTCTAGGCGACTCTTGAACTCTCAGGAAAATAGGTCTCGAAGAACAACTCCTTGAACCTATCCCGGTCATCACTCCACGGCCCTTCACGAGTTTTTATTGGCACCCCACCAATAACTAACCTTACGCTTTCAACATGAATATTCTGCGGCGATCTTACGATCATCCCCCCCTAGCGACATGAACACTTTTCTATCTCCATAATCCAGTTTGTGCTTTGATTGGATTCATAGACCCACGAAATTCGGTGGTCCAGCCGCCTTGAAATCCTTAAATGTTGTACCATGGTTTTGTGGTTGATTACGCAGCTCTCACATCGATAGTGTCACTAGTTGTTGAGCAGGGGTTCTGCCGTCAACATTATCGTTATTAGTAGTTCTCTCATTGTTTCTCTGTCGGGGTGGTTCACGTGCAGGGAGGCATTTTACATTAAAACAAAACATCTATTAGACTATTACTCGACTTCTTTAAGTATTTTTTCTAATTAACTTGCCTCCATAAAAGAAATAACCACATAACACATAACACTTTGAATAAAATAATAACTTTTATTTATTCATCATTACTTGAAAAACATAAAAATAATAGCATCACTTTGCTATATTACATTCCTTTCTGAACTACAAAAGTTTGAGGACAACATCATTATTATCATATCCCATGGTTTTGCTTAACACTTTGGGATTTACATTTATTTAATACTTATTCACGTGCATTACGGGCACATTTTCTATGATGATCTATTAAGATACTTCTTAGCCTATCCGTTCTTCCTCCATGACTCGAAACATTGTTACTGCGATCTAACACGAATGATGGCGGCGTCTCGGCCCGAATCGGATATCCCATGACCCGATCTTGAGCTCGATTAATTGCGGTGTTAAAAACTTTATCCATCTCTTCCATCTTCATCCTCTTACTTTGTGAGTCCCTTCTTTTGCTCTTCCGATTCGTTGATAAGCTTCCTCGTATGCATCTTGACTCTTACCCTCTTGGTAGCTTCTTCCTTCAACTTGTTCTTGATTCCACGACCATCTCGATCAATTGTTCCTTCTCTCCCTTGATTTGTACTAGTTTCTCCTCGACATTTGTCGATTAGTTCTTCACGATCACGGATCTCGTAGTCTTTTTGTGTCATTGCGATGCACATTGTTCATTACTATCTCCTGCAACTCCTCAAGCTTGTATCCACGAAGTTCCACGTTACGGTCATGCACCTCATCGTATATACTCTGACTTTCTTTATCGAGTTAAGTGGAATCCTTTCCTCCTCGTCCTCATCATCCTCATCCTCCTCTGTGGTAACTCAGCGGGATCCTCCTCGTCATCTCCACATCATCATCCTCATCTTCAACTCTTTGTGACCAGCAGAGTGACTCAAGTGGCGATGGTTGTTCCCAAACTTCACGAATGTCGCGAGGCTCCTCCTCTATAGGCATTTGAGGTCCCTCCTCCCTAACTTTGTTGGATTCTCAGACATTAGTCATCCACGACAACAAAGTTTTAAAGTTTTAATTATTAATCATTACTATTAGACACTCACGAGTACATAATTTAAAATCACATAAGCACATAAGTGTTTTATTACTTCTTTCCTAAAACTTCGATAAGAGTTATCTCCTTATCTTTTCAAAGGTTACTTCTAAGGCTTTCCCCCACACCTAAGGTTCATAACCTAAAGCTTTGATACCAACTTTGTGACACCCCCAAATCACGGTACTTCATTTCCTCAAGATTTGGTGTTCACTTAATCAAAACATTCATTTATAACTACCCAATTATAATAAAATTGAATAATAAAACACCTTCCATACGAGAATAAATTTAAATAAAAATCTCCCGGGTTATCTAACCTTTAACAACAATCATTCAAATCACGAAATTTAAATAAACTTCATTACAATCTTTAAACCAAAATGCGATAATAAAACTATCGAATCTATTACAAGTCTTGATACTTGTTCATCTTTCCTTTTCCTTTCTTTGGTGCTAGGTCGTCACCGGTTTCAACTTTAGTTGTAAGAAATTTTACGAGGCAAGAGTGAGCAAACAAGGCCCACTTGAAATAACAATAAATAAATCTTTAAACTTTTACATCAATTGCCAATATTAGGCTCGATAGAAGCTGAACAATATATTACATTAACTTTACGAAAATTTTAACATTCAACGAGGGTCTAATGACCACGAATCATATCCACGATTATAAGTAATCTTTCAACTTTAACTTTAACTTGATCATAAGACTATAAGGACTCCACGTCTTGGGGATCAACCCTTAAATACAATGTATTGTGCACAACCATTTCAACGCTAGCGTAAACCTCTATTAAAAAAGTTGTTCATCTCGATTATTTAGAATACAAGTCGCACCAAAGTAAGTTTGGTTTGGATAAGCTTTCAAGGAAATTTGGAATTTAACGAACATCAACTAAGGAGTAGTTGAATAAGACCAATAACACTATACTATAGAATAATAGTGATTGAATCAATTATAGTAAACTAAAGTCATGCATTAGGAATAATCTAATAGCATACAATTTGAATAACTATAGCATACCTTGCTTGAACAACACTAAGCCAAGGTTAATTAGAATTGAATAATAAGCATGCATAGCATATATAGTTGTGCATGCTAAACCACAAGTTAAATACAAGAATAACTTGCTCCAAATAACTTACATCATTATATTGTAATCGAATTGAAAACAGTAATTGAATTAACAAGATAATAGATTAGAAAACTTGCTAAGATTAAACTATAAGATTTGGGATACTTGTATAATCATGAGTAACTAGATACAATGACTTACTCAATAATAGGCAATCTAGCTCTACGAAAGTGTAGAAGTAGCAACTTACAACAATTGTAATTGAATTTGAAAACAATAATGTACCAAATGAAATTAAACTTCGCCTGATGAAGTTTTGAGTTAGAGAACTTGCTCGATTATAAAATAGAGTTAGAAAACTTGCCTTTAGCACAAGCTAAACCTTACAACTTGAATCAATACCCTATACATATGCCATATTGACATAGTTAGTCATTACCAACATTGTATATATCATATAAACAAATATATACATCATATATGTTAAATTACCCTTTCACATAATCAACTATGTTACAAATAGGTAACACTTGATAACATGTTCATTCATAGCTTAATACTACTGAAATCATCATTTAACATTCCTATTATTAACACATAACATTTATTTTCCAAATTTGTATACTTAAACAAAAGCTATAGAGACCTTACCTTTAACTTTCATGTTGTGCTTCCTGATTTCCAGATTTACTTGTGGTTACATGACTATTGCTGATGAGATTAATGACTATGACTCAGTCACGAGGCCATTGGTTGGTATTTATGACTGGCTGGTAGCCGTACTGATGGCTTGAGATTTATATTTCTTTGGGCATGCGTGCTGTGCAGAGACTCGAAATCCGGCGACCAAGCTCGGCAACAGTATGAACAAAAGCCAAATTGGCCTAAAAGCTCGAATCTAATAGACTGATTAACATGTAATACACATATAGACTTCATATAAACATATTGTGAAGACTTCTAACATGTTTCTACTCATAAAATAACATAAACATCAAAGTTACAACACCCAATTTCAATGTTTTTGGCAAAAACTCCATTGTTGACATTTTTAATGAAAATCAACACTGTGATTTTGTTTTTCAATCAAAACAGAAATTTCAAAACATCATAGTTACGATTATACATACTCTATCAATTTCCATAGTCAATTTATCAATTTAACAACTAATTAAACCTAAATTTACTTTAACTTTTAAATTCATAATATATATTCATATATATTTTTCATATGAACACTTTTTAATATATTTTCTTCCACAAAAACACATATATACATGAATTCATTTATCTATAATCATATATAAACTCATGAAATTATCTTATAATCAATAATTAATCATATAACTATAAACACCATCAATTTAACTTTTATAAAATTTCACAGAAAATTTTTTGGAAGAAGAAGAAACTAAACTTTTAAAGAAAGATTAAGCTCCTACCTTTGATTAGGAAGATGATGGCTATTCTTTTCCCCAATTCCTTTCTCAAAAACTTGTTAGAAAACACTCACCTTCTCTCTAGAGTTTTCTCTATTTTTTTTCTCTGTGTTCTTCTTCTTCTTCTTCTTCTTCTTCTTCTTCTTCTTCTTCTTCTTCTCTCTTTTCCCAACTCTAGTTTACGTATAATAATATAACGTATGTAATAATAGATATATTTAGTATAGGATTTTAACTGACATCAGTTATATTATTTTGAAAATCAAAAGCCATAAGGCTTGTTTGTCTAAGCTTAATAAAATAACCCTTTAATCCTTACACCTTGTTTGGTAAACCTAATTAAAACAAATGGATTAAATCCTTATACCTTGTTTGCTAAAACATCATTAGATTAAAGACTTATTATATAATAAGACATGTTTGGCAAAAAAACTAAATTAAACTCTTTTAATTTATTTTAATAACTCCTTTATAGCAAGGTTATTTGTCACACTTTTATTTAATTAAATAATCAATTAAATCATTAATATAATCTATTAAATTACTTTAGCACATAATTTAATATCACATAACTATAATTTCTTTATAATTATAATTTTATTCAACCAATCAACACTATATTTTAATTACAATTTCCCATTTAAAATATTATAATTTATTTAAATCATTATAAGCTCTCTAACTTACTTATTAAATTAAATTGGTATATAATCTCATAACAATTAATTTTCTTAGCTCCTTAATTATTTATTCAACAAATAATTAACTAAACCACATCAACTCAAATTGCCATTAAATACTTATATAATTTAATAAATATTTAATATTGCAAATAAATATTTAATATATATTATTTAATTATTTATTCAACAAATAATTAACTAAACCATATCAACTCAAATTGAACAATTATTTATTCAACAAATAATCATATCCATTAAATACTTATATAAATCAATAAATATTTAATATTACACTTTAAAATTCTGGAATGTTACAATTGCTATATCTAGTGAGCATTTGTTTTGCTCACTCTTGTATATATATACATTCATTACAGCTAAAGTTGAGAAGGTCGATGAACCTATGACATTTCATACTTTTTTGCAATACCATGAACTCTTACTAGGTTAAACAACATTTTTGCACATTCTTTTAATCTTCTCTAGCACCTTCAATACTAAGCCTACTGAAAACAACTCATTTTCAGTCTAAACATTCCTATATCTTAGTACAGTCCATCAACTTACCATACATTATGAGTTCAAGAACTTTCCATAATAATATAAGTTTAAGAACTATCTAGACAGACCATAGGCGTCCATTCGTTGAGACGTTCGAAAACATACCATATTATTATGAGTCACGAACTTACCATAAGTATGAGTTTCAAGAACTCGCACCTACCTTATCGTTCTCTACCTATCAAGTATATACATGAGAAAAGATTCACCTTCTCGTCATATACATCTTGATAGCGCGACCAATCCCAATGATCATCACTATAATGAGCTAAGCAGTTGTTACACCAAGCACAAACCTCTACCCATAACAAAGGTTCATACAACTCAGCTATCACATGAATCCTCAATTGAAATTTTTACAACTTCTAAATTTCTCTTTACTTAATACGAATTTTCTTTAATTCATATACTATCCTTCACAACTCAATCTAAGTTCTTCTTCCCGCACTACTTCATAGTACCCTTCATTTATAGCATTAGCTATAAATCATTCATTATATAACAACTCATCTATTACTTCGAATCACTATGATCACGTGGTGATCTTCCTATCCTTCTCTCTACGATTATAGTCTTAGGTATTCCAACCTAAGGTTTATAACCTATCGGCTTTGATACCAACTTGTAACAGCCCAAAATCCGATCTATCTTCACACCCAGATTTCGTACGTCACGAGTACATCATTCATCCAACATACATCATTATATATTTAAATATAACAACATACACTCTCATATTCTAGGTTCTGGAAACCTTATAACCTCTTTTATTATAAATAATGATAATTATATTATTCATTTCATCTTACAAGAGTGACTTTTATCCGCCACCAAGGATACATAATAGTTCATTAAACTAGTCTATAATTCAATTTCATCTTTTACATTACAAGTCTTCACTTAATCTTCTCGCTCATTCACATTCTAAATTGTCCTTCTTCTGGATACCGTCAGCTTGATCTTTACGGGATCCTTAAGTTCTTCTAACCTTGTTCGCTAAAAATTGTTTTTCATTTAAAGCAAGAGTGAGCATTCAATTGCTCAGCAAGTCATAACAGTTGAACAAACAACTTCAGAATTAAAACATTTCTTTAGAACTTCCATAACCGAACAAAGGTTATGAAGCATCTTGAATAATAGGAATAGTCTCGATTCCTATCATCTTAAAACATTAGTCATTTTCACTTTGAAATACTTTCATTCCTTTACCTTTTTCCTACACATCCTGTCTGGCTAGAATCATTAGCACAGACTTAACAATAACAGTTCATGTATAAATAGAACATACTTGTATTGAACTGCTCAATCACAGAACAGTGCATATCATAGAAACACCGAAGTGCTCAAATTGTGGCTCAAAGCCTCATACATTCTAACACCTTGTACAAATATCGCACATTCGCACATAGACATAACTTCTCAAGTTTAACATCTGAGAAGTTTAAGAAACTAGCATTCATGTAATATGAATGAAGTTAGGAAACTTGCCTTACGCATAGCTACAACTTACGCTGAACTGCTCATCCCAATTCCTATATAACACATAAGGAGAAAACATAAACACCAATTAGTCATATATTGAACTTACACATTGGTTTACTTAACTTTACTTCTTAGGGTTCGCGTTCTTGTAATATAAGTTTACGCGACTAACTACCTTTACCAGTTTACGGCTTCATGACATACGGAGATGTCTTACTCAAAACGTTCATCATCTTTGATGATTTATATTCTTATCTTCTTCTTATAACTTCTCTAGGACTCAACACACATCACGTTTCTGCTAGTAGTCCATATGGTACTCTGAGTGGTTTCCCACAAACAACCAACAAACAAGTTCTCGTCTCATGTACATTGCCATCACAGTGAGTTAGACCGGTTTCCAGTTTCGTATATACCTTCACTCTCTGAAGGAATTATTTAGCCCAACTCCCATATGTCAACCATCAAAGGTTACGATTGTACCATAACCTAAACTTATCTTAACTTATCCGAACCATTAAACTTAATATTCGTTAAATCAATTTCTTATTCCTTACGGCTTTCTGGCAACTAAATGCCATACCTTAGGATGCATTCCTTATTCGACTCACATTCGGCTTTCATTAATCTTATTACCGTTCATTACGGCTTTCTTGATAATTCTTATCTTATTTAATACTTTCTTTATCCATTACATGAACCCCATGTTCAATACTCATTCTTAGTGTCGAAGCCATACCGATCGTTGTATGCTAAGACCGATCGCTCATCGCAACAGCGTTGCATTCATAGCATCTATACGCTTTACACTTATCTCTTACTATCATGACATAAGATCGAAATGTTATTCATTACCCTCGTCGCTCAACATCTAAGGAATCACAATCATAGAAATCCCTCACATTCGTTCATCGCGACTACGGTCCCCGGACATCGGTTACGTAACCTGCGATTATATTCTTTGTCTTTTAATCTCATTTAATATTTTCATTCAACCTTCATTTAAGGTTTAATTTACTTGATTAAATGTTACATTCGATGAACTACACGTTCATTAGCTTTCGTTACCCTTCCCCCAGGTTTTGAGCAGATAAAAGCTCATTACCGGGCTTTTTCCCTGAACTGGCACTGCGGCGCCACTCTCTTCATTATCTCTCATCGCTGCAACACGAGTTTCCTATACCCGGCTCCCGGTTTGTACGCTGCGGCACCACTCTTCAAAGGCATGGCTAGCGCCACAAGCGTGAGCCCTAACCCTAGAAAATTTTCGAAGTGTTAAATCCAATTTGAGACGCTTACTTCCCGATCTCATAACTCCTTCGTTATAACTCGGAACGAGGTCGTTCCTAATCCATTCTCTTCCTTATCTTATGTAGTTCAATACCCCTTAGACAGAACTTCATTCTGAATCAAGTTCTGAATCCGTTAACATGCCATTTGATTTGCTTGATCTTCACCCTTCGTTTATTTTTACGCTTTTTATGTTCTTCGCTCGTTCGTCTATAATTCGGTCATCCTAACTCGAAACTCATTCGTTCTTGAGTCCACGACTCATATTTTCTATATTCTCTTACTTTTTTATGAAACCCTACACGTTCAGGTTCATTTTCTAACTTTTTAAATCTCGTTCGTCTTTTACAAAATTTTTTCCATAACTTCGTTATAGCTAAGTTTTAATTCGTTCTTCATGAATGTTTCTACCATTCCTAACCAAGCAATAATCATCTAACTTATACACGATGGTTTTAAGCTTGTCCATCAACAACAATTATCCTACAATGGTTTTAAATTTGTCCATCAACAACGTTCTTCGTGTTCTTCGCGTGTTCTTCGTTCGTTCTTCATTTTAATCGATATTTTTTATTACGATTTCACTTTTTCTTGGAATTTGATGTTATAGAACACTATTCCTTACTTATTTCACCTACTTATTCATATAATCACTCGAATCATTCTAATTCATTATGAATCTTATACTCCCTTAAGAAATTTATAAAATAAACTTCTAATGCTTATTTCTTCATTTTCTTATGATTTCAACCATATGAAATCATTCCTATTCTCATTAATTTATGTTATTAACATATAGAACTTAAAGAGAAATTAAATTTGAATAGGTTTTAGGTTACATCTCTTCTTTATTTTTCTTCCGCTAGACAAAGCCGGCTATTCGCAAGCTTTTCTATTTCACGATCACTTTCGATCCGATCATTCATGCTCATGCTCTTCCTTCTCCCTCTTCTTCTGAGCTTTCTCTCTCTTTCTCTAAGATGTAAGATTTTCAAAATCCCATCAAATGAACATAAGGCTTCCTATTTATAGAAAATCCAAAGCTAGGGCAATTTGGTCATTTTGCCCCCCTTAATCTCCTTACTATTCAAGGCTTAAGCCCTAAGTTAACTTGGCCTCCAGCCATTAAGTCATTTTAGCCCTTAAGTTTGCTTAGCCCTTAAGTTTGTTTAGCCCTTAAGTTTACTTAGACCTTAAGCATAAGCACTTTACTTAGCTATTAAGTTTACTTGGTCATTACTTAACTTATATTTTACTTAGCCATTAAGACTAATCGTATTCTACGCATGTCATTTTCGTATTCTCTTCGTATATAGTTCATACGATATTCGTATTATACGTCGTAATAATCTTCGTACTATACTCATATAATAACTAGTATTACACTCGTATTTCTTATGCATAATAACCCTAATTATTATACGAAATCATTAAATTCTCGGAACTCACTTTTCCTAACCCTTAGGTTTTAAGTCCACATGCGAAAACTTCATTTTTGCCATAACTGAAATATTATTGAATATTCCATCACGTCTCAAAATTCTATCATTACGCATTTTTCAGAAATTCAAAATAAATCTCCGAGCAAAAATGGATGAATAGTGCCTATTCCGTCTTTTTCCCCGAAAATATTTTTGTTCTCGGAAAATTTTTATTTTCATCTTGAAAATTCTTATTCATTCAATCTAGCTCGTAGCCAGAATACTCCCGACTTATAATCATCCTAGGTTCTAGAACGATTAATAAACACATAGCACATAATAGTATTAATAAAAATTAGTTTTATTAATAACTAATTCTTTAAACCTAAATTCTGGATGATCCGAATTTTCGGGTCGTCACAACACTTATGTGCTTATGTGGTTGTAACCTATGTGCTCGTGAGTGTCGAGTAGTAAAGATTAGTAATTAAAACTTAAAATTTTGTTGTCAGGATGGCTAATGTAGGAGATGTTAGAGTTTATGCCCTAGAGGCCAATTATTTGATATAATTGCTTAACGTTTTGATATTATATTTGATTGAATAAATATATGATTTTATTATGGTTTTATTTACTGCGTAATATAATTGTTAACATAATAAAATTCCTTAGAATAGTGATACAAATTATATAGTTTCAAGTATGTGACTTGAACATGAGATTATATATTACCATTAGTATCAGTGTTCTTAAATGTCCTAGTCGAGTATCATTGTTGATGGGACAACAATGATGCATGGAGACTAGTATGTGGATCGATGATGACCAAATCTCATTGGTCATAAATATATAAGAAATTAAGTCAATGCATAGGTACATGTTGAGAACGATGTCTTCGGATGGACCCACCATGAGAATTCTATATGGAGCATTATGCGAAGTGTGTCGTTAGCAATTCTCATAGTGACAATGATGTAATGGTCCTCCGACACGAAATCGCTATATTTACTACACGAGAATTTATGTACTTTGATATCATCAAATGTCACCTTTAATAGGGTGGACTATAAAGGTGATTATTGGGTTCATCATTAATCGTGTGAGAAATATGAGTGATCTAGATGGAATTTAACCATCCTATATATTATGGGTGATATCCATAGGCCTCTTGATTGAGTAGGACTATGAAATGCATGGCCATGCTCAAATAGTGATTTGTTTCATATAGTCTACTCATTGATCAAGAAAACTCAGATTAAATTATGAAGAGTATGACACATTCCATGACTCGAGTTTAATCTAGGATATTAAGGTTAAAAGGATTAAATTACATTGAAACATTGGTCACGAAAAGGTTGCATCGAATCATCGATCTTATTATTACTTGGGTAGCAGTGATGCATTACTAGATGCCGCTCACTATTTATAATTTTATAATATGATTTTAAAATTCTTGCCAACGTAATAATAGCCTATAGGGTCACACACATAGAACGTTATTTAAAAGGGAATTAATTTAAATTTTAAGGATTTAAATATATTAATATGATTAATAGTATTTAAATCACGAATTTAAATTAAAAGGATAATTTGTATATATTTATATTAATTAAGTAAGACTTAATTAAGATATATATATATATAAATTCGGATTTTATAAAATTAGGTTTTGATTTGATTAATTCCTTTTAACTACTATATATATGATATATAGCATGCACTTAGGGTAAGATATCATAATTGAAAAACCCTAGCCATTCTTAGAGAGAGACTAGAGAAAAACAGCCAAAAAATCCATTCCTTTTGGTGGTAGTACTGCAAGTCCTTCTTATTGCGAGAATCGTTCGACGGTTAGTGCGGCGTTCGTGTGGATACTCAGTAGAGGCTTGATCGGTTTGTATTGCGTTGGAGATTCGAGGCGGTCGGTTTGATTCTCGTTTTTTTATATCCGGTATAATCTCTAAACCTCTCTGAATTAATTGATTTTCGCATGGATCTTGTTTTAGGGTTTCTAAATTGCTTTAAAATTTTAATTTCATTTATGCGTTTAAATGTAGAAGCCCAGCAGAGAATCGGTCGAAGCTAGAGAGGAAGGATCCCGGATGCCTAGAGAGGAGGAGCCTCGAGATATTGTGTGGATTGGGAACAACTACTACCACGGAAACATCTCTCTGGTCACGGTGGTTGAGCGGAGGGTTTACCCGATGAGGATGATGAGATAGAGACAGATTTAGGAGGACCCCAGTTGAGCTACCACAGTCAAATGAGGATGAGGAGGACGAGGAGGAAGAGATTCCACTAAACTCGATCATTTGCCAGATGTATACGATGAAGTATCGACCATGAATGTGGAACTTCAGGATACCGTCGAGAAGTTAGAAGAGATAGTAGCTGAACATCAGATTGAAATGGTGTAGAAGGACAACGAGATCCAGGATCGAGATGAATGTCTGAATAATGTCGAAGGGAAGCTGATTCACACTGAAGGAGAGAATGAAAAAATGACAGAGAAGATTGCAGAGCTGAAGAATAAGTTGAAAGAAGAATCTACTAAGAGGGCAAGAGCCGAAGATGCATATGAGGAAGCTTCTCAACGAGCCAGGGTAGCAGAGAGAGAGGTACAAGTAAAGAAGATCAAGATGGAAGAGATGAATAATGTTTTCAACACCGTGATCAATCGAGCTCAATATAGGGTTATGTGTTATCCAATTCAGTTCGAGATGCTGCCATCGTACATGTTGGATTGTCGAACAATGTTCCGTATTATGGAAGAGGAGCATTATAAGGCTACGCAGTATTTTAGTAGGTCGTCATAAATGTAATTGTTATGTGATTAGTGAATAAATAAGATGTAAATCCAAGGTATGATATAACCCATGGGATATAATGATTATGAAGTTATCCTGAAACTTTAGTAGTTCAGGAAAGTGATGTAGAAAGCAAGAATGTTATCATTATTATGTTTTAAAATATTATGAATGAATAAAAGTTAGTATTTATTCAAGATATTGTGTGTTATGTGGTAATTTTGTGATGTGCAAATTAAGTACATAATACCTAGAAGATTGAGTAATAATCTAATTAGTATATTTTAACAGAAAATGCCTCCAAGACGTCAACCACGACAGAGGACCTGTAAGACCCCAATTTTTATGAATAAAGATGAATTTCTATAAATATCATTTTTGAATATTATTGAGTAAATTTGATATAATGTTATAGTTGTGGGTAATATTTATAAATTTTGCAAAGTACGCAAGTTGTTATATTATATTCGATTGGTCGGGGAATATTTGTTTTAACAGGGAATATTCGTATGACGGCACAATCATTGGTGGACCCCACAACGAAATTATTGTCAAATTGAGAAAATGACAAAAATATCTTTTTATAAAAATAACGACGAAAGTTTTACCGTTAACTGTTGAAATACCCGGTGTTAAAAGAACAGTAATACGCGTGGTTGCATAGTAGCACACGGTATTGATTATTGATGCTTACGTGAGAAGTCACTCAGTTTTGTTCAATTATTGCTACAGTAATTGCTGTATAGTATCTCACGTTATTTGATTCAATTATTGTTGATATTTTATATATTATAAAATCAATAATTGAGACGACAAAGTTATTCATATTATTATTTGCAATATTGAGGATGTCTAGAAAGTTCTGTCGATGAGAGGTTTGGTCACCTAATTGCGCGCCAATAGGGAGAAATCCTTATCGGAAAGCCCCCACTTTCCTGGGAATGATCTGGTTGTTAAATATTGCAAGTTATAATAATGATGAATAAATCGAAAGGATTTTATGAAATATTTGTTGTAAGTTTTGCTTATTATATGAACCCTCACTTACCCATTTTTCAAAATAATCGGTAGAAATTTTTCAGTATATTTTTATATAATAAAGGTGGGGACGCATGTGGGGCCCACATATGAATTATGGAATCTGAAATGGGGGGGGGGGGGAAGGAATGGCGTGTAGGGAAGGTTATATATATTTATTATATATATTATTATAAGATTTTTTTTATGAAAAAATATATTATATTTTATTACGCATAGTGTTTGCATAGTGCCTGTATAATGTTTGCATAGTAAAATCAATTTTTTTTTAAACATCAGCCGGCGCCCGTGATGAAGAAAAAAAAACACTGTGTAGGATACTTAGTTAGAATTGAAAATCACACCAGAATTAGAGAATTCTTATTCTATAATATTGAGCGTATTTTTTTCGAGTTTTAAAAATCTTTGAGCGTAGAAAACGGTGATAGTTTTCTTCAAGGATATTCCCGCTATACCAGTTGGAATACTTTTCTTTTTAAGGTAAGGGATATTATTTTTATTCAGTATTCATATGAAATAGTATTTTCTTCCATACTCTATAGTATGTAAGTAATATTATTTCGTTTCAAATTTCGAATTCTACACTCATTTTGTTAAAGTTTTGGCTTCTATACTGCATGAAATTAGTAGAATATCCTTGATATTTGCGCTTCATACAGTATCTTTTCATGGAAATATTATTCTTAGCATTCTTGATAAGTTTTAACTTTTTCATGCCGGAGTACTATTCACGGGATTACTATTCCTGAAGTACTATTCACGGGGTACTATTCATGATAAAAATTGATTTCTTTTCGGTCCAAATCATTTTTGATACAATATTATTCTTGAATTTTACTCCACAAAACAGTATCATGTTGACAATTTGGATATTATTGAATTCTGGATAAATTAAATTATAAATCTTTAAAAATTTATCATTTGCTTTCTTTTAATTAAATTCTTATATCATTGTCATCTTCCTCATGCTTATATTGTTATGAAAAGTCATCTTTGGCCGTAGTACATAGATAGACTTGGTATGATTATGACCAGGAATTATTTGGTATAATCATGACCGTAATGTTACAAATGATGTGGTAAAAGTCCTCATCAGCCTGTAGTGCATTGATGGTCAGTTGTTGGCATGATCATGACCATTAATGAATACACGAATATCCTTGGCCCGTATTGCATGGATAATTTATGATCGTGATATTAAAGAATATCCTTGGCCATAGTGCAGGGATGATTCTATGATGTGGATTATTTATTAAGCTGAGTCTCAGCGATAAAAGTGATGAAAACCCTTTTAAATCATAGAAGATAATAGATTTTATACTCTACTTAACTCTTCTAATGGATTGCTTGTTCCGCTGCAGTTAAACTTGATGTTTATTATATTTTATCAGTTTAACACTGTTGAAGGCTAACGATAAATTATTCTGCATTATCTTAGTCATAATATTTCTTACTGGGCTAGTTGAGCTCACCCTTTGCTTTCATTGTTCTCTTCAGGAAATGAGAATATAGTTGGGACTAGTCGGAGAATGAAGTGACGGTCCAGATGTTTGCATTAGTAGTCCTCACTATTCTGTGAAATAGTGTGATAATAAATGTATCGAGGACTTATTTTGAGTTTGAATACTGTCTAAAAGACAATATTTGTATTAAAACTCATAGCTCATGTTGTATATTTAAGTTTGTATTTATATTCTGTACCATGTATTTGGCGACTCATAATGGGTTATGTATACCTATTTTAGGGGCGTCACAGTTAGTATCAAAGCTTAGGGATATGATCCCTGGCTAAGATGTGAGAATACTATAACTAGGGGGAGAGACGAGTAATTCCTTTGCTAGTATAACCTACCTAAGTTTATTTATTATTTAATTGGTCGGTTAGAATATAGGGATATTATGTGGTGTGTCAAATAATTCTTGTTTTGTGGCAGTATTTAAAAATGACATTCGTGAATGTTGAGAATAGCAATGGAGCATAGGAGACCGTTGAGTCACCACAGATTAACACCCAGGATAATGTGCATCAGGAATGCAATAATCCTCAGGTTAACAACAACACCGACCAAATGGCGAACGATAAAATGTTTAGGAGCTTTCTGCAAATCGTATAACATCGGGCAAGAGAGACTCCTGTCCAAAATGCAGGTGGAAACACTGGCAACTCTTGAACGGTCACCGCTAAGAAATTCAAGGAGCTGGGACCACCATAGTTTATTAGAGAGCCAAAACCACTTAAGGCGAAGATGTACAACATATGAGGAGCAAAAGGTTCCCTTTGCCACCTTCATATTGCGAGGAGAGGCAGATTACTGGTGGGAATATGTAAAGCGTACCTAGCCTACCGCACTCAAAATGTCTTGGGAGAAGTTCCAAGAACTGTTCAATGATAAGTACTTTCCCGAAAGTATTTGTCACATAAAAGAGGTAAAGTTCATCAAGCTGAAGCAACACAATATGACCGTGTCACAGTACGAAGCCAAGTTTGCTGAGTTGTCCCGGTTTGCGTCCCACTTAGTTGATAACGAGGAGAGAATGACACAGATGTTTCTAAAGAGGTTTAAAACCCGAGATACGTCAATACCTTATCTCTCATAAACTGAGTTTGTATTTAGATGTTGTAAATAAGGCTCAGTTATTGAAGCGCGATAATGAGACATCCCAACCAAGGGAGAGCAACCGGCAAAATGATAATACCAGTGGTAGCAGTCATCGAAGCGGCGACAACAAACATGGAGGGAATCAACATGCCAGAAATGGTAACCACTTCGGTGGTAATCATGGCTAAGACAATAAAAGTGGATATTTCAAGAAGAGGAGATTCAACAATGATGGAAAGACGTCAGCACCAACACCCGTTATTAAGGAAGGAGAATGACCACCTATCATATGTTTCAAATGCGGAGGGGAGGGACACATCAGTCCAAAACGTGTTACAATTGTGGAAGACAAGGTCACCTAGCTCGATTTTGTCGTACAGGGAAGCCATGTCCAGTTGGAACGGTGACACCAAATGCCGTCCCAGACAAGTCAAAACAAGTAGTTCAAGGGAGAGCATTTGTTGTGACCTCCCAGAAAGCAAGGAACCCGAACGAGGTCATCACGGGTAAGCTTATCATAAACTCTAGCGAAGTATATACCTTATTTGATACCGGTTCTACCCATTCTTTTATTTCTCCTATTTGCGCTCAATGTTTAAATTTGGCTCCGGAGAAATTAGACTTTGACTTATCTGTTGAAACTCCATTGGGAGAAACCTTCATTACATCCACTGTTTATATGTCTTATTTGGTTCAAATCGGTACCCTCACATTACCTGTCGATCTTATTTCCTTAAAAATACTTGCGTTTGACGTAATTCTAGGGATTTATTGGTTAACTACTCATCATGAAAAAATTGATTGTTTTCGTAAGGTTGTTAGCTTTCATATTTCTAACCAACCTATTATGCGAATTCGAGCAGCCAAACCATTAAAATCAATCAATATCATCTCAAGCCATAAAGATATTCATTTATTGAAAAAACGGATGTCAAGCTTTCTTAGCCCATGTCACAGATTTAAACAAAAATACGTCAGATTTAAATGATATTTCTATTGTTAATAAATTTCTGACGTATTCCTCAAGAACTTCCCTGGCCTACCCCGGTCGCGTGAAATTAAATTTTGTATCGACCTTGAACCCGTACAAAACCCATTTCCAAAGCCCCATATCGAATGTCTCCTATTGAACTTCAGGAGTTAAAGACCCAATTGCAGGAATTGTTAGACATCGGTTTCATTCATCCTAGTACGTCTCCTTGGGGTGCTCATGTTCTATTCGTGAAGAAGAAAGGTGGGAGTATGCGACTTTGTATTGATTATCGGGAGTTGAACCATGTCATTGTTAAAAATAGATACCCTTTGCCTCGTATTGATGACCTGTTTGACCAGTTGCAAGGTGCCAAATTCTTTTCAAAGATCGATCTTCGTTCCGGATACATCAATTAAAGATTAAAACTGATGACATTCCAAAGACTGCTTTTAAAACTTGGTACGGGCATTACGAATTCCTAGTCATGTCCTTTGGATTGACTAATGCTCCTGCTGCCTTCATGGATATGATGAACCGAGTATTCAAGGAATATTTGGATCACTTTGTAGTCGTCTTTATTGATGACATCCTCATTTACTCCAAAAGTCGTGAAGATCATAAGCAACACTTGAGGTTGATACTCCAGAAGCTTTGTGAGAACAAGTTATATGCCAAGTTGAAGAAATGTGAGTTCTGGCTTGAGGAAGTAGCATTCCTTGGTCACGTAGTATCAAGTCATGGAATATCTATTGACCCGGCAAAGATTGAAGCAATACAAAGCTGGGAGAAACCTAAATCGATGGATCAAAATCGTAGATTTCTACTTAGTTGTTATTATCAGAGATTCATAGAAAGGTTTTCTTGAATCGCTACTCTATTAACTCAGCTGACTCGGAAAGATACAAAATTCGGTTGGAGAGAGGAATGTGAGAAGAGTTTTCAAGAACTCAAGAGGAGACTCATTTCAGCATCTGTTCTGACAATACCATCTGGTTCAGAGGGATTTGTCATCTACAGTGATGCTTCAGGCAAAGGGTTAGGATGTGTTCTCAAGCAACATAGGAAAGTCATAGCCTATGCCTCTCGACAACTCAAAGAATATGAGAGGAATTATCCTACTCATGATCTAGAGTTGGCAGTTGTTATCTTCGCACTTAAAATTTGGAGGCAATACCTGTATGGGGAGAAAGTGGAGATCTATACGGATCATAAAAGCCTCAAATATTTCTTCACTCAAAAAGAACTCAACATGCAACAACGACGTTGGCTCAAACTGTTGAAATATTATGATCATACCATTCAATACCATCCTGGAAAAACGAACGTGGTAGTTGACGCATTGAGTAGAAGATCATATGCGGGTACGAGTGCGATATTGTCAACACAAAGGCCCATTTTATATGACTTGCAAAGGATGAAGATAGAGTTAAAGACTCCAGGGACCAATGTGATGATGGCAAATATATTAGTTGAACCGACTTTAATCGATAAAGTTAAAGTTGCTCAAGATACAAACCTGGAGCTGATGCGTATGAAGAAGAAAGTGCAAGAAGGTGATATCCCGGAAGTAAGAATCGATGAAGAAGGAATACTTAGAGTCAACTCCAGACTTTGTGTTCCTAACGACCCTGATTTAAAGTATAAAATCATGATGGAGGCACACAACACACCGTTTGCAATCCATCTTGGGAGTACCAAAATGTATCGTGATCTTCGACATACATATTGGTGGAGCAATATGGAGAGAGAGATCGCGGAGTTTATCTCAAGGTGTTTAACTTGTCAACGTGTCAAGACGGAGCATCAAGTGCCAAAAGGTCCATTGCAACCACTTAAAATTCCAGAATGGAAGTGGGAGCACATTACCATGGATTTCGTTACTGGTCTTCCTAAGGTTTCTCAAGGCATAATGCAATTTGAGTCATTGTTGATAGATTGACCAAGTCTGCTCATTTCATAACGATACGAGAAACTTATACACTTGAACGTCTTACTCGTATATACATAAATGAGATTGTAAGACTGCATGGTATGCCAGTATCCATAGTTTCTGATCGAGACCCAAGATTCACTTTAAGATTTTGGATTAGTTTGCAAAAAGCTATGGGCACAGATTTACGATTTAGTCTGGCATATCATCCTCAAACGGACGAGCAGTTAGAGAGGACTATTCAAACACTTGAGGATCTATTAAGACTTCGTATCCTTGACTTCAAAGGAAGTTGGGACAAGTTCTTACCATTGGTGGAATTTTCTTACAACAATAGTTATCAAGCATGTATCGGCATGGCTCCATTTGAGGCGTTGTATAGAAGAAAGTGTCGTTCTCCAGTATGCTGAGATGAGGTGGGTGAAGCAACGTTGTTGGGACCAGAATTGGTACGCATGACTACGGAAAAGATTCAAATGATCCAGAAACGTATAAAAACCTCACAAGAACGACAAAAGAGTTATCCTGATCTTCACCGAAAGGACGTGGAATTCAATGTTGGAGAACATGTGTTGTTACGTGTTGCTCCATGGAAAGGAGTTACGAGATTTGGAAAGAGAGAAAATCTCAATCCTCGATTCATTGGCCCATTTGAAATCCTTGACCGAGTAGGAACTATGCCCAATAGACTCGCTATACCGCCAAGTATGTCTCATGTTCATAACGTTTTTCACATATCCATGTTACGTAAATATGTGAAAGACCCGAACCACATTATTGAGTTAGAACCGAACGAAATAGCAGAAGATTTAACGTATGAAGAGGTTCATGTTAAAATCTTGGATAAGAAGAAGCATATTCTACGCTCCAAGGTTATACCTAAAGTCAAAGTTTTGTGGAGAAACCACGATGTTGAGGAAATGACCTGGGAGTTAGAATTTGAAATGAAAATCAAGGTATCCTCACCTCTTCGTCATACCAGGTATGTACCCTAATTTCGAGGGCAAAATTTCATAAGAATGGGAGGTTGTAAGACCCCAACTTTTATGAATAAAGATGAATTTTCTATAAATATCATTTTTGAATATTATGGAGTAAATTTGATATAATATTATAGTTATGGGAAATATTTATAAATTTTGCAAAGTACGCAAGTTGTTATATTATATTCGATTTGTGACGCCCCCAAAATTAGGTATACATCACCCATCTTGAGTTGCCAGATACATGGTACAGAATATAAATACAACTTAATAATACAACTGTCGTGTATAATACGACAAAACGTAAACAGTGAGTTTGAATACAAATATTGTCTACTAGAGAGTATAAAAACTCAAAAGGAGTCCTCATTACAATTATTATCACACTATTTCACAGAATAGTGAGGACTACTAATGCACCATCTAGGACCATCACTCTGCTCCCCGACTAGTCCCTGCTACGTTCTCATTTCCTGAAGAGAACAATGAAAACAAAAGGGTGAGCTCAACTAGCCCAGTAAGAAATATTATGACTAAGATAATGCAGAATAAATTATCATTAGCCTTCAATAGTGTTAAACTAATAAAATATAATAACTATCAAGTTTAAATGCAGCGGAACAAGTAATCCATTAGAAGAGTCAAGTAGGGAATAAAATCTACTATCTTCTATGATTTAAAAGGTTTTTCATCACTTTTATCATTTGGGACTCGACTTTTAATAAATAATCCACATCATCGAATCACCCCGCACTTTCTGACCAAGGATATTCTTTAGTATCACGACCACGAATTATCCATGCACTACGGCTAAAGATAATCATGTTTTCATCAACGGTCCTGATTATACCATAAAACAATTCATCTTTGCACTACGGCCAAAGAGAATCCATAGTCATAATCATACCGAAAATTATCCATCAATGCACTACGGGCCAATGAGGACTTTTTCCACATCATTTGTAACATTACGGTTATGATTATACCGAATAATCCCTGGTCATAATCATACCAAGTCCATCTATGCACTACAGGCCACAGATGACTTTCAACATAATATAAGCATTAGGATGATGACAATGACATAATAATTCAATAAAATAAGTTCGAGAATTAATTTATCCAGGAACTAATAACGTCCAAATTGTCAACATTATACTGCTTTGTAGAGTAAAATTCAAGAATGCTCAGAAGAATATTTCCATGAAAAATACTGGATGAAGCGTAAATATCAAGGATATTCCACTAATTTCATGGAGTATAGAAGTCAAAACTTTAACCAACTGAGTGTAATAGAATATATGAAACTGCATATGGATTTTTGCCAACCATGCGGTAATCCACGTAGACAGATCATTTTCACAATTTAATAAAGAATGAATACGAGGGATCATTCACCATGCATGTGGTAATCCATATAGACATGTTACTCCAACATAATAATAAAGAATGGAATAATGTAAGATTCACCATAAATGCGATAGACTGTCAGATAAAAGTGTTATTCCCAATGAATAATAATAAATAATGGAACCAGTCCCACAGAACGTAAGCATACAGATATAGGATATTCTGATAGAATAATAAATAACGGAATAATAAATAATAGAACCAGGTCAGGAGAAATTCGCTCCAACAAAATATTCCAACAGAATAATAAAGAATGGATTAACAACAGAAATCACCATGCATGCGATAGATCGCACAGCAGGTTATTCTCAACAGAATAATAAATAATGGAACCAGGTCATGCGTAATACGCACCGACAGGATGTTCCAACAGAATAGTAAAGATTTTAACCAAGTCCGGCGTAAAAGCGCATGCATGTGATATTTCAAATGTAATAATAAAGAATAGAATAACAGGAGAATTTCACCAAGTTTAGGGAAGTTCGCGTATACAGGTTATTCCAATAGAATAATAAAGAATGGAATAACAGAAGTGTGAATAAGAAAGAAAGAATACCCCTTATGAGTACAACAAATAATATCCCCTACCTTAAGAAGAAGAGTACTGGATATATGAGTAGTGAAGTAGCAGAATACTTTTCTTCTTTCTCTCTATAGTTTATCTCTCTAGAGTTTCAGTGAATTCATAGGAAATAATGAAGGATTGAGCTTCTATTTATAGAAAAATGGACTGCATAGTAACTAACTCATAAACGGTCCAGATTGATTTACTTTAATCTGACGGTCCATATTTAAAGCAAAATCTTTTAAATAAAATATAATATATTCTATTTATAATCTAATAAAACGAATAACTTTATAAAAGATTTTACTATGCAAACACTATGCAGGCACTATGCAAATACTATGCATAATAAAATATAATATATTCTAATTATTGTCTAATAAAACAGATAACTTTATAAAAGTATTCTATTTTATATAAAAAATTTTACTATGCAAAACACTATGCAGACACTATGCATAATAAAATATAATATATTCTATTTATAAAATAACTTTATAAAAATATTCTGTTTTATATAAAAAGATTTTACTATGCAAAATACTATGCAGACACTATGCAACACTATGCATAGTAGAATATAATATATTCTATTTATAGAATAACTTTATAAAAGTATTCTGCAGACAGTATGCAACACTATGCATAATAAAATATAATATATTCTATTTATAGAATAATTTTATAAAAGTATTCTGTTTTATTATATTAATAATACAAATAAAACAAAATTGAGTGACTTATCACGTAAGCATCAATAATTAATACCGTGTGATACTATGCAACAACGTGTATTACTGTACTTTTAACACCGGGTGTTTCAACAATTAACGGTAAAACATCCGCCGTTATTTTTATAAAGTATTTTTGTCATTTTCTCAATCCGACAATAATTCCGTTGTGGGGTCCACCAATGATTGTATTGTCGCATTTAATATTCTCCTCACAAAAAGAATATTCCCCGACCAATAGAATATTATACAACAACTTGCATACTTTGCAAAATTTATAAATATTACCCACAACTATAACACTATCTCAAATCCACACCATAATATTCAAAAAAAATAATTCGAGAAAATCAAATATTTATTCATAAAATCTGGGGTCTCACAATCTCCCCTCCTTATGAAATTTTGCCCTCGAAATTTACGTACGTACCTGGTATGCCGAAGAGGTGAGGATACATCGACTTCATTTCAAATTCTAATGGTATAACCTTTGAGTGTTGAATACGATTCTTCTTATCCAAGATTTTAACACGTATCTCCTCAAACGTTAAATCATCCACTATCTCATCCGGTTCTAAATTAATAATGTGGTTTGAGTCGTCCACATATTTACGTAACATCGATACGTTAAAAACATTATGAACAAGCGACATACTTGGCGGTAAAACGAGTCTATAAGCCATAGTTCCTACTCGATCGAGACTTTTAAATGGGCCAATTAAATCGAGGGTTGAGATTTCCTCTCTTCGTCGATTCTTGCTTCTAGAATAACGCCCTCTTGAACCTTCTTCTTCACATTTATCAGCTCCGGGTGTATAGCTTGAGCGGCTTTAACTTTATTGTTTAAAGTCGATTCTACTCGTATATTCGTTATCTTCACTTGGGTCCTAGAGTCTTTAACTCTATCTTCATCATTTGTAAGTTGTACGAAAATGGGCCTTTGTGTTAATAACATCGCACTCGTAAACGCATACGTTCTTCTACTCAATGCGTCAGCTACCACGTTCGTTTTCCCACAATGGTAGTGAAGGGTACGATTGTAATCTTCAACAGCTCGAGCTAACGTCTTTGGCGCATGTTACGTTCGTTTTAAGTAAAGAAATATTTGAGGGTTTTTGAAATGGGTTTTGTACTGGGGTCAATACAAAATTTGATTTCATGCTCTAGGGGTAAGCTAAGAAGTCTTCAAGAATACGTCAGGAAATTTATTAACAATAGAAATATCATTCAAAACTGTGACTCTCATCCAAGACTTGGATAGCACATGTAATGAAGGTTTCTCCCAACGGAGTTTCAACAGATAAGTCAAAATCTAATTTCTCAGGAGTCAAATTTAAATGTTGAGCGCAAGCAAGAGAGATAAAAGAATGGGTAGAACCGATATCTAATAAGGTATAAACTTCGCAAGAATTTATAATTAACTAACCCGTGATAACTTCGTTCGATTCCTCGTCACAAAAAATGCTCTCCCTTAAACTACCGAATTTGACTTGTTCGGGACAGTCTTTGGTGTCATCATTACCACTAGAATTGACTTTCGCTATAAGGCATATTCCACCCTCAACTGCTCCGTCGTACTCCTGCTCCATGATCTGAATCATTAACCTTCGATCCATATCGAATTGGGGTTGACCGCAATGTATAGGGTAATTCAAAACTCGATGTTGGGTTCTCCTAATTGCTGTCGAAAAAGAGAAATACATATCATCTATTTTAGCTTTCTTGGATCGGACTTCTCCTTCCACAATATCAACGCGTCGTGTGGCTTTTACCCATACATCTTTCTTTCTCACTCGTTCAGTTGTTTTTTCTTTCAGCTTCTCCTTGACATTTGAATTCTCAGATTCCAGCTTTAATATCGTATACTCTGCCAAAGAGCGCTCCTGTTCAGCTATCGCACATCGGGTAATAAAATTTTGAATTGTTACATTCCTTTGCTCCACGACCGCCTTCCGTTCTTCAGCCTGATCTTCTAACTCATGAATACGATTTTGCACTTCTACATTTTGATCAATAAGTTCTTCTAATAAATCCTCCTCAGGTTCCTCTTCTTCCTCGCTCTCAGTTGCTACGTTTACGACTAGCTTGAGTGAAACTTTTAATTCCTCAATCACCACATGGATATCTCTAATCACATTATCTTGGTTGGAGATTAGAGGTGTCTCCACGGTCTCATGTGCTCCATTGCTATTCTCAACATTCTCAGATGTCATTTTCAAATACTGCCACAAAACAAGGGTTAATTAATATATCACATATTATCCCTATACTCTGACTGACCAGTTAAATACTAAATAAACTTAGGTAGGTCATACTAGCGAAGGAATTCCCCGTCTCTCCCCTTCTAGTTCTTGTCTCACATCTTAGCCAGGATCATATCCCTAAGCTTTGATACCAACTGTGACGCCCCCAAAATTAGGTATACATCACCCATCTTGAGTCGCAGAGATACATGGTACGTAATTCAAATACAACTTAATAATATAACATGTCAGGTACAATACGACAAAACATAAATTGTGAGTTTGAATACAAATATTGTCTACTAGAGAGTATAAAAACTCAAAAGGAGTCCTCATTACAATTATTATCACACTATTTCACAGAATAGTGAGGACTACTAATGCACCATCTAGGACCATCACTCTATTCCCCGACTAGTCTCTGCTACGTTCTCATTTCCTGAAGAGAACAATGAAAACAAAAGGGTGAGCTCAACTAGCCCAGTAAGAAATATTATGACTAAGATAATGTAGAATAAATTATCATTAGCCTTCAACAGTGTTAAAGTGATAAAATATAATAACTATCAAGTTTAACTGCAGCGGAACAAGCAATCCATTAGAAGAGTCAAGTAGGGAATAAAATCTACTATCTTCTATGATTTAAAAGGTTTTTCATCACTTTTATCATTGGGACTCAGCTTAATAAATAATCCACATCATCGAATCACCCCTGCACTACGGCCAAGTATATTCTTTAGTATCACGACCACGAATTATCCATGCACTACGGCTAAAGATAATCATGTTTTCATCAACGGTCCTGATTATACCATAAAACAATTCATCTTTGCACTACGGCCAAAGAGAATCCATAGTCATAATCATACCAAAAATTATCCATCAATGCACTACGGGCCAATGAGGACTTTTTCCACATCATTTGTAACATTACTAAGCATGATTATACCGAATAATCCTCGGTCATAATCATACCAAGTCCATCTATGCACTACAGGCCACAGATGACTTTCAACATAATATAAGCATTAGGATGATGACAATGACATAATAATTCAATAAAATAAGTTCGAGAATTAATTTATCCAGGAACTAAGAACGTCCAAATTGTCAAAATTATACTGCTTTGTAGAGTAAAATTCAAGAATGCTCAGAAGAATATTTCCATGAAAAGATACTGGATGAAGCGCAAATATCATGGATATTCCACTAATTTCATGGAGTATAGAAGTCAAAACTTTAACCAATCGAGTGTAATAGAATATATGAAACCTAAATGGATTTTTGCCAACCATGCAGTAATCCACGTGATGCATCATTTTCACAATTTAATAAGGAATGAATACTGAATGATCATTCACCATGCATGTGGTAATCCATATAGACAAAAGTTACTCCAACATAATAATAAAGAATGGAATAATGTATGATTCACCATGCGCATGCGATAGATCGCATGCATGTGCTATTCCCAAATGTAATAATAAATAATGGAACCAATCCCAAAACGCATGCATGTGATATTCGACGAGAATAATAAATAATGGAATAATAAATAATGGAACCAGTCAATGAAATTACACCCGACGAGGATATTCAAATGTAATAATAAAGAATGGAATAACAACAAAATCACCATGCATGTTGTAGCATTCCAGAATTTTAAAGTGTAATATTAAATATTTATTGATTTATATAAATATTTAATTGATATGTTTATTATTGAATAAATAATTGTTCAATTTGAGTTGATGTGATTTAGTTAATTATTTGTTGAATAAATAATAAATATTAAATATTAAATATTTATTTGCAATATTAAATATTTATTGAATTATATACGTATTTAATGACAATTTGAGTTGATGTGGTGTAGTTAATTATTTGTTGAATAAATAATTAAGGAGCTAAGAAAATTAATTGTTATGAGATTATATACCAATTTAATTTAATAAGTAAGCTAGAGAGCTTATAGTGATCTAAATAAATTATAATATTTTAAATGGGAAATTATAATATAAAATATTAGTTGGTTAAATAAAATTATAATTATAAAGAAATTATAGTTATGTGATATTAAATTATGTTCTAAAGTAATTTAATAGATAAATGTTTTAATTGATTTATTAATTAAATAAAAGTGTGACTAATAACCTTGCTATAAAGGAGTTATTAAAATAAATTAAGGGAGTTTTAATTTAGTTTTGCCAAACATGTCTTATTGCATAATAAGTCGTTAATTTAATAATATTTTATCAAACAAGGCATAAGGAATAATTGGTTATGTTTTTAGTGATTAGCCAAACAAGCCTTATGACTTTTGATTTTCAAAACTCAAATAACTGATATCAGTTATAAGTTTATATTTATATCATACAATAAATATATATTATATCTTATACGTTATATCCTAAGTACGTAAGAATAGAGGAGAGAGGTTAGAGATAAGAAAAGAAAAAACTCAAAGGAAGAAGAAGAGAAGAAGAAGAGAAGAGAGGAAGAAAGGCTAGAGATTGAAGAAGAAGAAGCTTGATAATCAAAAGGATAATCAAACTCTAGGATATCATCTTCTTAATCAAAGGTAGGAACTCAATATCTTTCTTTTAAAAGTTTAGTTTTCCTCTTCCCAAAAAAGTCTCTGTAAAATATTTGTAAAAGAGGAATTGTTGATATGTATATAGTTTAGTATAATAATTGTTTGTAAAAGGTTGTTTCATGAATTTGTATGTGATTATAGAGAAATTAAGTCATGTATGTATGCAAATTGTGAAGAAAATATATTACAGTGTTTACATGAAATTACATATATGAACATGGTTTAGTTTAAAATAGAAATTAAGGTTTTATTAGTTGTTAAATTGATTAATTGGTTATGGAAATTGATAGAGTATGTATAACCATAACTATGATGTTTTTAAATTTCTGTTTTGACTGAAAAACAAAATAACTGTGTTGATTTTCATTGAAAATATCAAAAAATGGAGTTTTTGCCAAAAACATTGAAATTGGGTGTTGTATATTTGATGTTTAAGTTATTTTATGAGTAGAAACATGTTAGAAGTCTTCACAATATGTTTATATAAAGTTTATATGTAAATTACATGATAATCAGTTTATTAGATTCGAACTTTTAGGCCAATTTGACTTTTGTTCATGCTGTTGCCGAGTTTGGTCGCCGAATTACGACTCTGGTATTTGCAGTCATGCCCAAAGAAAAAAACTTTATTGCGCCATGTTGTGCCAAGCTACGCCACAAAAGACCAAAAAATGGCTTTTGACTCGAAAGCTCAGCTCAACTCAATGTTAACATGAACCTGACAAGATAAAGCGTATACCATGCATGTGAGTTAGCGATGAGTTCTCATAGTTTTATTTAAGTATATACAAATTTTGAAAATAAATGTTGTGTTAATAATATGAATGTTAAATGATGATTTCAGTAGTATTAAACTATGAATGAACATGTTATCAAGAGTTAACTAGTATTAACATAGTTTGATTATGTGAATTGGTAATTTAACCTACATGATGTATATATTTTGTTTATATAGATATAAAATGTTGGTAATGACTAATTATGTCATGATGACATATGTATAGGGTATTGATTCAAGTTGTAAGGTTTAGCTTGTGCTAAAGGCAAGTTTTCTAACTCTAAAACTTCGTTGTATAAGTTTAATTTCGTTGAGCACATTATTGCTTTTAATTCCATTTCAATTATACAAGTTGCATAGCATACAGTTATTTACAAATATTAATTCAGTTATGATTATTCCATAGCATACAGTTATTTCTTTTGTAATCAACTAATCCTTAATTGATTACCGTTGAATTCTAAATTACCCTGTAATGTATCCAAACCAAACTTACTTTGGTGCGGACTTGTATTCTAAATACTGAGATGAACAACTCTTTCAATAGAGGTTTACGCTTAGCGTTTAAATGGTTGTGCACAATACATTGTACGAAGGGTTGATCCCCCTCAGTACGTGGAGTCCTTATAGTCTTATGACTGTTAAAGTTAAAGTTAAAAGATTACTTATAACTGTGGACATGATTCGTGGTCATTAGACCCTCACTGAATGTTATAATTTTCAGAAAGTTAATAGAATATATTATTCAGTTCTATTGAGCGTAATGTTGGCAATTGATGTTAAAGTTTAAAGATTTATTTATTGTTATTTCAAGTGGGCCTTGTTTTCTCACTCTTGCTTGTAAAATTTCTTACAGCTAAAGTTGAAACTGGTGACGTACCTAGCACCAGTAAGGGAAAAGAAAAGATGAACAAGTACTGAAGACTTGTAATAGTTTTGATAGTTTACTTTTAGACTGTGATTTAAAGATTGTAATGAAGTTTATTTTATTTTCCATATTTGAATGATTGTTGTTAAAGGTTAGATAACCTGGGAGATTTTTATTTAAGTTATCCTGTATGGGCAGGTTTTTATTATTCAATTTATTATAATTGGGTAGTTAGAAATGAATGTTTTGATTAAGTGAACACCAAGTCTTGAGGAAATGAAGTACCAAGATTTGGGGGTGTCACAGGTTAGTATCAAAGCTTTAGGTTATGAACCTTAGGTGGGGGGAAAAGCCTTAGGAAGTAACCTTTGAAAAGATAGTGGAGATAACTCTTATCTAGTTTTAAGAAAGAAGTAATAAAACACTTATGTGCTTATGCGATTTTAATTTATGTACTCGTGAGTGTCGAATAGTAATGATTAATAATTAAAACTTTAAAACTTTGTTGTTAGGATGACTAATGTCGGAGAATCCAGTCAAGCTAGGGAGGAGGGACCTCAAATGCCTATAGAGGAGGAGCCTCATGACATTCGTGTAGTTTATGAACAACTACCGCCACGGAGTCACCAGCTTGGTCATAGTAGTTGAAGATGAGGATGATGACGTGGAAACAGATGAGGAGGATCCCATTGAGTTACCACAGGAAGATGAGGATGATGAGGACGAGTAGGAAATGATTCCACTTAACTCGATAGCTGGCCGTATATACGATGAGGTGGATGACCGTAACGTGGAACTTCAGGATACAGTTGAGGAGTTGCAGGAGATAGTAGCTGAACAACAAACTGCAATGACACAAAAAGACAGCGAGATCCGGGATCGTGAGGAACGACTAACAAACGCCGAGGAGAAACTAATACAGATTGAAGGAGAGAAAGAACAATTGATCGAGATGGTTGATGAACTGAAGAACAGACTGAGAGAAGAAGTTGCTAAGAGGGCAAGAGCTGAAGATGCATACGAGGAAGATTATCAACGAATCGGAAGAGCGATAAAGGAACTCACAAAGCGAAAAGGATGAAGATGGAAGAGATGGATAAAGTATTTGACACCGCAATTAATCGAGCTCAAGATCGGGTCATGGGATATCCGATTCAGTTCGAGATGCTGCCATCATATGTATTAGATCGCAGGACAATGTTTCGAGTCATGGAGGAAGAACGTGATAGGGCTAAGAAGTATCTTAATAGATCATCATAGAAAATGTGCCTGTAAAGCACGTAATAAGTATTAAATAATGTGTAAATCCCTAGTGTTAAGTAACCATGGGATATGATAATAATGATTTTGTCCTATAACTTTTGTAGTTCAGGAAAGGAATGTAAATAGCAGTGATGCTATTGTTTTTTTTATGTTTTTCGAAGTAATGACGAATAAATAAAAGTTATTACTTTATTCAAAGTGTTATGTGTTATATGGTTGTTTCTTTTATGGAGGCAAGTTAATTAGAAATACTTAAAGAATCTGAGTAATAGTCTAATAGATGTTTTGTTTTAACATAAAATGTCTCCCAGACGTGAACCACCCCGACAGAAAAACAATGAGAGAACTACCAATAACGACAATGTTGATGGTAACCCCGTTCAATAACTAGTGACACTACTGACAGGAGCGTTGCAGAATCAACCACAAAATCATGGTACAACGTTTAAGGATTTCAAGGCGGTTGGACCACCTGAATTCCGTGGGTGTATGAATCCAGTCGAAGCACAAACCTGGATTATGGAGATAGAAAAAATATTCGATGTCGCTAGGATAGGGGATGATCAGAAGACTGATTTCGCAACGTTCATGTTGAAAGCAGAAGCTAGTTATTCATGGCAGGCCAATAAAACTCGTGAAGGGCCAGGAGTGATGACTTGTGATAGGTTCAAGGAGTTGTTCTTCGAGACCTATTTCCCGGAGAGTTCGAAGAGTCAGCTGGAAGTACAGTTTCTGGAACTAAAACAAGGGACGATGACGGTATCCGAGTATGACGCCAAATTCAATGAATTGGCGAGGTTTAAGCCATATCAAGTCAAAGACAGTATGAGATGAGCGTAAAGCGCGAAAATATTTGAACAGGACCTGAATCCCTAGTCATGACAATGAGGTATCCCCTGCTCCAATTGAAGACATATGCAATGCACGATGGAGAAAGCGATTACTACCAAAGGTGGAGGCGAGGCAGTGACAAAGTTCAACCAGGAACAAAAGAAGAAGAAGAATGATAATGAGACTAAGAATGGGAGTGGTAGCGGTGGAAATAACAACAACAACAACAATAACAACAACAACAACAACAACAACAACAACGGCATGAAGAGGAAGTGGAATGGGAACATGGGTGCTGAAAACCATCAGGGTAACCAGCAAAATAAAAATTTTGAAGCATGTGCGACATGTGGGAAATTTCACAAGGGTGCGTGCTTGATGGGGAAATGAGTTTGCTTCAATTGTGGCCAGGAGGGTCACATCACCCCAAATTATACTCAACCGAAGAAGAATGTATGCTTCACGTGCGGATCCAAGGATCACTTTACTCGTGAATGCCCTAAGAAGAGGGAAGGACTGACAACCAGAAGCAATAGAGGTAACAATGGAAGTACATGGGCCATTGCAGGACCTGCAGCATCAAACAAACCCACATCCAGAACCTTCAACATGACTGTGCAAGATGTTGTGCAATCAAAAGATGTAGTGTCAGGTATTATCCCAATCAATGATATTAATGCATATGTATTATTTGATTCGGGTGTTACTTGTTCATTTATATCTGAAGAGTTTGCTAAGAGGTTAGAATTGCCTAGAGAAGAACTGAATTTTCCTTTGAACATAAAAAATGCGAATAAGGAAGTAATCCCTGTTAGATTCGTATATAAGAACAGTAGGGTGAACATTAAGGAGAATATCTTGTTAGTAGATTTGATTCCGATTAGACTCGGGGAATTTGATGTAATTTTTGGAATGGATTGGCTGTTCAAAGATGGAGCAGTAATCAATTATCACAAGAAGTGTGTAAACCTTATGACTCCGTCAAAGGTAGTATTTTATGGTAACAAGTCGCCTAGACAAATGAAATGTCTGACGACTATGCAGGCCAAGAAATTGTTGAGTCAAGGTTGTGTGGGCTATTTAGATTACATAGTCGATACTCAGAAGAAGGGTGTGAAACTAGAAGAAATATCGGTAGTAAGAGAATTCGAAGATGTGTTTCAAGAAGATTTGCCAGGACTTCAGCCTAACAGAGAAATTGAGTTTGTGATTGACTAGGCGCTGGGAACAGCACCAATATCGAAGGCCCGTACAGAATGGCTCCGGTAGAAATGAAGGAACTCATGGTACAGTTGCAAGAGTTGCTAGACAAGAAATATATTCAACCAAGTGTATCACCGTGGGGAGCGCCAGTTTTATTCGTTAAGAAGAAGGACGGATCAATGCGGCTTTGCATTGATTATAGGGAGTTAAACAAGGTCACTATTAAGAATAGGTATCCGTTGCCTAGAATAGATGACTTGTTTGATCAGCTGAAGGGTGCTAAATATTTCTCGAAAATAGATTTGAGAAGTGGGTATCACCAATTGAAGGTAAGAAAGGAGGATATACCTAGAACGACATTCGAACTCCGTGCAGTCACGAACATTACGAGTTTCTGGTGATGTCTTTTGGTTTAACAAATGCCCCTGCTGCGTTCATGGATTTGATGAACAGGGTGTTTAAACCATTCTTAGACAAGTTTGTAGTGGTATTTATTGATGACATTCTGGTTTATTCCAAAACTCAAGAAGAACACGTGAAACATTTACGTTTGACATTGGAAAACACTAAGGAAGGAAAAGCTGTACGCGAAATTCTCTAAGTGCGAATTTTGGCTTGACCATGTACAATTTTTGGGTCATGTTATTGACAGAGATGGGATTTCAGTGGATCCGTCAAAAGTGGAAGCCGTGATCAATTGGGAACAACCAAGAACACCATCAAGTGAGGAGTTTCTTGGGACCGGCCATTATTATAGAAGATTCATTCAAGATTTTTCTAAGATAGCCACTCATTAACAAATTTGACAAGGAAAGCTGTAAAATTCGTTTGGACGAAGAAATGTGAAGAGAGTTTCCAAGATTTTAAAAAGATGTTAAGTATGGCACCTGTGGTGACATTAACAGATAATACAGGAAATTTTATGGTGTATAGTGATGCCTCACACAAAGGGTTGGGTTGTGTTCTTATGCAGAAAGGAAAAGTTATTGCGTATACATCAAGACAACTCAAGGATTATGAGAAAGGGTATCCGACTCATGATTTGGAATTAGTCATAGCAGTTGTATTTGCTCAAGATATGGAGACACTATCTTTATGGAGAGAAATGTGAGATCTACACAGACCACAAAAGTCTGAAGTATATTTTCACTCAAAAGGATTTGAACATGCGTAAAAGAAGGTGGATGGAAATGATAAAAGATTACGATTGTGAGATCTTTTATCATCCGGCATAAGCGAATCTGGTTGTAGATGTTTTTAGCAGGAAAGGTCGAGAGAAGCTGATGCTGATAACAACTCAGGAGGAGCTCATTTCAGCAATGACAAAACTGGAGTTGGAAATCAAATTTCCAAAAGAATCTGACGTACAACTATTCCAGATAGAAGCTGGTCCAACTTTAGTGGACAAAGTGAAGAATGCTCAACTATAAGATGAAGAGTGTGGGAAAATCAAAGAGAATCTGGTTGAAGGTGGTGATGTAAAATACAAGGTCGATCAGAAGGATTACTACTACTCGAGGAAGAATTTGGGTTCAAAGAAGGCTAGAACCGAAAGAAGAAATTTTGACTGAAGCTCATAGCTCAAAATATTCAATTCATCCAGGAAGCACAGAAATGTATCAAGATTTGAGCCGACATTTTTGGTGGCCAAATATGAAAAGTGGTGTTGCTAAATGCATAGAGAAATGCTTGACATGTCAAAGAGTAAAAGCCGAACATCAAAGACCCAGCGGATTACTCCAACCGTTGGAAATACTGGAATGGAAGTGGGAACACATCACAATGGACTTTGTGGTGGGTCTTCCAACTACTCAGAGAGGATGCGATGCGATTTGGGTGATAGTGGACAGACTGACGAAATCAGCGCACTTTTTACCAATAAAGATTAGATTCAATCTTGATCAGTTGGCAAGATTGTACATTAAGGAGATCGTTTCAAGGCATAGAGTGCCAGTATCAATTGTGTCCGATAGACATCCGCGATTCACATCGAATTTCTGGAAGAGACTACAAGAATGCATGGGGACACAGTTGCGAATGAGTACGGCTTATCATCCACAAACAGATGGCCAAAGCAAACGAACAATTCAGACATTGGAAGATATGCTAAGAGCATGCGTCATGGACTTTAAAGGAAGCTGGGAAGAACATTTACCGTTGGTGGAATTTGCTTACAACAACAGCTACCATGTGAGCATCGGCATGCCACCTTACGAGGCATTGTACGGTAGAAAGTGCAGAACTCCACTGTGCTGGGAGGAAGTCGGTGAACGCCAACTTTTAGGACCAGAACTGGTGCAACAAACTTCTTACGTTGTCAAACTCATCAGGACAAGATTAGTAGCAGCCCAAGACAGACAGAAAAAGTATGTTGATCAACACAGACAAGATCGTGCATTCGACGTAGGAACTTTTGTATTCCTAAAAGTTTCTCCCTAGAATGGGAAAATTCATTTCGGTAAAAAGGGAAAGCTAAGCCCGAGGTTTATTGTACCCTTTGAAGTACTGCGAAGAGTGAGAGAAGTGGCTTACGAGGTAGCTCTACCTCCAGAGTTGGAAAACATTCATAATGTTTTTTACATTTCGGTGTTACGACCATATAAACCCGACTACAAACATGTGATCGAGTATGAACCGTTGCAGTTCGAGAAAGATTTGTCTTATGAAGAGGCTCCTATCCAAATAGTCGACAGGAAAGAACAAGTGTTCAGGAATAAAGTGATACCTTCTGTGAAGGTGATATGGAGGAACCACAACGCTGAAGAAGCTACGTGGGAACTCGAAGAGAAAATGTTGAAAGAGTACCTTGAGTTATTTGTTTAATCTGTGTCTTCGATTCTAGGGACAGAATGTTTGTAAGTAGGGAAGAATGTAACGAATGATTTGTTTGAGTTGTGATTCTGAGGACAGAATCCTTGTAAGGAGGGAATAATGTAACATTCCAGAATTTTAAAGTGTAATATTAAATATTATTTGATTTATATAAATATTAATGGATATGTTTATTATTGAATAAATAATTGTTCAATTTGAGTTGATGCGATTTAGTTAATTATTTGTTGAATAATAATAAATATTAAATATTTATTTGCAATATTAAATATTTATTGAATTATATACGTATTTAATGACAATTTGAGTTGATGTGGTGTAGTTAATTATTTGTTGAATAAATAATTAAGGAGCTAAGAAAATTAATTGTTATGAGATTATATACCAATTTAATTTAATAAGTAAGCTAGAGAGCTTATAGTGATTTAAATAAATTATAATATTTTAAATGGGAAATTGTAATTTAAAATATTAGTTGGTTAAATAAAATTATAATTATAAAAGAAATTATAGTTATGTGATATTAAATTATGTGCTAAAGTAATTTAATAGATAAATGTTTTAATTGATTTATTAATTAAATAAAAGTGTGACTAATAACCTTGCTATAAAGGAGTTATTAAAATAAATTAAGGGAGTTTTAATTTAGTTTTGCCAAACATGTCTTATTGCATAATAAGTCGTTAATTTAATAATATTTTATCAAACAAGGCATAAGGAATAATTGGTTATATTTTTAGTGATTAGCCAAACAAGCCTTATGACTTTTGATTTTCAAAACTCAAATAACTGATATCAGTTATAAGTTTATATTTATATCATATAATAAATATATATTATATCTTATACGTTATATCCTAAGTACGTAAGAATAGAGGAGAGGTTAGAGAGAAGAAAAGAAAAAACTCAGAGGAAGAAGAAGAGAAGAAGAAGAGAAGAGAGGAAGAAAGGCTAGAGATTGAAGAAGAAGAAGCTTGATAATCAAACTCTAGGATATCATCTTCTTAATCAAAGGTAGGAACTCAATATCTTTCTTTAAAAGTTTAGTTTTCCTATTCCCAAAAAAGTCTCTGTAAAATATTTGTAAAAGAGGAATTGTTGATATGTATATAGTTTAGTATAATAATTGTTTGTAAAAGGTTGGTTCATGAATTTGTATGTGATTATAGAGAAATTAAGTCATGAATGTATGAAAATTGTGAAGAAAATATATTACAGTGTTTACATGAAAATACATATATGAACATGGTTTAGTTTAAAATAGAAATTAAGGTTTTATTAGTTGTTAAATTGATTAATTGATTATGGAAATTGATAGAGTATGTATAACCATAACTATGATGTTTTTAAATTTTTGTTTTGATTGAAAAACAAAATCACAGTGTTGATTTTCATTGAAAAGATCAAAAATAGAGTTTTTGCCAAAAATATTGAAATTGGGTGTTGTATATTTGATGTTTAAGTTATTTTATGAGTAGAAACATGTTAGAAGTCTTCACAATATGTTTATATGAAGTTTATATGTAAATTACATCATAATCAGTCTTTTAGATTCGAGCTTTTAGGCCAATATGGCTTTTGTTCATGTTGTTGTCGAGTTTGGTCGTAGAATTACGACTCTGGCGCAGTCATGGCCAAAGAAGATCACAACTCTCATGTTACTGCAAAGACTAAACAAATGGCTCAATGTGACGCCGAGTCAGCATGGCTACTAACTCAATATATGAAATACGAACCACGTTGTAAAGTCATACCACAAACATGAAAGTTAGCGATAGAGGTTCTATAGCTTTTGTTTAAGTATACAAATTTTGAAAATAAATGTTGTGTTAATAATATGAATGTTAAATGATGATTTCAGTAGTATTAAACTATGAATGAGCATGTTATCAAGAGTTAATTAGTATTAACGTAGTTTGATTATGTGAATTGGTAATTTAACCTACATGATGTATATATTTTGTTTATATAGATATAAAATGTTGGTAATGACTAATTATGTCATGATGACATATGTATAGGGTATTGATTCAAGTTGTAAGGTTTAGCTTGTGCTAAAGACAAGTTTTCTAACTCTAAAACTTCGTTGTATAAGTTTAATTTCGTTGAGCACATTATTGCTTTTAATTCCATTTCAATTATACAAGTTGCTAACTTTACACTTTCGTAGAGTTAGATTGTTTATTATTGATAAAGCTCTTGTATCTATTGGTTCATGAGAATACATGTATTCCAAATCTTATATTTTATTATTGAGCAAGTTCTTTAATATGTAACTTGTGATTTAGCATGCGAGTTGTTCTATTTTAATATTCTAGTATTGAACAACTCTATCGTTCAAATTACTATTCAATATGCATGTTTAGTACCCAAATTCTAAATAACCTTGAATGTTATGATTATTCAATGCTTATGCTATTAGATTATTCCTAAAGAATAATTATAATTTACAAATATCAATTCAGTTATGATTATTCCATAGCATACAATTATTTCTTTTGTAATCAACTAATCCTTAGTTGATTACCGTTGAATTCTAAATTACCCTGTAATGTATCCAAACCAAACTTACTTTAGTACGGACTTGTATTCTAAATACTGAGATGAACAACTCTTTCAATAGTGGTTTACGCTTAGCGTTGAAATGGTTGTGCACAATACATTGTACGAAGGGTTGATCCCCCTAAGTACGTGGAGTCCTTATAGTCATATGACTGTTAAAGTTAAAGTTGAAAGATTACTTATAACTGTGGATATGATTCATGGTCATTAGACCCTCAATGAATGTTATAATTTTCAGAAAGTTAATAGAATATATTGTTCAGTTCTATTGAGCCTAATGTTGGCAATTGATGTAAAAGTTTAAAGATTTATTTATTATTATTTCAAGTGGGACTTGTTTGCTCACTCTTGCCTGTAAAATTTCTTACAGTTAAAGTTGAAATTGGTGACGTACCTAGCACCGGTAAGGGAAAAGGAAAGATGAATAAGTACTGAAGACTTGTAATAGTTTTGATAGTTTACTTTTAGACTGTGATTTAAAGATTGTAATGAAGTTTATTTTATTTTTCGCATTTGAATGATTGTTGTTAAAGGTTAGATAACCTGGGAGATTTTTATTTAAGTTTTATCCTGTATGAGCAGGTTTTTATTATTCAATTTATTATAATTGGGTAGTTAGAAATGAATGTTTTGATTAAGTGAACACCAAGTCTTGAGGAAATGAAGTACCAGGATTTGGGGGTGTCACACATGCGATAGATCGCACAGACAGGTTATTCTCAACAGAATAATAAATAATGGAACCAGGTCATGCATAATACGCACCGACAGGATGTTCCAAAAAAATAGTAAAGATGGAACCAGGTCCGGCGTAAAATGCAGAGACAGGATATTCTAACAGAATAATAAAGAATAGAATAACAGGAGAATTTCACCAAGTATAGGGAAGTCCGCATGATCTGAGTTATTCCAATGTAATAATAAAGAATGGAATAATAGAAGTTCTCTTCATGAATAAGAAAGAAAGAATACCCCTTACGAGTACAACAAATAATATCCCCTACCTTAAGAAGAAGAGTACTGGATATATGAGTAGTGAAGCAGAATACTTTTCTTCTTTCTCTCTATAGTTTATCTCTCTAGAGTTTCAGTGAATTCGTAAGAAATAATGAAGGAATGAGCTTCTATTTATAGAAAAATGGACTGCAAAGTAACTAACTCATAAACGGTGCAGATTGATTTACTTTAATCTGACGGTCCATATTTAAAGCAAAATCTTTTAAATAAAATATAATATATTCTATTTATAATCTAATAAAATGAATAACTTTATAAAACATTTTACTATGCAAGCACTATGAAAACACTATGCATAATAAAATATAATATATTCTAATTATTGTCTAATAAAATAGATAACTTTATAAAAGTATTCATTTTATATAAAAAATTTACTATGTCAAACACTATGCAGCACTATGCAACACTATGCATAATAAAATATAATATATTCTATTTATAAAATAACTTTATAAAAGTATTCTGCTTTTATATAAAAAGATTTTATTATGCAAAACAATATGCGAGATACTATGAACATCAGCATAATAGAATATAATATATTCTATTTATAGAATAACTTTATAAAAGTATTCGCTTTATTACATTAATAATACCAATAAAACAAAAAAGCCGAAAGTGACTTATCCTCAGAAGCATCAATAATTAATACTGTGTGTGATACTATGCAACCACGCCAGACATCAGCATTTTTAACACCGGGTGTATCAACAGCTAATTCAGTAAAACTTTCATTTATTATTTTCATAAAGTATTTTTGTCATTTTCTCAATCCGAACAATAATTCCGTTGTGGGGTCCACTTAATGATTGTCTTGTCGCATTTAATATTCCCCGACAAAAAGAATATTCCCCGACCAATCGAATATTATTCAACAACTTGCATACTTTGCAAAATTTATAAATATTACCCACAACTATAACACTATCTCAAATCCGCACCATAATATTCAAAAAAAAATAATTCGAGAAAATCAAATCTTTATTCATAAAATCTGGGGTCTCACAATCTCCCTTCCTTATGAAATTTTGCCCTCAAAATTTACGTACGTACTTGGTATGCCGAAGAGGTGAGGATACATCGACTTCATTTCAAATTCTAACGGTATAACCTTTGAGTGTTGAATACGATTCTTCTTGTCTAAGATTTTAACACGTATCTCCTCAAACGTTAAATCATCTGCTATCTCATTCGGTTCTAAATTAATAATGTGGTTTGAGTCGTCCACATATTTACGTAACATCGATACGTTAAAAACGTTATGAACAAGCGACATACTTGGCGGTAAAACGAGTCTATAAGCCATAGTTCCTACTCGATCGAGACTTTTAAATGGGCCAATTAAATCGAGGGTTGAGATTTCCTCTCTTCGTCGATTCTTGCTTCTAGAATAACGCCCTCTTGAACCTTCTTCTTCACATTTATCAGCTCCGGGTGTGTAGCTTGAGCGGCTTTAACTTTATCGATTAAAGTCGATTCTACTCGTATATTCGTTATCTTCACTTGGGTTCCTAGAGTCTTTAACTCTATCTTCATCATTTGTAAGTCATACGAAATGGGCCTTTGTGTTAACAAAATAGTACTCGTAAATGCATACGTTCTTCTACTCAACGCGTCAGCTACCACGTTCGCTTTCCCAAGTCAGGTACCACGTTCTTCCCACATTCTGCTTCGTCGTACTCCTGCTCCATGATCTGAATAATTAACCTTCGATCCATATCGAATTGGGGTTAACCGCAATATATAGGGTAATTCAAAACTCGATGCAAGGTTCTCCCAATTGCTGTCAAAAAAGAGAAATACATATCATCTATTTTAGCTTTCTTGGATCGGACTTCTCTTTCCACAATATCAACGCTTCGTGTGGCTTTTACCCATGCATCTTTCATTCTCACTCGTTTAGTTATTTCTTCTTTCAGCTGCTCCTTGACATTTGAATTCTCAGATTCCAACTTTAATATCGTATACTCTGCCAAAGAGCGCTCCTGTTCAGCTATCGCACATCGGGTAATACAATTTTGAATTGTTACATTCCTTTGCTCCACGACCACCTTCCGTTCTTCAGCCTGATCTTCTAACTCATGAATACGATTTTGCACTTCTACATTTTGATCAATAAGTTCCTCTAATAAATCCTCCTCAGGTTCCTCTTCTTCCTCGCTCTCAGTTGCTACATTTGTGACTAGCTTGAGTGCAACTTTTAATTCCTCAATCACCACATGGATATCTCTAATCACATTATCTTGGTTGGAGATTAGAGGTGTCTCCACGATCTCATGTGCTCCATTTCTATTCTCAACATTCTCGGATGTCATTTTTAAATACAGCCACAAAACAAGGGTTAATTAAAATATCACATATTATCCCTATACTCTGACCGACCAGTTAAATACTAAATAAACTTTGGTAGGTCATACTAGCGAGGAATTCCCCGCCTCTCCCTCCTAGTTCTTGTCTCACATCTTAGCCGGGATCATATCCTAAGCTTTGATACCAACTATAGACGCCCCAAAATTAGGTATACATCACCCATCTTGAGTGCCAGATACATGGTGCAATTTAAATACAACTTAATAATACAACCTATCGTGGTACAATACGACAAAACATAAACTGTGAGTTTGAATACAAATATTGTCTACTAGAGAGTATAAAAACTCAAAAGGAGTCCTCATTACAATTATTATCACAATATTTCACAGAATAATGAGGACTACTAATGCACCATCTAGGACCATCACTCTGTTCCCCGACTAGTCTCTGCTACGTTCTCATTTCCTGAAGAGGACAATGAAAGAAAAAGGGTGAGCTCAACTAGCCCAGTAAGAAATATTATGACTAAGATAATGTAGAATAAATTATCATTAGCCTTCAACAGTGTTAAACTGATAAAATATAATAACTATCAAGTTTAACTGCAGCGGAACAAGCAATCCATTAGAAGAGTCAAGTAGGGAATAAAATCTACTATCTTCTATGATTTAAAAGGTTTTTCATCACTTTTATCGTTGGGACTCAGCTTAATAAATAATCCACATCATCGAATCACCCCTGCATTACGGCCAAGGATATTCTTTAGTATCACGACCACGAATTATCCATGCACTACGGCTAAAGGTATTCATGTTTTCATCAACGGTCCTGATTATGCCATAAAACAATTCATCTTTGCACTACGACCAAAGAGAATCCATAGTCATAATCATACCAAAAATTGTCCATCAATGCACTACGGGCCAATGAGGACTTTTTCCACATCATTTATAACATTACGGTTATGATTATACCGAATAATCCCTGGTCATAATCATACCAAGTCAATCTATGCACTACAGGCCACAGATGACTTTCAACATAATATAAGCATGAGGATGATGACAATGACATAATAACTCAATAAAACAAGTTCGAGAATTAATTTATCCAGGAACTAATAACGTCCAAATTGTCAACATTATACTGCTTTGTAGAGTAAAATTCAAGAATGCTCAGAAGAATATTTCCATGAAAAGATACTGGATGAAGCGCAAATATCAAGGATATTCCACTAATTTCATGGAGTATAGAAGTCAAAACTTTAACCAACTGAGTATAATACAATATATAAAACTGCAAATGGATTTTCGCCAGCCATGCGGTAATCCACGTAGACAGATCATTTCCACAATTTAATAAAGAATGAATACGAAGGATCATTCACCATGCATGTGGTAATCCACATGATGCAGTTACTCCAACATAATAATAAAGAATGGAATAATGTAAGCCGTGCATGCGATAGATCGACAGATGTGTTATTCTAACGAAATAATAAATAATGGAACCCGGTCCCACAAACGCGTAGGCAGGATATTCGGCGAATAATAAATAATGAGAATAATAAATAATGGAACCGGGTTAAAGCGAAATTAAGACCGAAGCGGGATATTCCAACAGAATAATAAAGAATGAAATAACAACGAAATCACCATGCATGAGATAGATCGCATGCATGAGTTATTCTCAGCAGAATAATAAATAATGGAACGAATTAAATAAATCAAGTCATACGCACCGGCGGATGTTCCAACCAGAATAGTAAAGATGGAACTGTGTCCCGTAAAAACGCATAAAATGGATATTCCAACGTAATAATAAAGAATAGAATAACAGAGAATTTCACCAAGTATAGGGAAGTCCAGCGTGATCTGAGTTATTCCAATGTAATAATAAAGAATGGAATAACGAAGTTCTCTTCATGAATAAGAAAGAAAGAATACCCCTTACGAGTACAACAAATAATATCCCTACCTTAAGAAGAAGAGTCTTTGGATATATGAGTAGTGAAGTAGCGAGATACTTTTCTTATTTCTCTCTATAGTTTATCTCTGTAGAGTTTCAAAGTGAATTAAGTAAAAAATAATGAAGGAATGAGCTTCTATTTATAGAAAAATGGACTGCATAGTAACTAACTCATAAACGGTCCAGATTGATTTACTTTAATCTGACGGTCCATATTTAAAGTAAAATCTTTTAAATAAACTATAATATATTCTATTTATAATCTAATAAAATGAATAACTTTATAAAAGATTTTACTATGCAAACACTATGCATGCACTATGCATAATAAAATATAATATATTCTAATTATTGTCTAATAAAACAGATAACTTTATAAAAGTATTCTATTTTATATAAAAAGATTTTACTATGCAAAACACTATGCAGGCACTATGCATAATAAAATATAATATATTCTATTTATAAAATAACTTTATAAAAGTATTCTGTTTTATATAAAAAGATTTTATTATGCAAAACAATATGCAGACACTATGAAACACTGTGCATAATAGAATATAATATATTCTATTTATAGAATAACTTTATAAAAGTATTCTGTTTTATTACATTAATAATACCAATAAAACAAAACTAAGTGACTTATCACGTAAGCATCAATAATTAATATCATGTGATACTATGCAACCACGCGTATTACTGTACTTTTAACACTAGGTGTTTCAACAGTTAACGGTAAAACTTCTGCCGTTATTTTCATAAAGTATTTTTGTCATTTTCTCAATCCGATAATAATTTCGTTGTGGGGTCCACCAATGATTGTACCGTCGTACGAATATTTCCCGACAAAAAGAATATTCCCCGACCAATCGAATATTATTTAACAACTTGCATACTTTGCAAAATTTATAAATATTACCCACAACTATAACACTATCTCAAATCCGCACCATAATATTCAAAAAAAATAATTCGAGAAAATCAAATCTTTATTCATAAAATCTAGGGTCTCACACGATTGGTCGAGGAATATTCGTTTTAACAGGAAATATTCGTACGACGACACAATCATTGGTGGACCCCACAACGGAATTATTATCGGATTAAGAAAAAGATAAAAATATCTTTTTATAAAAATAACGACGAAAGTTTTACCGTTAACTGTTGAAATACATAGTAATACGCGTGGTTGCATAGTAGCACACAATATTGATTATTGATGCTTACGTGTAGACACGAAAGCGGCCCAAAGCCAGTGGTAAACCCATGAAACCTGTGGCTTTGGGCGCATTTTTAAGCCCACGAAAACCCGGGCCATTTTGGCCCGCTCCTTGAAGGTCCGGCCCGCCCGTGGCCTATGAAATTTTTATTTTTTTTTTAAAAAAATAAAATGTTACTACTTGTGGGTTGTGACGCTTAAACAGAAGACTTGTAAGTAAATAAATAAGAGTTCAAACCAACTGAGTTACAATAACTATTTATTTTTAATGCAATCTTTAATATATTTTAACTATAATTGAAAACTATAATTAAGATATGTAGTTAATGTAGGTAATTAATTAATAATAATATTAAAATTTTAATTGATTGAGATATGTCGTTAATGTAGGTAATTAATTAATCGTGTTTGTTTGTATTATTATTTATTATTAATTATTTTATTATTTTTAAATTAAGAAATTTTCTGGTGTAGCAAATAATTTGAAAAAAAAAATTAAAGGGAGAAGCTCAAGGGCTGGCTTTGCCGACCACCACGGGCCTAATGTTTCCAGCCCACCAAAATCCGGGCCTTTTTGGCCTTTACTAAGTCTTCGACCGGGCCAGGCCCGGCCACTTTGTTGCTTGTCTACTTCATTACGAAGTCACTCAGTTTTGTTCAATTATTGCTATAGTAATTAATGCATAGTATCTCACGTTATTTGATTCAATTATTGTCAATATTTTATATATTATTAAATCAATAATTGAGACGACAAATTTATTTATATTATTATTTGCAATATTGACGATGTCTAGAAAGTTATGTCGAGGAGAGGTTTGGTAACCTAATTGCACGCCAATAGGGAGAAATCCTTATCGGAAAGCCCCCTCTTTCCTAGGAACAATCTGGTTGTTAAATATTACAAGTTATAATAATGATGAATAAATCGAAGGGATTTTATGAAATATTTGTTGTAAGTTTTGCTTATTATATGGACCCTCACTTACCTATTTTTCAAAATAATCGGTAGAAATTTTTCAATATATTTTTATATAATAAAGGTGGGGACACATGTGGGGCCCATATGTGAATTATGGAATCAAATGGGGGAAGGAATGGCGTGCATGGGGAAGGTTATAAATATATATATATATATATATATATATATATATATATATATATATATATATATATATTATTATAAATTTTATTTTTATGCAAAATAAAATATATTATATTTTATTACGCATAGTGTTTGCATAGTAAAATCAAAAAAAAATTTAAAACATCAGCCAACGCCCGTGAAGAAGAAAAAAAATATTGTGCAGTCCGTGATTCTAAAATTCAAATAGTATCCCTTCCATTCTCCTATAAATAGGATGCTTAGTTAGAATTGAAAATCGCACCAGAATCAAAGAATTCTTCTTCTATAATATTGAGAGTATTTCTTTCGAGTTTTAGAAAGCTTTGAGCGTAGAAAACAATGAAAGTTTTCTTCAAGAATATCCCCGCTATACTAGTTGGAATACTCTTCTTTTTAAGGTAAGGGATATTATTTTTATTCAGTATTCATATGAAATAGTATTTTCTTACATACTCTATAGTATGTAAATAATATTATTTCGTTTCAGATTTCGAATTCTACACTTATTCTATTAAAGTTTTGGCTTCTATACTCCATGAAATTAGTAGAATATCCTTGATATTTGTACTTCATCCAGTATCTTTTTATGAAAATATTATTATGAGCATTCTTGATAAGTTTTAACTTTTTCATGTCGGAGTACTATTTATGGGGTTACTATTCCCGAAGTACTATTCACGGGATACTATTCACTTAGTTACTATTCACCTGGGGTACTATTCATAAAAAAAATTGATTTCTTTTCAGTCCAAATCATTTTTGATACAATATTATTCCTGAATTATACTCCACAAAGCAGTATCATGTCGATAATTTGGACATTATTGAATTCTGGAAAAATTAAATTATAAATCTTTTAAAATTTATCCTTTTCTTTCTTTTAATTGAATTCTTATATCATTGTCATCATCCTCATGCTTATATTGTTATGAAAGTCATCTTTGGTCGTAGTTGATAGATGGACTTGGTATGATTATGACCAGGGATTATTCAGTATAATCATGACCGTAATGTTACAAATTATGTGGTAAAAGTTCTCATTGGCCCGTAGTGCATTGATGAACAGTTGTTGGCATGATCATGACCATTGATGAATACACGAATATCCTTGGCCCGTATGCATGGATAATTTGTGGTCGTGATATTAAAGAATATCCATGGCCGTAGTGCAAGGATGATTCAATGATGTGGATTACTTATTAAGTTGAGTCTCAGCGATAAAAGTGATGAAAAACCTTTTAAATCATAGAAGATAGTAGATTTTATACTCTACTTGACTCTTCTATTGGAATGCTTGTTCCGCTGCAGTTAAACTTGATGTTTATTATATTTTATCAGTTTAACACTGTTGAAGGCTAACGATAAATTATTCTACATTATCTTAGTCATAATATTTCTTACTGGGCTAGTTGTGCTCACCTTTTGCTTTAATTGTTCTCTTCAGGAAATGAGAATATAGCTGGGACTAGTCGGGGAACGGAGTGACGGTCCAGATGTTTGCATTAGTAGTCGTCACTATTCTGTGAAATACTGTGATAATAAATGTATTGAGGACTTATTTTGAGTTTGAATATTGTCCAAAAGACTATTTGTATTAAAACTCGCAACTCATGTTGTATATTTATGTTTGTATTTGTATTTTGTACCATATATTTGGCGACTCAGAATGGGTGATGTATACCTATTTTGGGGGCATCACAGGACCCCTGAGGGATTTACCAATAACAACAATGTTGAGGCTAACCTAGTTCAGCAGTTAGTGACGTTACTGACGGGAGCATTGCAGAATCAACCGCATAATCAAGCTACTACTTTTAAGGATTTCAAGGCGGTTGGACCACCAGAATTTTGTGGATCCATGAATCCAGTTGAGGCACAGATTTGGATAATGGAGATAAAGAAAGTTTTCAAGGTTGCTAGAGTAGGTGAGAATCAGAAAACTGCTTTTGCAACATTTATGTCGAAAGCAGAGACTAGTTATTGGTGGAAAAGCCAATAAAACTCGAGGAGGTCAAGGGGTAATGACTTGGGATAGGTTTAAGGAGATATTTTTCGAGACTTATTTCCCAGAGAGTTCGAAAAATTAGATAGAAGTGCAGTTTCTAGAACTGAAGTAGGGATCAATGTCGGTGTTGGAGTATGCCGCAAAATTTAACGAATTGGCTTGCACCATATCAAGTCAACAAAGATGAGCGCAAGGCTAAGAGGTTTGAACAGGGATTGAAACCCATGTTATACAATAGGGTCTCCATGTTTCATCTGAAGACATTTACAGCAGTGCTGGAGAAGGAAATTCTCACTGAAGGTGGAGGCAAGGCGGTAACAAAGTACAATCAAGAGCAGAGAAAGAAGAAGAGTGAGGGTGAAGCTAAGAATAGTGGTGGTAGTGGTGGAAATGGTAACAATAACTTGAAGAGGAAATGGAATTTAAATGTGGGAGTTAGAAATCAGTAGGGAAATCAGCAGAAGGAGAAGTTTGACGCATGTGCTATATGCGGGAGGTTTCACACGGGTATGTTCTTAAGGGGAAAGCGTGTGTACTTTAACTGTGGCCAGGAGGGTCACATTGCCCCAAATTTCAATCAACCCAAGAAGAATGTTTGCTACACCTACGGGTCAAAGGATCATTTTGCTCGCAATTTCCCTAAGAAGAAAGCTGGAGAGACAACAGGAAGAAAGGGAGGTAGCAGCGGAGGTACATTGACCAGTATTGGACCAACGTCATCAAATAAGCCCACAACCAGAACCTTCAACATAACAGTGCAAGACGCGGTGCAATCAAAAGATGTTGTGTCAGGTATTATCCCAATCAATGATATAAATGCATATGTATTATTTGATTCGGGTGCTACTTGTTCGTTTATATCTGAAGAATTTTCTAAGAAGTTAGAATTACCTAGTGAAGAGTTAAATTTCCCTTTACACATAGAAACTGCGAATAAGGAGGTAATTCCTGTTTAATCCGTATTTAAGAATTATAGAGTGAATATTAAGGGGAATATTATGACATTAGATTTAATCCTAATAAAACTTAGAGAGTTTGATGTTATTTTGGGAATTGATTGGCTATTCAATTATGGAGCGATAATTGATTGCCAAAAGAAATGTATAAACCTTATGACTCCGTCAAAGGTATTTTTCTATGGTAGCAAATTGCCTAGACAAGCGAGATGTCTGACGATTATGCAGGCCAAGAAGTTGTTGAGTCAAAGTTGTGTAGGGTACCTAGCTTACATAGTCGATATTTAAAAGGAGAAGGGTGTGAAACTGGAGAAAATACCAGTGGTTAGGGAATTTGTAGACGTGTTTCCGGAAGATTTGCCAGGACTTCCGCCTGACAAAGAAATTGAGTTCGTGATCGACTTAGCGCTAGGAACTGCTCCAATATCGAAGGCCCCGTACAGAATGGCTCTGGTGGAGATGAAAGAACTGATAGTACAACTGCAAGAATTGCTAGACAAGAAATATATTCAACCAAGCATATCATCATGGGGAGCACCGGTGTTATTCGTGAAGAAGAAGGATGGGTCAATGCGTCTTTGCATTGATTATAGGGAATTAAACAAAGTCACTATTAAGAATAAATATCTGTTGCCAAGAATAGATGACTTGTTTGATCAATTGAAGGGTGCTAGATACTTCTCGAAGATAGATTTAAGAAGTGAGTATCATCAATTGAAAGTAAGGAAGGAGGATGTACCGAAGACGGCATTCAGAACTCGGTATATGGACATTATGAGTTTCTGGTAATGTCTTTTGGTTTGACAAACGCCCCTGCTGCATTCATGGATTTGATGAATAGGGTGTTTAAACCGTTTTTAGATACGTTTGTGGTGGTATTTATCGATGATATTTTGGTGTGCTCCAAATCTCAAGAAGAACAAGTGGAACATTTACGTCTGGCGCTAGAGACGCTAAGAAAAGAACAGTTGTACGCAAAATTCTCTAAATGTGAATTTTGGATGGAACGAGTACAATTTCTTGAGCATGTAATTGACAAAGATAAAATTTTAGTGGATCCATCAAAAGTTGAAGCTGTGATAAATTGGGAACAACCAAGAACTCCAACATAAGTAAGAAGTTTCTTGGGATTGACAGGTTATTATAGGCGGTTTATTCAAGATTTTTCCAAGATTGCCAGTCCATTGCCAAATTTGACGAGAAAATCTGTAAAATTTGTTTGGACGGAAAAATGTAAGGAGAGTTTTACAGAATTAAAGAAGAAGCTCAGTGTAGCACCCGTGTTGTCATTACCAGATAATACAGAAAATTTTGTGGTTTATAGTGATGCTTCACACAAAGGATTGGGTTGTGTCCTTATGCAGAACGGTAAGGTCATTGCGTATGCATCAAGGCAATTGAAAGATTACGAGAAAGGGTATCCGACTCATGACTTAGAGTTGGCGGCGGTGGAGTTTGCTTTGAGAAGTGTGAGATTTACACAGACCATAAGAGTCTGAAGTATATTTTCACACATAAGGACCTGAACATGCGTCAAAGAAGATGGATGGAATTAATAAAAGATTATGATTGTGAGATCTTTTATCATCCAGGCAAAGCAAATGTGGTTGCAGATGCCTTGAGTAGGAAGGGTTGTGAGGAGTTGGTGTTGTTAACCAACCAGAAGGAGCTCATTTCAGCAATGACAAAGCTAGAGTTGGAAATCAAATTTCCAAAAGAGTCTGACAAAAGATTGTACCAGATGGAAGCTAGTCCAACTTTGGTGGACAAGGTGAAGAATGCTCAACTAAAAGATGAAGAATGCAGGAAAATAAAGGGAAGTATGGTTGAGGGTAGTGAGATGAAGTACAAGGTTGATACCGAAGGAGTGCTAAGATTCGAGGGATGAATTTGGGTTCCAATAGTACCGGATATTAAAGAAGAAATCTTGATAGAGGCTCATAATTCAAGATATTCGATTCATCCGAGAAGTACGAAAATGTATCAAGATTTGCGACGACATTTTTGGTGGCCAAATATGAAAAGAGATGTTGCAGAATGCGTTGCAAAGTGCTTGACATGTCAGAGAGTAAAAGTAGAACATCAGAGGTCAAGTGGATTACTTCAACCGTTGGAAATACCAGAATGGAAATGGGAGCATATCACAATGGATTTTGTGGTAGGTCTTCCAACGACTCAGTAAGGATATGATGCGATATGGGTGATAGTGGATAGATTAACGAAATCATCATACTTTTTGCCAATAAAGATTAGATTTAATCTAGATCAGCTGGAAAAAATGTATGTCAAGGAGATCATCTCAAGACATGTAGTTCTAATATCAATTGTATCAGACAGAGATCTGAGGTTCACATCAAACTTCTGGAAGAAACTACAAGAAAGCATGGGAACACAACTAAAAATGAGTACGACATACCATCCGCAAACCGATGGTCAAAGCGAACGAACAATCCAAATGTTAGAAGATATGCTTAGAGCGTGCATCATGGATTTCAAAGGAAACTGGGATGATCATTTACCGTTGGTGGAATTTGCATACAACAACAGTTACCACGCAAGCATTGGCATGCCTCCATATGAGGCATTATACGGTAGGAAATGCAGAACTCCACTGTGCTGGGACGAAGTTGGTGAACATCAACTGTTAGGACCAGAATTGGTAGAACAGACCGCTCATCAGAGCAAGACTGGTAGCTGCTCAAGATAGACAGAAGAAGTATGTTGATCAACACAGACAAGATTGTAAATTTGACGTAGGAAATTTTGTTTTTCTGAAAGTTTCTCCTTGGAAGGGGAAAATTCGTTTTGGCAAGAAAGGAAAGCTCAGCCCAAGGTTTATTGGACCTTTCGAGGTACTGCGAAGAGTGGGAGAAGTGGCTTACGAGGTAGCTTTACCTACAGAATTAGAACATGTGCACAACGTTTTTTATGTGTCGGTGTTGCGACCGTATAAACCCAATTACAAACATGTGATTGAATATGAACCATTGCAGTTCAGTAAGGATTTATCTTATGAAGAGGTTCCTATCCAGATAGTCGACAGGAAAGAACAAGTGCTCTGGAATAAAGTGATACCTTCTGTGAAGGTGATATGGAGAAACCACAATGTCGAAGAGGCTACGTGGGAACTCTAAGCTGAAATGATGAAAAATTACCTTGAGTTATTTGTTTAATCTGTGTCTTCGATTCTGGGGACAGAATCTTTGTAAGGAGGGAAGAATGTGACGATTTTATTGTTTGAGTTGTGATTTTGGGGACAGAATCCTTGTAAGGAGAGAATGATGTAACAATCCAAGATTTTATTATTTGTAATTTAAAATACTTATTAAATTAAATAAATATTTTATTGATGTGATTGTTGTTAGTAAATATTTATGAATTAAATTTATTAGATAATATTCTAAATTAATTTAATTTATAATTTAGAGTTAATAAGATAACATGAGATGTTATATTGTTGTTTTAATTTAATAATTTAAAATGGTGTGTTAAATTATTAAATAAAATTATAATGAGATTATAATTTTGTGATATTTGTTTAAGTGCAAAATTTAGTTAAAATATAGTATGTGTAATTAAATTATTTGATTAATGTTGGATATGGAAATCCAAATAAATAATATGTGATTACAAAATATAATGTAATGATTTATTAAAATAAATTAAATGAATTTACCCAAACAAGGCTTAAAATATTAAGTCTTTATTCTAAAGAGTTTTTGTCAAACAAAGCCTTATGGCTTTTGAATTTTTAAATTTTATTATAATAAAAAAATAAATCAAATAATATAAAATATATTTATAACTGATATACGTTTATTAGTTTGTAATTGTTATATTAAGTATACGTATTATGGCCCTATCAGTTATTTATTTTACGCTTAACTAAGAGTTGGCCGATACTGATACTAAGAAAAGAAAAGAGTTTTCAGAGAATTTGAGAGAGACTAGAGAGAGCTTGAGAGAAATTTCTGAGTTTTCAAGCGATTATTGGTGTTTAGCAAGGAGTGTTCGAGCAATTGAAGGTATTTTTACATAACCTTACTATTATATATATATATATATATATATATATATATATACATATATATGTTTTACGACATAAAATTTCCATGTTCTGTGGATTCAATTTTCTGGAATTGTTGTTATACAACTTGTTTCTGGTGATTGTATATAATTGTGATGATTAGAATTAGTGTTTAGACAAGAAATGTATGCTAATTATGTTTAAGAAGGAAGAAAAATGTTTACAGTATATATTTTTAGATATGGCTTATGAAAGTACCAAATTTGGTGGTTAATTCGTATTTTAATCTGTAAATTGAGTCTTGAATATGTTAATTCGGTAAGAAACGAAGAGAACATAGTTTGAATGAAGTAATTTGGTGTAGAGTTGTGATCACAGTGTGAATTTCTATGAAGGATGTCAAAAATAGAGTTTTTGTATGAAAACATAAAATTTAAGGATTTAAATTAGTTAAAGTTGTTGTTTAATTGTTCTAAGTGGTTGAATATGTGAGGAATCATGTTGTTTTAGTTTTGTACCAATTACATATGTTAAATTTACTATTTTGTGGGTGAAATTCGAGTTAGTTGGGCCAAAAAATGGAACAACTTTGTTAAGGCATGTAGTGTTTACTTTTGTGTACCAAATGAGTCTGCGCTAGTGTCAAGGCCAGAAGCAGGCGAGGCTATGCATAACAAGCAGTCATTATGCTGTCTGATCCCAAACACAATGTATGGCGCAATGCTGCCATACCTCGATGTGAGGTAGTGAAGTCTATTACTTCTGCAGACTTTGAAACCTTAATGTAACCAAGTTTAGTGATGTGTTAATGTGTAAAACCTGTAATGAAGAGGTTAAAGCAGAATCGTGTCATGTCATTGATAATTTCAAAGTTGTAAAAAGGATTAGTAAGTTACGAATGTGTTATGTTATGACTTAGTGTATATAATGAATGGTAGATAAGTGTTGTGAAGTTAACACTTATGAATTCTGAAATGTATATAGTAAAGTAAGACTTGTACTAAAATAATAAGTTTAGCTAGGAGTGAGTGTTATGTTGGAAAGTGGAGGTTAGTATATCTAATAGATATTGTGATTCTAATACAATGTGTAGGTGAACGTGAGTTGTAATTTATAGCTTACGCGCGATGAAAGTTTCTAAACCTTACCTCTTTACATTGAGCAAGTTTCTTACACTAAATTTTAATTAAGAAAATTCTTTTATTCCTAATCTTTATTCATGCAAGTTATAATTCTAAAGTTATTCAAGCAAGTTTTGAATTCTAATCATTGTTTAGTTATTCAAACTTGTTTATAGTTAAGCAAGTTTTCTTAAGTTCTATTCTTTTATGATAAATGCAAATTCTTGAAATCAAATCTTTAACTGAGTTGTTCTATTTCATTTACTTAACGCAATTCGAAATATTATTATTATTGTGAGCAAGTTTTATTCTAGGCTTGTTATCCCTTAGTACATGTTCAAAACTTAATTTTTTTATCCCAAGATTATAGCCTTAGCTTAATATTGTTCAAGCAAGGTTTACTGTTTTATTCAATACTTATGCTTTTTAGTTGTTTCTAAGCATGCGTTTAATATATAGTTAGTTTACTTATTGTAAGACCCCAACTTTTATGAATAAAGATAAATATTCTATAAATATCATTTTTGAATATTAAGGAGTGAATTTGATATAATGTTATAGTTCTGGTTAATATTTATAGATTTTGCAAAGTACGCAAATTGTTATATTATATTCGATTGGTCGGGGAATATTCGTTTTAACAGAGAATATTCGTACGAAGACAAAATCATTGGTGGACCCCACAACAGAATTATGGTCGGAATGAGAAAATGATAAAAATATCTTTTTATAAAAATAATGGCAAAAGTTTTACCGCTAACTGTTGAAATACCCGGTGTTAAAAGTACAGTAATACGCGTGGTTGCATAGTAGCACACGGTATTGATTATTGATGCTTACGTGAGAAGCCACTCAGTTGTGTTCAATTATTGTCACAGTAGTTGTTGCATAGTATCTCACGTTATTTGATTCAATTATTGTCACAATATTTTATATATTATTAAATCAATAATTGAGATGACAAGTTATTCATATTATTATTTGCAAAATTAACAATGTCTAGAAAGTTCTGTCGAGGAGAGGTTTGGTCACCTAATTGTGCGCCAATATGTATAAATCCTTATCGGAAAACCCTTTCTTTCCTGGGAACGACCTGGTTGTTAATATTGCGAGTTATAATAATAACGAATAAATGTTATTAAAAATATTGAGGGGATTCTTAAGTATTTGATATAAATTTTGCTTATTATTTGGATCCCCATTTACCCATTTTTCAAAATAATCGGTAGAAATTTATTCGGTGTATATATATAATAATAAGGGGGGCCACTGTGGGGCCCACGTGTTGTTGATTTTGGGGGGGGGGGGCGGTAAGAAATCTGATGAAAATGTCACGGAGGGTTGGTTTTTTCAAATCAACATGTGTAAAATATATAAATATTATATATATATATATATAATATAATACGTTTTGCTTTTATGAAAAATAGAATATATTATATTTTATTGAATATTATATTAATATTTTGAAAAAATGGATGTCTGCGTTTATTTTTCGTCCGCCCGTGATAATTTTGTCTAATTTACTACTGTTGCGTCCGTGATTTATTTGTCAAATAGTATCCTTTCCATTCTCCTATAAATAGGATGCGTAGTTAGAATTAAAAATCACACCAGAATCAGAGAATTCTTCTTCTATAATATTGAGCGTATTTCTTTAGAGTTTTAAGAATCTTTGAGCGTAGAAAAGAGTGAAATTTTTCTTCAAGAATATCCCTCTATACCAGTTGGAATACTCTTCTTTTCAAGGTACGGGATGTTATTTTTGTTCAATATTCGCTTGAAATAATATTTTCTTCCATACTCTGTAGTATGTAAGTAATATTATTTTGTTTCAGTTTTCGAATTCTATACTCATTTGGTTAAAGTTTTGGCTTCTATACTCTATGAAATTAGTAGAATGTCCTTGATATTTGCGCTTCATCCAGTATCTTTTCATGGAAATATTATTCATAGCATTCTTGATAAGTTTTAACTTTTTCATGCCAGAGTACTATTCACGGGGTTACTATTCCTGAAATACTATTTACGGGGTACTATTCACTCGAGTACTATTCACCCGGGGTACTATTCATGATAAAAATTGATTCGTTTTTGGTCCAAATTATTTTTGGTACAATATTATTCTTGAATTTTACTCCACAAAGCAGTATCATGTTGACAATTTTGATGTTATTGAATTCTGGATAAATTAAATTAGAAATCTTTAAAAAATGTATCTTTTGCTTTCTTTTAATTGAATTCTTATATCATTGTCATCATCCTCATACTTATATTATGTTGAAAGTCATCTGTGGCCGTATTGCATAGATGGACTTGGTATGATTATGACTAGGGATTATTCGGTATAATCATGACCGTAATATTACAAATGATGTGGTAAAAGTCCTCATTGGCCCGTAGTGCATTGATGGACAGTTGTTGGCATGATCATGACCATTGATGAAAACACAAATATCCTTGGCCTGTAGTGCATGGATAATTTGTGGTCGTGATACTAATGAATATCCTTGGTCGTAGTGCAAGGGTGATTCGATGATGTGGATTATTTATTAAGCTGAGTCTCAGCGATAAAACTGTTGGTAAATTTATTTAAATCATAGAAGGTAGTGGATTTCATGTTATACTTGACTCTTCTAATGGATTGCTTGTTCCGCTGTAGTTAAACTTAATGTCTATTATATTTTATCAGTTTAACACTGTTGAAGGCTAACGATAATTTATTATGCATTATCTTAGTCATAATATTTCTTACTCGGCTAGTTGAGCTGACCCTTTTTCTTTCATTGTTCTCATCAGGAAATGAAAATAAAGATGGGACTAGTCAGGGAACAGAGTGGCGGTCCATATATTTGCATTAGTAGTCTTCACTATTCTGTGAAATAGTGTGATAATAAATGTATTGAGGACTTATTTTGAGTTTGAATATTGTCTAGAAGATAATATTTATATTAAAACTCACAGCTTATGTTGTATATTTAAGTATGTATTTGTATTATGTACCATATATTTAGCGACTCAGAATGGGTAATGTATACCTATTTTTGGGGCGTCACAGTTGGTATCAAAGCTTAGGGATATGATCCCTGGCTGAGATGTGAGACTAGAACTAGGAGGGGAGAGGCGGGTAATTCATTCGCTAGTATGAACTACCTACGTTTAATTGTTATTTAATTGGTCGGTCAGAATAGGGATAATATGTTGTGTGTCAATTAACCCTTGTTTTGTGGCAGTATTTAAAAATGACATCCGAGAATGTTGAGAATAGAAATAGAGCACATGAGACCATTGAGTCACCACAGATTAACACCCAGGATAATGTGCATCAGGAAGGCAATAATCCTCAGGTGAAGAACAACACCGACCAAATGGCTAACGACGGAATGTTTAGGAGCTTTCTGCAATTCGTACAACATCAGGAAAGAGAGACTCCTATCCAAAATGCAGGTGGAAACACTGGCAACTCTCGGATGGTAACCGCTAAACAGTTCAAGGAGTTGGTACCACCAGAGTTTATTGGAGAGCCAAAACCACTTAAGGCGGAGACATGGATAAAGCAGATCACCAACATATTTGATGTCTTGGGATGCTCCGAGGAGCAAAAGGTTCCCTTTGCCACCTTTATGTTGCGAGGAGAAGCAGATTACTGGTGGGAATCTGTAAAGCGTACTCAATCTGCCGCACTCAAAATGTCTTGGGAGATGTTCCAAGAACTGTTCAACGAGAAGTACTTTCCCGAAAGTATTCGTCACATGAAAGAGGTAGAGTTTATCAAGCTAGAGAAAAACAATATGACTGTGTCGCAGTACGAAGCCAAGTTTGCCGAGTTGTCCAGGTTTGCGTCCCACTTAGTTGACAATGAGGAGAGAATGATGCAGATGTTTCTAAGAGGTTTGAAACCCGAGATACGTCAATATCTAATTTCTCTCAAAACCGTGTTTGTATTCAGAGATGTTGTGAATAGGGCTCGATTATTGGAGCGCGATAACGAGTCAACCCAACCAAGAGAAAGCAGCCGACAAAATGATAATACCAATGGTAGCAGTCATCGAAGCGGTGACAACAAATGTGGAGGGAATCAACATGCCAGAAATGGTAACCACTTCGGTGGTAATCATGGCCAAGATAATAAAAGTGGACATTTCAAGAAGAGGAGATTCAACAATGATGGAAAGACGTCAGCACCAACACCCGTTGTTAAGGAAGGAGAACGACCACCTATTATATGCTTCAAATGCAGAGGGGATGGACACATCAGTCCAAACTGTGTGCAACAGTCCAAAACGTGTTACAATTGTGGAAGAGAAGGTCACCTAGCTAGATTTTGTCATACAGGAAAGCCAAGTCCAGTTGGAACGATGACACCAAATGCCGTCCCAGATAAGTCAAAACTAGTATTTCAAGGGAGAACATTTGTTGTGACCTCCCAGAAAGCAAGGAACCCGAACAAGGTCATCACGGGTAAGCTTATCATAAACTCCAGCGAAGTATATACCTTATTTGATACCGGTTCTACCCATTCTTTTATTTCTCCTACTTGCGCTCAAAGTTTAAATTGGACTCCAGAGAAATTAGACTTTGACTTATCTGTTGAAACTACATTGGGAGAAACATTCATCACATCCACTGTTTATAAGTCTTGTTTGGTTCAAATCGGTACCCTCACATTACATGTCGATCTTATTTCTTTAAAAATACTTGCACTTGACGTAATTTTAGGGATTGATTGGTTAACTACTCATCATGTAAAAATTGATTGTTTCCGTAAGGTTGTTAGCTTTCATATTCCTAACCAACCTATTATGCGAATTCAAGCAACCAAACCATTAAAATCAATCACTGTCATCTCAAGTCATAAAGTTATTCGTTTATTGAAAAAAGGATATCAAGCTTTCTTACCTCATGTCACGGATTTAAACAAAAATATGTCAATTTTGAATGATATTTCTATTGTTAATAAATTTCCTGATGTATTCCCTGAAGAACTTTGTATCGAATTGAATTTTGTATCGACCTTGAACCCGGTACAAACCCATTTCCAAAGCCCCATATCGAATGGCTCCCATTGAACTTCAAGAGTTAAAGACCCAACTACAGGAATTGTTAGACATTGGGTTCATTCGTCCTAGTACGTCTCATTGGGGTGCTTTTGTTTTATTCATGAAGCAGAAAGATGGGAGTATGCGACTTTGTATTGATTATCGGGAGTTTAACCATGTCACTGTCAAAAATAGATACTCGTTGCCTCGTATTGATGACCTGTTTGACCAGTTGCAAGGCGCCAAATTCTTTTCAAAGATTGATCTTCGTTCTGGATATCACCAATTGAAGATTAAAATCGATGACATTCCAAAGACGACTTTTAGAACTCGGTACGGGCATTATGAATTTCTAGTCATGTCTTTTGAATTGACTAATACTCATGCTGCCTTCATGGATATGATGAACCGAGTATTCAAGGAATATTTGGATCATTTTGTGGTTGTCTTTATTGATGACATCCTCATTTACTCCAAAAGCCGTGAAGATCATGAGCAACACTTGAGGCTGATGCTCCAAAAGCTTCGTGAAAACAAGCTATATGCCAAGTTAAAGAAATGCGAGTTCTGGCTTGAGGAAGTAGCATTCCTTGGGCACGTGATATCAAATCACGGAATATCTATTGACCCAGCGAAGATTGAAGCAATTCAAAGCTGGGAGCAACCTAAGTCAGTGACCGAAGTACGTAGCTTTCTCGGCTTAGCTGGTTATTATCAGAGATTCGTGGAAGGATTTTCTCGAATCGTTACTCCATTAACTCAGCTGACTCAGAAAGATACAAAATTTGGTTGGAGCGAGGAATGTGAGAAGAGTTTTTAAGAACTCAAGAGGAGACTCATTTCAGCACCTGTTCTGACAATACCATCTGGTTTGGATGGATTTGTCATCTATAGTGATGCTTCAGGCAAAGGTTTAAGATGTGTTCTCATGCAACATGGGAAAGTCATAGCCTACGCCTCACGATAACTCAATGAATATGAGAGGAATTGTCCTACTCATGATTTAGAGTTGGCAGTTGTTGTCTTCGCACTTAAAATTTGGAGGCATTACCTGTATGAGGAGAAAGTGGAGATCTATACGGATCATAAAAGCCTCAAATATTTCTTCACTCAAAAGGAACTCAACATGCAGCAACGACCTTGGCTCGAACTGTTGAAAGATTATGATCATACCATTCAATACCATCCTGGAAAAGCGAACGTGGTAGCCAACGCATTGAGTAGAAGATCATATGCGGGCACAAGTGCGATATTGTCAACGCAAAGGCCCATTTTATATGACTTGCAAGGATGGAGATAGAGTTAAAGACTTCAGGGACCCACGTGATGATGGAAAATATACGAGTTGAACCGACTTTAATCGATAAAGTTAAAGTTGCTCAAGCTACAGACCTAGAGCTGATGCGTATGAAGAAGAAAGTACAAGAAGGTGTTATCCCAGAAGCAAGAATCGATGAAGAAGGAATACTTAGAGTCAACTCAAGACTTTGTGTTCCTAACGACCCTGATTTAAAGTATAAAATCATGATAGAGGCACACAACACACTGTTTGCAATCCATTCTGGGAGTACCAAAATGTATCGTGATCTTCGACATATATTTTGGTGGAGAAATATGAAGAGATAGATAACAGAGTTTATCTCAAGGTGTTTAACTTGTCAACGAGTCAGGGCGGAGCATCAAGTGCCAAAAGATCTATTGCAACCACTTGAAATTCCAGAATGGAAGTGGGAGCACATTACCATGGATTTCGTTACTGGTCTTCCCAAGGTTTCTCAAGGCATAGATGCAATTTGGGTCATTGTTGATAAATTGACCAAGTCTGCTCATTTCTTACCTATACGAGAAACGTATACACTTGAACGTCTTGCTCGTATATACATAAACGAGATTGTAAGATTGCATGGTATGCCAGTATCCATAGTTTCTGATCGAGACCCAAGATTCACTTTAAGATTTTGGATTAGTTTGCAAAAAGCTATGGCACAGATTTACGATTTAGTCTGGCATATCATCCTCAAACGGACGAGCAGTCAAAGAGGACTATTCAAACTCTTGAAGATTTATTAAGACACTGTGTCCTTGACTTCAAGGGAAGTTGGGACAAGTTCTTAACATTGATGGAGTTTTCCTACAACAACAGTTATCAAACAAGTATTGGCATGGCTCCATTTGAGGCGTTGTATAGAAGAAAGTGTCGTTCTCCAGTATATTGGGATGAGGTGGGTGAAGCAACGTTGTTGGGACCAGAATTGGTACGCATGACTACGGAAAAGATTCAAATGATCCGACAATGTATAAAAATCTCACAAGATCGATAAAAGAGTTATGCTGTTCTTCATCGAAAGGACGTGGAATTCAATGTTGGAGAACATGTGTTGCTACGTGTTACTCCATGGAAGGGAGTTACGAGATTTGGAAAGATATGAAAGCTCAATCCTCGATTCATTGGCCCATTTAAAATCCTTGACCGAGTAAGAACTGTGCCCTATAGACTCGCTTTACCGCCAAGTATGTCTTGTGTTCATAACGTTTTTCATATATCCATGTTACGTAAATATGTGGAAGACACAAAAAATATTATTGAGTTAGAACCGGACGAAATAGCAGAAGACTTAACGTATGAAGAGGGTCATGTTAAAATCTTGGATAAGAAGGAACATATTCTACGCTCCAAGGTTATACCTCAAGTCAAAGTTTTGTGGAAAAACCACGATGTTGAGGAGATGACCTGGGAGTTAGAATCTGAAATGAAAATCAAGGTATCCTCACCTCTTCGACATACCAGGTATGTACCCTAATTTCGAGGGTGAAATTTTATAAGAAGGGGAGGTTGTAAGACCCCAACTTTTATGAATAAAGATGAATTTTCTATAAATATCATTTTTGAATATTAAGGAATGAATTTGATATAATGTTATAGTTGTGGGTAATATTTATAGATTTTGCAAAATCATGAAGTTGTTATATTATATTAGATTGGTAGGAGAATATTAAATGCGACGGCAACAAATCATTGGTGGACCCCACAACGGAATTATGGTCGAAATGAAAAAACGAAAAAAATATCCTTTTATAAAAATAACGGCAAAAGTTTTACTGTTAACTATTGAAATACCCGGTGTTAAAAGTACAATAATACGTGTGGTTGCATAGTAGCACACGATATTGATTATTGATGCTTACGTGAGAAGTCACTCAGTTGTGTTTAATTATTGCCACAGTAGTTGCTGCATAGTATCTCACGTTATTTGATTCAATTATTGTCACAATATTTTATATATTATTAAATCAATAATTGAGATGACAAGTTATTCATATTATTATTTGCATAATTAACAATGTCTAGAAAGTTCTGTCGAGGAGAGGTTTGGTCACCTAATTGCGCGTCAATAGGGAGAAATCCTTATCGAAAAGCCCCCTCTTTCCTGGGAACGATCTGGTTGTTAATATTGCGAGTTATAATAATAATGAATAAATGTTATTAAAAATATTGAGGGGATTTTTATGAAGTATTTGATATAAATTTTGCTTATTATTTGGATCCTTATTTATCCATTTTTCAAAATAATCGGTAGAAAGTTATTCGGTGTATATATGTATAATAATAAGGGGGTCACTGTGGGGCCCACGTGTTGTTGATTTTAGGGGGGAAGAAATCTAATGAAAATGTCACAGAGGGTTGGTTTTTTCAAATCAACATGTGTACTATATATTTATATATATATATATATATATAATAAGTTTTGTTTTTTATGAAAAATAGAATATATTATATTTTATTGAATATTATATTAATATTTTGAAAAAACGGACGTCTGTGTTTATTTTTCGTCCGCCCGTGATAATTTCGTCTGATTTACTACTGTTGCGTTAGTGATTTATTTTTCAAATAGTATCCTTTCCATTCTCCTATAAATAAGATGATTAGTTAGAAATAAAAATCACACCAGAATCAGAGAATTCTTCTTCTATAATCTTGAGCGTATTTCTTTAGAGTTTTAAGAAGCTTTGAGCGTAGAAAACAGTAAAAGTTTTCTTCAAGAATATCCCCGCTATACCAGTTGGAATACTCTTCTTTTCAAGGTAAGGGATGTTATTTTTGTTCAATATTCGCTTGAAATAATATTTTCTTCCATACTCTGTAGTATGCAAGTAATATTATTTCGTTAAAGTTTTGGCTTCTATACTCCATGAAATTAGTAGAATATCCTTGATATTTACGCTTCATCCAGTATCTTTTCATGTAAATATTATTCTTAGCATTCTTGATAAGTTTTAACTTTTTCATGCCGGAGTACTATTCACGGGGTTACTATTCCTAAAGTACTATTCACGGGGTATTATTCACTCGAGTACTATTCACCCGGGGTACTATTCATGATAAAAATTGATTCGTTTTCGGTCCAAATTATTTTTGGTACAATATTATTCTTGAATTTTACTCCACAAAGCAGTATCATGTTGACAATTTGGATGTTATTGAATTCTGAATAAATTAAATTATAAATCTTTAAAAAAAAATTCATTTGCTTTCTTTTAATAGAATTCTTATATCATTGCCATCATCCTCATACTTATATTATGTTGAAATTTATCTGTGGCCGTAGTGCATAGATGGACTTGGTATGATTATGACCAGGAATTATTCGGTATAATCATGACCGTAATGTTATAAATGATGTGGTAAAAGTCCTCATTGGCCCGTAGTGCATTGATGGACAGTTGTTGGCATGATCATAACCATTGATGAAACACGAATATCCTTGGCCCGTAGTGCATGGATAATTTGTGGTCGTGATACTAATGAATATCCTTGGCCGTGGTGTAGGGGTGATTTGATGATGTGGATTATTTATTAAGCTGAGTCTCAGCGATAAAACTGTTGATAAATTCCTCTAAATCATAGAAGATAGTAGATTCATGTTCTACTTGACTCTTCTAATGGATTGCTTGTCCCGCTGCAGTTAAACTTGATGTCTATTATATTTTATCAGTTTAACATTGTTGAAGGCTAACGATAATTTATTCTGCATTATCTTAGTCATAATATTTCTTATTGGGCTAGTTGAGCTCACCCTTTTTCTTTCATTGTTCTCTTTCAGGAAATGAGAATATAGCTGGGACTAGTCGGGGAAAAGAGTGACGGTCCAAATATTTGCATTAATAGTCCTCACTATTCTGTGAAATAGTGTGATAATAAATGTATTGAGGACTTATTTTGAGTTTGAATATTGTCTAGAAGAAAATATTTGTATTAAATCTCACAGTTTATGTTGTATATTTAAGTTTGTATTTGTATTCTGTACCATGTATTTGACGACTCAGAATGGGTGATGTATACCTATTTTGGGGGCATCACACTTATGATTATTCATTGTTCCATATTATGTATTATTGATCAACCATAGTGTTATTAAACCTTATTGATTCAACTAATCCTTTAGTTGATGATTGTGAAACTCTAAATTACCCTTGAAGCTTATCCAAACCAAACTTTCTTTAGTGCGGACTTGTACTATAAAACTGAGAAGAACAACCCTACTATAGGGGTACGCGATGCGTTTAGATGTTTGTGCACAATACATGGTACGAAGGGTTGATCCCCCTAAGTACGTGAAGTCCCTACAGTATAACTGTTTAGGTTAAAGTTGAAAGATTACTTGTAACCGTGGACATAGTTCGTGGTCTTATGACCCTCAGATATATTTCATATTTTGATTTCAGTTCTTAGTTATCATTGATAGAGTACAATTCGGCTTTGATGAGCCTATTTATTAGCAGTTATTATTCTCTTGTTGATTCATTGATATATCTAGTGAGCATTTATTTTGCTCACTCTTGCATATATATACACTCATTGCAGCTAAAGTTGCGAATTTCGATTAACCTATGACTAGCAAAGGAAAGGGTAAAATGTGCAAGTGATGAAGACTTGTAATTTCATTTATTGTCATGATGATAGACTTTATATTTAATGATGTGATGTAATTATTTTATTTTTGTACTTGATTGATGTTTAAGGTTAGACAACCAAGGAAGACTTTTTGATTAATGATGTAACCCTTTTAAAGGGAGGATTTCTGATTTAATTTTATTATATTTGGGTAGTAGATATGAATGAATGGAAAGTGAACACAAAATCTTGTGGGAATGAAGTACCTGGATTTGGGGGTGTCACACCCGTAGTGCAGGGATGATTCAATGATGTGGTTTATTTATTAAGCTAAGTCCTAACGATAAAATTAATGATAAACTTTTTAAATCATTGAAGATAGTAGATATCATGCTCTACTTGACTCTTCTAATGGATTGCTTGTTCCGCTGCAGTTAAACTTGATGTTTATTGTATTTTATCAGTTTAACATTGTTGAAAGAGAACGATAATTTATTCTGTATTATCTTAGTCATAATATTTCTTACTGGGCTAGTTGAGCTCACCCTTTTGCTTTCATTGTTCTCTTCAGGAAATGAGAACGTAGCTGGGACTAGTAGGGGAACGGAGTCCGAGATGGTTGTTTAGTAGTCCTCACAATTTAGTGTGATAATAAATGCAATGAGGATTGAATTTGAGTTTGGATATTGTCTATGAGACAATATTCGTGTAAAAACTCACCTATGTTTTGTCGTATTTTACACTACAGTTGTATTAATTAAGTTTATATTTGAATTTTGTACCATGTATTTGGCGACCCAAGATGGGTGATGTATACCTATTTTGGGGGCGTCACAGTTGGTATCAAAGCTTAGGGATATAATCCTGGGCTAAGATGTGAGATTAGAACTAGGAGTGGAGAGACGGGTAATTTCTTCGCTAGTATGACCTACCTAAGTTTATTTGTTATTTAATTGGTCGGTCAGAATATAGGGATAATATGTGATATGTCAATTAACCCTTGTTTTGTGGTAGTATTTGAAAATAGCATCTGAAAATGTTGAGATAAGCAATGGAGCACAGGAGATCGTGGAGTCACCAAAGATCAATAACCAGGATAATGTGCATCAAGAAGGCAACAATCCTCATGTAAATAACAACACCGACCAAATGATGAACGATGGGATGTTCAGAAGCTTTATGAAATTCATGCAACATCAGAAGAGAACGACCCATGTTCAAAATGCAGGTGGAAACACTGGCAACTCTCGGATGGTCACTGCTAAGCAATTCAAGGAGCTGGGACCACCGGAGTTTTGGGAGAGTCAAAATCACTTAAGGTGGAGACGTGGATAAAGCAAATCACCAAGATATTTGATGTCTTGGGATGCTCTGAGGAGGAAAAGGTTCCCTTTGCCACCTTCATGTTGCGAGGAGAAGTAGATTACTGGTGGAAATCTGTAAAGCGTACTCAGCCTGCCGCACTGAAGATGTCTTGAGAAAAGTTCCAAGAACTATTCAACCAAAATTACTTTCCCAAAAGTATTCGTCACATGAAAGAGGTAGAGTTTATCAAGCTAGAGCAAAATAATATGATTGTGTCGTAGTACGAAGCCAAGTTTGCCGAGTTATCTCGGTTTGCGTCCCACTTGGTTGATAATGAGGAGAGAATAACATGAATGTTTCTGCGAGGTTTGAAACCCGAAATACGTCAACACCTAATTTCTCACAAACTGTGTTTGTATTCAGATGTTGTAAATAGGGCTCAATTATTGGAGTACGATAATACGTCAACCCAACCAAGAGAGAACAGCCGGCAAAATGATAATACCAGTGGTAGCAGTTATCGAAGCGATGACAACAAACGTGGAAGGAATCAACATGCCAAAAATGGTAACCACTTCGGTGGTAATCATGGCCAAGACAATAGAAGTGGAAATTTTAAGAAGAGAAGGTTCAAGAATGATGGAAAGACAACATCACCAACACCCGTTTTCAAAGAAGGAGAACGACCACCAATCGTATGCTATAAATACGGAGGGGATGGACACATCAGTCCAAATTACACGCAGCAGTCCAAAACCTGTTACAATTGTGGGAGAAAAGGTCACCAAGCTCGATTTTGTCGTGCAGTGAAACCAAATCCAGTTGGGATAGTGACACCAAATGCCGTCCCAAAAAAGTCGAAGCTGGTAGTTCAAGGGAGTGCGTTTGTCATAACCTCCCAAAAAGCGAGTAACCCGAATGAAGTTATCACGGGTAAGCTAATTATAAACTCTTGCGCAGTCTATACCTTATTAGATACCCTGTTCTACCCATTCCTTTATTTCTCCTACTTGCGCTCAACGTTTAAATTTAACTCCGGAGAATTTAGACTTTGACTTGTTTGTTAAAACTCTGTTGGGAGAAACCTTCGTTACCTCCACTGTTTATAAGTTTTGTTTGATTCAAATCGGTAACCGCACGTTACCTGTCGATCTTATCTCTTTGAAAATACTTTCATTTGATGTGATTTTAGGAATCGACTGGCTAACCACTCGTCATGCTAAAATTAATTATTTTCGTAAGGTTGTTAGTTTTCATATTCCTAACCAACCTATTATGCGAATTCAAGCAACCAGACCACTAAAGTAAATCACTATCATATCAAGCCATGAAGCTATTCGTTTATTGAAAAACGGATGTCAAGCTTTCTTAGCCTATGTCACAAATTTAAACCAAAATACGTTAGATTTGAATTATATTCCTATTGTTAATAAATTTCCTGACGTATTCCCCGAAGAACTTCCTAGCCTACCCAGAGCGTGAAATCAAATTTTGTATCGACCTTAAACCCATTTCTAAAACCCTCAAATATTTCTTCACCTAGAACAAATGTAACATGCGCCAAAGACATTGGCTCGAGCTATTGAAAGATTACGATCATACCATTTAATACCATCTTAGAAAAGCGAACGTGGTAGCTAACGCATTGAGTAGAAGATCGCATGCGTTTACGAGTGCGATATTTTTAATTAACACAAAGACCCATTTCGTACGACTTACAAAATATGGAGATAGAGTTAAAAACTCCAAGAACCTACGTGAAGATAGCGAATATACGATTAGAATCGACTTTAAGCAATAAAGTTAAAGACGATCAAGCTACAGACTCCGAGCTGATGAATGTGAAGAAGAATGTTCAAAAAGGCATTATTCTAGAAGCAAGAGTCGATGAAGTGAGGAAAGCTCAAACCCTCGATTTATTGGTCCATTAAAATCCTTGATCGAGTAGAAACTGTGGACTATAGACTCACTTTACTGCCAAGTATGTCGCGTGTTCATAACGTTTTTCACATATCGATGTTACGTAAATATGTGGAAGACCCGCACCATATTATTGAATCAGAACCGGACAGGATAGCCAAAGATTTAACGTATGAGGAGGTGCTTGTCAAGATCTTCGATAAGAAAGAGCAAATTCTATGTGACAACCCGAGAATTTAAAAAAAAATTAAAACTTTAATTAATTGATTTAAGGTTCAATATTAGAACCTAGACAGAAAATAAGTACTGTATGCGTTTGATATTTTTGAGAAGGAATTTTGAGGATTTCAAAATTTTGTGACGGATTTTGGTGAATTATTCAGGATTAAGGGTATAAGAGTATATGTTCTGTGTATATGGTAATATATGTGTACAGTATGTGGTTAAGGGTCAAGGGTTGACCAGATAAACCCTAATATTATATTAATAACGTCAACGTTAAGTTAGAAAATTTTTACAATTTATAAGAAACCCTAAAATCGGTTCTGGAAACCCTAATTTCAGTTCTGGGAATTTGAAACCCTAATTCGGATATTGAAAACCCTAATTTGGGAATTCAAATGCTAGTATAAGGTTTAAACGTTATTAATAATAACCTAATTAGGGATAACCCTAATTGATTTAGAAAACCCTAATTTCTAGATTAGAAACCCTAATTTATAATTAGGAAAAACCTAATTGTTAATTTAATAATTTTAATGTTAATTAGGAAACCTTAATCATAATTTTCAAGTTATAAGTAATTAGAAAATCCTAATCTAATTAGGAAAACTAATTTCTAAATTAGAAATATTATTTTTCTATTTAAAACCCTAATTCGTGGGTTATAAACCCTAATGACCAATTACGACCCTAATTGCTAATTTAGCAATTTTAATTAGAAAATACTAATCCTAATTAGCAAGATTTAATTTATGATTAGGAAATTTTAATATAATTAGAAAATTCTAATCATAATTTAGAAATATTAATTTTTATTGAGAAAACCTAATTTTGGAAATTCTAGAAAATAAAATTTTTGGAACCTTAGGTTTTAACCCTAAGGGTCAAACCCTAAGGGTTGTAGCCAATGTCCAATTTGCGATTAAATTAAAAATCAAATGACATTTTTACCCTTTGTGCATTATTTAGTAAGTTGAGTGCAAATCTTGCCAAATGAGAGTTGGTGATCAACTCCAACAACTCCTTGACTGAAAATATCAGCAACTTAGCCATTGTATCAGCCATGTAGCTTCATTATATTAAAATATATAGATTATAGAGAGAGGATACTCACTTTATTTTATAAACTCATCCAAGCCCTTCTCTCTCTAAGATTTCGGGAATGAGAAATAAAAAGATTGAGAAGTTAAGACAAAATCATCTCTTAGCTTAACAAGAACAGATTCAAAAGTCAAAATCAAAAATCAAAGTGTAAAAGAGGTATAAACCCTAATCCTAGAAATCTTTTGATTTGATGTTGAATGTTGTTGTTTATTGTTTAAAATTGTGTAATAGGGTGTCTTTTAGTGATCTGGGTTGCTATAACACAGATCCATAACATCAAAGTGCTCGAAAATAGCATTTTAAGAAATCTGGAAAAAATTTAAAAGGTGGCCTAACAGCCATATGTCAGAGGCCTTAGATCCTTCTCTGTTTTTGATTTATGTTGTTTTATGTGATAAATGTGTTCTATGTCAGGTGGACTATGATCTGGAATTGGAAACAGGTTCAGATCATGTGTAGATTAGAAGTTATAGGTGGTCAAAGTTAGTTGACCGACCACGAAAATTGAAATCTGGGCAGCCCTGACTTTTGATATTTTGTCATGAAAATATTAATATTTTAATATTAATAGCAATTACCGGATAATGAATTTAACGGTTTAAAAATCATATAAATGTGATTTTAAAGTATTAAAAATACTTTGTGATATTATAAATATATTATAATATTATGTCATGTATTTTATTAATATCTAATATTAAATAAATATTAATGATATTAGAATATAGCAGTATTTAAATTAGATAAATACGTTATAAACAATTGAAAATCATGATAAATGGTAATAATTATCTGAAAATTATTACAAGCCTTTGAAAAATGTTTTGATTAATAATATGATCATCTAAGATAATGGTTAAGTGTTTAGGCAGAGTTTAATTGAGCTTAAACTCGAGATTTGTCCGACTAGACCGTCGGGATGTAAGATTTGTGTCGGGTTCAACTCAGACTGCAATAGTTTGACTTGATACCGAGTCCTATGTGTGTTGTAGACTGATAGGGTTATGTGTTATGTGTTTAGGTTATTCTATGTATATATATATATATATAATAGTATTATATTGTGATGATATTATTCTAATTTGTTTATCGATATTATTTATATATTATATTAGGTCTTCAGTCAAAGCTTAATAAATTGTGTAACGATAATCAACGAAACAGGCAAGTTTTACTTAACTCTACTTAGAGTTGTTTCATTCAGATATGCTTATGGATAATCATTGATGATTGTCATTGTAGAATTGTACTCTATACATATCGCATGTATAAGTCAGGTATGAAAGGCTGATCACATTCATTACCATTCGGTCCAGATATATTTGTTCATGTTTAATATTTGTTCAGTCAAAAGTTTGTTCGTGCTAATTCACAACTATATTATTGAATTATATCCAGCTTATTATTCAGATTCTTTCAATCATGATATATCGTTAAATTATTGAATTTAAACTTGATGGGCAACCTTCATGCTCACCTTTGCTATATCATGATAAAATATTGCAGATTAAGGTGAATGTGTGGGTTATAAGGAAAGGTCAAAGACAGTTCCAGCTTTAGTATACGTGTGCAGTAGATTTGTAATAGTATTGTATCTTTATGTTATTTTAAGTCAAATAAGTTATGAATTGTGTATAAGTTAAGGTTACTCGACCTTGGGGAATAGTGTGTAAAGTTATTGTATAAATAATTTATGTTTATATCTTCCGCAATAGTTATGGAATGATTGAACCAGATCCGTGGTGATTTAGGACCCGGATTTGGGTCCCTCACAGTTGGTATCAAAGTTGTAGGTTATGAACCTTTAGTAGGAATACCTGAGACTAATAACCGCAGTAATTATGATAAGTACTAACTCAAATAGAGTCAGTTGGTCGGTAAGATTCAAAGACGAATCTCGGCGAATTATAAGATACAGAGTTCCCTAACTCTGATAATAAAGTTGAACAATAGTGGTGAATAAATAGAGTTTAAAAGACTAAAAGTACAGTTATAGGAGATCGTAAAACAAAACGATCAAGATATAGAAATGAATCGTAATATATACGATGAGATCACCCCGTGATCTGATAAGGTGATAGCAGGGAAAAGAATCAATCTAATGATTGAACAGTTTATAGCAAGATTGCTAAGTGTTAGTTGTACTATGAATTGGTACAGATTCAGGAAAGGATTATGAATACGAGTTGAATGAAATCGTATTGAGAAGGGAGTTAGGATTAGGTGGGGATTTCAATTGAGGACTCATGTCAGCATCTGAGTTGTATAATTCCTTGTATGGGCGGGAAATTGTACTTTGTGTAAAAACCACTTAGTTTCTGGCAATGATAATCATTGAAATGTTTATGTCGCGTTATTTTCTATATGCATGTTAAGAGGGTGATTCCTTTCTCATGTGTATAACAGATAGATAGGTTATAGGTAGAAAATATAAGGTTAAGTACGAGTTCTTAAAACTCATACTTATGTGACATTCTTGATTCATAGTTATATGAAATGTTTATAAACCCCTCAGCGAATGGACGCAAAAGGTCTGACTAGGACAAGTTCTTAAACTCATATGATTGTGGCAAGTTCATGAACTCATAAGTGTGGTTTGACGAACTGGGTATAGTTGTGTGTAAATGGAGTATTAAGGATAATAGGAATAGATAGATTACAAAGCAGATGATTATTAGTGGAGACATAAGTTTTCCAAAACTCCTAGCTATGCTAGACTTCGAAATTTTGACATCAAGCCAAATACGCACTATGTGCTTTTAAAAAAAAAAGAAAAAAAAAAGTAGACTTGTAATATTTTTTGGAACGGTTTAAAGTATAGTCTATGCTACTTATTTCGGCTAGACCCAAATGATTTGAAATATTAAAATATATTTTTTTATCACTCATGTACCATGTAACCTGGTGCAGAGATGATAAAAGTTGATAGAGTTATAAATGCAGGAATACTTAGTGTGAATTCGATCTAAAAATCATTATTCCACTATTGTATGATGTGTTATGACAAAGTCATGCAATGACGGCATCCTCAAACGGACTGTTAATACAGTACGGCATCATGACGTCATTCTCAAAAAAAAATTCAAAAAAAATTTAATTTGCCAACGGGTTTGGCTACACCTAAATAATTCGATTGAATTGAATTATTAGTATGAGTCTATGGTATTCGATTCAGCTAGACTAATGTTTATGAAAACTCTAAGTGTTCATTGAAAAATTTTCCCGAACCAAATTATTTTGGTGCGGAATCCGATAAGACTGAGGTAAAAATTGTGTGCCTATGGCAGAGACGAGAAACAGATTCGACCAACAGTACTTAATAAGTACATGGCATACCAAGCTAATTACCCACTATGTTCGTAAGTTATGACGGTTTGCGGATGAACTTCCATAAAAACCTTTGCGAAAATGACAGACAATAGTCTGTATAACCCCTCAACACAATTTCAAAAAAATTTCTCTTGTGAGGAATGTATTGGGTAGCATGTAAGGCTGAGTATGAATGGTGTATGGTGTAAGGTAAATTTCGGGGACGAAATTTTTAGAAGAAGGGGTGAATGTGACAACCCGAGAATTTAGAAAATTTTTAAAATTTTAATTAATTGATTTAAGGTTCAATATTAGAACCTAGACAAAAAATAAGTGTATGCGTTTGATATTTTTGAGAAGAAATTTTGTGGATTTCAAAATTTTGTGAAGGACTTTGGTGATTTATTCAGGATTAAGGGTATAAGAGTATATGTTCTGTGTATATGGTTATATATGTGTACAGTATATGGTTAAGGGTTGACCAGATAAACCCTAATATTATATTAAGAACGTCAACGTTCAGTTAGAAATTTTTTACGATTTATAAGAAACCCTAAAATCGGTTCTGAAAACCCTAATTTCAGTTCCGGGAATTCAAAACTCTAATTCGGATATTGAAAACCCTAATTTGGGAATTCAAATGCTAGTATAAGGTTTAAACTATATTAATAATAACCTAATTAGGGATAGCCATAATTGATTTAGAAAACCCTAATTTCTGGATTAGAAACCCTAATTTATAATTAGGAAAAACTTAATTTAATGTTAATTAGGAAACCTTAATCCTAATTTTTAAGTTATAAGTAATTAGAAAACCCTAATCTAATTAGGAAACCAAATTTCTAAATTAGAAATATTATTTTTCTATTTAAAACCCTAATTTGTGGGTTATAAACCCTAATGACCAATTACGACCCTATAGACACTCGAAATTTTCTGTACTACTGTCACTAACATTGCAGGAGGATAGATTCGTCTTTTAAGAGAGAACCCTGAAAGACAATCCAAATCCATGCTGGATACTACCAGAAGTTCAGCATCAACCCCGGATCACACTCTGGGAGTAACAAATCCAACCTCGGAGATAACCCCGAGGCCTGCAGATACAATACTGGAATACACACCTGAGAAGACCGATTAATCTTGGATATAACCCCGAGGTATCCAGTCTCAGTCCCAACCATGGGAATAGCCGCCAACCTTGGTGATAACCCCAAGGAATGTAGTTTCGGCGATAACCCCGAAAATGCTTGTTTCAAATGCGACCAGCTTCAATCTCTACCACAAATGAGATACACTATACCAACCCGGCAAAAACATCGGGAAGATAGGCACACCTCAAAGGTGACAATGAGGACCTTCAACAATTGCGGCAGCCAATCTCAGCGGAAGTCTAGCACAACGTCTGCTTTATCACCAATCCGGCGATAACACCGGTGAGGGGCAACATCATCATCTCGTCAACACGATGCCACGTCACGTTGTCTTAACATCTCTACGCAACGATGTCCCACAAGACTAACCAATCCCGAGTAACTATTGTGTGGGGTAACGGATGAAAGTTGAAGCTTGAGGACCGGAGGTCATCGTCCCATCTTCAATGACTTTGTAAAACTCTAATCCCATGCCATCGTACAACTCTCGACAACCACGGCCGGTCCAAATAGGTCTCAGATACCTCAAACGGATGCCCGAATTGCACTTCGAAAGTTCGAGTGGACATTACGATTGCTTCGAAAGTGCACGTGCTTTGAGACGACCTGACCTAAAAACCCCGGCCCACCCGGGTTGCCTATGGTACACCTGCGGCTAAATTGCCTATAAATAGAGGACTTGGGCTGCCCATTTTGCAAGAGAAAAAGGCGAGGAAGCCTTGCCCAATTTGCTCTGCACTCACCCCATGCAGTGTACTTTCCCCTTTTAAACACATGTGAGCTCATATATAGCCCTTTTGTACCTACAAAGGTCAGTGTTTACCCACTCTAAAGATATAGAAGTCTTCTTTGGCAGTCAGTTGTAAGCCTTCTCACACACTTTAGAGTCTTTCTCTTCATCTCTGCACACACCCTTCTACACGTTGAGAGTCGTGTTGCTTGCTTTTGCCCAGACTTCGGTCCGAGGTTTCATTTCAGTCTGTATATATACATATATTATATATATATTTATATATATATTGACTAACATTATCGAGTTATGCCTCGATTGAGCCTGAACTTGATGCAGAGCGTTTATTTGCTTTAATATATATATATATATATATATATATATATATATATATATATATATATATATATATATATATATATATATATATATATACATTTATATATATTAATCGTAGGTGTCGAACTTTGTTCGATGAGCTTAGACTTCCTATGCGAGCGTTTATTTGCTTTAATATATATATATACATTTATTTATATTAACTGTGAGAGATGGTCATGACTTTCATAGACATACAAGAAGCTCCCTTCTATGAGAGAGTTTTACCCAGCATCGGCAAACCATTTTCCGAAATGGTCAAACATGGGGAGATGGCTGAGATGGGATTGAAGTCCAGAAAGATTCAAGACCTAGCTGCACTCAAAGCTGTTGCTGATCACATCCAATCTGGAAATTATGGGAACAACCCCCGAAGGGTACATAAAAAGAAAGAAGAAGATGTTTCCCTAATACTACAGGGGCAAAAAGGTAATCAGAACATGCATATTCAAAGGAGAAACTACACTCCATTTCAAACACAGTCTGCGAACCCTCCAATACCAAAAGGTGGAGAAATCAAACGCCCTCGAGTGTTTACACCCTTAGGGGATACCCTCGAGAACATTTTAAATCTTCTTACAACACAGAAGAAAATTACGCATCTTCTTCCACCAGCCAGCCCTAATGGACGGGGTTTCAATGCTGCTAGAAAATGTGTTTATCATGCCGGGGCACCTGGACATGATACTCAGGATTTTTGGGCCTTGAAACACAAGATCCAGGACCTGATAGACAACGGAGAGATCGTGGTCACCAAACCAGATCAGTCTCATGTTCAAGATAACCCTCTTCCTCAACACAAAGTAGAAGAGGTCAACATGATTAATTGGAGCAATGGACAGAGTTCCAATTTCTGCTGTGAATCTTCCCAGACCCTCAAAGACGGTGATGACAAATGGGATAATGCCAAGTTCCAGTTCATAATGGAACGAAAGATGAAAGCTCTCTGCAAGCAAATTGAGTAATTGGTGGAACTGGTGACTTATCAGCATCAAATGACTCGTCAGTTAATCAGCCAGGAGCATGCCAGTCTCCTACCTATTGTCATGAATATTCCCGCGTCACTTTCAAAAAATGAAATGCTGGAAGACAAAGTGACAAAGAGAGGAAATGCCAAACCCCGTCAGGATTTCGCCAACAAAAGGGAATTCACCTATCTGGGCCAACCTATGGAGGAAATCCTTCATATGTTAATCAATGAAGGAAGGATCAGTTCCCTCTACCTCCAATTAACCCCCGTTCAGGACGGTACAACTCTGATGGAGTGTACATCATTCCCAGTCTCGCGGTCACAGCACAGAAGAATGCTGGGCACTCCACCACCTTATTCAAAATCTAATCGACAGTGGTGTCCTACGCCTAGCGGATGACGATACTGTGTTACGTGCAAGTGAGAATGCAGGGCCTACTAAGTGGAAAAGTGTGGTAGCAGTCATATCCACTGAAACTGATGGGATTAATACATTACTCACAACGCCAACAATTCAACTCAAGGGAGGCAACAATCCTTTGAAAGTGGCCGCTCCCGAGCCAATCAACTTGTCGTGCAGAGCACAATATCCTATTGTTAGCTTGCGCACAGTTCAGTGGAATTATGGAGAAGGTGAAGGATCCACCTCACATACAACTGCTATAGTGTCGAAGGAAAATCCATTGTATCTTCCCCACCGGGTGATGAAGCCCACCACCAAATCAAAGGGGAAAATACCCATGGGGAAGATTGAAAAATTCCTCCGCGCTGTGGGTCATAATGAAGCTACGGTGGTTTTAAGCTTGAAAGAAGCTCCACAACAAATATCAATTTTGGACTTGGTACTAACTTCCGAGAATCACCAGAAGGTCTTGTTAAAGGTTTTAGAAGAAGCCTATCTCCCGACATCAGTGGATACGGAAAAGTTTCAACATCTGGTTGATCACATTTTCAACAACAATGTGATATCCTTCCCTGATGATGACATATCGCCTGAAGGGACCGGTCATTGCAAACCATTGCACATTGCGGTCTTGTCCTCTGGATATATGGTAGTTGGAGTCTTAATAGATGGAGGTTCCTCTCTGAATATCTGCCCACACGCTACCTTGGTGAAGATGAATATCAATCTCAACCGAATTCAGAGTAGCCATACTATCATCAAAGCTTTTGATGGAGCCCGCCGGAATTCGGTAGGAGTAATTGAGTTACCAATCGAAATCGGTCTTCACACATTCTGCGTATCTTTCCATGTGCTCAAGATAGATTCGGGATACAACCTGCTCTTGGGACGACCATGGATTCATATGGCTGGGGCAGTCCCCTCCACTCTTGGCCAACAGTTGAAATACATTATCAACAATAGCCTGGTCACAGTCAACGCTAAACCAGAAATTCCTCAGCACGGAGACATGTCGTTCATCAATGCCAATGCAGATATAGAACCAGTCAGTTTTCATGCTTTGGAAATAAGCAATACCCAATACCATGCTATTGGAGCGCCATTGCCCGAACCCAAGATTTTTGCCGAGGTAATGTCGGCTACTCAAGAAATGATGTCATTAGGTCATAAGCCGGGACAAGGATTGGGTAAAGATTGCCAGGGTATCAAATATCCAATTTGCTTAACCAGGAAAACTGGAACAATTTGGCTAGTTATTCGCGCCATTCTAGTCACAGAATCCTCATAAGCATCAATGATTCCTTCACTTTCAACCATGTGGCGTTTATCTTCGCCTTCAAACTCTGAGTCCGCACAACCTCCTGTAAAGGTGCCAGCCAATGTGATGGCTATGTTATTTCTCAAGCCGGTACCGGTAAAGGAGAAAGAAGTCCTTGTTCCAAATCCCGCAGTGGAAGAAGAGGAACGAATGATCAAGCAAGACGTCATACGGATGATGTCCGGTATACGCATCATCGTTCATGATGAACATACCAACAGATACACCCCAAACAATGATTGCCCAGACGTAATGGCCATCATTCAGGACAGGGAGGATGATGAAAATCCCTGCATCACTGCGGTCCACCCGGACTTTGCCCTTGCCAATTGGAATAGCATTCCTTGTATTGGTTGTCAAGGGTAAAACGGGCAGAACTCTTTCTGCCCTGTAGATATAATAACTGCTTACTTTTCTATACAGTATTAGCAGTTTATTTTGCCAGTATATGATAACACTGTGTATGATCAATACATTTCATATATACTAAGTGAAAGCATATTTTGTTTCAGGACTCTAAATTTAGATGTGCCTGTACCTGCTGATACAGTGCCTCTTCTCCACAAGGATTGTACCTTTGATGTAGAGATGAATTCAGCCTTGATGGATATACCGGATGACATTGAGGTGCCTCCAGAAATTCAAGAATGGGTCAAAGACAAACCCAAACCCAACCTTGATCAAACCACTTCTTTCAATCTCGGAACCTTAGAAAGCCCTAAGTTAATCCAGATTGGTTCAGACCTTACCCCAAACCAGCGGAATGACATGGTTACGCTATTAACCCAATTCCAGGATGTGTTTGTATGGTCTCATAAAGACATGGTGGGTTTGTTCACTAACATTGTTCTTCATCGCCTTCCCATTAAAGAGGGATTTAAGCCAGTCAAGCAAAAGCTCGGGCGATTGAAACCTGAGTGGAGTTTAAAGGTGAAAGAAGAAATTATGAAACAATTTCAAGCTGGCATCATCATGGTGTCTACATATCCTTAGTGGATATCCAACATTGTTCCTGTGCCTAAACCTGGAGGGAAGGTGCGAGTTTGTGTGGATTACCGGGACTTGAACAAAGCTTGCTTAAAAGATAGCTTTCTCGTGCCAATTATCCACATTCTCATTGACAATACTCAGCAATACGACATGTACTCCCTTGCTGATTGCTTTGCGGGGTATCATCAGATCATGGTTGCTGAGGAAGATCGTGAGAAGACTGCTTTCATCATGCCTTGGGGAACCTTTTGCTATAGACGATTGTCATTCGGCCTCATCAATGCCGGAGCCACCTATCAACGAGCTATGATGGCTCTTTTCCATGACTTAATGCATAAAGAGATTGAGATCTACGTGGATGACATCATTGTCAAATCCTAGAAGGAGGATGACCATCTAGACCATCTCAGAAAATTGTTCAACAGGTTGCGTAAGTACAACTTGAAGTTGAATCCAGCTAAATGCGCCTTTGGCGTTAAATCGGGCAAGTTGCTAGGATTTCTAGTCAGCCACAAGGGGATTGAGCTGGATCCTGTCAAAATCCAAGCCATCACAAAAATACCCATTCCTCAGACAGAGAAGGAAATACGGGGATTTTTGGGAAGAATCAACTTCATTAGCAGGTTTATCTCTCAACTTACAGCAACCTGTGAGCCAATCTTCAAGCTATTAAGGAAGAACTCCTCCATGAAATGGAATGATGAGTGTCAAAATGCCTTCCTCACAATCAAGAAACAGCTAATCAAAGCTCCCGTGTTGGTACCACCTGGGGATGATGATCCCCTGTTTATGTACCTGTCCATAAGTGACAATGCCATGGGCTGCATGCTAGGATAGAAGGACGATAGAGGCCAAGAATGAGCTATCTATTACCTCAGCAAAAGGTTCAGCAGTAGTGAACACAAGTACACTCTGATCGAAAAGACGTGTTGTGCTTTAGCATGGGCTTCCATGAGGTTTCAGCATTACCTCCATGGTCACACAACCCATCTCATATCCCGCGTGGATCCTCTCAAGTACGTGATCAACAAACCTATGTTAAATTGTCGGCTGTCCAGATGGCAGTTGATCCTACAACAATTTGACATCGTATATGTGACTCAAAAGTCCATCAAAGGTCAAGGAATTGCGGATCAATCGGCCATTGTACCTTCCGGGATTTCAAACCCTTGAAATATATTTCCGATGAAGGAGTAATGACAAAGGCAAAGAATACCATCGATGCGATACGCGTCAATCATGGAAGATGTATTTTGATGGAGTCATTAATATGGAAGGTTCGGAGCCGAGCAGTCCCTAATATCTCGATATGGAGGAGCAGCGATATCCATTGCCACAAATTACATTTGTCGGCACCAACAATACTACCGAGTATGAAAGTCGCCTCATGGGGCTAAAACTTGTCCGTTCAATGGGCATCGGCGGTTAATCGCTTTGGAGATTCGGAGTTGTTAATCGACAATCCACCCTAATCTATCAAACCAGAGGAACTACATTTATTGCCTTACCATCGGCGAGGTTTTGAAGATGGCTTTGGAGTTCAAGAAATCTCCTTTCTACACATTCCTCGTAATAGGATTGATCGTGCGGACGATTAGCAACTTTTGGGCCTCCTTGATTCGCATATCGATAAAGAACACTTGCCAAGCGTCACAATTTCCCTGCACAAGGCCCCAGCCTATGGGAATTACGTTGGAGAAGTATCGGATGAGCTACCTCCCATCCAACATCCTTGGTATCAGCATGTCAAGGAATATCTATGAGATGGATCTACACCCGCTGAGGCGAGCCCGACTGAGAAAAGGCGGATCCATAGACTTGCTATGAAATTCCAACTGAGTGGAGATGCACTCTACAAAAGAGATGCAGGACTAGGTCTCCTCAGATGTTTAGACAAAGATCAAGCCCAAAGGCTTATGGATGAAATCCATGGTGGAGTCTGTGGCCCCCTCCTTGTCAAGAAAGTCCTCAGGACGGGACATTATTGGTTGTCTCTCAAAGCTGATTGCCATGACCACGTCGGGAGATGCTATCAGTGCCAGATTCATGGGAATGCTATACACGCCCCTCCACGGGAACTCCACAATATGAGTTCACTTTGGCCCTTCTCAATGTGGGGAATGGACGTTATCGGGTCCATCGAGCCTAAAGCCAGTAATGGTCACCGATTTATCTTCACCATGATTGACTACTTCACCAAGTGGGTAGAGGCAGCATCTTTCCCCAGGTTTACTAAAGAAGTCATTGTTGCTTTCATCAGAAACAATGTCATTTGTCGATACGGACAACCAAAGGTGATTGTGTCAGACAATGCCAAGAACCTCAACAACAAAATGATGGAGGAATTATGCAGTAGATTCCACATCAAACATCTCAACTCTGTCATCTATCGTCCAAAGATGAATGGTGCGGTTGAAGCGGCTAACAAAAACATCAAGAAGATTATGCAAAAGATGTCCGCCAACCACAAAGATTGGCCTGACCTATTGCCTCTGACTCTGTTAGCCTATAGAACCTCAATCCGTACTTCCACTAGGGAAACCCCCTACGCTTTAACCTATGGGATGGAAGCAGTACTCCCCATAAAAGTTGAAATGGAATCCCTCAGAGTGTTGATAGACGCTCAGCTGGATGAAGACCAATGGGTACAAGACAGGTATCACCAATTGTCTCTAATAAACGAAAGGCGAACCGCGGCTATCTTCCATGGTCAGTTATATCAGCAAAGGATCGCCAGATCCTATAACAAAAAAGTTCGGCTACAGCAGTTTAAACAACATGACTTGGTTTTGAAGAAAATTCTTGACAACCAAGATCAGGCTAAAGGAAAATTTGCTCCTAACTGGGAAGGCTCGTTTATTGTCAAAGAAGTATTGACAGGAGGCGCTCTCAGATTGCAAGAAATGGACGGCGATGAATTTCCACAACTCATCAACTCGGACACCGTGAAACGGTATTATGTCTGAACTAATTCGCAAACACCCTGGTATGGAACCATCAGATCACCAGTCATTCCGGTTCTTTAACCCTTTACCACATACTACTTTCCTACATTTGGCCCCTCAAGGAAACATATTTTTCAAGCCAGCAGCATGGCTTTTCTCCTTTACCACCTACAACTTAGGTCATCCCACCGAGGATTGAACTTCTTGCATTTGCAGTTTGGCTACCCATACCTGGGATCAAACTTCTCATACCTACAGTTTATCCTCAACCTAGGATTAAACTTTTTCTTCCCCGCACTCTGACCTGCACATGGGATTACGCTTTTCTTCTAGCCCTGACGGGCGAACTACATCGACCTGATCTCCTCTTCAATAGGAGTACGTAGGCAACCATGTCATATGGCCCGGTCGCAAAACAACAAAAACATTTCTACCATCTTCTCCTCACAAAAATAACAAAAAACATTCCTACACCATTTCTGCCATACACAGCGTTGAACCTCTTACACCAGGTTCGAACCACGCAGACCTGATCTCCTCTTCAATAGGAGTACGTAGGCAGCCATTCATGGTGTGGTCTCACCCCCCTACCAAAACATAAACCCTTGTCAGTTGGTACTGGGATCATCCTTCAATCCACTACATTTCATTTGGCTTCAGACCAAAGGGATGGAATTACCTGAACTCCTCCCAAATTGGAGATTCGGCGACCATCTAAGCTGCAGTCATACCTTGAAGAGCAACACCAATCCATAAGGTGGAATTAACTAGGCTTCTCCTAAATAGAAGTACTGGCGACCATCTGTGGTGCGGTCAATCTCAGAGAGGAAAGCCACACTCCTCTCCACATTTCCATCCAGAAACCAGTCCCAAGACACCAAAGATGGTAGGGATACACATAGATCGATGATCCATTCTGAACTATCCAGAGACAACTCAATGTCCATCCACCCAGGAGGAATTCAGAATACATCAAGACCACAAGCCCTGAAGCAGCAGGCAAAATATCAAGCAAATAGCAAGGCATATCTAAAAGGGAAGTGATCCAAAAATATATTTCCCTGTCATATATAATGTTGTTTGATGTATACAATGTGAACTGTATGGGACAAAATGGCTAAGCTAGTCTGTGCAGGTAAATACAAGTTCATCTACAAGTCAGGGTATATGCGAGCTAACAAGCCCAACATGGCGTCCCTCTCAGAAAAAAGGAGGCGAAGCTGTGGTCTCCTGTACGAGAATATCCACACGACCCAATAGATCTGCAGCCATCTGCATGGTGACCATATGATCATCAATATATAAGCTCATCTCTGTGATCATGCCAGTGGTAAGGGACCTCACTGCTGTACTATCTGTGACAGCTACATCCCGGGCAGATATAGCACTATCCCGCTCAACTATCACTACATCTCTGGCTGATATGGCCTCATCCCGCTCAACAATAGCGGTGTCTCTACGATCTACTGCATCGTCTCTCTCTAATAGAGCTGCGTCTCTCCCATCAAGGGCAGTCAACATCATAGATCGAGCCTGATCTCTCTCAAAGGTCATCAGATGAAGACTCTGCTCTAAATGTTGAGCCGAGTGCTGAATCACAACAGTACTGGTACTAGGAGAATAAGAAAGAAATGCTGGCAACCCAGCAGCGGGCTCCTCCTCGATGTAGGTATCGATGTCCTTCATGGGCTCTACATCGTCTGACTCGCTATCCCAGTCTTTGCAGACATCTTTTGTAGGCCAGACAAAATCTCTATCTCCATCCATGCGAATACTCGCAAAAACAACTTGGATGATGATAGAAAAGAAAGCTATCTCACGCCCGATCCCAACAAGCATACACACGGATCGGTCCTCTGGCGAGAGATATCGAGAAGTCTGACGGCGACCTATCGCCCCTCAAAAGGATGAAAATCCTGGAACTGGTCGAACTGCGACATCACGGTCAGTGGGTGATAAGTAGTCACACCCCTCAAACCAGCCAGAGGGAGGAAGTCCATACCCAGAGCGTGAGTAATAAAGCTATATGGTAAGCAAAGCCTCGAGCACGACAATATAATAAATGGATCTCTGATATCTCCCAAAGGAGTATGACATGGCTACATCATGGGTGAACCAATACCCATGCCATCTAAGGGTACCAACCGATCTCAAGTGTGACATAAACCACACGTACAACATGACCAAACTCCCAGTGAACACTCCTGTAGGATACGTGCAACAATAGGATGTCGACCGCATGGTCTCTGCTACAATCATAGGTACAATGGTATGACCCTCTCTAAGAGCTCTCACAGCCATAATGACACCAATGTCTATCTCGTCCATATATCGTGGCATATAGACATACGATGATACGCACAACAACAGTACATCAACTCTGGCCAAACGCCAGTGGTCCTCCGGTGCGGTGAAATCCCCGGAATGGCGTGAATAGCTATCCTCCGAGCCAAATCTGTCATACAAAAAATGCTGGGATATCACATGGATAGATGTCAGCTCATCCTGCACTACTCTGCGCCGCAATCCTGTGAGAGTCATGAATCGTCTACTCATGTCTCCCAAAGCCAGATGCACGCAAGGTCTGTCTAAAGGCAACATCGTCAAACGTGCATACTCCTCCAAAGTAGGAGTTAACTCATGGGTACAAAATCGGAATACCTGCCTATCCGATAGCCAATGCTCTAGCATCCCGTCTATAAACCCTGCGGGAACCTGAAACATCAATAAAGTCATGGTATGCTGCAGCAACTGATCTACAGTCACCCTGTCTGGTGGTGACATGTTATCATACCATGATCGCATACCCAATACCACCACTGACGGTGGGGTATGATCTATACGGCTAACTGTCGAGGAAGACATCTGTACGGGCCGTTGCATAAGACCATCCAGGGGTCAATGCTGAATATCTCTGGACATACATACATATGCATAACATGATACATACATAACAGATAATGGATGGCAATATGATATAGGGAATGAAAAAACAGTGCATACATTCCTAAGTATATCATCATCTAATACATCAGCTCTGTACAGCTATAAATACAGGGAAATGGGGAACGGCCGCCCTACTACTAACAGAGGCCTATCAAAAGATATAGCGATAATGGGGAACAGCCACCCAATATCTAACAGAGGCCTATCAAAAGATATAACGAGAATATACATTAGAAGAAGACCAGGGTCTCGATGTCCACGTCATCAATCCTGTCCACCTAATGTAACTCCTCCTGAGTCACTGGATCTCTATCAATAGGGATGTCAGGCCTATAAAGAGGAGGATCTGCGCTGGCAAAACCAAATAGGTTGTCTGAGGGGCCAGCGCCTGAGCTGGAAGGAACAAATGACTCCTCCTCTGCTGGATCTCTGCCCAAATGTTGGATAAATATATGTGCCTGATCAAACTGCCGGGTCAAACTATCAATCTGGGTCATATGAGTCGGAGGTCGGACACAAGCTACCCAATCCGTCATCATCAAGGATCCTGGAACCATATCCCCCATAAACTATGTGGCGCGGGATTGGGCTCCAATATTGTGAGGGGACCACCACTGCTGGAACGTCTCCTGAGTACATGGACCCTCTGATAATGCAAAACCGTCAACCCCCAACAATGGGATATCAGTGACGGTGTGATCGTGATACTGCCAATGACGCTGGCGGGATGCAAGATCGGTATACGGATCTCCCCTATGGTGCTCCTAATAGCACGCTCTCCTAAATAGAGCTCCCAGCCTCCATCTATGAAGAGAGAAACTCTCTTGGTGGAAATCAAATACTCGACCCCAGTCGGGTGTCCATCCTCAAAGTCGATGGTCAAATGTTCCCCTGAATAGGGAATCCATGTGATGGCATCGACTATCGCTGACTCCAACGTGCATACTAAAGGTGAGTGAATCCATCGGCTCTGGGACCTCCTCAAGAAAATAGAATGGTGCCATCGTCGTCCTCGTGGATAGGTATCTAAAACTAACACACTCACAGGACGCAAGCATGGGAGCCTCTCATAGGCCCAAAACTGCCAACACAATGGCAAAACATCTACTATCAGTACACACTCTTAACCTATAAATGGAAAAAGATAAGAGAAATACTCACCAACAGAAATGGATAAAATCCTAGCCAAGCCTCGGTCAAATCCTGTGAGCGCATGCCCATGCCCCAGAGGAAATAGGCAAAGGTGTAAGAGCCCCAATCATACTCTCCAATACAGTCCACATCACGTGTGGTGCTGATCAAAGCAAAGGATACCGTAGCAGAGTTATCTGCTATGAATCAGCCTCAAATGATCATCAGGAACAATCACCGCAGAACGCGATCCCTGATCTTGACATCATCAGGCATGGGCTCACTCAAAAGCCCACTCATAGCATCTACGCTCAAAGGACCTGAACGGACAGTCCTGCCTTTGAGCGCCTCCGCCGGAACTCCTAATAAGGATCTGACGGCAGTAGGGGTAATATTCGCCATGCAAGGCACTGGCTCTCCTCCAAACTCCATACCTGTGATAAATCACCAATCCATAGGTGTCATCATCACCTCACAATCCAGCAGATGGAGTGACTGAGTCTGATAAAACCATCGCTCAGACAATACCCTAAGGTAACTCCAGGGACAACGATGGGGAAGGATGGAGAAGAATGCCCCGAATCCCCACTCATGCACCACCGCTCTATAGTCAGGATGAAGTACTTGGTACATGGAGTGAATGCTGAACTAGTTCCCTCGAGGCTGTGTAAAACCAGGAACCTGCATGAAATGCAGATCAACATCAAAACCCTTTAATCCTCATCAATAGGAAAGAAGGAAGATCAAAGTCTAACGCCATACCTCGTTAGCATTCAAATACATTGATGGATGTCTGCTCAAATCACCCAACAACTCTGGGTTTACCACCTGAATACTCAGAAGCTCCCTACGAGGGACATGTGCAGCAGGAGCGGGATCCTCGATCGAAATATCCGCCTCCTCATCCTCAACATCTGGCACATCTACTCGGACAGGACGAATCACGGCCTCCACCAACCGACGAGTCTTTCTGACAGAACGGGGACGAGGCACTTCAGAAGCCCTCCGCCGTACGCTAGAAGTGGTCCTATAGGAACTGCTCGGCTGATCCGGATCCATAATATCTGGACAACAAGTCTCCAAATCACCTTAGAAAGGGTGTGGTATTTCCTTACCTGGAGCTTTCTAAAATGCATTTATGACTATATGCATGCATACATTTACTTTAACATATACTAGAGTTAAAATACATGACTACCCAATGCCTAAATTTTGGAAAAATTTTGCCATAGTCCCCTTTAAAAATAGGACTATCCACATGCACATAGGCATGTCTAGGTGGCCATTCAGTAGCACACCTGTCCTAAAGTCATATACATAATATATGCATTAAAAATCAAAAACATCATGCATAAGGCCAACCTCAATACTAGGAGTACTTTGCCTTGCTACCTTGTGCTCATTGGACCTTAAATAAGATAAAAAATAGCAGAAAAAGGTGCCAATTTGACTGTCTCAAAAGTTAAATTTTTTTACATCATTATATTCAGCATGGTTTAATACTAATATTTACTATGTTGAATATTTTTTATCAAGTCATTTGTGCATACATAATCACTACTATGTGTTTAGATGCATTTCGTGCGATAAATTACAATCTAACAGATAAAAACTGGAAAAAATACATGCATACGTTACCAGGATAGTGTAGAACACTTGTACGGTGACAGAATTTGCAGAAAATAGCCCGAACTCAGCAGATCTGAAAGAGGCTCACGGATTTTCCTTCGCGTGCAAAGCTGAAAATGACTTGTGAGACCAACCTGCTAGATTTTATCATCCACGGTTGGTCGCAGGCTCATCTACTTTGCGGCGGTGCACTGCGCAAAGATCCTTATGTGGGTCCCACCCCTCCCATTGCTTCGATTCGAGTTGCAAAGGAGTTCTTGCGGACTAGAATGGTCAAATCAGGAATAAAAATGCCACGCGATTGAGCAAAATAGCATACAATCCTGGTCTTCTCAGATGAGACTTTGAATCTGTACATCACTCATTGGTAGTCACCTGAACCCAAGGTATACCCTGCCGATGATCTCAGTTGTCACAAATCACATACGTCCATACCTTATACAGGTCCAATGCCGCCAACTCCAGGTCGTTACCCTATTTGAGTCCCCGACGGGGGTTACAACGTGAGTCCCCGACAGGGTTACAACGTGAGTCCCTGACGGGGGTTACAACGTGAAGCCCCAGCAGGGGATTACAACGTACAGTTAAGATGTTGACACACATATCAACAAAGGTCAAGCAGCCTTGACGTTATCTCAGCCGATAACAATTAAACCTATCAGAGCTCTAGAGCTATTTGAGGATTTCATGCTCGATTACTCATATTCCCCCAGCGGATCCTAGGCGGGGGTCACAATGCACTGTTCCGTTGATTCACACATCAGCGAAGGTCAAGCAACCTTGAGGATCTACTCATAGAATCTTAGCCGTTGATTCACACGTCAGTGAAGGTCAAGCAGCCTTGACAGTATATCCCACAGGATGTTTCAGCCATTGATTCACATGTTGATGAAGCACATGTCAACGAAGGTCAGGCATCTCTGACAGCATTTGTTGTTGGCAGTAAATCCCACAGAATCATGACATATTCTGGCGATACTATCCAAGAGAGGTCAACGTCATCAAAGAGGATAGATGATGGAATATGTTATACACATCCTCAAACAGATCAAGTCTTATCCCCATAGATCTCTTACACATAAGAGGTACATCTTCAGGATCAAGTCATAATCAAAGACCCAAGAATTTGATGTTAACTCCAACATCAACATCCTAACAGATTTGGATTACACAACAAATCTGGTCATCATTGCCAATCCCTAGTTGAAGCAACGAGGAGCCAAAGAATCATCCCCAGCGTGTTGGGTTGCTACACAACCCGATACACGCATCATCATACATTTGCCTCATGTTGCTATCCATAATACCATGTTTGTCTTATTGTGTTTCAAGTGTCTAGGATTCTTTATCCTACCCATGCATCGCCATGCATGAGTATGATAAAGAGGGACATCTGTAGACACTCGAAATTTTTTGTACTACTGTCACTAACATTGCACGAGGACAGATTCGTCTTTTAAGAGAGAACCCTGAAAGACAATCCAAATCCATGCCGGATACTACTGGAAGTTCAGCATCAACCCCAGATCACACTCTGGGAGTAACAAATCCAACCTCGGAGATAACCTTGAGGCCTACAGATACAATACCGGAACACACACCGGAGAAGACCGATTAATCTCGGAGATAACCCCGAGGTATCCAGTCTCAATCCCAACCATGGATCGCCAACCTTGGTGATAACCCCAAGGAATGCAGTTTCGGCGATAACCCCGGAAATGCTTGTTTCAAATGCGACCAGTTTCAATCTCGATACTCACAGCGAGATACACTGTACCAACCCGACAATAACATCGGGAAGACGGGCACGCCTCAAAGGTGACAATGAGGACCTTCAACAATTGCAGCAGTCCAATCTCAGTGAAGTCTGAGCAATGTCTGCTTTATCAGCCCAATCCGGCGATAACACCGGTGAGGGGCAATCATCATCTCGTCAACATGATGCCACGTCACGTCGTCTTAACATCTCTACGCAACGATGTCCCACAAGACTAACCAATCCTGAGTGACTATTGTGCGGGGTAATGGATGAAAGTTGAAGCTTGAGGACCGGAGGGCATCGTCTCATCTTCAATGACTTCGTACAAACTTTAATCCCATGCCATCATACAACTCTCGACAACGGCGGTCCGAAATAGGTCCTGAATACATCAAACGGTTGCCCGGATTACACTTCTGAAAGTTCGAGTGGACGTTACAGTGCCCGAGTGCACGTACTTCGAGACGACCTGACCCGAAAAACCCGGGCCCACCCGGGTTTCCTCTGGTACCTGCGGCTAAATTACCTATAAATAGAGGGCTTGGGCTGCCCATTTTGCTCTGCACTCACCCATGCAGTGTACTTTCGTCTTTTAAACACCTGTGAGCTCATATATAACCCTTTTGTACCTACAAAAGTCAGTGTTTACCCACTCTAAAGATATAGAAGTCTTCTTTGGCAATCAGCTGTAGGCCTTCTCACACACTTTAGAGTCTTTCTCTTCATCTCTGCACACACCCTTCTACACGTTGAGAGTCGTGTTGCTTGCTTTTGCACACACCCTTCTCAAGAGATTTCATTTCGATCAGATATATATATATATATATATATATATATATATATATATGTATGTATTGACTAACATTATCGAGTTTTGCCTCGATTAAGCCTGAGACTTGATTCAGAGCATTTATTTGCTTTAATATATATATATATATATATATATATATATATATATATACATTTATATATATTAACTGTGTGTCGGACTTTGTTCGATGAGCCTGAACTTGATGCAGGAGCATTTATTTGCTTTAATATATATATATACATTTATATATATTAACTGTGTGTTTAACTTTGGTCGATGAGCCTAGTCTTCTACTGGACCATTTATTTGCTTTAATATATATATATATATATATATATATATATATATATATATATATATATATATATATATACATTTATATATATTAACTATGTGTTGAACTTTGTTTGATGAGCCTAGACTTGATGCAGGCGTTTACTTACTCGCTTTTGTATATATATATTTATATATATGAACTGTGGTCGGACTACATTCGATGAACTCAGATTTTATATCCTAATATGTTTACTCTGCTTTTGTATATATATATATATATATTTATATATATGAACTGTTGTCGGACTCTATTCGATGAGCCTGGATTTTATATTCGGTACGTTTACTCTACTTTTGTATATATATACATTTATATATATGAATTGTTGTCGAACTCATTCGATGAGCCCGATTTTACGTCCAGGTGCGTTTATTGCTTAGATATATATATATATATATATATATATATATATATATATATATATATATATATATATATATATATGTCCTACTGGAGTTTCCTTAAGTGGCGATTGATAAACTTACAACTTTATTTACATTTCGTCCCTTTGAGTTTCCTTACATGGCGGTTGGCCGATATTCTGACTTCATTTATGTTTCGTCCTTTGGAGTTTCCTTTGTGACGACGGTTGATAGCTTTTATAGCTTTATTTATATTTCGATCCCCCATGGAGGTGCTTCGTGGTTGGTGATCCCATGCGTATATATATATTTACGACTTTATATATATATACCTTCTATCGCTTTCATACAAATTGCAGATCTCACATACTTAGGAATCATGTGATCACTGATTGACCTATTGGATCTAGATTCGGTTCCGTGATGGACATTTTCAAATTATGGCGACTTATAAATTATTCTGCAGTGTATGAATTTCCTCAGATGGTTTCCATACCCATGAGGAAGTTGGCATTACTTTGTACATTATTTTCATACGGATGCCTCGCATTCGTAAAATAAAATCAATCAAGCCAATCACTTAAAAAAATGGGAGTGTAAAAGGTCTCAATTACTATTGAGCATCAGGGTTTGAAAAACCTTTTTTATAAAACATCATTCTATATCTTGCTAAAACTGAATTTTTACATAAATTCAAACCTTGTGTATATAGGTTCGAACGAGGCCTCGCACTACTTCCAAATAACATCACATTAACCCACACACACACACATTCAGATAATAGTTTCTTGAAAAGAGGCGGTCACCATGGTAACACGGATGTCGGGGGGTACCTAACACCTTCCCCCCGCATAACCAAGTCCCCGGACCCTAATGAAACTCAGTTTCACCGACCAAGTATAAAGATGTCACATCATTTGGGTCAATATACAAACCTTTTCTCGGTTGTGTTTGAGTACAACCATTTAAAAACCAACTGGCGACTCTTAACAGTCCATCATCGACATTATACATGTCGGACCTTTTTCGCTTGTTTTTTTAAACAAATCTCACCTAAAATGAGAACACCAAAGAACAAGTAACGAAAAGGGACATCCAAAAATCCTGACGTCGACAGACCCTAATTGCTAATTTAGCACTTTTAATTAGGAAATATTAATCCTAATTAGCAAGATTTAATTTATGATTAGGAAATTTTAATATAATTAGAAAATTCTAATCATAATTTAGAAATATTAATTTTTATTTAGAAAACATAATTTTGGAAATCCTAGAAAATAAAATTTTTGGAACCTTAGGTTTTAACCCTAAGGGTTGTAGCCAATGTCCAATTTGCCATTAAATTAAAAATCAAATGATATTTTTACCCTTTGTGCATTATTTAGTAAGTTGAGTGCAAATCTTGCCAAATGAGAGTTGGTGATCAACTCCAACAACTCCTTGACTGAAAATATCAGCAACTTAGTCATTGTATCAGCCATGTAGCTTCATTATATCAAAATATATAGATTATATATAGAGAGAGAGAATACTCACTTTATTTTATAAACTCATCCAAGCCCTTCTCTCTCTAAGAGTTCGGGAATGAGAAAGAAAAGGATTGAGAAGTTAAGACAAAATCATCTCTTAGCTTAACAAGAACAGATTCAAAAGTCAGAATCAAAAATCAAAGTGTAAAAGAGGTATAAACCCTAATCCTAGAAATCTTTTGACCGATTTGATGTTGAATGTTGTTGTTTATTGTTTAAAATTCTGTAATAGGGTGTCTTTTAGTGATATGGGTTGCTAGAACACAGATCCATAACATCAAAGTGCTCAAAAATAGCATTTTAAGAAATCTGTAAAAAATTTTAAAGGTGGCCTGACAGCCATATGTCAGAGGCCTTAGATCCTTCTCTGTTTTTGATTTATGTTGTTTTATGTTATAAATGTGTTCTATGTCAGGTGGACTATGATCTGGAATTGGAAACAGGTTCAGATCATGTGTAGATTAGAAGTTATGGGTGGTCAAAGTCAGTTAACCGACCACGAAAACTAAAATCTGGGCAGCCCTGAATTTCCAGATTTCGTCTGACAAGTTATTTGAGGCCTCTGATCTTACTGATGTTTGTTAGGTTTGGCCATGTTGTTGTTTTAATGTTGTAGACAGGTATAAGGACTACACATTCATTCCTTTAGATCACCAAAATCCGTAACATAAACATAGAAATTCTTTGTCAAAATAGCGTTGACCATCACGCCGGATGAAGATTCTAGGTAACCCAGATCTTCATCAGCCGATTTTTATGGCAAGGTTTGACCAGCCTTAATTGTTCATTTGTGTTGTTGTTAGACAAAGTTAATGTTATGTTATTGTACTCTGACATCATTACTACAAGTTTGAGTTCATAGATCACCTAAACAATTCCTAGAATCAAAGATGTAAGGCTGCAAAATTGGACCCTTATTACTGCCTGAGTTTCTGGGCAACCCAAAAACTCAAGAACACGTCTAACAAGATGTTTGCTAGATTAGATGTAAGACCCCAAATAATTAATAAATGAAATTTAATTTCCTCTAATTATTATTTTGAAATAGTAAGGGTTGATGTGATTAATGTGGATAGTTATGGGTAAAATACGCAAATATTTCAAAATAAGCAAGTGGTTATAAAATATTCATTGTTGTCGGGGAATATTCGTTTGGTCGTGGAATTTTCGTACTGTCGGGAATATTAAATGCGACCACAGCGACCATGTGTGGGCCCCATAACGGAAAGCGATTGGAGGAAGAAAACGACAAATATAAGTTGCTTAAAAATAATCTGGCGTAGTTATTCTGGTTTACCTTGTTGGAATACCCTGTGGTTAAAACACGATGTCTGGCGTTGTTGCACAAGAAGACACTACAGTATTGCACCAATTATTGACTCTTACGTAAGAAGGCACTACTCAATAATGGTTACGAATTAATTCTTTATTCGATTTTTTATTTTATTGGTTCAATAATTGTTGCGTTGATATTTTATATCTGTCGTTTGTTTCAATAATTGTCATTATACGATATTTTTCATTATCGAAGCAATAATTCATATTATCCGAATAATATTATTAGATAACATTATTGAAAATGTCTAGAAAGTTCATCTAAGGAGAGGTTTGGTCACCTAATTGCGCCGCCAATAAGGAGAAATTCTTATTGAAAGCCCCTTTTCCAGGGAATCGCACGGTTGTCAATATTGTGATTCTCGTAATATTATTTGTGAATAATTAATTATTGATTCATATGATGAAGAAAATATTGATTTTATGTGGATATAGATGGAGAAAATTTTAATGTGACAATTATTGAAAATTAATATTTTATCTTTTTCTCGATAAAATAATTCATTTAAATATATATATTATTATATTTTAATAATATAATAATGGTGATATTTTACAACGAATGTGGGATATATGAGTATCTGAGGAGGAAGAGTATTTACATTAATAAATGTTTAAAACATGTTAAACATGTCAAGGACCCCATTTATTGATCGAAATTTGATTATAACCTCTAAAATCATCCGTTTATGGATTTCGGCCAATTTCTGCTTGGAATTTGGAAAACCTTTCTTCTGTAAAGTTGTAGAGAAATGAATTTCCTATAAAAAAAAAGCGAGATTTGAATTTTCTGACAAAAGGGCTATTTATTATGAATTATTGAAGTTCCGAAATAATTGATTTTTGGAAATTTAAATTATTTTATAAAAGAAAAACGCTTTTTTTACTTGTTCTAGAAGGGAGCATGTGGGAAATGCCGGAATTGAAATCTAGAATGAGTACGTAGAAGATTATATATATATATATATATATATATATATATATATATATATATATATATATTAATATTATATTAAATTTTCTCGCTTTGGTGTTCTAAGCATTTTCCTATAAATAGGGTTTAGGTTAGAATTGAAAATCACACCGTAAATCGAAGTTTCTCTCTCTATATTATCGAGCGTATTCTTGTGAGTATTTTGAGTATACTTTGAGTATTGCTATACGGTGAAAGTTCAAGTTATAGCCTATATCCAGTATTCCAACTAGAAGTACTGATCTTTCGAGGTAAGGGATATTATTTTTTTTGTAATGATATTATTTCTTCAATATCATTATGCTGAAATATTGATCTGAAGTTTTTATCAAATTTGGAACTTTTGGTGTCGGAGTTACTATTCACGTATACGGCACTATTCACGTATACGACACTATTCACGAATACGACACTATTCATCGAAAAATGAAAATTTTTCTTTTCGTCCGAAATATCTATTCTGGATACTAGCTTTGATTGTATCCATGTTTTGATCATTCTTGAATTTTACACCACTATGATTATTTTTGAGGTATTTTTGGACATGGATAAAACAAAGTACGAATCCTTAATCCTTAATCCTTGTCATTTTGTTTCACTGGATTCGTTTCTTTAAAAAAAATATTTTCATAATCCTCGGTCTTAAATGATGATATTATTGAATATCTTTGGCACCGTAGTGTGCAAAGATGAATGATTTCGATGAATATCTTTGGCACGTAGTCCAAAGATGATTGATTCGATGAATATCTTTGGCCGTAGTGCAAAGATGAACAGTGTTTAGATGAACATGACCAATCGGGTGAATGTCCTTGGCACAGTAGTGCAAGGATGAATATTTGATCCCGTATATATATTGATTGATGTTACGGGATAAAAAAAAATAGACGATGAACTTTAAAATTCATACATAGAAGATAGTAGTTTGCATTCTCTACTTAACTCTTCTAATGAATTATTATTTTCGCTGCGAATATTGATTTAAAACTTGTTGTCTATTGTATTTTATTATATTTTTCCCTTTAGAAGACTAACGATAATTTTGTTGTATATTATCTTAGTCATAATATTTTTTACTTGGGGCTAGTCGAGCTCACCCTTTTCCTTTTTGTTCCATTTTTCTTCTCGGAGGCGAGAATATAAATGAATACGAGTCTGGGTATGGAATGAAAGTTCTAGGGAGAGTTGTTTAGTAGTCCTCACCATTGTTGTAAAATAATGTATCAATAATTATGATGAGGATTTATTTGTATATGGATATTGTCTAGATGGCAATATCTGTATTTAAACTCACAGCTTTACTATTGTAATAATAAAGTTATAGTTGTTTTACATGCAGGTATTGACAACTCGAATGGGTTAGACCTATTTTGGGGGTGTCACAATTGGTATCAAAGCTTAGGGATATGATCTCCATGCGGAGATCGGGGAATAGAACTAGGAGGGAGAGACGAGTAAATCCTTCATTAGTGTGTCTACCTAAGCTTATTTAATAGTTGGTCAAGATATAGGGATATTATGTGATATATTGATTTCCTTAATTAACCCTTGTTTTATGACGATGTTTGAGAATGTCGAATTGAGAATATTAACAATGGAAATGAGACCAGGTGGAGACGCTTTGTACTCACCAACGAGGAGAACGTGCATCAGTCGTGGTAATGTTCCTCCCGTGAACAACACCACTTGATCGACGACGATGAACGACGAATGTTTAGAAGCTTTTGCGATTCATGCAAAATTAGACGAGGGAGACTCGTGTTCAAAACATAGGAGGAAATGATAGCAATTCACGGGTTGTCACAAACCAAGCGCTTCAAAGAGTTGGGACCACCAAAATTTAAGGGAAAGCCGAGATCCGATCATGGCGAAACATGGGTCAAGCAAATTACCAAGATATTCGATGTCTTGGGATGCACAGAGAACAGAAGGTTCCATTCGCCACCTTTATGTTCCAGTGGCGAGGCGTATCACCGGGTGGGAGTCTCGTGAAGCGTACCCATCCAACCGCACTCAAAGATGTCTTGGGAGACGCGTTTGAAAAACTATTTAATGACAAATAATTTCACGAAAGTGTTCGTCATATGAAGGAAGTGGAGTTTATTAGATCGAGCGAGAACAACATGGCCCGGTGTCTCGAAGACGAAGCGAAGTTTGCGAGTTATCGTGTTTGCACCTCATTTGGTGGAGAATGAGGAACATATAGCGTGGATGTTTCGAGAGGATTGAAACCCGGCATACGTCGAGATCTCATCTCTCATAAATTTTCTCTCTATTCGGATGTTGTTAATGGGGCTCAATTGTTAGAGCGAGATAACGAGTACTGTCCAACCGAGGTACCACAATCGAGATCATCTTTAGATAGCGATCAACAAAACAACAATAACCAATGGAGAAAGAAAAAAGATTTTGACAAAATGGTAACCACTCGGTGGTAATCATGGCCATGAAAATAGAAGAAAGCGAGTCGGGAGGAGATTTTAAAAGAGGAGATTCAACAACGACCATGTGAAGACGACGGTGCAAAAGAAGAATCGGTTCCAAGGGAGGAGAACGCGACCACCCCATCATATGCTATAAATGAGGAAAGAAGGACATATCGGTCAAACGCCCTAACAGATTCCCAAGTATGCTATAATTGTGGAAAGGAAGGACATATCGCTCGAGATTGCACTGTGGCGAAACCTAGTTCAATGAGGGACGGTGACTCAAAAAGATCATCCCTGAAAAGTCAAAGTCAACGGTTCTTGGAAGAGCGTTTGTTGTGATCGGGTCAAAATGCGAGGAACCCAAATGAGGTGATCACGGGTAAGCTATTTATAAATTCTTGTGAAGTTTATACTTTAGTAGATACTCTGGTGCTACCCATTCATTTATCTCTCCCGCTTGTGCTCAACGCTTAAACTTGACTCAGAGAAATTAGACTTTGACCTATCTGTGGAAACTCCGTTAGGAGAAACTTTCATCACATCCACTTTGCTTATAAATCTTGTTTGATTCAAGTTGGCACCATCACCTTACCCGTTGACCTTATCTCTTTAAAGATACTTGCTTTTGATGTGATTTTAGGGATTGATTGGTTAACTACTCATCATGCCAAAATTGATTATTTTCGTAAGGTTGTTAGCTTTCATATTCCTAAACAACTTTGTTATGCAATTCAAGCAACTAAACCATTAAAATCAATCAACATCATATCTAATCATAAAGCTATTCGTTTATTAAAAAAGCGGATGTCAAGCTTTCTTAGCCCATGTTATGGATTTGAATAAAGACACGTCAAATTTGAATAATATTCCCTGTTGTTATTGACTTTCCCGACGTATTTCTGAAACTTCCGGCCTACCCCGAACGTGAAGTTGAATTCTTTATTGACCTTGAACCTGGTACAAAGCCCATTTCTAAAACTCCATATCGAATGGCTCCTATTTAACTTCAGGAGTTAAAGGTCCAACTACAGGAATTATTGGACATCGGTTTCATTCGTCCTAGTACATCTCCTTGGGGTGCTCCTGTTTTATTCGAAAAGAAGAAAGACGGGAGTATGCAACTTTGTATTGACTATCGGGAATTGAACCATGTCACCATCAAGAATAGGTATCCTCTACCTCGTATTGATGACTTGTTTGACCAGTTGCAAGGAGCACAATTCTTTTCAAAAATCGATCTTCGTTCTGGATATCATCAGCTGAAGATTAGAACTGAGGATATTCCAAAGACTGCCTTTAGAACTCGGTACGGGCATTATGAATTCTTAGTCATGTCTTTCGGATTGACTAATGCTCCTGCGGCTTTCATGGATATGATGAATCGAGTATTCAAGGAATATTTGGATCAATTCGTTGTTGTCTTTATTGATGACATCCTCATATATTCCAAAAGTCGTGAAGATCATGAGCACCATTTGAAGCTGGTACTCCAAAGGCTTCGTGAAAACAAGCTTTATGCCAAGTTGAAGAAATGCGAGTTCTGGCTTGAGGAAGTAGCATTCCTTGGGCACGTGGTGTCGAAACATGGAGTATCTGCTGATCCGTGAAGATTGAAGTAATACAAAGTTGGGCAACCAAAGTCGGTGATCAAGTACGTAGCTTTCTCGGGCTTAGGTGGGTTATTATCGGAGATTCGTGGAAGGGTTTTCTCGAATCGCTACTCTGCTAACTCCGCTTAACTCGGAAGGATACAAAATTCGTTTGGGACGAAGAATGCGAAGAAGAGTTTCCAAGAGCTTAAGAGAGACCTATTTTGGCACCTGTTCTAACAATACCATCTGGTTCGGATGGATTTGTTATCTCTGATGATGCTTGGGCAAAGGGTTAGGATGTGTTCTCATGCAACGTGGGAAAGTCATAGCCTATGCCTCGCGACAACTTAAAGAATATGAGAGGAATTATCCTACTCATGATCTAGAGTTAGCGATGAGTCGTTTCGCTAAAGATCCGGAGGCACTATCTATATGGGGAGAAAGTGGAGATATATTCAAACCATAAAAGCCTTAAATATTTCTTCACCCAAAAAGAACTTAACATGCTGGCAATGACGTTGGCTCGAGCTATTGAAGACTACGACCACACTATTCATATACCATCCCGGAAAGCGTAACATGGTAGTTGACGCGTTGAGTAGAAGATCATATGCGAGGAACGAGTGCGATGATGTCAAGTATACGATAGAGCCAACTTTAATAGAAAAGTTAAGGTTGCTCAAGCCACCAATCTTGAGTGATGCATATGAAGAAGAAAGTACAAGAAGGTGCTATTCCGGAAGCGAGAATTAATGAAGAAGGAATACTTCGAGTCCACTCTAGACTTTGTGTTCCTAACGATTCTGATTTGAAGTACAAGATCATGATGGAGGCACACAATACACCATTTTCAATCCATCCTGTAAGTACCAAAATGTATCGTGATCTTCGACATACATTTTGGTGGAACAATATGAAGAGAGAGATTGCAAAGTTTATCTCAACGTGTTTAACTTGTCAACGTGTAAAGGCGGAGCATCAAGTGCCTAAGGGACCATTGCAACCACTTGAGATTCCAAAATGGAAGTGGGAACACATTACCATGGATTTCAATTCGGGTCTTCCACGGTTTCTCAAGGCATAAATGTTATTTGGGTTATTGTTGATAGATTAACCAAGTCTGCACATTTCTTGCCGATACGGGAGACTTATTCTCTTGAACGTCTTGCTAGTATGTATGTAAATGAGATTGTGAGGTTGCATGGCATGCCAGTATCCATAGTTTCAGATCGTGACCCAAGATTCACTTCAAGATTTTGGGTTAGCTTGCAAAAAGCTATGGGTACGGATTTACAATTCGATTGAAGATACCATCCTCAAACAGACGGACAATCGAGAGAGGACTATTCAAACTCTTGAAGATTTATTAAGACTCGTGTCCTAGACTTCAAGGGCGGTTAGGATAAGTATTTACCATTGGTGGAATTCTCCTACAACAACAATTATCGAGCAAGTATAGGTGTGGCCCCATTCAAGCATTATATGGACGAAAATGTCGCTCTCGGTATGTTGGGGGACGAGGTGGGTGAAGAAACATTGTTGGGACCCGAAAGTTAAAATACGTATGACTACCGAAATGATCCAAATGATTCAACAACGTATACAAACGGCACAAGATCGACAAAAGAGTTATGCGGATCTTCATCGAAAGGACGTGAAATTTAGTATAGAGGATCATGTATTGTTGCGAGTTGCTCCATGGAAGGGAGTTACAAGATTTAGGAAGAGAGGAAAGCTCAATCCACGATTTATTGGTCCATTTCAAATTCTTGACCGAGTAGGAAATGTAGCCTATAGACTCGCATTACCTCCAAGTATGTCTCGTGTTCATAATGTGTTTCACATATCTGTACTTCGTAAATATGTGAAAGACCCGAACCACGTTATTGAGTTAGAACCGGACGAGATAGCCGAAGACTTAACGTATGAGGAAGTACCTGTCAAGATCTTGGATAGGAAGGAGCATGTCCTACGCACGAAGGTCATACCACAAGTTAAAGTCTTGTGGAGGAACCATGCTATAAAGGAAATGACCTGGGAGTTGGAAACGGAAATGAAAGCGAGGTATCCTCACCTTTTCGAAACACCAGGTACGTATGTCAATTTCGAGGACGAAATTTCATAAGGAGGGGAGGTTGTAAGACCCCAAATAATTAATAAATGAAATTTAATTTCCTCTAATTATTATTTTGAAATAGTAAGGGTTGATGTGATTAATGTGGATAGTTATGGGTAAAATACGCAAATATTTCAAAATAAGCAAGTGGTTATAAAATATTCATTGTTGTCGGGGAATATTCGTTTGGTCGTGGAATATTCGTATGCAATCGGGAATATTAAATGACGCCGGTAGCCACCATGTAGGGCCACATAATGAGAAAGGGATTGGAGGAAGAAAACGACAAATATAAGTTGTTTAAAAATAACGGCGTAGTTGTTACCGTTTACACTGTTGGAATACCCGGTGGTTAAAACACAATAATACGCGTTGTTGCACAGTAGCACACGGTATTGCACCAATTATTGACTCTTACGTAAGAAGGCACTTACTCAATAATGGTTACGATAATTCTTTCAAAGATTATTTTATTTTATTGGTTCAATAATTGTTGCGTTGATATTTTATCTTCTTTGTTGTTTCAATAATTGTCATTACACAAGATTTTTCATTATCGAAGCAATAATTCATATTATCTGAATAATATTATTAGATAACATTATTGGCAATGTCTAGAAAGTTACGTCTAAGGAGGGTTTTGTCACCTAATTGCGGCGCCCGATGAGGAGAAATTCTTATTGAAAGCCCCTTTTTTCCCGAGAACCTGCTGTTGTCAATGTTGTGATTACATAATATTATTTGTGAATAATTAATTATTGATTCATATGATGAGGAAAATATTGATTTTATGTGGATATAGATGGAGAAAATTTTAATGTGACAATTGTTGAAAATTAATATTTTATCTTTTTCTAATAAAATAATTCATTTAAATATATATATTATTATATTTTAATAATATAATAATTGTGATATTTTTACAACGAATGTGGGATATATGAGTATCTGAGGAGGAAGAGTATTTACATTGCAATAAATGTTTAAAACATGTTAAACATGTCGGTGGGACCCCATTTATTAGACCGAATTTGATTATAAATCTAAAAAATCGTCTGCTTATGGATTTCGCCAATTCTGCTTGGAATTTGGAAAAACTTTCTTTTGCAAAGTTGTAGAGAATTGAATTTCCTATAAAAACTCGCAAGATTTGAATTTTCTGACAAAATGGCTATTTATTATGAATTATTGAAGTTCCGAAGCTCCGAAATAATTGATTTTTAGAAATTTAAATTATTTTATAAAAGAAAAATGTTTTTTTTACTTGTTCTAGAAGGGAGCATGTGGGAAATGCTGGGAATTGAAATCTAGAATGAGTACGTAGAAGATTATATATATATATATATATATTATATTAAATTTTCTGCTTTGGTGTTCTAAGCATTTTCCTATAAATAGGGTGCTTAGGTTAGAATTGAAAATCACACCAGAAACTGAAGTTTTCTCTCTCTATATTATCGAGCGTATTCTTGTGAGTATTTTGAGTATACTTTGAGTATTGCTATACGGTGAAAGTTCAAGTTATAGCCTATATCCAGTATTCCAGCTAGAAGTACTGATCTTTCGAGGTAAGGGATATTATTTTTTTTCGTAATGATATTATTTCTTCAATATCATTATGCTGAAATATTGATCTGAAGTTTTTATCAAATTTGGAACTTTTGGTGTCGGAGTTACTATTCACGATATCAAGACTATTCACGATATCTGAGACTATTCATCGAAAATGAAAATTTTTCTTTTCGTCCGAAATATCTATTCTGGATACTAGCTTTGATTGTATCCATGTTTTGATCATTCTTGAATTTTACACCACTATGATTATTTTTGAGGTATTTTTGGACATGGATAAAACAAAGTACGAATCCTTAATCCTTAATCCTTATCATTTTGTTTCACTGGATTCGTTTCTTTAAAAAAAAAAAATATTTTCATCATCCTCAGTCTTAAATGATGATATTATTGAATATCTTTGGCCTGTAGTGCAAAGATGAATGATTTCTGATGAATATCTTTGGCCTGTAGTGCAAAGATGATTGATTTCTGATGAATATCTTTGGCCCATAGTGCAAAGATGAACAGTGTTTAGATGAACATGACCAAATCGGTGAATGTCCTCGGCACCGTAGTGCAAGGATGAATATTTGATCCCGATATATATATTGATTGATGTTACAGGGGATAAAAAAAATAGACGATGAACTTTAAAATTCATACATAGAAGATAGTAGTTTGCATTCTCTACTTAACTCTTCTAATGAATTATTATTTCATTCATGAATATTGATTTAAAACTTGTTGTCTATTGTATTCTATTATATTTTTCCCGTGAAGACTAACGATAATTTTGTTGTATATTATCTTAGTCATAATATTCTTTATTGGGCTAGTCGAGCTCACCCTTTTCCTTTTTGTTCCATTTTTCATCTCGGGAGGCGAGAATATAAATGAGTACGCAGCAGCTGGGTATGGAATGAAAGTTCTAGGAGAGTTGTTTAGTAGTCCTCACCATTGTTGTAAAATAATGTATCAATAACTATGATGAGGATTTATTTGTATGTGGATATTGTCTAGATGGCAATATCCGTATTTAAACTCACAGCTTTACTATTGTAATAATAAAGTTGTAGTTGTTTCGCAGTGTATTGACAACTTTCGTAATGGGTGATGTAGACCTATTTTGGGGGTGTCACATTAGATCTTGCTGTGATGTTATGTATTAGCCACGAAACTTGATTCTACATGTAGTGCTACACTTATACTATAATCGTAATACAAATTATCAGCCTAGAATCAACACGAGCCTACATCAATTACTGGTCAAACTTGGTGACTCGAACACTGACATGAATTCTGGGTTTGATGAAGAACAGGCCAAGAACACCTATAGCGACGGTTTTGTCGTTATAGGGTTCTTTTTGTGATATTTTATTTTCCGGAAATAATTATTTTAATTAAATAAATCAAAATAAATGGTTTTTAATTATTAAAAATACAAAATAAATTCCTAAAAATTATTTTAAAGCTTGAAAATTAGTTTTTAATTATTTTGAGTATATTTCATAAATATTTAATATTTTTGGAATATAAATGGTATTTAATTTATTTAATTATAATATTAAATAAATTATTTAAAAATAATTTTAATACATGAAAAATTATATTATGGTATAAGAAAATATTTTAAGTTAATTTTAGTGACTTTTAATATTTTGTGATGAATTTCATTAATTAATCAATATTAATGATAATTAATTTGTGAAAGTCCCCTCTTTCCTGAGAACGGCATGGTTGCCAGTACTGTGATTCTGTAATATTATTTGTGAATAATTAATTATTGATTTATATGATGAGGAAAATATTGATTTTATTTGGTTATAGATGGAGAAAATTTTTAAAGTGACAATTGTTAAAAATTGATATTTTATCTTTTCTGATAAAATAATATTTTATTATATTATATAATAATGATGATATTTTTTACAATGAATGTGGGATATATGAGTATATGAGGAGGAAGAGTATTTTTGTTGCAAAAGTTGTTTAAAACATGTTAAACATGTCTGTGGGCCCATTTCTTGACTAAAAATTGATTATAGCCTGTAAAATCGTCCGTTTATGAATTTCGGTCAATTTCTGTTTGGAATTTAAAAAAAAATTCTTCTGCAAAGTTGTAGAGAATTGAATTTCCTATTAAATTTCGCAAGATTCAAATTTTCTAATTAAAGGGCTATTTATTATGAATTATTGAAGTTCCGAAGTTCCGAAATAATTTATTTTTGGAAGTTTTAATTATTTTAATTAAGAAAAACGTTTTTTTATTTTTTGTGAGTTGATGGCTGATTCTTGGGTCTGGTGTAGTGTGTGTAGGAAAATTTAATATATATATTAATATTTTATTAAATTTTCTGCTTTGGTGTTCTAAGCATTTTCCTATAAATAGGGTGCTTAGGTTAGAATTAAAAATTACACCAGAAACTGAAGTTTTCTCTCTATTTCTCTCTCTATAATATCAAGCGTATTTTGTGAGTATTTTAGTACTTTGAGTATTGTTATACGGTGCAAGTTCTTTCAGCACTATATCCAGTATTCCAGTCAGAAGTACTATTCTTTCTTAGGTAAGGGAGATTATTTTTTTATAAATGATATTATTTCTTCAATATCATTATGCCGAAATATTGGTTTGAACTTTTTATCAAATTGGAACTTTTTCATGTCGGGGTTACTATTCATGAGTTACTATTCACGAATACTATTCACGAAGCATGATGATATTTTTGTGAAATTTCTATCTTTTGGTGTCGGATTTACTATTCACGTATACAGCACTATTCACGAATACGACACTATTCACAGAAAAATTAAATTTTCTTTTCTATGTCCAAGATTGTTTGTTATAGTTCCTATCTTTGATTGGATCTATGTTTTGGTCTTCATTCTTGAATTTTACTCCACTTTGGTTATTTATGAAGTATTTTTCGAACTTGGGTTATTTAAAGTATGAAGCCTTAATACTTGTTCTTTTGTTTCACTGGATTCGTTTTCTTTAAAATATTTTTCATCATCCTCAATCCTAAATGATGATATTACTAAATATCGTTGGCCTGCATTGCAAAGATGAATGATTTCTGATGAATATCTTTGGCCTGTAGTGCAAAGATGAACAGGTGTTTAGATGAACATGACCAACTGATGAATATCTTTGGCCTGTAGTGCAAAGATGAATATTTGATTCTAGATATATATTGATTGATGTTACAGGGATAAAATATAGACGATGAACTTTTATTCATATATAGAAGATAGTAGACTTCATTCTCTACTTAACTCTTCAAATGAATTATTATTTTCGCTGCGAATATTGATTTAAAACTTATTGTCTATTGTATTCTATTAGATTTTTTCCTGTTGAAGACTAACGATAATTTGTTCTGTATTATCTTAGTCATAATGTTCTTTACTGGGCTAGTTGAGCTCACCCTTTTCCTTATTGTTCCATTTTTCTTCTCGTAGCGAGAATGTAATGAAAGTACTAGTCGGGGTATGGAATGATGGTTCTATAAGTTATTTTAGTAGTCCTCACCATTTTTGTAAAATAATGTATCAATAATTGAAATGAGAACTTATTTGAGTGTGGATATTGTCTAGATGACAATATTTGTATTTAAACTCATAGTTTTTATGTTGTATTAATAAAGTTGTAGTTGTTTCTGTACCATGTACTTTGACGATTCAGAAGGGGTGTTGTATACCTGTTTTGGGGGCGTCACAATAACTATATTAAATAAATTGTGAAAAAATAGAATTAATGTTTTAAAAATCATATAAAAAATGATTTAAGTGTTATAAAAATATTTTGAGTTATAAAATATAACTTTTTGATATTTTGTCATGAAAATATTAATATTTTAATATTAATAGCAATTACTAGGATAATGAATTTAACGGTTTAAAAATTATATAAATGTGATTTTAAAGTATTAAAATACTTTGTGATATTATAAATATATTATAATATTATGTCATGTATTTCATTAATATCTAATATTAAATAAATATTAATGATATTAGAATATAGCGGTATTTAAATTAGATAAATACGTTATAAACAATTGAAAAATTATGATAAATGGTAATAATTATCTAAAAATTATTACAAGCCTTTGAAAAATGTTTTGATTAATAATATGATCATCTAAGATAATGGTTAAGTGTTTAGGCAGAGTTTAGTTGAACTTAAACTCGAGATTTGTCCGACTAGACCGTCGGGATGTAAGATTTGTGTCGGGTTCAACTCAGACTGCAATAGTTTGACTTGATACCGAGTCCTATGTGTGTTGAAGACTGATAGGGTTATGTGTTTAGGTTATTCTATGTATATATATAATAGTATTATATTGTGATGATATTATTCTAATTTGTTTATCGATATTATTTATATATTATATTAGGTCTTCAGTCAAAGCTTAATAAATTGCGTAACAATAATCAACGAAACAAGCAAGTTTTACTTAACTCTACTTAGAGTTGTTTCATTCAGATATGGTTATGGATAATAATTGATGATTGTTATTGTAGAATTGTACTCTGTACATATTGCATGTATAAGTCAGGTATGAAAGGATGATCACCTTCATTACCATTCGGTCCAGATATATTTGTTCATGTTTAATATTTGTTCAGTCAAAAGTTTGTTCGTGCTAATTCACAACTATATTGTTGAATTATAGCCAGCTTATTATTCAAATTCTTTCAATCATGATATATCGTTAAATTATTGAATTTAAAATTGATGAGCAACCTGCATGCCAACCTTTGCTATATCATGATAAAACATTGCAGATTAAGGTGAATGTGTGGGTTACAAGGAAAGGTCAAAGACAGTTCTAGCTTTAGTATACGTGTGCAGTAGATTTGTAATAGTATTGTATCTTTATGTTATTATAAGTCAAATAAGTTATGAATTGTGTATAAGTTAAGGTTACTCGACCTTGGGGAATATTATGTAAAGTTATTGTATAAACAATTTATGTTTATATCTTCTGCAATAGTTATAGAATGATTAAACCAGATCTGTGGTGATTTAGGACCCGGATTTGGGGCCCTCACAGTTGGTATCAAAGTTGTAGGTTATGAACCTTTAGTAGGAATACCTAAGACTAATAACCGCAGTGATTAGGATAAGTACTAACTCAAATATAGTCAGTTGGTCGGTAAGATTCAAAGACGAATCTCGGCGAGTTATAAGATACAGAGTTCCCTAACTCTGATAATAAAGTTGAACAATAGTGGTGAATAGATAGAGTTTAAAAGGCTAAAAGTACAGTGATAGGAGATCGTAAAATAAAACGATCAAGATATAGAAATGAATCGTAATATATACGATGAGATCACCCCGTGATCTGATAAGGTGATAGCAGGGAAAAGAATCAATCTAATGATTGAACAGTTTACAGCAAAATTGCTAAGTGTTAGTTGTACTATGAATTGGTACAGATTTAGGAAAGGATTATGAATACAAGTTGAATGAAATTCGTATTGAGAAGGGAGTTAAGATTAGGTGGGGATTTTAATTGAGGACTCATGTCAGCATCTGAGTTGTATGATTCCTTGTATGGGCGGGGAATTATACTTTGTGTAAAAATCACTTAGTTTCTGGTAATGATAATCATTGAAATATTTGCGTCGCGCTATTTTCTATATGCATGTTAAGAGGGTGATTGCTTTCTCATGTGTATAACAGATAGATAGGTTATAGGTAGGGAAAATAAGGTTAAGTATGAGTTCTTAAAACTCATACTTATGTGACATTCTTGATTCATAGTTATATGAAATGTTTATGAACCCCTCAGTGAATGGACGCCAAAGGTCTGACTAGGACAAGTTCTTAAACTCATATGATTGTGGCAAGTTCATGAACTCATAAGTGTGGTTTGACGAACTGGGTATAGTTGTGTGTAAATGGAGTATTAAGGATAATAGGAATAGATAGATTACGAAGCAAATGATTATTAGTGGAGACATAAGTTTTCCAAAACTCCTAGCTATGCTAGACTTCAAAATTTTGACATCAAGCCAAATACGCACTATGTGCTTTTAAAAAAAAGAAAGAAAAAAAAGTAGTCTCGTAATATTTTTTGGAACGGTTTAAAGTATAGTCTATGCTACTTATTTCGGCTGGACGCAAATGATTTGAAATATCAAAATATATTTTTTTATCACGCATGTATCATGTAACCTGGTGCAAAGATGATAAAAGTTGATAGAGTTATAAATGCAGGAATACTTAGTGTGAAATCAATCTAAAAATCATTGTTCCACTATTGTATGATGTGTTATGACAAAGTCATGCAATGACGGCATACTCAAACGGACTGTTAATACAGTACGGCATCATGACGTCATTCTCAAAAAAAAATTCAAAAAAATTTTAATTTGCCAACGGGGTTTGGCTACACCTAAATAATTCAATTGAATTGAATTATTGAAATGAGTCTATGATATTCGATTCAGCTAGACTAATGTTTATGAAAACTCTAAGTGTTCATTGAAAAATTTTCTCGAACCAAATTATTTTGGTACGAAATCCGATAAGACTGAGGTAAAAATTTTGTGCCAATGGCAGAGACGAGAAACAGATTCAACCAACAATATTTAATAAGTACAGGGCATACCAGGCTAATTACCCACTATATATGTAAGTTATGACGGTTTGCGGATGAACTTCCATAAAAACCTTTGCGAAAATGACAGACAATAGTCTGTATAACCCCTCAGTACAATTTCAAAAAAATTTCTCTTGTGAGGAATGTGTTGGGTAGCATGTAAGGCTGAGTATGAATGGTGTATGGTGTATGGTGTATGGTGTAAGGATAATTTCGGGGATAAAATTTTTAGAAGAAGGGGTGAATGTGACAACCCGAGAATTTAGAAAAATTTAAAATTTTAATTAATTGATTTAAGGTTCAATATTAGAACCTAGACAGAAAATAAGTGTATGTGTTTGATATTTTTTAGAAGGAATTTTGAGGATTTCAAAATTTTGTGAAGGATTTTGGTGATTTATTCAGGATTAAGGGTATAAGAGTATATGTTTTGTGTATATAGTTATATATGTGTACAGTATATGGTTAAGGGTCAAGGGTTGACCAGATAAACCCTAATACTATATTAAGAACGTCAATGTTCAGTTAGAAAATTTTTACGATTTATAAGAAACCCTAAAATCGGTTCTAGAAACCCTAATTTCAGTTCCGGGAATTCGAAACTCTAATTCGGATATTAAAAACCCTAATTTGGGAATTCAAATGCTAGTATAAGGTTTAAACGTTATTAATAATAATCTAATTAGAGATAGCCCTAATTGATTTAGAAAACCCTAATTTCTGGATTAGAAACCATAATTTATAATTAAGAAAAACTTAATTGTTAATTTAATAATTTTAATGTTAATTAGGAAACCTTAATCCTAATTTTCAAGTTATAAGTAATTAGAAAACCCTAATCTAATTACGAAACCAAATTTCTAAATTAGAAATATTATTTTTCTATTTAAACCCCTAATTTGTCGGTTATAAACCCTAATGACCAATTACGACCCTAATTGCTAATTTAGCACTTTTAATTAGGAAATACTAATCCTAATTAGCAAGATTTAATTTATGATTAGGAAATTTTAATATAATTAGAAATTTCTAATCATAATTTAGAAATATTAATTTTTATTGAGAAAACCTAATTTTGGAAATTCTAGAAAATAAAATTTTTGGAACCTTAGGTTTTAACCCTAAGGGTTGTAGCCAATGTCCAATTTGCGATTAAATTAAAAATCAAATGACATTTTTACCCTTTGTGCATTATTTAGTAAGTTGAGTGCAAATCTTGCCAAATGAGAGTTGGTGATCAACTCAACAACTCCTCGATTTGAAAATATCAAGAATTTAGCCATTGTATCGACCATGTAGCTTCATTATATTAAAATATATAGATTATAGAGAAAGGATACTCACTTTATTTTATAAACTCATCCAAGCCCTTCTCTCTAAGATTTGAGAATGAGAAATAAAAAGATTGAGAAGTTAAGACAAAATCATCTCTTAGCTTAACAAGAACAGATTCAAAAGTCAAAATCAAAAATCAAAGTGTAAAAGAGGTATAAACCTTAATCCTAGAAATCTTTTGATTTGATGTTGAATGTTGTTGTTTACTGTTTAAAATTGTGTAATAGGGTGTCTTTTAGTGATCTGGGTTGCTATAACACAGATCCATAACATCAAAGTGCTCGAAAATAGCATTTTAAGAAATCTAAAAAAAAAAATTAAAAGGTGGCCTGACAGCCATATGTCAGAGGCCTTAGATCCTTCTCTGTTTTTGATTTATGTTGTTTTATGTTATAAATGTGTTCTATGTCAGGTGGACTATGATCTGGAATTGGAAACAGGTTCAGATCATGTGTAGATTAGAAGTTATGGGTGGTCAAAGTCAGTTTACCGACCACGAAAACTGAAATCTGGGCAGCCCTAAATTTCCAGATTCCGTCTGACAAGTTATTTGAGGCCTCTGATCTTACTGATGTTTGTTCGTTTTGGCCATGTTGTTGTTTTAATGTTGTAGATAGGTATAAGGACTACACATTCATGCCTTTATATCACCAAAATCTGTAACATAAACATAGAAATTCTTGGTCAAAATAGCGTTGACCATCACGCCAGATGAAGATTCTAGGTAACCCAGATCTTCATCAGCCGATTTTTATGGCAAGGTTTGACCAGCCTTAATTGTTCATTTGTGTTGTTGTTAGACAAAGTTAATGTTATGTTATTGTACTCTGACATCATTACTACAAGTTTGAGTTCATAGATCACCTAAACAATTCCTAGAATCAAAGATGTAAGGCTGCAAATTTGGACCCTTATTACTGCCTGAGTTTCTGGGCAACCCAAAAACTCAAGAACACGTCTAACAAGATGTTTGCTAGATTAGATCTTGTTGTGATGTTATGTATTAGCCACGAAACTTGAATCTACTTGTAGTGCTACACTTATACTACAATCGTAATACACATTATCAACCCAGAATCAACACGAACCTACATCAATTACTGGTCAAACCTGGTGACTCGAACACTGACATGAATTCTGGGTTTGATGAAGAACAGGCCAAGAACACCTATAGCGACGGTTTTGTCACTATAGGGTCCTTTTTGTGATATTTTATTTTCTAAAAATAATTATTTTAATTAAATAAATCAAAATAAATAGTTTTTAATTATTAAAAATACAAAATAAATTCACGAAAATTAATTTTTAATTATTTTGAGTATATTTCATAAATATTTGATTATTTTGGAATATAAATGGATTTAATTTATTTAATTATAATATTAAATAAATTATTTAAAAATAATTTTAATACATGAAAAATTATATTATGGTATAAGAAAATATTTTAAGTTAATTTTAGTGACTTTTAATATTTTGTGATGAATTTCATTAATTAATCAATATTAATGATAATTAATTTATTTAATAAATATATTTAATAAATTGTGGAAAAATAGAATTAATGTTTTAAAAATCATATAAAATGATTTAAGTGTTATAAAAATATTTTAAGTTATAAAATATAACTTTTGATATTTTGTCATGAAAATATTAATATTTTAATATTAATAGCAATTACCGTATAATGAATTTAATGGTTTAAAAATTATATAAATGTGATTTTAAAGTATTAAAATACTTTGTGATATTATAAATATATTATAATATTATGTCATATATTTCATTAATATCTATAATTAAATAAATATTAAGGATATTAGAATATAGCGGTATTTAAATTAGATAAATACGTTATAAACGATTGAAAAATTATGATAAATTGTAATTGTGACGCCCCCAAAATTAGGTATACATCACTCATCTTGGGTCGCCAGATACATGGTACCGAATTCAAATACAATTTACTAATACAACTGTCGTGTACAATACGACAAAACATAACTGTGAATTTGAATACAATTATTGTCTACTAGAGATTATACAAACTCAAAAGGAGTCCTTATTACAATTGTTAACACATTATTTCACAGAATAGTGAGGACTACTAATACTATCATCTGGTCCATCACTCCGTTCCCCGACTCGTCCCAGCTATATTCTAATTTTCTAAAGAGAACAGTGAAAGAAAGGGTGAGCTCAACTAGTCCAGTAAGAAATATTATGACTAAGATAATGCAGAATAAATTATTATTAGCCTTAAACATTGTTAAACTGATACAATATAACAAACATCAAGTTTAACTACAGCGGAACAAGCAATCCATTAAAAGAGTAAAGTAGAAAATAAAATCTACTATCTTTTATGATTTAAAAGGTTTTTCATCACTGTTATCGCTGAGACTCAGCTTAATAAATAATTCACATCATCAAATCACCCCTGCACCACGGCCAAGGATATTCTTTAGTATCACGACCACAATTATCCATGCACTACGGGCCAAGAATATTTGTGTATTCATTAATGGTCATGATCATGCCAACAATCGTCCATCAATGCACTACTACTTCAATGAGGACTTTTACCACATCATTTGTAACATTACTACCATGATTACAATCAATAATACATGGTCATAATCATACCAAGTCCATCTATGCAATACAAGCCACAGATGACTTTCAAAAATATAAACATGAGGATGATGACAATGATATAAGAATTCAATAAAACAAGTTCAAGAATTAATTTATCTAGGAACTAATAACGTCCAAATTGTCAACATGATACTGCTTTGTAGAGTAAAATTCAAGAATGCTTAGAAGAATATTTCCATGAAAAGATATTGGATGAAGCAAAAATATCAAGGATATTCCACTAATTTCATGGAGTATAGAAGTCAAAACTTTAACCAACTGAGTATAATAAAGAATGGAATAACAAAAGAAATCACCATGCATGCGGTACTTGCATGTAGGCAAAAGTTATTCCAACAAAATAATAAGTATGTGGAACCGTGTCAAAGCGTAAATTACACCGGCTGGGATGTTCCAACAAGAATAATCTGAGACGGAACCCGTGTCCCGGCAAGAACGCATGATGTGGATATTCCAATGTAATAATAATAAAGATGGAACCAGTCCGTAGTAAAACGCATGAATAGGATGTCCAAAAAGAATAATAATAAAGATGGAACCAGTGTCCCACAGAAAGCGCATGCATGGATGTCCCAACAAAATAATAATAAAGACGGAATAATAGAAGAATGTCACCAAGTATAGGGTAGTCCGCGTATACTGGTTATTCCAGTAGAATAATAAAGAATGGAATAACAGAAGTTCTCTTCATGAATACAAAAGAAATAATATTCCTTACCGTAAAAGAACTGAATATAAGCAGAGTTAAGTAGCAGAATAATTTTCTTCTTTCTCTCTACAATTTATCTCTCTAGAGTTCAATGAATTCGTAAGAAAATAATGAAGGAATGAGCTTCTATTTATAGGAAAATGGACTGCATAGTAACTAACTCATGAACGGTCCAAATTGATTTACTTTAATCTGACGGTCCATAACTAAAGCAAAATCTTTTAAATAAAATATAATATATATTATATATTATACATTTATAGGCAATCAAGATTCCTTCCCAAAAAAATTTTCACTCCCCAAAATTATTCTCCCAACATGTGGGTCCCATACCATATCATTATCAATCATATATATATATATATATATATATATATATATATATATATATATATATATATATATATAATAACTTTAATAATACTCCTTTCCTCGACACTTTTTTTTCCCCCCTAATTCCCCAAGTGACAAAATGTCTTCAACCAAGACTTTGCTAAACACATGGGTCCCACTCGTGGGCCCCCACCTTTATTATATAAAATAACTTTCACCGACAATTTTTTTAAAAAGGAAAGTGGGGATCCAAATAATAATCAAAATTGACAATAATATTACTATAGCAATAATTGAACAAAACCGAGTGACTTCTCACGTAAGCACCAATAATCAATCACCGGTAGCTACTATGCAACCACGCCAGATTCATCGTACTTTTAACATCGGGTGTTTCAACAGCTTAACGGTAAAACTTCCGCCGTTATTTTCATAAAAAAGTATTTTGTCATTTTCAATCCGATGATAATTACATTGTAGGGTCCACCAATGATTCTTGTACCATTGCATTTAATATTCCTGCTAAAACGAATATTCCCCGACCAATCGAATATAATACAACAACTTACATACTTTGCAAAATTTATAAATACTACCCACAACTATAACATTATATCAAATTATTCCATAATATTCAAAAATGATAATTATAGAAAATTCATCTTTATTCAAAAAGTTGGGGTCTTACAGTAATAATTATCTAAAAATTATTACAAGCCTTTAAAAAATATTTTGATTAATAATATGATCATCTAAGATAATGGTTAAGTGTTTAGGCAGAGTTTAATTAAACTTAAACTCGAGATTTTTCCGACTAGACCGTCGGGATGTAAGATTTGTGTCGGGTTTAACTTAGACTGCAATAGTTTGACTTGATACCGAGTCCTATGTATGTTGTAGACTGATAGGGTTATGTGTTATGTGTTTAGTTTATTCTATGTATATATATATATATAATAGTATTATATTGTGATGATATTATTCTAATTTGTTTATCGATATTATTTAAATATTATATTAGGTCTTCAGTCAAAGCTTAATAAATTGCGTAACGATAATCAACGAAAAACAGGCAAGTTTTACTTAACTCTACTTAGAGTTGTTTCATTCAGATATGCATATGGATAATCATTGATGATTGTTATTGTAGAATTGTACTCTGTACATATAGCATGTATAAGTCAGGTATGAAAGGCTGATCACCTTCATTACCATTCGGTCCAGATATATTTGTTCATGTTTAATATTTGTTCAGTCAAAAGTTTGTTCGTGCTAATTCACAACTATATTGTTGAATTATAGTCAGCTTATTATTCAAATTCTTTCAATCATGATATATCGTTAAATTATTGAATTTAAACTTGATGGGCAACCTGCATGCTCACCTTTGCTATATCATGATAAAACATTGCATTAAAGGTGAATGTGTGGAGTTCTGAGGAAAGGTCAAAAGATAGTTCCAAATTTAGTATCGTGTCGCGATGAGATTTGTAACAAATTTGTATCTTTATGTTATTGTAAGTCAAATAAGTTATAAATTGTGTATAAGTTAAGGTTACTCGACCTTGGGGAATATTGTGTAAAGTTATTGTATAAACAATTTATGTTTATATCTTCCGCAATAGTTATAGAATGATTGAACCAGATCTGTGGTGATTTAGGACCCGGATTTGGGGCCCTCACAGTTGGTATCAAAGTTGTAGGTTATGAACCTTTAGTAGGAATACCTAAGACTAATAACCGCAGTGATTAGGATAAGTACTAACTCAAATATAGTCAGTTGGTCGGTAAGATTCAAAGACGAATCTCGGCGAGTTATAAGATACAGAGTTCCCTAACTCTGATAATAAAGTTGAACAATAGTGGTAAATAGATAGAGTTTAAAAGACTAAAAGTACAGTGATAGGAGATCGTAAAACAAAACGATCAAGATATAGAAATGAATCATAATATATACGATGAGATCACCCCGTGATCTGATAAGGTGATAGCAGGGAGAAGAATCAATCTAATGATTGAACAGTTTACAGCAAGATTACTGAGTGTCAGTTGTACTATGAATTGGTACAGATTTAGGAAAGGATTATGAATACGAATTGAATGAAATTCGTATTGAGAAGGGAGTTAAGATTAGGTGGGGATTTCAATTGAGGACTCATGTCAGCATCTGAGTTGTATGATTCCTTGTATGGGCGGGGAATTGTACTTTGTGTAAAAACCACTTAGTTTCTGGCAATGATAATCATTGAAATGTTTGTGTCGCGTTATTTTCTATATACATGTTAAGAGGGTGATTCCTTTCTCATGTGTATAACAGACAGATAGGTTATATGTAGAGAAAATAAGGTTAAGTACGAGTTCCTAAAACTCATACTTATGTGACATTCTTGATTCATAATTATATGAAATGTTTATGAACCCCTCAGCGAATGGACGCCAAAGGTCTGACTAGGACAAGTTCTTAAACTCATATGATCGTGGCAAGTTCACGAACTCATAAGTGTGGTTTGACGAACTGGGTATAGTTGTGTGTAAATGGAGTATTAAGGATAATAGGAATAGATAGATTACGAAGCAAATGATTATTAGTGGAGACATAAGTTTTCCAAAGCTCCTAGCTATGCTAGACTTTGAAATTTTGACATCAAGCCAAATACGCACTATGTGCTTTTAAAAAAAAGAAAAAAAAAGTAGTCTCGTAATATTTTTTGGAACGGTTTAAAGTATAGTCTATGCTACTTATTTCAGCTAGACGCTAATGATTTAAAATATCAAAATATATTTTTTTATCACTCATGTACCATGTAACCTGGTGCAGAGATGATAAAAGTTGATAGAGATATAAATGCAGGAATACTTAGTGTGAATTCGATCTAAGAATCATTATTCCACTATTGTATGATGTGTTATGACAAAGTCATGCAATGACGGCATCCTCAAACGGACTGTTAATACAGTATGGCATCATGATGTCATTCTCAAAAAAAAAAATTCTAAAAAAAATTAATTTGCCAACGGGGTTTGGCTACACCTAAATAATTCGATTGAATTGAATTATTGATATGAGTCTATGCTATTCGATTCAACTAGACTAATGTTTATGAAAACTCTAAGTGTTCATTGAAAAATTTTCCCGAACCAAATTATTTTGGTGCGGAATCCGATAAGACTGAGGTAAAAATTTTGTGTCTATGGCAGAGACGAGAAACAAATTCGACCAACAGTACTTAATAAGTACAGGGCATACCGGGCTAATTACCCACTATGTCTGTAAGTTATGACGGTTTGCGGATGAACTTCCATAAAAACTTTTGCAAAAATGACAGACAATAGTCTGTATAACCCCTCAGCACAATTTCAAAAAAATTTCTCTTGTGAGGAATGTATTGGGTAGCATGTAAGGCTGAGTATGAATGGTGTATGGTCTAAGGTAAATTTCGGGGACGAAATTTTTAGAAGAATGGATGAATGTGACAACCCGAGAATTTAGAAAATTTTTAAAATTTTAATTAATTGATTTAAGGTTCAATATTAGAACCTAGACAGAAAATAAGTATATGTGCTTGATATTTTTGAGAAGGAATTTTGAGGATTTCAAAATTTTGTGAAGGATTTTGGTGATTTATTCAGGATTAAGGGTATAAGAGTATATGTTTTGTGTATATATGTTATATATATGTATACGATTATATGGTTAAAGAATCAAGGTTGACCGGATAAACCCTAATATTATATTAAGAACGTCAACGTTCAGTTAAAAAAATTTTACGATTTATAAGAAACCCTAAAATCGGTTCTGGAAACCCTATTTTCAGTTCTGAAAATTCGAAACTCTAATTCGTATATTGAAAACCCTAATTTGAGAATTTAAATGCTAGTATAAGGTTTAAACGTTATTAATAATAACCTAATTAGAGATAGCCCTAATTGATTTAGAAAACCCTAATTTCTGGATTAGAAACCCTAATTTATAATTAAGAAAAACTTAATTGTTAATTTAATAATTTTAATGTTAATTAGGAAACCTTAATCCTAATTTTCAAGTTATAAGTAATTAGAAAACCCTAATCTAATTAGGAAACCAAATTTCTAAATTAGAAATATTATTTTTCTATTTAAAACCTTAATTCGTGGGTTATAAACCCTAATGACCAATTACAACCCTAATTACTAATTTAGCACTTTTAATTAGGAAATACTAATCCTAATTAGCAAGATTTAATTTATGATTAGGAAATTTTAATATAATTAGAAAATTCTAATCATAATTTAGAAATATTAATTTTTATTTAGAAAACCTAATTTTGGAAATCCTAGAAAATAAAATTTTGGAACCTTAGGTTTTAACCCTAAGGGTTGTAGCCAATGTCCAATTTGCCATTAAATTAAAAATTAAATGACATTTTTACCCTATGTGCATTATTTAGTAAGTTGAGTGCAAATCTTGCCAAATGAGAGTTGGTGATCAACTCCAACAACTCCTTGACTGAAAATATCAGCAACTTAGCCATTGTATTAGCCATGTAGCTTCATTATATCAAAATATATAGATTATAGAGAGAGAATACTCACTTTATTTTATAAACTCTTCCAAGCCCTTCTCTCTCTAAGATTTCGGGAATGAGAAAGAAAAGGAGTGAGAAGTTAAGACAAAATCATCTCTTAGCTTAACAAGAACAGATTCAAAATTCAGAATCAAAAATCAAAGTGTAAAAGAGGTATAAACCCTAATCCTAGAAATCTTTTGATCGATTTGATGTTGAATATTGTTGTTTATTGTTTAAAGTTGTGTAATAGGGTGTCTTTTAGTGATATGGGTTGCTAGAACACATATCCATAACATCAAAGTGCTCGAAAATAGCATTTTAAGAAATCTAGAAAAAAATTAAAAGGTGGCCTGACAGTCATATGTTAGAGGCCTTAAATCCTTCTTTGTTTTTGATTTATGTTGTTTTATGTTATAAATGTGTTCTATGTCAGGTGGAATATGATTTGGAACTGGAAACAGGTTCAGATCTTGTGTAGATTAGAAGTTAAGGGTGGTCAAAGTCAAAGTTAATGACCCACAGCTTAAAATCAAATCCTGGCACTCGAATTTCGATTTAAATCGACAAGTTATTTGAGGCCTCTGATCTTACTGATGTTTGTTCGTTTTGGCCATGTTGTTGTTTTAATGTTGTAGACAGGTATAAGGACTACACATTCATGCCTTTAGATCACCAAAATCCGTAACAGAAACATAGAAATTCTTTGTCAAAATAGCGTTGACCATCACGCCGGATGAAGATTCTAGGTAACCCAGATCTTCATCAGCCGATTTTTATGGCAAGGTTTGACCAGCCTTAATTGTTCATTTGTGTTGTTGTTAGACAAAGTTAATGTTATGTTATTGTACTCTGACATCATTGCTACAAGTTTGAGTTCATAGATCACCTAAACAATTCCTAGAATCAAAGATGTAAGGCTGCAAAATAGGACCTTTATTACTGCTTGAGTTTCTGGGCAACCCAGAAACTCAAGAACACATCTGACAAGATGTTTGCTAGATTAGATCTTGTTGTGATGGTATGTATTAGCCACGAAACTTGATTCTAATTGTAGTGCTACACTTATACTACAATCATAATACAAATTATCAGCCCAGAATCAACACAAACCTACATCAATTACTGGTCAAACCTGGTGACTCGAACACTGACATGAATCCTAGGTTTTATGAAGAACAGGCCAAGCACACCTATAGCAACGGTTCTGTCGCTATAAGGTCCTTTTTATGATATTTTATTTTCTGAAAATAATTATTTTAATTAAATAAATCGAAATAAATGGTTTTTAATTATTAAAAATACAAAATAAATTCCTAAAAATTATTTTAAAGCCTGAAAATTAGTTTTTAATTATTTTGAGTATATTTCATAAATATTTAATATTTTTAAAATATAAATGGTATTTAATTTATTTAATTATAATATTAAATAAATTATTTAAAAATAATTTTAATACATGAAAAATTATATTATAGTATAATAAAATATTTTAAGTTATAATATTAATGTTTTAAAAATCATATAAAAATTATTTAAGTGTTATAAAAATATTTTAAGTTATAAAATATAACTTTTGATATTTTGTCATGAAAATATTAATATTTTAATATTAATAGAAATTACCTAAATGAATTTAACGGTTTAAAAATCATATAAATGTGATTTTAAAGTATTAAAATACTTTGTGATATTATAAATATATTATAATATTATGTCATATATTTCATTAATATCTAATATTAAATAAATATTAATGATATTAGAATATAGTGGTATTTAAATTAGATAAATACGTTATAAACGATTGAAAAATCATGATAAATGGTAATAATTATCTAAAAATTATTATAAGCCTTTGAAAAATGTTTTGATTAATAATATGATCATCTAAAATAATGGTTAAGTGTTTAGGCAGAGTTTAATTGAACTTAAACTCGAGATTTGTCCGACTAGACCGACAGGATGTCAGATTTGTGTCGGGTTTAACTTAGACTGCAATAGTTTGACTTGATACCGAGTCCTATGTGTGTTGTAGACTGATAGGGTTATGTGTTATGTGTTTAGTTTATTCTATGTATATATATATAATAGTATTATATTGTGATGATATTATTCTAATTTATTTATCGATATTATTTATATATTATATTAGGTCTTCAGTCAAAGCTTAATAAATTGTGTAACGATAATCAAGGAAACAATTAAGTTTTACTTAACTCTACTTAGAGTTGTTTCATTCAGATATGCTTATGGATAATCATTGCTAATTGCCATTGTAGAATTGTACTCTGTACATATTGCATGTATAAGTCAAGTATGAAAGGCTGATCACCTTCATTACCATTCGGTCCATATATATTTGTTCATGTTTAATACTTGTTCAGTCAAAAGTTTGTTCGTGTTAATTCATAACTATATTTTTGATTTATAGCCAGCTTATTATTCAGATTCTTTCAATCATGATATATCGTTAAATTATTGAATTTAAACTTGCTGGGAAACCTTCATGTTCACCCTTGCTATATCATGATAAAACATTGCAGATTAAGGCAAATGCGTGGGTTACAAGGAAAGGTCAAAGACAGTTCCAACTTTAGTATACGTGTGCAGTAGATTTGTAACAGTATTGTATCTTAATGTTATTGTAAGTCAAATAAGTTATGAATTGTGTATAAGTTAATGTTACTCGGCCTTGGAGAATAGTGTGTAAAGTTATTGTATAAATAATTTATGTTTATATCTTCCGCAATAGTTAAAGAATGATTGAACCAGATCCGTGGTGATTTAGGACCCGGATTTGGGGCCCTCACATTCTACACTCCAAGGTTATACCTCAAGTCAAAGTTTTGTGGAGAAACCACGATGTTGAGGAAATGACATGGGAGTTAGAATCTGAAATAAAATTAAGGTATCCTCACCTCTTCGACTTACCAGGTACATACGTAAATTTTGAGGGCGAAATTTCATAAGGATGGGAGATTGTAAGACCCCGTATTTTATGAAATAAAATTATTCAATTTTCTGATAATTATTATTCTATTTAATAAATGGTTAAATTGATAAATGGTTAAAGTTAAGGCTGATATTTGAAAATTTTGCAAAGTAAGCAAGTTGATATAAATATTCGTTATGTCGGAGAATATTCGTTTGGTCTGGGAATATTCTTTTTATCGTGGAATATCCAGATGACGACGACACCATCATTGGTGGACCCCATAATGGAATAACTCATTTGAGTTAGAAAACGTACGTAAATAACTTTTTATAAAAAAAATAACGTAAAAGGTTTTACCGTTAATCTGTTGAATACCCGGTGGTAAAGTAAAATGTCTGGCGTGGTTGCATAATAGCACACGGTATTGATTATTGATGCCTACGTAAGAAGCCGTTCAGTTTATTCGATTATTGCAACAGTAATTGTTGCATAGTATCTCATATTATTGATTCAATTATTGTCACAATATCATCTTCATTATATTTTATATTATTAAATCAATAATTGAGACGACAAAGTTATTCATATTATTATTTGCAATATTGACGATGTCTAGAAAGTTCTATCGAGGAAAGGGGTTTGGTCACCTAATTGCGCGCCAATAGGGAGAAATCCTTATCGGAAAGCCCCCTCTTTCCTGGGAATGATCTGGTTATTAAATATTGTGAGTTATAATATTAATGATGAATAATTGTTGAAATATTAAAAATGTGTTTATTAAAGATAAATGATTTGTGGTAAATATTTATTCAATTTTTGATATAAATATAGGGATTCGTTATAAGGCGTTTGTTGTAAGTTTGACTTAGTATTCCATGGGAAGATTTACTAATTTTATGGACCGTCGGTGGTGGTTTTAATAGTAAATTAATCTAGACCGTCGGTGGTGATTTTAATAATAAATCAATCTGGACCGTCGATGGTGGTTTTAATAGTAAATCAATCTGGACCGTCGATGGTGGTTTGAATAGTAAGTCAATCTTGACTGTCGGTGGTGGTTTTAAAAGTAAATCAATCTGGACTGTCAGATGTGGTTTTAATAGTAATCAATATGGATCGTCTGTTTTAATAGTAAATCAATCTGGACCGTTCGTGAATCAGTTACTATTTAGTCCATTCTCTTATAAATAGAAGCTTAATTCTTCTTTCATTCTCACCAATTCAGTGAGACTCACAAGAGAAACTACAAAGAGAGAAACTAAAGAGAGCAAGAAGAAGAGTTTTCTGCTACTTCACTATTGCAGTATCTAGTCTTATACTAAGGTAAGGGGTATTATTTCTCTCGTATTCATAAGGAATACTATTTTTCGTATTCATACTTTAATATGTCGGAATAATTTATCTACGCAGATTACGTACCGCATGACAGGTGAAAATTCATTTGTTGTTTCGTATGTTATTTCTTTTCATATTCTTAAATCTAAACTTACTATGGTAAGTATTGCTTCTATAATCCCTGAAATTAATGGAATATCCTTTAGTTTTGCGCTTCATCCAGTATCGTTTCATTGGAATATTAATCTGAACTTTCTTATTAAATATCAATATTTTCACTCGAGGTACTATTCACGGGTTACTATTCACTCGGTTACTATTCACTTGGGTATTATTCACTCAGGGATTCAGGGTACTTTTCATTTCGGGGTACTATTCACGGGATACTATTCACCGGGGTACTATTCACCCGAAAAATTTATTTTTTTCTATCCAAATTATTTTTGATACATGGATATTATTCTTAAATTTTACTCCACAAAGCAGTATCATGTTGACAATTTGAACATTATTGAATTCTGGATAAATTAAATTATAAATCTTTAAAATTTATCATTTGCTTTCAATTAATTGAATTATTATATCATTGTCATCATCCTCATGCTTATATTGTGATGAAAGTCATCTCTGGCTCGTATTACATAGATGGACTGTTGATTGGTATGATTATGACCAGGGATAATTCGGTATAATCATGACCTGTAATGTTACAAATGATAAAAGTCCTCATTGGCCCGTAGTGCATTGATGGATAGTTATTGGCATGATCATGACCATTGATGATTACACGAATATCCTTGGCGCATAGTGCAGGGATAATTCGTGGACGTGATACTAATGAATATCTTTGGCCCGTAGTCCAGGGATGATTCAATGATGTGGTTTATTTATTAAGCTGAGTCCCAACGATAAAATTGATGATAAACTTTTTAAATCATAGAAGATAATAGATATCATGCTCTACTTGACTCTTCTAATGGATTGCTTGTTCCGCAGCAGTTAAACTTGATGTTTATTGTATTTTATCTATTTATCACTGCTGAAGGCTAACGATAATTTATTATGTAGTATCTTGGTCATAATATTTCTTACTGGGCTAGTTGAGCTCACCCTTTTTCTTCCATTGTTCTCTTTAGGAAATGAGAATGTAGCCGGAACTAGTCGGGGAATGGAGTGATGGTCTGAGATGGTTGTTTAGTAGTCCTCACTATTTAGTGTGATAATAAATGTAATGAGGATTGAATTTGAGTTCTGATATTGTCTATGAGATAATATTCGTGTAAAAACTCAACTATATTTTGTCGTATTTTACACGACAGCTGTATTAATTAAGTTTGTATTTGAATTGTGTACCATGTATTTGGCGACCCAAGATGGGTGATGTATACCTATTTTGGGGGCGTCACAATTCCTCTCATATTCTTTGAGTTGTCGTGAGGCATAGGCTATGACTTTCCCATGTTGCATGAGAACACATCCTAACCCTCTGCCTGAAGCATCGTTGTAGATGACAAATCCCTCCAAATCAGATGGTATCGTCAGAACATGTGTTGAAATGAGTCTCCTCTTGAGTTCTTGAAAACTCTTCTCACATTCCTCGCTCAACCGAATTTGGTATTTTTTCGAGTCAGCTGAGTTAATGGAGTAGCAATTCGAGAAAATCCTTCCACAAATCTACGATAATAACCAGCTAAACCCAGAAAGCTACGTACTTCAGTCACTGACTTAGGTTGCTCCCAGCTTTGAATTGCTTTAATCTTTGTCAGGTCAACAGATATTCCATGATTTGATATCACGTGCCCAAGGAATGCTACTTCCTCAAGCCAAAACTCGCATTTCTTCAACTTGGCATATAATTTGTTCTCACGAAGCTTTTGTAGTATCAGCCTCAAGTGTTGCTCATGATCTTCACGACTTTTGGAGTAAATGAGAATGTCATCAATAAAAACAACCACAAAATGATCCAAATATTCCTTGAATACTTGGTTCATCATATCCATGAAGGCAGCAGGATCATTAGTCAATCCAAAAGACATGACTATGAATTCATAATGCACGTACCGAGTTCTGAAAGCAGTCTTTAGAATGTCATCGGTTTTAATCTTTAACTGGTGATATCCGGAACGAAGATCGATCTTTGAAAAGAATTTGGCGTCGTGCAACTAATCAAACAGGTCATTAATACAAGGTAACGGATACCTATTCTTGATGGTGACATGGTTCAACTCCCGATAATCAATACAAAGTCGCATACTCTCATCTTTCTTCTTCACGAATAGACTAGGAGCACCCCAAGAAGACGTACTAGGTCGAATGAAACCGATGTCTAACAATTCCTGCTATTAGGTTTTTAACTCCTGAAGTTCAATAGAAGCCATTCGATATGGGGCTTTGGAAATGGGTTTTGTTTTGGGTTCAAGGTCAATACCAAATTCGATTTCACGCTCTGGGGGTAGGCCAGGAAGTTCTTCAGGGAATACGTCAGGAAATTTATTAACAATAGAAATATCATTCACATCTGACGTATTTTTGTTTAAGTCTATGACATGGGCTAAGAAAGCTTGACATTCATTTTTCAATAAATGAATAGATTTATAGCTTGATATAACAGTGATTGACTTTAGTGGTTTGGTTGCTTGAATTCTCATAATAGGTTGGTTAGGAATATGAAAGCTAACAACCTTACAAAAATAATCAATTTTTGCATGATAAGTAGTTAACCAATCAATCCCTAAAATCACATCAAATGCAAGTGTTTTTAAGGAAATAAGATCGACAGGTAATGTGAGGGTACCGATTTGAACAACACAAGACTTATAAACAGTGGATGTAATGAAGGTTTCTCCCAACGGAGTTTCAACAGATAAGTCAAAGTCTAATTTCTCCAGAGTTAAATTTAAACGTTGAGCGCAAGTAGGAGAAATAAAAAAATGGGTAGAATCGGTATCAAATAAGGTATAGACTTCGCTAGAGTTTATGATTAGCTTACCCGTGATAACCTCGTTCGGATTCCTCTCTTTTTGGGAGGTTACGACAAACGCTCTCCCTTGAACTACCGGCTTTGACTTGTCTGGGACGGCATTTGGTGTCACCATCCCAACTGGATTTGGTTTCACTGCACGACAAAATCGAGCTAGGTGACCTTCTCTTCCATAATTGTAACACATTTTGGACTGTTGTGTGCAATTTGGACTGATGTGTCCCTCCCCTCCGCATTTGTAGCATACGATTGGTGGTCGTTCTCCTTCCTTGAAAACGGGTGTTGGTGTTGCTGTCTTTCCATCATTGTTGAACCTTCTCTTATTGAAATTTCCACTTCTATTGTCTTGGACATGATTACCGCCGAAGTGGTTACCATTTCTGGCATGTTGATTCCTTCCACGTTTGTTGTCATCGCTTTGATGACTGCTACCACTGGTATTATCATTTTGCCGACTGCTCTCTACTTGTTGGGTTAACTCATTATCGCGCTCCAATAACTGAGCCCTATTTACAACATCTAAATACAAACATAGTTTGTGAGAAATTAGGTATTGACGTATTTCGGGTTTCAAACCTCGCAGAAACATTCGCATCATTCTCTCCTCATTATCAACCAAGTGGGACGCAAACCGGGACAACTCGGCAAACTTAGCTTCATACCGCGACACGGTCATATTGTTTTGCTCCAGCTTGATAAACTCTACCTCTTTCATGTGACGAATACTTTTGAAAAAGTACTTGTCGTTGAATAGTTCTTGGAACTTTTCCCAAGACATCTTCAGTGCGGCAGGCTGAGTACGCTTTACAGATTCCCACCAGTAATCTGTCTCTCCTTGCAACATAAAGGTGGTAAAGTGAACCTTTTGCTCCTCGGAGCATCCCAAGATATCAAATATCTTGGTGATTTGCTTTATCCACGTCTCCGCCTTAAGTGGTTTTGGCTCTCCCAAAAACTCCGGTGGTCCCAGCTCCTTGAACTGCTTAGCGGTGACCATCCGAGAGTTGCCAGTGTTTCCACCTACATTTTGAACAGGAGTCATTCTCGCCTGATGTTTCATAAATTGCATAAAGCCTCTGAACATCCCATCGTTTATCATTTGGTCGGTGTTGTTATTCACATGAGGATTGTTGCCTTCCTGATGCATATTATCCTGGTTATTGATCTGTGGTGACTTCACGGTCTCCTGTGCTCCATTGCTTATCTCAACCTTTTCATATGCCATTTTCAAATACTGCCACAAATTAAGGGTTAATTGACATGCCACATATTATCCCTATATTCTGACCGACCAATTAAATAACAAATAAACTTTGGTAGGTCATACTAGTGAAGGAATTACGCGTCTCTCCCCTCCTAGTTCTAGTCTCACATCTTAGCCAGGGATCATATCCCTAAGCTTTGATACCAACTGTGACGCCTCCAAAATAGTTATACATCACTCATCTTGGGTCGCCAAATACATGGTACAAAATTCAAATACAAACTTAATTAATACAACTGTCGTGTAAAATACGACAAAACATAGCTGAGTTTTTATACGAATATTATCTCATAGACAATATCCAAACTCAAATTCAATCCTCATTATATTTATTATCACACTAAATAGTGAGGACTGCTAAATCAACCATCTCGGACCATCACTCCGTTCCTCGACTAGTCCCGGCTACGTTCTCATTTCCTGAAGAGAACAATGAAAGCAAAAGGGTGAGCTCAACTAGCCCAATAAGAAATATTATGACTAAGATAATGCAGAATAAATTATCGCTAGCCTTCAACAGTGATAAACTAATAAAATACAATAAACATCAAGTTTAACTGCAGCGAAACAAGAAATCCATTAGAGGAGTCAAGTAGAGCGTGATATCTACTATCTTCTATGATTTAAAAAGTTTATCATCAATTTTATCGCTGGAACTCGGCTTAATAAAAAAACCATATCATCGAATTATCCATGCACTACGGGTCAAGGATATTCATTAGTATCACGTCCACGAATTATCCTTGAACTACGGGCCAAAGATATTCATGTAATCATCAATGGCCATGATCATGCCAACAACTGTCCATCAATGCACTACGGGCCAATGAGGACTTTTACATTTGTAACATTACAGGTCATGATTATACAGAATTATACCTGGTCATAATGTGACAACCCGAGAATTTAGAAAATTTTTAAAAAAATTTATTAATTGATTTAAGGTTCAAAATTAGAACCTAGACATAAAATTAGTGTATGCGTCTGATATTTTTAAGAAGGAATTTTGAGGATTTCAAAATTTTGTGAAGGATTTAAGTGAATTATTCAGGATTAAGTGAATACGTGAATACGTGAATATGTTCTGTGAATATGATTATGTATGTGTACAGTATGTGGTTCAGGGTCAAGGGTTGACCAGAAAAACGATATATGTGAAAAACCCTAAATATATATTAAGAACTTCAACGTTCGGTTAGAAAACCCTAACGATTAACAAGAAACCCTAGAAACTGGTTCTAGAAACCCTAATTTCAGTTCTGAGAATTAAAAACCCTAATTCAATATACGAAACCCTAAATTAGGAACTTAATGGCGGAAGTGCTATTAATTAATATATTAATTAGGGTAAAGCTTAATTAATTAGCAAACCCTAATTTTAAATTTAGAAAACCCTAATTTATGGATTTGAATCCCTAATTTTTAATTAGGGAAAACCTAACTGTTAATTTAATAATTGTAATGATAATTAGGAAACCCTAATCCTAATTTCAAGTTAAGTAATTAGAAAACCCTAATCTAATTACGAAATCTAACTATAAATTAGAAAATTATTTTTCTATTAGAAACCCTAATTTTGGGTTATAAACCCTAATGAGCAATTTTGACCCTAATTGCTAAATTAGCAATTTTAATTAGGATATATTAATCCTAATTATCAAGATTTAAGTAATGATTAAGAAACTTTAATATAATTAGAAAATTATAATTATAATTTAGGAATATTAATTTTCTATTTTTGAAAACCTAATTTAGAAATTCTAGAATTATTTTTCAAACCCTAAACCCTAAGGTTTTTCAAACCCAAACCCTAAACCCTAAGGGTTTGGTCAAATAACAAGAATGTCATTAAAATTATTTTACAAATGACAAAAAGGCCCTTTTTGGATTTATTTTTTTATTAATTAGGTAACTTGCAAATCTTTGTATATTTGGAGTTGGTAACCTAATGTTTTGACTTGTGACATTAAAATCTCAGCAAAACAGCCTCCAATTGACAGCAAGATCAGATCAATCATGCATCTATGTAATATATATATAGATTAAGAGAGAGAAAATATGCAAAATAAGCTCATTTAGTCTCTTGCTCTCACTAACTCTCTCTCTCTCCTAAACCTACGAAAATCATAAGTGAATCAGTCACATAATCAGTCCCTAGATCACCAAAATCAGTAAAGGAGATCAAAGATCAAGGATTGGACAAGAGAGGTATAAACCTTAACTCACCATTTGATCTTGTATGCTAAGGTAAAGTTTGTGTTTATGTGTTTATTTAAGTGTTAGAAGATGTTTTATGATGATCTATGATGATCTATCATAGTTTGTGTTTATGTGTTTATTTAAGTGCCACGTATTCTTCTATGTTCATGCTTTTTGTTGTTTTATGTTTTGGTTCGATAGTCTGGTATGTGGTCTTTGATCTGGAAGTGGAATCACAGCCATCTCATGTCCAGATCGTGTGTTATTAACGGTCAAAACTCATTGACCGAGATTGACCGGGTGATTTTTGGGTAACCCAAAAATCCTAAACCGGCGTCTGACAAGTTTTTGGTTAGCCCAGATCTGTCAGTTGTAACGTGATTGGATGTTTTGTTTGTAACCAAGTTGTAGCCTGATAGTTGTATTATAGATCCATGGCATAAAACCCATTAAACAACAACTATGTTGGATGTAGAGGATGGTCAAAGTAGGCGACTAGCATTGTTTTAGCGTTTCTGAAAAACCCAGAAAACCGGAAGAACTAGGTTTCTGACATACTTTGACCGAGTTGAATCTGGAGCATGTGATGTAGTTGGACTAATCTGTTGTTATAATTATGTTCTATGATATGCTGACTGTAAATGGGAACCATAATATACCTTATTGGATAACCCGAACCTGGATTAAAGCAAGCCAGAAAGAGGCACCACGAACTTACGGGTTTACGGAAAACCTGAAAAGTTACGACAAGCAGTTTACAAGCCCAGATCTTCGTGATGTTTTGTGTTATGACCTAGTTTATGCTTTAAGGTTGTAGTATTACACTTATACTACAATATGGTTATCATTATCTGCCCAAAAAACATTAACATCATAGATTAATAACTGGTCAAACCAAGCCCCTTAGTTACTGACATGAAGGTTCAAGAACAGCTCACGAACACCTATGGCGGCGAATTACAGTCATTATAGGACCCTTTTAGCGACAGTTTAATTAAGAAATTAATTATTAATTTCCAAAAATGATTTATTTTAAAAATAAATAGAAATAAATGGTTTTAATTATTAAAATACTAAATAAATTCCAAAAAATTATTTTAAATTCTAAAAATAGTTTTTAATTATTTAGAGTATATTTCATAAATATTTAATATTTTGGAATATAAATGGTATTTAATTTATTTAATTATAATATTAAATAAATGATTTAAAAATGATTTTAATACATGAAAAATCATGAAAAATAATATTATGGTAAAAGAAAATATTTTAAGTTATTTTTAGTGACTTTTAATATTTTGTGATGAATTTCATTAATTAATCAATATTAATGATAATTGGTTTATTTAATAAATATATTAAATAAATTATGAAAAAATAGAATTAATGATTTATAAATCATATAAAATGATTTAAGTGTTATAAAATATTTTAAGTTATAAAATATAACTTTTGATATTTTGTCATGAAAATATTAATATTTTAATATTAAAAGCAATAATCGGATAATGGATTTAATTGTTTAAAATTATATAAATATGATTTTAAGGTATTAAAATACTTTGTGATATTATAAATATATTATAATATTATGACATGTATTTCATTAATATTTGATAATAAATAAATATTAATGATAAAGGAATTAAGTGATATTTAATTCATTTAAATACGTTTTTAATGCTTGAAAAATTAAGATAAATAGTAATAATTACTTAAAAGTTATTACGAGCTTACGAAAAATATTTCGACTATTAAAATAATTATCTTAGATAACGGTTAAGTGTTAGACAGAGTTTAATTGAACTTATACTCGAAATTTTGTTCGATTGCACCCCTCGGACGTTAGAATTTTATTCAATTCAAGTCGAATTTGAAATAGTTTGACATGAGTCTTATGTGTGTAATAGGTGATAGGGTTATGTGTTATGTCTTTATGTGTTTAGGTTATTACGTATATATATATATATATATATATATATATATATATATATATATATATATATATATATATATATATATATATATATATATATATTATATATTGTGATGATATTATTCTAATATTGGAGATCTATATATATATTATAGTATTATATTGTGCGTTTACGTATGACCTAGTTCCATTCTTTATTATTCTGTTAAAATAACCTGTCTATGTGGATTACCGCATGCATTGTAAATGATCCTTCGTATTCATACGAATAGTATTTTCATTAAAAAGGGGTTTCTTCCAGGGGCAGTTTCGTAATTTTTCTGACCCTCAAAAATTCTGGAAAAATTTGAAATGATAATTTGATGAGTTTTCTAGATTGTGTCCAAAAATAGCGATTTTTTGACGTATAGATTAAGAGTTATGGATTTTATGGGAAAAGACTATTTTAAAAGTAAATCCTTATAACTTGGTGTTCCACATTACAGGCCTCAAACCACTTGGTGTTTCACAATACAGGCGTCAAACCACTTGGTGTTTCACATTACAGGCGTCAAACCACTTTTCTTTTCACATCACCAGTCGTCAAGCCGCTTGCCTTTTCACATTTCAAGTGCTAAGCTAGAAATCTTCTATAAATAGAGGCCTAGTTCTTCATTATTTTTCAGGAATTCATTCAAGCTATAGAGAGAGAAAGTATAGAGAGAATAAGAGAGAAAGAAGAAGAGTATTCTGTTACTACACTACTGCAGTATTCAATCTCCTACTAATGTAAGGGGTGTTATTTCTTTTGTATTCATGAAGAGAACTTATGTTATTCCATTATTTATTATTACATTGGAATAACTTTTGTATCGCTGGGCTACCCTATACTTGGTGAAATTCTTACATTATTCCATTCTTTATTGTTCCATTTTGGAATATCCTGTTTGTTTTTATGCGTTTGGCGGGACTGAGTTCCATTATTTGTTATTATGTTGAATAACTTTGTTTATGCGGGCAATCCGCATACATGGTAAAATTCTTCATTATTTCTATTCTTTATTATTACGCTGGAACATCTTGTCTATGCTTTCACGTATGACCCGGTTCCATTATTTATTATTCTGTTGGAATAACTTTTCTGCAAGGCTTCATCGCATGCACGGTGAATTCTTCTCATTATTTCATTATTTATTATTACGCTGAATATCATGTATGTATGCGTTTACGTATGACCTGGTTTCATTCTTTATTATTCTGTTAAAATAACCTGTCTATGTGGATTACCACATGCATTGTAAATGATCCTTCGTATTCATACGAATAGTATTTTCATTAAAAAGGGGTTTCTTCCAGGGGCAGTTTCGTAATTTTTCTGACCCTCAAAAATTTTGGAAAAATTTGATATGATAATTTGATGAGTTTTCTAGATTGTGTCCAAAAATGGCGATTTTTTGATGTATAGATTAAGAGTTATGGATTTTATGGGAAAAGACTATTTTCAAAATAAATCCTTATAACGCCTTGTGGTTAACTCCAAAATTGGTGAAATTTTTATTGGGAGTTCATGTATATAACAGGAGTATACCCTGTAAATTTCAGAATTTTTGGACAAAAGTACAATTTATGATAAATGTCTAAATATTCGGCAGTTTTAGGCATATGAAAAATAGTAAATGAATTTTAAAAATTTTGAGAAAAATACATTTTCAAGATGGGACTATATTCTGCTAAATCCCAGAAAAGAAATATTTTTGGGACTGATTTGGTATTTTTCATGAAAATGAACTAGTTATGAGTAAATGAATTAAATATGTTATGTGAAGTAATAAAATTGGAAAATAGGATTTTATGGCTTGAGAATCCTATATAGGGTATATGCAGATTTTTTTTTTATGAGGGATTTGATCATTGATTATGAAATCTTATGAGTATGGCATTTTTGAATGATTAAATGCATTATTTGATAAAGTATAAACAATTGAAATAAATTGTTTATAAGTTTAAGAAATGATTAAAATATTGTTATAATATTAATGATATTAGATTATGAGATTATTAAGTGATTGATAATATTTGGTTATTATTGAACGCTGGATAAATTGTATTATAAATGTTTAATATTTATCCTTTATCTCATTTGATTAATTCTTTTATCATTGTCATCATCATCATGCTTATATTATGTTGAAAGTCATCTTTGGCCGTAGTGCATAGATGGACTTGGTATGATTATGACCAGGGATTATTCGAAATAATCATGACAGTAATGTTACAAATGATGTGAAAAAAGTCCTCATTGGCCCGTAGTGCATTGATGGACAGTTTTGGTATGATTATGGCTATGGATTCTCTTCGGCCAAGGGTGCAAAGATGAATTGTTTTATGGCATGATCATGAATCAGTTGATGAAAACATGATTATCTTTAGTCAGTAGTGCATGGATAATTCGTGGTCGTGATATTAACGAATATCCTTAGCCGTAGGGCATGGATAATTCAAAGTGATATGGATTGATTATCGAAATGAGTCTCGAGAATGAAATATAAATTCATGGATGTGATATTAACGAATATCCTTGGCAGTAGTCGGGGTGATTCGATGATGTGGATTATTTATTAAGTTTGAGTCTCGCCGATAAAATATTTATTATACACTTTTAATTAAGTAGAAGATAGTAGATATCATGCTCTACTTGAATCTTCTAAAATACAGTTGTATGTCTTTGGCATGTAGTGCAAAGATGAATTATTAATGAATATATTTAGTCGTAGTGCAAAGATGAATTTATTAGGATGATTATGAGCAGGAATTCTGATTTGGTATAACCATGATTTTTGATGTTTCAGGTGAAGATAGGTGATGAAAATTATCTTCATTCACAGTTGCGAAGAGGAATTTAGAACCACAATTATGATTATGAGTTATTCATATGATTGTGGACGAGAACTGCTGATTTATTTTACATGGATAAAACAAAGATTGTTGGTGGACTTTTAACATAGAAGATAATACACCTTATGGTCTATTTGACTCTTCTAATGGATTGCTCGTTCCGCTGCAACTATGGTTGAAAAGTTTTATCATCTACCATATGTTCTAAATCTCTGATTTATTATCGATGAAAGCTATTGATAATTTAATTATCTTTATTCATGATATTCTTTACTGGGATAATTGTGCTCACCCTTTCTGCTTCACAATTCCTTTCAGGTAATAAGAGTGTTGTCGTAAGAGTGTTACCGGGTCGATTGGGGATAACAGGGGAATAGAACAGTGGTCTCTAGCTGTGGAGGTCCTCCCTAAACAGTATAGAAAAGTGTGTTGTATTCTATACAACATTTAGTAGTTATATTTGGTGAATCAAATAGGGTGAGGTGAACCCAACTTTGGAAGGGTGTTTTGCCACTATCATACAAGATGTCTAATGACATACAATCTCGTGTTCTCATAAGACATGGTTGTGCACATCCACTAGCTGAATATATCTACGAGCACTACCTGTATGATCTTGGAGTTTATTTGAAACATAATTTTCACTTAGAGACAACGGAGATATTTATATGTTAAGAGAAGACTCACCATTGGGAAAAAGATGATAGTAATCTTCTCGTTTTTCTTTGGGGTCTATTGGGTCAACCAAGGATAATTTTGTGGCCATATGATATCTTTTATAACCTAGACGCATGGCCTCCCATATACGACGGTTTCCTTGAGCACTTCCCAAATATTTTAATTTCTAAAACAGTTTTTGACTATACTTTTATGTAAAGTACCATTATAAGGTTGTGGTCGAGGCACAATGAGAGTTACATACATTTGTATTAAAACTCACAGTTAACTGTGGTCGTATTCTATACGATAGTTCAACAATTGTATAAATGAAGTTGTAATTGAATTTTGTACCATGTATCTGGCGACTCAGAATGGGTGATGTATACCTAATTTTGGGGGCGTCACACTTGACGATTTTATTTTCTGAAAAATCACTATAATATACAACAATTTACATTAGCAATAAGTAGATATATTAAAGCAATTTACATCTAAGTTATAATACTTATGAACAATTTTCAAACTTATACTTATAATACTTAAAAAAAATCGCCAAAGTCTCCCCTATAATATAGACTAGCCACATGCACGACGGCATGCATATATGGACATATCTAGGCACCCAAGACACAAACCAAGAGAAATATACAAATTTTCAATACAATAAGCATATTAACATCAATTAGCATATTAACATCAATTTACATCAATGATAAGTAGATATATTAAAGCAATTTACATCTAAGTTCTATATATCTTGTATAAATGGAATCTTAAATGCTTATATATAAATGATATTTGCAGGCGTACGTGCTATTCGGAGGAGGGCGAATCTGAATAAGAATCCTATCATCCGGATTAGTAGGGGCCTTGGGCACATGATTAGGCCCCCTACCAATTCCGCACTTTTTATGCGATGCTTCAAAAGCCATCTGTATATTACAAATTTCAAGATGTTATTATGAGTCATATTTGATTACATGTATATATGACAATAAACATGACAGTGATATAAACATGTATATATATATGAATATAAAATGACAATAAACAAAAGCAATTTACATCTAAGTTCTATTTAAATAGTTTAGTACATAAACATGACAATGATATAAAAAATATGTAATGCTAAACATACATTTCATTTGATCAAGTGTCAATGTCTGATTCAGAATCATCTTGTATACGTGTTGCAGATTCATAACCATCATCTGCTTCAGATTTAGTGTCAGATTCAGTCAATAACTCTTTCTCCTCAGTATCAATTGAAAGTAGTATGCATACAAGCCAATCATGTTTGATGATAAAGCATATACTTTGTAACAATCTTATTCATTTATTAATAATAAGTATTAAAGGCTTTTAATTATCTACATGATGTTGTTTTATAATATGTATAAACCCATAGTTTTAAGCAATGCTTTTAGAATAATGATGATGATCATTCTAATGAGATCTAAATTCTTAGAAAGCTTAAAACTAAAATAATTCCCAATCGTTGGATTACTAAATTGGGGATTAGTAAATCCGGATAGATTGGTACATACGTTGCTTGCTCATTGGATGAGGATGATTGATCTCATGATCATTTGTGTGGAGACACTAAAGCAAGTATGTAGGTGTTTATTAGAGAATAAGTTCACTGAACGTGGCTCGCTAAGGAATACCTAATGGAGTTTTACTTGCTTGTCAATAGAAATTCCTGTAGTGATAGTAGTACAAGTGATCCTTGGACTTGAGATCATCATAGTATCTTGTGTATGATGAGTTATACTTTGACTTATTCCTTAAGACCCTTAGGGTATATCAAAGGGTATGCTTGGGTATAATAAGTTATACATGGAGATAATGTATTATCAATAAAGAATCTACCACTTCTAGTAAAAGAAGAGAAATGTCCTATGTGATTCGATAAATGACAACTCAGTAGTCCTTGGCCAAGGCAGAATGAAATTAGAAAGGAGTTTCTAATTTGCATTATTTGGAGTTGTGCATTTAAGAGTCAAAATACATATAATTAAATAAAATAAGACTTGACAGAAATTCCATGTCTTATATTTAATTGGGACATTGTATGGTGGAAGGATTAAATTGTACGGTAACTATTTACTCAAAGGTTCTTTTATGATTAATGTTGAAATCTATATTATCTGGAAAGTCGTTGATCGCTAGGGAGGCTTATCCCTATTGTAGAATAAATATTATTTATTTAAATAAGACTCGAATTGTTCTAATTGATTTATTCACAACCGGTTTAATATGGAGAACCTAAAGGGTCACACCATAAAAGGAAGAATAATTATTTAAGAAGTAAATGGCATAATCGTAATAATAAGTTAAGTATATTTAATTTAATCTATGGTGATAGAATAAATTAAATAGCTTAATATTATTATTTAATATTTTGGAAATATTAAATATAAATTAATAAGAGGAGTCTTATTATTATTATTATTATTATTACTATTATTATTATTATTATTATTATTATTATTATTATTATTATTATTATTATTATTATTTAATTCCTAAAGGAGTTTAGAAATTAATTAATAAAAGTACTCTCATATATTCCTAATAAGATTAGGAGGTTAAATTAATTAAAAGAGTTTAATTAATTATCCCTAATAAGATTAGGGAGCTTAATTAATTAAAAGAATTTAATTAATAAAACAAAACCCAATTTCTTAATTGTTAAGGAGGGTTGCCCACATCTATAAATAAGAGGAGTTTTATTATGGGTGGTGGGATTGACACTTTCACAACACGTGAATACGTTATTCCAATTGTTGGAGAGTACGTTCTTTTCTATAGAGATACAAAACTAGGGTTTTGCCAAATAGCCATCTTCTTGAATTTTTCTTCTTCCTTGGTGGATCACCTCTAGAGGCCAAACACTTGGGTGGCTAACATTGATCAAAGGAAGGAACCAAACTCGGTGGATTCAAGTTGAACGCGAAAAGGATTGGAGGTGAACTTGTACCTGAGGAAGCTCGGTTCTTCAAGGGTATGATTCTTATTCATATCTTTTCGTTTAATTAATAATTATGCATAAAGGGTGATCCGGGTTTATGGTTTGTAAAATTTTAAACTCTGATTTTTACACGTTTCCGCTTATTTTGTGCAATTTGATTGCGTTCATGAATATTACAAATCTAACAGTGGCATCAGAGCCAAACCTTTATGCGAATTATTAATTGTTTTAATTTGATATGTATATTGATATGTGTTTCGAACAATTTAATTGGGCATAATTTTATTGTATAAAATTTATTAAAAAAAACGCGAAAACTGTTTTGAAAATCGAAAATTTGTTGTGTCGTGGCTGATTAGATTTTTTTTAACTAATCCTGTTAACCAACGTGAATCACTTTACAGGAGATTCAATGTTTCTCTTAAAAGCATATTAGTTATCTATATATATAATATAGACCACGTTACTTGTTGTAGGATTAAAGTTATATAAATATAACTTGTTAAATCTTATTCCAACTTCTAGTATTGTGACAACTGTTTCACGTGGCCTATGGTTTACACGAAATTAGATTTCTTTGGTTTCTGCAGTTTGACATATATATATATATATATATATATATATATATATATATATATTATTAATTATTTTATTATTAAAATAAAAAGTTTATTTTAATTTTAAAATTAGATTTCATGCTAACTAATTAGAGTTGGAATTGGATTCCATGATAACTAATTGGAGTTGAAATTAAATTCTATAATTCCTAAAATAAAAGAGTTTATTTGTGAGTAGGAAAGAGAATCCTAATTTCCTTAAATAAAGGAGTTTATTTATATATGAAATAAGATTTCATATTATTCAAAATAAAGAGTTTATTTGTGAATAGGAAAGAGAATCCGTGTTGTTTTTTTTTACATGGAATTGGATTCCATAATTAATTAAAATAAAGGAGTTTATTTTAATTAAAATAAAATAGTTTATTTTATTCAAAATTGGAGAAATTAAAATAAAATAGTTTTATTTTAATTTAAATTTGGATTAAAATAAAGGAGTTTATTTTGATTCAAAATTAGATTTTATACTAACTAAATTTGCCCATTAAATGATATCAATATATATATTGAATGTTTATTATTCATGAGATGAATGTTATTTATTGATGCATATGGTGATGTGTATGATAATAAATGGGATTGATTATGGACTATTGACCAATATGATTAGATTTTATTTTAGTTGGATGCATGAATGTATGGGTTTTATTAAATGGGGTATGTGTACCTCGTCTTCTCTAATTTTTTTCTTAATATAAATTCTAACTCCCTCCTATGTACTTCCCCTTTACTGCTAATCAAGGTTTCTATTTATTTTAAATAGTTTTGTAATATGAATAGTCGGAATTAATTTTGAAGAATTGGAGATCAAATGAGCAAGGAGCGCGTGAAGACCCGTTTGTAATGGAGCCCGGGTTTAAATGTAATAGTTATATTTAAATATTAATTCTTGCACCCCTAGGGTTTGACCTTTTGGTTCACTTGGTGGCTCTAGTGAACCAAACTAGAATAAAAGTCCATAATCAATCCGGATAGAATATAGTATTCTATATGTGCATGCTTATAATATATATATATATATATATATATATATATATATATATTATGCAAACATGCTTCGCATGTTAATTAGTATGACGCTGTTTATATATATATATATATATATATATATATATATATATATATATGTGTGTGTGTGTGTGTGTGTGTGTGTGTGCATGCTGCTAAATAAGATGAGACAAATTAATAACAAACCTTTCAAATTTTTTATATTAAGTCCTAAGCGTTCAAAGATATTTGGAATATCGAACGTCGCCTTCTAGCATGATAAAATTAATAGAGTATTAAATATTTAATATGAGTTTGTTGTGTCACCACAAGGCAAGTATTAAGTATTTAAGATGTTAATTTATCACATTTGATGCTTATAAAGAAAATTGAACAATATTATTTTGTTGTGTCACCACAAGGATGATATTTTTCTTTTTTGAATATATGGAGTGCTAGGTTGGACTTAACTTGGATAATTTTGATGCGGATGTGCCACCACTTGATCAAAATAATCTAAGAGGCAAAATACAAGGAGTTGCATAGTTGATGTAATTGACAAGAGTTGTCTACCTATTTATTTATATATAGTTTGTTGTGTCACCACAAGGCTATATACATTTGAAATGGGATCCTTATTCTCACTAGCAAATCTTTAATTAGATATTGCCGAACTATATATATTGAGGGTAATATAGTTTGAAGAAAATAGTGGGAGATACCAATTTAAAACAAGACCTAATTTATTTTGGTAATTAATAAAAGAATGTATGTTAAAATATTGTTAATTACAAATTCATTTACAGATTTTACAATGTCTAAATTACTATCACTGCGAAACATATTAGATGTTATTTAACCGGACCAAATTAAATGGATTGGTTAAGGAATTGAGAATAGTTCTCACGGCTGAAAAGCTATCTTATGTCCTTAATACGCCTATCCTTGCAATGGTTGCAGACAATGCCTCTGAGGAAGAGATTGTTACTTTTAGAAAGTGGCAAGATGATGCGCAGTTGGCTCAATGCATCATGCTCGTATCCATGAGTAACAAGCTTCAGCGTCAGCATGAAACTATGGATGCTCCTACTATATTTTTGCACATCAAGTAGTTGATGGTGAGGAAAGTAGAACTGATAGATATCAGATATATAAGGAGCTCTTCCGATCTAGAATGACCAATGGTACTATAGTACATACAAAAGTCCTTAACATAATCAATTTGATTGATCAATTAGGACAACTGGTTTTGTCATGGATGGAGAGTTGAGCTAAGATTTGATCTTACACTCACTCCCAGACTCCTTTCACAATTGTTGTGAATTTTTCATATGAACAAGCTAGATATCAGCCTCGCTGATTTTCTTATCATGTTGAAAAAAAGTTGAGAGTCACTTTCCAACCAAGAAAGACCAAGTCTTACTGGTAGGGGCCAAAGGATCTTCTGAAAAGAAGAACGATTCAAAGAAGGTAAATATAAAGGCAAAACAAAGGATAATAAGAACAAAACTGATACGGATAGCAAAGGAGTTTGCTTCCACTGCAATAAGCCTGGACACTGGAAAGGAAATTGCGAGAAGCATCTTGCAGAGCTAACCAGAAGAAGCTTAGTGAAGTTTCGGTTATAAATATAATTTTGTTCATGATTTAAAATACATTTTTCTTTAAGTCAAGGTTCTACTTGGGTATTGGATACTGACTTTGGTTATCATAAATATAGATTTATGAAGGACCAAGCGAGTAGTAAAAGCTAAACAAATATAAGTAATCCTATGTGTGGGAAATGAAGCAAAGATTGCCACATTAGCCATAGAAACTTATAGTTTAGCAATGCCTACGGGCAAATCTATTAAGTCAATAAGTTGTTATTGTATTCCAGTTCTTGTTAGAAACATTATTTCCATTTTATTGTTGGACAATGAAATCTTTGGTATTATAATTAAGAACAATTGTTGTTCTATTTATAATAATAATGTTTTGTATAGAACTGAAATCTTACTTAATGGATTTTGTGTACTTGACTTATGTGAAAATATATTTTGCAAATTGAACAAACTAGTATAAGAAAAGGAGATGATTATTCAAAAGGTTGATCGTGTGTATTTACTGAAATACGATTGTGAATTATTTGAAAGGTTCAAAGAATTCAGAAGTGAAACAAATTGGCAAAGTATTAGGATTCTTTGATCTGATCAAGGAGTAAATACTTGTGCAATAAGTTTCTAGATCATCTCAAATGGTTTTCTCACAATGGACGCCTCCTGATATGCAATAATTGATTGATGTATTTGAAAGGAAAAATCGTACCTTGTTGGACATGGTGCGGTCCATAATGATTTTACCGACATTCCAGTATACTTTTGGGATAATGTCCTAGAAATGGCTGCATATCTACGAAAAAGGTAACCTCAAAATCTAGCCCCAAGACTCCATAAAAGTTATGGACAGGGAGGATTCCTAATCTTAAGTATGTTAAGATAAGGGGTTGTCCAGCTTATGTGAAAAAGGTTTCGAAGGATAAGCTTTGGACAAGATTTGACAAGTATAGATTTCTGGGACATCCTAAAGTAAGTTTAGGGTATATGTTCTATAATTCTACTTAGCAAAAGGTGTTTGTTGCGAAACACGCTACCTTCTAAGATAAAGGTGTTTATCATTGAAGGGGCTAGTGGGAGGATAATAGATCTTGAAAAGTTCAAGAACCACAAAACAATATAAGTTAAATAAGAGGAACTTGTAGATAGACCTATTGTACCACAACCGAATCGTAAATCTAGAATAGTACTGAAGATACCTAGGAGGTATAGATTCATCATAGATGATGATGATGATGATGATGAGGTACGTATCATAGAAGATGATGATCCAATTACATACGATGAGGTAAAAGTTGTAGACACTCAGAGAAACGGTTTGAAGCAAACTTCTCAAATATGGAACATTCGTTTTGATGAGACAATCAAAAGAGTTTGATTATATCAAAAACAAGAATGAACCTAGTGTGTACAAAAGGGTCAGTGGGAGCGCCGTGACATTCCTAGTATTATATGTTGATATACTACGGATAAGGAATGATATACTAATGCTACAATCAGTAATGATAAAGTTGTCTAAATATTCCTCCGTGAATGATTTGGGAAGAGTATCTTAATTGGGGATACAAATCTATATAGATAGATTTAAAAGAATGCTCAGCTTATGCAATGAAATGTACGAGACCTGATGTTGATCAGTCATATTCTGGAGAAGTTCACTGTGAGACAGTGAAAAACATCTTAAAGTACTTAACCGGAACTAAAGATGTGATCATATATATAGTGAGTCTAAATTAATACTAGAGGGCTTAACAGACTCAAGTTTTTCAGACAGACCAAGACAATAGAAAATCCACTTTAAGGTAAAGTGTTACCTTGAACGGTGGTGCAGTGAATTGGAAAGGTTCCAAACAGCAAAGAGTTGCTGGTTTAGTGGTAAAGACAAAGTATATAGTTGTAAATGAAGATACAAGTTGATTTTTTGGATGAAAAGTTCATTACAGAACTAGGAATAGTTCCTAAGTCTCATCTTGGATCTAAACATGTGTTGTAGCACTTTCATTTGATTATAAGAATCATTGAAAGATGGGAAATCACTATAGAGATAGTGGACTCTCAAGAACAACATTGAATATCCATTAACTAAAGCTTATCCAACAGCAGGATAATCGTCACTTAGAGAAGAAGAGTATGAGATACCATGACGATTGGCTTTAGTGCAAGTGGGAGATTCAAAGTAGTATGCATACAAGTCAATCATGTTTGATGATAAAGCATATAATTTGTAACAATCTTATTCATTTATTAATAATAAGTATTAAAGGCTTTTAATTATCTACATGATGTTGTTTTATAATATGTATAAACCCATAGTTTTAAGTAATGCTTTTAGAATAATGATGATGATCATTCTAATGAGATCTAAATTCTTAGAAAGCTTAAAACTAAAATAGTTCCCAATCGTTAGATTACTAAATTCGGGATTAGTAAATCCAAATAGATTGGTACATACGTTGATTGCTCATTGGATGAGGATGATTGATCTCATGATCATTTGTGTGGAGACACTAAAGCAAGTATGTAGGTGCTTATTAGAGAATAAGTTCAACTTTGACGTGGCTCGCTAAGGAATACCTAATGGAGTTTTACTTGTCATCAATAGGAATTCCTGTAGTGATAGTAATACAAGTGATCCTTGGACTTGAGATCATCATAGTATCTTGTGTATGATGAGTTATACTTTGACTTATTCCTTAAGACCCTTAGGGTATATCAAAGGGTATGCTTGGGTATAATAAGTTATACATGGAGATAATGTATGATCAATAAAGAATCTACCACTTCTAGTAAAAGAAGAGAAATGTCCTATGTGATTTGATAAATGACAACTCAGTAGTCCTTGGCCAAGGCAGAATGAAATTAGAAAGGAGTTTCTAATTTGCATTATTTGGAGTTGTGCATTTAAGAGTCGAAATACATATAATTAAATAAAATAAGACTTGACAGAAATTCCATGTCTTATATTTAATTGGGACATTGTATGGTGGAAGGATTGAATTGTACGGTACTATTTACTCAAATGTTTTTTTATGATTAATGCTAAAATCTATATTATCTGGAAAGTCGTTGATCGCTAGGGAGGCTTATCCCTATTGTAGAATAAATACTATTTATTTAAATAAATAAATATTTAATTTATTTATTTAAATAAGATTAGAATTGTTCTAATTGATTTATTCACAACCAGTTTAATATGGAAAACCTAAAGGGTCACACCATAAAAGGAAGAATAATTATTTAAGAAGTAAATGGCATAATCGTAATAATAAGTTAAGTATATTTAATTTAATCTATGGTGATAGAATAAATTAAATAGCTTAATATTTATTATTTAATATTTTGGAAATATTAAATATAAATTAATAAGAGGAGTCTTATTATTATTATTACTATTATTATTATTATTTAATTCCTAAAGGAGTTTGGAAATTAATTAATAAAAGTACTCTCATATATTCCTAATAAGATTAGGAGGTTAAATTAATTAAAAGAGTTTAATTAATTATCCCTAATAAGATTAGGGAGCTTAATTAATTAAAAGAATTTAATTAATAAAATAAAACTCAATTTCTTAATTGTTAAGGAGGGTTGCCCACATCTATAAATAAGAGGAGTTTTATTATGGGTGGTGGGATTGACACTTTCACAACACGTGAATACGTTATTCCAATTGTTGGAGAGTACGTTCTTTTCTATAGAGATACAAAACTAGGGTTTTGCCAAATACCCATCTTCTTGAATTCTTCTTCTTCCTTGGTGGATCACCTCTAGAGGCCAAACACTTGGGTGGCTAACATTGATCAAAGGAAGGAACCAAACCTGGTGGATTTAAGTTGAACGCAAAAAGGATTGGAGGTGAACTTGTACCTGAGGAAGCTCGGTTCTTCAAGGGTATGATTCTTATTCATATCTTTTCATTTAATTAATAATTATGCATAAAGGGTGATCCGGGTTTATGGTTTGTAAAATTTTAAACTCTGATTTTTACACGTTTTCGCTTATTTTGTGCAATTTGATTGCATTCATGAATATTACAAACCTAACATCAATGTCATCTGACACAAGTATTGACTCAGGATCTAATTCATGTGGTTCATCTCCACCATCTAACTGGATTACTTCATTGTCGTCCTTCACATTTATTATAGTTTGACTATGAAGCATCTGCTCTTGGTAAATCTCCCCATCAACTACTTCTACACGACTACGCGCGGGATTATGAATTACAACTTGCCAATCTGTAGGCGGTCTATCCCTTTTCCTAATAAGACTAGGAGTGTAGTATACTTGTATTGTTTGAGTTGGTAAAACAAACGGTTCGTTGGAGTACGCAGACCTATGGAGGTTAATATCGACAATTCCATGTCTGTCAACACGTATCCCTTTTTCTGAATCAAACCAATGGCACTTGAACAAGTGAATATGACCCCCGTACGTGCCCTTGTACGACAACTCTACGATTTCCTCCAACTCCCCATAAAAGGCACGACCAAGCTCATTCATATCAACTAGTGTGCTAAGGCGCCTAACATGTTTTAAGATTATACCCCTCACGGTCCCTTTTTATAATCTTTTATGTTTTGGGATAGTCATAACTTGGTTGAGCAATTTATAGCTTTTATAATATTTTGTAGCTTTATTCTTGTATACATAAGTGTTAAATACCCTTATTTTTCTGTTATAGCCAAAATAGTCTCTTTATTGACCAAGTGTGTCTAGTTACCTTCTCTATTGCACTAACAGTTCCCTAGCACTGTCTATTTTGGCTTAACAGCCCCCTAACAACCAAGCTTGGCTTGGCCCCGTGAGGCTTGGCTAAGCTTGGTGTGGCCTCGCGGCCCCAAGCCCAGCCCATCAGCTCCAACATCCCCTTAATAGGCTCTAGTGGATCACCAATAGGCTCGTTAATAGTATAAATGTTCGCAACAACCCGACCAATAAAAAAATTTGGCCAGAGTCTCCCCTGTAATATAGACTAGCCACATGCACGATGGCATGTATATAAGGTCATTTCTAGGCACCCAAGACATAAACCAAGAGAAATATACAAATTCCCAATATAATAATGCAAATTAAAGCAGTAAAAAGTTATATTCCATAAGAACATGGTTTAGCAACATGGCCCACAAGGTTAGCATGATTATGCAACATATAGTCACAATGAACTGATTTTGCTCCTATAGAATCCATCATGATTTATAAGTTATATTAAAACCTACTACACTTAAGCATAGAAGCATTCTTGAAGCATTAGGTTTAATATGTAAGCATTAACAGAAACAAATATTCTTCATACTAGTCCATGAAAGAAAACTAAAAATGCCTTGTGGCTAAGTAGTCTTGTGTAAGAAAACAGGAGAAAGAAGTCGTGTGGCTAAGTAGTAGACTATATTGGTAGTACGAAAGAGGTAAAATTAAGGATAAGTAAGTGCGATGAAACAACCCGGGTCAAATTCCAAGTGACTGGGTGTTACATGCCATGCGAGTTCTCTATTAGTATTCTACAAACAGTTGGCTTTTTTATGAAGAGCTCAGTGATAGGTTCTTAGGTTTCATACTAATGTATTGGAACTAGCTTATTTTACCAATGGGGGAGGGGTGGGGTGGTATTTTTAGTTTATTCTCCTAATACTAAACTCAATTACCAAAAAATAGCCTTTCAATTATGTTATCACATTGTCAATCCCACTCACATTGTTTCTTGTAATTTGCAATTCAATTTTTTGCATTCAATTTGCAGCAGCGGAAATTACTTACAACCTCACTTTCCTAAATTATTATCATGTCAATCCAACATTACACTAATTAAATTAATGAACAGGAAAGTGCTTGTTAATCCAACACTGCACTAATTAAATCCAACATGGCACTAATTAAATCAAATTCAGAATGTAATCTAATCTAACATAAGATATAAATAGTAGAAATGTAATATTGGGAGAAAGAATGATACCAAAGGTTTCTGGTGGTGGCGGTGGGTTGGCGAAATGACTGACTGACGGTCTGGTGGCGGTTGCTACCCCTTTCTCCCTCTGCTACTTCTTCTCTTCTTCCCCTTTCTCCCTCTTCTCTATTCTGAGCTCTCCCCCTCTTTTCTTTTTCCTTCCGTGTTCTGTGTCGAGTGAATACACATTCTTGATAAACTTAATTTTGATCAATGACGGCTATCGTGAATCGCTTTGATCGTGATTTTTTCATGACATGGACTTATCAAATGACCGCATGCGGTCGCTGATATTAAGTGGTCGTACAAAACCTTGGCGCCAACATTTCGTGCCAAATTTTACGAGGCAAATTTGTGCTAGCGACCACTCAGCGACCGCATGCGGTCGCGGATATTAAATAGCGACTAGATTAAACATCGGTTGCCAATGCCGATCGCTATTACTATTATCAGCGACCGCATATCCGGTCGCTGATAGGCATTTTTCTTGTAGTGACGAACGAACGTGTCTGATACAAGGAAAGGTCAAAGACAGTTCCAGCGTAAAGTTAATGTGTACGATTAGTTTTGTAATAGTATAGTTTGATAATGATGTTATGTGTTAGATAGTTATGAATTGTTTATAAGTTAAGGTTACTCGACCTTGGGGAAATAGTGTGTTATGTATTGTATAAACAATTTATGTTTATATCTTCCGCAAATAGTAATAGTTGTATAGAATGATCGAACCAGATCCGCGGTGATTTGGGACCTCGGATTCGGGGCCCTCACAGTTGGTACCAGAGCTGTAGGTTATGATCCTTAGGTAGAAATACCTGAGACTAATAACCGTAGCGATTAGGATAAGATCTAACTCACATAGAGTTAGTTGGTCGGTAAGATTCAAAGACGAATCTCGGCGAGTTATAAGATACAGAGTTCCCTAACTCTGATAATAAAGTTGAATAGTAGTGATGAATAGATAGAGTCTAAAAGACTAAAAGTACAGTGATAGGAGATTGTAAACAAAAAGATCATAGTATAGAAATGAATCGTAATATATACGATGAGATCACCCCGTGATCGAAAAAGTTATAGTATGAAGAAGGATCAAGCTAATGATTGGAAATTTTACAGCAAGATTGTTGTGTGAATTAGAACAGATTCGAGAAAGGATTATGAATACGAGTTAAATGAAATTCGTATTGAGAATGGTGTTAGTGGTAGGTAGGGATTCAATTGAGGATTCATGTCGGCAGCTGAGTTTTTGGCATGAGCTTTAGATGCAGCATATGCAAGTCCCCAAGTAGGAGAAAGGAGGTCGTACTTCGAGATTGGCGAGTCTAGCTAGGAAATTTCTTAAACTCATATGATTGTGGCAATTTATGGACTCATAAGTGTGGTTTGACGAACTGGGTATAGTTGTATGTAAATGGAGTATTAAAGATAATAGGAACAGATAGATTGTTAAGCAAATGATTATTAGTGAAGAATTAAGTTTTCCAAAACTCCTAGCTATGCTAGACTTCGAAATTTTGACATCAAGCTAAATACGCACTATGTGCTTTTTAAAAAAAATAATGTAGACTCGTAATCATTTTTGAAATGGTTTAAAGTATAGTCTATGCTACTTATTTCAGCTAGACGCAAATGATTTGAAATATCAAAATATATTTTATTCATCACTCATGTACCATGTAACCTGGTGCAGAGATGATAAAAAGTTGATGGAGTTGTAAATATAGGAATACTTAGTGTGAATCGATCTGAAAATCATTGTTCCACTATTGTATGATGTGTTATGACAAAGTCATATAATGACGGCATCCTCAAACCGGATTTATTAATACATCTGAAGATCATGACGTCATTCTCTAAAATATTTTCAAAAATTTTAATTTGCCAACGGGGTTTGCCTACACATAAATAATTCGATGGAATGGAATTATTGATATGAGTTTATGCTATTCGATTCAGCTAGACTAATGTTATGAAAACTCTAAGTGTTCATTGAAAGAAATTTCCCGAACCAAATTATTTTGGTACGGAATCCTATGATAAGACTGAGGTAGACTATGTTGTTTGGATAAATAATCCAATCAAGTAGCGTAAATATTCGCTATACATGATTAATACGTTATGCATGACGTAAGAGTACGATAGGCTAATCACCTAAAGTACTAGCAACGGTAGTTTACCTTCTTCGTGATTGTAAACATACCAAGTAATGTATTGTTTTGCGGTATGAATACCGTTAAAACTATGTGTTCATGGTCTATATGACCCCTCAGCAAAACTTGAAAACTTTTACTCTTGTGACTGGTGTATTGGGTAGCATGTGATAATGTGTGTGAATGGTGTAAGCAGTATGGTGTAAGGTGTAAGGTAAATTTCGGGGAAGAAATTTTTAGAAGAATGGGTGAATGTGACAACCTGAGAATTTAGAAAATTTTTAAAAATTTTTATTAATTGATTTAAGGTTTAAAATTAGAACCTAGACAGAAAATTAGTATATGCGTTTGATATTTTTAAGAAGGAATTTTGAGGATTTCAAAATTCTGTGAAGGATTTAAGTGAATTATTCAGGATTAAGTGAATACGTGAATATGTTCTGTGAATATGGTTATGTATGTGTACAGTATGTGGTTAAGGGTCAAGGGTTGACCAGATATACGATATCTGTGACAAACCCTAAGTATATATTCAGAACGTCAACGTTCGGTTAGAAAACCCTAACGATTAACAAGAAACCCTAGAAATTGGTTCTGAAAACCCTAATTTCAGTTCCGGGAATTCAAAACCCTAATTCGATGTACGAAACCCTAAATTGAGAACTTAATGACGTAAGTGCTATTAATTAATATATTAATTAGGGTAAAGCTAAATTAATTAGCAAACCCTAATTTCAAATTTAGAAAACCCTAATTTATGGATTTGAAACCCTAATTTTTAATTAGAAAAACCTAAGTGTTAATTTAATAATTATAATGATAATTAGGAAACCCTAATCCTAATTTCAAGTTAAGTAATTAGAAAACCCTAATCTAATTACGAAATCTAATTATAAATTAGAAAATTATTTTTCTATTAGAAACCCTAATTTTGGGTTATAAACCCTAATGAGCAATTTTGACCCTAATTGCTAAATTAGCAATTTTAATTAGGATATATTAATCCTAATTATCAAGATTTAAGTAATGATTAAGAAATTTTAATATAATTAGAAAATTCTAATTATAATTTAGGAATATTAATTTTCTATTTTGGAAAACCTAATTTGAAAATTCTAGAATTATTTTTCAAACCCTAAACTCTACGGTTTTTCAAACCCTAAACCCTAACCCAAATCTTAAATCCTAAGGGTTTGGTCAAATGACAAGAATGCCATTAAAATTATTTTACAAATGACAAAAATGCCCTTTTTGGATTTATTTATTTTTTTTTAATTAGGTAACTTGCAAATCTTTGTATATTTGGAGTTGGTAACCTAATGTTTTGACTTGTGACATTAAAATCTCAAAGAAAATGACCTCCATTGGCAAAGAAGATCAGATCAATCATGCATCTATATAATATATATATATATATATATATATATATATAGATTAAGAGAGAGAAAATATGCAAAATAAGCTCATTTAGTCTCTTGCTCTCACCAACTCTCTCTCTCTCCTAAACCTACGAAAATCATAAGTGAATCAGTCACATAATCAGTCCCTAGAACACCAAAATCAGTAAAGGAGATCAAAGATCAAGGATTGGACAAGAGAGGTATAAACCCTAACTCACCATTTGATCTTGTATGTTAAGGTAAAGTTTGTGTTTATGTGTTTATTTAAGTGTTAGAAGATGTTTTATGATGATCTATGGTGATCTATCATAGATCCATAGCATCAAAGTGGAGAAAAATCGATGTTTTAAAAAACTGCTCAAGAATAATATTTGTGGTATAATGACGATGTCGGCCCACGTATTCTTCTATGTTCATGCTTTTTGTTGTTTTATGTTTTGGTTCGATAGTCTGGTATGTGGTCTTTGATTAGGAAGTGGAATCACAGCCATCCCATGTCCAGATTGTGTGTTATTAACGGTCAAAACTCGTTGACCGAGATTGACCGGGTGATTTCTGGGTAACCCAGAAATCCTAAACCGGCGTCTGACAAATTTTTGGTTAGCCCAGATTTGTCAGTTGTAACGTGATTGGATGTTTTGTTTGTAACCAAGTTGTAGCCTGATAGTTGTACTATAGATCCATGGCATAAAACCCATTAAACAACAACTATGTTGGATGTAGAGGACGGTCAAAGTAGGCGACTAGCACTGTTTTAGCGTTTTTGGAAAACCTATAAAACCGGAAGAACTAGATTTCTGACATACTTTGACCGAGCTGAATCTGGAACATGTGATGTAGTTGGACTAATCTGTTGTTGTAATTATGTTCTATGATATGCTGACTGTAAATGGGAACCATAATATACCTTATTGGATAACCCGAACCTGGATTAAAGCAAGCCAGAAAGAGGCACCACGAACTTCTGGGTTTCTGGGAAAACCCAGAAAAGTTTTGACAAGCAGTTTACAAGCCCAGATCTTCGTGATGTTTTGTGTTATGACCTAGTTTATGCTTTAAGGTTGTAGTATTACACGTATACTACAATATGGATATCATTATCTGCCCAGAAAACATTAGGATCATAGATTAATAACTGGTCAAACCAAGCCCCTTAGTTACTGACATGAAGGTTCAAGAACAGCTCAAGAACACCTATAGCGACGCGTTTGTCGCTATAGGGCCCTTTTAGCGACAGTTTAATTAAGAAAATAATTATTAATTTTCAAAAATGATTTGTTTTAATAAATAAATAGTTTTTAATTATTAAAAATACTAAATAAATTCTGAAAAATTATTTTAAATTCTAAAAAATAGTTTTTAATTATTTAGAGTATATTTCATAAATATTTAATATTTTTGGAATATAAATGGTATTTAATTTATTTAATTATAATATTAAATAAATAATTTAAAAATAATTTTAATACATGAAAAATAATATTATGGTAAAAGAAAATAGTTTAAGTTATTTTTAGTGACTTTTAATATTTTGTGATGAATTTCATTAATTAATCAATATTAATGATAATTAGTTTATTTAATAAATATATTAAATAAATTATGGAAAAATAGAATTAATGATTTATAAATCATATAAAAATGATTTAAGTGTTATAAAAATATTTAAGTTATAAAATATAACTTTTGATATTTTTCATGAAAATATTAATATTTTAATATTAAAAGCAATAATCGGATAATGGATTTAATTGTTTAAAAATTATATAAATATGATTTTAAGGTATTAAAATACTTTGTGATATTATAAATATATTATAATATTATGACATGTATTTCATTAATATTTGATAATAAATAAATATTAATGATAAAGGAATTTAGTGATATTTAATTCATTTAAATACGTTTTTAATGGTTGAAAAATTAAGATAAATAGTAATAATTACTTAAAAATTATTACGAGCTTACGAAAAATATTTCGACCGTTAAAATAATTATCTTAGATAACGGTTAAGTGTTAGACATAGTTTAATTGAACTTAGACTCAAAATTTTGTCCATTGGGCCAATCGAGACGTTAGAATTTTAATAAATTCAAGTCGATTGAAATAGTTTGACTAATCTTTGAGTCTTATGTTTGTAATAGTGATAGGGTTATGTGTTATGTCTTTATGTGTTTAGGTTATTATGTATATATATATATATATATATATATATATATATATATATATATATATATATATATATATATATATGATGATATTATTCTAATATTAGAGATCTATATTACTAATATTAGGTTTTCGGATAAAGCGTTATAAATTACGTTGCGGTAATCAACGATTCAGGCAAGTTTGTTTTACTTAACTCTACTAAGAGTTGTTTTATTCGGATAAGCTTATGGTTAATCATTGTTGGTTGCCATGAATTGTACTATGTACATATTACATGTATAAGTCAGGTATAAAAGCCTAATCTCCTTCATTACCAGTTGGTTCAGATATATTTGTTCATGTATAATATTTGTTCAGTCATAAATTTGTTCCTGCTAGTTTATAATTATTTTTTTGAATTATAGCCATCTTATTATTCAAATCATTTCAATCATGATATATTGTTATATTATTGAACTTAAACTTGCTGGGCAATCCTTATGTTCACCCTTGTTATATCATAATAAAACATTGCAGATTAAGACGCACTACAAGAAAAGGGTTAATCAATTCACGTATCAACGATCATGAGCGTTCGATGATAGCTATCGATGTAAAGTCACGATCGATAGTCGTCAGATAAAATCAATCATTTGGGATGCACATCGACCCACTAGTAGCGACGATATATATCTGCGGTATCACCGATAGCGATCGAATTAAATCATTTGATCGCTGGTTTGAGTCGAGCATGTCTCGAGCCAAAGGTCGACGTGGTCCGCGATGTTCATGACCACTAGCAGCGACCGACGTCGGTCGCTGATACCCTCAAATGCTAGCAATTGCTAATAGATATCAGCGACCACATGCGGTCGTTGATGCTAAAAAAACTGAAAAATAGCTTTTTGTTGTTTTGCATAACTCCCAAAAAACTGTACATGTTTTGTACCTACTATATCCCTACACACATACACAACAATATAAACAATGTGCACAACAATATAAACATCCATCGTCCACCAAACTAGCTAGTATATAAACTATATATATAAACCTTTAAAAACCGCTATGAATTGAATAAATAACCACAAATCTAATGTTTAAGTAATATACAGACATCCAAATAATGAATATACAAGTACAAGCTTATACTATAACTACAAAACTGATCTAAAGCAGGTACGTCAAGCATCATCGCCTCCTTGATCACCCTGTAATTAACAAAATAATAAAATAAGTTACAAATATAGTAACTATGTTGATCTTGATATATATTACGACAATATATACAATAAATAGATTTTATACCTAAATCGCCATCCCCATGTCAGTCCTCGTGCTTTGCTATATCATTCTTTGCTTTGACTTAACTCCTCAGGATCAAGAGCCCCCAGATGCCCGCCAAGTATCCTCAAAAGATTTCTATCTCGACATATAGCTCTCACATCGGCAGAGTATGAGCAATTTGGATGACTTGATGATATGAAGATGGGTAGCAGAGTTACTGAGCCATTTGAAAGATGGGCGTCGTCGTTGTCCTTGACCTTTAATGTAGTTTTTTTTCACAACAGACGCCCTCTCCCACAACTCTTGATCAATAGTCGGACGTGGAGTGCCTTCAGGATAGCGCTCATTCAATAAACGCTTATAAGTATCATGTCATCATAATAACAATTAAATAGTTAAAAATAAATGTAATAGTATAGTTTGATAATGATGTTATGTGTTAGATAGTTATGAATTGTGTATAAGTTAAGGTTACTCGACCTTGGGGAAATAGTGTGTAATGTATTGTATAAACAATTTATGTTTATATCTTTCGCAAATAGTAATAGTTGTATAGAATGATTGAACCGGATCTGCGGTGATTCGGGACCTCGGATTCGGGGCCCTCACACATAATCATACCAATCAATAGTCCATATATGCACTACGGGCCAGAGATGACTTTCATCATAATAAAAGCATGAGGATGATGATAATGATATAAGAATTCAATTAAATGAACGCAAAGGATAAATTTTAAAGATTTATAATTTAATTTATCCAGAATTCAATAATGTCCAAATTGTCAACACGATACTGCTTTGTGGAGTAAAATTCAAAAATAATATCCATGTATCAAAAATAATTTGAACAGAAAAGAAATAAATTTTTTTGGTGAATAGTAGTACTTCGTGAATAGTACCCCGGCATGAAAAGTATCCCGAATCCCCGAGTGAATAATATTCGAGTAAATAGTAATCGAGTGAATAGTAACCTGTGAATAGTACCCCGGGTGAAAATATTGATATTTAATAAGAAAGTTTAGATCAATATTCCAATGAAACGATACTGGATGAAGCGCAAAACTCAAGGATATTCCACTAATTTCAGGAATTATAGAATAAATCATTACCATAGTAAGTTTAGATTTAAGAATATGAAAAGAAATAACATACGAAACTGTAAATGGATTTTCACATGTCATGCGGTACGTAATCCGCGTAGACAGGTTATTCCGACATATTAAAGGATGAATACGAAAAATAGTATTCCTTATGAATACGAAAGAAATAATACCCCTTACCTTAGTAGAAGACTGGATACTGCAATAGTGAAGTAGCAGAATACTCTTTTTCTTGCTCTCTATAGTTTCTCTCTCTACCAATACTCTTGTGAGTCTTAGTGAATTGGTGAGACTGAAAGAAGAATTAAGCTTCTATTTATAGGAAAATAGACTAAATAGTAACTGGTTCACGGACGGTCCATATTGATTTACTATTAGAACGGACGATCCATATTGATTACTATTAAAATCACAACTGACGGTCCAGATTGATTTACTATTAAAACCACCACCGACGATCCAGATTGATTTACTATTAAAACCACCACCGACGGTCCATAAAATTAGTAAATCTTCCCATGGAATACTAAGTCAAACTTATAACAAATGCCTCATAACAAATCCCTATATTTATATCAAAAATTGAAGAAATATTTACCACAAATCATGTATCTTTAATAAACACATTTTTAATATTTCAACCATTATTCATCATTAATATTATAACTCACAATATTTAACAACCAGATCATTCCCAAGAAAGAGGTGACTTTCCGGTAAGGATTTCTCCCTATTGGCGCGCAATTAGGTGACCAAAGTCTTTCCTCGACAAAACTTTCTAGACATCATCAATATTATAAATAATAATATGAATAACTTTGTCGTCTCAATTATTGATTTAATAATATAAAATATAATGTAGATGATACTGTGACAATAATTGAATCAATAATATGACATATTATGCAGCAATTACTGTTGCAATAATTAAATAAACTGAGTGGCTTCTTACGTAAGCATCAATAATCAATAATGTGTGCTACTATGCAACCGCGAGTATTATTTTACTTTTATCACTAGGTATTCCAACAGTTAACGGTAAAACTTTCATTGTTATTTTTATAAAAGATATTTACGCATGCTTTCTAACTCAAGGCGGTTATTCCGTTAATAGGGTCCACCAATGATGGTGTCATCGTACAGATATTCCCTGATAAAAATAATATTCCCCTACCAAACGAATATTCCCCGACACAACGAATATTTTATATCAACTTGCTTACTTTGAAACATTTATAAATATTACCCACAACTATAACATTATATCAAATCCACACTATAATATTTAAAAATATATTTCGAGAAAAAAATAATCTTTATTTATGAAAGTTGGGGTCTTACACAAATGTTTATGTATTATATTATATTATGTACATTGGTAATGTAAACCTTTTGTGTTACTAAGGGTAACTTAATTAAGGTATGTATAAGTTAAGGTTAATAGACCTTGGGATAATGTTGGAAGCCTTTATTATAATGAACAATGTATGTTTATTATTCCGCAATAGTTTATTGAATGCTTATGATGATGATGGATCGTGAGCACCAAACCCGAGATTTGAGAACCCGAATTTGGGGATGTCACAGATTGGTATCAGAGTTATAGGTTATAAACTTTAGGATGCGAAACCTAGGTTATAACCTTAGAGAAAAACTCGTATAGAGTATGTTAAGAGATGAATTAAGGAAATTCATCGAGTATGAGTAGTACATAATAAAATATTATTTCATTTCATCAATGAATATATTTTATTATGATACTGATGTTGTTATTGTTGTTCCTGGTTGTTTGTAAGATGTCCGAAGAGAGACAGGATAGTCATTCAGTGGAGCAGGATAAGGTGGTCCCTGTCCTGGAGCCTATAGAGGCGGTGGACACTGCAGAGGATGTCTTGATAGGAGATTTAATGGCAAGAAACACGGTGTTAGAGGAGAGAGTGGCACAGTTAGAGATGGAGAATCATACTATTCAGTTTACGGAGCAGCAGTACCTGGATGTAACTTATCAGGCTCAGCAAGATCTAGCAGAGATGAAAGCCATACTATAATAAGAGGAGAATAAGTTTGTAGTATTGAGTATTGAGCATCAAGCGTTGCACCTGAGGTTTGACTTAGAGATCGCTGACAGGATCCGAGTTGAGGATGCCTGGGTCCGAGCAGCGAGAAGAGGGGATCAGTTAGAGGTTGAGGCGAAGGCCGGATGGGTTAGGATGGAGTCTTTGGCATGAGCTTTAGATGCAGCATATGCAAGTCCCCAAGTAGGAGAAAGGAGGTCGTACTTCGAGATTGGCGAGTCTAGCTAGGAAATTTCTTAAACTCATATGATTGTGGCAATTTATGAACTCATAAGTGTGGTTTGACGAACTGGGTATAGTTGTATGTAAATGGAGTATTAAAGATAATAGGAACAGATAGATTGTTAAGCAAATGATTATTAGTGAAGAATTAAGTTTTCCAAAACTCCTAGCTATGCTACACTTCGAAATTTTGACATCAAGCTAAATACGCACTATGTGCTTTTTAAAAAAAATAATGTAGACTCGTAATCATTTTTGAAATGGTTTAAAGTATAGTCTATGCTACTTATTTCATTCTAAACGCAAATGATTTGAAATATCAAAATATATTTTATTCATCACTCATGTACCATATAACTTTAAAGCGAGAGATGATAAAAAGTTGATGGAGTTGTAAATACTGAGAATACTTCTTTGTGAATTCGATATGAAAATCATTGTTCCACTTATTGTATGATGTGTTATGACAAAAGTCATATAATGGCGGCATCCTCAAACAATTTGTTAATCTGATGACGGCATCATGACGTCATTCTAAAAATATTTTCAAAATTTTAATTTGCCAACGGGGTTTGGCTACACATAAATAATTCGATGGAATTGAATTATTGATATGAGTTTATGCTATTCGATTCAGCTAGACTAATGTTATGAAAACTCTAAGTGTTCATTGAAAGAAATTTCCCGAACCAAATTGTTTTGGTACAAAATCCTATGATAAGACTGAGGTGGACTATGTTGTTTGGATAAATAATCCAATCAAGTAGCGTAAATATTCGCTATACATGATTAATACGTTATGCATGACGTAAGAGTACAATAGGCTAATCACCTAAAGTACTAGCAACGGTAGTTTTCCTTCTTCGTGATTGTAAACATACCAAGTAATGTATTGTTTTGCGGTATGAATACCGTTAAAACTATGTGTTCATGGTCTATATAACCCCTCAGCAAAACTTGAAAACTTTTACTCTTGTGACTGGTGTATTGGGTAGCATGTGATAATGTGTGTGAATGGTGTAAGTAGTATGGTGTAAGGTGTAAGGTAAATTTCGGGGACGAAATTTTTAGAAGAAAGGGTGAATGTGACAACCCGAGAATTTAAAAAAAATTTTAAAAATTTTATTAATTGATTTAAGGTTCAAAATTAGAACCTAGACAGAAAATTAGTATATGCGTTTGATATTTTTAAGAAGGAATTTTGAGGATTTCAAAATTCTGTGAAGGATTTAAGTAAATTATTAAGATTAAGTGAATACGTGAATATGTTACGTGAATATGGTTATGTATGTATGCATGCGATGTGGTTAAAGGTCGAGGGTTGACCAGATAAATGATATCTGTGACAAACCCTAAGTATATATTAAGAACATCAACGTTCGGTTAGAAAACCCTAACGATTAACAAAAAACCCTAGAAACTGGTTCTGGAAACCCTAATTTCAGTTCCGGGAATTTGAAACCCTAATTCGATGTACGAAACCCTAAATTGGGAACTTAATGGCGTAAGTGCTATTAATTAATATATTAATTAGGGTAAAGCTTAATTAATTAGCAAACCCTAATTTCAAATTTAGAAAACCCTAATTTATGGATTTGAAACCCTAATTTTTAATTAGGGAAAACCTAAGTGTTAATTTAATAATTGTAATGTTAATTAGGAAACCCTAATCCTAATTTCAAGTTAAGTAATTAGAAAACCCTAATCTAATTACGAAATCTAATAATAAATTAGAAAATTATTTTTCTATTAGAAACCCTAATTTTGGGTTATAAACCCTAATGAGCAATTTTGACCCTAATTGCTAAATTAGCAATTTTAATTAGGATATATTAATCCTAATTATCAAGATTTAAGTAATGATTAAGAAATTTTAATATAATTAGAAAATTATAATTTAGGAATATTAATTTTCTATTTTTGAAAACCTAATTTGAAAATTCTAGAATTATTTTTTAAACCCTAAACCCTAAGGTTTTTCAAACCCTAACCCAAACCCTAAACCCCAAGGGTTTGGTCAAATGATAAGAATGCCATTAAAATTATTTTACAAATGACAAAAATGCCCTTTTGGATTTTTTTTTTTTTAATTAGGTAACTTGCAAATCTTTGTGGTAACCTAATGTTTTGACTTGTGACATTAAAATCTCAGCAAAACAGCCTCCAGTTGACAGCAAGATCAGATCAATCATGCATCTATATAATATATATATATATATAGATTAAGAGAGAGAAAATATGCAAAATAAGCTCATTTGGTCTCTTGCTCTCACCAACTCTCTCTCTCTCCTAAACCTACGAAAATCATAAGTGAATCAGTCACATAATTAGTCCCTAGAACACCAAAATCAGTAAAGGAGATCAAAGATCAAGGATTGGACAAGAGAGGTATAAACCCTAACTCACCATTTGATCTTGTATGTTAAGGTAAAGTTTGTGTTTATGTGTTTATTTAAGTGTTAGAAGATGTTTTATGATGATCTATGGTGATCTATCATAGATCCATAGCATCAAAGTGGAGAAAAATCGATGTTTTAAAAAACTGCTCAAGAATAATATTTGTGGTATGACAAGCAATGTCAGGCGCCACGTATTCTTCTATGTTCATGCTTTTTGTTGTTTTATGTTTTGGTTCGATAGTCTGGTATGTGGTCTTTGATTAGGAAGTGGAATCACAGCCATCCCATGTCCAGTTTGGTTATTAATATTGAAACTTCGTTGACCGAGAGATTGATAGGGTGATTTACGGGTAACCCGAAATCCTAAATCCGGCGTCGACAAATTTTTGGTTAGCCCAGATTTGTCGGTTATAAACGTGATTGGATGTTTTGTTTGTAACCAAGTTGTAGCACGATAGTTGTACTATAGATCCATGGCATAAAACCCATTAAACAACAACTATGTTGGATGTAGAGAGGACGGTCAAGTAAGCGATTAAGATTTGTTTTAGCGTTTTTGGAAAACCCATAAAACCGGAAGAACTAGATTTCTGACATACTTTGACCGAGCTGAATCTGGAACATGTGATGTAGTTGGACTAATCTGTTGTTGTAATTATGTTCTATGATATGCTGACTATAAATGGGAACCATAATATACCTTATTGGATAACCCGAACCTGGATTAAAGCAAGCCAGAAAGAGGCACCACGAACTTCTAGGTTTCTGAAAAAACCCAGAAAAGTTCTGACAAGCAGTTTACAAGCCCAGATCTTCGTGATGTTTTGTGTTATGACCTAGTTTATGCTTTAAGGTTGTAGTATTATACATATACTACAATATGGATATCATTATCTGCCTAGAAAACATTAGGATCATAGATTAATAACTGGTCAAACCAAGCCCCTTAGTTACTGACATGAAGGTTCAAGAACAGCTCAAGAACACCTATAGCGACGGGTATATCGCTATAGGGCCCTTTTAGCGACAGTTTAATTAAGAAAATAATTATTAATTTTCAAAAATGATTTATTTTAATAAATAAATAGAAATAAATTGTTTTTAATTATTAAAAATACAAAATAAATTTCAAAAAATTATTTTAAATTCTAAAAATAGTTTTTAATTATTTAGAGTATATTTCATAAATATTTAATATTTTTGGAATATAAATGGTATTTAATTTATTTAATTATAATATTAAATAAATAATTTAAAAATGATTTTAATACATGAAAAATAATATTATGGTAAAAGAAAATATTGTAAGTTATTTTAGTGACTTTTAATATTTTGTGATGAATTTCATTAATTAATCAATATTAATGATAATTAGTTTATTTAATAAATATATTAAATAAATTATGGAAAAATAGAATTAATGATTTATAAATCATATAAAAATGATTTAAGTGTTATAAAAATATTTTAAGTTATAAAATATAACTTTTGATATTTTTTCATGAAAATATTAATATTTTAATATTAAAAGCAATAATCGAATAATGGATTTAATTGTTTAAAAATTATATAAATATGATTTTAAGGTATTAAAAATACTTTGTGATATTATAAATATATTATAATATTATGACATGTATTTCATTAATATTTGATAATAAATAAATATTAATGATAAAGGAATTTAGTGATATTTAATTCATTTAAATACGTTTTTAATGGTTGAAAAATTAAGATAAATAGTAATAATTACTTAAAAATTATTACGAGCTTACGAAAAATATTTCGACCGTTAAAATAATTATCTTAGATAACGGTTAAGTGTTAGACATAGTTTAATTGAACTTAGACTCAAAATTTTGTCCGACTAGACCGTCGAGACGTTAGAATTTTGTCGAATTCAAGTCAGACTGAAATAGTTTGACCTAATACTGAGTCTTATGTTTGTAATAGACTGATAGGGTTATGTGTTATGTGCTATGTGTTTAGGTTATTATGTATATATATATATATATATATATATATATATATATATATATTGTGATGATATTATTCTAATATTAGAGATCTATATTACTAATATTAGGTTTTCGGATAAAGCGTTATAAATTACGTTACGGAATCAAATTGATTCGTGCAAGTTTGTTTTACTTAACTCTACTAAGAGTTGTTTTATTCTTGATAAGCTTATGGTTAATCATTGTTGGTTGCCATGAATTGTACTATGTACATATTACATGTATAAGTCAGGTATAAAAGCCTAATCTCCTTCATTACCAGTTGGTTCAGATATATTTGTTCATGTATAATATTTGTTCAGTCATAAATTTGTTCCTGCTAGTTTATAATTATTTTTTTGAATTATAGCCATCTTATTATTCAAATCATTTCAATCATGATATATTGTTATATTATTGAACTTAAACTTGCTGGGCAATCCTTATGCTCACCCTTGTTATATCATAATAAAACATTGCAGATTAAGACGCACTACAAGAAAAGGGTTAATCGGTGATCACGTATCAACGATCATGAGCGTTCGATGATAGCTATCGATGTCGAAAGCGATCGTGATAGTCGTCAATATAAAATCGTCATTTGGGATGCACATCAAATGACCACTAGTAGCGACCGATATATCTGCGACCGCTGATAGCGATCGAATTAAATCATTTGATTCGCTAAGTCGAGTCGGATGTCTCGAGCCAAAAGGTGACGTGGTCCATGTATTCCGCGACCACTAGCAGCGACCGACGTCGGTCGCTGATACCCTCAAATGCTAGCAATTGCTAATAGATATCAGCGACCACATGCGGTCGTTGATGCTAAAAAAACTGAAAAATAGCTTTTTGTTGTTTTGCATAACTCCCAAAAAAACTCGTATATGTTTTGTACCTACTATATCCCAACACATACACAACAATATAAACAATGTGCACAACAATATAAACATCCATCGTCCACCAAACTAGCTAGTATATAAACTATATATATAAACCTTTAAAAACCGCTATGATTTAATAAATAACCCCCAAATTAAAGTTTAAGTAATATTACAGACATCCAAATAATGAATATACAAGTACAAGCTTATACTATAACTACAAAACTGATCTAAAGCAGGTACGTCAAGCATCATCGCCTCCTTGATCACCCTGTAATTAACAAAATAATAAAATAAGTTACAAATATAGTAACTATGTTGATACTGATATATATTACGACAATATATACAATAAATAGATTTTATACCTCGTCGCCATCCCCATGCTGTCCTGCTGCTGCTATCGCTACTGCTTCAGCTAACTCCTCAGGATCAAGAGCCCCCAGATGCCCGCCAAGTATCCTCAAAAGATTTCTATCTCGACATATAGCTCTCACACAATCAGCCAGAGTATGAACAGCTGGATGACTGGATGACAGTGAAGACTGGGTAGCAGAGCTGCCTGAGCCACTGAAAGATGGGCGTCGTCGTTGTCCTTGACCTTTAATGTAGTTTTTTTTCACAACAGACGCCCTCTCCCACAACTCTTGATCAATAGTCGGACGTGGAGTGCCTTCAGGATAGCGCTCATTCAATAAACGCTTATAAGTATCCTGTCATCATAATAACAATTAAATAGTTAAAAATAAATGTAATAGTATAGTTTGATAATGATGTTATGTGTTAGATAGTTATGAATTGTGTATAAGTTAAGGTTACTCGACCTTGGAGATATAGTGTGTAATGTATTGTATAAACAATTTATGTTTATATCTTCCGCAAATAGTAATAGTTGTATAGAATGATCGAACCGGATCCGCGGTGATTCGGGACCTCGGATTCGGGGCCCTCACACATAATTATACCAATCAATAGTCCATATATGCACTACGGGCCAGAGATGACTTTCATCATAATAAAAGCATGAGGATGATGACAATGATATAAGAATTCAATTAAATGAACGCAAAAGATAAATTTTAAAGATTTATAATTTAATTTATCCAGAATTCAATAATGTCCAAATTGTTAACACGTTACTGCTTTGTGGAGTAAAATTCAAAAATAATATCCATGTATCAAAAATAATTTGAACAGAAAAGAAATAAATTTTTTTGGTGAATAGTAGTACTTAAGTGAATAGTACCCGTGATGAAAAGTATCCGAATCCCCAGTGAATAATATCCGGTAAATAGTAATCGAGTGAATAGTAACTTAGTGAATAGTACCCGGTGAAAATATTGATATTTAATAAGAAAGTTTAGATCAATATTCCAATGAAACGATACTGGATGAAGCGCAAAACTCAAGGATATTCCACTAATTTCAAGAATTATAGAATCAATCATTACCATAGTAAGTTTAGATTTAAAAATATGAAAAGAAATAACATACGAAACTGTAAATGGATTTTCACATGTCATGCGGTACGTAATCCGCGTGAGCGAGGTTATTCCGAAACATATTAAAGGATGAATACGAAAAATAGTATTCCTTATGAATCTGAAAGAAATAATACCCCTTACCTTAGTAGAAGACTGGATACTGTAATAGTGAAGTAGCAGAATACTCTTTTTCTTGCTCTCTATAGTTTCTCTCTCTACCGATACTCTTGTGAGTCTTAGTGAATTGGTGAGAATGAAAGAAGAATTAAGCTTCTATTTATAGGAAAATGGACTAAATAGTAACTGGTTCACGGATGGTTCATATTGATTTACTATTAGAACGGACGATCCATATTGATTACTATTAAAACCACAACCGACGGTCCAGATTGATTTACTATTAAAACCACGACCGATGATCCAGATTGATTTACTATTAAAACCACCACCGACGGTCCATAAAATTAGTAAATCTTCCCATGGAATACTAAGTCAAACTTATAACAAATGCCTCATAACAAATCCCTATATTTATATCAAAAATTGAACAAATATTTACCACAAATCATGTATCTTTAATAAACACATTTTTAATATTTCAACCATTATTCATCATTAATATTATAACTCACAATATTTAACAACCAGGTCATTCCCAAGAAAGAGGAGGCTTTCCGATAAGGATTTCTCCCTATTGGCGCGCAATTAGGTGACCAAAGTCTTTCCTCGACAGAACTTTCTAGACATCGTCAATATTACAAATAATAATATGAATAACTTTGTAGTCTCAATTATTGATTTAATAATATAAAATATAATGCAGATGATACTGTGACAATAATTGAATCAATAATATGAGATATTATGCAGCAATTACTGTTGCAATAATTGAATAAACTGAGTGGCTTCTTATGTAAGCATCAATAATCAATAATGTGTGCTACTATGCAACCGCGCGTATTATTTTACTTTTATCACTGGGTATTCCAACAGTTAACGGTAAAACTTTCATTGTTATTTTTATAAAAAGATATTTCTATCATTTTCTAACTCCGACAGTTATTCCGTTGTAGGGTCCACCAATGATGGTGTCGTCATACAGATATTCCCTGACAAAAATAATATTCCCCCACCAAACGAATATTCCCCGACACAACGAATATTTTATATCAACTTGCTTACTTTGAAACATTTATAAATATTACCCACAACTATAACATTATATCAAATCCACACCATAATATTTAAAAATATATTTCGAGAAAAAAATAATCTTTATTTATGAAAGTTGGGGTCTTACACTAATGTTTATGTATTATATTATATTATGTACATTGGTAATGTAAACCTTTTGTGTTACTAAGGGTAACTTAATTAAGGTATATATAAGTTAAGGTTAATAGACCTTGGGATAATGTTGGAAGCCTTTATTATAATGAACAATGTATGTTTATTATTCCGCAATAGTTTATTGAATGCTTATGATGATGATGGATCGTGAGCACCAAACCCTAGATTTGAGAACCTGGATTTGGGGATGTCACAGATTGGTATCAGAGTTATAGGTTATAAACTTTAGGATGCGAAACCTAGGTTATAACCTTAGAGAAAAACTCGTATAGAGTATGTTAAGAGATGAATTAAGGAAATTCATCGAGTATGAGTAGTACATAATAAAATATTATTTCATTTCATCAATGAATATATTTTATTGTGATACTGATGTTGTTATTGTTGTTCCTGGTTGTTTGTAAGATGTCCGAAGAGAGACAGGATAGTCATTCAGTGGAGCAGGATAAGGTGGTCCCTGTCCTGGAGCCTATAAAGGCGGAGGACACTACAGAGGATGTCTTGATAGGAGATTTAATGGCAAGAAACACGGTGTTAGAAGAGAGAATGGCACAGTTAGAGATGGAGAATCATACTATTCAGTTTACGAAGCAGCAGTACCTGGATGTAGCTTATCAGGCTCAGCAAGATCTAGCAGAGATGAAAGCCATACTATAATAAGAGGAGAATAAGTTTGTAGTATTGAGTATTGAGCATCAAGCGTTGCACCTGAGGTTTGACTTAGAGATCGCTGACAGGATCCGAGTTGAGGATGCTTGGGTCCGAGCAGCGAGAAGAGTGGATCAGTTAGAGGTTGAGGCGAAGGCCGGATGGGTTAGGATGGAGTCTTTGGGATGAGTTTTAGATGCAGCATATGCAAGTCCCCAAGTAGGAGAAAGGAGGTCGTACTTCGAGATTGGCGAGTCTAGCCACTTCGTTCGACGTCGCATGAATGGAGTTACCCTTCATGAGCATTATCAGACCGAGGAGGCTTAGTCGGGCAGTCAGTGATATGTTATTTTGGAGGTTATGTAGATAGATGCAGTAGTACCCTTTTTGTTTATTAAGGTTATATGTTTGATGTAAACCTCAATAGGTATGAGGTAATATGTAAATATGATGTATCCCCATTTATGTGAATAGGGGAGTATATTTTTGTTAGATCCCATCTTTTGATGTTTACAAATAGGATAGTTAGCTTTTATAAAAATATGCCAAGCATTTGAGTGTATGACGCTAAAATTTGGTATATGAATATAAATGCAGTATTATAATTACATGTTTGATTAAATAGATAAGTATTAAGAATTAAAATGAGAAGCTATATGTTTGATGATTTGAAACGTTAGTAAATAGAATATGTTAATTCAGCAATCTAAATGTGTGAATTCAGTAAGCTGAATGTTTTAATTCAGTAAGCTGAATGTGGTAATTCAGCAAGCTGAATTAATCAATTCAGCAAGTTAAATTCGTAAATACAACATTATGATAATATAATTGTTAGAGTTTAAATTACATGTTATATTTTTAAACGCTTAGAAGATATAACATATATATAATGAAACTCGATGTAATAAATTAAGGTTTTGTTTAATCAGATAATGCCGCCAAGATGTTAAAATCGTAACCAGAGGAAGGAAAGATCTGTAAATAATGAAGGAGGTCAGGTAGACCCAATGCAGAACTTTGTTGATATGTTAGCTCATGCTATGCAAAATAGAGCTCCAACGGCTAGAGATAGGCTAGGTATTGGATTGGCGAATTTTAAAGACTTTAAAGCAATCAGACTACCAAAATTTAAGGGAACCACAGACCCTGTAGAAGCTCAGACCTGGGTGAAGGAGATGGAAAAAGCATTTGTAATTGCTAGAGTAGCAGAGGGGCAAAAGACAACTTTTGCTACCTATTTAATGAAAGGTGAGGCGAATTACTGGTGGGAACCAAATCAGGCTAGAGCCGGAACAACAGTGGTAACTTGGACAAGATTTAAGGAGTTGTTCTTCGTGAATTATTTCTCGTCGAGCATGCAAGCTAGGATGGAAGTGAAGTTTCTTGAATTAAAGCAAGAGAAGATGACAGTTTCAGAGTATGCCGCTAAATTCAACGAGCTAGCAAGATTTGCACCACATCAGGTGGACACTGAGGCAAGAAAGGCGCGCAGATTTGAGAAGGGATTGAAGCCTTGGATATACAGTAAAGTGGCAGTTTTGCAGATTAAAACGTTTTCAACGTTGTTGGAGAAGGCTATCATTGCAGAATGTGGTAGTGAAGTGGTGTCCAAGTACAATAGGGAAAAGAATAAGAAGAAGATGGAAGGTGGAAATCAGGGTGCCAAAGGTGGTGGCGATAACGACAAAGTGGAACAACAAAGGGCAACGAATCCGAACACAACAAGGGAATACTCAGCAGAATAAGCCAGCGTGTGCAAAGTATAGGAATACACGGAGGCAAGAAAGGCGCGCAGATTTGAGAATGGATTGAAGCCTTGGATATACAGTAAAGTGGCAGTTTTGCAGATTAAAACATTTTCAACGTTGTTGGAGAAGGCTATCATTGCAGAATGTGGTAGTGAAGTGGTGTCCAAGTACAATAGGGAAAAGAATAAGAAGAAGATGGAAGATGGAAATTAGGGTGCCAGCAGTGGTGGCAGTAACAGCAAGAAAAGCAAGTGGAACAACAGTGGCAACGAATCTGGAACACAACAAGGGAATACTCAGCAGAATAAGCCAGCGTATGCAAAGTATGGAAAGAATCACTCGGGAGAGTGTATGAAAGGGAAAAATGCATGTTATAATTGTGTCCAGGAAGGACATATTTCACCAAATTGCCTAAGCCGGAGAAAGGTGGTTGTTTTTCTTGTGGAAGAATGGGACATCGATTCAAGGATTGTCCATTGAAGAAGAATTCAGATGGAAGAAGTGGGAATAAAAGCAGTTCTACAAATTTAACGATTGGAGAACCAGTTCAATAGAGTAAGCCGACATCAAGAACATTTAATATGACTATGCAAGACGCAGTTGCATCAAAGGAGGTTGTGTCACGTACAATTTCGATCAATAATATAAATGCATATGTATTATTTGATTCAGGAACTACCTGTTCATTTGTGTCTGATGAATTTGCAAAACGATTAAATTTGCCCTGTGAAAAGCTAAAACCCAATGAATATAGAAGTTGCAAACAAAGAAGTGATCCCTGTAGAGTTTATCCATAGAAATTATTGTGTGGAAAGAAGGGGACATAAGCTAAGCGTGAACTTGATATTATCCTAGGGATGGATTGGTTATTTAAACATGAGGCAGTTATAGAATGTCAGAAGAAGAGTATACGCCTTAAGACACCAAATAAGTTTAAGGTTGTATTTTATGGTAGCAAGTCGCCAAGACAAACGAGTTGTCTGACGATGATGCGAGCCAAGAGGATGTTACGGAAAGGATGTGAAAGTTATTTGGCTCATGTAGTGGATACACGGATGGTGAATTCGGACATGGGATATAGTCAATGAGTTTGGGGATGTCTTTCCAGAAGAACTTCCTAGACTTCCACCAGACCGAGAGATAGAATTTGTAATTGATTTAGTACCGGGGACATCACCGATATCGAAAGCACCATATAGGATGGCTCCGGTAGAAATGAAAGAATTAATGATCCAGCTACAGGAGTTGTTGGATAAGAAGTACATTCAACCTAGTGTATCTCTGTGGGGAGCACCAGTGTTGTTTATAAAGAAGAAAGATGGTTCCATGAGATTGTGTATGGATTATAGAGAATTAAATAAGGTGACAATCAAGAACAAGTATCCGTTACCAAGAATAGACAATTTGTTTGATCAACTTAAGGGAACAAGATGTTTTTCGAAGATTGACCTGAGAACTGGTTATCATCAGTTGAAGGTGAGAACAGAGGATGTACCAAAGACATCATTTAGAACTCGTTACGACCATTATGAGTTCTTAGTGATGTCGTTTGGACTAACGAATGCGCCAGCTTCTTTTATGGACTTGATGAATAAAGTATTTAAACTGTATTTGGATAAATTTGTGGTGGTGTTCATTGATGACATTTTGGTGTATTCAAAGATTGAAGAGAAGCATGCTGAACATCTACGGATGGTGTTGGAAACATTGAGAAGGGAGAAGCTATATGCAAAATTACAAAGTGTGAGTTCTGGTTGAAGATAGTTCAATTTTTGGGACATGTTATTGACGACGAAGGAATTTATGTTGATCCGGCTAAAGTAGAGGCGGTGAAAATTGGGAACAACCTAAGACACCAACAGAGGTCAAAAGTTTCTAAGGATTGGCTGGATATTACCAAAGGTTTATTCAAGATTTCTCAAAGATAGTGACACCATTGACTAATCTAACGAGGAAGACAGTTAAATATGTGTGGACGAAAAAGTATGAACAGAGTTTTCAGGAATTGAAGAAGTGACTAAGTGAAGCACCTGTGTTATCTTTACCAGATAGTATGGGAGGTTTTACAGTGTATAGTGACGCGTCACACAAAGGACTAGGTTGTGTATTGATGCAGAATGATAAAGTTATTGTGTACGCGTCATGACAGTTAAAGGACTATGAGAAGGGATACCTTACCCATGATTTAGAATTGGATGCAGTAGTGTTTGCCTTTAAGATTTGGAGACATTATCTCTACAGAGAAAAGTGTGAGATATACACAGATCACGAGAGTCTGAAGTATATCTTTACATAAAAGGAGTTAAACATGAGGCAGAGGAGATGGTTAGAATTGATCAAGGACTATGATTGGGATATTCTATATCATCTAGGAAAGGCTAATGTAGTGGCAGATGCTTTAAGCATGAAGAGCCAAGAAAAATTATGTGTATTAACAGAACAGGAAAAATTAGTAAGAGAAATGGAGAAAATGGAGTTAGAGGTGAAAAATCTGAAGGATTCGGATAGAGTAATAGAAATGGAAGCAAGTCCAACTTTATTGGACAAAGTGAAAGAATCACAAGAAAATGATGAAGAATGTGGTAACATTATGAAGCGATTAGCTGAAGGTGAAGAGTTGAAGTATATGCTTAATGGCACTGGATTGCTAAGATTTGAAGGACGAGTATGGGTACCTGCAGTTCCATAGTTACGAGAATAGATTTTGCAAGAAGTGCATAGTACGATATATTTGATACACCCGGGGAGCACGAAGATGTATTAAGATTTGCGTCAACATTATTGGTGGCCGAACATGAAGAGAGAAGTTGCAGAATACGTTAGCAGATCATGTCTAACGTGTCAGAGAGTCAAGGCAGAGCATCAACGACCCAGCGGGTTATTGCAGTCATTGGAGATTCCAGAATGGAAGTGGGAGCACGTCACGATAGATTTTATGGTGAGACTTCCAACAACACAGAAGGGTTACGATGCGATATGGGTAATTGTTGATCGTCTTACAAAGTAAGCACACTTTTTGCCGATCAAGATTAGGTATAATTTAGATCAGTTAGCCAAATTGTTTATCAAGGAAATTATTTCGAGACATGGAGTACCGATATCAATTGTGTCTGATAGAGATCCGTGTTTCACGTCAAACTTTTGGAGGAGTCTTCAAGAAAGAATGGGGACACAGTTAAGGTTGAGTACCGCGTACCATCAACAAACCGAAGGGCAAAGCGAAAGAACGATTCAAACATTAGAAAACATGCTCAGAGCCTGTGTGATGGACTTCAAGGGAAGCTAGGAGGATCATCTTCCACTAGTAGTGTGACACCCCCAAAATAGGTCTACATCACCCATTCTGAGTTGTCAATACACGGTACAGAAACAACTACAACTTTATTATTACAATAGTAAAACTGTGAGTTTAAATACAGATATTTCCATCTAGACAATATCCACATACAAATAAATCCTCATCATAATTATTGATACATTATTTTACAACAATGGTGAGGACTACTAAACAACTCTCCTAGAACTTTCATTCCATACCCCTAGCTGCATTTCATATATTCTCGCCTCCTGAGAAGAAAAATGGAACAAAAAAGAAAAGGGTGAGCTCGACTAGCCCAGTAAAGAATATTATGACTAAGATAATATACAACAAAATTATCGTTAGTCTTCAACAAGGAAAAATATAATAGAATACAATAGATAACAAGTTTTAAATCAATATTCGCAGCGGAAATAATAATTCATTAGAAGAGTTAAGTAGAGAATGCAAACTACTATCTTCTATATATGAATTTTAAAGTTCATCGTCTATTTTTTTTTATCCCTGTAACATCAATCAATATATATCTGGGATCAAATATTCATCCTTGCACTACTGAGCCAAGGACATTCACCACCGGGTCATGTTCATCTAAACACTGTTCATCTTTGCACTTTCTGGGCCAAAGATATTCATCGAAATCAATCATCTTTGCACTACGGGCCAAAGATATTCATCGAAAATCATTCATCTTTGCACTACTGAAGCCAAAGATATTCAATAATATCATCATTTAAGACCCAGGATGATGAAAATATTTTTTTTTTAAAGCGAATCCAAAGAAACAAAATGACAAGGATTAAGGATTAAGGATTAAGTACTTTGTTTTATCCATGTCCAAAAATACCTCAAAAATAATCATGGTGGTGTAAAATTCAAGAATGATCAAAACATGGATACAATCAAAGCTAGTATCCGAGAATAGATATTTTGGACGAAAAGAAAAATTTTATTTTTTCGATGAATAGTCTTTGTATTCGTGAATAGTGTCGTATATGTGAATAGTCTTGATATCGTGAATAAGAACTCGACACCAAAAGTTTCAAATTTGATAAAACTTCGGATCAATATTTGAAAGATAATGATATTGAAATAATATCATTACTGAAAAAAATAATATCCCTTACCTCGAAGATCAAGACTTTAGTTGGAATCTTTGGGATATAAAGCTATAACTTGAACTTTTACCATATAGCAATACTCAAAGTATACTCAAAATACTCACAAGAATACGCTCGATAATATAGAGAGAAAACTTGAGTTTAAATTGTGATTTTCAATTCTAACCTAAGCACCTATTTATAGGAAAATGCTTAGAACACCAAATCGAAAAATTTAATATAATATTAATATATATATATATATATATATATAATCTTCTACGTACTCATTCTAGATTTCAATTCCCAGCATTTTCCACATGCTCCCTTCTAGAACAAGTAAAAAAAAGGTTTTTCTTTTATAAAATAATTTAAATTTCCAAAAATCAATTATTTCGGAGCTTCGGAACTTCAATAATTCATAATAAATAGTCCTTTTGTCAGAAAATTCAAATCTCACCAGTTTTTATAGGAAATTCAATTCTCTACAACTTTGCAGAAGAAAGTTTTTCCAAATTCCAAACAAAAATTGGCCGAAATCCATAAACGGACGATTTTAGAGGCTATAATCAAATTTCAGTCGATAAATGGAGTCAAATTTAGCATGTTTAACATGTTTTAAACATTTATTGCAACAAAAATACTCTTCCTCCTCGTATACTCATATATCCCACATTCGTTGTAAAAATATCACCATTATTATATTATTAAAATATAATAATATATATATATATTTAAATGAATTATTTAATCGTAAAAAGATAAAATATTAATTTTCAACAATTGTCACATTAAAAATTTTCTCCATCTATATCCACATAAAATCAATATTTTCCTCATCATATGAATCAATAATTAATTATTCACAAATAATATTACGAATCACAATATTGACAACCAGTGCGCCTCAGAAAAAGGGGCTTTCAATAAGAATTTCTCCTTCATCGGGCGCATAATTAGGTGACCAAACCTCTCCTTAGATGTAACTTTCTAGACATTGCCAATAATGTTATCTAATAATATTATTCGGATAATATGAATTATTGCTTCGATAATGAAAAAATCTTGTGTAATGACAATTATTGAAACAACAAAGCGATATAAAATATCAACGCAACAATTATTGAACCAATAAAATAAAATATTGAATAATAATTACTGTAACCATTATTGAGTAGTGTCTTCTTACGTAAGAGTCAATAATTGGTGCAATACTGCAGTGTCTTCTTGTGCAAACAACGCCAGACATCGTGTTTTAACCATTGGGTATTCCAACAAATTAAACAGTAACAACTACTGCCAGTTATTTTTAAACAACTTATATTTGTCGCTTTCTTCCTCCAATCGCTTTCCGTTATGGGGCCCACACATGGTCGCTACCGTCGTCATTTAATATTCCCAGATACGATCTAATATTCCACGACCAAACGAATATTCCCAAACAACAATGAATATTTTATAACCACTTGCTTATTTTGAAATATTTGTGTATTTTACCCATAACTATCCACATTAATCACATCAACCCTTACTATTTCAAAATAATAATTAGAGGAAATTAAATTTCATTTATTAATTATTTGGGGTCTTACAACCTCCCTCCTTATGAAATTTTGTCCTCGAAATTGACATACGTGCACAGTGTTTGAAAAGGTGAGGATACCTCGCTTTCATTTCCGCTTCCAACTCCCGGGTCATTTCCTCTATAGCATGGTTCCTCCACAAGACTTTAACTTGTGGTATGACCTTCGTGCGTAGGACATGCTCCTTCCTATCCAAGATCTTGATGTACTTCCTCATACGTTAAGTCTTCGGCTATCTCATTTGGTTCTAACTCAATAACGTGGTTCGGGTCTTTCACATATTTACGAAGTACAGATATGTGAAACACATTATGAACACGAGACATACTTGGAGGTAACACGAGTCTATAGGCTACATTTCCTACTCGGTAAAGAATTTGAAATGGACCAATAAATTGTGGATTGAGCTTTTCTCTCTTCCCAAATCTTGTAACTCCCTTCCATGGAGCAACTAGCAATAATACATGATCCCCTATACTAAATTCCACGTCCTTTCGATGAAGATCCGTATAACTCTTTTGTCGATCTTGTCTTGCCGTTTGTATCGTTGTCGAATCATTTGGATCTTTTCGGTAGTCATACGTATTAACTTCGGGTCCCAACAATGTTGCTTCACCCACCTCGTCCCCAACATACCTTTGAGCTTACATTTTCGTCCATATAATGCTTGAATGGGGCCACACCTATATTTGCTCGATAAGCTGTTGTTGTAGGAGAATTCCACCAATGGTAAATACTTATCCCAACCGCCCTTGAAGTCTAGGACACACGAGTCTTAATAAATCTTCAAGAGTTTGAATAGTCCTCTCTCGATTGTCCGTCCGTTTGAGGATGGTATGCGAATCAATCGTAAATCCGTACCCATAGCTTTTTGCAAGCTAACCCAAAATCTTGAAGTGAATCTTGGGTCATGATCTGAAACTATGGATACTGGCATGTCATGCAACCTCACAATCTCATTTACATACATACTAGCAAGACGTTCAAGAGAATAAGTCTCCGTGTCGGCAAGAAATGTGCGACTTGGTTAATCTATCAACAATAACCCAAATAGCATTTATGCCTTGAGAAACCGTGGGAAGACCCGTGAACGAAATCCATGGTAATGTGTTCCCACTTCCATTTCGAATCTCAAGTGGTTGCAATGGTCCCTTAGGCACTTGATGCTCCGCCTTTACACGTTGACAAGTTAAACACGTTGAGATAAACTTTGCAATCTCTCTCTTCATATTGTTCCACCAAAATGTATGTCAAGATCACGATACATTTTGGTACTTCCAGATGGATTGCAAATGGTGTATTATGTGCCTCCATCATGATCTTGTACTTCAAATCGTAATCGTTAGGAACACAAAGTCTAGAGTGGACTCAAGTATTCCTTCTTCATCAATTCTCACTTCCTAATAGCACCTTCTTGTACTTTCTTCTTCATATGCATCATCTCACGATTCGGTGGCTTGAGCAACCTTAACTTTTTCTATTAAAGTTGGCTCTATCGTATACTTGACATCATCGCACTTTTCGTTCCTCGCATATGATCTTCTACTCAACGCGTTAGCTACCACGCTCGCTTTTCCGGGATGGTATTGAATAGTGTGGTGGTCGTAGTCTTTCAATAGCTCGAGACAACGTCATTCGCCAAGATGTTAAGTTCTTTTTGGGTGAAGAAATATTTAAGACTTTTATGGTGCGAATATATCTCCACTTTCTCCCCATATAGATAGTGCCTCCGGATCTTTAGCGAAAACGATTGCTTGCTAACTCTAGATCATGAGTAGGATAATTCCTCTCATATTCTTTAAGTTGTCATGAGGCATAGGCTATGACTTTCCCACGTTGCATGAGAACACATCCTAACCCTTTGCCCAAGCATCGTTTGTAGATAACAAATCCGTCCGAACCGGATGGTATTGTTAGAACAGTCTTAGAAATAAGTCTCCTCTTAAGCTCTTGGAAACTCTTCTCGCATTCCTCACTCCAAACGAATTTTGTATCCTTCCGAGTTAATCGAGTTAATCGGAGTAGTGATTCGAGAAAACCCTTCCACGAATCTCCGATAATAACCAAATTAAGCCCGAAAGCTACGTGCTTGATCATCATCGACTTGGTTGCTCCCAACTTTGTATTGCTTCAATCTTCGCTGGATCAACAGATACTCCATGTTTCGACACCACGTGCCCAAGGAATGCTACTTCCTCAAGCCAGAACTCGCATTTCTTCAACTTGGCATAAAGCTTGTTTTCACGAAGCCTTTGGAGTACCAGCTTCAAATGGTGCTCATGATCTTCACGGCTTTTGGAATATATGAGGATGTCATCAATAAAGACAACAACGAATTGATCCAAATATTCCTTGAATACTCGATTCATCATATCCATAAAAGCCGCAGGAGCATTAGTCAATCCGAAAGACATGACTAAGAATTCATAATGCCCGTACCGAGTTCTAAAGGCAGTCTTTGGAATATCCTCGGTTAATCTTCACCGATGATATCCGTAATCGAAGATCGATTTTTGAAAAGAATTGTGCTCCTTGCAAATCGGGTCAAACAAGTCATCAATACGAGGTAGAGGATACCTATTCTTGATGGTGACATGGTTCAATTCCCCGATAGTCAATACAAAAGTCGCATACTCCCGCTTTTTCTTCTTTACTTAATAAAACAGAGCACCCCAAGGAGATGTACTAGGGCGAATGAAATCGATGTCCAACAATTCTTGTAGTTGGACTTTTAACTCTGAAAGTTCAATAGGAGCCATTCGATATGGGGTTTTAGAAATGGGCTTTGTACCAAAGTTCAAGGTCAATAAAGAATTCAACTTCACGTTACGGGGTAGATCGGGAAGTTCTTCAGAAATACGTCGAAAAAATCAATAACAACAGAATATTATTCAAATTTGACGTGTCTTTATTCAAATCCATAACATGGGCTAAGAAAGCTTGACATCCGCTTTTTTAATAAACGAATAGCTTTATGATTAGATATGACGTTGATTGATTTTAATGGTTTAGTTGCTTGAATTAAATCATAACAAAGTTGTTTAGGAATATGAAAGCTAACAACCTTACGAAAACAATCAATTTTGGCATGATGAGTAGTTAACCAATCAATCCCTAAAATCACATCAAAAGCAAGTATCTTTAAAGAGATAAGGTCAACAGTAAGGTGATGGTGCCAACTTGAATCAAACAAGATTTATAAACAAAGGATGTGATGAAAGTTTCTCCTAACGGAGTTTCCACAGATAGGTCAAAGTCTAATTTCTCCGAGTCAAGTTTAAACGTTGAGCACAAGCGGGGAGAGATAAATGAATGGGTAGCACCTAGATTCTAGTAAAGTATAAACTTCACAAGAATTTATAAATAGCTTACCCGTGATCACCTCGTTTGGGTTCCTCGCATTTTGACCGATCACAACAAACGCTCTTCCGAGAACCGATTGACTTTGACTTTTCAGGATAGTCTTTTGAGTCACCGTCCCCATTGAACTAGGTTTCGCTACCGCAATCTCGAGCGATATGTCTTTCCTTTCCACAATTATAGCATACCGAATCTGTTGTAGGGCGCTTTGACCGATATATCCCTCTTTTTCCTCATTTATAGCATATGACCGGTGGTCGTTTCTCCTCCTTGGAACCGATTCTTTCACTGCATCGCTGTCTTCTTCACATGGTCGTTGTTGAATCTCCTCTTTTAAAATCTCCTCCCGACTCGCTTCTTCTATTTTCATGGCCATGATTACCACCGTGAGTGGTTACCATTTTGTCCGCCTTTTTTTTTTCTCCACCGGTTATTGTTGTTTTGTTGATTGCTATCTCCTAGATGATCCTCGATTGTGGTACCTCGGTTGACCGTACTCGTTATCTCGCTCTAACAATTGAGCCCCATTAACAACATCTGAATAGAGAGAAAATTTATGAGAGATGAGATATCGACGTATCTGGGTTTCAAACCTCTCGTAAACATCCGCGTCATCACGCTCCTCATTCTCCACCAAATGAGGTGCAAACCTCGATAACTCGCAAACTTCGCCTCGTCGAGACACCGCCATGTTGTTCTCGCTCGATCTAATAAACTCCACTTCCTTCATATAGACGAACACTTTCGAAAAGTATTTGTCATTAAATAGTTTCAAACGCCTCCCAAGACATCTTTGAAAAGTGCAATACGGATGGAGTACGCTTCACGCAGACTCCCACCAAGATACGTCTCGCTCGCCACGGAACATAAAGGTGGCGAATGGAACCTTCTGTTCTCCGTGCATCCCAAGACATCGAATATCTTGGTAATTTGCTTGACCCATGTTTCGCCATGATCGGATCTAGCTTTCCTTAAATTTTGGTGGTCCCAACTCTTTGAATCGCTTGGTCATGACAACCCATGAATTGCTATCATTTCCTCCTATGTTTTGAACACGAGTCTCCCTCGTCTGATTTTGCATGAACTGCAAAAAGCTTCTAAACATTGCGTCGTTCATCGTCTGATCAGTGGTGTTGTTCACAGGAGGAACATTACCAGCCTGTTGCACGTTCTCCTCGTTGGTGAGTACAGGCGTCTCCACGGTCTCATTTCCATTGTTAATATTCTCAGTCGACATTCTCAAATACTGTCATAAAACAAGGGTTAATTAAGAAAATCAATATATCACATAATATCCCTATATACTGACCAACTATCAAATAAGCTTAGGTAGGACACACTAGCGAAGGATTTACTCGTCTCTCCCCTCCTAGTTTTATTCCCCGATCTCCGCCAGAGATCATATCCCTAAGCTCTGATACCAACTGTGACACCCCCAAAATAGGTCTACATCACCTATTCTGAGTTGTCAATACACGGTACAGAAACAACTACAACTTTATTATTACAATAGTAAAACTGTGAGTTTAAATACAGATATTGCCATCTAGACAATATCCACATACAAATAAATCCTCATCATAATTATTGATACATTATTTTACAACAATGGTGAGGACTACTAAACAACTCTCCCTAGAACTTTCATTCCATACCCCACTCGTACTCGCTTATATTCTCGCCTCCCGAGAAGAAAAAATGGAACAAAAAAGAAAAGGGTGAGCTCGACTAGCCCAAAGAAGAATATTATGACTAAGATAATATACAACAAAATTATCGTTAGTCTTCAACAGGAAAAAATATAATAGAATACAATAGACAACAAGTTTTAAATCAATATTCGCAGTGAAATAATAATTCATTAGAAGAGTTAAGTAGAGAATGCAAACTACTATCTTCTACGTATGAATTTTAAAGTTCATCGCCTATTTTTTTTATCCTGTAACATCAATCAATATATATCTGGGATCAAATATTCATCCTTGCACTACAAGCCAAGGACATTCACCATTAGTCATGTTCATCTAAACACTGCTCATCTTTGCACTACGGCCAAAGATATTCATCGAAATCAATCATCTTTGCACTACGTGCCAAAGATATTCATCGAAATCATTCATCTTTGCACTACAGAGGCCAAAGATATTCAATAATATCATCATTTAAGACCGAGGATGATGAAAATATTTTTTTTTTTAAAGAAACGAATCCAAAGGAAACAAAATGACAAGGATTAAGGATTAAGGATTCGTACTTTATTTTATCCATGTCCAAAATACCTCAAAATAATCATAGTGGTGTAAAATTCAAGAATGATCAAAACATGGATACAATCAAAGCTAGTATCCGAATAGATATTTTGACTGAAAAGAAAAATTTTTATTTTTTGATGAATAGTCTTTGATTCGTGAATAGTTATCAGATATCGTGAATAAAGCGACGATACGTGAATAGTAACTCAGACACCAAAAGTTCCAAATTTGATAAAACTTCAAATCAATATTTCAAAGATAATGATATTGAAGAAATAATATCATTACGAAAAAAATAATATCCCTTACCTCGAAAGATCAAGATTTAGTTGGAATACTCGGATATAGGCTATAACTTGAACTTTCACCGTATAGCAATACTCAAAGTATACTCAAAATACTCACAAGAATACGCTCGATAATATAGAGAGAGAAAACTTCAGTTTCTGGTGTGATTTTCAATTCTAACCTAAGCACCTTATTTATAGGAAAATGCTTAGAACACCAAAGCAGAAAATTTAATATAATATTAATATATATATATATATATATATAATCTTCTACGTACTCATTCTAGATTTCAATTCCCAGCATTTCCCATGTGCTCCCTTCTAGAACAAGTAAAAAAAACGTTTTTCTTTTATAAAATAATTTAAATTTCCAAAAATCAATTATTTCGGAGCTTCGGAACTTCAATAATTCATAATAAATAGTCCTTTTGTCAAAAAATTCAAATCTCGCGTGTTTTTATAGGAAATTAAATTCTCTACAACTTTTCAGAAGAAAGTTTTTCCAAATTCCAAGCGTAAATTGACCAAAAATCCATAAACAGGCGATTTTAGAGGCTATAATCAAATTTCAATCGATAAATGGGGTCCAATTTACATGTTTAACATGTTTTAAACATTTATTGTAACAAAAATACTCTTCCTCCTCGTATACTCATATATCCCACATTCGTTGTAAAAATATCACCATTATTATATTATTAAAATATAATAATATATATATTTAAATGAATTATTTTATCGTAAAAAGATAAAATATTAATTTTCAACAATTGTCACATTAAAATTTTTCTCCATCTATATCCACATAAAATCAATATTTTCCTCATCATATGAATCAATAATTAATTATTCATAAATAATATTACGAGAATCACAATATTGACAACTAGGCGGTTCGTGAAAGAGGGGCTTTCCAATAAGAATTTGTCCTTCTTGGGCGCAAGCAATTAGGTGACCAAACCTCTCCTTAGATGTAACTTTCTAGACATTGCCAATAATGTTATCTAATAATATTATTCAGATAATATGAATTATTGCTTCGATAATGAAAAATACTTGTAAATGATAATTATTGAAACAACAAAGAAGATAAAAATATCAACGCAACAATTATTGAACCAATAAAATAAAATATCTTGAGAGAATTACATCGTAACCATTATTGAGTAGTGCCTTCTTATGTAAGAGTCAATAATTGGTGCAATACTGCAGTGCTATCTTGTGCAACAACGCCAGACATCGTGTTTTTTAACCAATAGGGTATTCCAACAAAGGTAAAATGATAAAAACTACTACTGCTATTTTTAAACAACTTATATTTGTCGCTTTCTTCCTCCAATCGCTTTTTAGTTATGGGCCCCCACACATACGTTGCGTACTGTCGCATTTAATATTCCCCGACGATGATTTAATATTCCACGACCAAACGAATATTCCCCAAACAACAATGAATATTTTATAACCACTTGCTTATTTTGAAATATTTGCGTATTTTACCCATAACTATCCACATTAATCACATCAACCCTTACTATTTCAAAATAATAATTAGAGGAAATTAAATTTCATTTATTAATTATTTGGGGTCTTACAAGTAGAGTTTGCATATAATAATAGTTATCATGCAAGCATTGGCATGCCACCGTATAAAGCCTTGTATGGAAGGAAATGCAGAACGCCCTTATGTTGGGACGAAGTATGTGAACGAAGACTGTTTGGGCCAGAATTGGTACAGCAGACGGTGGAGATAATTAAGGTGATAAGAGCTCGACTGGCAGCAGCTCAATATCGTCAAAAGAAATATGTCGATATTCATCGCAAGAAAAGAGACTTCGATGTGGGGAGTTATGTGTTTTTAAAGGTATCTCCCTGGAAAGGGAAAATTAGATTTGGGAAGAAAAATAATCTGAGTCCAAGATTTATTAGACCATTTGAGATGTTGAAAAAGATAGGTGCAGTGGCGTATGAGGTAGCTCTACCTCCTAAACTGGAACATATTCACAATGTGTTTTATGTGTCAATGTTACGTCCATACAAGCCAGATTACAAGCACGTGATATCGTATGAACCAATTCAAGTCGAGAAGGACTTATCATACAAAGAAATCCCTGTAGAAATTTTGGATAGGAAGGAGCAGAGATTAAGAAATAAGGTTATACATTCTGTCAAAGTGCTCTGGAGTAACCACAATGCTGGGGAAGCTACGTGAGAACTCGAGGAAAAGATGAGGAAAGATTATCCAAATCTTTTCTAGTAACCTTAGATGAAATTCCGGGGACGGAATTCTTATAAGGAGGAGAGAATGTAATAGCCAAGAATTTTAAGTCACTTTGTAAATAGATATATTAATTAAATATTAATGGTATCGAAAACTTTGGTGATACGTGTGGAATGATTAGGAAGTAATATAATTATGTGGATTGTAATTATGACTATGTGTTTTTTTATTTGATAGAATTGAGAAGGAAAAGTTTCATAACCTAATTATATGGTATGAGAGAATATAATATTTAAAATTATACTAATTTAAGAGATATATTTTACTATCTCAATATATTAATTTTTATAACTTAATTTGAGAAAGTCTAATTGAGTTATAAAATTTAATGTACAAGAGTAATGATTTAAATTCCAAATGTGTGGAATAGAAACCCTAATTAAATAATTAGGATAGGATAAAATGGAAAGGCATTGGAATATGCTAATTTTTCATGGCCCAAATAAGTTAATTGAAAGCCCAAAAGATGAAAATAGTGGCCCAACTTTAAGCCCAATTAAGAAGGGACATGTTGGACTTTTGGTATACTAAATAAAGAATTAAAAAGAAAACAAAAACTTGGAGATGAGGAGGCCACCTGGCTGGCCAAATAAGGAGAGGAAAAGAGGGATGAATATCATCATTACATGCTCCACATTTTCCAAAAGATATTTACATAATTAGTTATGTGTCATTTTTTTTATGGAGCCGCCATGTTTAATTAAATTAGTAAGTAATTTTGTAATAATTAAGAGAGAGAGCAAGAAGGTGGGGGAAATGTGTATAGATATATATCTTATATCTATACATTACTCTCCAACAAAAATCTAATCCCATTCTCTTTCATCTTCTATTTTACTTCATTTATCTTACTTTCTATTAATAACAAAGCAAATATATAAAAGAGAGAGAGAGAGAGAGAGAAATTCGGTGGGAAGAGGAAGAAGAAGGAGGAGGAGTTCCACTCTTGATGCACCCTAAGTTCATCCTATAATTTGGAAGGGAAAGAAAGTGTGCTCATAAATCAAGGTGAAAACTTAAACTAGCTTAATCCTTTTTATTTTGTTTCATTTTGATTATTTAAAGTTTATGATCTTGAGGTCTAAAACCCTTTATCTACATGTTTTATATGATTTCATGTATGGTTATAACATATTTGAGTGTTAGAAAGTGAATAAAAAATATAAAAAAGAAACTAGTTTTGTTTGTTAGAAAACTCTAGTTTTTTTTACTTCCTTTGATCGACTACCGTTTTTGATCTACACCTTTTTTTTGTGATCCGTCAAAGAGGGGTGCTAGATATGTAAGTTAATTACAAAACCCAAGTGGTAGAACTCAAAAATGTTGAGTACACAAGTCGTACTGGCTGTTTTAGCCAAAATAATTTAGTTGTTAAAAAGTGAAACAAACTATTTTTGGACAGTCAATGCCAGGGGCAGTTACATTATTTTTCTGACATTCAAAAATTCTGAAAACTTTTGGGATGATAATATGATGAGTTATCTTTCAAACCCAAGTAGAATCACCGAAAAAGGAGTTGTAGATTTTTGTATGGACTAATTTTAGCAAAGTAGGTAAAAGAGGAAAATCTTGAAAACAAACTACCCAAGATTTTTCAAGGGCAGTTTCGGCCATGTAAATTTTAGAAAAAAAAAATCGGCCTTTTGGGATATAAAAATATATGATATAAAGTAGCTCCTAACCAAAAATGAGCTCATTCCAACTTAAATTGAGCAAGTTATGGCCATTTCAATATTTGGATTTTTCAAACGAAAATCGCTATAACCGGAGTTCTATAACTCCGATGGCTACGAAATTTAAACTGGAGGGTCACGTTAATACGTATAAGATTGTTCCAATATATGGGAATTTCTGGAGTTAAGCATGATGTGGCTAATTTCTTAAGCTACGGACTAAAAATGATTTTTGAAAAATCCTAAAAGAAATTGAAAAATTACAGAAAAATTCTTTTTATGTATGAAATATATGAATATATGTTTGTTCAAAGGATAGAAAAATAATAAGTTAATTTGGTATTTTCGTGAAAAGGAATAGTGAATCCAGCTTGCTAGATTGAAGATTATGAATCCAGGCTTGCTGGATTGAAATTTTGATGAATTAAGGTTGCTGGATTGCAAAGCAGTTTACTAAATTGAATGACTAGTGAATCCAGCTTGTTGGATTGGAAAACAGTTAACTGAATTAAAATTCAATTTGAATCTAGGTTGCTGAATTAAGGGAGTAGTGAATCCAGTTTACTAGATTGGTCAGTCCAGGTTGCTGGATTAGCCAATCCAGGTTGTTGGATTGATATGCTGAAATAATCCAGACTATAGTATTAGTATTCAGCTTACTGGATTATAAGAAAGAACAAATAAAAGGAATGATTAAGTGTTAAATTATAATGTATAAGAATAAAGTAATTAAAATATTATCAAATAACGATAATAACAATGATGTTTTAATGTAATTGATTATGTGGTTAAGTGTTAACTAATTTACTGATAGAGTAATTGTATTATGACTGTGTAGGAATACACGAAGTGCAGATAAGCTTTAAGCAGTTAAGTCGTAGTTGATAAACTACGAATCAGGCAAGTCTTTCAGTTCCTATTTGATATATGAATTCGATAATTGTTAGTTGAGTTATATTATGATATGCGAATGTTGATGTATATATATGAAATGCATATGAGATATGTATGAAATTGAAAGTTGATCTTTGATAATATGATTGTGAATCTCTATGCATGTTATGTGAGAAGTAACATGCGTAGTAAATATAAATTAATTATGAATGCATGAACTGAATATGCTATTATATGCTATGTGTTGCATGAAAACTGTTAGAATTGTTGGACTGTCGAGCTTACCCTTGCAAATAACCACTTTTGCAGGTGAAGGACTCACGGTAAAGATTACGTGCTACTTGATTAATAAAGTTCAATAGTAATGAAGGAGATTAGTTTATTTATTTAATTATATACTCTTGAAACATGTTTAAGTTCTAGGAGATGTATGTGACGACCCCAAATCCAGGTACTTGAAACCCGAACTCGGTTCTCCACGATACCATTTCTTTAAGCTGAATAATACTAAATAATAATACATTCGAACTTAATTTACAAACATCAAAGTTTACTTCCCCAGGTACGTGACCTTCAAATACATTCCTTACAATACTTGAATAGATACCAATACAACTATAACCATTAACTCATAATACACACTTATTCGATCAGCTTTCCTTTTCCTTTGTTCGTGCCTGAGCCTTCAGGTTGCTCATACATAACTGAAAATATTTAATTTAAGCAAGGATGAGCATTTAAGTGCCCAGCAAGTAATAGCAATTATATATAAGCTGAAAGAGTATAAGTATTCTCTTTACATAACACTTCTACAACGAATTGAAAGTTGTGAAGTAATCTGTACTGATAAAAAATTCACACAACAACTCTCTTTCAAATTCTTTAAATTTGGCTCTGGCTCTACCCTTGAATAGGATTTAAGAAACATACTATGAACATTCTTTTCATTTTCGAAAAGGTTTAGCGGAATTCTATCCTCAAACCGTCATAACTTACAGTACGGAGGGTGATCACCTTCCAGTTGCACCTGTGATGATCAATACTACATAACTTGAACGAAATTCATCGCTTTCACTCTATCCGCCACTTATGCGCAAAAATCTTCCCATATAGGGATGTTCATACATGCACGGTTCCAAACCCGAAGGTTTTAATCTTGCTCAACAATAGTATGTAATTCAACATATATATACGGGTAATTGACAAAGGTGTATCAACATGTGAACAAATGCCATGATTATCCAAGTGGGGACACTTGTATAACCATTTATAGAAATCAATGAATGAATATATATCCGAGCTAACATGTCGATAATCAAAGAGTACATAATCATGGGGGATAGAATAATTTTGAAACTTCTTACTCATGTCCATTGCATAAAGGAAGTGCAAAGGTAGGATACTTTTTTGATTCAATGATTATAAATCTCAACTTAGGTTTTATCTCTTTATCACAACCTATCAATAATCGATCATTCGCTCGATTAGAACAATATATCTTAACACATAGTAATCTTTATTTATTACAATCAAACACATAGTCCAATCACATAATCACGGTGATCATACTTTTAGTTCCTATTCTATACTTGAAATATTTTTATACATTTTTCAAAATATTTCATCCATGCTCTTCTGATAGTCTTTTCTTTCTTGTATAAGTCTAACATTTGTCGTCGTACCATGCGGCTTTTATCAGTAAATAATGAGTCTAAGACTCTTATTCTATACCTCAACATCTCAGTAAATATCGGACATCTTATTTTTAATCATTTTCGCAATTTCCGTAAATTAAAAATTTAAAATAATTCAAATCATCACTAAAGGGCCTATAGTGATATAATCATTATTATAGGTGTTCTTCTTCAAATTCGAACTTCATAATCGGTTCTCAAGTCAAACTAGTTTGAATGGCTATAACTTTCAAATATCGGAATCATAATTAAATGATTTAAACATTAAACAATTCCATCATCATTAATAGTTTAATTAATACTAAACTATTAATGAAACCATTGCTAAAATATAAAAGTTATTTATAATAACTCAAATTATTTTTAAAACGTTTATATTACCCAAATAATTACCATTAATATTTAAATATTAATGTACTATTTATCCAAATATTAAAAGTCATTAATTATAACTTAAAATATTTTTAAATCCTTAATATCCTCTTTAAATGGTTTTTAAATAAGTAAAACCATTTTTAAACTATTTATTTAATATTAATCATTAAATAAACTAAATATCATTAATATTATCTTAATATCATTAATATTTAATTATTAATGAAATTATCATTTAAATATTAAAAGTTATATTTTATAACTTAAAATATTTTTAAATACCTTATTTTCATTTAAAATGATTTTTATAATATTAAAATCATTTTTAAACTAAATTATTTAATATAATCATTAAATAACTTTAATATCATTAATAATTATTAATTAATGAAATTCATCACAAAATATTAAAAGTCATCACAAATAACTCATTTACATAATCAATTCCAAGCCAAAATAAACATAGTAAACTAACTAGTTTATTAACAACACTAACTAAACTTCAAAAATTCAAACTTTAACTAACAATTAAAAATAATAACATTACAAAAATTAAATAAGAAACATACCCTAAATACTGAATTCCACAAACCTGAATAATGCACTTCCACGCCAAAATTTAACTAAGGAGATCTTTATGAAAAGTTCTCCCACAACAAAGCCTTTCTCAAAAATTGGAGGCCTTATTGTTGGTGAATGAAACAAAGGCCAAGCCCTTCTATTTATAGGTTTAGAAAATGGTGAAGTTCTCAATTTAGTCGATGTGGGACTTGGTTTATACTAATTTTTCAATAGCTCACTTTATGATTTTCTAACGCATTGCTCATAACTCCGATTAATCTGATTTTTGGATATGTTATACATGGTATGTAAGACTATTTTTTAAAAATACGAATTACCCAATTCGGGTTCATTAGGTAGCCCAAACAAGGTCAAAAGTGGGCGTTCATAATGATTTTTCAATCTCGTTTCAGCTTTTACCCTCTTTCGCTAAAACAGTCATAACTCTTTCATTTTAAAACATTTTTGAGCGATTCTTGAGCCCACGCCAAGCTAACTTCTGGGCTACAACTTTTATTCTTTGACCATTTCCAAATTCCGAACACATCAGCCCGAAATTCCGTTCAAATGGACTGCACCGCACTTGTTGGGAAGTTTTGACATTACTACTTTGAAATGTCATAACTCTCTCCTCCGATATCGGATTTAGTCCGTTTCGGAGTCTATGGAAAGCTTATTCGGTGTACTATAACATACCAAAAGCCCAGAAGGTTTTGGAAACATTAACTGATCGAAACCGTGTCCCGAATAGCACATCCCGCTGCTGACTTTCAGTTTTGAGAAATTTGACACATTTCCTTCCAAACACCGTAATTCCCTCATCCGAGGTCGGAATGAGGTCATTCTAAAGCCTATGGCTTCCTAACTCAGTGCACTACAACATATCAAAAGTCCAGACCTTTTAAAGCACAAAAAGTGGACGAGAATGCCCCCATTACAGACTGCCCAAAAATAGTTTATCATGATCGGTCAACCATGTTTGACCATCTATAACTTATAATCTATACATGATATGGACTTGATTCTTTTTGCAGATTAAAAACCACATATCAGGCTACACATAACAACTTTTGAAGAACAAAACTCATGATCGAGCAAAGAGTTATGGCCTCTGACATTTGGTGAAAAAAATAACAGAATTCGGTTTTTCCAACTTGCTTAATCTTCAAATTCGTGCACTTTGATGTTATGGGTCTTTGATTTATCAACTCATATCATCAATTAACATTCTATTACACAACTTTAAACAATCAATTGCATCAAATAACATCGAATCAAAGGATTTCTAGGTTTAGTGTTCTTATACCCTTTTTGCCAAAAATTCTTGATTATTGCTTCTGATTTGTTATGGGTGATGGTTGGGCTTTGTTTAAGAGTGTATGGGCAATCTTGTAAAAGGTAATTAAATGTAATATTTAATCACTAGATTTAATTCTTATAATTTACCAATTAACTTCTATCATTTGGTAAATTAAAACACTTATACAATAACATCGAAATTAAACCCGGTAATTAAAATTAGGGTTTCTCAACGTCATCAATTAGGGTTTCTAATTGACCATTAGTGGTTCTTTAATTATCTGTGTATGTTACTAACACAGTCGTTACGGTTTCTAATTTCAACCGGTTAGGGTTATAATAATTAGGGTTTGTCCTAATTATCGACGTACAACAGTAATTAGGGTTTCTTCTAATTACCGATATTCTTATTCACAGTAACTTCATATACACAGTCACTACTCAGAAATATCCCATAACTGAGTTTAATAATTAGGGTTTCACAGAGCACGGTAATATCCTATGACCTAATTGGTAGTCATTGCTTCAATATTATCTCGTCATCTTTTATACCCAATACATAATTATGGTAATCGTAAAATAATATAATATTATTATTCTCATCTCTTGATCACAATCCCAATCCGTGTTTTGGATCTCATATCCGACTTATTCTTTGTACACATCATCAATAATCAAGTTAAAATAATTAACTTAAATATTCTGAACAATTCGTATAATAAAATATTTATTATATAAATCTAATTATCACATCATATATTATTTCCAATCATGTTTTCATGGAAAATAATTAATAAAAACATTTCGGCTTACAGAAATTTATTACCATATAATTTGTGGTAATTAATAATTCCAAAATTATTTCTAATTTTTCAAGTAATAAATGTATTTGCATTTATCGTTCACTTTACTTGACACTTAGTCTCGTCATTAAATAAATAAATAAAAAATTTATACGCAAAATTTCTTATTTATTTTATATAGAAAATCTCGAGTTATTACAATGTACATGATAGTAGTTTACGATGTGTAATACATGTGAAGTTGTACTATGTGATACATAGAGGAGTTCGAATCGAGATGTAAAGATTTATACAGTAATTCGAATAGAATGAATCATAACATAAATTGATTCAATGATATTTAATTGATTCAAGTTAAGATATCAATAAAAGATTTATTTTTAAGGAGATTGAAAAAATTTAAATTATTCCGCATATTTGTATAACATTGAATATGATGTAAGACATGAATGGTAAATGACCAAGATTAGAAACTTATAAAAGTTTGGGGTCATTATACAGATCCTGGAAATGGAAAGAATTTATATTCTAAATTGTAATATGCAAAGTTATATTCATTAAGTTATGAATAAAATATATAAATAGTTTGACGATAGTAGTATCGTGGCGGAAATTTGGAAAGAGAGGAAAGCTCAATCCACGATTTGTTGGTCCATTTGAGATTCTTGACCGAATAGGAAATGTGGCCTATAGACTCGCATTACCTCCAAGTATGTCTCGTGTTCATAATGTTTTTCACATATCCATGCTTCGTAAATATGTGAAAGACCCGAACCATATTATTGCGTTAGAACTGCATTTAGATAGTCAAGATTTAACGTCCGAAGAAGTACTTGTTAAGATCTTGGATAGGAAAAGCATGTCCTACGCACCAAGGTTATACCACAAGTTAAGATTTTGTGGAGAAACCATGCTATTAAAGAAATGACCTGGGAGTTGGAATCAGAAATGAAAGCGAGGTATCCTCACCTTTTCGAAACACCAGGTACGTATGTCAATTTCGAGGACGAAATTTCATAAAGAGGGGAGGTTGTAAGACCCCAACTTATTATAAATAAAATCGAATTTTCTCTAATTATTATTGTGAATAATAAGGTATTAATTTGATATAATTCTCTGGTTATGGGTGAAATGTGCAAATTTTGCAAAATATGCAAGTGGTTATAAAATAATCATTATTGTCGGGAAATATTCGTTTGGTCGTGGAATATTCTTGTTGTCGGGGAATATTCGTATGACGGCACAGTCATTTGTGGGCCCCATAACAGAATAACTGTCGGATGAAGAAAACGACATGTTTGAGTTTTTATAAATAACGGGCGTAGTTATTACTGATTAACAACGTTGGAATACCCGGGTCGTTAAAACACGATGTCTGGCGTGGATGCACATTATTGATGAATTATTGATCCTTACGTAAGAAGGCACTACTCTCGATAATTGTTACAAATTCTTATGTTCAATATTTTATTTTATTAATTCAATAATTCTTTGCGTTGATATTTTATATTATTGTTGTTTCAATAATTGTCACTACACAAGATTTCCCATTATCGGATCAATAATTCATATTATTTGAATAATATTATTAGATAGCATTATTGGCAATGTCTAGAAAGTTACATCGAGGAGAGGTTTGGTCACCTAATTGCGCTACCAAGATGGAGAAATTCTTATTGGAAAGCCCCTCTTTCACAGGAGGAACTACCGGTTGTCATAAATGTGATTACATAATATTATTTATGAATAATTAATTATTGATTCATATGATAAGGAAATATTTATTTTATGTGGATATAAATGATGGATTTATTTATGTGGTTATAAATGAAGGAATTAATGTTGAGGTGTTTTATCAATATTTTGTCAGATTGGAGGTATTAAAAATCAAACTAGTGGTTTTTGAGATATATTGCAGGAGTTATAATTTTTAATCCGACCGTTGGATCGTTGTCATTTTTGGATATGTTATACATATATAAGTTGAGTATATGTCCACAAATTCCGTTAAAAATGAACGTATGATTTGTTATGAATTTTAAGAGATGACTGATTCGAAAATTAGGTTATAAATGATTTTGGTGGAAAATTCTAGAATTGGTGGGCCCCACTTTTGGTTGGTGAAAATGTGCTGAGATTTTTATTCAAATGTGGTGGGTGGGAATAGTAGCAGGTAAAGCCATCAGGTTGCAGGTTAAGTCTGCTTCGGCGTGCTAACATTTTCCTATAAATAGAGGGCTAAGTTAGAATTGAAAATCACACCAGAAACAAGTTTTCTCTCTTTCTCTCTCTAGATTATTGATTGTATTTTGTGAGTATTTAGATACTTTGTGAGTTTTTATTCATCAGTGCAAGTTTCCTTCAGCCTTATACTGATATTCCGATCAAAAATATTGATATTGTGAGGTAAGGGATGTTATTTTCTTCATATATGATATTATTTCTTCAATATTATTATGCCGAAGTATTGATCTGAATTTTTTATCAAATTTGGAACTTTTTGTGTTGGGGTTACTATTCACGTATACGGCACTATTCACCAAAAAAATAAAATTTTCCCTTTTTGTCCAAGATGTCTATTATGGTTACTATCTTTGATTGTATTCATGTTTTGATCTTTATTTCTTGAATTTTGATTTAAAATTGGTTATTATGGAGTATTATTGATCTTGGATAAACTGTTATACGAATCCCTACTATTTATCTTTCTGTCTCACTGGATTCGTTTTTTTAAAAAATATTTTTCATCATCCTCAGTCCTAAATGATGATATTACTAAATATCTTTGGCTTGTAGTGCAAAGATGAATGATTAACTGATGAATATCTTTGGCCCGTAGTGCAAAGATGAACAGGTGTTGAGATGAACATGACCAATTGGTGATACAAATGAATATCTTTGGCCTGTAGTGTAAAGATGAATATTTGATTCAAGATGTATATTGATTGATGTTACAGGGATAAAACATTGATGATGGACTTTTAAATCTTATAAGATAGTGGAATTCCTTCTCTACTTGACTCTTCTAATGGATTGTTGTTTCCGCTGCAGTTGTTGATCTAAAACTTGTTGTCTATTATATTTTATCAGATTTTTCCCTGTTGAAGACTAATGATAATTTGTTGTATATTATCTTAGTTATAATATTCTTTACTGGGCTAGTTGAGCTCACCATTTTCCTTTTTGTTCCATTTTTCTTCTCAGGAGGTGAGAGAAAATAACAGGATCTAGTCGGGGTATAGAGTGATGGTTCTAGAAAGATGTTTTAGCAGTCCTCACTATTTCTATAAAATAGTGTTTGAATAATTGTAATGAGGACTTATTTGAGTGTGGATATTGTCTAGAAGACAATATTTGTATTGAAACTCACAGTATGTGTTGTCGTATTTTGCACGACAATTGTATTATTGAAATTGTAGTTTGCTTTCTATACCATGTATTTGGCGACTCAGAATGGGTGTTGTATACCTATTTTGGGGCGTCACAGATTAGTATCAAAGCTTAGGGATATGGTCTCTGGCGAGATCGGGAATAGAAATAGGAAGGAGAGATGAGTAAATCCTTCGCTAGTGTGTCCTATCTAAGCTTATTTGTTGGTCACTCGTAATATAGGATATTATGTGATATGTTAATTTGTTTAATTAACCTTTGTTTTATGGCGATGTTAAGAATGGTACGCTAAGAACGTTAATAATGGAGTGTATGAGACCGTGGAATATCCTTTAGTTACAAACCAGAGAACGTCATAACAGAAGACAATAATCCTCCCATAAACAACACTCACCGAGCAAACGATGAATGATGGAATGTTTAGGAGCTTTTTGCGTTCATGCAAAATCGGACTAGGGAGACTTCGTGTACAAAATACGGGTGGAAGTGATACCAATATGCGATTCATCACGCACAAGCGCTTCAAGGAGTTGGGACCACGAGAATTTATTGGAAAGCGGGATCCGATCAAGGCGGAAACATGGGTCAAGCAAATTACCAAGATATTCGATGTCTTGGGATGCGGAGAAACGAAGGTTCCATTCGCCACCTTTATGTTCCGGTGAGGCGGACCTCACTGGTGGGAGTCTGTGAAGCGTACCCAGCCTGCTGCACTTAACATGTCTTGGGAAACGTTTCAGAAACTATTCAATGACAAGTACTTTCCTGAAAGTATTCGTCATATGAAGGAGGTAGAGTTTATCATACTGGAACAAAATAACATGACGGTGTCCCAGTACGAGGCGAAGTTTGCAGAGTTATCCAGGTTTGCACCACATTTGGTCGAAAATGAGGAACGTATGACGAGGATGTTTCTGAGAGGTCTAAAGCCCGAGATTCGGCAATATCTTATATCTCATAAATTTTCTTTATATTCAGATGTTGTAAATAGGGCTCAATTATTAGAGCGAGATAATGAGTATGTGCAACCGAGGGACCACAACCAGGGTCATACCTAAGGATGTGTGATCATCGAGCGATGATAACCAACGAGGAGGGAAAAATACGAACAAAGGTGGTAACCACTCGGGTGGTCATCGTGGCCATGATAATAGGAGAGGTGAGTCAAGTGGAAATTTTAGAAAGAGGAGATTCAACAATGACGGGAAGACATCAGCACCAGCACCAGCACCAACAACAAATTCTAGGGGAGGAGAACGACCGCCAGTTAGATGTTACAAATGCGGGAAAGAGGGACAGGACATATCAGCCCAAACTGTCCACAACAATCCAAGGTATGTTACAACTGTGGAAAGGAAGGCCACATAGCTCGGGATTGTTATGTAGCAAAACTAAGTTCAACGAGGATGGTGACTCCAAGGGCTGTCTCGGATAAGTCGAAATCAGCAGTTCTTGGAAGAGCGTTTGTCGTGACTGGCCAAAACGCGAGGAACCCGAACGAGGTGATTATGGGTAAGCTAATCTTGAACTCTTGCGAAGTTTATACCTTACTAGATACCGGTTCTACCCATTCTTTTATCTCTCCTACTTGTGCTCAACGTTTAAACTTGACTCCGGAGAAATTAGACTTTGATTTATCAGTGGAGACTCCGTTGGGTGAAACTTTCGTTACATCCACTGTTTATAAATCTTGCTTAATCCAAGTTGGCACTATCACATTACCTGTTGATCTTATCTCTTTAAAGATACTTGCTTTTGATGTGATTTTAGGAATTGATTGGTTAACCACTCATCATGCCAAAATTGATTGTTTTTGTAAGGTTGTTAGTTTTCATATTCCTAACCAACCTGTCATACGAATTCAAACAACTAAACCACTAAAATCAGTCACTATCATATCAAACCATAAAGCTATTCGTTTATTGAAAAACGGATGTCAAGCTTTCTTAGCCCATGTTATGGATTTGAACAAAGACAAGTCAGATTTGAATAATATTTCTATTGTTAGAGAATTTTCTGATGTATTTCCTGACGAACTTCCTTGGCCTACCCCGAGCGTGATGTTGAATTCTTTATTGACCTTGAACCGCACAAAACCCATTTCTTAAATCCCATATCGAATGGCTCTATTGAACTTCGTGAGTTAAAAGTCCAACTACTGAGAATTGTTAGACATATGTTTCATTCGTCCCTAGTACATCTCCTTGGGGTGCTCTGCTTTTATTCGTAAAGAAGAAAAATGGGAGTATCGACTTTGTATTGACTAATGAGAATTAAATCATGTCACCATCAAGAATAGGTATCCGCTACCTCGCATTGATGACTGTTCGACCCGATTAAAGAAGGAGCACAATTCTTTTCAAAGATCGATCTTCATTCGGATATCATCAATTTGAAGATTAAAACCGAGGATATTCCAAAGACCGCTTGAAACTCCTGATGACGGGCATTATGAATTCTTAATTATGTCTTTTGGATTGACTAATGCTCCAGCTGCTTTCATGGATATGATGAACCGAGTATTCAAGGAATATTTGGATCAGTTCGTTGTTGTCTTTATTGATGACATCCTCATCTATTCCAAAAGCCGTGAAGATCATGTGAATAATAAGGTATTAATTTGATATAATTCTCTGGTTATGGGTGAAATGTGCAAATTTTGCAAAATATGCAAGTGGTTATAAAATAATCATTGTTGTTTGAAATATTCGTTTGGTCGTGGAATATTCTTGTTGTTGTTTGGGAATATTAAATGCACCTGCCAGCGATCATTTCAGGGCCCCATAATGTAATAACCGCTGTCGGATGAAGAAAACGACAAGTTTGAGTTTTTATAAATAATGGTGTAGTTATTACTGAATTAACACTTTGTTGGAATACCCTTGGTTTAAAACACGATGTCTACGCGTGGATGCACAGTATTGATGAATTATTGATCCTTACGTGAAAGGCACTACTCAATAATTATTACGATAATTACTGCTCAATATTTTATTTTATTTATTCAATAATTGCTTTGCGTTGATATTTTATATTATTGTTGTTTCAATAATTGTCACTTGCACAACATTTCCCATTATCGGATCAATAATTCATATTATTTGAATAATATTATTAGATAGCATTATTGGAAATGTCTAGAAAGTTCTGTCGAGGAGAGGTTTGGTCACCTAATTGCGTGCGATGAAGGAGAAATTCTTATTGAAAGCCCCTCTTTCCAGGAGCTACCGTTTGTCATAAATGTGATTACGTAATATTATTTGTGAATAATTAATTATTGATTCATATGATAAGGAAATATTTATTTTATGTGGATATAAATGATGGATTTATTTATGTGGTTATAAATGAAGGAATTAATGTTGAGGTGTTTTATCAGTATTTTGTCGGATTGGAGGTATTAAAAATCAAACTAGTGGTTTTTGAGATATATTGCAGGAGTTATAATTTTTAATCCGACCGTTGGATCGTTGTCATTTTTGGATATGTTATACATATATAAGTTGAGTATATGCCCACAAATTTTGAACCGTTAAAAATGAACATAGATTTGTTATGAATTTTAAGAGGTGACTGATTCGGAAATTAGGTTATAAATGATTTTGGTGGAAAATTCTAGAATTGGTGGGGCCCACTTTTGGTTGGTGAAAATGTGCTGAGATTTTTATTCAAATGTGGTGGGTGGGAATAGTAGCAGGTAAAGCCATCAGGTTATAGGTTAAGTCTGCTTCAGCGTGCTAACATTTTCCTATAAATAGAGGGCTAAGTTAGAATTGAAAATCACACCAGAAACAAGTTTTTTCTCTTTCTTTCTCTAGATTATTGAGTGTATTTTGTGAGTATTTAGATACTTTGTGAGTTTCTATTCATCAGTGCAAGTTTCCTTGACCTTATAATCGATATTCCGATCGTAAATATTGATATTTTGAGGTAAGGGATGTTATTTTCTTCATATATGATATTATTTCTTCAATATCATTATCTTAGAAGTATTGATCCGAATCCTTTTTATCAAATTTGGAACTTTTTGTGTTCGGGGTTACTATTCACGATACTCGGCCTTATTCACGAATCGACACTATTCACCTAAAAAATAAAATTTTCTCTTTTGTCCAAGATGTCTATTATGGTTACTATCTTTGATTGTATCTATGTTTTGATCTTTATTCTTGAATTTTGCTTCAAAATTGGTTATTATGGAGTATTATTGATCTTGGATAAACCGTTATACTGAATCCCTACTATTTGTCCTTCATCGTCTCACTAGATTCGTTTTCTTTTAAAATATTTTTCATCATCCTCGGTCCTAAATGATGATATTACTAAATATCTTTGGCTTTGTGAGTGCAAAGATGAATGATTAATCGATGAATATCTTTGGCCCGTAGTGCAAAGATGAGCAGTGTTGAGATGAACATGACCAAGTGGTGATATAAATGAATATCTTTGGCCTGTAGTGCAAAGATGAATATTTGATTCAAGATATATATTGATTGATGTTACAGGGATAAAACATTGATGATGGACTTTTAAATCTTAGAAGATAGTGGAATTCCTTATCTACTTGACTCTTAATGGATTCTTGTTTCATTGCAGTTGTTGATCTAAAACTTGTTGTCTATTATATTTTATCAGATTTTTCCCTGTTGAAGACTAATGATAATTTGTTGTATATTATCTTAGTTATAATATTCTTTACTGGGCTAGTTGAGCTCACCATTTTCCTTTTTGTTCCATTTTTCTTCTCAGGAGGTGAGAACATAGCAGGATCTAGTCGGGGTATAGAGTGATGGTTCTAGAAAGATGTTTTAGCAGTCCTCACTATTTCTGTAAAATAGTGTTTGAATAATTGTAATGAGAACTTATTTGAGTGTGGATATTGTCTAGAAGTCAATATTTGTATTTAAACTCACAGTATGTGTTATCGTATTTTGCACGACAATTGTATTATTGAAGTTGTAGTTTGCTTTCTATACCATGTATTTGGCGACTCAGAATGGGTGTTGTATACATATTTTGGAGGCGTCACATAAAATTCTAGGTGCGTGAATGTATATATCTGTCATGTTTTCATGCCAATATAAAAACAATAGTGATATTCAATTTTTGTTCATCTAAAATTCAGTAACAATATTTTCTCCTTTATGTCTCTCGATGACCTCTAATATTTATATGTATAATAGAATTGATATATTTGGTGAGAATTGTATGTCCATTGATATATAAAATCAATAAACAATTTAATAGAAAAATAATTAGAGTATTAGTTAGTGTGATTGGGAGAATTATTGTAATTGTAATATTACTTGTGACATTTTGCCTTCTCATTTTGCGTCAAATTTTTTCTTCAAAAAAGGTAATGGTGCAATATACACACCAAGAGGTAAATAAATAATAGAGTAAAATACATTGACAGCCCCTGTAGATAATCATAATAACACTCACCACCCTTCTAGTTTTTCAAGTAACAGTTAGTACACTCTAGTCAACAATATGTAACATTCACTACCCCTAGTGTGATTGACCAACTAATATTTAAAAATATTTTTAATATAATGTCTAATACACCCTTCAAGTCATAATTTTTACTTTACTTAATATAATTAATTAAATTATGAAATTGTGCAATAAATAACATAAAATTCAAAAAAATAATAAATATTCATTTTATCAGAAAAATAAAGTCATACAATTTTTACTAATTAAATTTCTCAAATATTAAAATTTACGTGATATATATTCAAATATATATATTTTTTTAATTAAAAATATAATGTTAATACCCATAAAATTACAAATTAACGCAATAAAATAATAATAATTTTTTCAAATATTAAAATTTACGTAAACAAACTTATTATTACAATTTAAACAAATCTTATTACTCATATAAAAAAATATTAAAAATTATATTAATTATTTTTCTCATATATTAAACTAAACATAAGGCACACTTAAACATAATTATTTATATTAAAAATGACAAAATGTTGTTACTCAAAAAAAAAAAAAAATATATTAAAAGAATTTTTTAACAAGATAGAGGTAGTAATAAATATAATTATATTTTTTTATTTAACATTGTATAAAAAACAACGTCTAACTTGTATACTAAAAAATATAATCAAAATCATAAATATCACAATTTTTTATATATACTCAATAAAATTTAACATATAAAAATTATAATATGAAACTAAAAATTCAAATAATATTTTTTGTTGTTAAGCACCAAAAACTAAACTATCAATATACTCAATCACTCTAATTAGAATAGCTTCATTAATAATTTAATTTAAATTTTTTAATATTTGTATCACTTATCCAAAAATATGTGTTAATTAAACTAAATTAGTTTTTTATAAGTTACCAACAATTTAAATGAGATAGTTTTAATTACAAATAAAATTATAATTAAAATGTATTGTATTAAAAAAGGATCTATTAAACACACACACATATATATATATATATTATTTAGTAATTAAAATTTGATAAAATACAAGGGTAAATATATAATTTTATCTATTTAGTCAACCCTAAAAACTTGCAGGTTACTATTTGATAAAATACAAGGGTGAATGAAATTGATAGTTAAATTATATTCTGAATTGTTGAAAAATGAATTCTATCATTTTACTAACTATTTTACAATTTTGATAAACTTGATAAATATAATGGAATATGAAAATAATTAACAAAAAGAGAATCAAATGAAAGAGCTGACATATTTAGAAATTATTAGAGTAGAAGTGGTTTGTCTTTAGCAACTATTTATAATTTATAATATTACAATTATTAATTATAAGTTACTTTAGCTTAATCAATAATTTTGGGATATATTATTTTTACTTTTTTAAAATAATAACATACGTCTTTATGATATTATTTTTATTTTAGTATGAATGTCATTTTTAATAGTTTATACTTTATATTCAACATCAAGCAACAACTTTTTTTCTTTTCGCTTTTCCCTTTTCTCTTTTCTCTTTTATGGTTAAGCCAGGCAGAAGCAGGAGCAAGAGCAGAGCTATAATACACAAACTGCTTTTCAAAACTGCAGAAGCACGAATCAGAAGTTCTTAGGTCAAACTTCTCTCTTCCGCCCTCTTGATTGTCTCGTGGTGGAAGCCAAATCGATCGACTTCTGCCCTCAAATCAGTCGAACGGAGGATTAATCTAAGAAAACCCTAACTGGTATGTCTTCGATTTTGAACTCTTGCAATATTTTTTCGTCATATTTTTGGGAATCGCATGTGTTATCTTCTTTGTGTAACTTTTTTTGCCCTAAGAATCTGGTGTAACCCGTAAGGATCTGGGTTTCTGCGATTGGGTATTGGATATTGATCTTGTACAATTGGACTGGTGGTATTCGATGTTGTCCTTTTTCCTCCTCCCTTGTCTCTCTTATATGCAGGCTAAGAAAAATACTTCCTTTGCCACTTTTAAGGTTGAGTATATTGAGTGGGAAGTGACATGTCAAGATTCCAAGTTCGTGGGAAAGTGGTGGATACTGTTGATTTGTTGAGGAAGAGGAAGTTGCCATGGCGATTGGACGTGTTGCCATTTGCCATACTCTATGCTGCTTGGATTGTAACCCTCATTCCTAGCTTAGACATTGTAGACTCGTTTATAATTCTCGGTGGCCTTGTAGCGGTTCACATGCTCGTTTTTCTCTTTACTGTTTGGTCAGTGGATTTCAAATGTTTTATCCAATACTCTAAGGTTCGAATTATCCTGACTTTTGACAGCTGTAGTTACAAATTGTATTACTATTTCTCTGATGCATTATATAATAGTTCTGTTTGGTATTTTATTGACTTTAACAAGGATTCATGAGTTTTATAATCCTAAGAAGATTGTCTGAAACTTTGTAATAAACACCATTAACACCACTCTATATATGTTTGTTTGTTTTGAACTTTTAGGTGATATTTAATATATTGGTTGATATCAATGGTTGCCCTGGTCCATTGAATATCAACCCAAGAGTAGAAATAAACTTAAAACGAACATGAATATAAAGACTAGGAGAAGAAGAATAATTATTTTTTTTTTGCATTTCACCCTCGCATAGGTTAAAATAAAATCATCTCAAAATACTCTAGCCTAGAAATCTCATATGGTATAAAAATAACACAGATCCCCAAAAAAAACCCAAAAAAAGAAAAGAAAAGAAAAAGTAGCCGATAGTTTTATGACTGCTGAGCTTGTAAAACTATTAAGCTATTGCTTGTAAAATAATTTTTTTTTTCACTCTGTGTATTGACCAGTTCCTGAAGCAAACTGCAAAGAGTTAAGTAGCTCCATATAAAATGTTAACAACATTAGCTTGAACCAGCATATGGCATCAAGAACTCCTTAAACATATCAGAACATAAATAAGGCCGTGCCTTAACCTGAATTTGATTTATAATTATACTAAATAAATATCTATGTAAAACCAAATTGTTCATTTCTTTTATGCATTATATGAGTCACGATCATGTCTTGATAGTCTAGAATTTTGCTATTTTTTTTATACCAAATTTGTAATTCTGTATTACCTAACTGAAACTTGTGGGATATGAGCATTGTTTGTTAAGCTGATCGTAATACTTTAAGTAGACTGTAGAAGTGAATGCATAAGGTTAGTTATGTCTTGCTGTTGCCTTTTTGATCGACTGAATGACCTTCTGTTTAATGCTTTGTTACCTTTTATTTTAAGTTGTCCATGTCTCTTCATTTAGCAGGTTGATGACATTCACCAAGCAGATGGATGCAAGATTACTCCAGCTAAATTCTCTGGCTCTAAAGAAATTGTCCCACTTAAATGTCGGAAGGTTGTCATGGTTTTACTGAAATCTTAAATTTTTCATTATCTTTAAGTACAGTAATACTTAAAAGTCGGAAGGTTGTCATGTTTTCTGATCTTTTAGAGGCATTTTTTCTTATTCTGGTATTTTATAAAGTTGGGGTGTTTTAGAAACATTTTTTGAAATAAAGATGGGAACGTTGGCCAAGCATACTCCTATGAAATTTTCATGAAATGAAATAGGTGTCCAAACAAAGTCTGAGAACATCTTTTCCTGCCCGTTGAAATTCTATCCTACAATCCCTAACTATTGAATGTGTTGGTTATTCAACCTTTGCACTCAAATTACATCAGCCCATTTGTTTGTATTGAGATGTCATTGATTCTCCAATACAAATAGGTCACCTTTGTAATATGAAGTAACCTACAGGCTACAAACCTTTTTCCTGACACTCGGTAGAAATTTATTCTTCAAAATTTTTGTGCCCAATATTTTCAGTACGGAGCCAATGGCAACCCTTCCTGTCTACAAGTTTTATAGTTTCTCGTCTATGTATGACACAGGCTGACAGCTCTAAAATTGAATATTTACTTGAATCACAACATGATACAGTCACAGGCTGCTCGTTTAATTGAACTATACTGCTGTTTTTTTAGCAATATGGGAGTACTAACTGGCAGGATATCAGTATTTGCACTCTTCTTTGAATAGAAGGGTAACTAAGAATGTATGCAATTTTATTTATGTAAGCGGCTGCTTGACATATTTATCTTTTGCTAGCACAGCTGCCAGGCTCCTCATCCTCAGTAGACCAGGAAGAAATTTATTTTGACTTCAGAAAGCAATGTTTCATCTACTCAACAGAGAAGCAATCCTTCTCTAAGATTCCGTACCCTTCGAAGGAGACATTTGGCTACTATCTCAAAAGTAGTGGCTATGGCACAGAAGCTAAAGTTGTTGCTGCTACTCAAAAATGGGGACGAAATGTGTAGGTTCTACTTAACTTATGTTTGTTAAAAATTACTATGTTGAGTATTGTATATATTGATTTCTAAATACCTTCCTTATACCACTCCCTTTTCTTGATATATAAATTTGAATTTTCTTTGTTTCTTACAAGAGTGAGTTGGTCATTCTTCTTTGGTTGATTAATGGCCAAATACAAAAGTGAAAATTGTTACTGCAATTCTTTTGTTTCGTTTAGATGTATCTACATATATCTATCGTCAGTTTGGAACATTTCTTGTTGTGAAGGCATTCTCTAAGCTCCACAGTTTGTTACACTAAAGATTACAAATGTGCAGAGCTTATTATCAACTAGTTTTGTGATGTGCCATACCTTTATTCTTAATATGAGTTATTCTTCTGTCATATATTAAATCAGCAATAAATCTTTGAAGTGGTTATTGTCTTGTACAGTTACAAAATTTTCTCTATCTATTGAACTTCTTAGTGAGCCATATTTCAACACAGAGAAAGAAGTAATGTAGACCTCTTGACCAAATGTATGGCTTCATATAAGAGAATAAGTATCATTGTAGAATAATCAAATTGATGCTGGACATGTATCCATGAATAATAAAATAAAAGCATTACTAGTAATAATTCAATTTTCATGCCCGTTCTGCATCAGAAATCAGTATACCAATGATTAAGGTAATTCTGAATTACTTATATTAGACATTAATTGTATTATAGCAGATTTGCGCAAGATGCACGTCCTTGTTTTCTCCTGGTGTATCTGTGGTTACTGCTTTAACTTTTACGTGTTTTTATATATTATACATAATCACCAAATTTAACAAGCTTTTTTCTCCATACTTCTCTTTTCTCTGCTCCAGTCTAAAATGCTTGTTTGATTAGTTGCTATTGCTAAAATCCGTCTCCTGTCATTTTGGTTATCTTTATCGTCTACTAAGCACATGCTTAGGACAGTAAAAAGCCATCCTTGCTACTCAACCATGGTCCTCAATTCCCTTTGAATGAAGCTTGTTTGAAACTGATTGTTGAGATAAGCAAACCAAGCTTGATTATATTATGCAGTTTCTTATTTATGAGCTTGGATGCAAGCTTAACAATCTAGCGCTAGATGAAAACCAAGCTACTTTAGCTCAACTTGATTAAAGCTTGGCTGAGACTAGCATGGGAGTTGGACAAAAAATGGTTTACTTTATGTTTAACATTGATTTATTTTTGAACCAAGCTTGAACAGCCCTAATCATCTCCTTATGGCACTATACATGTTTGGTGAAGTTGACTTTTCAAATGTGTGACTTTGCCTTTGTTGTTTCCGCTGCTGCTTCTAATGTGGATTTTCCTGGGCATGTAGATTTGAATACCCGCAACCCACGTTCCAGAAATTGATGAAAGAGCACTGCATGGAGCCATTCTTTGTGTTTCAGGTTTGTTATTATTCAAAGTTGTTGATGCCCTCAATCAACCAACCAAACGTGCACACACACACCAAACAAACAGGAAGCGAAAGCGAAATGAAAGCGGAGTTTCTTTAATTTAGGTTTCATTGTTTAATTCCCTTGTATTGGTTTGTTGTTTATTCTTTTCATACTTTGTTTGATGTGGCTTGTTACATGCAGGTCTTCTGTGTAGGGCTCTGGTGTTTGGATGAATACTGGTACTATAGTCTGTTCACTCTATTTATGCTGTTTATGTTTGAGTCAACAATGGCAAAAAGTCGTTTAAAGACTCTTTCTGAGCTTCGACGTGTAAGAGTGGATGGCCAGACTCTAATGGTGTACCGTTGTGGAAAGTAAGATATCTGAAAGATGTTCTGCCTTACAGTTATGATAACATACGGATATTTTGTAGGTGTTCCGAGATTTTTATGTTATGACTGAAAAAATTGTTACTTTAGGTGGATTAAACTTTCTGGGACAGATCTTCTGCCTGGAGATGTTGTTTCTGTTGGTCGTTCTACTGGTCAGAATGGAGAGGACAAGTCTGTACCCGCGGACATGCTTATATTAGCTGGAAGTGCTATTGTCAATGAAGCAATACTTACTGGAGAATCTACCCCACAATGGAAGGTTCTCTCTTTTTCTTCACCTGATTTTATTTTCTCCATCAACTAAACATACTTTTTCTTTGGTAAATGAAGTTTCGCTAAAGATAACAAAAATTTGGCGAAAGCCAGATACGCACTATATGAACCAAAGGCAAATGTATTCATGGAACCCTCACCCTTACTCATCTATGTTAAAAGAAAGGAGAAAGGGAGTATCCAAGAGGCAATACCCATGTGCTCCCAGTGCTGAAAATTCCACAATAAGACAACTGGTTGGGGATAACTTCATTTTGTTTAGAAGAAAGTGACTTCATTAATTATAACTCGACTCAACACTAATGACATGCTACAGAGGTGCACACTGCATAAATCTTATCAATATATATTTGTTAGATGTGCATGGAGGTTTGAATTTATCTTAGATCTGTTGAGCTCCTTTGTTTAAGATTTCATGGTTCTGGCAGGAGCAAGGATGACAAGATTCTTTGAGGTGTTTAGGTTTGTGGACAGAGAAGAATGAAAATCCTCTCCCCCTTGTGTTCTTTCCCATCTAATAATATCTACTTTCTGAATTGTAAATGAAATGAAAGTGCTCTTCCACTTTTAGAAAGGAGGCCTTTCCCAGTTGCTTTTATTTCTCTTACTCTCATGATGACCTGATAACGAGCTTCTCTTAGGCGGATTGATTTCTTTTGTAATATACATACTGGTGAGGATTATGGTTCTTTCTAATCAGTTTTTTCACTCTATTGTCTTGCTGTGATAGCCCCTTTTGGTAGTTGGATCAATCTGGGAACTACTTTTGCAAGACTTACTTTTCTTTTCTTGTTTCGCTCTAGTTTCTCTCATTTGGTGGGCCGTTTCTTCTAATTTTGTTTGGTTTGTGGATCTTCATAGAATTAGTACCAATGAATGTTTCATGCGTGCAGGCATGAGTCCCTCCCTTGAGACGCATGTGCTGTGTGTATGTTAATGAGACCTACAATATTTGTTTGGGATTTCCAATGTTTTAGAAAAACCGAAAACGTTAGTGCAATGGGTTTCAATAAGAGGCACTTTCAAAAGGTTTCAGGAGTGTAAATTTAACGGGTTAATGAGTCTGGTTGTTTTCCACTTACTGTTTGTCTTTTACCTTTTTTGGGTTGGTTTTTACCTTTCGACTAATTTTTTTATTGTGAAATCCCTTGCAATACCAAGACCAGAAACATAACACTTAAATCAAGGTCTCAAAAATCTTTTTCCCCTCTTCGGCTGCTTCAACTAAAACTCCTTCAATCTAGATATTCTTCAAATCTTTCTGTCTTTTGTTCTATTTTACAAATTTACTTCTTTTTTCTATTTTCTGAAGTTCATCTTCCTCTGTTTCTTGCTGCATCTTCAGTTCCTCTATTTATTTTCCTCTATTCATCCAGCATGAGTATTTCAAAGGAGTCTTGCAAGGCAATATGCTAAGATTGGTTATTCAATTTCCAGTGCAATTTTTGCAACCAATATCCAACTACTGTTTACCATTGTTTTTTTTATTGAACTTTGCAGTAGCTACTTTATTTTGTTTTGATAAGCAACTGAATGGCTACTTGGCTGTTGCTACTTTCTTTATTGCTGAAATGTTTTAGTCTTAAACTCTCAAATAATGGCCTGTTACTATTAGATGATTGCCCTTCGGAATTTGGATAATTTTCTTATCTTATTTTATGTTATGCATCATTGTTACTCATTTTCAATTTTTAAATATATTATATTTTTTTAATATATAATTTCAATAGCCGAAAAATTTACACCCCATGCTTTGGGACTTATGCCTCGCCTCACTCCAGGGAGGCAAAAATTCCTTGTCATGTGTATTAATTCGCCTTTTAAAGTATTGAGTGTTATTATATGAACCCTATTTTACAAAACAATGACATGTGAGCTAATTATTTGTGGTAGCCAGACCAAAGATAAGCCCATGACATTTTCAATTCTATTATCAGTGGTATTGGCTATAGAATGTGACCTCACTTTTCATCCTGATGCCTATCAGACCTATAATAGTTTCTCATATTTCTGGAGGTTAAAAGTTTTATACAATGTATTTCACCTACTTCCACAGTGGAATTAATTTCTTCTGAATGTGACCATTTTTCTTTGAGAATATGTATATGTTCTGTGTAATAGTCAGGAGTTTCTTTTATCTTCTAAAGAGAATAGTTTGGAATTTCTTGTTATTGCATGAAGACATAAATTATGTGCGTTCATTATTACATTGTGCATGCACTATTTACTAGCAGAAGAGCTGCCAGATGCATTCCAGTTTTCAGTATCATGAATTCCTTTGGCAGTTAGTTATGTTGTTTGTTGGATGCGTCATCTATTATCCCCCTTTTTAAGAATGAGCATTTGTCCAGGTCTCGATCACCGGGAGAGGAACCGAAGAGAATTTATCTTCCAGACGAGATAAAAGCCATATTCTCTTTGGGGGCACAAAGATATTGCAGCATACACCCGATAAGGTTTTTTGCTTGTTCATTATTGTTCGCATGTTTTATAATGTTACAAGATTCTCACATGGCCAGTCATTTTTTACTGAGTCAGACCTCTAACATGAAAACCCCTGATGGTGGATGCCTTGCTGTTGTTCTACGGACTGGGTTTGAGACAACCCAAGGGAAACTGATGCGGACCATTCTATTTTCAACAGAGAGGGTAAATGATTTTTACATCATTGTCGGGAATTTCTTACTTTTATCATTTTCTTTCATTCTTCTGTATTTTCTCTTACTTTTGAATGATGATTCTCAATTGTGCATGCAGGTTACTGCTAACAGCTGGGAAAGTGGGCTCTTTATTTTGTTTCTAGTTATATTCGCAGTTATTGCTGCCGGTTATGTACTTAAAAAGGTGAAATAAAGCTTCCTCCACAGATACTGATGATATGGCGTCTGTCTGCTGTACATGTAGTCTATATACGTGTATATATAATTAATCGCACAAAATGGACTCTCAACCCTAAATTTTAGGAATAAAATCCTAAAATTTAGGAAAAGAAACTATTTTTCATCTTTTATTCGATTTCAAAATCTTTTTATCTACATTCTTAATATCATTATCTACTTATCACTATCTCTTATTCTCATACATTTTTTAGTTAGTATTATTTAAAATTCATATTTTGATGACTATAATATTTAATTATATAATAATTTATTATTATTAAATTATATAAGTATAATTATTTGAGTTTAAATAAGATTTTTCTATTGCATAATAGACGAATATACAAATATATAAACAAATAAATCATTAATAATAGATGAACTATTATATTAGATTTTTAAATTTGTTTAATTTTCATCAGTAAGTAGTTATACAATTTTAGTTAAATAATATATTTTAGAAGGAAATAATTTTTTTTTAATAAAAATCATCGTACACAATATTGATATATTATTCTTATAATTAGTATATTAGTATCGTATAATACAAAAAAAGTATAAATTATACATAAAATTTTATAACAAAAGCCGGGATCATGAGCTAGTTCTTAAATGTAATATATTGTCACTTCTCTATGGTACTGATGTTTGCTTCCATTCAGGGGCTTGAGGACCCGACAAGGAGTAGATACAAGCTTATACTTAGTTGTTCATTGATTATCACTTCTGTGATCCCCCCAGAGCTCCCAATGGAACTATCAATAGCTGTTAATACATCTTTAATTGCATTGGCTCGACGTGGGATATTTTGTACAGAACCTTTTCGAATCCCGTTTGCCGGGAAGGTGAGCAGTGCAAATATAGTTATTTGATTCAGCTGTCATAGTAGTGCTCCTGAAAATGATCATCTTTTATATGATCAATCTTTGTTTTATTTTGTTTAGCAAATGAATTTGATGGTTAGTGTAAATTTTGTAATGAATCCTTTACTGCAGAAATCATGGACGCTATTTTGGCTTCATTTTATCATTAACTCTCCCCCCATGTATAAACTCTTTTTTTTAATGTAATAACTTTCTTTCCCCCGTCTATTTTTCACAATGATTCTATGGTTTTGGATAGGTAAGACCGGTAAATTACCTGTGTTTGAATAAGTTGAATTGTGGTTATCCTTGACCTGGAACTAGGGCAGTTTCAGTAGCCTTTGTTCTTTTGGTCATTAGGAAATTTAACACGCTACTTGTCAGTTTGATCATTAAACATTTCTTGTCCAACATGGTACCGGTCGCACTAAAAATTTCAGAGGTTTGATTCTGCATTTTTGTCGTTTGATGTTTGGGACTCACTATGCGAGTGCCATTTGTAATCATCCTTCTGAAGGATTGTCATCCTTCATTTCTAATAGTTTTCTTGGTTTTCTGTCTATGGTAGTGGCCTCTTCAATTTTTTTTTTGATTGTTTTGCTGGTGGCTGGGGAATTCTTGCTATATGCAGTATCCTTTAGGATAATCATCCTTCTTGTTATGCTTGTGTTGTTTTGGGTTTCTTGTTTTCAACTTGAGCCTTCTTTATTTTAGATAATATATACATGATAAAACAGAAATGACTAGATCTCATGACTTCCAAGCTTTATAAATATGACTGCTGTGAGTGTAAATATGTGGCAATTTATTGATCTCGTGTGTCTCCTCGTATTTTACATGTTTTTTCCTGGTGCTCCTTCTGCAGGTTGATATATGTTGTTTCGATAAAACTGGGACACTAACATCTGATGACATGGTATGTCAGTTATAACTTGTACTACCTCCGTCCCACAATAAGTGCTTTTTTAACTTAAATCACACATACTAATACACAAGTTAAAATGACAAAAATACCCTTAATATATTTTCTTTGAAGTTGAAGAGTTAATGAGTGTCATTTAATTGTAGTGATTGAAAGATGCAATAAATACCATTGAATGCATAAGGGCATATATGAGAAAATATTGTAAAAATTGTATTGGAGTTCTAACACATCACTTATTTTGGGAAAAAATATTAAGCCTAAAAAAGCACTTATTATGGGACGGAGGTAGTATTTATTTTAATTGTTTTATATATCATGTCTAATTACATGATTGTATGTGGTGCTTCAATTGGCAGGAGTTTTCTGGAGTTGGTGGGTTGACAGAAAGTTTGGAATTAGAAACAGAAATGACTAAAGTGCCAGCTCGCACTCTGGAAATTCTAGCATCTTGTCATGCGTTGGTTTTTGTGGAGAACAAGCTGGTATGTGTACTAACTTTTAAATCACATTGGATACAACTACTATGTTAGTAAACCAATCCGTAATTACTTTACATTGAAATATCCATGTGGTTAAGAGTCCTCACAGCCCAGGCACTGCGACTCAATTATTAGGGGGCACACTTACCACTGAGCTAATAGCCCATCGTGAAAGCCTCCTACGGTCCCCGCTTTGCCAAAAGCCAAAGAAACCCCATCCCTCTCTTTCTTTTTCTCCCCGGTGTATTTGCTACTTGGAGAATCAAATCACAAAATACATTTGTATTTGGTTTCAATTTCTTTTCACTTGTATAATATATTTCATTATCAAAAGATAGGTTCAGTTTTGTCTGTTGAAGCATGTATTTCCAGCAGGGTGGGTAAAATGTAAGATGCACAGGGGTATTACTGGTGGGGAGTTTATATTCTGGGAACTTAGAAATCCTGATGGCTTTTATATGTCTAATGCAAGAATTACATGTTAAGTTCCTGTAAGAGAACCAAGAGGGAACCATTGACTTTGATCACTTGTCTGCTGCTTCAGTAAACTATGGACCATTCTAACTCAAATATCCCCCGATTTGTCTCTCATCAGATTAAGGCATAAGAAAGCTAAAAACAACTTCATTTGTTGCAGTAACGGTTCTATCACAAAACCGTTGATCATGGCCAACTTTTATATGCTATAATTACAGCAATATTGTTGCTTGTAGGTCGGTGATCCTTTAGAGAAGGCTGCAGTTAAGGGAATTGAGTGGACTTACAAATCGGATGAGAAGGCCATGCCCAAAAAGTAAGTTGGCATGTGTGGCTGTTCATTTATTGAAATGCATGTTAATTGCTTTATTTTCTTATTGAAATCCCTTTCTCTAGCCAAGTTTAGCCCCAATTAAGATCCTCTATTTATTATCCCTTTGTTAACTTGTAGAAAAATAACAATATTTGGGTGGTCTGCTTATATACTGCTGATGTTTCTATTCTCCTAATAAATTATGTTCTAGTCAACGACTATGTTACATGGACACGGATGGAGTGTCCAGTTGGACATGGTATTTTGAAGAGTCCAATATGAGTACTCTTTAGTTTTGTCAATTTTTTAAAACTAAAATGAAGTGTCTAGTACCCTTGTCCGAGTGTCTGATGCGCGTACCTTAGGGGTAAAGTGAATGAAGAGTCCGTGTTACAAAGGTCAACGTAAAATGTGTAGAAGAATATTTGTCTTTACACCTTAAGTGTGTGGGAAGAGTAACATTTGGGGTAACAATATAGTTTAGATTGTGCCATTGTGGTATGCTCCTCTTAACTTTTGGAATAATATTTTTTGAAAGCATAAACAAAAAATAAACGACATATTCAGTTAATATTCACTTTTAGAATGTTAGATCCTAGGAAGAGGTGAACAATAGTGGGAGCTGATTTGTGTCCCAAATTGTAAGGTGCTGGGGTAAGTCTTGGCCTAGTGTGTCCATAGTTAAGTCAAGTCGTAAAGTTGAGTCGAGTCGGTGACCGGGAGCTTAAGCGACTAGTTGACTAGGTGTCCGACTAGTTGTCCATAAGTTGACAAGTCATTTGCTAGGTACGATTTATACATGAAAACTTGTATATACATGTACATGTACATTTGACATTATTATTTCACAATATTCAATACTATCAAATACTATTAGAAACACAAATATATTAATATTACCACAACCAAAGTCATTTGATATTAAAAAACAAAGAAACTAATAAAGAAGGTCATTGTTCATTACAATTTAAATAAGTAGCAGGCACATCATGACACATACATATAGATATTAATTATTTTTTACCATCTTTGATTCTTTATACATAACATACATATTGTGTAAGTCATTAAAACACTTCCTCTATTCACATGTTATTAAAGCACATAAATATTGCTCCAGTCGGCAGTTGAAGCATACATATTGCAAGATTTTATTTTTACTCCTGTTTTTTGGTACATATCATAAAGTTACTCCTATAAAACAATTGAAACTGACTTAAAACAGTTGATAGAAGTAGGAGTCCAACATCACTGACCAATGGTCCACTAACTATCCACTCCACTCAAAAGTAGTAACCACGAGCCTAAAACTGAACCCATCAAACATATCCCGGTAAATGAACAGAAGAAGAGAAGAACCAAAGAAAAGAAGAGAAGAAGAAGCCAATGAAGGCTAGGGGGACTCACCAAAGAAAAGAAGAGAAGAAGAAGTCGCGAGTCGCAGCAGTTGGAGTAGCAGCAGCATGGGAGTCGCGATTTGAAGCAGCAGCAGGGGAGTTGCGAGTTGCAGTGGATTTGCAGCGGCAGGGAAGTCCTTTCTTTTTTTCTATTTCGCAATTAGTTGACAGTGAATTAGTGATCGTGATTGTTAGGGTTGGAGTTTCAGGGCTAATCTCTCTCCCTTTCTTTCTTTTAATTTGATGGGTTGGACACATGGGTTTTGGGCTTTTAAAAAAAGGACCTGCTGCTAAGTCGAGCGACTTGAGGCCAAGTAGTTCGACTTAGCAACAGGCCCCAAGTCAATCATGAGTGTGTCTGACAAGGAAGTTAGGGTTTAAAGCTAGGGTGATTTTAATACTCCAGTACATTGGAATTGTGGGAAGGATTGAACTATATACAAGGTCTCAACTGTGCTACCAAGAGTACCAATAACTTATTATGACTTTTGGGTTTGGGCTGTGGTGGGTCAAGATGACCTAGGTTGTATTGGGAAAGTGGATTGATCCTCAATCCAAGCTTGGGTCGTTTACAGTGTTTTAATTATTTTTTTTAATGTATTTCTCTCTCCATCTCTTAGATATGTATATATAGACACACATATGTTTTGATTTGCAAATTCTGTAAAAAATGGACGCCTTAGGTGCGAGTTTGTACAATATGCCAACTGTTTAAGACTTTTAAAGTTACATGGATCAAAGGTGGTATAATTAGTTGTCATGTCTTTATGGATAGAAAAATTTATAAAAATGTGCACGCATTATGTTGTGTGATGTATTATATTTAATCTTTTTGCAATATTTTCCACCTTGGTCATTTTTTCGTTATATTTTTATTGGAAGTTTATATCAAGGTCATCATAGGTCAACTTATTTGACCACCCTTTTGTAAATTTTCCATATTGGATCTCACCCATTATAAATTTTCCTGCATCTTCAGGGGAAGTGGAAATGCTGTTCAGATTGTGCAGAGACACCACTTCGCTTCTCATTTAAAAAGGATGGCAGTTGTCGTTCGTGTTGAGGAGCAATTCTTTGCTTTTGTGAAGGTATGTAACTGCATTTTCTTTCTGGTAAATTCTATTCTGAGAATTGATGCTGCATTGTCTATAATTAGTCGTCATAAACGTGTTTGGTCTAGTATACCTCGTCAAAATGTACTCTTCCTTAGAGGATAGGATAAATGTGTTTTGTCTAGTGTACATTGTTAATATGTGACTTGTCGCACACTATAAAGCCTCTTGGAAGCTGTTTAGCGCTTGGATAAGTTTCAAAGCTTTTTGGCTGTAGTGCTGTGCCATTTAACAGGATATGCCTGTTAGTGGCTTGATGCCGTGCAGAATGGTTCCTCCTGCTTTTTGGGCTTATCCACTAGTCATTTGTGAACTATTGCAACATTTGTTGTTCTTCGTACGAGTGCAATGCCTGATTACTTTTGTTATCGGATCTCATGCAAGTGTTGTGTGACTCGTACTGGTTCTTTTTCCTTCTTTTCACATCTCCTGTTGTGTCTTGGATCGTGTAGTCTTCTTGATCAAGTAAAACTCATTAACTCTCCCCCATTTTTCAGGGTGCACCAGAAACCATCAAAGGTAGACTCGTTGATGTGCCTTCATCTTATGTAAAGACCTACAAGAAATACACTCGTCAAGGATCTCGTGTTTTGGTACTGGCATTCAAGTCTCTCCCGGAAATGACAGTAAGGGTCGCCATTTTTTGTTGATATTTCACTTTCTGGAAATCCCTTCCCTAGTAGCTCTCTACATAGATAATACTATATTTTTGTAAACCCATATATATATATATATATATATAGGGTTGTGATCTGATTGTTTTGGACACTATTCCAGCAAATCTATCTCCCACCGTCCAGTGTGAGATCCAACCCTCAAAAAACAGGCAGGAGAAAAAATTAAATACATGCCTCTACTAGAGTATAGGAAGGAGGAATGTCCTAAATACCCCCACTTTAGTTAGATTTAAATAGCTTCAATGTATTTATTTGTATAAATAATTTCTCAAGTAGTAAAATTTAACATTGTCAATAATGTTTAATGTATTTATTTTTATATAAATAATTTAAGTAATAAAATTAAAATTGTCAATTATATTAAATGTATTTATTTGTATAAATATTTTCTTAAGTAATAGAATTTAACATTGTCAACTATATTGAATGTATTTATTTGTATAAATAATTTCTTAAGTAATAAAATTTAACATTGTCAACTGCATTTAATGTATTTATTTCTATAAATAATTTCGTAAGTAATAAAATTTAAATTAAATCAAGTATATTCAATGTATTTATTTGTATAAATATTTTCTTACGTAATAAAATTTATCATCGTCAACTTTATTGAATGTATTTATTTGTATAAATAATTTCTTAAGTAATAAAATTTAACATTGTCAATTATTGTGACAATTTGATTATTTAAAATTTAAACTACCCATATATATATATGTATATATATTATATAATGCATTAATATTGTCCAGCAAGCTTTCTGCAATCAGTGGAATAGTAAATCTATGTCACATTATGAGTGGATGGTGTCGCACAGGTGGATCTTCAGACCTCAATTATTACCCCATGGTCCTTGAAATTCATAAAATTATTTGTATTTGCATTAGGGTTGATTTCTTTGATGATAGCTGGTTGGCCGTCCCAAAAAGAGCTAAAATAAAGCCCCTAGTGGACGGTCCTTTGTTTCTAGAATGCTCACCTTTGAAATATTTTGATTTTCAAAATGAACCACTACATTGTTGATTGTTTTAAGAATTTCCTAGCAAATGTTTCATATTTTTACATGAGTTCCATCTTTAGTTTCTATGTAATATTTAATCTTTCCTCATCTTCAATTCCAAAATGAGTTCTTTTACTCATTCTCGATTATTTATAGTGTTTTCATTGTATTAGCAAAATATATAACATAATTTACATTAATATGGTCTGTAGTAATTCTGCATTATCTATATATATATATATATATATGTGTGAAATTTAACTGTTGACTTGTCAACTGTTTGAAGGTTAGTGATGCTAGAAGCTTGGACAGAAATATGGTGGAGAGTGAGCTTATTTTTGCTGGTTTTGCGGTAAAAGGCTACTTAATCCTTTTCAGCTCTTTCTATTCCTCTATTTTGCTTGCACTCCCATGTTGAAAGCTTTGTATTGTTTTTATGATGAGATGCATTGTCCATTTGATATCTTTGTTTTCACTTGACACTACTTTTTAACACCAGGTATTTAATTGTCCTATAAGAGGAGATTCAGCCACTGTGTTGTCCGAACTAAAAGGATCATCTCATGACTTGGTCAGTGTCTTCATTGAATCTTCTTGGATTATTTTGCATTCTCTCAACTGAACTTTGAATTGAACTACACTCTGTATTTCAATACCCCAGAGTTTTCAACTATGTTTGGTGTTTTAGTTTATTATTATTATTTTTTGTGTGTTCTTTTTTTTTTTGGGGTGGGGGGGAGTGGGGGTTGGGGAAGAGAAATGAAAATGGTGCTAGTTTGTCGTTTTCCGACTCCAATGCCCATAGCCCACATAATTTTTATGATGAAAAATGATGGAGAAGGCCCTATACAGTGCTTCTTCGTTCTTTCTGCCAGATTTATGGGTTCCAGTATTTTGAGTCTGGTTCCTTAATTTATTGTTGTTTGAGATTTATTCAGAGTACCATATGTGTAAGCTCCTAGTTATTCTGGGTGTGATTTTGTCCGACTATGCGCAAGTTAGTAAAAGTTGCTTTTGCATAAACTGAAGGACGACTTAGAAGCTATTTTATTGAGATTGTATGAAGATGGAGAACTTGATTTTGTTTATCAATGGTGAATTATGTATTGGGCTTGTTTGTCTGGTGTAAAAGGGTTCAGTTGTCCTCTCTTTCTTTACGTTGATGATAATTAAGCTAGTAATCTTGTCTTTTGTTATTTTTTTCCAAATGAATTTTGTTAGAGCTTAATCTGATGTTGTTTCTTATATAAGCAATGTTTTCTTTCTCTAGGTGATGATTACAGGTGATCAAGCATTGACAGCTTGCCATGTTGCCGGGCAAGTTAATATAGTTACAAAACCCGCACTGATTCTTGGCCCAGCAAAGAATGGTGGATGTTATGAGTGGGTCTCACCAGACGAGACTCAGATAATTAGCTACAGGTACAATTTTATGTTGGAAGCTGCGAACAATTCCTAGTTATCTGAAGTTTCTCTTATAATTATCCCCTATGTTTAACTTACGCATGTACTAAAACAAGCTCGCTGTTGTCCTTGTAATTCATGATTTCACACGTTCTTAGTGATCCTAGAGAGATGCTAATATCACCTACATTTACATACAGTGATATAGAGGTTGAATCTTTATCAGAGGGTTATGATCTTTGTATTGGAGGCGACTGTATTGAAATGTTGCAGCAGACTTCTGCTGTTCTTAAAGTCATTCCTTATGTGAAGGTTGTAACTCATACAAATGTTTGAGACCGGCTTTTCATGATGGCTCATCTTGACCAAGTATAATCTTACAGGTTTTTGCTAGGGTAGCTCCTGAGCAGAAAGAACTCATCATGACGACTTTTAAAATGGTGGGCAGGATGACCTTAATGTGTGGTGATGGAACCAATGATGTGGGAGCTTTGAAGCAGGTATTATGTTGGTGAAAATCTATGTACGAGTTTGGTGGCTGCTTGTTTTTCTCTAAGCTAATTTTCCCCATAATATTTTTGTTGTAATATAGGACTTCAACTTTAAGATGAACCTAGCATATTAATTGAAGGTTGAAACCAAAATCTTGCTTAACTATAGAATCCTCTGGTATCTACCTAAGTTAAGCCTACTAGTCTCTCAATGCTTCTGACCACCTTTTGTAGAGGGTAAATGTTAAAACAGTTGTTTCAAACCTTTTTGGTTTTTATTTTCAATTTTTTAATTTTTATTTACTCATTATGAGTAACACCAGGGTCTGCAAAACTGTGCAGTCAAGTTTGATGTTTATGTATGCATGCATTTGCCTCAAAATTGTCTGTTGGATGAACTTTGAACATTCGAACTTTATTATCCCGGTGTATGGCCATCCCTCGAGTCTGGTCTAGCTTCTATGTGGGGCTGTACCCCACGATTAATAGCGTGACTGTCTTTATTTTTTTAATAGTTGTAGACAAGATTAGGAAGTGTGATGTACCTACAAAGAATTACAATCCTTTTATTGTGATCGTCACTTTTCGGCATAAGCTCCCTGTAGCACCTTGTCCTCAATTTTCTGTTGATCTCATTTATCAGAAGCTATTGTTCTGAAAGAAACTTATGAATGAAGGAGAAAGCAAAAGGGTGACATTTTGAACACTTTTTGGTTAGTAAGTTTCATGATAAAGTGGGTGAAGTTTAGTATGTTCTATTGTTCTTTATATCATATTCTAGAAAATTCATTGAAGTATCTAAGTTTTGGCTTGTCAGTTATGGCACCTTGTAATTACAATGTCAAATTCGCTGTACATTTGAACCCCCAAAGTAATCACAAGTGTTCCTCGTAAAGGATCATTTATGGCAATTCTGTGTGTTTGCTGGAACGCTTGTGTGCATTTGCTTTCATGTGGGGTATTTATAATTATAGAGTCAGAATCTTATGATGCACGATAAGTATTGTACGACAGGGACAATTTGATACAGAATTGCTAGAGAATCAGAAGGTGAGCCGTATCTTATGATATATCACACATATCCTACAAAATACGATGTACTATACAATCGATACATTTTGAAGTTAGTGGTGAACGTGATAAGAGTTAAAATTGCCTTTTTTTTTGCATTAGAAGAGGTGTTGCACTCCATCAATACAATAATTCTTAAAATGCTTTCTAGGATTTCTTATCTTTTACAAAGACTTTGTTTCCACCTTTTTTCACGTCTTTTACATATATTGAGACATAAATAAATAGCTTTGGAGTTGACTTTTGCTCTACACTTTCCAGTTTGGGGATTAAGTTCACATTGAGTTTACACTTAAAAAGTTAAATAAGCTATTTTTTTCTCTTGTTCCTTAATAAATATTAGGTAAACAATTATTGATTATGCCTAGTTCAATCTCTTCAAACTATAATTTTAATATTTAAAATTTATTTAAACTCGTTTGATTTCTTTAACGTTACACTTAAGCTAATATACTTTATTGTCCAATAAAATGAGTTTTCTATACGTTTAAATATATAATTATTATTTTCAGCACGTCTTTTCGTATTTTACGATACGATATATGATTTATTGATTCAGGGATACAAGAAACGATTCACAATTTAGCAACTAAGTTCATAATATGAGAAATTTTGCTGAGGAGCCCCCAGAGTTGCAAGTGTTTTGGCCTGAAACAGTACCGTTTATCTTATTTTGGCATCAGGTGTTACAGATTTGTCTGCCAAGTCTTGCATTTCATAAACTTTTTCCTCCAATCTCCTTTTAATTGATTTCAATTTTGCTCAATATGTAAAAAATATCATATCTGTTAAACTTGGCACTGTTGTTTGATAAATTGAAGAGCTAATCAGTGATTAATTTACTTTTAATAGTCATGTTTAGCATTAAAGCTTGTGTTCATGGCATCATTATTTTCATATTTTGACATGTCAATTATTATCAACTGCATCAGCTTTATAAATTATAAGTATGACGGACTCTTTTTATGTTGGTTGTTACATCTAGCGGGGCAGAAATGAGTTTTGTACCATTTATGAAGGCTAGTGTAGATATTTTCTTTTTCCTTTTTCCTATTCTTGTTTATGAAGGGCCATCAATATGCTACTCTGATGTATTATTTGAGTCTCTTGTTTACACCGAGTGCTATCCCCCTGTTTCTGGTGAAGGTTAGGAAAGTCACTCTGGGTTATGTGCCTAGGATTTAAGTTCTTCTCTGGCTTTCCCATGACCTAGATTGAGTTTTTCATAATCTTTTGTATTTAAGATTAGAATGATAAGTTAACTACTTAGCTACACATTTTTGTTCAGTATATAGCTGCTTTAAAATGAGATTGAAAATTCTTATATTTATTATTATCCGATTGTTGTTTTAATCCTTACAGGCGCATGTAGGAGTAGCTTTACTGAATGCAATCCCTCCTCAAAGTGAGAAGTCTAAATCTGAAGCATCATCTAAAAATGAAACTGCAAAATCTGTTAAGTTGAAGAAAGCAAAGCCTACAGCAGAAGTAGGCAAATCCCTCAGTATAAATGGAGACAGCTCTTCAAAAAGTAGAGCTGCTACTAGCCAGTCAGCCGGTAACCGCCATCTGACAGCAGCAGAGATGCAACGGCAGAAACTGAAGAAGCTCATGGATGAGCTAAATGAGGAGGGTGATGGTCATGCAACTCCTATTGTTAAGCTAGGGGATGCTTCAATGGCATCACCATTCACAGCAAAGCATGCATCAGTTGCCCCCACTACAGATATAATTCGCCAGGGACGTAGTACTCTAGTAACTACGCTCCAAATGTTCAAGATACTTGGTCTTAACTGCCTTGCAACAGCCTATGTTCTGAGTGTGATGTACCTGGATGGTGTCAAATTGGGTGATGTTCAGGCCACAATCAGTGGGGTTTTTACCGCTGCCTTCTTTTTATTTATCTCTCATGCGCGGCCCCTTCCCACTCTGTCAGCTGAGCGACCCCATCCCAATATCTTCTGTGCGTATGTCTTCCTCTCTCTCCTTGGACAGTTTGCACTCCACTTGCTTTTCTTGATATCTTCGGTGAAAGAGGCTGAGAAATACATGCCCGATGAATGCATTGAGCCAGATTCTGATTTCCATCCGAACCTGGTGAACACTGTTTCATACATGGTGAGCATGATGATCCAGGTGGCTACCTTTGCTGTGAATTACATGGGCCATCCTTTCAATCAGAGCATTTCGGAAAACAAACCATTTATGTATGCCCTTTTGGCGCTGTTGGTTTCTTTTTACGGTCATCACCTCTGATTTACTCAGGGACTTGAATGACTGGTTGAAGTTGGTCCCTATGCCAAGAGGCTTGAGAGACAAGTTACTGCTCTGGGCATTTCTCATGTTCTTGTGCTGCTACACGTGGGAAAGGTTGTTGAGATGGGCATTCCCTGGTAAGATGCCAGCTTTGAAGAAGAGACAACAGCCAGCTGAAGCTAATCTAGATAAGAAAAAATTGCTCTAAATTACAGTATACCTGTTACAAGGCTGATGTTAAACATGGTGCTGGTAGAGCAGAAACAGTTTCTTTGCAGAAACGAAGGTAAACTAGAGCATAGCTGTGTCTATTATTCACACTTTACTTTTGAGGTTGGGAGTGTTTGCTAAAATGTGCTCCCTTGTTGCAACATCAGGAAGAGAGGAAAAGAAATACCCTGTTTTCTTCTGAAGGGAAATGACAAAAAATCTTCAGCGTTGAAACTGTTGTTTAAGTGCTGTATCTGTCAAATTTGCGATCCAGATTTTGACTTTTAAGCTGTTGTATGTGGATGACTTTTGGGAATTGATGAATCCACATCCAGATTTTGACAAGAGAGTTGCTCATTTATATAGAAAAACTACGCTAAATTTTTTCCCTTGAATTGAATATCCTTTATTAAAGGTTAGTAACAGGTAAATTTCACAATCTTTGGAAAGGGCCATAAGCCTGTTTTTATAAGCATTGTTTTAAGTTTTTGCATGTTTTCATGTGCTTTGTTTTAAGTTTGTGCTTTAAATGCGCTTTGTTTTTGAAGATTAGAAAATTGTGTCTCAGTGCCCACAAGTATATGAAGCTAGCCTTTGGTGGTGGCCAAGTCTAGATTGGTGTGCCGTTGAATTGTCCAAAAACAAAAAAGGGCAACAAAAATAAGCAAAAAATTGATGATGTAAGAACGTCGACAGTTTTATCTTGTTCTAGCGACATTTGAACACTTGTGGTTTTATTTTGTATTGTTTGCTACATATAATTGGGTGCTACAGTGTCTTGCATTTTTCGCCAAGATTTGTTCACTCACATCACCAAACGAGTCAAGTTCTGTAGAAAAAATGGGGGAAAACATTGAGGAGCCTGACAGCCCTAGAGAATAGTTTCGGTGCGAGAATAATTATAAAATTGTATTTTAATGTATCTTAACAGTATATCTCTTAATATATTTTAAAAATCTATATTTTTATATTATGAGGTTTTCTGATTTATTAAGATACAAATATGAATCTAAACTATTGAGAGGACCTCTTAATACAAAGATGTGACTTGTTAAAATGCATTAAGAAGTGGGTGATTAAGATGAATTAAGATGCAATCAAAACCAAAGAAATTGTCATTACCTTTGAATTAGGGTATAACTGTGTATTTATAGCCTTTCCACACCACTTATCAAGCCTATCCCTGAATAGGAATAGGAATAGGGTTCCTTATTATGTGTTGACGTCGGGAAATTTTTTCTTTTTTTGGAATTTCTATTTTAGATATTTTTTACCCTTAATGTTTTTTATGTGTTGAATTTCGTTTGAAAGGGTGAGTTTGAAAAGAGTCCGACACAAAATGTCGACGGTTTAAAAATTTAGAGTCGCCAGTTGATAATAATGAAATGATTGTACCAACTCAACCGAATTTTAAAATTTTGCAAAAGGGCCCAATCATTGGACTCTGTTTAACAGGCCTTGAAAACCGAGATTCATAGAGTTCGGAGGCTTGATTAAGTGGGGGGAAGGTGTTAAGCACTCCCCGACTTCAATGAAAACACGGTTATCGCGTCTTTTCAATTCCCTATTTATTTGAAGTGTGTGTGCAGTAAATTGGGCCTAAGTGCATTATTTGGAAGTAGTGCTATGTCTCGTTTGTACCTATATACAAAGGATTTGACTTGTATAAAAGTTCAATTTTAAGCAATATATATAGAAACGATGTTTTGAAAACAGCTTTTCAAACCCTTATGCTCACATAGTAATTGAGACATTTGATACTTCCTGTTAGTTCCCAGAGACACAATTGTGACACCCCCAAATCTGGGTACTTCATTTTTACAGGATTTGGTGTTCACTATCCAAACATTCATTTCTAACTACCCAAATATAATACTCCCTCTGTCCCATAGTTATAGGCTGATTTTCCATTTTGAGATGTCCCAATATATAGGCTACTTACTATTTATAAAATTTAGTTGGTTCATTGTTTTACTTTTATGCCCTTATAATAAATATTCAATCATTACTCTTTTTTTGAAGAAACAACATTCAATGTCATTATTTTTATTACCACATTTAATGTTGTTGTATTCGATCTCTTTGGTTAAAGTTCTATGGTTATGGACTTTAATGGTCAGTATACGTCAATCAATGAAGTTGAGAGTTCCAATATGATAAGTAAGAAGTAATTAACTTATTCATTAATTCCATATTAAGGGGTATATGTGAAAAATTATATTAAAAATTACCACTTAAACTGATTTTCTTAAACTACGTGCTAAAAAAAATCAGCCTATAACTATGGGACGGAGGGAGTAAAATTTAAACAATAAATCTTCCCATTAAAGGGTTACATAACTTAAACCAATAAATCTCAGGTCATCTAACCTTAAAAACATTTATCAAATGCGAAAAAATAAATAATTACATCACATAATTAAACCAAGTCTGAAAACATAAATATCAATAGATTTACAAGTCTTCAACACTTGTTCATCTTTCTTTTTTCCTTTGCTAGTGGTTGGCTCATCAACCTTCTCAACTTTAGCTGCAATGGTTATATTTATACAAGAGTGAGCAAAACAAAAGCTCACTTGAAAGAACACAATAACTGTCAATGAAAAAACTCAATTGAACTGAATAACACATCTTTATATTGATAATCAAAAACTGATACTAGAAATTATCTGAGGGTCACAAGATCATGAACTATGTTCAAGGTTATAAGTATTTCTTTCAACTTAAACCTAAAATAATCATTAGATCAGAGGGACTCCGTGCCAGGGGTGATCAACCCTTCGTACCATGTATTGTGCACAAACATCTAAACGCTTTTGCATAAATAATCCCCTATAATAGGGGGGTTCATCTCAATTTTAATATACAAGTCCGCACCAAAGTAAGTTTGGTTTGAAGTTTCAAGGGTAATTTAGAGTTCAACGAACATCAACTAAGGATTAGTTGAATCAAAAGTTCAATGACAATGCGAGGGTTTAACAATGACTCATTATAGAGTAATTATGAACTATAAATCAATAGTATGATACATCAAAGTCATGCTTTAAGAATAACTTTCAAAGCATTAAAATATGTAATGAACCTAGTTTGAACAACACTGATAAGCTAAGGTTACATTTTCCAATAAAGAAACAAAATTAAGAATTTTGCTCGATAGAATTCAAGAACTTGCAAAATTTGATAAACAAGATAGAATAATAACTTGCATATTTATAAACAATAGGATAAGCTCAAAATAAAGATTAGGTTTAGGAAACTTGCACACCAATAGTAAATAAGACAAGATAAAGATCTTGCTTTGCATAAAGAAATAAGGTTTAGGAACTTGAGTAATAATAATCAAGTTAGGGTAAGGAAACTTGCTCAAAGAAAGTTTAGGGTTAGAAAACTTGCATAAAGTAAGTAAGATATGATAAACTCAAATAAAGATTAAGGTTTGGAAACTTGCTCAATTGTAAACAAGATAGAGTAAAGAAAACTTGACTTGCGTGTAAGCTAACAATATAACATGATTCTCAATATCTTATACACATGTTATCATGACATAATTAGTTACTACATATTCTCAGTACATAATTAAGTCTATTTCATGTACGATTTGTAATCTTAGGTTTAACTACATGAGTAAGCCACACTTTTAATGCAATAACATAACTCTTCAGTTATCACATAATTCGTTAATTACTAATTAATATTTTTCATATTTGGTACTATAACACTACAATATGGCCAATCACATTTTTATAGTCATAACATTACACTATACTAACAATTACGGAATTGTATAATTAAAATCAATTTTTTAGGCCAAACTACTAACTGAACTGCAAAGACTTCCGTTTAGATTGAGGACCGGCGTTGCGTAAATACCGGTTTTGGCGATGCAATTGTTTCTCTGGTAGGCGTTGCAGTCATGCGACATAGTTTCAGCGCATATGCATGTGTTCATGAAGAACACAAAAACAAAGCCAAATTGGCCTACAAGCTACTTTCTAACAACCAAATGTTAAAATGCATAAACTTTACAGAAACATAACTTAAAGTTTCTAACATGTTTCTAACCATATAAACAACATAAACATCAAAATTACAACATTTAAATTCTCTATTTTTACTATTTCTTCACTTTTAGACATTTTTAGTGAAACAATTTATTGTGAATTCGTTTTATAACCAAAATAGTCCGTTTAAATCATATTGTTTTCGTTTCTTCATGTTTTTTCACAATCTGAAATCAATTTACAGTTTAACACATGAATTAAACATCAATTTTAATTCTAAAATAAGCCATACCATATATATCACTGTAATTCAAGTTATTCCATGCATACTAAATATATTTCTACGAATTTAATTACTCTACATTATGAATAAATGGTATAAAATATGTTATCAACACCCATTAACACATATAACACCATGTTTTCAACAATCATACTCAAAAACTCACTTACATAGAATTTTTATGAAAACACAAAGAACTAAGAACAAAAGGATTAAATTACTACCTCAAATTTCTTGTTTGAGCAATACAGATGATATCAACCTCCTTTGATTTTTCTCAAACTCACAAAACTCTTCTCTTCTTCCTTCCCTCCTTTCTCTCTTTTCTCTCTGTTATTTCTCTTCTCTGTTCTTTCTCTCTTTTAGCTTTAGACTTAAACTAATATAACTTAACGTAAAAAGAAACAGAAGCAAAATAATAAAAAAACTGACATATAATAATAACAATACTTAAAATATCAGTTATGTTTATTTTAAATTCAAAATCCACTAGGGATTGTTTGGCAAAATAAAATTAAAATAAGAATTTCAAAAGTTTTAAGGTTTTGTTTGGTAAAACCAAATTAAACCACTTTAATTTATTTTAATAACTCACTTATTATATAGTTTAATTGTCACACTCTATTTAATTAAATTCTAATATTCAAATTCAATTAAATTAAAGTTAACATTAACACAATAAATCAAATTATCGCATAGTTATAACTCCCATTAAATTATAATTTACTTAACAAATCACTAAATCTCCAATTTAATTATTAAATCAAATTGAAATAACATTATAATAATTCATTTAATCCTTATCAACTCTCTAATTTAATTATTAAATTAAATTAGAATATTACCATATAATAATTAATTCATCACTCTTTTATTTTAATTAACTTCAAAATACCAAATTACAAATTATCAACTTAATTAACATATTACCTTAATTAAGTTAATTCCCCACAACTTATGAATTATTTATTTAACTAACAAATAATCAAATTAAAAAAATATTTATTTAACAATAAACACATCAACTAAAATATTTATTTAATTCAATAAATATTTGAAATTACAATTAAAATTATGGATTGCTACATCCTTCCCTCCTTACAAGGATTCTGTCTCGAAAATCACAACTCAAACAATTCATTCGTCACATTCTTCCCTCGAATCTTAGTAATCCTTCGGTATCGATCTTGAACCTCACTTCACTACCCTTAGACACTCTTTCTTTGATTTTCTCACATTCTTCATCTTGTAGTTGAGCGTTCTTTATCTTATCCACTAAAATTGTACCACCTTCTATCTAGAATAATCTTTCATCCGATTCCTTCGAAAATTTTACTTCCAACTCTAGTGTCGCCATTGCTGAAATGAGCTTGTAATGCCCCAAAAAATCGAACAATTTGTAAAATAATTTTATTTGAATTAATAATGAATAAAATTATATTATATGTGTTAGTAAGATGAATGTCGTTCTATAACCTAGAAACGTCGGAAAGTCGTAGTATTTCGACTACGTGAAGGAATTAAAGTGTTTGAATTTCCAAGACGAAAATAAAAGCTTTTCGAGAAATTTTTTGAAAAACACTATTCATCGATTTCTGCTCGGGAATTATTTTTGAACTTCCGAGAAATACATAACGATAGAATATTGAGGTGAGATGGATTATGTAATAACAATTCAAATATGGAAAACGTAATATTTCGCATGCGGACTTAATTTGAGAACGTTAAGGATTAAAGTCAAATGAAATGGAACTGTGGGATCTTGTATGAATTACAAGTCCAATAAGAATTAAGGTGTAAGCCCATGTATGATTAATGTTAGAGCCCAAGTGTTGGTTAATATGAAGCCCAAATTAATTTATTGCAAGCCCAAAGCTTAAGTTTAACAAACTAAACCCAAGCCCAAGTTAGAATCCAATAGGTGAGCATGATCCATGGGGCAACCCATGGGTGATCTTGGTGACCAAGATATTAATGTGGTGGCCAAGTAAAGTGAGTGGTTAGCAAGTTTACTTAGGGGTTAAGTATGGAATAGTAAGGAGGTTACAAAGGAGGTGGGATTGGCTTTTGTCCATAATGCCCTAACCTTAGAAGTTCTATAAATAGCAAGTTGGATTTCATTATTTGCTTGTTCATTTTTCATCCAACAACTTCCAACAAGTTAAGTGCTTAAGTGTTAGAGAAAATAAGCAAGTTAAGTTAGATTTCAAGAAGAAGCAAAGAACTAGTTCATCAAAGGTAATGATCTTATGTCATATATCTTCCATCTCTACCATTGTAGGGTGATAAGAGAAGTGTAGATTAATGAACATGTATGCTATGAAATCATAAGAAATTGGATAATCAATGGACTTAATGTAACAACCCGATATTTTCTATATAAATAAATAAGAAATTTTGCGTATAATTTTTTTTTTTATTAATTTTAAAGATGAGGATTTGTACAAGATATTGTGTATATGTATTTATGTGGTAAATAAAAATATATTTATTACATAAATATTTACAAATAATTTTATTTTAGAATTATTGATTATTATAAAGTATATTCTTATAATAATTAATATTATAGTAGAAATATTTTTATTAATTATTTTCAATGAAAATATAAGCATATATTATTTAAATAATATATGAAATGATTTTAGAATAATTATAATAATTATTTTATTATATGAATTTTTGTACAGATTGTTAAGTTAATTATTTAACCTTAATTATTAAGGTTAAATATGAAGAATAAATCAGATATGGAATCCAAACCCTAATTTTAGATTTTTATCAAGGAATGAGAATAATAATATAATATTAATTATATTTTAATTTTTCAGTGCTATAAATATATACTGTATGTACGTATTGAGGATGGTTGGTCAATTATGGTGTTTAATTTCAAAACCCTAATATAAATTGGTTAAACCCTAGTTTTACCGGGGAAACCCTAATTTGAAAATCAATTATGAGTTTAAGATTGTTATATAACTGTGTTATATGTTGTGTATTATATAATGATTTGATTAATTAGGTAAACCTTAATTAAAATCTAGAAACCCTAATTAATGTTTAGAAAACCCTAATTAATATTTCTAAAACACTAATTTCGGAAATGAAAACCCTAATTTGAAACTCAAATTAGAGTTCAAGATTGATTGGTAATTGTGATAAGATGATTAATTAACAAGTATTAGAATTATAATTGTTAATCATGAAAACCCTAATTACTAAATTAGAAACCCTAATTTCTATATTTAGTAACCCTAATTAGTAATTTTAAAACCTAATTACTAATTATAAACCCTAATTACTAAATTAGCAAAGTTAATGATAATTATATGATCTAAACCCTAATGTTCCTGTAGAAGGTAATTAGAAAATTTATCATAATTAAGAAAACCCTAATTTCAAAATTTTAGAAACTAAAAGTTATTTAATTTTTATTTAATTTTATTTTTTTGTGCAAACCCTAATTGCTAAATCCTACAAATGTTTTGTGCTAAACCTTATGGTTAAACCCTAAGGGTTTGCAAGGATTACAAGATTGCCGTTAAATTTCCAAGCAAAAAGACCATTTTACCCCTCTTGTATTATTGGATTTTTACCAAGTGTTAGAGTTGTTGGAGTTGGTGAACTACTTGATTGACAATTGTGACTCAATAAATGCCAGCAACAAGCCATTATACATCAGCCAACACATTACATATTGGCTATAAATATAGATCAAGGAGAGAAATTCATTTGCTAGCCTAATATTGCACAAAACCTTAACCATCTCTCTCTTCTTCAAAACCCACGAAATCCTTTACTAAAATCAGTCACAAAACCAGCCCCACGATCACCTTGAACAGATTTAGAAGCTAGAATCAAAACTTGTTCATATAAGGTATAAACCTAATTTGAAAAATCTGATCTTAGTTGCTATGTTAGATGTTAGTTTTTATGTGTTAAATGTGTTGTAAGTAATGTCCTATGATGATCTGGGTTGCTAGATGTTGAATCCATAACATCTAGAGGCTCGAATTTGACATTTTACAAAATCTGGAAAAAGGTTCAACAATCTTCTGACAATGAATGTCAGTGGCCATAGATCTCTGTATGATGTGTTTTTGTGTTTTAAGTGTTTGAGCTTGTAGTATGTAGAGAGATCTGTGTTCTGGAACTCATAGAAGAACCATATCATGCACGGATCGATAGTTATTCCTGGTCAAAGGTCGTTGACCGACCATGACCGGACCATTTCTGGGTAACCCAGAAATGGGTTATTAGTGTCTGACAAGTTATTTGAGGCTCTAGATCTATCCGATTTTTGGTGTTTTAAGTTCTTTGTTGTATCCATGTTGCAGTATGTTATGTACCCTTCTGATATATGCTTATAGTACATCTAGATATCAAATACACTGGATTTAGTGACCGGTCAAACTAGCAGGGTCAAGCACAAAAATGATTTTCTGGGTAACCCAGAAAATCTAAGAACACAGTTTCTGACATGTATTGACCGGTCCAGATCTATTTATTCTGTTGATGTTTTGTTGATATTTGGTGTTAAATCTCTTCATTTACATACTTACTACACTCTGCAACCTTTAAATCACTAAACCATTACAAGGATTATAAGTTGTAGAAGCCCAAAAATGGACAGTCGAACTATTCTTCATTTCTGGGTAACCCAGAAATGAAGAACTCTGACAGCTTGTTTAGGAGCCTAGATCTTGCATTTGTGTTATGTTGTGAACCTGTTGGTGGCTGGATCATGTAGTCTTGCACGAGTACTACAAAATCGGATAAACAACATGTCCAGAAACATCATGAACCGATCAGAAATTTTGGTCAAAGGAGGCTACTCGATAACTGTGTATGAAGATCTGGGTTGCACGAAGAACATGAAGAACACCTATAACGACAGTTCTGTCACTATAGGTGGTCTTTAGCGACAGACAATTCATTTTAATTATATTATTTTCTGGAAATTAATTAATTTAATTAAATAAATAGGAAAAAATAGTTTTTAATTATTAAAAATACCAAATAAATTATTAAAAATTATTTTAAATTCCGAAAAATTAGTTTTTATTTATTTTGAGTATATTTCATAAATATTTAATATTTTTGGAATATTAAAAGTATTTAATTTATTTAATTATAATATTAAATAAATTAGTTAAAAATGATTTTAATATTTAAAAAATCATTTAAAATTATATTATGATATAAGAAAATATTTTGAGGTGGACAGAGTGAACGATACCCTCGTTCTTGCATGTAGTATTGATCAATGCAGGGCATAACGGGCTGATCACCCCCTGTGCCCGTAAGTTATGACGGTTTGCAGATGAATTTCTGTTTAACCTTTTCGAAAATGAAAACAATGTTCATAGCATCTCACCATAACCTTAGTTATAGTCAATATGTAGTTTCAAAAATTTGAAAGAGAGTTGTTATGTTATTATTATCGGTTAAGATTACTTCACAACTATTGCCTTGTTGTAGAAGGGTAGTACAAAGAAAACATTTAAATTCTTTTAGCTCATATATATAATTGCTATTACTTGCTGGGTACTCAAATGCTCATCCTTGCTTAATTTAAATATTTTCAGCTAAGTGTGAACAACCAGAGAGCTCTGCTAGGAACAAGGGAAAGGGAAAGGTTGCTGAATGAATGAATGTTATCTTATGTAATAGTTAACTTTAGTAAGACGATGATATTAAATTATCTATCACGTATTGTAATGAATGTTTAAAGGTCTCGTACCTAAGGATTAGACTCTGATGATATGTAAATTAAGTTGATCTTTATATTATTGTTATTATTATTAGTATTATTCCACTCATAGAAATGGTATCGTGAAGCACCGAGTTCGGGTTTCAAGTACCCGGATTTGGGGGCCCTACACTTAAGCCGTATAAGTCATGAATAAGTAATTTAAACCTAAGTAAGTTATGAACTTATGATGATCATATATGAACTTGTAACATATTTACATGAATGAAGTTAATATGTTAATAAGATGTAAGAATGTTGATTAAAGGACTTGAATCAATAATAAGTCATAAGAAATGAAATCTTGTAATTTATAATTTGTTAAGTTATAAACTTATGAAGAATAAGCCATAACCTAACTTAAAAATAAGTTGTTGTAATGTGTTGGTTGAGATGTCTATAGGATGGATTGAATTCATTTATAACGATGCACAAATCATAAGTAACGAAGTTTTGCCGGAATTCACACGATTGGACGATAATCGTCGATTTCGTGAAATTCTCGGAATGGAAGTTAAATTTTGTGTTTGAGCTCGGAAACGTTGGTTTTCGATGGAGACAAGTCTTATTTGGCATTATAGAGTTGTGAACTCAAAAATGACTGGATTTTGACTTAAAACGAAGAAACGAGCGTCGAACGTTCACGAACGTTTATTGTTTTTGTGAAAAATGAACAAATAGTTGAATTTAGAGTTAACAAAGTCAAAAAGATAAAATTCTTACATGAACACGTAGTGTATGTGATTTGTGAACCATAGGCTCTTGAACGAGCCAATTCGGACTTATAATGAAGAAGTTACGAGCCTGTGAATCTCACAAAGTTGAAAAACTGTCAAAATTTTTTGGTGCACAGAGTCAGCCATGGCACTGAAACCCAAGGCCAAATAGGTGGCCAACAGTTGATACTTAACTCGCCGAGAGAAGTCAGACTCATCGAGTTTCGCATCGCAGTCATGCGACCATAACGAAGGGACTCATGCCATGACATACGAGTCCGGTCTGTAACCCTTAGAGTATGGCGCCAGTGGCGACATAGAGAGAAGGAATCTTTGGCCCATGACTCCAAATTTAGGGGGTTTACATAGAGATGAATGATTATGAAGATAAAAGGAAAGACAATGAAGTAGTATAAACTTAATAAACACGATGTGACATTATTAAGACATTGTTAAACCTTAAGTATGATCACTTAGGGTTGAAGTAAGTCAATTGCATGTGAACGTAAGAACGACATAACAGAACATCAGAGCCAATAATAACAAATCTAAGTCATAATTAGATTGAGAAGAAGGGTAAGATTCGTTAGGAACCATGTATGTTTATTCATGACCTAATGTGTTATGTGATGTTATCATTTACTGTAGAGACCTTAAAGACTTAAAGTGCACGTGTAATAACAGTAGCAGACGCTAAAGGAAAGTGTTTTAACCCTTGTTTCAGTTCAATCTGGACAAGCTTTGTGATTCATGTGTTCTTACGCATGAACTAATGTCTGATGAAGTCAAAGCTGTGACACCCTCAAATCCGGGTACTTCATTTCCACCGAATTTGGTGCTCACTATCAAAATAATTACATCTAACTACCCATAATAAAGGATAAAAACATTAAATAAATAACTTAAACAAAACAGGTTAGACATCTTGCCCTTTCCCTTGCTAGTAGATGGATCATCACCTCTTTCAACTTTAGCTGCAATGTTTAATTGCAAGAGTGAGCAAACAATTGCTCACTGACATAAAGATAGTATAATAACAACATGAGAGTGAACAACGAATACTGAATAATAAAGAACTTGTTCTACGAATCAAAATAGAAAACACGTTCAAACTTTAATTATCTGAGGGTCTTAAGACCACGAACTATGTCCACGGTGTTTAGGTATTATTACCTTAACCTCAACAGTCATTAGACTGTACAGACTCTTCTTAACGTACTCAGGGGGATCAGCCCTTTGTACTATGTATTGTGCACAAACATCTAAACGTTATCCCTATGTTAGGGTTGTTCGTCTCAGTTTGAATTTAGAATTTTCGCACTAAAGAAAGTTTAGTTTGGAACTATAGCTTATCAGTGTTTCTAGAATTTTAGAACACTTATTCAATTTCCATAAATAAAGATTTAATACAAGAATGTATAACTGAATAAGGCTATCAAAGTCAAAGATCGGATATCAACCATATATAACTGAATAAGCTTGATATATATGCAAAGTATTATATTCAAGAAATTAAAACAATCTCATTTGAATCAATGTGTTAGAACAATATATGTTTTGAATACTAATAACAAGAAATGAGAATGTGAAACTCATTCGATGTAACGAATTAGGTTACATGAGCTTATTCAATCGTTCATCAGAATAGAATCAATAGTCTTGCTCAATGACAAATATAAGATTTAGAAACTTGCACAATTATTATAAGAGTAGGGTTAAAGAACTTGCCTTGTTTGTAAGCTACACAAATATAAAATAATCTCCAATTACCCTACATTTATCATTGAAATCGCAAAAACAATTAGTTATACGAATATTAGCTTTAAGGGTTTAAACCATCATTTAGGTCATAACCTTAACTTAGCATCTAACCATATAGGTTAACACACTTAACAAATCTGAAATCTCACTACGAGCCAACATAACTTAATCGTTCACCTCTAACTTTGAAAACACCACATTTGGTTTCATTTTATAACTTATTTAAAAATTATTTAAAAATCTTTTAAACTTTGTATTACAAAGCATGACAACCCATTATTGTAGTCTATATTATGTCTCGACATCATTAACGTGCATGCTAGACTAACATAAGTCCGATACACATAACCTGCAATTAGGTAGAAGTCATTGCACGGGCTCGAGGCACGCTGGCAATTGCAACTGTCCTTTTGCCTTAACCTTATAACTGTAATTGCTACCGGTGTTTCGATCGCAAAAACCCTAATGGCACAATTGCGCTTTGGGATCTGTGTAGTATAGCTTGCTTTTTGCTCGGCACCAGTAGTAAATTGCTACCAAAAGCATGAATGACACGCAGACTTTCAAGCATGAATAGTAGCCGTTTTTAGCCCAACTAATACGAATTTCACCCACTAAACAGTGAAATTAACATCTACAATTGGTACAGACTATTACAAACATGATTGCTAACATTTACAACCAATTAACACAATTTATCATCAACTAAAACTAGTTTAATTTCTCAAAATTCCATATTTTCATATAAAACTCCATTTTTGAACTTCTTCCACAAAAATCACCACTGACATCTCAAAACTTGGCCAAAACACTTAATTCAAATTACGTTATGCTAGTTTCTTAATAAGCTAGCATAAATAAGACTCAATTTACAGTTTAGCATACAAATTGGCCACTAAAATTGGTACTATTCACAAGCCATATGAAAAAAATATACACTATCATACTTTTCTTCCTTTTTAAACTGTAATTAGCATACGAATTCTTGCTTTTCATACAAACTCAAACATCATAACTATATATAATCATCATACACAGGTTACATAACAACAATTTATAGAAACTAAAATTCACAGAGTTTACAAATTATGCCGTAAAACTCATATATATATATAATCCTAAGGTTTAGAAGAATATCTTCACTTAGCTTGTAAACCTTGCTAATTGCAGCCAAATCTCACAAGTCCCTCTCCAATTCTCTCAATTTCCCACTGTATTTTCTCTCTAAACCTCTGTTATTCTCCTTAGCCAAAATACGTGAAATAAGAAAATTGAGCGCTTAAACACTGATAATCGTGATTATCAGTTTATTAAGCCAAACGTCTTTGGCAGTTACATTAACCAAAAGCCACAAGGCTTTGTTTGGTTATGTACATAATTCACATACCAGATTATATTTATATTATTATATTATATAGTTTCCACTTGTCACACTTTAGTTAATTTAAATAACTTATAATAATAATAATAATTAATTATAATCTTATTATAATTATACTTATAATTAATAAATAATTATATATCTACTTTAATTAATAAATTAGAAACATTACTTTATTTTAATTTATTTATTTTCTTTAAATTAAACAATTCATTTAATTTAATTATTTTCTTAAATATTAAATAATTGATTTAATTTAATTATTTCTTAAATTAAATCCTTCAATAAAATTATCATTATTCAATTTAATTACTAAATTAATTCACCACAATTATCAATTATTTATTTTCCTTAATAAATAAATTATTTAAAATATTTATTTAATTCAATAAATATTTAAATTAAATTATAAATTTCTCGATCGTTACAAAAGCCAATTCTTCCGGCTAGACTTACGATATGTTGGATTTATTATAATCTATCAAAGTATTGTCAATGTTTTACCAAACTATGTTGGTGTGGTTTTCAAATGAAGACTGAGTATGCTAAAATGTTTTGTCGTCTAACGACAGGCACGTGAGGTTGCCACCCCTTAAACGTACACACGTTTAATGAGTGTAATGTTGATCAACATAGAGTACTATAGGCTGATCACCTAGACGTGCTCATAAGCTATGCCGGACTTAAGGACTTAGTGCCGGGATGTCCTTTTGAAAGAACTTATGAAATGCTCATGGTCTTGGACCAGAATTGATGTTTTACTGAATATTGTTATTTTAAAATGTTTTGAAGGAAAAGAAGTGCTATTTAGAATTATCAATAGTACTTTGTAACTATTGTTCAGTTATTGAAGATATACGATTCCTATGTTTCAAGCATGTTATTTTTATTAGAATTGTTATACTTGCTGAGCTAGTTAGGCTAACTCTTGCTTGAACCATATGAATATAGCTAGAATGGATCGACAGATCCGGCAAGGATAAAGGGAAGGATAAGGCAAACCCGTAGATTACTTATGTAATAGTATAGGTTTGTAATGATAATGTTTGGTATTATGACAAGAACAAGTGTAACGGTTATAAAGAACTTGGGGAATGTTAATATTATTTTGAATATATATAAGACATGTTCGTTCTTTTGAGACATTTCAATTGAATGTTTGTGTGAATTGTAGCACCGTGTAGCACCATCTGTCGGGTTAGAAGATACCCGGATTTGGGGGCATCACAAAGCTCCTCCTGAGCAGTTAACAACATCAACTTCTCTCGACCCTTTTTACTTAAGGCATCATCAACCATATTTGCTTTACCCAGATGATAAAAGATTTTGTAATCATAATCTTTTAGCAATTCTAGCCATCGCCTCTGACGCATATTCAGATCCTTCTGTGTGAAAATATACTTTAGACTTTTATGGTCTGTGTATATCTCACATTTCTCCCCATAAAGATAGTGTCTCTATATTTTCAGAGCAAATACCACCGCAGCCAACTCTAAATCATGAGTTGGGTATCCTTTCTCATAGTCCTTCAATTGCCTTGATGCATACGCAATGACTTTGCCATTTTGCATAAGCACACAACCCAGTCCTTTATGCGATGCATCACTATATACCACAAAATTTTTTGTACTATTCGGTAATGACAATACAGGTGCCATGCTTAGCTTCTTTTTCAACTTCTGAAAACTCTCTTCGCACTTCTCCGTCCAGACAAATTTTATGGCTTTCCTTGTCAAATTCGTTAACGGAGTGGTAATCTTGGAAAAGTCTTGAATAAATCGTCTGTAGTAACCTGCCAGTCCCAAGAAACTCCTCACCTCTGACAGAGTCCTTGGTTATTCCCAATTTATTATAGCTTCGACCTTTGATGGATCCACTGAAATCCCATCTTTGTCAATCACATGTCCAGAAATTGTACACGTTCTAGCCAGAATTCACACTTAAAGAATTTCGCGTACAACCTTTCCCTTCTTAGCGTCTCCAATGTCAAACGTAAATGCTCCACGTGTTCCTCCTGAGTTTTAGAGTACACCAGAATATCATCGATGAACACCACCACAAACTTATCTAAGAAAGGTTTAAACACCCTGTTCATCAAATCCATGAATGTTGCAGGGGCATTGGTCAAACCAAAAGACATTACCAGAAACTCGTAATGTCCATACCGAGTTCTGAATGCCGTCTTCGGGACATCCTCCTTTCTTACCTTTAGCCGATGATACCCGCTTCTCAGATCTATCTTCGAGAAGTGCTTAGCCCCTTTCAGTTGATCAAACAAGTCATCTATTCTTGACAACATATATTTATTCTTAATAGTGACTTTGTTTAACTCTCTATAGTCAATGCAAAGACGCATTGACCCATCCTTCTTCTTCACGAATAACATCAGCGCTCCCCACGGTGATACACTCAGCTGAATGTATTTCTTGTCCAGTAGCTCTTGCAGTTGTACCATCAATTCCTTCATCTCTATCGGAGCCATCCTGTACGAGGCCTTCAATATCAGAGCAGTCCTTGGTGGTAAATCAATAATGAACTCGATTTCTCTGTCAGGCGGAAGTCCTGGCAAATCTTCCAGAAATACGTCTGCAAAATCCCTAACAACTGGTATCTCTTCCAGTTTTACACCATTCTTCTGAGTATCGACTATGTAAGCTAAATATCCAACACAACCTTGTCTCAATAACTTCTTGGCCTGCATAATCGTCAGACATCTCGCTTGTCTAGGCGATTTGCTATCGTAGAAGACTACCTTTGATGGGGTCATAAGGTTTACACATTTCTTTAGGCAATCAATTATTGCACCATAATTGAATAGCCAATCCATCCCTAATATGACATCAAACTCTCCAAGTTTAATCGGGATTAAATCTACTATCATAATATTTCCCTTAATATTCACCCTACAATTCTTGTATACGAATTTAACAAGAATCACCTCCTTATTCACAATTTCTATGTTCAAAGGGAAATTCAACTCTTCACTAGGCAATCCTAAACTCCTAGCAAATTCATCAGATATAAACGAGCAAGTAGCAACCGAATCAAATAATACATATGCATTTATATCATTGATTGGGATAATACCTGACACAACATCTTTTGGTTACACTGCATCTTTCACCGTCATGTTGAAGGTTCTAGCTGTGGGTCTGCTTGATGACGTTGGTCCAACAATAGCCAACGTACCTCCACTACCACCTCCCTTGCTTCCAGTTGCATCTCCAACTTTCTTTCTGGGACACTCAAGAGCTAAATGTGTAATTCCCAAGAATTTTCTAAATATTATTAATAATTATATTAATAAAAGCTAAATATTTATTTGAATATAAATAAATGTTGTGTGTAACGGAATATAGTAATTAAGTATATGATAATTCTCGTACTCTCAGAGACACTCAAAATTTTCACTTTTTATCATTGACATCAGCAGGAGGGCGATTCGCCTTCGAGAGATAACCATGGAAGACAGTTCACGTCAAGACCGGATACTACCGGAAGTTCAGTCCCAACCCCGGAACATACACCAGGACTAACAGTTCCAACCTCGTAGATGACCCCGAGGCATGCAGTTCCAATACCAGAAATTCCACCAGAGAATACCGATCCATCTCGGAGTAGCATTCACCAACCTTGGTGATAACCCCAAGGAAGGTAGTTGCAGTTCCGGAGATAACCTCGAAAATGCTTGTTTCAAGTGTATGCAATTAGCTTCAACCTCGTCGCTCACACCGAGGCACTCAGTATAAGAGTCGGACATAACCCCGGGAAGACAGGCACACCTCAAAGATGACACTGAGGACCATCAACACTTGCAGCAGTCCAATCTCAGCGATAACCCTGAGCAACGTCTGCTTTATCAACCCAAACCGGAGATAACCCCAGTGAGGGGCAAAGTCATCATCTTTCCACCTTGACGCCACATCGGGTCGTCTCAAACATTTCATACATACATTTCTACACAATAATGTCCCACAAGAATCAAGGAAAACCAATCCCGAGTGACTATTACGCATGGTAACGGGTAGAATTTGAAGCTTAAAGACCGGAGGGCATCGTCCCATCTTCCTGATTTCGTACAATCTCTAATCCCATGTCATTGCGTAACTCTCAAAAACGGCGGTCTGAAATAGGTCTTACATACCTCAATCGGATGCCCGTATTGCAATTCTGAAAGTTCGAAATAACATTACAAAGGCATGCGTGCACATCATCATGCGAGACGACGGAACCCATGCAGCCCGGGCAACCCAGTAGCCAGCAGTACATCTCATGCCTAATCAGCAGTACACCTATATGCTCCCCTCTATAAATAGAGGGCTTGGGATGGCCATTTGTAAGAGAAAAAAAAAGGAGGAAGCCTGTCATCAAATTTGCTCTCAGTACTCACCCTATAATCGAGTGCTTTCTCATTTTAAACACTTGTGAGCTCACATATAGCTACTTTTGTACCGGCGGGAGCCGAGTGTTCATCAACTTTAGAGATATAGAAGTCTTCTTTGGTAGCCCACTGTAAGACTTCTCATACACTTTAAAGCATTTATCTTCATCTTTGCACACACCCTTCTTCACGTTGAGAGTCATGTTACGTGTGTTTACCGGGACTTCGGTCTGTGGTTTTATTTCAGTTTGTATATACATATATATTTATATATATGGACTAACATTATCGAGTTATGCCTCGATTGAGCCTAGACTTGCGTCTGGAGCGTTTAATGCTTTAATATATATATGCTTATATATATTAACTGTTGTCGTACTTTGTTCGATGAGCCTGGATTTTACATTCGGAGCGTTTACTTGCTCTTATATATATATATACTTATATATATGAACTGTTGTCAAAATCTGTTTGATGAGCCTGGATTTTACATCCGGTGCGTTTATCGCTTATATATATATGTATATATTTCATTCCGCCTGGAGTTTACTTCGTGGCAGTTGATCGCTTTTACAGCTTTGTTTACGTTTCGTCCCACCTGGAGTTTCCTCCGTGGCGGTTGATGGTTTTTAAAACTTTATTTACATTTTCTGATCCCCCATGGAGGTGCTTCATGGTGGCTGATCATGTCTCAGATATATATATTTACGACTTTTATATATACCTTGCTTCTCGCTTTCATACAATTGCGGCATCAGGTGAGCCTAGGAATCATGTGATCACAGATTCAGTCTATTGGATCTAGATTCGGTTCCCGTGATGGACATTTTCAGCTGTAAGTAGCTTGTAAATTTATTTGCGGTGTCTGGATTTCCTCTGATGGTTTTCATACCCATGAGGTGTTCGACATCATTTTGTACATTATTTTCTTATAGATGCTTCACATCTCGAAAATAAAAGAAATCAAGCCGAACACTTAATAAAATGGAAGTGTAAAAGGTCTCAATTACTATTGAGCACAAGGGTTTGAAAAACCTCTTTTATAAAACATCACTACCATATCTTGCTTAAAATTGAATTTTTACATAAATTCAAACCCTGTGTATATAAGTGCGAACGAGGCCTCGCACTACTTACAAATAAAAAGCACATTGACCCACACACACACGCACATTTAGATAACAATTTCTTGAAAAGTGGCGGTCACCGTGGTAACACAGATGTCGGGGGGTGCCTAACACCTTCCCTACGCATAATCAAGTCCCCGGACCCTTCTCGGTTTCACCGACCCATCTAGCAGTGCCACATCACTGGATCAATGTGCAAACCTTTTCTCGGTTGTGTTGGTACAACCATATAACAAACCAACTGACGACTCTTAACAGTCCATCGTCGACATTATACATGTCGGACCTTTTTCACTTGTTTTTTCAAACAAATCTCACCTAACATGAGAACACCAAAGAACAAGTAACGAAAAGGGACAATTAAAAAATCCCGACGTCGACAGGTGGCGACTCTGCTGGGGACCCCAGTAAGAGGACTTATGCCGCTATTACAATCTTTTCAAAACTATTATCTGCTTGTGTGTGGATGTTGTATTTATATTTTTGATGAATGTGTACGAATGCATAACTTTATTGCACTTAGTGCTTCGCACCATATCTGCTTGTGATATTAGTGCTCCACACATGTCATCATTTTTCATACGATGAGACGTGTTGTAAGTGAATGTATGTTGTGTGGTCCCTCCACTAGGAGGCTATCCTGTCGGTGTTTGATTACTGGACTCGTAGGAAGACTAATTCCAACGAGGCTCAGGAAAGGCACCACCCAAATTCGCTCCAGTTGAAAGACCTGATTAACTTCCCGTTAAGTAAATTGCGATGATTTGGGAACCTTCATGCCAAAAAGCCGCGAGAGTAACCTAAGATAGGTCAGCATCTGAGAAATCCAATACGGAGGAAAGTCTCCTCATGCTTTCTCATTTTTAATTACATGTAAAATCGATTACTTGTAATTTCATTCCATATTTATCTCTATGTAATGAGAAATATGAAGAAATGTGTATACATACATATTTAATTAAAACATGCTATCATGTATCATAAACAGCTAACATCCATTTTGCAGGATAAAATTCCTAAAACGGACACATCACATAGCATGTTATTATTTACACATTCCCTAAAGACTAAACTAGGCAAGTCTTTCGCAGGGAAACAATCGGACCTACTACCAGGTCAAAATCCAAAAAGGTCATGAGCCTACAAATCAATTATGTCATCGCCATCCACCAGGATCGACCTTAATCTAGTTTCTCGCAAAGAATTCGATGGATTAAGCAAACAAATTATAGATTTGGCTGTTTTGCTTAAAGAACTACACCAGTCTACTCAGGGTCCAAAGATACCCATACATGTTGAATCCTCTACACTAGGGGGAACTCAAGCCATTACGATACCTGAACTGCAGTTGGATACGACCAACAAAATTCATGATGCTACCCATCTCACAGTAGATCTAGACACCGGTGACATCAGGAAGAAAGTCCTTCTAATGGAAGGAATTGGTAGCAGTTATATTCGCTGAGGCCGATGACACTAACAAACCACTCATAATACCAGCAATTCAACTCAGAGGAAGCAACAATCCTTTGAAAGTGGCCGCTCCAGAGCCAATCAACTTACCATGCAGAGCACAATATCCTATTGTCAGCTTACACAAAGTTCCATGGAATTATGGAGAAAGTGAAGCATCCACCTCGCATACAACTGCTGCAGTGTCGAAGGAAAATCCACTGTATCTTCCCCAAAAGGTGATGAAGTGTACCATCAAATCAAAAGGGAAAATACCCATGGAGAAGATTGAAAAATTCCTCCGCACTATGGGCCATAACGAAGCCAAGGTGGTTTTAAACTTAAGAGAAGCTCCACACCAAATTTCAATTTCGGACTTGGTCTTGACTTCCGAGGATCACTGGAAAATCTTACTGAAGGTTTTAGAAGAAGCCTATATACCAAAATCAGTGGATGTAGAAAAATTTCAACATTTGGTTGATCACATTTTTAACAACAATGTGATATCCTTCACTGATGATGATATACCGCCTAAAGCGACCAGTCATTGCAAGCCGTTACACATTGCGGTCTTGTCCTCCGGGTATATGCTAGCTGGAGTCTTAATAGATGGAGGTTCATCTCTAAATATCTGTCCATAAGCTACCTCGTTGAAGATGAATGTCAATCTCAATCGAATTCGAAGCAGCCATACGGTTATCAAAGCTTTTGATGGGGCCCACCAGAATTCGGACGGAGTAATTGAGCTGCCAATCGAAATTGGTCCCCATATATTCTGCGTGTCTTTTCACGTACTCAAGATAGATTTAGGATATAACCTGCTCTTGGGAAGATCGTGGATTCATATGGCCGGGGCAGTCCCCTCCACCCTTCATCAACAATTGAAATACATTATCAACAATAGCCTAGTCACGTTCAACACTGAACCGGAATGTCCTAAACATGGTGACGTACCATACATCAACGTCAATTCAGATATTGAATCGGTCAGTTTTCATGCCTTGGAAGTAAGCAACACTCAATACCATGCTTTTGGAACGCCATTTCCCGTACCCAAGATTTCTGTCGAAGTAATGTTGGCTACTCAAGAAATGATGTCATTGGGTCATCAACCGGGATAAGGGCTGGGTAAAGATCACCAGGGTATCAAACACCCCATTCAAGTATCCAGTCAAACTGGGACAACTGGACTAGGCTATTCTTCTAGTTCTAGTCATAGGAATCCTCATAAGCATCAGCAGATTCCTTTAGCTTTAGCCGCATGACGATTATCTTCATCTTCGAATTCTGAGTCCCCACAACCCCCGGTAAAGGTGCCAGCCAACGTAATGGCTATGTTATTTCCCAAGCCGGTTCGATGAAGGTGAAAGAAGTCTTTGTTTCAGATCCTGCAGTGGAAGAAGAGGAACGAAGAGTCAAGCAAGATATCGTCAGAATGATGTCAGGCATACGCATCATCGTTCATGATGAACATACAAATAGATACACCCCAGACGATGATTGCCCAGACATAATGGTCATCATTCGGGATAAGGAGGACGATAACAGCCCCTTCATCATTGCAGTCCACCCGGACTTTCCCTTGCCAATTGGAACAACACTCCTTGCATTGGTCGACAAGGGTAAAACGGGCAGGAACTCTTTCTGCCCTGTAGATATCATAACTGCTTACTTTTCTCATGCGATATTAGCGATCGTTTTGCTTATTAAGACATGCTAACACTTTGTATGATCAAACCCTTTCATATATACTAAGTGAAAGTATATTTTGTTTCAGACCACAATTTAGATGTGCTCATGCTTAACGACATAATTGCTCTTCTCCACAAAGATTGTAACTTTGATGTAGAGATGATTCAGCCTTGATGGAAATACATGAGGACATTGAGGTGCCTCAAGAAATTCAAGAATGGATCGAAGACAAACCTATACCCAACCTTGATCAAACCACTTCCTTCAATCTCAAAACCTTAGAAAGCCCTAAGTTAATCCAGATTGGTTCAGACCTTACCCCAAACCAAAAGAATGACATGGTTACGCTACTAACCCAATTCCAGGATGTGTTTGCATGGTCTCATGAAGATATGGTGGGTTTTTCCACTGACATTGTCCTTCATCGCCTTCCCATTGAAGAGGGATTCAAGCCATCAAGGTAAGCTCGCATTTATTGAAACACGAGTGGAGTTTAAAGGTGAAAGAAGAAATTGTGAAACAATTTCAAGCTGACATCATCATGGTGTCCACATATCCCGAGTGGATATCTAACATCATTCCCGTGCCTAAACCTAGAGGAAAGGTGCGAGTTTGCGTGGATTATCTGGACTTGAACAAAGCTTGCCTTAAAGATAGCTTTCCCGTGCCATTTATCCACATTCTCATTAACAATAATGCTCAATACAACATGTACTCCTTTGCTAATTGCTTTGCGGGGTACCATCAGATCATGATCGCTGAGGAAGATTGTGATAAAACTGCTTTCATCACGCCTTGGGGAACTTTTTGCTATAGACGGTTGTCATTCGGCCTCATCAATGTCGGAGCCACTTATCAGCGAGCTATGATGGCTCTCTTCCATAACTTAATGCACAAAGAGATCGAGATCTACGTGGATGACATCATTGACAAATCCCGGAAGGAGGAAGACCATTTAGACCATCTCAGGAAGCTATTCAATAGGTTGCATAAGTACAACTTGAAGTTGAATCCGGCCAAGTGCGCCTTTGGCATTAAATCAGGCAAGTTGCTAGGATTCCTAGTCAGCCACAAAGGGATTGAGCTGGACCCCACCAAAATCCAAGCCATCATGGAAATGCCTATTCCTTAGACAGAAGGAAATACGGGGATTTTTGGGAAGAATCAACTTCATTAGTAGGTTTATTTCTTAACTCATAGCAACCTATGAGCCTATCTTCAAGTTATTAAGGAAGAAATCCTCCATGAAATGGAACGATGAGTGCTAGAAGGCCTTCCTAACAATCAAAGAACAACTAGTCAAAGCTCCTATTTTGGTACCACCCAGGGATGATGTTCCCCTGTTCATGTACCTGTCCATAAGTGACAATGCCATGGTGTTTGCATCTTTGAGACGAAAAGATGATAGAGGTCAAGAATGAGCTATCTATTACCTCAGCAAAAGATTTAGCAGCAGTGAACACAAGTACACTCTGATTGAGAAGACTTGTTGTGCTTTAGCATGGGTTGCTATGAGGTTACAACATTACTTCCCTGGTCACACGACCCACCTCATATCCCGCGTGGATCCTCTCAAGTACATGTTCAATAAACCCATGTTAAATTGTCGGCTGTCCAGATGGCAGTTGATCCTATAACAATTTGACATCGTCTTCGTGACTCAAAAGTCCATCAAAGGTCAAGGAATTGCGGATCAACTATCCGCCGCACCTTCAGGAGACTTCAAACCCTTGGAGACATACTTCCCCGATGAAGGGGTAATGATAGTTTAGCAACACCATCAGTACGATACATGCCAAACATGGAAGATGTATTTTGATGGAGCTGTTAATATGGAAGGTTACGGGTCATGGCGATTCTAGTATACAATGCACGGGAGCGATATCCCGTCATCGCCAAATTGCGGTTTATCGGCACCAACAACACAAATGAGTATGAAAGGTCATCTCATGGGCTAAAACTTGCTCGTTCAATGGGCATCAGGCGGTTAACTGTCTTTGGAGATTCGGAGTTAGTTATCTGACAATCCACGGGAATCTAACAAACCAAAGAGCTACATTTGCCGCCTTACCATCGGCAAGTTTTACAGATGGTTTTGGAGTTCGAAGAAATCTCCTTTTTACATATTCCTCATAATAGGAATGACTTTGGAGATGCATTAGCAACTTTGGCCTCCTTGATTCACATACCTGACAAGGGACACTTGCCAAGCGTCACAATTGCCCTGCACAAGGCACCAACCTATGGGAACTACGTTGGAGAAGTATTGGATGAGCTATCTCCCATCCAACATCCTTGGTATCAGCATATCAAGGAGTACCTACGAGACGGATCTACACTCGCTGAGGCGATCCTGACCGAGAAAAGGCAGATCCATCGACTTGCTATAAAATTCTACCTGAGCGGAGATGACCTCTATAAGAGAGATGCAGGACAAGGTCTCCTCAGATATTTAGACAAGGACCAAGCTCAAAGGCTCATGGATGAGATCCATACTGGAGTCTGTGACCCATACATGAGTGGCCCCCTCCTTGTTAAAAAGATCCTCAGGACAGGACATTACTGGCTCTCTCTCAAATCTGACTGCAATGACCACGTCAGGAGATGTTATCAGTGCCAAATTCATAGGAATTCTATCCACGCCCCTCCACGGGAACTCCACAATATGAGTTCGCCTTGGCCTTTCTCAATGTGGGGAATGGACGTGATCGGGCCCATTGAGCCTAAAGCCAGTAATGGACATCGATTTATCTTCACCATGATCGATTACTTCACCAAGTGGGTAGATGCAACCTCCTTCCCCAGGGTTACCAAAGAAGTCATCATTGCTTTCATCAGAAACAATGTCATTTGTCGATATGGACAACCCGAGGTGATTATATCAGACAATGCTAAGAACCTCAACAACAAGATGACGAAGGAATTATACAGTAAATTCCACATCAAACATCTTAACTCCGTCATCTATCGTCCGAAGATGAATGGTGCTGTTGAAGTGGCTAACAAAAACATTAAGAAGATTATGCAAAAGATGTTCGCCAATCACAAAGGATGGCCTGACTTATTGCCTCTTACCCTGTTAGCCTATAGAACCTTAATGCACACTTCCACTGGGGCAATTGTAAGACCCCAACTTTTATGAATAAAGATGAATTTTCTATAAATATCATTTTTGAATATTATGGAATGAATTTGATATAATGTTATAGTAGTGGGTAATATTTATAAATTTTGCAAAATAAGCAAGTGGTTATAAAATATTCGTTTGGTCGGAGAATATTCTTTTTGTCTGGGAATATTCGTACGATGACACAATCATTGGTGGACCCCATAACAGAATTATAGAAGATAGTAGATTTTATTCTCTACTTGACTCTTCTAATGGATTACTTGTTCCGCTGCAGTTAAACTTGATGGTTGTTATATTTTATCAGTTTAACACTATTGAAGGCTAACGATAAATTATTCTGCATTATCTTAGTCATAATATTTCTTATTGGGCTAGTTGAGCTCACCCTTTCTTTCACTGTTCTCTTCACGAAATGAGAATATAGCTGGGACGAGTCGGGGAACGGATTGACGGTACAAATGGTTGTTTTAGTAGTCGTCACTATTCTATAAAATAGTGTGACAATAAATGTAATGAGGACTCCATTGAGTGTGGATATTGTCTAGATGACAATATTCTTATTAAAACTCTTAGATTATGTTTTGTCGTATTTTACACGACTGTTGTATAATTAAGTTGTATTTGAATTTTGTACCATGTATTTGGCGACTCAAGATGAGTGATGTATACCTATTTTTGGGGGTGTCACAGTTGGTATCAAAGCTTAGGGATATGATCCATGGCTGAGATGTGAGACAAGAACTAGGAGGGGAGAGACGGGGAATTCCTTCGCTAGTATGACCTACCTAAGTTTAATTGGTATTTAATTGGTCGGTCAAAGTATAAGGATAATATGTTGCATGCCATTTAACCCTTGTTTTGTGGCTATATTTGAAAATGACATCCGAGAATATTGAGAATAGCAATGGAGCACAGGAGACCGTTGAGTCACCATAGATCAATACCCAGGATAATGTGGAACAGGAAGACAATAATCCTTAGGTAAACAACAACGATTAAATGATGAACGATGGAATGTTCAGAGGCTTTATGCAATTCATGCAACAATAGGCGAGGGCGGCTCCTGTCCAAAATATAGGTGGAAACACTTTGAAACTCTCGGGACGGTCCAGCCACCGCTAAATGCCTTCAAGGAGCCGGGACCACCGGAGTTTATTGGAGAGCCAGAACCACTTAAGGCGGAAACGTGGATAAAGAAGATCACCAAGATATTTGATGTCTTGGGATGCTCCGAGGAGAAAAAGGTTCCCTTTGCCACCTTTATGTTGCGAGGAGAGCGATTCTTGGTGGGAATCGGTAAAAGCGTACTCAACTCCGCCGCCTTGATGATGTCTTGGGAGAAGTTCCAAGAACTATTCAACGACAAGTACTTTCCCGGAAGTATTCGTCACATGAAAGAGGTAGAGTTCATCAAGTTGGAGCAGAACAATATGACCGTGTCACAGTACGAAGCTAAGTTTGCCGAGTTGTCCCGGTTTACCCAGATGTTTCTAAGAGATTTGAAACACGAGATATTTTAATATCTAATTTCTCATAAACTGTGTTTGTATTCAGATGTTGTAAATAGGGCTCAGTTATTGGAGCGCGATAACGAGTTAACCCAGCCAAGAGAAAGCAGCCGACAAAATGATAATACCAGTGGTAGCAGTCATCAAAGCAGTGACAACAAACATGGAGGGAATCAACATGCCAGAAATGGTAGCCAAGACAATAAGAATAAACATTTCAAGAAGAGGAGATTCAACAATGATGGAAAGACGTCAGCATCAGCACCCGTTGTTAAGGAAGGAGAACGACCACTTATCATATGCTTCAAATACGGAGGGGAGGGACATATCGGTCAAACCGTATGCAAGACGATCAAAAACGTGTTACAATTGTGGAAGAAAGGTCACCTAGCTCGATTTTGTCGTTCGGGAAGCAAAGTCTAGTTGGGATGGAGGCACCAAAGGCCGTCTAGAAAAGTCAAAACCAGAGAGTTCAAGGAGAGCGTTTGTTGTGACCTCCCGAAAAGCAAGAAACTTCGAGCGAGGTCATCACGGTAAGCTTATCATAAACTCTAGCGAAGTCTATACCTTATTTGATACCGATTCTGCCCATTATTTTATTTCTCCTACTTGCGCTCAATGTTTAAATTTAACTCCGGAGAAATTAGACTTTGATTTATCTGTGGAAACTCCGTTGGGAGAAACTTTCATTACATCCACTGTTTATAAGTCTTGTTTGGTTCAAATCGGTACCCTCACATTACCTGTCGATCTTATTTCATTGAAAATACTTGTATTTGACGTAATTCTAGGGATTGATTGGTTAACTACACATCATTCAAAAATTGATTATTTTTGTATGGTTGTTAGTTTTCATATTCCTAACCAACCTATTATGCGAATTCAAGCAACCAAACTATTAAAATCAATCACTGTCATCTCAAGCCATAAAGCTATTCGTTTATTAAAAAATGGATGTCAAGCTTTTTTAGCTCATGTCACAGATTTAAACAAAAATACGTCAGATTTGAATGATATTTCTATTGTTAATAAATTTCCTGACATATTCCCTGAAGAACTTCCTGGCCTACCCCCAGAGTGTGAAATTAAATTTTTTATCGACCTTGAACCCGGTACAAAACTCCTTTCCAAAGCCCCATATCGAATGACTCCTATTGAACTTTAGGAGCTAAAGACCCAACTACAGGAGTTGTTAAACATCGGTTTCATTCTTCCTAGTACGTCTCCTTGGGGTGATCATGTTCTATTCGTGAAAAAGAAAGATGGGAGTATGCGACTTTGTATTGATTATCGGGAGTTGAACCATGTCACTGTAAAAAATAAATACCCGTTGCCTCGCATTGATAACCTGTTTGACTAGTTGCAAGGCGCTAAATTCATTTCAAAGATCGATCTTCATTCCGGATATCATCAGTTAAAGATTAGAACTGATGACATTCCAAAGACAGCTTTCAGAACTCGGTACGGACATTATGAATTCCTAGTCATGTCTTTTGGATTGACTAATGCTCCTGCTGCCTTCATGGATATGATGAACCGAGTATTCATGGAATATTTGGATCACTTTGTGGTTGTCTTTATTGATGACATTCTCATATATTCCAAAAGTTGTGAAGATCATGAGCAACACTTGAGGCTGATACTCCAAAAGCTTCATGAAAACAAGCTTTATACCAAGTTGAAGAAATGCGAGTTCTGGTCTGAGGAAGTTGCATTCCTTGGGCACGTGATATCAAATCATGGAATATCTGTTGACTCGGCGAAGATGGAAGCAATTCAAAGCTGGGAGCAACCTAAGTCGATGGCCAAATAAATCGTAGCTTTCTACTTAGCTTGGTTATTATCAGAGATTTGTAGAAGGGTTTTCTCGATTCACTACTCCATTAACTCAGCTGACTCGAAAAGATACAAAATTCAGTTGGAGAGAGGAATGTGAAAAGAGTTTTCAAGAACTCAAGAGGAGACTCATTTCAAAGACCTGCTACGATAATACCATCCGCTCGGAGGATTTGTCATCTACAGTGATGCTTCGGGCAAAGGGTTAGGATGTGTTCTCATGCAACATGGAAAAGTCATAGCCTATGCCTCTTGACAACTCAAAGAATATGAGAGGAATTATCCTACTCATGATCTAGAGTTGGCAGCTGTTGTCTTCGCACTTAAAATTTGGAGGCATTACTTGTATGGGGAGAAAGTGGAGATCTTTACGGATCATAAAAGCCTCAAATATTTCTTCACCCAAAAGGAATTCAACATGCGACAACGACGTTGGCTTGAACTGTTGAAATATTATGATCATACCATTCAATACCATCCTGGTAATGCGAACGTAGTAGTTGACGTATTGAGTAGAAGATCATATGCGAGTCCCATTTTGTATGACTTACAAAGGATGGAGATAGAGTTAAAGACTCCAGGGACCCATGTGATGATGGCGAATATACGAGTAGAACCGACTTTAATCGATAAAGTTAAAGCTGCTCAAGCTACAGACCTGAAGCTGATGCGTATGAGGAAGAAAATGCAAGAAGGTGCTATGCTAGAAGCAAGAATCGATGAAGAAGGAATACTTCGAGTAAATTCTAGACTTTGTATTCCTAACGACCTTGATTTAAAGTATAAAATCATGATGGAGGCGCACAACACACCGTTTTCAATCCATCCTGGGAGTACCAAAATGTATCATGATCTTTGACATACATTTTGGTGGAGCAATATGAAGAGAGAGATCGCGGAGTTTATCTCAAGGTGTCTAACTTGTCAACGAGTCAAGACAGAGCACCAAGTACCAAAAGGTCCATTGCAACCACTTGAGATTCCAGAATGGAAGTGGGAGCACATTACCATGGATTTTGTTACCGGTCTTCCCAAGGTTTCTCAAGGCATAGATGCGATTTGGGTCATTGTTGATAGATTGACCAAGTCGGCTCATATCTTACCTATTCGAGAAACTTATACACTTGATCGTCTTGCTCGTATGTACATAAACGAGATTGTAAGATTGCATGGTATGCCAGTATCCACAGTTTCTGATCGAGACCCAAGATTCACTTTACGATTTTGGGTTAGTTTACTGACTATGGGCGCAGGATTCTGATTTAGCTTCGAAGATATCATCCTTAGACGAACGGACAGTCGGAGAGGACTATTCAAACTCTTGAAGATTTATTAAGACTCTGTGTCCTTGACTTCAAGGGAAGTTGGGATAAGTTCTTACCATTGGTGGAGTTTTCCTACAATAATAGTTATCAAGCAAGTATTGGCATGGCTCCATTCGAGGCGTTGTATGGAAGAAAGTGTCGTTCTCCAGTATGCTAGGATGAGGTGGGTGAAGCAACGTTATTGGGACCGAAGTTGGTATGTATGACTACGGAAAATATTCAAACAATCCGACAACGTATAAAAACCTCACAAGATCGACAAAAGAGTTATGCTGATCTTCATCGAAAGGACGTGGAATTCGATATTTGAGATCATGTGTTGTTATGTGTTGCTCCATGGAAAGGAGTTACAAGATTTGGAAAGAGAGGAAAGCTCAATCCTCAATTCATTGGCCCATTTTTAACCCTCGATCGAGTAGGAACTGTGGCTTATAGACTCGCTTTACTGCCAAATATGTCTCGTGTTTATAACGTTTTTCACATATCCATGTTACGTAAATATGTGAAAGACCCGAACCACATTATTGAGTTAGAACCGGATGAAATAGCGGAAGATTTAACGTATGAAGAGTTTCTTGTTAAAATCTTGGATAAGAAGGAGCATATTTTACGCTCCAGGGTTATACCTCAAGTCAAAGTTTTGTGGAGAAACCACGATGTTGAGGAAATGACTTGGGAGTTAGAATCTGAAATGAAATCAAGGTATCCTTACCTCTTCGACATACCAGGTACGTACCCTAATTTTGAGGGAAAAAATTCATAAGAAGGGGAGGTTGTAAGACCCCAACTTTTATGAATACATACGAATTTTTTATAAATATCATTTTTGAATATTATGGAGTGAATTTGATATAATGTTATAGTTGTGGGTAATATTTATAAATTTTGCAAAATAAGCAAGTGGTTATAAAATATTCGTTTGGTCGGGGAATATTCTTTACATCTCAGGAATATTAAATGCGATGACCTGAATCATTAGTGGACCCCACAATGAATTATTATTTCGGAGTTAGAAAAACGACTAAATTATCTTTTATAAAAATAACGATGAAATTTTTATTTATTAATCGTTGAAATACCGGTGGTAAAAAATACGATGTCTGGCGTGGTTTCATAGTAGCACACGGTATTATACAGTATCTTAGATTATTGATATTTACGTAAGAAGTCACTACTCAATAATGGTTACAGTAATTATTGTTCTATATTTTATTTTATTGATTCAATAATTGCTACGTTGATATTTTATATTATTGATTCAATAATTGTCATTGCACAATATTTCAAATTATCAAATCAATAATTCATATTATTTGAATAATATTATTATTTGTATTATTGACAATGTCTAGAAAGTTCTGTCGAGGAAAGGGGTTTGGTCACCTAATTGCGCGCCAATAGGGAGAAATCCTTATTGGAAAGCCCCCTCTTTCCTGGAAACGACCTGGTTGTCGATATTGTAATTTTGTAATATTATTTGTGAATAATTAATTGTTGATATATGTGATAAGAAAATATTTATTCAATGTGGATTTAAACTGAGGAATTTGTAACATGTGACATTTGTTGAAAGTTGGTATTTTATCTTTTCCGATAAAATAATTTATTCAAATATATTATTATAATATTACATTATAGTAGTATGATGTGATTATATAATAGTACATTTTTTTATAATTTGAATGGTAACATTATTATAGTAAATTCATGGTATAAGAGTAAAAGGAGGTGGAAGAGAACAAATTGAATTTGAATTCCTATGATGCAAGCGATAATGTCATCGGACGATGAGGTAAGCGATGATGTCATCGGACGATGAGGTAAGCAATGATGTAATATGATCGATGATGTCAGCGATGATGTCATAAATTATGGCGAAAAGACTATTTTACCCTTACTCTGCCAAGCCTATAAATAAAAGCTCATTTCTTCATTATTTTTCACCAATTCATTCAAGCTATAGAGAGAGAAAGTATAAAGAGAATAAGAAAGAAAGAAGAAGAGTATTATGTTACTATACTATTGCAGTATCTAAATCTCCTACTAAGGTAAGGGGTATTATTTTTTTCGTATTCATGAAGAGAGTTTTTTTCTTTCAATACTCATAAGGGTTGTTATTCCATTCTTTAATATTCTGTTGGAATAACCTGTCTTTGTGGTCTATCGTCTACCTGGTGAATTCTGTTGTTATTCCATTCTTTATTATTCTATTGGAATATCCTGTCTGTAAGGATTACGCATGACCTGGTTCCATTCTTTATTATTTTGTTGGAATATCTTGTGCATGTGGAGTTCGCATGACTGGTTCCATTCTTTATTATTTTGTTGAATAACTGTATGCATGCGGATTACGCATTGCTGTGAATTCTTCTATTATTCTATTCTTTATTATTCATTGAAATGATCTGCATCACGTGGATTACTGCATGGCGGGCAAAAATCCATTTAACGGTTTCATATATTCTATTATACTTAGTTGGTTAAAGTTTTGGCTTCTATACTCCATGAAATTAGTGGAATATCCTTGATATTTAAGCTTCATCTAGTATCTTTTCATGGAAATATTCTTACGATCATTCTTGAATTTTACTCCACAAAAAAAAGATCATGTTGACAATTTGGGCGTTATTGATTTACGGATAAATTAAATTATAAATATTTAAAAATTTATCCTTGAACTTGTTTTATTAAATTCTTATATCATTGTCATCATCCTCATGTTTATAATATGTTGAAAGTCATCTGTGGCCTGTAGTGCATAGATGGACTTGGTATGATTATGACCTGGGGTTATTCGGTATAATCATGACCGTAATGTTACAAATGGTGTGGTAAAAGTCATCATTGGCCGTAGTGCATTGATGGATAGTTGTTGGCATGATCATGACCGTTGATGAATACACGAATATCCTTGGCCCGTAGTGCATGGATAAGTTGTGGTCGTGACACTAATGAATATCCTTGGCCGTAGTGCAGGGATGATGTGGTTTATTTATTAAGCCGAGTCTCAGCGATAAAAGTGATGAAAAATCTTTTAAATCATAGAAGATAGTAGATTTTATTCTCTACTTGACTCTTCTAATGGATTGCTTGTTCCGCTGCAGTAAAACTTGATGGTTGTTTTATTTTATCAGTTTAACACTGTTGAAGGCTAACGATAAATTATTTTGCATTATCTTAGTTATAATATTTCTTACTAGGCTAGTTGAGCTCACCCTTTCTTTCACTGTTCTCTTCAAGAAATGAGAGTATAGTTGGGACGAGTCAGGGAATGGATTGACGGTCCAGATGATTATTTTAGTAGTCCTCACTATTCTATAAAATAGTGTGACAATAAATGTAATGAGGACTCCATTGAGTGTGTATATTGTCTAGATGACAATATTCTTATTAAAACTCTTAGATTATGTTTTGTCGTATTTTACACAACTGTTGTATAATTAAGTTGTATTTGAATTTTGTACCATGTATTTGGTGACTCAAGATGGGTGATGTATACGTATTTTTGGGGGCGTCACAACAACCCCCTACGCATTAACCTATGGGATGGAAGTAGTGCTCCCCATAGAAGTAGAAATGGAATCCCTCAAAGTGCTGATAGACGCTCAGCTGGATGAAGACCAATGGGTACAAGACAAGTATCACCAATTGTCTCTAATAGACAAAAGGCGAGCCGCGACTATCTTCCATGGTCAGTTATATAAACAAAGGATCGCCAGATCCTACAACAGAAAAGTCCGACTACGACAGTTTAAAAAACATGACTTGGTTTTGAAGATCATTGACAACCAAGATTAGTCCAAGGGAAAATTCGCTCCTAACTGTGAAGGCTCATTTGTTGTCAAGGAAGTATTGACAGGAGGTGCTCTCAGATTGCAAGAAATGGACGGCGATGAATTTCAACAACTCATCAACTCGGACACCGTGAAACGGTACTATATCTGAAGTGACCATCAAGTAAACATCCTGGTGTTGGATCATCAGATCACCAGTCATTTCAGTTCTTTAACCCTTTACCACATACAACTTTTTTTCACACTTTGTCCCTCAGGGAAACATACTCTTCAAGCCAGCAGCCTGGCTTCACTGCGTTCCTACGACTTCGGTCATCCCACTAGGGATTGAACCTTTCGCGCTTACAGTTTGTTCCCCCAAAACATGGGATCAAACTTTTCACACCTACAGTTTATCCTCAACCTAGGATCAAACTTTCTCTTCCCCGCAGTCTGACCTGCACATGGGATCATGCTTTTCAACTTTTCCTGAGGGGCGAACTACGCCGACCTAATCTCCTCTTCAATAGGAGTACGTAGGCAACCATTTTACATGGCCCGGTCACAATAAAACAAAAACAACAAAAACATTTCTACCCCTTTCTCCTTACAAAAACAAAAAAAAAAATTCCTACACCATTCCTGCCACATACAGCGCTGAACCTCTTACACCAGGTTCGAACTACGCAGACCTGATCTCATCTTTAATAGGAGTACGTAGGCAGCCATTTATGGTTTGGTCTCACCCCCTACCAAAACACAAACACTTCTCAACTGGTACTGGGATCATCATTCAATCCACTACATTTCATTCGGCTTCAGACCAAAGGGCTGGAATTACCTGAACTTATCCCAAATAGGAGATACGGCGACCATCTAAGCCGCGGTTGCGCCTCAAAGAGAAACACCAATCCATAAGAGATGGAATTAACTAGGCTTCTCACAAATAGAAGTAATGGCGACCATCTGTGGTGCGGTCAACCTCATAGAGGAAAGCCACATTCTTCTCCACATTTCCATATAGAAACCAGTCCCAAGACACCAAAGATGGTAGGGATAAACCCATATCAATGATACATTCTGAACTATCCAGAGACAACTCAATGTTCATCCATCTAGGAGGAATTCAGAATACATCAAGATCACAAGTCCTGAAGAAGCAGGCAAAATATCAAGCAAATATCAGAGCATATCTAAAAGGGAAGTGATAAAAAATATATTTCCCTGCTATATATAATGCTGTTTGATATACACAATGTAAACTGTACATGACAAAATGGCTATGCTAGTCCATGCAGGAAAATACCAGCCCATCTACAAGTCAGGGTATATACGAGCTAACAAGCCCAATATGGCATCCCTCTCAGAAGAAAGAGGCGAAGCTGTGGTCTCCTGTACGAGGGTATCCACACGACCTAACAGATCTGCAACCATCTGCATGGTGACCATATGCTCATCAATGTAAGTGCTCATCTCTGCAATCATGCCAGTGGTAAGGGACCTCACTGCAGTAGTATTTGTGATGGCTACATCCCGAACAGATATAGCTCTATCCCGCTCAACTATCACTGCATCTCTAGCTGATCTGGCCTCATCCCACTCAACAACAGCGGTATCTCTGCAACCTAATGCATCGTCTCTCTCTAACAAAGCTGTGTCTATCCCATCAAGGGCAGCCAACATCAAAGCTCTAGCTTGGTCTCTCTCGAAGGTCATCAGATGAAGACTCTACTCAAAGTACTGTGCTGAATGTTGAATCACAACAGTACTAGTACTGGGAGAATCTAAAGGAGATACTGGCAACCCGATAACTAGCTTCTCCTCGATGTGGGAATCAACGTCCTCCATGTACTCTACATCATCTGAATCACCACTCGATAATGTGGATACTGCCGCAGCTAAGGAAGTCTCTATCTCCATCCACGCAAAATACTTTGGCAAAAACAGAGAAAGCAGCTATCTCACGCTGATCCCAACAAGCATACACACGGGATCGATCCTCTGTTGAAAGATAGCGAGAAGCTAAACACTGGCTCAGCAGCCATCGAGGTTAGTGGAGTCTCTTCCTCCTCGTCCTCGTTATCCTCATCCTCCTGTGGCAACTCCACAGGATCCTCCTTATCCGTCTCCACATCATCATCCTCATCTTCAACCACCGTGACCAACGGGGCTGACTCCCGTGGTAGTAGTTGTTCCCAAACAACCTGAATGTCGCGAGGCTCCTCCTCTATAGGCATTTGAGGTCCCTCCTTCCTAGCCTGACTGGATTCTCCGACATTAGTCATCCTGACAACAAAATTTTAAAGTTTTAGTTATTAATCATTCTACTTGACACTCGCGAGCACATAAGTTATAAACACATAAGCATATAAGTGTTTTATTACTTCTTCCTTAAAACTCAATAAGAGTTATCTCCACTATCTTTTCAAAGGTTACTTCCTAAGGCTTTTTCCCCCACCTAAGGTTCATAACCTAAAGCTTTGATACCAACTTGGACACCCCAAATCTCTTGTACTTCATTACCTCAAGATTTGGTGTTCACGTAATCAAAACATTCATTTATAACTACCCAATCATAAATAAAATTGAATAATAAACACCTTGTATCTGAAATTACATAAAATAAAATTTCCCAGGTTATCTAACCTTCACAAACAATCATTCATGCGGAAAATTTAAATAAACTTCATTACAATCTTTAAACCAAAGTCTGATAATAAAACTATCAAAACTATTATAAGTCTTGAAGCTTGTTCATCTTTTCCTTTCCTTTCTTTGGTGCTAGGTACGTCACCCTTTCCATCTTTAGTCAGAAGGATTTTTACATGCAAGAGTGAGCAACCAAGGCTCACTTGAAATAACAATGAATAACTTTTACATTCTCTGCCCATTCAGGGGCTTAATAGAAGCCCAACAATAGGTTCTATTAACATCTTAAACATTCCTTGCCCATTCGGGGCTCAATAGAACTAAATAATAAGTCCTATTAACATCTTAACATTCACCGAGGGTCTAATGACCACGAACCTTGTCCACGAGCTTATAAGTAATCTTTCAACTTAAACTTTTACGATCATACGACCATAATGACTTTAAGGTACTTAGGGGGATCAACCCTTCATACATGTATTGTATACAAACATTTCAATATAAGTACAAAACTAAGTGTAACCCCTATAAAAAGGGTTGTTCATCTCAATTATTTTGAGTACAAGTCCTCCCAAAAGATAGTTTAGTTTGGATACACTTCAAGGTAATTTGAATTCAACGGACATCAACTAAGGATTAGTTGAATGAAAGATAATAACACTATGTTATTGAATAATCATAACTGAATAAATATTTCGTTCTAAGTTCATGCTTTAGGGATAATCTAATAGCATAACTATTGAATAACACATCATACCTTGCTTTGAATAACATTAAGCTAAGGTTACATCTTAGAATTTAATATCAAGCATGCACAACAAATAATAACTTGAACGATAAACTAAAGGTACTTGCATACTAATATAACAAGTTTAGAGTTAAGAAAACTTGCATAATCATAATAACTATCTCAACGAAAGTGTGGAGATGGGAAACTTGTATCATCATGAATAACTGGATACAATGAAGTTGCTTAATGGAAATACTTTACTCAATAAAGTATAGCATATGAAATTTGCATAACGAAGCTTTAGAATTAGAAAACTTGCTTAAACACAACAAACTAACTCAACGAGAGTATGAAGTTAGAGAACTTGCTTAATGTAAAAAGATAGGTTTAGAAACTTGTACAATTATAAAAGTAGAGTTAGAGAACTTGCTTAATGTAAAAAGATAGGTTTAGAAACTTGCACAATTATAAAAGTAGAGTTAGAGAACTTGCCTCGTGCGTAGGTTAAACAATTACTATTCACATTCACCTTAAGTCCTACACATACCATATGTATTGACAATACACATTAGTTACACTAACATTACCTTTATGAGTTACTTTATTACTCTTAGTATAGCTACTAACTAAGTTTAAGTTTAAACATCACATCTTTTCATGAACATTACTTTTTAGCTTTATTACAACTACTTAAGTGATCATGTCATTGCACCACATGCACATTAACAACTTGATACAACATCCTATTACATGTCCAACATGTTATCATTAAGTTATAATAATACCCAAAGGGTTGCACTTGCATTCGTGCATCCCGACGCCCTCCGATTGGCTCATAAATACACAATAGTCCTAAAGATGGACATTTTGACTACTGTTACAAACCTCAAATTAAAATACTTAAAGCATGAAAGTTGTAGGTATATTCATCCTCGTTCCGGATCATCTTGAATCAACTCAATCGGAGTTCGTATGAGAAAGTTATGGCCGTTTTACTACAGGAGGTCAAAACTGTCCGTCCCAGACCACTTTTCCAGTGCTGGGGCGCGAGACAGTGGCGCCGGGGCGCGAATTCCAGCGTTGGGGCGCGAACTTCTGGCCTATTTTTGGCGTTGGGGCACGAAATTTGGCGCTGGAGCGTGAATTTTGACGCTGGGGCGTCGAAACTCACAGAACCAAAACGAAGAACAGAGCCAAAGCTACTGTCTTAAATTTGTAACAACAATTCGCCCCAAACAACATATATAACTAATATAAACTACACATAATTGCTAACAATTATCCATATAGCAATTTCCAACAATTGAACAACAAATTTAAAAGACTTAAATCACTAAAATAATATTTGGTTAAAACTCAAAACTCTATTGTTGATATCTAAAGTACAGTGAACGAAATTTTCACTGTTATCAACCAAATTTGATTCCTTTGAAATACAAGTATACCAACATATAACAAATTAACATGTATAGTTCAATTCCTCAGTTAGCATACATAACTTTTGATATTTCTACAAAACATATATTCGTATATATATACTTCACTGAACAAATCAATTTGTTCCTTTAGCCTATAATTAGCATACAGTCATATATATATATATATATATATATATATATATATATATACACACATGCTAGTGATAACAATTACTGTTGTGTACACATACATGCTTCTCAACCAATTATACAAACATAGTTTTACTGAGAGAGTTTTGTAAAAATCTTATACATTGTAAAGTTGAAGAACACAGAGACATTAGGCATCATGAAACCACAAATATATATATGTACATAAATTAAGGTTAGAGAAACCCACCTTTTTGCTTGTTTACGAATCTTTGTTAACGGACTTGCTTTGAACATCACGTTCTCTCTCAAACTCTGAACTTCTATCTTTTTCTCAAAACTCTCTCTAGCCCTTCTTTCTTTTGTCAGTAATAATTTAGACTACTAACCACGTAACTCAACTAATATCCAATACGCGTAACATAAAACGGACATGGCCATAATAAGCCTAATCAATAATAACATCAGTTATAAAAATATATAACGTACCATTTATAAATATATATATATATATTATTTAGTTTATTTTATAAACAATTTAAATTTCAAAAATCCAAAAGCCATAGGGCTTTGTTTGGCAAATCCCTTTAAAATAAAATAGTTTATATCCTTAAGCTTTGTTTGGGTAAAACTAAATTAACATTACTTTAATTTATTTTAATAACTCTTTATAACATAGTTATTTGTCACTCTTTATGAAATAACAATTTATTAAATAAATTACTTAATCACATAACTCAATCCACATAACACATTAACTATTTAACAAATAAATAATTAACTAATCACATTAATTATTTAGCAAATAAATAATTAACTAAATCAACTCAATCAATTTAAAAAATTACTTATTCAATAATAAACACATCCAATAAATATTTATATAAATCAATAAATATTTATAACTTACATTTAAAAAATCTGGAATGTTACAATCATCGGTATAATGGTACGACCCTCCCTAAGAGCTCTCACTGCCATGATAACTCCTATGTCCAACTCATCCATATATCGTGGTATATATACATATGATAGTACGCACAATAGCAGTACATCCACCCTGGCTAGACGCCAATGATCCTCCGGTGTGGTGAAATCCACAAAATGTCGTGTATAACTATCCTCAGAGCCAAATCTGTCAAACAGAAAATGCTGGGATATAACGTGGCCAGATGTAAGCTCATCCTACACCACCCTACGTCTCAATCCAGTAAGGGTCATGAACCGTCGACTCATATCCCCCAAAGCCATATCCACGCAAGGTCTGTCCAGTGGCAGCATCGTCAACCGTGCATACTCCTCCAGAGTAGGAGTCAACTCCTGGGTCCCAAATCAGAAAACCTGCCTCTTCGATACCAAGTGCTCCAGCATGCCATCCACGAATCCTGTGAGAACCTAAAACATCAACAGGGTCATAGTATTCTGCAACAAGTGATCTACGGTCACCCTGTCTGATGGTGACATATTGTCATACCACAATCGCATACCAGATGCAACCAATAATGGTGGGGTATGATCAATATGGCTAACTGTCGAAGAAGACATCTGTACGGGCTGTGTCATAAGACCATCCAAGGGTCAATGCTGAATATCTCTGGAAATACATACATATGTATAACATGATAAATGCATTACAGGTAATAGATGTCAATATGATATAGGGAATGAAAAACTGTACATACATTCCTAAGTATATCATCATCTGCATACATCATCTCTGTACAACTAAAAATACATGGAAATGGGGCACAGACGCCCTATTATTAACAGAGGCCTATCAAAAGATATAGCGAGAATGGGGCACAACCACCTAATAGCTAACAGAGGCCTATCAAAAGAGATAACGAGAATACACATCAGAAGAAGACAATGGTGTCAATATCTACATCATCAATCCTGTCCACCTGATGTAACTCCTCCTGAGTCACTAGATCTCTATCAACAGGGATGTTAGGCCTATATAGAGGAGGATCTGCACCGGCAAAGCCAAATGGGTCATCTGAGGGGCCATCGCCTGAGCTGGAAGGATCAAATGAATCTGCCTCTGCCGGATCTCTACCCAAATGCCGGGTAAAGAAATGTGCCCGGTCCAGTCGCTGGGTTAAACTGTCAATCTGTGTCACATGAGTCAGATCTTGGACACAGGCTAGCCAATCCGTCATCATCACGGATCTTGGAACCATATCCCCCATGCACTGAGTGGCGTGGGTCTGGGCTCCAATAGTGCGAGGGAACCACCAACGGTGGAATATCTCCTGAGTGTAGGGACCCTCTGATAAAGCAAAACTGTTAACCCCCAACAATGGCATGTCAGTGATGGGTGACTGCGATACAGGCCAGTGATGCCTGACAGGAGGCAAGATCGGCATACAAATCTCTCCTGTGGTGCTCCTAATAGCATGCTCTCCTAAATAGAGCTCCCATCCTCCATCAGTGAAAAGAGGAACCCTACGGGTGGAAATCACATACTCGACGCCAGTTGGGTACCCATCCTCAAAACCAATAACCAAGTGCTCCCCAGAATAGGGAATCCATGTAATAATGTCAGTTATCAACAACTCCAATCAGAAAGCGTGCGAATGAGTGAAACCCTCATTCTGAGGGGACCTCACCAATATGGAATGATGCCATCGTCATCCTCGTGGATAGGTATCTAAACCTAACACGCTCACATTTTGCAAACATGGAAGCCTCTCATAGGCCCAAAACTGCCAACACAAAGGCAAACATCTGCGGTCAGTAAACACTCTTAACCAATACATGGGAAACTACAAGAAAAATACTCACCAGCAGAAATGGGTAGAAACCGAACCAAGCCTCACTCAAACCCTGCGAGCGCATACGCATGCCCCCTGAGGAAATAGACGAAGGTGTAGGAACCCCAATCATACTCTTCAATACGGTCCACATGACGCGTGGCACTGACCAAAACGAACGGCACCGTAGAAGAGTTATCTGCTATGAATCAGCCTCTAATGATCATCAGGAACAATCACTGAAGAATGTGATCCCTGACTTTGACATCATCTGGCATGGGCTCTCTCAAAAGCCCACTCATAGCATCCATGCTCAAAGGACCCGTACGGACGGTCCTGACTTTGAGCGCCTCCGCCGAAACTCCTAGCAAGGATCTGATGGTAGTAGGGGTAATATCCGCCGTGCAAGGCACTAGTGCCCCTCCAAACTCCATACATGTGATAAACTGCCAATCCATTGGCGTCATCATCACCTCATAGTCCAGTAAATATAGTGACTGAGTTTGGTGAAACCAGTGCTCAGACAATGCCCTGAGGTAACCCCAGTCATGCACAATCGCTCTATAGTCAAGGATGAAGAGCCTGGTACATGGAGTGTATGCTGAACCAGTTTCCTCGAGGCTGTGTAAAGCCGGGAACCTACATAAAGTTCAGATCAACATCAAAATCCTTTACTCCTCATCAATAGGAAAGAAAGAAGATCAAGATCTAACGTCATACCTCGTTAGCATTTAATACATCGAGGGATGTCGACTCAAGTCACCCAGAAGCTCTGGGTTTGCCACCTAAATACTTGGGAGGTCCCTACGAGGAATATGTGTAGCAGGAGCGGAGTCCGCAACCGAAACATCCTCCTCCTCGTCCTCGACCTCGACATTCGGTAAATCAACCTGGACTGGACGTATCATCGCCTCCACTAACCGACAAGGCTGTCAAACAGAACGGGGTCGAGGCACTTCAGAAGCCCTCCTCCGTATACCAGAAGTGGTCCTACGGGAACTACTCGGCTTATCTGGATCCATAATATCTGGACAACAAGTCTCCAAATCACCTCAAAAAGGTTGTGGTATTTTCCAAATTGGAGCTTTTCAAAATGCATTTTATGACTACATGCATGCATTACTTTAACATACATTTACAGTAGAGTTAAAAATGCATGATATATCAAATGCCTACACTTTGGAAATTTTTTGCCATAGTCCCCTTTGTAAATTGGACTATCCACATGCACATAGGCATAACTAGGTGGCCATTCAGTAGCACACCCGCCCACAATCATATACATAATATATGCATTAAAAATCAAAGTCATCAATACATAATGTTAACCTAAATACCAAGAGTACTTTGCCTTTTTACCTTTGCTCATTTGTCCTCAAATAGGATAAGAAATAGTAGAAAAAGGTGCCAATTTGACTGTCTCAGAAGTCAATTTTTTCACATCATTATGTTCAGCATGGTTTAATACTAACATTTGAGTTATGCCTCGATTGAGCCTAGACTTGCGTCTAGAGTGTTTACTGCTTTAATATATATATATATACTTATATATATTAACTGTTGTTGGACTTTGTTCGATGAGCCTGAATTTTACATCCGGAGCGTTTACTTGCTTATATATATATATATATACTTATATATATGAACTGTTGTCGAACTCTGTTCGATGAGCTTGGATTTTACATCCGGTGCGATTATCGCTTATATATATATATATATATTTAAATCCCTTTGAGTTTACTTACGTGGCGATTGATCGCTTTACAACTTTCTTTACGTTTAAATCACTTTGAGTTTACTTAAGTGGCGGTTGATCGCTTTACTGACTTTCTTTACGTTTAAATCCCTTTGGAGTTTCCTTTGTGGCGGTTGATGGCTTTTACAACTTTTTTTATATTTTTTGATCCCCCATAGAGGTGCTTCATTGTGGCTGATCATGTCTGTATATATATATTTACAACTTTTGTAACGACCAAGAAATTCGGATCTTATTGTAAAATGATTTTATTAATTAAATAATAATAAAATTCTATTATATGTGTTATTAAGATGGTTGTCATTGTACGACCTATTGATGTTAGAATGTCGTAGTATTTGAGCTACGTGAATGAATTAAAGTGTTTGAATTTCCAAGACGAAAATAAAGGTTTTTCGAGAAATTTTGCAAAAAACACTATTCATCGATATTTGCTCGGGATTTCTTTTTGAATTTTTGAGAAATACGTAATGATAGAATGACAAGGTAAGATGGATTATGTAATAAAAATCTATTTATGGAAAATGTAATAATTAAACATGGACTTAATTTATAAACTTTAAGTAAGGCGAAGTAGTAATGAATAAGTAATAATTGTATAATACTTAAGTATTGTACAAGGGTAATGAAAAAAGTATAATACGAAGTATTATACAAGTTAGTAGGAAGGATGAAATATCGTATATAAATTCTATATGAATCGAGAATACGAAAATAATACATAAACTATTTATATATGTATTAAGTAATGTTAATGGACTTGGAAAGGTGGATTGGAATTACTACAAGTCCAAGTGAATAAAATGTTAAGGCCCAATTATTAATTAATGAACCAACTAGTGTTTATTAATGCAAAGCCCAAGGATTTATTGAATCCAAGCCCAAGCTAGAATCCATGAGTTGTAATGACCCATGGGGAAAACCATATTAATATGGTAAGTATGGTGACCAAGTTAATGTGGTGACCAAGTTAGGAGTAATGACCAAGTAATAGAAGTAATGGCCAAGCATAGGATAAGTGTTGTGATTAGCAAGTAATGAATAGTAAGGAGGTGGCTTAAAGGAGGTATGAAGATTTAATGACTAAACTACCCTAGCTTTGCAACTTCTATAAATAGAGAAGGCTTGCTAGCCATTTAACACTTGTTCAAATAATCCAACATATTACAAAGTGCTTAAGTGTTAGAGAGAATAAGCTACAAATAACTCACTTTCATTTGTAAGAAGAAGAAAAAGCTACCTTACCAAGAATTCAAAAGTAAGACTTCTTCTCTAAATTATCTTCTATCTCTACTATGATAGGTTGATAAGAAAAGATGGATTAAGAAACATGAATGATAAGAAGCAAGAAGAATGTGTAAGTCATGAACTTAAGCCACATAAGTTGGCAATAAGTCATTTGAATTTATAAAAGTTATAAACTTATTATAAGTTAACCTTGAATGTTAGTATGAAAATTTAGAACTTGTAATGAGTTTAGTAAGAGAAGTATATATTAATGTAAGGAACTTGTATGATCCTATGTATCATGAATACATAAGTAAAATTATATGTTAATAACATATAAAGTATGATGATTAAGAAACTTTAATTGTCATAGGTTATGAGCAATAAAATCTTAAGTAGTTTATTATTTGACAAGTTATAAGCTCATGAAGAATAAGTCCAAAATCCAACAATGAATATAAGTTGTTGTAATGAGTTGGATGAGATGTTCACATGATGAGTGGAATTCATTTGTAATGTTGAACAAATCATGAGAATGAAGATTTGCCGGAAATTGTACGATTGGACGATAATCGTCGCATTCGTAAAATTCTCAGAATAGAAGTCAAATTTTGTGTTTGAACTCAGAACCATTGTTTTCCAATAGAGACAAGTCATATTTGGCATTTAAGAGTTGCGGACTCTAAAATGACCCAGATTCAACTTAGAACGAAGAAAGCGAAGCGTTGAACGTTCACGAACGTTTATCGTTTTCGTTAAAAAATGAACCAATAGGTGAATTTTTAGCAAACGGTTAAATAGATAAAATTCTTGCACGCGACGCGCATAGATTACGTAATTTGTGAATGTAGGCTTTTGAGCGAGCCAATTCGGACTTATAACGAAGAAGTTATGCATCAGGAAGTTCACAAAATTCAAAGATTGAAATTTTTTTACGGTGCACGAGTTGGTATTTGTGGCGCCAACCCTAAACCAAAAATCGGTGCATGCATGTGCAGCAATGATGTCCGAGCACACCTGCAAAGAGTTTGCAATGTGAACTATAGTATAATTTATGTAGCCAGTATTTTCATATGTCTGATCTAAAATCCTTTGGAGTGTGGCATCGCAGTGCGGTCCACTAAGTAAGGACTCGCGCCAATCTCAGAACAAGGATGGTGATGAATGTTTAAAGTACAAAGAAAAGAAAGCTAATTAATTTAAAAGTAAACACAACTTAAGGAATGTAATGTAACATTGTTAAACTTTGTTAAACCTTAAGAATGTTGTATAAAGGTTGAGATAACCTAGTTAAATATAAATGCAAGGATAATGATAAACCGGAACGAATAGTAACTACATCTAATTAGATTGACATGAAGGGTACGATATAGTCATATACATACTTGATTATATGTGACCTAATGTAAGGCATTATGTGATCATGTATTGTAGAGGCTTGAACGACTTGAACATAAAGTTAATATCTTAGTAGCAGGGCGCTAAAGGCAAGTATTCTAACTCTTGTCTCAGTTCATTCTGAACAAGTTTTTGAAGTTCATGTATTCTTTCGCATGAATTGAAGTATGTTGAAGTTAAAGCTGATTCCTTTGGCTAGACTTGATATATTGATAATCTATTCATTTATTATAAAATGTTGTTATCTTTTGTCAACTACTCGATATGGTTTTCAAAAGAAGACTGAAATGTTAAACAAAAGTTTTGTCGGTAAAACGACATGCATGTGAGGTTGCCAAATGCTTAAACGTGCATACGTTTAATGGATGTAGTGTTGATCAACATAGAGTACAATAGGCTGATCACCTAGAAGTGCTCGTAAGTAATATCGGGCTTACGGACTTGCTTCCGGGTTTTCCTTTTCCAATAAAGAATGAATACTCGAGGTCTTTGACCGGAGTAAATATTTTGCTAAATATTGTTAGGATTGTAAAACATTTTGAAAGAAAGATGAAGTGCTATTTTGAACTATCAATAGTATTTCATAACTATTGTTCAGTTATTGAAGATATACGATTCGTATGTGTCAAGCATGTTGTTATTGAATTGTTATACTTGCTGAGCTAGTAATGCTCACTCTTGTTTGAACCATATGAATGCAGCTAAGACTGAACGTCCCGAAGGATCGAAAAAGGATAGAGATAAAGCTAAGGCAGATTGTCAAGCTGTCTTGTAATAGTATAGGTCTATTGTTGTAATGTAACTGATATTATGACAATGAACCTTTGTAATGGGTATAGAACCTGGGAAATATAAATATTACTTTAAATATATAGAAGTTATGTTCGTTCTTTGAGACTTTTTCAATTGAATGAATGTATGAATGTTGTACAGTATAGCACCATCTATCGGGTTAGAAGATACCCGAATTTGGGGGCGCTACAAGTTGGTATCAGAGCCTAGGTTATAAAACTTAAGGGGGAAAGTAGAACCTTAGGTCATAACCTTAAGTAAGAATAAAGAAGTAAAAGATGGAAAGTAACCTTATAAAAATGCATTGTATTATGTTGTGTTTCTATTATTTTACTGACGTGTACTAATCAAACTATATTGTTTTATTGTAGATGTCAGGAGAAAATGATATGTATAGAGATATACATGTAGTGAGCGAGAATTCGATTAATCGGGTAGAGATACTACCAAATCCCGTAGCAGTAGAACCAGAGGTGGTGACAATCGAGTCTGGAGACTCGAACGATTTAGAATACATGTCTATATTTGATGGCATGCTAGAGGAGGAGGTGGACGTGATATCCTTTGACCAGGTTCCACCTATAGAGGAGTTGTCTACAGGGGAATCGATGAAGAGCCTTTATTTATGTCGAGATTGGATATGAATGTCCATTACTGCCAGGATGTTAAGGAGTTGAAAGAGGAACTCCAAGTCATCCAGTGAGGACAAGACTAGCATGGAGGGAATGTGGGAAGAGGAGCGTGATGATAGAGTTCTAGCTAAGGACAAGGTCCGAGAGCTGAAATGTGAAGTCTTTGAGCTCAAGCAGGAGCTAAAGACTAAATAGCGAAAGTTGGAGAGGATGTCCTATATACATAGGAGTTCTCATGTGGATTTCAACAAAGTGGTGGTGGTTATCGATAGAAGTAGAGACACTCCCATCACACTATCGATTAGAGATGTTATTCTTATTCTGCCCCGACAAAAGATTTTGAGAATGCCTTACGGCAGATGTAATCTAGCAATAGCTAGAGTAGCTTAGATGTGTAAATATTATGTATATAGTAGTGACATAAAACCCTCTTTTGTATAACAAAGGGTAGTCTTTTGTAAATCCCAATTTTTGGAAAGTAATTGCGGGAAGGTAATCAGCTATGGCTGAGTAATGTAATCAATGTAGTGTTATACAACAAGTTATGAATCAATATAAGTCTTTTTATGGAATATATTGAGTAATGGGTATGAGTTATTGTTTTATTGTAAATAATAACAAACTAACAAGAATAAAGTAATAATGATGTGTTGTTTTCTTAACAGCAAAATGCCGCCAAGAAGGAGACCACGAAATCAAGGCGCTAATGTTAACCAACCGGAGGGTGGTCCAGTTAATCCAATGCAGGAGTTCGTTAATCTTTTAACGGCTGCATTTAATAGAATAGGGAGATGACAGTTCTCCAGTATGCTGCCAAGTTTAATGAACTGGAACGATTTGCTCCACATCAAGTGGACATTGAAGTGAGAAAGGCTAGAAGATTTGAGCAGGGCTTGAAACCCTGGCTCTATAGCCGAATTTCTGTGTTCCAAAGTACTTCCTTTGGAACCATATTAGAAAAGGCAATAATTGCCGAAGGTGGGAATGAGGCTCTCACCAAGATTACCACAAGGATAAGTAAAACAAGGGCAAGGTTGATGGAGGAACCAAGACCGAGGGAGCCAAAGGAAGTGGCAATGGTCGAAGAGGAAGGGCTTTAACTCAGGAATACTGGGAGTAAAACAAGGGATGCTAAGAGGAGGATAGAGGCACCGTAAAACTGCAAGGGAAGACTAATTTAGGAGTCTATCTCAAAGGAAAGGCAGTATGTTATAATTATGGACAGGAAGGGCACATTTTGCCTAACTGTCCAAATCCGAAGAAAAATCACGGATGTTTTGTATGTGGATCAAATGACCACATAACGAAGAACTGCTTGAAGAAGGGGACAGAAGGAAATAAGGGAACTAATAGCGGTAAGTTGGCTATTAGTGGTCCAGCTCAGCCGGGTAAATCAATGGCCCGCACTTTTAATATGACGGTCCAAGATGCGGTGGCATTAGGGGATGTAGTTGCAGGTATTATTCCGATGAATAACATAAATGCATACGTGCTTTTTGATTCGGGTGCTACTTGTTCGTTTATAGCATGTGATTTTGCTAGACGACTAGAATTATTTCCCGAAAAATTACCTATACCTTTGAACATTAAGGTAGCAAACGAAGAGATAATTCCTGTTAAAGATATTCATAGGAGTTGTTGCGTAGATGTACGTGGTTGTAAGTTATTGGTAGACTTAATATCGATAAAGTTAGGAGAATTTGACGTAATTCTCTGAATGGATTGGTTAATTAACTATGGAGTTATAGATTGCCAAAAGAAATGTGTGAGCATCGGGGCGTTGAAGCAACCTCTCAGAGTATTTTACGGTAATAAATTACCGGACGTTAAATGTTGCCTTACGATGACACAAACTAGAAAACTTTTAAGGAAGGGATGTGTAGGTTATCTATGCCATGTTGTTGATTCCCGAGAGAGGGGAGCAACCATAAAACAAATACCTATAGTAAACGAATTCATGGATGTATTTCCAAGTGAGTTACCTAAGTTTACACCGGATAGGAGATCAAATTTTGATAGACATTGTGCCGAGAAGCGACACACGATCTCAAGGGCACCGTCATCGCTTTAGCGCTGTGGAAATGAAAGAACTAATGGTTCAAATCTGGAACTATTGGACGTAAAGTACATTCAACCAAGTGTTTCCCAGTGGGGGCACACGGTGTTATTTGTCAAGAAGAAAGATGATCGTTAAGACTTTGTATCGACTATCGGGAGTTGAACAAATTAACGATAAAGAATAAATACCCATTGCCCAGGATCGATGATCTCTTTGATCAATTGAAAGGGGCAAAGTATTTTTCTAAAATAGATTTGCGGACGGGGTTTCATCAGTTGATGTGACAACTCGAGAATTTTGAATATTTTTATTAATTAATTTAAGGTTCGAAATTAGAACCTAGACAGAAAATAATTGTATGCGTTTGATATTTTTGAGAAGGAATTTTGAGGGTTTCAAAATTCTGTGAAAGATTTAGGTGAATTATTCAGGATTAAGGAATAAGTGAATATGTTCTGTGTATATGTGTACAGTATATGGTTAAGGGTTAAGAGTTGACCAGATAAACGATATATGTAACAAACCCTAAACCTATATTAAGAACGTCAACGTTCGGTTAGAAAATTCTTATGAATTCTAAGAAATCGGTTCTGGAAACCCTAATTTCAGTTCTGGGAATTCGAAACCCTAATTCGGTGCATAAAACCCTAGATTGGGAACTTAATGGCGTAAGTGTAAATAATTATAAGATTAGCAAACCCGAATTTTCAAATTTAGAAAAAAATTATTTTTCTATTAGAAACCCTAGTTTGTGGGTTGTAAACCTTAATGACCATTTTGACCCTAATTTCTAAATTAGCAAATTTAATTAGGAAATACTAATCCTAATTAGCAATATTTAAATTATGATTAAGAAATTTTAATATTATTAGAAAATCCTAATTATAATTTAGAAATGTTAATTTTCTATTTTTAAAACCTAAATTGGAAAATTTAGAAAATTAAATTGAAAACCCTAAGGTTTTCAAACCCTAAACCCTAAGATTTTTCAAACCCTAAACCCTAACCCAAACCCTAAACCCTAAAGGTTTTGACAAATTATTAGTATGCCATTAAAATTAAAAGGAAAAAGACCAAAATACCCTTTTCTTAAAACTTAAGCAAAAGATATGGCAATCTTGGTGACTCACTACTCTAATGTTTATCCCATGTGCCTTAAATCATCCAAGATCAGATTTGGGGACACCTAGCAACTAGATACATTGAATCATGCCATGTATAATAGATTAAAGAGAGAGAAAATGCTAAATTTATGTTTCATTTGAACCAAAGCTTTCTCTCTCTAAGATTTCAAAAATGGAAAGAGAAAGAGAGTGATAAGATAGGTTATGATCATATTCTAGCTTACCAACATCAGATCATCAAGTATCAGATTCAAGATTTGGGCATTCAAAAGGTATAAAACTCAAACTTGTAGATCTATGTATTTTGTGTTAAAAGTTATGATTTATTGTTCAAAGTGGTGTATTAAGATATCAATTAGTGATCTGGGTTGATATATCAGGGATCTATACCATCTAGATACACAAAATCAAAAATTTTGAAACCGACTTTGAACCTTAAAAATGTTGTTCCATGACCTTATGTCGGGCTCGTGAGATCTGTGTGTATTAAGTTTTATGTGTGTTTTATGTTATAGATTTGTTCTCTGTTGTTAGGACGTGGATCTGAAACTTGAATCAAACTCAGATCATGTACATATTGCAAAGATATGATCGGTCAAAGTCGTTAATGAGCATTTACTAATCGAAGTTTCTGGGCAACCCACAAACCCAGAAAGTCTGACAATGATATTGCAGGCCTTGATCTTGCTTTTCTATTATATTTTATGTCATGTTGTTGTTTTGTAGTTGTAGCATGACAGGAGATCTGCACTTTCAAAATCACCCAGATCTGTAACAGGATCGTAGAAATTCATGGTCAAACCACCGTTGACCAACTGACCGGATGAAGATTCTGGGAAAACCCAGATCTTCAAGGACCGTTTCCTGACCCCTAGTTTGACCTGCCTTAATCTCTTAGATTCAGGGTTGTTATGATGTTCTGATTTTATGTCGTTGTACCCTGACATGTGGTCTACCTTATGGAACCAATAGTTCACCAAAAAAATTTACAGAATACCAGTTAGAAGGATCGAAAACTAGTACCCTTGACTGTTCTTCATTTTTTGGAAAACCCAGAAATGAAGAACAGCGTTGTCAGATTTTTCTGGAGCTTAGATCTCTCAGATGTATTGTTGTATGATCATGAACTTGATATGTAGTTGTAGTATTTCACTTATACTACAACGTTAACACTTCTACCAGCCCAGAAAACTCTTAGATCATAGATTAATTATTTTTCAAACCACCCACCTCGTTAACTGACGATGAAGCTCAAGAACACTCAAGAACAGCTGAAGAACACCTATAGCGACGGGTCTATCGCTATAGGCCCCTTTAGCGACAGTTTCTAATTAATTTATTTTCTGATTTTCTGGAAATTAATTAAAAATAGATAAAAATGGTTTTTAATTATTAAAAATACTTAGAAAATTCTGAAAATTTATTTTAAATTCTGAAAAATAGTTTTTAATTATTTAGAGTATATTTCATAAATATATAATATTTTTGGAATATAAAAGGTATTTATTTATTTAATTATAATATTAAATAAATGATTTAAAATGATTTTAATTCATGAAAAATCATGAAAAATAATATTATGGTATAAGAAAATATTTTAAGTTATTTTAAGTGACTTTTAATATTTTAGGATGAATTTCATTAATTAATTAATATTAATGATAATTAGTTTATTTAATAACTATATTAAATAAATTAAGGAAAAATGGAATTAATGCTTTATAAGTTATGTAAAAATGATTTAAGTGTTATAAAAATATTTGAAGTTATAAAATTTAACTTTTGATATTTTTTCATGAAAATATTAATATTTTAATATTAATAGTAATTAATGGATAATGAATTTAACGGTTTAAAAATCATATAAATATGATTTTAAGGTATTAAAATACTTTGATATATTATAAATATATTATAATATTATGATATGTATTTCATTAATATTTGATAATAAATAAATATTAATGATAAAGTAATTATGTGGTATTTAATTTATTTAAATACGTGTTTAATGATTAAAATTTATGATAAATAGTAATAATTACTTAAAATTATTATGAGACTTTGAAAAATATTTCAATGATATTAAAATTATTTAAGTTGATTGTTAAGCGTTAGGCGAGTTTAATTGAACTTAAACTTGAAGAATTGTCCACTGGACCGCCTGGATGATAGAATTAGGTTTGTTTCAACTCGGACTTAAATAGTCTGACTTGATGCTAAGTTTTATGTGCTGAATAGACTTATAGGATTATGTGTTAATGTGTTTAGGTTATTCCATGTATAATATATATATATATATATATATATATATATATATATATTATGGTATTGTGATGATATTATTCTAATATTGGAGATCTATATTATTAATATTAGGTATTCGGATAAGGCGATATAAATTATGTAAGCGGAATCAAATGAGCTCGAGCAAGTTTATTTTTACTTAACTCTACTAAGAGTTGTTTCATTTGGATATGCTTATGGTTAATCATTGCTGATTGCCATGTATAATTGTACTCTGTACATATTGCATGTATAAGTCAGGTATGAAAGGTTGATCACCTTCATTACCCTTCGGTTCAGATATAATTGTTCATGTAAAATACTTGTTCAGTCAAAATTTTGTTCCTGCTAGTTTACAATTATATTGTTGAATTATAGCCAGCCAATTATTCAAATCATTTCAATCATGATATATCGTTATATTGTTGAACTTAAACTTGCTGGGCAACTTTTATGCTCACCCTTGCTATATCATGATAAAACATTGTAGATAAGGCGAATGCATTTGGATACAGGAAAAGAATAATGCCAAGTTCAGCTTGGGATAAAATGTGCAGCTAATTTGTAATAGTATAGTATATGTTAATAATGTATTATGTTAAATAGTTATGAATTGTGTATTAAGTTAAGGTTACTCGACCTTGGGGATTATGTATAAGTTATTGTATAAACAATTTATATTTATATCTTCCGCAAATATAGTTGAATAGTTATAGAATGATCGAACCGGATCCGAGGTGATTTAGGACCTGGATTCGGGGCCGTCACAGTTGAAGGTTAGGAAGGAAGATGTACCAAAGACGACATTCAGGACTCGTTATGGTCATTACGAGTTTTTAGTGATATCATTTGGGTTAACTAATGCACCAGCTGCATTTATGGATATGATGAACAGAGTGTTCAAACCATATTTGGATAAGTTCGTCGTTGTGTTTATTGATGATATTCTAGTCTACTCTAAGACGCTAGAAGATCATGCTGAACACTTAAGATTAGTGTTGGAAACACTAAAGAAGGAGAAGTTATATATGAAATTCACCAAATGTGAATTTTGGCTGGGAAATGTGCAGTTTTTAGGTCATGTCATTGATCAAGAGGGATTTCAAAGTGATCCAACAAGGTAGAAGCGAGAATGAATTGGGAACAACCGAAGACGCCGATTGAGGTGCGGAGTTTCCTAGGGTTAGCAGGGTACTATCAAAGATTTATCCAAGATTTTTCGAAGATAGCTACCTCGTTGACTAATTTAATAAGGAAGACAGTGAAATATATATGGACGGATAAATGTGAAGACAATTTTCAAGAACTGAAGAAAAGATTAAGTGAAGCGCCTGTTTTATCATTACCAGATGACACAGGAAATTTTGTAGTGTATAGTGATGCTTCGCATTGAGGACTTGGTTGTGTGCTTATGCAGAATGGAAAAGTCATTGCGTATGCATCACGACAGTTAAAGGATTATGAGAAAGTTTATCCTACTCATGATCTGGAATTGGCCGCAATAGTGTTTGCCCTAAAGATATGGAGACATTATCTTTATGGGGAAAAATGTGAGATATATACGGACCATAAAAGTCTAAAAAATATCTTTACTCAGAAGGAACTGAATATGAGACAGAGAAGATGGCTAGAGTTGATAAAGGATTATGATTGTGAAATCCTGTATCACCCTAGAAAGGCCAATGTAGTTGCTGACGCCTTAAGTAGGAAGGGTCGGAAAAAGTTGTCTATGTTAACAGCTCAAAATGAGTTAATAACAGAGATGACTAGGATGGAAATAGAAGTAAAGATGCCGAGTGATGCGAGGCAGATACTCTTTGCGATGGAGATGCAATCTACCATCATAGATAGAGTCAAGGAGGTACAACTCAAGACTGACGAGTGTAACCAAACGAAGAAGCGGTTATCCAAGAAGGAAGATACTAAGTATAGTCTTGATAATGAGGGATTATTAAGATTTGAAGGAAGAATTTGGGTTCCGAATGAGACGGAATTAAAGGAGAAAGTGTTACAAGAAGCTCATAGTTCGAGGTACTCGATACATCCTGGTAGCACTAAGATGTATCAAGACCTTCGATAGAGTTTTTGGTGGCCAAACATGAAGAGAGAAATAGCAGAGTATGTGAGTAGGTGCTTGACTTGTCAAAAAGTTAAGGACAAACATCAACGACCCAGTGGCTTATTACAGTCATTGGAGATTCCAGAATGGAAGTGGGAGCATATCACGATGGACTTCGTGGTGGGACTTCTGATGACGAATAAAGGGTACGATTCGATTTGGGTAATAGTGGACCGATTGACGAAGTCGGCTCACTTTTTGCCAATTAGGGTCAAGTATAACTTAGACCAGTTAGCTAAACTTTATGTTAAGGAAATCATTTCCAGACATGGAGTACCAGTATCGATTGTGTTAGATCGTGATCCATGATTCACATCGAATTTTTGGAGGAGTTTGCAAGAACAGTTGGGAACACAGCTGAAGTTAAGCACAACTTATCATCCACAGACTGATGGGCAGAGTGAGAGAACAATTCAGACGTTAGAAGACATGTTGAGGTCTTGCGTCATGAATTTCAAGGGTAGTTGGGATGATCACCTACTACTGGTAGAATTTGCATATAACAATAGTTATCATGCAAGCATAGGTATTCCGCCTTATGAAGCTCTGTATGGAAGAAAGTGCAGAAAACCATTGTGTTGGGATGAGGTGGGAGAACGCCGGATGCTAGGACCAGAATTGGTGCAGCAGACAATGGATGTGGTAAAGTTAATTCGGATGCGTCTAGTCATGGCTCAGGACAGACAGAAGAAGTATGCAGACTCACATAGACTAAGTCGAGAGTTTGAGGTGGGCTCGTATGTGTTTCTAAAGGTATCTCCCTGGAAAGGAAAGATACACTTTGGAAAGAAAAGAAAGTTAAGTCCAAGGTATATAGGACCTTTTGAAGTATTAAAACGGGTGGGAGAGGTAGCTTATGTGTTAGCATTACCTCCAGACCTAGAACGAATACATAACGTATTTCACGTATCTGTATTACATCCATATAAGCCGGACTATAAGCATGTAATCGAGTATGAGCCGATTCATATCGAGAAAGACTTAACATATGAAGAATCGCCGATGTAGATCATTGATAGAAAGGAACAAGTTCTGAGGAACAAGGTAATACCATCAGTAAAGGTATTATGGAAGAACCACGATGCTGAAGAAGCAATGTGGGAACTAGAAGAAAAGATGAAGAAAAAATTTCCTCATCTATTTGATTAAAGTAAGACGAGATTCTGGGGACAGAATCTTTATAAGGGGGAAAGAATGTAACGACCGAGAAATTCAGATCTTATTGTAAAATGATTTTATTAAATTAAATAATAATAAAATTCAATTATATGTGTTATCAAGATGGTTGTCATTGTATGACCTATTGATGTTAGAATGTCGTAGTATTTGAGCTACGTGAATGAATTAAAGTGTTTGAATTTCCAAGACGAAAATAAAGGTTTTCCGAGGAATTTTCCGAAAAACACTATTCATCGATATTTGCTCGGGATTTCTTTTTGAATTTTTGAGAAATACGTAATGATAGAATGACAAGGTAAGATGGATTATGTAATAAAAATCTATTTATGGAAAATGTAATAATTAAACATGGACTTAATTTATAAACTTTAAGTAAGTAAGTAAGTAGTAATGAATAAGTAATAATTGTATAATACTTAAGTATTGTACAAGGGTAATGAAAACAAGTATAATAATAAGTATTATACAAGTTAAATAGGAAGGATGAAATATCGTATATAAATTCTATATGAATCGAATCTAAAATAATACATAAACTATTTATATATGTATTAAGTAATGTTAATGGACTTGGAAAGGTGGATTGGAATTACTACAAGTCCAAGTGAATAAAATGTTAAGGCCCAATTATTAATTAATGAACCAACTAGTGTTTATTAATGCAAAGCCCAAGGATTTATTGAATCCAAGCCCAAGCTAGAATCCATGAGTTGTAATGACCCATGGGGAAAAACATATTAATATGGTAAGTATGGTGACCAAGTTAATGTGGTGACCAAGTTAGGAGTAATGACCAAGTAATAGAAGTAATGGCCAAGCATATGATAAGTGTTGTGATTAGCAAGTACTGAATAGTAAGGAGGTGGCTTAAAGGAGGTGGGAAGATTTAATGACTAAACTACCCTAGCTTTGCAACTTCTATAAATAGAGAAGGCTTGCTAGACATTTAACACTTGTTCAAATAATCCAACATATTACAAAGTGCTTAAGTGTTAGAGAGAATAAGCTACAAATAACTCACTTTCATTTGTAAGAAAAAGAAGAAAGCTACCTTACCAAGAATTCAAAAGTAAGACTTCTTCTCTAAATTATCTTCTATCTCTACCATGATAGGTTGATAAGAAAAGATGGATTAAGAAACATGAATGATAAGAAGCAAGAAGAATGTGTAAGTTATGAACTTAAGCCACATAAGTTAGCAATAAGTCATTTGAACTTATAAAAGTTATAAACTTATTATAAGTTAACCTTGAATGTTAGTATGAAAATTTAGAACTTGTAATGAGTTTAGTAAGAGAAGTATATTAATGTAAGGAACTTGTATGATCCTATGTATCATGAATACATAAGTAAAATTTTATGTTAATAACATATAAAGTATGATGATTAAGAAACTTTAATTGTCATAGGTTATGAGCAATAAAATTTTAAGTAGTTTATTATTTGACAAGTTATAAGCTCATGAAGAATAAGTCCAAAATCCAACAATGAATATAAGTTGATGTAATGAGTAGGATGAGATGTTCACATGATGAGTGGAATTCATAGGCCCAAAACTGCCAACACAAAGGCAAACATCTGCGGTCAGTAAACACTCTTAACCTATACATGGGAAACTATAAGAAAAATACTCACCAACAGAAATGGGTAGAAACCTAACCAAGCCTCAGTCAAACCCTGCGAGTGCATACGCATGCCCCCTGAGGAAATAGACGAAGGTGTAGGAACCCCAATCATACTCTTCAATACTGTCCACATGACCCGTGGCACTGACCAAAACGAACGGCACCGTAGAAGAGTTATCTGCTATGAAGCAGCCTCTAATGATCATCAGGAACAATCACCGAAGAATGTGATCCCTGACTATGACATCATCTGGCATTGGCTCTCTCAAAAGCCCAATCATAGCATCCACGCTCAAAGGACCCGTACGGACGGTACTGACTTTGAGCACCTCCGCCGAAACTCCTAGCAAGGATCTGACGGTAGTAGGGGTAATATCCGCCATGTAAGGCACTGGTGCCCCTCCAAACTCTATAATGTGATAAACTGCCAATCCATCGGCGTCATCATCACCTCACAGTCCAGTAAATGGAGTGACTGAGTCTGGTGGAACCAGCGCTCAAACAATGCCCTGAGGTAACCCCAGGGGCAATGACGGGGAAGGATGGAAAAGAATTCTCCAAAGCCCCAGTCATGCACAATTGCTCTATAGTCAAGGATGAAGGGCCTGGTACATGGAGTGTATGCTGAACCAGTTCCCTCGAGGCTGTGTAAAGTCGGGAACCTACATAAAGTGCAGATCAACATACAAATCCTTTACTCCTCATAAATAGGAAAGAAGGAAGATCAAGATCTAATGTCATAACTTGTTAGCATGTAAATACATGGAGGGATGTCGACTCAAGTCACCCAGAAGCACTGGGTTTGCCACCTGAATACTTGGGAGGTCCCTACGAGGAACATGTGTAGCAGGAGCGTATTCCGCAACCGAAACATCCTCCTCCTCGTCCTCGACCTCGACATTCGACAAATTAACCTGGACTGGACGTATCACCGCCTCCACTAACCAACGAGGCTGTCTAACAGAACGGGGTCGAGGCACTTTAGAAGCCCTCCTCCGTATACCAGAAGTGGTCCTACGGGAACTACTCGGCTGATCCGGATCCATAATATCTGGACAACAAGTCTATAAATCACCTCAAAAAGGGTGTGGTATTTTCTAAATTGGAGCTTTTCAAAATGCATTTTATGACTACATGCATGCATTACTTTAACATACGTTTACAGTAGAGTTAAAAATGCATGATTAATCAAATGCCTACACTTTGGAAATTTTTTGCCATAGTCCCCTTTGTAAATTGGACTATCCACATGCACATAGGCATAACTAGGTGGCCATTCAGTAGCACACCTGCCCACAGTCATATACATAATATATGCATTAAAAATCAAAGTTATCAATACATAAGGTTAGCCTAAATACCAAGAGTATTTTGCCTTTTTACCTTTGCTCATTTGTCCTCAAATAGGATAAGAAATAGTTGAAAAAGGTGACAATTTGACTGTCTCAGAAGTCAATTTTTCACATCATTATGTTCAGCATGGTTTAATACTAACATTTGAGTTATGCCTCGATTGAGCCTAGACTTGCGTCTAGAGTGTTTACTGCTTTAATATATATATATATACTTATATATATTAACTGTTGTTGGACTTTGTTCGATGAGCCTGAATTTTACATCCGGAGCGTTTACTTGCTTATATATATATATATATACTTATATATATGAACTGTTGTCGAACTCGCTCGATGAGCTTGATTTTACATCCGGTCATGCGATTATCGCTATATATATATATATATATTTTTCGTCACTTTGAGTTTACTTAAGTGGCGATTGATCGCTTTACAACTTGCTTTATGTTTAAATCCGCCTAGAGTTTACTTAAATATGGTTGATCGCTTCTGACTTTCTTTACGTTTCATCCAGCCTGGAGTTTCCTTTGTGGCGGTTGATGGCTTTTACAACTTTTTTTATATTTTTTGATCCCCCATAGAGGTGCTTCATTGTGGCTGATCATGTCTGTATATATATATTTACAACTTTTGTAACGACCAAGAAATTCGGATCTTATTGTAAAATGATTTTATTAATTAAATAATAATAAAATTCTATTATATGTGTTATTAAGATGGTTGTCATTGTACGACCTATTGATGTTAGAATGTCGTAGTATTTGAGCTACGTGAATGAATTAAAGTGTTTGAATTTCCAAGACGAAAATAAAGGTTTTTCGAGAAATTTTGCAAAAAACACTATTCATCGATATTTGCTCGGGATTTCTTTTTGAATTTTTGAGAAATACGTAATGATAGAATGACAAGGTAAGATGGATTATGTAATAAAAATCTATTTATGGAAAATGTAATAATTCGCTTATGGACTTAATTTATAAACTTTAAGTAAGGCGAAGTAGTAATGAATAAGTAATAATTGTATAATACTTAAGTATTGTACAAGGGTAATGAAAACAAGTATAATACGAAGTATTATACAAGTTAGTAGGAAGGATGAAATATCGTATATAAATTCTATATGAATCAGAATACGAAAATAATACATAAACTATTTATATATGTATTAAGTAATGTTAATGGACTTGGAAAGGTGGATTGGAATTACTACAAGTCCAAGTGAATAAAATGTTAAGGCCCAATTATTAATTAATGAACCAACTAGTGTTTATTAATGCAAAGCCCAAGGATTTATTGAATCCAAGCCCAAGCTAGAATCCATGAGTTGTAATGACCCATGGGGAAAACCATATTAATATGGTAAGTATGGTGACCAAGTTAATGTGGTGACCAAGTTAGGAGTAATGACCAAGTAATAGAAGTAATGGCCAAGCATATGATAAGTGTTGTGATTAGCAAGTACTGAATAGTAAGGAGGTGGCTTAAAGGAGGTGGGAAGATTTAATGACTAAACTACCCTAGCTTTGCAACTTCTATAAATAGAGAAGGCTTGCTAGACATTTAACACTTGTTCAAATAATCCAACATATTACAAAGTGCTTAAGTGTTAGAGAGAATAAGCTACAAATAACTCATTTTCATTTGTAAGAAGAAGAAGAAAGCTACCTTACCAAGAATTCAAAAGTAAGACTTCTTCTCTAAATTATCTTCTATCTCTACGATGATAGGTTGATAAGAAAAGATGGATTAAGAAACATGAATGATAAGAAGCAAGAAGAATGTGTAAGTTATGAACTTAAGACACATAAGTTGGCAATAAGTCATTTGAACTTATAAAAGTTATAAACTTATTATAAGTTAACCTTGAATGTTAGTATGAAAATTTAGAACTTGTAATGAGTTTAGTAAGAGAAGTATATGAATGTAAGGAACTTGTATGATCCTATGTATCATGAATACATAAGTAAAATTATATGTTAATAACATATAAAGTATGATGATTAAGAAACTTTAATTGTCATAGGTTATGAGCAATAAAATCTTAAGTAGTTTATTATTTAACAAGTTATAAGCTCATGAAGAATAAGTCCAAAATCCAACAATGAATATAAGTAGTTGTAATGAGTAGGATGAGATGTTCACATGATGAGTGGAATTCATAGGCCCAAAACTGCCAACACAAAGGCAAACATCTGCGGTCAGTAAACACTCTTAACCTATACATGGGAAACTATAAGAAAAATACTCACCAACAGAAATGGGTAGAAGCCTAACCAAGCCTCAGTCAAACCCTGCGAGCGCATACACATTCCCCCTAAGGAAATAGACGAAGGTGTAGGAACCCCAATCATACTTTTCAATACGGTCCACATGACGCGTGGCACTGACCAAAATGAACGGCACCGTAGAAGAGTTATCTGCTATGAAGCAGCCTCTAATGATCATCAGGAACAATCGTCGAAGAATGTGATCCCTGACTCTGACATCATCTGGCATGGGCTCTCTCAAAAGCCCACTCATAGCATCCACGTTCAAAGGACCTGTACGGATGGTCCTGACTTTGAGCGCCTCCACCGAAACTCCTAGCAAGGATCTGACGGTAGTAGGGGTAATATCCGCCATGCAAGGCACTGGTGCCCCTCCAAACTCCATATATGTGATAAACTACCAATCCATCGGCGTCATCATCACCTCACAGTCCAGTAAATGGAGTGACTGAGTCTGGTGAAACCAGCGCTCAAACAATGCCCTGAGGTAACCCCAGGGGCAATGACGGGGAAGGATGGAAAAGAATTCTCCAAAGTCCCAGTCATGCACAATCGCTCTATAATCAAGGATGAAGGGCCTGGTACATGGAGTGTATGCTGAACCAGTTCCCTCGAGGCTGTGTAAAGCCGGGAACCTACATAAAGTGCAGATCAACATAAAAATCCTTTACTCCTCATAAATAGGAAAGGGGGAAGATCAAGATCTAACGTCATACCTTGTTAGCATGTAAATACATCGAGGGATTTCGACTCAAGTCTCCCAGAAGCTCTGGGTTTGCCACCAGAATACTTGGGAGGTCCCTACGAGGAACATGTGTAGTAGGAGCGGAGTCCGCTACCGAAACATCCTCCTCCTTGTCCTCGACCTCGACCTCAACATTCGACAAATCAACCTGGACTGGACGTATCACCGCCTCCACTAACTGATGAGGCTGTCTAACAGAACGGGGTCGAGGCACTTCAGAAGCCCTCCTTCGTATACCAGAAGTGGTCCTACGGGAACTACTCGGTTGATCCGGATCCATAATATCTGGACAACAAGTCTCTAAATCACCTCAAAAAGGTTGTGGTATTTTCTAAATTGGAGCTTTTCAAAATGCATTTTATGACTACATGCATGCATTACTTTAACATACGTTTACAATAGAGTTAAAAATGCATGATTAATCAAATGCCTACACTTTGGAAATTTTTTGCCATAGTCCCCTTTGTAAATTGGACTATCCACATGCACATAGGCATAACTAGATGGCCATTCAGTAGCACACCTGCCCACAGTCATATACATAATATATGCATTAAAAATCAAAGTCATCAATACATAAGGTTAACCTAAATACCAAGAGTACTTTGCCTTTTTACCTTTGCTCATTTGGTCTCAAATAGGATTAGAATAGTAGAAAAAGGTGCCAATTTGACTGTCTCAGAAGTCAATTTTTTCACATCATTATGTTCAGCATGGTTTAATACTAACATTTGAGTTATGCCTCGATTGAGCCTAGACTTGCGTCTAGAGTGTTTACTTCTTTAATATATATATATATATATATATATATATATATATATATATATATATTAACTGTTGTTGGACTTTGTTCGATGAGCCCTAATTTTACATCCGGAGCGTTTACTTGCTTATATATATATATATATATATATATATGAACTGTTGTCGAACTCTGTTCGATGAGCTTGGATTTTACATCCGGTGCGATTATCACTTATATATATATATATATTTCGTCCCGCCTGGAGTTTACTTCGTGGCAGTTGATCGCTTTTACAACTTTCTTTACGTTTAATTCCTTTGAGTTTACTTACGTGGCGGTTGATCGCTTTCTGACTTTCTTTTGGTTTACGTCCGCTTTGGAGTTTCCTTTGTGGCGGTTGATGGCTTTTACAGCTTTATTTATATTTTTTGATCCCCAATAGAGGTGCTTCGTTGTGGCTGATCATGTATGTATATATATATTTACAACTTTTGTAACGACCGAGAAATTCGGATCTTATTGTAAAATGATTTTATTAAATTAAATAATAATAAAATTCTATTATATGTGTTATTAAGATGGTTGTCATTGTATGACCTATTGATGTTAGAATGTCGTAGTATTTGAGCTACGTGAATGAATTAAAGTGTTTGAATTTCCAAGACGAAAATAAAGGTTTTTCGAGGAATTTTACAAAAAACACTATTCATCGATATTTGCTCGGGATTTCTTTTTGAATTTTCGAGAAATACGTAATGATAGAATGACAAGGTAAGATGGATTATGTAATAAAAATCTATTTATGAAAAATGTAATAATTCGTTTGTGGACTTAATTTATAAACTTTAAGTAAGGCGAAGTAGTAATGAATAAGTAATAATTGTATAATACCTTAAGTATTGTACAAGGGTAATGAAAACAAGTATAATACGAGTTAGTAGGAAGGATGAAATATCGTATATAAATTCTATATGAATTAGAATACGAAAATAATACATAAACTATTTATATATGTATTAAGTAATGTTAATGGACTTGGAAAGGTGGATTGGAATTACTACAAGTCCAAGTGAATAAAATGTTATGGCCCAATTATTAATTAATGAACCAACTAGTGTTTATTAATGCAAAGCCCAAGGATTTATTGAATCCAAGCCCAAGCTAGAATCCATGAGTTGTAATGACCCATGGGGAAAACCATATAAATATGGTAAGTATGGTGACCAAGTTAGTATGGTGACCAAGTTAGGAGTAATGACCAAGTAATAGAAGTAATGGCCAAGCATAGGATAAGTGTTGTGATTAGCAAGTAATGAATAGTAAGGAGGTGGCTTAAAGGAGGTATGAAGATTTAATGACTAAACTACCCTAGCTTTGCAACTTCTATAAATAGAGAAGGCTTGCTAGCCATTTAACACTTGTTCAAATAATCCAACATATTACAAAGTGCTTAAGTGTTAGAGAGAATAAGCTACAAATAACTCACTTTCATTTGTAAGAAGAAGAAGAAAGCTACCTTACCAAGAATTCAAAAGTAAGACTTCTTCTCTAAATTATCTTCTATCTCTACTATGATAGGTTGATAAGAAAAGATGGATTAAGAAACATGAATGATAAGAAGCAAGAAGAATGTGTAAGTCATGAACTTAAGCCACATAAGTTGGCAATAAGTCATTTGAATTTATAAAAGTTATAAACTTATTATAAGTTAACCTTGAATGTTAGTATGAAAATTTAGAACTTGTAATGAGTTTAGTAAGAGAAGTATATTAATGTAAGGAACTTGTATGATCCTATGTATCATGAATACATAAGTAAAATTATATGTTAATAACATATAAAGTATGATGATTAAGAAACTTTAATTGTCATAGGTTATGAGCAATAAAATCTTAAGTAGTTTATTATTTGACAAGTTATAAGCTCATGAAGAATAAGTCCAAAATCCAACAATGAATATAAGTTGTTGTAATGAGTTGGATGAGATGTTCACATGATGAGTGGAATTCATTTGTAATGTTGAACAAATCATGAGAATGAAGATTTGCCGGAAATTGTACGATTGGACGATAATCGTCGCATTCGTAAAATTCTCAGAATAGAAGTCAAATTTTGTGTTTGAACTCAGAACCATTGTTTTCCAATAGAGACAAGTCATATTTGGCATTTAAGAGTTGCGGACTCTAAAATGACCGGATTCCGACTTAGAAACGAAGAAGCGAAAGCGTTGAACGCTCATTTAACGCTTATCGTTTTCGTTAAAAATGAACCAATAGGTGAATTTTTAGAAAACGAAGTTAAATAGATAAAATTCTTGCATGAACGCGTAGATTACGTAATTTGTGAACCGTAGGCTTTTGAACGAGCCAATTCGGACTTATAACGAAGAAGTTATACGTCCGGGAAGTTCATAAAATTCAAAGACTGAATTTTTTTTCTGGTGCACAGAGTTGGCGCCATGGCGCAACCCTAAGCTAACCGGTCACATGCTAGCCATGCATGTAAAGATGTCCGAAAGACTTCGCAAGAGTTCGGCCATACAACGCGAACTATAGTACAATTTGTGGCGCCCAGCATGCCATGTATAATGATCTGAAAATCCTTTGGAGTGTGGCGTCAGTGTGTGCGGTCCACTAAAAGTAAGGACTCATGCCATGCATACCAGTCTCGAAACAAGGATGGTTATGAATGTTTCTAAGTACAAAGAAAAGAAAGTTAATTAATTTAAAAGTAAACACAACTTAAGGAATGTAATGTAACATTGTTAAACTTTGTTAAACCTTAAGAATGTTGTATAAAGGTTGAGATAACCTAGTTAAATATAAATGCAAGGATAATGATAAACCGGAACGAATAGTAACTACATCTAATACACAATTAGATTGACATGAAGGGTACGATATAGTCATATAATACTTGATTATATGTGACCTAATGTAAGACATTATGTGATCATGTATTGTAGAGACTTGAACGACTTGAACATAAAGTTAATATACCGTAGCAGACGCTAAAAGCAAGTATTCTAACTCTTGTCTCAGTTCATTTTGAACAAGTTTTTGAAGTTCATGTATTCTTTCGCATGAATTGAAGTATGTTGAAGTTAAAGCTGATTCCTTTGGCTAGACTTGATATATTGATAATTTATTCATTTATTATCAAATGTTGTTATCTTTTGTCAACTACTCGATATGGTTTTCAAAAGAAGACTGAAATGTTAAACAAAAGTTTTGTCGGTAAAATGACAGGCACGTGAGGTTGCCAAATGCTTAAATGTGCATATGTTTAATGGATGTAGTGTTGATCAACATAGAGTACAATAGGCTGATCACCTAGAAGTGCTCGTAAGTAATATCGGGCTTACGGACTTGCTTCCGGGTTTTCCTTTTCCAATAAAGAATGAATACTCGAGGTCTTTGACCGGAGTAAATGTTTTGCTAAATATTGTTAGGATTGTAAAACATTTTGAAAGAAAAATGAAGTGCTATTTTGAATTATCAATAGTACTTCATAACTATTGTTCAGTTATTGAAGATATACGATTCGTATGTGTCAAGCATGGTGTTATTGAATTGTTATACTTTCTGAGCTAGTAATGCTCTCTCTTGCTTGAACCATATGAATACAGCTAAGATTGAACGTCCCGAAGGATCGAAAAAGGATAAAGGAAAAGCTAAGACAGATTGTTAAGCTGTCTTGTAATAGTATAGGTCTATTATTGTAATGTAACTGATATTATGACAAAGAACCTTTGTAATGGGTATAGAACCTGGGAAATGTAAATATTACTTTAAATATATAGAATTTATGTTCGTTCTTTGAGACTTTTTCAATTGAATGAATGTATGAATGTAAGACCCCAACTTTTTGAATTAAGATTAAATTTTCTCGAAATATATTTTTGAATATTATGGTGTGGATTTGATATAATGTTATAGTTGTGGGTAATATTTACAAATTTTGCAAAGTACGCAAGTTGTTATATAATATTCGATTGGTCGGGGAATATTCATTTTAACGAGGAATATTCAGATAACTGGCACAATCATTGGTGGACCCCCACAACGGAATTATTGTAGGATTGAGAAAACGACAAAAATACTTTATGAAAATAACGGCGGAAGTTTTACCGTTAACTGTTGAAACACCCGGTGTTAAAAGTATAATAATACGCGTGGTTGCATAGTAGCACACGGTTTTGATTATTGATACTTACGTGAGAAGTCACTCAGTTATACTCAATTATTGCTACAGTAATTGTTGCATCATATCTATCATATTATGGATTCAATTATGGTCAGTATCATCTGCATAAAATGTTTTTTATTAAATTAATACTTGAGACGACAAAGTTATTCATATTATAAACTGCAATATTTACAATGTCTAGAAGTTCTGTCAAGGAGAGGTTTGGTCACCTAATTGCGCGCCAATAGGGAGAAATCCTTATTAGAAAGCCCCCTCTTTCCTGGGAACGACCTGGTTGATAAATATTGTGAGTTATAATATTAATAATGAATGTTGTTCAGAGTTGAATTTGGAGACGCGGACGTGATATTTGAGTCCGGAACGACGAAATTAGTAAAAATAGTTTATAAACATAAAATTTTCTGGGATTCACTATTTGGTCAAAAAGTCAACAGTTGACTTTTTCAGGAAAAGTCAAACTTTGAAATTTCAAAATTTATATTTTTGATAAAAATAGTTTCATTATGTTGGAATTGTTTGTGTTAGTGAAAATCGATATTTATTCCATGATAATTGATGTCTAGGGGTTATATTGATAAATCGGGTAATTTATCGGATAAATGAGCAATTAATTGCTACTAATTCACATGCTTATATAACTATTTGTTCACATATGTGTACTATTGAATCACATTATTTACTATTATGGGAGTTGGTGCAAGATTGATAATACTTGCATGACTAAGTTAAAAATTGAGGTATAGATGGAGGTACTATACTGTAATTCGTATTTTTTTCACATGATTATACTATTGATTCACATGATTGAACTATTGATTCACATTATTTACTATTAGGGGAGTTGGTGCAAGATTGATAATACTTGCAGTACTAAATTAAAAATGAAAGAAAAGTTGGAGGTATTGTACTGTAATTTTCGAGCCCCAAAACGTGCAATTATCAAAACTATATTTTCCTATAAATAGAAGCTCATTCTTCCTTCATTTCTGACCAATTCACAAAAGCTTTAGAGCGATTATTATAGAGAAAAATTATAGAGAGAAAGAAGAAGAGAAATCTGCTACTCACTATTCCAGTATCCAATTTTTCCAAGGTAGGGAGTATTATTTCTTTCTTATCTATGAAGAGAACTTCTGTTATTCCATTCTTATTATTCTGTTGGAATAACCTGTATACGCAGGCTACCCTATACTTGGTGAAATTCTTCTGTTGTTCCATTCTTTATAATTACATTGGAACATCCATGCTCATACGTTCTCTACGGGACTGGTTCCGCTCTTTTATTATTACATTGGAATATCCTCATCTGTGCATACGTTCTACACCTGACTGATTACATCTTTATTATTCTCGCTGGAACATCCTATTCATGCGTTCTCGCCGGACTGGTTTCGCTTTATTATTACTCATTGGAATATCCTCGTGCATGCGTTTTACTGTGGGACTTTGATTTCGTTATTTATTATTACATTGGATTAACTCGCCTGCATGCGGTCTATCGCATGCCCGGTGATTTCTTTTGTTATTCCATTCCTTATAATACTCAGTTGGTTAAAGTTTTGACTTCTATACTACATGAAATTAGTGGAATATCCTTGATATTTGCGCTTCATCAAGTATCTTTTCGTGGAAATATTCTTCTGAGCATTCTTAAATTTTACTCTACAAAGCAGTATCATGTTGACAATTTGGACGTTATTAGTTCCTGGATAAAATAATTCTTGAACTTGTTTTATTGAATTCTTATATCATTGTCATCATCCTCATGTTTATATTTTGTTGAAAGTCATCTGTGGGCCTATAGTGCATAGATGGACTTGGTATGATTATGACACTGGATTATTCTTTGTAATCATGACCGTAATGTTACAAATGATGTGGTAAAAGTCCTCATTAGCCCGTAGTGCATTGATGGATAGTAGTTGGCATGATCATGACCATTAATGAATACACAAATATTCTTGGCCTGTAGTGCATGGATAATTGTGGTCGTTATACTAAAGAATATCCTTGGTCAGTAGTGCGGGGTGATTCGATGATGTGGATTATTTATTAAAATTTGAGTCCCAAATGATAAAAGTGATGAAAAACCTTCAAAATCATAAAAGATAGTAGATTTTATTCTCTACTTGACTCTTTTAATGGATTGCTTGTTCCGCTGCAGTTAAACTTGATGGTTGTTATATTGTATCAGTTTAACACTGTTGAAGGCTAACGATAATATATTCTGCATTATCTTAGTCATAATATTTCCTACTGGGCTAGTTGAGCTCACCCTTTTACTTTTATTGTTCTCTTCAGGAAATGAGAACGTAGCAGGGACTAGTCGGGGAACGGAGTGACGGACCAGATGATAACATTAGTAGTCCTCACTATTCTGTGAAATAGTGTAATAATAATTGTAATAAGGACTCCTTTTGAGTTTGTATAATCTCTAGTCGACAATATTTGTTTTCAAACTCACAGTTTATGTTTTGTCGTATTGTACACGACAGTTGTATTATTAAGTTGTATTTGAATTTATGTACCATGTAAGTGGCGACCCAAGATGGGTGACGTATACCTAATTTTGGGGGCGTCACAGTTGGTATCAAAGCTTAGGGATATGATCCCTGGCTAAGATGTGAGACTAGAACTAGGAGGGGAGAGACGGGGAATTCCTTTGCTAGTATGACCTACCTAAATTTATTTGGTATTTGATTGGTCGGTCAGAGTATAGTGATAATATGTTGCATGTCAATTAACCCTTGTTTTGTGGCAGTGTTTGAAAATGGCATCTGAGAATGTTGAGAACATCAATGGAGCATAGGAGACCGTTGAGTCTCCACAGATCAATAACTAGGACAACGTGCATCAGGAAGGCGATAATCCTCATGCAAACAACAACACTAACCAAATGATGAACGATGGAATGTTCCGAGGCTTCATGCAATTCATGCAACATCAGGCGAGAGTGGCTCCTGTTCAAAAAACAGGTGTAAACACATGAAACTCTCAGACGGTCACCACTAAACAGTTCAAGGAGCTGGGACCACCCGAGTTTATTGGAGAGCTTAAACCACTTAAGGCGGAAGCATGGATAAAGCAGATCACCAAGATATTTGATGTCTTGGAATGCTCCGAGGAGCAAAAGGTTCCCTTCGCCACCTTCGTGTTGCGTGAAGAGGCGACATCGGGTGGGAATCTATAAACGCGTCTACCCGACGACCTCAAGATGTCTTGGGAGAAGTTCCAAGAGCTATTCAACAACAAGTACTTTCCCGAAAGTATTCGTCACATGAAAGAGGTGGAGTTTATCAAGTTGGAATAAAACAATATGACCGTGTCGCAATACGAGGCTAAATTTGCAGAGTTATCCCGGTTTGCATCCCATTTGGTCGATAATGAGGAGCAAATGACACGAATATTTTTAAGAGGTTTGAAACCGGAGATACGTCAATATCTTATTTCTCATAAACTGTGTTTGTACTCAGATGTTGTAAATAGGGCTCAGTTATTGGAGTGCGGTAACGAGTCAACGTAACCAAGGGAAAGCAGCCGACATCATGAAAATACCAGTGGTAACAGTCATCTAAACGGTGACAACAAGCGTGGAGGGAATCAACATGCCAGAAATGGTAACCACTTCGGTGGTAATCATGGCCAAGACAGTAAAAATGGACATTTCAAGAAAAGGAGATTCAACAATAATGGAAAGACGTCAGCACCAGCAACCGTGGTTAAGGAAGGAGAACGACCACCTATCATATACTTCAAATGCGGAGGGGAGGGACATATTAGTCCAAACTGCGCGATGCCATCCAAAGCGTGTTATAATTGTGGAAGAGAAGGTCACCTAGCCCGATTTTGTCATTCACCGAAGACAAGTTCAGCTAGGATGGAGGCACTAAAGGCCGTCCTAGAAAAGTCAAAGCCGGTAGTTCAAGGGAGAGCGTTTGTTGTGACCTCCCAGAAAGCAAGGAACCCGAACGAGGTCATCACGAGTAAGCTTATCATAAACTCTAGTGAAGTCTATACCTTATTTGATACCGGTTCTACCCATTATTTTATTTCTCCTACTTGCGCTTAACGATTAAATTTGACTCCGAAGAAATTAGACTTTGACTTATCTGTTGAAACTCCATTAGAAGAAACCTTCATTACATCCACTGTTTATAAGTCTTGTTTGATTCAAATTGGTAACCGCACGTTACCTGTCGATCTTATCTCCTTAAAAATACTTGCATTTGACGTGATTCTAGGGATTGATTGGTTAACTACTCATCATGCTAAAATTGATTATTTTCGTAAGGTTGTTAGCTTTCATATTCCTAATAAACCTATTATGCGAATTCAAGTGACCAAACCATTAAAATCAATCACGGTCATCTCAAGCCACAAAGCTATTCGTTTATTGAAAAATGGATGTAAAGCTTTCTTAGCTCATGTCACGGATTTAAACAAAAATACGTCAAATTTGAAGGATATTTCTATTGTTAATAAATTTCCTGACGTATTCCCTGAAGAAATTCCTGGCCTACCCCGTAGGCGTGAAGTTGAATTTTGTATCGACCTTGAACCGTGACAAAACCCATTTCCAAATCCTCATGTCGAATGGCTCTATTAAACTTCAGGAGTTAAAGACCCAATTACAGGAATTGTTAGACATTGGTTTCATTCGTCCTAAAGACGTCTCCTTAGGGGTGCTCTCTGTTCTATTCGTGAAGAAGAAAGATGGGAGTATGCGACTTTGTATTGATTATCGGGAGTTGAATCATGTCACCATCAAAAATAGGTACCCATTGCCATGTATTGATGACCTGTTTGATCAGTTACAAGGAGCACAATTTTTTTCAAAGATCAATCTTCGTTCTGGATATCATCAGCTGAAGGTTAAAACCGAGGATATTCCAAAGACTGCCTTCAGAACTCGATACGGGCATTATGAATTCTTAGTCATGTCTTTTGGATTGACTAATGCTCCTGCTGCCTTCATGGATATGATGAACCGAGTATTCAAGGAATATTTGGATTACTTTGTGGTCGTGTTTATTGATGACATCCTTATTTATTCCAAAAGCCGTGAAGATCATGAGCAACACTTGAGGCTGATACTCCAAAAGCTTCGTGAATATAAGCTTTATGCCAAGTTAAAGAAATGCGAGTTCTGGCTTGAGGAAGTAGCATTCCTTGGGCATGTAGTATCAAGTTATGGAATATCCGTTGACCAGGCAAAGATTGAAGCTATTTAAAGCTGGGAGCAACCCAAATCAGTAACCAAAGTACGTAGCTTTCTCGGTTTAGCTGGTTATTATCGGAGATTCGTGGAAGGATTTTCTCGAATCTCTACTCCATTAACTCAGCTGACCCGGAAAGATACAAAGTTCGGTTGGAGCGAGGAATGTGAGAAGAGTTTTCAAGAACTCAAAAGGAGACTCATTTTAGCACCTATTCTGACAATACCATCTGGTTCGGAGGGATTTGTCATCTACAGTGATGCTTCGGGCAAAGGGTTAGGATGTGTTCTCATGCAACATGGGAAAGTCATAGCCTATGCCTCAAGACAACTCAAAGAATATGAGAGGAATTATCCTACTCATGATCTAGAGTTGGCAGCTGTTGTCTTCACACTTAAAATTTGGAGGCATTACTTGTATGGAGAGAATGTGGAGATCTTTACGGATCATAAAAGCCTCAAATATTTCTTCACACAAAAGGAACTCAACATGCGACAACGACATTGGCTTGAACTGTTGAAAGATTATGATCATACCATCCAATACCATCCTGGAAAAGCGAACGTGGTAGCTGACGCATTGAGTAGAAGATCATATGCGGGTACGAGTGCAATATTCACAACACAAAAACCCATTTTGTGTGACTTGTAAAGGATGGAGATAGAGTTAAAGACTCCAGGGACCCATATGATGATGGAGAATATACGAGTAGAACCGACTTTAATCGATAAAGTTAAAAGGCGCTCAAGCTCACCGACACGAGCTAATGCGTCTGAAGAAGAAAGTGCAAGAAGGTGCTATCTTAGGAAGCAAGAATTGATGAGGAAGGAATACTTTGAGTCAACTCCAGACTTTGTGTTCCTAACGACCCTGATTTAAAGTATAAAATCATGATGGAGGCGCACAACACACCGTTTGCAGAGTTTATCTCAAGGTGTTTAACTTGTCAACGAGTCAAGGCCGAACATCAAGTACCAAAAGGTCCATTGCAACCACTTGAAATTCTAGAATGGAAGTGGGAGCACATTACCATGGATTTAGATTCTGGGTCTTCCCAAAGTTTCTCAAGGCATAGATGCGATTTGGGTCATTATTGATAGATTGACCAAGTCTCGCTCATTTCTTCCGAATCGAGAAAACTTATACACTTGAACGTCTTGCTTGTATGTACATAAACGAGGTTGTAAGATTGCATGGTATGCCAGTATCCATAGTTTCTGATCGAGTCCCAAGATTCACTTCAAGATTTTGGGTTAGTTTGCAAAAAGCTATGGGCACGGATTTATAATTTAACTCGGCATATCATCCTCAGACGGACGGGCAGTCGGAGAGGACGATTTAAACTCTTGAAGATCTATTAAGACTCTGTGTCCTTGACTTTAAGGGAAGTTGGGTCAAGTTCTTACCATTGGTGGAGTTTTCCTACAACAACAGTTATCAAGCAAGTATTGGCATGGCTCCATTTGAGGCGTTGTATGGAAGAAAGTGTCGTTCTCAAGATCTTTGGGATGAGGTGGGTGAAGCAACATTTTGGGACCAGAATTGGTACGTATGACTACGGAAAAGATTCAAACGATCTGACAACGTATAAAAACCTCACAAGATCGACAAAAGAGTTATGCTGATCTTCATCGAAAGGACGTGGAATTTGATATTGGAGATCATGTGTTATTACGTGTTACTCCATGGAAGGGAGTTACGAGATTTGGAAAGAGAGGAAAGCTCAATCCTCGATTCATCGGCCCATTTTTAATCCTCGATCGAGTAGGAATCGTGGCTATAGACTTGCGTTCACTTAAGTATGTCTTGTGTTCATAACGCGTTTTCACACATATCCATGTTACGTAAATATGTGAAAGACCCGAACCACATTATTGAGTTAGAACTGGACGAAATAGAGGAAGATTTAACGTATGAAGAGGTTCTTGTTAAAATCTTGGATAAGAAGGAACATATTCTACGCTCCAAGGTTATACCTCAAGTTAAAGTTATGTGGAGAAACCACGATGTTGAGGAAATGACCTGGGAGTTAGAATCTGAGATGAAATCAAGATATCCTTACCTCTTTGACATACCAGGTACGCACCCTAATTTCGAGGAAGAAATTTCATAAGAAGGGGAGGTTGTAAGACCCCAACTTTTTGAATAAAGATTAAATTTTCTCGAAATATATTTTTGAATATTATGGTGTGGATTTGATATAATTTTATAGTTGTGGGTAATATTTACAAATTTTGCAAAGTACGTAAGTTGTTATATAATATTCGATTGGTCGTGGAATATTCATTTTAACAGGGAATATTCATACAACGACATAATCATTGGTGGACCCCCACAACGGAATTATTGTCGGATTGAAAAAATGACAAAAATACTTTATGAAAATAACGGCGAAAGTTTTACCATTAACTGTTGAAACACCTTGGTGTTAAAAAGTACGATGTCTGGCGTGGTTGCATAGTAGCACACGGTATTGATTATTGATGCTTACGTGAGAAGTCACTCAGTTATACTCAATTATTGCTACAGTAATTGCTGCATCATATCTATCATATTATGAATTCAATTATGGTCAGTATCATCTACATAAAATGTTTTTTTATTAAATTAATACTTGAGATGACAAAGTTATTCATATTATAAACTGCAATATTTATAATGTTTAGAAGTTCTATCAAGGAGAGGTTTGGTCACCTAATTGCGCGTCAATAGGGAGAAATCTTTACTGGAAAGCCCCCTCTTTCCTAGGAATGACCTGGTTGATAAATATTGTGAGTTATAATATTAATAATGAATGTTGTTCGGAGTTGAATTTGGAGACGCGGACATGATATTTGAGTCCTAACGCATGAAATTAGTAAAAATAGTCTATAAACACAAAATTTTCGGGATTCACTATTTGGTCAAAAAAATCAGTTGACTTTTTTTTGGGAAAAGTCAAACTTTGAAATTTCAAAATTTATATTTTTGATAAAAATAGTTTCATTATGTTGGAATTGTTTGTGTTAGTGAAAATCGACATTTATTCCGATGATAATTGATGTCTAGGGGTTATATTGATAAATCGGGTAATTTATCGGATACATGAGCAATTAATTGCTACTAATTCACATGCTTATATAACTATTTGTTCACATATGTGTATTATTGAATCACATTTTTTACTATTAGGGGAGTTGGTGCAAGATTGATAATACTTGCATGACTAATTTAAAAATTGAGGTATAGATGAAGGTACTATACTGTAATTCGGATTTTTTTTCACATGATTATACTATTGATTCACATGATTGAACTATTGATTCACATTATTTACTATTAGGGGAGTTGGTGCAAGATTGATAGTACTTGCAGGAGTTAATTAAAAATGAAAGAAAAGTTGGAGGTATTGTACTGTAATTATCGAGCCCCAAAATGTGCAATTATCGAAACTATATTTTCCTATAAATAGAAGCTCATTCTTCCTTCATTTCTGACCAATTCACAAAAGCTTTAGAGCGATTATTATAGAGAGAAATTATAGAGAGAAAGAAGAAGAGAAATCTGCTACTCACTATTCCAGTATCCAGTTTTTCCAAGGTAGGGAGTATTATTTCTTTCTTATCTATGAAGAGAACTTCATTATTCCATTCTTATTATTACATTGGAATAACTTTGTATCTGTGCTGCTACCCTATACTTGGTGAAATTCTTACATTGTTCCATTCTTTATCATTCTCATTGGAACATCCATGCATGCGTTCTTCTTTGGGACCGGGTTTAAAATTTTTATTATTCTCGTTGGAATATCCTCATGCATATGTTCTACGCCGAACCTGATTCCGTTATTTATTATTCTATTGGAATAACCTGCCAGTGCGGTCTATCGCATGCCTGGTGATTTCTTTTGTTATTGCATTCCGTATTATACTCAGTTGGTTAAAGTTTTGACTTCTATACTCCATGAAATTAGTGGAATATCCTTGATATTTGCGCTTCATCAAGTATCTTTTCATGGAAGTATCCTTGAGCATTCTTGAATTTTACTCTACAAAGCAGTATCATGTTGACAATTTGGACGTTATTAGTTCCTGGATAAAATAATTCTTGAACTTGTTTTATTGAATTCTTATATCATTGTCATCATCCTCATGTTTATATTTTATTGAAAGTCATCTGTGGCCTATAGTGCATTGATGGACTTGGTATGATTATGACCAGGGATTATTCGGTGTAATCATGACCGTAATGTTACAAATGATGTAGTAAAAGTCCTCAGTAGCCTGTAGTACATTGATGAATAGTTGTTGGCATGATCATGACCATTAATGAATACACAAATATTCTTGGCCCGTAGTGCATGGATAATTGTGGTCGTGATACTAAAGAATATCCTTGGCAGTAGTGCAGGGGTGATTCGATGATGTGGATTATTTATTAAGCTGAGTCCTAGCGATAAAAGTGAAATCATAAAAGATAGTAGATTTTATTCTCTACTTGACTCTTTTAATGGATTGCTTGTTCCGCTGTAGTTAAACTTGATGGTTGTTATATTGTATCAGTTTAACACTGTTGAAGGCTAACGATAATATATTCTACTTTATCTTAGTCATAATATTTCCCATCTTTGGGCTAGTTGAGCTCACCCTTTTACTTTTATTGTTCTCTTGAGAAATGAGAACGTAGCGAGGGACTAGTCGGGAACGAGTAATAGCGGACCAGATGATAGCATTAGTAGTCCTCACTATTCTGTGAAATAGTGTAATAATAATTTTAATAAGGACTCCTTTTGAGTTTGTATAATCTCTAGTACACAATATTTGTATTCAAACTCACAGTTTATGTTTTGTCGTATTGTACACGACAGTTGTATTATTAAGTTGTATTTGAATTTATGTACCAAGTAAGTGGCGACCCAAGATGGGTAACGTATACCTAATTTTGGGGGCGTCACAATGAATGTTGTACAGTATAGCACCATCTGTCGGGTTGGAAAGATACCCGGATTTGGGGGCGCTAAAACTTTTATATATATACCTGATTACTGCTTTTATACAAATTGCAGCATCATGTGAGCCTGGGAATCATGTGATCACAGATTCAGTCTATTAGATCTAGATTCGGTTCCCGTGATGGACATTTTCAGCTGTAAACAGCTTGTAAATTTATTTGCGGTGTCTGGATTTCCTCTGATGGTTTTCATACCCACGAGGAGTTCGGCATCATTTTGTACATTATTTTCTTATAGATGCTTCGCATCTCAAAAGTAAAAGCAATCAAGCCGAACACTTAATAAAATGGAAGTGTAAAAGGTCTCAATTATTATTGAGCACAAGGGTTTGAAAAACCTCTTTTATAAAACATCACGACCATATCTTGCTTAAAATTGTATTTTTACATAAATTCAAACCCTGTGTATATAGGTGCGAGCGAGGCCTCGCACTACTTCCAAATAAACAACACATTGAGCCACACACACACACATTTAGATAACAGTTTCTTGAAAAGTGGCGGTCACCGTGGTAACAGGGATGTCGGGGGGTGCCTAACACCTTCCCTCCGCATAATCAAGTCCCCGGACCCTAATGAATCTCGGTTTCACCGACCCGTCTAGCAGTGCCACATCACTGGGTCAATGTGAAAATCTTTTCTCGGTTGTGTTGGTATAACCATATAAAAAACCAACTGGCGACACTTAACAGTCCATCGTCGACATTATACATGTCAGACCTTTTTCATTTGTTTTTTCAAACAAATCTCACCTAACATGAGAACACCAAAAAACAAGTAACGAAAAGGGACAATTAAAAAATCCCAACGTCGACAGCTACAATGGAATTGGTTAGAAGCTTAAGGTAAAGCTCATGAGAATTGATTGATGTGGCAAGATAATATTAATAAAAATAAGTGTGCTAGCAATTAAATGAATAGAATAATTAATTTAAGATATGAACTAATTTCAGCAGTAACTAAGTTTGAGAATTTCTCAGAGTGGCGCAATTCAATCGCCACTATTATCTTCAGAAACCAAATAGAATGCTACTTGTAGGTAGTAAGACTTGTAAAATAATTTTGACTGTGTGTATGATTTTCAAAGATGGTTTATTAACATTAAACCATAGTTATCATGGGATGACCACTTGCCCTTAGTTTAATTTGCTTACAACAATAGTTATCATACGAGTATCGACATGCCACCGTACGAAGCTCTTTACGGGAGAAAGTGCAGAACATCGTTGTGTTGGGACGAAGTCAGAGAACGAATAATATTAGGACTAGAATTAGTTCAACAAATAGTTGATGTAGTGACAACGATAAGGGATAGACTGGTAGCTGCACAAGATCGCTAGAAGAAATACGCAGATTTGCATCGTCAAGACCGCAACTTTAAAGTTGGAAGTTACATGTTTTTGAAAGTATATCCTTGGAAGGGGAAGATAAGATTTGGTAAGAAAGGAAAATTGAGTCCAAGATTAATAGGACCATTCAAAGTGTTGAAATGAGTAGGCGAGGTGGCGTACCAAGTAGCTTTACCACCCGAGTTGGGACACATCCATAATGTGTTCACATTTCTGTTTTGCATCCATACAAGCCTGACTATAAGCACGTGATATCATTTGAGCCTATTCAAGTGGAGAAGAATCTGACTTACGAGGAAATTCCTATCCAAGTGATAGATAGAAAAGAGCAAACTTTGAGAAATAAAACTATATCTTCTATAAAAGTAATTTAGCGAAACCACAACACCGAGGAGGCTACATGGGAGTTAGAGGATAAGATGAGGAGGGACTATCTGTAGCACCCCCAAATCCGGGTATCTTCCAACCCGACAGATGGTGCCATACTATACAAAATTCATACATTCATTCAATTGAAAAGTCTCAAAGAACGAACATAACTTCTATATATTTAAAGTAATATTTACATTTCCCAGGTTCTATACCCATTACAAAGGTTCTTTGTCATAATATCAGTTACATTACAATAATAGACCTATATTATTACAAGACAGCTTAACAATCTACCGTAGCTTTTCCTTTATCCTTTTTCGATCCTTCGGGACGTTCAGTCTTAGCTGCATTCATATGGTTCAAGCAAGAGTGAACATAACTAGCTCAACAAGTATAACAATTCAATAGCAACATGCTTGACACATACGAATCGTATATCTTCAATAACTAAACAATAGTTATGAAGTACTATTGATAATTCAAAATAGAACTTCATCTTTCTTTCAAAATGTTTTACAATAATAACAATATTTAGTAAAACATTTACTCTGGTCAAAGACCTCGAGTATTCATTCTTTATTGGAAAAGGACAACCCGGAACTAAGTCCGTAAGCCCGATATTACTTACGAGCACTTCTAGGTGATCAGCCTATTGTACTCTATGTTGATCAACACTACATCCTTTAAACGTATGCACGTTTAAGCATTTGGAAACCTCACGTGCCTGTCGTTTTACCGACAAAACATTTGTTTAATATTTCCAGCCTTCTTTTGAAAACCATATCAAGTAGTTGACAAAAGATAACAACATTTGATAATAGATGAATAGATTATCAATAATCCACGCAATATATCAAGTCTAGCCAAAGGAATTGGCTTTAACTTCAACATATCTCAATTCATGCGAAAGAATACATGAACTTCAAAGACTTGTACAGATTGAACTGAGACAAGAGTTAGAATACTTGCCTTTAGCGTCTGCTACGGTATATTTACTTTATGTTCAAGTCTTTCAAGTCTCTACAATACATGATCACATAATGCCTTATATTAGGTCACATATAATCAAGTATGTATATGACTATATCTTATCCTTCATCTCAATCTAAGTGTGTATTAGATTTAGTTACTATCTGTTCCGGTTTATCATTATCCTTGCATTTATATTTGACTAGGTTATCTCAACCTTTATACAACATCCTTAAGGTTTAACAAAGTTTAAACAATGTTACATTACATCCCTTAGGTGGTGTTTACTTTTAAAACAATTAACTTTCTTTTCTTTGTAGTTAAAAACATTCATTACTATTCTTGTTACGAGGTCAGCATTGGCATACCGATTTATATATGTATCTCGTATTGCTGCATGAAATTGAATAATGGCATGTCTCGGACTTGGTCTTTGCCAAGCTAGTCCTTACTTGGTGGGCCGCCTTCATGCGATCTTTCTTGCAGTGTGCTCGGACACTATTACGCATTGCGGCGTGACCAAATTGGCCTAGGGTTGGCGACTCGGCTCCAACTCTGTGCGCCAGAAAAAATTCAGTCTTTAAAATTTTGTGAACTTCCCGGATGCATAACTTCTTCGTTATAAGTTCGAATTGGCTCGTTCAAAATCCTACGGTTCACAAATTACGTAATCTACGCGTTCATGCAAGAATTTTATCTATTTGACTTCGTTTGCTAAAATTTCACCTATTGGTTTATTTTTAACGAAAACGATAACTGTTCGTGAACGTTCAACGCTCGTTTCTTCGTTCTAAGTCGGAATCCGGTCATTTTCGAGTCCACAAATCTTAAATACCAAATATGACTTGTCTCCATCGAAAAACAATGGTTCCGTGATCAAACATAAAATTTAACTTCTATTCTGAGAATTTTACGAATTCGACGATTATCGTCCAATCGTGCAATTTCCGGCAAATCTTCATTCTTATGATTTGTTCAACATTACAAATGAATTCCATTCATCATGTGAACATCTCAACCTAATTATTACAACAACTTATATTCATTGATGGATTTTTGACTTATTTCTTCATGAGCCTATAACTTGTCAAATTATAAACTACTTAAGATTTCATTGTTCATGACTTATGACAATTAAAGTTTCTTAATCATCATACCTTATATGTTCTCCACATATAACTTTACTTATGTATTCATGATACATATGATTGTCGACATTAGGATTTTTAGATGTCCCTTTCCGTTACTTGTTCTTTGGTGTTCTCATTTTAGGTGAGATTTGTTTGAAAAAACAAGTGAAAAAGGTTCGACATGTATAATGTCGACGATGGACTGTTAAGAGTCGCCAGTTGGTTTTTTAAATGGTTGTACCAATATAACCGAGAAAAGGTTTGCACATTGACCCAGTGATGTGACACTGCTAAACGGGTCGGTGAAACCGAGATTCATTAGGGTCCGGGGACTTAGTTATGCGGGGGGAAAGTGTTAGGCACCTCCCAACATCCGTGTTACCATGGTGACCGCCTCTTTTCAAGAAACTATTATCTAAATGTGTGTGGGTGTGGGTCAATGTGCTGTTATTTGGAAGTAGTGTGAGGCCTCGTTCGTACCTATATACATAGGGTTTGAATTTATCTAAAAATTCAATTTTTAGCAAGATATGACAATGATGTTTTATAAAAAGGTTTTTCAAACCCTGATGCTCAATAGTAATTGAGACCTTTTACACACCCATTTTATTAAGTGTGCGTCTTGGTTGATTTTATTTTAAGAATGCGAGGCATCCGTATAAAAATAATGTACAAAATAATGCTGACTTCCTCGTGGGTATGGAAATCATCTGAGGAAATTCAGACATCGCATAATAATTTACAAGTCGCTTATGACTAAAAATGTCCATCACGAAACCGAATCTAGATTTAATGGGATGAATCAGTGATCACATGATTCCTAGGCTTACAAAATACTTTGCAGCTTATACGAAAGCGATGGCGGTATATATATAAAAAGTCAGAAATATATATATACAAACAGGATCACCAACCACGAAGCACCTCCATGGGGATCGAAATGTAAATAAAGTCATTAAAGTTATCAACCGTGGGAGAGAAACTCCAAAGTGACGAAATGTAAATAAAGTCAGAATATGGTCAATCATGATGAAGTAAACTCGAGCGGGAATGAAATGTAAAGAAAGTCATAAAAGCGATCAACCACCACTTAATTAAACTCAAGTGGGAATATATATATATATATATATATATATATATATATATATATATATATATATATATATATATATATATATATATATATATAATAATAAATGCACCGAATGTAAAATCCAGGCTCATCGAATAGAGTTCACCACACGTTCATATATATATATATATAAAATAAAGCGAAGAAATGCACTGCATCAAGTATAGGCTCAATCGAGGCATAACTCGATAATGTTAGTCAATATATATATATATATATATATATATATATATATATATATATATATATATATATATACAGATCGAAATGAACCACTAATCAAGTCCTGCAAAAGCAAGCAACACGACTCTCAACCTGTAGAAGGGTGTGTGCAAAGATGAAGAGAAAGACTCTAAAGTGTGTGAGAAGGCTTACAGCTGACTGATAAAGAAGGCTTCTTAGAGTGGGTAAACACTGACTCTTATAGGTACAAAAGGGCTATATATGAGCTCACAGGTGTTTAAAAAGGGAGAGTACACTGCATGGGGTGAGTGTAGAGCAAATTGTGTAGGGTTTCCCCGTCTTTTTCTCTTAGAAAATCAACACCCCAAGCCCTCTATTTATAGAAGGGGGAGCCGCAGGTCTACCTGCGACACCTAGTAGCAGGTGTACCTGCGGCTGCCCGGGGTGCCCCGGGCAGTGTGGATCCCGCCGTGGCGAAGTACGTACGCGATGTTCGCTCGGTCGCTCATAACTTTCAATCCGGGAGTCCGATGAAAGCGTTCCATACCATTCTGGAAAGCTCTTTCCGAGAGCTACACAATGACATATGATTTGACCTTTTTTGATTCCAGGAAGATGGGTCCATGACATAAATGGCATTCCCGGGTTTCCGTCAGGCAATCCGGTGAGCCGTTTTGTGTAGTTTGTACTCTAGAGTTAAGATATCTCTCTTGTGGGACTTCCTTTGAAGTATTTTGAGTTGAAATGAGTGTATTTGATTTGAAGTGAAGTTGAGTTGGCAAAATGACCATTTTACCCCTCCTGGGGTTATCTCCGGTTTTCGCACAGTTGTAGCAGTCGTTTCTCAGGGTTATCTCTGAGGTTGACTTGATGTTGACTTTGACTGTCCTCAGGATTATCTCTGAGGTTGGCTTGACCTCCTGGGGCTATTTCCAGGCTTTGATCTTGATCCTCCGGGGTTATCTCCGAGGTTGAAACTGACTTTCCCAGGATTATCTCCGGGGTTGGAACCTGATTTCTCGGGGCTATCTCCGGGGTTGGAAACTGGATCTCCCGGGGTTATCTCTGGGGTTTGAAGTTGATGTCGTAGTCCTCCAGGGTTATCTTTGGAGTATGAAAAAGACGCTTTTGCCCTCCTGCATGGTTAGTAACAGGAGAAGAAGATTTCGAGTGTCTACAGATGCCCCTCTTTATCATGTTCATGCAATGCAATGGAATGGACATGATAAAGATTAGTAGACACTTGAAACATGACAAGGTATTTTCAATGATGAAAATCGCAATGTAGTGAATGTTTATGATGAATGTGACAATGTTTTCGCAAATCGCAGTTTGTAAATTACACATCGCATTTCGTACTTCGCTTTTGGCCAAATTGCACATCGCAATTCGTACATCATAAATCGCACATCGCATTTCGCATATCATAAATCGCCTATCGCAAATCGAAATTCACATATCGCAAAATCGTAAATTACAATGCTATGATGAATGTTAAAATATTTTTGCAAATCGCTTTACCTTTATCGATCATTGCTGATGCCTATGCTGATGTTGACTCCAATGGTTTGGCATTTAATCGTTGACTTATTTGATGAAGATAAGTTGGGATGTTTTCCACATCTCTGATGGGGATAACGTTCTGAAATCATCAGACCCTCCTGATGTATTCGCTGGTAGTTTCAACGGTGACTATCCTGCTGATCGTCAAACTTTTCCAGTTCCCACTCGAACGGTGGTATACGAAGCTTTCATTGCTGACCTGTGTTGATGTCGCGTTGTATTGATGGCAATGGTTTAGAATACCAGATATTTCGATACCATCGCTGAAGTAATATTCCACGGATTACTTCACTAGACTTCGCCTGATGTTACGTTAGATTGATGACAACCACCAGATGTCTCATCCTTTTTGAGGTGATTTGGAGTTTCCTTTCGCTGCTGGGTGCTTGTGCCCCATTTCCTTAAGCGTTTGATTCGCAACTCGGCTGAACTGATGACTTGAACGTCGCTGAAATCCCTGGAGGGTGTAATTCATTATTTCGCTACCCAGATTTGAACGTCGGTGTAGAGGCCTCAGCTTGTGAGGACTTAACTCATGTTGATGGTGTAGATTTCATTCACTAGGCCTTTCGTTATTGACCTTCTGCTTCTGAGTTGAGAACTTTTTTTGAGAAGTTTCCCTTTTTTTCGTACGTGCACGCTTATGTCGCTATGATTTCTTTCAGGAGTTCACCCCTTTCTTTTTGATGAGAAGCTTGATCTCGCCTTAAACTCCTTCCATTTCTTGGAATTGGAAAAATGCTCCAGTCCTTTCGCATGTTGATGCTGAGGGTTCATATGAGAAACTCTCTTTGTTGATGAAGTCATGAGTGAATAATATCTGAATCGCCATTGAGATGATGATGGACCATGCTGATGGCGCAACTGGTGCATTTTCCATTTTAGGATGATTGATAAATGCGCCAGTGTTGAGTTGTCGCTACTTCCGAGATTGCCCCCAATCTTGTTGTAAGGGATCCACTATCCGGTTGTCGCCAATTTTGAAATTGCCCCAGCCTCGCTTGTTATCTAGGATAGTTGCTTTGACAGATGAGCTGATAAGACACCGAGATCGCAAGAGGCTTTTACTTCTGTACCATCTGGTGAACAGGTAGTGGATGTGGGCTTTGATGTTGACAGCTCTTTCTGGTAAAGATGTCGCTTTGTTAGAGAGATGATGCTCTAACTCATAGGGATATCATTGTTGCTGAGCGGGCTGACGTTATATCCACCCGAGATATCGTATGTAGTTGAAAGTGGATCTGTTGGCTCATGTAGAAACCCTTGGGTAGGAGATCACAGTGTTACCTCCTTCTTATGAGAGGGAATCCATGTTGGTCTTGATAGCCCGCATATACACTGACTTGTAGATGGGCTTGTATTTTCATGCACAGACTAGCTTAGCCATTTTGTCATATACAGTACACATTGTATATATCAAACAACATTATATATGGCAGGGAAATATATGTTGATTCACTTCCCTTTTAGTTGTGCCTTGCTACTTGCTTGATATTCGCTTATTTCTCCAGGACTTTGTGATCTGGATGTATTCTGAACTCCTCCTTGATGGATGGACAGTGAGATGTCTCAGGATTTTCAGAATGGATCGTCGATCTATGTGTATTCCTTACCATCTTTGATGTCTTGGGACTTATTTTTGTATGTGGTTATGGATATGTGTGTGTTTGTTTTTGTTTTTTCTGTGGTGGGACCGGACCATAAAACATGGTTGCCTACATACTCCCGTGTATTGGGGAGATTAGGTCGACATAGTTCGCCCTATGTATAGGGCGGATTGCAGGTGAAAAGTTTTAATCCCATATACAGGATAAATTGAAGGTGTGAAAGGTTTAATCCCTGGTGGGATAACCGAAGTTGTAGGAAATGAAGTGAAACTAGGCTGCTGGTTTGAAAAGTGTGTTTTTCCCTGAGGGGCAGGTGGGTAAAAAAGGAAAGGTTGTATGTAGTGAGGGTTAAAGAACTTGAAATGACTGGTGATCTGATGATCCAAAATCAGGATGCACGCTTGATGATAACCTCAGATATAGTACCGTTTCACGGTGTTCGAATTGATGAGTTGCAGAAATTCATCGCCATCCATTTCATGTAATCTGAAAGCGTCTCCAGTCAATACCTCCTTGACAATAAACGGGCCTTCCCAGTTTGGAGCGAATTTTCCTTTAGACATATCTTGGTTGTCAATGATCTTCTTCAAAACCAAGTCGTGTTGTTTGAACTGCCATAGTCGGACTTTTCTGTTGTAGGATCTTCTTTACAAGTAGAGGGCCACTCATGTCTGGGCCACATAATACCCCATGGATTTCATCCATGAGCCTATGAGCTTGGTCCTCGTCCAGACATCTGAGGAGACCTCGTTCTGCATCTCTTTTCGTATAGTGCATCTCCGTTCAGGTAGAATTTTATAGCAAGTTGATGGATCCGCCTTTTCTCAGTCGGGCTCGCCTCAGCGGGTGTAGATCCATCTCGTAAGTACTTCTTGATGTGTTGATACCAAGGATGTTGGGTGGGAGGTAGGTCATCCAATACTTTTCAATGGAATTCCCATAGGCTGGAGCTTTTTGTTGCGCAAATGTGAGGGTTGGCATGTCTTCCTTGTCATGTATGTTGATCAAGGAGGCCAAGGTTGCTAGCGCACCCGCAAAATCATTCTTAGGTGGAGGAAGGATTTTTCTTCGAACTCCAAAGCCATTTGTAGAACCTGCCGATGCTAATGCAGCAACTGTTGAACCTGTTGAAGAGCTTTTTTCTTTTTCTTTTCCTTTTTCTTTTTTCTCTTTTTATTTTATTTTTTCTTTTTATTTTCTTTTTTCTTTTTATTTTCTTTTTTTTATTAGATCGTGGAAAAGAGCCATATGGCTCACTGATAGGTAGCTCTGGCATTAATGAGGCTGAATGACAATCGTCTGTAGCAAAGGGCTCCCCAAGGCATGATGAATGAAGTTTTCTCATGATCATCTTCAGCAACCATGATTTGATGGTAACCCGCAGAGCAATCAGCAAAGGAGTATATGTCGTATCGAGCTGTATTGTCAATGAGTATGTGGATGAACGGCACATGAAAGCTATCTTTGAGGTAAGCTTTATTCAAATATCTGTAATCCACACAAACTCGCACCTTCCTTCCCGGTTTTGGCACGGGGACTATGTTGGATAGCCATTTAGGGTATGTTGACATCATGATGATGCCGGCTTGAAATTGTTTCACAATTTCTTCTTTAACTTTTAACTTCCACTCAGGTTTCAATCGCCTGAGCTTCTGCCTGAATGGCTTGAATCCCCCTTTGATGGGAAGGCGATGAATGATAATGTCCGTGTATAAACCGACCATGTCTTCGTGAGACCATGCAAACACATCATGGAATAGGGTCAATAGAGTAACCATGTCATTCCTTTGGTTTGGAGTGAGGTCCGTACCAATCTGGACTTGTTTGGGGTTTTCTCAGGTTCCGAGGTTTAAAAGAGGTGGTTTGATCAAGATTTGTCTTGGATTTGTCTTCGACCCATTCTTTGATCTCCTGAGGTATCTCATAGTCATCTTGTATTTCCATCAAGTCTGAGTCCAACTTTACATCAAAGTTACAGTCCTTGTGGAGAATAGGCATCTCATCAGCAAGTACAGGCACATCTAAATTTAGAGTCCTTAAACAAAATATGCTTTCACTTAGTATATATGAAGCTGTTTAATCACACAAAGTGTTAGCATGTCATGATAAAAGTAACTGCTAATATTGTACAGAAAAAGTAAGCAGTTATTGCTATCTACAAGGCAGAGAGAGTTTCTTTCCTTTCTACCCTCGTCGGCTAATGCAAGGAGTGCTGCTTCAATTGTCGAGGGCAAAGTCTTAGTGGACTGCAGTGATGGAGGGGCTATCATCAACCTCCTTCTCCCGAATGATGACCATTACGTCTGGGAAATCATCGTCTGGGGTGTATCTGTTTGAGAAGGGTTTGTTTGGGTTTTTGTTTGGTTTGACCGCACCATTGATGGTCGCCTACGTTTCTCCTATCAAGAGGAGATCGGTCTTTCGTAGTTCGAACTTTGGTTTGAAAAGGTTCAAAGGGGTAAGTGGTGAGAAGAGTGTAGAGATGTTTTTTTTCCTTTTTTATTTATTTACATGCATGGAAAATAAAAGGCATACTACGAAGAAAGTGATACCGTTCCAACATTTTCTGGAACTCGCAACTCCATCCCCTGGATCTACATCTTATCGGCTAGTTGAGGCCCGATAGTCCGTTGTCGATGGTTATGTCGCCTTGTGGCTTATGATAGAGGTTACCCTTGATTACGAATGTCTTCGCTTGGCCCATAACTTGATCGCTTCTTGATTCAAGACATTCCTCGTGGAGGCTTGAAATGGACGATCACAAAAGGGATGAACTCTGGATTCTTTAATGAGTTGGATTCCCCGACAATCTCACCACCTTTTTCTTCATTTATTCCTTCGCCTTCTTTATGGGTTTCAAAGGATTCAACCATGAAATCTCCCTCGAACTGTTGTTGCATTTCTTGCAAAGAACTTTCCTTTTTGGTTTTTTCTTCCTTGGAAAGGATTAGTATTTCCTCTGCATCATCCAAGGTGATAAATCAGGAACGTGGTTGATATCTTGGAACCATAGGACGTTTGATGTTGGCGGGGGAATCTCCTTTGGGGATGCCTTTGTCTCCTCTGTCATTTCTTGCATTAGGATCAGTCCACTTTGTGTTCTGGCAGAATTGTCGGTCATAGCTTTCACCTCATTTGAACTATCTGTCTCGAATGGACATCTTAAGCTTTTTATTTCCTTTTCGCCTTTTTTGGTCATGGGAAATACTATCTCCAGCTCTCTATTTTCAATGAGATCTTGGATTTTATGTCGCAAAGACCAACATTCTTCAGTCGTATGTCCAAGTGAGTTAGAATGGTAGAGACATATCTTGGTGGAATCATAACTCTTTATCTTGGGCTTTATAGGAGGCAGCAACTCAGTAATCCTTCCTTTGCTTATCAGAAAGTGTAGCATTTCTTCCTTGGATTTACTCAGAGGGGTGAATTTTCGGACTCCTTTGGAGGTTGTTTGATCTTTCATCTTTGAGAATTTGCATTCCCTCGATCGGTTCTTTTGCTGGCGAGATCTTCTAGCAATTTTATCATCCCCCTTTTATTGTACTTTCAGCCTGCTTTGATCTTCTTCATTTAGCTGGCTCATTATGGAGTCCTTTTTCTCTTGGCTTTCTAATAGTTGAGTGAAAAATTGCCTTGTTTCCTGATGTTGACGCACTATCAGCTTAGCCAGCAGGATTACTTGATTCTGGATCGCATCCAATTTTTGAGTTACTGGCATACCCTCCTCCGAGTTTTCCCACTCTAAGACATTTGTTATGTGCTTTTGGGGGTATTACTTCATCCTTCGTATGTACTTATGAATTGGATACATTTCAGCGCTTCCTGACCCGATCATGTTTACTTCTTCCGTATCATGTCGCAACGGAAGGTTGGTGTTAACATTTTTTTGGTCAGGTTGTTCGACCACAATACTACCACTTTCGATCAGATTTTGAATCTTATGTTTTAAGGACCAACAATCCTGTGTATCATGTCATGGAGACCCTGAGTGGTAAGCACATCTCTGGCTTAGATTGTATCTTTTGCTCCTTGGTTCCAGAGGTGGAGCTAGTTTGGTAATTTTCTTATGATCCATTAATATCGCCAATACATTTTCATGGGAATCGCCTAGTGGAGTGAATACCCGATTTTCCGTTCTTTCAAATTTTCTTTTCCTTTCTGGGTATTGGTTGAATGCAGTCTATTGTTGAAATGGCAGATTGTCTTGCATTTTCCAAATGGGGGGACTGTAGTTTGGCCTCCTAGCTTGCCCTTGTACAGCAAGGGATACGTCTTCATTGCCTTTATCGGGTATCCCCTTGGGATCGCTCGCATACTTACCAGTTTGTATATCCTTGGTGACTGCTTCCAAGGTAGTGAAGTCTTTAATCTTGCCTGCCTTCAGGCCCATCTCTGCCATTTCGTCGTGTTTGATCATTTCCGCAAATGGCTTTCCTATGCCTGCTAGGATCGCTCATAGTAAGGAGCCTCTTGGATATCAATAAATGTCATTACCATCTCAGCTTCTGTCATTGATGGAATGACTTGTCTTTGCTAGATGTCTCCACCTTTGGGCATATTCTGGAAAAGATTCGATTTTGCTTTTTCACTTTAGTCACTTGATATCGATCTGGTGCCATTTGTGATTGAAAATCTTGATTTAGAAAGGCGTGGGCCAATTCTTCCAGGTTGTAGATTTTGGCATTGTCAAGTCGGGCATACCAGAGCTTTAGCTTCTCGATGAGACTCTTTTGAAAAAGTTGCATTACGAGGCTTTCATTTTCAAAGATAAGACCCCAGTTCGCCAATGTACACTTATAGGTGCGTATAGGGATCGCCTGTCCCATTGTACTTTTCAAACTCTGGGACTTTGACGTTGGTAGGATATTGAGCCCCTGGGAATATACAGAGATCTGAATAGGTGACACTCCCATAATTTCCAGTCCCTTTAATTGACCGGATGGTATCCTCCATTTGTTGGACTTTCTTTCTTATATCCCTAGTTTCTCGATCATCCTCGAGATTTGTGATTTCTTTATTGGAATGGGGTTTAGGTATCTGGGTTTCCATCTTTTTACCAATGCCCTGACTGCTCCCTGGTGTGAAGGACTCTGGTTGAGTAGGCATTGTTTGGCCCTGCGTATTTTTACTTTGTTCTTTTAGAAAGACAACCAATTCTGCTATCCGATTCATTAATCCTTCAAACTCCTCTCGGGAAATAGGAGTAGGATCAGGCTGACCCGGTGTAGCCATGCCTAATGGTGGGATCAGTGCCTTCTTGGACTTTAAACGGGAAACGAGACTGATTGCTTCCCTGCGAAAGGCTTGCATAGTTTAGTCTTTAGGGAATGTATATAATAACATGCTATGTGATGTGTCCATTTTTAGGAATTTTTATCCTGCACAACGAATGTCAGCTGTTTTGTAGTATGTTAAATATGTATGTGTACACATTTCTTCATATTTCTCATTACATGGAGATAGATATGGAATATAAGTACAAGTAATTTGAAATGAGAGCATGAAGAGACTTTCCTCCGTTTTGGGTTTATCAGAGGCTGACCTATCTTAGGTTACTCTCGCGGCTTTTTGGCATGAAGGTTCCCAAATCATCGCAATCTACTAGACAGGAAGTTAATCCTGTCTTTCAACTGGAGCGAATTTGGGTGGTGCCTTTCCTAAGCCTCAGAGAATTAGTCTTCTCACGAGTCCAGTAATCAAACACCGACAGGATAGCCTCCTGGTGGAGGGACCACACAACATACATTCACATACATTGCGTCTCACCGTATGAAAATGATGACATGTGCGAAGCACTAATATCACAAGCAGATATGGTGCGAAACACTAATATCACAAGCAGTTATGGTGCGAAGCCCTAGCATCACAAGCAGTTATGGTGCGAAGCACTAAGTGCAATAAGGAAATGCATTCGTACACATTCATCAAAATGTAAATGCAACATCCACACACAAGCAGATAATTATTTTGATAAGATTAGAATAGCGGCTTAAGTCCTCTTACTGGAGTCCCCAGCAGAGTCGCCACCTGTCGACGTCAGGATTTTTAGATGTCCCTTTCCGTTACTTGTTCTTTGGTGTTCTCATTTTAGGTGAGATTTGTTTGAAAAAACAAGTGAAAAAGGTCCGACATGTATAATGTCGACGATGGAATTTGAAAAAGTCGCCATTGGTTTTTAAATGGTTGTACCAATATAACCGAGAAAAGGTTTGCACATTGACCCAGTGATGTGACACTGCTAAACGGGTCGGTGAAACCGAGATTCATTAGGGTCCGGGGACTTAGTTATGCGGGGGGAAGGTGTTAGGCACCTCCCAACATCCGTGTTACCATGGTGACCACCTCTTTTCAAGAAACTATTAACTGAATGTGTGTGTTAGGGTCAATGTGCTGTTATTTGGAAGTAGTGTGAGGCCTCGTTCGCACCTATATACACAGGGTTTGAATTTATGTAAAAATTCAATTTTTAGCAAGATATGTCAATGATTTTCAAACCCTGATGCTCAATAGTAATTGAGACCTTTTACACTACCATTTTATTAAGTGTGCGGTTTGGTTGATTTTATTTTACAAATGCGAGGCATCCGTATGAAAATAATGTAAAAAATAATGTCGACTTCCTCGTGGGTATGGAAACCATCTGAGGAAATTCAGACATCGCAAAATAATTTACAAGCTGCTTACAGCTGAAAAATGTCCATCACGGGAACCGAATCTAGATTCAATGGGATGAATCTATGATCACATGATTCCTTGGCTCACAAAATACTGCAGTTTATATGAAAGCGATGGCGGTATATATATAAAAAGTCAGTAAATATATATATACTGAGATGGGATCACCAACCACGAAGCACCTCCATGGGGATCGAAATGTAAATAAAGTCATTAAAAGCTATCAACCGTCACGGAGGAAACTCGAAAGTGACGAAACATAAATAAAGTCAGAATACGGTCAATCGCCACGAAGTAAACTCGAGCAAGATGAAATGTAAAAGAAAGTCAGAACGATTAACCACCACAGAAGTAAACTCCGGTGGGACAATATATATATATAAGCAATAAACGCACAGGATGTAAAATCCAGGCTCATCGAACAGAGTTCGACCACAGTTCATATATATAAGTATATATATATAAAAGCAAGTAAACGCACTAGACTGAAGTCTAGGCTCATCGAACAAAGTCCGACCACAGTTCATATATATAAGTATATATATATATATAATAAAGCGATAACGCATTCAAACCAAAGTTCAGGCTCAATCGAGGCATAACTCGATAATGTTAGTCAATATATATATATATATATATATATATATATATATATATATATATATATATATATATATATATATATATCTGATGAAATGAAACCACTGACCAAGAAATGCAGGCAAAAGCAAGCAACACGACTCTCAACGTGTAGAAGGGTGTGTGCAAAGATGAAGAGAAAGACTCTAAAGTGTGTGAGAAGGCTTACAGCTTACTGATAAAGAAGGCTTCTATATCTTTAGAGTGGATAAACACTGACTCTTGTAGGTAAAAAAGGGCTATATATGAGCTCACAGGTGTTTAAAAAGGGAGAGTACATTGCATGGGGTGAGTGCAGAGCAAATTGTGCAGGGTTTCCCCGTCTTTTTCTCTTAGAAAATCATCACCCCAAGCCCTCTATTTATAGAGGGGGTAGCCGTAGGTCTACCTGCGGCACCTAGTAGTAGGTGTACCTGCGGCTGCCCGGGGTGCCCCGGGCAGTGTGGATCCCGCCGTGTCGAAGTATGTACGCGCTATTCGCTCGGTCGCTCATAACTTTCAATCCGGGAGTCCGATGAAAGCGTGCCATACCATTCTGGAAAGCTCTTTCTGAGAGCTACACAATGACATATGATTTAACATTTTTTGATTCCAGGAAGATGGGTCCATGACATAAATGGCATTCCCAGGTTTCCGTCAGGCAATCCGGTGAGCCATTTTGTGTAGTTTGTACTATGGAGTTAAGATATCTCTCTTGTGGGACTTACTTTGAAGTATTTTGAGTTTAAATGAGTGTATTTGATTTGAAGTGAAGTTGAGTTGGCAAAATGACCATTTTGCCCCTCCCCAAGGTTATCTCCGGTTTTACAACAGAGTTGTTATGCGATGCGTTTCTCAGGGTTATCTCTGAGGTTGACTTGATGTTGACTTTGACTGTCCTCAGGATTATCTCTGAGGTTGGCTTGACCTCCTGGGGCTATCTCCAAGCTTTAATCTTGATCCTCTGGGATTATCTCCGAGGTTGAAACTGACTTTCCCGGGATTATCTCCGGGGTTGGAACCTGATTTCCCTAGGCTATCTCCGGGGTTAGAAACTGGATCTCCCGGGGTTATCTCCGGGGTTTGAAGTTGATGTCGTAGTCCTCCAGGGTTATCTTTGGAGTGTGAAAAAGACGCTTTTACCCTCCTGCATGGTTAGTAATAGGAGAAGAAAATTTCGAGTGTCTACAATGATCATACAAGTTCTTTTACATCCATATCACCCCTCTTAATAAACTCATTATAAGTTCATAATTTTCATACTAACATTCAAGGTTAACTTATAATAAGTTTATAACTTTTATAGGTTCAAATGACTTATTGCCAACTTATGTGGCTTAAGTTAATTGATTACTCATTCTTCTTACTTCTTAACATCCATGTTCCTTAATCCATTTTCCATAACTAGATTTTTATTACATAATCCATCTTACCTTGTCATTCTATCATTACGTATTTCTCAGAAATTCAAAAATAAATCCCGAGCAACTACCGATGAATAGTGTTTTTTTCGGAAAATTTCTCGGAAATCTTTTATTTTTGTCTTGGAAATTCAAACACTTTAATTCGTTCACGTAGCTCAAATACTACGACATTCTAACATCAATAGGTTATACAATGACAACCGTCTTGATAACACATAGAATAGAATTTTATTATTAATTAATTTAATAAAATCATTTTACAATAAGATCCGAATTTCTCGGTCGTTACATTCTTCCCCCCTTATAAAGATTCTGTCCCCAGAATCTCGTCTTACTTTACTCAAATAGATGGGGAAAATTTTTCTTCCTCTTTTCTTCTAATTCCTACGTTGCTTCTTCAGCATCGTGGTTCTTCCATACTACCTTTACTGATGGTATTACCTTGTTCCTCAGAACTTGTTCCTTTCTATCAATGATCTGCATCGGCGATTCTTCATATGTTAAGTCTTTCTCGATATGAATCGGCTCATACTCGATTACATGCTTATAGTCTGGCTTATATGGGTGTAATACAGATATGTGAAACACGTTATGTATTTGTTCTAGGTCTGGAGGTAATGCTATCACATAAGCTACCTCTCCCACTCGTTTTAATACTTCAAAAGGTCTTATAAACCTTGGACTTAATGTGAAACCCCAGATTTTATGAATAAAGAATTAATTTTCTCGAAATAATTTTTTTTATATTATGGTGTGAATTTGAGATAATATTATAGTTGTCGGTAATATTTATAAATTTTGCAAAGTATGCAAGTTGTCATATTATATTCGATTGGTCGGGGAATATTCGTTTTAAACAGGAAATATTCGTATGACGGCACAATCATTGGTGGACCCCACAACGGAATTATTGTCGGATTGAGAAAATGACAAAAATATTTTATTGAAAATAATGGCGGAAGTTTTACCGTTGATACTGTTGAACTTCTCGGTAGTAAAAGTACATTAATACGCGTTGTTGCATAGTAGCACACGATATTGATTATTGATATTTATATGAGAAGTCACTCAATTTTGTTCAATTATTACTACAATAGTTGCTGCATAGTATCTTACATTATTTGATTCAATTATTGTTGATTTAGAAATTTTGTTTTATTCGTATTATTAACGTAATAAAATAGAAACATCTTTTTATATAAAATGCAATACTTTATTAAAGTTATTGTATAAATAGAATATATTACATTCTATTATGTATAGTATTTTGCATAGTAAAATCTTTTTATATAAAATAGAGTACTTTATTAAAGTTATTCTATAAATAGAATTTATTATATTTTATTATGCATAGTATTTGCATAGTGCCCGCATAGTGTTTGAATAACAAAAATCTTTTTATATAAATAGAATATATTATATTTTATTTAAAAGATTTTTCTTTAAATATGGACCGTCAGATTAAAGTAAATCAATCTGGACCATTCGTGGATTAGTTACTATGCATTCCATTTTCCTATAAATAGAAACTCATTCCTTCATTATTTTCTTACGAATTCACTGAACTCTAGAGAGAGAAACTATAGAGAGAGACTATAGAGAGATAGAAGATAAGTTTTCTGCTACTTCACTATTCTTATATCAAGTATTATTTTACGATAAGGGATATTATTCTTTTGTATTCACGAAGAGAACTTCTGTTATTCCATTTCCTTATTATTCTGTTGGAATAACCTGTATACGCGGAATACCCTATACTTGGTGACATTCTTCTATTATTCTGTCTTTATTATTCCGTTGGAACATACTGTATGTGCTTTACGCCGAACCTAGTTCCGTCTTTATTATTCTCGCCTTTATTATTACATTGAATATCACATGCGTCGCATGCGTTACGCCGGACACAGTTCCATTCTTTATTATTACTCGCTGGAATATCCTCGCACATGCATGCGTTTCTGTGGGACTCGTTCCGTTATTTATTATTCATTGGAATAACTTTTGCTGTCTTGTCTATCGCATGCATGGTGATTTCTTTTGTTATTCCATTCTTTATTATACTTAGTTGGTTAAAACTTTGACTTCTATACTCCATGAAATTAGTGGAATATCCTTGATATTTGACTTCATCCAGTATTTTTCATGGAAATATTCTTCTGAGCATTCTTGAATTTTATTCTACAAAGAAGTATCATGTTGACAATTTGGACGTTATTGGTTCTTGGATAAATTAATTCTTGAACTTGTTTAATTGGATTCTTATATCATTGTCATCATCCTCATGTTTATTTTTTTTGAAAGTCATCTGTGGCCTGTAGTGCATAGATGGACTTGGTATGATTATGACCAGGGATTATTCGGTGTAATCATAACCGTAATGTTACAAATGATGTGAAAATTAAAAGTCCTCATTGGCCCGTATTACATTGATGGACAGTTTTTGGTATGATTATGGCTATGGATTCTCTTCGGCTAAGGGAGCAAAGATGAATTGTTTTATGGCATGATCAGGACCGTTGATGAAAACACGATTATCTTTGGCCTGTAGTGCATGGATAATTCGTGGTCGTGATACTAAAGAATATCGTTGGCACATCAGAAAAGGATGATTTAATGATGTGGATTATTTATTGAAATGAGTCTCAAATGATAAAAGTGATGAAAAACTTTTAAATCATAAAAGATAGTAGATTCTATTCTCTACTTGACTCTTTTAATGGATTGCTTGTTCCAATCGCAGCTTAAACTTGATGTCTATTGTATTTTATCGGTTTAACATTGTTGGAGGCTAATGATAATTTATTACGCATTATCTTAGTTATAATATTTCTTCTTGGGCTAGTTGAGCTCACCCTTTCTTCACCGTTCTCTTGAGGAATGAGAATATAGGCTGGACGAGTCGGGGAACGGAGTGATGGTCCGAGGGATAACATTAGTAGTCCTCACTATTCTCGTGAAATAGTGTGATAATAATTGTAATGTGGACTCCTTTTGAGTTTGTATAATCTCTAGTAGATAATATTTGTATTCAAACTCACAGTTTATGTTTTGTCGTATTGTACACGACAGTGGTATTAGTAAGTTGTATTTGAATTCTGTACCATGTATCTGTCGACCCAAGATGGGTGATGTATACCTAATTTTGGGGGCGTCACACTTAACTTTCCTTTCTTTCCAAAGCGTATCTTTCCTTTCCAGGGAGATACCTTTAGAAACACATACGAGCCCACTTCAAACTCTCGACTTAGCCTATGCGAGTCCGCATACTTCTTCTATCTGTCCTGAGCTGTGACGAGACACATCCGAATTAACTTTCCTACATCCGCTGTCTGCTACACCAATTCTGGTCCTAGCATCCGGCGTTCTCCCACCTCATCCCAACACAATGGTGTTCTGTACTTTTTTCCATACAGAGCTTCATAAGGCGGCATACCTGTGCTTGCATGATAACTGTTGTTATACGGAAACTCTACTAGTGGTAGGTGATCATCCCAACTACCCTTGAAATCCATGACGCAAGACCTCAACATGTCTTCTAACGTCTGAATTGTTCTCTCGCTCTGCCCATCGGTTTGTGGATGATAAGTTGTGCTTAACTTCAGCTGTGTTCCCAACTATTCTTGCAAACTCCTCCAAAAGTTTGATGTGAATCGTGGATCACGATCTGACACAATCGATACTGGTACTCCATGTCTAGAAATGATTTCCTTAACATAAAGTTTAGCTAACTGGTCTAAGTTATACTTGACCCTAATTGGCAAAAAGTGAGCCGACTTCGTCAACCGGTCCACTATTACCCAAATTGAATCGTATCCTTTATTCGTCGTCGGAAGTCCCACCACGAAATCCATCGTGATATGCTCCCACTTCCATTCTAGAATCTCCAATAACTGTAATAAGCCACTGGGTCGTTGATGTTCGGCCTTAACTTTTTGACAAGTCAAGCACCTACTCACATACTCTGCTATTTCTCTCTTCATGTTTGGCCACCAAAAACTCTGTCGAAGGTCTTGATACATCTTAGTGCTACCAGGATGTATCGAGTACCTCGAACTATGAGCTTCTTGTAACACTTGCTCCTTTAATTCTGTCTCATTCGGAACCCAAATTCTTCCTTCAAATCTTAATAATCCCTCATTATCAAGACTATACTTAGCATCTTCTTTCTCGGATAACCGCTTCTTCATTTGGTTACACTCGTCAGTCTTGAGTTGTACCTCCTTGACTCTTTCTACGATGGTAGATTGTGACACCCCTAAATCCTGGTACTTCATTTCCTCAAGACTTGGTGTTCACTTAATCAAAACATTCATTTCTAACTACCCAATTATAATAAATTGAATAATAAAAACCTGCCCATATAGGATAAAACTTAAATAAAAATCTCCCAGGTTATCTAACCTTTAACAACAATCATTCAAATGCAGAAAATAAAATAAACTTCATTACAATCTTTAAATCACAGTCTAAAAGTAAACTATCAAAACTATTACAAGTCTTCAGTACTTGTTCATCTTTCTTTTCCCTTCTTCGGTGCTAGGTACGCCACCGCTTCAACTTTAGTTGTAAGAAATTTTACAGGCAAGAGTGAGCAAACAAGGCCCACTTGAAATAACAATAAATAAATCTTTAAACTTTTACATCAATTGCCAACATTAGGCTCAATAGAACTGAACAATATATTCTATTAACTTTCTGAAAATTATAACATTCACTGAGGGTCTAATGACCACGAATCATGTCCACAGTTATAAGTAATCTTTCAACTTTAACTTTAACAGTCATAAGACTATAAGGACTCCATGTACTTAGGGGGATCAACCCTTCTTACAATGTATTGTGCACAACCATTTCAACGCTAAGTGTAAACCACTATTAAAATAGTTGTTCATCTCAGTATTTAGAATACAAGTCCGCACCAAAGTAAGTTTGGTTTGGATACATTACAGGGTAATTTAGAATTCAACGGTAATCAACTAAGGATTAGTTGATTACAAAAGAAATAACTATATGCTATGGAATAATCATAACTGAATTGATATTTGTAAATTAACATTATGCTTTAGGAATAATCTAATAGCATAAGCATTGAATAATCATAACATTCAAGGTTATTTAGAATTTGGGTACTAAACATGCATATTGAATAGTAATTTGAACGATAGAGTTGTTCAATACTAGAATATTAAAATAGAACAACTCGCATGCTAAATCACAAGTTACATATTAAAGAACTTGCTCATTAATAAAATATAAGATTTGGAATACTTGTATTCTCATGAAATAATAGATACAAGAGCTTTATCAATAATAAACAATCTAACTCTACGAAAGTGTAAAGTTAGCAACTTGTATAATTGAAATGGAATTAAAAGCAATAATGTGCTCAACGAAATTAAACTTATACAACGAAGTTTTAGAGTTAGAAAACTTGCCTTTAGCACAAGCTAAACCTTACAACTTGAATTAATACCCTATACATATGTCATCATGACATAATTAGTCATTACCAACATTTTATATCTATATAAACAAAATATATACATCATGTAGGTTAAATTACCAATTCACATAATCAAACTACGTTAATACTAATTAACTCTTGATAACATGCTCATTCATAGTTTAATACTATTGAAATCATCATTTAACATTCATATTATTAACACAATATTTATTTTCAAAATTTGTATACTTAAACAAAACTGCTGTAACTCATCGCTAACTTTCATGGCTGCACCATGCCACGATTTACACTGTGGTTCGCGCGTTCTTACCGAGTTAACTCTCAGTGGCTAGGGTCACAGGCCATTTGTTGGTGTCACAAGGCAAGCGCACTGTGGCTATGGCTTTGAAGAGTTATCTTCTTTGGCGCGGCCAGAGTCCGTAATCCGTGACCAAACTTCGCAAACAACATGAACAAAAATCAAATTGGCCTAAAAGCTCGAATCTAATAGACTGATTATCATGTAATTCACATATAAACTTCATATAAACATATTGTGAAGACTTCTAACATGTTTCTACTCATAAAATAACTTAAATATCAAATATACACCACCCAATTTCAATGTTTTTGGCAAAAACTCTATTTTTGATATTTTCAATGAAAATCAACATTGTGATTTTGTTTTTCAATCAAAACAGAAATTTCAAAACATCATAGTTATGGTTATACATACTCTATCAATTTCCATAATCAATTAATCAATTTAACAACTAATAAAACCTTAATTTCTATTTTAAACTAAACCATGTTCGTATATGTATTTTCATGTAAAAACTGTAATATATTTTCTTCACAATTTGCATACATACATGACTTAATTTCTCTATAATCACATACAAATTCATGAAACAACCTTTTACAAACAATTATTATACTAAACTATATACATATCAACAATTCCTCTTTTACAAATATTTTATAGAGACTTTTTGAGAAGAGGAAAACTAAACTTTTAAAGAAAGATATTGAGTTCCTACCTTTGATTAAGAAGATGATATCCTAAAGTTTGATTATCCTTTTGATTATCAAGCTTCTTCTTCTTCAATCTCTAGCCTTTCTTCCTCTCTTCTCTTCTTCTTCCTCTGAGTTTTTTCTTTTCTTCTCTCTAACCTCTCTCCTCTATTCTTACGTACTTAGGATATAACGTATAAGATATAATATATATTTATTATATGATATAAATATAAACTTATAACTGATATCAGTTATTTGAGTTTTGAAAATCAAAAGCCATAAGGCTTGTTTGGCTAATCACTAAAAACATAACCAATTATTCCTTATGCCTTGTTTGGAAAAACACAATTGTATTAAAGACTTAATAGGCATTAGGCCTTGTTTGGCAAAACTAAATTAAAACTCCCTTAATTTAGTTTTATAACTCCTTTATAGCAAGGTTATTAGTCACACTTTTATTTAATTAATAAATCAATTAAAACATTAATCTATTAAATTACTTTAGCACATAATTTAATATCACATAACTATAATTTCTTTTATAATTATAATTTTATTTAACCAACTAATATTTTAAATTACAATTTCCCATTTAAAATATTATAATTTATTTAAATCACTATAAGCTCCCTAGCTTACTTATTAAATTAAATTGGTATATAATCTCATAACAATTAATTTTCTTAGCTCCTTAATTATTTATTCAACAAATACTTAATTACACCACATCAACTCAAATAGTCATTAAATACGATATAATTCAATAAATATTTAATATTACAAATAAATATTTAATATTTAATATTTAATTATTTATTCAACAAATAATTAACTAAATCACATCAACTCAAATTGAACAATTATTTATTCAATAATAAACATATCCATTAAATATTTATATAAATCAATAAATATTTAATATTACACTTTAAAATTCTGGAATGTTACATAGATTGCATCTCTGTCGTAAAGAGTATCTGCCTCGAATCACTCGGCATCTTTACTTCTATTTCCATCCTAGCCATCTCTGTTATTAACTCATTTTTGTAGCGTCCCCGAATCCGGGTCCTGAATCGCCGCGAATCCGGTTTGCTATTTCTACAACTGTTGCGGAAGATATAAACATAAATTGTTTATACATTAAACTTTACACACTATTCCCAAAATCGAGTAACCTTAACTAATACACAATCGTGAACTGTCTAACACATGACAATACTATTCTTCAACATACTTTACAACTTAACTTCACATTTTATCCCAAAATTTGAACTTGGCATTATCCTTTTTCCCATGTCTGGTAGTATTCGCCTTATCTCGCAATGTTTTATCATGATATAGCAAGGGTGAGCATGAAAGTTGCCCAAAAGTTTAAAAAAAACAAGGTAAAGATATATCATGATTGAAAGAGTTTGAATAATAAAATTCGGCTATCCTTCACAATGTAGTTGTCAATTAGTATGAACAAAATTTCAAAATTTGAATGAACATTGAAAATGAACATAACAATTATATTTGAACTGACTGGTAATGAAGGTGATCAGCCTTTCATACCTGATGAATACATGCAATATGTACAGAGTACAATTCATAAGCATATCTGTTTGAAACCACTCTTAAAAGAGTTTAAGTAAAAAAGAACTTGAAAAACTTGCCTGAACCGTTGATTACCGTAACGCAATATAATACGCTTCTCTTGAAGACCTAATATTAATAATATAGATCTCCAATATTAGAATAATATCATCACCATTATAAAATAACTTAAACACATAATCCTATCAGTCTATACAGCATATAAAACCTATAATAGATCTTTCGGTTAGTCATAACATATAGTTAAGTATTAGACATTAGTTTTAAGTCTTAATATTATTATTATACTTGATATTCTTTTAATCACATCATAACTTGTACTTATAAGTTATTCATTTTTATATGTTATCCTAGTAAATTAGATAACATCTTAGTAAACCGAAATACCATTTCAGTAAGACGGATTTTATTTCAGTATCCCGAAATCACTATTCTTTTTCACGAAAAACACCAAATCAACTTATTATTTTTTTATCCTTTGGTCAAACATATATACATGTATTTCATACATAAAAAATATTTTTCTGTAATTTTTCAATTTCTTTTACTATTTTTCAAAAATCATAAATAGTGCGTGACTTAAGAAAATTAGCTACCTCGTGCTTAACTCCAGAGATGCCCATCTTTTGACATTACCTTATATATGTTAACGTGATGCTCCATTTTAAATTTCGTGTCAATCGGAGTTGTAGAACTCCGGTTATAGCGATTTCCGTCGGAAAATCACAAAAATTGAAATGGTCATAACTTGGTCGTTTTAAGCGAATTAGCTCATTTTTGGACACGAGCTACATATTACCATATATTTTCATTTCCCAAAAGCCTGTAATATTTCTCATTAACTAAATGTCCAAAACAGCCCTCGGAAAATTTTGGCCAGAAACTTTTTGCACTTTGGCAGTTTTGGAGTCCTTCACCAAAACTTAAATAAAACGAAATCTGTAACTCCGATTAATGATCCGTCAATTTTGTTGGATTCGTATCTTTCCAAACTACAGTTTTCATATATCAAAATCCATATTTGGATATGTTTAGCTCCCGGAATTTAGACCGGAAGTGACTGTTCCAAAACTGTCCTTTTCACAGTTTTCTTAACTTTGTGTAGTTTGGGAGAAATCCCATAACTCCCTCCTCCGATGTCGGATTTAGTCCGTTTTGGAGTCTATGGAAAGCTTATTGAGTGTACTATAACATATCACAAGTCCAGAATTTTTAGAGCACTCTAACAAATCCGAAAATTTCTGTTTAGGGCAGCAGTCCATTAATTCATTTAAAACAAAAAACTGTTTTGGTTATTCTTCTTTGTTCAAGCCTATCAACCCTAAAAAATGGCAAGATCTAACCATAAAATATCATTTATCATGTAGATCTATAGTTCTCATGTTCAAGATCTTAAACTTATGGTTCAAAATCATAAGTTCAACACTTGATCTAAAACACCATATCAAAACACTTTAACTAACAAGAGTTTTGAGTTTAGGAAATTTTTTACCTTTAGCTTCATGACATATCTTTTTCTTCCAACTATGTGATGGATCTTGGATGGAATGAAAAATCAAAATCTCTTCTCCTTCTTTCTTGGAGTTTCCTAACTCCCCTCTCCCTCTCTCTCTTGTCTCTCTCTTTCTTTCTTAGTTATGTTGGAAAATAAGATGAGAAAAGTGAAGAGTATGATTTTTGTTTAGTGTAATAATGTAAGAAATGTATCTAGACATTAGTTTACTTGATAATTGAGGTGTAATAGCATAGTATCATGAGTGACTTCTATAAGCAATTGATTAGCTAGCATAATTGAAGATTCTTATCAACAATGTTACTAATAATACACTAATAAAACAAAAGGGTATACTAGTAATTTCCACATTAATAAATGATTTCTTTTTAATTCTTATTTATTATACCAAATGTCCAATATGTCCCTCCTTATTTGGGCTTAAATTTGGGTCACCATTTTCATCTTTTGGGCTATCAATAAATAATATATTGGACTTAAAATTTAATTCTTTGGGCCATGTAAATTAACATAGTCCAACACTCTTAATTCTTATCCAACCCAAATCATTTAATTAGGGTTTTCATTTTCCTCAATTATAACTTAAATCCTTACTCATGCATTTTTATTTCCTTAACCCAATTAGACTTGCTAAAATTAGGTTATAAAATTAATTAACCGAGATGTATAAAATAAATCTCTCATAATTGGTATATATTCTAAATACCATAATTTTCTCATCTCATAACCCTTAAGTTATTAAATTCTTCATTCCTAATATATAATTAGGATCACATTAGTTTCTTTTTATTTGTTTATATAATAAACAATATAAACCATCACATAATCTTCATATTCCTTTACTCACCTATTCGAACAAAATAATTTAATAAATTGTGACATGTTCCACAATTCTTCTTAAATTAGGTCACTAATATAAAAATAAAATATTAGGACCACTAAATAACGATAACCATTTAGGTTATTTAATTATCACACCTAATATATATATTAGGTTACATAATTTAATTCTTACTTCACTTTTATATACAAAATAAATGTATTCACATTATATAATGTATATTTATTTAATCATACACATAATTCATATTCATTACACACATTACTTTTAATCCCTTAGGGTTTTATACAAAACATTAGGATTTCTAATTTAACAATTAGGGTTATCCCTAATATATAATCACAAATACTTAAGCCATTATATTTAGCCTTTGACTTCCCAAATTAGGGTTTCAAATAATCTAATTAGGATTTCTGGATTCCCTTCTTCAAATTAGGGTTTCGAACCGATTTCTAGGGTTTTATAAATCGTAATAATTTTATAATCTGAACGTTGACGTTCTAATAATATTAGGGTTTGACACGATATAATTTATCCGGTCAACACTTGACCCTTAACCACATTCTACATACATAATACCGTAATCACGAAATATATACACATACCCTTAATCTTTGAATAATTCACTAAAGAAATTTTAAATCCTCAAAATTCCTTTCTGAAAACATCAAACACATACACTTATTCTCTGTCTAGGTCTATTATTTGACCTTAAACCAATCATTTAAGATTTTAATAATTTTCTAATTTCTCGGGTTGTCACATTCACCCCTTCTTCTAAGAATTTCGTCCTCGAAATTAAAGCATCCTAACCTCTGCTCATTCTCTTGATCAAAACTAGGTTTTCAATTTAACCTTTACAATTTCCTCATTCGAGGATTTCTCATCTATTATCACATTTCACCATAACTACTCACTAGGAGTTTACATCTTCTAAACATTCATCAAAACTAGGTTGTCATAATAACCTTTATTTAATCATCTCAGATTCTACTCAAATGTACATAGCGAGTTTACACTATTTCATATCCATCATCACATTCTACCACAACATTACTTTGAAGAGTTAAAAAAACTTTTCATATCTCATGCGAGGGATCATAAAAATTATGAACTTTGAACTCCGAGGTTTAGGGTATTTCTACCGCTACCTCTTTCAATTAAGAAAGAAAGGTACTCTACCTCTTAAACATTTCTTTAATGGTATGTTTACAATCACGAAGAAGGTAAACTACCGATTACGTACTTTTAGATGATCACTATTGTACCTTAGTAATCCCAACGACTATATCGTCCTTAAATTGGAATATTCTATCCAATTAGTATATCCCCATTTTCGGGGTTGTTCACCTCGGACTTATCATAGGATTAGTACCAAAACAATTTGGTTCGAGAAATTTCTTTCAATGAACACTTAGAGTTTTCATAAACATTAGTCTAGCTGAATCGAATAACATTGGACCCATATCAATAATTCATTCAATAGAATTATTTAAGTATAGCCAAACCCCGTTGGCAAATTAAAATTTTGAAAACATTTTTCGAGAATGACGTCATGATGCCGCACTGTATTTACAGTCCGTTGAGGATTCCGTCATTTGGTGATTTTATCATACTACATCATACCATAGTGGGTTGACGATCCTGAGATCACATCCAACACTAAGTAATACTGCATTGATGACTCCATCATTTTTTTTATCATCTCTGCACCAGGTTGCATGGTACATAAGTGATAAATAAAAACAACTTTTGATACTTCAAATCATTCGCGTCTAGCCGAAATAAGTAGCATAGACTGTACTTTAAATCGTTTCAAAAATCTTTGCAATTCAGTTTTATCATCTCAACAGGTAACGAGGTGTCGATGGCCCGAAGTCCACACATACACAATAATCATCAGGAGTTGAGAATAAAAATTCATTTTTTCAAAAGCACATAGTCGTGTTTAGCTTGATGTCAAAACTTGAAGTCTAGCATAGCTAGAAGATTTGGAATACCTATGCTTCCATCATCAACTTCACTTTTCTCGATCCATTACTTAATAGATCTATCTATTCTTATAATCCTCAATGCTCCATTCACCACTTTGCTATACCCTAGTTCATCAAACTTACCACACATTATGAGTTCAGGAACTTGCCACAATCATATGAGTTTAAGAACTTATCCTAGTCGGGACCATAAAGCGTCCATTATTTGAGGGGTTCAAAACATACCATATAATCATGAGTCACAAACGCATTACCATAAGTATGAGTTTTAAGAACTCGTACTTAATCCTTATATCCTCTACTTATGACCTATCTACCTGTTATACACATGAGAAAGGAATCACCCTCTGAACATGCATATAGCAAATAGCGCGACATAAACATTTCAATGATTATCAGTGCCAGAAACTAAGTGGTTTTTACACCAAGTACAATTCAGCTCCCATACGAAGAATCATACAACTCAGCTGCCGACATGAGTCCTCAATTGAATCCCCACCTAACACTAACCCCTTCTCCATATGAATTTAATTCGTATTTATAATTCTCTTCTGGATCTGTACCAATTTATAGTACAATTCATACACAGCAATCTTGCTGTAAACTTTTCATCATTCTCTGGATCTTTCTTTATACCATAACCTTATCAGATCACGGAGTGATCTCATCGTATATATTACGATTCATTGCTATTTTGTGATCGTTTTGGTTTACGATCTCTCATCCTTACACTTGTAATCTCTTAGACTCTATCTATCCACTTCCTATACTTGGTACACATCGAGTCTCTAACAGTTTTCAATATGGTACGCTGAGTGGTTTCCCACAAACAACCAACAAATTAGGTTCCGAGTTACTAGTTCGTATATACCTCCGCTCTATGAAGGAATCATTTAGCCCAGATACCATACATCAACTAGTTTTGAGTACAATGGTACCATACTTAAACCTAACTTTCTGACCCTGCGAGATTCTTCAACTAACTCTATGTGAGTTAGTACTTATCCTAATCACTGCGGTTATTGGTCTCGTATTGCTACCTAAGCTTCATAACCAACAAACTTTGATACTAAATCAGAAGGCGTCCCGAATCAAGGGTCCCGAATCGCCATGAATCCGGTTTGCTATTTCTACAATCATTGCGGAAGATATAAACATAAATTGTTTATACATTAAACTTTACACACTATTCCCAAAATCGAGTAACCTTAACTAATACACAACCGTGAACTGCCTAACACATGACAATACTATTCTTCAACATACTTTACAACTTAACTTCACATTTTATCCCAAGTTTGAACTTGGCATTATCCTTTTCTCCATTCGGCCAGTATTAAGCCTTATATCTGCAATGTTTTATCATGATATAGCAAGGGTGAGCATGAAAGTTGCCCAAAGAAGTTTAAAAAAAACAAGGTAAAGATATATCATGATTGAAAGAGTTTGAATAATAAGTTGGCTATCCTTCACAATGTAGTTGTGAATTAGCATGAACAAAATTTCAAAGCTGAATGAACATTGAAAATGAACATAACAATTATATTTGAACTGACTGGTAATGAAGGTGATCGACCTTTCATACACGATGAATACATGCAATATGTATGTAGTACAATTCATAAGCATATCTCGTCTCAAAACCACTCTTAAAAGAGTTTAAGTAAAAAAGAACTTGAAAAACTTGCCTGAACCGTTGATTACCGTAACACAATATAATACGCTTCTCTTGAAGACCTAATATTAATAATATAGATCTCCAATATTAGAATAATATCATCACCATTATAAAATAACTTAAACACATAATCCTATCAGTCTATACATCATATAAAACCTATAATAGATCTTTCGGTTAGTCATAACATATAGTTAAGTATTAGACATTAGTTTTAAGTCTTAATATTATTATTATACTTGATATTCTTTTAATCACATCATAACTTGTACTTATAAGTTATTCATTTTATATGTTATCCTAGTAAATTAGATAACATCTTAGTAAACCGAAATACCATTTCAATGAGATTTGATTTTATTTCAAAGATCCCGAAATCACTATTCTTTTCACGAAAACACCAAATCAACTTATTATTTTTTTATCCTTTGGTCAAACATATATACATGTATTTCATACATAAAAATATTTTTCTCGTAATTTTTCAATTTCTTTTACTATTTTTCAAAAATCATAAATAGTGCGTGACTTAAGAAAATTAGCTACCTCGTGCTTAACTCCAGAGATGCCCATCTTTTGACATTACCTTATATATGTTAACGTGATGCTCCATTTTAAATTTCAGTGTCAATCGGAGTTGTAGAACTCCTAAGGTTATAGCGATTTCCGTCGGAAAATCACAAAAATTGAAATGGTCATAACTTTGTCGTTTTAAGCGGAATTAGCTCATTTTTGGACACGAGCTACATATTACCATATATTTTCATTTCCCAAAAGCCTGTAATTTTCTCATTAACTAAATGTCCAAACAGCCCTCGGAAAATTTTGGCCAGAAACTTTTTGCACTTTGGCAGTTTTGGAGTCCTTCACCAAAACTTAAATAAAACGAAATCTGTAACTCCGATTAATGATCCGTCAATTTTGTTGGATTCGTATCTTTCCAAACTATTGTTTTCATATATCAAAATCCATATTTGGATATGCTTAGCTCCCGGAATTTAGACCGGAAGTGACTGTTCCAAAACTGTCCTTTTCACAGTTTTCTTAACTTTGTGTAGTTTGGGAGAAATCCCATAACTCCCTCCTCCGATGTCGGATTTAGTTCGTTTTGGAGTCTATGGAAAGCTTATTGAGTGTACTATAACATATCACAAGTCCAGAATTTTTAGAGCACTCTAACAAATCCGAAAATTTCTGTTTAGGGCAGCAGTCCATTAATTCATTTAAAACAAAAAAACTGTTTTGGTTATTCTTCTTTGTTCAAGCTTATCAACCCTAAAAATGGCAAGATCTAACCATAAAATATTATTTATCATGTAGATCTATAGTTCTCATGTTCAAGATCTTAAACTTATGGTTCAAAATCATAAGTTCAACACTTGATCTAAAACACCATATCAAAACACTTTAACTAACAAGAGTTTTGAGTTTAGGAAATTTTTTACCTTTAGCTTCATGACATATCTTTTTCTTCCAACTATGTGATGGATCTTGGATGGAATGAAAAATCAAAATCTCTTCTCCTTCTTTCTTGGGTTTCCTAACTCCCTCTCCCTCTCTCTCTTGTCTCTCTCTTTCTTTCTTAGTTATGTTGGAAAATAAGATGAGAAAAGTGAAGAATATGATTTTTGTTTAGTGTAATAATGTAAGAAATGTATCTAGACATTAGTTTACTTGATAATTGAGGTGTAATAGCATAGTATCATGAGTGACTTCTATAAGCAATTGATTAGCTAGCATAATTGAAGATTCTTATCAACAATGTTACTAATAATACACTAATAAAACAAAAAGGGTATACTAGTAATTTCCACATTAATAAATGATTTCTTTTTAATTCTTATTTATTATACCAAATGTCCAATATGTCCCTCCTTATTTGGGCTTAAATTTGGGTCACCATTTTCATCTTTTGGGCTATCAATAAATAATATATTGGACTTAAAATTTAATTCTTTGGGCCATGTAAATTAACATAGTCCAACACTCTTAATTCTTATCCAACCCAAATCATTTAATTAGGGTTTTCATTTTCCTCAATTATAACTTAAATCCTTACTCATGCACATTTATTTCCTTAACCCAATTAGACTTGCTAAAATTAGGTTATAAAATTAATTAACCGAGATGTATAAAATAAATCTCTCATAATTGGTATATATTCTAAATACCATAATTTTCTCATCTCATAACCCTTAAGTTATTAAATTCTTCATTCCTAATATATAATTAGGATCACATTAGTTTCTTTTATTTGTTTATATAATAAACAATATAAACCATCACATAATCTTCATATTCCTTTACTCACCTATTCGAACAAAATAATTTAATAAATTGTGACATGTTCCACAATTCTCTTAAATTAGGTCACTAATATAAAAATAAAATATTAGGACCACTAAATAACGATAACCATTTAGGTTATTTAATTATCACACCTAATATATATATTAGGTTACATAATTTAATTCTTACTTCACTTTTATATACAAAATAAATGTATTCACATTATATAATGTATATTTATTTAATCATACACATAATTCATATTCATTACACACATTACTTTTAATCCCTTGGGGTTTTATACAAAACATTAGGATTTCTAATTTAACAATTAGGGTTATCCCTAATATATAATCACAAATACTTAAGCCATTATATTTAGCCTTTGACTTCCCAAATTAGGGTTTCAAATCTTGAATTAGGATTTGGATTCGATGCTTCAAATTAGGGGTTTCGAACCGATTTCTAGGGTTTCTTATAAATCGTAATAATTTTATAATCTGACGTTGACGTTCTAATAATATTAGGGTTTGACACGGATATAATTTATCCGGTCAACACTTGACCCTTAACCACATTCTGTACACATAATCTGTAATCACGAATATATACACACACATACCCTTAATCTTTGAATAATTCACTAAAAGAAATTTTAAATCCTCAAAATTCCTTTCTGAAAACATCAAACACATACACTTATTCTCTGTCTAGGTCTATTATTTGACCTTAAACCAATCATTTAAGATTTTAATAATTTTCTAATTTCTCGGGTTGTCACAATTTTGAGCCGTTAACATAGAAAACTTTTCCCGACCCTTCCTACTTAAGGCGTCAGCAACTACATTGGCCTTTCCAAGGTGATACATGATTTCACAATCATAATCCTTTATCAACTCTAACCATCTTATCTGTCTCATATTCAACTCCTTCTGAGTGAAGATATACTTTAGACTTTTATGGTCCGTATATATCTCACATTTTTCCCTATAAAGATAATGTCTCCATATCTTTAGGGCAAACACTACTGCGGCCAGTTCCAGATCATGAGTAGGATAAACTTTCTCATATTCCTTCAACTGTCGTGATGCATACGCAATGACTTTGCCATGTTGCATAAGCACACAACCAAGTCCTCTATACGAAGCATCACTATACACCACAAAATTTCCCGTGTCATCTGGCAATGACAAAATAGGCGCTTCACTTAATCTTTTCTTCAGTTCTTGAAAACTGTCTTCACATTTATGCGTCCATACGTATTTCACCGTCTTCCTTGTTAAATTAGTCAACGGGGTAGCTATCTTCAAAAAATCTTGGATAAATCTTCGATAGTACCCTGCTAACCCTAGGAAACTCCGTACCTCAGTCGGTTGTTCCCAATTCATTACTGCTTCTACCTTCCCTGGATCCACTAAAATCCCCTCTTGGTCAATGACATGACCTAAAAACTGCACCTTTCCCAGCCAAAATTCACATTTAGTGAATTTCGTATATAACTTCTCCTTCCTTAGTGTCTCCAACACTAATCTTAAGTGTTCAGCATGATCTTCTGGCGTCTTTGAATAGACTAGAATATCATCGATAAACACAACGACGAACTTGTCCAAATATGGTTTGAACACTCTGCTCATCATATCCATAAATACAGCTGGTGCATTCATTAACCCAAATGACATCACCAGAAACTCATAATGACCATAACGAGTCCTGAATGCCGTCTTTGGTACATCTTGCTTCCTAACCTTCAACTGGTGATACCCCGTCCGCAAATCTATTTTAGAAATATACTTTTCCCCTTTTAATTGATCAAAGAGATCATCGATCCTGGGCAATGGGTATTTATTCTTTATCGTTAACTTGTTCAACTCCCGATAGTCGATACAAAGCCTTAACGATCCGTCTTTCTTCTTGACAAATAACACCGGTGCCCCCTTGGGAAACACTTGGTTGAATGTACTTTCATCCAATTGTTTACGTGGTCAACCATTAGTTCTTTCATTTCCACAGCGCCAAACAGACGCGGTGGCCTTGAGACTTGTCTGCTCTGGCACAATATCTATCACAAACTCAATCTCCTTATCCGTGATGTAAACCCTTAACTCACTTGGAAATACATCCATGAATTCGTTTATTATAGGTATTTGTTCTATGGTTGCTCCCACTCTCTGGGTATCAACAACATGGCATAGATAACCTACACATCCCTTCCTTAAAAGTTTTCTAGTTTGTGTAATCGTAAAATGAACACGAACTTCCCAACGATTTATTACTTAGTAAAATACTACGGAGGTTTGCTTCAACGTCTGATGCTCACACACATTTCTTTTGGCAATCTATAATTTCTCCATGGTTAATCAACCAATCCATTCCGAGAATTACGTCGAATTCTCCTAACTTTATCGGTATTAAATCTACCGATAACTTACAACCACGTACATCTACGCAACAACTCCTATGAATATCTTTAACATGAATTATCTCTTCATTTGCTACCTTAATGTTCAAAGGTATAGGCAATTGTTCGGGAAATAATTCCAGTTGTCTAGCAAAATCACATGCTATAAACGAACAAGTAGCACCCGAATTAAATAGCACGCATGCATTTATGTTATTGATCGAAATAATACCTCTAACTACATCCCCTGATGCCACCGCATCTTAGACCGTCATATTAAAAGTGCGGGCCATTGATTTACCCGACTGAGCTGGACCACTAATAGCCAATTTACCGCTATTAGTTCCCTTATTTACTTTTGTCCCCTTCTTCGGGCAGTTCTTCGCTATGTGATCAGTAGATCCACATACAAAACATCCGTGATTTTTCTTTGGATTTGGACAGTTAGGCAAAATGTGCCCTTCCTGTCCACAATTATAACATATTACCTTTCCTTTGAGACAGAGTCCTAAGTGAGTCTTCCCACAGGTTTTACAGGCCTCCATCCTCCTCTTAGAATCCCCTTGTTTTACTCCGATATTCCCAGAGTTAAAGCCCTTCCTCTTTTGACCGTTGCCACTTCCACTGGCTCCCTCAGTCTTGATTCCTCCATCAACCTTGCCCTTGTTTTTCTTATTCTTGTGGTACTGGCTGAGAGCCTCATTCCCACCTTCGGCAATTATTGCCTTTTTTAATATGGTTCCAAAGGAAGTACTTTGGAATACAGAAATTCGGCTATAGAGCCAGGGTTTCAAGCCCTGCTCGAATCTTCTAGCCTTTCTCACTTCAGTGTCCACTTGATATGGAGCAAATCGTGCCAGTTCATTAAACTTGGCAGCATACTAGGGAACTGTTATATCCCCTTGTTTTAATTCAAGAAACCTCATTTCCATCCTCCCTTGCATACTGGTGGGAAAATAGTTCTTGAAGAAAATCTCCTTGAACCTCTCCCACGTTAGGTTTCCTATATCGGCCCTAGCCTGGGTTGCCTCCCACCAGAAGTTGGCCTCTCCTTTCTTCAAATAGGTTGCAAAGGCAACCTTTTGACCTTCCTCAACATTTGTTATTACAAATGCTTTCTCAATTTCTTTTACCCAAGTCTGGGCTTCTATAGGGTCCGTAGTTCCTTTGAACTCCGGCGGACCTACACTTTTAAAATCTTTAAAAGTAGTAGCTCGTACTACTCCAAGAATCATGGGTACATTTGCCCCCGTTCTATTAAATGCAGCCGTTAAAAGATTAACGAACTCCTGCATTGGATTAACCGGACCACCCTCCGGTTGGTTAACATTAGTGCCTTAATTTCGTTGTCTCCTTCTGGGCGGCATTTTGCTGTTAAGAAAATAACACATCATTATTACTTTATTCTTGTTAGTTTGTTATTATTTATAATAAAACAATAACTCATACTCATTACTCAATATATTCCATAAAAAGACTTATATTGATTCATAACTTGTAGTATAACACTACATTATTTACATTACTCAGCCTTAGCTGATTACATTACCTTCCCACAATTACTTTCCAAAAATTGGGATTTACAAAAGACTACCCTTTGTTATACAAAAGAGGGTTTTACGTCACTACTAGATACATAATATTTACACATCAAAGCTACTCTAGCTATTGCTAGATTACATCTGCCGTAGGGCATTCTCAAAATCTTTGTTGGCCAGACCGGCAATAACATCTCTACTGATAGTGTGTCGGGTCTGTCCTGCTTCTACCGGATACCTAACTACCTGCTGCTGGAAATCCACATGAGAACTCCTATGTATATAGAACATCCTCCCCAACTTCCGATGTTTAGTCTTTAGCTCCTGTTTGAGCTCAAAGACTTCACCTTTCAGCTCTCGGACCTTGTCCTTAGCTAGAATTCTATCATCATGCTCCTCTTCCCACATTCCCTCCATGCTAGTCTTGTCCTCACGGACAGCTTGGAGTACCTCTTTCAACTCCTTAACTTCCTATCCAATACTAACATAAACAGTGCCTTCATCGATTCCCCCGTAGACAATTCCTCTGTAGGTGGAACCTGGTCAAAGGACATCACGTCCACGTCCTCCTCTAGCATGCCATCAAATATAGACATGTAATCTAAATCGTCCGAGTCTCCAGACTCGATTGTCACCACCTCTGGTTCTACTGCTACGGGATTTGGTAGTATCTCTACCCGATTAACTGAATTCTCGCTCACTATATGTATATCTCTATACATATCATTTTCTCCTGACATCTACAATAAAACAATATAGTTTGATTAGTACACATCAGTAAAATAATAGAAACACATAACATAATATAATGCATTTTTATAGGGTTACTTTCCATCTTTTACTTCTTTATTCTTTCTTAAGGTTATGACTTAAGGTTCTACTTTACCCCTTAAGTTTTATAACCTAGGCTTTGATACCAACTTGTAGCGCCCCCAAATCCGGGTATCTTCCAACCCGACAGATGGTGTTATACTCTACAAAATTCATACATTCATTCAATTGAAAAGTCTCAAAGAACGAACATAACTTCTATATATTTAAAGTAATATTTACATTTCCCATGTTCTATACCCATTACAAAGGTTCTTTGTCATAATATCAGTTACATTACAATAATAGACCTATACTATTACAAGACAGCTTAGCAATCTGCCTTAGCTTTTCCTTTATCCTTTTTCGATCCTTCGGGACGTTCAGTCTTAGCTGCATTCATATGGTTCAAGCAAGAGTGAGCGTAACTAGCTCAGCAAGTATAACAATTCAATAGCAACATGCTTGACACATACGAATCGTATATCTTCAATAACTGAACAATAGTTATGAAGTACTATTGATAATTCAAAATAGCACTTCATCTTTCTTTCAAAATGTTTTACAATAATAATAATATTTAGTAAAACATTTACTCCGGTCAAAGACCTCGAGTATTCATTCTTTATTGGAAAAGGACAACCCGAAACTAAGTCCATAAGCCTGATATTACTTACGAGCACTTCTAGGTGATCAGCATATTGTACTCTATGTTGATCAACACTACATCCTTTAAACGTATGCACGTTTAAGCATTTGGCAACCTCACGTGCACATGCGTTTTCTGACGACAAAACATTTGTTTAACATTTCCAGCCTTCTTTTGAAAACCATATCAAGTAGTTGACAAAAGATAACAACATTTGATAATAGATGAATAGATTATCAATAATCCACGCAATAAATCAAGTCTAGCCAAAGGAATTGGCTTTAACTTCAACATATCTCAATTCATGCGAAAGAATACATGAACTTCAAAGACTTGTTCAGATTGAACTGAGACAAGAGTTAGAATACTTGCCTTTAGCGTCTGCTACGGTATATTTACTTTATGTTCAAGTCTTTCAAGTCTCTACAATACATGATCACATAATGCCTTATATTAGGTCACATATAATCAAGTATGTATATGACTATATCTTATCCTTCATCTCAATCTAAGTGTGTATTAGATTTAGTTACTATCTGTTCCGGTTTATTATTATCTTTGCATTTATATTTGACTAGGTTATCTCAACCTTTATACAACATCCTTAAGGTTTAACAAAGTTTAAACAATGTTACATCACATCCCTTAGGTGGTGTTTACTTTTAAAACAATTAACTTTCTTTTCTTTGTAATTAAAAACATTCATTACTATTCTTGTTCTGAGGCTGGCGTTGCGGCACTGGCTTTATACTTGCATCTCGCGCTGCGGCGCGCGCTGAATAGTGGCATGTCCCAGACTTGGCATTGCGGCGCGAGTCCTTACTTGGTGGGCCATGCTGCGGCACACTCTCACAGTCTGCTCGAACACTTTTACTGCCACTGCCAGAACCAAATTGGCCTAGGGTTGGCGCCATATTTCTGACTCTGTCTTGTGAAAAAATTCAGTCTTTGAAATTTTGTGAACTTCCCGAACGCATAACTTCTTCGTTATAAGTCCGAATTGGCTCATTCAAAAGCCTATGGTTCACAAATTACGTAATCTACGCGTTCATGTAAGAATTTTATCTATTTGACTTTGTTTGCTAAAATTTCACCTATTGGTTCATTTTTAAAGAAAACGATAACCGTTCGTGAACGTTCAACGCTCGTTTCTTCGTTTTAAATCGGAATTCGGTCATTTTCGAGTCCGCAACTCTTAAATGCCAAATATGACTTATCTCCATCGGAAAACAATGGTTCAGTGATCAAACACAAAATTTGACTTCTATTCCGAGAATTTTACGAATTCAACGATTATCGTCCAATCGTGCAATTTTCGGCAAATCTTCATTCTTATGATTTGTTCAACATTACAAATGAATTCCATTCATCATGTGAACATCTCAACCTACTTATTACAACAACTTATATTCATTGTTGGATTTTTGACTTATTTCTTCATGAGCCTATAACTTGTCAAATTATAAACTACTTAAGATTTCATTGTTCATGACTTATGACAATTAAAGTTTGTAAGACCCTGAATTTTATGAAATAAAAGTATTCAATTTTTCTTATAATTACAATTGAGTAAATGGTTAAATTGATAAAAGTTAAAGTTAAGGGTGATATATGAATTTTTTTCAAAAATACGCAAGTGGTTATAAAATATTCATTATTATTAGGGAATATTAGTTTGGTGGTGGAATATTCTTTACGTAGGGAAATATTAAATGCGAAGGCGCAGTCATTTGTGGGCCCCATAACAGAATAACTGTTGGATGAAGAAAACGACAAATTAAAGTTTTTATAAATAACGGCGTAATCGTTCTTCATTAACAACATGTTGGAATACCCGGTGGTTAAAGTAAAAATACGGCGTTGTTGCATAAGAACACCTTTGTATTGCATAGTATTTTTGAATTATTGATTCTTACGTAAGAAGGCACTACTCAATAATTATTACGATAATTCTTTATTAGTATTTTATTGATTCAATAATTGTTGCGTTGATATTTTATATTCTTTGTTGTTTTAAGAATTATCACTACACGGTATTTTTCACTATCAGACAATAATTCATATTATCTGAATAATATTATTAGATAACATTATTGGCAATGTCTAGAAAGTTACTGCCTAAGGAGAGGTTTGGTCACCTAATTGCGCTACTGATAAGGATAAATTCTTATTGAAAGCCCCTCTTTCATGGAACGGCACGGTTGTCATTATTGTGATTACGTAATATTATTTGTGAATAATTAATTATTGATTTATATGATGAGAAAAATATTGATTTTATGTGGATATAGATGGAGAAAATTTTTAATGTGACAATTGTTGAAAATTAATATTTTATCTTTTTACGATAAAATAATTCATTTTAATATATTATTATATTTTAATATAATAATGATGATATTTTACAATGAATGTGGGATATATGAGTATATGAGGAGGAAGAGTATTTTGTTGCAATAAATACTAAAAACATGTTAAACATGTTGGTGGACCCATTTCTTGAATTGAAATTTGATTATAGCACAATAAAATCGCTTGCTTTATGGATTTCGGTCAATTTTTTGTTTGGAATTTGGAAAAACTTTCTTACGCAAAGTTGTAGAGAATTGAATTTCCTATAAAAAGTTGCGAGATTCGAATTTTCTGATAAAAGGGCTATTTATTATGAATTATTGAAGTTCCAGATTAATTAATTATTATTATTTGGAGTTTTAAATAAATTAATTGAGAAAAACATTTTTTTGATGGTTTTGGTTGTTGGAATGTGCTGAAATCAGTTGTCAAGAGGTTGGCGTGAAAATTTTATAATAATAATAATAATTTATTAAATTTTTTGCTTTGGTGTTCTAAGCATTTTCCTATAAATAAGGTGCTTAGGTTAGAATTGAAAATCACACCAGAAACTAAAGATTTCTCTCTCTTTCTCTCTCTATTATATCGAAATGCGTTTTTGTGAGTATTTTAGTACTTTGAGTATTGCTATACTGGTGCAAGTTCTTTCAAAGACTATATCCGATATTCGATCGGAAGTACTATTCTTTACGAGGTAAGGGATTGTAAGGGAGATTATTTTCTTCATAAATGATATTATTTCTTCAATATCATTATGCTGAAATATTGGTCTGAACTTTTTATCAAATTTAGAACTTTTTTATGTCGGGGTTACTATCACGAGTTACTATTCACGAGTTACTATTCACGAGTTACTATTTATGAGTTACTATTCATGAGTTACTATTCACGAGTACTATTCACAAAGCGTGATGATGTTTTTGTGAAATTTCTATCTTTTGGTGTCAGAGTTACTATTCACGTGTACGATACTATTCACGTATACGGCACTATTCACGAATACGACACTATTCACCGAAAAATGAAATTTCTTCTTTTTGTCCAAAATATCTATTCTGGATACTAGCTTTGATTGTATCCATGTTTTGATCATTCTTGAATTTTACCCCACTCTGGTTATTTATGAAGTATTTTTGAATGGGAATTGTTTAAAGTACGAATCCTTAATATTTGTTCTTTTGCTTCACTGGATTCGTTTTCTTTAAAATATTTTTCATCATCCTCAGTCCTAAATGATGATATAACGGAATATCTTTGGCCTGTAGTGCAAAGATGAATGATTTCTGATGAATATCTTTGGCCGTGGTCTGAAAGATGAGCAGTGTTTAGATGAACATGACCAATGATGAATATCTTTGGCTGTGGTGCAAAGATGACTTGTTGATGAATATCTTTGGCTCAGTAGTGCAAAGATGACTTGTTGATGTATATCTTTGGCCGTGTCTGCAAAGATGAATTTATTAGTAGGATTATGAAAATGAATCGTGATTTGGTATAACCATATTCTTTGATGTTTGGTGATGAAAATTATCTTTGTCTAGATGAGGAAAGGAATTTAGAACAACAATTACGATTATGAGTTATACATGTGATTGTGGGATGAGAATTTTTGATTGATGTTACGAGGATAAAACATTGTTGGTGGACTTTTAACATGGAGAAGATAATAGATTTTATGGTTTATTTGACTCTTCTAATGGATTGCTCGTTCATTGCAACTATGGTTGAAAAGTTTTATCATCTACCATATGTTCTAAATCTCTGATTTATTACTGTTGAAGGCTATTGATAATTTATTTATCTTTAGTCATGATATTCTTTACTGAGCTAGTTGTGCTCACCCTTTTGCTTCATAATTCCTTTCAGGTAATAAAAGTCTAGCTGGGTCGAGCGGGGGAATAACAAGGGAATAGAACGGTGGTCTATAGATGTTGAGGGTGAGGTGAATTTAACTTGGAAGGGTGTTTTGCCACTATCATACAAGATGTCTAATGACATACAACCTCGTGTCATCATAAGACAGGGTTGTGCTCATCCACTTGCTGAGTATATCTACCAGCACTATCTATATGATCTTGGAGTCTATTTGAAATATAACTCTTAATTAGAGACAGTGGAGATAATGATATGTCAAGAGAAGACTCAACATTGGGAAGAATATGATAGTAATTTTCTCGTTTTTCTTTGGGGTCTATTGGGTCAACCAAGGATAATTCTGTGGTCATATGATATCTACCATAACCTAAAAGCATGGCCTCCCATGTACGAAGGTTTCCTTGAGTACTTCCCAAAGATTCTAATTTCTAAAACAATTTTCGACTATACCCTTATGTAAGGTGTCATTATGAGGTGCTGTCCACGGTTGGGACATGAGTCACAGTTGATATATATTTGTATCCAAACTCATATCATATGTGTTGTTGTATTTTGCACGACAATTGTTGTAATAAAGTTGTAGTTGTTTTCTGTACCATGTATTTGGCAACTCAGAATGGGTTGGATGGAATGGACTTATTTTGGGGTTGTTACAAAGTTTCTTAATCATCATACCTTATATGTTCTCCACATATAACTTTACTTATGTATTCAGGATACATATGATCATACAAGTTCTTTTACATCCATATCATTCCTCTTAATAAACTCATTACAAGTTCATAATTTTCATACTAACATTCAAGGTTAACTTATAATAAGTTTATAACTTTTATAGGTTCAAATGACTTATTGCCAACTTATGTAGCTTAAGTTAATTGATTACTCATTCTTCTTATTTCTTAACATCCATGTTCCTTAATCCATACTTTTCTTATCAACCTATCATGGTAGAGATAGAAGATAATGGAGAAGAAGTCTTACTCTTTGAAGTCTTTGTAAGGTAGCCTTCTTCTTCTTCTTACAAATGAAAGTAACTTATTGTAGCTTATTCTCTCTAACAGTTAAGCACTTTGAGATGTTTGGATTATTTGAACAACTAACAAATGGCTTGTAAGCCTCCTCTATATATAGATTTTGCAAAACTAGGGTAGTTTAGTCATTAATTCAACCCACCTCCTTAAGCCACCTCCTTACAATTCATTACTTGATTAACACAACTCTTATCCTTTGCTTGGCCATTACTTCTATTACTTGGTCATTACATTAACTTGGTTACCACATTTTAACCATATTAGTATGGTTTGCCCCATGGGTCAAATAACTCATGGACTCTAGCTTGGGCGGCTTGGATTAAATAAATCCTTGGGCTTTGGATTAATAAACACTAACTTGTGTATTAATCAATAATTGGGCCTTAAAATTTTATTCACTTGGGCTTGCACCAATTGTTAACCAATCCTCCAAGTCCATTAACATTATTTAATACATATACATATAGTTTATGTATCATTTTCGTATTCTAATTCATATAGAAATTATATACGATATTTCATTCTTCATACCAACTCGTATAGTACTTCGTATTATACTCGTTTTCATTACCTTTGTACAACACTTAAGTATTATACAATTATTACTTATTCATTACTACTTCGCCTTCCTTAACGTTTAAAAATTAAGTCCGCAAGCGAAATATTACATTTTCCATAACTAGATTTTTATTACATAATCCATCTTACCTTGTCATTCTATCATTACGTATTTATCGGAAATTCAAAAATAAATCCCGAGCAACTACCGATGAATAATGTTTTTTTCGGAAAATTTCTCGAAAATATTTTATTTTTGTCTTAGAAATTCAAACACTTTAATTCGTTCACGTAGCTCAAATACTACGACATTCTAACATCAATAGGTTATACAATGACAACCATCTTGATAACACACAAAATAGAATTTTATTATTAATTAATTTAATAAAATCATTTTACAATAAGATCCGAATTTCTCGGTCGTTACACTATCGCCATCTATTTATGTAACCTTGTACCAATTCCGAGGACGAAATTTTTATAAGGGGGGATGATGTAATACCCGAGAATTTTCTGAATATTATTAATAATTATATTAATAAAAGCTGAATATTTATTTGAATATAAATAAATGTTATGTGTAACGGAATATAGTAATTAAGTATGTGACAATTAGCTACGATGGAATTGGTTAGAAGCTTAATGTAAAGCTCATGATAATTGCCTTGTGTGGCAAAATAATAATAATAATAATAAATAAGTGTGCTATCAATTAAATGAATAGGATAATTAATTTAAGATATGAACTAATATCAGTAGTAACTAAGTCTGAGAATTTCTCAAAGTGGCACAATTTGCCCACTCTTTGTATTGTAAACTAAGCAAATTGCTTGCCTTGATAGTAAGACACAATAAAATAATTTCGATTTGTGTATGATGAGTTACAAAGATGGTTTATTAACATTAATAAAGAATGGGTAATATAGTGGACGAGTTACCATCATTATTAATGTGAACATTATTATTAAATATTGTTATGTACCACCATGTGTAATATAGGAGAATATGGTTAGTAGTACCATATGATTACTTCTTGCATGAGATATTAAATGAGGTGTGACACTTAATTGTGAAAAATGTTATACAAAACTATATAATAAAAGTAAGTAATCATAAAGTTGGTTTAGTTGCGTTTTTGTTACCTCATCATGTGGAGTGGGACAATTAAATGTGTATTCTAAATTATGAGAGTAAATAAATATGTACTATTAAAATATGGATGTGTAATTAAATAATAAAAGGAAGTATTGGATTATTAGTAAACAATTAAATTGTGTCCATACATGTTATAGTATTAATTGGACTAGACAAATGTACATGGATTATATAATTATGGGTATGGATATATACCCTAACTTATCACAATGTAGTAATATTACCTCATTAAAATTATGTTATATACCCAAAAGGAACTAAAACTTAAGTATATTAGCAACCTTTTTGTTATTACATACCAATTAGACTCCTTGTCCCAGTTTGAGTGGCTCAACAGTTCTTCACAGTAGCCTAATTCTAATTACGTAAACACAAGTTTGCTTATGATGGCTAGCATAGCTGTGATGATGAAGAGGAGAATGGAGGAGAAGTTGGTGACTTCTTTTCACCTAAACCTCTCAACCCATTGGATTTTTCTTCTTTCTCCTGGATTAATTCATTGTGCAAAACCCAAAATTGGGCAATAATGTCTCTATAAATGACAAGCTTTCCAACTCAGTTCACGTTACTGAGTTTCTGCTAAGTTCATATATATTGTGAGTCTATTAATTGAGGAGAAGCAATCTGAGATTTGAAAGCATTCCATTTGTAAGCTTCAACAGAGGTAGTTATCTTAAACTATGCTCTTACATTCAAGTATTTCAAATTCCTAGCATTTCATGGAAATCTCTTATTAAATTGGATTGTAAGTTGATGTATAGATATTAACTAAGTTTGTATGCATATATGATAGTAATGTGGCTGATTTCAGGGTATTAAATTAAGGAATTCACATTTGGTGCTGAGCTCTGCAGAAAAATATGCTCTTCTAAACTAACTGTAGGGGCATAGGGCATATTTGCAGCTCCCTGCGATTCAACACTGCAGCCTTGTAATTGCTTGAGTAATACTAATTCGATTTTGATTTCTGATTTCAAATATGGGGAAGACTAGCATGGTGTTATGACTTAAACATGCATACAAATAGGTTTAAAATGTGAGTTTAGTTCCTTGACACAACATGAATACTTTGGATTGTGTTAGTATGCATGTACTAAAAGAAATTATAAATTTTTAAAATAGGCTTTGACTAAATTGATGATGTCTCAGTTCTGATTTTCATGAGCATATGGTTTAGCTATGCATGAAATGTTATTCAAAGTAAGACGCATGCATTAAGATATACTTTGGTTGGGTGAAAATGACTTTTAAAAGCAACTTGGATATGTGGTAAACTAGTGTTATGAACATGATGTTGGGTACGTTCTGAACTTAGAACATGCATGATTTATACTCCTTATGTGACCACACCTAACGCATACGTACGTCTATTTTGGTTAAACATAATGAAAGTGAGTCAAGCATGAGTTAGAAATGTTTTAAAAGAAATAAATGAAGCTATTTATGAGTATATGATGAAAACCTTTGTGAGCATGCATACTATCTGATTTCATGACTATTTTATATGTGTACATGGTGTGCATAGTAGTCCCTGTGATTCATGATCTCAATTAGCCTTAACTTATTTGAAATCTCAAACTAGAACCATACATTTCAAAGATGAACGTAGGATAACTTTAAGAGCATGCAAGAATCTTTAATAAGTATCTAGGTATATATTAAATGCATGCTAAAGAATGGACAAAACCAAGAAATGCAAAGCTCAACTCTGTGCGCCGGAGGCGGGCGTGACAGAACTTCGTCAGTCCTTAAGCTTCTAACCAGGTATGAATCAATTGTAAGACCCCAACTTTTTATAAATAAAATTGATTTTCTTCTATTCATTATTTTGTTATAGTAAGGGGTTGATTTGGTCGTGGAATATTCTTGCTGTCGGGGAATATTCGTACGATGGCGCAACCATTTGTGGGCCCCATAACAAAAAATTGTCGGATGAAGAAAATGACAAGTATGAGTTTTTATAAATAACGACGTAGTTATTCACCAATTAACAACTTTGTTGGAATACACGGTGGTTAAAGTACAGTAATACTTCGTGGTTGCATTAAAGATATATACTGAGTCGCAAAATATTTTTGGATTATTGATTCTTACGTGAAGAAGACTACTACTCGATAATTATTACGAAGAATTCTTGTTCAATATTTTATTTTATTGATTCAATAATTGCTACGTTGATATTTTATATTATTGTTGTTTCAATAATTATCACTACACAGTATTTTCTATTATCAGATCAATAATTTATATTATTTGAATAATATTATTAAATAGCATTATTGGCAATGTCTAAGGAATTTCTGTCTAGGAAAGAGGTTTGGTCACCTAATTGTGCGTCAGTAAGGAGAAATCCTTATCGAAAAGCCCCCTCTTTACTATGAACGACCTGATTGTCATTATTGTGATTCTGTAATATTATTTGTGACTAATTAATTATTGATTTATATGATAAGGAAATATTTATTTTATGTGGATATAAATGAAGGAATTAATGCTGAGGATTTTTATTAGTATTTTGTCGGAATGGAGGTATTAAAAATCATCCGTATGTGGATTCAGTCATTTTCTGTTTGGAATTTGGAAAAACTTTCTTCTACAAAGTTGTAGAGAATTAAATTTCCTATGGAATGGACATAAGGTTTGTATTTTTCTGATAAAAGAGTTATTTCTTATGAATTATTAAAGTTTCAGAAATAAATATTTTTATTAAAAACATGGGTGGGCCCCACTTGTGGTGTGTTGAGCTTGGTCAAGTGGTGTGCGTGAAATTTTTTATTAAAAATATTATTTTATTAAATTTTAGTTTGCTTTGGTGTTCTGGCATTTTCCTATAAATAGGGTGCTTAGTTAGGATTAAAAATCACACTAGAATAAGAAGTTTTCTCTCTCTATAATATCGAGCGTATTTTGTGAGTATTTAGATACTTTGAGAGTTGCTATTCAGTGAAAGTTTTCTTCAACATTATATCAAATATTTCCGTCAGAAGTACTGTTCTTTTGAGGTAAGGTGTAAGACCCCAACTTTTATGAATAAATATTAATTTTTCTCGAAATATATTTTTGAATATTATGGTGTGGATTTGATATAATGTTATAGTTGTGGGTATTATTTACAAATTTTACAAAGTAAGCAAGTGGTTATATAATATTCGATTGGTCGGGGAATATTCATTTTAACAGGGAATATCCGTACGATGACACAATCATTGGTGAACCCCACAACGAAAATATTGTCGTAGTTAGAAAACGACGAAATTATCTTTTTAAAAAAATAATGGTGAAAGTTTTACTGTTAAACTATTGAACTATCCGGTGGTAAAAGTACAGTAATACGCGTGGTTTCATAGTACCACATAGTATTGATTATTGATGCTAACGTGAGAAGTCACTCAGTTTTACTCGATTATTGCTACAGTAATTGCTGCATAATATCTCTCATATTATTGATTCAATTATTGTCACAGTATCATCTGCATAATATTTATTATTATTAAATCAATAATTGAAACGACAAAGTTATTCATATTATTATTTGCAATATTGACAATGTCTAAAAAGTTCTGTCGATGAGAGGTTTGGTCACCTAATTGCGCGCCAATAGGAAGAAATCCTTATCGGAAAGCCCCCTCTTTCCTGGAAATGATCTGGTTGTTAAATATTATGAGTTATAATATTAATGAAGAATAAGTTCGTGTTAATTAAAGATGAAATTGATAGTTCCATTGTGTTGGGATTATTAGTGTTAGTGGAAATCAACATTTATTTCAATAATAATTGATGTCTGGAGGTTATATTGACCAATCGGGTAATTGATCGGATAAATGAGCAATTAATTGCTATTAATTCACATGCTTATAACTATTTGTTCACATGTGTATACTATTGATTCACATGCATGTAATATTAGGGGAGGTAGTGCACGATTGATAATACTTGCATGACTAAATTAAAAATTGAGGTATAGATGAAGGTACTATACTGTAATTATTTTTTCACATGTATAGAACTATTTATTCACATGTGTGTACTATTGATTCACATGATGTACTATTAGGGGAGGTGGTGCAAGTTTGATAATACTTACAGGACTAAATTAAAAATGAAGGAAAAGATGAATGTATTATACTGTAATATTTCGAGCCTCAAAACGTGCAATTATCGAAACTATATTTTCGTATAAATAGAAGCTCATTCTTCTTTCATTCTCACCAATTCACTAAGACTCACAAGAGCATTTATAGAGAGAGAAGCTATATAGAGAAAGAAGAAGAGAAGTCTGCTACTTCACTATTCCAGTAACCAGTCTTCTTATGAGAGAAGGGATATTATTTTTGTTCAGTATTCATAAGGAATAATATTTTCTTCCATAATTTATAGTATGTGAGTAATATTATTTCGTCTCGTATTCCTAATTATACCATCATTTTGTTAAAGTATTGCTTCTATACTCCGTGAAATTAGTAAAATATTCTTGAAATTTGCGCTTCATCTAGTATCGTTTCATAAGAATATTTTCTACACATTCTTGTTAAATTTTAAGCTTTTTATGCCGGAGTACTGTCCATGAGTAGTATTCATGTTTACGGTACTATTCACAAAGTACTATTCACGGGGTACTATTCACGAGTACTATTCCTAAAGTACTATTCACGAGGTACTATTCACTCAGGTACTATTCACCTTGGGAATTATTCATGACAAAATTTGATTTCTTTGTTGTCAAAATCATTTTTGATACAATATTATTCCTGAAAATTTTTACTCCACAAAGCAGTATCATGTTGACAATTTGAACATTATTGAATTCTGGATAAATTAAATTATAAATCTTTAAAAATTTATCCTTTGCTTTTTTTTAATTGAATTCTTATATCATTGTCATCATCCTCATGCTTATATTGTGATAAAAGTCATCTGTGGCTTACGTGCATAGATGTACTATTGATTGGTATGATTATGACCAGAGATTATTCTGTATAATCATGACCGTAATGTTACAAATGATGTGGTAAAAGTCCTCATTGGCCCGTAGTGCATTGATGGACAGTTGTTGGTATGATCATGACCATTGATGATTACATGAATATCCTTGGCACAGTAGTGCGAGGATGATTCGATGATGTGGTTTATTTATTAAAAATTTGAGTCTCAAATGATAAAGTTGATGAAAAAACTTTTTAAATCATAGAAGATAGTAGATATTATGCTCTACTTTACTCTTCTAATGGATTGCTTGTTCCGCTGCAGTTAAACTTGATGTTTATTGTATTTTATTAGTTTAACATTGTTGAAGGCTAACGATAATTTATTCTGCATTATCTTAGTCATAATATTTCTTACTAGGCTAGTTGAGCTCACCCTTTTGCTTTCATTGTTCTCTTGAAAATGAGAACGTGTGGTAGTACTAGTCGGGGAGCAAGAGTGATGATCAAGAGATGGTGGCTATAGTAGTCCTCACTATTTTATGAAATAGTGTGATAATAAAAGTAATGAGGACTTCATTTGAGTTTGAATACTGTCTATGAGACAATATTCGTGTAAAAACTTTAACCTACGTTGTTGTCGTATTGTATAAAAGAAGTTTGTATTTGATTTATGTACTATGTATTTGGCGACTCAGAATAGGTGATGTATACCTATTTTGGGGTCGTCACAGTTGGTATCAAAGATTAGGGATATGATCCCTGGCTGAGATGTGGGACTAGAACTAGGAAGGGAGAGACGGAAAATTCCTTCGTTAGTATGACTTACCTAAGTTTATTTGGTATTTATTTGGTCGGTTAGAGTATACGGATAATATGTGACATGTCAATTAACCCTTGTTTTGTGGCAGTATTTAAAAATGGCATCCGAAAATGTTGAGATAAACAATGAAGCACATGAGACCGTTGAGTCACCAACGATCAATACACATGATAATGTGCATCAGGATGGCAATAATCCTCAGGAAAACAACAACGCTGACCAAATGATGAACGATGGGATGTTCAGAAGCTTTATGCAATTCATGCAACATCAGGCGATAATGACTCCTCTTCAAAATGCAGGTGGAAACACTGGCAACTCTCGGACGGTCACCGCTAAACAGTTCAAGGAGCTGGGACCATCAGAGTGTATTGGAGAGCCAAAACCACTTAAGGCAGAGACGTGGATAAAGCAGATCACCAAGATATTTGATGTCTTGGGATACTCCGAGGAGCAAAAGGTTCCCTTTGCCACCTTCATGTTGCAAGGAGAGGCAGTTTACTGGTGGGAATCTATAAAGTGTACTCAACCTGCCGTACTGGAAGATGTCTTGGGAGAAGTTCCAAGAACTGTTAAATGACAAGTACTTTCCCGAAAGTATTCGTCACATGAAGGAGGTAGAGTTCATCAAGCTGGAGCAGAACAATATGACCGTGTCGCAGTACGAAGCTAAGTTTGCCGAGTTATCCCAGTTTGCGTCCTACTTGGTTGATAATGAGGAGAGAATGACGCGGATGTTTCTAAGAGGTTTGAAACCTGAGATACGTCAATACCCAATTTCTCACAAACTATGTTTGTATTCAGATGTTGTAAATAGGGCTCAGTTATTAGAGCGCGATAACGAGTCAAGCCAACGAAGAGAGAGCCGCCGATAAAATGATAATACTAGTGGTAGCAGTCATCGAAGCGGTGACAACAAGCGTGGAGGGAATCAACATGCCAGAAATGGTAACCACTTCGGTGGTAATCATGGCCAAGATAATAGAGGTGGAAATTTCAAGAAGAGAAAATTCAATAATAATGGAAAGACGTCGGACCAAAGACTGTTGTTAAGGAAGGAGAAACGACCACCATCGTCGTATGTTACAAATGCAGAGGGGAGGAACACATCAGTCCAAACTGTATGCAGCAGTCCAAGGCATGTTACAATTATGGAAGAGAAGGTCACCTAGCCCAATTTTTTCGTGCACCAAAGACAAGTCCAGCTGGGATAGAGGCATCAAAGGCCATCCCAGATAAGACAAAACCGGTAGTTCAAGGGAGAGCGTTTGTCGTAACCTCCCAAAAAGCGAGGAATCCGAACGTGGTGATCACGGGTAAGCTAATCATAAACTCTAGCAAAGTATATACCTTATTTGATACCGGTTCTACCCATTCTTTTATTTCTCCTACTTGCGCTCAATGTGAGACCCCGAATTTTATGAAATAAAAGTATTCAATTTTTCTATTTTGGTAAATGGTTAAATTGATAAAAGTTTAAAGTTAAGGGTAATATGTGAATTTTTTTTTGCAAAGTAAGCATGTTGATATAAAATATTCGTTGTGTCGAGGAATATTCGATTAGTGGGAAATATTCTTTTGTCGGAGAAGAATATCCGCATTTAACGGTACAATCATTGGTGGACCCATTAACGGAATTATTATCGGATTGAGAAAACGACAAAAATATTTTTATGAAAATAACGGCGGAAGTTTTACCGTTAACTGTTGAAACACCCGGTGTTAAAAGTACAGTAATACGCGTTGTTGCATAGTAGCACACAATATTGATTATTGATGCTTACGTGAGAAGTCACTCAGTTTTGTTTTATTAGTATTATTAATGTAATAAAACAGAAAATCTTTTTATATAAAACAGAATACTTTTATAAAGTTATTTGTTTTATTAGACAATAATTAGAATACATTATATTTTATTATGCATAGTGTTTGCATAGGGCTTGCATAGTAAAATCTTTTTATATAAAACAGAATAATTTTATAAAGTTATTTGTTTTATTAGACAATAATTAGAACATATTATATTTTATTATGCATAGTGTTTGCATAGTGCTTGCATAGTAAAATCTTTTTATATAAAACAGAATACTTTTATAAAGTTATTTGTTTTATTAGACAATAATTAGAATATATTATATTTTATTATGTATAGTGTTTGCATAGTGCTTTGCATAGTAAAATCTTTTTATATAAAATGTAAATACTTTTATAAAGTTATTCGTTTTATTAGATTATAAATAGAATATATTATATTTTATTTAAAAGATTTTGCTTTAAATATGGACCGTCGACTAAAGTAAATCAATCTGACCGTTCATGAATTAGTTCTTTATCACCATTCTTCTATAAATAGAAGCTCATTCCTTCATTATTTCTAACGAATTCACTGAAACTCTAGAGAGATAAACTATAGAGAGAAAGAAGAAAAATATTATGCTACTTCACTACTTATATATCTAGTACTCTTCTTCTTAAGGTAAGGGATATTATTTGTTGTACTCGTTAGGGGTATTCCTTCTTTCTTATTGGTGAAATTATTTTGTTATTCCATTCTTTATTATTCTGTTGGAATAACCTGTATACGCGGGCTACCCTATACTTGGTGAAATTCTTCTGTTAGTCCATTATTTATTATTCAGTTGGAATATCCTGTCTGTGCGTTTTACGCCGGACCTGGTTTTGTCTTTATTATTATGTTGGAATATCATGTCGGTGCGTATTACGCTTGACTTGGTTCCATTATTTATTATTCTGTTGGGAATAACCTGTCTGTGTAGTCTATCGCACGCATGGTGAATCCTCCTGTTATTCCATTCTTTATTATTCTGTTGGAATAACATGTCTATGTGGATTACCACATGCATGGTGAATGATCCTTTGTATTCAGTCCTTATTAAATTGTGGAAATGATTTGTCTAAGTGGATTACTGAATGGCGGCGAAAATCCATGTGCAGTTTCATATATTCTATTATACTCAGTTGGTTAAAGTTTTGGCTTCTATACTCCATGAAATTAGTGGAATATCCTTAATATTTGCGCTTCATCCAGTATCTTTCATGGAAATATTCTTCTGAGCATTCTTGAATTTTACTCTACAAAGAAGTATCATGTTGACAATTTGGACGTTGTTGGTTCCTAGATAAATTAATTCTTGAACTTGTTTTATTGAATTATTATGTCATTGTCATCATCCTCATGTTTATATTATGTTGAAAGTCATCTGTGGCCTGTAGTGCATAGATGGACTTGGTTTGATTATGACCAGGGATTATTCGGTATAATCATGATCGTAATGTTACAAATGATGTGGAAAAAGTCCTCATTGGCCTGTAGTGCATTGATGGACAGTTTTTGGTATAATTATGGCTATGGATTCTCTTCGGCCAAGGGTGCAAAGATGAATTGTTTTATAGCATGATCAGGACCATTGATAAAAACACGATTATCTTTGGCCCCTAGTGCATGGATAATTCGTGGTCATGATACTAATGAATATCATTGGCCCGTAGTGCAGGGATGATTCGATAATGTGGATTAATTATTGAGCTGAGTCTCAGGGATGAAATATTAATTCATGGATGTGATAATAATGAATATCTTTGGCCGTAGTGCATGGATAATTCATGGATGTGATACTAACGAATATCCTTGGTCGTAGTGCATGGATAATTCGATGATGTGGATTATTTATTAAGCTGAGTCTCAGCGATAAAATATTGGTTATACACTTTTAATTTATAGAAGATAGTAGATATCATGCTCTACTTGACTCTTCTAAAATACAGTTGTATGTCTTTGGCTTGTAGTGCAAAGATGAATTGTTAATGAATATCTTTGGCCGTAGTGCAAAGATGAATTTATTAGTATTATTATGAACAAGAATTATGATTTGGTATAACCATGATTGTTGATGTTTCAGGTGAAGATAGGTGATGAAAATTATCTTCGTCCTTGGTGCGAAGATGAATTTAGAATCACAATTATGATTATGAGTTATTCATATGATTGTGGACAGGAATTGTTGATTTATTTTACAGGGATAAAATATTATTGGTGGACTTTTAACATGGAGAAGATAATTGACATGATGGTGTATTTGACTCTTCTAATAGATTGCTCGTTCCGCTGCAACTATGGTTGAAAACTTTTATTATCTACCATACGTTCTAAATCTCTGATTTATTAATGATGAAGGCTATTGATGGTGTAAATTAGCTTTAGTCATGATATTCTTTACTGGGCTAGTTGTGCTCACCCTTTTTGCTTCACAATTCCTTTCGTAATAAGAGTGTTGTTAGGGTCAAGTGGAGAAAACAATTGGAATAGAATCTGGTCTCTAGTATGGAGGTTCTCCTAAACAAGATAGAAAAGTGTGTTGTATTCTATACATCATTTAGTAGTTATATTTGGTGAATCAAATAGGGTGAGGCGAACCCAACTTTGGAAGGGTGTTTTGCCACTATCATACAAGATGTCTAATGACATACAACCTCGTGTTCTCATAAGACATGGTTGTGCACATCCACTTCTTTGAATATATCTACGAGCACTACACCAGTATGATCTTGGAGTTTATTTGAAACATAATTTTCACTTGGAGACAACAGAGATATTTATATGTCAAGAGAAAACTCACCATTGGAAAGAAGATGATAGTAATATTCTTGTTTTTCTTTGGGACTTTTGGGTCAACCAAAGATAATTCTGTGGACATATGATATCTATCATAACCTGGATGCATGGCCTCCCATGTACGAAGGTTTCCTTGAGCACTTCCCAAAGATTTTAATTTCTAAAACAGTTTTTGACTATACTTTTATGTAAAGTATCATTGTAAGGTTGTGGTCGAGGTACCATGAGAGTTACATACATTTTTATTAAAACTCATAGTTAACTGTGGTCGTATTCTATACGACAACTCAACAGTTGTATAAATGAAGTTGCATTTGAATTTTGTACCATGTATCTGGCGACTCAGAATGGGTGATGTATACCTAATTTTGGGTTGTCACAGTTGATATCAGAGCTTAAGGATATGGTCGCTAGCGGAGATAAGAGTCTAGAACTAGGAGGGGAGAGACGAGTTATATACTTCGCTAGTGTGTGACTTACCTAAGCTGAAATTGTTTACTTGATAAGTTGACAAATTGTGATATGTCAATTAACCTTTGTTTTGAAGATATATTCTAGAATGATATCTAAAATACAGGAGATGAGCAATGGAAAAATCGTGATACAGAGGATATTACCGGGAAGGTACAATCTGAAAAGAAAGCAAGGTATTCTCATCTCTTCGAATATCAGGTATGTGACGAACGAGATTTTTGTAATTTAATTTTAATATTTATTGAAGTAAATAAATATTTTCGATGATTTAATTATTAGATTAAATAATTAATTGATGCAATTGTGGTAGATTAATTTAATTATATGTGTTACATTTATTAAATTAATGTGGAGAATTTTATTATTCGATATATGTAATTATGTGAGCTTATTGTATTAAAAGAAATACTAAATAAGTCTAATGTATTTTAATTAATTTAATTATTAGTTAGAGAGTTAATAATTTCTCATTGTTTATTAATGAGAAATTTAATTATGTGACTATATGAATTTAGAGAATTTATTATAATTATATTTTATTTAAAGTAAATTAAATAAAATATTGACTTATTTTATGAAGGAATGTGACATTAATTAAACTATATGATAAAGCTTTATTAAATTAAATGGTTTTGAAATATATTAAGTGTGACGCCCCCAAAATAGCTATACATCACCTATTCTGAGTCGCCAAATACATGGTATAGAAACAAACACAACTTCATTAAACTGTGAGTTTAAATACAAATAGAGAGTATAAAAACTCAAAAGGAGTCCTCATTACAATTATTGATACACTATTTTAAAAATAGTGAGGACTGCTAAAACAACTTTCTATAACCATCACTCCATACCCCGACTAGTTCCTGCTATGTTCTCACCTCTTGAGAAGAAAAATGGAACAAAAGGGTGAGCTCAACTAGCCCAGTAAAGAATATTATGACTAAGATAATATATAATAAATTATCATTAGTCTTCAACAGGGAATAATCTGATAAAATATAATAGACAACAAGTTTTAGATCAACAACTGCAGCGGAAAACATCAATCCATTAGAAGAGTCAAGTAGAGAAAGAATTCTACTATCTTCTAAGATTTAAAAGTCCATCATCAATATTTTATCCTGTAACATCAATCAATATACATCTTGAATCAAATATTCATCTTTGCACTACTGAGCCAAAGATATTCATTTGTATCACCAATTAGTCATGTTCATCTCAACACTGCTCATCTTTTGCACTACGGGCCAAAGATATTCATTAGGTAATCATTCATCTTTTGCACTACTGTGCCAAAGATATATCATTTGTATCATCATTTAGGACTGAGGATGATGAAAAATATTTTAAAGAAAATGAATCCAGTGAGATAACAGATCAAATATTAAGGATTCGTATTACAGTTTATCCAAGTTCAATAATATTCCGAAATAACCAATTTTGAAGAAGAATTCAAAAATAATGATCAAAACATGGATACAATCAAAGATAGTAACCATAATAGACAACTTGGACAAAAAGAAGAAAATTTTATTTTTTGGTGAATAGTGTCGTATTCGTGAATAGTGCCGTATACGTGAATAGTGCCGTATAAATGAATAGTAATCCCGACACAAAAATTTCAAATTTGATAAAAAGTTCATACCAATATTTCGGCATAATGATATTGAAGAAAATATCATTTAAGAAGAAGATAATATCCCTTACCTCAAAATATCAGTACTTCTGATCGGAATATCGGTATAAGGCTGAAGGAAACTTGCACTGATTAACAGAAACTCACAAAGTATCTAAATACTCACAAAATACACTCAATAATCTAGAGAGAAAGAGAAAAAACTTGTTTCTGGTGTGATTTTCAATTCTAACTTAGCCCTCTATTTATAGGAAAATGTTAGCACGCCGAAGCAGACTTAACCTGCAATATGATGGCTTTACCTGCTACTATTTCGACCCACCACATTTGAATAAAAATCTCAGTACATTTCTTCACCAACCAAGAGTGGGACCCACCAATTCTAGAATTTTCCACCAAAATGATTTATAACTTTGATTTAAGATCAATACCTCTTAAAATTCATAACAAATCATACGTTCATTTTAACGGTTCAAAATTTGTGGACATATATTCAACTTATATATGTATAACATATCCAAAAATTATAACGATCCAACGGTCGGATTAAAAATTATAACTCCCGCAATATATCTCAAAAAACACTAGTTTGATTTTTAATACCTCCAATCTGACAAAATACTAATAAAACACCTCAACATTAATTCCTTCATTTATAACCACATAAATAAATACATCATTTATATCCACATAAAATAAATATTTCCTTATCATATGAATCAATGATTAATTATTCACAAATAATATTACTGAGAATCACATTTGTGACAACCCGTATTTGTTCTCAGGAAAGAGGGCTTTCCAATAAGGATTTCTCCTTCTTGGCGCAAGAATTAGGTGACCAAACCTCTCCTTGACGAACTTTTTAGACATTGCCAATAATGTTATCTAATAATATTATTCCAAATAATCTGAATTACTGATTTGATAAAGGAGATATTGTGCAGTGACGATAATTGAAACAACAATAATATAAAATATCAATGCATCAATTATTGAATCAATAAAATAAAATATTGAACAGTAACTATTGTGACAATTATTGAGTAGTGCCTTCTTACGTAAGGATCAATAATTCAACAATCTTGCAAGAATATGGTATCTTCTTGTCGCAATAACGCGTATTACTTTACTTTAACCACCGGGTATTCCAACAGTGTTAACGGTAACAACTACGTCGTTATTCAATTTTGTTATTTTCTTCATTCGACCGTTATTCGTTATGGGGCCCATAATTGGCTGCGCCGTCGTACAAATATTCCTCGACAAAAAGAATATTCCACCGACAAAATGAATATTTTATAACCACTTGCTTATTTTGCAAAATTTTCATATTTCACCCATAACCAAAGTTATTATATCAAATTAATACCTTATTATTCACAATAATAAATAAAGGAAATTTGATTTTATTCATTAAAAAGTTGGGGTCTTACAATCTCCCCTCCTTATGAAATTTTGTCTTCGAAATTGACGTACGTACTTGGTGTTTCGAAAAGGTGACGATACCTCGCTTTCATTTCTAATTCCAACTACCAGGTCATCTCTTCAATAGCATGGTTTCTCCACAAAACCTTAACTTGTGGTATAACCTTCGTGCGTAAGACATGCTCTTTCCTATCCAAGATCTTAATAGGTACCTCCTCGTACGTTAAATCTTCAGCTATCTCGTCTGGTTCTAACTCAATAATGTGGTTCGGGTCTTTAACATATTTACAAAACATAGATATGTGAAAAACATTATGAACACGAGACATACTTGGAGGTAATGCGAGTCTATAGGCCACATTTCCTATTCGGTCAAGAATCTCAAATGGACCAATAAATCTTGGATTGAGCTTTCCTCTCTTCCCAAATCTTGTAACTCCCTTCCATGGTGCAACACGTAACAATACATGATCCCCAATATTAAATTCCACGTCCTTCCGATGAAGATCCGCATAACTCTTTTGTCGATCCTGTGCCATTTGTATACATTGTCGAATCGTTTGGATCTTCTCTATAGTCATGCGTACCAACTCTAGTCCCAACAATGTTGCTTCACCCACCTCATCCCATCATACTGGAGAACGACATTTTCTTCCATACAACGCCTCAAATGGAGCCACACCAATGCTCGCCTGATAACTGTTGTTGTAGGAGAATTCCACCAATGGTAGGTACTTATCCCAACTCCCTTTGAGATCTAGGACACAGAGTCTTAATAGATCTTCAAGAGTTTGAATAGTCCTCTCTGACTGTCCGTCTATTTGAGGATGGTATGCCGAACTGAATCGTAAATTCGTGCCCATAGCTTTCTATAAGCTAACCCAAAATTGTGAAGTGAATCTTGGGTCACGATCCGAAAGACGTGCAATCTCACAATCTCGTTCATGTATATACTAGCAAGACGTTCAAGGGAATAAGTCTCACGTATGGGTAAGAAATGGGCAGACTTTGTTAATCTATCAACAATAACCCAAATTGCATCTATGCCTTGAGAAACCTTAGGAAGACCCGTAATGAAATCCATAGTAATGTGTTCCCATTTCCATTTCGGAATCTCAAGTGGTTGTAATGGACCCTTTGGCATTTGATGCTCCGCCTTTACACGTTGACAAGTTAAACACCTCGAGATAAACTCCGCGATCTCTCTTTTCATATTGCTCCACCAAAATGTATGTCGAAGATCATGATACATTTTGGTACTCCCAGGATGGATTGCAAACGGTGTGTTGTGTGCCTCCATCATGATTCTATGTTTCAAGTCAGAATCGTTAGGAACACAAACTCTGGAGTTGACTAGAAGTATTCCTTCTTCATCGATTCTTGCTTCTGGAATAGCACCTTCTTGCACTTTCTTCTTCATACGCATCAGCTCCATGTCCGTAGCTTGAGCAGCTTTAACTTTATCGATTAAAGTTGGTTCTACTCGCATGTTTGATATCATCACGTGGGTACTTGGAGCCTTCATCTCTATCTCCATCCTTTGCAAGTCATATAAAATGGACCTTTGTGTTAACAACATTGCACTCGTACCCGCATATGATCTTCTACTTAATGCGTCAGCTACCACGTTTGCTTTTCCAAGATGATATTGGATGGTGTGATCGTAATCTTTCAACAGCTCGAGCTAACGTCGTTTCCGCATGTTGAGTTCCTTTTGGGTGAAGAAATATTTGAGGCTTTTATAATCTGTATAGATCTCCACTTTCTCCCCATACAGGTAGTGTCTCTAAATCTTCAACGCAAAAATGACTACTGCCAACTCCAAATCATGAGTAGGATAATTCCTCTCATATTCTTTAAGTTGCCAAGAGGCGTAGGCTATGACTTTCCCATGTTGTATGAGAACACATCCTAACCCTCTTCCTGAAGCATCGCTGTAGATAACAAATCCATCCGAACCAGATGGTATTGTCAAAACAGGTGCCAAAATGAGTCTTCTCTTGAGTTATTGAAAACTCTTCTCGCAATCCTCGTTCCAACCGAATTTTATATCTTTACGAGTTAGCTGAGTTAACGGAGTAGCGATTCGAGAAAATCCTTCCACGAATCTCCGATAATAACTAGTTAAGCCCAGAAAGCTACGTACTTCGGTCACCGACTTTGGTTGCTCCCAACTTTGTATGGCTTCAATCTTCGTCGGGTCGACAGATACTCCATGTTTTGACACCACGTGTCCAAAGAATGCTACTTCCTCAAGCCAAAACTCACATTTTTTCAACTTGGCATACAACTTGTTATCACGAAGCCTTTGCAGTACCAGCTTCAAATGGTGCTCATGATCTTCACGACTTTTGGAATAGATGAGGATGCCATCAATAAAGACAACAACGAACTGATCCAAGTATTCTTTAAACACACGGTTCATCATATCCATGAAAGCAGCAGGAGCATTAGTCAATCCAAAAGACATGACTAAGAATTCACAATGCTCGTACCGAGTTCTGAAGGCAGTCTTTGGAATATCCTCAGTTTTAATCTTTAGTTGATGATATCCAGAACGAAGATCGATCTTTGAAAAGAATTGTGCTCCTTGCAACTGGTCAAACAGGTCATCAATGCGAGGTAACGGATACCTATTCTTGATAGTGACATGGTTCAACTCTCGGTAGTCAATACAAAGTCGCATACTCCCGTCTTTCTTCTTTACGAATAACACAGGAGCACCCCAAGGAGATGTACTAGGACGAATAAAACCGATGTCCAATAACTCCTGTAGTTGGACCTTTAACTCCTGAAGTTCAATAGGAGCCATTCGATATGGGGTTTTAGAAATGGGCTTTGTACCAGGTTCAAGGTCAATAAAGAATTCAACTTCACATTCTGGGGTGAGACAGGAAGTTCTTCAGAAATACATCGGAAATTCACTAACAATAGAAGTAGTATTCAAATCTGACGTGTTTTTGTTCAAGTCCGTGACATGGGCTAAGAAAGCTTGACATCCGTTTTTTAATAAACGAATAGCTTTATGGCTTAATATGACAGTGACTGATTTTAGTGGTTTGGTTGTTTGAATTCGCATAATAGGTTGGTTAGGAATATGAAAACTAACAACCTTATGAAAACAATCAATTTTAGCATGATGCGTGGTTAACCAATCAATCCCCAAAATCACATCAAATGCAAGAATTTTCAACGAAATAAGGTTGGTAGGTAATGTGATGGTACCGACTTGAATCATGCAAGATTTAAAAATAGTAGATGTAACGAAAGTTTCTCCTAACGGAGTCTAAACAAATAAGTCAAAGTCTAATTTCTCCGGAGTCATTTTAAACGTTGAGCACAAGTAGGAGAGATAAAAGAATGGGTAGAACCGGTATCTAATAAGGTATAAACTTCGCAAGAGTTTATGATTAGCTTACCCGTGATCACCTCGTTTGGGTTCCTCGCGTTTTGGGCAGTCACGACAAATGCCCTTCCAGGAACCACCGACTTTAACTTGTCCGGGACAGCCTTTGGAGTCACCATCCCTGTTGAACTTGGTTTCGCAACTAGACAATCTCTTGCTATATGACCTTCCTTTCCACAATTATAACACACCTTGGATTGTTGTGGGCAGTTTGGGCTGATGTGTCCCTCTTTCCCGCATTTGTAACATACGACCGGTGGTCGTTCTCCTCCCCAAAAGCAGATTGATGTTGGTCTTTGATGTCTTTCCGCTATCATTGTTGTACCTTCTCCTTTTGAAATCTCCTCCCGACTTGCTCCTTCTATTATCACGGCCACGATTACCACCAGACTGGTTACCGCTTTTGTCTGAATGCTTTCCTTCCCTCTGGTTGCCATTACTCCGATGACCACTTGCCCTTTGGTGATGACCACAGTTGTGTTCCCTCGGTTGAACATACTCATTATCTCGCTCTAATAATTGAGCCCTGTTTACAACATCTAAATATAAAGAAAATTTATGAGAGATAAGATATTGTCGAATCTCGGGCTTTAGACGTCTCAGAAACATCCTCGTCATTCGTTCCTCATTTTCGACCAAATGAGGTGCAAACCTGGATAACTCTGCAAACTTCTCCTCGTACTGGGACACCGTAATGTTGTTTTGTTCTAGTCTGATAAACTCCACCTCCTTCATATGACGAATACTTTCAGGGAAGTACTTGTCATTGAATAGTTTTTGAAATGTTTCCCAAGACATCTTTGAGAAAAGTAATTTTGATGATGCAACCTTCATGAGACTCACACACCGATGAGTCCGCCTCACCTTGGAACATAAAGGTGGTGAATGGAACCTTCTGTTCCTCTCCGCGCATTGCTAGCATTTCCACCCATATTTTGTGCACGAGTATCCCTCGTCTGGTTTTGCATGAACTGTAAAAAGCTTCTAAACATCCCATCATTCATCATTTGTTCGGTAATGTTGTTTACAGGAGGATTATTGCCTTCCTGTTGCACGTTCCCCTGGGTAGTGATCAAAGGTGTCTCCACGGTCTGATTCACTCCATTATTAACGTTCTCAGCTGCCATTCTTAAATACTGCCATAAAACAAGGGTTAATAGTCATGCAACATATTATCCCTATACTCTGACCGACCAAATAAATACCAAATAAACTTAGTCAGGTCATACTAGCGAAGGAATTCCCCGTCTCTCCCCTCCTAGTTCTTGTCTCACATCTCAGCCAGGGATCATATCCCTAAGCTTTGATACTAATCATGGCGCCCCCAAAATAGGTATACATCACCTATTCTGCGAGTACGCCAAATACATGGTATGCGAAACAAACACAACTTCATTAAACTCGTGAGTTTAAATACAAATAGAGAGTATAAAAACTCAAAAGGAGTCCTCATTACAATTATTGATACACTATTTTAAAATAGTGAGCACTTTGCTAAAACAACTTTCTAGAACCATCACTCCAGTTATCCCGACTAGTTCTGTTATGTTCTCACCTCCTCGAGAAAAAAAATGGAACAAAAGGGTGAGCTCAACTAGCCCGAAGAAAATAATTATGACTAAGATAATATACAACAAATTATCATTAGTCTTCAACAAGGAATAATCGATAAAATATAATAGACAACAAGTTTTAGATCAACAAGCTGCGGTGGGAAAACAACAATCCATTAGAAGAGTCAAGTAGAGAAAGAATTCTATTATCTTCTAAGATTTAAAAGTCCATCATCAATATTTTATCCTGTAACATCAATCAATATACATCTTGAATCAAATATTCATCTTTGCACTACTGTGCCAAAGATATTCATTTGTATCACCAATTTGGTCATGTTCATCTCAACACTGCTTCATCTTTACACTACGGGCCAAAGATATTCATTAGGTAATCATTCATCTTTTACACTACTGGGCCAAAGATATCCATTTGTATCATCATTTAGGACCGAGGATGATGAAAAATATTTTAAAGAAAAACGAATCCGGTGAGATAACGTATCAAATATTAAGGATTCGTATTACAGTTTATCCAAGTTCAATAATATTCCGAAATAACCAATTTTGAAGCAGAATTCAAAAATAATGATCAAAACATGGATACAATCAAAGATAGTAACCATAATAGACAACTTGGACAAAAAGAAAAAAATTTTAATTTTCGGTGAATAGTGTCGTATACGTGAATAGTGTCGTATACATGAATAGTAACCCTAACACAAAAAGTTCCAAATTTGATAAAAAGTTGATACCAATATTTCGGTATAATGATATTGAAGAAAATATCATTTAAGAAGAAGATAATATCCCTTACCTCAAAATATCAGTACTTCTGATCGGAATATCGGTATAAGGCTAAAGGAAACTTGCACTGATTAACAGAAACTCACAAAGTATCTAAATACTCACAAAATACACTCAATAATCTAGAGAGAGAAAACTTGTTTTTGGTGTGATTTTCAATTCTAACTTAGCCCTCTATTTATAGGAAAATGTTAGCACGCCGAAGCAGACTTAACCTGCAACATGATGGCTTTACCTGCTACTATTCCCACCCACCACATTTGAATAAAAATCTCAGCACATTTCTTTACCAACCAAGAGTGGGGCCCACCAATTCTAGAATTTTCCACCAAAATGATTTATAACCTGATTTCTAAATCAGCCACCTCTTAAAATTCATAACAAATTATACGCTCATTTTTAACGGTTCAAATTTTGTGGACATATACTTAACTTATATATGTACAACATATCCAAAAATTAAAACGATCCAACGGTCGGATTAAAAATATAACTCCCGCAATATATCTCAAAAAACACTAGTTTGATTTTTAATACCTCCAATCCGACAAAATACTAATAAAACACCTCAACATTAATTCCTTCATTTATAACCACATAAATAAATCAATCATTTATATCCACATAAAATAAATATTTCCTTATCATATGAATCAATGATTAATTATTCACAAATAATATTACAGAATCACATTTGTGACAACCAGTTGCTCCTGTGAAAGAGGGCCTTCCAATAAGGATTTCTCCTTCTTCGCGCATGATTAGGTGACAAAACCTCTCCTTGATGTAACTTTATAGACATTGCCAATAATGTTATCTAATAATATTATTCCAAATAATCAATTATTGATTTGATAAAGGAGATCTTTCATGCGGTGGACGATAATTGAAACAACAATAATATAAAATATCAATGCGAATTATTGAATCAATAAAATAAAATATTGAATAAGAATAACTCTTTGTGACAATTATTGAGTAGTGCATTCTTACGTAAGGATCAATAATTCAACAATCTTTGTGCATATCTGGTATCTACTCTTTGTGCAACAACGCCAGCGTATTACTTTACTTTAACCACCGGTATTCCAACGGTTTATTACGGTAACAACTACGCTAGTTATTCAATTTTGTCGTTTTCTTCATTCGTAGATGCTTATCCGTTATGGGGCCCACAATTGGCGGTAGCATTCGAATGCGAATATTCCCAAGCGTAAAGAATATTCCATCGACAAAATGAATATTTTATAACCACTTGCTTAGTTTGCAAAATTTTCACATTTCCCCCATAACCAAAGTTATTATATCAAATTCATACCTTATTATTCACAATAATAAATAAAGGAAATTTGATTTTATTCATTAAAAAGTTGGGGTGATACATTAAGACTAGCCAAACATGGCCTTAGTGGGAGTTATTAGCAGTTACTCATGACTGGATTAACTGACCATTATGCACATCAGTTCCCTTTTCCCTTTGTTATATTATGTATTCTTTTATTTTCTATTTTTCTAATTCTAAGAACAAAGCAATCACAGAGAGAGAGAATTAAGAATTGAGGGAATTGTGAGAGTGTAATCAACATGTATTTGTGAAAGGATCATCAGCGATCATATCTTCTAATCTAAGCTTTGGGTAATTTCTCCAAACCCAAATTCTTCTTTTACGTCATTGAGTTTTCATAGAAATATGGCTTTCAAACCTTTTGTAAAGCCTCTGTAATTGAGAAAGGAGTAATGTTTATGGGTTATATATGTATTAATATGTATCAAATCGTATTTAATTATATATATTATGTAAACCATGTCATCAGTTTCATGAAAATATGTAGAAAAACTTTCTAGGGTTTTGAAAATGGGAGGGAGAGAGGTTCAATAGTTTTTGGTAACTGTCTGTAGATTTAAAATTGTCTTTAAGGAAGTTCCTTCCGACTCTGCATACTCAGTGATGTGTCAACCATCAATTGGTTTCACGTTGCCCAGTAATGAGCTGTAACTCCCCATAACTTTTCAGTTAGATGTTTCCTTTTAGAAGAGTAGTCGTTTAAACGACGTGGCTTTGTCCGTTGACCTTTTGATTCATAGAGTAACATGATGAGGCAGCTATAGACTCTACGATTTCCTTTGTTCACTTAATGATCAACTTCTGAGAGATGATTCATGTGGATGGGTTTGTCTTTTATCCTTACTTTGATGCAGCATAGCTCAATCACTGATGTATTCGAACTTATCTCCTCAACTTGAATGGTTTAGAAAATTTCTCATTTTCCAAGCTCCTTATGAACTGGAGTACCCTTTGGTAGGACTACAATTGTCGAGTTGTATTCTACGATCGCTGAGGTTGTACTACGATAGTTGAGGTAGCACTACGATTGTTAAGGTTGCACTGCGATCGTTTAGTTTTCTTCAATCTGGACTCTTTGATCATTGACTGACTTGGTCCTTGAGATGAACTTGATCAAGCATTCTTTCTGGGTCAAGGTAGCTCAAGAAGGGCCAACCTCTTAGAGTGAGCTAAGGGTCAGGTTTGTCCCTGAGGCGCTCTCCAGATGAAATACTATAGCAGTGATTTGTAATGACATCTCATTCGACCTCTTCTGATTGGGAGGTCTTCTACCGACTTTTAGACAACCGAATTCTTTGAAATCGTGGTGTCCTCCTCCTTTCTTACACTACGATCATATGTTTGATCGTAGGCACTTCACGATTATTGGTTGGGTGGCTGAAGGGTTATCGAGTAGTACGTTTTGAGATGTTCCTACTGACTATGGATCTTCATTTGGTTCATCGACCACAAAGTTTTGGGACTCGTAGTTGGTAAAACTTTTCATAGTATATCTCAATCTTTGTTGTTCCTTAATGGATCATTGCTCCCCGTTGTTGACATCGCGTCTTTCCGGATAGATGTGATTCCTCTTCTTCGAGTTCATTTGAAGGCGACCTTGTATATCTCCTTCCTTTGGAATCTCCATCATCGCTTCGGATTTCCTTGTATTGTAGAGATGAGTATTTGGGGTGATGATCACTCTACGATTATATGATAGCACTACGAACGTAGTCTTCTTTGACAGTTGTGTTTGTGAAGTTCTGCTTTCGCAATAAGTTCCTCTTGAATGATGCTCGATAATCTTCTGTTGTGAACTTCCTTGAGAATTCTTCCCATATATAGATTAGCAGCCATGTGAACTCCATTCTGGTTAGCTCAGAGGGTTTCAAGGATAGACTTAGACAGATAGGAACTCTATCAGAATCATCTCTGAATTGTCCTTAGCCTTCTGCTGGTTGAGTCTTCTTGACTGAAGTCTTCTGCTGCATCATTCCTTAGTGTGATCAGATTGACCAAGTACCTGCAGGTTTAAATATATTTCTATTTTTGGTACCCATAATTAAATGGGTCCTGCTAGGTTAGTTTTCTAAACCCCTGTTCCTCTTATCTGGATAATCATCATATTTATCACCAACAGACATATTCATGCATGCACCGATCTTATGATAATACATTTTGAGATGCATGATGGTGAGTGTGTGTAGGATTTGGCATCTAATAACACACTCTCTATCTATGATGGTTTCATCATTCACTAGGTTATGTTCATAATGTTTAAGTGTTCACAGAGTGAGAATCAACTCTACGATTTAGGAGTATCTAGTTGATTCATTGAGGTGATCAGTTTCTGCGAATCAGCAAGATCCTCTTGCAAAACTTATCATGCTCTGTGTGTTGTCAAACACTTAAAACATAGGCTTGTACATACAAACTAACCCATCAGCAAAGATTACTTCACATAAAGTTCATTAGGCCTGTGATGCTCTTATGACCTATTTCAAATTTCCTTCAAGATGTCATCTTCAACCTAAAACTTGGATGGAGAGAAAGTTTATAGTCATTTAAGTTTCCATCCTCAGGTTACTTTCTCTCTTCACCTTTTTAGGCAGATTATGACTCCTTGACAGAATACTGTTATAGTTCATAAGTAGATGCAATTATGATGTATATACTTATAATAGTGAGGAACCGTACCTTTTTATTGTCAGTTACTAAACGGTCATTTATCAAGGATATACTGAGTTTAGGTATTGATGAGCATAGCTTTACTTTTGCTTTTGACAGCTTTTTGCTCTTGCTGGCCTTTAATCAATCAGTAGTGATCTTGAAGATATAGGCCAAGAGAATCTCATCACTAAGATCTTTGACATCCTTTAGTTGATAGAGTTTGCACCCAGCTGTTGGTTGGCCAGTTATAAGTTTGAGAAGATCTTCTTTCTTCTCTTCGATGAGCATTTCTTAGCATGTATGGCTTCTTCCTCTTTCAAGCTGGTGGGTGCTTAACTCTTGTCATTTACGTCTCTTGAGTGTTCTTGTCTTGTCTTAGGACTACAAGATTGAATGCAGGCTAGGATTGGTCTCGTTGATGTATCAATGGAGACCATGGACCAATCTGAGCAGCTTCTTCATATAACAAGTTACTTACTACTAAACTAAGTTTAGAACAATGTTAGTGCCTTGGATCAGACTCAAAGAGATTAGCTTTTGAATATAGCATGAGAACCTACTTTGATACCAATTGTTAGTTCCCAGAGGGCACAATAGATCTAGAAGGGGGGGGGGGGGGGGTTGAATAGATCCTTTTTATTTCAAATACTTCTCTGTTTTATATTATATTGTTAATAATTAGCATATTACAAACATAAGAATCTTTTCAAGCACAGCGGAATAAGTTAAAGATCCCCTTCATTGATATATTCATAATCATACATACATTGTTCATAGAGTAAGTTTAGTTGTAAGTAGTTAAAACATACATAGCAGTTATAGTACATAATGTAAATGATATAATGTAAAAGACACATGGGGTTTTAAGTGGTTCAGAGACTCAAGCTCCTAATCCACTCTTCTGCTTTCAACTAGCAGGATTTCCACTAAGGAAGGGCAGCACCCTGAATCACTAAGATTCTTTCAAGGCCAGTAGTCTTGGGACTTCAGTTCACTAAGAACTCTTCAAGGCCAACAGCCTTGGAACTTCGTTTAGTCCCTCCGAACAAGGACCCTTCTTACCCTGCTTTGTTTAGTCCCTCTGGACAAGGACCCCTCAGGCCCTTCTTCATTTAGTCCCTTTGGACAAGGACCCTTCTGGCCCTGGCTTTGTTGAGTTGTTTGTTTATTTTTGTTGGAGTCGGTGTTGAGCTACTAAGATGTCTTCATTCTCTGAACATCTTCTATACTTAGCATCTTGGCTTGATCATCCTTGAAGTGCAGCTGAGTGTTGCATGATGCTCAGCTTCTTTGGTTACTCAACCACTTCCGATGACCTCTTGTTGAACTGCCTTGAAGATCATTCTCCTTGGTACTTGATGACTGCACATGAGAGGCTTCTAAGCTGACAGTAGGCTCTTCTATTAGGTACTTAGAAGTTTTCTCATGCTTGACACCAAGATGGCTTTTGTGATCTCCCTTCTGCTACTTGATGCCTCCTCATGATGGACTTCCTAAAATGACTATAGGCTCTTCTCTATTGTACTTAGAGTCTTCCCATGATGTACATCAAGATGACATGATGCTCTTCTTTCTCTCGGCAGTTCAGAACACTCTTCATGTAGTAGAACTCTCACTTCTACATAGTAGAACTCACACTTCTACTTCTTTCTTATTCTGACTTCTGAGTGTTCTTGGTGGATTGTAGAGTGAACCTTCGGACTCACTATCTCACGTGGTTTAGATCAGTCCACCTTCTCTCCAAACTCGGCAACTCCAGCAACCTTTGATCTTTGAAGTTATTCCTTATTTATACTCCTTCCCAATCCTTCCGTTGGAAAGTATCCGTTGAAGGCTATTCAAATATCTTCACAGATCTCAAATTGGTTGATGTAGACTGCTTAATGTGACTTGTCATACTTTTTCTATGACTGCGATCTCTCTTGTTTCACCTACTACCGTCGGATGTATCACTTTAATGTCTTGGTCAGGTCGAAGACTTTATTACCTCTTTCTGATTCCTCGGTCAGAGGTTGTCCTATTGTATCGATGCTCTCAATAAGTACTTGTCCAAATATTACCCTTCAGATTGAACCTTTGCCAATGTTTCAGTCTTTAGTTTATTCGGACTCTACGATTCTGATGCACGTCTTCAAAGACTTGATCATATTGTCTTGTTGAGTGTTGCTCATTGACTGGTAGGTTTAACACTACGATCTTGAAGAGTGTTGATTGGATCTTCAATGTAGAACTCCTCTTCCTTGTATTGTGAAGTGCTTCAATACTTCTATTTGCTTCGACTATTCTCAGAGACTGATGGCCTAATTCCTTGCTCTGGTCCCCTTCTGAATATCAAGACACTGCAGATTTGTGGCACGTCAAACTTTCTTTCTCCTTGTGATCTCCCGTTCACTTATCATCAATGAACTGACCCTGCACTTAATCACTTTAGCCTTGCTATTCAGAGGCTGACCAGTATCTCGGTTCACCTTCCATCAGTTCCTTCTTTGTTTGGAAAACACTACGATCTTGGTTGCTTCCAAGATCGTTGTCTTCTGTTCACATGATAGCTACTACGTAAGCTGACTTTCCTTGGTCAACTTCTGAAGTCTTCTTTGTAGGGTTTCGACACAGAAATGCACAGCGAAAATAGAACAATTTAAACCAAATTCGAAACCCTAAACAGGATCCATGCGAAAAATAGTTAATTTAGTGGTTAGAAATTATACCGATTAAGAAAGCGATTAAACGATGCGGTCGAATCTCCAACGCCTTTCGAACGAACTATGTCTCTACGGTATCCACACGAACGCTCCACGAATCATCCTACGATCTGCAGAAGAAGGAATCGCGGTACTAGCCACCAAGGCTGAGGATTTTCGAAACTGTTTTCTCTAGTCTCTCTCTAAGAGCGGCTAGGGTTTTTTTGTTTTGATTAACTTTCCAAAGACGCTGATATATCATATATATAGAAATAAATCAGAATTAATCAAAACCCTAATCTAATTAAAATAAAATCCTAATATATATATATATATATATTATATCTTAATTAAGTCTTACTTAATTAATATGTATACATATACAAAACATCCTTTTAATTTAAATTCATGATTTAAATACTATCAATCATATTGATATATTTAAATCCTTACAATTTAAATTAATTCCCTTTAATAACGTTCTTTGTGTGTGACCCTATAGGTTATTATTACGTTGGCAATAATTTTAAAATCATATTATAAAATTATAAGCAAAGCGAAATGGCATCTAGTAATGCATCACCGCTACCCAAGTAATAATAAGATCGATGATTCGATGCAACCTTTTAAGTGACCAATGTTTCAATGTAATTTAATCCTTTTAACCTCAATAACCTAGATTAAACTCGAGTCATGGAATGTGTCATACTCTTCATAATTTAATCTGAGTTTTCTTGATCAATGAGTAGACTATATGAAACAAATCACTATTTGAGCATGGCCATGCATTTCATAGTCCTACTCAATCAAGAGGCCTATGGATATCACCCATAATATATAGGATGGTTAAATTCCATCTAGATTACTCATATTCCTCACATGATTCATGATGTACCCAATAATCACCTTTATAGTCCACCCTATTAAAGGTGACATTTGATGATATCAAAGTACATAAATTCTTGTGTAGAAATATAGTGATTTCAGGTCGGAGTACCATTACATCATTGTCACTATGAGAATCACTAATGACACTTCGATGCTCCACATAGAATTCTCATGGTGGGTCTGTCTAGTACATCATTCTCTAACACATACCTATGCATTGACTTAATATCTCATATATTTATGACAAATGAGATTTGCTCATCAGTCAATCCACATACTAGTCTCAATGCATCATTGTTGTCCTATCAACAATGGTACTCGACTAGGGACATTTAAGAGCAATGATACTAATTGTAATTATATAATCTCATGTTCAAGTCACATACTTGAAACTATATAAATTGTATCACTAATCTAAGGAATTTTATTATGTTAACATTTATATAACGCAGTAAATAAAACCATAATAAAATCATTCATTTATTTAATCAAATATAATATCAAAATGTTAAGAAATTATATCAAAAATTTGGCCTCTAGGGCATAAACTCTAACATTCTTTGGATCTCCTTGTGGAAGACTTCATCACGAATGGCCTTACACCTCAATCTTGATGCTGATTGGGTTGGTACTGAGATCTTCTGTTAGTCTGCATGCCATTCGTTGAGTGCTCTCTGGTTTCCTTAGATGTAACTTGCAGCCTGAACCAGAGGCTTCGTTCCTTTGGATATTCTGGGAGTGCTCATAAGTTGAGAACCGTATATGCTTTACGATTCTTCCTTGGCACTGTGAGCACTTCTGTTGAGGTCGTAGTTCTGCACTCTACGATTCAGCTTCGGCTAGTGCAGACACTACGATCCCGAGATCAGATCTTGACACTCTACGATTTCTGCCTTGTGCTTGTTGTCTTCATCTAATCTTGCTTGACTACGATCTCTGTATGCAATCAATAGACTCTATGAACTCAGAGTGTGATCTATGATCCTTGACTTGGCTTTGGCATCAGTAGACTCTACGACTCTGAGTGTAGTATACATTTCATCTTAGCTTCCTACGGATGACCGGTCGGCTCGTGAAAGCGGTCATCTCACGATTCTCGAACATGACTTCCTCAAAGACACTACGATCCCAAGGAAGCTCTACTCGATACACTACGTTCCTTCTTCGTTTCCCTGGCGGTCTTAACTCAAGATCTACTATCTTGCATACTCCTATTCTGCCTTGATAGCTCTCGAGTTAACTTTGACTCACCTGGCAGACTACGACTTCTGGTGCAATGCTCGACGATTAGACTAGCCTATCTATTACATCATAATATCAACCTACGAAGCTTGATCTTTCTATATTTATAGTCCTTGTACATCATTTCTTTTTAAGGACATTACAAATCTGTTTTGGATATGTAGGATCAACCTAACATATTTGATCAATTCATTCTAAGTCCTTGTACATATACTTCTATTATCTATCAAATGACTTTACAACTTTTCTTAATGCAAGCATACTTGCATATTATTCATTCATATATATTCATATATATATATATATATATATATATATATATATATATATATATATATATATATATATATCATAATCAAATCATATATAAATAGGAATCGCATTCACATGCTTATTCCTGACATAATCTGTTTAATTATGTGAAAGACTTAGTTAGTTTTTATATGTAAATTTCGATATGTTTATGAACGAAGGAATATTTTAATATTTAAATCTTGTGGATTATTTATCTCAGGATGGTGGATGTAAATAGCAGTTATGCTATCGTTTGATGTAAAACTTTTAGTTTGAATTAAATATATTAAGTTGTTTGAGATGATGTGTTAAATGATTATATTAAATTGTTGAGTTAAGTCTTAACTATTTAGAGAATTTAATAAAGATTTAATAAGCATATATTATTCTTAACAGAAATATGCCGCCTAGAAGAAGACAACAACGTCAACCAGCTCAGGAAGATTCAACAAATAACAACAATAATGTCAATGTTAATCCCGTGCAGCAGTTGGTTAACTTACTGACTGGAGAAATGAATAATTAACCTCAAGCTCCACCAAATACTACGTTTAAAGATTTCAAGGCGGTGGGACCGCTAGAATTTAAAGGTTCCATGAACCCGATCGAGGCTCAAACGTGGGTTATGGAAATGGAGAAGGTTTTCGACGTTGCTAGGGTTAGAGAAGACCAGAAGACCGCTTTTGCAACATTTATGCTGAAGTCTGAGGCTAGCTATTGGTGGCAAGCAAATAAAGTTCGTGGAGGTGAAGGTGTAATTACTTGGGAGAGATTTAAAGAAATGTTTTTCGAGATGTACTTCCCAACTAGCTCGCAGAACCAGATGGAGGTTCAATTTCTGGAATTGAAGCAGGGAAATATGAGCGTACCTGATTATGCGGCAAAATTCAACGAGTTAGCGAGGTTCGCCCCGTATCAAGTTCACACGGATGAGAGGAAGGCGAGACGGTTTGAGCAAGGACTAAAACCTTGGGTGTACAGCAAAGTATCAATGTTTCAGATAAACACATTTGCCGGATTATTAGAAAAGGCCATCCTCGCTGAAGGTGGAAGCGATGCGGTGATGAAGTACAATCAAGATTAGAAGAAGAAGAAGAGTGAAGGTGAAGTAAATAATAAGGCTAGTGGAAGTGGCACAGGAGGTGGACATTTTAATCAAAAGAAGAGGTGGAATGACAACTCATCATCGAGGAATCAACAAGGTAGTTAGAAGAAAAGAATCGAAGCATGCCCGACCTGCGGGAAAGCCCATCTGGGAGTTTGTATGAAAGGAAAAAGAGTGTGCTACAATTGTGGTCAAGAAGGCCACATAGCACCTAATTGTCCTAACCCAAAGAAGGGTGTTTGTGACAACTCGATATTTTCTATATAAATAAATCTTAAATTTTGCGTATAAATTTATTTATTTTTTTTTTAATTTAAGGATGAGGATTTGTACAAGATTATGTGTATATGTATTTATGTGGTAAATAAAAATATATTTATTACATGAATATTTACAAGTAAATTTATTTTAGAATTATTGATTATTATAAAGTATATTTTATAATAATTAATTTTAAGATAGAAATGTTTTGATTAATTATTTTCCATGAATATATAATCATATATTATTTAAATAATATATGAAGTGATTTTAGAATAAATATAATAATTATTTTATTATATGAATTTTTATACTGATTATTAAGTTAATTATTTTACCTTAATTATTAAGGTTAAATATGAAAGAATAATCAGATATGGAATCCAAACCCTAATTTTGGATTATTGTCAAGGTATGAGAATAATAATATAATATTACATATATTTTGATTTTTCAGTGCTATGAATATGTACGGTATGTCCGTATTGATAATGGTTGGTCAATTACGGTGTATTTTGACCCAAACCCTAGTAATAATGTTAAACCCTAATTTGAGATCCAAATTAGAGTATGAGATTGTTTTATAAGTATGTAATATTAATTATGTCGTGTATTAAATGTATTAATTAGGTAAACCCTAATTAAAATTCTGGAAACCCTAATATTTAGAAAACCCTAATAGTAATTTGGTAACCCTAATTACCAAAAGAATAAATCCTAATTGCTAAATTAGCAAAGTCAATGATAATTATATGATCTAAACCCTAATGTTACTGTATAAAGTAATTAGAAAATTAATCTAATTAACAAACCTAAATTGTCAAATTTTAGAAACAAAAATTTGGTTATTTTATAATAAACCCTAATTGTATTTTTAGAAATCGTAATTATCGATATTTTAAACCCTAATTGCTTTATTAGCAAAGTTCATTATGATTAAGGGTAATAAACCCTAATGTTCATGTACTTACAAACTTAATTTAATTAACAAATTTATTTTGCAAAATTTTAGAAACTAAAAGTTATTTAATTTTATTTATTTAATGTGAAAACCCTAAATTGGAAATCCTAGATGTTTGTTTACTTATAAAACCTAAATTGGCTCAAACCCTAAACACTAAAATGTCTAAACCCTAAACCCTAAGGCAATTTTCTAGAAATTTAAGGAAATGACAAAAATGCCCCTAAGTGTATAATTGAGGCTAAATTGTAGGTTTTGAAAATAGGTGAGGTTGTTGGCCAACTCCAACCACTCTTTGTGACTCAAATATGCCAGCAACAAGCAACATCTCAGCTCATTAATGCATCATATTTGTCTATATATAGATTGATGGAGAGAGAAAGTGGGTTGTTTACTAAAAATTGCACAAACACTCTACTAATTCTCTTAAGCCCCCAAACCTCCAAAAATATCAAGCTTTATAGTCCCTTATTGAAGCCCCACGAAATCCAACAACAAATCAATAGCCAGAAAATCAGAATTTAGCATAAAAGGTACAAAACCCTAGTTTAAATTCTGTCCAAAAATTCGGTGTTAGATGTTAGTTTTGTTGTTAGAATATGTTGTATTTAGTCTCTAGTGATGATCTGGGTTGGTATTACATAGATTCATAACTTCAAAAATGCTCAAATCATTGATTTTAGAAAATCTGGGAAAAAAAATTTCTATAGGTCTGACAGTGAATGTCAGGCCCTATAACTCTTTGATCATTTATGATTTATGTTGTTTAAATGTTGTTATGTGTAGCCAGGAATGGTGTCTTAAAGTTGCAAAACGAAATAAAGTTATTTGATGAACAAATTTGTAGTTATTCACGGTCAAATACCGTTGACCGGCATTAATTCGAAAGTTTTCTCAAGCGGTCGAGAACTTGCCCTGAAATGTCCTGACAGAAGTTTGGATTGCTCGGATCTTGTATCTTTATTAGTTTTTTAGTTTTTTTGTTGCTTCTAGGTTGTAGTCTGGTATTAGTACTGTAATATTATGCCTTAATATCTCCTAAACAACAAGTAATCGACTACAGTGGCCGGTCAAAGTAGGCTAAACTACATGATGCATTTTTCCGGGAAAACCGAAATTTTTGACCGTATATCGACATGGTTTGACCGAGTCGTAACTTTTGGATTCTGTTTATGTTATTTGTATTTTATGTAATAGATCTACTCTCTTGCATGCTAGCTACAACCTGAACCCTTTATATCACAAGAACAGTTCATGTGTTGCACGTTATAGTCGATCAAAAGTGGTCACTCGAACTGTTCTTCATTTCTGGGTAAACCCAGAAATGAAGAACAGCTCTGACAGCATCTTGGAACGCTTAGATCTAGCTTATGTTAGGTTTTTAGATCATGTTGTTTATTAGGACATGTAGTCTTGAACTTTGTCTACGAAATCTAGCTTTTGTAATTCCGAGAAACACAATACATGAGATAATTAAAGTGGGTCAAATTGACGGCCACTCTAAGAATCGCCATGAAGATCTGGGTTTATGTATGAACATGAAGAACACCTATATAAGCAGTTACTCATGCTATAGGTGGCCTTTAAACAGATTGATTATTATTTTCCTAAAATTAATTAATAAATAGAAAAAATAGTTTTTAATTATTAAAAATACAAAATAAATTATTAAAAATTATTTTAATATCCTAAAATTATATTTTAATTATTTTAAATATATTTCATAAATATTTAATATTTTTGGAATATTAAAAGTGATTAATTTATTTAATTATAATATTAAATAAATTATTTAAAAATGATTTTAATTCATAAAAAATCATTTAAAATTATCTTATGATATAAGAAAATATTTTGAGATATTTTGATAACTTTTAATATTATTTGATAATTTTCATTAATAAAGGAATATTAATGATAATTAAGCTATTTGTTAAATGAATTAAATAATTAAATTAAAAATGATTTTATTATATTAAAAATCATTTTAAATAATAAGAAGGTATTTAAAAATATTTTAAGTTATAAAATATAACTTTTAATATTTAAAGGTAAATTTCATTAATTAATGATTAATGATAATAAAGTTATTTAATAATTATATTAAATAATTTAGCTTAAAAATGATTTTATTATTATAATAATCATTTTAAATAAAAATAAAGTGTTTAAAGATATTTTAAGTTATAAAATATAACTTTAATATTTAAAGGATAATTTCTTTAATAATTTAATATTAATGGTTATTAAATTATTATAAATGATATTAAATTTATTTAATAATTATATTAAATAATTAGTTTAAAAATGGTTTTATTTATTTAAAAATCATTTAAAAAGCATATTAATGGATTAAAAATATTTTAAGTTATAATTAATGACTTTTAATATTTAGATAATAGTTCATTAATATTTAAATATTAATGGTAATTATTTAATAATGATTTTAATATATTTTAAAAATCATTTAAGGGTAATATAAATGTATTAAAAAATATTTTGAGTTATTATACATAACTTTAATATTTTGACAATGGTTTCATTAATAATTTAATATTGATTAAATGTTAATGATAATAGAATTATGTGATAATGTAAATCATTTAATAATGATTCTAATATTTCAAAAATTATGATAAATGATAATAATTATCTAATAATTATTATAAGGCCATGAAAAATAGTGTGACTAATATTTAAGTTATCTAATCGATATTGTGATACGTAATAGAGTCTTAGACTCGATTATTACCGAAAAAAGTCAGTTTGTGAGATCGACATGTTTCAGAAATTAATCTGGACTTAGATAATTGGCTAGATAAATGTTTATTTGTGATTCAATGGTTGTTAAAGATTGTGTGGCAATGTGATTAGGAATGTCTTGTGGCTGAATAGGCGGTGTTATGTATGTACGTTATGATATACTAATCAGTAAAATGATCTAATTAATGATAGGTGATTTCATAAAAGATAAAACTAAGTTGAGAATAGTAAGCAGCGCATCAGGCAAGTATCCCAACTTTGCGTTTTCTTTATGCAATGGACAAGTGTAAGAATGTTTTTGAAGAATTATTGTTATTATTATGCATGATTGTTAAGCCTATATTATATATGCCCATTGATTATCAACATGCTAGTATATGATAATTCGGATAAATATATTACATTCGTTAATTTCTATAAATGATTATACAAGTGTCCCCACTTGGACAATCATTATTTTCATCGCATGTTGATACCCTTTGATATACATATATGTTGAATTATATAAGACCTTTGTTATGAAAACCCGATGATATGAACATCCCGAAATGGGGAAAATTTTATATGCCTAAAGTGGACAGAGAAATGACGATAACATCGTTCATGTAAATGTAGTATTGATCAATCTGAGAATACAACAGTAGATCACCCTCTCAGTGCTGTAAGTAAGTCATGACGGTTTCTGAGATGAACTTCTTAAACCTTTTCAAAATGAAAAACAATGTTCATGGTATGTCACAAAACCCCATATATACAAATCAATACGTAGTTTCAAAAGTTGAAAGAGGGTTGTTATGTTATTATTATTGGTATAGATTACTTCACAACTCTTGACTAGTTGTAGAAGATATTATAAAGAAAACATTTAAATTCTTTCAAATTATATATATATAATATACTTCTTTGGGCACTCAAATGCTCATCCTTGCTTAATTTAAATGTTTTCAGCTAAGTGTGAAGGACCAGAAGGATCTGTCAAGAACAAGGGAAAAGAGAAAGTTGCTGAATGACTTTTTATGCTACTGTTTGTAATAGTTTTAGATTATGAACATTATGATATATATATATATATATATATATATTATGACATGTAATGAATGTTTAAAGGTTACGTACTTGGGAGAATGACTCTGATGTATATGTAAATTTAAGTTTAAGTTTTATATTATTGTGATTATTATTAGTATTATTCCACTCATAGAAATGGTATCGTGATGTACCGAGTTCGGGTTTCAAGTATCTGGATTCGGGGACCTCACAGTGTTTGCTTTACTTGTGGTTCAAAGGGCCATCTGGCAAGAGATTGTCCTAAGAAGGGACCGGGAGGGTCAAGATCAGGAGGAAACCGGAGAAACAACAGTGGAAATGCCTTAACTATTACCAGACCAACCACAACAAACCGACCGACCGCCAGGACTTTCAATATGACGGTATAGGATGCAGTTCAGTCCCGTGATGTGGTGTCAGGTATCATTCCGATCAATAAAATTAATGCTTATGTTTTATTTGATTCGGGTGCTACTTGGTCCTTTATTTTCGATGACTTTGCTAAGAATTTAGATTTGCCTAGGGATGAATTGGATTACCCCATGAATATAGAAATTGCGAATAGAGAAATAATCCCTGTTAAGTATTTACATAAGAACTGTAGAGTGGATATTAAGGGTAATATCATGAACGTAGATCTTATCGCTATTCAACTTGGGGAATTTGACGTTATATTGGGAATGGACTGGTTATTCAATTACGGGGCTGTATTTCCAGACGATTTGCCAGGACTTCCACCGGATAGAGAGGTAGATTTTGTGATCGATCTGGCGCCCGAAACCACTCCAATATCGAAGGCACCATACCGAATGGCACCAGTTAAGATGAAAGAACTAATGGTACAACTACAAGAATTACTGGATAAGAAGTACATTCAACCGAGTGTATCACCGTGAGGAGCGCCGGTGTTGTTTGTGAAGAAGAAGGATGGAATGATGCGGCTCTGTATTGATTACAGAGAACTGAACAAGGTCACGATTAAGAACAGATATCCATTACCGAGGATCGACGACCTGTTTGATCAATTAAAGGGAGCGAGATATTTTTCCAAGATAGACTTGAGAAACGGTTATCATCAACTGAAGGTGAGTCCAGAGGATGTACCGAAGACAGCGTTTAGAACACGATATAGTCACTAAAATTTTTTAATAATGTCGTTTGGTCTTACGAATGCTCCTGCAGCATTTATGGGACTAATGAATGGTGTGTTCAAGCCGTTCTTGGACAAGTTCATAGTGGTATTTATAGATGACATTTTGGTATATTCCAAAACCAAAGAAGAACACAAAGAACATTTGCGATTAACGTTGGAAGTATTGAGAAGGGAGAAGTTGTACGCCGAGTTTTCGAAATGCGAATTTTGGATTGAACGGGTTCAATTTCTTGGTCACGTGATCGATAAAAACAGAATTTCGGTAGATCCATCTAAAGTAGAAGCCGTGATTAACTGGGATCAGCTGAGAACGCCGTCAGAAGGAAGAAGTTTTCTTGGATTCGCAGGTTATTATAGAAGATTCATTCAAGACTTTTCCAAGATCGTAACTCCGCTAACGAATTTAACTCGAAAAGCTGTGAAATTTGTGTGGACGGAGAAGTGTGAGGAAAGTTTTCAGGAATTGAAAAAGAGATTGAGTACGGCACATGTGTTATCTCTTCTGGATGATACAGGAAATTTTGTTGTTTTTAGCGATGCGTCGCATAAAGGACTTGGTTGTGTGCTGATGCAAAACGGCAGAGTCATTGCGTATGCATCACGACAGTTGAAGGATTACGAGAAGGGATACCCGACCCATGACTTGGAGTTAGCTGCAGTTGTTTTTTCTTTGAAAATTTGGAGGCACTATCTCTACGGGGAGAAGTGTGAAATATATACAGACCACAAGAGTCTAAAATATATTTTCACGCAGAAGGATTTGAATATGCGTCAAAGAAGATGGTTGGAATTAATTAAGGATTACGACTGTGAGATTTTATACCATCCGGGTAAAGTAAATGTGGTTGCCGATGCCTTAAGTAAAAAAGGTCATGAGAAATTGATGATGTTGGCTGCTTAGGAGGAGCTAATTGTAGAAATAGAGAAACTAGAGTTGGAAGTGAAGTATCCTATGGAGATTGATGAGAAGCTATTTCAGATACAATCTGGTACAACTCTACTAGATAAAGTAAAGGAGGCTCGGCTTCAGGACGAAGAATGTAAAAAGGGGACAAAGAAGATATCTGAAGGAACCAAACCGAGATTTAAGATGGATAAGGAAGGAATACTGAGATTTGAGAGTAGAATTTGGGTACCGCCAGTACAAGAGATTAAGGAAGAAATTTTGAGCGAGGCTCATAGTTCACGATATTCGATTCACCCTGGTAGTACCAAAATGTACCAAGATCTTCGACAACATTTCTGGTGGCCAAATTTAAAATGAGATATTGCAGAATGTGTTGCCAAGTGTCTTACCTATCAGAAAGTGAAAGCAGAACATCAGAGACCAAGTGGATTTCTACAACCGTTAGAGATCCCAGAATGGAAATGGGAACATATTACAATGGATTCGTGGTTGGCCTTCCGATGAATCAGAAAGGCTACGACGCAGTATGGGTTATCGTTGACCGACTGACAAAATCCGCACACTTCCTTCCGATCAAAAATCAGATTCAACTTAGATCAGTTGGCGAGGTTATACGTAAAAGAGATTGTTTCGAGGCATGGAGTTCCGGTGTCAATTGTTTCTGATAGAGATCCGCGCTTCACATCGAATTTCTGGAAACGTCTTCAGGAATGCATGGGTACGCAATTGCGAATGAGTACAACATACCACCCTCAAATGCATGAATGAGAGAAAAGAAACGATTGAGACATTAGAAGATATGCTAAGAGCACGTGTGATGGACTTTAAAGGAAATTGGGATGATCACCTACCGTTAGTAGAGTTCGGCTACAACAACAGTTACCACGCTAGTATTGGCATGCCGCCTTATGAATCGTTATACGGCAGAAAGTGCAGAACTCCACTTTTCTGGGATGAAGTTGGCGAAAGATAATTGCTAGGGCGAAATGGTACAAAGCAATGAAGGCGAGAAATAGTCAAAGTGATCCGAAACACGATCGGTAGCGACTCAAGATGATGAAAGAAATACGTTGATCCACATCATAAAAATATCGAATTTGAATCAGGTAGTTATGTTTACTTGAAGGTCTCTCCTTGGAAGGGAAAGATCAAGTTCGGAAAGAAAGGGAAATTGAGCCCAAGATTCATTGGACCATTTGAAGTACTGAGAAGAATCGGAGAAGTTAAATGCGAGGTAGCCCTACCTCCGACAGACTCGAGAATGTCCATAACATTTTCCATGTTTCTGTTTTACGACCCTACAAACCCGATTACAAGCATGTAATTGAATACGAACCCTACATTTTGAAAAAGACTTATCTTACGAAGAAATTCTGTTCAAATTATCGACAAAAAAGAACAAGTTCTCGAAAATAAAGTGATACCTTACATTAAGGTAATTTGGAGGAACCACAACGCTGAAGAAGCTACGTGGGAACTCGAAGAGAATATGATGAAGAATTACCCTCATTTATTTACTTAATTTATATGTAAGCGATTCTGGGGATAGAATCTTTGTAAGGAGGGGAGAATGTAACGGGTCGAATTTATTGAGTCGTGATTCTGGGGACATAATCCTTTTAAGGGGGAAAATATGTGACGAACGAGATTTTTGTAATTTAATTTTAATATTTATTGAAGTAAATAAATATTTTCGATGATTTAATTATTAGATTAAATAATTAATTGATGCAATTGTGGTAGATTAATTTAATTATATGTGTTACATTTATTAAATTAATGTGGAGAATTTTATTATTCGATATATATAATTATGTGAGCTTATTGTATTAAAAGAAATACTAAATAAGCCTAATGTATTTTAATTAATTTAATTATTAATTAGAGAGTTAATAATTTCTCATTGTTTATTAATGAGAAATTTAATTATGTGACTATGTGAATTTATGAGAATTTATTATAATTATATTTTATTTAAAGTAAATTAAATAAAATAAAATATTGATTTATTTTATGAAGGAGTGTGACATTAATTAAACTATATGATAAAGCTTTATTAAATTAAATGGTTTTAAAATATATTAAGACTAGCCAAACATGGCCTTAGTGGGAGTTATTAGCAGTTACCCATGACTGGGTTAACTGACCATTATGCGCATCAGTTCCCTTTTCTCTTTGTTATATTACGTATTCTTTTATTTTCTATTTTTCTAAGTCTAAGAACAAAGCAATCACAGAGAGAGAGGATTAAGAATTGAGGGAATTGTGAGAGTGTAATCAACAGGTATTTGTGAAAGGATCATCAACGATTATATCTTCTAATCTAAGTTTTGGGTAATTTCTCCAAACCCAAATTCTTCTTTTACGTCATTGAGTTTTCATAGAAATATGGCTTTCAAACCTTTTGTAAAGCCTCTGTAATTGAGAAAGGAGTAATGTTTATGGGTTATGTATGTATTAATATGTATCAAATCGTATTTAATTATATATATTATGTAAACCATGTCATCAGTTTCATGAAAATACGTAGTATATGATTGCTACAAAATTACAGAGTATGAGTTTTGGCCTTATGGCCCTTATACGTAATTTTAGTGTATCAAACATAAATGATTTTGTAAAATTTATACTTTTATATTATTATGCATGTTATTACGAAGAGACCAAACCTTAAACAAACGGATTCGGTGTTATAACGAATACGTGGTATTAATTTTTATTATTTATGTTCAAAACCTTCAAGAATATCAAGAATAGTGAAAATTATAGATTTTAATTCTGTGATTAAGTGTTTAGATTGGTTAAAATCATTATGTAAATTATGGGTAATGATTATGTATGAATTATATCATGTGGGTATGTCTAAATTCGTATAGAAATTAAGAAATTGATAGAAATTGGCATGTTCTACAATTTTTCGTGAACTGCCATTTCTACAACTGATGCTATACCTTGCAGTCACGGCCGTCACTGCCTTTTTCAGCATACCATACGCTACACAAAGGCCTTGATGCCAGTCTCAAGTCAAGAATACTTGCGTTGCATGCATAAGTTTTTAGTACAAAAGTGGCGCCACATCGCCACTCTCCAAAAAGTTCAAAAACGAAAATTTTAAAGTGTTTAAGTCCATGAATGTGATGTTAACTTAATGTAATGAACATAAAATTATGTTATAAGTATAATGAGATGATAAAATAGATACTTAGCATGTAAATAACATAATTACATGTGGATTAAATTATTGAATACATAATTAGCTTGTTATTCATGATGTGTAAATTATGTGACAAAGTGGTAATTTGACTAAGTATAGTCAATATTCGAATTAGACAAAAGAATGAGTTTATGATGATTAGTTAAGTTATAATTAACGGGTATTGTGAATGTGAATGGTATGTAGGATTAAATTCAAAGAACGTGCTTAGTTAAAGTGTAATCTACGCACGAGGCAAGTTTCCTAACCCTACTTGTCATTATTGTTCAAGTTTATTAGTTACTTCGAGTAAATTATCATTACTATTATTCAAGTTCAAATGTTATATTAAAGATTGATTATCTTTTCAAAGCATGATTCAGTTATCCAATAATTGTCATATTGTATACTTCTTGAGATTATTATTCAAATTGAATATCATTATTGTTAAACCTTATTAGACTAGTGAACTTTATTGATTCAACTAGTCCTTAGTTGATGAACGTTCTAAATTTCAGAACCCTTATTGAATTATCTAAACCAAACTTCCTACCCTACAAAGGGATTTACTTATGCGTTAGCGTTAAGATATTGTGCACAGTATGGTACTAAAGGTACGATCCCCCAGACAATCGCAGTAGAAAGGTCCATAGTCTTATATGATGTTAAAGGTTTCAAGTATAACCCTTGATAACCTAGGACATTGTTCAAGGTCTTATGACCCTCAAAAATCTTTTGATTCTTGTTATTCATTCTTGATTCAAAAGTTGAGCTTTTAATTCAGAAGTTATTATTTCTCTCGCATGTTATTATTCATTGTTATATTGTTATACTTGTGGGCAATCGTGCTCACTCTTGCGTAATAATAACATTGCAGTTAAGAACGAAAGAGCAGACGAACCTTTCACTAGGAAAGGCAAGGGCAAGCTTAGCAAGTAATGAAGACTGATTATTTATGTGATGTAATTAGAATTGATGTTACTTAAGACTTATTGTACAGATGTTTAAGGTTAGTTTAACCTGGGATTTTATTATTATTTGGATGTTGTAACCCTTAAGGGGAAGATTTTATTTCTATCTATTGCATGGTTTTCATTTATTATGGGTAGATAGATAGATGATATTTATCTGATGAACACCAAATCTGTGGAATTGAAGTACCCGGATTTGGGGGTGTCACAAAATACGTCACGACGAATTTCGAGGGCTTAAATTTCATAAGGAGGGTGATTGTGAGACCCCAAATTTTATGAAATAAAAGTATTCAATTTTTCTATTTTGGTAAATGGTTAAATTGATAAAAGTTTAAAGTTAAGGGTAATATGTGAATTTTGTTTTGCAAAGTAAGCAAATTGATATAAAATATTCGTTGTGTCAAGGAATATTCGATTAGTCGGGGAATATTCTTTTTGTCGAGAAATATCTGTACGACGGTACAATCATTAGTGGACCCCACAACGGAATTATTGTCGGATTGAGAAAACGACAAAAATATTTTTATGAAAATAACGGCGGAATTATTGAAAGTACAGTAATACGCGTGGTTGCATAATAGCACACGGTATTGATTATTGATGCTTACGTGAGAAGTCACTCAGTTTTGTTTTATTAGTATTATTAATGTAATAAAACAGAAAATCTTGTTATATAAAACAGAATACTTTTATAAAGTTATTTGTTTTATTAGACAATAATTAGAATATATTATATTTTATTATGCATAGTGTTTGCATAGTGCTTGCATAGTGTTTGTATAGTAAAATCTTTTTATATAAAACAGAATACTTTTATAAAGTTATTTGTTTTATTAGACAATAATTAGAATATATTATATTTTATTATGCATAGTGTTTGCATAGTGCTTGCATAGTGTTTGCATAGTAAAATCTTTTTATATAAAACAGAATACTTTTATAAAGTTATTTGTTTTATTAGACAATAATTAGAATATATTATATTTTATTATGCATAGTATTTGCATTGTGCTTACATAGTAAAATCTTTTTATATAAAACAGAATACTTTTATAAAGTTATTCGTTTTATTAGATTATAAATAGAATATATTATATTTTATTTAAAAGATTTTGCTTTAAATATGGACCGTTCGATTAAAGTAAATCAATATGGACCGTTCATGAATTAGTTACTATGCAGTCCATTCTTCTATAAATAGAAGCTCATTCCTTCATTATTTCTAACGAATTCACTGAAACTCTGGAGAGATAAACTATAGAGAGAAAGAAGAAAAGTATTATGCTACTTCACTACTTATATATCTACTACTCTTCTTCTTAAGGTAAGGGATATTATTTGTTGTACTCGTTAGGGTATTCCATCTTTTTTATTGGTGAAATTCTTTTGTTATTCCATTCTTTATTATTCTGTTGGAATAACCTGTATACGCGGGCTACCCTATACTTGGTGAAATTCCTCTGTTATTCCATTATTTATTATTCTGTTGGAATATCCTGTCTGTGCGTTTTACGCCGGACCTGGTTCTATTATTTATTATTCTGTTGGGAATAACCTGCATGTGCAGTCTATCGCACGCATGTTGAATCCTCCTGTTATTCCATTCTTTATTATCCTGTTGGAATAACCTGTCTATGTAGATTACCACATGTTTGGTGAATGATCCTTTGTATTCAGTCCTTATTAAATTGTGGAAATGATCTGTCTAAGTGGATTACCTCATGGCGGCGAAAATCCATGTGCAGTTTCATATATTCTATTATAATCAGTTGGTTAAAGTTTTGACTTCTATACTCCATGAAATTAGTGGAATATCCTTGATATTTGCGCTTCATCCAGTATCTTTTCATGGAAATATTCTTTATAGCATTCTTGAATTTTACCCTACAAAGAAGTATCATGTTGACAATTTGGACGTTGTTGGTTCCTAGATAAATTAATTCTTGAACTTGTTTTATTGAATTATTATGTCATTGTCATCATCCTCATGTTTATATTATGTTGAAAGTCATATGTGGCCTGTAGTGCATAGATGGACTTGATATGATTATGACCAGGGATTATTCGGTATAATCATGATCGTAATGTTACAAATGATGTGGAAAAAGTCCTCATTGGCCCGTAGTGCATTGATGGACAATTTTTGGTATGATTATTGCTATGGATTCTCTTCGGCCAAGGGTGCAAAGATGAATTGTTTTATAGCATGATCAGGACCGTTGATGAAAACACGATTATCTTTGGCCCGTAGTGCATGGATAATTCGTGGTCGTGATACTAATGAATATCCTTGGCCCAGAGTGGGGATGATTCGATGATGTGGATTAATTATTGAGATGAGTCTCGTGATGAAATATTAATTCATGGATGTGATAATAATGAATATCTTTGGTCAGTAGTGCATGGATAATTCATGGATGTGATACTAACGAATATCCTTGGCCGTAGTGCATGGATAATTCGATGATGTGGATTATTTATTAAGCTGAGTCTCAGCGATAAAATATTGGTTATACACTTTTAAGTTGAAGAAGATAGTAGATATCATGCTCTACTTGACTCTTCTAAAATGCAGTTGTATGTCTTTGGATTGTAGTGCAAAGATGAATTATTAATGAATATCTTTGGCCGTAGTGAAAAGATGAATTTATTAGTATGATTATGAACAAGAATTCTGATTTGGTATAACCATGATTTTTGATGTTTCAGGTGAAGATAGGTGATGAAAATTATCTTCGTCCTGGGTGCGAAGAGGAATTTAGAATCACAATTATGATTATGAGTTATTCATATGATTGTGGACAGGAATTGTTGATTTATTTTACAGGGATAAAACATTATTGGTGGACTTTTAACATGGAGAAGATAATAGACCTGATGGTCTATTTGACTCTTCTAATTGATTGCTCGTTCCGCTGCAACTATGGTTGAAAACTTTTATCATCTACCATATATTCTAAATCTCTGATTTATTAATGATGAAGGCTATTGATGGTGTAAATTAGCTTTAGTCATGATATTCTTTACTAGGCTAGTTGTGCTCACCCTTTCTGCTTCACAATTCCTTTCAGGTAATAAGAGTGTTGTCGGGTCAAGTGGGGATAACAGTGGAATAGAACGGTGGTCTCTAGCTATGGAGGTTCTCCCTAAACAGTATAGAAAAGTGTGTTGTATTATATACATCATTTAGTAGTTATATTTGGTGAATCAAATAGGGTGAGGCGAACCCAACTTTGGAAGGGTGTTTTACCACTATCATACAAGATGTCTAATGACATACAATCTCGTGTTCTCATAAGACATGGTTGTGCACATCCACTTCTTTGAATATATCTACGAGCACTACACACCATGATCTTGGAGTTTATTTGAAACATAATTTTCACTTGGAGACAACAGAGATATTTATATGTCAAGAGAAAACTCACCATTGGAAAGAAGATGATAGTAATATTCTTGTTTTTCTTTGGGACTTTTGGGTCAACCAAAGATAATTCTGTGGACATATGATATCTATCATAACCTGGATGCATGGCCTCCCATGTACGAAGGTTTCCTTGAGCACTTCCCAAAGATTTTAATTTCTAAAACAGTTTTTGACTATACTTTTATGTAAAGTATCATTGTAAGGTTGTGGTCGAGGTACCATGAGAGTTACATACATTTGTATTAAAACTCATAGTTAACTGTGGTCGTATTCTTTACGACAGCTCAACAGTTGTATAAATGAAGTTGCATTTGAATTTTGTACCATGTATTTGGCGACTCAGAATGGGTGATGTATACCTAATTTTGGGGGCGTCGCACTCAACGTTTAAATTTGACTCTGGAGAAATTAGACTTTGACTTATCTGTTGAAACTCCGTTGGGAGAAACCTTCATTACATCTACTGTTTATAAGTCTTGTTTGATTCAAATCGATAATCGCACGTTACCTGTCGATCTTATCTCTTTGAAAATACTTGCATTTGATGTGATTTTAGGGATTGATTGGTTAACTACTCATCATGCTAAAATCGATTGTTTTCGTAAGGTTGTTAGCTTTCATATTCCTAACCAACCTATTATGCGAATTCAAGCAACCAAACCACTAAAGTCAATCACTGTCATATCAAGTCATAAAGCTATTCGTTTATTGAAAAATGGATGTCAAGCTTTCTTAGCCCATGTCACGGATTTAAATAAAAATACGTGAGATTTGAATGATATTTCTATTGTTAATAAATTTCCTGACATATTTCCTGAAGAACTTCCTGGCCTAGCCCCAGAGCGTGAAATTGAATTTTGTATCGACCTTGAATCCGGTACAAAACCCATTTCCAAAGCCCCATATCGAATGGTTCCTATTGAACTTCAGGAGTTAAAAACCCAACTACAAGAATTGTTAGACATCGACTCATCCTAGTACGTCTCCTTGGGGTGCTCCTGTTCTATTTGTGAAGAAGAAAGAAGGAAGTATGCGACTTTGTATTGATTATCGGGAGTTGAATCATGTCACCATAAAAAATAGGTACCCGTTACCTCGTATTGATGATCTGTTTGACCAGTTGCAAGGCGCCAAATTCTTTTCAAAGATCAATCTTCATTCCGGATATCATCAGTTGAAGATTAAAATTAATGACATTCCAAAGACTGCTTTTAGAACTCGGTACGGGCATTATGAATTCCTAGTCAAGTCCTTTGGATTGACTAATGCTCCTGCTACCTTCATGGATACGATGAATCGAGTATTTAAGGAATATTTTGATCACTTTGTGGTTGTCTTTATTGATGACATCCTCATTTACTCTAAAAGCCGTGAAGGTCATGAGCAACACTTGAGGCTGATACTCTAAAAGCTTCGTGAAAACAAGTTATATGCCAAGTTGAAGAAATACGAGTTCTGGCTTGAGGAAGTATCATTCCTTGGGCACGTGATATCAAATCACAGAATATCTGTTGACCTGGTAAAGATTGAAGCAATTCAAAGCTGGGAGCAACCTAAGTCAGTGACCGAAGTACGTAGCTTTCTCGGCTTAGCTGGTTATTATCGGAGATTCGTAGAAGGGTTTTCTTGAATCGCTACTCCATTAACTTAGCTGACTCAGAAAGATACAAAATTCGGTTGGAGCGAGGAATGTGAGAAGAGTTTTCAAGAACTCAAGAAGAGACTAATTTCAGCACCTGTTCTGACAATACCAGCTGGTTCAGAGGGATTTGTCATATACAGTAATGTTTCAGGCAAAGGTTTATGATGTGTTCTCATGCAACATGGAAAAGTCATAGCCTATGCCTCACGACAACTCAAAGAATATGAGAAGAATTATCCTACTCATGATCTAGAGTTGGCAGCTGTCGTTTTTGCGCTTAAGATTTGGAGGCATTGAAAGTAGTATGCACACAAGCCAATCATGTTTGATGATAAAGCATATACTTTGTAACAATCTTATTCATTTATTAATAAAAAAATATTAATTTAATAAAGGTTTTTAATTATCTACATGATGCTGTTTTATAATATATAATAAACCCATAGTTTTAAGCAACGCTTTTAGAATAATGATGATGATCATTCTAATGAGATCTAAATTCTTTGAAATCTTAAAACTAAAATAGTTCCCAATCGTTGGATTACTAAATTGGGGATTAGTGAATCCAGATAGATTGGTACATACGTTGATTGCTCATTGGATGAGGATGATTGATCTCATGATCATTTGTGTGGAGACACTAAAGCAAGTATGTAGGTGCTTATTAGAGAATAAGTTCACTGAACGTGGCTCGCTAAGGAGTACCTAATAGAATTTTACTTGCCTGTCAATAGGAATTCCTGTACAGTGATAGTAGTACAAGTTATCCTTAGACTTGAGATCATCATATTATCTTGTGTATGATGAATTATACTTTGACTTATTCCTTAAGACCCTTAGGGTATATCAAAGGGTATGTTTGGGTATAATAAGTTGTACATGAAGATAATGTATGATCAATAAAGAATCTACCACTTCTAGTAAAAGAAGAAAAATGTTCTATGTGATTCGATAAATGACAACTTAGTAGTCCTTGGCCAAGGCAGAATGAAATTTGAAAGGAGTTTCTAATTTGCATTATTTGGTGTTGTGATTTTAAGAATTGAAATACATATAATTAAATAAAATAAGACTTGACAGTAATTTCATGTCTTATATTTAATTGAGAAATTGTATGGTGGAATGATTGAATTGTACGGTAACTATTTACTCAAAGATTATTTTATGATTAATGTTGAAATCTATATTATATGGAAAGTCGTTAATCGCTAGGGAGACTTATCTCTATTGTAAAATAAATATTATTTATTTAAATAAATTAATAGTGTAATTTATTTATTTAAATAAGATTAGAATTGTTCTAATTGATTTATTTACAACTCGATTTAATATGGAGAACCTAAAGGGTCACACCATAAAAGGAAGAATAATTATTTAAGAAGTTAATGGCATAATCGTAATAATATATTAAGTGTATTTAATTTAATCTATGGTGATAGAATAAATTAAATAGCCTAATATTATTATTTAATATTTTAGAAATATTAAATATATAAATTAATAAGAGGAGTCTTATTAATATTATTACAATTATTATTATTTTAATTTCTAAAGAGTTAAAAATTAATTTAATATTAATACTCTGATTTATTCCTAATAAGATTATGAGGCTAATTAATTAAAGGATTTTAATTAATTAAAATAAAACTCAATTCTTTAATTGTTAAGGAGGGTTGCCCACATCTATAAATAAGAGGAGTCTTATTATGGGTGAGGTGGTTGTTGACTTTTTCACAACAGATGTGATTCCAATAATTGGAGAGTACGTTCTTTTTTATAGAGATGAAAAACTAGGGTTTTGCCAAACACTCATCTTCTTGAATCTTTATTCTTTCTTGGTGGATCACCTCTAGAAGTCAAACACTGGGGTGGCTAACGTTGATCAAAGGAAGGAACCAAACCCGGTGGATTCAAGTTAAACGCGAAAAGGATTGGAGGTGAACTTGTACCTGAGGAAGCTCGAATCTTCGAGGGTATGATTCTTGTTCTTCATATATTTTCGTTTAATTAATAATTGTGCATAAATGATGATCCGGGTATATGGTTTGTAAAATTTTAAACTCTGATTTTTACACGTTTTCACTTATTTTTTGCAATTTGATTGCGTTCATGAATATTACAAACCTAACAGTGGCATCAGAGCCAAACCTTTATGCGAATTATTAATTATTTTAATTTAATATGTATATTGATATGTGTTTAGAATAATTTAATTGGACATAATTTTGTTGTATAAAATAAATAAACAAAATAAAAAAAACACGTCAATTTGGCGATCTGTTTTTTTTTCTTCTGATTCCGTGTATCATATATGTAGTATAAGAATCCTGTTTATCCTGTTTTTTTTAAAAAAAAACGGTAATGTGATCAGGATTAACGTGATATATATGATTTGAATCACCTGACATGAATGAATCAAGTTAACTATCATATATATATAATATGAATATTATATATTATTAAGTATTTTATTATATATATATATATATATATATTCGTAAATAATTTTATAATTAAAATAAAAAATTATTTTAATTTTAAAATAAAAGGTTTATTTTAATCTTAAAATAAAAGTTTTATTTTAATTTTAAAATTAGATTTCATGCTAACTAATTAGACTTGAAATTGGATTCCATGATAACTAATTGGAGTTGAAAAATGATTCCATATATCCTTAAATAAAGGAGTTTATTTAGATATGTAATGCGATTTCATATTATTCAAAATAAATGAGTTTATTTGTGACTAGGAAAGAGAATTCGTGTTTCTTTTAATTAAGGAGTTTTTTTTTACTTGGAATTGGATTCCATGATTAATTAAAGTAAATGAGTTTATTTTGATTAAAGATTTTGATTAAAATAAAATAGTTTATTTTATTCAAAATTGGATAAATTAAAATAAAAGAGGTTTATTTTGATTTAAATTTGAATTAAAATAAAGGAATTTTTTTTGATTCAAAATTTGATTTTATACTAACTAAATTTGCCCATTAAATGATATCAATATATATATTAAATGTTTATTATTCATGAGATGAATGTTATTTATTGATGCATATGGTGATGTGTATGATAATAAATGGGATTGATTATGGACTATTGACCAATGTGATTGGATTTTATTTTAGTTGAATACATGAATGTATGAGTTTTATTAAATGGGGTATGTGTACCTCGTCTTCTCTAATTTTTTCTTAATGTAAATTCTGTCTTCCTCCTATGTACTTCCTCTTGATTGCTGATCAAGGTTTCTATTTATTTTAAATAGTTTTGTAATAGGAATAGTTAGAATTAATTTTGAAGAATTGGAGATCAAGGAGCAAAGAGCGTGTGAAGACCCGTTTGTAATAGAGCCCGGGTTTAAATATAATAGTTATATTTAAATTAATTATTGCACCCCTAGGGTTTGACCTTTTTAGTTCACTTGGTGGCTCTAGTGAACCAAACTAGAATAAAAGTCCATAATCAATCCAAGTAAAATATAGTATTCTATATGTGCATGTTTATACTATATATATATTATATATTAATGAACATGCTTCGCATGTTCATTAATATGACACGTATTTTATATATAAATATGTGCATGCGCGCTAAACAAGATGAGACAAATTAATAACAAACCCCTCAAATATTTTATATTAAGTTGTAACGTTCAAAGATATTTGGAATATCGAACGTCGCCTTCTAGCATGATAGAAATAATAGAGTATTAAATATTTAATATGAGTTTGTTGTGCACACACAAGACAAGTATTAAATATTTAAGATATTATTTTTATTACATATGATGTTTATAATGAATTGAACATTACTGCTTTGTTGTGCACACACAAGAGCTGTAGTTTTCTCTTCACTTATATGGAAATGTTGGGTCTGACTTAACTTAAATTATTTTAGTTCGGATGTCCACACACTTGACCATTATGATTTAAGAGGTAAAATACAAGGAGTTACATAGTTGATATAATTGACAAGAGTTGTCTACCTATTTATTTATATATAGTTTGTTGTGCACACACAAGACTATATACATTTGAAATGGGATCCTTATTCTCACTAGCATATCTTTAATTAGATATTGCCGAACTATATATATTGAGGGTAATATAGTTTGAAGAAAATAGTGGGAGATACCAATTTAAAACAAGACCTAATTTATTTTGGTAATTAATAAAAGAATGTATGCTAAAATATTGTTAATTACAAATTCATTTACAGAATTTTACAATGTCTAAATTACTATCACTGCGTAGCATTTTAGATGCTAAATTAATCGGACCGAATTAAACGGAATGGTTAAGGAAATTGAGAATAGTTCTCATGGCTGAAAAGCTATCTTATGTCCTTAATACGCCTATCCCTGCAACTGTTGCAGATAATGCCTCTGAGGAAGTGATTGCTACTTATAGAAAGTGACAAGATGATACACAATTGACTGAATGCATCATGCTCGCATCCATGAGTAACGAGCTTCAGCGACAGCATGAAACTATGGATGCTCCTACTATATTCCTGCACATCAAGTAGTTGATGGTGAGAAAAGTAGGACTGATAGATATCAGATATCTAAGGAGCTCTTCCAATCTAGAATGACCGATGACACTACAGTACAGATAAAAATCCTTAACATAATTAATTTGATTGATCAATTAGGACAACGAGTTTTATTATTGATGGATAGTTAAGCCAAGATTTGATCTTGCACTCACTCTCGGACTCCTTTCACAATTGTTGTGAATTTTTCAAATGAACAAGCTAGATATCAGCCTCGCTGATTTGCTTAACATGTTGAAAAATATTGAGAGTCACTTTCCAACCAAGAAAGATCATGTCTTACTAGTAGGGGCCAAAGAATCTTTTGAAAAGAAGAACGATTCAAAGAAGGTAAATAGAAAGGCAAAAACAAAGAATAATAAGAACAAAACTGATACGATAGCAAAGGAGTTTGCTTCCACTGCAATAAGTAAGGACACTGGAAAGAAACTGCAAGAAGCAAATTGCAGAGGCTAACCAGAAGAAGCTTAGTGAAGTTTCAGTTACAAATATAGTTTTTTGTTCATGATTGAAATAAATTTTTCTTTAAGTCAAGGTTCTACTTGGGTATTGGATACCGACTTTGGTTATCATAAATAAAGATTTATGAAGGGACAAAGCAGAAGTAGAAAGCTAAACAAAGGATAAGTAATCCTATGTCTATGAAGTAAAGGCTGCTGCATTAGCCATAGGAACTTATTGTTTAGTATTGCATACGGGAAAGTCTATTAAGTCAATAAGTTGTTATTGTATTCCAGTTCTCATTGGAAACATTATTTCCATTTTATTGTTGGACAATAAAATATTTGGTATTATAATTAAGAACAATTGTTGTTCTATTTATAATAATAATATTTTGTATAGAACTGAAATATTACTTAATGGATTTTGTATAATTGACTTGCGTAAAAAATTATTTTGCAAATTGAACAAACTAGTATAAGAAAAGAGATGATCATTCAAAGAGTTGAATGTGTGTATTTGCTAAAATACAAGTGTGAATTATTTGAAAGGTTCAAAGAATTCAGAAGTGAAACAAATTGGTAAAGTATTAGGATTCTTTGATCGGATCAAGGAATAAATAATTGTGCAATAAGTTTCTAGATCATCTCAAATGGTTTTCTCATAAAGGACACCTCCTGATACGCAATAATTAACTGATGTATCTAAAAGGAAAAATCATACCTTGTTGGACATTGTGCGGTCCATAATGATTTTACCGATATTTCAGTATCCTTCTAGGGTCATGCCTTAGAAATGGCTGCATATCTACGAAAATATAACCTCAAAATTCGGCCCCAAGACTCTATAAAAGTTATGGATAGGGAGGATTCCTAATTTTAAGTATGTTAAGATAAAGGGTTGACCAACTTATGTGAAAAGGTTTCAAAGGATAAGCTTGGAACAAGATTTGACAAGTACAGATTTGTGAGACATCCTAAAGTAAGTTTAGGGTATATGTTCTATAATCCTACTTAGCAAAAGGTGTTTATTGCAAAGCACGCTACCTTCTAAGATAAATGTGTTTATCATTGAAGGGGCTAGTGGGAGGATAATAGATCTTGAAAGAGTTCAAGAACCACAAAACACTATAAGTCAAATAAAAGGAACATGTAGATAGACCTATTGTACCACAATTGAATCATAAATTTGGAATAGTACCGAAGATACCTAGGAGGTATGGATTTATCATAGATGATGATGATGAGGTACACATCATAGAAGATGATGATCCAGTTAAATACGATGAGGTAAGAGTTATAGACACTCAGAGAAATGGATTGAAGCAAACTTCTCAAAATGGAACATTCGTTTTGATGAGACAATCAAAAAGTTTGATTTTATCAAAAATAAGAATGAACCTAGTGTGTACAAAGGGTCAGTGGGAGCGTCGTGACATTCCTAGTATTATATGTTGATATACTACGGATAAGGAATGACATACCAATGCTACAATCAGTAACGATAAAGTTATCTAAACATTCCTCCATGAATGTTTTGGGAAGAGTATCTTAATTGGGAATACAAATCTATATAGATAAATTAAAGAGGATGCTCGACTTAACCCAAGGAACGTATATTCATTTGATGCAAAAGTTGTTTAGCATGGCAAACTCCAAGAAATGTCTCATGTTGATGAGCCATGGAGTGTATCTCTCTTAATAGTCCCCATAGACTCCTGAAAAGAGAGATTGTGACGCCCACAAATCTGGGTATCTTCCAACCCGACAGATGGTGCTACACGATACTCATAACTGTACATTCATTCTATTGAAACGACACCAAAATGTGTGTATCAATGTCATTCCTATTACATTAATAATGTTACATCCCGTTCCCAGGTTCTGAAACCGCTATATTCTTTGTTTATCATAATATGATACATACACTTACTAGTCTATTACAAGATAAACTAGTCACGCATCTTCACTTTGCCTTTATCTCTACTGGAACCTTTGGTTCGCTTGACTTTAGCTGCAATCATATGGTTCAAGCAAGGATGAGGATAACTAGCTCAGCAAGTCTAACAATGTATAATATAAATACCACTTTAAGAATCATATAATTATTCCTTCATAACTGAACAATAGTTATGAAGTACTATAAAACCTTGACTAGCACTTCTCATTTCATAACAATAATTCCAAAGTATATATATAATAGCTTAGGAATTCTGAACCGGTTAAAAGACCAGGAACATACTCTTTCTATTTTTATACTTGAAAATGACTTCCGGCACTAAGGCCATCCATCCGGCTTTACTTATGATTACGTCTAGGTGATCAACCTATAGTACCCTATGTTGATCAACACTCTTCTGTTAAACGTATTTACGTTTAAGTTTTGGAAACCTCGCGTGCCCATCGAATAATCGATGAAAATACTTTTTGTTTGTTCATAGATAAACTTATCTTTACATCCGTACCAAATACTTAGCATAGGATAACGTTAACAATTCTATATTGAAAGACTTGTAAATAAATCAATCAATCTTTCAAAATTAGTCTAGCCAAATTAAAACTGGCATCAACCCTTTCTTTAAAATCATTCATGCATTTCATAACATGAATCACAGAAAACTTGACTAACACGGAGGTTTGACAAGCAATAAGAAAGACTTGCCTTCAAGCGTCTGCTACAGTATAATTACCTTCCCTTTGAGTCTTTACAGTCTCTACAACATATAACCACATAACATACCACATTAGGTCATGAACGAACATACATGGTTCCTAATGAATCTTACCCTTCTTCTCAATCTAATCATTTATTAGATTATTTACTATTGGTTCCGGCTTGCCGTTTACAACTTTCTTACCAACTTCTTTCTCTTCTATGTTGTAAGTGGATTTACTTCATTAATACCACTCGTTTCGAATTAATCATCCTTTCTCACAGCTTACTAACGTTCTTACGTTATTAATCAAAATTCGATCGTCATTGGTTAAGTATACTTATTGCATATCGTTCACGTTCACATAATATTCAACAAATTTTAGTTGTAACTCTCAACGTTATTGTCATCATCGAAGATGCTACTTTAAGTTAATTAATTCATCATCAATTAACTATCTTTCATCTTGTATACTTAATCATACTTATTTCATTAATAAAGTCAAATCGACTTTCTATGCTTCATTACGGCTCATTAACGTTCTTACGTTATTAACCAACCCCCGATCATCATTGGTGAAGTACCAAAGGTGAACATCATTCACGGTTTGCTTATTACCCTCTTACATTCTTTGTTTAATTCTCATTAAACCATATCAATCTTCTAGCGTTATCACTTTATAAGTGATTTAAAGTCAGTCTTATTATGTACATTAAGTACTTTCATTGTGTTACCTTCGGTCTAGATTCAAATGGAACAAAAACCTAACTTGGTCAACATTTTTACATCACTACAAGGCAATACTAGCTGACATCCCTAGTACAACTCGGTCTTTATGGCGTGAAGTTAACAGAGGGACATGGTCGATCTCGGCGCCCCATGCCATTTTTTGTAATCGGTTTTGGCGCCAGCCTCATGCACCAGTTGGCCAAAATAGTTTGGTTTTCTAACGAAACTCCCGGCTTCCTAATTTATTCGTTTTACATCCGAATTGACCCATTCAAAAGCCCACAACTCATAAATTACATCCTTTACGTGTTCATATAAGAATTTCACACTTTTGAATCTGTTAACTCAGAATTCACCTTTGAGTTCATTTTTGAGCGTTCGTTTAACGTTTTCGACCGTTCAATACTCGTTTTCTTCGTTATAAGTTGGAATTCGACGATTCTTATGCCCACGACTCTTAATTACCTTAACTCACGTGTTGACATTGGAAACCAATGTTTTCAAGTCACACGACAACTTTTGACCCTTATTCTAGAATTTCTACGTTTTCGACGTTTAACGTCTATTCCCGCAAAATTTGCCATAACTTCGTTACTCGTGTTCTATAAGCCAAATCAAATGGAACACTCCATTGATTCATTATCTACATCCTAACCAATCAAGATGATACCTTATCTATGATGGTTTTTAATTTGTCCATCAACAACCATATTAACATTCAACGATTTCTATGATTTGAACTTACGTAAACATTTACAATTTCCATTCGATCATGACTTATCAATGTTTTCATTATTAATAGTCATCCTTATTCCTCCTCACTAATCATGCTCCACCAATCTACAATTCTCTACGAGAAAGAAATCGAAAAAGATGAAGATTAATGATTACAAACTATTACCTTTGTCGTTCTTTGCGTTCTTGACTAAACGAATATGGTTTACTTTGAAGTAGATTGATCACTTGTTTCTAGCTCTTTCTCTCTCTCAATATATGTTGGCTAGTATTTGTAAACTCTCAAATGAATTAACCAAGCTTCTATTTATAGGAATCTCAAAGTGAGGGCTTAATGGTCAATAAGCCATTCCACCTCCTTAATCACCTCCTTACTATTCCAAGCTTAACCATTAAGTATTATTGGCCTCCACACTTACTTAGCCATCAAGTATACTTGCTAATCACCTAGCTTATCCTTTACTTGCTCATTACTTTAATTACTTGTTAATCACCTAACTTATCTCTTGCTTGCTCATCACATTTACTTAGCCTCCAAGCATAAGCACTTTACTTGATCATTAATTAACTTATCCTTTTCTTAGCCACCAAGTACTTAATTAGCCTTTAATTATCTTGCTCACTACACAAATTACTTGGTCGTCACACCAAATCCTTGATCACCAAGATTAACCATAAAATCAATGGTTGCTCAATGGGTCACCCTAATCCATTGGATTCTCATTTTGTGCTTTTAGCTTAATTAGCTTATCTCATACTTTGGGCTTTCATTTAACAAACACATGGGCTTGTTCACTAAATCACTTTGGACCTTAACCATTTCTACCATTAGGCTTAACCATTCCTATACTTGGCTTGTATAATTCTTAACACATGCTACAAGTCCAATCCATTTGCTTAAGGCCTTATAACGTATAATTTATGTATTAATCTCGTATTCCAACTCGTATACTAATTCATACTATAAGATATACCATCAGTCATACATACTCATATAATACTCGTATTCATTACATCGTACAATACCTTCGTATTATACGATCAATGCTTTAATTCATTATACGCATTTCATTTTCTTCTCGAAAATCAATTTCCCTAACCATTAGGTTTTAAGTCCGCAGGCGAAAAACTGCGTTTGCCATAACTGAAATATTATTGGATATTCCATCTCACCTCGATATTCTATCGTTACGTATTTTTCGAAAGTTCAAAAATAATTCCCGAGCAAAAATACGTGAAAAGTGTTTTTCGAAAAATTTCTTGGAAACCTTTTATTTTCGTCTTGGAAATTCAAACACTTTAATTCTATCACATAGCCAAAATACTACGACATTCTGACATATCTAGGTCATATAACGACCTTCAATTAACTTACTCCCATAAACCAATTAAATTTATTTAACTCACATAATCAAATAAAAAATTAATTCTCCTAAAAATCCAATTTTCTTGGGCGTTATAGAGATCACATGAGTAACTATCATGTATGCAATGAAATGTACGAGACTTGATGTTGATCAGTCATATTCTGGAGAAGTTCACTATAAGTCAGTGAAAAACATCTTAAAGTACTTAACCAGCACTAAGGATGTGATCATATTCATGGTGGGTCTAAATTAAAACTAGAGGATTTAACAGACTCAAGTTTTTTCAGACAGACCAAGACGATAGAAAATCCATTTTAAGGTAAAGCGTTACCTTGAACGGTGGTGCAGTGAATTGGAAAGGTTTCAAACATCAAAGATTTGCTAGTTTAGTGATAAAGACAAAGTATATAACTATAAATGAAACTACAAGTTGATTGTTTGGATGAAAAGTTCATTACAGGACTAGGAATAGTTCCTAAGTCTCATCTTGGATCTAAACATATGTTGTGGCACTTTCATTTGATTATAGGAATCATTGAAAGATGGGAAATCACTATAGAGATAGTGGACTCTCAAGAACAACATTACATATCCATTAACTAAAGCTTATCCAATAGCAGGATAATCGTCACTTAGAGAAGAAGGGTATGAGATACCATAGCGATTGGCTTTAGTGCAAGTGGGAGATTGAAAGTAGTATGCACACAAGCCAATCATGTTTGATGATAAAACATATACTTTGTAACAATCTTATTCATTTATTAATAAAAAAGTATTAATTTATTAAAGGTTTTTAATTATCTACATGATGCTGTTTTATAATATGTGATAAACCATAGTTTTAAGCAATGCTTTTAGAATAATGATGATGATCATTCTAATGAGATCTAAATTCTTTGAAAGCTTAAAACTAAAATAGTTCCCAATCGTTGGATTACTAAATTAGAGATTAGTGAATCCGGATAGATTGGTACATACGTTGCTTGCTCATTAGATGAGGATGATTGATCTCATGATCATTTGTGTGGAGACACTAAAGCAAGTATGTAGGTGCTTATTAGAGAATAAGTTCATTTGAGCGGGCTCGCTAAGGAATACCTAATGGAGTTTTACGTGCCTGTCAATAGGAATTCCTGTAGTGATAGTAGTACAAGTGATCCTTAGACTTGAGATCATCATATTATCTTGTGTATGATGAATTATACTTTGACTTATTCCTTAAGACCCTTAAGGTATATCAAAGGGTATGCTTGGGTATAATAAGTTGTACATGGAGATAATGTATGATCAATAAAGAATCTACCACTTCTAGTAAAAGAAGAGAAATGTCCTTTGTGATTCGATAAATGACAACCCAGTAGTCCTTGGCCAAGGCAGAATGAAATTAGAAAGGAGTTTCTAATTTGTATTATTTGGTGTTGTGATTTTAAGAATTGAAATACATATAATTAAATAAAATAAGACTTGACAGTAATTCCATGTCTTATATTTAATTGGGAAATTGTATGGTGGAATGATTGAATTGTACGGTAACTATTTACTCAAAGGTTCTTTTATGATTAATGTTGAAATCTATATTATCTGGAAAATCGTTAATCGCTAGGGAGGCTTATCCCTATTGTAGAATAAATATTATTTATTTAAATAAATTAATAGTGTAATTTATTTATTTAAATAAGATTAGAATTGTTCTAATTAATTTATTTACAACCGATTTAATATGGAGAACCTAAAAGGTCACACCATAAAAGGAAGAATAATTATTTAAGAAGTTAATGGCATAATCATAATAATATGTTAAGTGTATTTAATTTAATCTATGGTGATAGAATAAATTAAATAGCTTAATATTTATTATTTAATATTTTGGAAATATTAAATATATAAATTAATATGAGGAGTCTTATTAATATTATTACAATTATTATTATTTTAATTTCTAAAGAGTTGGAAATTAATTTAATATTAGTACTCTCATTTATTCCTAATATGATTAGGAGGCTAATTAATTAAATGATTTTAATTAATTAAAATAAAACCCAATTTCTTAATTATTAAGGAGGGTTGCCCACATCTATAAATAAGAGTAGACTTATTATGGGTGAGGTGGTTGTTGACTTTTTCACAACAAACGTGATTCCAATAGTTGGAGAGTACGTTCTTTTTCTATAGAGATGAAAAACTAGGGTTTTGTCAAACACTCATCTTCTTGAATCTTTATTCTTTCTTGGTGGATCACCTCTAGAGGCCAATCACTTGGGTGGCTAACGTTGCTCAAAGGAAGGAACCAAACCTGGTGGATTCAAGTTAAACGCGAAAAGGATTGGAGGTGAACTTGTACCTGAGGAAGCTCGAATCTTCAAGGGTATGATTCTTGTTCTTCATATATTTTCGTTTAATTAATAATTGTGCATAAATGATGATCCTGGTATATGGTTTGTAAAATTTTAAACTCTGATTTTTACACGTTTTCGCTTATTTTGTGCAATTTGATTGCGTTTATGAATATTACAAACTTAACATGCATTGCCTATATGGAGAGATGTGGAGATCTATACAGATCATAAAATCCTCAAATATTTTTCTTCACTCAAAAGGAACTCAACATGCGGCAACGACGATTGCTTGAGCTATTGAAAGATTACGATCATACCATTCAATACTATCATGGAAAAACGAACGTAGTAGCTGACACATTGAGTAGAATATCATATGCGGGTACGAGTGCGATATTGTCAACGCAAAGGCCCATTTTGTATGACTTAGAAAGGATGGAGATAGATTTAAAGACTCCAGGGACCCATGTGAAGATGGCAAATATACGAGTAGAACCGACTTTAATCGATAAAGTTAAAGATGTTCAAGCTACAGACCTGGAGCTGATGCATATGAAGAAGAAAGTGCAAGAAGGTGCTATTCCGGAAGCAAGAATCGATGAAGAAGGAATACTTTAAGTCAACTCCAGACTTTGTGATCCTAATGATTCTGACTTGAAGTATAAAATCATGATGGAGGCACACAACACACCATTTGCAATCCATCCTAGGAGTACCAAAATGTATTGTGATCTTTGACATACATTTTGGTGGAGTAATATGAAGAAAGAGATAGCGGGGTTTATCTCAAGGTGTCTAACTTGTCAACGAGTCAAGACGGAGCATTAAGTGCCAAAAGGTCCATTACAACCACTTGAAATTACAGAATGGAAGTGGGAGCACATTACCATGGATTTCGTTACTGGTCTTCCCAAGGTTTCTCAAGACATAGATGCGATTTGGGTCATTGTTGATAGATTGACCAAGTCTGCTCATTTCTTACCGATACGAGAAACTTAAACACTTGAACGTCTTGCTCGTATGTACATAAATGAGATTGTAAGATTGCATGGTACACCAGTATCCATAGTTTCTAATCGAGACCCAAGATTCACTTCACGATTTTGGGTTAGTTTGCAAAAAGCTATGGGCACATATTTACGATTTAGTTCAGCATATCATCCTCAAACGGACGGGCAGTCGGAGAGGACTATTCAAACTCTTAAAGATTTATTAAGACTCTGTGTCCTTGACTTCAAAGGAAGTTGGGACAAGTTCTTACCATTGGTGGAGTTTTCCTCTGATAACAGCTTATCAAGCAAGTATTGGCATGGCTCCATTTGAGGCATTGTATGGAAGAAAGTGTCGTTCTCCAGTATGCTGGGATGAGGTGGGTGAAGCAATGTTGTTGGGACCGGAGTTGGTACGAATGACTACGAAAAAAGATTCAAACGATCCGATAACGATAAAAAACCTCACAAGATCGACAAAAGAGTTATGTTGATCTTCATCGAAAGGATGTGTAATTCAATATTGGAGATCATGTGTTGTTACGTGTTGCTCCATGGAAAGGAGTTACGAGATTTGGAAAGAGAGGAAAGCTCAATCCTCGATTCATTGGCCCATTTATAATCCTCGATCGAGTAGGAACTGTGGCCAATAAACTCGCCTTACCGCCAAGTATGTCTCGTGTTCATAACGGTTTTCACATATCTATGTTACGTAAATATGTGAAAGACCCAAACCACATTATTCAATTAGAACTGGATGAGATAGCGGAAGATTTAACTTATGAAGAGGTACTTGTTAAAATCTTGGATAAGAAGGATCATATTCTACGCTCTAAGGTTATACCTCAAGTCAAAGTTAACCACGATGTTGAGGAAATGACCTGGGAGTTAGAATCTGAAATGAAGAAAAGGTATCCTCACCTCTTCGACATACCAGGTACGCACCCTAATTTCGAGGACGAAATTTCATAAGAAGGGGATGTTGTAAGAGCCCAAATTTTTTGAATAAAGATTAATTTTTCTCGAAATATATTTTTGAATATTATGGTGTGGATTTGATATAATGTCATAGTTGTGGGTATTATTTACAAATTTTGCAAAGTAAGTAAGTGGTTATATGATATTCGATTGGTCGGAAAATATTCGTTTTAATATGGAATATTCGTACGACGGCACAATCATTGGTGGACCCCACAATGGAAGTATTGGCGTAGTTAGAAAATGACAGAATTATCTTTTTATAAAAATAACGACAAAAGTTTTACCGCTAAACTGTTGAACTACCCGGTGGTAAAAGTATAGTAATATGCGTGGTTGCATAGTAGCGCACAGTATTGATTATTGATGCTTACGTGAGAAGTCACTAAGTTTTACTCAATTATTTCTACAGTAATTGTTGCATAATATCTCTCATATTATTGATTCAATTATTGTCACAATATCATCTACATAATATTTATTATTATTAAATCAATAATTGAAACGACAAAGTTATTCATATTATTATTTGCAATATTGACACTTCTAGAAAGTTCGATCGAGGAGAGGTTTGGTCACCTAATTGTGCGCCAATAGGGAGAAATCCTTATCAGAAAGCCCCCTCTTTCCTGGGAATGATCTGATTGTTAAATATTGTGAGTTATAATATTAATGATGAATAAATTCGTGTTGATTAAAGATAAAATTGATAGTTCCATTGTGTTGGGATTATTAGTGTTAGTGGAAATCAACATATATTTCAATACTAATTGATGTCTGGAGGTTATATTGACCAATCGAGTAATTGATAGGATAAATGAGCAATTAATTGCTATTAATTCACATGCTTATAACTATTTGTTCACATGTGTGTACTATTGATTCACATGCATGTACTATTCGGGGAGGTGGTGCAAGATTGATAATACTTGCATGACTAAATTAAAAATGGAGGTATGGATGAAGGTACTATACTGTAATTATTTTTTCACATGTATAGAACTATTTGTTCACATGTATGTACTATTGATTCACATGATGTACTATTAGGGGAGGTGGTGCAAGTTTGATAATACTTGTAGGACTAAATTAAAAATGAAAGAAAAGATGAAGGTATTATACTGTAATATTTCGAGCCCCAAAACGTGCAATTATCGAAACTATATTTTCTTATAAATAGAAGCTCATTCTTCTTTCATTCTCACCAATTCACTAAGACTCACAAGAGCATTTATAGAGAGAGAAGCTATAGAGAGAAAGAAGAAGAAAAGTCTGCTACTTCACTATTTCAGTATCCAATCTTCTTCTGAGGTAAGGGATATTATTTTTCTTCAGTATTCATAAGGAATAATATTTTTTTTCATACTCTGTAGTATGTGAGTAATATTATTTCATCTCGTATTCCTGATTATACCCTCATTTTGTTAAAGTATTGCTTCTATACTTCATGAAATTAGTAGAATATCCTTGAAATTAGCGCTTCATCTAGTATCATTTCACAATGATATTTTCTACACATTCTTGTTAAAATTTAAGCTTTTCATGCCGGAGTACTGTCCATGAGTAATATTCATTTTTATGGTACTATTCCTAAAGTACTATTCACAAAGTATTATTCATAAAGTACTATTCACGAGTACTATTCATGGGGTACTATTCACTCAGGTACTATTCACCCGGGAAATTATTCATGACAAAAATTGATTTCTTTGTTGTCCAAATCATTTTTGATACAATATTATTCTTGAATTTTACTCCACAAAGCAGTATCATGTTGACAATTTGGACATTATTGAATTATGGATAAATTAAAATAAAAATCTTTAAAAATTTATCCTTTACTTTCTTTTAATTGAATTCTTATATCATTGTCATCATCATCATGCTTATATTATGATAAAAGTCATATATGTCTTACGTGTATAGATGTACTATTGATTGGTATGATTATGACCATGGATTATTTAGTATAATCATGACCATAATGTTATAAATGATGTGGTAAAAGTCCTCATTGGCCCGTAGTGCATTGATGGATAGTTATTGGTATGATCATAGAAGATAGTAGATATCATGCTCTACTTGACTCTTCTAATGGATTGCTTGTTTCGCTGCAGTTAAACTTGATGTTTATCGTATTTTATCAGTTTAACACTGTTGAAGGCTAACGATAATTTATTTTGCATTATCTTAGTCATAATATTTCTTACTGGGCTAGTTGAGCTCACCCTTTTGCTTTCATTGTTCTCTTCAGGAAATGAGAACGTAGTTGGGACTAGTCGGGGAACAGAGTGATGATCCGAGATGGTGGCTATAGTAGTCCTCATTATTTTATGAAATAGTGTGATAATAAATGTAACGAGGACTTCATTTGAGTTTGAATATTGTCTATGAGACAATATTCGTGTAAAAACTCTAAGCTACGCTGTTGTCGCATTGTATAAAAGAAGTTTATATTTGATTTATGTACCATATATTTGGCGAATCAGAATGGGTGATGTATACCTATTTTGGGGGCGTCACATAAGGCATATTATTTTCTTCGTAAATGATGTTATTTCGTTCAATGTCATTATGTCAAAATATTGGTATGAATTTATTATAAAATTTTTACCTTTTCATGTCGAGGTTACTATTCACGTATACGGCACAATTCACGAATACGGTACTATTCACGAGTACTACTCACGAAGTATGATTTTTCTTGTAAAATTTCTACCTTTTCGTGTTGGGGTTACTATTCACGTATACGACACTATTCATGAATATGACACTATTCATAGAAAAATTAAATTTTCTTTTCTTTATCCAAGTTGTTTATTTTGGTTACTATCTTTGATTGTATCCATGTTTTGATCTTCATTCTTGAATTTTGCTCCACAATTGATTATTATGGAGTATTTTTGAACTTGGATAAGCTGAAGTAAGAATCTCTAATCTTTGTCCTATTATCTCACTGGATTCATTTTCTTTAAGATATTTTTCATCATCCTCAGTCCTAAATGATGATATAATTGAATATCTTTGGCCTGTAGTGCAAAGATGAATGATTACCAGATGAATATCTTTGGTCCGTGATGCAAAGATGAACATGTGTTGAGATGAACATGACCAACTGATGATACAGATAAATATCTTTGGCCCGTAGTGCAAAGATGAATATTTGATTCAAGATGTATATTGATTGATGTTACAGGGATAAAATATTAATGATGGACTTTTAAATCATAGAAGATAGTATACTTCATTCTCTACTTTGACTCTTCTAATGAATTGTTATTTTCGCAGTGAATATTGATCTAAAACTTGTTGTCCATTATATTTTATCTGATTTATTTAAGGCTAACGATAATTTGTTCTACATTATCTTAGTCATAATACTCTTTACTGGGCTAGTTGAGCTCACCCTTTTCATTTTTGTTCCATTTTTCTTCTCAGGAGGCGAGAATATAGCGGGAACTAGTCGGGGTGTGGAGTGATGTTTCAATACAGTTATTTTAGCAGTCCTTACTATTTTGTAAAATAGTGTATGAATAATTATGATGAGGACTAATTTGAGTTTGGATATTGTCTAGAAGATAATATTTGTATTTAAACTCATAGTATATGTGTTGTTGTATTTTGTACGACCATTGTATTAATGAAGTTTGTATTTAGTTTCTATACCATGTATTTGGCGACTCAGAATGGGTTGGGTGGATTTGACCTATTCTGGGGGCGTCATTGTTGGTATCAGAGCTTAGGGATATGGTCTCTGGTGGAGATCGGAAAATAGAACTAGGATGGGAGAAATGAGTAAATCCTTCGCTAGTGTGTCATACCTAAGTTTATTTGTGTTTAATTGGTCGGTCAGAATATATGGATAATATGTGGTATGTTAATTTATTTAATTAACCCTTGTTTTATGGTAGTATTTGAGAATGGCAGCTAAAAATGTTAACAATGGAGTGAATAAAATCGTGGAGACACCTTTAATCACCAACCAGGAGAACGTGCAACAGGACGACAATGTTCCTCCTATAAACAACATCACCGATCAAACGATGAATGATGTGATGTTTAGAAGCTTTTTGCAGTTCATGCAAAATCAGACGAGAGAGACACGTGTACAAAATACGGGTGAAAATAATAGCAACGCGCGGCTTATCACAGCCAAGTAGTTCAAAGAGTTGGGACCACCAGAATTTTTGGGAAAGCCGGATCTGATTAAGGCGAAAACATGGGTTAAGCAAATTACTAAGATATTGGATGTCTTGGGATGCATGGAGGAACTGAAGGTTCCATTCGCCAACTTTATATTCCATGGTGAGGCAGAATACTGGTGGGAATCTATGAAGCGTACCCAGCCTGCCGTACTCAATATGTCTTGGGAAATGTTTCAAAAACTGTTCAATGACAAGTACTTTCTTAAAAGTATTCGTCATATAAAGGAAGTAGAGTTTATCAGACTAGAACAGAACAACATGAATGTGTCCCAGTTGAAAGTAGTATGCACACAAGCCAATCATGTTTGATGATAAAGCATATACTTTGTAACAATCTTATTCATTTATTAATAAAAAGTATTAATTTATTAAAGGCTTTTAATTATCTACATGATGCTGTTTTATAATATGTGATAAACCCATAGTTTTAAGCAATGCTTTTAGAATAATGATGATGATCATTCTAATGAGATCCAAATTCTTAGAAAGCTTAAAACTAAAATAATTCCCAATCGTTGGAATACTAAATTGGGGATTAGTGAATCCGGATAGATTGGTACATACGTTGCTTGCTCATTGGATGAGGATGATTGATCTCATGGTCATTTGTGTGGAGACACTAGAGCAAGTATGTAGGTGCTTATTAGAGAATAAGTTCACTGAACGTGGCTCGCTAAGGAATACCTAATGGAGTTTTACTTGTCTGTCAATAGGATTTCCTGTAGTGATAGTAGTACAAGTGATCTTTGAACTTGAGATCATCATAGTATCTTGTGTATGATGAGTTATACTTTGACTTATTCTGTAAGACTCTTAGGGTATATCAAAGGGTATGCTTGGGTATAATAAGTTGTCCGTGAAGATAATGTATGATCAATAAAGAATCTTTCGCTTCTAATAAAAGAAGAGAATGCCCTATGTGATTCGATAAATGACAACTTAGTAGTCCTTGGCCAAGGCAGAATGAAATTAGAAAGGAGTTTCTAATTTGCATTATTTGGAGTTGTGCATTTAAGAGTCGAAATACATATAATTAAATAAAATAAGACTTGACAGTAATTCCATGTCTTATATTTAATTGAGACATTGTATGGTGGAAGGTGTAAGGCCCCAACTTTTATAAATAAAGATGAATTTTCTAAAAAATATCATTTTTGAATATTATGGAGTAAATTTGATATAATGTTATAGTTGTGGGTAATATTTATAAATTTTACAAGGACGCAAGTTGTTATATAATATTCGATTGGTCGGGGAATATTCATTTTAACATGGAATATTCGTACAACGGCACAATCATTGGTGGACCCCACAACGGAATTATTGTCGGATTGATAAAATGACAAAAATACTTTATGAAAATAACGGTGAAAGTTTTATCGTTAACTATTGAAACACCCGGTGTTAAAAGTACAGTAATACACATGGTTGCATAGTAGCACACGGTATTGATTATTGATGCTTACGTGAGAAGTCACTCAGTTTTGTTTAATTATTACCACAGTAATTGTTGTGAATTTTGGCGTATTTTATGGACCCCCACCTACTCATTTTTCAAAATAGTGTGGTATGAGTGTGATATATATATATATATATATATATATATATATATATATATATATATGTTTAGGATGTTACGGAGGGTGGGGGGTTTTGGTTTTAGTGGCATGAATTTATATTATATATATAAATATAAATCAAGTGGGTTGGTTTTCAAGCAATATCACAGGATTGAATCCCGTGAACTTTTCTCTTTCAAACACATGTTATTTACATATATAATATATATTATATTTAAAAGTTTTGTTTTATTAGAATATTTTATTAAATCAATCTAGAATCATCTAGCTTAAAAAACATATCAATCTGGACCGTTCAGAAATTAGTTACTATGCAGTCCATTCTTCTATAAATAGAAGCTCATTCCTTCATTATTTTCTTACGAATTCACTGAAACTCTAGAGAGAGAAATTATAGAGACAAAGAAGAAAAGTATTCTGCTACTTCACTACTCCGATATCAAGTTTCTTTTACGGTAAGGGGTATTATTTCTTTTGTATTCATGAAGAGAACTTATGTTATTCCATTCTTTATTATTCTGTTGGAATAACTTGTATACGCGGACTTCCCTATACTTGGTGAAATTCTCATGTTATTCTATTCTTTATTATTCTGTTGGAATATCCTGTTTGTGCGTTATACGCCGGACCTAGTTCCGTCTTTATTATTCTGTTGGAATATCCTGTCTGTGCGTTTTACGCCGGACCTGGTTTCGTTATTTATTATTCTGTTGGAATAACCTACCTGTGCGGTCTATCGCATGCTTGGTGATTTCTTTTGTTATTCCATTCTTTATTATACTCATTTGGTTAAAGTTTTGACTTCTATACTCCATGAAATTAGTGGAATATCCTTGATATTTGCGCTTCATCCAGTATCTTTTCATGGAAATATTCTTCTGAGCATTCTTGAATTTTAGTTTACAAAGAAGTATCATGTTGCAATTTGGACGTTATTAGTTCCTGAATAACTTAATTCTTGAACTTGTTTTATTAAATTCTTATATCATTGTCATCATCCTCATGTTTATATTTTTTGAAAGTCATCTCAGTGGCACCATAATGCATAGATGGACTTAGTATGATTATGACCGAGGATTATTCTATTGTAATCATAACCGTAATGTTACAAATGATGTGGTAAAAGTCCTCATTGGCCCGTAGTGCATTGATGGACAGTTGTTGGCATGATCATGACCATTGATGAATACACGAATGTCCTTGGCCCGTAGTGCATGGATAATTTGTGGTCGTTATACTAAAGAATATCCTTGGCCGTAGTGCAGGGGTGATTCGATGATGTGGATTATTTATTAAGCTGAGTCTCAGCGATAAAAGTGATGAAAAACCTTTTAAATCATAAAAGATAGTAGATTTTATTCTCTACTTGACTATTTTAATAGATTGCTTGTTCTGCTGCAGTTAAAATTGATGTCTATTGTATTTTATCAGTTTAACATTGTTGAAGACTAATGATAATTTATTCTGCATTATCTTAGTCATAATATTTCTTACTGGGCTAGTTGAGCTCACCCTTTCTTTCACTGTTCTCTTCAGGAAATGAGAACGTACCAGGGACTAGTCGGGGAACGGAGTGATGGTCCAGTGGATAGCATTAATAGTCCTCACTATTCTGTTAAATAGTGTGATAATAATTGTATTAAGGACTTATTTTGAGTGTGAATTCTGTCTAGAAGACAATGTTTGTATTTAAACTCACAGCTCATGATGTATAATTAAGTTTGTATTTATATTCTGTACCATGTATTTGGCGACTCAGAATAGGTGATATTTACCTATTTTGGGGGCGTCACAGTTGGTCTCAAAGCTTAGGGATATGATCCCTGGCTAAGATGTGAGACTAGAACTAGAAGGGGAGAGACGGGGAATTCCTTCGCTAGTATGACCTACCTAAGTTTATTTGGTATGTAATTGGTCAGTCAGAGTATAGGGATAATATGTTATATGTTAATTAACCCTTGTTTTGTGACAGTATCTAAAAATGACATCCGAGAATGTTGAGAATAGCACTGGAGCACAAGAGACCGTTGAGTCTCCACAATTAAATAAACAGGATAATGTGCATCAGGAAGGCGACAATCCTCAGGCAAACAACAATACTGACCAGATGACGAACGATGGAATGTTTAGAGGCTTTATACAATTCATGCAACATCAGGCAAGAGCGGCTCCTGTCCAAAATACAGGTGCAAACACTTGAAACTCTCGGACGGTCACCGTTAAACAGTTCAAGGAGCTGGGACCACCGGAGTTTATTGGAGAGCCAAAACCACTTAAGGCGGAAGCATGGATAAAGCAGATCACCAAGATATTTGATGTCTTGGGATGCTCCGAGGAGCAAAAGGTGCCATTTGCCACCTTTATGTTACGAGGAGAGGCAGATTACTGGTGGGAATCGGTAAAACGTACTCAACCTGCCGCACTAAAGATGTCTTGGGAGAAGTTCCAAGAACTATTCAACGACAAGTACTTTCCCGAAAGTATTCGTCACATGAAAGAGATAGAATTCATCAAGCTGGAGCAGAATAACATGACTGTGTCGCAGTACGAAGCCAAGTTTGCCGAGTTATCCCGGTTTGCGTCCCACCTAGTTGATAATGAAGAGAGAATGACGCAGATGTTTTTAAGAGGTTTGAAGCTGGAGATACGTCAATATCTTATTTCTCATAAACTATGTTTGTATTCAGATGTTGTAAATAGGGCTCAGTTAGTGGAGCGTGATAACGAGTCAACACAACCAAAAGAGAGCAGCCGACAAAATGATAATACAAGTGAGAGCAGTCATCGAAGCAGTGACAACAAGCGTGGAGGGAATCAACAGGCCAGAAATGGTAACCATTTCGGTGGTAATCAGGGCCAAAACAATAAGAATGGACATTTTAAGAAGAGGAGATTCAACAATGATGGAAAGACGTCAGCACCAACACCCGTTGTTAAGGAAGGAGAACGACCACCTATCATATGCTTCAAATGCGGAGGGGAGGGACACATCAGTCCAAACTGCGCGATATCGTCCAAAGCATGTTATAATTGTGGAAGAGAAGGTCACTTAGCTTGATTTTGTCGTTCACCGAAGACAAGTTCAGCTAGGATGGAGGCACTAAAGGCCATCCCAGAAAATTCAAAGCCGGTAGTGCAAGGGAGAGTGTTTGTTGTGACCTCCCAGAAAGCAAGGAACCCGAACGAGGTCATCACGGGTAAGCTTATCATAAACTCTAGCGAAGTCTATACCTTATTTGATACCGGTTCTACCGATTCTTTTATTTCTCCTACTTGCGCTCAACGATTAAACTTGACTCCGGAGAAATTAGACTTTGACTTATCTGTGGAAACTCCGTTGGGAGAAACCTTTATTACATCCACTGTTTATAAGTCTTGTTTGGTTCAAATCGGTACCCCCACATTACCTGTTGATCTTATTTCATTGAAAATACTTGCATTTGATGTGATTCTAGGGATTGATTGGTTAACTACTCATCATGCTAAAATTGATTGTTTTCATAAGGTTGTTAGCTTTCATATTCCTAATCAACCTATTATGCGAATTCAAGTGACCAAACCATTAAAATCAATCACGGTCATCTCAAGCCATAAAGTTATTCGTTTATTGAAAAATGGATGTCAAGCTTTCTTAGCCCACGTCACAGATTTAAACAAAAATACATCAGATTTGAATGATATTTCTATTGTTAATAATTTTCCTGACGTATTTCCTGAAGAACTTCCTGGCCTACCCCCAGAGCGTGAAATTGAATTTTGTATCAACTTGGAACCCGGTACAAAACCCATTTCCAAAGCCCCATATCGAATGGCTCTTATTGAACTTCAGGAGTTAAAGACACAATTGCAGGAATTTTTAGACATTGGTTTCATTCGTCCTAGTACGTCTCCTTGGGGTGCTCCTGTTTTATTCGTGAAAAAGAAAGATGGAAGTATGCGACTTTGTATTGATTATCGGAAGTTGAATCATGTCACCATCAAAAATAGGTACCCGTTACCTCGCATTGATGACCTGTTTGACTAGTTTCAAGGAGCACAATTCTTTTCAAAGATCGATCTTCATTCTGGATATCATCAGCTGAAGGTTAGAACTGAGGATATTCCAAAGACTGCCTTCAGAATTCGGTATGGGCATTATGAATTCTTAGTCATGTCTTTTGGATTGACTAATGCTCCTGCTGCCTTCATGGATATGATGAACCGAGTATTCAAGGAATATTTGGATCACTTTGTGGTCGTCTTTATTGATGACATCCTCATATATTCCAAAAGTCGTGAAGATCATGAGCAACACTTGAGGCTGATACTCCAAAAGCTTCGTGAAAACAAGCTTTATGCCAAGTTGAAGAAATGCGAGTTCTGGCTTGAGGAAGTAGCATTCCTTGGGCACGTAGTATCAAGTCATGGAATATATGTTGACCCGGCAAAGATTGAAGCTATTCAAAGCTGGAAACAACCTAAATCAGTGACCAAAGTAAGTAGCTTTCTCGGTTTAGCTGGTTATTATCGGAGATTGGTGGAAGGATTTTCTCGAATCGCTACTCCACTAACTCAGCTGACTCGGAAAGATACAAAGTTCGGTTGGAGCGTGGAATGTGAGAAGAGTTTTCAAGAACTCAAGAGGAGACTCATTTCAGCACCTGTTCTGACAATACCATCTGACTCGGAGGAATTTATCATCTACAGTGATGCTTCGGGCAAAGGGTTAGGATGTGTTCTCATGCAACATGGGAAAGTCATAGCCTATGCCTCACGATAACTCAAATAATATGAGAGAAATTATCCTACTCATGATCTAGAGTTGGCAGATGTTGTCTTCGCACTAAAGATTTTGAGGCATTACTTGTATGGGGAGAAAGTGGAGATCTTTACGGATCATAAAAGCCTCAAATATTTCTTTACTCAAAAGGAACTCAACATGCGACAACGACGTTGGCTTGAACTATTGCAAGATTATGATCATACCATCCAATACCATCCTGGAAAAGCGAACGTGGTAGCTGACACATTGAGTAGAAGATCATATGCGGGTACGAGTGCGATATTTTCAACGCAAAGGCCCATTTTGTGGATGGAGATAGAGTTAAAGACTCTAGGGACCCATGTGTTGATGGCGAATATACGAGTAGAACCGACGTTAATTTATAAAGTTAAAGCTGCTCAAGCTATAGACCTGGAGCTGATGCGTATGAGGAAGAAAGTACAAGAAGGTGCTATGCCGGAAGCAAAAATCGATGAAGAAAGAATACTTTGAGTCAACTCCAGACTTTGTGTTCCTAACGACCCAGATTAAAAGTATAAAATCATGATGGAGGCGCACAACACACCGTTTGCAATCCATCTTGGGAGTACCAAAATGTATCATGATCTTCGACATACATTTTGGTGGGGCAATATGAAGAGAGAGATAGCGCTGTTTATCTCAAGGTGTCTAACGTGTCAACGAGTCAAGGCGGAGCATTAAGTTCCAAAAGGTCCATTGCAACCACTTGAAATTCCAGAATGGAAGTGGGAGCGCATTACAATGAATTTCGTTACCGGTCTTCCCAAAGTTTCTCAAGGCATAAATGCGATTTGGGTCATTGTTGATAGATTGACCAAGTCTGCTCATTTCTTACCGAGACGAGAAACTTATACACTTGAACATCTTTCTCGTATATACATAAACGAGGTTGTAAGATTGCATGGTAAGCCAGTATCCATAGTTTATGATCGAGACCCAAGAATCACTTCAAGATTTTGGGTTAGTTTGCAAAAAGCTATGGGCACAGATTTATGATTTAGCTCAGAATATCATCCTCAGACGGATGGGTAGTCGGAGAGGACGATTCAAACTCTTGAAGATCTATTAAGACTCTGTGTCCTTGACTTCAATGGAAGTTGGGATAAGTTCTTACCATTGGTGGAGTTTTCTTACAACAACAGTTATCAAGCAAGTATTGGCATGGCTCCATTTGAGGCGTTGTATGGAAGAAAGTGTCGTTCTCCAGTATGTTGGGATGAGGTGGGTGAAGCAACATTGTTGGGACCAAAGTTGGTACGAATGACTACGGAAAAGATTTAAACGATCCGGCAACGTATAAAAACCTCACAAGATTGACAAAAGAGTTATGCTGATCTTCATCGAAAGGACGTAGAATTCGATATTGGAGACCATGTGTTGTTACGTGTTGCTCCATGGAAAGGAGTTACGAGATTTTGAAAGAGAGGAAAGCTCAATCCTCGATTCATCAGCCCATTTTTAATCCTCGATCGAGTAGGAACTGTGGCCTATAGACTCGCTTTACCGCCAAGTATGTCTCGTGTTCATAACTTTTTTTAAATATCCATGTTACGTAAATATGTGGAAGACCCGAACCATATTATTTAGTTAGAACCGGACAAAATAGCGGAAGATTTGACGTATGAAGAGGTTCATGTTCAAATCTTGGATAAGAAGGAACATATTCTACGCTCCAAGGTTTTACCTCAAGTCAAAGTTTTGTGGAGAAACCACGATGTTGAGGAAATGACTTGGGAGTTAGAATCAAAAATGAAATCAAGGTATCCTTACCTCTTCGACATACCGTATCGCACCCTAATTTCAAAGGCGAAATTTCATAAGAAGGGGAGGTTGTAAGACCCCAACTTTTATAAATAAAGATGAATTTTTTATAAATATCATTTTTGAATATTATGGAGTAAATTTGATATAATGTTATAGTTGTGGATAATATTTATAAATTTTGCAAAGAACGTAAGTTGTTATATAATATTCGATTGGTCGAGGAATATTCGTTTTAATAGGGAATATTCGTACAACGGCAAAATCATTGGTGGACCCCACAACGGAATTATTGTCAGATTGAGAAAATGAACAAAATACTTTATGAAAATAACGGCGGAAGTTTTACTGTTAACTATTGAAACACCTTGCAGTTAAAAGTACAAGAATAATGCTGCGTGGTTGCATAGTAGCACACAAGATTGATTATTGATGCTTACGTGAGAAGTCACTCGCTTTTGTTTAATTATTGTCACAATGGTTGTTGTGAATTTTGGCGTATTTTATGGACCCCCACCTACTTATTTTTCAAAATAGTGTGGTATTAGTGTATATATATATATATATATATATATATATATATATATATATATTTAGGATGTTATGGGTGGGTGGTGGGGGGGGGTTGGTTTTAGTGGCATGAATTTATATTATATATATAAAAATATAAATCAAGTGGGTTGGTTTTCAAGCAATATCACGGGATTGAATCCCGTGAACTTTTCTCTTTCAAACACATGTTATTTACATATATAATATATAATATATATTATATTTAAAAATTTTGTTTTATTAGAATATTTTATTAAATCAATCTGGACTGTCCGTTTAAAAACATATCAATCTGGACCGTTCAGGAATTAGTTACTATGCAGTCCATTCTTCTATAAATAGAAGCTCATTCCTTTATTATTTTCTTATGAATTCACTGAAACTCTAGAGAGAGAAATTTTAGAGAGAAAGAAAAAAAGTATTCTGCTACTTCATTACTCCGACATCAAGTTTCTTTTACGGTAAGGGGTATTATTTCTTTTGTATTCATGAAGAGAACTTCTATTATTCCATTCTTTATTATTCTGTTGGAATAACCTGTATACGCGGACTTCCCTATACTTGGTGAAATTCTCATGTTATTCTATTCTTTATTATTTTGTTGGAATATCCTGTTTGTGCGTTTTACGTCAGACCTGGTTCCGTCTTTATTATTCTATTGGAATATACTGTCTGTGCGTTTTACACCAGACCTGGTTCCGTTATTTATTATTTTGTTGGAATAACCTGCCTGTGCGGTCTATCGCATGCTTGGTGATTTCTTTTATTATTCCATTCTTTATTATACTCAGTTGGTTAAAGTTTTGACTTCTATACTCCGTGAAATTAGTGGAATATCCTTGATATTTGCGCTTCATCCAGTATCTTTTCATGGAAATATTCTTCTGAGCATTCTTGAATTTTAGTTTACAGAGAAGTATCATGTTGACAATTTGGAAGTTATTAGTTCCTGAATAACTTAATTCTTGAACTTGTTTTATTGAATTCTTATATCATTGTCATCATCCGCATGTTTATATTTTTTTGAAAGTCATCTGTGGCATGTAATGCATAGATGGATTTGGTATGATTATGACCAGGGATTATTCGGTGTAATCATGACCGTAATGTTACAAATGATGTGGTAAAAGTCCCCATTGGCCCGTAGTGCATTGATGGACAGTTGTTGGCATGATCATGACCATTGATGAATACACGAATGTCCTTGGCCTGTAGTGCATGGATAATTTGTGGTCGTGATACTAAAGAATATCATTGACCGTAGTGCATGGGTGATTCGATGATGTGGATTATTTATTAAGCTGAGTCTCAGCGATAAAAGTGATGAAAAACATTTTAAATCATAAAAGATAGTAGATTTTATTCTCTACTTGACTCTTTTAATGGATTGCTTGTTCATTGCAGCTTAAACTTGATGTCTATTGTATTTTATCGGTTTAACATTGTTGAAGACTAATGATAATTTATTCGCATTATCTTAGTCATAATATTTCTTCTTGGGCTAGTTGAGCTCACCCTTTCTTTCCTTTGTTCTCTTGAAAATGAGAACGCGTCTTTAGGAACTAGTCGAAGCGGAGTGATGGTCCGATGGATAGCATTAATAGTCCTCACTATTCTCGTTAAATAGTGTGATAATAATTGTATTAAGGACTTATTTTGAGTTTGAATCTTGGCTAGAAGATAATGTTTGTATTTAAACTCACAAATTTCATGATGTATAATTAAGTTTGTATTTGTATTACATACCATGTATTTGGCGACTCGAATAATGATGATGTATACCTATTTTGGGGGCGTCCACGTAAGATTGAATTATACGGTAACTATTTACTCAAAGGTTCTTTTATGATTAATGTTGAAATCTATATTATCTGAAAATGCGTTGATCGCTAGGGAGGCTTATCCCTATTGTAGAATAAATATTATTTATTTAAATAAATTAATAATTTAATTTATTTTTTTAAATAAGATTAGAATTATTCTAATTGATTTATTCACAACCGGTTTAATATGGAAAACCTAAAGGGTCACACCATAAAAGAAAGAATAATTATTTAAGAAGTTAATGGCATAATCGTAATAATAAGTTAAGTATATTTAATTTAATCTATGGTGATAGAATAAATTAAATAGCTTAATATTTATTATTTAATATTTTGGAAATATTAAATATAAATTAATAAGAGGAGTCTTATTATTATTATTACTATTATTATTATTTAATTCCTAAAGGAGTTTAGGAATTAATTAATAAAAGTACTCTCATATAATCCTAATAAGATTAGGAGGTTAAATTAATTAAAATAATTTAATTAATTATCCCTAATAAGATTAGGGAGCTTAATTAATTAAAAAAATTTAATTAATTAAATAATACCCTATTTTTTAATTAGATTAGAATGGTTAACTGATATCTTTATAAGATGAATCTTTTATCAGATATTAACATACGTGATTCCAATTGTTGGAGAGTACACTTTTTTCTATGAGAGATAGAAAAACTAGGGTTTTGCCAAACACCCATCTTCTTGGATCTTTTTTCTTCCTTGGTGGATCACCTCTAGAGGCCAAATACTTGGGTGGCTAACGTTAATCAAAGGAAGGAACCAAACCCGGTGGATTCAAGTTGAACGCGAAAGGATTTGGAGGTGAACTCGTACCCGAGGAAGCTCGAATCTTCAAGGGTATGATTCTTGTTCTATATCTTTTCTTTTAATTAATAATTGTGCATAAAGGATGACCCGAGTATATGGTTTGTAAAATTTTTAAAACTCCTTTTTTCATACTTCCGTTTATTTTGTGCTATTTGATTGCGTTTATGAATATTACAAACCTAACAGTGGTATCAGAGCCAAACCTTTATGCAAATTATTAATTATTTTAATTTGATATGTATATTGATATGTGTTTAGAATAATTTAATTGGGCATAATTTTATTGTATAAAATTTATTAAAAAAAATAAATCAATTTAGAATACTTGTGTTATCCGCGAATGAATTTTTTTTTTTTCCTCATTTGTGATTCAGCGTGAATTAGTTACTAATTTAGCGTGGTGGTGATATATATATATATATATATATATATATATATATATATATATATATATTTTACGTTAGTGGATTCAGGATCATCATTTGAAATATTAAATCCTGAATCTTACGGATACCTATATATATATATATATATATATATATATATATATATATATATATATATATATATATACAAAGTAAAATACAAAGTCGACCCTTTGAACTTTAGAGGTTTTTGGGTATTGAGCCCTTTTCTTTTGGTCAACGCAAATTGAGCCCTGCCTACGCGTCATACGTGGCAGATGAACATTGGTACAATTACCAACTGAGCTACATGAGTTTTATTGTCATCATTTTGCAAGAATTAATATTTATAACTAAACAATTAAATCCCCAAATTAAAAGACAACAGATCCCAAGCAGTTCCCATAGCAAACCTTAAGGACATTATTACCCGAAAAAACATATTTTAATTAAATATATTACCTAAAATATTACATAATTTTTGGATTTTTTTTTTAATTTACCTAAAATATATTTTAATTAATCATTAATTAAAATATTAAATATATTCTGATAAAATATAATTAATATTAAAATATTAAATATATTTTACTTATATTCTGTTAAAATATTAAATATTATATTTAATATTTTAGCCCCATATTTGTTTTTTAAATATTACATAATTTCCAATAAATATTTTTTAATTTACCTAAAATATATTTTAATTAATCATTAATTAAAATATTAAATATATTTTCGATAAAATATATTTAATATTAAATATATTTTACTTATATTTTTTCGGTAAAATATTAAATATTATATTTAATATTTTAGCCCCATATTTGTTTTTAAATATTACATAATTTACGTAAATATTTTTTTAATTTACTTAAAATATATTTTAATTAATCATTAATTAAAATAATAAATATATTTCTGTAATATGTCTTTGCACTTCAAATTTGTTTGCAGTAAGTCTCTATCTCATTTCGTTCTTTCGATCTTAGATATGCCAATATCTTGAGTGACAGTCAAAGCTTGAAATTTTCCATCAACACATAAATAGCTAAAGCCAGAGGAAACAGAACATATAATTAAGCAAAAACTACAAGCACATGAAGAAATTAGAAAAAAATGCAATATTTTCTATAAAATCATATAGGAAAATCATATAGATACAACTTTTTCCTATACATCCCTGTTATTTTTTCAAGATTTCTTCCTGTGTTTACATCTTTATTGTATAATTTATGAACATTCCTAATTTGAAGGAATATCAGTATATATACAAATAAATTACATAATAAACATCATAAATCTCTGGATTATAATGAAGTAAACGTCACACTCTACTCATGAGAAGTTAATTCTTTCATCAAAAAAAGAAAACCTGAGGCAGGATATTATAATTTTTTCTACATGGAATCATAAGAAATGATAAAAGAAAAAAAAAACTTATGGACGAAATTACGTAACCAACTTCTTCGCTGCTGTATTGAGAATCCTGTACCATAAACTCCGGCGGAAACATTTTATTCGAACGGATCGAAAAACAGACCCATCGACCCCTTCTCCGGACTCCGGCAGCTCAATGGATCTTTAAACTCGGTTCAAGCTTTGTAAAGTTGGAGCAAATCTCAAGAATTAACTTTTCAATTTGACGCAGTTGAGGGCCTTGTAGTGAATGAGGGGAAGAGAGGACTTCATATGGTCAAAGGAAGGGAAGATAACAATCCCTTTGCAATCCTTGCGAAATTTTACAGTTCAAAGAAAGCGACAGATGAAGTTCGAAAGAACGAAATAAGATAGACACTGAGACTAATTAGCATATCTAAGAAAATGGGTTTTGTTTTAATTTGGGGAAAATTCTTTGTTCAGTTATAAATTATAATCCTTGTGAAAATAAAACAGCAAACCCTTGTTGCTCGGGTAGTCATAGGGTCGAAATTTTGAGTTGGAGGTTTGGAGGTCGAATCTAAGTAGCGACAAATTTTTTGGGTTCAAATCCAATATTCGCCATGTCAGATATGCCACGTGTGCCACGTAGGCGCCACGTGAGCAAGTCAACGCATATCTGGTAACAGGGGTTCGAAGTCCAAATTTTTTAATAGAAAAGGGCTCAAAATGCGTTGACCAAAAGAAAAGAGCTCAATACTCAAAAACCCCTAAAATTCAGTGGTCAACCTTGCATTTTACCCTATATATATATGTAATAATTACTTACCAGGATTCATAGGATTCACGTGATCTATTTTCAAATGTATTCTTATGATTACTTATATTTTATATATATATATATATATAATATTCTTAATAATTTTATAATTAAAATAAAAGTTTATTTTAATTTTAAAATAAAAAGTTTATTTTAATCTTAAAATTAGATTTCATGCTAACTGATTAGAGTTGGAATTGGATTCCATAATAACTAATTGGAGTTGAAATTGGATTTCATATTTCCTTAAATAAAGGAGTTTATTTAGATATGAAATAAGATTTCATATTATTCAAAATAAAGGAGTTTATTTGTAAATAGGAAAGAGAATCCATATTTTCTTAAATAAGGGAGTTTATTTAGATATGAAATAAGATTTCATAATATTCAAAATAAAGGAGTTTATTTGTGAATAGGAAAGAGAATCTGTGTTTACTTCAACATAAGAGTTTTTTTACTTGGAATTAGATTCCATAATTAATTAAAATAAATGAGTTTATTTTGATTAAAGAATTTGATAAAATAAAATAGTTTATTTTATTTAAAATTGGATAAATTAAAATAAAAGAGGTTTATTTTGATTTAAATTTGGATTAAAATAAAGGAGTTTATTTTGATTCAAAATTAAATTTTATGCTAACTAATTTTGCCCATTAAATGATATCAATATATATATTGAATTTTTATTATTCATGAGATGAATGATATTTATTGATGCATATGGTGATGTGTATGATAATAAATGAGATTGATTATGGACTATTGACCAATGTGATTGGATTTTATTTTAGTTGAATGCATGAATGTATGAGTTTTATTAAATGGGGTCTGCGTACCTCGTCTTCTCTAATTTTTCTTAATGTAAGTTCTATCTCCCTCCTATGTACTTTCCCTTGACTGTTGATCAAGGTTTCTATTTTTTTTAAATAGTTTTGTAATAGGTATAGTTAGAATTAATTTTGAAAAATTGGAGATCAAGGAGCAAGGAGCGCTTGAAGACCCGTTTATAATGGAGCCTGAGGTTTAAATGTAATAGTTATATTTAAATATTAATTCTTGCACCCATAGGGTTTGACCTTTTGATTCACTTGGTGGCTCTAATGAACCAAACTAGAATAAAAGTTCATAATCAATCCGGGTAGAATATAGTATTCTATATATGCATGCTTATATATATATATATATATATATATATATATATATATATATATATTATATTATGCAAACATGATTTGCATGTTAATTAATATGACGCGTATTTTATATATATATGTGCATGTGCGCTAAACAAGATGAGACAAATTAATAACAAAACCCTCAAATAAATTATATTAAGTTATGACGTTCAAAGATATTTGTAATATCGAACGTCGCCTTCTAGCATGGAAAAACAATAAAGTATTAAATATTTAATATGAGTTTGTTGTGCACACATAAGGCAAGTATTAAATATTTAAGATGTTGTTTTATCACATTTAATGCTTATAAATAGACTGAACAATGTTGTTTTGTTGTGCACACACAAGGACAATATTTTTCTTTTGAATATATGGAGTGCTAGGTATAACTTAACTTAGATCATTTTAGTTCGGATGTGCACACACTTGACCATTATGATCTAAGAGGCAAAATACAAGGAGTTGCATAGTTGATGTAATTCACAAGAGTTGTCTACCTATTTATTTATATATAGTTTGTTGCACACACACAAGGCTATATACATTTGAAATATGATCCTTATTCTCACTAGCATATCTTTAATTAGATATTGCTAAACTATATGTAACAATTCAGAATTTCAAATTGTAATAATTAAATATTTATTGAATCATATAAATATTTATTTGATGTGTTTATTGTTGAAATTGATAAAATAAATATTTTATTGATGTAGTTATTATTAGTAAATATTTATGAATTAAATTTATTAGATAATATTCTAAATTAAATTAATTTATAATTTAGAGAGTTGTAATATAACATGAGATGTTATATTATTGTGTTGAGTTAATAATTTAAATGGTATATTAAATTATTAAATAAAATTATAATAAAATTATAATTTTGTGTTATTTGTTTAAATGGTATATTTAATTAAAATATAGTGTGTAACTAAATTATTTAATTAATGTTGGATATGGAGAGCCAAATAAATAATATGTGATTATAAATTATAAACTAAATTGTTTATTAAAATAATTAAAGTAGTTTTAAATTGGTTTAACCCAAACAAGGTTTAAAGATATTAAATCTTTATTTTAAAGACTTTTTGCCAAACAAAGCCTTATGGCTTTTGGATTTTGATTTTTAAATTTAAATAATATAAATAATATAAATAAAATAAATAATAAATATAATATATTTATAACATATACGTTAGATGTAGTAACTAATATACTTAATATGTGAGTTAAGGCCATATCAGTTTTATTTTGTTTTACGCATAAGGCATATCAGTTGGGTTTTGGCCATTTGCTAAGTCTGAGAGTTCAGAGAGAAGCCTGAGAGAAAGCTTTAGAGAATTGTGAAGAAGTTCTGAGTTTTCAAAGTAATTAGCAGCTGATTAGCAAAGATTTCTTAGGCAACAAAATGTATTTTTTACATAACCTTAGTACAAATATATATATATATATATATATATATATATATGAATTACGGTAAAATTTTGTTTATGTTCTGTGAATTCTAATTCTTTCAAAATTGTTGTTATGTAATTAAATTATGATGATTATATGTGTTTGAGATGTGAGATGTAATACCTGGTAAAAAAAACAAATAATAAATAAAATAAATAAATAAATAATATTTAAATCCATATTTTAATTGGGCTTTTCTTATGTTGGGTCAAATTGCATTTAATTTGTGTGAACTATAATAAGTATGTGATTACATTAATTTGGGCTTTAATACTAATTGGGTCTATTTTGTATTTGGGTAATAGTAAAATCCTATTATAATTAGGAGAAATAGTAAGACAATAGATAAAACCTAACTACGCTGCATTATATCTCATATATACAAACGTAAGAAAGAAAGTTGGGCGTGAGGCGGCACAAGGAAAAGAGGAGAAAAGTACTTTTGCACTGCAATTTAGAGAAGAGAAAATTAGTAGATTCACTTTGTTGCATAAGAAACGAAAAGGTATTATAACTTTACTATTAATAATGAATTGAAGTTTTATGTTCTGTATGTATGTATGAATTGATGATTTTTTTTTTCTTTTAAAAATAAAATAAAATAAAATAAAATAAAAGTTAGTGTGTTGAAGGCTAGTACATCAAGTTGATGAATATTATTTTTTCTGTAACCAACTGTTGTTTTTACATTGGATTATATTATGAATACAATGAATATTATATTTTTAGGGGAATATGGATAGGTAAAAACCCTTGATAAAGTCAGAAACTTTGAGGGATGACACTACAACAAAAACAATCTAAAGCAACATGAATTAAACACAGGTAACCCAGTCCCAAATTTTTGGTCCTCCATGATTCCGTTATATATATATATATATATATATATATATATATATATATGTTTAAATGGTGTAGGCCTACATCACTACTGCAGTGTTTATTCGTTATTTGTTTGCATATATATATATATATATATATATATATATATATATATATATTATATTTTAATAATATTTGGCCATAAAAGTTATAAATGTAATTAGTAAATCAAATCGAAGTTATGTATATTAATTTGAATTAATTAATTTTGTGGACATATTTATAAAAGTTTTAATAATAAATTTAATAGTATTATGTTATTAATGATTGGATTGTAATAAAATCTTATTAAATTATTTAAATTGAACGAAAAGAATTTAAAGAGTTATACTTAGTATATACATTTTGGTGTATTAATAATTGATTTAAGGCAATGATTAAATGTACCTTGAATGAATTGCGAATTATTTTGGAGTTTATGAGTTGGATTATATTTAATTTGAGGTGAATATATTTAGGTGGTGAATAACGTTTCGTATTTGATATCGTTGGCAATTGAGGGTAACATTTTGTGGAGTGTACTATAAATGGTTTGGAAGTATCAGGTACGGATTCCGTACTCTTTCAGCGATACTTTTGTTAAATTTGATTTGTTCGTTTTGTTCCTCGTTTCAAATTCTGTTATTTTTCTTACATAATTGTTTCTTATGAAATTCATATATTGGTTTCATTGGTGATGTTGTGCCAAACACACTATCCGATTTGCATACATTTGGATTCGCGGTCCAATGTGTGATTTGCCTGTGTGGCATTATTTTGGTTGACTGTGTGGCATCATTTGATTTGCCTGTGTGGCATTAGTTTGACTTGCCTGTGTGGCAATGTATATTTCTGAGCTCATTCGTATGAAATAACTTGACCATTTGTTTGTTTCATTTATTATTTCATTGTATTAGTTTTGTTGGTTTTTGTTCGGTTCAATTAATTGGGTTAGTTATTTTAGTTTGTTATTTTCTTTTCTCTTCTGTTTGTTTCGTTAATTCTATTGGTTCAGATATATTCTATTCAGATCTTTGGAGTTTTATTTTTGTCAGAGGCAATATTTTGTCTATGTTGATTTCGTATTTCAGTTGTATATCTTTTGTATCTTTATATCCGTACTGGGCAATTGTCTCATGCTGCATTTTTCTTCCAGCAGGTTTGCAGGGGTGATTCAGGGCTAGTGTGATGAGAGTGTTGTCTTTGACCATCTAGGTTGATTCGAATTTTAAGTTTTGATTATTTTGACTCTGTTTGGAGAATTATATTTATTACTTTATTAATGGATCACCACTATTAATATATTGATGTTGTTAGTGCTCTGTTTATTTATTTTGAGGTTCGTTGTGCTTTGTGCGTGACCTCCCTTTCCTTTTTCGGGAAGGGGGTGTTACATGAGAACTAGTGTTTAAGCAAGGAATTGGTATGCTAATTTTGCTTATAAAGTAGAAAAATAATGACAGTGTATGTTTGTGTGAATAGTTTGTATATGGCTTATGTAAGTACTGAATTTAGTAGTAAGTTTGTATGTTAAATTGCAAATTGAGTCTTGTATATGTTAGTTCATTAAGAAACGAAGATAACGTAATTTGAAAGAAGCAATTTGGTCAAGAATTGTGTTTACGGTGTTGATTTTTTGTCTAAGGAACTCAAAAGTGAAGTTTTAGATGAAAATATGGAATTTGAGGAAATTAAACTAGTATAATTGTTGTTAAATTATTTTATGTTGAGGAATATGTTGGCAAACATGTTTATGATGGTTTTGTATCAATTGTACGTGTTAATATTACTGTTTAGTGGGTGAAATTCGTGTTTGTTGAACTAAAGTCGACTCATCGTTCATAGCCGTCTCTTGCCTTGATGCATAAACAAGAATTCTCTACGTTGGTGCCAAGGTAAAAAATCATAGAACCAATGGCTGTGTATAATCTTGTTACCAATTAATACACCGATCTGAAGCAAAGACTTACATTGTTCTTTGCAGATTACGGGGTAGCAACATACTTTGGTCTAATGATGTGTTAGTATATAATAAACATGTAATAATATAGTTAAAACAGAATCGTGTTATGTGGTTAGTAGTTTCAAAGTTTCAAATGATTTGTAAGTGATGAACGTGGTATATTAGAACTTAGTGAGCATGATGAATAGTAAATAGGTGTTGTGAAGGTTAACACTTGTAATTTCTGATAATTGTATGGTAGCTTAAGACTTGTGATAAAATAATAAGTCTAACTAGAAATGCGTGTTATGTTGGAATGTGAATGTTAGTATATCTAATAGATGGTGGTTCTAAACCTATATGTAGGTGAACGTGAGTTTAATATTATAGCTTACGCGCGAGGCAAGTTTCTAAACTTATCTTTTACATTGAGCAAGTTCTTTAACTCTACTTTTATAATTGAGCAAGTTTCTAACTCTACACTTTCGCTGAGCTAGTTCATTTATTACATTGTGCAAGTTTATTCTTACGATTGAGCAAGTTCTTGTATTGTCTATGATTTCTAAATCTTATTCTGATATTGAGCAAGTTATTCTTGTCTTTAACTTGTTAATTAGCATGCAAGTTTATATAATCTGATATACTGATGTTGAATAGTTTTATTATTCAAATTGCTATTCGTTATTCATGCTTAATATACAATTCTAAATATCCTTGTCTTAATATTGTTCAAGCAAGGTATGTTATAGTTATTCCGTATTTATGCTTTTAGATTATTCCTAAAGCGTAACTTTAATATACAATGTTAATTCACTTCTGATTTATTCCATAACATAATGTGATTACCTTTTATTCAACTAATCCTTAGTTGATGTTCGATGAATTCCAAATTACCTTGAAATGTATCCAAACCAAACTTACTTTGGTACGGACTTGAAATCTAAATACTGAGATGAACAACCCTATTATTTGGGGTTTATGCTTAGCGTTGAAATGTTTATCCACAATACATTGTATGAAGGGCTGATCCCCCTAAATACGTGGAATACTTATAGTCTTATGACTGTTAAAGTTTAAGTTGAAAGAGTACTTATAACCGTGGACATGGTTCGTGGTCATTAGACCCTCAGTTGTATAATTCAGAATGTTAATAGAACATATTGTTCAGTTCTATTGAGCCAAATATTTGGCAGTTAATGTAAAGTTTTATTCAATTTCATTTCAAGTGAGCCTTGTTTGCTCACTCTTGCTTATATAAATATTACAGTTAAAGTTGAGAAGGTCGACGTACCTAGCACCAGTAAGGGAAAGGGAAAGATGAACAAGTACTGAAGACTTGTAATTTTTTTGATATTTTATTATCAGACTTTAGTTTGAATGATTGTAACGAACTTATTTAAATTCCATATTTGAATGATTGTATTTAAAGGTTAGATAACCTGGGAGATTTTTATTAATGTAATCCCTTAAGGGAAGGTTTATTATTCAATTTTTATTGTGATTGGGTAGTTAGATGTGAATGTTTATATAAAGTGAACACCAAATCTTGAGGTAATGAAGTACCAAGATTTGGGGGCGTCACACTATATATATTGAGGGTAATATAGTTTGAAGAAAATAGTGGGAGATACCAATTTAAAACAAGACCTAATTTATTTTGGTAATTAATAAAAGAATGTGTGCTAAAATGTTGTTAATTATAAATTCATTTACAGAATTATACAATGTCTAAAATTACTATCACTGCGTAGTATATTAGATGCTAAATTAACCGGACTGAATTAAACGGATTGGTAAAGAAACTTGAGAATAGTTCTCATGGCTGAAAAGCTATCTTATGTCCTTAATATGCCTATCCCTGCAATGGGTGCAGACAATGCCTCTGAGGAAGAGATTGCTACTTTTAGAAAGTGGAAAGATAATGCACAGTTGTCTCAATGCATCATGCTTGCATCCATGAGTAACGAGCTTCAGCATTAGCATAAAACTATGGATACTCATACTATACTCCTGCACGTCAAGTAGTTGATGATGAGGAAAGTATGACCAATAGATATCAGATATCTAAGGAGCTCTTCCGATCTAGAATGACCAACGACACTACAGTAGAGACACATGTCCTAAACATGATCAATTTGATTGAACAATTAGGACAACATGTTTTGTCATGGATGGAGAGTTGAGCCAAGATTTGATCTTGCAGTTACTCCCAGAATCCTTCTCACAATTGTTGTGAATTTTTCATATGAACAAGCTAGATATCAGCCTCGCTGATTTTCTTAACATGTTGAAAAATGTTGAGAGTCACTTTCCAACCAAGAAAGACCAAGTCTTACTGGTAGGGGTCAAAGGATGATCTAAAAGGAAGAACAATTCTAAGAAGGTAAATAGAAAAGGCATAAACAAAGGATAATAAGAACAAAACTGATACGGATAACAAAGGAGTTTGCTTCCACTACAATAAGTCTGGACACTGGAACGAAACTGCAAGAAGCATCTTGCATATGCTAACTAGAAGAAGCTTAGTGAATCTTTGGTTACAAATATAGTTTTTTGTTCATGATTGAAATAAATTTTTTCGTTAAGTCAAGGTTCTACTTGGGTATTGGATACTGGCTTTGGTTATCATAAATATAGATTTATGAAGGGACCAAGCAGAAGTAGAAAGCTAAAGAAAGATAAGTAATCCTATGTGTGGGAAATGAAGCAAAGGTAGCTACATTAGCCATAGGAACTTATTATTTAGAATTGCCTACGAGAAAGTCTATTAAGTCAATAAGTTGTTATTTTATTCCAGTTCTCATTATAAACATTATTTCTATTTTGTTGTTAGACAATGAAATCTTTGGTATTATATTTAAGAACAATTGTTGTTCTATTTATAATAATAATGTTTTGTATAAAACTGGAATATCATTTAATGGATTTTTTATAACTTGACTTGCGTGAAAATAATTTTGCATATTGAACAAATTAGTATAAGAAAATGAGATGTTCATTCAAAGAGTTGAATTTTTGTATTTGATGAAATACAAGTTTGAATAATTGGAAAGGTTCAAAGAATTCAAAAGTGAAACAAATTGGCAAAGTATTAGGATTCTTTGATCGGATCAAGGAAGGAATACTTGTGCAATGAGTTTCTAGATCATCTAAAATGGTTTTCTCACAATGGACGCCTCCTGATACGCAATAATTGATTGATGTATCTGAAATGAAAAATTGTACCTTGTTGGACATGGTACGGTCCATAATGATTTTACCAACATTCCAGTATCCATCTAGGGTCATGCCCTAGAAATGGCTGCATATCTACGGAAAAGGTAACCTCAAAATCCGAACATAAGACTCCATAAAAGTTATGGACACGAAGGATTCCTAATTTTAAGTAAGTTAAGATAAGGGGTTGTCCAACTTATGTGAAAAGGTTTCAAAGAATAAGCATGGGACACGATTTGACAAGTAAAAATTTGTGAGACAGCCTAAAGTAAATTTAGGGTATATGTTCTATAATCCTACTTAGCAAAAGGTGTTTGTTACGAAACATGCTGCCTTCTAAGATAAATGTGTTTATCATTGAAGGGGCTAGTGGGAGGATAATAGATCTTGAAGAGTTCAAGAACCACAAAATACTATAAGTCAAATAAGAGGAACCTGTAGATATACCTATTGTACCACAACTGAATCGTAAATATGAAATAGTACCAAAGATACCTAGGATGTGAGAGCCCCAAATCCGGGTCCCAAATCACCACGAATTTGGTACAATCATTCTATAACTATTTGCGGAAGATATAAACATAAATTATTTATACAATACATTACACACTATTCCCCAAGGTCGAGTAACCTTAACTTATACACAATTCATAACTATCTAACACATAACATCATTATCAAACTATACTATTACAAAACTAATCGCGCACATAAACTAAAGTTGGATCTGTCTTTAACCTTTCCTGTATCCGACGCATTCGCCTTAATCTGCAATGTTTATCATGATATAGCAAGGGTGAGCATAAGATTGCCCAGCAAGTTTAAATTCAATAATATAACGATATATCATGATTGAAAGATTTGAATAATTGGCTGACTATAATTCAACAATATAATTGTGAACTAGCAGAAACAAACTTTTGACTGAACAAGTATATAACATGAACAAATATATCTGAACCGAAGGGTAATGAAGGTGATCAGCCTTTCATACCTGACTTATACATGCAATATGTACAGAGTACAATTCTACAATGGCAATCAACAATGATTAACCCTAAGCATATCAGAATGAAACAACTCTTAGTAGAGTTAAGTAAAAAAAAAACTTGCCTGAACCGTTGATTACCGCTACACAATTTATAACGCTTTATCCGAAGACCTAATATTAGTAATATAGATCTCCAATATTAGAATAATATCATCACAATATAATATTATAATATATATATATATATATATATATATATATATATATATATATATATATATATATATAGAATAACCTAAACACATAGCACATAACCCTATCGATATAACACATAAATCAACATCAAGTCACACTATTTAAGTCCGAGTTGAATCAGAGCACAAATATAACATCCCGACGGTCTAGTCGGACAATTCACGAGTTTAAGTTCAATTAAACTCTGCTGAAGACTTAACAATTATTTGATAGTTTTATTAATAAATCAAAATATTTTTCATAAGTTCGCAATAATTTTTAAATAATTATTACTATTTATCTTGATTTTTCAATCATTAATAACGTATTTATCTAATTTAAATACCACATAATTCATTTATCATTAATATTTATTTATATGATTTAAAATACTTTAATCACATATATTATAAGTTTTTCTTGAACATAAAAGTCAAATACCAATCTAGCAACCCAGATTTGGAATCCAGCAAGCTGGATTCTAAATCCAGTATCTAGATGGCCAATCCAACAAACTAAACTGCAATCTAACATCCCAAGTTTGCAATCCAGCAAGCTGGATTCCAAATCCATCAACTAGATTGCAATCCAGCAACCTGGATTCAACACATTTTCAAAACAATGGCGATATTCAATTCAAAGAAGCTAGATTCCTCAGATTTTTCAATCCAGCAAGCTGGATTCCAAATCCTTTTCACGAAAATGCCAAATCAGTTTATTATTTTTTCATCCTTTGCCCAAACACATATACATATATTTCATACACAAAAAGTATTTTTCCAAAATTTTCCAACTTCCTTTGGTATTTTTCAAAAATCAGTTTTAGTAAATTCCTTAAGAAATTAGCTACCTCGTGCTTAACTCCAGAATTTCCCATCTTTTGAAGCAATTTTATACATGTTAACGTGACGCTCCAGTTTAAATTTCATGGCCATCGGAGTTATAGAACTCCGATTATAGCGATTTTCGTCTGAAAAACCTAAATATTGAAATGGTCATAACTTGGTCATTTGAAGTCGGAATGAGCTCATTTTTGGACAGGAGCTACTTAATACCATATAGTTTCATGTCCCAAAAGCCCGAAATTTATTTCACAAATTAAGTGGCTGAAACATCCCCTGGAAAAGTCTTCGCAATATCAAATTGTCGTTTTGCAGTTGTTTCGTGCTTTGTTAAAAATATTCCATACGGAAATCTACAACTCCTTTTTCAGTGATTCCAATTGAAGATGTTAGAAAACTTATAGATCTAACTCTAGGACTTGACCACACTCAAAAATTCAAAATATAATAGGAGATATGATCATTTGAATTTCATGTTTTGTTTTCACAAAAAATTGATTTCTAACTCTTGGTGATTTCTAAGAAAACTTTTATATTTTCACATAATAACAAACATAACTCATCATAACATTTACTAATACCTCATATACCCATTAGTCTACAATAATACATGATCTATTCCATCAAACAATCATCAAACACAAGATTAACACAATCGGGGCTAAGAAAAATTAAGATTTTCTACATTTTAAAAACATAGTTTCCATTTCATACTTTAGATCTAACTTTTAACACTCAAGATGGATACATCCACACATAACACACTCTAGATCATGTAGATCTAGAGTTATGAAGTTTTGAATCATAGATCCAAGTTTTGATTTTAAAAAGTCAATAATAAATTACATAATCTAGTTTAAGTATACCTTTGCTTGATTTTCTTTCTCCTTCTTGCTAAGATTTGATTATGGAGCTAGAAAAATTGGAGAAAAACTCTCTCTTCTTTGCCTCTATGGTTGCCGAAAAGGCCTCTCCTCTTTCTCTCTCTATTTGGTTTTCTTTGTGTTAGCTAATAAGAGATGAGAGAGAAATGGAATGGGTTTTGGGTGTTAATAAATTTAGTATAGATATATTATGTATATCTACATACCTCCCCCAACTTCTTTCTTTCTTTCTCTTTCTCATGATTATGAGGTTGCTTGTAAGCTATACTAAATGTGTTGGACCAATGAGAGGATGACACCAAAATTGGGTTAGTAAGGAGTTGTTAAGAGTTGGTAATTTTTAATCATAACATCACATGCTTCTTTTTTTCTCCCTAAGGTGCTCGGCCATGTGGCCAATTTTTGTCCAAGATTGACTTTTGTTTTATGAAATATTTAGTATATCAAATAACTAAAATGTCCCTCACCCATTGGGCTAAATGTTGGGCCATTCCTTTAATGTTTTGGGCTACAAATTTAGTTTCTTGGGCCAAAACAAATAACATCTTCCAACACTTCTAATATTACCATTCCCTAATTATTTAATTAGGGTTTTCATGTACACATTTATAATTTAAATCCTTACTCATGCATATTTATTTCCTTAACCCAATTAGAATTGCTATAATTAGGTTATAAAATTAATTAGTTGAGATATGTAAAATAAATCTCTTGGAATTAGTATAAATTTTAAATACCAATATTCTCCCATACCATAACCCTTAAGTTAAATAAATTTTTCATTCCTAAAATATAATTAGATTACATTAATTTCTTTTATTTGTTTATATTAATAAACAAGTATAAATCATGTGACGCCCCCAAAATAGGTCCATTCCATCCAACCCATTTTGAGTCGCCAAATACATGGTACAGAAATAACTACAACTTTATTATTACAACATATAAACTGTGAGTTTAAATACAGATATTGTCATCTAGACAATATCCACACGCAAATAAATCCCCATCATAATTATTGATACATTATTTTACAAAAATGGTGAGGACTACTAAACAACTCTCTCTAGAACCTTCATTCCATACCCAGACTAAATACTTTCGCTTACATTCTCGCCTCCCGAGAAGAAAAATGGAACAAAAAGGAAAGGTGAGCTCAACTAGCCCAGTAAAGAATATTATGACTAAGATAATATACAACAAATTATCGTTAGTCTTCAACAGGGAAAAATCTAATAGAATACAATAGACAACCAGTTTTAAAATCAACAACTGCACGGAAACAACAATTCATTAGAAGAGTTAAGTAGAGAATGCAAACTACTATCTTCTATATATGAATTTAAAAGTTCATCGTTAATATTTTATCCCTGTAACATCAATCAATATATATCTGGAATCAAATATTCATCTTTGCACTACAGGCCAAAGATATTCATCGATGAGGTCATGTTCATCTCAACACTGCTCATCTTTGCACTACGGGCCAAAGATATTCATCAAGAAATCATTCATCTTTGCACTACAGGCCAAAGATATTCATAATATCATCATTTAGGACCGAGGATGATGAAAAATATTTTAAAGGAAACGAATCCAATGAAACAAAAGAACAAATATTAAGGATTCATATTTTAAACAATCCAAGTTCAAAAATACTTCATAAGTAATCAGAGTGGAGTAAAATTCAAGAATGATCAAAACATGGATACAATCAAAACTAGTATCCATAGTAGATATTTTGGACAAAAAGAAGAAATTTCATTTTTCGGTGAATAGTGTCGTATTCGTGAATAGTGTCGTATACGTGAATAGTAACTCCGACACCAAAAGATAGAAATTTCACAAAAAACATCTTCACGCTTCATGAATAGTACTCGTGAATAGTAACTCGTGAATAGTAACTCATGAATAGTAACTCATGAATAGTAACCCCGACATGAAAAAGTTCCAAATTTGATAAAAATTTCCAACCAATATTTCAAAGATAATGATATTGAAGAAATAATATCATTCTCGAATAAAATAACATCCTTACCTCGAAAGACAAGGTACTTCTAGTTGAAACAGGATATAGGCTATGACTTGAACTTGCACCGTATAGCAATACTCAAAGTATACTCAAAATACTCACAAGAATACGCTCGATAATATAGAGAAAAACTTGATTTAAATGTGATTTTCAATTCTAACCTAAGCACCCTATTTATAGGAAAATGCTTAGAAAACCAAAATAGAAAATTTAATATAATATTAATATATATTTTCCAAAAACTCATACTTACACTTGCCAACCTAATTCAGCTCCTACACATGTTAAATGAGGCCACCTAAACATTCCATAAACGTTTTTCCTATTTTAAATATTTTAAACTTCCAAAAATCAATTATTTCGGAGCTTCGGAACTTCAATAATTCATAATAAATATCCCTTTTATCAGAAAATTCGAATATCGCGACTTTTTTTATAGGAAATTCAATTCTCTACAACTTTGCAGAAGATAGTTTTTCCAAATTCCAAACAGAAATTGTCCGAAATTCACAAACGGGCGATTTTACAAGCTATAATCAAATTTCAGTCAAGAAATGGGGTCCACCGACACACAAAACATGTGTTAATCATTTAATGTCACAAAAATACTCTTCCTCCTCATATACTCACATATCCCACATTCATTATAAAATATCACCGAATTAATACATTATTAAAATAATATATTTAAAAGAATTATTTTATCAAAAAGATAAAATATTAATTTTCAACAATTGTCACATTAAAATTTTCTCCATCTATATCCACATAAAATCAATATTTTCCTCATCATATAAATCAATAATTAATTATTCACAAATAATATTACGAGAATCACAAGATCTTTGGCAACGGTGCCGTTCCTGGAAGAGGGGCTTTCGAATAAGAATTTCTCCTTCTTCTTGGCAGCATGATTAGGTGGCCAAACCTCTCCTTAGACGTAACTTTCTAGACATTGCCAATAATGTTTTCTAATAATATTATTCAGATAATATGAATTATTGCTCAGATAATAAAAATATTGTGTAATGACAATTATTGAAACAACATCAATATAAAATATCAACGCAAAGAATTATTAAATCAATAAAATAAAATACTGAATAGTAATTACTGTAACAATTATTGAGTAGTGCCTTCTTACATAAGAATCAATAATTGGTGCAATACCGTGTGCTACTGTTCAACAACGCGTATTAGTGTGTTTTAACCACCGGGTATTCCAACAGTATTAACAGTAACAACTACGCCGTTATTTATAAACAACTTATATTTGTCGTTTTCTTCATCCAATCGCTTTCCGTTATGGAGCCCACAAAAGACTGCACCGTCGTACGAATATTCCCCGACAGTACGAATATTCCACGACCAAACGAATATTCCCCGACAATAATGAATATTTTATAACCACTTGCTTATTCGAAATATTTGCGTATTTTACCTATAACTATCCACATTAATCAAATCAACCCTTACTATTTCAAAATAATAAATAGAGGAAAATAAATTTCATTTATTAATAATTTGGGGTCTTACAAATCATCTCATAATATTCATATTCATTACTCACATAACTTTTAACCCTTAGGTTTTTATACTTAGCATTAGAGTTCTCAAATTAGGGTTTCATATAAATCATAAGAATTTTCTAACTGAACGTTGACGTTCTAAATATAATAGGGTTTGTCACAAATATAATTTATTTGGTCAATCTTTGACCCTCAACGACATACTGTACACATATACACAGAACATATTCACGTATTCCCTTAATCCTAAATTCTTCACAGAATTTTGAAATCCTCAAAATTCCATCTTAAAAATATCAAACACATACACTAATTTTCTGTCTATGTTCTAATATTGAACCTTAAATCAATTAATAAAAATTTTAAAATTATTTTAAATTCTCGGGTTGTCGCATTCACCCCTTCTTCTAAAAATTTCGTCCCCGAAATTTACCTTACACCTTACACCTTACACCATACTGCTTACACCATTCACATACATTATCACATGCTACCCAATACACCACTCACAAGTGTAAACATTTTCAAATTTTGTTGAGGAGTCATATACACTATTTGTCTGTCATTTTCGCAAAGGTTATACGGAAATTCATCCACAACCCGTCATAACTTACAAACACAAAGGGTGAATAGCCCGATATGCCCTGTACTGGCCATGAACTACTGGTCGGAACAATTTGTTCCTCTTATCCGCCTTGGGCGCATAAACTTTTACCTCAGTCTTATTGGATTCCGCACCAAAAGAATTTGGTTCGAGAAATTTTTCAAAGAACTCTTAGAGTTTTTATAAATGTTTGTCTAGCTGAATCAAATAGCATAGACTCATATTAATAATTCAATTCAATCGAATTATTTAAGTGTAGCCAAACCCCGTTGGCAAATTAAAATTTTTGAAAATATTTTCGAGAATGACGTCATGATGCCGTACTGTATTAACTGTCTGTTTGAGGATGTCGTCATTATATGACTTTGTCATAACACATCAAACAATAGTGGAATAACGATTTTAGATCAAATTCACACTATGTATTCTTGTATTTACAACTCCATCAACTTTTTATCATCTCTGCACTAGGTTACATGGTACATGAGTGATAAATAAAAGATATTTTGATATTTCAAATCATTTGCATCTAGCTGAAATAAGTAGCATAGACTATACTTTAAACCGTTTCAAAAATAATTACGAGTCTACATATTTTTTCTTAAAAGCACATAGTGCATATTTAGCTTGATGTCAAAATTTCGAAAGTCTAGCATAGCTAGGAGTTTTGTAAAATTTATGTCTCCACTAATAATCATTTACTTAATAATCTATCTGTTCCTATTATCCTCAATATTCCGTTTACACACAACTATACCCAGTTCGTCAAACCACACTTATGAGTTCATTTACTTGCCACAATCATATGAGTTTAAGAACTTATCCTAGTCAGACCTTTGGCGTCCATTCGCTGAGGGGTTCATAAACATTTCATATAACTATGAATCAAGAATGTCACATAAGTATGAGTTTTAAGAACTCGTACTTAACCTTATATCCTCTACCTATGACCTATCTATCTGTTATACACATGAGAAAGGAATCACCCTCTTAACATGCATATAAAAAATAGCGCGACACAAACATTTCAATGATTATCATTGTCAGAACTAAGTAGTTGTTATACCAAGTACAATTCCCCGCCCAAACAAGGAATCATACAACTAAGTTGTCGACATGAATCCTCAATTGAATCCCCACCTAACACTAACTCCCTTTTCAATAAGAATTTCATTTAACTCGTATTCATAATCCTTTCCTGAATATGTACCAATTCATAGTACAACTGACACCCAACAATCTTGCTGTAAACTTTTCAATCATTCGCTTGATCCTCCTCCATACTATAACCTTATCAGATCACGAGGTGATCTCATCGTATATATTACGATTCATTTCTATATTTTGATCGTTTTGTTTAACGATCTCCTATCACTGTACTTTTAGTCTTTTAGACTCTATCTATTCACCACTACTGTTCAAGTTTATTATCAGAGTTAGGGAACTCTGTATCTCATAACTCGCTGACATTCGTCTTTGAATCTACCGACCGACTAACTTTAAGTGAGTTAAATCTTATCCTAATCACTGCGGTTATTAGTCTCAGGTATTCCTACCTAAGCTTCATAACCAATAGCTTTGATACCAACTGTGAGAGCCCCAAATCCGGGTCCCAAATCACCACGGATCTGGTACAATCATTCTATAACTATTTGCGGAAGATATAAACATAAATTGTTTATACAATACATTACACACTATTCCCCAAGGTCGAGTAACCTTAACTTATACACAATTCATAACTATCTAACACATAACATCATTATCAAACTATACTATTACAAAACAAATTGCGCACATAAACTAAAGCTGGAACTATCTTTAACCTTTCCTGTATCCGACGCATTCGCTTTAATCTGCAATGTTTATCATGATATAACAAGGGTGAGAATAAGATTGCCCAACAAGTTTAAATTCAATAATATAACGATATATCATGATTGAAATATTTGAATAATTGGCTGGCTATAATTCAACAATATAATTGTGAACTAGCAGAAATAAACTTTTGACTGAACAAGTATATAACATAAACAAATATATCTGAACCGAAGGGTAATGAAGGTGATCAGCCTTTCATACCTGACTTATACATGCAATATGTATAGAGTACAATTCTACAATGACAATCAACAATGATTAACCATAAGCATATCAGAATGAAACAACTCTTAGTAGAGTTAAGTAAAAACAAACTTGCCTGAACCGTTGATTACCGCTACGCAATTTATAACGCTTTATCCGAAGACCTAATATTAGTAATATAGATCTCCATTATTAGAATAATATCATCACAATATAATACTATAATATATATATATATATATATATATATATATATATATATATATATATATATACATAGAATAACGTAAACATAGCACATAACCCTATCAGTCTATAACACACATAAATCAGCATCAAGTCACACTATTTAAGTCCGAGTTGAATCCGACACAAATATAACATCCCGACGGTCTAGTCGGACAATTCACGAGTTTAAGTTCAATTAAACTCTGCCTAAGACTTAACAATTATTTCAGATAGTTTTATTAACAGTCAAAATATTTTTCATAAGTTCGCAATAATTTTTAAATAATTATTACTATTTATCTTGATTTTTCAATCATTAATAACGTATTTATCTAATTTAAATACCACATAATTCATTTATCATTAATATTTATTTATATGATTTAAAATACTTTAATCACATATATTATAAGTTTTTCTTGAATATAAAAGTCAAATACCAATCCAGCAACCCAGATTTGCTGGATTCTAAATCTAGTATCTAGATGGCCAATCCAGCAAACTAAACTGCAATCCAACATCCCAAGTTTTCAATCCGATATCACATTCCAAATCCATCAACTAGATTGCAATCCAAAGAACCGGATTCAATATATTTTCAAAACAAGAACCGATTTCAATTCAAGAAGCTAGATTCATCGATTTTTCAATCCAAAGAAGTCGATTCCAAATCCTTTTCATGAAAATACCAAATTAATTATTATTTTTCATCCTTTGCCCAAACACATATACATATAAATCATACACAAAAAGTATTTTTCCAAAATTTTCCAACTTCCTTTTAGTATTTTTCAAAAATCATTTTTAGTAAATTCCTTAAGAAATTAGCTACCTCGTGCTTAACTCCAGAATTTCCCATCTTTTGATACAATCTTATACATGTTAACGTGACGTTCTAGTTTAAATTTCGTGGCCATCGGAGTTATAGAACTCCGGTTATAGCGATTTTCGTCTAAAAAATCTAAATATTGAAATGGTCATAACTTGGTCATTTGAAGTCGGAATGAGCTCATTTTTGGACAGGAGCTACTTAATACCATTTATTTTCATGTCCTAAAAGGCCGGAATTTATTTCACAAATTAAGTGGCCGAAACAGCCCCTGGAAAAGTCTTCGCAGTAGCGAATTGTCGTTTTGTAGTTTTTTCGTGCTTTGTTAAAAATATTCCATACGGAAATCTACAACTCCTTTTTCAGTGATTCCAATTGGAGATGTTAGAAAACTTATAGATCTAACTCTAGGACTTGACCACACTCAAAAATTCAAAATATAATAGGAGATATGATCATATGAATTTCATGTTTTGTTTTCACAAAAAACTGATTTCTAACTCTTGGTGATTTCTAAGAAAACTTTCATATTTTCACATAATAACCAACATAACTCATCATAACATTTACTAATACCTCATATACCCATTAGTCTACAATAATACATCTATTCCATCAAACAATCATCAAACACAAGATTAACACAATCGGGGCTAAGAAAAATTAAGATTTTCTACATTTTAAAAACATAGTTTCCATTTCATACTTTAGATCTAACTTTTAACACTCAAGATGGATAGATCCACACATAACACACTCTAGATCATGTAGATCTAGAGTTATGAAGTTTTGAATCATAGATCCAAGTTTTGATTTTGAAAAGTCAACAATAAATTACATAATCTAGTTTAAGTATACCTTTGCTTGATTTTCTTTCTCTTTCTTGCTAAGATTTGATTATGGAGCTAGAAAACTTGGAGAAAAACTCTCTCTTCTTTGCCTCTATGGCTGCCGAAATGGCTTCTCTTCTTTCTCTCTCTATTTGGTTTTCTTTGTGTTAGCTAATAAGAGATGAGAGAGAAATGGAATGGGTTTTGGGTGTTAATAAATTTAGTATAGATATATTATGTATATCTACATACCTCCCCCAACTTCTTTCTTGCTTTCTCTTTCTCATGATTATGAGGTTGCTTGTAAGCTATACTAAATGTGTTGGACCAATGAGAGGATGACACCAAAAGTGGGTTAGTAAGGAGTTGTTAAGAGTTGGTAATTTTTAATCATAACATCACATGCTTCTTTTTTTCTCCTTAAGGTGCTCGGCCATGTGGCCAATTTTTGTCCAAGATTGATTTTGTTTTATGAAATATTTAGTATATCAAATGACTAAAATGCCCCTCACCCATTGGGCTAAATGTTGGGCCATTCCTTTAATGTTTTGGGCTACAAATTTAGTTTCTTGGGCCAAAACAAATAACATCTTCCAACACTTCTAATATTACCATTCCCTAATTATTTAATTAGGGTTTTCATGTACACATTTATAATTTAAATCCTTACTCATGCACATTTATTTCCTTAACCCAATTAGAATTTCTATAATTAGGTTATAAAATTAATTAGTTGAGATATGTAAAATAAATCTCTTGGAATTAGTATAAATTTTAAATACCAATATTGTCCCATACCATAACCCTTAAGTTAAATAAATTTTTCATTCCTAATATATAATTAGATTACATAAATTTTTTTTATTTGTTTATATTAATAAACAAGTATAAATCATCTCATAATATTCATATTCATTACTCACATAACTTTTAACCCTTATGTTTTTATACTTAGCATTAGAGTTCCCAAATTAGGGTTTCATATAAATCATAAGAATTTTCTAACTAAACGTTGACGTTCTAAATATAATAGGGTTTGTCATAAATATAATTTATCTGGTCAATCTTTGACCCTTAACGACATACTGTACACATATACACAGAACGTATTCACGTATTCCCTTAATCCTGAATAATTCACCTAAATTCTTCACAGAATTTTGAAATCCTCAAAATTCCATCTTAAAAATATCAAACACATACACTAATTTTCTGTCTATGTTCTAATATTGAACCTTAAATCAATTAATAAAAATTTTCTAAATTCTCGGGTTGTCACATAGGAGGTATGGATTCATCATAGATGATGATGATGAGGTGTGTATCATAGAAGATGATGATCCAGTTACATACGATGAGGTAAGAGTTGTATACACTCAGAGAAATGAATTGAAGCAAATTTCTCAAAAATGGAACATTCGTTTTGGTGAAATAATCAAAAGAGTTTGATTTTATAAAAAATAAGAATGAACCTAGTGTGTACAAAAAGGTTAGTGGGAGCGTCGTAACATTCCTAGTATTATATGTTGATATACTACGGATAAGGAATGACATACCAATGCTACAATTAGTAGAGATAAAGTTGTCTAAACATTCCTCCAAGAATGATTTGGGAAGAGTGTATTTATTGGGGATACAAATCTATATAGATAGATTTAATAGGATACTCGACTTAACCTAAGGAACATATATTCATTTGATGCTAAAGTTGTTTAGCATGGCAAACTTCAAGAGATGTCTCATGTTGATTAGCCCTGGAGTGTATCTCTCTTAATAGTCCCCATAGACTCCTAAAAGAGAGATCGCATGAGTAACTATCATGTATGCAATGAAATATACGAGACCTGATGTTGATCGGTCATATTCTGGAGAAGATCACTATAAGACAGTGAAAAACATCTTAAAGTACTTAACCGACACTAAAGATGTGATTAAAATTTATGGTGTGTCTAAATTAAAACTAGCGGGCTTAACAAACTCAAGTTTTTCAAACAGACCAAGACGACAGAAAATCCACTTTAAGGTAAAGCGTTACCTTGAACGATGGTGCAGTGAATTAGAAAGGTTTCAAATAGTGAAGAGTTACTGGTTTAGTGATAAATACTGTGACGCCCCCAAATCCGGGTATCTTCCAACCCGACAGATGGTGTTACATGATACTACGATTCATACAGTGATTCCATTGAGATAACAACAAAATGATTGTATTCACTATATTCTTATTACATTAGTAATAAATCCTTTCCCAGGTTCAGAAACCGAATACATTCTTTGTTATTCATAAGTATATTACATACAATTACTCTAGTCTATTACAGGATAATCAACTATCCATCTTAGCCTTGCCCTTATCTCCCTTAGAACTCTCAGTTCATTCGGCCTTAGCTGCAATCATATAATTCAAGCAAGAAGTGAACATAAATAGCTCAACATGTCTAACAAAGGATAATATAAATACCATATCGAGAATTATATGATTATCTTTCATAACTGAACAAGTAGCTATGAATCACCATGAAGCATTTGACCAGTACTTTGCATTTCATAACAACGATTCCAAAGTATATATATCATAGCTTAGGAATTCTGAACCGGTCAAATGACCATGAACATACTCTTTTCATTTTCATACTTGAAAAGGACATCCGGCACTAAGGCCATCCATCCGGCATTACTTACGAGCACTTCTAGGTGATAAGCCTATTGTACATTATGTTGATCAACACTCTTCCGTTAAACGTATTTATGTTTAACTTTGGCAACCTCACGTGCCCATCGAATAATCGATGAAAATACTTTTGTTTGTTCTTAGACAACCTTACCTTTACAGCTGTACCAAATACTTGGCATATGATAGCGCTAACAGTTCTATATCGAAAGACTTGTAAACAAATCAATCAACTCTTCAAGACTTGTCTAGCCGAGTTAAAACAGGAATCAACTCTTTCTTTAAGACAATTCATGTATTTCAGAACATGAATCACAGAAAACCTGACTAACACAGAGGTTAGACAAGCGTTAAGGAAACTTGCCTTCAAGCGTCTTCGAATAAAATATTTAGTCAATTCTCAGTCTTTACATGATCTACATGATATATTCACATAGCACACTGTAATTAGCTACCAAACAAACTTACTTTATTTTTTTTAACCAACTTCTTTCTCTTCTATGTCTTACTTGAATGTATTTCATTAATAAAGTCAATTCGACTTACTATACCTCATCATGGCTCATTAACGTTCTTACGTTATTAATCGACACTCGGTCATTATTGGTGAAGTGCCAACGTTGAACATCATTCGTGGTTTATTTATTACACTCTTGCGTTCTTCGTTTAATTCCTATTAAATTCCTATTAAACCATATCTAATCTTCTAACGTTGTCACTTTATAAGTGATTTAAAGTCAACCTTATTATGTACATTAAGTACATTCATGTCTTACCTTCGGTCTACACTCAAATGGAATAAAAACCTAACTTGGTCAACTATTCTACACCACCGCCAGTATTAAGGCTGCCAAACTCTAGTATAATTTCTGTATGCTACTTTTAATTAACAGAGACAAAGCCGGATTCGGCGCTACTGGTAGCGACCCTTTATCTTTGGTTTTGGCGTTATACCGCCCCCAATGCATCAATTAGTCTTGACAATTGGTTTTTCCAACGAAATTCCCGGCTTCATAACTTATTCGTTTTACATCCGAATTGGCTCATTCAAAAGCCCACAACTCACAAATTACATACTCTAGGTGTTCATATAAGAATTTTACATTTTTGAATCCGTTAACTCGAAATTCAACTTTTGGTTCATTTTGAGCGTTTGTTTATCATTTTCGAGCGTTCAATACTCATTTTCTTCGTTATAAGTTGGAATTCGACGATTCTCGAGTCCACAACTCTTGAATACCCTATCTCACGTGCTGGTATTGAAAACAACGTTTTCAAGTTACACGACAACTTTTGACCCTTAATTCGAGATTTCTACGATTTTGACGTTTAACGTCTATTTTCGCAAAATTCGCCATAACTTCGTTACTTGTGTTCTATAAGCCAAATCAAATTGAACACTCCATTGATTCGTCATCTACACCCTAACCAAACAATATGCGCATACCCTAGCCATGATGGTTTTCGAATCGTCCAATCACCACTAAGTTAACATTCATCACTTTCTACGGTTTTAACTTACGTAAACACTTACGATTTCTATTCAATCATGACTTATCAATGTTTTCATTACTAATAGTCATCCTAATTCCTCCTAACTAAACATGCTCCACCAATCTACAATTCTCTACGAGAAAGAAATCGAAAAAGATGAAGATTAAGGTTTATGAACTATTACCTTTGTCGTCCTTCGCGTTTTTGGTAAACGTCTTATGTTTTGCTTGGAAGTAAGTTGATTACTTGTTTCTAGCTTTTCTCTCTCTCAATATGTATTGGACAAGATTTTCAAAACACAAAATACACTAGCCAAGCTTCTTATTTGTATGATTTCAAATGGAGGGCAAAATGGTCAAAAAGGCCACCTCCTTACTATTCCACCTCCTCAACAACATAGCCACCAAGTAATCAATTTACTTGGTGGCCAAGTGGCCGGTCCACCCTCCATGGATTATTCCATGGGTTGCCCTATGGGTTTTACCCATCCCATGACCCGCCGGTTCGATCCGCGGTTTGACTTCTTGGATTGGGCTTGACATAACTTAACATTGGGCCTTAACTTGGGCTTGATTCCATGATTCATTGGGCTTGATATTAATCTATATGCAATTGGATTATTCAAAGTCCTTAACTCATAATCCAAATTAGAACTTCGTATTATATGCGTATAACTCTCGTATTCTCTTCGTCTAGTACTCATACAATATTCGTATTATACGTCGTACTATTCTTCATACCATATTCGTATTCGAACTAGTATAATACTCGTATATCATACGTATAATAACCGAAATGATTATACGTCTTTCTTTTCCCTTTTGGAAATCTCTTTCACTAACTCTTAGGTTTTAAGTCCACAGGCAAAAACTTCGTTTGCCATAACTGAAATATTATCGGATATTCTATTATATCTTCATATTCTATCATTATGCGTTTCTCGGAATTTCAAACCTAAGCTCCGAACGAAATTAGATGAATAGTGTTTTTACGGAAAAATTCTTGGAAAACATTTATTTTCATCTTGATAATTCAAAACAATTAATCCTCGCACATAGCCAGAATACTAACCACATCCACACATTCTAGGTCATAAAACGACCTTCAATTATCTTACTCACATTATTAATCAATTAAATTCATTTAATCCACATAATCAAATAAGAATTTAATTCATTCAAAATCCAAAATTCTCGGGCGTTACATTCTTCCCTCCTTATAAGGATTATGTCCCCAGAATCTCACTATAATTACTTAAACAAATGAGGAAACATTTCCTTCATTTTACTTTCGAGCTCCCACATTGTTTCTTCAGCATCGTGATTACTCCAAATTACCTTTACTGAAGGTATTACTTTATTTCTCAAGACTTTTTCCTTCCTATCAACAATCTGAATAGGAAGTTCTTCATACGTTAAGTCTTTTTCTACTTGAATAGATTCATATTCTATTACGTGCTTGTAGTCCGGTTTATAAGGATGTAACACTGACATGTAAAACACATTGTGTATTCTTTCCATTTCTGGAGGTAAGGCTATTTCATAGGCTACCTCTCCTACCCTTCCTAAAATTTCAAAAGGTCCTACAAACCTTGGACTTAACTTCCCCTTCTTCCCAAAATGTATCTTCCCTTTCCAAGGTGACACTTTTAGAAAGACATACGATCCTACTTCAAATTCTCTATTCTCTCGATGAGGATCTGCATACTTTCATTATCTATCTTGAGCCGCTACTAATTGGGTTCTTATTAGCTTAACCATGTTCGCCATTTGTTATACCATCTCAGGTCCCAACATTCGACGTTCACCTACTTCATCCCAGCAAAGTGGTGTTCTGCACTTCCTCCCATACAATGCTTCGTAAGGCGGCATGCCTATACTAGCATGAAAACTATTGTTGTAAGCGAATTCCACCAAAAGCAGATGTTCGTCCCAACTCCCCTTGAAATCCATAACGCAAGATCTTAACATATCTTCTAGCGTTTGAATTGTCCGTTCACTTTGTCCATCCGTTTGGGGATGATACGCCGTATTAAATCTGAAATGCGTTCCCATTTGCTCTTGCAAGCTCCTCCAAAAGTTCGACGTGAATCGTGGATCACGATCGGACACAATCAAAATAGGTACTCCATGTCTAGAAATAATTTCCTTGACATAAAGTTTAGCTAGTTGCTCTAGGTTATACCCATCTCCTATTGGTAGAAAGTGAACAGATTTTGTCAATCAATCCACTATTACCCAAATAGCGTCGTATCCTTTTCTTATTGTTGGAAGTCCCACCACAAAGTCCATGGTGATATGCTCCCATTTCCACTCTAGAATCTCTAGTGGATGCAATAACCCACTCGGTCGTTGGTGTTCAGCCTTAACTTTCTGACAAGTTAAGCACCTACTAACGTATTCTGTGATTTCCCTCTTCATGTTCGGCCACCAAAAGTTTTGACGAAGGTCTTAATACATCTTAGTACTACCCGGATGTATCGAGTACCTCGAACTATGAGCTTCACACATAATCTCTTCTTTTAAATCAGAATTATTTGGAACCCAAATTCTTCCTTCAAAACGAAGTAAACCTTCTTTATCAAGGTTATACTTAGTCTTCACATCATCCTTAATTATCTTTTTCATTCACTCGCATTCTTCAGTACTTATTTGTACTTTCTTACTCGTTCCACTATCGTTGGTCGAGTCTCCATTGAGAATAACATCTCCACTGTTTCACTTGGTAACTTAACTTCTAACTCCATTCTTGCCATCTCCGTTATTAACTCATTTTGATTAGTTAACATTGACAACTTTTCCCTACCCTTCTAACTTAACGCGTCGGCTACTACGTTCGCCTTCCCTGGATGATATAAGATATCACAGTCGTAATCTTTTATCAACTCTGACCACATCCTCTGCCTCATATTCAACTCCTTCTGTGTGAAGATATATTTCAGACTTTTATGGTCCGTGTATATCTCACACTTTTCCCCGTATAGATAATGTCTCCATATTTTTAAGGCAAAGACTACAGCTGCCAATTCTAGGTCACGAGTAGGATAGACCTTCTCATAATCCTTTAACTAGCGTGACGCATACGCAATGACCTTGCCTTGCTGCATAAGCACGCAACCCAGTCCTCTATGCTAAACTTCAAAATTCCCTATATCATCTAATAAGGATAATACAGGTGCCTCACTTAACCTCCTTTTTAGTTCTTGAAAACTATTTTCACACTTTTCTGTCCACTCATACTTCACCGACTTTCTCGTCAGATTCGTCAACGGAGTAGCTAATTTAGAAAAGTCCTGAATGAACCTTCTATAGTATCCCACTAACCCCAGAAAACTCCAAACCTCGGTTGGTGTTTTTGGTTGCTCCCACTCATTTACTGCTTCCACCTTCGCTGGATCTACGGATATGCCATCTTTATCTATAACATGTCCTATAAACTGCACTCGTTCAAGCCAAAATTCGCACTCAGTGAATTTCGCATATTACTTCTCCCTCTGTAGTGTTTCCAACACTATTCTCAAATGTTCAACATGATCTTCTAGCGTCTTAGAATAGACTAGAATATCATCAATGAACACTACAACGAACTTGCCCAAATACTGTTTGAACACTCTGTTCATCATATCCATAAATGCGACTGGCGCATTTGTCAATCTAAACGACATAACCAAAAACTCGTAGTGCCCATAACGAGTTCTGAACACCGTCTTAGGTACATCCTCCTTCCTTACTTTCAGTTGATGATACCCCGTATGCAAATCTATTTTAGAAAAATATTTTACCCCTTTCAACTGATCAAATAGATCATCGATCCTGGGCAACATATATTTATTCTTAATCGTTAACTTGTTCAACTCTCGATAGTTGATACAAAGTCGTAGCGAGCCATCCTTCTTCTTTACAAACAAAACCGATGCTCCCCATGGAGACACACTCGGTTGAATGTACTTTCTATCTAATAGTTCCTGTAATTGAACCATTAACTCCTTCATCTCTACTGGCGCCATTCTATATGGTGCCTTTGAAACTGGTGATATACCCGGCAGCAAATCAATCACAAATTCTACATCCCTATCTGGCGGAATACCGGGTAACTCCTCTAGAAATACATCTGTGAAATCTTGTACCACCGGTATCTGTTCCAATATTTCCCCCACTCTTTGGGTATCCACAACATGGCACATGTAACCTTTACACCCCTTCTTCAACATCCTCCTAGCTTATGTCATGGTTAGACAACAAGAACGTCCCGATGATTTATTTCCATAAAACACCACCTCAGGTTTCTTAGAAAGCCTTAGGTTTACACTCTTTTTATGACAATCTATTATCTCTCTATGGTTAATTAACCAATCCATACCTAGAATTACATCGAATTCTCTTTACCTTATCGGTAAAAGATCTACCGATAATCTGTTACCCCTAATATCTACGAAACAATTCCTATGAAAGTGTTCAATGGGAATTATCTCTTCGTTTTCTACCTTAACATCTAAAGGTATTTCTAGCTTTTCAGGGTTTAATCCCAGTTGCTTAGCAAATCCACATGCTATAAAAGAACAAGTAGCACCCAAGTCAAATAACACATAAGCTTTTATTTCGTTGACCGGAATGATAGCTGCTACTACATCCGCTGATGCAACTGCATCTTGGACAGTCATATTAAAAGTTTGGGCTGAGGGTCTACCCAATGATGGTGCTGGTCCAGTAATGGCTAAATTACCACTACCAGAACCCTTACTACCCTTCGCCCCCTTCTTCGGGCAATTTCTTGCCATGTGGTCCATCGACCCACAAATAAAACAACCACGGCTTTTCTTAGGATTAGGACAGTTGGGTGATATATGACCCTCCTGCCCACAATTATAACAACCTACTTTCCCTTTTAGACAGACTCCCATATGAGTCTTGCCGCATGTCTTACATGCCTCCATCCTACGTTTAGGATCCCCTTGTCTCACTCCAGTATTCCTAGGGTTAAAATTCTTCCATTTTGGCATACTGCCACTACCAATGGCAACCTCTGCCTTAGTTCCTCCTTCTCCTTTACTCTTATTCTTTCATTCCTTGAGGTATTGGGTCAATGCCTCACTACCACCCTCTGCTATTATTGCCTTTTCCAGAATGGTCCCATAGGAGGCACTCTGGAAAACCGAAATCCTACTATAGAGCCAGGGTTTTAGGCCCTGCTCAAACCTGCGAGCCTTCCTTTCTTCTGTGTCCACTTGGTGTGGAGCAAACCTTTCCAATTCATTGAATTTGGCCGCATATTAGAGAACCGTCATGTCCCCTTGCTTATGTTCTAGGAACTTAATCTCCATCCTCTTTTGCATGCTAGTAATGAAGTAGTTCTCGAAGAATACCTTCTTGAACTGTTCCCATGTAACAACATCAGCTCTAACCCCACACTGGTGAGCCTCCCACCAGTAGTTGGCTTCCCCCTTCATCATGTCAGTCGCAAAAGAAGTCTTTTGCGCCTTAGCTACGTTTGTAATAACAAACACCTTCTCTATTTCCTTGACCCATGTCTGGGCCTCCATTGGGTCCGTCGTTCCCTTGAACTCAGGTGGACCCATACTTTTAAATTCCTTAAAGGTAGTTGTTCGGGCTACCCTAGGTCCTACGGGTGTTCTACCCTCGGCTTGGTTAAATGCATGCGTTAATAAATTAACGAACTCTTGCATAGGGTTATTTGGACCCCCCCCCCCCTGAATATCGTTATACGATTCCGCCTCTTGATTACGTTGTCTTCTTCTTGGCGGCATTTCTGATTATATAAATAAAGTCCCGTTATTACTTATTTTCTTACTTAGTTATTAGTTGCTGAATAACTGAACAATAACTCATACACAACAAAGCACATAAAAAAAACTTCATTATATTAATATGCTTCTTCATAGTCCAAGACTATTTACAATTTTCTTTCTATAGCCAAAAGCTATTACATTTATATCCCGTGATTGACTTTCACAAAAAATGGGATTTACAAAAAGACTACCCTTTAATTATACAAAAGAGGGTTTTACGTCACTACACAAAAGTATTTACCGTTCTACTCCTAATACTGCCTAACAACATTCTCATGCTTCTCGTTTGCTAGAATCGACACGATATCTCAACTTATAGTATGTCGAGTCTGCCCCGACTCAATAGAATAACAAGCTATTTTCATCCTGAAATCTTCGTGCACACTGTCATTTATATATGACATTCGTGCTATCTTCTGGTCTTTCTCAACCAGTTTCTTACGAAGTTCTACGAACTCGTTCTTATAATCCTGAGCCTTATCTGTCATGAGCACCTTCTCATCATACTCTATCTCATAGTCTGATTCTGTAAACTCGTTGGCCCCATAGAGATCACTGATCTCCTCTTTCTGGTGCTGCACCATATTGTGCAGTTGCACGTTACGGTCAAGCATTGAGAGATACATTACCCTCATCGTATCTATAGGTATCTACTCTAATGCAGGCATCACCATATGAATCGATGTTACCTCCATATCATCCTCCACATCTATCATCATATTCAAATATGATGCCAATCCCATGGTCTCCTCAGAATAGTCCTCCTCTGAAAAATACTCCTCGGGCTCTGATTCTTCTAGAATCACTAAAGGTATTTTCGCTACAGGCATAGGTACTGGCTCTACTCTGTTCACGGACTCCTCGCTCACCACGTGTATATCTCTATACATCAAGCTATCGATTGACATCTACAATAACACATAACAAGTTGATTAGTACATACAACACAATATTATAAGCACAAATCACATTTAATTAGTTTAGGGTTAATTTTCATCTTTTAAATCTGTTGGTACTAAGTTTCCTCAATACCTTATTAACTCATTCGACTTGAGTTAACTTTCTTCGGACCTTTCCTTTCCTAACGAGGTTATTAGCCTAAGGTTCTTTCCCCGCTTAAGTTTTATAACCTAATGCTCTGATACCAACCTATGATGCCCCTAAATCCGGGTATTTTCTAACCCAACAGATGGTGCTACACGATACTACGATTCATACAGTCATTCCATTGAGATACCAACAAATTGATTGTTTTCGCAAGGTTGAAAATACTTGAATTTGATGTGATTTTAGGGATTGATTGGTTAACCACTCATCATGCTAAAATTGATTTTTTTCGCAAGGTTGTTAGTTTTCATATTCCTAACTAACCTGTTATGCGAATTCAAGAAACCAAACCATTAAAGTCAATCACTGTCATATCAAGCCATAAATCCATCCGTTTATTGAAAAATGGATGTCAAGCTTTCTTAGCCCATGTTATGGACTTGAACAAAAATACGTCATATTTGAAAAATATTTCTGTTGTTAGTGAATTTCCTGACGTATTTCCTGAAGAACTTCCCGGTCTACCCCCAGAACGTGAAGTTGAATTCTTTATTTACCTTGAACCTAGTACAAAACCCATTTCTAAAATTCCATATCGAATGGCTCCTATTGAACTTTCGGAGTTAAAGGTCCAACTACAGGAGTTGTTAGACATCGACTTCATTCGTCCTATTACATCTCCTTGGGGTACTCTTATTTTATTCGTACAGAAGAAATATGGGAGTATGCGACTTTGTATTGACTATCGGGAATTGAACCATGTCACCATCAAGAATAGGTATCCGCTACCTCGCATTGATGACTTATTCGACCAGTTGCAAGGAGCACAATTCATTTCAAAGATCGATCTTCGTTTTGGATATCATCAGCTGATGATTAAAACTGAGGATATTCCGAAGACCGCCTTCAGAACTCTGTACGGGCATTATGAATTCTTAGTCATGTCTTTTGAATTGATTAATGCTCCTACTACTTTCATAGATATGATGAACCGTGTGTTCAAGGAATATTTGGATCAGTTCGTTGTTGTCTTTATTGATGTCATCCTCATCTATTCCAAAAGCCGTGAAGATCATGAGCACCATTTGAAGCTGGTACTTGAAAGGCTTCGTGATAATAAGCTATATGCCAAGCTGAAGAAATGCGAGTTCTGGCTTGAGGAAGTAGCATTCCTTGGGCATGTGGTGTCAAAACATGGAGTATTTGTTGACCCAAAAAAGATTAAAGTAATACAAAGTTGGGAGCAAACGAAGTTGGTGACCGAAGTACGTAGCTTTCTGGGCTTAGCTGGTTATTATCGGAGATTCGTGGAAGGATTTTCTCTAATCGCTACACCGTTATCTCAACTGACTCGGAAAGATACAAAATTCATATGGAGCGAGGAATGCGAGAAGAGTTTCCAAAATCTCAAGAGGAGACTCATTTCGGCACCTGTTCTGACAATACCATCTGCTTCGGATGGATTTTTTATCTACAGCGATGCTTCATGCAAAGGGTTAGGATGTGTTCTCATGCAACATTAGAAAGTCATAGCCTATTCCTCGCGACAACTCAAAGAATATGAGAGGAATTATCCTACTCATGATCTGGAGTTGGCAGCAGTCGTGTTCACGTTGAAAATCTGGAGACACTACATGTATGGGGAGAAAGTGGAGATTTATATGGATAATAAAAGCCACAGACCCAGAGCTGATGCATATTAAGAAGAAAGTACAAGAAGGTGTTATTCTAGACGCAAGAATCTATGAAGAAGGAATACTTCGAGTCAACTCCAGACTTTGCGTTCCTAATTATTATGACTTGAAGCATAGAATCATGATGGAGGCACACAACACACCGTTTGTAATCCCTCCTGGGAGTACCAAAATGTATCATGGTCTTCAACATACATTTTGGTGGAGCAATATGAAGAGAGAGATCACAAAGTTTATATCGAGGTGTTTAACTTGTCAACATGTAAAGGCGGAGCATCAAGTGCCAAAGGGTCCATTGCAACCACTTGAGATTCTAAAATTAAAGTGAGAACACATTACCATGGATTTCGTTACGGGTCTTCCCAAGGTTTTTCAAGGCATAGATGCGATTTGGGTTATTGTTGATAGATTAACCAAGTCTGCTCATTTCTTACCGATACGGGAGATTTATTCCCTTGAACGTCTTGCTCGTATGTTCGTGAATGAGATTTGTAGACACTCAAAATTTTTTGCACACCTGTTACTAACATTGCAGGAGGGCATAATAGTCTTTTAGAGATAACCCTAGAAGACATCTCAGTTCAATCTCGAAGACAACCCTGGGATCTTCAGTATTACCATCTCGGAGATAACCCCGAGATATCCAGCTCACTCTCGGAAATACCACCTGAAGTTTAAACCTCAGTCCTGGAAATAACACCGGGAGTTTCAGTTTCAACGTCGGAGATAACCCCGAGGAATGCAGTTAAAATACCAGAAATCACACCGGAGAAGACCGTTTCATCTCGGAGATACCCTTGAGATACTCAGTCTCAGCCCCGAAAACAACACCGAGAAAGATAGTATCAACCTCGGAGATAACCCTGAGGCATACAGTTGCAATTCTGGAGATAACCCGGAAAATGCTTATTTTAAATTCATGCAAGCAGCTTCAGAACACTCGGTGATAACCCCGAGGCATTCATTCCCCAAGCCCGGAGATAACCCCGGGAACTCAGGCTCATCTCAAAAAAAACCCTAAGGATGGTCAACACTTACGGCAGTCCAATCTCGCTAGAAAAACTCAAACCGGAGATAACCCCGGTGAAGGGCATGACCGTTTTTTTGCCATCTCAACTCTCACATCGCGCCGTATCAATAACAACATAAATACATTCTACACAAAAATTTCCTACAAGAACCAAAGAGTGCCAATCCCGAGTGACTACTGCGCAAGACAGTACACCGAATAGAATTTGAAGCTTGAAGACCTAGGGCATGGTCCCATCTTCCTGACTTCGTACAACCTCTAATCCCATGTCATTGTGTAGCTCTCGACAACAACATGCCATAAAAGGTCTTATACACCTCGATCGGATGCCCAGATTGAAGTTCTGAAAGTTCGAGCGAACAACACGTTGCATGTGTGCACGTACTTCAAGACGGCGGGACCCGCGAAACCCGGGGCACCACGGGCAGCCACAGGTGCATCTGCGGCTGCCGTAGGTACACCTGAAGCTCCCCCCTCTTTAAATAGAGGGCTTGGGGAGCCATTTTGCATAGAGAAAAGACGAGGAATCCTTGTCCAATTTTGCTCTGTATACACTATAAACTGAGTACTTTCTCATTTTAAACACTTGTGAACTTATATATTTCTATATTTTTACTGGTGAGAGCTGAGTGTTCATCCCTTTAAAGTTATTGAAGTCTTCTTTGGTAGTCCACTATAAGCCTTCTTACACACCTTAAAGCATTTCTCTTCATATTTGCACACACCGTTCTTCACGTTGAGAGTCGTGTTGCGTGTGTATGCCCAGAATTCGGTCCGCGACTTTAATTTCTTTTAATATATATATATATATATATATATATATATATATATATTATATTATATATATATATGGACTAACATTATCGAGTTATGCCTCGATTGAGCCTCGATTCACGTCTGGAGCATTTATTTTCTTATATATATATATATATATATACTTATATATAAATTGTGGTCAAACTTTGTTCGATGAGCCCGGATTTTACATCCTGGACCGCTTATTGCTTATATATATATAAATACTTATATATATATATATATATATATATATATATATATATATATATATATATTTGCCATCAAACTCTGTTTGATTGAGCCTCGATTTTACATCCGATCGCTTTATCGCTTTTATATATATAGCGATAAATCACTGAAATAATAAATCGAGCCGGAATCAATATATATCCTGTGCGTTTACCGCTTATATATATATATATATTTACATTTCTGTTAGGCCTGGAGTTTACTTCGTGGCCTTTTACAGCTTTCTTCACATTTAGTCCCGCCTGGAGTTTACTTCGTGGCAGTTGATCGTCTTTACATCTTTATTTACATTTCCGATCCCCCATGGAGGTGCTTCGTGGTGGTTTTTTTTATTGCTTTATTTACATTTCTAATCCCCCATAGAGGTGCTTCGTGGTGGTTGATCATGTCCTTATATATATTTACCGCTTTTATATATTTACATTTCCGATCCCCCATGGAGGTGCTTCGTGGTGGTTGATCCCCGCTAATATATATATATATATATATATATATATATATATATATATATATATATATATATATATATATATTTACAAATTTTATATATATAACTGCTATCGCTTTTCATATAAATTATGCATCATGTGAGCCTAGGAATAATGTGATCACATATTCATCCTCTTTCAATCTAGATTCTGTTCCGTGATGGACATTTTCAGCTGTAAGCACCTTGTAAATTTATTCACGGTGTTTGAATTTCCTTAGATGGCTCTCATTCCCACAAGGAGTTCGGCACTGCTTTGTACATTATTTTCTCGAAGATGCTTCGCATCTAAAAAAAAAAACCAATCCAATCGAACATTTAATAAAATAAAAGTATTAAAAGGTCTCAATTACTATTGAGCATAAGGGTTTAAAAAACCTCTTTTACAAAACATCATTGCCATATCTTGTTTAAAACTGAATTTTTACATAAATTCAAATCCTATGTATATAGGTGCGAACGAGGCCTCACACTACTTCCAAATAACAGCACATTGACCTACACACACATTCATATAATAGTTTCTTGAAAAGTGGCGGTCACCGTGGCAACAAGGATGTCAGGGGGTGCCTAACACCTTCCCTCTGCATAACCAAGTCCCTGGACCCTAATGAATCTCAGTTTCACATATCCGTTAAGCAGTGTCAAATCACTGGGTCAATGTGCAAACCTTTTCTCGGTTGTGTTGGTACAACCATTTAAAAAACCACCTGGCGACTCTTACAGTCAAATCGTCGACATATAAATTTCGGACCTTTTCATAACTTATTTTTTCAAACAAATCTCACTTAACATGAGAACACCAAAAGATAAGAACGGAAAAGGGACAAATAAAAATCCCGACATCGACAGATGGCGACTCCACTGGGGATGCCAGTAAGAGGACTTAAGCCGTTATTACAAGCTTTTCAAAACCGTTATATGCATGTGTGTGGATGTTGCATTTACATTTGATGGATGTATACGAATGCATTTACTTACTGCTTTACACTATATCTGCTTGTGATATTAGTGCTTTGCACATGTCATCATTTTCAAAAACGGTGAGACACGTTGTATATTAATGTATGTTGTGTGGTTCCTCCATCAGGAGGCTATTCTGTCGGTGTTTGATTACTGGACTCGTAGGAAGACTAATTTCAACGAGGCTTAGGAAAGGCACCACCCAAATTCACTCCAGTTGAAAGACCGGATTTGGGAACCTGCATGCCAAAAATCCTCGAGAGTAGCCTAAGATAGGCCAACCTCTGATAAACCAAACGCGGAGGAAAGTCTCTTTATGCTTTTTCATTTCAAATTACTCGTAAAATCAATTACTTGTAATTTCATTCCATATTCATCTCCATGTAATGAGAAATATGAAGAAATATGTGTATACGCATATTTACATGCTATCCTTTTTTACAAACTGTTAACCTTCGTTTTGCAGGATAATACTCCTAAAATGGATACATCATATAGCATCTAAACATTTATACACTCCCTAAAAACTAAACTACGTCAGTTTTTCGCAGGGAAGCAATCAAACCTATTACCCGTTCAATGTCCAAAAAGGCCACGAGTCTACAACCAATTATGTCTTAATCTGACTAGATTAATCTTAATCCAGTCTCTAACGAAGAATTTGACGGATTAAGTAAACAAATCACATATTTGGTTGTTCTGCTTAAAGAACTTCACTAATCTACTCAAGGTACAAGGATACCCGTACATGCTGAATTCTCTGCACAAGGAGGAACCCAAGGTCCGGATAAATCCATTCCAGTACATGAGCTTCAGTTGGATCTAACCCACAAAATTCATGATACCATATATCTCAAGGAAGATATAGACACTGGTGATATCAGAAAGAAAGTCCTTCAAATGGAATAGACCATCCGTTCTATTAAAGGGATATGAGCACATGGGAGTGTTTCTTATGATGACCTTTATATATTCCCTGGTGTGCATCATCCAGAGAAGTTTAAGACTCCTGACTTTGAAAAGTATGATGGGATCGGTCCTCTGCTAATAGATGGCGAGAAGCTAAACGCTGACCTAACGCCCCCTCAAAAGGATGGAAGTCCTGGAACTGGTCAAACTGTGACATCACAGCTAGTGGGTGGTAGGTAGTCATGCCCCTCAAACCAGCCAAAGGGAGATAATCCATGCCCGGAGCATGAGTAATAAACTTATAGGGTGAGCTGAGCCTTATACATGGCAGGATGCCAAACGGATCTCTGATCCTTGCTAGGAATATCTACCAAGACATAGCGTTTGTACACTCCGATGGATGAAAGGAGTAAGACATATCTATATCATGGGTAAAGTAGTACCCGTGTCAGCGGAAAGTACCAATCGGTCTCAAGTGTGACACAAACCACACGAATAACATGATTGAACTACCTGTAAATACCTCTGCAGGGTAGGTACTGCAAAATGTGGCCGACCTCAACATCTCTGCCACAATCATCAGAATGATGGTATGACACTCCTTAAGAGCTCTCATTTCCATGATAACACTGATGTCCAGCTCATCCATATACCGTGGCATGTACACATAAGCCACTATGCACATCATGAATACACCCACTCTGGTCAAATGCCACTGATCCTCTGGTGTGGTCAAATCCCCAGTATGCCGTGCGTAGTTATCCAATGAGCCAAAACTATCTATCAGGAAATGCTGGGATAATACATGACCGAATGTAATCTCATCCTCTACTACTCTACGCCGTAACCCGGTGAGGGTCATGAAATACTGGCGTATATCTCCCACTGCCATATGAGCGCAAGGTCTGTCTAAGGGCAAAGCCATCAACCGCTCATACTCCTCCAATATAGGAGTCAACTCCAGGGTACTAAACCGCAAAACCTGTCTATCCGGTATCCAATGCTCCAGCATACCCTCCACAAAGCCTGCGGGAACCTGAAACATCAAGAGGGTCATATAATGCGATAATAACTAATCTACAGTCACCCTATCTATAGGTGACATACTATCATAGCACTACCTCAAATGGAGGGCTATTAACACTAGTAGATGTGATCTATGCGGCTGACTGTCGAAGAAAATATCTGTGTAGGCCGTATCATAAGACCATCCAGGGGTCAATGCTGAATATCTCTGGACATACATACATATGCATAACATGATACATGCATTACAAATAATAGATGGCAATATGATGTAGGGAATGAAAAATAGTATATACATTCTTAAATACATCATCATCTACATACATCATCTTTGTACAACTAAAAATATAGGGAAATGGGGAACAGACGCCCTACTACTAACAGAGGCCTATCAAAAGATATAGCAAGAATGGGGAACATCCACCCAATATCTAACAAAGGCCTATCAAAAGAGATAACAAGAATACACATCAGAAGAAGATAATGGTGTCAATATCTACATCATCAATCCTATCCACCTGATGTAACTCCTCCTGAGTCACTGGATCTCTATTAACAGGGATGTTAGGCAGATACAAGGGAGGATCTGCACCGGCAAAGCCATATGGGTCACCTGAGGGGCCAGCGCCTGAGCTGGAAGGATCAAAAGTATCTACCTCTGAAGGATCTCTACCCAAGTGTCGGATGAAGAAATGTGCCCGGTCCAATTGCCGGGTCAAACGATCAATCTATGTCAAATGAGTCGAATCTTGGACACAGGTCAGCAAATCCGTCATCATCACGGATCCAGGAACCATATCCCCATAAACTAAGTGGTGCGGGTCTGGCCTCCAATGGTACGAGGGGACCACCAACGATGGAACATATCTTGAGTATGTGAACCCTCTGATAAATTATATATGTCCATACCCATCAATGGGATGTCATCGATGGGTGACTGCAACACAGGCCAATAACGCCTGGCAGGAGGCAATATCGGTACACGAATCTCTCCTGTGGTGCTCCTAATAGCACGCTCTCCTAAATAGAGCTCCCATCCTCCATCTATGAAGAGAGGAATCCTACGGGCGGATATCACATGCTCGACACCAGTCGGGAATCCATCCTCAAATCCAATGGTCAAATGTTCCCCAGAATAGGGAACCCAAGTGATGACATCAGCTATCAACAACTCCAACTGTAGTCGACAATGGGTGAAACCCGTCCTCGTGGATAGGTATCTAATCCTAACACACTCACAGAACGTAAACATGGAAGCCTCTTATAGGCTCAAAACTGCCAACACAAAGGCAAAACTTCTGCTGTCAGTGAACACTCTTAACCTGTAAATGGGAAATCAAAAGAGAACTACTCACCAGCAAGAATGGGTAAAATCCTAGCCAAGCCTCGGTCAAGCCTTGCGAACGTATGTGCATTCCCCTGAGGGAATAGGCGAAGGTGTAGGAACCCCAATCATAATCTCCAATGCGGTCCACCTCCCGTGTGGCGCTGATAAAAGAGAATGACACCGTAGAAGAGTTATCTTCTATGAAACAACCCCTGATGATACCAGGAACAATCACCGCAGAATGCGATCCCTGACTCTCACATCAGCACGCATGGGCTCACTCAATAGCTCACTCAAAGGACCCGTACGGATGGTCCTGCCCTTGAGCGCCTCAGCCGGAACTCCCAACAAGGATCTAACGGCATTCGGGGTAATGTTTGCTGTATATGGCACTGACGCCCCTCCAAACTCCATACTGGTATTAAATCGCTAATCCATCGATGTCATCATCACCTCACAGTCCAAGAAATGGAGAGACTGAGTCTGGTGAAACCAGCACTCAAACAATGCCCTAAAGTAACCCCAGGGAAAATGGCGGGGTAGAATGGAAAAGAATGCCCCAAAGCCCCAATCATGCACTATACCTCGGTAATCTGGATGCAGAGCCTGATATAGGGAATGTATGCTGAATAAGTTCCCTTAAGGCTGTGTAAAGCCGGGAACCTGCATCACATGCAAATCAATGTCAAAATCCTTGCTCCTCCTCAATAGGAAAAAGGAAGATCAAATCCAGCTTTTACCTCATTTGCATTCAAGTAAACTGAGGGGTGGCGACTCAAATCACCCAGAAGATTTGGAATAGCCACTTGAATGCCTGGGAAATCCCTATGGGGAATATGAGCAGCAGGAGCTGGAGCCGCTACCGGTACATCCTCCCCCTTGTCCTCGACATCAGGCACATCAACCCGGACATGACGTATCACCGCCTTTGCTAGACGATGAGGCTGTCTAACTGAATGGGGTCGAGGTACTTCAGAAGCCCTCCTCCGTACACCTGAAGTGGTCCTGCGGGAACTACTCGGCTAATCCAGATCCATAATATCTGGACATCAAGTCTCCAAATCACCTCAGAAAGGGTGTGGTATTTCCTAACCTAGAGCTTTTCAAAATGCATTTTATGACTACATGCATGCATGTATTATTTTAACATACGTCTACAGTAAAGTTAAAAATGCATGACAACCCAATGCCTACACTTTGGAAATTTTTTGCCATAGTTTCCTCTATAAATAGGACTATACACATGCACATAGGCATGACTAGGTGGCTATTCAGTAGCACACCTGCCCACAGTCATATACATACTATATGCATTAAAAAGCCAAAGTCATCAATCCATTAGGGTAGCCTAATTACCAGAATTACTTTGCATTACCACCTTTGCTCATTTGTCCTCAAATAGGATAAAAAGTAGCAGAAAGAAGGTGCCAATTTGACTATTTTAAAAGTCAAATTTTTTCAACATCATTATGTTCAGCATAGTTTTATACTAACATTTACTGTGTTAAATTTTTTTATCAAGACATATGATCATGCATATTCAATACTATGTGTTTAGATACATTTCATATAAAAAGTCATTTACCAATGGATAAAAACTGGAAAAAAAAGGCATGCATACATTTCCGTATGCGATGTAGAACACTTGTACTAAGGTGACAAAATTTGCGTAAAAGACGCTCAACTCAAAGAGATCTGAAGAAGAGCTCTCGGATTTCCTGTGCGACGCAACATAAAATGACTTGAGAAAGCAACCTGCAGCCTTTAAATCCATCCACGGCTGGCCGCAGGTCCACCTGTGGTTCCTGCAGGTGTACTTGCAGCTCCCTTGAGTGGGGACCACCCCTCCGACTCAGTCCAATTTGAGTTGCAAAGGAGTTCTCATAAGCTGAAAAGGTCAAATTAGGGATAAAAATGCTACGCGATTGAGCAGAATAGCCTGAAATCCTGGTTTTCCTTGGCCAAACTGTGGCTTTCATATCATTTATTAGTATTCTCCCAAATATAGGGTATACTATACTGATGATGTCAACATTTTCAAATCACATTCGGTAATACCTCCCAAAGGTCCAATGCAGTTAGTTTGGGGTCGTAATTCCAAAGAACACATCCCCGACGGGGGCATCACGCATTCTCAAGTACAAATCCCCGGTGGGGGTAGCACGCCTTTACATCCGTTGATACACATGTCAACGAAGGTCAAGCAACCTTGACATCACTTCAGCCGTTGGAAAGTAAATCCAACGAAGCGTCGGAAGCCATCCGATGATTTCAACCGTTGATGCATACATCAGCAAAGATCAAACAAAATCCCCGACGGGGGTATCACGTATGTTCATCTGTCCAAGTATAAGTCCCCGGTGGGGGTATCACGCCTTTACATCCATTTATACACATATGAATGAAGGTTAAACAACCTTGACATCACGTCAGCCGTTAGCAAGTAAATCCAACGAAGCGTCGAAAGCCATCCGATGATTTCAACCATTGATGCACATGTTAGCGAAGATCAAGCAGTTTCCCCGATGGGGGTATCACGCATGTTCATTTGTCCAAATACAGAGTCCCTAGCGGGGGTATCATGCATGCTCATCTGTCCAAATACAGATTCCCCAGCGGGGGTATCATGCACATCTGCCAAAGTACAAGTCTCCGGCGAGGGTATCACACATTTCATCCGTTGATGCACATGTCAATGAAGGTCAAGAAACCTTGACGTTACTTCAGTCGATGGAAGTTAAACCTATCGAAGTGTCGGAAGCCATCCGATGATTTCATCAATTAATGCACATGTCAACAAAGGTCAAGCAGCCTTGGCATTTATCCCCAGCAGGGATTTCATCCGTTGATATACATTTCAGTGAGGGTCAAGAAACCCTGACAACACAGATTGTTGCCAGTAACTCCAACAGAGCATCCTCATCGAGGAGGATCGTTGATGGAATATGTTATACACATCCTCAGTAAACCAAATACATCCCTCCAGAGTCTCTTGTACATGAGAGATACGTCTGATCCTGGTAGAAGTCAAGGGGAGCTAACAATCACCCAACCATGTTGGAGAATAATCCAATAAACCATATACATTTGCATCATGATGTTGTACATTGCATCATGATTATCTTGTTATATTTCAAGTGTCTAGTATTATTTATCTTATCCATGCCATTGCATTGCATGAATATGATAAAGAGGGGCATCTGTAGACACTCAAAATTTTCTGCACACCTGTTACTAACATTGTAGGAGGGCAGAATTGTCTTTCAGAGATAACCCTAGAAGACAACTTAGTTCAATCCCGGAGACAACCCTGGGATCTTTAGTATTAACATCTCGGAGATAACCTCGAGATATCCAGCTCAGTCCCAGAAATACCACCGGAAGTTTCAACCTCAGTCCCAGAAATAACACTGAGAGTTTCAGTTTCAACCTCGAAGATAACCCCGAGGAATGTAGTTCAAATACCGAAAATCACACCAGAGAAGACCATTTCATCTCGGAGATAACCTCGAGATACTCAGTCTCAGCCCTGGAAACAACACCGGGAAAGATAGTATCAACCTCAGAGATAACCCCGAGGTATATAGTTGCAATTTCGGAGATAACCCCAAAAATGCTTGTTTCAAATTCATGCAAGCAACTTCAGAACAATCGGCGATAACCCCGAGGCACCCATCCCCCAAGCTCAGAGATAACCCCAGGAAGTCAAGCACATCTCAAAAATAACCCTGAGGATGGTCAACACCTACAGTAGTCCAATCTCAGAGATAACCCTGAGAAACGACCGCTAGAACAGCTCAAACTAGAGATAACCCCGGTGAAGGGCAGGACCGTTATTTTGCCATCCCAAAACCACATCGCGCCGTCTCAACAACAACATACATACATTCTACACAACAATGTCCTACAAGAACCAAATAGTGCCAATCCCGAGTGACTACTGCACAAGACAACACACTGGAGATAATTTGAAGCTTGAAGACCTAGGGCATGGTCCCATCTTCCTAACTTCGTACAAACTCTAATCCCATGTCATTGTGTAGCTCTCAACAACAACATGCTGTAAAAGGTCTTATACACCTCGATCAGATGCCCGAATTAAAGTTTTGAAAGTTCGAGCGGACGACACGTTGCATGCGTGCACGAACTTTGAGACAACAGACCCATGAACTCGGGCACCCCGGCAATCAAGAGTGCATCATGCACACCCCCTTTATAAATAGAGGGCTTGGGGCAACCATTTTGAATAGCGAAAAGGCGAGGAAACCCAGTCCAATTTGCTCTATACACACTATAAACTGAGTACTTTCTCATTTTAAACACTTGTGAGCTTATATATTGCTATATTTTTACCGGCAGGAGCCGAGTATTCATTTCTTTAAAGTTATTGAAGTCTTCTTTGGTAGTCCACTGTAAGACTTCTTACACACCTTAAAGCCTTTCTCTTCATCTTTGCACACACCGTTCTTCACGTTGAGAGTCGTGTTGCGTGTGTATGCTCTGGACTTCTATCATGACTTTTATTTCTTTTCAGATATATATATATATATATATATATATATATATATATATACGGTCAGGATCAAGAGCATTCTCCTTAAATAGCATTTCTCCTTAAATAACATTCTGTTATTAAAACGATGTCGTTTTTGGAGGGACGCGGTGACATTTTTTAAATACGCAGCGGCATTGTATTTACAAAATGCCACCAAGGTCCCTCCAAAACGACGCCGCTTTAATAATGTAATGCTATTTAAGGAGGAATGCTATTATAAGGAGAATGTTCTTGATCCTCATACCGCAGATATATATATATATATATATATATATATATATATATATATATATATATCCTAGCTAAGTTGTTATTCTTGTAAACCATGTCTAATGTTTCGGTAAATGTATTAATGTTGTAATTGTAATATTATTTTGCGAATGTAAACTATTGTATTATTAAAATAATTCTGAGATATTTAGATGTAAAGGTTGAAGGTTTTGGAAACGAGGATAGTTTATAATAGAAAATTTTAATTATTCCGCAAATTTCAATGATTGTATTATCATTTAATGATATAAAATTAGAGGTTGAATGTATTATTAACGACTGAAGTCGAGAATTAAATTGTATGAATTTTGGAGTCGTTACAGTTGGTATCAAAGCTGATAGGTTAGAAACCTTAGGTAAGAGTACCTTAGGCTATAACCTTAGAGAAGAGAGGTGAAAATAAGGAACGAATAAGCTCAAATAGAGTTTGAACAATAAGGGATTAAAACTTGCATGAAAGGATTAAAAGAAGAATCTCGCAGAGTTATACGGAATATGAATGTGGGGTTACCCAACTCCAATAATAAGGATGTAAGGTGATAATAAATAGACAATGTCTATAAAAAAGAGAATGATAAAGAAGTTAAGAATAGAGAGTTATATCTAAGTGGTGCAATTGTACTCTTTCGTAGTTGATGTATGGTATATGGGCTAAACGATTCCTTCATAGAGCGGAGGTATATACGAACTAGCAACTCGGAACCTAGTTTGTTGGTTGTTTGTGGAAACCACTCAAATACACTATATTGAAACTGGTAGAGACTCGATGTGTACCAAGTATAGAAAGTGGATACGTATGATGAAAGTGTAGAACTTGAATGAAATGTTGAGCAATGTAAATGAAGTTAGAAATTCTTAAAGGAAGAATTTTTATATAAACAAGAGGATTCAAAGAAGAATCTTGAAGAGATATAAAGATAAGAAATGGGTGTTTCCTAACTCCAAAAGCCAAGATAACGAATAATGTTGTAAATGATGAAAAAGAGAAAGAAAGAGGATCGTAAAACAAAACGATCATGAGTTAAGAAAAGAATTTTAAGGGAGATGATTATAGAATAAGATCACGACATGGTCTGTTTAAGTTATAAAAGAAAGATGGTCTATAATGTTTGGATAATTATAGCTTAATGCTATGAAGATGGTGTACTATGAAAAAGTACGAGATAACTAATGAGGAGTTATAGATAATGTGATACGAGGAATTCGTATCGAGCAAAGAGCAATTTAAGAGTAAGATAGAGTTAGGTGAGATTTCAATTGAGGACTCATGTGATGGCTGAGTTGTATAAATCTTTTTATGGGCGAGGGTTTTGTGCTTGCACTCAGTTTATCATATTGATAATCATTGGAATGTTGGTGTCACGCTATCTATGTATATGTGGCAAAAAGGTGATTCTTTTCTCATGTGTATGTTTGATAGTTAGAAACAATTAAGATTAGATAGATATCATTAGGATTAAGCGCTGTTCTTAAAACTAATGCATATGGTAAGTTCGTGACTTATAATAATATGTTATGTTTTGAACCCCTCAGCGAATGGACGCCTATGGTCTGACTAGGATAAGTTCTTAAACTCATATTATTGTGGCAAGTCCTGAACTTCCAATGTGCGGTAAGTTTGATGAACTGGGGTATAATTAAGTTATGAATGAAGTATTGAGGATGATAGGAATAGATAGATCTTTTAAGCAATGGATCATTACAGAAAGTGGAGTTGATGGTGGAAGCATAGGTATTCTAAATCTACTAGCTATGCTAGACTTTCGAAATTTATTGACTTCGTGCTGATGTTTACACTTCTATTTTCTTGAAAATCATTGGATCAAATGATGGAACCAATGAGTTTTAACAACAATCTCATTATTAGGTATGTCTATGCTAATTGTTTCGACTAGACAAAAATGATTTGCAATATATCAAAATGTATTTTATATCATTAATGCATCATGTAACCTGGTGCAAAGATGATAAAAACGATGGAGTCATCAATGTAGTATTACCTAGTGTTGGATGTGATCTAAGGATCGTCAGCCCACTATGGTATGATGTAGTATGATAAAATCACCAAATGACGGAATCCTCAACGGACTGTAAATACAGTGCGGTATCATGACGTCATAAAAAGATTTTTGAGATTTCTTTGAGATATGAGAATAAATATGTATATATGTATATGTATATTTTGGTTGATGTCTGAATTGTTGTAGAGGTCTATGCTATTTGATTTAGCTAGACAAATATTGAAAGATGTTCATGAAATTCAAGAGTTTCTTGAGAAGTTATGCCAAACCAAATTGTTTTGAAAGCGGATTCGAGATGTTGAAAAGTCGAGATGAACAACCCTATTATTAGGGGTTGCGCTTAGTTTTATACTTTCTTACTTGAAATGATTGTATACAATACATGTACAATAGGTTGATCACCTAGAGTACTTATGGAGGGTGTTTTCGGTCTTTGTGATTGATAAACATTCTCGCTTGAAGAGGGTTTAAAGTGTGAAGAACCGGGGTGAAGCACTATTAAACCTAGAGAATAGAGTTTATGGTCTTGTGACCCTCAACATGATTTGGAATCTTTTAAATTCCTGAGTTATTCATACTACTTCCCAATTATTGAACAATTGTGAAGGATTCTTGTTATTCTGCAAGATGGAAGTGAAAAAGGAAAGTATTCCTTAGAAAGAAGTAAGTCGTAAAATGCGACACTGAATGATGGATATGTTGAATAAGTGAGAAAAGAAATTTTGAAGTGAGAAGGATGTGAGTTATCAAAGAATAATGTGAAACTTTTAATAGAAAAGTTTAATAATTGTAGAATGATGTTTGTGGAAAGAAAGTGGTTATAGAAACCAATGTATGAATGAAGCAGTGATGTAAAAATCTACTTTGATAGATTGAATGAATAAAGATTAATAAATAAATAAATACATAAAAAATTCGAGGACGAAATTCTTAGAAGAAGGGGTGAATGTAATGTCCCGAGAGTTTGATCATATAATATATGATAATGATCCTTAGAGAAAGATAATGAACGGGTCAAAGAATATGTAATACTCAAATATAATTGAGTCTAAGTAAATATTATGAAATAAAACTTATAAGAATTTATTATCAAGAATGGTGAGAGTAGAAAATATAAAACCTATATTAAGGTAATGTGTTGAAGTTATTCAATGAATAGATTTGAGGAAAACCTGAGTAAGGTAGGGTTTCGGTGATTCCGAGGATGGAATCCTTATAAGGAGGGAAGGATGTGACATCCCAGATTTTTAGAAATTATAAATGAGAATTTTATAAATAAAAGTATTATTTATGAGATATGTTGGGTGTGAGTATGTGTATGTCATATATTGTAGAATATGTGAATTGATGTGAAGAGAATGTTATATATTAATTTTAATATATATCAATATTTAATTGAATTATTTATTGAGTTAAATAAATAAATTTTGTTTTGATTATAGAGTAATGTAATTAAGTGTAGCATTAATTAAATGAATATTTAGTATTTAATTTAATTAATATAATAATTTTATATGTTATAGTTCTAATTTAATTGAGATAATTAAATTAGATGAGTTATCATGATGATTGTTACACAAAATTATAATTAACAAGTAAATATAATTATGTGACAATTTGATGAGATTGATTGATGTTAAGCTATTGATTAATTAAAATGATGAGTATTTGCCAAACATGGTCTTAGGCTTTTCAAGTTCAAATTGGTGTAACCTATGTATTAACTAGTAATTAGTGTATCTAATAATTACTAGGAGTTACATATATTATATATTACTAATATTGTATATTATATGTATATACTACAAGTTAGTATGTTAGTTTTACAAAACAAACCAAAGAAAGAAGAGGAGAGTTAGAGAGAGTTGTAGGAGAAGAGGAAGAAAAAGAAGAAGGGAAAGCTTTGAGAAGACAAAACAAGTCCCATCATCATCATCATCTCCATCTCTCTCTTAAATTCATACTAATAAAGTTATAATCTAAATTCCTTGTTTTAATTATATTTTTATGTTCTTCATAATGTAGATAATTGTTATGTAAAAGTTGTATTGAGAAATTGAGAGAGATAGAGAGAAATAGAGGAATTGAGATGAGCTAGAAGAAGAAGTAGAAGAAAAAAAAAACTAGAAGAAGGTAACTTCTAAACTCTTATTTAATCCTTGATTTTTTTGGGTAGATTTATGTTCTAGGGTAGTAGATCATGCTTAATCTGTTTGTATTGGTTTAATCTTGGATTATCAAGAATCAAACAAGAGGATTAAAGAAAGAAAATGAAATGGAAAGAAAATTTGAATAACATAATTCGTAGGTTTTTAGTAATTGTGGACATATCTTGTGAAATTCATACCTCTTTGGGTATAATGAGTTAGAAAGTGAGCCTTATATCAAATCGAAGATATGGAAGTAAGCTATATTCTGAAAGTGGAATCACATGAAAACTCTTTGTAGATTTCTTGCAATGTCTGCTTTTAGTAAGGCTGGTCCAAGGAAAATAATCATCCCGAAAATCAAAAGCTATTACGGTTTCGACTTTGAAAAATTCATATAAATTGGTGTGTTTTGAATCAAGAAAAACTTAAAAGCGCAAAGTTGTAGATATGGAAGTTTACTAGCTAGAATCGTGCGATTGAGCCATTTTATGGACCGGATCATGTCCGAAATAAATTGTTTAGTAAGGATGTCCAGAAAATGAAATTTTCTAGACTAGTTGATGAATTATAGAATCTGGTTTAGATGGATAAGGGTCTGACTTTAAGGCCTAGATGAGGTTGTAGCACACTGAGTAAGGGTTAATTCTTTATAAGAAGGAACAAAAACGGAGATGTAACAACGAGTTACGTTAAAAACGAAAACAACGTTTTGTTAAAGAAATTGTGAAGATGAGTTTTATAATTCTGTTTGATTAAGATTTTGGGTGATGATATATTTTGATGATTAAAAATATGTTTTGACATATGTAATGAGTATAGATATGTGTTATCATATTCTATGCATAATTAACCATTTAAGATCAAGAGTTGAGATAAATTAATGTGTGCATATATAGCGTGCTTCGATAAAATGCCTAAGAGTAATAGTGTTTTCTAAACTTTGGTATACAAAGTGTCTAACTAATGGCTAATATTGGATATCTAATTATGAAAAGATGATAATACAAGAATAATAATGGAAAAAAAATCAAAAGGGTAATTTTAATTTATGAAGGAAAATTAAACATGTAAACAATGTGTTGAATATGCATTTTGAAACCAAAGTGGTATAATAAAATGGTGTGATATACGCACATTAAACTACAAGTGTGATAGTCTAGCATGTGTGGTGATGAAAATGAAAAATAAAACCGAGTTGCATATAAAATAGTTAGATGTCTATAAAGACATTATAAAGGATAATAAGATAAAGTAAGGTCTTAGAATAAATTTGACCATGAGATTGAGTATTGATTTTATTTATTATCAATCTCATATACAGTGTAGGTTGTGCAAGGATGTGAAGTATTAGCATGTTGGTAAAACGCTGATAAAGGCAAGTCTTTCAGTTCGTTTTTGCTATGTGAACTTGATGATGATCTGCTTTAAAATTTTAGTGTATGATGTATTATATAAGTCAAAAGTATGAAATGTGAAAGTCAATCTATGACTATGATGATTGAACTATGAATGTTGATTGAGTAAGGAACTCAATCTTTATAGTTGTTATGTGAACTACAATATGTATGCTATGTTTTTTTTATGATTATTCTAGTGTGTTGAGCATGTTATTATGTGCTACGTGATGCATGAAAACTGCTAGATTTTGCTGAGCTGTCGAGCTCATTCTTGCAAATAACCATTTTTGCAGATTCAAGAATTGAAGGTAACGCTATGTGCTACTTGATTGTTATGGATCAAAGTGATATATGAAGATTTAATATCCTAGCTAAGTTGTTATTCTTGTAAACCATGACTAATGTTTCGGTAAATGTATTAATGTTGTAATTGTAATATTATTTTGCGAATGTAAACTATTGTAGTATTAAAATAATTCTGAGATATTTAGATGTAAAGGTTGAATGTTTTGGAAACGAGGATAGTTTGTAATAGAAAATTTTAATTATTCCGCAAATTTTAATGATTGTATTATCGTTTAATGATATAAAATTAGAGGTTGAATGTATTATTAACGACCGAAGTCGAGAATTAAATTGTATGAATTTTGGGGTCGTTACAACACCAAAAGACAAGAACAAAAAATGGACATATAAAAATCCCGAAGTCGACAAGATTGTGAGATTGCATGGCATGCCAGTATCCATAGTTTCAGATCGTGACCCAAGATTCACTTCACAATTTAGGTTAAATTGCAGAAAGCTATGGGCACGGATTTACGATTCAGTTTGACATACCATCCTTAAATGGATGGGCAATCGGAAAGGACTATTTAAACTCTTGAAGATCTATTAAGACTATGTGTCCTAGATTTCAAAGAGAGTTAGGATAAATACTTACCATTGGTGGAATTCTCATACAACAACAGTTATCAGGCAAGTATAGGTGTGGCTCCATTCGAAGCATTGTATAGACGAAAGTGTCGCTCTCCAGTATGCTGGGATGTGGTGGGAGAAGCAAAATTGTTGGGACCAGAGTTGGTATATATGACTACAGAGAAGGTTTAAATGATCCGACTACGTATATAACGACACAAGATCGATAAAAGAGTTAAGCGGATCTTCATCAAAAGGACGTGGAATTTAATATTAGGGATCATGTATTGTTACGTGTTACTCCATGGAAGGGAGTTACAAGATTCGGGAAGAGAGAAAAGCTCAATCCACGATATGTTGGTCGATTTAAGATTTGTAACCGAGTAGGAAATATGGCCTATAGACTCGCATTACCTCCAAGCATGTCTCATGTTCATAACGTTTTCCACATATCCATGCTACGTAAATATGTGACAGATCCGAACCATATTATTGAGTTAGAACCAGACGAGATAGCCAAAGATTTAAAATACGAGGAGGTACCTTTCAAGATCTTGGATAGAAAGGAGCATGTCCTACGCACAAAGGTTATACCACAAGTGTAAAACCCCAACTTTTTGAATAAAGATGAATTTTCTATAAATATTATTTTTGAATATTATGGAGTGAAATTGATATAATGTTATAGTTGTGGGTAATATTTATAAATTTTACAAAGTACGCAAGTTGTTATATAATATTTGATTGGTCGGGGAATATTCGTTTTAACAGGGAATATTCGTACAATGGCACAATCATTGGTGGACCCCACAACGAAATTATTGTCGGATTGAGAAAACGACAAAAATACTTTATGAAAATAACGGCGAAAGTTTTACCGTGTTAATTATTGATGCTTACGTAATACGCGTGGTTGCATAGTAGCACACGGTATTAATTATTGATGCTTACGTGATAAGTCACTCAGTTTTGTTGGTATTATTAGTGTAATAATACATAAAATCTTTTTATATAAAACAGAATACTTTTATAAGTTATCTATTTTATTAGACAATAATTAGAATATATTATATTTTATTATGCACAGTGTTTGCATAGTGCTTGCATAGTGTTTGCATAGTAAAATCTTTTATAAAGTTATTTGTTTTATTAGATTATAAATAGAATATATTATATTTTATTTAAAAGATTTTGCTTTAAATATGGACCGTCAGATTAAAGTAAATCAATCTGGACCGTTCATGAGTTAGTTATTATGCAGTTCATTTTTCTATAAATAAAAGCTCATTCCTTCATTATTTTCTTACGAATTCACTGAAACTCTAGAGAGATAAACTATAGAGAGAAAGAAGAAAGTATTTTGCTACTTCACTACTTATAAATCCAGTAGTCTTCTTCTTAAGGTAGGAAATATTATTTGTTGTACTCATAGGGAGTATTATTTCTTTTGTATTCATGAAGCGAACTTCTGTTATTCCATTCTTTATTATTCTATTGGAATAACTCAGATACTGCGAGCTACCCCCTATACTTGGTGACATTCTTCTATTATTCCGTCTTTACTATTACATTTGAATATCACATGCATGCGTTTTACCTGGACTTGTTTCCGCTTTTATTATTCATTGGAATATCCATGTTCATGCATTTCTGTGGGACTGGTTCCGCCTCTTTATTATTCTATTGGAATATACCGCTGCATTTCATTTTACGCCGGACTGATTCCGTCCTTATTAGTATTCTCGTGGAATAACTTTGTATATGCTTGCACCGCATGCATGGTGATTTCGTTGTTATTCCATTTTTATTATTCATTTGGAACATCCTCATTCGGTGCAATTTCACTTTGACTGGTTCCATTATTTAGTATTCTGTTGGAATAACTTTGTATATCGCAATCTTCGCATGCATGGTGATTTCTTTTGTTATTCCATTCTTTATTATACTCGGTTGGTTAAAGTTTTGACTTCTATACTCCATGAAATTAGTGGAATATGCTTGATAATTGCGCTTCATCCAAAGATCTTTTCATGGAAATATTCTTCTGAGCATTCTTGAATTTTACTCTACAAAGCAGTATCTTGTTGACAATTTGGACGTTATTGGTTCTTGGACAAATTAATTCTTGAACTTGTTTTATTGAATTCTTATATCATTGTCATCATCCTCATATTTATATTTTTTGAAAGTCATATGTGGCCTGTAGTGTATAGATGGACTTGGTATGATTATGACCAAGGATTATTCGGTGTAATCATGACCGTAATGTTACAAATGATGTGGTAAAAGTCCTCATTGGCCCGTAGTGCATTGATGGACAATTGTTGGCATGATTATGACCATTAATGAATACACAAATATTCTTGGCCCGTAGTGCATGGATAATTGTGGTCGTGATACTAAAGAATATCCTTGGCCGTAGTGCAGGGGTGATTCGATGATGTGGATTATTTATTAAGCTGAGTCTCAGCGATAAAAGTCATGAAAAACCTTTTAAATCATAGAAGATAGTAGATTTTATTCTCTACTTGACTCTTCTAATGGATTGCTTATTCCGCTGTAGTTAAACTTGATGTTTGTTATATTTTATCAGTTTAACACTGTTGAAGGCTAATGATAATTTATTCTGCATTATCTTAGTCATAATATTTCTTATTGGGCTAGTTGAGCTCACCCTTTCTTTCACTGTTCTCTTCAGGAAATGAGAACGTAGCTGGGACGAGTCGGGAAACGGAGTGATGGTCCGGATGATAGTATTAGCTAGTAGTCCTCACTATTCTATTAAATAGTGTAACAATAAATGTAATGAGGACTCATTCTGAGAGTGGATATTGTCTAAAAGACAAATTTTGTATTTAAACTCATAGCTCTCTTGTTGTATAATTAAGATTGTATTTATATTCTGTACCATATATTTGGCGACTCAGGATAGGTGATGTATACCTATTTTGGAGGCGTCACAACAAGTCCAAGTTTTGTGGAGGAACCATGCTATTGAGGAAATGACATGGGAGTTGGAATCAGAAATGAAAGCGAGGTACCCTCACCTTTTTAAAACATCAAGTACGTACGTCAATTTCGAGGACGAAATTTCATAAGGAGGGGAGGTTGTAAGACCCCAACTTTTTATAAATAAAAGTGATTTTCTTCTATTCATTATTTTGTTATAGTAAGGGGTTGATTTGATTAATGTGGTTAGTTATGGGTAAAATGCGTAAATATTTTTTAACTAAGCAAGTGGTTATAAAATATTCATTATTGTCGGGGAGTATTCGTTTGGTCGTGGAATATTCTTGCTGTCGGGAAATATTCGTACGATGGCACAACCATTTGTGGGCCCCATAATGGAAAACTGTCGGATGAAGAAAACGACAAGTATGAGTTTTTATAAATAATGGCGTAGTTATTCACCGCTTAACAATTTGTTGGAATACACAGTGGTTAAAGTAAATGCGAATATGTCTGGTCGTGGTTGCACAATAGCACACGGTATTGCAGATTATTTTTGGATTATTGAGTCTTACGTAAGAAGGCACTACTTAATAATTGTTATAGTAATTATTATTCAATATTTTATTTTATTGATTCAATAATTGCTACGTTGATATTTTATATTATTGTTGTTTCAATAATTGTCAACGCATGCATATTTCCCATTATCGGATCAATAATTCATATTATTTGAATAATATTATTAGATAGCATTATTGGAAATGTCTAAGGAAGTTCAGTCTAGGAAAGGGGTTTGGTCACCTAAGTGCATGCAAATAAGGAAAAATCCTTATTAGAAAGCCCCCTCTTTCCTGAGAATGACCTGGTTGTCATTATTGTGATTCTGTAATATTGTTTGTGAATAATTAATTATTGATTTATATGATAAGAAAATATTTATTTTATGTGTATATAAATGAATGAATTACTGTAGAGGAGTTTTATCAGTATTTTGTCGGAATGGAGGTATTAAAATTCATCCGTATGTGGATTTCGGTCATTTTTTGGAAAAACTTTCTTCTACAAAGTTGTAGAGAATTAAATTTCCTATGGAATGGACATAAAATTCATATTTCTCTGATAAAATGACTATTTATTATGAATTATTGAAGTTTCAAAAATAAATATTTTTATTAAAAATATGGGTGGGCCCCACTTTTGGTTGTTGTGGAATTTTCTAAATTTGGTGGGCCCCACTTGTGGTGTGCTGAGTTTGGTCAAGTGGTGTGCGTGAACATTTTTATTAAAATATTATTTTAGTAAATTTTTGTCTGCTTTGGCGCTCTGGCATTTTCCTATAAATAGGGTGCTTAGTTAGAATTGAAAATTACACTAGAATCAGAAGTTTTCTCTCTATAATATCGAGCGTATTTTGTGAGTATTTAGATACTTTGAGAGTTACTATTCAATGCAAGTTTTCTTCAACATTATATCCGATATTCCAGTCAGAAGTACTGTTCTTTTGAGGTAATGGATGTTATTTTCTTCCTAAATGATGTTATTTCGTTCAATATCATTATGCCGAAATATTGGTATGAATTTTATTATGAAATTTTTACATTTTCATGTCAAGGTCACTATTCATGTATACGGTACTATTCACGTATATGACACTATTCACGAATACGGTACTATTCACGAGTACTATTCACGAAGTATGATTTTTCTTGTGAAATTTCTACTTTTTCGTGTCGAGGTTACTATTCACTTATACGGCAGTATTCACGTATACGACACTATTCACGAATATGACACTATTCATAGAAAAATTAAATTTTCTTTTCTTTGTCCAAGTTGTCTATTTTGGTTAATATCTTTGATTGTATCCATGTTTTGATCTTCATTCTTGAATTTTGCTCCACAATTGATTATTATGGAGTATTTTTGAATTTGGATAAACTGAAGTACAAATCTCTAATCTTTGTCCTTTTATCTCACTGGATTCATTTTCTTTAAGATAATTTTCATCATCCTCAGTCCTAAATGATGATATAATTTAAACTAGCATGTTTAAATGGTATGCATAACGTAGGGTACTTAGGTTGATCACCTGTTGTACTCATTTTATTGAATTTTCAGTGTAATACTGTTAATTCTATTAGAAGTTCTTAGTCCTTAGTGACTGCTTAGTGTTCATTATTCCTGAACCTTGACATGATGTATTTTTGAATCTTATTGATATTTTTCAGTCCATAGCGACTTTTATTGAGAATTGTTAATAATTCATGGTTATACCCTTGAGATTTGAACTTTATAACTGTTCACCCTTATTGCGATATTACTTGCTGGGAAAATTTGTTGGTCATCCTTGCTTTCCTTAAAAATTTCAGTTAAGGCCGAACGTGGTGAACCCTCAGGCAAGGACAAGGGTAAAGAGAAGGCTTCAGAGTAACTTTGTTTCTTAGTATTAGGAGTGTGCTATTATTATATTGTAAGAAGACTTATTTACTATGATATAATAAGTTATGTTTAAATTCAGTTGTAATGTTGTAGTAACGATTTGGGACGAGAATAATTATGTTATGACAATATAAATTATTCTATTATTCCATTGTTAATGATTTTAGTATGATATTAGTATTAGCACGTGACAAACCAAATTCGAGATATGAGTGTCTGAATTTGGGGGCGCGGTTGGTATCAAAGCATTAGGTTATAAACCTTAGGAGCGAGAATCCTTAGACTATAACCTTAAGAAAAACTTAGAAAATAGAAGGAGATAAAACTCATGTAGAGTTTTCTTAGGGAGTAAGTGGCATTATGAAATATATTTTCATTCCATGCAATGAATTTATGTTCTGATGGAGTTTGTTGTTTGTTTGTCTTATGTTTGTGGTTGTAGGATGACAGACTTGGGAGGACCCAATAGAGTGTTAGAGGAGGAGCCACATGACATACACGTGGTATATGAGGCATCGTTGATAGCTGAGCCCATTTAGGTGGTGGCTTCTATCGATGATGAGGATGAGGATGAGGATGAGGAGGAGGAGATGGAACCATTTTCCGTAGAGTTGGATCCCAAGGAAGATCCCATGGAGGATGAGCCCGTGGAAGATTATGATGTGGCTACTTTCGAAGACAGAATGTTGGGGGAATATGAGGAGCGAATTTTGGAATTCAAATGCCGAGTTGAGGAACTAGAGACCTAGGCTCAAGAAAGAGAAACTGAGATGCAAAAACTGAGGGAGGAAGACCATAAGAGGAAACTGAAGATGTAGGAGATGGAGGTAGAGATTGCATATCGCAAAGAAGCTGGTATTCAAATGTGAACCCTTTTTCACCGATTGATATCGAGGAACGTAGAATTAGTGGGTAAGCTAGAGGAGTCTGAGCAGAAGGAGTTGAGTGAGGAAACCGAGAAAGAGGCTCTTCGCACTCAGCTTGAGCTAGAGGTTATGGAGAGAATCCACTTCGAGGAGAAGTGGGAAGAAGCTAATGATAGGGCATGAGACCTGGAAGATGAAGTTAGGTATAAGAGGAGGAAGATGAACACGATGGGCTATGCTTTACGCACGACTATGGAGAGATTGATTGATGGTGTATATCATTACCCATCGGAACAAGGACTGACTCGACATATCATAAGCAGGGACTTGGTGGCGCTCATAACTCAAAAGGAATATAAGAGCGTTGTGGAGCGCGGAATGTTAGATTGAGGTCTAGATTTTAGTGGTCTAGTTGTAGTAGTTGGTTTTTATCTATAATCTATTGTTGTAATCCCAATCTTTTGTGTGAGATATGGGCTAGTTATGTAAACCCCAAACTTTTGTAAAATGTCAGAGGGGTAGTATGTTAGTGTTTCCCCATCTTTTGTGATATTAGGGGATAAAAGTTAATGTTTATAGAAGTATGCTAGGAGTGATCATATCAATGTAATGATTTGGCATATGGATATAAATGTTCTTATTATAGAAATCGTGTAAAAAAAATATTGTTTTTTGTTTCCTTTCTACATTGAGGTAATACTTAATTAATATAATTAGAGACTAAGGATAAAATTTTGTGATGCAGAAAAATGCCGCCCAAACGTAGACTAGAAACACCAGAAGAATCAATTAATAGCGGGAGGGAACAAGTGGACCATATCCAAAGACTAGTAGACTTACTAGGAGAAGCCCTGCGGGGAAGAAACAATGAACCAGTGCAACCCAATCCCCAAGCGGTCTCAGCTACGAACTTTAAAGACTTTAGGAGTGTAGGACCTCCGGAGTTTGCGGGTACTACCGATCCTATCGTAACACAAACATGAATTAAAGAAATGGAGAAAGCCTTCACCATTGCTTGTGTAGGTGAAGACCAAAAAACCATATTCGCTACATACATGATGAGGGGTAAAGCAAACTACTGGTGGGAAGCCAATCAACAGAGAGAGGGAGAGGCGATTATAACCTGGGAAATGTTTAAGGCTTTGTTTTTCGAGAATTACTTCCCAAAAAGCATGAAGGATATGATCGAGGTGAAGTTTTTAAAACTAAAACAAGGGGAGATGATGGTGGCGCAGTATGCAACTAAGTTCAATGAACTCTCACGTTTTGCAATGCATCAAGTAGACACCGAAGAGAGGAAAGCTTGACGTTTCAAACTTGGACTAAAACCTTGGTTGTTCAACAAGGTGTCGGTCCTTCAAATCGACTTGTTCACCACATTGTTGGAGAAGGCGATAATTGTTGAGGGAGGTAGCGAGGCGTTGAGCCAATTCAACAAGGAGAAGAAGAACAAGAATGCTGGGGGAGAAACTTGTGGAGGGAGTAGCAGTGGTGGAAGTAATCTGGGAAAGAGGAAATGGGATAATAATAACAATAGAAACAACCATCAGGTAATAAGTTTTCATGGAGGGTTTAAGAAGAGAGTAGAAGGATGCTCGAAATATGGAAAGAACCACCAAGAAGAGTGCTGGAAGGGGCGCAATGTTTGCTATAACGGCGACCAAGAAGGGCACATTTCTCCAAACTGCCCAAAGCTGAAGAAGACCAAGGGATGTTTCGTTTGTGGCTCCACCGAGCACCAAATCAAGGACTGTCCCAAGAAGGGGAGCAGCGGAGAAAGCGACCATCAGGGAGGAGGCATCAAGCTTATGATCGATGGCCTGACACAATCCAACTGACCAACTGCTAGAACGTTTAACATAACTGTCCAGGATGCACTTGTTGCGAAGGACGTGGTGTTAGGTATTACCCCGATCAATAATATAAATGCCTATGTATTATTTGATTCAGGTTCTACCTGTTCTTTTGTGTCTGAAGAATTTGCTAGTCGGCTAAACATAACCCATGAATGTTTAGAAAGTTCGTTGAATATAGAGATTGCGAATAAGGAAGTAATTCCCATAGAGTTCGTTTACTGAAACTGTTGTGATAACATTAGAGGTCACGAACTAAGCGTAGACTTGATTCCGATTAGATTGAGAGAAATGGACGTAATACTAGAAATGGATTGGTTATCCAGCCACGCTGTGATAATCGATTGTCAAAAGAAAAGTGTGAACCTTCAGACTCCAAATTGGTCTAAGGTAGTGTTTTATGGTAGCTTATCGCTTAAGCAATCGTGTTGCCTTATGATGATGTAGGCTAAGAAATTATTAAGAAAATGATGTGTAGGTTATTTAGCATATATAGTGGATACTCAGAAAAGGGAGTAGAAATGAAAAATATATTGGTAGTGAGAGATTTTCATGATGTGTTTCAAGATGATCTGCCTTGTCTTCCACCAAACAGAGAAATCGAATTCGTAATAGACTTAGCACCAGGAACTGGACTGATTTCGAAAGCCCCATATCGTATGGCGCCAGTAGAAATGAAGGAATTGATGATACAATTGCAAGAGTTGCTAGATAAGGGTTACATTCGGCCAAGTGTGTCTCCTTGGGGAGCACCAGTGTTGTTTATAAAGAAGAAGGATAGATCGATGAGGCTCTGTATCGACTATGGGAGTTGAACTGAGTAACTATTAAGAATAGATATTTGTTGCCAAGGATAGACGACCTTTTCGATCAACTGAAGGGAGCGAAGTGTTTTTCCAAGATAGATTTACGGACCGGTTATCACCAGTTAAAGGTACGAGAAGAGGACATACCAAAGGCGATGTTTCGAACTCGCTACGGACATTACGAATTTCTAGTGACATCATTCAGATTGACAAATGCTCCGACATCATTTATGGACTTGATGAACCGAGTTTTTAAGCCATACTTAGATAAGTTCATAGTAGTATTTATCGACGACTTTTTGATTTATTCAAAAACCAAGGAAGAACACGCTAAACATTTGAAGATGGTATTAGAAGCATTGAGAAGGGAGAAGATGTACGCGAAGTTTTCAAAGTGTGAATTTTGGATTGAGAAGGTTCAATTTTTAGGACACGTGATACATCAAAATGGAATTTCAGTGGACCTTGCAAAAGTGGAGGTAGTAAGTAACTGGGAACAACCGAAGATGCCAAAAGAAGTAAGAAGTTTCTTAGGGTTACCTGGGTACTATCAAAGATTTATCCAAAAATTTTCTAAGATAGTAACCCCACTGACTAATCTAACGAGGAAGACAATGAAGTTCGTGTGAACGGACAAATGCAAAGAGAGTTTCCAAGAATTGAAAAAGAGGTTGAGCGAGGCGCCTATATTATCCTTACCAGATGATACATGAGGATTCGTGGTGTATTGTGATGCGTCGCACAGAGGACTTAGCTATGTACTAATGCAGCATGACAAGGTCATTGCGTACGCGTCGCGACAGTTGAAGAATTTTTGAAAAAATATACCCTACCAATGACTCGGAGTTAGCGGCGGTAGTTTTTGCATTGAAGATTTGGAGGCATTATTTGTATGGAGAAAAATTTGAGATATACACACACCACAAGAGTCTGAAAATATATCTTCACACAGAAGGAATTGAATATGCGACAAAGAATGTGGTTGGAATTAATCAAGGATTACGATTGCGAAATTATTTATCACTCGGGAAAAACAAACGTAGTAGCCAACGCTTTGAGTAGAAAGGGAAAGGAGAAGTTATTCAAATTGACAACTCAGGCCGAATTTATAAGAGAAATAGAAAGGTTGGAAATAGAAGTGGAGGAACCGAAATAAGTGGAAAGAAAATCATTCGTAATAGAAGCTCACCTGACGTTATGGATAGAATAAAGGAAGAACAAGAGAAAGATGAAGAATGCGAGAAGATAAGAAAGAGAATAGTAGAAAATGAGGAAGAAAAGTTCAAAGTGGATAAGGACGGTATATTGAGATTTGAAGGTCGAGTATGGGTGCCAGCTGTAACCTAACTAAGAGACGAAATTTTGTACGAGGCACACAATACGACCTATTTTGTTCATCTAGGAGGCACAAAAATGTACTGGGATCTTCGACAACATTTTTGGTGGCCCAATCTAAAGCGAGAGGTGGTAGAATGTGTCAGTAAATGTCTTACTTGTCAACGAGTCAAAGCAGAGCACCAACGGCCGAGTGGTCTACTTCAACCATTAGAAATACCAGAGTGGAAATGATAACACATTACGATGGAATTCGTGGTAGGACTTCCAGTCACGCAAAAATGGGATGATGCCATTTGGGTTATCGTGGATCGACTAATGAAGACCGCTCATTTTCTACCAATAAAGATTCATTTTGATTTGGATCAATTAGCAATGTTGTACATAAAAGAGACTGTTTCGCGACAAGGGGTGCCGGTATCGATTGTCTCTGATTGAGATCCGTGCTTCACGTCAAAATTCTGGAAATGTTTGTAAGAAAGAATAGGGACACAATTAAGATTGAGTATCGCTTATCATCCACAAACTGATAGGAAGAGTGAGTGAACCATACAAATGTTAGAAGACATGCTTAGAGCTTGCGTGATGGAATTCAAGGGAAGCTGAGACGACCACTTTCCCTTAGTTGAATTTGCTTACAACAATAGTTATCATGCGAGTATCGGCATGCCACCGTACGAAGCTCTTTATGGGAGAAAGTGCAGAACATCGTTATGTTGGGATGAAGTCAGAGAACAAAGAATATTAGGACCAAAATTAGTTCAACAAACAGCTGATGTAGTGACAGCGGGCTAGACTGGTGGTTGCACAAGATCGCTAGAAAAAATACGCAGATTTGTATCGTCAAAACCACGACTTTGAAGTTGGAAGTTACGTGTTTTTGAAAGTATCTCTATTACAACCTGAAAAATAGGATTGTCCAAAATTTATGTTTAAAGAATTAGTTATTAATAATGTCATAACCCGAGATTTCGAATAATTCGAATTTACGAATACTTTTTTATATATATTAATATTAATATTCATATTAATTATTAATTTTGTACGGTGTGTCTGTGTTACGAGTCTCGTGAAGTGGTCAATTTGTGTATTGATTGGGAAAATAAGAGTAGAGTTGTGCTTAACGGAGAATAGAAACCCTAACCCTAAGTCCGGATAGGGATTCGATAGAAAATATAATTAAAATAATTATATTGATAAGAATGTGTTTGTACTAAAGAGAAATTTTGATCAATGATTGATCAGATAAGGTTTAAAATTTATAAACCCTAATAAGAGATTAGAAACCCTAATCTCAGATTTAGAAAACCTAACGTACAGTTAGAAACCCTAATTGAAAGTCGGGAAACCCTAATTTAAAATCTAGGAATCCTAAACCCTAATTAGGAAACCTTAATCCTAATTGGTAAGCTTAATGTGTTTATTCAATGTTGATGTGATTAGGAAACCCTAATTGTAATTTAGAAATTTTAAATTTTCTAATTAAAACCCTAATTAGAAAACAATCCTAGAAACTAAAGTTTAAAACCTAAGGGTTAGAACCTTAGGGTTAAACCCTAATGGTTAAACCCTAAGGGTTTGGACAATGTCAAGTATGCCATTAAAAATATAATGCTAAAGACCAAAATGCCCTTTTTCATTTTTTTTAAATGGTAACTTGTAAAAATACCAAGACCTTTAATAGGTAACCTAATATATTGACTTGGTGACTTTAAATCTCAGCAAATCAGCCTCATTTTGACACACATGCCAGCCATTCATTGTATCTAAGTAATATAAATAGATTAAGAGAGAGAAAGTATGCAAAATAAGCTCATTTGTTATCAAACTCTCACTAACTTTTCTCTCAACGAAGACCTCCGAATTATACAAGTTACTCAGTCACAAAACACATCTCTTAAACATCTAAATCAGTTAAGGAGAGTAAGAATCAAAGATTTAGCAAGAGAAGGTATAACCCTAAACTCAACCTAGATCTTGTATGCTATGAAAATATTCGTGTTTAAGTGTTTAAATTTGTGTTATAAGATGTTTTTAGATGATCTATGTTGATCCATCATGGATACATAGCATCAAAGTGGCTTAAAATGGTGTTTTTCAAAAAATGTTCTTGAGCTCGAAATGTGGTCTGACAACCGAATGTCAGTGGCCACAGATCCTTGCTCGTTTATGATTTTGGTTGTTTTAAAGTTGTAATCGGTAGCTTGTCATGTGGTGTTTAATCTAAAAGTGGAATCAGTGTCATTGGATGTCTAGATCGTGTGTTATTAGCGGTCAAAACCCGTTGACCGGGCATGACCGGGCCAAATTTGGGCAACCCAGAAACTATAAAACCGAGTCTGACAAGCTTTTCAAATGACTAGATCTGTCAGGTTTTACGAGTTTTGTAGTTGTTGTTGTAATAAATGTGTAGCCTGTTGTCTCGCCTATACATACATGGCTTTATATCATGTAATTAATCAACAGATAGAATGTAGCAAGCGGTCAAAGTAGCCTACCCGACCATGTTAGTTGTTTTCTAGAATTTCCAGAAAACTGAATGAACAGCCCTCTGACAGGGTTTGACCCGATCATATATTGAGTTTCTTTTGTTGTTGAACTTTAATGTTGTTGTATTTATGTTCATTGACACATGGACTCTATGTTTAAACCATTAAACAATATGAATCAAGACCAGAACATAGAATTAATTGAGCTCAAAAGTAGACCCTCGAAGCTGCTGGGTTTCTGGGTTGCCCAGAAAACCCAGAACTTGTTCTGAAAGCTACTTTGTGGCTTCAGACCTTGCATCTGAGATGTGTTATGACCTAGATGATGGTTGGTTATTGTAGTATTACATTTCAGCTACACGATTAATGTCCAAGCTAGCCCAGAAACTAATTAAACTAAGAATTAAACGTGGTCAAACGTTGACCCTTGAACACTGAGCTGTCAGTGTTCTTGAGGCTCAAGAACACCAACAGCGACGCTAAGGGTCGCTCAAGGGCTATAGCGACGGTTTATTTAATTTTATTTGCTGATTTTCCAGAAATTATTTAAAAATAGAAATAAAGTATAAAAATTACCAAAAATGGTTTTAAAAATTATTTTAAATTATGAAAAATAATTTCTGACTATTTGGGGTATTTTTCATTAATATTTATAATTATTTGAATATTAATGATGTTTAATTTATTTAATTAATGTATTAAATAAATTAGAGGAAAATGATTTATTATTATGAAAAATCATTTTAAATAAGAATAAAGTGTTTAAAAATATTTTGAGTTATAAAATGTAACTTTTAATATTTTTAGAGAATTTTCAATAATAATTTAATATTAATGATATTAGATTTATTTAATTACTTGTATTAAATAAATAAGTTAAAAATGATTTTATTGATTTAAAAATCATTTTAAATGAGAATAAAGTGTTAGAAAATATTTTGAATTATAAAATATAATTTTAATATTTTGGAGGATTCTCGATAATAAATTAATATTAATGATATTAGACCTATTTAATTATTAAATTTAATGAATAATAGAAAATGATTTTATTGATTTAAAATCATTTAAAAATGAGAAAATGATTTAAAAATAATTTAAGTTATAATTAATAACTTTTAATATTTTGATAATAATTTCATTAATATTTAAATATTAATGATTATGATTTAAAATGATTTTTATTATTTTAAAACTCATTTAAGTAGAATATTATCGATTTAAAAATATTTTAAGTTATTAATAATAACTTTAATATTTTGACAAGTATGTTATTAATATTTTATATTATTAAATATTAATGATAATAAGATTGTTTGATAATTAAATCATTTAAAAACGATTCCGATGTTTGAAAAATTATTATAAATTATTATAATTGTTTCAATATTATTAAAAGCTTCCGAAAAATATTATAAACGATATTTGACTTATCTAAAATAATATTGAATCTTAGAGACCAAGTCCAACCAGACTGAACTAGTTAGACTTGATAAGTGTTTAAATAGGTTATGAACACTAATGTGGCTATGTGATAATGTGCCTAGGAGACAGACTGACTGTAAATTACAGTGATACATGTTGTGAATTATTGTACTAATTGTGAGACCGATATTATTGGTTATAGGTCTTTCGAAAGTAGATAAGTATATTGTGTAGCTGTAAACAGCGGAAGAGGCAAGTTTCCTAACTCAACCTTGAGTTATATTCATTCAATTATTATAGTTGTTAATTATTGTTAATTATACCACGTCAAAGAATTTATTGTTGATTATTCGCAGTTAGTGCATGTTTAATAATTCAAATTGAATTACTGATTCAAAAAATATACATTGGTAGAATAATTGTTGTTGGATAGTCATATCCATAGAAGCTAATATTGTTAGTACAGATAATTCCTGTTTATTGTAAAATTATGTTGAGAAATGTCTTAGCTAATTATTCTGGCTAGACGAACATTTGTTAGAACTTGATAGATTCGAGAAGAGAATTCAATTGTTATTGACAAATCGATGCCAATTCTTTCGGATAGATCGATAAGTAAATAGAAATTGAAATCATAGTATTTCGTTGTTAAATCAAATCTTGATTCTGAGACTGAGAAGAACAACCTTTTATATAAATGAAACATTTTATTGGTTGTATATTCGGCCTTTGCGCGCGATTAAGTATTATGCATAATATAGGGTACACGGAGTTGGCTGGCTGTAAGTACTTGCAAAGGGGTATGATTTAATCTTTATGGTTATCTAATACACCTGCGTATATATCAAAGTAAAACTTTGATATATACCCGAGAAGAGAAGTTCAAGATCCAATGGATCACTCAGCATAAATATGGAAAATCTTCCACTTTGTAATTGTGTAGAATTGATTCTTGATTATTCATTAGAAAGTCCAGACTTTGAAAGCGTTGTACTCTTTCATTATTAGATTATCGTGTTACATAGAATGCGAGAAGACTTGTTAGTTATTAAAGCTTTGTTCAGCTAATTCAAAGTTCCCTGAACTTTGGCATTATTCTATCAAAATATATAGTATGTTCTTAATGATTCTTATACATTTATTGTATGTCTTAACTTGCGGGGCAAATCTATTTCTCACCCTTGCTAATTAAAACATTTCAGCTAGGAACGAAGAGGCCTGCGGATCAAAGAAGAACAAAGGCAAAGGCAAAGGCAAAGTACTGGATTAGTTGTAATAAACATTATTATTATGTTGTATTTGTGAACCCTTTTTGTATATCTAAAGTGTATGTTTGTAATGTTAAGGTTAGAGAACCTGGGGTAATGTATTGACGATATCAGTTAATGAAGTGTATGTTCCTATTTATAATTAAATGGGTAGTTAAAGGTTATTTATATTGTGAATCGTGAGCACCAAACTCGGGGGTTAGGTAACCCAGGTTTGGGGGTGTCACAAATAAAATGAATTTTTATTAATTTTATTCTATGCTATGTGTTTATTAATCATTCTATAACCTAGGATGATTATAATCTGGGAGGATTTTGGCTACGAGCTAAACTGAACGAATAAGAATTTTCAAGACGAAAATGAATTTTTTTTCGGGAATAAAAATATTCCTGAGAAAAAGATGAAATACGCACTATTCACCCGTCGAAACCTAAGGGTTAGAGTTTGAATAACCTAAGCCTTTTCGAGAGTTTGGTATGTCGAAATGACATTCCGTCAAAAGATTTGATGATAATATATCGTGAAAAGTTAAGTAAGCCGATAAAGTTTCCTCAAAAAATGTGCATAAATTGGACGAAATAAAAATGACGAAAAGTATTGTTATGTACTTTTCATTTATTTAGCTACGTTAGGGTAAAACGTGAAGAAAAATACTTAACGTCAAAAAGTGTTTTTCAGTTTTTCAGATTTCCGAAGAATGCGTAAAAGTTAAACAGTAGAGGAAAGGAAAAATATCTAAAAATATTTGGATTCCGAGAATCGCGGTTTTTAAAATTGTCGGAAGAATTTCACAAGACGGAAGCACGAAACTTCCAAGGGAAGCTTCGTGAATAGCAAGGCGGTTTATAAGTAAGGAGGTGGGAATAGTAACCTTAGGGGAAAAATGATTATTTTTCCCTTAGCCTTGAAAATCTTTAAAAGGAGAGCTAAGCTCATTTGTTGGTGATTTTGAAAATCACCAATGTGACGCCCCAAAAATAGGTATACATCACCCATCTTGAGTCACCAAATACATGATACAAAATTCAAATACAACATAATTATACAACAGTCATGTAAAATACGACAAAACATAATCTAAGAGTTTTAATAAGAATATTGTCATCTAGACAATATCCACACTAAATGGAGTCCTCATTACATTTATTGTCACACTATTTAACAGAATAGTAAGGACTACTAATGCTATCATCTGGACCGTCACTCCATTCCCCGACTAGTCCCGGCTACGTTCTCATTTCCTGAAGAGAAAAGTGAAAGAAAGGGTGAGCTCAACTAGCCCAGTAACAAATATTATGACTAAGATAATGCAGAAAAACTATCATTAGCCTTCAATAATGTTAAACTAATAGAATATAATAGACAACAAGTTTAACTGCAGCGGAACAAGCAATCCATTAGAAGAGTCAAGTAGAGCATACAATCTACTATCTTCTATGATTTAAAAAGTTTTTCATCAACTTTATCACTGAGACTCAACTTAATAAATAAAATCGAATCATCCCTGCATCACGACCAAGGATATTCATGTAATCATCAATAGTCATGATTATACTGAATTATCCTTGGTCATAATCATACCAACAACTGTCCATCAATGAACTACATGCCCATGAGGACTTTTACCACATCATTCGTCACATTACGGTCATGATTACACCGAATAATCCCTGGTCATAATCATACCAAGTCCATATATGCACGTAAGCCAAATATGACTTTAATCATAACATAAGCATGAGAATGATGATAATGACATAATAATTCAATAAAACAAGTTCAAGGATAAATTTTAAAGATTTATAATTTTAATTTATCCAAAAATCAATAACGTCCAAATTGTCAATATGATACTTCTTTATGGAGTAAAATTCAAGAATGCTCAGAAGAATATTTTCATGAAAAGATACTGGATGAAACACAAATATCAAGGATATTCCACTAATTTCATGGCGTATAGAAGCCAAAACTTTAACCAACTGAGAATATATGAAATCGCAAATAGATTTTTGCTCGTCATGCGGTAATCCACGTAGACAGATCATTTCTATAATTTAATAAGGAATGAATACGAAGGATCATTCACCATGGATGCGGTAATCAACATAGACAGGTTATTCCAACAGAATAATAAAGAATGGAATAACAGAAGAATTCACCAAGCGTGTGTAATCCATCATGCATGTTTATTCCAATAGAATAATAAAGAATGGAACCAGTCATGCATAACCCGCATACATGATAGGATATTCCAAATGTAATAATAAAGAATGGAACCAAAGTCATGCGTAACCCACACAGACGCATGTATATTCCAAATGTAATAATAAAGAATGGAATAACAACAGAATTCACTGTGAATTTGATAGAATGCATGCATGTTATTCCTACATAATAATAAATAATGGAATAATGTATTTAATTTCACCATGTATGCGGTATTAGATGTAGACAAAGTTATTCCAACATAATAATAAAAATGGAATAACAACCCTTACGAGTATTGAAAGAAAATAACTCTCTTCATAAATACGAAAGAATAATACCCTTTACCTTAGAAGAAGACCGGATAATTTGGAATAAAGTGAGATATCGACTTCTCTTTCTTTCTCTCTCTATAATTCTCTCTATAATAATTCCTCTATAGCTTTAGTGAATTGGTGAGAAATGAAGGAAGAATGAGCTTCTATTTATAGGAAAATATAGTTTCGATAATTGCACGTTTTGGGGCTCAAAATATTATAGTATAATACCTTCCTATTTTTCTTCATTTTTAAATTAGTCCTGCAAGTATTATCAAACTTGCACCACCTCCCCTAATAGTAAATAATGTGAATTAATAGTTCATTAATGTGACTTAATAGTATAATCATGTGAAAAAACTAATTATAGTATAGTACCTTCAACTATACCTCTATTTTTAACTTAATCATGCAAGTATTATCAATCTTGCACCACCTCCCCTAATAGTACAAGAATTTGAATCAATAGTACACACATGTGAACAAATAGTTATAATCATGTGAATTAATAGCAATTAATTTCTCATTTATCTGGTTAATTACCCGATTGGTCAACATAACCTCCAAACATCAATTATTATCGAAATAAATGTCGATTTTTATTAACACCAATAATTCTAACACAATGGAACTATCCATTTCATCTTTAATCAACACGAACTTATTCATCATTAATATTATAATTCACAATATTTAACAACCAAAAGTCGCTCCTGAAAGAGGGGGCTTTCCGATAAGGATTTCTCCTTATCAAGCCAGCAATTAGGTGACCAAACCTCTCCTCGATGTAACTTCTAGACATTGTCAATATTATAAATAATAATATGAATAACTTTGCTATCTCAATTATTGATTTAATAATAATAAATATTATGCAGATGATACTATGATAATAATTGAATCAATAATATGAGAGATACGATGCAACAATTACTGTAGCAATAATTGAGTATAATTGAGTGACTTCTCACGTAAGCATCAATAATCAATATCGTGTGCTACTATACAACCACGCGTATTACTGTACTTTTACTACCAGGTAGTTCAACAGTTTAACGGTAACCCTTTCGCCGTTATTTTTATAAAAAGATAATTCTGTCGTTTTCTAACTACGACAATACTTCCGTTGTGGGGTCCACCAATGATTGTGTCGTCGTACGAATATTCCTTGTTAAAACGAATATTCCCCGACCAATCGAATATTATATAACTACTTGCTTACTTTGAAAATTTTGTTAATATTACCCACAACTATAACATTATATCAAATCCACACCATAATTTTCAAAAATATATTTCGAGAAAATTATTCTTTATTCATAAAAGTTGGGGTCTTACAACCTCCCCTTCTTATGAAATTTCGTCCTCGAAATTAGGGCACGTACCTGGTATATCGAAGAGGTGAGGATATCTTGACTTCATCTCAGATTCTAACTCCTAGGTCATTTCTTCCACATCGTGGTTTCTCCACAAAACTTTGACTTGAGGTATAACCTTGGAGCGTAGAATATGATCCTTCTTATCCAAGATTTTAACAGGTAACTCTTCATACGTTAAATCTTCCTCTATCTCGTCTGGTTCTAATTAAATAATGTGGTTCGGGTCTTTCACATATTTACGTAACATAGATATGTGAAAAACGTTATGAACACGAGACATACTTGGCGGTAAGGCGAGTCTATAGGCCATAGTTCCTACTCGATCGAGGATTAAAAATGGGCCAATGAATCAAAGATTAAGCTTTCCTCTCTTTCCAAATCTCGTAACTCCTTTCCATGGAATAACACGTAACAACACATGATCTCCAATATCGAATTCCACGTCCTTTCGATGAAGATCAACATAACTCTTTTGTCGATTTTGTGAGCTTTTTATACGTTGTCGGATCATTTGAATCTTTTTCGTAGTCATACGTACCAACTCCGATCCCAACAATGTTGCTTCACCCACCTCATCCCAGCATACTGGAGAACGACACTTTCTTCCATGCAACGCCTCAAATGGAGCTATGCCAATACTTTCTTGATAACTGTTGTTATAGGAAAACTCCACCAATGGTAAGAACTTGTCCCAAATTCCCTTGAATTCAAGGACACAGAGTCTTAATAGATCTTCAAGAGTTTAAATAGTCCTCTCCGACTGCTCGTCCGTCTGAGGATGATATGCCGACCTAAATCGTTAATCCGTGCCCATAGCTTTTTGCAAACTAACCCAAAATCTTGAAGTGAATCTTGGGTCTCGATCAAAAACTATGGATAATGGCATACCATGTTGTCTTACAATCTCGTTTATGTACATACGAGCAAGACATTCAAGTGTAAAAGTTTCTCGTATAGGTAGGAAAGGAGCAGACTTGGTCAATCTATCAATAATGACCCAAATTTCATTTATGCCTTGAGAAACCTTGGGAAGACCAGTAACAAAATCCATGGTAATGTGCTCCCACTTCCATTCTGGAATTTCAAGCGGTTGCAATGGACCTTTTGGCACTTGATGCTCCGCCTTGACTCGTTGACAAGTTAGACACCTTGAGATAAACCTCGCTATCTCTTTCCTCATATTGCTCCACCAAAATGCATGTCGAAGATCATGATACATTTTGGTACTCCCAGGATGGATTGCAAATGGTGTGTTGTGCGCCTCCATCATGATTTTATACTTCAAGTCAGAATCGTTAGGAACACAAAGTCTGGAGTTGACTCGAAGTATTCCTTCTTCATCGATTCTTGCTTCTGAAATAGCACATTCTTGCACTTTCTTCCTCATACGAATCAGCTCCAGGTCTGTAGCTTGAGCAGCTTTAACTTTATCGATTAAAGTCGGTTCCACTCGTATATTCGTCATCATCACATGGGTCCCTAGAGTCTTTAACTCTATTTTCATCCTTTTCAAGTCATACAAAATGGACCTTTGCGTTGACAATATTGCACTCATGCCCGCATATGATCTTCTACTCAATGTGTCAGCTACTACGTTCGCTTTTCCAGGATGGTATTAGATGGTATGATCATAATCTTTCAACAACTCAAGCCATCGTTGTTGCCGCATGTTGAGTTCCTTTTGGGTGAAGAAATATTTGAGACTTTTATGATCCGTATAGATCTCCACCTTCTCTCCATACAGGTAATGCCTCCAAATCTTAAGCGAAAAAATGACTACTGCCAACTCTAGATCATGAGTAGGATAATTTCTCTTATATTCTTTGAGTTGTCGTGGGGCATAGGCTATGACTTTTCCATGTTGCATGAGAACACATCCTAACCCTTTGCCTGAAGCATCACTGTAGATGACAAATCCCTCCGAGCCAGATGGTATTGTCGTAATGTCTTTGAAATGAGTTTTCTCTTGAGTTCTTGAAAACTCTTCTCACATTCCTCGCTCCAACCGAACTTTGTATCTTTTTGAGTCAGCTGAGTTAATGGAGTAGCGATTCGAGAAAATTCTTCCACGAATCTCCAATAATAACCAGCTAAGCCGAGAAAGCTACGTACTTCGGTCACTAATTTTGGTTGCTCCCAGCTTTGAATTGCTTCAATCTTCGTTGGGTCAACAGATTTTCAATGATTTGATAACACGTGCCCAAGAAATGCAACTTCCTCAAGCCAAAACTCGCATTTCTTCAACTTGGCATATAGCTTGTTTTCACGAAGCTTTTGGAGTATCAGTCTCAAGTGTTGCTCATGGTCTTCACGGGTTTTGGAGTATATGCTGGTGTCATCAATAAAGACGACCACAAAGTGATCCAAATATTCTTTGAATACTCAGTTCATCATGTCCATGAAAGCAGCAGGAGCATTAGTCAATCCAAAAGACATGACTAGGAATTCATAATGCCCGTAAAGAGTTCTGAAAGCAGTCTTTGGAATGTCATTAGTTTTAATCTTCAACTGATGATATTTGGAATGAAGATTAATCTTTGAAAAGAATTTGGCTCCTTCCAACTGGTCAAACAGGTCATCAATGCGAGGCAATGGGTACCTATTTTTGATGGTGACATGATTCAGCTCCCGATAATCAATACAAAGTCGCATACTTCCATCTTTCTTCTTCACGAATAGAACATGAGCACCCCAAGGAGACGTACTAGGACGAATAAAACTGATGTCTAACAATTTCTGTAGTTGGGTTTTTAACTCCTGAAGTTCAATAGGAGCCATTCTTTATGGGGCTTTGGAAATGGGTTTTGTACTGGGTTCAAGGTCGATACCAAACTCGATTTCACACTCCGGGGGTAGGCCAGGAAGTTCTTCGAGGAATACGTCAGGGAATTTATTAACAATAGAAATATCATTCAAATCTAACGTATTTTTGTTTAAATCTATGACATGAGCTAAGAAAGCTTGACATCCGTTTATGGCTTGAGATGACCATGATTGATTTTAATGGTTTGGTCGCTTGAATTCACATAATAGGTTGATTAGGAATATGAAAGCTAACAACCTTACGAAAACAATCAATTTTAGCATGATGAGTAGTTAACCAATCAATCCCTAGAATCACGTCAAATGCAAGTATTTTTAAGGAAATAATATCGACAGGTAACGTGCGGTTACCGATTTAAATCAAATAAGACTTATAAACAGTGGATGTAATGAAGGTTTCTCCCAACGGAGTTTCAACCGATAAGTCAAAGTCTAATTTCTCCGGAGTCAAATTTAAACGTTAAGCGCAAGTAAGAGAAATGAAAGAATGGGTAGAACCGGTATCAAATAAAGTATAAGCTTCACTAGAGTTTATGATTAGCTTACCCGTGATCACCTCATTCGGATTCCTCGCTTTTTTAGAGGTTACGACAAACGCTCTCCCTTGAACTACTGGTTTTGTCTTGTCTCGGACACCCTTTTATGCCTCCATCCCAGTTGGACTTGACTTTGGTGCACGACAAAATTGCGCTAGGTGACCTTCTTTTCCACAATTGTAACACACTTTGGACTGCATCGCGCAGTTTGGACTGATGTGTCCTTCCCCTCCACATTTGTAACATACGATAGGTGGTCATTCTCCTTCCTTAACAATGGGTGTTGGTGCTAACGTCTTTCCATCATTGTTGAATCTCCTCTTCTTGAAATGTCCATTCTTATTGTCTTGCCACCGAAGTGGTTACCATTTCTTGCATGTTGATTCCCTCCACGTTTGTTGTCACCGCTTCTATGACTGCCACCACTGGTATTATCATTTTGTCGGCTGCTTTCTCTTGGTTGGGTTGACTCATTATCGCGCTCCAATAACTGAGCCCTATTTACAACATCTGAATACAAACACAGTTTATGAGAAATTAGATATTGACGTATCTCGGGTTTCAAACCTCTTAGAAACATCCGTGTCATTCTCTCCTCATTATCAACCAAGTGAGACGCAAACTGGGACAACTCGGCAAACTTAGCTTCGTACTGTGACGCGGTCATATTGTTCTGCTCCAACTTGATGAACTCTACTTTTGTCATGTGAAGAATACTTTCGGGAAAGTACTTGTTGTTGAATAGTTCTTAGAACTTCTCCCAAGACATCTTCAGTGCGGCAGGTTGAGTACGTTTTACTGATTCCCACCAGTAGTCTACCTCTCCTCGCAACATAAAGGTGACAAAGAGAACCTTTTGATCCTCGGAGCATTCCAAGACATCAAATATCTTGGTGATCTGCTTTATCCACGTCTCCGCCTTAAGTGGTTTTGGCTCTCCAATAAACTCCGGTGGTCCCAGCTCCTTGAACTGTTTAGCGGTGACCGTCCGAGAGTTTCCAATGTTTCCACCTACATTTTGGACAGGAGCCGCTCTCGCCTGATGTTGCATGAATTGCATAAAGCCTTTGAACATTCCATTGTTCATCATTTGGTCAGTGTTGTTGTTTTCCTGAGGATTATTTCCATCCTGATGGACATTATCCTGGGTATTGATCGTTGGTGACTCAACGGTCTCATGTGCTTCATTGCTTATCTCAATATTTTTGGATGCCATTTTCAAATAAAACAAGGGTTAATTGACATGTCACATATTATCCTTATACTCTGACCGACCAAATAAATACAAAATAAACTTAGGTGGGTCATACTAGCGAAGGAATTCCCCGTCTCTCCCCTCCTAGTTCTTGTCTCATATCTCAGCCAGGGATCATATCCCTAAGCTTTGATACCAACTATGACGCCCCAAAACAGGTATACATCACATATCTTAAGTCGCCAAATTCATGGTACAAAATTCAAATACAACTTAATTATACAACAGTCGTGTACAATACGACAAAACATAATCTAAGAGTTTTAATAAGAATATTGTCATCTAGACAATATCCATACTCAATGGAGTCCTCATTACATTTATTGTCACACTATTTAACAGAATAATGAGGACTACTAATGCTATCATCTGGACCGTCACTTCGTTCCCCGACTAGTCCCGACTACGTTCTCATTTCCTGAAGAGAACAGTGAAAGAAAGGGTGAGCTCAACTAGCCCAGTAAGAAATATTATGACTAAGATAATGAAGAATAAATTATCATTAGCCTTCAACAATGTTAAACTGATAGAATATAATAGACAACAAGTTTAATCAAATGAACAAGCAATCCATTAGAAGAGTCAAGTAGAGCATAAAATCTACTATCTTCTATGATTTAAAAAGTTTTTCATCAACTTTATCGCTGAGACTCAGCTTAATAAATAAAATCGAATCATCCCTGCATCACGACCAAGGATATTCATGTAATCATCAATGGTCATGATTATACAAAATTATCCCTGGTCATAATCATACCAACAACTGTCCATCAATGAACTACAGGCCCATGAGGACTTTTACCACATCATTCGTCATATTACGGTCATGATTACACCGAATAATCCCTGGTCATAATCATATCAAGTCCATTTATGCACGTAAGCCAAAGATGACTTTAATTATAATATAAGCATGCGGATGATGACAATGACATAATAATTCAATAAAACAAGTTCAAGGATAAATTTTAAAGATTTATAATTTTAATTTATCCAGAAATTAATAACGTCCAAATTGTCAACATGATACTTCTTTGTGGAGTAAAATTCAAGAATGCTCAGAAGAATATTTTCATGAAAAGATACTGGATGAAGCACAAATATCAAGGATATTCCACTAATTTCATGGAGTATAGAAGCCAAAACTTTAACCAACTGAGTATAATAGAATATATGAAACCGCAAATGTATTTTTGCCCACCATGCGGTAATCTACGTAGACAGATCATTTCCACGATTTAATAAGGAATGAATACGAAGGATCATCCACCATGCATGCGGTAATTCACAAAGGCAGGTTATTCCAACAGAATAATAAAGAATGGAATAACAAAAGAATTCACCAAGCGTGCGTAATTTGCACAGACAGGTTATTCCAATAGAATAATAAAGAATGGAACCAGTCACGCGAATCTTGCATGAGCATGGGATATTCCAACATAATAATAAAGAATGGAACCAGGTCATGCGTAACCCGCACAGACAGGATATTCCAACAGAATAATAAAGAATGGAATAACAACAGAATTCACCAGGCATGCGATAGACCGCACAAACAGGTTATTCCAATACAATAATAAAGAATGGAATAATATAAGAATTTCACCATGTATGCGCAGATATTGTGATAGATAGGTTATTCCAACATAATAATAAAGAATGGAATAACAACCCTTACGAGTATTGAAAGAAAATAACTCTCTTCATGAATACGAAAGAATAATACCCCTTACCTTAGAAAGAAGATCGGATACGGAAATAATGAGGTAGCGTACTTTCTTTCTTCTTTCTCTCTATAATTTCTCTCTATAATAATTGCTCTATAGCTTTAGTGAATTGGTGAGAAATGAAAGAAGAATGAGCTTCTATTTATAGGAGAATATAGTTTTGATAATTGCACGTTTTGCACCACCTCCCCTAATAGTAAATAATGTGAATTAATAGTTCATTCATGTGACTTAATAATATAATCATGTGAAAAAACTAATTACAGTATAGTACCTTCAACTAATGTAGCAATAATAATATGAATAACTTTGCCGTCTCAATTATTAATTTAATAATAATAAATATTATGCAGATGATACTGTGATAATAATTGAATCAATAATATGAGAGATATGATGCAGCAATTAATGTAGCAATAATTGAATATAATTGAGTGACTTTCCACGTAAGCATCAATAATCAATACTGTGTGCTACTATGCAACCACGCATATTACTGTACTTTTACTACCGGGTAGTTCAACAGTTTAACGGTAACCCTTTCGCCGTTATTTTTATAAAAAGATAATTACGCCGCTTTCTAACTCTACGATAATACTTCATTGTAGGGGTCCACTAATGATTGTGCCATCGCATTTAATATTCCTCGTTAAAACGAATATTCCCCGACCAATCGAATATTATATAACCACTTTCTTACTTTGCAAAATTTGTAAATATTACCCACAACTATAACATTATATCAAATCCACACCATAATTTTTAAAAATATATTTCGAGAAAATTATTCTTTATTCATAAAAGTTGGGGTCTTACAACCAACACTTGAGAGAGAGAGGGAGATATTTTGGATGAGGAGGAAAAGGAAGAGGAAAAGCTAGCCCGAGTGCACGCTTTGTCCAACGGAAGAAGATTAAAGAAGAAAGATAATCTGAAACCTAACTTCTGAATAAATTTTCTTTAAGTTTTGTATGTTTAAAACATAGCTTAACGAGAATTATGGTCGACTAAACATATTCAGTTGATGTTAATCTAAGACCAACTGAATATTTAGTCGACATTAAGTCAGTCGGCATTAATATATCCTCGACGGACATCAGTCGAATTTAAGCCCTCCTCTTTGGCGCGAGGGTTTCCCGCCAGCGCGAATATATAGTCGACATAATATGTGTCATCCTCGACTGAATACTTTGTCGAGATTAGCTTATGGTCGACAGACATAACCTCGACGGCAGTCCATAGGAAATAAACCTAAAAAACCCTTCCCCTTCCCTGCGCCCTCTCATTTTCATATCTTTCCCTCTCTCCCACTAAATACCAGTCGACTGATCTCTCTCTCTCTCTCTCATACGACCGAATACTCCCAACCCCCTCTCCACCGGTCCCACACCACCTTGCACCTGGTACCTCCACTCCCCCCCGACCGGTTGTCCCCCCTACACGACCCCACCCTACCCCTTGCACCCCACCCTTTCCCTTGTCGACGCTCGCCCCCACCCCTTGTACATCTCGGTACCCCACCCCACCCACCCCAGTGTACCCCCACTCCCAAACCCCTTCCCAGCACTCCCACCCCTCTCCCCAGACCCCTCACTCCAGTCCAGTACCACCCCCACCCAAAGACTCAATACTCACGGCCACCACCCACCTTGTCACGGCCACCACCACCTGCCACGGGACTTAGACTCTGTTCTTTCCTAATTTTCCAGGTATTGAGTATATATTATATATATGTTAGTAGTATAAAATTTGTGTATGAATTTGGTATTATAATGTGCAATTGGTCTAAATTTATTTTGTTTTTGGATTAATATTACTAGAATTTTGGTATTATAATGTATGAATTCTGTTTTTTGTTTATAATTTATCTAAAATTGGTCATTTGGGTCTGAAATTGGTCATTTGCAGCTTCTGTACATGTATAGCATCCATTTTATTATTTGGTTTTATTATTTTTTATGTAATTGAAGTGTATATTTCTTCAATTTCAATATTGCATGTTGTATGTTAATAACAGTAAAGTAATTTTATGCTTGATATTTCCGACGAAATTCTGTTAGAATTCTTAAGATGCAAAATATGTTGGCTCTAATAACTATTTATTACTTAATTTAATAATACTAAAATTCACTAATTAAGTAGCATTTACTTAATTAGTTTTCACAAATAATTTATACTTCAAATATCAATTATTTTAATCAACTTAATTAAAAAAACAAAATAAATAAAAATTCACTATTTAATATACTAATATATAATTCGTAATAAAATAAAATAAAGTTTAATAAATGAAATAAATATAATATAATATATAAATAGATTAAATTAAAAATAAAAATTATTAATAAATAAATAAAACAATAAATTTCATTTAATTTAGTTTTTTAAATAAAATAAATTTTAAAAATGAGACAATATAATATAATAAAAAATTAAATTAAAATAATACATTAAATCAACTCAAAATAATAAACTAAGTAACATTTGCTTAGTTGAGAAGCAATTCAAAGAGACTGAATATATAAGAATGTTATCGCGAAAATAAAATAATATACTTTGCAACTTAATTAGAAACTCTTTTGACAAGTAGGATTGAATATCAAACAGTAGTCTCTATAGATTCCAAATAACAATTCTAATAAACTAAGTACCGTTTACTTAGTTTATCATTGGCAAAATAAACTAAGTAGCATTTGCATAGTTTACCACAATTTTCAATAAACTCGATAAACTAGATTGAACCCATATCAAGCAATGATTCATTCATAGTAGAGAAGTGATCGTTCGTTCATCTAGAGGGTTGCTTAACTTGGAACTTTGTTCAATAGCTTAATAGAACTCCTTTGGTATGTTGTCATCTGTTATGGTGGAACAGTGATGAATGTCCGCAGTAATTCAATTAACTTTATTAATAGAGTATAGGACACAAACAGGAACTACGACCCTTTTTTTATCCGATTACTGCCGCGGAACCGGTTGGAGTACTATTAGTTGCAACTAAAACTAATATGAAACTTAGATTTGCAACTAATAAACTAAGTAACATTTTCTTAGTTTTCCATAATTTTCAATAAACTCAATGATACTCTTCCTTTGCTCTTCAATACACTCATAAATATATATATATATATATATATGTAATATACTTTGAAACTTAGAAACCCGTTTGACATTCACTCAGTAGGAGTGAATGCCGAATAGTCCCCAGTTTGGGACTGTTACTGGATGTTATGTCTCTCACTTAGGTCGGTGCTAATTCACAAGGTGCGTACGTGTTTATAATATTTTGAGGATTTTTTAGCTGGTGTCTCTACATATGTTCTTCGAGTGCATAGTTAGACTAAGTTGTCTTGGTCTATTTCGTGTACTTGAAGACCATGGGGGAGGTGATGCTAAAATTTTCTTAAAATATTATAAACACGCACCTTGTGAATGGCACTAGTGAGGAGACACATCCAGGAATGGGATAGAAGCCTAACCCCTATAGAGTGGAGATATATACTAGGTAAACTAAATACATCCATATATATTCTAATTAGGTATTTTCTTCAATTAAAGATGTCAGCCGACTGGAGTTGGATGTACCGTAGGATACCAATTGATGGGAGGGGATTAGTTGATGCGTATCGTGAAGGGGTGTCCAATTTTATGAACAAAGCAATAGAACATGTTGATGATCTGAACGGAAAGATGAGATGCCCGTGTTCCAAGTGTAAGAACATGATATGGAAGACTGCCGATGAATTTAAATTTGACTTATATTCACGTGGGTTTGAGGATGGGTATTCGGTATGGATTCATCACGGGGAATCAGCTGAGTTTAGAGAATGGACATATAGTACTGTAGACCACTCGGATCACGGGGATTCGCAAGGATATAACTATGACGTCATGCAGATGTTGGTTGATGCATATGGCCCTACCAATATTGACTGGGCTAAAAACGAGCATGCGTCAAGCAGTTCTCAGCAAAAGCCAAATGATTCAGCAGCTTCTTTCTATAAGTTGCTATCTGAATCGGGTGTTCCATTGTATCCTGGAAATGATAAGCACACCATGCTTTCTGCAGTTACGAAGCTTTTACATTTCAGGAATGAGCATGACTGCAGTGAGAGAGGATTCAATGATTTGCTTGATATTCTCAGCGAGTTCTTACCCAGGGATAATATGTTGCCCGCGAATTATAATGAGGTGAAGAAGATGGTTAAGGAGTTGAATCTCGGGTATGAGAAGATCGATGCTTGTGAGCAGGATTGCATGTTATATTATGGGGAAGACAAAGATAAGGTGCACTATGATATCTGTAACTCACCAAGGTACAAGATCACAAAACGTGGAGGGAAGGAGAAACATGTTCCAAAGAAGATTTTACGGTATTTTCCTCTTGCGCCGAGGTTGCAGCGACTATTCATGTCTGCGCACACTACTCAGCATATGAGTTGGCATAGAACAAGGGATGTTGTGCATGGTCAGCTGACTCACCCAATAGATGGAGATGAATGGAAGAATTTTGATGCCAATTTTCCACAATTTGTCAAAAAAGTTAGGAATGTCAGGCTTGGCATGGCTACAGATGGATTATGTCCATTTAATAATTTTAGTCAGCCTTATTCTGTTTGGCCAGTGATTATGGTAGCTTACAATCTTCCACTGTCAATGTGCATGAGGGATCCGTATCTTTTCTTGACCTTACTTATACCGGGGGATAAGAGTCCTACAAAAGACATTAACGTGTACCTCAGGCCGTTAGTCGATGAACTTAAGATGTTAAGCAGGTGTTCGGACTTTTGATAAATGCTCGGAAGAATTTTGTGATGAAGGCAGCCTTGTTGTGGACTATCACTGACTTTTCGGCACTTGGGATGAATAGTGGTTGGTCGACCCATGGCAAATTGTCATGTCCAATCTGCATGGGGGATGTTCAAAGCACTCAACTACGCCACGGCCTTTAAAAACTAGTTTCTTTGGGAACTTTCGTAGATTCTTGCCTCACGAGCATAGTTATAGAAAGATGTCTACACAATTCAATGTAAAAGGCAGAGAACAAAGGGGTTGTTGGTCGCTTTTCGGCGTGACATATTGGGTAATTTGGCTAAATGATCTAACATTTCCACCCCCAGGAATGAGCATGGTACGTTGAGAGCTATAGGATATGGGAAAAGTCATAACTGGACTCACTCGCCAATTTGGTTTGAGTTGCCATCTTTGGGTCACACTAGCACTTTGTCATTGTATAGATGTTATGTATACATAAAAGAATGTATTTGATAACTTGTTTTACACCGTACTAGATACAAGTGGTAAAACATAAGACAATGATAAAGCACGTAAAGACTTGCAAGAAATGAATATCAGGCGGGAATTGTGGCTCCGACCTAAAAACACAAAACCAAAAGCTCCATTTTGTCTTACCAAGCAACAAGTTGAAAACATTTGCAAGTGGCTTAGCGCATTGAAGCTCCCAGATGGATATGCTTCTAACATATCTCGGTGTACTAAGGTTGAGCTGTTGAAAATTACTGGGTTCAAAAGTTACTACTGTCATGTATTCATGCAGAAGTTGATGCCAATTGCATTTCGTGAGGTGTTACCCAGGAATATTAATAATACTTTTACCGCACCTTCAAATTTCTCTCGGGATATTAGCTCAATTGTTATAAGGTATAGTGATGTGGAGCAGATGGAGAAAAACATAATGTTGACAATGTGCAAGCTCGAAATGAATTTACTCAATGTTCTTTTTTGACATGGAGCATTTTCCTATTCATCTGCCATATGAATTTAAGCTTGGAGGACCGGTGCAATATCGATGGATGTATCCATTTGAGGTAATATTGTAATAACCCGATATTTTGCATATAAATTTTTATTATTATTATTTTAATGATGAGAATATGTGTCAAGTAATGTATGATAAATGCGAATATATTTATTACCTATAAATAATTTTAGAATTATTAATCACCACAAATTATATTCTTATAGTAATTAATTTTTGTAAGCGTAAATGTTTTTATTAATTATTTTCCATGAAAACATGATTTTATATTATTTAAATAATATATGAAATGATTATTATAAGTATAATAATAAATATTTTATTATACTAATTTGTTCGTAATATTTAAGTTAATTATTTTAACTTAATTATTGATGTTATATATGAATAATAAATCAGATATGGAATCCAAACCCTAAATTTGGGTATTGATCAATGGATGAGAATAATAATATAATATTGATTATATTTTTATTTTCAGTGCTATAAATATGTACTGTAAATGCATAGACTGATAATGGTAGGCCAAATATGGTAAATTGTGGCATAACCCTCATATCGTGTTATTAAACCCTAATTGTTAAACTCGGTTATGAGTTCGAGACGGTGTAGTACTTGTGTTATATGAATTTTACTGTGTATTATATAATTTCTGTAATTAGGAGAAACCCTAATTATTATTTGAAAACCCTAATTTGCTAAAATTAGAAACCCTAATTACTGTTTTAGTAAATTATAATGATAATTAAGAAACCCTAATTGTTAATTTGGGAACCCTAATGATGTTAAGGAACCCTAATTATTAAACCCTAATTTTCTAGTAAAAACCCTAATTTCTATTAAAACCCTAATTTAATTAGAGTGTTTAAAATTAAAATTTTATTATATTTTAATTTTTAATTGTCCAAACCCTAGTAATTAATTGGGAAACTTTAAGATGTAAAATCTAGTGAATAAATCCTAAATTAAAGCACCTTGGACAAGAATGCCTTTAAATTAAAATAAAATTACCAAAATACCCTTTTGTCCTATATGTTAAATTATTGCTAGCCAAATCTTTTGCAAGATCTCGCCACCACCCTACCCTATCAACCTAGCAGTACTACATGATCAAAGACATCACCATTACAAATTCATCAGATCAATTTAATCAGATAGATTAAGAGAGAAAATGCATTATTACCTTATTTGTGCAACAAACACTTAGCCATACTCTCTCAAGACCAAACCCATGAAATTTCCTTGCTAGATTAGTCCCCAATCAAGCCCCACGAACACTAACATCAAATCAGAAGCAAGAAATCAAGAATCAAGGTGCAAAAAGGTATAAAAGAACCCTACTTAAAAATTCTGTGATTTGATGTTAGATCTTATAATTGATTGTTAAAATATGTTGTATGGGGTGTTAACCAATGATCTAGGTTGATAGATGTTAAACCCATAACATCTAGAGGCTCAGATTTGATGATTTTCGAAATCTAGAATTTTTGAAAATAAGGGTCTGACAGTGAATGTCAGATCCCATAGATCTCTATCTGTTATGGTTTTTTGTGTTTTAAAGGTTTGTACTTGTACTCTGTCAAGAGATCTTAAATCTGGAACTTGAATCAGGTTCATATCTGTTGTAGATTAAAAGATATTCGTGGTCAAATTGAGTTGACCGATCAGAAATTCTGGGTTTCTGGGACCCAGAAACCCTGAATTTCTGATAGTGATTTTTAGAGCTTATGTTCTTACTGATCCGTTATAGTATGATCATGTTCTTGTTATAGACTTGTAGTTTGACACGACTATTACATCTTAAAACTCATAGAACAACCAGATCAATTACATAATCAAAGATATGGGTGGTCAAACTAGGGTTGACCACCAGCCTTATGAGTTTATGGGAAAACCCCAAATTCATGAAAAACAGCTTCTCTGGCATAGTTTGGCCAGATTATATCTTCTTGTTGTGTTGTTGTTTTAGTGATGTTTTGTAATAGATCTATTTAGCTACATGTGGTATACAACTTGGAACTTTTAGATCACAAAAAGGATGCACGATCATCATGTAGTGGGAGCTCAAAAGTGAACAGTCGAACTATTCTTCATTTTTGGGCAAACCCAGAAATGAAGAACAGCTCTGACAGTGTTTTGGTTAGATTAGATATTGCATTTGATGCATGTTATGACCATGATTGTTGTTGTATATTGTAGTATTACATTAGTTCTACATATTGTGATCATTAGATAGTCCATCAACACCACGATCGGATCAGAAATCGTAGTCAAAATACCCCACTCGAAATCTGACATTAATTTTCTGGGTATGATGAAGAACACCATTAATGGACGCTTTGTCGCCTAATGTACCTTTTAGCTTACGCTTAATTTCTAAATTAGTTATTTTAATTAAATAAATAGAAAAAATTAGTTTTAATTATTAAAAATACCAAATAAATTATTAAAATTATTTTAAAGTCCAAAAATTAGTTTTTAATTATTTTAAGTATATTTCATAAATATTTAATATTTTTGGAATATAAAAAGTTTAATTTATTTAAGTATAATATTAAATAAATGATTTAAAAATGATTTTTATACATGAAAAATCATTTAAAATATATTATATGATATAAAAAATATTTTAAGTTATTTTCTATAATTTTCAATATTTTGTGATGATTTTCATTATTAATTAGATATTAATGATGATTAAGTTATTTAATAAAGATATTAAATAAATGATGGAAAATAGAAATAAAGATTTAAAATTTATATAAAAATGATTTAGAGATTATAAAAATATTTTAAGTTATAAAATATAACTTTTGATATTTTGTCATGAAAAATATTAATATTTTAATATTAAGAATATTAGATTTATTTAATAATTATATTAAATAAATGTAATGTAAAAATGATTTTTATATTAGAAAAATTATTTTAAGTGAAAATAAAGTGTTTAAAGATATTTTAAGTTATAAAATATAACTTTTAATATTTAAAGGATAATTTCATTAATAATTTAATCTTAATGATATTTATTTAACATTAATGATATTAAATTAATTTAATAATTATATTAAATAAATATTTTTAAAATTGTTTTATTAATTTAAAAATCATTTAAAAAGGATATAAATTAATTAAAAATATTTTAAGTTATAATTAATGACTTTTAATATTTTGATAAATAGAACATTAATACTTAAATATTAATGGTAATTATTTAAAAATGATTTTAAATGTTTAAAAATCATTTAAGGGTAATATTAATACTTTAAAAATATTTTGAGTTATTATAAATAACTTTAATATTTTGGCAATGGTTTCATTAATAGTTTAATATTAATTAAATATTAATAATAATAGAATTAGTTAATATTTAAATCATTTAATAATGATTTCAAAGTGTTTGAATTTTTATGATAAAATATAATAATTATTTAAAATTATTATAAGGCTATGAAAAATAATATGACCGATATTTAAAATATCTAAACGAATATTAAACTACACGATGAGTCTTAGACTCGATATTTACCCGATAAAGTCGCTTTAGACAATCAAATATTTCAAAATTAATTTGACTTAGATAAATCGACTAGATATGTGTCCATTTATGACTCAATAATTGTTAAATATATGTGATAAAGTGATTAGGTTATGTGTTAACCGTAATGAGCAAAGATTATGTGATACGATATATAATTCTAATCGAAAATGATCTTATTATGATAGGTCATTAAAAGATTAATCTAAGTCAAGTTATTATAAAAGATTAATATCTAAACCTTATGCACTACTTTTATTTCATGCAAAATAGTATATCATATTATGCAAGTATCCTACTTTTGCATTTACTTTATGCAATGGACATAAGTAAGAAAGTTTCAGAATTATATTATTATTGTGCTAGATTATTAACTCTATTATTGTTGATTATCTATCCAATCTTTGTATTCATACAAGTTCTTACATTATCCGATCTTTGTATTATTGTATAATTTAGATATTTATTCTGTTCGTTAATTCGTATATAGGGTTAGACAAGTGTCCCCACTTGGATAACCATTGTATTTAATCATATGTTGATACATACTTATCGATTTCAAGTATATAGACATTGACTTAAAAGCCGTCTAAGCTATTTGATTCAGCTAGACATAAAAATATTGTTGAACAAGATAGAACGTTATTTTATCCAACCAGATTATTTTGGTTCGGATTCCCGACTAAGTATGAACATCCCGAATATGGGAAAACTTTTGTGCACCTAAGGTGGATAGAGTGAACGAGGATATCGTTCTTGCATGTAGTATTGATCAATATAGGGCATAACGGCCGATCACCCCCGCGTCTGTAGTAAGTTATGACGATTTTGATGATGAAGTTCGTTTAACCTTTTTGAAAATAGAAAACAATGTTCATAGTATGTTGACAGATCTCCAGCTATAGTCTGTATGTAGTTTCAAAGATTACATATGGAAGTGATATGTTGTTATTATTGGTTCAGCTTACTTCAAGACTGTTAATTCGTTGTAGAAGTGTCTTTCAAAGAAAACATTTAATTCTTTCAGCTAATATATATTGTTGTTATTACTTGCTGGGAAATCTAATGCTCATTCTTGCTTTAAATTTAAATGTTTTCAATTAAGTATAATCAACCTGAAGGCTCAGGCAAAAATAAGGGGAAAGGAAAGCTGTACGAATGAGATTTATAATATGTTGTGTAATAGTTATAGTTTATTAAGACAATGATACTTATTATCTATTATGTAATGAATGTTTAAAGGTCTCATACATGGGATTAAACTTTGATGCATATGTAAATTAAGTTTGAATTTTATATTATTGTTATTATTATTAGTTTTATTTAGCTTATAAAAATGGTATCGTGAAGCACCGAGTTCGGGTTTCAAGTACCCGAATTTGGGGGCGTCACAGGTTGGTATCAAAGCTTTAGGGTTAGAAACCTTAGGTGGGATAAGACCTTAGGCTATAACCTTATAACAGAGGGAAACGTTGAAAATACAGATAACTCATATAGAGTTTAAAAGAAGATGAATTGAATAAATTCATCATTGACCAAAATAAAAGATAACTCTTATAAAACTATTGTTTGCTGTGTGTATAAACTATTTACTAATCAAGATAAGTTGTGTGTAGATGTCAGGTGGAAAAGAGTTAGGATACTCTCTGATCGTAAAGAAGGAGCCGATATCAAAGCCAAAAGTCAAATAGAGGCTCATAAAAGTGCATAACCATGATGAGGTGGTGGTATTGGAAAACGTAGTACTGCATCCAAAAATGGTGGAACTGATGACAGTGATTCGAATAATAAAGTTAGAGCTGATCAAGCATCAATGAAAGTACAAAATCTGAAGAAGAAGGTTTCTTCACTAGAAAAGCTGTGGGAAATAGAAAAGATACTAAATAACCAATTGCGAAAGGTGTTAATAGAAACTATGGAAGAACAAGATAAGCTTAAAATCCAAATTGATCAAATGGGAGGCTAATCAACAAATCGTAAAATGCGACTCAAGAGCAAGAAAGGAAAAGAAAGAGGAAAACCGTGACTTAGGAAATTAGTAGGATTAGTAGTTGATTATGTATGTTCGATAATGTATGGGTGTAATGTAATATTCACAAACTTTTGTATAAGTTATTATAGTAATTCCCGACTTTTGTGGTCACAAAGGGATAACAGTATGGGTTATGTTATATAAAGTACTTTGAATTAATCTATGTTTGATTAATGGAATAAGTTTTAGATAAAACTTTGTGTTACATGTTAAACTTATACAATAAGGTTTAAAAGGTAAGTTAAATTTATGATTTTATGTAATCAGATAATGCCGCCAAGACGTCAAACACGAAATCAAAGGGCAGAAGAATCAGTCAACAACGCTTAAGGGACAACCGCAAGACCCAATGCAAAACTTTACGAACATGGTAGCTCAAAGCTATGCAAAGAGGGAATACCACCACAGTGGAACCGACTGCATAATCGCTATAAACTTCAAAGACTTCAAGGCAAGAGGACCACCGTAATCTGTGAGAACAAATCAACCTATAGAAGCCCAGACATGGGTTAACGAGATAGAAAAGGCGTTCATAGTTGCTAGGGTAGATGAGGGGCAAAAGACCTCTATTGCCACCTATATGATTAAAGGAGAGGCGAACTTTTGGTGGGAAGCAAATCAAGCGAGGGCAGGAGAGGGAGTAGTTACTTGGGCTAGGTTTAAAACTTTTTTTTTCGAAAACTACCTCTCAACTAGCATGCAGGCTAGGATGGAGGTAAAATTTCTAGAGTTAAAGCAGAATAACATGACTGTTGCGGAGTATGCGGAAAAGTTTAATGAGTTGGCTAGGTTTGTTCCGCATCAAGTTGATACGGAGGCTAGGAAGGTAAGAAGGTTCGAGCTGGGATTAAAACCCTGGCTCTACAACAAGGTGGCGATGTTGCAGATCAATACTTTTGCAGCACTCATGGAAAAGCCTGTCATAGCTGAGGAGGGGAGTGATGCCATAAGCCTCTATAACAAGGAGAAGAGGAACAAAGGCAAGACTATAGGAGCTGTGAAGGTGGAAACTAATAGTGGGAATAGGGGTGAGAAAAGAAAGGGGAATTCTTTTGGGAATGTTAAGGTGAAACAAGAAGGTGTGAAGAAGTAGATAGTTCAGTGTGGGAAATGTGGGAAGAATCACTATGGTGAGTGTCTGAAGGGTAAGCTTGTATGTTACAAGTGCGGGCAGGAGGGTCATATCTTTCCCAACTGCCCCAACCCAAGGATGAACAATGGGTGTTTTCTATGTGGATTGACTGAACATAAGGTGAGAGATTGTCCAAAGAGGAAAATGGAGATAGGGAGTGTAACCACGGGAAAAGGAAGCGGGACTATGGCAATCACAGGACTGACTTCGACCAACAAACCAACCGCACGAGTCTTCAATATGACGGTCCAGGATACTGTGGCAGCTGGGAATGGAATTTCAGGTATTATTCGAATAACTTTTATTTTCATAGATATATATGATTTTCCTTTATATAGCAAATTATTTTATAAATAAAATTTTGAGGGAGGAATTTGAGTTCTTTTAGAAATAAAATTTCTGTTTAATCAGAAAGATAAGCTTTATAGTGAATAATTAAAGATCAGTTCGATCAAATATGATCGAGATCTACTTGCAATGATTGTGTATGTATGTACCCCTGTATGTACGTATGAGTTTTTAGAACGGTGATTCCGGGGACGGAATTCTTATAAGGGAGGGTGAATATAATAACCTGATATTTTGCATATAAATTTTTATTATTATTATTTTAATGATGAGAATATGTGTCAAGTAATGTATGATAAATGCGAATATATTTATTACCTATAAATAATTTTAGAATTATTAATCACCACAAATTATATTCCTATAATAATTAATTTTGTAAGCGTAAATGTTTTTATTAATTATTTTCCATGAAAACATGATTTTATATTATTTAAATAATATATGAAATGATTATTAGAAGTATAATAATAAATATTTTATTATATGAATTTGTTCGTAATATTTAAGTTAATTATTTTAGCTTAATTATTGATGTTGTATATGAAGAATAAATCAGATATGGAATCCAAACCCTAAATTTGGGTATTGATCAATGGATGAGAATAATAATATAATATTGATTATATTTTTATTTTCAGTGCTATAAATATGTACTGTAAATGCATAGACCGATAACGGTAGGCCAAATATGGTAAATTGTGGCATAACCCTCATATCGTGTTATTAAACCCTAATTGTTAAACTCGGCCATGAGTTCGAGAGACTATTGTAAGACTTGTGTTATATGAATTTTACTATGTATTATATAATTTCTGTAATTAGGAAAAACCCTAATTATTATTTGAAAACCCTAATTTGCTAAAATTAGAAACTCTAATTACTGTTTTAGTAAATTATAATGATAATTAAGAAACCCTAATTGTTAATTTGGGAACCCTAATGATGTTAAGGAACTCTAATTATTAAACCCTAATTTTCTATTAAAAACCCTAATTTCTATTAAAAACCCTAATTTAATTAGAGTGTTTAAATTAAAATTTTATTATATTTTAATTTTTAATTGTCCAAACCCTAGTAATTAATTGGGAAACTTTAAGATGTAAAATCTAGTGAATAAATCCTAAATTAAAGCACCTTGGACAAGAATGCCTTTAAATTAAAATAAAATTACCAAAATACCCTTTTGTCCTATATGTTGAATTATTGCTAGCCAAATCTTTGCAAGATCTGGCCAGCCACCCAACCCTATCAACCTAATAGCATATACATGATCAACACATCACCATTACAAATTCATCAGATCAATTTAATCAGATAGATTAAGAGAGAGAAAATGCATTATTACCTTATTTGTGCAACAAACACTTAGCCATACTCTCTCAAGACTAAACCCACAAAATTTCCTTGCTAGATCAGTCCCCAATCAAGCCCCACAAACACTAACATCAAATCAGAAGCAAGAAATCAAGAATCAAGGTGCAAAAAGGTATAAAAGAACCCTACTTAAAAATTCTGTGATTTGATGTTAGATCTTATAATTGATTGTTAAAATATGTTGTATGGGGTGTTAACCAATGATCTGGGTTGCTAGATGTTAAACCCATAACATCTAGAGGCTTAGATTTGATGATTTTCGAAATCTAGAATTTTTGAAAGTAAGGGTCTGATAGTGAATGTCAGATCCCATAGATCTCTATCTATTATGGTTTTTTGTGTTTTAAAGGTTTGTCCTTGTACTCTGTCAGGAGATCTTGAATCTGGAACTTGAATCAGGTTCATATCTGTTGTAGATTAAAAGATATTCGTGGTGAAAGTGAGTTGACCGATTAGAAATTCTGAGTTTCTGGGCAACCCAGAAACCCAGAATTTCTGATAGTGATTTTTAGAGCTTCTGTTCTTACTGATCCGTTATAGTATGATCATGTTCTTGTTATAGACTTGTAGTTTGACATGACTACTACATCTTAAAACTCATAGAATAACCAGATCAATTACATAATCAAAGATATGCGTGGTCAAACTAGGGTTGACCACCAGCCTTATGAGTTTCTGGGAAAAACCCAGATTCATGAAGAACAGCTTCTCTGGCATAGTTTGACCAGATTATATCTTCTTGTTGTGTTCTTGTTTTAGTGATGTTTTGTAATAGATCTATTTATCTACATGTGGTATACAACCTGGAACTTTTAGATCACAAAAAGGATGCACGATCATCATGTAGTGGGAGCTCAGTGTGAAGCGTTGAGTCGTTTCTTCATTTCCGGGCAAACCCAAAAATGAAGAACAAATTTCCCATGTTGTTTTGGTTAGATTAGGTCTTGCATTTAATGTATGTTATGACCATGATTGTTGTTGTATATTGTAGTATTACATTAGTTCTACATACTATGATCATTAGATAGTCCATCAACACCACGATCGGATCAGAAATCGTAGTCAAAGTACCCCACTCAAAATCTGACATTAGTTTTCTGGGTATAATGAAGAACACCATTTGTGACACCCCCAAATCTGGGTACTTCGATTCCACGGGATTTGATGTTCACTGTACAAATATTATCTATTTATCTACCCATAATAAATGCAAGCCATGCAATAGATAGAATAAAAATCTTCCCCTTACGGGTTACAACATCCGAATAATAATAATACAATCCCAGGTTAAACTAACCTTAAATATCTGTGCGGAATCATAAACAAATAAGTCTTAAACAACATTATTAACTCAAGTCTTAAGCATAAATACATCATCTAATAAAAATAACAAGTCTTCATCACTTGCTAACTTTGCCCTTGCCTTTACTAGTGGAAGGTTCATCAGTTCTTTCGTTCTTAACTTGCAATGCTATTATTAAGCAAGAGTGAGCACTATTGCCCACAAGTATAATAATGAAATAACAAAGATAATAACATACTTAATAAATCAAAGACATCCGAATAAAAGCTCAACTTTTGAATCAAGAATGAATAACAAGAATCAAAATAATTCTGAGGGTCATAAGACCTTGAACTATGTCCTAGGTTATCAAGGGTTATACTTGAAACCTTAAATAAATCATAAGACTATGGACCTTTCTACTGTGATTTAGGGGATCAACCCTTAGTACCATATTGTGCACAATATCTTAACGATAACGCAGATAAGTAAATCCTTTGCGGGGTTGTTCATCTCGATTTGACATTCGAGTCCGTACTAAAGGAAGTTTGGTTTGGATAATTCAATAAGTGTTCTGAAATTTAGAACGTTCATCAACTAAGGACTAGTTGAATCAATAAAGTTCACTAGTCTAATAAGATTCAACAATAATGATATTCGATTTGAATAATAATCTCAAGAAGTATACAATAGAACAATTATTGTATAACCTGAATCATGCTTTGAAAAGATAATAAATCTTTAATATAACAATTGAACTTGAATAATAGTAGAACGATAATTTACTCGAGGTAACTAATAACTTGAACAATAATGACAAGTAGGGTTAGAAAACTTGCCTCGCAAGCGTAGCTAAACGATTACTACTTGGCTCACCACAAATCCTACACACATACCATATATATTCACGACATTCATTAGTTACATTTTCACTTAATTATTTAATATAAACTCCACTTTATTTAATAAATCATTACCCTTCTAATTTAATTACTTAATTAAATTAGAATATTTTCATTCTCTTACGATTATTACACTCGAATAAATTATTTCATAATAATTTCCATCGAATATTTATTTTATTCCATAAATATCTCAATTAAAATATTTACTTTATTTTATAAATATTTTAATAATAATTTTCATCGAAAATTTATTTTATTCAATAAATATCTCAATTAAAATATTTAATTTATTTTTTATAAATATTTTAATAATAATTTTCATCGAATATTTATTTTATTCCATAATATCTCAATTAAAATATTTAATTTATTTTATAAATATTTTAATAATAATTTTCATCGAATATTTATTTTATTCCATAAATATCTCAATTAAAATATTTAATTTATTTTATAAATATTTTAATAATCATTTTCATCAAATATTTATTTTATTCCATAAATATCTCAATTAAAATATTTAATTTATTTTATAAATATTTTAATAATAATTTTCATCAAATATTTATTTTTTTTTTTTTTTTTTTATTTTTTATGACCGGTAGTGGTAATTTAGTTTGGTAACGCCTCATTTAAAGCGGGGTTACCAGTGCTCATTTTCTCTCTAGTTTCAGTAGTTACTTCATGATAGTCATGATCATAACAAGGCCAAATTAGGCCAAAAATCAATCACAGGAAAAATTATACATAAATATGGCCATAACTTTCAATTAGTTATTTTTACACGAATTTAGACTTACCCAATCATTGTAATACATATATAATCATTACTTAACCCATCTAGCATGATTTTTAACAAGTTACAACACATAATTTGCAAAATCAACACATTTACTTCCACTGTTCTTGATGTTCTTGAAGGTTTTGAACATAAAACATAATTTCAACACTACGGATTCGTTATAACACCGAATCCGTTCAATTAAAGTTTGGTCTCTTCATATTAACATGCATAATAATATACGAGTATAAATTTTAGGAATAATATATGATCAACACATGAAATATCAAGTATAAGGCCATTTGGCCAAAACCCAAACTCTGTAAATTTTTGAAATAACAATTCATCGTATTATGAAACAGATGATATGGTTTATGAAATATATATAATTAAATACAATATGGTAACATTTAACACATATACAACACATAATCCATACCCTTTATAAATACAGAGACTTTACAGAAAACTTGAAAGCCATTTTCATAAAACTTAAACAACGTAACTTTAAAAATTTGGGAAGGAGGAGATTACCCTGAGTGTAAGGTATAGATTAGAAGACTCAGATATTTTCTTAAATTCTCCTCTTTCAATCTCTTTCACAATATCTTAATTCTCTCCCGATAGCTTCTCAAACTCTCTCTCTCGAATTTCTCTCTCGTGATGTTTTATCGACTTGGTAAAATAAGAAATAATGAGAAGACGCATATAAGAAAGGAACTGACGCACTGAGTGGTCATTTAACCCAATAATGGGCAACTGCTTCCAACTCCCCATAGGGCCTTATTTGGCTTAGCAAGAATATATTACAAAACCACTTAATTTAATAAAACCTCTACAATATAGTTTAATTCATGTCACACCCAATTATACAATAGCTCAATTATATTATTTAATTTAATATAAACTAATTATAATAATTTCTCATAAATTCACATAGTCACATAATTAATTTTCTCATTAATTAATTATATCCAATTACTAAATCTCCAATTAATTAAATAACATTAGGCTTATTACATATTTCATTTAATTCAATAAGCTCACATAATTACATAATAAGCTCACATAATTACATACTTGAATAATAAAAATTCTCCACATTAATTTAATAAATGTAACACATATAATTAAATTAATCTACCACAATTTCATCAATTAATATTTAATCTAATAATTAATTCATCGAAAAATATTTATTCAATTCAATAAATATTAAATTAAATTACAAAAATCTCGCTCAATCACACCATTAATGGCAGTTTTGTCGCTTAATGTACCTTTTAATGACTTTTAATTTCTAAATTAGTTATTTTAATTAAATAAATAGAAAAATTAGTTTTAATTATTAAATATACCAAATAAATTATTAAAAATTATTTTAAAGTCCTAAATTAGTTTTTAATTATTTTAAGTATATTTCATAAATATTTAATATTTTGGAATATAAAAAGTATTTAATTTATTTAAGTATAATATTAAATAAATGATTTAAAAATAATTTTTATACATGAAAAATTATTTAAAAATATGTTATGATGTAAAAAGATATTTTAAGTTATTTTCTATAATTTTCAATATTTTGTGATGATTTTCATTATTAATTAGATATTAATGATGATTAAGTTATTTAATAAAGATATTAAATAAATGATGGAAAATAGAAATAATGATTTAAAATTTATATAAAAATGATTTAGAGATTATAAAAATATTTTCAGCTATAAAATATAACTTTTGATATTTTGTCATGAAAAATATTAATATTTTAATATTAAGGATATTAGATTTATTTAATAATTATATTAAATAAAATAATGTAAAAATGATTTTTATATTAAAAAATTATTTTAAGTGAAAATAAAGTGTTTAAAGATATTTTAAGTTATAAAATATAACTTTTAATATTTAAAGGATAATTTCATTAACAATTTAATCTTAATGATATTTATTTAACATTAATGATATTAAATTTATTTAATAATTATATTAAATAAATAGTTTTAAAATGGTTTTATTAATTTAAAAATCATTTAAAAAGGATATAAATGATTTAAAAATATTTTAAGTTATAATTAATGACTTTTAATATTTGATAAATAGAACATTAATACTTAAATATTAATGGTAATTATTTAAAAATGATTTTAAATGTTTAAAAATCATTTAAGGGTAATATTAATACTTTAAAAATATTTTCAGCTATTATAATTAACTTTAATATTTTGGCAATGGTTTCATTAATAGTTTAATATTAATTAAATATTAATGATAATAAAATTAGTTAATATTTAAATCATTTAATAATGATTTCAGTGTTTGAAAATTTATGATAAAGTATAATAATTATTTAAAAATTATTAAAAGGCTATGAAAAATAATATGACTGAAATTTAAAATATGTAAACGAATATTAAACTACACGATAGAGTCTTAGACTCGATATTTACCCGACAAAGGCGTCGGTACACCGAAATATTTCAGAAATTGATCTGGACTTAGATAAATTGACTAGACATGTCTGTTTATGACTCAATAATTGTTAGATATATGTGACAAAGTGATTAGGTTATGTGTTGACTGCAATAGACAGTGTTCTGTGTTACGATATATAATTCTAATCGAACGAATGATCTTATTACTGATAGGTCGCTGTATAAAAGATTAATCTAAGTTACGTTATTGTAAGCAGCAGCTCAGGCAAGTATCTAAACCTTATGCACTACTTTTATTTCGTGCAAACAGGTATATCATATTATGCAAGTATCCTACTTTTGCATTTACTTTATGCAATGGACATAAGTAAGAAAGTTTCAGAATTATATTATTATTGTGCCAAATTATTAACTCTATTATTGTTGATTATGTATCCAATCTTTGTATTCATACAAGTTCTTACATTATCCGATCTTTGTATTATTGTATAATTCAAATATTTATTCTGTTCGTTAATTCGTATATAGGGTTAAACAAGTGTCCCCGCTTGGATAACCATTGTATTTAATCATATGTTGATACATACTTATCGATTTCAAGTATGTATACGTTGACTTAAAAGCCGTCTAAGCTATTTGATTCAGCTAGACATAAAAATATTGTTGAACAAGATAGAACGTTATTTTATCCAACCAGATTGTTTTGGTTCGGATTCCCGACTAAGTATGAACATCCAGAATATGGGAGAACTTTTGTGCACCTAAGGTGGATAGAGTGAACGATAATATCGTTCTTGCATGTAGTATTGATCAATACAAGGCATAACGGGCTGATCACCCCCCGTACCCGTAAGTTATGACGGTTTACAGATGAAGTTCTGTTTAACCTTTTCGAAAATAGAAAATAATGTTCATAGTATGTTGATAGATCTCCAGCTATAGTCTGTACGTAGTTTCAAAGATTACATATGGAAGTGATATATTGTTATTATTGGTTCAGCTTACTTCACAACTGTTAATTCGTTGTAGAAGTGTCTTTCAAAGAAAACATTTAATTCTTTCAGCTAATATATATTGTTGTTATTACTTGCTGGGAAATCCAATGCTCATTCTTGCTTTAAATTTAAATGTTTTCGCTAAGTATGATCAACTCAAGGCTCGAAAAGAACAAGGGGAAAAGGAAAGTCATATTTAATGAGATTTATAATATGTTGTGTAATAGTTATAGTTTATTAAGACAATAATACTTATTATCTATGATGTGATGAATGTTTAAAGGTCTCGTACCTGGGAGTAAACTTTGATGCATATGTAAATTAAATTTGAATTTTATATTATTATTATTATTATTAGTATTATTCAGCTTATAGAAATGGTATTGTGAAGCACCGAGTTTGGGTTTCAAGTACCCGTATTTGGGGGCGTCACAAATATCACATACATTGTGAAAAATTCGTCATCTTTATATTTAACTTATCAGGTAATATATATCACATACTTTTATGTTTCAGGTATATGCGTCGATTAAAGCATAAAGTTAAAAACAAAGCGCGCGTAGAAGGTTCTATTGCTGAACGCTATATGGAGGAAGAGCTTGTCAACTTCTTCTCGTTGTACTTTGACGATGTAGTCGTAACGAAGCATAACCGTCTAAGTCGGAATGAGGTCGGGGATCCGTCTGGTCGTGCTGATGATGAGTTGGTTGTATTCACTTATCCAGCTAAACCATTTGGACATGAGACGAAGACTTACCTAACCGATAAAGATTTAAAGATTGTGTCTACATACGTGCTTCTAAATATGCCTGAAGTATCTTCGTACATCAAGTATGTATTATTACAATTTAAAAATGATTTATCTATCCTTAATCAAAAATTAATTAATTGCCATATTATTGTACACAGTTCATTCGAATTGGAAGCGTATGCTTCTAACCCGGGGTTGACAAAATCATAGATGGAAGCATTCACTAATGCAAATTTTCACCAGTGGTTTAAGAGAAGGGTCGAAGAAGAGAACGCGTATGATTGTTTTAGAGATGTCATTTTAGGCCCATACAAACTTGTTAGTTCATTTCCAGGTTGTATCGTGAATGGGTATAGATTCAAGGTTGATGACTTGAATGAATTGACATCAGTCAACTCCGGCGTTGTCGTGTTGGGAAGTTATTATGGAGATTCTGAATCCAATTACTATAGAAGATTAAAGGAAGTGGTTGTGCTCAATTATCCAGGGGCTAAAAAGGTCGTTACATTTAAGTGTCGATGGTTTGATACTGCAAAGGGTGTTAAAGTTGATCGTAATAGAATTATCACAGTAGATATAAAATCTATTTTACAGTCTGATGATGTATTTGTGTTAGCCAGCCAAGCAACTCAAGTGTACTACGCCCTAATGTCGTTTACAGTAGAACCCCCTGGTATACAGTTGTAACAACGAAGACTCTGCCATTTGATGGTACTAATTTGTCTGGAACGGATGACCCATTGCAAGAACAAGTTAACAATCCCAGCCACATTGTGGTATATGATGATAATGTGTTGGGTGATGATGTCATTGACGTACTCGATGTTGACAAAGTGGAGGAAGATGTGGTTGTTAGTCCGTATATGATGGTAAAAGATGATATTGAGGAGAAATTGATACAGAAGAGGAAGATACATAATTAGAGGATGAAAATGATTTTGATTCTGACGGGTTTGACGACGTACTACTTCTTCACTAATTGGTGTTTTGTAAATACTATACAACTAAAATCAATCATTATATATATAAAATCAATCATTTAATGGCCATTTAATCATTCATCGTATCTATGTCTGTTATTTCAGTAGTACAACTATATATGCCTCGACATAGCGGAAGAGGTGGCTGTGGTGGCGGCCACTCCGGATCGGGTGACGACTCCCAGGGAGGGTCGTCTTCAGATGCTAGTGAGTTGATTTCTTTTTTGGCTCAGTAACATTATTTTCATAACTATATTATACATTCATTTACTATTTTTGGACAATGTCATAACTATATATATTAACATACAGATGCTAGACGTCGGCGTTCGCGAGGGCCTAACCTCGGTCGATTAGGTCGTCCACCGGCAGTGCTTGACACAGTTCCAGTTGATGTCGGCTCGTCTGTGTAGGTTTCAACTATAATATATCACTTATGTTCAATTAGAATGATGTTATCATGTGATTAATAAATTAAAATGTTCTTAATAAATTTTGTATTCTAGTATTATGGATCATGTCGCTAAGGCGACTGTACACGCCATCTGCCTGGCGCATCTCCCTACGGGAAGCATGTGATTTAGTCAAGACGCTACCACGACGATGCTGGCTTCATGGTGACAAAGTTCATGCGGGAGTTTCAATGTAAGTCGACTTACATATATTAAATCAAGGTCCATGCATGTTATTTATATATTGTTCAAATAATAAATTATACGTATGTTATGTCTGTTTGATAGAGATACTACATATATGAGGCCGACATCACTGAGGCGGATGGTGACGCCGTTATCATTGCCCACATCTCGAAGAATTATGTCGGCCAGTTGTACGAGATGCGACAGAGGGCAGTACGGGCGATAGAAGAAATTCCCAGGACTACTTTGCGAGATCATCAGCCACTGGCAGTATCAGATGCAGCATGGGTTGCGATGTGTGTGTACTGGGATGATGCTGCGTTCAAGACCAAGTCGGAACAGATGAAGAAGAATCGCGAAAAGCTACGAGTTGTACATACTTACGCTCATGATGCTTTTAGGAGGTTAAGTCGGTATGTATTTCTCTTTAGTTTAGTTTAATCTTATATTGCAACTATAGTAAATTAAGGTGATCTTATTTAATGTATATGATCTAGGCCATGCGGAGTATCTTGGGCCGACCTCCTACTATGATCGAGTTCTGGGATAGAGTCCATACGCCGAAGGGCTCTACTTCGGGGTCGACGATATCTCCAGCAGCACTAGCTATACGAGTAATACATTTACTATAATAGATATTATTTAGGATAATATTACGTAATTTATATGATGATACCAAGATAACTCACTTGTATATCAAATTATAGAAGCGGTTTGAGAAGCTCCGCACCAGTGAGATAGCGCGAGTTACAGTCGCTAGGGAAGCGATCTTTGAGACGTTAGATTCCATTGTCCTCCGTCCAGAGATTAGTTTATCTCAGACGAGGAGACGGGCTTTTAGGTCGCGTCTCAAGATACTCCCACTAGTACTACCTACTGTAGATTGAGTGTGTTGGGGTTACCGAGGATACCACCTATCTGTTTGCCAGAGGTATAATATTTGTGTTTATTTCATGTTTATGAATAAAGTAAACTTGTAATATTATTCATGTTATATTTATTTTTGTAGGCTCTAGCCAGCGTCTGCGTCCAAGATCCCCCGTGGGACCATCACATACGGGCACTGGCTTAGATGATGCTTTGTTCCAAATGGTTATGGTTAAGCGGTGTCGAAGAGGTTTGAGACCGATTCGCTATTCCATCGTCGAGACCCGCCACCGTTTTGCCTCCATCACTTAGCGGGGACGTTGCAATTGGTGCCATCGCCGAGAGTACGGGTATCCCTCCCGGAAAGCGTCAGTATACGATCTGCAATGAGATTGTTCTAAGGTGGTTACCATAGTCGAGGACGCTGTTTGGTGATGTTGAGTCATTTCACCGCTTCGTATATATTTCATTTTAAATACAAATATATATATATATATATATATATATATATATATATATATATATATATGTGTGTGTGTGTTATTTAATTTTCATTTAGTTATCTTTAATCAATCATATATATCGACTAATGATTTACATTATATTGTATCAACAGGTGACGAAAGTGATCGATGAGCTGGGATGACGATTTTCATACTCCAGGAGGCGTCGGCCTTGCCTGATGATCCTCCTCCTCAACGGGGCTCTACTAGCTTGACTTAGTTTACATTCTTTTGTAGTTTAAATTCTTTTGTATTAATTTTACATAACTTTTGACGTACATATTGTAGTTTAAACCTTATCATTAATTACTTTGGTTTTCTAGCGGTTTGACACTTAGCTTAATTTAGCTTAATGGGATGTTTGTTATAGTTAGTTTAGATTAATGGGATCTTTTGTAATTTACCTTAGTTTAATTTACTTTGATTAATGCGGTTTTTCAACTCATTACTTTGGTTTGTTGCGGTTATGCTAGTAGTAATGGGATGTTTTTGACATTTAGCTTAATTTAGCTTGTGTATGTGATGTTGGGAAAACAGGTATAGGTACATGATGTGGGTTAAATCCATGGATATTGCAAAAACAAATAAAATATTTTTTTAAAAAAATAGTAACCTCGAAGGAATAAGGTTATTCTCGACGGATAACCGTCGAGGTTAAGGTGTTTCCCATTTTTGGCATACTACCACGTGGCATACATATCCTCGACCAAATATCCTCGATCGAATATCCTCGACGGACGAGTTATAGGGTCGACAGAATTTCGTCGCGCGTAATGTGTTTTTGCATTTTTGTCATGCTACCACGTGGCATGCTTATCATCGACCGAATATCCTCGATAGACACATTTCAGTCGGGGATATATTAACTCCGACTGAATGTTCGGTCGACAATAAGTCCGTCGACTCTAAATATTTCCGACCGAAGATCGACGGACTTATTTTTGATGTGTTTATATACGACTGAATTTCCGACCGAATGTTCCGTCGGAAATGATATTACTCTCGACGGAATATCCTTATTACCGACGGAATATTCCGTCGGAAATAAGCCTTTTTGTTGTAGTGAAGCCAAAGATGACTTTAATCACAATATAAGCACGAGGATGATGACAATGACATAATAATTCAATAAAACAAGTTCAAGGATAAATTTTAAAGATTTATAATTTTAATTTATCCAGAAATCAATAACGTCCAAATTGTCAACATGATACTTCTTTGTGGAGTAAAATTCAAGAATGCTCAGAAGAATATTTTCATGAAAAGATACTGGATGAAGTGCAAATATCAAGGACATTCCACTAATTTCATGGAGTATAGAAGCCAAAACTTTAACCAACTGAGTATAATAGATTATATGAAACCGCAAATGGATTTTTGCCCGCCATGCTATAATCCATGTAGACAGATCATTTCCACAATTTAATAAGGAATGAATACGAAGGATCATTCACCATACATGTGGTAATCCACATAGACAGGTTATTCCAACAGAATAATAAAGAATGGAATAATGTAAAAATTCACTGAGCGTATGTAATCCGCATGCATGTTATTCCAACATAATAATAAAGAATGGAACCAAATTAAATGCGTAATCTAAGATGCATACGATATTCCAAAAGTAATAATAAAGAAAGGAACTAGGTCATGCATAACCCGCACAGACAGGATATTCCAACAGAATAATAAAGAATGGAATAACAACAGAATTCACCAGGCATGCGATAGACCGCACAGACAGGTTATTCTAATAGAATAATAAAGAATGGAATAACAGAAGAATTTCACCAGTACTTCGCATAGACAGGTTATTCCAACATAATAATAAAGAATGGAATAACAACCCTTACGAGTATTGAAAGAAAATAACTCTCTTCATGAATACAAAAGAATAATACCCCTTACCTTAGAAGAAGACTGGATACTAAAATAGTGAGGTAGCAGACTTCTCTTCTTCTTTCTCTCTATAATTTTTCTCTACAATAATTGCTCTATAGCTTTAGTGAATTGGTGAGAAATGAAGGAAGAATGAGATTCTATTTATAGGAATATATATTTCGATAATTGCACATTTTGGGGCTCAAAATATTACAGTATAATACCTTCCTCTTTTTCTTCATTTTTAAATTAGTCCTGAAAGTATTATCAAACTTGCACCACCTCCCCTAATAGTAAATAATGTGAATTAATAGTTCATTCATGTGACTTAATAGTATAATCATTTGAAAAAACTAATTACTGTATAGTACCTTCAACTATACCTCCATTTTTAACTTAGTCATGCAAGTATTATCAATCTTGCACCACCTCCCCTAATAGTACAAGAATGTGAATCAATAGTACACACATGTGAACAAATAGTTATAATCATGTGAATTAATAGCAATTAATTGCTCATTTATCCGGTTAATTACCCGATTGATCAACATAACCTCCAGACATCAATTATTATCAAAATAAATATCAATTTTTACTAACACTAATAATTACAACACAATGGAACTATCCATTTCATCTTTAATCAACATGAACTTATTCATCATTAATATTATAATTCACAATATTTAACAACCAGGTCGTTCCCAGGAAAGAGGGAGCTTTCCGATAAGGATTTCTCATTATTGGCGCGCAATTAGGTGACCAAACCTCTCCTTGACAGAACTTCTAGACATTGTCAATATTGCAAATAATAATATGAATAACTTTGTCATCTCAATTATTGATTTAATAATAATAAATATTATGCATGTGATACTATGATAATAATTGAATCAATTATATGAGAGATATAATGCAGCGATTACTGTAGCAATAATTGAGTATAACTGAGTGACTTCTCACGTAAGCATCAATAATCAATACTGTGTGCTACTATGCAACCATGCGACATCGTACTTTTACTATCGGGTAGTTCAACAGTTTAATTCAGTAACCCTTTCACGTTATTTTGATAAAAGATAATTCGCTGCTTTTCTAACTACTTACAATACTTCCGCTAGGGGTCCACTAATGATTGTGCCTTCGTACGAATATTCTCTATTAAAACAAATATTCCCTGACCAATCGAATATTATATAACCACTTGCTTAATTTGCAAAATTTGTAAATATTACCCATAACTATAACATTATATCAAATCCACACCATAATTTTCAAAAATATATTTTGAGAAAATTATTCTTTATTCATAAAAGTTGGGGTCTTACAACCAACACTTGAGAGAGAGAGAGAGAGATTTTGGATGAGGAGGAAAAGGAAGAGGAAAAGCTAGCCCGAGTGCACGCTTTGTCCAACGGAAGAAGATTAAAGAAGAAAGGTAATCCGAAACCTAACTTCTGAATAAATTTTATTTAAGTTTTGTATGTTTAAAACATAGCTTAACGAGAATAAGAAGTAAAAGATGTTAAGAATGATTTCATATGGTTGAAATCATGAAGAAATGAAGAAATAAGAATTAGAAGTTTATTTTATAAATTTCTTAAGGAAATATAAGATTCGTAATGAATTTGAAAGATCCGAATGAATCATATGAACGATTCGGTGTAAGAAGTAAGTAATGGTGTTTTATAACATCAAATTCCAAGAAAAAGTAAAATCATAATCAAAGTATGGATTAAAAATGAAGAATGAACGAAGAACACGAAGAACGTTGTTGATAGACAAATTTAAAACCATCGTAGATATAACTTGTTATTGATGGACAAGTTTAAAACCATCGCGTATTAGTTAGTTGCTTATTGCTTGGTTAGGAATGGTAGAAACGTTCAAGAAGAATGGATTAAACTAAGCTATAACGAAGTTATGATGAAATTTCTTAAAAGATGAACGAGATATAGAAAGTATGTAAATGAAACTGAATGTGTAGGGTTTCATAATAATGTAAGAGAATATAGAAAATGTGAGTTATGGACTCAAGAACGAATGAGTTCTGAGTTCGGATGATCGAATTACGGACGAACAGACGAAAAATGTTAATAACGTAAAACGAACGAATGATGATGATTAACCCATTGAATGATATGTAAACATATTTAGAATAAATTTCTGTCCAAGGAAAGTTGAAGTACGTAAGATAAGGAAGAGAATGGCTTTGGAATGACCTCGTTCCGAGCTATAACGAAGAAGTTATGAGATTGCGAAGTCAGCGTCTCAAGCATATAAAAGACTTCAAATTTTTTTCCAAGTTTGAAGGTTGGCGCCGCAGCGCCAGTCAAGCCTTGGGAAGCGGCACTGCAGCGCCAACCCAGGCCATCAAGTACTTGTAAATGGCACTGCAACACGAGTGTTAGAAAAGGGTTTGGCGCTTCTGTCATGATCGGGAAAAAAAAACAATCGCATGCTCACGATGTAATGCGAGGAGAAGGCAGGGAACCAAATACCACGATCTTAGGTCTGCAGGCAAGACCAGTGTTGAGCTTTTAAGTAATGCAAGGAACATGTAGTTTAAGTAATGTAACATTTAAACAAATGATTAAAACCTTTAATGAATGGTGAACGGAGAGACTGAATGGGATTCAAAAATAAAGACTGTAAATGTAACACCGTTGCGATGAACGAACGGTCTTAGCATACAACGAACTGTATGGCTTCAACATTAAGAAGGAACGGTGAACATGGGGTTCATGTAATGGATGACGAGAGGGTAAGAGATGAGCAACGTGAACGTTGAATACGTAAACAATCCTCGTGAATCGTACTCGCGTCAAATGAACGTTCTAAGTATACATTGGTTGTATAACTTAGATGTTGACGAAGGTAGTATGTAAGATATGAAATTATCCAGGAAGCCGTATCGAATGGTAACAAAATTAAGGAAAGTTTGAATGTAAGTCAGATAAAGAAGGATGGAATGAATGTAAGCATTAAACACTTTAGCCAAAGTAGGGTTAAGTGTACGCAAATATTAAATGGGTAGAACCTACATGCCGTGTATGGTTTGATCGTAAGATAATGAAGACAATGACATATAATGTTAAGAAGCCGAGTTAATATGTATAACTTGGATAACGTTCCGAGTCGAATGAATCGGACGTTATAATGTATGAATAAAGTAATGTAAGATGTTTGATGCTATGAATGCATAGTGTTGACATTGAATGATCGTTCTGAGTATACAAAAGACTGTATAACTTAGATGGTAAAGAATGAATCATGAGGTATGACATTTAGTTTACAAAAAGCCGTAAGGAGGAGAAAGAAACTTAACAAACATTAAAGTTTTAATGGTTCGAATAAGTTAAGATAAAGTGTAGGTTGTGGTACAATTGTAATCTTTGATGGTTGACATATAGGAGTTGGGCAAAACAATTCCTTCAGAGAGCGGAGGTATATACGAAACTGACAACCGATCTAACTCACTATGAAAGACAGTGTAGACGAGATGAGAACTTGTTTGTTGGTTATTTGTGGGAAACCATTCAGAGTACAATATGGACTACTAACAGAGACACGATGTGTGTTGAGTCCTAGTACGGTTATAAGAAAAAGATAAGAATATAAATCATCAAAGATGATGATCGTATGAGTAAGACATCTCCGTATGTCATGTAGCCATAAATTGGTAAAGAAGTTGGTCGCGTTAACTTAGATTACAAGAACACGAACCCTAAGAAGTAAAGTAAAGTAAACCAATGCGTAAGTCAAGTATATGACTAATTGGTGTATGTGTTATGTCCTTATGTGTTATATAGGATTGAATGAGCGATTCAACAGTAAGTCGTAGTCATCATGTAGGGCAAGCAAGTTTCCTAACTTCATTCATATTACATGAATGCTAGTTTCTTAAACTTCTCAGATGTTGAACTTGAGAAGTTCTGTCTATGTACATGTGTGCGATATATGTACAACGTGGTAGAACGTATGAGGCCTTGTGCCACAACTTGAAGACTTCGGTGTTTTTATGAGATGAATTGTTCTATGATTAAACTATTCAATATGAGAATGTTCTATTTATACATGAACCGTTATTGTTAAGTCTATGCTAATGATTCTAGCTAGACAGGATGTGTATGGAAAAGGTAGATGAATGAAAGTATTTCAAATTGAATGTGACTAATGTTTTAAAATGATAGGAATCAAGATTATTCCTATTATTCAAGTTGCTTCATAACCTTTGTTCGGTTATTGAAGTTTTTAAAGAATGTTTAAATTCTTGAAGTTGTTTATTCAACTGCTATGACTTGCTGGGCAATTGAATGCTCACACTTGCTCTAAATGAAAAACATTTTCAGCGTACAATGTTAAAAGAACTTAAGGATCCCGTAAAGATCAAGCTGATCGGTATCCAGAAGAAATGCCATTCAGTATGTGAATGTGCGTGAAGAACAAGCCAAGACTTGTAATATAGAATAATTTAATGAACTGATATGCATCCTTGGTGGCGGATAAAAGTCACTCTTGTAAGATGTAAAGAATAATGTATTATCATTATTTGTAATGAAAGAGGTTATAAGGTTATAGAACCTAGGATTTGAGAATGTATGTTGTTATATTGAATATGTAATGATGTATGTTTGGAAGAAGATGTACTCCTGATGCACGAAATCTGGGTGTGAAGATAGACCAAATTTCGGGGAGTGACAAGTTGGTATCAGAGCTGGTAGGTTATAAACCTTAGGTATGAGTATCTAAGACTATAATCGTAGAGAGTATGATAAGGAGATCGTAGAGTTAAACGATTAAGGAGGAAGATCATCACGTGATCATATTAAATCGTAATAACAGTTGTTCTGTTAAACGATGGATGATTTATAGCCAATGATATAAATGAATGGTACTATGAAGTAGTATGGAAAGAAGAACACATATTGAGTTGTAAAGGAGAGCATACAAATTAAAGAAGATTCGTATTAAGTAAAGAGAAAGTTAGAAGTTGTAAAATTTCAATTGAGGACTCATGTGATAGCTGAGTTGTATGAATCTCTGTTATGGCCGGAGGTTTATGCTTTGGTGTAACAACTTCTTAGCTTATTACAGTGATAATCATTAGAATATGTCGCACTATCAGTATGTATATGGCGAAAAGGTGAATCTTTTTTTATGTATATACTTGATAAGTAGAGAGTGATAAGTTAGGTGCGAGTTCTTGAAACTCATACTTATGAAAAGTTTGTAACTCATAGTTATATATGTTATGTTTCTGAGCCCTAAGCGTATGGATAGTTCTTGATTTGTTCTTGGATTACATATTACGAAGATAAGTTCTTAAACACATATGGTTGTGGAAAGTTCCTAAACACATAAAGTGTGGTAAGTTGATGGACTATACTAAGGTATAAGAATGTTTAGACTGAAAACGAAGTATTTTCAGTATGTTTAGCATTGAAGGTGCTAGAGAAGGTTAAGTATTGTTGCAAGTAAGACAATGAAGAAAGATAGAGAAGAAGGATATTCCAAGTCATCTAACCATTATAGATTTCAAAGTTTATTGAAATCGTGCTTATGTGCGCGTTTTGAAAAGGAAAGAATTGGTTCAACTTTTGGAACCAAAAGAACTATTCTTGGTATGTCTATGCTAATTGTTTTGGCTAGACAAAAGTTGATTTGAAATATCAAAATGAATTTTATATTGTCAATGCATTTGATGCAAAGATGGTATACGGAAGGAGTTATTAATGCAATTAAACCTAGTGTTGGATTTGATCTTATGATCAACAACCCGCTATGGTATGATGTATAATGACGAAGTCATAAACTGACGAAGTTCTCAACATACTGTGAAAAGTACGGTATCATGACGTCATGAAACGTTTTGATGTATTATAAAAGAATTTAAAGAAGTATTCGATGTCAATTGATTTAACTAGACGAATGGTACAAGTTGATGCCCAATTTATTGTTATATTCTAAGCTAATTGATTTGGCTAAGACGAATGGTATGTCATGTTCAAAAGAAAATTGAGCTTTCTTTGAAGGAGTTATGCCAAGCCAAATTATTTTGGTGCGGAATCTGATGAATGAGTCTGAGGTGAACATACCCCGAAATGGGATTATAGGATGGGTTGATCACCTACGTATGGAAGAGGTAGTTTACTTTCTTTGTGATTGTAAACTGACCGTTAAAGAAGGGTTTACAGTGAAATGTTGTTTATGTGACGCCCCCAAAATATGTATACATCACCCATCTTGAGTCGCCAAATACATGGTACAAAATTCAAATACAACTTAATTATACAACAGTCGTGTAAAATACGACTAACATATGCTGTGAGTTTTAATACAAATATTGTCATCTAGACAATATACAAACTCAATGGGGTCCTCATTACATTTATTGTCACACTATTTAACAGAATAGTGAGGACTACTAATACTATCATCTGGTCCATCACTCCGTTCCCCGACTCGTCCCAGCTATATTATCATTTCCTAAAGAGAACAGTGAAAGAAAGGGTGAGCTCAACTAGCCCAAAGAAGAAATATTATAACTAAGATAATGCGAAATAAATTATCATTAGCCTTAAAACAAAGGTTAAACCGATACAATATAACAAACATCAAGTTTAACTGCAGCGGAACAAGCAATCCATTAAAAGAGTCAAGTAGAGAATAAAATCTACTATCTTCTACGATTTAAAAGGTTTTTCATCACTTTTATCATTGGACTCAACCATAAATAATCCACATCATCGAATCACCCACCATTTTCTGGCCAAGGACATTCTTTAGTATCACGACCACAACTATCCATGCACTACGGGCTAAGAATATTTGTGTATTCATTAATGGTCATAATCATGCCAACAACTGTCCATCAATGTACTACGGCCAATGAGGACTTTTACCACATCATTTGTAACATTACGGTCATGATTATACTGAATAATCCCTGGTCATTATCATACCAAGTCCATCTATGCACTATAGGCCACAGATGACTTTCAACAAAATATAAGCATGAGGATGATGACAATGATATAAGAATTCAATAAAATAAGTTTGAGAATTAATTTATCTAGGAACTGATAACGTCCAAACTGTCAACATGATACTGCTCTGTAGAGTAAAATTCAAGAATGCTCAGAAAAATATTTCCATGAAAAGATACTGGATGAAGCGCAAATATCAAGGATATTCCACTAATTTCATGGAGTATAGAAGTCAAAGTTTTAATCAACTGAGTATAATAAAGAATGAAATAACAAAAGAAATCACCATGCATGCGATAGACCGCACATGCAAGTTATTCCAATAGAATAATAAATAATGGAACCAGTCCCAGAAATGCACGTGCAGGTGATATTCCAATAGAATAATAAATACTGGAACTAGGTTCGACGTGAAAACGCATGCATGTGATATTCCAAATGTAATAATAAAGATCGGAACCAGTCCGGTCAGAAAAACGCCAGCAGATGTGATATTTCAAATGTAATAATTAAGAATAGAATAACAGAGAATTTCACCAAGTATAGGGAAGTCCACAGATACAAAAGTTATTCCAATGTAATAATAAAGAATGGAATAATCAAGTTCTATTCATGAATACAAAAGGAATAATACCCCTACCTTAAGAAGAAGAGTACTAGATATATAAGTAGTGAAATAGCGAATACTTTTCTTCTTTCTCTCTATAGTTTATCTCTCTAGAGTTTCAATGAATTAAGAAAATAATGAAGGAATGACCTTCATTTATAGAAAAATGGACCAGATAGTAACTAACTCATGAACGGTCCAGATTGATTTACTTTAATCGACGGTCCATATTTAAAGCAAAATCTTTTAAATAAAATATAATATATTCTATTTATAATCTAATAAAACGAATAACTTTATCAAAGATTTTACTATGCAAACACAATGCAGGCACTATGCAAACACTATGCATAATAAAATATACTATATTCTAATTATTGTCTAATAAAACAGATAACTTTATAAAAGTATTCTATTTTTATATAAAAAGATTTTACTATTAGCCTAATAAAACGAATAACTTTATAAAAGTATTCTATTTTATATAAAAAGCTTTTCTATTTTATTACATTAATAATACCAATAAAACAAAACTGAGTGACTTATCATATAAGCATCAATAGTCAATACCGCGTGCTACTATGCAACCACGCGTATTATTGTACTTTTACTACCGAAAGTAGTTCAACAAAGATTAATGGTAAAACTTCCACCGTTATTTTCAATAAAATATTTTTTGGCGCTTTCTCAATCCGAAACAATAATTACATTGTGGGGGCCACCAATGAGTGTCATGGTTATGCGAATATTCCTGTTAAAACGAATATTCCCCGACCAATCGAATATTATATAACAACTTGCATACTTTTTGCAAAATTTATAAATATTACCCAAGAATCTATAAAATTATATCAAATTTACTCCATAATATTCAAAATGATATTTATAGAAAATTCATCTTTATTTATAAAAGTTGGGGTCTTACAGTTTAACCTAGTAAGAGTTTGTGGTCGATTTGACCCCTCAGCAAAAGTATGTAATGTTTTAAAGCAATCTTTTATATTCCTCGTTATTCCTTCTACTTCATGATTCTTGATAAGTTATGGAGGTTAGGGAATGATGGAAAGATAAGAACTTCTTTGAAGAGAAGTTGAGAAGAAGAGTAAGCTAAAATTTTGCGGACGAAATTCTGTGAAGAAGGGGAGAATGTGATGACCCGGGTATGGGTAAGGTTTTAAGAAATTCCGAGGACGGAATTTTTATAAGGGGGGAAGGATGTGACAACCCGGAAAATCGAATTGTCTAGAATTTAAGTTTAAAGAATTAGTTATTAATAAAATGAATTTTTATTAATACTATTATGTGCTATATGTTTATTAATCATTCTATAACCTAGGATGATTATAATCTGGGAGAATTCTGGCTACGAGCTAGACTGAACGGATATGAATTTTCAAGATGAAAATGAAATTTTTCCGGGAATAAAAATATTCCTGATCGAGAAAAGGCTAAATAGGCACTTATTCACTTCGGATTTAATTTAATTCTCAATCTTATTAGGAACTAAATAAAATAATAATAATAATAAGACTTCTCTTATTTTTTATAATCTAGTATTTCTCAAAATACTTAATTATAAATATTAGTGTTTCTCCAAATACTATATTATTATTATTTAGTCAATTTAATAATAATAATAATAATAATAATAATAATAATAATAATAATAATAAGATGATGATGATGACTAATCTTATTAATTTATAATATTAGTATTTCTCCAAATACTTAATTATAAATCTTAAGTTATCTACTAATAAATTAAATACACTTAATTTATTATTATTAAGCCAAACAATTCTTAAATCATATTTCTCCTTTTTGTGGTGTGACCTCCGTGTTCAATATTAAGCCAGTAGTAGAATAAATAAATTAGAACAATTATAATATTATTTATAATGAATTAAACTCCTTTAATTCAAATATAAATAAATAATATTTATTCTAGATCATGAGTGACACCTTATAAATAATGTATCATGACTATCTGGATAATATGAATTCAACGTTAATCCCAAAGATTATCACAAAAAATCTATTCCGTAAATAGTTACCATACAATTCAATCATTCTACCACACAATGTCCCAATCAAATATAAAACATGGAATTACTGTCAAGATTTATTTATTTGATTATATGTATTTTGATTCTAAAATGCAAAATAATAGTTAATGTAAATTAGAAAAAACTTTCTAATTTCTATTCAACCACGGCCAGGGATTTCCATGTTGTCACTTTATTGAATCACATAGGACATTCTCTCTCTTTACTACAAGTGGTGTCGACGTCGGGATTTTTATTTGTCCCTTTCTGTTCTTGTCTTTTGGTGTTCTCATGTTAGTTGAGATTTGTTTGAAAAAACAAGTTTGAAAAGGTCCGACATGTATATGTCGACGATTTGACTGTAAGAGTCGCCAGTTTGTTATTTTTAAATGGTTGCACCAACTCAACTGAGAAAAGGTTTGCACAAAGACCTAGTGATATGGCCACTGTTTAACTGGTATGCAAAACAAAAATTAGTTAGGGTCTGAGGGCTTGATTAAGCAGAGGGAAGGTGTTTGGCACTTCGCGACTTTCGTGGATAACGCTGATTCTAGCCACTTTCCAATTTAATCTTTTATCTACGAATGTGTGTGTGAGTTAGGTCCATGTGTAGTTATTTGGAAGTAGTTTCTATGCTTCGTTCGCACCCATATACAAAGGGTTTGACTTTTGTATAAAAGTTCAATTTTAACGAGATATGACAATGATGTTTTATAAAAACATGTTTTTCAAACCCATGTGCTCAATAGTAATTGAGGACTTTGATACTTCTATTTTATTATGTGTTCGGTTTGATTACTTTTATTTTTGAGATGCGAAGCATCTTCGAGAAAATAAGATACACAACAGTTCCGAACTCCTTGTGGGCATGAGATCCATATATGGATATTCAGACACCATATATAATTTACTTGCTGGCAACAGTTGAAAATGTCCATCACGGGAACCGAATCTAGATTCAGTAACTGAATCTGTGATTACATGATTCCTAGGCTCACATGTACAAAAAGCTAGAAAAAGAACTAGATTTGAGTAAATCTAAACTATTCCAGCTTCAACGGTTCCAATTTAGTCACCATCAACCGGTCAAAGTGATAAATAGCCAGATTTAGGCAAAATCTAGCCGATGAAAAGCAAAAGATTAAATATCTACATTATGAAAGTAGATAAAATAGTTATATATATATATATATATATATATATATATATATATATATATATACAAATAAAATGTTATCTAACTCATGAACTATCTGTATCGATTTACTTTTAATCGACGGTCCATATTTAAAACAAAATCTTTTAAATAAAATATAATATATTCTATTTATAATCTAATAAAACGAATAACTTTATAAAAGATTTTACTATACAAACACTATGCAGGCACTATGCAAACACTATGCATAATAAAATATAATATATTCTAATTATTGTCTAATAAAATATATAACTTTATAAAAGTATTCTGTTTTATATAAAAAGATTTTACTACTAGCCTAATAAAACGAATAACTTTATAAAAGTATTCTATTTTATATAAAAAGTTTTTCTGTTTTATTACATTAATAATACCAATAAAACAAAACTGAGTGACTTATCACATAAGCATCAATAATCAATATCGTGTGCTACTATGCAACCACGCGTATTACTATACTTTTACTACCGAGTAGTTCAACAGTATTAATGTTAAAACTTCCGCCGTTATTTTTAATAAAATATTTTTGTCGTTTTCTCAATCCGATAATAATTTCGTTGTGGGGTCCACCAATGATTGTGCCGTTGTACGAATATTCCCTGATAAAACGAATATTCCCCGACCAATCGAATATTATATAACAACTTGCGTACTTTGCAAAATTTATAAATATTACCCACAACTATAACATTATATCAAATTTACTCCATAATATTCAAAAATGATATTTATAGAAAATTCTTTTTAATTTATAAAAGTTGGGGTCTTACAGTTTAACCTAGTAAGAGTTTGAGGTCGATTTGACCCCTCAGCAAAAGTATGTAATGTTTTAAAGGAATCTTTATATTCCTCGTTATTCCTTCTACTTCATGATTCTTGATAAGTTATGGAGGTTAGGGAATGATGGAAAGATAAGAACTTCTTTGAAGAGAAGTTGAGAAGAAGAGTAAGCTAAAATTTTGCGGACGAAATTCTGTGAAGAAGGGGAGAATGTGATGACCCGGGTATGGGTATGGTTTTAAGAAATTCCGAGGACGGAATTTTTATAAGGGGGGAAGGATGTGACAACCCGGAAAATCGAATTGTCTAGAATTTAAGTTTAAAGAATTAGTTATTAATCAAATAAATTTTTATTAATACTATTATGTGCTATATGTTTATTAATCATTCTATAACCTAGGATGATTATAATCTGGGAGGATTCTGGCTACGAGCTAGACTGAACGAATATGAATTTTCAAGACGAAAATGAAATTTTTTCGGGAATAAAAATATTCCTGATCGAGAAAAGGGCGAAATAGGCACTATTCACCCGACGAATTTAATTCTCAATCTTATTAGGAACTAAATAAAATAATAATAATAATAAGACTTCTCTTATTTTTTTATAATCTAGTATTTCTCAAAATACTTAATTATAAATATTAGTGTTTCTCCAAATACTATATTATTATTATTTAGTCAATTTAATAATAATAATAATAATAATAATAATAATAATAATAATAAGATGATGATGATGACTAATCTTATTAATTTATAATATTAGTATTTCTCCAAATACTTAATTATAAATCTTAAGCTATCTACTAATAAATTAAATACACTTAATTTATTATTATTAAGCCAAACAATTCTTAAATCATATTTCTCCTTTTTGTGGTGTGACCCTCCAGGTTCAATATTAAGCTAGTAGTAGAATAAATAAATTAGAACAATTATAATATTATTTATAATGAATTAAACTCCTTTAATTCAAATATAAATAAATAATATTTATTCTAGATCATGAGTGACACCTTATAAATAATGTATCATGACTATCTGGATAATATGAATTCAACGTTAATCCCAAAGATTATCACAAAAAATCTATTCCGTAAATAGTTACCGTACAATTCAATCATTCTACCACACAATGTCCCAATCAAATATAAAACATGGAATTACTGTCAAGATTTATTTATTTGATTATATGTATTTCGATTCTAAAATGCAAAATAATAGTTAATGTAAATTAGAAAAAACTTTCTAATTTCTATTCAACCACTGACCAGGATTTCCATGTTGTCACTTTATTGAATCACATAGGACATTCTCTCTTTTACTACAAGTGGTGTCGACGTCGGGATTTTTATTTGTCCCTTCTGTTCTTGTCTTTTGGTGTTCTCATGTTAGTTGAGATTTGTTTGAAAAAAACAAGTTTGAAAAGGTCCGACATGTATATGTCGACGATTTGACTGTAAGAGTCGCCAGTTTGTTATTTTTAAATGGTTGCACCAACTCAACTGAGAAAAGGTTTGCACAAAGACCTAGTGATATGGCCACTATTTAACTGGTATGCAAAACAAAAATTAGTTAGGGTCTGAGGGCTTGATTAAGCGGAGGAAGGTGTTTGCACCCCCGATTTCGTGATAACGCGGTTACCGCCACTTTCCAATTTAATCTTTTATCTACGAATGTGTGTGTGAGTTAGGTCCATGTGTAGTTCAATTTTAACGAGATATGACAATGATGTTTTATAAAACATGTTTTTCAAACCCATGTGCTCAATAGTAATTGAGGACTTTGATACTTCTATTTTATTATGTGTTCGGTTTGATTACTTTTATTTTTGAGATGCGAAGCATCTTCGAGAAAATAAGATACACAACAGTTCCGAACTCCTTGTGGGCATGAGATCCATATATGGATATTCAGACACCATATATAATTTACTTGCTGGCAACAGTTGAAAATGTCCTTCACGGGAACCGAATCTAGATTCAGGAACTGAATCTGTGATTACATGATTCCTAGGCTCACATGTACAAAAAGCTAGAAAAAGAACTAGATTTGAGTAAATCTAAACTATTCCAGCTTCAACGGTTCCAATTTAGTCACCATCAACCGGTCAAAGTGATAAATAGCCAGATTTAGGCAAATCTAGCCGACAGGCTAAAAGATTAAATATCTACATTATGAAAGCAGATAAAATAGTTATATATATATATATATATATACAGATAAAACAGTTATCTAACTCATGAACGGTCCAGATTGATTTACTTTAATCTGACGGTCCATATTTAAAACAAAATCTTTTAAATAAAATATAATATATTCTATTTATAATCTAATAAAACGAATAACTTTATAAAAGATTTTACTATACAAACACTATGCAGGCACTATGCAAACACTATGCATAATAAAATATAATATATTCTAATTATTGTCTAATAAAACATATAACTTTATAAAAGTATTCTGTTTTATATAAAAAGATTTTACTACTAGCCTAATAAAACGAATAACTTTATAAAAGTATTCTATTTTATATAAAAAGCTTTTCTGTTTTATTACATTAATAATACCAATAAAACAAAACTGAGTGACTTATCACATAAGCATCAATAATCAATACCGTGTGCTACTATGCAACCACGCCAGACATCGTATTTTTTACTATTGAGTAGTTCAACAGTATTAATGGTAAAACTTCCGTCGTTATTTTCAATAAAATATTTTTGTCGTTTTCTCAATCCGACAATAATTCCGTTGTGGGGTCCACCAATGATTGTGCCGTTGTAAGAATATTCCCTGTTAAAACGAATATTCCCCGACCAATTGAATATTATATAACAACTTGCGTACTTTGCAAAATTTATAAATATTACCCGCAACTATAACATTATATCAAATTTACTCCATAATATTCAAAAATGATATTAATAGAAAATTCATCTTTATTTATAAAAGTTGGGGTCTTACAGTTTAACCTAGTAAGGGTTTGTGGTCGATTTGACCCCTCAGCAAAAGTATGTAATGTTTTAAAGGAATCTTTATATTCCTCGTTATTCCTTCTACTTCATGATTCTTGATAAGTTATGGAGGTTAGGGAATGATGGAAAGATAAGAACTCCTTTGAAGAGAAGTTGAGAAGAAGAGTAAGCTATAATTTTGAGGACGAAATTCTGTGAAGAAGGGGAAAATGTTATGACCCGGGTATGGGTATGGTTTTAAGAAATTCCGAGGACGGAATTTTTGTAAGGGGGGAAGGATGGGACAACCCGGAAAATCGAATTGTCTAGAATTTAAGTTTAAAGAATTAGTTATTAATAAAATGAATTTTTATTAATACTATTATGTGCTATATGTTTATTAATCATTCTATAACATAAGATGATTATAATCCGGAAGGATTCTGGCTACGAGCTAGTGTGACAACCCGAGAATTTAGACAATTTATGAAAATCATAATTGATTGATTTAAGTTTCAATATTAGGACCTAGACAGGAAATAAGTGTATGGAATTGGCAGTTATGTAATGAAATTCCAAGAATTTCAAAAGTTTTGAACAAAACTTGAATTATGTGATAGACTATAAGTGATAATCTAGTAATGAGGTATAAGATTATGGTAGATTTAAAATTCTTTTGAAGAATTATCGTGGAGAAGTATCAAGTGAATACTAGTTGGTATATTTGATTATATATGTGAACCAGAATGATTTAAGATCAAGGATTGATCAGATAAGTTATAACTTTAGCAAATCCTAAAGTTATGTTAATCATATGTTTATTAAGTTAGAAAAATCTAACGAATCGTTAGAAACACTAACGATACGCCGTAAACTTTAATTTTAGTTTTGAGAATCCAAACCCTAATTCGGATATTTAAAACCCTAATTTGGGAACTTAAAAGCTAAGTGTTAAAAGCTTAAGTGTAAATATGTGGGAGAATAATAGTATTTAATTATATACTAATTCTAAGAGATTTATTTTATACATCTCAGTTAATTACTTTTATAACCTAATTATATATTAGGAATGAAGGATTTAATAACTTAAGGGTTATGGAAAAAGAGAATTGTGGTATTTAGAATACTTATTAATTCTAGGAGATTTATTTTATATATCTCAAATGATTAATTTTATAACCTAATTATAGCAAGTCTAATTAGGTTAAGGAAATAAGTGTGCATAAGCAAGGATTTGTGTTATAATTGAGGAAATGAAAACCCTAATTAAATGAATTGGGGTGGATAAGAATTTAGGTAATTGGACTATGTATATTTTATAGCCTAAGTGTTGGCCAATGGAATTAGTTAGAAACCCAAGCAATACATTAAAGGAATGGCTCAATTTTTAGCCCTAGTGGGAGAGGAATTTATGGACAATTGTTAATCAAATAAGCATTAAATCAAAGAGCCAAACTTGGTGCATTTTTAGGCCAAGTGGCCGGACCTAGGTGAGCAAAAAGGAGGAGCAAAATAGCACATGATTCATTTCATTTATCTATTATTTTAGTTAGTCAAAAGTTGGTTACCAACTCACCTAAGTTTAGCCACTAGCCTTTTTAGGGTAATTAATATTTTTATCCATGGCAAGCAAGATATTGGATGATTAATAGCTATATACAAGTTATATCTATATATATATTTTTTTCTTTCTTTCATCTCTTTTATCCATCCAAGTTGCTAAGAGGAAAAGAGAGAGAGAGAGAGAGAGAGAGAGAGAGAGGAGTTCGGCCACTTCATGGTGGAGAGAAAGGAGAGTTTTTGGTGAGGCATCCAAACTCCATGATCAAGCTAAGAAGAAGAAGAAGGTTTAGCAAGAAATCAAGCAAAGGTATAATAAAAATTTATACTTGTGTAGGTTAAACTTCCTTAGTATTTTGATTTGATTTTTGACAACTTGAAGTTGTGATCTTGAGGTTTAAAACCTTAGTTCTATGTATATATAAGTGTTTCATGTTTAGATTTAACAAAATTGGGTGTTGATTTTGGTTGGAATCAAAGGTATAAAATTTCCTAAACTCAAAACTCTAGTTAGTTTATGTGTTTTGTGATGGTTGTTTTAAACCAAGTGTTGAACTTATGCTCCATATGAGGGAAGATCTACATGATATATGATATTTTATGGTTAGATCTTGCAATTTTTGGGGTTGATAAGCTTGAACAAAGAAGATGAACCAAAACAGTTTTTTTGTTTTAAATGAATTAGTGGACTGCTGCCCTAAACAGAAAATTTCGGATTTGTTAGGGTGCTCTAAAAATTCTGGACTTGTGATATGTTATAGTACACTCAATAAGCTTTCCATAGACTCCGAAACGGACTAAATCCGACATCGGAGGAGCAAGTTATGGGATTTTTACCAAACTACACAAAGTTAAGAAAACTGTGAAAAGGACAGTTTTGGAGCAGCCACTTCCGGGCTAAATTCCGGGAGCTTAACATATCCAAATATGGATTGTGATATATGAAACTATAGTTCGGAAAGATACGAATCCAACAAAATTGACGGATCATTAATCGGAGTTCTGATTTTCGTTTTATTTAAGTTTTGGTGAAGGACTCCAAAAGCGCCAAAGTGCAAAAAGTTTCGGCCAAAATTTTCCAGGGGCTGTTTCGGAAATTTAGTTAATGAGAAAAATTCCAGGCTTTTGGGAAATGAAAATATATGGTAATATGTAGCTCGTGTCCAAAAATGAGTTAATTCCGAGTTAAAACGACCAAGTTATGACCATAATAATTTTTGTGATTTTCCGACGGAAATCGCTATAAACGGAGTTCTACAACTCCGATTGCCACGAAATTTAAAATGGAGCATCATGTTAACATATATAAGGTTATGCCAAGAGATGGGCATTACTGGAGTTAAGCACGAGGTAGCTAATTTCTTAAGCTACGCACTAAAAATTAATTAAGAAAAAAATAGAATTAATGTTTTTAAAATCATATAAAAATGATTTTAAGTATTAGAAAATTATTTTAAGTTATAAAATATAACTTTTGATATTTTGGCATGAAAATATTAATATTTTAATATTAATATTAATTATCGGATAATGGATTTAAGTGTTTAAAAATCAAATAATTATGATTTTAAGGTATTAAAAATATTTTGAAATATTATAATGACATTATAATATTATGTAAGGATTTTCATTAATATTTTATATTAAATGAATATTAATGATTAAGGAATTATGCGGTATTTAATTCATTTAAATACGATATTAATGATTGGAAAATCATGATAAATGGTAATAATTATCCGAAAATTATTACGAGCCTAGGAAAAATGTTTTGACTGATAAGAAATTATTTGTGATAATTGTTAAGTGTTCAGGAAGAGTTTAATTGAACTTAAACTCGGGTATTGTCCGACTAGACCGTCGGGATGATAAAATGGTGTTAATTTTAAGTCAGACTGAAATAGTTTGACATAATACTAAGTCTTATGTGCTGTATAGACTTATAGGGTTATGTGTTATGTGTTTAGGTTATTCTGTGTGAATAAATATAACATAATTATACTGTGATTCTAATATTGGAGATCTATATTATTAATATTAGGTCTTCGGATAAAGCATTATAAATAGCGTTGCGGTAATCAACGGTTCAGGCAAGTTTGTTCTTACTTAACTCTAATAAGAGTGTTTTATTCAAGCTTATGGTTAATCATTCTTTGATTGCCATGAAAATTGTACTCTGTACATCTTGCATGTATAAGTCGGTATGAAAGGTGATCACCTTCATTACCAGTTGGTTCGAAAATGTTTGTTCATGTTTAAAACTTGTTCACCAAAAGTTTGTTCCTCGCTTAGTTCTCAATTATATTGATGAATTATAGCCAGCTTATTATTCATACTCTTCAATCATGATATATCCTTATATTGTTGTATTTAAACTTGCTGGGCAACTTTCATGCTCACCCTTGCTATATCATGATAAAACATTGCAGATAAGGCAAATGCGTTCGGATCTGAGGAAAGATAATGCCAAGTTCAACTTGGGATAAATTGTCGGCTATTTTGTAATAGTATAGTTTGATAAATGTGATAAATGTTAGATCATTTATGATTGTGTAATAAGTTAAGGTTACTCGACCTTGGGGAATAGTGTGTAAGTTTAATGTATAAACAATTTATGTTTATATCTTCCGCAATTAGTAATAGAAATAGTGTACCGGATCCGAGGTGATTTGGGACCTGGATTCGGGGATGCTACAGCTAGACTGAACGAATATGAATTTTCAAGACGAAAATGAAATTTTTCCGGGAATAAAAATATTCCCGATCGAGAAAAGGACGAAATAGGCACTATTCACCCGACGAATTTAATTCTCAATCTTATTAGGAACTAAATAAAATAATAATAATAATAATAATAATAATAATAAGACTTCTCTTATTTATTTATAATCTAGTATTTCTCAAAATAGTTAATTATAAATATTAGTGTTTCTCCAAATACTATATTATTATTATTTAGTCAATTTAATAATAATAATAATAAGATGATGATGATGATGACTAATCTTATTAATTTATAATATTAGTATTTCTCCAAATACTTAATTATAAATCTTAAGCTATCTACTAATAAATTAAATACACTTAATTTATTATTATTAAGCCAATCAATTCTTAAATCATATTTTCCTTTTTGTGGTGTGACCCTCTAGGTTCAATATTAAGCTAGTGGTAGAATAAATAAATTAGAAAAATTATAATATTATTTATAATGAATTAAACTCCTTTAATTCAAATATAAATAAATAATATTTATTCTAGATCATGAGTGACACCTTATAAACAATGTATCATGACTATCTGGATAATATGAATTCAACGTTAATCCCAAAGATTATCACAAAAAATCTATTCCGTAAATAGTTACCGTATAATTCAATCATTCTATCACACAATGTCCCAATCAAATATAAAACATGGAATTACTGTCAAGATTTATTTATTTGATTATATGTATTTCGATTCTAAAATGCAAAATAATAGTTAATGTAAATTAGAAAAAACTTTCTAATTTCTATTCAACCACGGCCAGGGATTTCCATGTTGTCACTTTATTGAATCACATAAGACATTCTCTCTCTTTACTACAAGTGGTGTCGACGTCGGAATTTTTATTTGTCCCTTTCTGTTCTTGTCTTTTGGTGTTCTCATGTTAGGTGAGATTTATTTGAAACAATAAGTTTGAAAATGTCCGACATGTATATGTCGATGATTTGACTGTAAGAGTCGCCAGTTGGTTATTTTTAAATGGTAGCACCAACTCAACTGAGAAAAGGTTTGAACAAAGATCTAGTGATATGGCCACTGTTTAACTGGTATGCAAAACAAAAATAGTTAGGGTCTGAGGGCTTGATTAAGCGGAGGGAAGGTGTTAGGCACCCCCCCCCCCCCGACTTCCGTGATAACGCGGTTACCGCCACTTTCCAATTTAATCTTTAATCTACGAATGTGTGTGTGAGTTAGGTCCATGTGTAGTTATTTGGAAGTAGTTTCTATGCCTCGTTCGCACCTATATACAAAGGGTTTGACTTTTGTATAAAAGTTCAATTTTAACGAGATATGACAATGATGTTTTATAAAACATGTTTTTCAAACCCATGTGCTCAATAGTAATTGAGGACTTTGATACTCCTTTTTAATTATGTGTTCGGCGTGATTACTTTTATTTTTGAGATGTGAAGCATCTTCGAGAAAATAAGATACACAACAGTGCCGAACTCTTTGTGGGCATGATATCCATCCATGGATATTCAGACACCGTATATAATTTACATGCTGGCTACAGTTGGAAATGTCCATCATGGGAACCGAATCTAGATTCAGGAACTGAATCTGTGATTACATGATTCCTAGGCTCACATGTACAAAAAGCTAGAAAAAGAACTAGATTTGAGTAAATCTAAACTATTCCAGCTTCAACGGTTCCAATTTAGTCACCATGAACCGATCAAAGTGAGAAATAGCCAGATTTAGGCAAATCTAGCCGACAGGCTAAAAGATTAAATATCTACATTATGAAAGTAGATAAAACAGTTATATATATATATATATATATATATATATATATATATATATATACAAATAAAACAGTTATCTAACTCATGAACGGTCCAGATTGATTTACTTTAATCTGACGGTCCATATTTAAAGCAAAATCTTTTAAATAAAATATAATATATTCTATTTATAATCTAATAAAACGAATAACTTTATAAAAGATTTTACTATGCAAACACTATGCGAGCACTATGCAAACACTATGCATAATAAAATTTAATATATTCTAATTATTGTCTAATAAAACAGATATAACTTTATAAAAGTATTACATTTTATATATAAAAAAGATTTTATTATTAGCCTAACAAAACGAATAACTTTATAAAAGTATTCTATTTTATATAAAAGCTTTTTCTGCTTTTATTACATTAATAATACCAATAAAACAAAAGCCGAGTGACTTATCACATAAGCATCAATAATCAATACCGTAATGCTACTATGCAACCACGCCAGACATCGCATTTCTTTACTAATTGAGTAGTTCAACAAGATTAATGGTAAAACTTCCGTCGTTATTTTCAATAAAATATTTTTTTATCGTTTTCTTAATCCGACAATAATTCCGTTATTAGGGTCCACCAATGATTGTCTTGGTTGTATGAATATTCCACTGTTAAAACGAATATTCCCAGATTAATTGAATATTATATAACAACTTGCGTACTTTGTAAAATTTATAAATATTACCCACAACTATAACATTATATCAAATCTACTCCATAATATTCAAAAATGATATTTATAGAAAATTCATCTTTATTTATAAAAGTTGGGGTCTTACAGTTTAACCTAGTAAGAGTTTGTGGTCAATTTGACCCCTCAGCAAAAGTATGTAATGTTTTAAAGGAATCTTTATATTCCTCGTTATTCCTTCTACTTCATGATTCTTTATAAGTTATGGAGGTTAGGGAATGATGGAAAGATAAGAACTTCTTTGAAGAGAAGTTGAGAAGAAGAGTAAGCAAAAAAATTTTGGACAAAATTCTGTGAAGAAGGGGAGAATGTGATGACCCGGGTATGGGTATGATTTTAAGAAATTTCGAGGGAAGAATTTTTATAAGGGGGGAAGGATGTGACAACCCGGAAAATCTAATTGTCTAGAATTTAAGTTTAAAGAATTAGTTATTAATAAAATGAATTTTTATTAATACTATTATGTGTTATATGTTTATTAATCATTCTATAACCTAGGATGATTATAATCCGGGAGGATTCTGGCTACGAGCTAGACTGAACGAATATGAATTTTCAAGACGAAAATGAAATATTTCCGGGAATAAAAATATTCCCGATCGAGAAAAGGACGAAATAGGCACTATTCACCCGACGAATTTAATACTCACTCTTATTAGGAACTAAATAAAATAATAATAATAATAAGAGTTCTCTTATTTTTTTATAATCTACTCAAAATACTTAATTATAAATATTAGTGTTTCTCCAAATACTATATTATTATTATTTAGTCAATTTAATAATAATCATAATAATAATAATAATAATAATAATAATAAGATGATGATGATGACTAATCTTATTAATTTATAATATTAGTATTTCTCCAAATATTTAATTATAAATCTTGAGCTATCTACTAATAAATTAAATACACTTAATTTATTATTATTAAGCCAATCAATTCTTAAATCATATTTTTCCTTTTTGTGGTGTGACCCTCTAGGTTCAATATTAAGCTAGTAGTAGAATAAATAAATTAGAAAAATTATAATATTATTTATAATGAATTAAACTCCTTTAATTCAAATATAAATAAATAATATTTATTCTATAGCATGAGTGACACCTTATAAACAATGTATCATGACTATCTTGATAATATAAATTCAATGTTAATCCCAAAGATTATCACAAAAAATCTATTCCGTAAATAGTTACCGTACAATTCAATCATTCTATCACACAATGTCCCAATCAAATATAAAACATGGAATTACTGTCAAGATTTATTTATTTGATTATATGTATTTCGATTCTAAAATGCAAAATAATAGTTAATGTAAATTAGAAAAAACTTTCTAATTTCTATTCAACCACGGCCAGGGATTTCCAAGTTGTCACTTTATTGAATCACATAAGACATTCTCTCTCTTTACTACAAGTGGTGTCGACGTCGGAATTTTTATTTGTCCCTTTCTGTTCTTGTCTTTTGGTGTTCTCATGTTAGGTGAGATTTATTTGAAAAAACAAGTTTGAAAATGTCCGACATGTATATGTCGACGATTTGACTGTAAGAGTCGCCAGTTGGTTATTTTTAAATGGTAACACCAACTCAACTGAGAAAAGGTTTGAACAAAGATCTAGTGATATGGCCACTGTTTAACTGGTATGCAAAACAAAAATTAGTTAGGGTCTGAGGGCTTGATTAAGCGGAGGGAAGGTGTTAGGCACCCCCGACTTCCGTGATAATGCGGTTACCGCCACTTTCCAATTTAATCTTTAATCTACGAATGTGTGTGTGAGTTAGGTCCATGTGTAGTTATTTGGAAGTAGTTTCTATGCCTCGTTCGCACCTATATACAAAGGGTTTGACTTTTGTATAAAAGTTCAATTTTAACGAGATATGACAATGATGTTTTATAAAACATGTTTTTCAAACCCATGTGCTCAATAGTAATTGAGGACTTTGATACTCCATTTTAATTATGTGTTCGGCTTGATTACTTTTATTTTTGAGATGTGAAGCATCTTCGAGAAAATAAGATACACAACAGTGCCGAACTCCTTGTGGGCATGATATCCATCCATGGATATTCAGACACCGTATATAATTTACATGCTGGCTACAGTTGAAAATGTCCATCACGGAAACCGAATCTAGATTCAGGAACTGAATCTGTGATTACATGATTCCTAGGCTCACATGTACAAAAAGCTAGAAAAAGAACTATATTTGAGTAAATCTAAACTATTCCAGCTTCAACGGTTCCAATTTAGTCACCATGAACCGATCAAAGTGAAAATAGTCGATTTAGGGCAAATCTAAATGAAACGAGCTAAAAGATTAAATATCTACATTATGAAAGTAGATAAAAGCTTATATATATATATATATATATATATATATATATATATATATATACAAATAAAATAGTTATCTAACTCGCGAATCGGTCCGGATCGATTTACTTTAATCGGACTATTCCATATTTAAAGCAAAATCTTTTAAATAAAATATAATATATTCTATTTATAATCTAATAAAATCGAATAACTTTATAAAAGATTTTACTATGCAAACACTATCTGAGCACTATGCAAACACTATGCATAATAAAATTTAATATATTCTAATTATTGTCTAATAAAACAGATAACTTAATAAAAGTATTGTGTTTTATATAAAAAGATTTTATTATTAGCCTAATAAAACGAATAACTTTATAAAAGTATTCTATTTTATATAAAAAACTTTTCTATTTTATTACATTAATAATACCAATAAAACAAAAGCCGAGTGACTTATCACATAAACATCAATAATCAATACCGGTAATGCTCTTATGCAACTACACAGTATTCATCAGTATTTTTACTACCTAGTAGTTCAACAAGATTAATGGTAAAACTTCATAGAATTATTTTCAATAAAATATTTTTGTCATTTTCTCAATCCGATAATAATTCCGTTGTGGGGTCCACCAATGATTGTGCTTGGTTTATGCGAATATTCCTATTAAAACGAATATTCCCCGACCAATCGAATATTATATAACAACTTGCATACTTTGCAAATTTTATAAATATTACCCACAACTATAACATTATATCAAATTTACTCCATAATATTTAAAAATGATATTTATAAAAAATTCATCTTTATTTATAAAAGTTGGGGTCTTACAGTTTAACATAGCAAGAGTTTGTGGTCGATTTGAGCCCTCAGCAAAAGTATGTAATATTTTAAAGGAATCTTTATATTCCTCGTTATTCCTTCTACTTCATGATTCTTGATAAGTTATGGAGGTTAGGGAATGATGAAAAGATAAGAACTTCTTTGAAAAGAAGTTGAGAAGAAGAGTAAGCTAAAATTGTGAGGACAAAATTCTGTGAAGAAGGGAAGAATGTGATGACCCGGGTATGGGTATGGTTTTAAGAAATTCTGAGGATGAAATTTTTATAAGGGGGGAAGGATGTGACAACCCGGAAAATCGAATTGTCTAGAATTTAAGTTTAAAGAATTAGTTATTAATAAAATGATTTTTTATTAATACTATTATGTGCTATATGTTTATTAATCATTCTATAACCTAGGATGATTATAATCAGGGAGGATTCTGGCTATGAGCTAGACTGAACGAATATGAATTTTCTAGAAGAAAATGAAATTTTTCCGGGAATAAAAATATTCCCGATCGAGAAAAGGACGAAATAGGCACTATTCACCCGACGAATTTAATTCTCAATCTTATTAGGAACTAAATAAAATAATAATAATAATAATAATAATAATAATAATAATAATAATAATAATAATAATAATAATAATAATAATAATAATAATAAGACTTCTCTTATTTATTTATAATCTAGTATTTCTCAAAATACTTAATTATAAATATTAGTGTTTCTCCAAATACTATATTATTATTATTTAGTCAATTTAATAATAATAATAATAATAAGATGATGATGACGATGATGACTAATCTTATTAATTTATAATATTAGTGTAATACACGGTAAAAAAATAAAATAAATAAATAAATAAAATTTAAATCCATATTTTAATTGGGCTTTTCTTATGTTTGGGTCAAATTGTATTTAATTATTGTGGACCATAATAAGTATGTGATTACATTAATTTGGGCTTTTATACTAATTGGGTCTATTTTATATTTGGGTAATATTAAAATTCTATTTAAATTAGGAGAGTTAATAAATTAATAAATAAATAACTAAAACTAATCTTCCTCACCGATTTTATGCAATTGGTGGAGAGAAAGGAGAGAAAGCTACCAAGCTTGAAGGAAGTGGAAGAATTGTTAATCATGTAAGTTGTTAATTATTTGTTTATTTCTGATGTGATCATTTAGCAGTTAGAGAGTATTGAATTCAACAGCCATAAAAGAGTTCATCAAGGAAAGGAGTAAAAACCTTATTTTTTTTTAATTTAAATTTCTTCCGTGAGTATCATTTGGAGGAAAGTTTTGACTTAAATAATGAACTTCCATGTGGGATTCTAAATGCATATTTTATAATACTAAAGGCCATTTGTAGAGATTGTCGACGGTTGCCTTGGTTGGAGCGAAGACATTGAGCAGTGTTTATATATATATGTTGAACTCAACAAAAAAAAAAAAAAGGGGGGTTAACGTCATCATGCAATTTAAAGGCGCTCTTCTAATGTTATACTATAATACTATAAGGATGATATATATATATATATATATATATATATATATATATATATATATATATATATATATATATATATATATGTTATATTTTAATTAAATTTTGGTCATGAAACTTATAAATGTAATTAGTAAATTAAATTGAAGTTTATATATTAATTTGAATTTATTAATTTTATGGACATAGTTGTAAAGTTTTAATAATAAATTTAATAGTATTATGTTATTAATGATTGGATTGTAATTAAATCTTATTAATTATTTAAATTGAACGGAAAGAATTTAAAGAGTTATTTTTTTTTGGAATATAAATTTTGGAGTATTAATAATTGATAAAAGGCGATGATTAAAGACACATTAAATAGATTATGAATTATTTTGGAATTATTAGTTGGATTGTTTTTAATTTGAGGTGAATATGTTTAGGTTGCGAATAACGTTTCGTATTTGATATTCATTGGCATTTGAGGGTAAGATTGTGTGGATTGTGCTATAAATGATTTGGAAGTATCAGGTATGGATTCCGTACTCTTTCAGCGATACTCTTGTTAAATTGGATTTGTTCGTTTTGTCGCTTGTTCGAATTTCGTTATTATTTCACATAATTGTTTCTTGTGAAATAAATATATTAGTTTCATTTTGGAGTTGATATATATGACTCGTACTTGTACTCTTTGAATCAGGTTATCATGTATAGTACTTATTTTGATAATTGTAGAGCGGTACATGTTGTTACCTTCTTTTTGAGACCTTGTGACTATAATTTGAATTGGTTCAACATGTACATATAGAACCCTTTTGTTGGTATTATGTCGCATGTGTTGTGATAAGATATTTTTGTTAAATATACCGTAGGGTATACCTGAGCTATAACCACCTGTGGGGGTACCACAGGCATGTCGTCTTGGCACGAGAGGCATGACACTCTCCGTGGCGGTGTGATTAGTCCATGGCGTCTCCGTTTTGGGCTCCGGAGTAAGTGGGCCATTTGGTGTTTTGTTGTGGGAGGCGTATGGGTTAACCTTAGTTTTCTGTTCTGCGGATTGGTGATGTTGTGCCAAACACACTATCCGATTTGTATACATTTGGATTCGCGGTCCAATGTGTTATTTGCCTGTGTGGAATTATTTTGGTTACCTGTGTGGCATCATTTGATTTGCCTGTGTGGCATTAGTTTGACTTGCCTGTGTGGCAAGATATATTTTTGAGCTCAATCGGTATGAAATAACCCCAGCCATTTGTTTCAACCTATTATTTTATTGTATTAGTTTTGTTTGTTTCTGTTCAATTCAATTCATTGAGTTAGTTAATTCAGTTCGTTATTTCTTTATTAAATCATTGGTTTCGGCCGAGTTTTGTTGATTCAGATATATTTCATTCAGATCTTTGGAGATTATATTTTCGTCCGTATTTACACTTGAGGCTTTGTTCAGTATTTTGTCTCAGTTGTTTTCGTATATCAGTTGTGTATCTTTTGTATATCTGTATCCGTACTGGGCAATTGGCTCATGCTGTGTTTTTCTTCCGGCAGGTTTGCAGGGGGTGATTCAGGGCTAGTGTGATGAGAGAGTTGTCTTTGACCATCGATCTAGGTTGTTTTGATTTTTAAGTTTTGATTATTTTGACTCTAGTTGGAGAATTGTAATTAGTACTTCATTGATAGATATCATTATTACATATTTTGAAGTTGTTAATGCTCTGTTCACTTATTTTGAGGTTTGTTGTGCTTTGCACGTAACCTCCCTTTCCTTTTCGGGAAGGGGGTGTTACAATTAGTATTTCTCCAAATACTTAATTATAAATCTTAAGTTATCTACTAATAAATTAAATACACTTAATTTATTATTATTAAGCCAATAAATTCTTAAATCATATTTATGCTTTTTGTGGTGTGACACTCTAGGTTCAATATTAAGCTAGTAGTAGAATAAATAAATTAGAACAATTATAATATTATTTATAATGAATTAAACTCCTTTAATTCAAATATAAATAAATAATATTTATTCTAGATCATGAGTGACACCTTATAAATAATGTATCATGACTATATGGATAATATGAATTCAACGCTAATCCCAAAGATTATCACAAAAAATCTATTCCGTAAATAGTTACCGTACAATTCAATCATTCTACCACAATGATGTCCCAATCAAATATAAAACATGGAATTATCACAAGATTTATTTATTTGATTATATGTATTTCAATTCTAAAATGCAAAATAATAGTTAATGTAAATTAGAAAAAAAAACTTTCTAATTTCTATTCAACCACTGACCAGGATTTCCAAGTTGTCACTTTATTGAATCACATAAGACATTCTCTCTCTTTACTACAAGTGGTGTCGACGTCGGAATTTTTATTTGTCCCTTTCTGTTCTTGTCTTTTGGTGTTCTCATGTTAGGTGAGATTTATTTGAAAAAACAAGTTTGAAAATGTCCGACATGTATATGTCGATTTATTTGATCAGAAGAGTAGCAGGTTAGTTTATTTTTAAATGGTAACACCAACTCAACTGAGAAAAGGTTTGAACAAAGATCTAGTGATATGGCCACTGTTTAACTGGTATGCAAAACAAAAATTAGTTAGGGCCTGAGGGCTTGATTAAGCGGAGGGAAGGTGTTAGGCACCCCCGACTTCCGTGATAACGCTGTTACCGCCACTTTCCAATTTAATCTTTAATCTACGAATGTGTGTGTGAGTTAGGTCCATGTGTAGTTATTTGGAAGTAGTTTCTATGCCTCGTTCGCACCTATATACAAAGGGTTTGACTTTTGTATAAAAGTTCAATTTTAACGAGATATGACAATGATGTTTTATAAAACATGTTTTTCAAACCCATGTGCTCAATAGTAATTGAGGACTTTGATACTCCTTTTTAATTATGTGTTTGGCTTGATTACTTTTATTTTTGAGATGTGAAGCATTTTCGAGAAAATAAGATACACAACAGTGCCGAACTCCTTGTGGGCATGATATCCATCCATGGATATTCAGACACCGTATATAATTTATACATCAAGTTACACAATGAAAATGTCCATCACGGAATCCTAATCTAGATTCGAGAACTGAATCTGTGATTACATGATTCCTAGGCTCACATGTACAAAAAAGCTAGAAAAAGAACTATATTTGAGTAAATCTAAACTATTCCAAATTTCAATCGGTTCCAATTTAGTCACCATGAACCCATCAAAGTGAGAAATAGCCGATTTAGGCAAATCTAAGCCGAAACGTGCTAAAAGATTAAATATCTACATTATGAAAGTAGATAAGATAATATATATATATATATATATATATATATATATATATATATATACAAATAAAATAGCAAGTTATCTAACTCATGAAATTATCCAGATTGATTTACTTTAATCGACGGTCCATTCATATTTAAAGTAAAATCTTTTAAATAAAATATAATATATTCTATATATAATCTAATAAAACGAATAACTTTATAAAAGATTTTACTATGCAAACACTATGTAGGCACTATGCAAATATAAAAAGATTTTACTATTAGCCTAATAAAACGAATAACTTTATAAAAGTATTCTATTTTATATAAAAAACTTTTCTATTTTATTACATTAATAATACCAATAAAACAAAACTGAGTGACTTATCACATAAGCATCAATAATCAATATCGTGTGCTACTATGCAAGCACGCCAGACATCGCATTTCTTTTACTACCGAGTAGTTCAACAAAGATTAATGGTAAAACTTCCACCAGTTATTTTCATTAAAATATATTTGTCATTTTCTCAATCCGATAATAATTCCGTTGTGAGGTCCACCAATAATTGTGCTTGCATTATGCGAATATTCCTATTAAAACGAATATTCCCCACCAATCGAATATTATATAACAACTTGCATGTACTTTTGCAAAATTTATAAATATTACCCACAACTATAACATTATATCAAATTTACTCCATAATATTCAAAAATGATATTTATAGAAAATTCATCTTTATTTATAAAAGTTGGGGTCTTACAGTTTTAACCTAGTAAGAGTTTGTGGTCGATTTGACCCCTCAGCAAAAGTATGTAATATTTTAAAGGAATCTTTATATTCCTCGTTATTCCTTCTACTTCATGATTCTTGATAAGTTATGGAGGTTAGGGAATGATGGAAAGATAAGAACTTCTTTGAAGAGAAATTGAGAAGAAGAGTAAGCTAAAATTTTGAAGACGAAATTCTTTGAAGAAGGGGAGAATGTAATGACCCGGGTATGGGTATGGTTTTAAGAAATTCTGAGGACGGAATTTTTATAAGGGGGGAAGGATGTGACATCCCAGAAAATCGAATTGTCTAGAATTTAAGTTTAAAGAATTAGTTATTAATAAAATGAATTTTTATTAATACTATTATGTGCTATATGTTTATTAATCATTCTATAACCTAGGATGATTATAATCCGGGAGGATTCTGGCTATGAGCTAGACTGAACGAATATGAATTTTCTAGACGAAAATGAAATTTTTCCGGGAATAAAAATATTCCCGATCGAGAAAAGGACGAAATAGGCATTATTCACCCGACGAATTTAATTCTCAATCTTATTAGGAACTAATAAAATAATAATAATAATAATAAGACTTCTCTTATTTATTTATAATCTAGTATTTCTCAAAATACTTAATTATAAATATTAGTGTTTCTCCAAATACTATATTATTATTATTTAGTCAATTTAATAATAATAATAATAATAATAATAATAATAATAATAATAAGATGATGATGATGACTAATCTTATTAATTTATAATATTAGTATTTCTCCAAATACTTAATTATAAATCTTAAGTTATCTACTAATAAATTAAATACACTTAATTTATTATTATTAAGCCAATCAATTCTTAAATCATATTTCTCCTTTTTGTGGTGTGACCCTCTAGGTTCAATATTAAGCTAGTAGTAGAATAAATAAATTAGAACAATTATAATATTATTTATAATGAATTAAACTCCTTTAATTCAAATATAAATAAATAATATTTATTCTAGATCATGAGTGACACCTTATAAATAATGTATCATGACTATATGGATAATATGAATTCAACGTTAATCCCAAAGATTATCACAAAAAATCTATTCCGTAAATAGTTACCGTACAATTCAATCATTCTACCACACAATGTCCCAATCAAATATAAAACATGGAATTACTGTCAAGATTTATTTATTTGATTATATGTATTTCAATTCTAAAATGCAAAAGAATAGTTAATGTAAATTAGAAAAAACTTTCTAATTTCTATTCAACCATGGCCAAGGATTTCCATGTTGTCACTTTATTGAATCACATAGGATATTCTCTCTCTTTACTACAAGTGGTGTCGACGTCGGAATTTTTATTTGTCCCTTTCTGTTCTTGTCTTTTGGTGTTCTCATGTTAGGTGAGATTTGTTTGAAAAAACAAGTTTGAAAAGGTCCGACATGTATATGTCGACGATTTGACTGTAAGAGTCGCCAGTTGGTTATTTTTAAATGGTTGCACCAACTCAACTAAGAAAAGGTTTGCACAAAGACCTAGTGATATGGCCAGTGTTTAACTGGTATGCAAAAAATAAAAATTAGTTAGGGTCTGAGGGCTTAATTAAGCGGAGGGAAGGTGTTAGGCACCCCCGCCCCCGACTTCCGTGATAACACGGTTACCGCCACTTTCCAATTTAAACTTTTATCTACGAATGTGTGTGTGAGTTAGGTCCATGTGTAGTTATTTGGAAGTAGTTCTATGCCTCGTTCGCACCTATATACAAAGGGTTTGACTTTTGTATAAAAGTTCAATTTTAACGAGATATGGCAATGATATTTTATAAAACATGTTTTTGAAACCCTTGTACTCAATAGTAATTGAGGACTTTGATACTCCTAATTTATTATATGTTCGGCTTGATTACTTTTATTTTTGAGATGCGAAGCATCTTCGAGAAAATAAGATACACAACAGTGCCGAACTCCTTGTGGGCATGAGATCCATCAATGGATATCCAGACACCGTATATAATTTACAAGCTGGCTACAGTAGAAAATGTCCATCACGGGAACCGAATCTAGATTCAGGAACTGAATCTGTGTTTACATGATTCCTAGGCTCACATGTACAAAAAGCTAGAAAAAGAACTAGATTTGAGTAAATCTAAACTATTCCAAATTTTCTACTTGCCCAATTTAGTCACCATGAACCTGGCCAAAGTGAGAAATAGCTAGATTTAGGCAAATCTAATTACAAAGCTAAAAAGATTAAATATCTACATTATAAAAGTAGATAAAAACAGATTATATATATATATATATATATATATATATATATATATATACAAATAAAACAGCTTATCTAACTCATGAACGGTCTAGATTGATTTAATTTAATCTGACAATCCATATTTAAAGCAAAATCTTGTAAATAAAATATAATATATTCTATTTATAATCTAATAAAACGAATAACTTTATAAAAGATTTTACTATGCAAACACTATGCAGGCACTATGCAAATATAAAAAGATTTTACTATTAGCCTAATAAAACGAATAACTTTATAAAAGTATTCTATTTTATATAAAACACTTTTCTATTTTATTACATTAATAATACCAATAAAACAAAACTGAGTGACTTATCACATAAGCATCAATAATCAATACCGTGTGCTACTATGCAAGCACACGTATTACTGTACTTTTACTACCGAGTAGTTCAACAGTATTAATGGTAAAACTTCCGCCATTATTTTCAATAAAATATATTGGTCATTTTCTCAATCCGATAATAATTCCGTTGTGAGGTCCACCAATGATTGTGCCGTTGTACGAATATTCCCTATTAAAACGAATATTCCCCGACCAATCGAATATTATATAACAACTTGCGTACTTTGCAAAATTTATAAATATTACCCACAACTATAACATTATATCAAATTTACTCCATAATATTCAAAAAAGATATTTATAGAAAATTCATCTTTATTTATAAAAGTTGGGGTCTTACAGTTTAACCTAGTAAGAGTTTGTGGTCGATTTGAGCCCTCAGCAAAAGTATGTAATATTTTAAAGGAATCTTTATATTCCTCGTTATTCCTTCTACTTCATGATTCTTGATAAGTTATGGAGGTTAGGGAATGATGGAAAGATAAGAACTTCTTTGAAGAGAAATTGAGAAGAAGAGTAAGCTAAAATTTTGAGGACGAAATTCTTTGAAGAAGGGGAGAATGTAATGACCCGGGTATGGGTATGGTTTTAAGAAATTCTGAGGACGGAATTTTTATAAGGGGGGAAGGATGTGACATCCCAAAAAATCGAATTGTCTAGAATTTAAGTTTAAAGAATTAGTTATTAATAAAATGAATTTTTATTAATACTATTATGTGCTATATGTTTATTAATCATTCTATAACCTAGGATGATTATAATCCGGGAGGATTCTGGCTATGAGCTAGACTGAACGAATATGAATTTTCTAGACAAAAATGAAATTTTTCCGGGAATAAAAATATTCCCGATCGAGAAAAGGACGAAATAGGCACTATTCACCCGACGAATTTAATTCTCAATCTTATTAGGAACTAAATAAAATAATAATAATAATAATAATAATAAGACTTCTCTTATTTATTTATAATCTAGTATTTCTCAAAATACTTAATTATAAATATTAGTGTTTCTCCAAATACTATATTATTATTATTTAGTCAATTTAATAATAATAATAATAATAATAATAATAATAATAATAAGATGATGATGATGATGACTAATCTTATTAATTTATAATATTAGTATTTCTCCAAATACTTAATTATAAATCTTAAGCTATCTACTAATAAATTAAATACACTTAATTTATTATTATTAAGCCAATCAATTCTTAAATCATATTTCTCCTTTTTGTGGTGTGACCCTCTAGGTTCAATATTAAGCTAGTAGTAGAATAAATAAATTAGAACAATTATAATATTATTTATAATGAATTAAACTCCTTTAATTCAAATATAAATAAATAATATTTATTCTAGATCATGAGTGACACCTTATAAATAATGTATCATGACTATCTGGATAATATGAATTCAACGTTAATCCCAAAGATTATCACAAAAAATCTATTCCGTAAATAGTTACCGTACAATTCAATCATTCTACCACACAATGTCCCAATCAAATATAAAACATGGAATTACTGTCAAGATTTATTTAAGCGGAGGGAAGGTGTTAGGCACCCCCGCCCCCGACTTCCGTGATAACACGGTTACCGCCACTTTCCAATTTAAACTTTTATCTACGAATGTGTGTGTGAGTTAGGTCCATGTGTAGTTATTTGGAAGTAGTTCTATGCCTCATTCGCACCTATATACAAAAGGTTTGACTTTTGTATAAAAGTTTAATTTTAACGAGATATGGCAATGATGTTTTATAAAACAGGTTTTTCAAACCCTTGTGCTCTATAGTAATTGAGGACTTTGATACTTCTATTTTATTATGTGTTCGGCTTGATTACTTTTATTTTTGAGATGAGAAGCATCTTCGAGAAAATAAGATACACAAAAGTGCCGAACTCCTTGTGGGCATGAGATCCATCTATGGATATTCAGACACCGTATATAATTTACATGCTGGCTACAGTTGAAAATGTCCATCACGGGAACCGAATCTAGATTCAGGAACTGAATCTGTGATTACATGATTCCTAGGCTCACATGTACAAAAAGCTAGAAAAAGAACTAGATTTGAGTAAATCTAAACTATTCCAGCTTCAACGGTTCCAATTTAGTCATCATGAACCGGTCAAAGTGAGAAATAGCCAAATCTAGGCAAATCTAGCCGACAGGCTAAAAGATTTAATATCTACATTATGAAAGCAGATAAAATAGTTATCTAACTCATGAACAGTCCAAATTGATTTACTTTAATCTGACGGTCCATATTTAAAGCAAAATCTTTTAAATAAAATATAATATATTCTATTTATAATCTAATAAAACGAATAACTTTATAAAAGATTTTACAATGCAAACACTATGCATAATAAAATATAATATATTCTAATTATTGTCTAATAAAACAGATAATTGTCTCTAGAACCTTCATTCCATACCCCGACTAGTAATCGCTACATTCTCGTCTCCTAAGAAGAAAAATGGAACAAAAAGGAAAAAGGGTGAGCTCAACTAGCCCAGTAAAGAATATTATGACTAAGATAATATACAACAAAATTATCGTTAGTCTTCAACAGGGAAAAATCTAATAGAATACAATAGACAACAAGTTTTAAATCAATATTCGCAGCGGAAATAATAATTCATTAGAAGAGTTAAGTAGAGAATGCAAACTACTATCTTCTATGTGTGAATTTGTGAATTTTAAAGTTCATCGTCTATCTTTTATCCCTGTAACATCGATCAATATATATCTGGAATCAAATATTCATCTTTGCACTACAGGCCAAAGATATTCATCAGTTGGTCATGTTCATCTAAACACATGTTCATCTTTGCACTATGGGCCAAAGATATTCATCAGAAATCATTCATCTTTGCACTACAGGCCAAAGATATTCATCATAAATCATTCATCTTTTCACTACAGGCCAAAGATATTCAATAATATCATCATTTAAGACTGAGGATGATGAAAAATATTTTTAAATAAACGAATCCAGTGAAACAAAATGACAAGGATTAAGGATTAAGGATTCGTAATTTGTTTTATCCATATCCAAAAATACCTCAAAATAATCATAGTGGTGTAAAATTCAAGAATGATCAAAACATTGATACAATCAAAGCTAGTATCCAGAATAGATATTTTGGACGAAAAGAAGAAATTTCATTTTTCGATGAATAGTGCCGTGATTCTAAATAATGTCGTATACGTGAATAGTCCAGACATCGTGAACAAAGAATCTCAACACCAAAAGATAGAAATTTCACAAAAAACATCTTCTTGCTTCGTGAATAGTACTCATGAATAGTAACTCGTGAATAGTAGCTCATGAATAGTAACTCGTGAATAATAACTCATGAATAGTAACTCCGACATGAAAAAGTTCCAAATTTGATAAAAAAATTCAACCAATATTTTGGCATAATGATATTGAAAAATAATATCATTTTAAAAAATAATATCCCTTACCTCGAAAAGACAAGATTTCTAGTTGAAACACCTGATATAGGCTATGACTTGAACTTGCACCGTATAGCAATACTCAAAGTATACTCAAAATACTCACAAGAATACGCTCGATAATATAGAGAGAGAAAACTTCAGTTTCTGGTGTGATTTTTAATTCTAACTTAAGCTCTCTATTTATAGGAAAATGCTTAGAACACCAAAGCAGAAAATTTAATAAATTAATAATATATATATATATATATATATATAATTGTCAAGCCCACTTTTACCAACTGATTCAGATCATTTCTAACACATGTACGCCACTCAATTGCAACAAAAAAACGTTTTTCTTACAAAAAACATTTTAAACTCCAAAAATCAATTATTTCGGAATTCTGAAACTTCAATAATTCATAATAATTAGCTCTTTTGTTAGAAAATTCGAATCTCGCGAGTTTTTATAGGAAATTCAATTCTCTACAACTTTGCAGAAGAAAGGTTTTTCAAATTCCAAACAAAAATTGACCGAAATCCACAAACGGGCAATTTTACAAGCTATAATCAAATTTCAGTCAAGAAATGGGGTCCACCGACACATAAAACATGCTTTAAATATTTTTGGTAACAAAAATACTCCTCCTCCACATATACTCATATATCCCACATTCATCGTAAAAATATCATCATTATTATATTATTAAAATATAATAATATATTTAAATGAATTATTTTATCAGAAAAAGATAAAATTTCAATTTTCAACAATTGTCACATTAAAAATTTTCTCCATCTTTATCCACATAAAATCAATATTTTTCTCATCATATAAATCAATAATTAATTATTCACAAATAATATTACAGAATCACAATATTGACAACCGTGCGCCTTCCTGAAAGAGGGGCTTTCCAATAAGAATTTCTCCTTACTGGCGCGTAATTAGGTGACCAAACCTCTCCTTAGACCGAACTTTCTAGACATTGCCAATAATGTTATCTAATAATATTATTCAGATAATATGAATTATTGCTTCGATAATGGAAAATATTGTGTAATGACAATTTATTGAAACAAGAGTAATATAAAATATCAACGCAACAATTATTGAATCAATAAAATAAAATATTGAACAGTAATTACTGTAACAATTATTGAGTAGTGCCTTCTTACGTAAGAATCAATAATTGGTGCAATACCGTGTGCTACTGTTCAACAACGCGTATTAGTGTGTTTTAACCACCGGGTATTCCAACGGTATTAACGGTAACAACTACGTTGTTATTTATAAATAACTTATATTTGTCGTTTTCTTCATCCAATCGCTTTTCGTTATGGGGCCCATAAAAGATCACTTTGTCATCAATATTTAATATTCCCCGATAAGTTTAATATTCCACGACCAAACGAATATTCCCCGACAATAATGAATATTTTATAACCACTTGCTTATTCAAATATTTATGATTTTACCCATAACTAACCACATTAATCAAATCCACCTTTACTATTTCAAAATAATAAATAAAGGAAATTCCTTTTATTTAAAAAATTTGAGGTCTTACAACCTCCCTCCTTATGAAATTTCGCCCTCGAAATTGACGACGACGTCTCGTGTGTTTTGAAAAGGTAAAGATACCTCGCTTTCATTTTCGTTTCCAACTCCCAAGTCATTTCTTCAATAGCATGGTTCCGCCATAAAATTTTAACTTGTGGTATAACCTTTGTGCGTAGGACATGCTCCTTTCTATCCAAGATCTTGACAGGTACCTCCTCGTACGTTAAGTCTTCGACTATCTCGTCCGGTTCTAACTCAATGACGTGGTTCAGGTTGTCCACATTTTTACGTAACATCGATACGTGAAAAACGCTATGAACACGCCATACTTGGGTCAGAAATGAGTCTATAGGCCACGCTTCCTATTCGATCGAGAATTTCAAATGGATTAATAAATCGAAGGTTTGAGCTTTCCTCACCTCACCGATTCTCGCTTTTGAAATAACAACTTCTTGACCTCCTTCTTCAAATTCTTCACTCGGTGGTGTAGCTTGAACAACTTTAACTTTATCGATTAAAGTCGATTATACTCGTATATCATCACGCAGGTACCTAGAGTTTTCATCTCCATCTCTATTATTTGTAAATTATACGAAATTAGTCTTTGACAATATCGTACTCGTGTTTGTATACGATCTTCTACTCAACACGCCGCCTACCACGCTCGCTTTTCGAGATGGCATGGTCGTAACATGTGTTGAAATGAGTCTCCTCTTGAGTTCTTCAAGCTCTTCCCACATTCCTTGCTCCATTCAATTTTGTATCTCTACGAAGTCACCGTTAATGGAATAGCTATTCGAGAATATCCTTCAATGAATCTCCGATAATAATCAACTAAGCCTAGAAAGCTACGTATTTCAATTACCGACTTTAGGTTGTTCTCAATCGCGACTCATATCCCAACCTTGGATAAGACGTTACAATGACACCTATCGCTTTACTACCAGACGAATATGGCGTCCCCTACGGAGAATCTCGCTTTGGTGCATTCCACAAAGGAAGTCACCGGATAAAGGCTCAGTACCAAATTTATATAGTTGAATTTTTAACTCCACAAGTTCAATAGAGCCATTCGATATGAGATTTTAGAAATGAGTTTTGTCTGGGTTCAAAGTCGATACAAAATTTAATATCGAGCTTTGGGAGTAAGCCAAGAAATTCTTCAGAAATACGTCGGGAAAAATCAATAACAACAGGAATATTATTCAAATCTGACGTGTCTTTATTCAAATCAATAACATGGACTAAGAAAACTTGACATCCGTAATAAACGAATGACTTCATGGCTTGATATGAAAATGTTTGACTACAATGGTTTGATTGCTTGAATTGAATAACAAAGTTGCTTAGGAATATGAAAACTAACAACCTTACTGAAGTAATCAATTTTGGCATGATGAGTAGTTAACCTTAAAATCACATCGAAAGCAAATATCTATATAGAAATAAGGTTAACATGTAATGTGATAGTGCCAACCTGAATCAAGCAAGATTTCTAAACAACGGATGTAATAAAAGTTTCTCCTAACGGAGTCTCCATAAATAGGTCAAAGCCTAATTTCTCCGTAGTCAAGTTCAAACGTTGAGCGCAAAGCAAGAGAGATAAAAGAATGGGTAGAACCGGTATCTAGTAAGGTATAAACTTCGCAAGAATTTATAATTAACTAACTCGTGCTAACTTCGTTCGTTTCCTCGCATTTTGACCGGCCACGACAAACGCTCTTTCAGAACCGCTGACTTTGACTTTTTTCTCGACCGTCTTTTGAGTCACCATCCCTCATTGAACTAGGTTTCGCTACTCGCAATCTCGAAAGCGATATGTCCTTCCTTTCAACAATTATAGCATACCCGAACTGCTTGTGGGCGCTTTGACCGATATGTCCTCTTTTCCGCATTTATAGCATACGACCGGTGGTCTTTCTCCTCCTTGGAACCAGCTTCTTACGCAAGACTGCTGCCTTCACATGGTCGCTGCTAAATCTCCTCTTTTAAAATCTCCTCCGACTCGCTTTCTTCTATTTTCATGGCCACGACACCACCAGAGTGGTTACCGCTTTTGTCCGTATTCTTCTTTCTCCGCCGGGTTATCGTTATTCTCGATGATCATTATCTTCTGGTATGATCCTCGATTATGGTCCCTCATTGAACGTATTTCGTTATCTCGCTCTAACAATCGAGCCCTCGCTGACAACATCTCGAATAGAGAAAATTTATGAGAAATGAGATATTGTCGTATGCCGGGTTTCAAACCTCTCAGAAACATCCACGTCATACGTTCCTCATTCTCCACCAAATGAGGTGCAAACCTAGATAACTCTGCAAACTTTGCCTCGTACTGAGACACCGTCATGTTGTTTTGTTCTAATCTGATGAATTCCACTTCCTTCATATGACGAACACTTTCAGGAAAGTATTTGTCATTAAATAGTTTCTAAAACGTCTCCCAAGACATGCTGAGTGCAGCTGGATGGGTACGCTTCACGCACTCTCCACCAAGAATCCGCCTCATTACTTTAACATAAAAGTAGCGAATGGAACTTTATGTTCCTCCGTGCATCCCAAGTCATAGAATATCTTGGTAATTTGCTTGACCCACGTCTCCGCCTTAATCGGATCAGTCTTTCCCTTACATTCTGGTGGTCCCAACTCTTTGAACTCGCCACTTGACCACCCGTGAAATTGCTATCATTTCCTCCTCAGTATTTTGAACACGAAGTCTCCTCGTCGATTTTGCATGAACTGCAAAAAACTTCTAAACATCCTGCTGCTCATCATCTCGCTCGGGGGTGTTGTTCACAGAGGAACATTACCATCTGTTGCACGCTCTCCTCGTTGGTAAGGCACAGCATCTCCACGGTCTCATTTCCATCTGTTAATATTCTCAATGCGACATTCTCAAATCATCGCCATAAAACAAGGGTTAATTAAGGAAATTAATATATCACATAATATCCCTATATACTAACCAACTAACAAATAAGCTTAGGTAGGACACACTAGCGAAGGATTTACTCGTCTCTCCCATCCTAGTTCTATTCCCCGATCTCCGCCAGAGATCATATCCCTAAGCTCGATATTACAACCGTGACGCCCCAAAATAGTCCATTCCATCCAACCCATTCTGAGTCGCCAAATACATGGTACAGAAATAACTACAACTTTATTATTACAACATATAAACTGTGAGTTTAAATATAGATATTGCCATCTAGACAATATCCACACGCAAATAAATCCCCATCATAATTATTGATACATTATTTACAAAAATGGTGAGGACTACTAAACAACTCTCTCTAGAACCTTCATTCCATACCCCAACTAGTAATCGCTACATTCTCGTCTCCTGAGAAGAAAAATGGAACAAAAAGGAAAAGGGTGAGCTCAACTAGCCCAGTAAAGAATATTATGACTAAGATAATATACAACAAAATTATCGTTAGTCTTCAACAGGGAAAAATCTAATAGAATACAATAGACAACAAGTTTTAAATCAATATTCGCAGCGGAAATAATAATTCATTAGAAGAGTTAAGTAGAGAATGCAAACTACTATCTTCTATGTATGAATTTTAAAGTTCATCGCTCATCTTTTATCCCCAGAACATCAATCAATATATATCCGGAATCAAATATTCATCTTTGCACTACAGTGCCAAAGATATTCATCACTAGTCATGTTCATCTAACACTGCTCATCTTTGCACTACGGGCCAAAGATATTCATCAGAAATCATTCATCTTTGCACTACAGGCCAAAGATATTCATCATAAATCATTCATCTTTGCACTACAGGCCAAAGATATTCAATAATATCATCATTTAAGACTGAGGATGATGAAAAATATTTTTAAATAAACGAATCCAGTGAAACAAAATGACAAGGATTAAGGATTAAGGATTCGTACTTTGTTTTATCCATATCCAAAAATACCTTAAAATAATCATAGTGGTGTAAAATTCAAGAATGATCAAAACATGGATACAATCAAAGCTAGTATCCAGAATAGATATTTTGGACGAAAAGAAGAAATTTCATTTTTCGATGAATAGTGTCGTATTCGGGAATAGTGTCATAAACGTGAATAGTGCCGTATACGTGAACAATAACTCCGACACCAAAAGATAGAAATTTCACAAAAAAACATCTTCACGCTTCGTGAATAGTACTCATGAATAGTAACTCATGAATAGTAACTCATGAATAGTAACGCGTGAATAGTAACTCATGAATAGTAACCCCGACATGAAAAAGTTCTAAATTTGATAAAAAGTTTCAACGAATATTTTGGCATAATGATATTGAAGAAATAATATCATTTTTAAAAAATAATATCCCTTACCTCGAAAAGACAAGATCTAGTTGAAACACCTGATATATAGGCTATGACTTGAACTTGCATCGTATAACAATACTCAAAGTATACTCAAAATACTCACAAGAATACGCTCGATAATATAGAGAGAAAAACTTCAGCTTTAGTGTGATTTTCAATTCTAACCTAAGCTCTCTATTTATAGGAAAATGCTTAGAACACCAAAGCAGAAAATTTAATAAATTAATAATATATATATATATATATATATATATATATATAAAATTGTCAAGCCCACTTTTACCAACTGATTCAGATCACTTCTAACACATGTACGCCACTCAATTGCAACAAAAAACGTTTTTCTTACAAAAAACATTTTAAACTCCAAAAATTAATTATTTCTGAACTCTGAAACTTCAATAATTCATAATAATTAGCTCTTTTGTCAGAAAATTCGAATCTCGCGTGTTTTTATAGGAAATTCAATTCTCTACAACTTTGCAGAAGAAAGGTTTTTCAAATTCCAAATAGAAATTGACCGAAATCCACAAACGGGCGATTTTACAGGCTATAATCAAATTTCAGTCAAGAAATGGGGTCCACCGACACATAAAACATGCTTTAAATATTTTTGGTAACAAAAATACTCCTCCTCCACATATACTCATATATCCCACATTCATCGTAAAAATATCATTATTATTATATTATTAAAATATAATAATATATTTAAATGAATTATTTTATCAGAAAAAGATAAAATTTCAATTTTCAACAATTGTCACATTAAAAATTTTCTCTATCTATATCCACATAAAATCAATATTTTCCTCATCATATAAATCAATAATTAATTATTCATAAATAATATTACAGTAATCATAGTATTGACAACCAAGCGCTTCCTCAGAAAGAGGGGCTTTCTAACAAGAATTTCTCCTCATCAAGCGCAATTAGGTGACCAAACCTCTCCTTAGATGTAACTTTCTAGACATTGCCAATAATGTTATCTAATAATATTATTCGAGATAATATGAATTATTGCTTCGATAATGAAAAATATTGTGTAATGACAATTTATTGAAACAACAGTAATATAAAATATCAACGCAACAATTATTGAATCAATAAAATAAAATAATCGAATAAAGAATTTCTATAACAATTATCGAGTAAGTGCCTTCTTACGTAAGAATCAATAATTGGTGCAATACTGCAGTGCACTCGCTCAACAACGCTGCAGTATTAGTGTGTTTTAACCACCGGGTATTCCAACAAGATAAATCTGTGAATAACCACGCCGTTATTTATAAATAACTTATATTTGTCATTTTCTTCATTCAATCGCTTTTTAGTTATGGGGCCCACAAAAGACTCAAGGCTGTCATTATGAATATTCCCAAGCGCATTTAATATTCCACGACCAAACGAATATTCCCGAACAATAATGAATATTTTATAACCACTTGCTTATTCAAATATTTATGATTTTACCCATAACTAACCACATTAATCAAATCCACCCTTACTATTTCAAAATAATAAATAAAGGAAATTCATTTTTATTTAAAAAAATTTCGGGGTCTTACATGTAATGTTTTAAAGGAGTCTTTATATTCCTCGTTATTCCTTCTACTTCATGATTCTTGATAAGTTATGGAGGTTAGGGAATGATGGAAAGATAAGAACTTCTTTGAAGAGAAGTTGAGAAGAAGAGTAAGCTAAAATTTTGAGGACAAAATTCTGTGAAGAAGGGGAGAATGTGATGACCTGGGTATGGGTATGGTTTTAAGAAATTCCGAGGACGGAATTTTTATAAGTGGGGGAAGGATGTGACAACCCGGAAAATCGAATTGTCTAGAATTTAAGTTTAAAGAATTAGTTATTAATAAAATGAATTTTTATTAATACTATTATGTGCTATATGTTTATTAATCATTCTATAACCAAGGATGATTATAATCCGGGAGGATTCTGGCTACGAGTTAGACTGAACGAATATGAATTTTCAAGATGAAAATGAAATTTTTTCGGGAATAAAAATATTCCCGATCGAGAAAAGGACGACATAGGCACTATTCACCCGACGAATTTAATTCTCAATCTTATTAGGAACTAAATAAAATAATAATAATAATAATAATAATAATAATAATAATAAGACTTCTCTTATTTATTTATAATCTAGTATTTCTCAAAATACTATATTATTATTATTTAGTCAATTTAATAATAATAATAATAATAAGATGATGATGATGACTAATCTTATTAATTTATAATATTAGTAATTCTCCAAATACTTAATTATAAATCTTAAGCTATCTACTAATAAATTAAATACACTTAATTTATTATTATTATTAAGCCAATCAATTCTTAAATCATATTTCTCTTTTTTTTGGTGTGACCCTCCAAGTTCAATATTAAGCTAGTAGTAGAATAAATAAATTAGAACAATTATAATATTATTTATAATGAATTAAACTCCTTTAATTTAAATATAAATAAATAATATTTATTCTAGATCATGAGTGACACCTTATAAATAATGTATCATGACTATCTGGATAATATGAATTCAACGTTAATCCCAAAGATTATCACAAAAAATCTATTCCGTAAATAGTTATCGTACAATTCAATCATTCTACCACACAATGTCCCAATCAAATATAAAACATGGAATTACTGTCAAGATTTATTTATTTGACTATATGTATTTCGACTCTAAAATACAAAATAATAGTTAATGTAAATTAGAAACAACTTTCTAATTTCTATTCAACCACGGCCAGGGATTTCCATGTTATCACTTTATTGAATGTCATAGGACATTCTCTCTCTTTACTACAAGTGGTGTCGACGTCGGGATTTTTATTTGTCCCTTTCTGTTCTTGTCTTTTGGTGTTCTCATGTTAGATGAGATTTTTTTGAAAAAACAAGTTTGAAAAGGTCCGACATGTATATGTCGATGATTTGACTGTAAGAGTCGCCAGTTGGTTATTTTTAAATGGTTGCACCAACTCAACTAAGAAAAGGTTTACACAAAGACCTAGTGATATGCCACTGTTTAACTATATGCAAAATAAAAATTAGTTAGGGTCTGAGGGCTTGATTAAGCGGAGGGAAGGTGTTAGGCACCCCCCCTGACTTCCGTCATAACACGGTTACCGCCACTTTCCAATTTAAACTTTTATCTGCGTATGCGTGTGTGAGTTAGGTCCATGTGTAGTTATTTGGAAGTAGTTCTATGCCTCGTTCGCACCTATATACAAAGGGTTTGACTTTTGTATAAAAGTTCAATTTTAACGAGATATGACAATGATGTTTTATAAAACATGTTTTTCAAACCCTTGTGCTCAATAGTAATTGAGGACTTTGATACTTCTATTTTATTATGTGTTCAGCTTGATTACTTTTATTTTTGAGTTGCGAGGCATCTTCAGGAAAATAAGATATACAACAGTGCCGAACTCCTTGTGGGCATGAGATCCATCTATGGATATTCAGACACCATAGATAATTTACATGCTGGCTACAGTTGAAAATGTCCATCACGGGAACCGAATCTAGATTAAGGAACTGAATCTGTGATTACATGATTCCTAGGCTCACATGTACAAAAAGCTAGAAAAAGGACTAGATTTGAGTAAATCTAAACTATTCCAAATTTCAATTGGTTTCAATTTAGTCACCATGAACCTCATTAAAGTGAGAAATAGCCAGATTTAGGCAAATCTAGCTAACAAAAGCTAAAAGATTAAATATCTACATTATGAAAGCAAATAAATCAGCTATATATATATATATATATATATATATATATATATATATATATATATATATAGAGTCCTGTTCGGTCAGGACGCCTGATTTTATCCCTTTCGGACTTTTTTTTTTTTTTTTAAAACAACTAAAAAAATATTTAATATTTTATGAAATTGAAATTTTTTCATAATAAAGTGTTTTTAGGCGTGATTTGGTACGATAATAAAACATGGTGAGCACAGCAGGCGATGTATTCACCATTTTTTTGTATAGGTATTCAAATCACCCCAAAAATATTGTATTATGGAAAAATTTCAGTTCCATAAAATATTAAATTTTTTTTTTAGTTATTTTAAAAAAAAAAAAAAAATAAAATTTGGGGTCCGTTTTTGATAAGGTCCGGAGTCCTGGACTGATCCGTATATATATATATATATATATATATATATATATATATATATATACGAGAGCTTAAGAGCATAATCCTTAAATATCATAACGCTTTAAATAGCATAATTTTATCAAAACGCACGTAGTTTTGATAAGACGCGATGGTATTTTTTTGTAAATACGCGGTGGCATGGTATTTACAAAAATGCCACCGCTCCTTTATCAAAATTACGTCTGCTTTTGATAAAATTATGCTATTTAAGGCATTATGCTATTTAAGGATTATGCTTCAAGCTTCCTCAGATATATATATATATATATATATATATATATAAGTGATAAATAGCCACAAAGTGAAATATATATATATATATATATATATCGTTCTGCTTGGAGATCACTTTGGCCTTTTATCGCTTATATATATATATATATATATATATATATAGAAGCCCTTCCATAGTGACCATTCTTGTATGAGAACTGTGGTAACACCCTTTTTGGACCAGTTGATAAAATGAATTGATGGCTGAGATTAACTTTTGAATTTGATAAGTTTAATATTGTTGTTGTTGTGCCTTATTATTTACCTATACCGGCTATTTCTATTTTAATAAGAGAGGCCCACGTAAAATTATATTGTTAGTATAGTTATAAAAAATGAATATTTATTATTAAAATAATTAGGCTTAGAGAGCTTGTACTTCACTTATCTGCATTCTATTTCTATTCTATTTACATCTTGCATTCTATTTCTATTTTAATAATATTTATTATTTTATTTATTTTATTTTTTTCTTCTTTTCTCCATTATATGTTATGACTCAGCAAATTAAAATAAAATAAAATAATAATAAAAGACTTACTTAGAGACAAATTTGTAAATTAGAACTATATCTTTTTTTATTTATTTCTTTCTTCTTTTCTCCATTATATGTTATGACTCAACAAATTAAAATAAAATAAAATAATAAAAAAGACTCTACTTAGATATAGCTTCATCACTACCGAGGAAAAAAAATTGGTATCCCAACTAGTCGCTGCTGAATAGATTCGCACTCGCGACCTCATGCACCAATACCTCGTCATATGACCACCCGAGCACCACGGGCCTAGCTGCTAAGTTGAACCAAGGATATATCCTTATAGTAAAACTTCACCATCCCCCAAAATCTATATTCTTGCATTACTATTATATTAGGATTTATTATTATTAATAAATCTATATTATTAATTGGATTTTTCTATTTAAATCTATATTCTAGATTATTATTATGTTTCTATTATTATTATTATTATTATATTAAGTTTCAATGATAGGAAATGAATGTATTATCTATTTATTATTATATTCATGTATTACTATTATTAAAAATAATATGTAAAATGATTTTTAATATTAATATAAATAATGTGATTATTAATATTAGTCCGAACAAAAATATCCATACAGTTCAACTAAATAGATAATTTTTTCGTATTAATAATATGAAGTGGTTTTATGTGATTCAATAATATTCATATTACTAAGTCATGAATTTGAAAATCCCATAAAGTTCAATCAAACAGACATTCTTATTAATTAATATGTACATTAGATAACGTTGGACAAGTTCTATATCTCAAAGGCCGGAAGTAATCTTGCGGATTTCTTGCAGAGCTCCCATGCGACGCGGTAACGAAAGACTGTGACATCTTCCAAGGACCACTTCTCTTCAGAAATATTACCATTGGCCCTAACGAAATAAATAACATACTTGCATACAAAATGCCACACCGAAGAGTTGTTTTGTTGTTTCGGTCGAATCTTTAAGGTCTGCATAGTAGGATTACCGCTGGGCCACTTAAGCATCGGATTACCATTTCACAAACAAAATGGTATCAAATGTACCTGCATGTACAAAGTAGTTGGTTAATAATTTTTTAATATTAAAGGACATTATAAAATTAAAATATTTTAAAACTAAACATACCATAACTTTAACGAATTCTGAGTACATTTCATGCAACTTAATATAATTAGTGTCATTGTAGTGCGGGTCAATTATGGTAACCATCCAATCTTCAACTGAGAATAGGAACAAGATAAAATGGCGTTGATTGGTACTACACACCGACATGAATATGTATTTGCATTCGTGTAAAGGTGGACCAACATCTTGGTTAACATACGGATTGCAAAAACTCTATGCAGTATTCACGTTAGTTAGGGGCACATAGGTCTGCCCAAGATGCATGAAGAATGAATTCATGAAACCAAATTAGGACCACCTTTGTATTCCCCGCGACCTGTAGTATTCTTCTCTGTCTCGTAGCAACAACATATAAGCGTCGATGACATGCTCGAATAACCAACTCCCAGGCCCTAAGGATTGTACTGCATTGTGGTCTAATTCATATAACTGGCGCGGATGTGACAAAGGATATAAATCCTCTTCTGGTGCCACCATGTTTCCAAACATAAGTTTATTTACAAATGTCTCCTTCCAATCTTTAAGTTTTTTGGATAAGGACCCTTTTGGTCCATAAGAGATGTGGTCTCCCGCATCTTGTACCTGATTGAGACCCAAATATGTACATTATTATTATATAGCAATAATAATTAAAACCATCACTATTAACATAACTATATATACCTTGTGTGAACTAGATCCTCGGTGTCGAAAAGTCCCATGAAAGTCGAGTTGGTTGGAATGTAACACTCTCATAGGTTTGGAAGGTCTGAATGTAACACTCCTCGTAGGCTTGGGTGGTGGGAATGGAGCTCTCCTCGATTACTTTTGCGGTGGGTATGTAGCTCTCTTGTACAACATAATCAGTTTGTTTCCCAAGCCCTTCATTGAATTGGGAGAATTGGGACTGTGGTCCAATATTTGTGGGACCCCCCTGTCGAGGTAATTGTTTCCCTCTTGCTTCGAAGTCGTACTTGGCGTATTGGTAATCCCAATTATTTTTTTGCAGAACCAACTCGGGAGGCAGCTGAGTAAGTGATGAAAATTTATCAAGTAACGACTTTGCACTCTCAACTTGTCATGTAAGATAAACACAGACAAATATTATAAACACTAAATATGAATAAATATAATATTAAGTATTTACTCCAATACATGATAAATTAAAGAAGAATATAATTTTATACCATTGTAATAAGGTGTTGTTGGTTGTAAATGGCCTGAGGCTCATAACAACTGTCGAGGTCGCTTATTCACCGAGGCCTCGGTGGATTTTCCAACGTGTAATTTTCCTATACCAGACCATGTAATCATCTATTGACACATAATTTGAAATTTTAGTTTGTTGTCCTTCGAGATGATCCATATATGCCTCCCACCTCGAAATATATTCCCCTCTCAAGGCCATGCAATCCTCAACATCAATAAATTTAAACTTTTCTCCTTCCAAAGGTCACCGTGGTTTTTGGCTGTTGATGGTATGCCTTGCATGAACCCGAACTGTCTCATCACATGGTCCGGCATCTGAAATTCCACAATATCAAAGTGGATCAAGGGGACCCCACCAGATCCCAACAACCTGCCTTCAAAATTAAATCCACTGATATCATCATCCCACATTATGTAAGGCCGCCAAACCACATCCCACATAGATTTAATATCTAACTCCCCTCAAAATGACAAATGGTGATGGGGATTCTCACGCCTACCAGTGGTAACTCGTGGCTCCAAAATAGGACCACGCTAAAGCCCTAGGTAACCATACGGATGATTGTGGCCAAGGGTTTGGCTTTCCAATATTTACACGCTCATAAGCCCAAATTTGTAACAATGTTACACAACTATTAATGTATTTAACTCCTTTCCTAGTAGCAGTATATAAAGATCTGTACAAATATGCTAACACTGCCGTACCCCAAGAGTAAGTTACACAATCTTCAGCGTTGGCAATAAAAGACATATATATCGTAGGTGCACACTATTCCTATACCTATTAGGGAATAATATTGCCCCACACAACCACAACATGTATGCCTTTGTGTGTCGCCTCTCTACAACCTCTTTACTTGCATTCTCGGACATTTATTAAAATGTTCGCAACAACCACACTAATGAAATTGCACTGCGCTTTTTTGAACTAAAATATTCACCAGCTAATTTATCTCCAAAACAATCCCTAAAATAATTCAAATTGGTGACAACAAGGGGACCCGTTAAGGGCTTTCCCACCACCGCTAACCCAAAAATAAAATGAACATCCTCTAGCGTGATTGTTATTTCTCCACAGGTTAAATGAAAAGTATTAGTCTCCGGGCGCCATCTCTCGACTAGGGCAGATATTAGACCAAGGTCAGTTTGGTGTACAACACCTCGAAAACTAAATACTCCAAATCCACATTTATCTAAACGGATTTTTTGTTCTTTTGTCAAATTCCACTGATTATACTTTTGATCAGTATATTGACTGGAGCCTAATTTTCCCCTATCTTTCCCATGATATATGTCATCTGATACATGATATTGTTGATCATGAAGAACACTTGGATCATTTGGCCCATATTCCCAGCTGTCCATCTTGTACCTTAAAAATATACATCAATTCCATATTAGTATTAAGATGCATGACAAAATGAAGTTGAAAGTAACATGCTGCAAAATGACAGTAATAATAATACACAAACACATGCATTAATGACAATAATAACAATACACAATAACGTGCATTAATGACAACAAAAATAATAACATGCAGTAATAACATGCATTTAATTCAGTAATAACATGCATTAATAAAAATAATGGAACAATTGAGTACACTGTAATACGTTTTTTTCATTTATATAATTCCCATAATATTATTTTACTATTATACGAAAATAATAACAACAACAGAAACTATTAAAAACTGAACAAATAACAAAAATAAAAACTTACTTGTTGAAGTTCGGTGTCTTTAGAATCTAATAAATGGAATCCAAATTGCTTCAACTTGTTGAAGTTTTTGCCCTCTAATCCGACATACTCCTCTCTCTCTCTCGTTATTTTTATTTTATCTAGCTATATACTGAACTTTAGTTCTCAATAGATGGTTAAATAAGCTCACCGGTATATAGAATTAATTTAGGACCAAATTCAAACACTGAACTGTTGTTTGTTTCAGCTTTTTAGTTTACCGAGTTGCAGGTGTTCTTTCCCGAGGCCATGTGGCAGAAAAAGTAGTCAAAAGTGATATTCGGTGCCTTTCCCGAGGCGATGTGGCAGGAAAAGCTTTGTCTCTTTGCTCAGCCGGTACAGGCACAGTCTTCACCGGTTTACAATAAATAATTAAAATATATTATTATTAAAAACATTCTACTTAGAGTGACAAAGCTATATACTAACTTACAATAAAAAATTAAAATATATTATTATTAAAACCCTCACTTAAGACAAAGTATGCAAGATTTATTGTAATAAATAAATATTTTCATTTGCTAAATGATTTCGAACCCCCTAATTCATGCTCCAAACATTCGTCAAATGACCACCCGAGCACCACGGGCCTAGCTATAATATTTTGCCTTGGATTTTGATATATCCTAAAACATTCTATTTCCCCCCAAATTAAATTTTCTCATTATTTTATTATAATTATTCGATTATTATTATTATTATTACGAATTGAGTATAAAGCCATTACATATAGTAGCGGCTTATGTACTTTTTATTATTTTATTATTATTATTATTATTATTATTATTATTATTATTATAAAGACTATCTGGTGAATAAGTAGTCAAACATAATAATAAAGCACTATGGGAGTAGAAAAAAGCTGACATTGATTATATGGAACAAGTACATTAGTTTGACTTCTTGATCATTAACCGCTACAAGCTGTACCGGCTGGTCTTTTTACCCTTTAAATATTGTCTAGGAAGCTGGTATTTTCTCAAGTTATCTTCTTATCCTTCCATAGAATTTGTTCTCGGATATTAATTTCTCTTTTCACCTCTACTCATAATTTGTTTCATCTGGTTGCTCACTTTCACTTCAGAAAATCAAGTTGAAGTTCTGATCGAGCAAAATTCATCACTATTATCCATAAGTAAGTTTTTGAAAATGTCATATAATACATCTGAATTTGTCAGTGAAGTTGAAAGTAATAAATCTGATATTTTTCCGTATATTGGTCAATTATTTTGTACGTTGGAAGAGGTTGAATATTTTTATAGATCATATGGACATAAAAATGGATTTGAGATTAGAATTGCAACTAGTCATAAACATGCTAATACTGAATGATATCGATCTAGGCAAGATGTATGTAAGAAAGCTTCGGTACCAATTGTTGGCAAGAGTTTACCCGATGATGAAGATAGTAGTAATAAAATAACTAGACGAGAGAGACTCTATAGGACGAACAATGTGCAAAGCTAGAATATATGTTGTCCACAATAAGAAAGAAGACAATTGGCGTATTTCTACTGTTGAATTAGAGCACAATCATCACTTAGTGACCCCCACCAAAGTAGATTTGATCGAGACTCACAGAAATATTACTCCTGTTGCAAGAAATTTAATTGACACTTTAAATAAGTTCGGTATTGGTCCTAGTAAGATGATGAATGTTTTGAGCACAATGGGAGGTGGGATACAAAATGTTCCTTTCTCTACTGCTAATGTTGAGAATGTGGTATGAGATTTAAGGCGGGATTCTGCAGATGAAAATGATGCACAAGCTGCTGTCAATCATTTGAACAAACCTGCATCCGGAAGTGCCAACAAATTTTTTTTCCGAGTGAAACCCGGAGAAAACAACTGCATAGCTTGTATTTTGTGGGTTGATGCCCGATCAAGGTTTATGTATCAACGGTTAGGAGACGTTGTGACATTTGATAGTACATACCAGACAAATAAGTATGGCATGCCATTTGTTCCATTCTGCCGGGTCAACCACCATTATCGACCTATATTGTTTGGATTTGCATTGTTACGAGACGAGACAGAGGACACTTTCGTTTGGGTATTACAGACATGGCTTGAAGCCATGGACTACAAGGCACCTACAACCATCATCACTGATCAAGATAGAGCCATGAGTAATGCTATTGCTACGGTACTTCCTTCTAGTTATCATTTATTGTGTTCTTGGCATATTAGCAATAAATTTCCTGAAAAATTGCATCATGTTTATTCCGAGCACCCAAAAAAATAGGCGTCAGTTGTATTAATCATGCTATGTTTTTTTTATTTTACGAAAATGAATATGTAATATGTATTATTCCTCTTAATGTTATGCAGTACTAGTATTGGTATAATCTGTACTTCTAATATTGATAATCACATTATTATTATTATAATAATACTTCACTACTTTTATAAATTCGATAAGTAAATTAATTTCCTGAAATGACTTGAAAAATTATCATCATTACTTATTAGACTAATTGAACTAATTTTATTAATAATAAAATCATTTCTTAATAATAAAATCATTGCTTAATAATAAAATTATTATTACTAATAATGCAAGATTTATAATGATCACTTTATATTTTATTAAAGAATGATATTTATTTTAATATATTAATAATCTTTTATTGATATTATTACAAAGATGAGAAAAAAATATTAAAGGGATAATAATAAATATAGATATTAACTTATTTCTATTTAGAAAATTCCAATTAATAATATAGATTTATTAATAATAATAAATTATAATATAATAGTAATGGAAGAATGTAGATTTTGGGGGATGGTGAAGTTTTACTATAAGGATATATTCTTGGTTGAACTTAGTAGCTAGGCCCGTGGTGCTCGGGTGGTCATATGACGAGGTATTGGTGCATGAGGTCGCGAGTTCGAATCTGCTTAGCAAATGACTAGTTGATACCTAATTTTTTTTCCTCACCGTGATGACAGTTATATCTTTGGCTTAGGTCTTTTTTTTATTATTTTATTTTATTTTAATTTGTTGAAGTCATAACATATAATGGAGAAAAGAAGAAAAAATAAATAAAGATAAGTTCTAAGATGTTTCAGACTACGTAAGGTCTTTTTTATTATTTTATTTTATTTTAGTTTGTTTGAGTCATAACATATAATGGAGAAAAGAAGAAAAAATAAATAAAAGATAAGCTTAAGATGTTTGTACCTTTGGAAATAAAAAAAAAAGAAAGTATGAAGCCAAAGGTCTTTCAAGCTCACTACGGGATTATTTTAATAATAAATATTCATTTTTTATAACTATAACGACAATATAATTTTACGTTGGCCTCTTATTAAAAATAGAAAGCCTAATGCAGTAAATAATAAGGCACAACAACCTCGTGCTTGCTTTTATCAAATACAAAAGCTAATCTCACCCATCAATTCATTTTATCAATCTGGTCTAAAAAGGGGTGTTACATTCTCATAAGAACCGATCGCTATGGAAGGGCTCCTATATATATACATATATATATATATATGAAAAATCGTAAACGCACTGTATATTATTTATATAGGCTCCAATGAACAAAGTTCGATAATAAGATATATATATATATATATATATATATATATATATATATATAATAAATGTAAATGCACTCTGGATATATATCGTGCTCAATCAAACAAAGTTTGATGAAAAGATATACATATAAGTATTTATATATATATAAGCAAAGAACGCCACGAAATATCATATTCGCTCAATCAAGCATAGTTCGATAATATATATATATATATATATATATATATATATATATATATATATATATATATAAGCGATAAAACCACGGATCGATTTATCCTGGTATACCCATACAACGCGACTCTCAACGTTAGTATATATATATATATATATATATATATATATATATATATATATATATATATATATATATATATAAAAAAGTGAGAAAAGTTTAAAAATCTAAAATATCTTACAGTTGGACCGCCAAGAAGACTTCAGATAGCTTTAAACGCTTGAAAACTCGATTTCCACCTGTTAAATTTTAGTATGTAGCAAAACAAGAGCTTACAAGTGTTTAGAGCACTCTAGAAGTGTTTACAGGCTGAAATGGACAGAGTTTTCATCTTTTTCTCTTTTTTTTTATTATGAGCTGCCAAAAGCTCATATTTATAGATCAAGGAGCCGCGGGTCTACCTGTGTCTACCCGGGGTGCCCCGAGCTCTATGGGTCATGATGTCTCGAAGTATGTGCACTCGGGCAACGCGTTGTCCACTTGAACCTTCATAACTTTCAATCCGGGCATCCGATAAAGGCGTGTTGTACCTTTTCAGAATGTTGTTGTCGAGTGCTACACAATGACATGAGATTAAAGGTTGTACGAAGCTGGGAAGAAGGGTCCATGACCAGATCTTCAAGTCTTCAAATTTTATCTGATGTGCTGTCTTGTGTAGTAGTCACTCAAGATTTGAACTATGGTTCTTGTGGGACACCTTGTATGAAGTGTTGATTGAAATGATTTTGAGACGACATGAATGTAGTATCGAGGTGGTAAAATGATGATTTTACCCCTCACCGGTTATCTCCTATCTTGCAGATGTAGTAGCGTCGTTGCTCGTGGTTATATCTCGAGATTGGGTCATTGTGAATGTTGAATGTCCTCAGGGTTATCTCTGAGGTGTGCTTGACCTCCCGGGGTTGTCACCGGGGTTTAAACTAACTTTTACAGTGTTATCTCTAGGGTTGGAACTGTTTATTCTGAGGTTATCTTCAGAACTGGAACTACATCCCTCGGGGTTATCTCTGAGGTTGGAACCGGGCATCCCAAGGTTGTCTTCGGGATTTAAACTGTGACGCCCCCAAAATAGGTATACATCACCCATTTTGAATCGCCAAATACATGGTATAGAAACAAATACAACTTTAGTAATACAATTATCGTGCAAAATACGACAACACATATACTGTGAGTTTAAATACAAATATTGTCTAATAGACAATATACAATCTCAAAAAGAGTCCTCATTACAATTATTGATACACTATTTTACAAAATAGTGAGGACTACTAAAACAACTATCCTGAACCATCACTCCATACCCCGACTAGTTCCTGCTATGTTCTCACCTCCTGAGAAGAAAAATGGAACAAAAAAGAAAAGGGTGAGTTTAACTAGCCCAGTAAAGAATATTATGACTAAGATAATATACAACAAATTATCATTGGTCTTCAACAAGGAAAAATCTGATAGAATATAATAGACAACAAGTGTTAGATCAACAACTGCTGCGGAAACAACAATCCATTAGAAGAGTCAAGTAGAAAATGAATTCTACTATCTTCTAAGATTTAAAAGTCCATAATCAATATTTTATCCCTGTAACATCAATCAATATATATCTTGAATCAAATATTCATCTTTGCACTATAGGCCAAAGATATTCATTTGTATCACCAGTTGGTCATGTTCATCTCAACACCTGTTCATCTTTGCACTACGGGCCAAAGATATTCATCAGTTAATCATTCATCTTTGCACTATGCCAAAGATATTCAGTAATATCATCATTTAGGATTTAGGATGATGAAAAATATCTTAAAGAAAACGAATCCAGTGAGATAAAAGATCAAATATTAGGGATTCATAGTTTAGTTTATCCAAGTTAAAAAATACCTTATAATAATCAATTGTAGAGCAAAATTCAAGAATAAAGATCAAAACATGGATACAATCAAAGATAGTAACCACAATAGACAACTTGGACAAAGAAAGAAAAAAATTATTTTTCTGTGAATAGTGTCGTATTCGTGAATAGTGACGTATACATGAATAGTAACGCCGACATGAAAAAGGTAGAAATTCCAAAATAAAATCCATACTAATATTTCGGTATAATGATATTGAAAGAATAACATCATTATGATGAAAATAACATCTCTTACCTCAAAAGAACATTACTTTCGGCTGAAATATCAGGTATAAGGCTGATGGAAACTTGCACTGAATAGCAACTCATAAAGTATCTAAATACTCACAAAATACGCTCGATAATATATAGAGAGAAAGCTTATGATTCTTGTGTGATTTTCAATTCTAACTAAGCATCCTATTTATAGGAAAATGCTTAGAATGCCATAGCAGACTAACCTGCTACCTGATGGCTTTACTTTCTACTATTCACGCCCACCATTTTTGAAATAAAATTTTAGCACATTTTTTCACCAACCAAAAGTGGGGCCCACCTATGTTTTTAATAAAAACATTTATTTCTAAAACTTCAATAATTCATAATAAATAGCCCTTTTATCAGAAAAATGCTAATTTTATGTCTATTCCATAGGAAATTAAATTCTCTACAACTTTGTAGAAGAAAGTTTTTCCAAATTCCAAACAGAAAATGCCCGAAATTCACATACGGACGATTTTTTAATACCTTCATTCCGACAAAATACTAATAAAATACCTCAACATTAATTCCATCATTTATAACCACAATAAATATATCCATCATTTATATCCACATAAAATAAATATTTCTTTATCATATAAATCAATAATTAATTATTCACCAATAATATTATAGAATCACAATAATGACAATCAGGTCGTTCCCAATAAAGAGGGAGCTTTCCGATAAGGATTTCTCCTTACTAGCGCGCAATTAGGTGACCAAACCCCTTTTCTAGATAGAACTTCCTTAGACATTACCAATAATGATATCTAATAATGTTATTCAAATAACATGAATTATTGATCTGATAATGGGAAATACTGTGCAGTGATAATTATTGAAACAACAATAATATAAAATATCAATGTAGTAATTATTGAATCAATAAAATAAAATATTTAACAAGAATTACACGTAATAAATTATTGAGTAGTGCCTTCTTACGTAAGAATTAATAATTCAAAAATACTATGCAATCATGTAAACTTTAGCAACCACGCGTTTTAATCGTGTATTTTAACCAATTTAGTATTCCAACAAGTTAATAACGATAACATAACAACTACGCCGTTATTTATAAAAACTCAAACTTGTCGTTTTTTTCATTCGACTATTTTTAGTTATGGGGCCCACAAATAGTTGCGCCATCTTACGAATATTCCCCGACAGCAAGAATATTCCACGACCAAACGAATATTCCCAGACAACAATGAATATTTTATAACCACTTGCTTACTTTGTAAAATTTGTACATTTCACCCATAACCAAAGTATTATATCAAATTAACACCTTATTATTCACAATAATAATTAGAGGAAATTCAATTTTATTTATAAAAAAGTTGGGGTATTACAGAAACTTAGTATCTCGGGGTTGTCTCCAAGATTAAAAAACTGAGTATCTCAGGGTTGTCTCTAGGATTGAGATGACTTGACTTCCAGTGTTATCTCTGGAAAATGATTTTGCCCACTTTAAAGGTTAGTAACTGGAATGCAAAATTTCGAGTGTCTACAGATGCCCCTCTTTATCATATTCATGCAATGTAATGGCATGGATAGATAAAGATCGCTAGACACTTGAAATTAGACAAGATAATCATGATGTAAATGGAATGCAGCATGATGCAAATGTTGTATGGAGTGTATGGAATGGAATGGAGGATGCTCCATGAATGAGACCAGAGGATGTTGACATTGGGGTTATTACCAAAGTCCTTAATCATCATCGTAGGCTTTCCACCGAAGATGTTCTTCTCATGTGCGAGAGACTCCTGGGGAATTATACATGGATTGCTAACTGTAAAACAGATTCCATCATCGGTCCTCCCCTATGAGGATGGTTTTCCATGGTTTGCATCGCCAGGTCTTTCTGGCGCTTCGTTGGAGTTACTGCCAACGGTTTGTACTATCAGGGTTGTCTGACCTTCAATGGCTACCATCATCGGACCACCTCCGATGTTTCTCTGGATTTACTTGCCAACAGTTGAAAATATCAAGGCTGCCTGATTTTTGATGAAATGTCCTTTAACGGTTACTATCATCGGACCACCTCCGATGCTTCGCTGGATTTACTTGCCAACGGCTGAAAACATCAAGGTTGCTTGACCTTTGTTGAAATATCCTTCAACGGTCTAAACATCATCGGACCACCTCCGATGCTTCGCTGGATTTACTTGCCAACGGCTAAAAACGTCAAGGCTACTTGACCTTCGTTGAAATGTCGTTTAACGGTCTAAACATCATCGGACCACCTCCGATGCTTCGCTGGATTTACTTCCCAATGGCTGAAAATGTCAAGGTTGCTTGAACTTTGTTGAAATGTCCTTCAATGGTCTAAACATGTATGAAATTTCCACTGGGGATGAACTTTTGACGAGATGTATGCTTATGATTGCAATTACACCCATGTTGATGGCATTAGACCTTCGCAAGGTATTACCATGGGTGGCCTTTCATCGGATTTGATCATTGGTCTTGTAAACCCTGTGTTCAGGAGAATACCAATGATTGATATGTAGACCCGTAATTTGGTCTCTAAAAATCAGAATTTCAAGCTTTTTCGCTTAATCGCGTAGCGTCTTTTTTCCTGATTTGACTTTTAAGCTTGTGAGACCTCCTTTGACACTCAAATTTGATTGAGCTGGATGGAGTAGGGACCACCTAGGATAGCCGTAGGTGGATCCGCAGTAGCCACATGTACACCTGCGGCCATCCGTGGGTTGTATTTCAGGGGACTTTCCTTTTCACAAGTCATTTTTAGTTGAAGTCGCACAAAGAATTTGAGATTTATTCTTCAGATCTACTGAGTTTGGGCTATTTTCTGCAAAATCCATCATCATACAAGTGTTCTACACTATCCTGGTAATGTATCCATGTCTTCTTTTCCAGTTTTGACTGTTGAAAAGTGAGTCGTCACATGAAATGCTTCTAAACACATAGTAGTGAATATGCATGCTCATATGACTTGATAAAAATTATTCAATGTGACGCCCCCAAAATAGATATACATCACCCATCTTGAGTTGCCAAATAAATGGTACAGAAATCAAATACAAACTTCTTTAATACAACTGTCGTGTAAAAATACGACAAAACATAGCTGAGTTTTTAAACGAATATTGTCTTCTAGACAATATCCACACTCAATGAAGTCCTTATTACAATTATTATCACATTATTTCACATAATAGTGAGGACTACTAAAGCCACTTATCCTGGACCATCACTCCAATCCCCGACTCATCCCAGCTATATTCTCATTTCCTGAAGAGAACAATGAAAACAAAGGGTGAGCTCAACTAGCCCAGTAAGAAATATTATGACTAATATAATGCAGAATAAATTATCGTTAGCCTTCAACAGTGTTAAACGGATAAAATATAATAAACACCAAGTTTAACTGCAGCGGAACAAGCAATCCATTAGAAGAGTCAAGTAGAGCATGATATCTACTATCTTCTATGATTTAAAAAATTTATCATCAATTTTATCACTGAGACTCAGCTTAATAAATAAACCACATCATCGAATCATCCCTTCACTATGGGTCAAAGATATTCATGTAATCATCAATGGTCATGATTATACCGAATAATCCCTGGTCATAATCATACCAACAACTGTCCATCAATGCACTACAGGCCAATGAGGATTTTTACCACATCATTTGTAACATTATGGTCATGATTATCCGAATAATCCATGGTCATAATCATACCAATCAATAGTACATCTATGCACGTAAGCCACAGATGACTTTTATCACAATATAAGCATGAGGATGACGACAATGATATAAGAATTCAATTAAAAGAAAATAAATGATAAATTTTTACAGATTTATAACTTAATTTATCTAGAATTCAATAATGTCCAAATTGTCAACATGATACTTCTTTGTGGAGTAAAACTCAAGAATAATATTGTATCAAAAATGATTTGGATAACAAAGAAATCAATTGTTGTCATGAATAATTCCCCGGGTGAATAGTACCCCGTGAATAGTACTTCGGGAATAGTACCCCGTGAATAGTACTTTATGAATAGTACTCATGAATAGTACTTTGTGAATAGTACTAGTGAATAGTAATTTATGAATACTACCCCGTGAATAGTACTTTGTGAATAGTACCATAAAAACGAATACTACTCATGGACAGTACTCCATCATGAAAAGCTTAAAATTTAATAAGAATATGCATAAAATATCCTTGTGAAAGGATACTAGATGGAGCGCAAATTTCAAGGGTATTCTACTAATTTCACGGAGTATAGAAGCAATACTTTAACAAAAATGAGGGTATAATCAGGAATACGAGATGAAATAATGTTACTTTAATACTACAGAGTATGGAAGAAAATATTATTCTTTATGAATACTGAATAAAATAATATCCCTTACCTCAGAAGAAGACTGGATACTGGAATAGTGAGGTAACAGACTTCTCTTCTTCTTTCTCTCTATAGCTTCTCTCTCTATAATTACTCTTGTGAGTCTTAGTGAATTGGTGAGAATGAAAGAAGAATGAGCTTCTATTTATAGGAAAATATAGTTTTGATAATTGCATGTTTTGGGGCTCGAAATATTACAGTATAATACCTTCATATTCCCCTTCATTTTTAATTTAGTCCTGCAAGTATTATCAAACTTGCACCACCTCCCCTAATAGTATATCATGTGACTCAATAGTACAATCACGTGAAAAAAATAATTACAGTATAGTACCTTCATCTATACCTCTATTTTTAATTTAGTCACGCAAGTATTATCAATCTTTCACCACCTCCCCTAATAGTATATGTATGTGAATCAATAGTACACACATGTGAACAAATAGTTATAAGCATGTGAATTAATAGCAATTAATTGCTCATTTATCCGATTAATTACCCGATTAGTCAATATAACCTCCAGACATAAATTATTATCGTAATAGATGTCTATTTCCACTAACACTAATAATCCCAACATAATGGAAATATCAATTTCATCTTTAATCAACATGAACTTATTCATCATTAATATTATAACTCACAATATTTAACAACCAGATCATTCCCTGGAAAGAGGGGACTTTCCGATAAGGATTTCTCCCTATTGGCGCGCAATTAGGTGACCAAACCTCTCCTTGACAGAACTTTCTAGACATTATCAATATTGCAAATAATAATATGAATAAATTTGTCATCTCAATTATTGATTTAATAATATAAATATTATGCAGATGATACTATGACAATAATTGAATCAATAATATGAGAGCTATTATGCAGCAATTATTGTAGTAATAATTGAGTATAACTGAGTGACTTCTCACATAAGCATCAATAATCAATACCATGTATTACTATGCAACCACGCGTATGACTGTACTTTTACTACCGGGTAGTTCAACAGTTTAACGGTAAAACTTTTGCTGCTATTTTAAAAAATATTTCAGTCATTCTCTAACTACGACATTACCTCCGTTGTGGGGTCCACCAATGATTGTTCTGTCGTACGAATATTCTCTGTTAAAACAAAAATTCCCCGACACAACAAATATTTTATATCAACTTGCTTACTTTGCAAAATTTTCAAATATCACCCTTAACTTTAACCTTTATTAATTTAACCATTTACTAAATACCATAATAATTATAAGAAAATTGAATACTTTCATTTCATAAAATTTAAGGTCTCAATCTCCCCTCCTTATGAAATTTCGCCCTCAAAATTTACATACGTACCTCGTATGCCGAAGAGATGAGGATAACTCGTCAGATTCTAACTCTTGAGGTATAACCTTTGAGCGTAGAATATATTCATTCTTATCCAACATTTTAACAAGTATCTCTTTATACGTTAAATCATCTACTATCTCTTCTAGTTCTAATTCAATAATGTGGTTCTAGTCGTCCACATATTTACGTAACATAGATATGTGAAAAATGTTATGAACACGAGACATACTTGGCGGTAAAACGAGTCTATAGGCCACAGTTCCTACTTCATCAAGGATTTTTAATGGCCCAATTAAATCGAGGGTTGACATTTACTCTCTTCGTCGATTCTTCCTTCTATAATAATGCCCTCTTGAATCTTCTTCTTCATATTCATCAGCTCCGGGTGTGTAGCTTGAGCGGCCTTAACTTTATCGATTAACGTCGATTCTACTCATATTATTTGACATCATCACGTGGGTCCCTAGAGTGTTTACCTCTATCTCTATCATTTGTAAGTCATATGAAATGGGTCTTTGTGTTAACAATATCGCACTCGTAAACGCATACGATCTTTTACTCAATGCGTCAGCTACCACGTTCGCTTTTCTAGGATGGTATTGAATCGTATTATCATAATCTTCAACAGCTTGAGCCAACGTCTTTGGCGCATTATACGTTATATTTGGTTGAAGAAATATTTAACGGTTTTAGAAATGGGTTTTATACTGGGGTCAATACAAATTCGATTTCACGCTCTGGGTTAGGCCAGGAAGTTTTTCGAGAATACGTCAGGAAATTTATTAATGGTAGAAATATCATTTATAAACTTTGACTCTCATCCAAGACTTGGATAACACATATAATGAAGGTTTCTCCTAACAAAGTTTCAACAGATAAGTCAAAGTCTAATTTCTTCGGAGTAAAATTTAAACGTTAAGCGCAAGTAGGAGAAATAAAAGAGTTGGTAGAACCGATATCTAATAAGGTGTAGACTTCGCAAGAATTTATAATTAACTAACCCGTGCTAACTTCATTCGGGTTACTCGCTTTTTGAGAAGTCACGAAAAACTATCTTCCTAAAACCACCGACTTTGTTTTTGTCCGTATCTGCCTTTGGTGCCACCATCCCAGCTAGATTTGATTTCGCTACACGACAAAATCGAGCTATGTGACCGTCTTTTCCACAACTAAAACATACCTTGGAAGGTCAGAAACAGCTTTGGACTTATGTGTCCTTCTCTCTCCGCATCTCAGTAGTATCTAATCCGTGCGTTCTCCTCCCTAGAATTTGTTCTTTGGTGTTGGTATCACTGTTCTTGTTCAGACACTCGAAATTTTCTTTTCCTGTTACTAACTATGCAGGAGGACAAAAGCGTCTTTTTCACACTCCGGAGATAACCCTGGAGAACTACAACATCAAATTTAACCCCGAAGATAGCCACGAGAGATCCAGTTTCCAACCCCGGAGATAACCCCGGGGATAACCCCAGGAAAATAGTTTCCAACCCCGGAGATAACCTCGGGAAAGTCAGTTTCAACCCCGGAGATAGCCCCAGGGGATCAAGATCAAAGCCTGGAGGTAGCCCCAGGAGGTCAAGCCAACCTCAGAGATAACCCTGAGGATAGTCAAAGTCAACATCAAGTCAACCTTAGAGATAATCCTGAGAAAATACTCCTACAACTGCGCGAAAACCGAAAATAACCCCGGGAGGGGCAAAATGATCATTTTGCCAACTCAACTTCAACTCATGTCAAATCAACTCATGTCAACTCAAAATACTTCAATAGAAGTCCCACAAGAACCATATCTTAACTTTCGAGCGCAAACTACGCAAAATGGTTCAACGGACTACCTGACGGAAACCCGGGAATGCCATTTCGGTCATGGACCCATCTTCCTTGAATAAAAAAAGGGCAAATCCTATGTCATTGTGTAGCTCTCGGAAAGAGCTTTTCGGAATGATATGGCACGCTTCCATCGGACTCCCGGATTGAAAGTTATGAACGACCGAGCGAACAACGCGTTGTCCGAAATGTACGTGCCGACACGGCGGGACCCACATCGCCTGGGCACCGGGCACCCAGCAGCACACACTGCTACTAGGTGTCGAGGTAGACTCAGGCTCTCCCCCTCTATAAATAGAGGGCTTGGGGTGGCCATTTTGTAAGAGAAAAAGGCGAGGAAGCCCTGCCCAATTTGCTCTGCACTCACCCCATGTAGTGTACTTTCCCCTTTTAAACACCTGTGAGCTCATATATAGCCTCTTTTGTACCTACAAAAGCCAGTGTTTACCCACTCTAAAGATATTGAAGTCTTCTTTAGCAGTCAGCTGTAAGCCTTCTCACACACTTTAGAGTCTTTCTCTTCATCTCTGCACACACCCTTCTACACGTTGAGAGTCGTCTTGCTTGCTTTTGCCCGGGCTTCGGTCCGTGGTTTTATTTCAGTATGTATATATACATATATTATATATATATATTTATATATATATTGATTAACATTATCGAGTTATGCCTCGATTGAGCCTGAACTTGATGCAGGGAGCGTTCTTTCGCTTTAATATATATATATATATATATATATATATATATATATATATATATATATATATTTGTATATATATATGAATCTGTTGTCGAACTCGTTCGATGAGCCTGATTTTTGCATCCTATATGCGTATTGCTTATATATATATATATATATATATATATATATATATATATATATATATATATATATATATATATATATATATATATGTCATCCCACATTGAGTTTACTTAAGTGGTGGTTGATCGCTTTTACGACTTTTTTTTTATGTTTCGTCATGCCTGGAGTTTACTTTGTGGCAGTTGATCGCTTTATACAGCTTTATTTACATTTTGTCCCGCCTGGATTTTCTTCATAGCGGTTGACCATATTTACAGCTTTATTTATGTTTCGTCCCGCCTGGAGTTTCCTCTATGGCGGTTGATAGCTTTTACAGCTTTATTTATATTTTTGATCCCCCATGGAGGTGCTTCGTGGTTGGTGATCATGTTTGTATATATATATTTACAGCTTTTATATATATACCTGCTTACTTCTTTCATACAAATTGTAGTATTATGTGTGCCTACGAATCATGTGATCACAGATTCATCCCATTAGATCTATATTCAGTTCCCGTGATGGACATTTTCAGCTGTAAGCAGCTTGTAAATTATTGTGTTGTCTGAATTTCCTCAGATGGTTTCCATACCCACGAGGAAGTCGGCATTATTTTGTATATTATTTTCGTACGGATGCCTCGCATCTGTCAAATAAAATCAATCAAGCCGAGCACTTAATAAAATGGGAGTGTAAAAGGTCTCAATTACTATTGAGCATCAGGGTTTGAAAAACCTCTTTATAAAACATCACTGCCATATCTTGCTTAAAATTGAATTTTTACATAAATTCAAACCCTATGTATATAGGTGCGAACGAGGCCTCGCACTACTTCCAAATAAACAGCACATTGACCCCCACACACACACATTCAGATAATAGTTTCTTGAAAAGAGGCGGTCACCGTGGTAACACGGATGTCGGGGGTTGCCTAACACCTTCCCTCCGCATAACCAAGTCCCCGGACCCTAATGAATCTCGGTTTCACCAACCCGTTTAGTAGTGTCACATCACTGGGTAAATGTGCAAACCTTTTCTCGGTTGTGTTGGTACAACCATTAAAAAACCAACTGGCGACTCTTAATAGTCCATCGTCGACATAATACATGTCAGACTTGTTTCACTTATTTTTTCAAACAAATCTCACCTAAAATGAGAACACCAAAGAACAAGTAACGGAAAGGGACATCTAAAAATCCCATCGATCGCTGTGGCGACTTCTCATTGGGGACTCCAATAAGAGGACTTAAGCCGCTATTACAATCTTTTCAAAACTGTTATCTGCTTGTGTGTGGATGTTGCATTTACATTTGATGAATGTGTACGAATGCATTTCCTTATTGCACTTAGTGCTTCGCACCATAACTGCTTGTGATATTAGTGCTTCGCACCATATCTGCTTGTGATATTAGTGCTTCACACATGTCATCATTTTTCATACGGTGAGACGCGATGTATGTGAATGTATGTTGTGTGGTCCCTCCACCAGGAGGCTATCCCGTCGGTGTTTGATTACTAGACTCGTGAGAAGACTAATTCTCCGAGGCTCAGGAAAGGCACCACCCAAATTCGCTCCAGTTAAAAGACCGGATTAACTTCCCGTCAAGTAGATTACGATAATTTGGGAACCTTCATGCCAAAAAGCCGCGAGAGTAACCTAAGATAGGTCAGCCTCTGATAAACCCAAAACAGAGGAAAGTCTCTTCATGCCCTCATTTCAAATTACTTGTAAACACAATTACTTGTAATTTCATTCCATATCTATCTCCATGTAATGAGAAATATGAAGAAATTTGTACACATACATATTTTAATTAACATGCTACAAACAGCTGACATCCGTTTGTGCAGGATAAAATTCCTAAAATGGGCACATCACATAGCATGTTATTATACACATTCCCTAAAGACTAAACTATGCAAGTCTTTTGCAGGGAACCAATCGGACCTACTACCCGGTCAAAATCCAAAAAGGCTGCAAGCTTACCGTCAAACATGTCGTCATCTGACCAGACTGACCTTAATACAGTTTCTCGTGAAGAATTCAATGAATTACATGAACAAATCACATATTTGGTTGTTCTGCTTAAAGAACTACACCAATCTACTCAGGGTACAAGGATATCCGTACATGCTGAATCCTCTGCACAAGGAGGAACCCAAGGTCCAGATACTGCTAATACAAGTCGCATGAATCATCATAAAAACATACAGATTCCTTCAGCCACACAACGATTGTCTCCACCTACAACTCCTGAGTCCGTACAACCTCCTGTAAAGGTGCCAGCTAACGTAATGGCTATGTTATTTCCCAAGCCGATACCGGTAAGGGAGAAAGAAGTCTTTGTTCCAGACCCCAGAGTGGAAGAAGAGGAACGAAGAATTAAACAAGACATTATCAGAATGATGCCAGGCATAATTGTCCATAATGAATATACAAACAGATACACCCCAGACAATGATTGCCCAGACGTAATGGTCATCATTCGGGAGAAGGAGGATGATGACAACCCCTCCATCACTGCAGTCCATCAGGACTTTGCCCTTGACCATTGGAGCACTACTCCTTGCATTGGTCGACGAGGGTAAAGCGGCGTAAACTTCGTTACGCCTCAGATAATAATAATAATTGCTTACTTTTTCTCGTACAATATTAGCAGTTACTTTTGTCATTACATGCTAACACTTTGTGTGATTGAACAGTTTCATATATCAGGTGAGAGCATGTTGGTTCAGGACTCTAAAATTAGATGTGCCTAAACTTGCTGATGAGGTGCTTATTCTCCACAAGGACTGTAACTTTGATGTAAAGTTGGACTCAGACTTGATGGAAATACAAGAGGACTACGAGATACCTCAGGAGATCAAAGAATGGGTCGAAGACAAACCCAAGCGAAATCTTGATCAAACCACCTCTTTTAAACCTCGGAACCTTAGAAAACCCCAAACAAATCCAAATTGGTACATACCTCACTCAAAACCAAATGAATGGCATGGTTACTCTATTGACCCTATTCCAGGATGTGTTTGCATGGTCTCACGAAGACATGGTCGGTTTATACACTACACATTATCATTCATCATCGCTTCCCATCAAAGGGGATTCAAGCCACTCAGCGTGAAGCTTCGAGCGATTAAAACACGAGTGGAAGTTAAAGTTAAAGAAGAAATTGTGAAACAATTTCAAGCCGACATCATCATGGTGTCAACATAACCTAAATGGCTATCCAACATAGTCCCCGTGCCGAAACCGGGAAGGGAGGTGCGAGTTTGTGTAGATTACAGAGATTTGAATAAAGCTTGCCTCAAAGATAGCTTTTACGTGCCATTCATCCACATACTTATTGACAATACAATTTCGATCGACATGTACTCCTTTCTTTGATTGCTCATGAAGTACCATCAAATCATGGTTGCTGAAGATGATCATGAGAAAACTTCATTCATCACGCCTTGGGGAACCTTTTGCTAAAGACGATTGTCATTCGGCCTCATCAATGCCGGAGCTACTTATCAGTGAGCCATATGGCTCTTTTCCACGATCTAATGCAAAAAAAGAAAGAAAAAGAAAAGAAAGAAAAAAAGAAAAAAAATAATAAAAAGGCAAAAAGAAAAAAAAAGAAAAGAAAAAAGAAAAAAAAAGAGAAAAAGAAAAAGCTCTTCAACATGTTCTAAAGTTGCTGCCTTACCATCGACAGGTTTTACAGATGGCTTCGGAGTTTGAAGAAAAATCCTTCCTCAGAATAGGAATGATTTTGCGGATGCGTTAGCAACCTTGGCCTCCTTGATCAACATACATGACAAGGAAGACATGCCAACCCTCACATTTGCCCAATAAAAGGCTCCAGGCTATGTGAATTACATTGGAGAAGTATCGAATGAGGTACCTCCCATCTAGCATCCTTGATATCAGCATGTCTATGAACACTCACAAGATAGATCTACAACCATTGAGGCGAGCCCGACTGAGAAAAAGCGGATCCATCGACTTGCTATGAAATTCTACCTGAGCGAAGATGCACTCTACAAAAGAGATGCAAGACTAGGTCTCCTCAGATGTTTGGACCAAGACCAAGCTCATAGACTCATGGATGAGATACATGGTGGAGTCTGTGGTCCATACATGAGCGACCCTCTACTTGTAAAGAAGATCATACAACAGAAAAGTGCAACTACGGCAGTTCAAACAACACGACTTGGTTTCAAAGAAGATCGTTGACAACCGAGATCAGTCTAAAGGAAAATTCTCCCTGAACTAGGAAGGCACTTTTATTGTCAAGAAGGTATTGACATGAGGCATTTTCAGATTATAGGAAATGGACGGCGATGAATTTTCGCAACAAATCAATTTGGACACCGTGAAACGGTACTATGTCTGAGGTTACCATCAAGCGAACATCCTGGTTTTGGGTCATCAGATCACCAGTCATTTCAGGTTCTTTAACCCTTACTACATACAAATTCCTTTTTTACCAATCGCCCCTCGGTAAAACACACTTTTCAAACTAGCAGCCTGGTTTCACTTCATTTCATACAACTTCGGTTATCCCACCAGGGATCAAACCTTTCACACCTTCAATTTATCCTGTAAAGGGATTAAACTTTTCATCTTCAATCCGCCCTATACCTGGGCGAACTACGTCGACCTGATCTCCTCTTCAATATAAGTACGTAGGCAACCATTTCACATGGCCCCGTCACAATAAAACAAAAACAACAAAAACATTTCTACCCTTACAAAAACAAAAACAACCAAAAACATTCCTACACCATTTCTACCATATACATCGTTGAACCTCTTACACCAGGTTCGAACTACGCAGACCTGATCTCCTCTTCAATAGGAGTACGTAGGCAGCCATTCATGGTTCGGTCTCACCACAGAAAAAATAAAAATAGACACACTCCTATCCATAACCACATACAAAAACCAGTCCCAAGACACCAAATATGGTAGGGAATACACACGGATCGATGATCCATTCTGAAAATCCTGAGACATCTCACTGTCCATCCATCAAGGAGGAGTTCAGAATACATCCAGATCATAAAGTCCTGGAGAAACAAGCAAATATCAAGCAAGTACCAAGGCACAACTAAAAGGGAAGTGAATAAACATATATTTCCCTGCCATATATAATGTTGTTTGATATATACAATGTGTACTGTACATGACAAAATGGCTAAGCTAGTTTGTGCAGGAAAATACAAGCCCATCTATAAATCAGTGTATATACGGGCTATCAAGTCCAACATGGATTCCCTCTCAGAAGAAGGAGGTAACACTATGATCTCCTACCCAAGGGTTTCTACACGAGCCAATAGATCCACTGCTAACTACATGCGATATCTTGGGTGGATATAACGTCATCCCGCTCAGCAACAACGATATCCCTATGAGTTAGAGCATCATCTCTCTAATAAAGCGACATCTTTACCAAAAAGAGTTGTCAACATCAAAGCCCACATCCACTACCTGTTCACCAGATGGTAAAGAAGTCAAAGCCTATCCTAGACAACAAGCGAGGCTGGGGCAATTTCAACACAACACTGGGGGCCCCTTACAACAAGATTGGGGCAATCTCGGAAACAGCGACAACTCAACACTGGGGCATTTATCAATCATCCTAAAGTGGAAAATGCACTAGTCAGCGCCATCCGCATGGTCCATCAGCATCTCAATGGCAATTCAGATATTATTCATTCACGACTTCATCAACAAAGAGAGTTTCTCATACGAACCCTCGACATCAACATGCGAAAGGACTGGGGCATTTGTCCAATTACAAGAAATGGAAGGATCTTAAGGCGGGATCAAGCCTCTTAGTAAAAGCAAGGGGAGAACTGCTGAAAGAAATTATGGCGACTTTGGCTTGCCCCTACAAAAGAAGGGGAAAATTCTCAAGAAAGTCATTAACTCAAAAGTAGGAGCCCGATAACAAAAGGTCTAGCGAATGAAATTCTCATCATAAAATGTGTTAACCAGTGCCAAATTCTCATAAATCGAGACCTCTACACCGACATTCAAATCTGGGCAACGAAAGAATGAATTACACCCTCCAGGGATTTTAGCGACATTTAAGTCATCAAGTCAGCCGGGTTGCGAATCAAACGCTTAAGGAAATGGGGCACAAGCACCTAATAATGAAAGGAAACTCCAAATCACCTCAAAAAGGGTGAGACGTCTGGTGGTTGTCATCAATCTAGTGTAACATCAGGTGAAGTCTAGTGACGTAATCCATGGAATACTTTAGCGAAGGTATCTGAAGATCCAGTATTCTTAAACCATTGGCATCAATTCAGCGCGACATCAAGACAGTGCAGCGATGAAAGCTTCGTATACCATCGTTCGAGTGGGAACCAAAAAAGTTTAGCGATCAGCAGGATAGACACCGTTGCAAACTACCAGCAAATACATCAGAAGGGTCTGGTGATTTCAGAACGTCATCCCCATCAAAGATATGGAAAACATCTCCACTTATCTTCATCAAACAATCATCAGCGATTAAATGCCAAACCATTGGAGTCAACACCAGCATAGGCATCAGCAATGATCGGTAAAGGTAAAGCGATTTGCAAAAACATTTTAACATTCATCATAACATTCATTACATTGTGATTTACGATATGCGATTTGCGATGCGATATGCGATGTGCGAATTGCGATTTGCGATATGCGATTTGCGATGCGATGTGCGAATTGCGAATTACGATGTGCGAGTTACGAAATGCGATTTGGCCAAATGGGAAAAGCGAAGTGCGAAGTGAAAAATACGATGTGCGATTTGCGAACTGCGATTTGTGAAAACATTTGGACATTCATCATAAACATTCATTACATTGCGATTTGCATCATTGAAAATACCTTGTCATATTGTCAAGTGTCTACTAATCTTTATCATGTCCATTCCATTGCATTGCATGAACATGATAAAGAGGGGCATCTGTAGACACTTGAAATTTTCTTTTCCTGTTACTAACTATGTAGGAGGATAAAAGCGTCTTTTTCACACTCCGAAGATAACCCTGGAGAACTACAACATCAAATTTAACCCCGAAGATAGCCACGAGAGATCCAGTTTCTAACCTCGAAGATAACCTCGGGAATAACCCCGGGGATAACCCCGAGAAAACAGTTTCCAACCCCGGAGATAACCCTGGGAAAGTCAGTTTCAACCCCGGGTGATCAAGATCAAAGCCTAGAGGTAGCCCCAGGAGGTCAAGCCAACATCAGAGATAACCCTGAGGACAGTCAAAGTCAACATCAAGTTAACCTCAGATATAATCCTGAGAAAATACTGCTACACCTGTGCGAAAACCGGAGATAACCCCGGGAGGGGCAAAATGGTCATTTTGCCAATTCAACTTCAAATCACATCAAATTAACTCATGTCAACTCAAAATACTTCGATAGAAGTCCCACAAGATCCATATCTTAACTTTCAAGCACAAACTACGCAAAATGGCTCAACAGACTACCTGACGGAAACCCGGGAATGCCATTTTGGTCATGGACCCATCTTCCTTGAATCAAAAAAGGGCAAATCCTATGTCATTGTGTAGCTCTCAGAAAGAGATTTCCGGAATGATATGGCACGCTTCTATCGGACTCCCGAATTGAAAGTTATGAACAACCGAGCGAATAGCGCGTTGTCCGAATATACGTACTTTGACACGGCGGGACCCACACTACCCGGGGTACCCGGCAAATGCAGTACACACTTCTGCTACTAGGAGCTCACTGCCCCTCTATAAATAGAGGGCTTGGGGTGGCCATTTTGTAAGAGAAAAGAGGCGAGAAGCCCATCCCAATTTGCTCAAGACTCACCCCACGCAGTTGTACTTTCCTTTTAAACACTGTGAGCTCATATATAGCCTCTTTTATACCTAAAAAAGCTAAGAGTTTACCCACTCTAAAGATATAGAAGTCTTCTTTAGCAACATCCGTAAGCCTTCTCACACACTTTTAGAGTCTTTCTTTCATCTCTGCACACCCTTCTACACGCTGAGAGTCGTGTTGCTTGCTTTTGCCCAAAGCTTGGCCAAGGTTTTATTTTAGTTCAGATATATATATATATATATATATATATATATATTTATATATATATTGACTAACATTATCGAGTTATGCCTAGATTGAGCCTTGTGACACCCCCAAATTCGGGTACTTCAATTCCACGGGATTTGGTGTTCATTGTACAAATATCATCTATCTATCTACCCATAATAAATGCAAACCATGCAATAGATAGAAATAAAATCTTCCCCTTAAGGGTTACAACATCCAAATAATAATACAATCCCAGGTTAAACTAACCATAAACATCTGTGCGGAAATATAAACAATAAGTCTTAAGTAACATCAATTCTAATTACATCACATAAATAATCAGTCTTCGTTACTTGCTAAGCTTGCCCTTGCCTTTACTAGTGGAAGATTAAATACGCCCTTTTTCGTTCTTAAGCTCAATGTTGTTATTATTACGCAAGAGTGAGCACGATTGCCCATAAGTATAATAATATAACAATGAATAATAACATACGAGAGAAATAATAACTTCTGAAATAAAAGCTCAACTTTTGAATCAAGAATGAATAACAAGAATCAATAGATTTCTGAGGGTCATAAGACCTTAAACTATGTCCTAGGTTATCAAGGGTTATACTTGAAACCTTTAACAATCATAAGACTATGAACCTTTCTACTCGTACTTAGGGGGATCAACCCTTAGTACCATATTGTGCACAATATCTTAACGCTAACGCATAAGTAAATCCCTTTGCAGGGTTGTTCATCTCAGTTTGACATTCGAGTATGCACCAAAGGAAGTTTGGTTTGGATAATTCAATAAGGGTTCTGAAATTTAGAACGTTCATCAACTAAGGACTAGTTGAATCAATAAAGTTCACTAGTCTAATAAGGTTCAACAATAATGATATTCGATTTGAATAATAATCTCAAGAAGTATAAAATAGGACAATTATTGTATAACTGAATCATGCTTTGAAAAGATAATCAATCTTTAATATAACATTTGAACTTGAATAATAGTAATGATAATTTACTCAAGGTAACTAATAAACTTGAACAATAATGACAAGTAGGGTTAGGAAACTTGCCTCGTGCATAGATTACAGTTTAATTAAACTCGTTCTTTGATTTAAATCCTACATATCATTTACATTCACATCTCTAGTTAATTATAATATAATTAACCATCATAAATTCATTCTTTTATCTAAACTTTGGTTATGACTATACGTAGTCAAATATCACACTTATTGTCACATAATAACACTTCATGAATAATAAGCTACTTATGTATTTCATAATTCAATCCACATGTAATTATGTTAAATACATGTTAAGTATCTATTTTAATATCTCATTATACTTCTAACATATTTTTATGTTCATTACATTAAGTTACTAACACATTACTAGGCTTAACATTTAAAAATAATTCATTTCGGACATTACAGAGTGGTATTGCTATTTCACTTTTTGTACTAAGTCTTAAGTCTTATGCAAATACATTGGAATCTATGATGGACATCTCGCTGTTTAATAATGCCGATGGCGGCTATGGTGCGGTCCTTATATGTTGATCAGGCGCCATGGCATGAATTAGTTATAGAAATTGCAGTTCGCGAAAAATCGCAGAACATGCCAATTTCTACCAATTTCTTATTTTCTACACGAATTTAGACATACCCACATGATATAATTCATACATAATCATTACCCATCAATTACATAGTGATTTTAACCAATCTAAACGCTTAATTACAGAATTAAAATCGATAATTTTCATTATTCTTGATGTTCTTGAAGGTTTTGAACATAAATCATAAAAATTGATACCACAAATTCGTTATAACACCGAATCCGTTCGTTTAAGGTTTGGTCTCTTTGTAAAAACATGCATAATAATATACAAGTATAAATTTTACAAAATCATTTATGTTTGATACACTAAAATTACGTATAAGGGCCATAAGGCCAAAACCCATACTCTGTAATTTTGTAGCAATCGTATACTACGTATTTTCATGAAACTGATGATATGGTTTACATAATATATATAATTACATACTATTTGATGCATATTAATACATACATAACCCATAAACATTACTCCTTTCTCAATTACAGAGGCTTTACAAAAGGTTTTAAAGCCATATTTCTATGAAAACTTAATGACGTAAAAGAAGAATTTGGGTTTGGAGAAATTACCCTAAGCGTAGATTAAAAGATATGATCGCTGATGATCCTTTCACAAATACCTGTTGATTACACTCTCACAATTTCATCAATTCTTAATTCTCTCTCTCTCTTTGTGATTGTTTTGTTCTTAGACTTAGAAAAATAGAAAATAAAAGAATACGTAATATAACAAAGGGAAAAGGGAACTGATGCGCATAATGGTTAGTTAACCCAGTCATGGGTAACTGCTAATAACTCCCACTAAGGCCATGTTTGGCTAGTCTTAATATATTTCAAAACCATTTAATTTAATAAAGCTTTATCATACAGTTTAATTAATGTCACACTCCTTCATAAAATAAATCAATATTTTATTTAATTTACTTTAAATAAAAATATAATTATAACAAATTCTCATAAATTCACATAGTCACATAATTAAATTTCTCATTAATAAATAATGTCAAATTATTAACTCTCTAATTAATAATTAAATTAATTAAAATACATTAGGCTTATTTAGTATTTCTTTTAATACAATAAGCTCACATAATTACATATATCGAATAAAATTCTCCACAATAATTTAATAAATGTAACACATATAATTAAATTAATCTACCACAATTGCATCAATTAATTATTTAATCTAATAATTAAATCATCAAAAATATTTATTTACTTCAATAAATATTAAAATTAAATTATAAAAATCTCGTTCGTCACATCTTTCCCCCCTTAAAAGGATTATGTCCCCAAAATCACGATTCAATACATTCGACCCGTTACATTCTCCGCTCCTTACAAAGATTCTGTCCCCAGAATCTCTTACACATAAATTAAGTAAAAAAATGAGGGTAATTCTTCATCATATTCTCTTTGAGTTCCCACGTAGCTTCTTCAGCGTTGTGGTTCCTCCAAATTACCTTAACAGAAGGTATTACTTTATTTCTGAGAACTTATTCTTTTCTGTCAACAATTTGAACAGGAATTTCTTAGTAAGATAAGTCTTTTTCAAAATCTAGGGGTTCATATTCAATTACATGCTTGTAATCGGGTTTGTAGGATCGTAAAATAGAAACATGGAAGACGTTATGGACATTCTCGAGTGCTGGAGGTAGGGCTACCTCGTACACAACTTCTCCGATTCTTCTCAGTACTTCAAATGGTCCAATGAATCTTGGGCTCAATTTCCCTTTCTTTCCGAACCTGATCTTTCCTTTCCAAGGAGAGACCTTCAAGAAAACTTAACTTCCTGATTCAAATTCGATATTTTTACGATGTGGATCAGCGAATTTCTTCTGTCTATCTTGAGCTGCTACCAGTCGTGCTCGGATAACTTTTACTATTTCTGATGTCTGTTGTACCAATTCTGGCCCTAGCAATTTCTTTTCACCAACTTCATCCCAGTAAAGCGGAGTTCTTCACTTTCTGCCGTATAACGCTTCATAAGGCGGCATGCCAATACTGGCATGGTAACTGTTGTTGTAGTCGAACTCTACTAACGGTAGGTGATCATCCCAATTTTCTTTAAAGTCCATCACACAGGCTATTAGCAATCTCTTTCACATATAACCTTGCCAACTGATATAAGTTGAATCTGATTTTGATCGGAAGGAAGTGTGTGATTTCACACGGTTAATCGATAATCTATCTTTAACGTCATCATAGCCTTTACGAGTCGTCTTCAAGGCCAACCACGAAGTCCATTGTAATATGTTCCCATTTCCATTCTGGGATCTCTAACGGTTGTAGCAATCCACTTGGTCTCTGATGTTCTGCTTTCATTTTCTGACAGGCAACACATTCTGCAACATCTCATTTTAAATTTGGCCACCAGAAATGTTGTCGAAGATCTTGGTACAGTTTGGTACTACCAAGGTAAATCGAATATCGTGAACTATGAGCCTCGCTCAAAATTTCTTCCTTAATCTCTTATACTGGTGGAACCCAAATTCTACTTTCAAATCTCAGTATTCCTTCCTTATCCATCTTGAACCTCGGTTCAGATCCTTCAGATATCTTCTTTGTCACCTTTTTTCATTTGTCGTCCTGAAGCTGAGTCTCCTTTACTTTATCTAGTAGAGTTGTACCAGATTGCATCTTAAATAGCTTCTCATTAATCTCCATAGGATACTTCACTTCAACTCCGCTTCTCCATTTTGCAATTAGCTCCTCCCGAGCAAATAACATCATCATTTTCTCACGACCCTTTCTACTTAAGGCGCCGGCAACCACATTTGCTTTACCGGATGGTATAAAATCTCACAATCGTAATCCTTAATTAATTCCAACCATCTTCTTTGACGCATATTCAAATCCTTCTGTGTAAAAATATATTTCAGACTCTTGTGGTCCGTATATATTTCACACTTCTCCCCGTAGAGATAGTTTCTCCAAATTTTCAAAGCAAAAACAACTGCAGCTAACTCCAAGTCGTGGGTCAAATATCCCTTCTCGTAATCCTTCAATTGTCTTGATGCATACGCAATGACTTTGCCGTTTTGCATCAGCACACAGCCAAGTCCTTTATGCGACGCATCACTATAAACAACAAAGTTTCCTGTATCATCCTGAAGAGATAACACGGTCTTTCAGACTCAACCTCTTCTTTAATTCTTAAAACTTTCCTCACACTTATCCATCCAAACAAATTTCACGACTTTTCGAGTTAAATTCGTTAATGGAGTTGCGATCTTGGAAAAATCTTGAATGAATCTTCTATAATACCACCTTAATCCAAGAAAACTTCATTCTTGGGCGTCCTCGGCTAATCCCAATTGATCACGGCTTCGACTTTGGATGGATCTACCAAAATTCCGTTTTTATCGATCACGTGCCCAAGAAATTGTACTCTTTTAATCCAAAATTCGCATTTCAAAAACTTGGCATACAACTTTTCCCTTCTCAATACTTCCAATGTTAATCTCAAATGCTCTTCATGTTCTTCCTTGGTTTTCGAATAGACCAAAATGTCATCTATAAATACCACTACGAACTTATCCAAAAACGGCATAAACACACAATTCATTAATCTTATAAATGTTGAAGGAGCATTCGTAAGACCAAACGGCATTACTAAAAATTCATAGTGACCATATCGCGTTACGAATCATTTCTTGATACATCCTCCGGCCTCACCTTCATTGATGATAACCGCTTCTCAGGTCTATCTTGGAAAAGTATCTCGCTCCCTTCAATTGATCAAACAGGTCGTCGATCCTCGGTAATGGATATCTGTTCTTCATCGTGACCTTATTCAATTCTCTGTAGTCAATGCAGAGCCGCATCGATCCGTCCTTCTTTTTCACAAATAACACCGGCGCTCCCCACGGCGATACGCTCGGTTGAATGTACTTCTTGTCCAGTAATTCTTGTAGTTGTACCATTAATTATTTCATCTTTACTGGTGTTATTCGGTATAGTGCCTTCGATATTGGAGCGGTTTCGGGCGCCAAATCGATCACAAAATCTACCTCTCTATCTGGTGGAAGTCCTGGCAAATCGTCTGGAAATATGTCGACGAAATCCCTTACAATCGGTATTTCTTCTACCTTCAAATTCTCTTTTCGACTGTCGACTATGTAAGCTAAGTATCATACACAGCCTTGTCTTAATAACTTCCTGGCCTGCATCATCGTCAGACAACTCACTTGTCTAGGCGACTTGCTACCATAAAACACAACCTTTGATGGAGTCATAAGGTTAATACGCTTCTTTTGGCAATCAATTACAGCCCCGTAATTGAATAACCAGTCCATTCCCAATATAACATCAAATTCCCCAAGTCGAATAGGGATAAGATCTACATTCATGATATTACCCTTAATATCCACTCTACAGTTCTTATGTACGTACTTAATAGGGATTATTTCTATATTCGCAATTTCTATGTTCATGGAGTAATCCAATTCATCCATAGGAAAATCTAAATTCTTAGCAAAGTCATCGAATATAAAGGAATAAGTAGCACCCGAATCAACTATAACATAAGCATTAATTTTATTGATCGGAATGATACCTGACACCACATCATGGGATTGAACTACATCCTGTACCGTCATATTGAAAGTCTTGGCGGTCGATCGGTTTGTTACGGTTGGTCCGGTAATAGTTAAGGCATTTCCACTGTTATTTCCCCGGTTTCCTCCTGATCCTGACCCTCCCGGTCCCTTCTTAGGACAATCTCTTGCCAAATGGTCCTTTGAACCACAAGTAAAGAAAGCACCCTTCTTTGGGTTAGGACAATTAGGTGTTATGTGGCCTTCCTGACCACAATTGTACCACACTCTTTTTTCTTTCATATAAACTCCCAGATGGGCTTTTCCGTAGGTCGGGCATGCTTCGATTCTTTTCTTCTGACTACCTTGCTGATTCCCCGATGATGAGTTGTCATTCCACCTCTTCTTCTGATTAAAATTTCCACCTCATGTGCCACTTCCACTAGCCTTATTATTTACTTCACCTTCACTCTTCTTCTTCTTTTGATCTTGATTGTACTTAGTCACCGCATCGCTTCCACCTTCAGCGGGGATGGCCTTTTCCAATACTCCGACAAATGTGTTTATCTGAAACATTGATACTTTGCTGTACACCCAAGGTTTTAGTCCTTGCTCAAACCGTCTCACCTTCCTCTCATCCGTGTGAACTTGATACGGGGCGAACCTCGCCAACTCGTTGAATCTAGCCGCATAATTAGGTACACTCATATTTCCCTGCTTTAATTCCAGAAATTGAACCTCCATCTGGTTCTGCGAGCTAGTTGGGAAGTACATCTCGAAAAACATTTCTTTAAATCTCTCCCAAGTAATTACACCTTCACCTCCACGAATTTTGTTTACTTGCCACTAATAGCTAGCTTCGGACTTCAACATAAATGTTACAAAAGTGGTCTTCTAGTCTTCTCTAACCCTAGCAACGTCAAAAACCTTCTCCATTTCCATAACCCATGTTTGAGCCTCAATCGGGTTCATGGAACCTTTAAATTCTGGCGGTCCCACCGCCTTGAAATCTTTAAACATAGTATTTGGTGGAGCTTGAGGTTGATTATTCATTGTTCCAGTCAGTAAGTTAACCAACTACTGCACGGGATTAGCATTGGCATTATTGTTATTTGTTGACTCTTCCTGAGCTGGTTGACGTTGTTGTCTTCTTCTAGGCGGCATATTTCTGTTAAGAATAATATATGCTTATTAAATCTCTATTAAATTCTCTAAATAGTTAAGACTTAACTCAACAATTTAATATAATCATTTAACACATCATCTCAAACAACTTAATATATTTAGTTCAAACTAAAAGTTTTACATCAAACGATAGCATAACTGCTATTTACATCCACCATCCTGAGATAAAGAATCCACAGGATTTAAATATTAAAATATTCCTTCATTCATAAACATATCAGAATTTACATATAAAACTAACTAAGTCTTTCACATAATTAAATAGATTATATCACTGTCTGTCAAGGTGCTGAATAGCCTTGCCACGCTCCTCTTCCATGATACGAGACATCATCCTGCGATCCAGCATGTACGATGGAAGTCCTTCGAACTGGATGGGGTACCTCAAGATTCGATCCTGGGCCTCATCCATTGCATGATTAAGTGTAGAGTATGTCTCTCCAAGCTTTGCCTTCTTTGCACGACCATCCTCTTCGGCAAGATCAGCACGACGTGACTCTCTTACCTAGCCCTCCTCTGCTATGGCAAGCCTCTCTGAACTCTCTTTCAGATCTTTCTTCAAATTTTCTATCTCTGCGGTCTTATTTTCGGTTTGACCTTTCTCATGGACCAAATCCCATTATACATTTCCCAGTCATGAGTGAAAAGTCAAAATCTCCCTCTTCTTCTACTCGAGAGTAATCTGCTGAATAATAGCTCGCTCAGTCAGATCCTGCACCTCATCTCGTAACTCCACGTTACGGTCGTATAATGTGTCGTACATCTCAGCATCGATGGAATGCTGTGGAAACTCCTCTTCTTCCTCTTCCTCGTCAAATTCCTCCTCAGGATCCTCCTCAGGATCTGTCTCAGGTTCATGCTCCTGACCAACAACGGTGATCAATGGAGATGTCACCCTCTGTACCAACTGTTCCCTAACGACATGAATGTCTCTAGGCTCCTCCTCTGTAGGTACTGTAGGTACTCGGGGTTTCTCCTCCCCTGCTCGACTAGTTCCTCCAACGTCAGACATCCTGACAAAAAAATTTCGAGATTTAGTTACTAAGTCGTACTAGTGAGCACATAATTTAACACATAAGCACATAAAGTCTTTTATTATCTTTAATAAATTACAAAAATTCATTTCCTAGAACTCGATAAGAGTTTTCCATCACTATATTCTTTCTATAAGGCTACTACCTAAGGTTGTTCCCCCACCTAAGGTTCATAACCTACATCTCTGATACCAACTTGTGACACCCCCAAATCCAGGTACTTCAATTCCACGGGATTTGGTGTTCACTGTACAAATATCATCTATCTATCTACCCATAATAAATGCAAACCATGCAATAGATAAAAATAAAATCTTCCCCTTAAGGGTTACAACATCCGAATAATAATATAATCCCAAGTTAAACTAACCTTAAACATCTGTGCGGAAATATAAACAATAAGTCTTAAGGAACATAAATTTTAATTACATCACATAAATAATCAGTCGTCATTACTTGCTAAGCTTGCCCTTGCATTTACTAGTGCAAGGTTCGTCTGCCCTTTCGTTCTTAACTGCAATGTTATCATTACGCAAGAGTGAGCACGATTTCCCACAAGTATAACAATATAACAATGAATAATAACATCTGAGAGAAATAATAACTTCTGAAATAAAAGCTCAACTTTTGAATCAAGAATGAATAACAAGAATCAAAAGATTTCTGAGGGTCATAAGACCTTGAACTATGTCCTAGGTTCTGAAGGGTTATACTTGAAACCTTTAATAGTCATAAGACTATGGACCTTTCTACTCGTACTTAGGGGGATCGACCCTTAGTACCACATCATGTGCACAATATCTTAACGCTAACGCATAAGTAAATCCCTTTGCAAGGTTGTTCATCTCAGTTTGACATTCGAGTCCGCACCAAAGGAAGTTTGGTTTGGATAATTCAATAAGTGTTCTGAAATTTAGAACGTTCATCAACTAAGGACTAGTTGAATCAATAAAGTTCACTAGTCTAATAAGGTTAAACAATAATGATATTCGATTTGAATAATAATCTCAAGAAGTATAGAATAGGACAATTATTGTATAACTGAATAATGCTTTAAAAAGATAATCAATCTTTAATATAACATTTGAACTTGAATAATAGTAACGATAATTTACTCAAGGTAACTAATAAACTTGAACAATAATGAAAAGTAGGGTTAGGAAACTTGCCTCGTGCATAGATTACACTTTAATTAAACTCGTTCTTTGATTTAAATCCTACATATCATTTACATTCACAACTCTAGTTAATTATAATATAATTAACCATCATAAATTCATTCTTTTATCTAAACTTTGGTTATGACTATACTTAGTCAAATATCACACTTGTTGTCACATAATAACACCTCATGAATAATAAGCTACTTATGTATTTCATAATTCAATCAACATGCAATTATGTTAATTACATGTTAAGTATCTATTTTAATATCTCATTATACTTCTAACATATTTTTATGTTCATTACATTAAGTTACTAACACATTACTAGGCTTAACATTTAAAAATAATTCATTTCTGGACATTCTGCGGTAGAGTGGTATTTTGCTACTTTTATACTTTTATCTACTAAGTTCTACGCTACATGGCCGTGGCTATGTCATGATTGACATCTGGCCGCGTTAGGCTTGAGGTATTATTGCCCAGTGCTGAATATAAATGTTGGATCTGGTGCCGACAAGACACAGCGAACCGATTATAGAAATTGCGATTCATGAAAAATCGCAAAACATGCCAATTTCTACCAATTTCTTATTTTCTACACGACTTTAGACATACCCACATAATATAATTCATACATAATCATTACCCATCAATTACATAGTGATTTTAACCAATCTAAACGCTTAATTACAGAATTAAAATCTATAATTTTCACTGTTCTTGATGTTCTTGAAGGTTTTGAACATAAATCATAAAAATTGATACCACAGATTCGTTATAACACCGAATCCGTTCGTTTAAGGTTTGGTCTCTTTGTAAAAACATGCATAATAATATACAAGTATAAATTTTACAAAATCATTTATGTTTGATACACTAAAATTACATATAAGGGCCATAAGGCTAAAACCCATACTCTGTAATTTTGTAGCAATCGTATACTACGTATTTTCATGAAATTGATGACATGGTTTACATAATATATATAATTACATACGATTTGATGCATATTAATACATACATAACCCATAAACATTACTCATTTCTCAATTACAGAGGCTTTACAAAAGGTTTAAAAACCATATTTTTATGAAAACTCAATGACGTAAAAGAAGAATTTGGGTTTGGAGAAATTACCCAAAGTGTAGATTAGAAGATATGATCGCTGATGATCCTTTCACAAATACCTGTTGATTACACTCTCACAATTTCCTCAATTCTTAATTCTCTCTCTCTCTGTGATTGTTTTGTTCTTAGACTTAGAAAAATAGAAAATAAAAGAATATGTAATATAACAAAGGGAAAAGGGAACTGATGCGCATAATGGTCAGTTAACCCAGTCATGGGTAACTGCTAATAACTCCCACTAAGGCCATGTTTGGCTAGTCTTAATATATTTCAAAACCATTTAATTTAAAAAAGCTTTATCATATAGTTTAATTAATGTCACACTCCTTCATAAAATAAATCAATATTTTATTTAATTTACTTTAAATAAAAATATAATTATAACAAATTCTCATAAATTCACATAGTCACATAATTAAATTTCTCATTAATAAATAATGTCAAATTATTAACTCTCTAATTAATAATTAAATTAATTAAAATACATTAGGCTTATTTACTATTTCTTTTAATACAATAAGCTCACATAATTACATATATCGAATAATAAAATTCTCCACATTAATTTAATAAATGTAACACATATAATTAAATTAATCTACCACAATTGCATCAATTAATTATTTAATCTAATAATTAAATCATCGAAAATATTTATTCACTTTAATAAATATTAAAATTAAATTACAAAAATCTCGTTCGTCACAAGCCTAGACTTCGGTCTTGAGCGTTTACTTCTTTAATATATATATACATTTATATATATTAACTGCGTGTCAAAATTTGTTCGATGAGCCTAGACTTCGGTCTGGAGCGTTTACTCGCTTTTATATGTATATATATATATATATATATATATATATGAATTGTTGTTGAATTCTGTTCGATGAGCCTGAATTTTGCATCCAGTGCGTTTATTGCTTATATATATATATATATATATATATATATATATCGTCCCACACAGAGTTTACTTACGTGGTGGTTGATCGCTTATGACTTTCTTTTTACGTTTTGTCCTCGCTGGAGTTTATTTAAATGGCGGTTGATCGCTTTATACAAATTTTATTTACATTTTGTCCCTTTGGATTTTCCTTCGTGGCGGTTGATCGTATTATACTGACTTTATTTACGTTTCGTCCTCACTTTTGAGTTTCCTCCGTGGTGGTTGATAGCTTTTGACTTTATTTACATTTCGATCCCCTATGGAGGTGCTTCGTGGTTGTTGATCATGTCTGTATATATATATTTACAGCTTTTATATATATATATACCTACTTACTGCTTTCATATAAATTGCAGTATTCTGTGCGCCTAAGAATCATGTGATAACAGATTCATCCCATTGGATCTAGATTCGGTTCCCATGATGGACATTTTCAGCTGTAAGCAGCTTGTAAATTATTCTGCGTTGTTTGAATTTCCTACAATGGTTTCCATACCCACGAGGAAGTCGGCATTATTTTGTATATTATTTTCATACGGATGCCTCGCATTTGTTAAATAAAATCAATCAAGCCGAGCACTTAATAAAATGGGAGTGTAAAAGGTCTCAATTACTATTGAGCATCAGGGTTTGAAAAACCTCTTTTATAAAACATCTGCCATATCTTGCTTAAAATTGAATTTTTACATAAATTCAAACCCTGTGTATATAGGTGCGAACGAGGCCTCGCACTACTTCCAAATAAACATCACATTGACCCACACACACACATTCAAATAATAGTTTCTTGAAAAGAGGCGGTCACCGTGGTAACACGGATGTCGGGGGGTGCCTAACACCTTCCCTCCGCATAACCAAGTCCCCGGACCCTAATGAATCTCGGTTTCACCGAAATTCGCTTAGCATGTTGTCACATCAACGGGTCAATGTGCAAACCTTTTCTCGGTTGTGTTGGTACAACCATTTAAAAACCAATGGCGACTCTTAACGAGTCCATCGTCGACATTATACATGTCGGACCTTTTTCACTTGTTTTTTTAAATAAATCTCACCTAAAATGAGAACACCAAAGAACAAGTAACGGAAAGGGACATCTAAAAATCCTGACGTCGACACCGACGTCTTCCTATCATCGTTAAATCTTCTCTTCTTGAATTTTTCACTTGAATCATTTCTTCTATTATCTTAGCCATCATTACCACCGAAGTGGTTACCATTTCTGGCATGATAAATTCCTCCACGATGGTTATCATTGTTCCGATGGTCATTGCCACTGGTACGATTAATATCGTGTTTTTGCTCACTATCTTTTGGTTCGGTTGGCTCATTATCGCGCTCTAATAACTGAGCCCTATTTACAACATCTGAATACAAACACAATTTGTGAGAAATGAGGTATTGACGTATTTCGGGTCTCAAATCTCGCAGAAACATTCGCGTCATTCTCTCCTCATTATCAACCAAATGGGATGCGAACCGGGACAACTTGGCAAACTTAGTCTCGTACTGCAACACGGTCATATTGTTTTGCTCCAACTTGATAAACTCCACCTCCTTTATTTGACGAATACTTTCGGGAAAGTACTTGTCGTTGAACAGCTCTTGGAACTTCTCCCAAGATATTTTGAGTGCGGCAGGCTGAGTACGTTTTACTGATTCCCACCAGTAATCTTCCTCTCCTCGCAACATGAAGGTGTCAAAGGGAACCTTTTGCTCCTCAGAGCATCCCAAGACATCAAATATCTTGGTGATCTACATTATCCACGTCTCCTCTTTAAGTGATTCTGGCTCTCCCAAAAACTCTGGTGGTCCCAGCTCCTTGAACTGCTTAGTGGTGACCATCCGAGAGTTGCCAGTGCTTCCACCTACATTTTGAACAGGAGTCTCTCTTGCCTGATGTTGCATGAATTGCATAAAGCCTCTGAACATCCCATCATTCATCATCTGATCGGTGTTGTTGTTTACCTGACGATTATTGTTTTCCTGTTGCACATTATCCTGGGTATTGATCGTTAGTGACTCAACGGTCTCATGTGCTTCATTGCTTATCTCAACATTTTCAGATGTCATTTTCAAACACTGCCACAAAACAAGGTTTAATTGACATGTCACATATTATCCATATACTCTGACCGGCCAATTAAATACCAAATAAACTTAGGTAGGTCATACTAGCGAAGGAATTCCCCGTCTCTCCCCTCCTAGTTCTTGTCTCACATCTCAGCCAGGGATAATATCCCTAAGCTTTGATACCAACTATGATGCCCCCAAAATAGGTATACATTACCCATCTTGAGTCGCCAAATACATAGTACAGAAATCAAATACAAACTTCTTTAATACAACTGTCGTATAAAAATACGACAAAACATAGCTGAGTTTTTAAACGAATATTGTCTTCTAGACAATATCCACACTCAATGTAGTCCTTATTGCAATTATTATCACACTATTTCACAAAATAGTGAGGACTACTAAAGTCACTTATATTGGACCATCACTCCATTCCCCGACTCGTCCCAGCTATATTCTCATTTCTTGAAGAGAACAATGAAATATTATGACTAAGATAATGCAGAATAAATTATCGTTAGCCTTCAACAGTGTTAAACTGATAAATTATAATAAACATCAAGTTTTACTACAGCGGAATCCATTAAAAGAGTCAAGTAGAGCATGATATCTACTATCTTCTATGATTTACAAAGTTTATCATCAATTTTATCGCTGAGACTTAGCTTAATAAATAAACCACATCATCGAATCATCCCTGCACTACGGGCCAAGGATATTCACGTAATTATCATTGGTCATGATTATACCGAATAATCCCTGGTCATAATCATACCAACAACTGTCCATCAATGCACTACAGGTCAATGAGGATTTTTACCACATCATTTATAACATTACGATCATGATTATACTGAATTATCCTTGGTCATAATCATACCAATCAATAGTACATCTATGCACGTAAGCCACCGATGACTTTTATCACAATATAAGTATGAGGATGATGACAATGATATAAGAATTCAATTAAAAGAAAGCAAATGATAAATTTTTATAGATTTATAACTTTATTTATCCAGAATTTAATAATGTCCAAATTGTCAACATGATACTACTTTGTGGAGTAAAATTCAAGAGTAATATTGTATCAAAAATGATTTGGACAACAAAGAAATCAATTTTTGTCATGAATAATTCCCTGAGTGAATAGTACCTGAGTAAATATTACCCCGTGAATAGTACTTTGTGAATAGTACTTTATGAATATATAGTATATATAAATAGTAATTTGTGAATAGTACCCCGTAAATAGTACCGTAAAAATGAATACTACTCATGGACAGTACTCCGGCATGAAAAGCTTAAAATTTAACAAGAATGTGCAGAAAATATCCTTGTGAAATGATACTAGATGAAGCACAAATTTCAAGGATAGTCTACTAATTTCACGGAGTATAGAAGCAATACTTTAACAAAAATGAGGGTATAATCAGGAATACGAGATGAAATAATATTACTCACATACTACAGAGTATGGAAGAAAATATTATTTTTTATGAATACTGAACAAAATAATATCCCTTACGTCAGAAGGAGACTGGATACTGGAATAATGAGGTAGCAGACTTCTCTTCTTCTTTCTCTCTATAGTTTCTCTCTCTCTCTCTCTATAATTTCTCTTGTGAGTCTTAGTAAATTGGTGAGAATGAAAGAAGAATGAGCTTCTATTTATAGGAAAATATAGTTTCGATAATTGCACGTTTTGGGGCTCAAAATATTACAGTATAATACATTCATCCTTCCCTTCATTTTTAATTTAGTCCTGCAAGTATTATCAAACTTGCACCACCTCCCTTAATAGTATATCATGTGAATCAATAGTACAATCATGTGACTCAATAGTACAATCACGTGAAAATAATAATTACAGTATAGTACCTTCATCTATACCTCTATTTTTAATTTAGTCACGCAAGTATTATCAATCTTTCACCACCTCCCCTAATAGTATATGTATGTGAATCAATAGTACACACATGTGAACAAATAGTTATAAGCATGTGAATTAATAGCAATTAATTGCTCATTTATGTGATTAATTACCCAATTGGTCAATATAACCTCCAGACATCAATTATTATCGTAATAGATGTCGATTTCCACTAACACTAATAATGTGAGACCCCCAATTTTATGAAATAAAAGTATTCAATTTTTCTATTTTGGTAAATAGTTAAATTGATAAAAGTTTAAAGTTAAGGGTAATATGTGAAATTTTTTTTTTGCAAAGTAATCAACTTGATATAAAATATTCGTTGTGTCGGGGAATATTCAATTAGTCGGGGAATATCCGTACGACGGTACAATCATTGGTGGACCCCACAACGGAATTATTGTCGGATTGAGAAAACGACAAAAATATTTTTATGAAAATAACGGCGGAAGTTTTACTGTTAAGCTGTTGAAACACCGTGTTAAAAAATACGATGTCTGGCGTGGTTGTATAGTAGCACACGGTATTGATTGATTATTGATGCTTACGTAATAAGTCACTCGGTTTTTGTTTTATTAGTATTATTAATGTAATAAAATGTAAAAGCTTTTATATAAAATGTAAATACTTTTATAAAGTTATTCGTTTTATTAGGCTAATAGTAAAATATTTTTATATAAAACAAAATACTTTTATAAAGTTATCTATTTTATTAGACAATAATTAGAATATATTATATTTTATTATGCATAGTATTTGCATAGTGCTCCGTATAGTGTTTGCATAGTAAAATCTTTTATAAAGTTATTCATTTTATTAGATTATAAATAGAATATATTATATTTTATTTAAAAGATTTTGCTTTAAATATGGACCGTCAGATTAAAGTAAATCAATTTGGACCGTTCATGAGTTAGTTACTATGCAGTCCATTTTTCTATAAATAGAAGCTCATTCTTTCATAATTTCTTACGAATTCACTGAAACTCTAGAGAGAGAAGTTATAAAGAGAAATAAGAAAAGTATTCTGCTACTTTCCTATTCTTATATTCAGTTTGTTTTACGGTAAGAGGTATTATCTCTTTTGTATTCATGAAGAGAACTTATGTTATTCCATTATTTATTATTTTGTTGGAATAACATGTATACGCGGGCTACCCTATACTTGGTGAAATTCTTCTGTTATTCGAGTTTTATTATTACAGCCGGAATATCACATGCATGCGTGCGTTCTGGACGGGACACGTTCCATTATTTATTATTATGTTAGAATAACCTGTTTATGCGAAGTACCGCATACATGGTGAAATTCTTCTGTTATTTCATTCTTTATTATTAGGTTGGAACATCCTGTCTATGCTTTACGCATGACCTGGTTCCATTATTTATTATTCTGTTGGAATAACATGTTTGTGCGGTCTATCGCATGCCCGGTGAATTCATCTGTTGTTTCATTATTTATTATTTTGTTGGAATATCCTGTCTTTGCATTTACGCATGACCTGGTTCCATTCATTATTATTCTGTTGAAATAACCTTTCTATGTGGATTACCGCATGCATTGTAAATGATCCTTCGTATTCATACGGATAGTATTTTCATTAAAAAGGGGTTTCTGCCAGGGGCAGTTTTGTAATTTTTCTGACCCTCAAAAATTTTGGAAAATTTTGAAATGATAATTTGATGAGTTTTCTATATTGTGTCCAAAAATGGCAATTTTTGGATGTATACATTAAGAGTTATGGATTTTATGGGAAAAGACTATTTTAAAAATAAACCCTTATAACGCTTGTGGTTAACTCCATAATTAGTGAAATTTTTATTGGGAGTACATGTATATAACAGGAGTATACCCTGTAAAATTTGGAATTTTTGGACAAAAGTATAATTTATGATAAATGTCTAAATATTCGGCAGTTTTAGCCATATGAAAAATAGTAAATGAATTTTAAAAATTAAGAAAAATATATGTTCAAGATGGGACTATATTACGCTAAATCCCGAATGTAAATATTTTGGGACCGATTTGGTATTTTTCATGAAAATGAACTAGTTATGAGTAAATGAATTAAATATGTTATGTGAAGTAATAAAATTGGAAAATAGGATTTTATGGCTTGAGAATCCTATATAGGGTATATGCAGATTTTGATGAGGGATTTGATTATTGATTATGAAATCTTATGAGTATGTCATTTTTGAATGATTAAATGCTTTATTTGATAAAGTGTAAACAATTAAAATAAATTATTTATAAGTTTAAGAAATGATTAAAATATTGTTATAATATTAATGATATTAGATTATGAGATTATTAAGTGATTGATAACATTTGGTTATTATTGAACGCTGGATAAATTATATTATAAATATTTAATATTTATTCATTATCTCATTTGATTAATTCTTATATCATTGTCATCATTCTCATGCTTATATTGTGTTGAAAGTCATCTTTGGCCGTAGTGCATATATGGACTTGGTACGATTATGACCAGGAATTATTCGGTATAATCATGACCATAATATTACAAATGATGTGGAAAAAGTCCTCATTGGCCCGTAGTGCATTGATGGACAGTTTTTGGTATGATTATGGCTATGGATTCTCTTCTGCCAAGGGTGCAAAGATGAATTGTTTTATGGCATGATTATGACCGTTGATGAAAACACGATTATCTTTAGCCCGTAGTGCATGGATAATTCGTTGTCATGATATTAACGAATATCCTTAGCCGTAGTGCATGGATAATTCAGTGATATGGATTGATTATCGACCTGAGTCTCAGCGATGAAATATAAATTCATGGATGTGATATTAACGAATATCCTTGGCCATAGTGCAGGGGTGATTCGATGATGTGGATTATTTATTAAGCTGAGTCTCAACGATAAAATATTTATTATACAATTTTAATTCGTAGAAGATAGTAGATATCATGCTCTACTTTACTCTTCTAAAATACAGTTGTATGTCTTTGGCATGTACTGCAAAGATGAATTTATTAGTATGATTATGAGTAGGAATTTTGATTTGGTATAACCATGATTTTTGATGTTTCAGGTGAAGATAAGTGATGAAAATTATCTTCGTCCTGGTTGCGAAGGGGAATTTAGAACCACAATTATGATTATGAGTTATTCATATGATTGTGGACATGAACTATTGATTTATTTTACATGGATAAAACATTATTGGTGGACTTTTAACATAGAGAAGATAATAGACCTTATGGTCTATTTGACTCTTATAATGGATTGCTCGTTCCGCTGCAACTATGGTTGAAAAGTTTTATCATCTACCATATGTTCTAAATCTCTGATTTATTATTGATGAAAGCTATTGATAAATTAATTATCTTTAGTCATGATATTCTTTACTGGGCTAGTTGTTCTCACCCTTTCTGCTTCACAATTCCTTTTAGGTAATAAGAGTGTTGCCGTAAGAGTGTTGCTGGGTCGAGTTGGGATAACAGAGGAATAGAACAGTGGTCTCTAGCTGTGGAGGTCCTCCCTAAACAGTATAAAAAAGTGTGTTGTATTCTATACAACACTTAGTAGTTATATTTGGTGAATCAAATAGGATGAGGTCAACCCAGCTTTGGAAGGGTGTTTTGCCACTATCATATAAGATGTCTAATGACATACAACCTCGTGTAATCATAAGACATAGTTGTGCACATCCACTAGCTGAATATATCTACGAGCACTACCTGTGTGATCTTGGAGTTTATTTGAAACATAATTTTCACTTGGAGACAACGGAGATATTTATATGTCAAGAGAAGACTCACCATTGGGAAAAAAATGATAGTAATCTTCTCATTTTTCTTTGGGGTCTATTGGGTCAACCAAGGACAATTTTGTGGCCATATGATATCTATTATAACCTAGACACATGGCCTCCCATGTACGAAGGTTTCCTTGAGCACTTCCCAAATATTTTAATTTCTAAAATAGTTTTTGACTATACTTTTATGTAAAGTACCATTATAAGGTTGTGGTCGAGGCACCATGAGAGTTACATACATTTGTATTAAAACTCACAGTTAACTGTGGTCGTATTCTATACGAAAGCTCAACAGTTGTATAAATGAAGTTGTATTTAAATTTTGTACCATGTATCTGGCCACTCAGAATGGATGATGTATACATAATTTTGGGGACCTCACATTTGATACCATGTATTCGCTAACTCACAAGGCGCCATTTCACGATTTACATGTGGTTGGCATTGTATTATTGAAGTTATCATTCTTGGCGCAAGTCACGAGCCAAAGATTGGCAATCACGCGCGTGGCGTCGGTGTTAACAAGACGAATCTGATTGCTATCATCATACACAAGGCCAGAGTCCGTAACTCCAGCGACCAAGCTACAGCAACAAAGATGAACAAAAGCCAAATTGGCCTACAAGCTCCAATCTAATAGATTAATTAACATGTAATTTACACATAGACTTTATGTAAACATATTGTGCAGACTTCTAACATGTTCCTAACCATAAAATAGCGTAAACATCAAATTTACAACACCTAATTTCAATGTTTTTGGTAAAAACTCCATTTTTGATGTTTTCAATGAAAATTAACACTGTGATTTTGTTTTTCAATCAAAACAGAAATTTCAAAACACCATAGTTAAGATTATACATACTTTATCAAATTCAATACTCAATTTATCAATTTAACAACTAATAAAACCTTAATTTCTATTTTAAATTAAGCCATATTCATACATATTTTCATGTAAACACTGTAATATGGTTTCCTTCACAAAACACATGCATACATGAACTAGTTTCTCTATAATCATATATAAACTCATGAAATCATCTTATAATCAATAATTTATCATATAACTATAAACACCATCAATTTATCTTTTTATAAAATTTCACAGAGAACTTTTTGGAAGAAGAAGAAGATAACAAAATTTTAAGGAAAAAGATTTGGATGATACCTTGTATGCTAGACGATGAAGGTTTTCCTTTCTATGATTCTTTCTTCCAATTCCTTTTATCAAAACCTGTTAGGATTTCTCTCAATTTCTCTATAGTTTTCTTCTTCTCTCCCTTTTCTTCTTCTGACATCAGTTATAGTATTTTGAAAATCAAAAGCCATAAGGCTTGTTTGGCTAGGCTTAATAAAATAACTTTGTAATCCATACACCTTGTTTGGTAAACTTAATTAAAATAAATGGATTAATCCTTATACATTGTTTGATAAAACATCATTAGATTAAAGACTTAATATGCAATAAGACATGTTTGGCAAAACTAAATTAAACTCTTTTAATTTATTTTATTAACTCCTTTATAGCAAGGTTATTTGTCACACTTCTATTTAAATTAAATAATCAATTAAATATTAATCTATTAAATTACTTTAACACATAAATTATTATCTCATAATTATAATTTCCTTTATAATTATAATTTTATCAACCAATTAACACTTTATTTTAATCACAAATTCCAATTAAAATATTATAATTCATTTAATCATTATTAGCTCTCTAACTTAATTATTAAATTAAAGTAGTTTATAACCTTATAACAATTAATTTTCTTAGCTCCTTAATTATTTATTCAACAAATAAATAACTAACCCGCATAAACTCAAATTGAACAATTATTTATTCAATAATTAATCTATCCATTAAATACTTATAGAAATCAATAAATATTTAATATTACACTTTAAAATTCTGGAATGTTACAAGTGTTGCCGTAAGAGTGTTGCTGGGTCGAGTGGGGATAACAGGGGAATAGAACAGTGATCTCTAGCTGTGGAGGTCCTCCCTAAACAGTATAGAAAAGTGTGTTGTATTCTATACAACACTTGTCGACGTCGGGATTTTTGGGTGTCCCTTTCCGTTACTTGTTCTTTGGTGTTCTCATTTTGGGTGAGATTTGTTTGAAAAAACAAGTGAAAAAGGTCTGACATGTATAATATCGACGATGGACTGTTAAGAGTCGCCATTGGTTTTGAAAATGGTTGTACCAACACAACCGAGAAAAGGTTTGCACATTGACCCGGTGATGTGACATCGCTAAACGAATTGGAAAACCGAGATTCATTAGGGTCCGGGGACTTGGTTATGCAGGGGAAAGGTGTTAGGCACCCCCCGACATCCGTGTCACCACGGTGACCGCTCTTTTCAAGAAACTATTATCCGAATGTGTGTGTGTGTGGGTCAATGTCTTTGTTATTTGGAAGTAGTCACGAGGCCTCGTTACATTACCTATATACACAGAGTTTGAATTTATGTAGAAAATAAAGTTTTTTAGCAAGATATAGCAATGACGTTTTATAAAAAGGTTTTTCAAACCCTGATGCTCAATAGTAATTGAGACCTTTTACACTCCCATTTTATTAAGTGCGCGGCTTGGTTGATTTTATTTTACGAATGCGAGGCATCCGTATGAAAATAATGTACAAAATAATGCCGATCTCCTCGTGGGTATGGAAACCATCTGAGGAAATTCAGACACCACAGAATAATTTACAAGCTGCTTACAGCTGAAGATGTCCATCATGGGAACCGAATCTAGATTCAATGGGATGAATTTGTGATCACATGATTCCTAGGCTCACAAAATACTGCAGTTTATATAAAAGCAATAAGCAGGTATATATATAAGCTATAAATATATATACACAGACATGATCACCAACCACGAAGCACCTCAATGGGGGATCAGAAATGTAAATAAAGTTGTTAAAAGCTATCAACCGCCACGGAGGAAACTCCAGGAGGGACGAAATGTAAATAAAGCTGTAAATACGGTCAACCGCCATGAAGGAAACTCCAAAGGGATGTAATGTAAATAAAGTCAGAAATGTGGTCAATCGCCACGAAGTAAACTCCAGTGTGATGAAATGTAAAGAAAGTCAGAAAGCGATCAACCACCACGAAGTAAACTCTAGGTGGGACAATATATATATATATATATATATATATATATATATATATATATATATGAGTAGTAAACGCACTGCATCAAGTTCAGGCTCATCGAACAAAGTCCGACACATAGTTAATATATAAGTATATATATATATAATAAAGAAGTAAACGCACTTGCATCAAGTCTAGGCTCATCGAACAAAGTTTGACACATAATTAATATATATAAATGTATATATATATATATATATATATATATATATTAAAGCAAATAAACACTCGCATCAAGTTCTAGGCTCAATCGAGGCATAACTCGATAATATTAGTCAATATATATATATATATATATATATATATATACAGACTGAAATGAAACCACAGACCAAAGTCCGACCAAAAGCAAGCAACATGACTCTCAACGTGTAGAAGGGTGTGTGCAAAGATGAAGAGAAAGACTCTAAAGTGTATGAGAAGGCTTACAGCTGACTGATAAAGAAGGCTTCTATATCTTTAGACTGGGTAAACACTGACTCTTGTAGGTAAAAAAGGGCTGTATAAGAGCTCATATGTGTTTAGAGGGGGAAAGTACACTGCATGGGGTGAGTGCAGAGCAAATTGGGCAGGGCTTCCTCGCCTTTTTCTCTTAGAAAAGCAGCACCCCAAGCCCTCTATTTATAGGAATTTTAGCCGCAGGTGTACCTGCGGCACCTAGTAGCAAGTGTACCTATGGCTGCCCGGGGTGCCTCGGGCAGTGTGGGTCCCACCGTGTCGGCACGATATTCAACAACTACTGCTGCTACTTTCTGGGTTGCTCATAACTTTCAATCCGGGAGTCCGATGGAAGCGAGCCATACCATTCCGGAAAGCTCTTTCCGAGAGCTATACAATGACATATGATTTGACCTTTTTTGATTCCAGAAAGATGGGTCCATGATCGAAATGGAATTCTCGGGTTTCCGTCAAGCAATCCGGTGATCCATTTTGTGTAGTTTGCGCTCCAGAGTTAAGATATCGCTCTTGTTGGACTTAATTTGAAGTATTTTGAGTTTAAATGAGTGTATTTGATTTGAAGTAAAGTTGAGTTGGCAAAATGACAATTTTCCCCTCCTGTGGTTATCTCCAATTTTTGCGCAGTTTGTAGCAGTGTTTTCTCATGGTTATCTCTGAGGTTGGCTTGCTGTTAACTTTGACTATCCTCAGGGTCATCTCTGAGGTTGGCTTGACCTCCTGGGGCTATCTCCAGGCTTTGATCTTGATCCTCCGGGGCTATCTCCGGGGATAAAACTGACTTTCCCTGGGTTATCACCGAGGTTTGGAACCTGATTTCCTGGGGTTATCTTCGGGGTTGAGAACTGGATCTCTTGCGGCTATCTTCGGGGTTGGAATTGATGTTGTGATCCTCCAGAGTTATCTCTAGAGTGTGAAGAAGTCATTTTTGTCCTCCTGCATAGTTAGTAACAGGAAAGCGAAATTTCGAGTGTCTACAACACTTAGTAGTTATATTTGGTGAATCAAATAGGGTGAGGTAAACCCAACTTTGGAAGGGTGTTTTGCCACTATCATACAAGATGTCTAATTATATACAACCTCGTGTTCTTATAAGACATGGTTGTGCACATCCACTAGCTGAATATATCTACGAGCACTACCTGTATGATCTTGGAGTTTATTTGAAACATAATTTTCACTTGGAGACAACGGAGATATTTATATGTCAAGAGAAGACTCGCCATTGGAAAAAAGATGATAGTAATCTTCTCGTTTTTCTTTGGGGTCTATTGGGTCAACCAAGGATAATTCTGTGGCTATATGATATCTATTATAACCTAGACGCATGGTCTCCCATGTATGAAGGTTTCCTTGAGCACTTCCCAAAGATTTTAATTTCTAAAATACTTTTTGACAATACTTTAATGTAAAGTACCATTGTAAGGTTGTGGTCGAGGCACCATGAGAGTTACATACATTTGTATTAAAACTCACAGTTAACTGTGGTCATATTCTATACGACAACTCAATAATTGTATAAATGAAGTTGTATTTGAATTTTGTACCATGTATCTGGCGACTCAGAATGGATGATGTATACATAATTTTGGGGGCGTCACAAATAATCCCAACACAATAGAAATATCAATTTCATCTTTAATCAACATGAACTTATTCATCATTAATATTATAACTCATAATATTTAACAACCAAATCATTCCCAGGAAAGAGGGGTCTTTCCGATAAGGATTTCTCCCTATTGGCGCGCAATTAGGTGACCAAACCTCTCCTTGACAGAACGTTCTTAACATTGTCAATATTACAAATAATAATATGAATAACTTTGCCATCTCAATTATTGATTTAATAATATAAAATATTATGCAGATGATACTGTGACAATAATTGAATCAATAATATGAGAGATATTATGCAGCAATTACTGTAGTAATAATTGAGTATAACTGAGTGACTTCTCACATAAGCATCAATAATCAATACCGTGTGTTATTATGCAACCACGCCTATTACTGTACTTTTACTACCGGGTAGTCAACAGTTTAACAGTAAAACTTTCGCCATTATTTTTAAAAATATTTCAGTCATTTTCTAACTACGACAGTACCTCCGTTGTGGGGTCCACCAATGATTGTGCCGTCGTACGAATATTCCCTATTAAAACGAATATTCCCCGACATAACGAATATTTTATATCAACTTGCTTACTTTGCAAAATTTTCAAATATCACCCTTAACTTTAACCTTTATCAATTTAACCATTTACTAAATAACATAATAATTATAAGAAAATTGAATACTTTCATTTCATAAAATTTGGGGTCTTACATTCAACATAGTAAATGTTAGTATTTAACCATGCTAAACGTATTGATGTTAAAAATTGACTTTTGAAACAGTTAATTTGGCACCTTTTTCTACTATTTTTTACCCTATTTGAAGACAAATGAGCAAAGGTTATGAAGCAAAGTAATCCTGGTAATTAGGCTACCCTTATGAATTATGACTTTGATATTTTTCATTTATATAGGATGTATATGACCGTGAGTTGGTGTGCTACTGAATGGCCACCTAGTCATGCCTATGCGCATGTGGATAGTCCTTTTTACAAAGGAGACTCTGGTGAATTTTTTTCATGAGTCTAGGCATTGAATGAACATGAATTTTTAACTCTACTATAGCCGTATGTTAAAGTAATGCATACATACATATAGACATAAAATGCATTTAATGAGCTCCAGGTTAAAATTTACCACATCCCTTCTGAGGTGATTTGGAGACTTTTGTCCATATATATGGATCCAGACCAGTCCAGTAGCTCCCGTAGGACCTCTTCAAGTGTGAGGAGGAGAGCTCTTGATGTGCCTCGGCCTCGCCAAGCCTGACAACCTCGTCAGTTGATGGAGTCAGTGATTCGTCTTATCCGGGTTAAGGTACCAGATGTTGAGGACGAGGAGGAGGATGTACCAGTTAAGGATCTTGCTCCTTCTGTTTATGTTCCCCATAGGGATATTCCAACTATAAATGTGACAATTCCATAGCATCTGGATGATTTGAGTCTCCACCCCTTAATCTATTTCCATGCAAACGAGGTAAGAGCCGTGTTTGATCTTCCGTTTTCCTATTGATGAGGAGCAAGGGTTCTGATGTTGATTTACACTGTGATGTAAGTTCCCAGCTTTATACAGCCTCGAGGGAACTGGTTCAGCATACATTCTCTATACTAGACTCTTCACCTAGAGTACCTAGAGATTGTGCATGCTTGGGTTTTTGAGGTGTTCTTTTCCATCCTCCCCTGCCGTTGTCCCTGGGGTTACCTCAGGGCGTTGTCTGAGCATTGGTTTCACCAGACTCATTATCTCCATTTGCTGGATTGTGAGGTGATGATGATGTCGATGCATTGGTGGTTTATCATTGGAATGGAGTTTTCCAGGGCACCAGTGCCCTGTGTGGCTGAAATTTCCCTCTACTGCCGTTAGATCTTTGCTAGGAGTCCAGGATACGGCGCTCAAAGGCAGGACAGTCCGCACTGGTCCTTTGAGTGTAGATACCGTGAGTGGGGCTTTGACGGAGCCATTACCCGATGATCAGAGGGTTAGGGATTGCATTCTTTGGCGATTGTTCCTGATCATCCTTCGGGGTTGTTTCTTGGCGGATAACTCTTCCACAGTGTCGTTCACTTTAGTCAGAGCCACATGGGAGGTGGACCGTATTGGAGAGTTTGATTGGGGCTCTTACACCTGTTGGTCAGAAAACCGATCACTAAACACGCGCAAGTATACGCGGTCTAACAAGTAATACAATGATAAGTAGAATGGCGTACCCACGCGAAACTATGACTAATATTTACCAAGTACCGATTGTGTATCTCTAAAGTCTTATTCGAACAGCAGTAAATGGAAGTGTGATTACTCTAGTTAAAACTAATTAACAAAGTGAGTAAATGGATAACGAATGGTAATCGAAGGAAATACAAGCTAAGGTCACAACTTCACCCCCACACAAGCATTCTGTCGAACACCTGGTGTGCTATGCTTCATCAAACTAGCTACCCTTCTCTCTTTGGTCTTAATGGTCACGATAATTTGTCGACCGAGAACACACAGGTGCTTATGCACCTCTGTTGAGGTATGCACAAACATATCCTCTCCAAATCCACCCAAAAGGGAATAGAACAGAAAATAACGTCCAAGCTAGATACAATCATACACATGTCTATGCGAATTAATTATAACAAGGATTTAAGCATGAGTTTTCTATTAGGTCACACGTGGCACACAAATATATGTTTATTCTACGCATAACTTATGTAGTCAAAACCCATAATCAAATGCCAATATATTTAGGTGTAAATCTACAATTCTTCTATCGATATCATGTAGATTACCAAAATCATTGCTAATGTCTTAGCGAGAATCATTAAGCCCAAATATATTAAACCAAATCATATGGTGCCAACCAAACAGATAAGACAGTCAATTTAAATAACAAAGGGTTCCATTATAACCTTAGAGCCAATATTCAGTTCATAGCTATTGAACAAAATACAAGTAGCAATAAAGACAACATTTATAGAACACAAAATTAGAGGAAATAAATGGATAAGAGGAAACTCTATCAAAGCCCTTCAATCTCCACGCATTCTACTCAAATCAAGCTTTCCAATCCGGGTTGCTCACTACTCTTTTCGCTCCAAGGATATGCCAGACTTCTCCCTAATCTACCTAATCTATATTTACAGAAGAAAAACAAATATAAGCTAAGTTATACTATTCTAAGGTCTCATATGATATATGTTATGAGAGATAACAAATGCTAAAGCCCCTCATATGTTATATATGCCTCCCTCCTTCAAGCTAGGTCAAAATCATTTGTCTCTGCCTAGACACCGGAGCTCGCACTGCGGCGCGGGATATAGCCTTGTGGTTGGCACTGCGGCGCCATGTCATTAATAAAGAGATCGGAGCTCGCGCTACAGCGCGAGGCCAAGAAGAAACAGTGGCGTTGTGGCGCGAAGATGATGTCAGCAAGGACCAGGGGTGGCGCTGCGATGCGAGCTTTAAGCTGGGCTTTGGCGCCACGGCTCGGCTACACATAAAATGACTATTTTGCCTCTGCATACTAGAAAACACCCGATAAGCCCTGATTCGCATCGATTAAGCATAATATCACTATAATCATATAAAACCATATAAAATCTACGAGAACAGGCAACTGTTTAAGTCATAAAGTATCTGATTCGCAGGTATAAATCTCACTCATCAAATACCCCCAAACTTAAGTCTTTGTTTGTCCTCGAGCAAACTATCTAACACAACACTAACACTAGTAAAACACACGCAAAAGAAAAATAAAATTGTATAATAGTATCATGGCTTCTAAGCTCGATCAAAGCTACTCCCAGAGAACAGGGCAAACACAGATATGAATAAGGGTTCATTCAATTTCAAGCATAAGACTGTATTCGATCCATTCTATATGTGTGTGTGGAGACCAACCGTCCTAACTAATCATAGCTCAAATAAGTTCGCACAGTTGATTGTTAAAACAAATAAGTAAACTTCGCAACTTAAACATTCAGCAAGCATTAAGAATAAGATGCAAGTGCAGGAAAAGATCAAAAGACTCTACCATGACGACAGTAAAATCTAACTCGGACAGTCCTTAATTATCTTAGGCTATTCAGAACTACCCATGAATGAGCTTTTGATCAGTGACTCCCAAGCCAGATGACTTTAGGGCACTTAGTGTAGAACACCCCTATGAATCTAATAACTCGAGCAGTAAAGGCCACATAATCAACATAAGCCAACTGAGACTTTACAAAAAAATCAAAGATTATTTAGCGAGTTCATTTTATGCTCCATATCGATATCGGTCCTGCATTTATGGGCGAGTGCGTTTTATGCTCCATCTCGACCCACCGTAAAACTTTCGATATTAACACTTCTTTTCTATTTTTATTCTCATTTCAATCATTTTTTATTTTTTTTATTTTTTTTATATGTCAACATGCTAGAATCCAAGATCAAAAACTGTATAAACGTCTAAGATTTTTATTACCTTGCAAAAATGAAAGTTTATAAGAGTGAACAAACTCTCAAAGCAATAAACACGTGAACTAAATTCGAAAAAATAACTTGTTAACATAGTTAGTCGGTGCTTGCTAGAAGGACGGATCAATAACAGTCTAAACTTATCGATTAAACAACCCCTAGCTCATACATGCATGACACGACTCTAAGAAATAAACATAATCACTTGGCACTTGTCATCAGCCACAATCAAAAATTAATGATAAATAAAACACCCTTGCTAAATAGCAGCTCAAAATAGGGTAAAAATGTCATTCACATGGCACAAGCATCTAAATTTGTATAAGCCCCAAAAAGATGGCTATTAACCACAATCATGCTAATAATAATCAAAGCATTAATAATAAAAACCAAAAACAGTTCATGGCATTCATAAATAAAAATCCAAGCATAATCCCATAGTTCAAAACGATTGCACCATAATACTGATAATAAAAACATAACAAAGTACTAAAGTATGGCAACCTAACATGGAAGTACAGAAATAGCAAGATAATAACCAAAAACACCCCCAAACTTAAAGTGAGCAATGTGTTGGGTTTCGGCACAGAAATTCATAGCGGAAATAAAATTTTAAAGCAGTTTCAGAAACCCTAAAATAGGATCCATGCGAAAAATTCAATTAATTCAAAGGTTAGAAATTATACCGATTGTTAAAGCTAGAATCGATGTGGTCGAATCTCCAACGTAATTCAAACAGACTGCGTCTCTACGGTATTCACACGAACGCTCCACACGAATCATTCTATGATCGGCAGAAGAAGGAATCGCGGTACTAGCCACCAAGGATGAGGATTTTCGAAACTGTTTTCTCTAGTCTCTCTCTAAGAGCGGCTAGGGTTTTTGTTTTTGATTGTGTTCCTAAGTGGCTGCTATATATCATATATATTGTAGTTAAAAGGTATTAATCAAAACCTAATTTCATAAAATTCGAATTTATATATATATATATATATATATATATATATATATATATATCTTAATTAAGTCTTACTTAATTAATATACATATATACAATTATCCTTTTTAATTTAAATTAAGTGATTTAAATACTATTAATCATATTAATATATTTAAATCCTTAAAATTTAAATTAATTCCCTTTAAATTATGTTCTATGTGTGTGACCTATAGGTTATTATTACGTTGGCAATAATTTTAAAATAATATTATAAAATTATAAATGTTGAAGTGAGCGGCATCTAGTAATGCATCACTTTATTACTAAAGTAATAATAAGATCGATGATTCGATGCAACCTTTTTCGTGACCAATGTTTCAATGTAATTTAATCCTTTTAACCTTAATATCCTAGATTAAACTCGAGTCATGGAATGTGTCATACTCTTCATAATTTAATCGAAGTTTTCTTGATCAATGAGTAGACTATATGAAACAAATCACTATTTGAGCATGGCCATGCATTTCATAGTCTACTTTCAATCAAGAGGCCTATAGATATCACCCATAATATATAGGATGGTTAAATTCCATCTAGATCACTCATTTCTCACACGATTCATGATGAACCCAATAATCACTTTTATAGTCCACCCTATTAAAGGTGACATTTGATGATATCAAAGTACATAAATTCTCATGTAGTAATATAGCGATTTCAGGTCAGAGGACCATTACATCATTGTCACTATGAGAATTGCTAATGACACTTCGCATAATGTTCCATATAGAATTCTCATGGTGGGTCTATCCAGTACATCGTTCTCTAACATGTACCTATGCATTGACTTAATATCTTATATATTTATGACCAATGAGATTTGGTCATCAATCAATCCACATACTAGTCTCAATACATCATTGTTGTCCCATCAACAATGATACTCGACTAGGGACATTTAAGAACAATGATACTAATTGTAATTATAATCTCATGTTCAAGTCACATACTTGAAACTATATAATTTGTATCACTATTCTAAGGAATTTTATTATGTTAACAATTATATTACGCAGTAAATAAAACCATAATAAAATCATTTATTTATTCAATCAAATATAATATCAAAACGTTAAGCAATTATATCAAATAATTGGCCTCTAGGGCATAAACTCTTACACAATGCCCTCATTCCTAAACATAGAGCAATCATATACAAGAGGGCTTCCCTGAAGTTTGATCACTCGGAAATGGTCTCGTCCTCGTCAGCCTCGGTGGGCGGTGATGGTGGAGGGTATAGTAGGAATACATGAGGCTTTGGGAACTGGTCTGGCGTGAACTCAGCGTTCTCACAATAATAGTTAGTGTAGATGCTCTGCATAGTGTTCACCAGCTCAGCCTGGTACTGCATAGCTATATCCTGCCTCTGAGCCACTACTGCTATGTGCCTTTGCTGCCTCTGTGCCTCGACATCGTGCTTTTGATGTAACAGGGTGAGGTATGCCATGATATCTTCCAAGAGACCTCATGACAAATGGGCTCACACCGAAGGTTGCGTCTGCTCTGGCTCTGATGTAGGAGGTGGCGTAGTAGGTGGCCTGTAGCCTTCACCTCTAACATGAGACTCTGCCACATCCCACACGTTGAAGCGCGAGATTGTCTGATGGTCGATGACTGCCATGGGAGGCAAGGCTATCTCCTCCGGCCCACACTGAATACCTGCCTGCTTGCATAATCGGGTGATCAAGGATGGATGTAGAAGTCTCGAAGCGATGGTACTCTTGATTGCCTTCAGAATTGACTCGTGAATAAGAACTCCAATATCCACATGCAGAACCGTGATAATGGCGAATAACAGAATTGCCCTATCTTTGGTCACATCGCTCAGGTGTCGGGTAGGAATCATATTAGCGCAAATAAAGCTGAACCATGCCTTCCCATAGCGACTGAGCGCTGGAGTCGGGAAACTAGTCTTTTCACATGTATAGTCATTCTTCTTCCATGTGGTTCCGGGCCTGCAGAGCCTCCTGATGATATCCTCAAGGTCATAACTGCGGAGTCCCGGCTCCATATAATCCTTGCCCTCGTAGTTGGGCGTGCCAAACAGTACATTGATAGATTGACTTCCAAACGCCACTGAGCGGCCCCTGACTTGAACAACAGCATCACCTTTGGCATTGGCGTTCGCATAAAACTCCCAAACCACATATATAATAACTGACCCAGGTGGTTTTATGAAATGGATCCATTGGTGTCCCGAAATCATGGCCAACAACTCGCCATCCTTTTTTTCAGGCCTCAATCCCCGCTCAGGAATCAAGTTTCGCACGGCAAAAGAGGTTTTGTATCTTTTCCATGCCTCGTCGCTCACAAATTTCGTGTTGTCCCAAGCCTGTGGTGCGGCGGATGAGGAACCGTCGACGCTAAGTCGTTGCCTCTTTGGTGCCATTTTAGAACTTGAAGCAATTGGTATAACAACAAGCAGAAAACTAAAGAACACACTCCCCCAAACTTAAACAGATAATCCCCAATGAAAATCCAATGCCAAAACAACCCAAATTCAGTAAACTTTATGGTTCAAGCAATTTATCAAACACCTTGTGTGCGTTCTTCAAACCAAACTTGGACAACCTTTGTTTTTGATTGCTCTATCCAGATTTCCATCAGTGGAAATCACACAAATACACAGCAAGAATTTCACTAATCCAAACAATTATGTCAAAATTAGTAAGGACAACCCCAATTACCTAAATGGAGAAGAGAAGCAATCCTTTGGATCCTTAGATGTGCGATGGATGGGAGACTAAATTCATGTGTTGGTGACCCTTGAGCAACAATTGCCTGGATATAAAGAATGATCTTTCTAGTAGGGGGAAGGTCGTACTGGGGGATAGCTATTTGATGAGGAGGTGGAGACGTTCGGCCGAGAAGGAAGAGTAGTAATGGGCGAAGGGGCCTGACTGCTGGCCTAAAATTAGTTTTTAAAAATGAATTCTCACTTCCGGTGCCGTGGCGCAGCCTGCTCTTTGTTGGTTGGCGATGCGACATGAATTAGCAGGGGGCAAGGCTCGATGTCAGTGCTGCGACATGACCTCCCCTATGTTTTGTGGCGCTGCGGTGCGGAGTGGGAAAACCAAGCTTTTGGACCCGGCGCTCTGGCGCGGGTTCTAGTACATCTGTTGGCGTCGCGGCGCGAGGGACATTCTCTGTGTTTTTCCTATCTATTTTCTGTACATGCCAAGACAGGAATACAAACTACACTACAAAGGCAAATATACATTATTAAAAACCCAATAAAAACTATTGTAACTCTAAGATTAATATATAATACATCATAATAAACATGATGCCTGCAGATGATAGACACAAAAACATTAATGCATAATCTGACAACTATGTTTACAACTAAAGCGAACAGACACAAAGTAAACTAGACATAAGTAAAGAAAACAGATAAAATTTATATCGAGATGGGGGTGCCTCCCCCACCAAGCGCTTGTTTTAAATTCGTCGGCTTGACTATACCAATGTTGTTCAATCCGACTCATAAGCGAAAATGACCATTTCATGCCGTCTCTTCGTCAAATCCTTTGAATTTTTGGCTGAAATGGATAATTTTTCATTCTTCTTTTCTTCATCCATCCAGTCATCCTTCGGCAAAAAGAATCTTTTGCCACTGGAATTATCCACTAATTCGCCTATTTCATTAAATTGAAAGCGTTCTTCATGTTCTAGCGGACCCTCCAAGGTTTCTACAGTCGTGAGCATGGTTTTTGGTTATTGATCAGTCTTTACTATACAACCACTATTTATCCTTTTGTCTCCAACTTCATACTCTACCAGTTGGATAGTTTGCACCATGTCGTCTCCCTTGAAAACTGTGCAAGAGTCATTGCCTTCTCCTTGTGTATCCACCGTGCAATGCTCTACTTCTTCATCGTTGAGATCAATTATGACCGGTAGATTGGATTGCGGTGGATTTATGATGGCATTGACGAGTTGCCCCAATTGATTCTCAAGGCTTTGCAATCCGGCTTCTTGGCTTGCCATCCGAACCTCATTTCTCTCAATAAAGTTGGTGAGAAGCTTTCCAAGATTGTTCTCGTCATCTCATGTTGAGTTCTCAGACAAGCTCTCATTGGGTCGAGACGTGACCTCATATTTCGGCGGAGACTGATAGTCAAACTGATTTGGATAAGAGTAATTTGGATCTTGATATTGCTCTTCACTGTAGTCCCAAGAGTTTGGATAACCCTGACAGTTTGGATGATAAGAGATCGGTTCAATGTCAGCTCATTCCTGATAGTAGGCATTCTGAGTGGACTGACACTCAAGATTGTTAGAAAACCTTAAGACATTTACAATTTGAAATTGCAATTGCTCGAGTCCTTCTTTCGAGCTTGGTTGCGTCGTCACCTCATAAGGCCATTGATAACATTGATCGTCCATAATCTGTAAACTTAAAAACAAAAAGAAAGGAAGATCAAACAAATAAAAGAAAGACTTGTGGGTCAGAAAACCGATCACTAAACACGTGCAAGTATACAAGGTCTAACAAGTAATACAGTGATAAGTAGAATGTCGTACCCCACGAGGAACTATGACTAATATTTACCAAGTACCGATTGTGTATCACTAAATTATTATTCAAACAACAGTAAATGGAAGTGTGATTACTCTAGTTAAAACTAATTAACAAAGCGAGTAAATGGATAATAAATGGTAATCGAAGGAAATATAAGCTAATGTCACAACTTCACCCTACACGGGCATTTTGTCGAACACCTGGTGTGCTATGTTTCATCAAACTAGCTACCCTTTTCTCTTTGGTCTTAATGGTCACGACAATTTGTCTACCGAGAACACACATGTGCTTATGCACCTCTGTCGAGGTATTCACAAACATATCCTCTCCAGATCCACCCAAAAGGGAATAGAACAGAAAAAAACATCCAAGCTAGATGTGAGACCCCATATTTTATGAATAAAGATTTAATTTTTTTCGAAATATTTGTTTTTAATATTATAGTGTGGATTTGAGATAATGTTATAGTTATGGGTAGTATTTATAAATTTTGCAAAGTATGCAAGTTGTCATATTATATTCGATTGGTCGGGGAATATTTTATCAGGGAATATTCGTGCAACAGCACAATCATTGGTGGACCCCGCAATGGAATTATTGTCAGATTGAGAAAACGACAAAAATATTTTATGAAAATAACAGCGGAAGTTTTACCGTTAATACTGTTGAACTACTCGGTAGTAAAAGTACAGTAATACGCGTGGTTGCATAGTAGCACATGGTATTGATTATTGATGCTTACATGATAATTCACTCACTTTTGTTTTATTGGTATTATTAATGTAATAAAACAGAAAAACTTTTTATATAAAATAGAATACTTTTATAAAGTTATTCTATAAATAGAATATATTATATTCTATTTTCCATAGTGTTGCATAGTGTTTTCTATAGTAAAAACTTTTTATATAAAACAGAATACTTTTATAAAGTTATTCTATAAATAGAATATATTATATTTTATTTAAAAGATTTTTCTTTAAATATGGACCGTCAGATTAAAGTAAATCAATCTGGACCGTTCATGAGTTAGTTACTTATATGATCCATTTTTCTATAAATAGAAGCTCATTCATTCATTATTTCTTACGAATTCACTGAAACTCTAGAGAGAGAAACTATAGAGAGAAAGAAGAAAAGTGTTCTGCTACTTCACTAGTTCTATATCCAGTACTCTTCTTTCTAAGGTAGGGAATATTATTTGTTGTACTCGTAAGGGGTATCATTTCTTTTGTATTCATGAAGAGAACTTCTATTATTCCATTCTTTATTGTTCTGTTGGAATAACCTATATACGCGGGATATCCTTTACATGGTGAAATTCTTCTAATATTTCATTCTTTATTATTCATCGTAATATCCTGTGCATGCGTTTTACGGGACACAGGTTCCATCTTTTATTATTATTCATTTGGAATATCCTATCTGTGCATTTTACGTCGGACCTGGTTCCGTCTTTATTGGTATTCTGTTAGAATAACCTGTCTATGCGAAGTACCGCATACATGGTGATTTCTGTTGTTATTCCATTCTTTATTATTCTATTGGAACATCCTATCGGTGTGAATTTACCGACACACGTTCCGTTAATTATTATTACTCGTTGGAATAACCTTTGTCTATGCGCAAGTACAAAGATGCATGGTGATTTCTTTTGTTATTCCATTCTTTATTATACTCAGTTAGTTAAAGTTTTGACTTCTATACTCGATAAAATTAGTGGAATATCCTTGATATTTGCGCTTCATCCAGTATCTTTTCATGGAAATATTTTTCTGAGCATTCTTGAATTTTACTCTATAAAGCAGTATCATGTTGACAATTTGGACGTTATTAGTTCCTAAATAAATTAATTCTTGAACTTGCTTTATTGAATTCTTATATCATTGTCATCATCCTCATGTTTATATTTTTTGAAAGTCATATGTGGCTGTAGTGCATAGATGGACTTGGTATGATTATGACCGAGGATTATTCGATTGTAATCATGACCGTAATATTACAAATGATGTGGAAAAAGTCCTCATTGGCCCGTAGTGCATTGATGGGCGCTTTTTGGTATGATTATGGCTATGGATTCTCTTTGGCCGTAGTGCAAGATGAATTGTTTTATGGCATGATCAGGACCGATTGATGAAAACATGATTATCTTAAGTAGTAGTGCATGGATAATTAAATGGTCGTGATACTAAAGAATATCATTGGTAGTAGTGCGGGGGTGATTCGATGATGTGGATTATTTATTAAAGCGAGTCCCAAATGATAAAAAGTGATGAAAAACCTTTTAAATCATAAAAGATAGTAGATTTTATGAATAAAGATTTAATTTTTTTGAAATATATTTTTTAATATTATGGTGTAGATTTGAGATAATGTTATAGTTATGGGTAGTATTTATAAATTTTGCAAAGTATGCAAGTTGTCATATTATATTCGATTGGTCTGGGAATATTTTATCAAGGAATATTAGGTGTAACAACACAATCATTGGTGGACCTCAAGAACGGAATTATTGTCGGATTGAGAAAACGACAAAAATATTTTATGAAAATAACTACGAAGTTTTACCATTAATACTGTTGAACTACTAAGTAGTAAAACTACAAATGTCTGAGTTGCATAAGAGCACGCCGGTATTGATTATTGATGCTTACGTGATAATTCACTCAGTTTTGTTTTATTGGTATTATTAATGTAATAAAACAGAAAAACTTTTTATATAAAATAGAATACTTTTATAAAGTTATTCTATAAATAGAATATATTATATTCTATTTTGTATAGTGCTAGTAGTGTTTGTATAGTAAAATCTTTTATAAAGTTATTCGCTTTATTAGATTATAAATAGAATATATTATATTTTATTTAAAAGATTTTGCTTTAAATATGGACCGTCAGATTAAAGTAAATCAATCTGGACCGCTCATGAGTTAGTTACTATCTGATCCATTTTTCTATAAATAAAGCTCATTCATTCATTATTTCTTACGAATTCACCGAAACTCTAGAGAGAGAAATTATAGAGAGAAAGAAGAAAAGTGTTCTACTACTTCACTACTTATATATCCAAAGATTTTCTTTCTTTCTAAGGTAGGGAATATTATTTGTTGTACTCGAAAGGGTATCATTTCTTTTATATTCATGAAGAGAACTTCATTATTCCATTCTTTATTATTCTTTTGGAATAACTTTGTATCATGGGATACCCTATACATGGTGAAATTCTTCTAATATTCCGTTCTTTATTATTCTGTTGGAATATCCTGTCTGTGCGTTTTACGCCGGACCTGGTTCCATCTTTATTATTATTCTGTTGGAATATCCTGTCTGTGCGTTTTACTGTGGGACTGGTTACTGTCTTTATTGGTATTACGCTTTGAATAACTTTGTCTGTCTGCAATCTTAGCATGCATGGTGATTTCTGTTGTTATTCCATTCTTTATTATTCTGTTGGAACATCCTGTCGGTGTGAATTTTGCCTGACCTGGTTTCGTTAATTTTTATTCTCTTGGAATAACCTGTATATGCGAAGTACCGCATGCATGGTGATTTCTTTTGTTATTCCATTCTTTATTATACTCAGTTGTTTAAAGTTTTGACTTCTATACTCCATGAAATTAGTGGAATATCCTTGATATTTGCGCTTCATCCAGTATCTTTTCATGGAAATATTTTTCTGAGCATTCTTGAATTTTACTCTACAAAGCAGTATCATGTTGACAATTTGGACGTTATTAGTTCCTAAATAAATTAATTCTTGAACTTGCTTTATTGAATTCTTATATCATTGTCATCATCCTCATGTTTATATTTTTTTTGAAAGTCATATGTGGCCTGTAGTGCATAGATGGACTTGGTATGATTATGACCAGGGATTATTCGGTGTAATCATGACCGTAATATTACAAATGATGTGGAAAAAGTCCTCATTGGCCCGTAGTGCATTGATGGACAGTTTTTGGTATGATTATGGCTATGGATTCTCTTTGGCCGTAGTGCAAAGATGAATTGTTTTATGGCATGATCAGGACCGTTGATGAAAACATGATTATCTTAAGCCGTAGTGCATGGATAATTCGTGGTCGTGATACTAAAGAATATCATTGTCAGAGTAGTGTAAGGGATTCGATGATGTGGATTATTTATTAAGCCGAGTCCCAAATGATAAAAAGTGATGAAAACCTTTTAAATCATAAAAGATAGTAGATTTTATGAATAAAGATTTAATTTTTTTTGAAATATATTTTTTAATATTATGGTGTAGATTTGAGATAATGTTATAGTTATGGGTAGTATTTATAAATTTTGCAAAGTATGCAAGTTGTCATATTATATTCGATTGGTCGGGGAATATTTTATCAAGGAATATTCGTGCAACGGCACAATCATTGGTGGACCCCACAACGGAATTATTGTCTGGATTGAGAAAACGACAAAAATATTTTATGAAAATAACGGCGGAAGTTTTACCATTAATCTTGTTGAACTACTCGGTAGTAAAACTACGATGTACTGAGTTGCATAGTAGCACGCCAGATTGATTATTGATGCTTACGTGATAATTCACTCGGTTTTGTTTTATTGGTATTATTAATGTAATAAAATGGAAAAACTTTTTATATAAAATAGAATACTTTTATAAAGTTATTCTATAAATAGAATATATTATATTCTATTTTGTATAGTGCCTGCATAGTGTTTGTATAGTAAAATCTTTTATAAAGTTATTCGTTTTATTAGATTATAAATAGAATATATTATATTTTATTTAAAAGATTTTGCTTTAAATATGGACCGTCAGATTAAAGTAAATCAATCTGGACCGTTCATGAGTTAGTTACTATGCAGTCCATTTTTCTATAAATAGAAGCTCATTCATTCATTATTTCTTACGAATTCACTGAAACTCTAGAGAGAGAAATTATAGAGAGAAAGAAGAAAAGTGTTCTACTACTTCACTACTTCTATATCCAGTACTCTTCTTTCTAAGGTAGGGAATATTATTTGTTGTACTTTTAAAGGGGTATCATTTCTTTTATATTCATGAAGAGAACTTCTGTTATTCCATTCTTTATTATTCTTTTGGAATAACCTGTATACGCGGGATACCCTATACATGGTGAAATTCTTCTAATATTCCGTTCTTTATTATTCTGTTGGAATATCCTGTCTGTGCGTTTCGCCGGACCTGGTTCCATCTTTATTATTATTATTCGTTGAATATCCTCGCATGCGTTTTCTGCCGGACTGGTTCTCGCTCTTTATTGGTATTCTGCTTGAATAACCTCGCCTCATCTGGCACCGCATGCATGGTGATTTCATTGTTATTCCATTCTTTATTATTCATTGGAACATCCCGCTTGTGAATTTTGCACGACACTTCGTTTCGTTAATTTTATTCTCTTGGAATAACCTGTATATGCGAAGTACCGCATGCATGGTGATTTCTTTTGTTATTCCATTCTTTATTATACTCAGTTGTTTAAAGTTTTGACTTCTATACTCCATGAAATTAGTGGAATATCCTTGATATTTGCGCTTCATCCAGTATCTTTTCATGGAAATATTTTTCTGAGCATTCTTGAATTTTACTCTACAAAGCAGTATCATGTTGACAATTTGGACGTTATTAGTTCCTAAATAAATTAATTCTTGAACTTGCTTTATTGAATTCTTATATCATTGTCATCATCCTCATGTTTATATTTTTTTTGAAAGTCATATGTGGCCTGTAGTGCATAGATGGACTTGGTATGATTATGACCGAGGATTATTCTTTGTAATCATGACCGTAATATTACAAATGATGTGGAAAAAGTCCTCATTGGCCCGTAGTGCATTGATGGACGCTTTTGGTATGATTATGGCTATGGATTCTCTTTGGTAGTAGTGCAAAGATGAATTGTTTTATGGCATGATCGGGACCGCTGATGAAAACATGATTATCTTAAGTCAGTAGTGCATGGATAATTCGTGGTCGTGATACTAAAAGAATATCATTGGTGTAGTCGTGGGGGTGATTCGATGATGTGGATTATTTATTAAGCCGAGTCCCAAATGATAAAAGTGATGAAAACCTTTTAAATCATAAAAGATAGTAGATTTTATGAATAAAGATTTAATTTTTTTGAAATATATATTTTAATATTATGGTGTAGATTTGAGATAATGTTATAGTTATGGGTAGTATTTATAAATTTTGCAAAGTATGCAAGTTGTCATATTATATTCGATTGGTCGGGAATATTTTATCAAGGAATATTCGTATGCAACGGCAAGACAATCATTGGTGGACCCATAATCGGAATTATTGTCGGATTGAGAAAAACGACAAAAATATTTTATGAAAATAACGGCGGAAGTTTTACCATTAATCTTCATTGAACTACTGGTAGTAAAACTACGATGTCTGAGTTGCATATAGTAAGACGCGGTATTGATTATTGATGCTTACGTGATAATTCACTCAGTTTTGTTTTATTGGTATTATTAATGTAATAAAACAGAAAAACTTTTTATATAAAATAGAATACTTTTATAAAGTTATTCTATAAATAGAATATATTATATTCTATTTTGTATAGTGCTTGCATAGTGTTTGTATAGTAAAATCTTTTATAAAGTTATTCGTTTTATTAGATTATAAATAGAATATATTATATTTTATTTAAAAGATTTTGCTTTAAATATGGACCGTCAGATTAAAGTAAATCAATCTGGACCGTTCATGAGTTAGTTACTATGCATCCATTTTCTATAAATAGAAGCTCATTCATTCATTATTTCTTACTTAATTCACCAAAACTCTAGAGAGAGAAATTATAGAGAGAAAGAAGAAAAGTGTTCTACTACTTCACTACTTCTATATCCAAAGATTTCTTCTTTCTAAGGTAGGGAATATTATTTGTTGTACTCGAAAGGGGTATCATTTCTTTTATATTCATGAAGAGAACTTCTGTTATTCCATTCTTTATTATTCTTTGGAATAACCTGTATACGCGGGATACCCTATACATGGTGAAATTCTTCTAATATTCCGTTCTTTATTATTCTGTTGGAATATCCTGTGCATGCTTTTACGTGGGACCGGTTCCATCTTTATTATTATTACGTTGGAATATCCCGTGCATGCGCTTTTGCCGGGACCGGTTCTGTCTTTATTGGTATTCTGCTTGAATAACTTTTGTCTATCAAGTACCGCATGCATGGTGATTTCATTGTTATTCAATTCTTTATTATTCTCATTGGAACATCCCCGCTTGCGGTGAATTTTGCACGACTGGTTTCGTTAATTTTATTCTCTTGAATAACTTTGTATATCGCAATACCGCATGCATGGTGATTTCTTTTGTTATTCCATTCTTTATTATACTTTCGGTTGTTTAAAGTTTTGACTTCTATACTCCATGAAATTAGTGGAATATCCTTGATATTTGCGCTTCATCCAAAGTATCTTTTCATGGAAATATTTTTCTGAGCATTCTTGAATTTTACTCTACAAAGCAGTATCATGTTGACAATTTGGACGTTATTAGTTCCTAAATAAATTAATTCTTGAACTTGCTTTATTGAATTCTTATATCATTGTCATCATCCTCATGTTTATATTTTTTTGAAAGTCATATGTATGTGCCAGAAGTGCATAGATGGACTTGGTATGATTATGACCAGGGATTATTCGGTGTAATCATGACCGTAATATTACAAATGATGTGGAAAAAGTCCTCATTGGCCCGTAGTGCATTGATGGACAGTTTTTGGTATGATTATGGCTATGGATTCTCTTTGGCCGTAGTGCAAAGATGAATTGTTTTATGGCATGATCAGGACCGTTGATGAAAACATGATTATCTTAAGCCGTAGTGCATGGATAATTCGTGGTCGTGATACTAAAGAATATCATTGGCCGTAGTGCAGGGGTGATTCGATGATGTGGATTATTTATTAAGCTTAGTCCCAGCAATAAAAGTGATGAAAAACCTTTTAAATCATAAAAGATAGTAGATTTTATGAATAAAGATTTAATTTTTTTTGAAATATATTTTTTTAATATTATGGTGTAGATTTGAGATAATGTTATAGTTATGGGTAGTATTTATAAATTTTGCAAAGTATGCAAGTTGTCATATTATATTCGATTGGTCGGGGAATATTTTATCAAGGAATATTCGTGCAACGGCACAATCATTGGTGGACCCCGCAACGGAATTATTGTCGGATTGAGAAAACGACAAAAATATTTTATGAAAATAACGGCGGAAGTTTTACCATTAATACTGTTGAACTACTCGGTAGTAAAACTACAGTAATACGGGTTGCATAGTAGCACGCGGTATTGATTATTGATGCTTACGTGATAATTCACTCAGTTTTGTTTTATTGGTATTATTAATGTAATAAAACAGAAAAACTTTTTATATAAAATAGAATACTTTTATAAAGTTATTCTATAAATAGAATATATTATATTCTATTTTGTATAGTGCCTGCATAGTGTTTGTATAGTAAAATCTTTTATAAAGTTATTCGTTTTATTAGATTATAAATAGAATATATTATATTTTATTTAAAAGATTTTGCTTTAAATATGGACCGTCAGATTAAAGTAAATCAATCTGGACCGTTCATGAGTTAGTTACTATGCAGTCCATTTTTCTATAAATAGAAGCTCATTCATTCATTATTTCTTACGAATTCACTGAAACTCTAGAGAGAGAAATTATAGAGAGAAAGAAGAAAAGTGTTCTACTACTTCACTACTTCTATATCCAGTACTCTTCTTTCTAAGGTAGGGAATATTATTTGTTGTACTCGAAAGGGGTATCATTTCTTTTATATTCATGAAGAGAACTTCTGTTATTCCATTCTTTATTATTCTTTTGGAATAACCTGTATACGCGGGATACCCTATACATGGTGAAATTCTTCTAATATTCCGTTCTTTATTATTCTGTTGGAATATCCCGTCTCATGCATATGTTTTACTTTAGGACTGGTTCTGCATTTTATTGGTATTCTTTGAATAACTTTTGTCTATCTGAAGTACCGCATGCATGGTGATTTCATTGTTATTCCATTCTTTATTATTCTCATTGGAACATCCCGCTTGGTGAATTTTTGCACTCGACCTGGTTTCGTTAATTTTTATTCTCTTGGAATAACTCAGTATATCTAAGTACTGCATGCATGGTGATTTCTTTTGTTATTCCATTCTTTATTATACTCGGTTGTTTAAAGTTTTGACTTCTATACTCCATGAAATTAGTGGAATATCCTTGATATTTGCGCTTCATCCAAAGATCTTTCATGGAAATATTTTTCGAGCATTCTTGAATTTTACTCTACAAAGCGAAAGATCATGTTGACAATTTGGGCGTTATTAGTTCCTAAATAAATTAATTCTTGAACTTGCTTTATTGAATTCTTATATCATTGTCATCATCCTCATGTTTATATTTTTTTGAAAGTCATATGTATGTGGCAGTAGTGCATAGATGGACTTGGTATGATTATGACCGAGGATTATTCGTGTAATCATGACCGTAATATTACAAATGATGTGGAAAAAAGTCCTCATTGGCCCGTAGTGCATTGATGGATGATTTTTGGTATGATTATGGCTATGGATTCTCTTTGGTAGTAGTGCAAAGATGAATTGTTTTATGGCATGATCAGATAGTTGATGAAAACATGATTATCTTAAGCCGTAGTGCATGGATAATTCGTGGTCGTGATACTAAAGAATATCATTGGCCGTAGTGCAGGGGTGATTCGATGATGTGGATTATTTATTAAGCCGAGTCCCAGCGATAAAAAGTGATGAAAAACCTTTTAAATCATAAAAGATAGTAGATTTTATGAATAAAGATTTAATTTTTTTTGAAATATATTTTTTTAATATTATGGTGTAGATTTGAGATAATGTTATAGTTATGGGTAGTATTTATAAATTTTGCAAAGTATGCAAGTTGTCATATTATATTCGATTGGTCGGGAATATTTTATCAAGGAATATTCGATGCAATTCAAGACAATCATTGGTGGACCCATGAACGGAATTATTGTTTGATTGAGAAAACGACAAAAAATATTTTATGAAAATAACGGTGGAAGTTTTACCATTAATCTTGTTGAACTACTCGGTAGTAAAACTACGATGTACTGGGTTGCATAGTAGCACGCGGTATTGATTATTGATGCTTTACGTGATAATTCACTCAGTTTTGTTTTATTGGTATTATTAATGTAATAAAACGGAAAAACTTTTATATAAAATAGAATACTTTTATAAAGTTATTCTATAAATAGAATATATTATATTCTATTTTGTATAGTGCTTGCATAGTGTTTGTATAGTAAAATCTTTTATAAAGTTATTCGCTTTTATTAGATTATAAATAGAATATATTATATTTTATTTAAAAGATTTTGCTTTAAATATGGACCGTCAGATTAAAGTAAATCAATCTGACCGCTTCATGAGTTAGTTACTATGCGATCCATTTTTCTATAAATAGAAGCTCATTCATTCATTATTTCTTACGAATTCAATTGAAACTCTAGAGAGAAAATTATAGAGAGAAGAAGAAAAGTGTTCTACTACTTCACTACTTCTATATCCAAAGACTCTTCTTTCTAAGGTAGGGAATATTATTTGTTGTACTCGAAAGGGGTATCATTTCTTTTATATTCATGAAGAGAACTTCAGTTATTCCATTCTTTATTATTCTTTTGGAATAACCTGTATACGCGGGATACCCTATACATGGTGAAATTCTTCTAATATTCCGTTCTTTATTATTCTGTTGGAATATCCTGTTTGTGCGTTTTACGCCGGACCTGGTTCCATCTTTATTATTATTCTGTTGGAATATCACATGCATGCGTTTCTGTGGGACACAGTTACATCTTTATTGGTATTACTGTTTGAATAACTTTGTCTATCGCAAGTACCGCATGCATGGTGATTTCATTTGTTATTCCATTCTTTATTATTCTCGTTGGAACATCCCGCTTGTGTGAATTTTGCGACTTTGGTTTCGTTAATTTTATTCTCTTGGAATAACTCAGATATGCGCAAGCACCGCATGCATGGTGATTTCTTTTGTTATTCCATTCTTTATTATACTCGGTTGTTTAAAGTTTTGACTTCTATACTCCATGAAATTAGTGGAATATCCTTGATATTTGCGCTTCATCCAGTATCTTTTCATGGAAATATTTTTCTGAGCATTCTTGAATTTTACTCTACAAAGCAGTATCATGTTGACAATTTGGACGTTATTAGTTCCTAAATAAATTAATTCTTGAACTTGCTTTATTGAATTCTTATATCATTGTCATCATCCTCATGTTTATATTTTTTTTGAAAGTCATATGTGGCCTGTAGTGCATAGATGGACTTGGTATGATTATGACCAGGGATTATTCGGTGTAATCATGACCGTAATATTACAAATGATGTGGAAAAAGTCCTCATTGGCCCGTAGTGCATTGATGGACGCTTTTGGTATGATTATGGCTATGGATTCTCTTTGGTCAGTAGTGCAAAAAGATGAATTGTTTTATGGCATGATCGGACCGTTGATGAAAAACATGATTATCTTAAGTCAGTAGTGCATGGATAATTCGTGGTCGTGATACTAAAGAATATCATTGGTAGTAGTAGTGAGGGGTGATTCGATGATGTGGATTATTTATTAAGCCGAGTCCCATGATAAAAAGTGATGAAAACCTTTTAAATCATAAAAGATAGTAGATTTTATGAATAAAGATTTAATTTTTTTGAAATATATTTTTTAATATTATGGTGTAGATTTGAGATAATGTTATAGTTATGGGTAGTATTTATAAATTTTGCAAAGTATGCAAGTTGTCATATTATATTCGATTGGTCAGGAATATTTTATCAAGGAATATTCGATGCAACGCAAGACAATCATTGGTGGACCTCATAATTCAATTATTGTCGGATTGAGAAAACGACAAAAATATTTTATGAAAATAACGGTGGAAGTTTTACCATTAATCTTGTTGAACTACTCGGTAGTAAAACTACAATGTCTGAGGTTTGCATAGTAGCACGCCAGATTGATTATTGATGCTTACGTGATAATTCACTCGCTTTGTTTTATTGGTATTATTAATGTAATAAAACGTAAAAACTTTTATATAAAATAGAATACTTTTATAAAGTTATTCTATAAATAGAATATATTATATTCTATTTTGTATAGTGCTCAGATAGTGTTTGTATAGTAAAATCTTTTATAAAGTTATTCGTTTTATTAGATTATAAATAGAATATATTATATTTTATTTAAAAGATTTTGCTTTAAATATGGACCGTCAGATTAAAGTAAATCAATCTGACCGTTCATGAGTTAGTTACTATGCGTACCCATTTTCTATAAATAGAAGCTCATTCATTCATTATTTCTTACGAATTCACCTGAAACTCTAGAGAGAGAAATTATAGAGAAAAGAAGAAAAGTGTTCTACTACTTCACTACTTCTATCCCATACTCTTTCTTTCTAAGGTAGGGAATATTATTTGTTGTACTTTCGAAAGGGGTATCATTTCTTTTATATTCATGAAGAGAACTTCATTATTCCATTCTTTATTATTCTTTTGGAATAACTTTGTCATACGGGATACCCTATACATGGTGAAATTCTTCTAATATTCCGTTCTTTATTATTACATTGGAATATCCTCGCATCTGCATGCTTTTACTGTGGGACCAGTTCCATCTTTATTATTATTACATTGGAATATCCTCGTGCATGCGTTTTTACTGGCACCTGTTTCTCATCTTTATTGGTATTCTGCTTTGAATAACTCTGCTCTGCTAAGTACCGCATGCATGGTGATTTCATTGTTATTCCATTCTTTATTATTACGTTGGAACATCCCGTTGCGGTGAATTTTGCACGACTTTGGTTTCGTTAATTTTATTCTCTTGGAATAACTTTATATGCTCAGTAATCTGCATGCATGGTGATTTCTTTTGTTATTCCATTCTTTATTATACTCGGTTGTTTAAAGTTTTGACTTATATACTCCATGAAATTAGTGGAATATCCTTGATATTTGCGCTTCATCCAATATCTTTTCATGGAAATATTTTTCCGAGCATTCTTGAATTTTACTCTACAAAGCGAAGATCATGTTGACAATTTGGACGTTATTAGTTCCTAAATAAATTAATTCTTGAACTTGCTTTATTGAATTCTTATATCATTGTCATCATCCTCATGTTTATATTTTTTTTTGAAAGTCATATGTGGCTTTTAGAGTGCATAGATGGACTTGGTATGATTATGACCGAGGATTATTCGATTGTAATCATGGCCGTAATATTACAAATGATGTGGAAAAAGTCCTCATTGGCCCGTAGTGCATTGATGGACGCTTTTGGTATGATTATGGCTATGGATTCTCTTTGGTAGTAGTCACAAAGATGAATTGTTTTATGGCATGATCGGACCGTTGATGAAAACATGATTATCTTAAGCCGTAGTGCATGGATAATTAGAGTGGTCGTGATACTTAAAGAATATCATTGGTAGTAGTGCGGGGGTGATTCGATGATGTGGATTATTTATTAAGCTTTAGTCCCATGATAAAAGTGATGAAAAACCTTTTAAATCATAAAAGATAGTAGATTTTATGAATAAAGATTTAATTTTTTTGAAATATATTTTTTAATATTATGGTGTAGATTTGAGATAATGTTATAGTTATGGGTAGTATTTATAAATTTTGCAAAGTATGCAAGTTGTCATATTATATTCGATTGGTCGGGGAATATTTTATCAGGGAATATTCGTGCAACGACACAATCATTGGTGGACCCCACAACGGAATTATTGTCGGATTGAGAAAACGACAAAATATATTTTATGAAAATAACGGCGGAAGTTTTACCATTAATCTTTGTTGAACTACTCTCGGTAGTAAAACTACGATGTACTGAGTTGCATAGTAGCACGCCAGGTATTGATTATTGATGCTTACGTGATAATTCACTCAGTTTTTGTTTTATTGGTATTATTAATGTAATAAAATGTAAAAACTTTTTATATAAAATAGAATACTTTTATAAAGTTATTCTATAAATAGAATATATTATATTCTATTTTGTATAGTGCTTTTACTGCATAGTGTTTGTATAGTAAAATCTTTTATAAAGTTATTCGTTTTATTAGATTATAAATAGAATATATTATATTTTATTTAAAAGATTTTGCTTTAAATATGGACCGTCAGATTAAAGTAAATCAATCTGGACCGTTCATGAGTTAGTTACTATGCAGTCCATTTTTCTATAAATAGAAGCTCATTCATTCATTATTTCTTACGAATTCACTGAAACTCTAGAGAGAGAAATTATAGAGAGAAAGAAGAAAAGTGTTCTACTACTTCACTACTTCTATATCCAGTACTCTTCTTTCTAAGGTAGGGAATATTATTTGTTGTACTCGAAAGGGGTATCATTTCTTTTATATTCATGAAGAGAACTTCTGTTATTCCATTCTTTATTATTCTTTTGGAATAACCTGTATACGCGGGATACCCTATACATGGTGAAATTCTTCTAATATTCCGTTCTTTATTATTCTGTTGGAATATCCTGTCTGTGCGTTTTACGCCGGACCTGGTTCCATCTTTATTATTATTCTGTTGGAATATCCTGTCTGTGCGTTTTACGCCGGACCTGGTTCTGTCTTTATTGGTATTCTGTTTGAATAACCTGTCTATGCGAAGTACCGCATGCATGGTGATTTCTGTTGTTATTCCATTCTTTATTATTCTGTTGGAACATCCTGTCGGTGTGAATTTTGCCTGACCTGGTTTCGTTAATTTTTATTCTCTTGGAATAACTCAGATATCGCAAGTACCGCATGCATGGTGATTTCTTTTGTTATTCCATTCTTTATTATACTCATTGTTTAAAGTTTTGACTTCTATACTCCATGAAATTAGTGGAATATCCTTGATATTTGCGCTTCATCCAAAGATATCTTTTCATGGAAATATTTTTCTCGAGCATTCTTGAATTTTACTCTACAAAGCGATATCATGTTGACAATTTGGACGTTATTAGTTCCTAAATAAATTAATTCTTGAACTTGCTTTATTGAATTCTTATATCATTGTCATCATCCTCATGTTTATATTTTTTTTTGAAAGTCATATGTGGCACATAGTGCATAGATGGACTTGGTATGATTATGACCGAGGATTATTCTTGTAATCATGACCGTAATATTACAAATGATGTGGAAAAAGTCCTCATTGGCCCGTAGTGCATTGATGGACGCTTTTGGTATGATTATGGCTATGGATTCTCTTTGGTAGTAGTGCAAAGATGAATTGTTTTATGGCATGATCGGACCGATTGATGAAAACATGATTATCTTAAGTAGTAGTGCATGGATAATTCGTGGTCGTGATACTAAAGAATATCATTGGTCAGAGTGCGGGGGGTGATTCGATGATGTGGATTATTTATTAAGCCGAGTCCCAAATGATAAAAAGATGAAAAACCTTTTAAATCATAAAAGATAGTAGATTTTATGAATAAAGATTTAATTTTTTTTGAAATATATTTTTTTAATATTATGGTGTAGATTTGAGATAATGTTATAGTTATGGGTAGTATTTATAAATTTTGCAAAGTATGCAAGTTGTCATATTATATTCGATTGGTCGGGGAATATTTTATCAAGGAATATTCGTGCAACGGCACAATCATTGGTGGACCCCACAACGGAATTATTGTCTGATTGAGAAAACGACAAAAATATTTTATGAAAATAACGGCGGAAGTTTTACCATTAATACTGTTGAACTACTCTCAGTAGTAAAACTACGATGTCTACGGGTTGCATAGTAGACGCGCGGTATTGATTATTGATGCTTACGTGATAATTCACTCGCTTTTGTTTTATTGGTATTATTAATGTAATAAAACGTAAAAACTTTTATATAAAATAGAATACTTTTATAAAGTTATTCTATAAATAGAATATATTATATTCTATTTTGTATAGTGCTGCATAGTGTTTGTATAGTAAAATCTTTTATAAAGTTATTCGCTTTTATTAGATTATAAATAGAATATATTATATTTTATTTAAAAGATTTTGCTTTAAATATGGACCGTCAGATTAAAGTAAATCAATCTGACCGTTCATGAGTTAGTTACTATGCGATCCATTTTTCTATAAATAGAAGCTCATTCATTCATTATTTCTTACTTAATTCAATTTGAAACTCTAGAGAGAGAAATTATAGAGAAAAGAAGAAAAGTGTTCTACTACTTCACTACTTCTATATCCAAAGACTCTTCTTTCTAAGGTAGGGAATATTATTTGTTGTACTCGAAAGGGGTATCATTTCTTTTATATTCATGAAGAGAACTTCAGTTATTCCATTCTTTATTATTCTTTTGGAATAACCTGTATACGCGGGATACCCTATACATGGTGAAATTCTTCTAATATTCCGTTCTTTATTATTACATTTGGAATATCCATGCATGCGTTTTACGCATGGGACCGGTTCCATCTTTATTATTATTCATTGGAATATCCCGTTGCATGCGTTTACGCCGGACTGGTTCTGTCTTTATTGGTATTCTGTTTGAATAACTTTTGCCTATCTGGCAATCGCATGCATGGTGATTTCATTGTTATTCCATTCTTTATTATTCTGTTGGAACATCCTGCCGGTGTGAATTTTGCCTGACCTGGTTTCGTTAATTTTTATTCTCTTGGAATAACCTGTATATGCGAAGTACCGCATGCATGGTGATTTCTTTTGTTATTCCATTCTTTATTATACTCAGTTGTTTAAAGTTTTGACTTCTATACTCCATGAAATTAGTGGAATATCCTTGATATTTGCGCTTCATCCAGTATCTTTTCATGGAAATATTTTTCTGAGCATTCTTGAATTTTACTCTACAAAGCAGTATCATGTTGACAATTTGGACGTTATTAGTTCCTAAATAAATTAATTCTTGAACTTGCTTTATTGAATTCTTATATCATTGTCATCATCCTCATGTTTATATTTTTTTTTGAAAGTCATATGTGGCACAGAGTGCATAGATGGACTTGGTATGATTATGACCAGGGATTATTCGGTGTAATCATGACCGTAATATTACAAATGATGTGGAAAAAGTCCTCATTGGCCCGTAGTGCATTGATGGACAGTTTTTGGTATGATTATGGCTATGGATTCTCTTTGGCCGTAGTGCAAAGATGAATTGTTTTATGGCATGATCGGACCAGTTGATGAAAACATGATTATCTTAAGTCAGTAGTGCATGGATAATTCGTGGTCGTGATACTAAAGAATATCATTGGCCGGAGTGTAGGGGTGATTCGATGATGTGGATTATTTATTAAGCCGAGTCCCATCGATAAAAAGTGATGAAAAACCTTTTAAATCATAAAAGATAGTAGATTTTATGAATAAAGATTTAATTTTTTTTGAAATATATTTTTTTAATATTATGGTGTAGATTTGAGATAATGTTATAGTTATGGGTAGTATTTATAAATTTTGCAAAGTATGCAAGTTGTCATATTATATTCGATTGGTCTGGAATATTTTATCAAGGAATATTCGTGATGCAACTAAGACAATCATTGGTGGACCTCATAACGGAATTATTATTATTTGGATTGAGAAAACGACAAAAAATATTTTTATGAAAATAACGGCGGAAGTTTTACCATTAATCTTTGTTGAACTACTCGGTAGTAAAACTACAAGATGTACTGAGTTGCATAAGTAGACGCGGTATTGATTATTGATGCTTACGTGATAATTCACTTTCGCTTTTGTTTTATTGGTATTATTAATGTAATAAAAATGTAAAAACTTTTTATATAAAATAGAATACTTTTATAAAGTTATTCTATAAATAGAATATATTATATTCTATTTTGTATAGTGCTGCATAGTGTTTGTATAGTAAAATCTTTTATAAAGTTATTCGCTTTATTAGATTATAAATAGAATATATTATATTTTATTTAAAAGATTTTGCTTTAAATATGGACCGTCAGATTAAAGTAAATCAATCTGGACCGTTCATGAGTTAGTTACTATGCAGTCCATTTTTCTATAAATAGAAGCTCATTCATTCATTATTTCTTACGAATTCACTGAAACTCTAGAGAGAGAAATTATAGAGAGAAAGAAGAAAAGTGTTCTACTACTTCACTACTTCTATATCCAGTACTCTTCTTTCTAAGGTAGGGAATATTATTTGTTGTACTCGAAAGGGGTATCATTTCTTTTATATTCATGAAGAGAACTTCAGTTATTCCATTCTTTATTATTCTTTTGGAATAACCTGTATACGCGGGATACCCTATACATGGTGAAATTCTTCTAATATTCCGTTCTTTATTATTCTGTTGGAATATCCTCATCTCATGCGCTTTTCTGCCGGACCGGTTCCATCTTTATTATTATTCTGTTGGAATATCCCGTCTGCATGCGTTTCTGCCGGACTGGTTCTGCATCTTTATTGGTATTCTGCTTTGAATAACTCGTCTATCGCGGCAATCTGCATGCATGGTGATTTCATTGTTATTCCATTCTTTATTATTCTGCTGGAACATCCTGCCGGTGTGAATTTTGCCTCGACTTTGGTTTACGTTAATTTTATTCTCTTGGAATAACTCAGTATATCTGATCCGCATGCATGGTGATTTCTTTTGTTATTCCATTCTTTATTATACTCGGTTGTTTAAAGTTTTGACTTCTATACTCCATGAAATTAGTGGAATATCCTTGATATTTAAACTTCATCCAAATCTTTTCATGGAAATATTTTTCCGAGCATTCTTGAATTTTACTCTACAAAGCGAGATCATGTTGACAATTTGGGCGTTATTAGTTCCTAAATAAATTAATTCTTGAACTTGCTTTATTGAATTCTTATATCATTGTCATCATCCTCATGTTTATATTTTTTTGAAAGTCATATGTGGCACAGTAGGTATAGATGGACTTGGTATGATTATGACCAGGATTATTCGGTGTAATCATGGTAGTAATATTACAAATGATGTGGAAAAAGTCCTCATTGGCCCGTAGTGCATTGATGGGCGCTTTTTGGTATGATTATGGCTATGGATTCTCTTTGGTAGTAGTGCAAAGATGAATTGTTTTATGGCATGATCGGGATGCTGATGAAAACATGATTATCTTAAGTCGTAGTGCATGGATAATTCGTGGTCGTGATACTAAAGAATATCATTGGTAGTAGTGCGGGGGTGATTCGATGATGTGGATTATTTATTAAAAGCGAGTCCCAAATGATAAAAAGTGATGAAAACCTTTTAAATCATAAAAGATAGTAGATTTTATGAATAAAGATTTAATTTTTTTGAAATATATTTTTTAATATTATGGTGTAGATTTGAGATAATGTTATAGTTATGGGTAGTATTTATAAATTTTGCAAAAGTATGCAAGTTGTCATATTATATTCGATTGGTCTGGGAATATTTTATCAAGGAATATTCGATGCAACGGCACAATCATTGGTGGACCCATAATTGAATTATTGTCGGATTGAAAAACGACAAAAAATATTTTATGAAAATAACGGCGGAAGTTTTACCATTAATCTTGTTGAACTACTCGGTAGTAAAACTACGATGTCTGAGTTGCATAGTAGTGCTTCACGCCAGGTATTGATTATTGATGCTTACGTGATAATTCACTCAGTTTTGTTTTATTGGTATTATTAATGTAATAAAACAGAAAAACTTTTTATATAAAATAGAATACTTTTATAAAGTTATTCTATAAATAGAATATATTATATTCTATTTTGTATAGTGCCTGCATAGTGTTTGTATAGTAAAATCTTTTATAAAGTTATTCGTTTTATTAGATTATAAATAGAATATATTATATTTTATTTAAAAGATTTTGCTTTAAATATGGACCGTCAGATTAAAGTAAATCAATCTGGACCGTTCATGAGTTAGTTACTATGCAGTCCATTTTTCTATAAATAGAAGCTCATTCATTCATTATTTCTTACGAATTCACTGAAACTCTAGAGAGAGAAATTATAGAGAGAAAGAAGAAAAGTGTTCTACTACTTCACTACTTCTATATCCAGTACTCTTCTTTCTAAGGTAGGGAATATTATTTGTTGTACTCGAAAGGGGTATCATTTCTTTTATATTCATGAAGAGAACTTCTGTTATTCCATTCTTTATTATTCTTTTGGAATAACCTGTATACGCGGGATACCCTATACATGGTGAAATTCTTCTAATATTCCGTTCTTTATTATTACATTTGGAATATCACATGCATGCGTTTTACGTGGGACCGGTTCCATCTTTATTATTATTACATTGGATATATCACATGCATGCGTTTTCTGGGGACTGGTTCATCTTTATTGGTATTACATTTGAATAACTTTTGTCTGCGGCAATACCGCATGCATGGTGATTTCATTGTTATTCCATTCTTTATTATTCTGTTGGAACATCCCGCCGGCAGAATTTTGCACGACTGGTTTTCGTTAATTTTATTCTCTTGGAATAACTTTGTATATCTGATACCGCATGCATGGTGATTTCTTTTGTTATTCCATTCTTTATTATACTCAGTTGTTTAAAGTTTTGACTTCTATACTCCATGAAATTAGTGGAATATCCTTGATATTTGCGCTTCATCCAGTATCTTTTCATGGAAATATTTTTCTGAGCATTCTTGAATTTTACTCTACAAAGCGAGATCATGTTGACAATTTGGGCGTTATTAGTTCCTAAATAAATTAATTCTTGAACTTGCTTTATTGAATTCTTATATCATTGTCATCATCCTCATGTTTATATTTTTTTGGAAAGTCATATGTGGCCTGTAGTGCATAGATGGACTTGGTATGATTATGACCAGGGATTATTCGGTGTAATCATGACCGTAATATTACAAATGATGTGGAAAAAGTCCTCATTGGCCCGTAGTGCATTGATGGACGCTTTTGGTATGATTATGGCTATGGATTCTCTTTGGTAGTAGTCTGCAAAGATGAATTGTTTATGGCATGATCGGGGCCAGATTGATGAAAACATGATTATCTTAAGTCGTAGTGCATGGATAATTAAATGAATGGTCGTGATACTAAAGAATATCATTGGTAGTAGTGTAAGGGGGTGATTCGATGATGTGGATTATTTATTAATAGGAGTCCGTGATAAAAAGTGATGAAAAACCTTTTAAATCATAAAAGATAGTAGATTTTATGAATAAAGATTTAATTTTTTTGAAATATATTTTTTAATATTATGGTGTAGATTTGAGATAATGTTATAGTTATGGGTAGTATTTATAAATTTTGCAAAGTATGCAAGTTGTCATATTATATTCGATTGGTCGGAATATTTTATCAAGGAATATTAGATGCAACCAAGCACAATCATTGGTGGACCCATAGAACGGAATTATTGCCGGATTGAGAAAACGACAAAAATATTTTATGAAAATAACGGCGGAAGTTTTACCATTAATATTTGTTGAACTACCTCGGTAGTAAAACTACAAAGATGTCTGAGTTGCATAGTAGCACAGGTATTGATTATTGATGCTTACGTGATAATTCACTCGCTTTTGTTTTATTGGTATTATTAATGTAATAAAATGTAAAAAACTTTTTATATAAAATAGAATACTTTTATAAAGTTATTCTATAAATAGAATATATTATATTCTATTTTGTATAGTGCTGCATAGTGTTTGCATAGTAAAATCTTTTATAAAGTTATTCGTTTTATTAGATTATAAATAGAATATATTATATTTTATTTAAAAGATTTTGCTTTAAATATGGACCGTCAGATTAAAGTAAATCAATCTGGACCGTTCATGAGTTAGTTACTATGCAGTCCATTTTTCTATAAATAGAAGCTCATTCATTCATTATTTCTTACGAATTCACTGAAACTCTAGAGAGAAACTATAGAGAGAAAGAAGAAAAGTGTTCTGCTACTTCACTACTTCTATATCCAGTACTCTTCTTTCTAAGGTAGGGAATATTATTTGTTGTACTTGCGAAAGGGGTATCATTTCTTTTATATTCATGAAGAGAACTTCTTTATTCCATTCTTTATTATTCTTTTGGAATAACTTTATACGCGGGATACCCTATACATGGTGAAATTCTTCTAATATTCCGTTCTTTATTATTCATTGGAATATCCACGTGCATGCGTTTCTACCGGACCGTTCCATCTTTATTATTATTACTGTTGGAATATCCGCCTCATGCATGCGTTTTACTGCCGGGACTGGTTCTGCCTTTATTGGTATTCTGCTTTGAATAACTTTTGTCTGTCTGGGCACCGCATGCATGGTGATTTCTGTTGTTATTCCATTCTTTATTATTCTGTTGGAACATCCTGTCGGTGTGAATTTTGCCTGACCTGGTTTCGTTAATTTTTATTCTCTTGGAATAACCTGTATATGCGAAGTACCGCATGCATGGTGATTTCTTTTGTTATTCCATTCTTTATTATACTCATTGTTTAAAGTTTTGACTTCTATACTCCATGAAATTAGTGGAATATCCTTGATATTTGCGCTTCATCCAAAGATATCTTTTCATGGAAATATTTTTTACGAGCATTCTTGAATTTTACTCTACAAAAGCAAGATCATGTTGACAATTTGGACGTTATTAGTTCCTAAATAAATTAATTCTTGAACTTGCTTTATTGAATTCTTATATCATTGTCATCATCCTCATGTTTATATTTTTTTTGAAAGTCATATGTGGCCTGTAGTGCATAGATGGACTTGGTATGATTATGACCAGGGATTATTCGGTGTAATCATGACCGTAATATTACAAATGATGTGGAAAAAGTCCTCATTGGCCCGTAGTGCATTGATGGACAGTTTTTGGTATGATTATGGCTATGGATTCTCTTTGGCCGTAGTGCAAAGATGAATTGTTTTATGGCATGATCAGGACCGTTGATGAAAACATGATTATCTTAAGCCGTAGTGCATGGATAATTCGTGGTCGTGATACTAAAGAATATCATTGGCCGTAGTGCAGGGGTGATTCGATGATGTGGATTATTTATTAAGCCGAGTCCCAGCGATAAAAAGTGATGAAAAACCTTTTAAATCATAAAAGATAGTAGATTTTATGAATAAAGATTTAATTTTTTTTGAAATATATTTTTTTAATATTATGGTGTAGATTTGAGATAATGTTATAGTTATGGGTAGTATTTATAAATTTTGCAAAGTATGCAAGTTGTCATATTATATTCGATTGGTCGGGGAATATTTTATCAAGGAATATTCGTGCAACGGCACAATCATTGGTGGACCCCGCAACGGAATTATTGTCGGATTGAGAAAACGACAAAAATATTTTATGAAAATAACGGCGGAAGTTTTACCATTAATACTGTTGAACTACTCGGTAGTAAAACTACGATGTCTGAGTTGCATAGTAGTAGCACGCGGTATTGATTATTGATGCTTACGTGATAATTCACTCAGTTTTGTTTTATTGGTATTATTAATGTAATAAAACAGAAAAACTTTTTATATAAAATAGAATACTTTTATAAAGTTATTCTATAAATAGAATATATTATATTCTATTTTGTATAGTGCTGCATAGTGTTTGTATAGTAAAATCTTTTATAAAGTTATTCGTTTTATTAGATTATAAATAGAATATATTATATTTTATTTAAAAGATTTTGCTTTAAATATGGACCGTCGATTAAAGTAAATCAATGGACCGTTCATGAGTTAGTTACTATGCAGATCCATTTTTCTATAAATAGAAGCTCATTCATTCATTATTTCTTACGAATTCACTTTGAAACTCTAGAGAGAAAATTATAGAGAGAAAGAAGAAAAGTGTTCTACTACTTCACTACTTCTATATCCAAGACTTCTTCTTTCTAAGGTAGGGAATATTATTTGTTGTACTTTCGAAAGGGGTATCATTTCTTTTATATTCATGAAGAGAACTTCAGTTATTCCATTCTTTATTATTCTTTTGGAATAACCTGTATACGCGGGATACCCTATACATGGTGAAATTCTTCTAATATTCCGTTCTTTATTATTCATTGGAATATCCTCATGCATGCGTTTTTACGGGACACAGGTTCCATCTTTATTATTATTACATTTGAATATCACACATGCATGCGTTTCTGTGGGACCGGTTCTGTCTTTATTGGTATTACATTTGAATAACCTTGTCTGTCTGAAGTACCGCATGCATGGTGATTTCTGTTGTTATTCCATTCTTTATTATTACATTGGAACATCCTCGCCGGTTGTGAATTTTGCCTCGACTGTTTCGTTAATTTTATTCTCTTGGAATAACTTTGTATATCTGTAATCGCATGCATGGTGATTTCTTTTGTTATTCCATTCTTTATTATACTCAGTTGTTTAAAGTTTTGACTTCTATACTCCATGAAATTAGTGGAATATCCTTGATATTTGCGCTTCATCCAGTATCTTTTCATGGAAATATTTTTCTGAGCATTCTTGAATTTTACTCTACAAAGCGAAGATCATGTTGACAATTTGGACGTTATTAGTTCCTAAATAAATTAATTCTTGAACTTGCTTTATTGAATTCTTATATCATTGTCATCATCCTCATGTTTATATTTTTTTTGAAAGTCATATGTGGCCTGTAGTGCATAGATGGACTTGGTATGATTATGACCGAGGATTATTGATTGTAATCATGACCGTAATATTACAAATGATGTGGAAAAAGTCCTCATTGGCCCGTAGTGCATTGATGGACAGTTTTTGGTATGATTATGGCTATGGATTCTCTTTGGCCGTAGTGCAAAGATGAATTGTTTTATGGCATGATCAGGACCGTTGATGAAAACATGATTATCTTAAGCCGTAGTGCATGGATAATTCGTGGTCGTGATACTAAAGAATATCATTGGCCGTAGTGCAGGGGTGATTCGATGATGTGGATTATTTATTAAGCCGAGTCCCAGCGATAAAAAGTGATGAAAAACCTTTTAAATCATAAAAGATAGTAGATTTTATGAATAAAGATTTAATTTTTTTTGAAATATATTTTTTTAATATTATGGTGTAGATTTGAGATAATGTTATAGTTATGGGTAGTATTTATAAATTTTGCAAAGTATGCAAGTTGTCATATTATATTCGATTGGTCGGGGAATATTTTATCAAGGAATATTCGTGCAACTAAGACAATCATTGGTGGACCCATAGCGGAATTATTGTCGGATTGAGAAAACGACAAAAATATTTTATATGAAAATAACGGCGGAAGTTTTACCATTAATCTTGTTGAACTACTCGGTAGTAAAACTACGATGTCTGAGTTGCATAGTAGCCGCTGGTATTGATTATTGATGCTTACGTGATAATTCACTCGGTTTTGTTTTATTGGTATTATTAATGTAATAAAAGCAGAAAAACTTTTATATAAAATAGAATACTTTTATAAAGTTATTCTATAAATAGAATATATTATATTCTATTTTGTATAGTGCCTGCATAGTGTTTGTATAGTAAAATCTTTTATAAAGTTATTCGTTTTATTAGATTATAAATAGAATATATTATATTTTATTTAAAAGATTTTGCTTTAAATATGGACCGTCGATTAAAGTAAATCAATGGACCGTTCATGAGTTAGTTACTATCGTATCCATTTTTCTATAAATAGAAGCTCATTCATTCATTATTTCTTACGAATTCACTTTGAAACTCTAGAGAGAGAAATTATAGAGAGAAAGAAGAAAAGTGTTCTACTACTTCACTACTTCTATATCCAAAGATTTCTTCTTTCTAAGGTAGGGAATATTATTTGTTGTACTCGAAAGGGTATCATTTCTTTTATATTCATGAAGAGAACTTACATTATTCCATTCTTTATTATTCTTTTGGAATAACTCAGATACGGGGATACCCTATACATGGTGAAATTCTTCTAATATTCCGTTCTTTATTATTACATTTGGAATATCCTCATGCGTAAGGCTTTCTGGCACGGACACAGGTTCCATCTTTATTATTATTCATTTGGAATATCCTCATCTGCATGCGTTTTACTGTTGGACTGGTTCTCGTCTTTATTGGTATTCTGTTTGAATAACTTTGTCTGTGCAAGTACCGCATGCATGGTGATTTCGTTGTTATTCCATTCTTTATTATTACATTTGAACATCCTGCTTGGTGTAATTTTGCACGACTTTGGTTTCGTTAATTTTTATTCTCTTGGAATAACTTTGTATCTGCAAGTACCGCATGCATGGTGATTTCTTTTGTTATTCCATTCTTTATTATACTCGGTTGTTTAAAGTTTTGACTTCTATACTCCATGAAATTAGTGGAATATCCTTGATATTTGCGCTTCATCCAAATCTTTTCATGGAAATATTTTTCTCGAGCATTCTTGAATTTTACTCTACAAAGCGAAGATCATGTTGACAATTTGGACGTTATTAGTTCCTAAATAAATTAATTCTTGAACTTGCTTTATTGAATTCTTATATCATTGTCATCATCCTCATGTTTATATTTTTTTGAAAGTCATATGTGGCTTTGTAGTGCATAGATGGACTTGGTATGATTATGACCAGGATTATTCGATTGTAATCATGACCAGTAATATTACAAATGATGTGGAAAAAGTCCTCATTGGCCCGTAGTGCATTGATGGACGCTTTTTGGTATGATTATGGCTATGGATTCTCTTTGGTAGTAGTCTGAAGATGAATTGTTTTATGGCATGATCGGAATGAGTTGATGAAAACATGATTATCTTAAGTAGTAGTGCATGGATAATTCGTGGTCGTGATACTAAAGAATATCATTGGCCGTAGTGCAGGGGTGATTCGATGATGTGGATTATTTATTAAGCCGAGTCCCAGCGATAAAAAGTGATGAAAAACCTTTTAAATCATAAAAGATAGTAGATTTTATGAATAAAGATTTAATTTTTTTTTTTTGAAATATATTTTTTAATATTATGGTGTAGATTTGAGATAATGTTATAGTTATGGGTAGTATTTATAAATTTTGCAAAGTATGCAAGTTGTCATATTATATTCGATTGGTTGGGAATATTTTATCAAGGAATATTCGATGCAACAACCATCATCATTGGGACCTCATAGCGGAATTATTGTCGGATTGAGAAAACGACAAAAATATTTTATGAAAATAACGGCGGAAGTTTTACCATTAATACTGTTGAACTACTCGGTAGTAAAACTACGATGTCTGGTTTGCATAGTAGCGCCAGTATTGATTATTGATGCTTACGTGATAATTCACTCAGTTTTGTTTTATTGGTATTATTAATGTAATAAAACAGAAAAACTTTTTATATAAAATAGAATACTTTTATAAAGTTATTCTATAAATAGAATATATTATATTCTATTTTGTATAGTGCTAAGATAGTGTTTTGTATAGTAAAATCTTTTATAAAGTTATTCGTTTTATTAGATTATAAATAGAATATATTATATTTTATTTAAAAGATTTTGCTTTAAATATGGACCGTCAGATTAAAGTAAATCAATCTGGACCGCTTCATGAGTTAGTTACTATGCGTACCCATTTTTCTATAAATAGAAGCTCATTCCTTCATTATTTCTTACGAATTCACTGAAACTCTAGAGAGAGAAATTATAGAGAGAAAGAAGAAAAGTGTTCTACTACTTCACTACTTCTATATCCAGTACTCTTCTTTCTAAGGTAGGGAATATTATTTGTTGTACTCGAAAGGGGTATCATTTCTTTTATATTCATGAAGAGAACTTCTTTATTCCATTCTTTATTATTCTTTTGGAATAACCCTGTATACGCGGGATACCCTATACATGGTGAAATTCTTCTAATATTCCGTTCTTTATTATTCTGTTGGAATATCCTCATGCATGCGCTTTTCTGCCTTTACTGGTTCCATCTTTATTATTATTACATTTGGAATATCCTTGTGCATGCGTTTTACTGCCGGACTGGTTTCATCTTTATTGGTATTCTGCTTGAATAACTTTTATGCTCGCACCTGCATGCATGGTGATTTCTGTTGTTATTCCATTCTTTATTATTCTGCTGGAACATCCCTCGCTTGTGAATTTTGCGACACTTGTTTCGTTAATTTTATTCTCTTGAATAACTTTGTATATGCTGAAGTACCGCATGCATGGTGATTTCTTTTGTTATTCCATTCTTTATTATACTCGGTTGTTTAAAGTTTTGACTTCTATACTCCATGAAATTAGTGGAATATCCTTGATATTTGCGCTTCATCCAAAGATCTTTTCATGGAAATATTTTTCCGAGCATTCTTGAATTTTACTCTACAAAGCAGTATCATGTTGACAATTTGGACGTTATTAGTTCCTAAATAAATTAATTCTTGAACTTGCTTTATTGAATTCTTATATCATTGTCATCATCCTCATGTTTATATTTTTTTTGAAAGTCATATGTGGCTTCAGAGTGCATAGATGGACTTGGTATGATTATGACCGTGATTATTCGGTGTAATCATGACCGTAATATTACAAATGATGTGGAAAAAGTCCTCATTGGCCCGTAGTGCATTGATGGATGCTTTTTGGTATGATTATGGCTATGGATTCTCTTTGGTAGTAGTGCAAAGATGAATTGTTTTATGGCATGATCAGGACCGTTGATGAAAACATGATTATCTTAAGCCGTAGTGCATGGATAATTCATGGTCATGATACTAAAGAATATCCTTGGTCGTAGTGCAGGGGTGATTCGATGATGTGGATTATTTATTAAGCTGAGTCCTAGCGATAAACGTGATGAAAAACCTTTTAAATCATAAAAGATAATAGATTTTATTCTCTACTTGACTCTTTTAATGGATTGCTTGTTCCGCTGTGGTTAAACTTGATGTTTGTTATATTGTATCAGTTTAACACTGTTTAAGGCTAATGATAATTTATTCTGCATTATCTTAGTCATAATATTTCTTACTGGACTAGTTGAGCTCACCCTTTCTTTCACTGTTCTCTTCAGGAAATGAGAACGTAGCTGGGACTAGTCGGGGAACAGAGTGATGGTCCTAGATGGTGCATTAATATTCCTTATTATTCTGTGAAATAGTGTGATTATAATTGTAATGAGGACTCCTTTTGAGGTTGTATACTCTCTAGTAGACAATATTTGTATTCAAACTCACAGTTTATGTTTTGTCGTATTGTACACGATATTTGTATTATTAAGTTGTATTTGAATTCTGTACATGTATCTGGTGACTCAAGATGGGTGATGTATACCTACTTTTGGGGGCGTCACAGTTGGTATCAAAGCTTAGGGATATGATCCCTGGCTGAGATGTGAGACAAGAACTAGTAGGGGAGAGACGGGGAATTCCTTCGCTAGTATGACCTACCTAAGTTTATTTGATATTTAATTGGTCGGTCAGAGTATATGGATAATGTGTTACATGTCAATTAACCATTGTTTTGTGGCAATATTTACAAATGGCATCCAAAAATGTTGAGATAATCAATGAAGCACATGAGACCGTTGAGACACCTTTAATCACTAACCAGGTTAATATGATGTCAGACGAAGAAGAAATTAGAGATATCTACGTGGTGCGTGAAGAACTAATAGTTACACCCGAGCTAGTTGCAGAGGTAGCAGCTGAGAGTGAGGAAGAAGAGGAACCTGAGGAGAATTTATTAGAAGAATTTTATGATCAAAATTTAGAATTACAAAATCGTATTCATGAGTTAGAAGAGCAGGCTGAAGAACGGTAGGCGGTCGTGGAGCAAAGAGATGCAACCATTCAAAATTGTGTTACCCGATGTGCGATGCTTGAACAGAAGCACTCTTTGGCAGAGTATAAGATATTAGAGCTGTAATCTGAGAATACAATGATCAAAGTTCTGATGAAAGCAGAAACAAATGAACGAAGGAGAATAGATGACGCATGGGTAAAAGCCGCACGACGTGTAGATATTGTAGAAAAAGACGTCCGATCCAATAAAGCCAAATAGATGAAATGGATTTTTCTTTTTGGACAACAATTGGGAGAATCCATCATCGAATTTGAAATTACCCTATGCATAGAGGTTAACCCCAATTCGATATGGATCGGAGAATAATGATTCAAATCATGGATCAAGAATGGGACGAAACACTTAAGGGTGGAATGTACCCTATAGCAAAGTCAAATCCAGTAGTTTATGTGAGAGCGTTTGTCGAGGAACCCGAACGAAGTTATTACGGGTAAGATAATGATAAACTCTTGCGAAGTTTATACCTTATTAGATACTAGGTCTACTTACTCTTTTATTTTACCTAGTTGTGTTCAATGTTTGAAGTTAACTCCGGAGAAGTTAGACTTTGATATATCTGTTGAGAGAAACCTTCGTTACATCCACTATTTTTAAATCTTGTTCAAATCAACACTTTCACGTTACCTGTCGATCTTATCTAGTTGAAAATACTTGTTCTTGATGTGATTTTAGGAATCAATTGATTAACTACTCATCATGCTTTTCGTAAGGTTGTTAGCTTTCACATTCTTAACCAACCTGTTATGCGAATTCAAGCAACCAAACCACTAAAGTCAATTATTGTCATATCAAGCCATAAGTAAAGAGCCCCGGTCCTTTCATTGTTGACTTCCTTGAATGGAATGCACCGAAGCCAGACTTTCTGTAGGCGACGTCGTGAATGATGATGGCAAGTTGATAGGTATCAATGTGACGTACTATCCAAGTCTTGGATGAGAGTCACAGTTTTGAATGGTATTTCTATTGTTAATAAATTTCCTGACGTATTCTTGAAGACTTCTTAGCCTACCCCTAGAATGTGAAATCGAATTTTGTATTGACCCCAGTACAAAACCCATTTCTAAAAACCTCAAATATTTTCTTCACCTAAAACGAACGTGTAATGCGTCAAAGACGTTGGCTCGAGCTGTTGAAGATTACGATCATACCATTCAATATCATCGTGGGAAAAATGAACGTGGTAGCTGGCTCGTTGAGTAGAAGATCGTATGCGTTTACGAGTGCCATGTTGTTAACACAAAGGCCCATTTCGTACGACTTACAAATGATGAAGATAGAGTTAAAGACTCTAGGAACCCAAGTGAAGATAACGAATATACGAGTAGAATCGACTTTAATCGATAAAGTTAAAGCCGCTCAAGCTACACACCCGGAGCTGATAAATGTGAAGAAGAAGGTTCAAGAGGGCGTTATTCTAGAAGCAAGAATCGACGAAGAGAGTAAATCTCAACCCTCGATTTAATTGGCCCATTTGCAATCTTTGATCGAGTAGAAACTATGGCTTATAGACTCATTTTACCGCCAAGTATGTCGCGTATTCATAACGTTTTTAACGTATCGATGTTGCGTAAATATGTGGACGACCCGAACCACATTATTAATTTAGAACCGGACGAGATAGTAGAAGATTTAACATATGAGGAGATATGTGTTAACATCTTGGATAAGAAGGATCATATTCGACGCATAAAGGTTATACCTCAAGAGTTAGAATTCGAAGTGAAATCAAGATATCCTCACCTCTTCGACATACCAGGTACGTACGTAAATTTCGAGGGCGAAATTTCATAAGGAGGGGAGATTGTGAGACCCCAGATTTTATGAATAAAGATTTAATTTTTTTTCAAAATATTTGTTTCTAATATTATTGTGTAGATTTGAGATAATGTTATAGTTATGGGTAGTATTTATAAATTTTGCAAAGTATGCAAGTTGTCATATTATATTCGATTGGTCGGGGAATATTTTATCAGGGAATATTTGTGCAACGGCACAATCATTGGTGGACCCCGCAACGGAATTATTGTCGGATTGAGAAAATGACAAAAATATTTTATGAAAATAACGACGGAAGATTTACCATTAATACTATCGAACTACTCGGTAGTAAAACTACAGTAATACGGGTTGTATAGTAGCACGCGGTATTGATTATTGATGCTTACGTGATAATTCACTCAGTTTTGTTTTATTGGTATTATTAATGTAATAAAAGCGAAAAAACTTTTTATATAAAATGTAATACTTTTATAAAGTTATTCTATAAATAGAATATATTATATTCTATTATGCATAGTGTTGTATAGTGTCTGCATAGTATTTTGCATAGTAAAAACTTTTTATATAAAACAAAATACTTTTATAAAGTTATTCTATAAATAGAATATATTATATTTTATTATGCATAGTGTTTGCATAGTGCCTGCATAGTGTTTGCATAGTAAAATCTTTTATAAAGTTATTCGTTTTATTAGATTATAAATAGAATATATTATATTTTATTTAAAAGATTTTGCTTTAAATATGGACCGTCAGATTAAAGTAAATCAATCTGGACCGTTCATGAGTTAGTTACTATGCAGTCCATTTTTCTATAAATAGAAGCTCATTCATTCATTATTTCTTACGAAATCACTGAAACTCTAGAGAGAGAAATTATAGAGAGAAAGAAGAAAAGTGTTCTGCTACTTCACTACTTCTATATCCAGTACTCTTCTTTCTAAGGTAGGGAATATTATTTGTTGTACTCGTAAGGGGTATCATTTCTTTTGTATTCATGAAGAGAACTTCTGTTATTCCATTCTTTATTGTTCTGTTGGAATAACCTATATACGCGGGATATCCTTTACATGGTGAAATTCTTCTAATATTTCATTCTTTATTATTCGCTGTAATATCCCGTGCATGCGTTTTTCTGTACGGACACGGTTCCATCTTTATTATTATTCTCGTTGGAATATCCTGTTCTGCATTTTTACTGCGGGACTGGTTCCGCCTTTTTATTGGTATTCTGTTAGAATAACCTGTCTATCCGAAGTACCGCATGCATGGTGATTTCTGTTGTTATTCCATTCTTTATTATTCTATTGGAACATCCTATCGGTGTGAATTTACTTTGACTCGTTCGATTAATTATTATTCCATTGGAATAACTTTGTCTGCGCAAAGTACCGCATGCATGGTGATTTCTTTTGTTATTCCATTCTTTATTATACTCAGTTGGTTAAAGTTTTGACTTCTATACTCCATGAAATTAGTGGAATATCCTTGATATTTGCGCTTCATCCAGTATCTTTTCATGAAAATATTCTTCTGAGCATTCATGAATTTTACTCTACAAAGCAGTATCATGTAGACAATTTGGACATTATTAGTTCCTGAATAAATTAATTCTTGAACTTGTTTTATTGAATTCTTATATCATTGTCATCATCCTCATGTTTATATTTTTTTTGAATGTTATATGTGGCCTGTAGTGCATAGATGGACTTGGTATGATTATGACCAGGGATTATTCAGTGTAATCATGACCGTAATATTACAAATGATGTGGAAAAAGTCCTCATTGGCCCGTAGTGCATTGATGGATAGTTTTTGGTATGATTATGGCTATGGATTCTCTTTGGCCATAGTGCAAAGATGAATTGTTTTATGGCATGATCAGGACCGTAGATGAAAACATGATTATCTTAAGCCATAGTGCATGGATAATTCGTGGTCATGATACTAAAGAATATCCTTGGTCGTAGTGCAGGGGTGATTTGATGATGTGGATTATTTATTAAGCTGAGTCCCAGCGATAAACGTGATGAAAAATCTTTTAAATCATAAAAGATAGTAGATTTTATTCTCTACTTGACTCTTTTAATGGATTGCTTGTTCCGCTGCAGTTAAACTTGATGTTTGTTATATTATATCAATTTAACACTGTTCAAGGCTAATGATAATTTATTCTGCATTATCTTAGTCATAATATTTCTTACTGGACTAGTTGAGCTCACCCTTTCTTTCACTGTTCTCTTCAGGAAATGAGAACGTAGCTGGGACTAGTCGGGGAACATAGTGATGGTCCTAGATGGTGCATTAATAGTCCTCACTATTCTGTGAAATAGTGTGATAATAATTGTAATGAGGACTCCTTTTGAGGTTGTATACTCTCTAGTAGACAATATTTGTATTCAAACTCACAGTTTATGTTTTGTCGTATTTTACACGACAGTTGTATTATTAAGTTGTATTTGAATTTTGTACATGTATCTAGTGACTCAAGATGGGTGATGTATACCTAATTTTGGGGGCGTCACAGTTGGTATCAAAGCTTAGGGATATGATCCCTGGCTAAGATGTGAAACAAGAACTAGTAGGGGAGAGACGGGGAATTCCTTCGCTAGTATGACCTACCTAAGTTTATTTGATATTTAATTGGTCGGTCAGAGTATATGGATAGTGTGTTACATGTCAATTAACCTTTGTTTTGTGGCAGTATTTGCAAATGGCATCCAAAAATGTTGAGATAAGCAATGAAGCACATGAGACCGTTGAGACATCTTTAATCACTAACCAGGTTAATGTGATGTCAGACGAAGAAGAAATTAGAGATATCTACGTGGTGCGTGAAGAACTAATAGTTGCACCCGAGCTAGTTACAGAGGTAGCAACTGGGAGTGAGGAAGAAGAGGAACCTGAGGAGAATTTATTAGAAGAATTTTATGATCAAAATTTAGCATTACAAAATCGTATTCATGAGTTAGAAGAAGAGCGTTGAAGAACGGCGGTGATGCGTGGAGCAAAGAGATGCAACCATTCAAAATTGTGTTACCCGATGTGCGATGCTTGAATGTAAGCACTCTTTGGCGAGTATAAGATATTAGAGTTTGAAATCGAGAATGCTATGATCAAAGTTCTTATGAAAGCGTAAACAAATGAATGAAGGAGAATAGATGATGCATGGGTAAAAGCCGCACGACGTGTAGATATTGTAGAAAAAGACGTCTGATCCAATAAAGCCAAATAGATAAAATGGATTTTTCTTTTTGGACAACAATTGGGAGAATCCAACATCGAATTCGAAATTACCCTGTGCATAGCGGTCAACCCCAATTCGATATGAATCGGAGAATAATGATTCAAATCATGGATCAAGAATGGGACGAAGCACTTAAGGGTGGAATGTACCCTATAGCAAAGTCAAATTCAGTAGTTTAAGTGAGAGCGTTTGTCGAGGAACCCGAACGAAGTTATTACGGGTAAGTTAATGCATTGATGGACAGTTTTTGGTATGATTATGGCTATGGATTCTCTTTGGCCGTAGTGTAAAGATGAATTATTTTATGGCATGATCAGGACCGTTGATGAAAACATGATTATCTTAAGCCGTAGTGCATGGATAATTTGTGGTCGTGATACTAAAGAATATCCTTGGCCGTTGTGCAGGGGTGATTCGATGATGTGGATTATTTATTTAGCTGAGTCCCTGCGATAAAAGTGATGAAAAACCTTTTAAATCATAAAAGATAGTAGATTTTATTCTCTACTTGACTCATTTAATGGATTACTTGTTTCACTGCAGTTAAACTTGATGTTTGTTATATTGTATCAGTTTAACATTATCTAAGGCTAATGATAATTTATTCTGCATTATCTTAGTCATAATATTTCTTACTGGGCTAGTTGAGCTCACACTTTCTTTCACTGTTCTCTTCAGGAAATGAGAACGTAGTTGGGACTACTCAGGGAACAGAGTGATGGTCCTAGATGGTGCATTAATAGTCCTCACTATTCTGTGAAATAGTGTAATAATAATTGTAATGAGGACTCCTTTTGAGTTTGTATACTCTCTAGTAGACAATATTTGTATTCAAACTCACAGTTTATGTTTTGTCGTATTGTACACGATAATTGTATTATTAAGTTGTATTTGAATTCTGTACATGTATCTGGCGACTCAAGATGGGTGATGTATACCTAATTTTGGGGGCGTCACACTTGATACAATCCGACACATGTCTATACGAATTAATCATAACAAGGATTTAAGCATAAGTTCTCTACTAGGTCACACGTGGCGCACATATATATGTCTATTCTACGCACAACTTATGCAGTCAAAACCCACAATCACATGCCAATATATTTAGGTGTAAATCTACAATTCTTCTGTCGATATCATGTAGATTACCAAAATCATCGCTAATGTCTTAGCGAGAATCATTAAGCACAAATATATTAAACCAACTCATATGGTGCCAACCAAAGAGATAAGACAGTCACAAAGGGTTCCATTATAACCTTAGAGCCAATATTCATTTCATAGCTATTGAACAAAATACAAGTAGCAATAAAGACAACATTTATAGAATACAAAATTAGAGGAAATAAATGGATAAGAGGAAACTCTGTCATAGCCCTTCAATCTCCACGCATTCTGCTCAAATCAAGCTTTCCAATCTGTGTTGCTCACTACTCTTGTCACTCCAAGGATATGCCAAACTTCTCCCTAATCTATATTTACAGAGCTTATCTAGGAGAAAGAAAGAGAAATTACAGAAGAAAAAAAAATCTAAGCTAAGCTATACTATTCTAAGGTCTTATATGATATATGTTATGAGAGATAACAGATGTAGAGGCCCCTTCTATGTTATATACACCTCCCTCCTTCAAGCTAGGTCAAAATCATTTGTCTCTGCCTGGCCACCGGAGCTCGTGCTGTGGCGCGGGCTATATCCTTGTGGTTGGCGATGCGGCGCCATGTCATTAATAAAGAGATTTGAGCTCATGGCTACAAACATGAGCCCAAGAAGGAACAAAGATGGCTGGCTAGCGATGCGAAGATGATGTCAAGAAGGACTGTGGGTGTACCAAGCAGCATGAGCTTTAAGTTGGGCTTTAGTATGCAAGGGCATACACATAAAATGACTGTTTTGCCCCTACATACTAGAAAACACCCGATAAGCCCTGCATAGCATCGATTAAGCATAATAACACAATAATCATATAAAACCATATAAAATCTAAGAGAACAGGCAACTATTTAAGTCATAAAGTATCTGATTCGCGGGTACAAATCTCACTCATCAACACCGCCGCCTACTTCCTCAGGGGAATGCATCTGCGCTCGCAAGGCTTGATGGAGGCTTGGCTAGGATTTTACCCATTCTTACTGGTGAGTATTTTCTCTTTTAATTTCCCTTGCTCGGGCTAAGTATGTTGACTGACCACATATATTTGATCTTGTATTGGCAGTTTTGGGCCTACGAGAGGCTCCCATGTCTTTTTCCCGTTAACTTGTTAGGTTTAGACACATATCCATAGGGATGGCGATGGCATCACTCCACTTTGACGGAGGTTCCAGTAGCTGAGGGTTTCACCTATTCACGCTTACAGTTGGAGCTGTTGACAGCCGATGTCATTACATGGGTTCCTTACTATGAGGACCATTTGACAGTTAGCTTTGAGGGTGGTTTTTCGACTGGTGTCGAGTATGTGATGTCCACCCGTCGGATTCCTCTCTTCACAGATGGAGGTTGGGAGCTCTATTTAGGAGAGCGTGTTATTAGGAGAACTACAGGAGATATTTTTATTCCGATCTGTCCTCCTGCCAAGCATTATTGGCATGTGTCATCCACCGATCACTGCTATCCCCTTGATGGGAGTTGATGGCTTTACTTTGTCAAAGGGACCGTTCAATTATGAGGCATTTTACCGTTGGTGGTTCCCTCGCACCATCGAAGCTCAGACCCGCACCACACAGTTTATGGGGGATATGGTTCCTAGCTCCATCATAATGGCGGATTGGATTGCCTGCATCCAAGAGCCTACTCATCTGACGCAGATTGATAGCTTGACCTAACAGTTGGACCAGGTGCATTTCTTTATCCGGTATTTGGGCAGACATCCTTTTGAGGTGGATACTGTTGATCATTCCAGCTCTGGGGCTTGCCCTTTAGGTGGCCCATATTCAGATGGTTTTGCCAGTGTAGATCCTCTGTTGTATCGGCCTGATATCCCTACTAGAAGAGATTCAGTGACTCAAGAGGAGTTATATCAGATGGATAAGTTGGATGTAGACATCAACACTATTGACTTCTTCTGATGTATTTCTTGTTATATCTTTTGATAGGACTCTATTAAATATTGGGCGGTTGTGCCCCATTTTCGTTATATCTGTGACGCCCCCAAATCCGGGTATCTTCCAACCCGACAGATGGTGCTACACGGTGCTACAGTTCACATAAACATTCAATTGAAATACCTCAAAAGAACAGATATGTCTTATATATATATCAAAAAAATATTAACATACCCCAGGTTCTTTATAACCAATACATTGTCTTTGTCATAATATCAATATCATTCTGTACCAATCCTATACTATTAAAAATGTAATCTATGGGTTCGCCTTTAATTTCCCTTTATCCTTGTCGGATCCATCGGTCCATTCTGTCTTAGCTACATTCATACGGTTCAAGCAAGAATGAGCCTAACTAGCTCAGCAAGTACAACAATTCTAGGAAAATAGCATGCTTGAAACATAGGAATCGTATATCTTAAATAACTGAACAATAGTTACGAAGTACTATTGATAATTCAAAATAGCACTTCTTTTCATTCAAAACATTTTACAACAACAATATTAAGTAAAACATCAATTCCGGTTAAGGACCATAAGCATTTCATAAGTACTTTGAAAAGGACATCCCGGCACGAAGTCCGTAAGTCCGGCATAACTTACGAGCACGTCTAGGTGATCAGCCTATAGTACTCTATATTGATCAACACTACATTCATTAAACATGTATACGTTTAAGTTGTGGCAACCTCACGTGCCTGTCGTTTGACTACAAAACCATTTGAGCATACACAATCTACTTTTGAAAACCACAATAATATTAGTTCGGTAAATCCTTATCAACACTTGATAGAATAACATAGTATACGTCTAGCCGAAAGGATTGGCTTTGACATTCCTCAGATACTAACTCATGCGAAGAATACATGAATCATAAAGACTTGTCCAGATCGAACTGGAACAAGGGTTAGAGTACGTACCTTTAGCTTCTGCTACAATTTATAATACGTGCACTTTACGTCTTTAAGGTCTCTACATTAGATGACAGCATAACATAGAACATTAGGTCATGAATGATCCCACATGGTTCCTAGAGAATCTTACCCTTCTTCTCAATCTAAATACGTATTAGATTTGTTATTATTGGTTCCAGCTTTTCGTTAGATCATTCTTACATTCATTTGCAATTGATTTAACTAAACCCTAAGTGTTCATACTTAAGGCTTAATAATGTCTTAACAATGTTTCATTATAATCCTCACCTAATTGCTTATCAATTACTATCCACGCTCTATATGTAAACATTCATTATTGTCTTGGTCTTGAGGGGTCGAAATATGGCATTTCTGCTTATTATTGATTTGGTACCGCCTTCTGCTGCCTACCTCTTATTGCTTCAAAAATTAAGGGCTCACACATGCAAGCATGAGTCTCGATGCTAATGGTCACGTTCTTGGCCCATTCTCCAGAAGGTTATGGCCACTTTGGCATCAAGCATGCGGGCTTATTTGCCTTGGTCAGGCGCCACATTGCCATTTCATACGCACACTATTGGCGATTTTTTCAAAAGTTGAAATTCCCGAACTCGTAACTTCTTTGTTATAAGTCCGAATTGGCTCGTTCAAGAGCCTACGGGTCACAAATTACGTACTCTATGCGTTCATGAAAGAATTTTATCTATTTTACTTCGTTTGCTAAAATTTCACCTATTAGTCCATTTTAACGAAAATGATAAACGTTCGTGAACGTTCAACGCTCGTTTCTTCGTTTTAAGTCGAAATCCGGCCATTTTTGAGTCTGCAACTTTATAATGCCAAATATGACTTGTCTCCATCGAAAACCAACGTTTCCAATGTCTACCACAAAATACGACTTCCATTCCGAGAATTTCACGAATTCGACGATTATCGTCCAATCGTGCAATTTCCGACGAAACGTTATTATTAGTGATTTGTTTATCATTCTAAACACATTCATTCCATTAGTTATACATCTCAACATATGTATTACAATAAATTATATTCCAATTTGGTTATGGCTTATTAATAAGTTCATAACAACAATTTCTTAATATATGATTTTCATTTCCTTATGACTCATTTGGCTTAGGTCCATTGCTTATCAACTTCTCCTATGTTCTTAACATCTAAGTTCATTAGATTACACTTCTCTTATCAACCTACCATGATAGAGTTGAAGAAGACAAGATCATTTACCTTTGATGATTACTTCACTTCACTTTGCAAAATCTAACAAAAGTTGAAATGGCTTACATGTGACAACCCAAGAATTTAGAAAAATTATTTAAATCATAAATTATTGAATAAAGGTTAAATAATAAACCTAGACAGAAAATAAGTGTATGGATTTGACATTTTCGAAAAGAAATTTTTGGATTTACAAATCTTTTGGTGAATTATTCAGGATTAAGGATATACGTGAATATGTTCTGTATATATGGTTGTATATGAGTTCAGTATGTGGTTAAGGGTCAAGGGTTTACCAAATAAACTATATAAGTGGCAAACCCTAATCTTATATTAAGAACGTCAACGTTCAGTTAGAAAACCCTAACGACTGATAAGAAACCCTAGAAACCGGTTCTGGAAACCCTAATTTCAGTTCCAGGAAATTGAAACCCTAATTCGGATATTAAAATTCTAATTTAGGAATTTAAATGCTATGCATAAGGTTTATGTATTTTAATTACAAACCTAATCAAAGATAGCTTTAATGAGTAATTAGATTTTCTAATAATTCAGAAACCCTAATTCCTGGGTTATAAATCCTAATGCATGATTATGAAACCTAATTGTTAATTAGTATTTTTAATTAGGAAATATTAATCCTAATTAGCAAGCTTGAAAAATGATTAGTAAATATTAATATAATTAGAAAATCCTAATTATAATTTTGAAATATTAATTTTCTATTTTGAAATCCTAGAAATTTAATTTTAAATATGTTAGGGTTAAACCCTAAATCCTAAGGGTCAAACCCTAAACCCTAAGGGTTAAACCCTAAACCCTAAGGGTTTGGGCAATTTACTGATATGCCATTAAAGATAAAAAAAAATCAAAATGTCTAATCTACCCTTTGTGCATTATTGGAGGGAAATGAGCAAATCTAGCCATGATCTTGTGGGGTGGCTAACCCTAGCCCTAGCCTTAGCTTTATATCAATTACGGTCATCTTGCCCTTGGATCACCCAATATAGTGTAACATATCAATTATTATAGATTTTAGAGAGAAAGAGCCCACTTTATTTTTTTTCTTCTCCAAAGCTTTTCTCCTTCTAAAATCCGAAAGTATAGAGTGAGAAAGTGAGATAAGATAAGCTAATGTCAGTCTTTAGCTTTCCATTATCAGTTCATCAAGATCAGAACCATGATCAAAGCTAAAAAGGTATGAAAACCCTAAATCTGGAAAATCTTGGTAATTGTTGTTAGATGTTGAAAGTTGGTTAAAGATGTATATTAGGGTGTTAATAAGTGATCTGGGTTGTTAGATCAAGGATCTATAACAGCTAGATGCACGAAGATAATGTTTTGAAAACTCTGGAAATCTGGAAAAAAAAATGGCCTGACAGTCATATGTCAAAGGCCTTAGATCTGTGTGTGTTTGATGTTTGGTGTATGTTATGTTATAGATCTGTTCTTTGATGTTAGGGCTTTGATATGAGACTTGACTCAAGCTTAGGGAATACTCGGATTGCAAGATAGGATCGGTCAAAGTCCGTTGACCAAGCATAAAATTTGAATCTGGGCAACCTAGAATTTTTCCAGGTGATCTGACAAGATTTTTAAACCCTTGATCTTGCTGTATGTATATATTTTGGTTATTTTGTTGTTTGATCCTTGTAGTATTATGAGAAGTACAGATCAGTGTCCTTAGATCACCCAGGTCATTAGTAGATTGAGAGATATGAGCAGTCAAACTGCGTTGACCGGTCATGGGAATGGGTTTCCGGGCAACCCAGAAACCCAGATCTTGTTTGACAGCGTCTTTGCAAGCCACAGATCTTGCTTGTGTTTATGTTGTAGACCATGTTGTTGATTTAGGGTTGTTGTCGGACATGTAGGCATACAATCATGCTTTTAGATTACTCGTACCATTACCAGGATGACATTTAATCGTGGTCAAACATCCGTTGACCAACTTGACGGATGAAGATTTATGGGAAACCCAGATCTTCAAGAACCGTTTCCTGAGCAAAACTTTGATCGGCCTAAATCTCCCTTTTATGTTGTTGTTAGACTAATATGATGGTATAGAATTGTTCACTGACATCTCCACTACAAATATGAACCTTAATATCACGCAAAAATGTAATCGGATTCCAAGTTACACTCGAAAGTAGTACCCATGATGAATCGTTTCTTCATTTCGGAAAACCTGTAAATGAAGAATGTACTCGATATGAGAATTGACAGCCTATATCTCTCGGTTATGATGTTGGATTTCCATAACAATTGTTGATGTTTGTAGAGTACATCAATACTACAATATTAATGCTTTAAACGGCCCAGAAAACCTTAGGATCATGGGACAATTTATGGTCAAACCAAGCACCCTGTAGTCTGACATGCGTTTCTAGGTTGATGAAGAATGTGCTTAAGAACACCTATAGCGACAGATTACATCCATTATATAGGCCCTTTAGTGACATTTAATTTCAAAAATAATTATTTTTATTAAATAAATCAAATTAAATGATTTTTAATTATTAAAAATACATAATAAATTATGAAAAATTATTTTAAAGCTTGAAAAATAGTTTTAATTATTTTTGAGTATATTTCATAAATATTTAATATTTTTGGAATACAAAGGTATTTATTTATTTAATTATAATATTAAATAAATTATTTAAAATGATTTTTAATTCATAAAAATTATGAAAAATAATATTATGGTATAAGAAAATATTTAAAGATATTTTCAAAGTGACTTTTAATATTTTGTGATGAAATTCATTAATTAATCAATATTAATGATAGTTAATTTATTTAATAAATTATGGAAAAATAGTATTAATGCTTTAAAATTCATATAAAAATGATTTAAGTGTTATAGAAAATATTTTAAGTTATAAAATATGACTTGATATTTTCTCATGAAAATATTAATATTTTAATATTAATAGCAATTATCGAATAATGTATTTAATTGTTTAAAAAATCATATAAAGGTGATTTTAAAGTATTAAAATACTTTGTAATATTATAAATATATTATAATATTATGTTATGATTTTCATTAATATTTTATATTAAATAAATATTAATGATAAAGGAATACTGTGGTATTTATATTATATAAATACGATATTAATGATTGAATTTTTTTTGATAAATGATATTAATTATCTGAAAATTATTATGAGCCTATGAAATATATTTTTGACTGATAATAAATTATCTAAGATAATTGCTAAGTGTTTAGGCAAAGTTTAATTGAACTTAAACTTGAGTATTGTCCGACTAGACCGTCGGGATGTTAGAAGTGTGTCGGGTTCAACTCAGACTGCAATAGTTTGACTTGATACCGAGTCTTATGTGCTAAATAGACTGATATGGTTCTGTGATAAATGCATTTAGGTTATTTTAAATACTGTGATGATATTATTCTAATGTGTAGATCGGTATTATTTATATTAGATTTTCAGACAAAGCTAGATAAATTGTGTAGCGGTAATCAACGGTTCAGGCAAGTTTTACTTAACTCTACTAAGAGTTATTTCATTCAGATATGCTTATGGATAATCATTGTTGATTGCCATTGTAGAATTGTACTCTGTACATATTGCATGTATAAGTCAAGTATGAAAGGCTGATCACCTTCATTACCATTCGGTTCAGATATATTTGTTCATGTTCAATACTTGTTCAGTCAAAAGTTTGTTCCCGCTAGTTCACAATTGTATTGTTGAATTATAGCCAGCTTATTATTCAGATTCTGTCAATCATGATATATCGTTATATTATTGAACTTAAACTTGTTGGGCAATCTTATGATCACCCTTGTTATATCATGATTTAACATTGCAGATTTAGAAGCATACGTCGGATACAGGAAAGGATAAAGCCAAGTTCAGCTTAGGATTTTATGTGCAGCTTAATTGTAATAGTATAGTATGATAATAATGTTGTATATTAGATTGGATAATGAATTGGGTTTATTTGAAGGTTACTCGACCTTGGGGAAAATATTGTGTAAAGTTTAATGTATAAATAATTTATGTTTATATCTTCCTCAAATAGTAATAGTTATAGAATTAGTATACCATGATCCGTGGTGATTTGGGACCCGGATTTGGGGATGCTACATTATAAGTGTTTATGGGTTCTAACAAATAAGTTGCTTTGAGAGAGAGTTGTTGGATGAAATTAATCAACTAAATAATGAAATGAGAGCTTTCTATTTATAGGCAATCCAAGGTTAGGGTAGAATGGTCTTTATGGCATCCCACCTCCTTAACTTCCACCTCCTTACTATTCATAACCTAGCAACCAAGTAAACTTGCTAGCCACTTCTATTTCTTGACCATCACAACACTTGGTCACCACACAAAATGTTTGCCCAACAAGTCTACCCACTTTACACTTGGTTTGCTCCATGGATAATGTCCAATTCATTGGGCTTGCTAAGTAATCTAGCTAATTTCCTTGTTGGGCTTTGCATTATAATAGTTTGAGCTTCACCTTATTAATCACTTGGGCTTAGTATAAATCCTACATAGGTTTACACCTTATAGCTTATGGACTTGTATTTTATGCAAAGTTACATTAATTCATTTCATTAGGTTTTAATACCTATATTCTCAAATTAAGTCCGCATGAGAATTATTGCGTTTTCCATACTTAGATTATTATTACATAATCTATCTCACCTTGATATTCTAACATTACGTATTTCTCGGAAATTCAAAAATAATTCTTGAGCGATAAACGGTGAATAGTGATTTTCGTAAACTTTCTCGAAAAACATTTATTTTCGTCTTGGAAATTCAAGCACTTTAATTCTCTTACGTGATTCGAATACTACAATATTCTGACATTTCTAGGTTATAGAACGACATACATCTTATTAACACATATAATAACAAATAATATTATTTTATTCATTAATTAATTCTTTTAAATGTTTTTACAAAGGATCCGAATTTCTCGGTCGTTACATTCTTCCCCCCTTATAAAGATTTTGTCCCCAGAATCTCGCCCTATATTACTCAAACAAAAGAGGATAATTCTTCTTTATCTTCTCTTCCAATTCCCACGTTGTTTCCTCGACATCGTGGTTCTTCCATAACACCTTTACTAATGATATTACCTTGTTTCACAGAACTTGCTCTTTTCTATCAATGATTTGAATCGGCATCTCTTCATAAGTTAAATCTTTCTCGATTTGAATAGGCTCAAACTCTATCACGTGCTTGTAATATGGTTTGTAAGGACGTAGCACTGAAACGTGAAATACATTATGTATTCGCTCTAGGTCTGGAGGTAACGCTATCCTATAAGCTACCTCACCTACCCGTTCTAATACCTCAAAAGGTCCTATAAACCTTGGGCTTAGTTTTCCCTTCTTTCCAAAGCGTATCTTTCCTTTCCAAGGAGATACCTTTAGAAATACGTACGAGCCTACCTCAAACTCTCTATTCTCTCGATGCAAGTCCGAATATTTCTACTGTTTATCTTGAGCTGCGACGAGACGTATACGTATCAACTTCACCACTTTCGCTGTTTGCTGCACCAATTCTGGTCCTAGCATTCGGCGTTCTCCTACTTCATCCCAATACAACGGCGTTCTGCATTTCCTTCCATACAAAGCTTCATACGGCGGCATACCTATGCTTGCATGATAACTGTTGTTATACGCAAATTCTACTAATGGTAGATGATCATCCCAACTACCCTTGAAATCCATGACGTGAGATCTCAACATATCTTCTAACGTCTGAATTATCCTCTCGCTTTGTCCATCGGTTTGTGGATGATATGCCGTACTCAACTTCAACTGCGTCCCCAGCTGTTCTTGAAGACTTCTCCAAAAGTTCGATGTGAATCGTGGATCACGATCTGACACTATCGAAACAGGTGCTCCATGTCTGGAAATAATTTCTTTAACATAGGGTGTAGCTAACTGATCAAAGTTATACTTAATTCGAATTGGCAAAAAGTGAGCCGACTTCATCAACCGGTCCACTATTACCCAAATTGCATCATATCCCTTCTGAGTCGTCGAAAGTCCCACCACAAAGTCCATTGTGATATGCTCCCACTTCCACTCTGGAATTTCCAATGACTGTAACAAGCCACTTGGTCGTTGATGTTCGGCTTTAACTCTTTGACAAGTCAAGCACCTACTCACATACTCGGCTATTTCTCTTTTCATGTTCGGCCACCAAAAACTCTGTCGAAGGTCTTAATACATCTTAGTACTACCAGGATGAATCGAGTACCTCGAACTATGAGCCTCTTGTAAAACTTGCTCCTTTAATTCCGTCTCATTCGGAACCCAAATTCTTCCCTCAAATCTTAATAATCCCTCATTACCAAGACTAAACTTAATATCTTTTTCATTGGTCAACCGCTTCTTCATCTGGTTACACTCATCAGTTTTGAGTTGCACCTCCTTGACTCTCTACAATGGTAGACTGAATCTCCGTCGCAAATAGTCTCTGATCTGCCTCAATTGGCAACTTCACCTCCAACTCCATCCTAGCCATCTCTGTTCTTAACTCAGTTTGAGCTATTAACATAGACAACTTCTCTCGACGCTTTCTACTCAAGGCGTCGGCCACTACATTGGCTTTTCCAGGCTGATACAGGATTTCACAATTGTAATCCTATCAACTCCAGCCACCTTCTCTGTCTCATATTCAACTCCTTTTGTGTGAAGATATATTTTAGACTCTTATAGTCCGTGTATATCTCACACTTTTCCCCATAAAGATAATGTCGTCATATCTTTAAGGCAAACACCACTGCGGCCAGTTCCAGATCATGAGTAGGGTAAACTTTCTCATAATCCTTCAACTGCCTAGATGCATATGCAATGACCTTGCCATGGTGCATGAGCATGCAACCCAGTCCTTTATGCGAAGCATCGCTATAAACTATGAAATTTCCCGTGTCATCGGGTAATGACAAAACAGGCGCTTCACTCAACTTCTTCTTCAGTTCTTGAAAACTATCTTCGCATTTCTCAGTCCATACGTACTTCACCATCTTCCTCGTCAAGTTAGTCAGCGGAGTAGCTATCTTCGAAAAGTCCTGAATGAACCTCCGATAGTAACCCGCTAACCCTAAGAAAATCCGCACCTCAGTCCGCATTTTCGGTTGTTCCCAATTCATCACGGCTTCCACCTTCGCTGGATCTACTAAAATCCCCTCATGGTCAATAACATGACCTAAAAACTGTACCCTCTCTAACCAAAATTCACACTTAGTGAAATTCGCATATAACTTCTCCTTTCTTAATATCTCCAACACTATTCTTAGGTGTTCAGCATGATCTTCTGGCGTCTTAGAGTAGACTAGAATATCATCAATAAACACCACAACGAACTTGTCCAAATATTGTTTGAACACTCTGTTCATCATGTCCATAAATGCAGCAGGTGCACTAGTCAACCCAAATGACATCACCAGAAACTCGTAATGACCATAACGAGTCCTGAATGCTGTCTTTGGCACATCTTCATTCCTAACCTTCAGCTGATGATACCCCGTCCTTAAATCTATTTTGGAAAAATATTTTGCCCCCTTCAACTGATCAAATAGATCATCGATCCTGGGCAACGGATACTTATTATTTATCGTTAACTTGTTCAACTCTCGGTAGTCGATACAAAGTCTCAACGATCCATCCTTCTTCTTGAAAAAATAATCTGCGGTGCTCCCCACTAAAAACACTCGGTTGAATGTACTTCCTGTCCAACAATTCCTACAACTGTACCATCAACTCCTTCATCTCCACTGGCGCCATACGATACGGTGCCCTGGAAAATGGTGTCGCTACTGGCACAATATCTATTATGAACTCGGTCTCCCTATCCGGTGGAAGACCCGGTAATTCCCTTGGAAATACATCTACGAACTCACTCACTATAGGTATTTGTTCCATGGTTGCTCCCACTCTCTGGGTATCAACCACATGACACAAATAACCTACACACCCCTTCCTCAATAATTTCCTAGTTTGTGTCATGGTAAGACAACACGAACGTCCTGGCGATTTATTCCCGTAAAATATTACATGAGATTGGTTTAATGTTTTAATATTTACACATTTCTTTTGATAATCTATAATTGCCCCATGATTTATCAACCAATCCATTCAGAGAATTACATCGAATTCTCCTAACTTTATCGGTATCAGATCTACCGATAATTTACAACCTCGAATGTCTACGCAACAACTCCTATGAATATCTTCAACAGGAATTATCTCTTCATTTTCTACCTTAATGTTCAAAGGTATAGGCAACTTTTCGGGAAGTAATCCTAGTCGTTTAGCAAAATCACATGCGATAAACGAACAAGTAGCACCCGAGTCAAACAGCACATATGCATTTAAGTCGTTGATCTGAATAATACCTGCGACTACATCCCCCGAGGCCATCGTGTCTTGGACGGTCATATTAAAGGTATGGGCCATTGGCCTACCCGGCTGCGCTGGACCCCAAATAGTTAACTTACCACTATTGGAGCCCTTATTCCCGTCTGTCCCCTTCTTTGGGCAGTTCTTTGCCATGTGGTCCGTAGACCCACATACAAAGTACCCATGATTCTTCTTCGGGCTTGGACAGTTTGGCGCAATATGCCCCTCCTGTCCGAAATTATAACACACGGCCTTTCCTTTGAGACAGACTCCTAGGTGAGTCTTTCCACAGGTTTTACATGCCTCCATCCTCCTCTTAGGGTCTCCTTGTTTCACTCCGGTATTCCCAGAGCTAACTACTTTACTTTTATACCCTTCGCCACTCCCACTGGCAGCTTCAACGTTCACTCCTCCATCGACCTTCCCCTTACTTTTCTTATCCTTGTGGTATTGGCTCAACGCCTCACTACCACCTTCGGCAATTATTGCCTTCTCTAAAATAATTCCAAAGGAAGTACTTTGGAACATAGAGATACGATTATAGAGCCAGGGTTTCAAGCCCTGCTCGAACCGTCGAGTTTTCCTCACCTCGGTATCCACTTGATGTGAGCGAACCTTGCCAGTTCATTAAACTTAGCAGCGTATTGGGGAACCGTCATGTCCCCTTGTTTTAAATCTAGAAATCGCATCTCCATCCTTCTCTGCATGCTCGTGGGAAAATAGTTCTCGTAGAATATTTCCTTGAACCTCACCCACGTTATCACATCTATTCCGGCCCTTGCCTGATTGGCCTCCCACTAAAAGTTGGCCTCTCCCTTCATCATGTAGGTTGCAAAAGCAACCTTTTGGACCTCGTCGACATTTGCTATCACAAATGCCTTCTCAATCTCCCTAACCCACGTTTGGGCTTCGATAGGGTCCGTAGTCCCTTTGAACTCCAGCGAACCCACACTCTTAAAGTCCTTAAATGTAGTAGCTCGTACTACACCAGGATTTACGGCGATATTAGCCCTAGTTTGGTTAAACGTTGTGGTTAAAAGGTTCAAAAATTCTTGCATGGGGTTAACCGGACCTCCCTTCGGTTGATTCGTGTTCGCACCTTGGGTATGTGGTACTCCTCTTGGCATCATTTTGCTGTTACAATAAACACATATTTCGTTATTATGCATTTCCTGACAGTTAGTTATTATTCCATATTAAACAATAACTTAAACATTCATTACTCAACATTTTTCGAAAAAGAAAACTTATATTTATTCATTGTAGTATAATACTACATCGGTTACATAAACACAGCCTAAGCTGGATACATTACTTTCCCGCTATTGCTTTCCAAAAATTGGGATTTACAAAAGACTACCCTTGATTATACAAAAGAGGGCTTTACGCCATTACTATATACACAAATATGTACATATCTAACTACTATAGCAACTACTCGATCATATTTGCCTTAAGGCATTCTCAAAATCTGCCTTGGCAAGACCGGCAATAATATCACGACTGATAGTATGTCGCGTCTTCCCTGTCTCTACCGGATACCCAGCTACCTGCAATTGGAAATCCTCTTGAGAACTCCTATGGATATAGGACATTCTCCCTATATTCTGTTTCTTAGTCTTTAGCTCACTCCTAAGCTCAAAGACCTCCTGTTTTAGCTCATGGACCTTGTCCTTATCCAAAACTCTCCCGTCATGTTCTTGTTCCCACATGGACTCCACGTCCGTCTTGTCCTCTATAACCATTGGGGCTCGCCTTGACTCTTTGACCTCCCCGACAAGTGTGTACGTTCCTATCTATCACTGACATGAACAGTGACATCATCGACTCCCCTAGAGTTATCTCTGCTGATATAGCTACTGGATTGAAGGATACTACCTCCACTTCTTCTTCCAACATGTCGTCAAATACGGACATGAGGTCTAAGCTCTCAGAGTCTCCAGACTCCACCACAACTATCTCAGGATCTGCTACAATGGGGTTCAGTATGATTTCTATCTGGTTTACCGACCCTTCGCTGACTACCTATACATCTCTATTTTTACCTGACATCTACAACAACACAAAAAGTTGATTAGTAAAAGTCAGTATAATAAAAACACATAACATATATGATGCATTTTTATAAGGTTAACTTCCATCTTTTATTATTTGACTTTTCTTAAGGTTATGACTTAAGGTTTTATTTCCCCCCCCCCCCCCCTTAAGTTTTATAACCTAATGCTTTGATACCAACCTGTGACGCCTCCAAATTCGGGTATCTTCTAACCCGACATATGGTGCTACAGGGTGCTACAGTTCACATAAACATTCAATTGAAATACCTCAAAAGGACGGATATGTCTTATATATATATCAAAAAAATATTAACATACCCCAGGTTCTTTATAACCAATACATTGTCTTTGTCATAATATAAATATCATTCCGTACAAATCCTATACTATTATAAATGTAATCTACGGGTTCGCCTTTGCTTTCCCTTTATCCTTGCCAAATCCATTGGTCCTGTAAGACCCCAAAATTTTTTAAATAAAAAGGAATTTCCTTTATTTATTATTTTGAAATAGTAAGGGTGGATTTGATTAATGTGGTTAGTTATGGGTAAAATGCGCAAATATTTTAAATAAGCAAGTGGTGATATAATATTCATTATTGTCGGGGAATATTCGTTTGGTCGTGGAATATTCGTGCGCTTGGGAATATTCGTATTTACTGACAAGCCGGTATGTGTGGGCCCCATAATGGAAAGCGATTGGATAAAGAAAACGACAAATATAAGTTGTTTATAAATAACTTGGCGTAGTTGTTACCAAGTAATCATCGTTGGAATACCCAAAGGTTAAAACACACTAATACGCGTTGTTGAATAAGAAGACACTCAGTATTGCACCAATTATTGATTCTTACGTAAGAAGACACTACTCAATAATGGTTACAATAATTATCGCTCAAAGATTTTATTTTATTGATTCAATAATTGTTGCATTGATATTTTATATTGTTGTTGTTTCAATAATTGTCATTACACAAAGATTTTCATTATCGAAGCAATAATTCATATTATCTCAATAATATTATTAGATAACATTATTGGCAATGTCTAGAAAGTTCTGCTCTAAGGAGAGGTTTGGTCACCTAATCAAGCGCATTAAGAAGGAGAAATCTTTATTGAAAAGCCCCTCTTTCTTGAACCGCCGGTTGTCAATATTGTGATTCTCAAATATTATTTGTGAATAATTAATTATTGATTCATATGATGAGAAAATATATGATTTTATGTGGATATATATGGAGAAAATTTTTAATGTAACAATTGTTGAAAATTAAAATTTTATCTTTTTCTCGATGAAATAATTCATTTAAATATATATATATATATATATATATATATATATATATATATATATATATATTATATTTTAATAATATAATAATGGTGATATTTTTACACAACGAATGTGGGATATATGAGTATACGAGGAGGAAGAGTATTTTTGTTGCAATAAATATTTAAAACATGTTAAACATGTCGGTGGACCCCATTTATTAACTGAAATTTGATTATAACTTGTAAAATCGCCCGTTTGTGGATTTCGGCCAATTTTTGTTTGGAATTTGGAAAACCTTTCTTCTGCAAAGTTGTAGAGAATTGAATTTCCTATAAAAAGACGCGGGATTCAAATTTTCTGGCAAAAGGGCTATTTATTGTGAATTATTAAAGTTTCGAAGTTCCAAAATAATTGATTTTTTGGAAGTTTTAATTATTTTAAATAATAAAAATGTTTTTGGTGAGTGTTCCACATGTTATAAATGTGTCATGTTGCTGAATTCAGATCTAGGAAGGTTGGCATAGAAAACTTAAATATATATATATATTATTAATTTATTAAATTTTCTCGCTTTGGTGTTCTAAGCATTTTCCTATAAATAGGTGCTTAGGTTAGAATTGAAAATCACACCGAAATCAAGTTTTCTCTCTATATTATCGAGCGTATTCTTGTGAGTATTTTGAGTATACTTTGAGTATTGCTATACTCTGCAAGTTCAAGTCATAACCTATATCCTGTTTTCAACTAAAGTACTGCTTTCGAGGTAAGGGATATTATTTTTCTAAAATGATATTATTTCTTCAATATCATTATGCCAAAATATTGGTTGAAACTTTTATCAAATTTAGAACTTTTTCATGTTTGGGGTTACTATTCATGAGTTACTATTCATGAGTTACTATTCACGAAGTTACTATTCATGAGTACTATTCACGGCGTGAAGATGTTTTTTTTTGTAAAATTTCTATCTTTTGGTGTCGAGTTATCGCTCACGATAATGACATTATTCACGATATCTGACTATTCATCGAAAAATGAAATTTCTTCTTTTCATTCCAAAATATCTATTCTCGGATACTAGCTTTGATTGTATCCATGTTTTGATCATTCTTGAATTTTACACCACTATGATTATTTTGAGGTATTTTTGGATATGGATAAAACAAAGTACTTAATCCTTAATCCTTAATCCTTGTCATTTTGTTTCACCGATTCGCTTATTTAAAAATATTTTCATCATCCTCGGTCTTAAATGATGATATTATTGAATATCTTTGGCCTCAGAAGTGCAAAGATGAATGATTTATGATGAATATCTTTGGCCCAGTAGTGCAAAGATGAATGATTTCGATGAATATCTTTGGCCCGTAGTGCAAAGATGAACAGTGTTTAGATGAACATGACTAAATCGATGAATATCTTTGGCCTCAGTAGTGCAAAGATGAATATTTGATTCCGTATATATATTGATTGATGTTACAGGATAAAAGATAGATTTATGAACTTTAAAATTCATACATAGAAGATAGTAGTTTGCATTCTCTACTTAACTCTTCTAATGAATTATTATTTTCATTACGAATATTGATTTAAAACTTGTTGTCTATTGTATTCTATTAGATTTTTCCCTGTTGAAGACTAACGATAATTTTTTTGTATATTATCTTAGTCATAATATTCTTTACTGGGCTAGTTGAGCTCACCCTTTTCCTTTTTGTTCCATTTTTCTTCTCAGGAGACGAGAATGTAGCGATTACTAGTCGGGGTATGGAATGAAGGTTCTAGAGAGAGTTGTTTAGTAGTCCTCACCATTTTTGTAAATAATGTATCAATAATTATGATGGGGATTTATTTGCGTGTGGATATTGTCTAGATGGCAATATCTGTATTTAAACTCACAGTTTATATGTTGTAATAATAAAGTTGTAGTTATTTCGCATTCCATGTATTTGGCGACTCGAATGGGTTGGATGGAATGGACCTATTTTGGGGGCATCACAAATTGGTATCGTAGCTTAGGGATATGATCTCTGGCGAGATCGGGAATAGAACTAGGATGGGAGAGACGAGTAAATCCTTCGCTAGTGTGTCCTACCCGAGCTTATTTGTTAGTTGGTTAGTATATAGGGATATTATGTGATATATTGATTTCCTTAATTAACCCTTGTTTTTATGACAAGATTTGAGAATGTCGAATGAGAATATTAACAATGGAAATGAGACCGTGAGACGCTCAGTACTCACCAACGAGGAGAACGTGCAACAGTCAAGGCGATGTTCCTCTTGTGAACAACACCACTGGAGCAGATGATGAACGAGGGATGTGTTTAGAAGCTTTTTGCAGCTTCATGCAAAATCGATTTAGGGAGACTCGTGTTCAAAACATAGGAGGAAATGATAGCAATTCACGGGTTGTCACAAACCCAAGCGCTTCAAAGAGTCGGGACCACTGAATTTAAGGGAAAGCCCCGATCCGATCATGGCGAAACATGGGTCAAAACAAATTACCAAGATATTCGATGTCTTGGGATGCACGGAGAACAGAAGGTTCCATTCGCCACCTTTATGTTCCGTGGCGAGGCAGGCAGATTATCGGTGGAGTTTGTGAAGCGCACCCATCCAAATTCAGACTCAAAGATGTCATGGGAGACGTTGAAAAAAGCTTCAATGACAAGTACTTCCCCGAAAGTATTCGCTATATGAAGGAAGTGGAGTTTATTAGATCGAGCAGTAATAACATGACGGTGTCCCAAAGACAAGGCGAAGTTCATGAGTTATCCAGTTTGCACCTCATTTGGCGGAGAATGAGGAACGTATGACGCGGATGTTTCGAGAGGTTTGAAACCCCAGATACGCCAAGATCTCATTTCTCATAAATTTTCTCTCTTCGATGTTGTCAATGTGGCTCAGATTGTTAGAGCGAGATAACGAGTACGCTCAACCGAGGGACCATAACCAGATCATACCAAGATAGCGAAATTTATCGTAATAACGATAACCAAATGGAGAAAGAAGAATACACGATTAAAGGCGGAACCACTCCGTGGTAATCGTGGCCATGAAAATAGAAGAAGCGAGTCGAGGAGATTTTAAAAGAGGAGATTCAACAACGACCATGTGAAGACGCTCGCGCCAATATAGCAATCGGTTCCAAGGGAGGAGAAAGACCACCGGTCAGACATGTTACAAATGCGGAGAGAGGACATATCACCTCAAACCGCTTGCACAACAGCTTAAGGTATGCTATAATTGTGGAAAAGAAGGACATATCGCCGAGATTGTACGGTGAGCGAAACCAAGTCCAATGGGGATGGTGACTCAAAAGGATGTTCCGTAAAAGTCAAAGTCAATCTGGTTCTTGGAAGAGCGTTTGTCGTGACTTCATTCAAAATGCGAGGAACCCGAACGGTTAGCACGGGTTAGTTAATTATAAATTTCTTGCGAAGTTTATACCTTATTAGATACCGGTTCTACCCATCCTTTTATCTCTTTTTAAGCGCCAACGCTTGAACTTGACTACGGAGAAATTAGACTTTGACCTATTTATGGAGACTCAGCTAGAGAAACTTTCATTACATCCGTTGTTTAGAAATCTTGCTTGATTCAGTTGGCACTATCACATTACCGTTAACCTTATTTCTATAGAGATATTTGCTTTTGATGTGATTTTAAGGTTAACTACTCATCATGCCAAAATTGATTACTTTCGTAAGGTTGTTAGTTTTCATATTCCTAAGCAACTCGTTATTCAATCCAAGCAATCAAACCATTGTAGTCAAACATTTTCATATCAAGCCATGAAGTCATTCGCTTATTACGGATGTCAAGTTTTCTTAGTCCATGTTATAGATTTGAATAAAGACACGCCAAATTTGAATAATATTCACATTGTTATTGATTTTTCCCGACGTATTTCCTCAAGAATTTCTTGCTTACTCCCAAAGCGATATTAAATTTTGTATCGACTTTGAACCCTAGACAAAACTCATTTCTAAAATCTCATATCGAATGGCTCCTATTGAACTTCAGGAGTTAAAAATTCAACTATAGAATTTGGTACCTGAGCCTTTATCTGGTGACTTCCTTTGTGGAATGCACCGAAGCTAGACTCTCCGTAGGGGACACCATATTTGTGCGATAGTAAACTGATAGGTGTCATTTTGACGTGCTATCCAAGATTGGGATATGAGTCACAGTTGAGAACAACCTAAGTCGGTAATCAAAATACGTAGCTTTCTAGACTTAATTGGTTATTATCGGAGATTCATTGAAGGATATTCTCGAATCGCTATTCCATTAACGCAGCTGACTCGTAGAGATACAAAATTTGAATGGAGCAAGGAATGTGGGAAGAGCTTCGAAGAACTCAAGAGGAGACTCATTTCAGCACATGTTCTGACCATGCCATCCTGAAAAAGCGAACGTGGTAGCTGACGTGTTGAGTAGAAGATCGTATACAAGTACGAGTACGATATTGTCAAAGACTCATTTCGTATAATTTATAAATAATAGAGATGGAGATGAAAACTTTAGGTACCCATGTGATGATATACGTGTATAATCGACTTTAATCGATAAAGTTAAAGTTGTTCAAGCTACACACCGGAGCTGATGAATTTGAAGAAGGAGGTGCAAGAAGTTGTTATTTCAAAAGCGAGAATCGGTGAGGTGAGGAAAGCTCAAACCTTCGATTTATTAATCCATTTAAAATTCTCGATCGAATAGAACTGCGGGCCTATAGACTCGCTTTTATCGCCAAGTATGACGCAGTATTCATAACGCTTTTTCATGATGTTACGTAAATTTGTGGACAACCCGAACAACGCTATTGAGTTAGAACCCACGAGATAGTCAAGACTTAACGTATTTAGGAGGTACCTATCGTGATCTTGGATAGAAAGAACATGTCCTATGTACCGAGGTTATACCACAAGTTAAAGTTTTGTGGAGAAACCATGCTATTGAGGAAATGACCTGAGAGTTGGAAACGGAAATGAAGGCAAGGTATTCTCATCTTTTCGAAACACCAGGTACGTACGTCAATTTCGAGGACGAAATTTCATAAGGAGGGGAGGTTGTAAGACCCCGAAATTTTTTTAAATAAAAAGGAATTTCCTTTATTTATTATTTTGAAATAGTAAGGGTGGATTTGATTAATGTGGTTAGTTATGGGTAAAATGTGCAAATATTTTAAATAAGAAAGTGGTGATATAATATTCATTATCATTTGGGAATATTCGTTTGGTCGTGGAATATTCAGATCGTCGTGGAATATTCGTGCATTTAGACGCATTGTACCATGTGTGGGCCCCATAACTGAAAGCGATTGGATGAAGAAAAACGACAAATATAAGTTGTTTATAAATAACTGGCGTAGTTGTTACCGTTATCTTCGTTGGAATACCCAAAGGTTTAAACACACTAATACGCGCGTTGTTGAACAAGAAGACACACTCAGATTGCACCAATTATTGATTCTTACGTAAGAAGACACTACTCAATAATGGTTACGTAATTACCGCTCAAAGATTTTATTTTATTGATTCAATAATTGTCGCATTGATATTTTATATTGTTGTTTGTTTCAATAATTGTCATTACACAAGATTTTTCATTATCGAAGCAATAATTCATATTATCCTAATAATATTATTAGATAACATTATTGGAAATGTCTAGAAAGTTCTCGCCTAAGGAGAGGTTTGGTCACCTAATTGCGCTACCAAGAAGGAGAAATCTTTATTGAAAGCCCCCTCTTCTCGAACCGCCTCGTTGTCAATATTGTGATTCTCAGAATATTATTTGTGAATAATTAATTATTGATTCATATGATGAGGAAAATATTGATTTTATGTGGATATAGATGGAGAAAATTTTTAATGTGACAATTGTTGAAAATTGAAATTTTATCTTTTTCTCGATGAAATAATTCATTTAAATATATATATATATATATATATTTTAATAATATAATAATGGTGATATTTTTTACAACGAATGTGGGATATATGAGTATACGAGGAGGAAGAGTATTTTTGTTGCAATAAATGTTTAAAACATGTTAAACATGTCATGGACCCCATTTATCGACCGAAATTTGATTATAAATTGTAAAATCGCCCATTTGTGGATTTCGCCAATTTCGCTTTGGAATTTGGAAAACCTTTCTTCCGAAAAGTTGTAGAGAATTGAATTTCCTAAAAAAATTCGCGAGATTCAAATTTTCTGGCAAAAGGGCTATTTATTATGAACTATTGAAGTTTTGGAGTTCCAAAATAATTGATTTTTGGATGTTTTAATTATTTTAAATAATAAAAATGTTTTTGGTGAGTGTTCCACATGTTATAAATGTGTCATGTTGTTGAATTCAGATCTAGGAAGGTTGGCGTAGAAAACTTAATATATATATTATTAATTTATTAAATTTTCTGCTTTGGTGTTCTAAGCATTTTCCTATAAATAGGGTGCTTAGGTTAGAATTGAAAATCACACCAGAAACTGAAGTTTTCTCTCTCTATATTATCGAGCATATTCTTGTGAGTATTTTGAGTATACTTTGAGTATTGTTATACGGTGCAAGTTCAAGTCATAACCTATATCCGGTGTTTCAACTAGAAGTACTGTCTTTCGAGGTAAGGGATATTATTTTTTTAAAAATGATATTATTTCTTCAATATCATTATGCCAAAATATTGGTTTATACTTTTTATCAAATTTGGAACTTTTTCATGTCGGGGTTACTATTCATGAGTTACTATTTACGAGTTACTATTCATGAGTTACTATTCACGAAGCATGACGATGTTTTTTTTGTGAAATTTCTATCTTTTGGTGTCAGAGTTACTGTTCACGTATACGACACTATTCACGTATACGACACTATTCCCGAATACGGCACTATTCATCGAAAATGAAATTTCTTCTTTTCGTCCAAAATATCTATTCTGGATACTAGCTTTGATTGTATCCATATTTTGATCATTCTTGAATTTTACACCACTATGATTATTTTGAGGTATTTTTGGATATGGATAAAATAAAGTACGAATCCTTAATCCTTAATCCTTGTCATTTTGTTTCAATCGGATTCGCTTATTTAAAATATTTTTCATCATCCTCGGTCTTAAATGATGATATTATTGAATATATTTGGCCCAGTAGTGCAAAGATGAATAATTTATGATGAATATCTTTGGCCTCAGAGTGCAAAGATGAATGATTTCGATGAATATCTTTGGCCCAGTAGTGCAAAGATGAACAGTGTTTAGATGAACATGACTAATCGATGAATATCTTTGGCTCAGAGTGCAAAAAAGATGAATATTTGATTCCGTATATATATTGATTGATGTTACAGGGATAAAAGATAGACGATGAACTTTAAAATTCATACATAGAAGATAGTAGTTTGCATTCTCTACTTAACTCTTCTAATGAATTATTATTTCACTATGAATATTGATTTAAAACTTGTTGTCTATTGTATTCTATTAGATTTTTCCCTGTTGAAGACTAACGATAATTTTGTTGTATATTATCTTAGTCATAATATTCTTTACTGGGCTAGTTGAGCTCACCCTTTTCCTTTTTGTTCCATTTTTCTTCTCAGGAGACGAGAATGTAGCGATTACTAGTTGGGGTATGGAATGAAGGTTCTAGAGAGAGTTGTTTAGTAGTCCTCACCATTTTTGTAAATAATGTATCAATAATTATGATGGGGATTTATTTATGTGTGGATATTGTCTAGATGGCAATATCTCGTATTTAAACTCACAGTTTATATGTTGTAATAATAAAGTTGTAGTTATTTCTGTACCATGTATTTGGCGACTCAGAATGGGTTGGATGGAATGGACCTATTTTGGGGGCGTCACAGGTCCGTTCTGTCTTAGCTGCATTCATACGGTTCAAGCAAGAATGAGCCTAACTAGCTCAGCAAGTACAACAATTCTAGGAAAATAGCATGCTTGAAATATAGGAAACGTATATCATCAATAACTGAACAATAGTTACGAAGTACTATTGATAATTCAAAATAGCACTTCTTTTCATTCAAAATGTTTTACAACAACAATATTAAGTAAAACATCAATTCCAGTTCAGGACCGTAAGCATTTCATAAGTACTTTGAAAAGGACATCCAGGCACGAAGTCCGTAAAACCAACATAACTTACAAGCAAGTCTAGGTGATCAGCCTATAGTACTCTATGTTGATCAACACTACATTCATTAAACGTGTTTACGTTTAAGTTGTGGCAACCTCACGTGCCTGTCGTTTGACGACAAAACCATTTGAGCATACACAATCTACTTTTGAAAACCACAATAATATTAGTTCGGTAAATCCTTATCAACACTTGATAGAATAACATAGCATACGTCTAGCCGAAAGTATTGTCTTTGACATTCCTCAAATACTAACTCATGCGAAGAATACATGAATCACAAAGACTTGTCCAGATTGAACTAGAACAAGGGTTAGAGTACTTACCTTTAGCGTCTGCTACAATTTATAACACGTGCACTTTACGTCTTTAAGGTCTCTACATTAGATGATAGCATAACATAGAACATTAGGTCATGAATGATCACACATGGTTCCTAAAGAATCTTACCCTTCTTTTCAATCTAAATACGTATTAGATTTGTTATTATTGGTTCCGGCTTTCCATTAGATCATTCTTACATTCATTTGCAATTGATTTAACTAAACCCTAAGTGTTCATACTTAAGGCTTAATAATGTCTTAACAATGTTTCATTATAATCCTCACCCAATTATTTATCAATTACTATCCATGCTCTATATGTAAACATTCATTATTGTCTTGGTCTTGAGGTTTGGCTGTATTGCTACTGGGCTATTAATTTTGGTATACCATGCTGCACGATACCACTTATTGCTCAAAAATCCGAAGGCTCTACAATGTGTGGTGCGAGTCTCGATTATAATGGTCATACTTCTTGCCATTCTCCATAAGGTTATGGCCACTTTGGCGCTGTGGCGCGGGCTTCTTTACCTTGGACTGGCACCGCGGCGCCAGCTCTGTGCACCAGACACTTTGGACAGATTTTTTTTAAAAGTTGAAATTCCCGGACTCATAACTTCTTCGTTATAAGTTCGAATTGGCTCGTTCAAGAGCCTATGGGTCACAAATTACGTACTCTATGCGTTCATGTAAGAATTTTATCTATTTTACTTTGTTTGCTAAAATTTCACCTATTAGTCCATTTTAACGAAAACGATAAACGTTCGTGAACGTTCAACGCTCGTTTCTTCATTTTAAGTCAAAATCCGACCATTTTCGAGTCCGCAACTCTATAATGCTAAATATGACTCGTCTCCATTGAAAACCAACATTTCCAATGTCAACCACAATATAACTTCCATTCCGAGAATTTCACGAATTCGACGATTATCGTCCAATCGTGCAAATTCCGGCGAAACGTTATTACTAGTGATTTGTTTATCATTCTAAACACATTCATTCCATTATCTAGACATCTCAACATATGTATTACAATAATTTATATTCCAATTTGGTTATGGCTTATTAATAAGTTCATAACAATAATTTCTTAATATATGATTTTCATTTCCTTATGACTTATTCGGCTTAGGTCCATTGCTTATTAACTTCTCCTATGTTCTTAACATCTAAGTTCATTAGATTACACTTCTCTTATCAACCTACGATGATAGAGATGAAGAAGATAAGATCATTTACCTTTGATGATTACTTCACTTCACTTTGCAAAATCTAACAATAGTTGAAATGGCTTATAAGTGCTTATGGGTTCTAACAAATAAGTTGCTTTGAGAGAGAGTTTTTGGATGAAATTAATCAACCAAATAATGAAATGAGAGCTTTCTATTTATAGGCAATCCAAGGTTAGGGTAGAATGGTCTTTATGGCATCCCACCTCCTTAACTTCAACCTCCTTACTATTCATAACCTAGCAACCAAGTAAACTTGCTAGCCACTTCTATTTCTTGACCATCACAACACTTGGTCACCACACAAAATATTTGCCCAACAAGTCTACCCACTTTACACTTGGTTTGCTCCATGGATAATGTCTGATTCATTGGGCTTGCTAAGTAATCTAGCTAATTTCCTTATTGGGCTTTGCATTATAATAGTTTGAGCTTCACCTTATTAATCACTTGGGCTTAGTATAAATCCTACATAGGTTTACACCTTATAGCTTATGGACTTGTATTTATACAAAGTTACATTAATTCATTTCATTAGGTTTTAATACCTTATATTCTCAAATTAAGTCCGCATGCGAATTATTGCATTTTCCATACTTAGATTTTTATTACATAATCCATCTCACCTCGATATTCTAACATTAAGTATTTCTCAAAAATTCAAAAATAATTCCCGAGCGATAAACGGTGAATAGTGATTTTTGTAAACTTTCTCGCAAAATATTTATTTTCGTCTTAGAAATTAAAACACTTTAATTCTCTCACGTAATTCGAATACTACGATATTCTAACATTTTTAGGTTATAGAACAACATACATCTTATTACCACATATAATAACAAATAATATTATTTTATTCATTAATTAATTCTTTCAAATGTTTTTACAAAGGATCCGAATTTCTCGGTCGTTACAATATCTTTTGATAGGCCTCTATTAGTTGTTGGGCGGTTGTGCCCCATTTTCCTATATTTTTTAGCAGTATACAGAGATGATGTATTTAGATAATGATGTACTTAGGAATGTATGTATATTATTTTCCATTCCCTACATCATATTGTCATCTATTGTTTATTATGCACGCATTATGTTTATGGACATGCATTTCCACAGATGAGTTTAGCATTGACCCCTGGATGGTCTTATGACACGGCCCTATAGATGTTTTCATCAACAATTAGCCGAATTGATCATACCCCACCGATTGATCATACCCTACCAGTATTGATGGTATCTTCATTGAGATTGTGGTATGATAGCTTGTCCTCCCTAGATCGGGTGACAGTTGATCAGCTGTTGCGTCACTCTATGACCCTTTTGACATTCTAGGTTCCGTCGGGCTTTGTAGAGGGTATGCTAGAGTATTGGTTACCGGATAGGCAGATGTTCCGATTTGAGACCCAGGAGTTCACTCCTACCTTAGATGAGTACAAGCGTCTGACAGATTTGTCGTTGGATAAGCCTTACGCTCGGATGGCTGTCGGTGATATAAGCCAACAGTTTATGACCCTCACAGGTTTAAGGCGTAGAGTTTCCCTGTATGAGATCTCCTCAGGGCATGTTGTGTCTATGAGTATTCTGATAGACAAATTTGGGTCTTTGGACAGTTATCTGCAGCACTCCGGGGATTTCACCACTTCAAAGGATAATTTGTGTGTTGCCAGAGTAGATGTACTCTTGATCTATATGGTGGCTTATATATACATGCCATTGTACATGGACCACTTGGACATCGGCGTGCTTATGGTAGTGCATGCTCTCCGAGAGGGACATACCATTTTACCGATGATTCTGGCAGAGACCTTGAGGTCGACCACGTATTGCCATACCCTTTCTATTGGGGTATTTACAGGTAGTTCGATCTTGTTGTACGTGTGGTTTATGACACACTTGAGACCGATTGGCATTTTTCGACGCCATGGGTATCGTTTTTCCAATGCGATAGCCATGTCATACTCCTTTCAGCCGACGGAGTGTACAGATGCAGCATCTTGGTAGGTTTTCTTATCAGGGATCAAGGATCCATTTGATATTCTTCCGTGTTCAGGGCTTAGCTCTCCCTACAGCTTTATCACTCATGCAGCTGGCATGGATTATCTTCATCTGGCTGGTTTGAGGGGTGTGACCACTTATCATCCACTAGCTGTGATGACACAGTTTGACCAGTTTCAGGATTTCGTCCCTTTTAACGGGGCATTGGGTCAGTGTTTGTCATCTCAGCTTTTGTTAGCAGACGATTTATCCAGGATTTATGCTTATTGGACCCAGCGTGAGAGGGGTGACTTTACTACTAGCCATCCAGGTCATTCTACAGAGTGTTCTTCATTGTTAGAGGCATAGATTGCATCGCCTAGGGTTTTATCCTTAGAGCTTGGTACTGATTCAGATAGTGGGGAGCCTATGGAGGACCCTGATTCTCCCACTAAGGATGAGTTGTTTGATGGGTTGTCAGCAGCTATGATTGATTCTCCTAGTATTCTTGCTGCTGTGACTCCATATTCTGTAGAGTATTTAGAGCAGAGTCTACATCTAATGACATTTGAGAGGGATCAGGCTAGGGCCTTGATGTTTACAGCTCTTTCTGATAGAGATGTCGCTATGATTGAGAGAGATGATGCTCTAGCTCACAGGGATACCGTTATTGTTGAGCGGGATGAGTCTCGATCATCTAGGGATGCAGCTGTTATTGTGCAGGATGATGCTCTTGCTACCCAAGATGTTGCCACTACAGATAGTACTGCATTTATATCTCATACTGCTGATATCATTGTAGAGATGAACATATTCATTCATGAGCATAGTGTCACAATGTAGATGGTCGTAGATCTCTTGGCTCGTGTGGATACCCTAAGGTAGGAGCTCATAGAGTTACCCCCATCTTCTGAGAGGGATGCCATGTTAGACTTGATGGCTCGCTTATCAACTAGTTTGTAGATTAGCTTTAATTTTCCTGCATAGACTAGCTTAGCCATTTTTGTCATTTACAAGATACATTATATATATCATACAGTATTATATGGAAAGGAAATATGTTTTGATTCACTTCCCTTTTAGTTATGCCTTGTTACTTGCTTGATAGTTGCCTGTTCTCCAGGGCTTATGATCTTGATGTATCCTGAACTCCTCCTTGATGAATGGACATTGAGATGTCTCAAGATCTTTCAGAATGGATCATTGATCTTTATTTCCCCCTACCCTTTGGTGTCTTGGGACTAGTTTTTTGTATGTGGTTATGGAGAGGATTATGGCTTTCCTCTCTAAGGTTGACCGCACCATAGATGGTCGCCGGTACTCCTTTGTATTGGGGATCCCAGGCAGTTCCATCTCTTATGGATTGGTGTTTCTCTTTGAGGAATCAACCGCAACTTAGATGGTCATTGGTTCTCCCAGACTAGGTAGTTCCATCCCTTTGGTCTAATTCGATGAGGTGTGTTTTAACCGCCCCACAGATGGTCGCTGATACTCCTTTGTATTGGGGAGATCGGGTAGTTCCATCTCCTATGGTTTGGTTTGAAAGTGGAAAGATGATCCCAATACCATTAACAAGGTTTTGTGTTTTTGGTAGGGGTGAGACCGCACCAGGAATGGCTACCTACGTACTTCCATTGAAAGTTGTAGGTGGTAAAAGAGGTTGTAGAGATTTTTTTTGTTTTTTTTATAGTTAGACCGGACCATAAAAATGGCTGCCTAAGTACTCTCATGTATTGGGGAGATCAGGTATGTTCACCCCTGATGGGATAAACTGAAGTTATTAGGAAGTGTTTTATCCCTAGTGGGACAAACTGAAGTTATGAAATGTTTTATCCCTAGTGGGACAAAATGAAGTTGTGAAAGGTTTTATCCCTAGTGGGACAAACTGAGGTTGTGAAAGGTTTTATCCCTAGTGGGAGAAACAAAAGTTGTGAAAGGTTTTATCCCTAGTGGGATAAACAGAAGTTGTGCAAGGGTGTTTTATCCCTGGTGGGACAAACTAAAAGAGCGAGGATTGTATGTAGTGAGAAAGGTTTTGAAAACCTGAACTGAGTGATGGATCTGCTGATCCAGAACCAGGATGCTGGTTTACAGGTAACTTCAAACATAGTATCGTTTCACGCTATCTGAGTTGATGAGTTGGGGAAATTCCTCGCCATCCATCTCTTGTAATCTGAGGGCTCCTCCTGTCAATACCTCCTTGACAACAAACGGGCCTTCCCAGTTTGAGAAAAATTTTCCTTTAGATTAATCTAGGTTGTCAAGAACCTTCTTCAAGACGAAGTCATGTTCTTTACATTGCCATAACTGGACTTTCTTATTGTAGGATCGAGCGATCCTCTGTTGGTATAACTAACCATAGAAGATGGTTGTGGCCCTCTGTTCATCTATTAGAGACAATTGGTGGTACCGATCTTGTAACCATTGGTTTTCATCAAGCTGAGCGTCTATCAACACTCTGAGGGATTCCATTTCTACCTCTATGGGGAGCACTGCTTCCACTCCATAAGTTAATGAGTAGGGGGTTGCTCTAGTGGAAGTGTGCATTGACGTTCTGTAGGCTAATAGAGTCAGAGGCAACAAGTTAGGCCCTCCTTTGTGATTGGCGGACATCTTTTTCATGATCTTTTTGATATTTTTATTAGCCGCTTCAACAACACCATTCATCTTTGGACGATAGATGACGAAATTGAGATGTTTGATGTGGAATTTACTGCATAACTCCTCCATCATTTGCTTATTGAGGTTCTTGGAATTATCTGATACAATCACCTCTGGTTGTACGTATCAACAAATGACATTATTTTTGATGAAACCAATGATCACCTCTTTAGTAACCCTGGGGGAAGAGGCTGCTTCTACCCAATTGGTGAAGTAGTCGATCATGGTGAAGATAAACTGATTACCATTACTGGCTTTGGGCTCGATTGGCCCGATCACATCCATTCCCCACATTGAGAAGGGACAGGACGAACTCATATTGTGGAGATCCCTTGGAGGGGCGTGGATAACATTCCGATGAATTTGGCATTAGTAACATCTCTTGACATGATCATCACAGTCAGCCTTGAGAGAGAGCCAGAAATGCCCTGTTCTTAGGATCTTCTTGACAAGTAGAGGGTCGCTCATGTGTGGGCCGCATACTCCACCATGGATTTCATCCATGAGCCTCTAAGATTGATCTTTGTCTAGGAATCTAAGAAGGCATAGTCCTGCATCTCTTTTGTAGAGTGTGTCTCCGCTCAGATAGAATTTCATAGCCAATCTATGGATCCGCTTTCTTTCAACTTAACTCACCTTAGTGGGTATAGATCCATCTCGCAGATACTCCTTGATATCCTGATACCAAGGGTTTTGGATGGGAGGCAGCTCATTTGATACTTCTCCAATGTAGTTACCGTAGGCTGGTACCTTTTGCCAGGAAAAGGTGATATTTGGCATGTTTTCCTTATCAAGTATGTTGATCAAGGAGGCCAAAGTTGCTAGTGCATCTACAAAGTCATTCCTATCCCGAGGAATATGGAGGAAGGATATTTCTTCAAACTCTGAAGCCATCTGGATAACTTGCCAATGGTAAGGCAGTAAATGTAATTCTTTGGTGTGATAGATCCTAGTGGTTTGTCTGATTACCAATTCAGAATCACCAAAGACAGTTAACCGTTTAACGCCCATGGATTGGGCTAGTTTCAACCCCATGATACAGCCTTCATACTCAGCTGTGTTGTTGGTGTTGACAAACTGCAATTTGATGGCAACAGTATACTACTCTCCCGAAATGGACACTAGAACTGCTCCAGCTCCATCACCTTTCATATTTACAGCTCCATCAAAATACATCCTCCATGATTGGTGTGTATTGTCCGGATGGTGTTGCTTAATTATCATTACCCCTTTATCGGGGAAATATGTTTCCAAAGGTTTAAAATCCCCTGAAGGTGCGGAGGCCAGTTGATCAGCAATTCCTTGACCTTTGATAGACTTTTGAGTCATGTAGATGATGTCAAATTGTTGGAGGATCAACTGCCATTTGGACAGTCGATAATTCAACATAGGTTTGCTGAACACATACTTGAGAGGATCCATGCGGAATATGAGATGGGTTGTGTGACCATGGAGATAATGATGTAATCTCATGGAGGCCCACGCTAAAGCACAATAAGTTTTCTCAATCAAGGTGTACTTGTGTTCACTGATGTTGAATCTTTTGATGAGGTAATAGATAGCTCTTTCCTGGTCTCTATCATCTTTTTATCCCAGCATGTAGCCCATGGCATTGTCATTGATTGATAGGTACATAAACAAGGGAACACCATCCCTAGGAGGTACCAAAATAGGAGCTTTGACCAGTTGCTCTTTGATAGAAAGGAAGGCTCTTTGACACTCTTCATTCCATTTCTTGGAGGAGTTCTTCCTTAACAACTTGAAGATAAGTTCATAGGTTGTTGTGAGTTGGAGATGAATCGGCTAATGAAGTTGATTCTTCCCAGAAATCCCCATATTTCCCTCTTTGTCTGGGGTATGGGCATTTCAGTAATGGCTTGAATTTTGCAGGATCTAGCTCAATGCACATATGGCTTACTAGGAATCTTAGTAATTTGCCTGATTTGACGCCAAAGGCGCACTTGGCCGGATTTAGCTTCAAGTTATACATACGCAACCGGTTGAAGAGCTTTTTGAGATTGTCTATGTGGTCTTCTTCCATTCAGGATTTGATAATGATGTCATCCACATAGACTTCTATCTCTTTGTGCATTAGATCATGGAAAAGAGCTATCATATCTCGCTGATAGATAGTTCCGGCATTGATGAGGCTGAATAACAACTATCTGTAGCAAAAGGTTCCCCAAGGAGTGATGAATGCAGTTTTTTAACGATCCTCTTCAGCAACCATGATTTGATGGTACCCAGCAAAGGAGTACATGCCTTACTAAGCTGTATTGTCAATGAGTATGTGGATGAATGGTACGGGAAAGCTATCTTTGAGATAAGCTTTGTTCAGATCCCTGTAATCCACGCAAACTCACACCTTCCCTTCAGGTTTAGGTATGGGGACTATGTTGGATTGCCACTCAGGGTATGTTGATACTATCGACGTCGTGATTTTATTTGTCCCCTTTCTGTTCTTGTCTTTTGGTGTTCTCATGTTAAGTGAGATTTGTTTGAAAAAACAAGTTTGAAAAGATTCGACATGTACATGTCGATGATTTGACTGTACGAGTTACCAGTTGGTATTTTTAAATGGTTGCACCAACTCAACCAAGAAAAGGTTTGCACAAAGACCTAGTGATGTGACACTGCTTAACTGGTCTGTGAAACCGAGATTTGTTAGGGTCCGTGGGCTTGATTAAGCGGAGGGAAGGTGTTAGACACCCCCCGACTTCCGTGGTGACACGGTTACCATCACTTTTCAATTTAAGCTTGTATCTGAATATGTGTGTGCAGGTCAATGTGCAGTTATCTGGCAGTAGTGCTATGCATCATTTGCACTTATATACAAAGGGTTTGAATTTTGTATAAAATTTTACTTTTAACGAGATATGGCAGTGATGTTTTGTAAAACAGGTTTCTCAAACCCTTGTGCTCAATAGTAACTGAGGCCTTTGATACTTCCATTTTATTATGTGTTTGGCTTGATTGCTTTTATTATTTTCTAGATGCGAGGCATCTTCGAGAAAATAAGGTACATAGCAGCGCTGAACTCTTTGTGGGCATGAGAGCCATCTAAGGAAATTCAGGCATCATGAATAATTTACAAGATGGCTGCAGCTGAAAATGTCCAGCACGGGAACCGAATCTAGATTCAGAAACTGAATATGTGATCACATGATTCCTAAGCTCACATGATGATGCAATATGTACAAAAGCTGTAAACAGTTATATATATATAAGTTATAAATATATATATATGAACAATCAATCGCCACGAAGTAAACTCCAGGCAGGACGTGAAATGTAAATATATGTATATATATATATAAAAGTCGTAAAAGGTCACAAAGTGATCTCCAGACTGAATGGAATGTAAATATATATATATATATATATATATATATATATATATATATATATATAAACAGTAAATGTCCATGAAGTGATCTCTGTGCCCCGATTGGAATGTAAATATATATATATATATATATATATATATACTTATATATATATATATATACACAATTATCGAATTATATATATATATACATATATATATATATAAAAGCAGTAAACTCACCGGAGGTAAATCCAGGCTAAATAGAACAAAGCATAGTTCGATAATATATTTATATATATATATAAGAAATAAAAGCCACGGATAGACAATCTAGGCATACACACACAACACGACTCTCAACGTGAATAAGTACGTGTAGATGGAAGTGGAGAAAGGCTGAAAGAAATTGGAAATGTCTTACAGTGGGCTGCCAAGAAGAATTTCAATAGACTCGGTTTCCACCGGTAAAATATAGCAAAACACAAGCTCACAGGTGTTTGGAAAAAGAAAGCACTCAGTTTAAAGTGTGTACAAAGCAAAATGGATAGGGCTTCCTCACCTTTTTCTCTCTTGAAAATGGCCACCACAATCCCTCTATTTATAGAGGGGGAGCCGTGGGTCTACCTGCGTCTTTTCGGGGTGCCCAGGGCCATGTGGGTCCTGCCGTCTTGAAGTACGTTCACTCGAACGACGCGATGTCCGCTCGAACCTTCATAACTTTCAATCGGGAGTCTGATGGAAGCGTGACATACCATTCCGAAAAGATTTTTTCGAGAGGTACGCAATGACATGAGATTTTCCCTTTTTGATTCCAAAAAGATGGGTCCATGGCAAAAATGGCATTTTTGGGTTTCCGTCAGGCGGTCCGTTGAGCTGTTTTGCGTAGTTTACGCTCGGAAGTTAAGATATGGCTCTTGTGGGACTCCTTTTGAAGAAATTTGAGTTGAAATGAGTGTATTTGATTTGAGATGAAGTTGAGTTGCAAAATGACCATTTTGCCCCTCCTAGGGTTATCTCTTATTTTCGCGTAGTTGTAGCAGTCTTTTATCAGGGTTATCTCTGAGATTAGCCTACTGTTGACTCTAACTGTCCTCGGGGTTATCTTTAAGGTTGGCTTGACCTCCCGGGGTTATCTCCAGGCTTTGAACTTGATCTCCCGGGGTTATCTCCGGGGTTGGAATTGACTTTCCCGGGGTTAAAAACTGGATCTCCCGGGGTTATCTCCGGGGTTGGAACTGATTTTGTGGTCCTCTAAGGTTATCTCTGGAGTGTGACAAATACGATTTTGTCCTCCTGCATAGTTAGTAACAGGAAAACAAAATTCGAGTGTCTACAGATGCCCTTCTTTATCGTGTTCATGCAATGCAATGGAATGAACGTGATAAAGATTACTAGACACTTGAAATATGACAAGGTATTCTTACTGATGCAAATTTCAATGTAATGAACGTTATGATGAATGTTAAAATGTTTTCGCAAATTGCAGTTCACAAATTGCACATCGCATTTTGCATATTGTAAATCACAAATTGCACTTCGCATATCGCAAATTGCTTTACCTTTACCAGTTATTACTGATGTCTATACTGGTGTTGACTGGAACAGTTTGGCTTTTTATCGGTGTTGCCGATGCATGTTTGATGAATAGAAATTGAGATGTTTTCTACATCTCTACTGGGGATGAAGTTTTGAAATCGTCGAACCTTTTCGATGTATATCGCTCGCAGTTTACAATGGTTCCTACCCTGATGGTAGTTTGACAATGAATCCTACCCTGCTGGTAGTTGACTGTGCAGACATCACCAAACTGTTTCGATTCCCACTCGAATGGTGGTGTACAAAGCTTTCATCACTGAATTTTCTTGATGTTACACTGAATTGATGCCAATTGTTTTCAATATCGGATCTTCTGATACCTTCGCTAAAGTAATATTCAAAGGTTTGCCTCACCAGACTCTGCCTTATGTTACGTTGGATTGATGACACCCAATTGATGTCTACGATGAAATTTTTTCTCTAATCTAGGCATTTAACGTGCACGCATATTTAAATCTACTGGAGATGCATGCTAAACCTTGATAGAGATGTACGCTGGTGTAGCACATTTACACATTTGCAGATCATGCCTGATGTGATGATCTAGATTTATCCTGAGGAGTCTATTGTCCTAGGTTGATGCACATTTTAAATTATTTGGAGTAGAATTTTACCTCACCCTTTTTGAGGTCATTTTGGAGTTTCTTTTCGCTATTGGGTGTTTGTTCCCCATTTCCTTGAGCTTTTGATTCGTAACCTGACTGAACTGATGACCTGAATGCTGCTGACATCCCTAGAGGGTGCAGCCCGCTCATTCTTTGTTCAGATTTGAACTTTTATGTAGAGGCCCTGACTTGTGAGGATTTGACGCCGGTTGGCACATTTGATGATGAGGATTTCATTTGCTAGACCTTTTGTCATTGGGCTTCTGCTTTTGAGTTAAGGACTTTTTAGAGAACTTTCCCCTTCTTTTGTAGGGGCAAGCTTATGTCGCCATGATTTCTTTCAGGAGTTCTCCCTTTTCTTTTGATGAGAGGCTTGATCCTGCCTTAAACTCCTTCCCTTTCCTGGAACCAAAAAATGCCCCAGTCTTTTCGCATGTTGTTGCCAAGGATTCATATGAGAAACTCTCTTTGTTGACCAAGTAACGAGTGAGTAATATCCTCACACGTGGATTATTCATTCTGAGAACAGTATGATTGGAAAAGACCAAATGATTATACCGAATTACCAATGAGATGATGTGAGGGAAGCTCTGATGATGATGTACCATGTTGATGGTGTTGACTGGTGCATTTTCCTCTTTAGGATGGTTGATAAATGCCCTAGTGTTAAGTTTTCGATGTTTCCGAGATTTCCCCCAATCTTGTTGTAAGGGTCCCAATATCGATTTTTCACCAATTTTAAAATTGACCCAGACTTGCTTGTTGTCTGGGATAGTTGTTTTGACAGATGGGCTGATAAGATGTCAAGATCGCAAGAGGCTTTTACCTCTGTACCATATGGTGAACATGTAGTGGACTTGGGCTTTGATGCCCTCAATAATTGTTCTTGACTTATTTGTGCAACCGGCCTTGATGATTTTCTTCTGATTTGATGAAGGCTTGTGATTGAGGGTGTCGGCTCTTTGAAGGTCCTTGCTGATGATCATGCTTGATATACCGTTGTGTTGTTTGTTATAACTTTGATGATTGATGTCGAGAGGCCTTTAGACTACACTAAATTGGCCCCAAAGATCTCAGCTTGGTTGGTGATGACTTCACCCAAGTTTGATTTGATCTACAAGGTTTGATTTGTTATCTTGATTTGGGGGAACTGATAGCCAAGTATGAGATAGAATTTGCCACGACGGTTGCCCATGTATTGCTGGAGGTTAAAAGACATCAAGTCTTCTCTCATTTCAAGAGCGATGAGTTATTGACGAGTTGCATCTTATGATGATGGTCATTGCAACCCTGTTCCTAGTTGTCTTGGGATTAATGTTTGAGTTTGGATATTTCTTTTGAGTGTATGACCGCACCATAAATGGTTGCCTACGTACTCCTGCGTGTGTTTGAGATCAGGTCTGCGTAGTTCCGTTTGATAAGATAAACTGTTTGAGAAGTGTTTGTTTGGATTTTTTGGGTTTTTGTTTAGTTTGACCGCACCATAAATGACTGCCTACGTACTCCCATTGATGAGGGGAGATCAGGCCTTTCGTAGTTCAGGCTTTATGAGTTGAAACCTGATTGATTTGATTTTAACTTTTTGATTATTATTTTTTTGTTTTTTGCTTTTTTTTACATGCATTGAAAATAAAAGACATACTGTGAAGAAAGTGATACCGTCCCAACATCTTCGCTTGTTCCCATTCACTCTGCGGGACAAGGCGAAGACTTGGTTACACTCTCTACCAGCGGGTTCGATAACGACATGGGATGACCTGGCTCAGAAATTTTTAGCAAAATTCTTCACGCCAGGGAAAACTGCAAAGATGAGGAACGAGATTACCATGTTTGATCAGCAACATGGGGAGTCATTATACGAGGCATGGGAGAGATACAAAGAATTGCTCAGAAAATGTCCACATCACGGATTGCCTAAGTGGTTGCAGATGAATACATTTTACAACGGACTATATGGGAATCTCAGGACCAGTAATGATGCAGCGTCATGGGGAGCTTTTATGGAAAAGAACTATGAGAAGGCATACCAGTTGATAGAGACAATGGTTGCTAACAACTATCAGTGGCCCACGGCAAGAATGACACAACCTACAGTCACTGGAGTGTTAGAGGTAGATGGAGTGACGGCAATAACAGCGCAAATTTCAGTACTCTCCAAGAAGTTCGACGTTTGGACATGAGGACAAACACAACAAGTTGCAATTATTTGTGAGTTATGCGCGGGTGAACATCCGACGGATCAATGTGCAATCAACCCAAAGTCAGTACAATTCATGAGTAGCTACAACAGAATTCCTCAGAATACATACCAGAATACATATAATCAGGGGAATAGGAATCATCCGAATTTGTCGTGGAATAATAATCAGAATCAACAAGCTCCACGACCATCGTATCCCCCAGGATTTCAGAATCAACAACCAGTTCAACGTCAAGAGAGGAAATCGGATTTAGAGGAGTTGCTATCAAAGTATATAACGAGCAATGAGACAGCGATGAAAAACCAAGCAATGGCCATCAAGAATTTGGAAAATTAGATGGGACAAATTGCCTTAGCATTGAACAACAGACCACAAGGGACTCTACTGAGTGACACCGAAAGAAATCCAAAGGGAAATCATGAACAGTGTCAGGCAATCACCTTGAGAAGTGGAAAACATTTGGATGGGAAAGGTGCAGAAAATTCAGCTATCTCGAATGATAAAATTAATGACAACAAGGTGGTAGAAGAAAAGTAGGGTGAGGATACGCAAATTGAGGAAACAAAGTTAGATGACAAGCTAGTTGTGTACCCTCCACCGCCGTTTCAACAAAGAGTTCAAAAGCAGAAATTAGACAAGAAGTTTGCAAAATTCTTGGAAGTCTTTAAGAAACTGCAGATTAATATCCCGTTCATAGAAGCCTTAGAGCAGATATCGAGTTATGCAAAATTCATTAAAGGGATCTTGTCCAGGAAAAAGAAGTTAGAAGATTTCGAGACAGTGGCCTTAACAAAGGAGTGTAGTGCGGTTTTACAGCGAAAGTTGCCACCAAAGTTGAAAGATCCGGGGAGTTTCACCATTCCGTGCACGATCGGGAACATGGCATTTAATAAGTGTTTATGTGATTTGGGGGCGAATGTGAACCTTATGTCATTATCTGTTTACACATAATTGGGTTTGCCAACTCCAAAGCCTACTAACATCTCGTTACAGTTGGCGGATAGGTCAGTCACGTACCCGAGAGGATTTGTGGAAGACATATTGGTTAAGGTTGACAAGTTTATATTCCCCGTGGATTTCATCATTCTGGATTTTGAGGAAGATAAGAACATCCCGATTATCCTAGGGAGACCATTTTTGGCTACGGGTAGGACACTCATCGACGTATAAAAAGGTGAACTAACGATGAGGGACCAAGATCAAGAAGTTAAGTTTAACGTTTTCAAGGCCATGAAATTTCCTACGGATGAAGAAGAGTGTTTTAGGATGGATATCATTGATCAGATAATCAGTGATGACATGGGTAAAAGTTTGATTAACGATTCATTGGAAACAACACTATTGGGAGATGAAGAATCAGATGATCCAGAATTTGTGGACTACTTGCATATGCTAGACTCCCTGCTACGAGTTAGCAGATTTAGAGTACCATTTGAACCATTGCACACGGAGGAAAGATCAACAATCAGAATGAAACCGTCATTGGAGGAGCCACCGACTCTTGAACTTAAACCACTACCTAAACACCTCAGGTATGCGTATTTAGGCAATTCAAATTCTGTACTTGTTATTATTTCTACTGCACTTAACGATTTGTAGGAAGAAAAGTTGTTGAGGGTGCTTAGGGAACACAAATCGGCTATAGGATGGACAATCGTAGATATCAAGGGAATCAGCCCATCCTTTTGCATGCACAAAATTTTGATGGAAGACGATGCAAAACCGACGGTGGAGCAACAACGACGACTCAACCCAATCATGAAGGAAGTTGTAAAGAAAGAAATTCTGAAATTGTTGGATGCCGGTATCATCTACCCAATTTCTGACAGTAAGTGGGTTAGTCCAATTCAGTGTGTGCCAAAAAATGGAGGAATGACTGTGGTACAGAATGATTACAACGAGCTAATTCCGACAAGGACAGTGACGGGTTGGAGGGTTTGCATGGATTACAGGAAGTTGAATAAGGCGACCTACAAAGATCACTTTCCTTTACCCTTTATCGATCAAATGTTGTATAGATTAGTGGGACATGTGTACTACTGCTTATTAGATGGATATTCGGGTTATAATAAGATCGTCGTTGCTCCTGAAGATCAAGAGAAGACTACTTTCACGTGTCTATATATCACATTTGCATTCAGGAGAATGTCGTTCGGTTTGTGTAATGCACCCGCTACCTTCCAACGGTGTATGATGGCAATTTTTCCAGACATGGTGGAGAAAAACGTGGAAGTATTTGTTAGTTTCCAGTAGGCACAATAGATCTAGAAGGGGGGGTTGAATAGATCCTTTTTAATTTTAAAATACTTTTTTGGTTTATTTTGTATTGCTAATAATTTAGCATATGACAAACATAAGAATATTTTCAAGCACAGTGGAATAAGTAAAAGATCCCCTTTATTGATATATTCATAATCAGACATACATTGTTCGTAGAGTTAATTTAGTTAGTAAGCAGTTGAAACATACATAGAAGTTATAGCAGTTAATGTACATAATGTAAATAACATAAAGTAAAAGACACAAGGGGTTTTAAGTGGTTTAGAGACTCAAGCTCTTAATCTACTCTTCTGCTTTTAACTAGCAGGATTTCTACTAAGGAAGGGCAGCACCCTAAATCACTAAGATTCCTTCAAGCCCAGCTGCCTTGGGACTTCAGTTCACTAATAACTCTTCAAGACCAGCAGCTTTGGAACTCCTCTAGTTCCCTAGGAACTCTTCAAGCCCAACAGGCTTGGAACTTCATTTAGTCCCTCCGGACAAGGACCCCTCAGGCCCTGGCTTCTTGTTGTTGTAGTTGTTGTTTGTTATTAGTGCTGAGCTACTAAGATGTCTTTAAGCTTGATCATCTTTTGTACTTAGCAGCTTGGTGTGGTCCTCTTTGCATTCTACTTTGAGGCTGGACCACATCATCTTTGGTGCAGCTGATCTTCTTTTGTTCTGCTCATCCTTGTATATTGTCAGCTGTGCACCATAACCATTTCCTGAGCCCTTCTCAACATGTTGGCAGACATGGTTCTGCACTTGCTCTGCTTCAGCTTTGGATTCATGGTGAATCGTAGAGTGGCTCTTAGGATCTGCCTTGTGCTTTGCCACTCTTCTGAATGCTATCTTCTTGTCCTTCTCGGCTCTCAACTTAGATGTCAATTCAATGTGCATTCTTATCTTTGTTGATTTAAGCTTTGATCTGTTCAAGTCTATCTTCAAAGTTGCTTTACTTCCACCTTCGTAATCTCACTGTCACTAAGACTTGTTCTATTTGAGCTCAGGTGGAACTCGTAGAGTCAACGTTAGCATTTAACCAACTCAATGATTCTGTAACATAGCAATCATCAGCACCTCTTGATCGTTGAAGCTCTGGCTTATTTATACTTTTTCCCAATCTTCCCGTTGAGAAGTAACCGTTAAAAGCTCTTTGAAGTACTTCGCAGATCTCGAGTTATTTGGTGTAGACTGCAGATGTGACGTGTCATACTTTTTTGACACTGCAGTCTACTTTAATGTCACTTTAATGTCTTGGGCAGGTCGAAGACATTATTTCCTCCTTCTGATTTCTCGATCAGAGGTTGTCATTTTGCATCGATGCTCTCAATAAGCTCTTGTCCGAATATTACCCTTCAGATTGAACCGTTGCCAATGCTTCAGTCTTCAGCTATTCGAACTCTACGATTCTTATGCATATCTTCATGGACCTGATCGTAGTGTCTTGTTGACTGGTAGAGACAACACTACAATCTTGAAGAGTGTTGATTGGATCTTCAATGTAGAACACTTCTTCCTTTTCTTGTGCAGTTCTTCAACACTTCTGTTTGCCTCAACAGCTCTCAGATACTGATGACTTGACTTCTTTGTTATGGCCCCTTCTTAATAGCAAGACACTTCATATTTGTGGCGTGTCCAGCTCGCTTTCTCCTTGTAATCTCCTGTTCACTTATCATCAATGGACTAACTCAATGCTTAATCACTTTAGCCTTGTTCTTCAGAAGCTGTCCAGTATCTCTGTATACACTCCATCAGTTTTTTCTTTGTTTGGAAAACACTACGATCCTTGTTTCTTCCAAGATCGTTGTCTTCTGTCTATTTGACAGCTACTGCACTTGCTGACTTTCCTTAGTCAGTTACTGAAGTCTGCTTCTGATCTCCTTATTGAAGACTTCATCCTGAATGGCTTTATAACTCAATCTGGAGGCTGATTGGGTTGGTGCTTAGATCTTCTCTTAGCTTACATGTCATTCGTTGAGTGCTATCTGGTTTCCTTCAGATGGGATGTATCTTTATAGTGCCAACCAGATGCTTCATTCCTTTGGATATTCTGGGAGTGATCATTTGTTGAGAATCGTATTTGTTCTACGATTCTACCTTGGCATTTTGAGCACATCTGTTGAAGTCTCAGTTCTACACTCTACGATTTAGCTTTGGCTGTGCAGACACTACGACTCCAAGATCAGATCTTGACACTATGATTTCTATCATTGTGTTTGTTATCTTCATCTGATCTTACTCGACTACAATCTATGCCTCTGATATGATCAGTAGACCCTACGACTCTAAGTGTAGTCTACGATTCTTGACTTGGCTTCGGCAGATACTCGGTCGGCTCGTAGATAGGCTATTTCTACGATTTTGAACATGACTTCCTCAACAGACTACGGCCCTGAGGAAGTTCTCCTCGACACACTATGATCCTCTCCTCGTCTCTCTTGGCAGTCTACGAACTCCAAGACTACTATCTTGCAGACTACGATTCTGCCTTGATAACTCTCGAGTTTTCCTTGACTCTCCTGGCAGACTACGATTTTTGGTGCAGTGTTCGACGATCAGACAAGTCTATCTATTACATCATAAGATCAACCTAACATGCTTGATCTTTCTATGTTTATAGTCCTTGTACATCATTTCTTTTTAAGGACTTTACAAAGCTGTTTTGCTTATGTGGGATCAACCTAACATACTTGATCAATTTATTCTAAGTCCTTGTACACATGTTTATATTATCTATAAAAGGACTTTACAGCTTTTCTTAATGCAATCATACTTGCATATTCATTAATATATATATATATATATATATATATATATCATAATCAAATCATATATAAGTAGGAATAGCATTCACATGCTTATTCCTGACAATCTCCCCCTATTTGATTATGACAAAAATAATAAGTGCATATGCATGTTATGAATGAATCTTATATACAGTGAGCAGCTGTATTTCTAAAATAGATAATCATGAATATCATTTATAATGATGTGAAATTTAATACACTGACATTTTACATCCTGGATCAAGAACATACCTAACTGGTTAGAGATGTACCTCTTTGGTTCCATGTATGCTTCCAGGATGTCTGTTGATCAGCTATTCATCTGTTTAATTCCTTTGCTCATACTCCCCCTGGGATGTGGAACTATTCATTTCTTCTTCTTGTTGTTTTGGCTATGGCTCCCCCTCAGCCTTAGGCTCATCATACTTTGGCTCCCCCTGGTGTTGTCTTCTTCTTTTCTTTCTTTTTGTTCTCCTTGCTCTTTCTAGAGTGCCTCTTATTATTCCCCTTTCTATGCCTCTTTTTCTCCCCCTTTTTGTCATTCATAATTTCGGAGAAATGCTCCATGTTGGACCTAAGTTGCTCCATCAGGTAGGAGGAGTTAGCAACTTCAAACTTGAGGTCTTGTTGTCCTAGCTCAACTTGCACTGAGAAAGACTGATTCATGTTGTCAATCTTGTTAGAGAAAATTTGGATTTGTTCTTCATTTGCCTTCTTCGCTTGTAGTGCATCTAGCTTCTTATCATTTATGGCCTCTAGATAGATGTAATCTCTTTCTCTAATTTTGAGAGATACATCAGCCATCGTTGCTTGGAGTCTCTCTTGAACTGAGTTATCTACTGTTGTTGTCAGCTTCTTTGACTCTTCAGTGAAAAGAGATATTTTCTCAATCAGTTCATCAGAATTTTTCATCAGCTCCTTCTCCAGAGATATTTGATCATCTGGTTGGGCAGCCTCTGGTTGAGCATCAAATTGGACTCTACAATTTTCATTCTTGGACAGATTTTCAAAAGCTTTGAGAATCTGAATAATCGTTGAGTACCAATTGCTATTTGAGGATGAGGGAGTGTTAGATAGCAGTGCTTGGGCTAATGGAGGCTTCTGGTATAGAACTTGAACACCATCAGTAGTAGAGTGAACAGACTCTACGATCAGCTCCTTGGTCATGATCCTTCTTCCTTGAGAGTCCACTCTATGATCATAGGGAATATAGTGATTTCCAGCATGGCGATAGACTTTGAAGTGGGGCTGGTCTTTGATCATTATGGTGGCAAACTTCTTCACCCTTGGGAAGTTTTGTGCCACCAGCTCCATGCTTGGAAAATGAGAGTAGCACCAGCTGAAGTAACTTCCATCTCTTTCAGTATGCGCCTTTAGCCATGGCATCCATTGGAAGAACCATCTCATCAACAAATCATCAGGATTATAGAGGATGGTCGTGCAGTCTAGCTCCATGTTATATATATATATATATATATATATATATGTTCACCCATCTTTTTGGTGGTGTTTCTGGTGGTTCATTCGAGACTTCTACCACTATTCTCCTGGTGAATTTTGCTGGAGAGAGGACATGATAGAATTCTGGTTCCTCTGATTCCTGATTTGCAGAATTGGAATCATTCTCCATTTCTTCTCTTCGAGCCTAAACCATTTTGATCATTTCCAACTATGAGTCCTTCTTGTTGCATTTCATTTCCAAAATAAAATTTTAAAGCAATTTCAAACCCTAAAACAATATTTTAAAGATCCATGCGAAAAATTCAATTAATTCAGAGGTTAGAAATTATACCGATTGTTAAAGCTAGAATCGATGCGGTTAATCTCCAACGCAATTCAAACGGATCAAGCGTCTCTACTAGTATCCACACTAACGCTCCACACCTAATCGCCCCACGATCTCAGCAGAAGAAGGAATCATGTACTAGCCACCAAGGATGAGGATTTTCAAAACTGTTTTCTCTAGTCTCTCTCTAAGAGCGGCTAGGGTTTTTGTTTTTGATTAAAAATCCAAAGACGCTAATATATCATATATATATAGCAATAAATCTGAATTAATCAAAACCCTAATCTAATTAAAATAAAATCCTAATTTATATATATATATATATATATATATATATATCTTAATTAAGTCTTACTTAATTAATATATATATATATATAAAGCATCCTTTTAATTTAAATTGTGATTTAAATACTATCAATCATATTGATATATTTAAATCCTTACAATTTAAATTAATTCCCTTTTTAATAACGTTTTTTGTGTGTGACCCTATAGGTTATTATTACGCTGGCAATAATTTTAAAATCATATTATAAAATTATAAATAAAGAGAGCTGCATCTAGTAATGCATCATCGCTACCCAAGTAATAATAAGATCGATGATTCGATGCAACCTTTTCGTGACCAATGTTTCAATGTAATTTAATCCTTTTAACCTTAATATCCTAGATTAAACTCGAGTCATGGAATGTGTCATACTCTTCATAATTTAATCTGAAGTTTTCTTGATCAATGAGTAGACTATATGAAACAAATCACTATTTGAGCATGGCCATGCATTTCATAGTCCTACTCAATCAAGAGGCCTATGGATATCACCCATAATATATAGGATGGTTAAATTCCATCTAGATCACTCATATTTCTCACACGATTCATGATGAACCCAATAATCACCTTTATAGTCCACCCTATTAAAGGTGACATTTGATGATATCAAAGTACATAAATTCTCGTGTAATAATATAGCGATTTCAGGTCAGAGGACCATTACATCATTGTCACTATGAGAATTGCTAATGACACTTCGCATAATGCTCCATATAGAATTCTCATGGTGGGTCCGTCCAAAGACATCGCTCTCAAATAACATGTACCTATGCATCGACTTAATATCTCATATATTTATGACCAATGAGATTTGGTCATCAACATCCACATACTAGTCTCAATGCATCATTGTTGTCCCATCAACAATGATACTCGATTAGGGACATTTAAGAACAATGATACTAATTGTAATTATAATCTCATGTTCAAGTCACATACTTGAAACTATATAATTTGTATCACTATTCTAAGGAATTTTATTATGTTAACAATTATATTACGCAAAGAAATAAAACCATAATAAAATCATTTATTTATTCAATCAAATATAATATCAAAACGTTAAGCAATTATATCAAATAATTGGCCTCTAGGGCATAAACTCTAACAGCCTCCCACTTGCACTAGAGCCAATCACTCATGTATCTAATACCCATGGAACTAGTGTGACCGCTGTGCTCACGCGACAAAGCCTTCGTCAGTGGATCTGCAATATTATCATCTGTCAGGCACTCTTCCTATATGTACATCTCCTCTATCAATGATTTCACTTGATGAGATGGTACCGCCTAAGTATATGCTTGATCACAGTGAGATCTCGGGTTCCTTAGCTCGCAAATGGCTCCATTATTATCACAAGATAGAGCAAACGGATCAACAATGGTTGAACAACACCAAGTTCAAAGATGAACTTTTTAATCCATACAACCCTCCTCGTCGCACTAGAAGCAAAGAATATACTCAAATTTCTCCGTTGTAGAATCACCATCGCCTCTCGCTTCAAACTTTCCAAATAACAAAGACCACCATTAAGGCAAAACACAAAACCCGACCGAGACTTATAGTCATCATTGTCACCTAGAAACTAGCATCCGTGGTAACCTTTTACCGCCAGCTGCCTTTTCACTCTCCATATACCAAGAATGAATCCTTAGTCCTTTTCGTGTACTTGAGGATATTCTCGATCGTCGTCCAAAGGACCTTCACCGATTCGATCGGTATCTCGTCATTATGCTCAAAGCATACGAGACATCCGGACGAGTACATATCATTGCATACATGATAGATCCAATTGTCAAGCATAAGGGATCTTTCTCTATACGCCTCATCATCTTGTGATTTAGGACATCGGGCCTTAGAGATCTTTACACCATGAGTCACGGTAAGTTTCCTCTTTTCGCCTCTTGCATGTCGAACTGCTTCAACACTTTATCAATATATGTACTTTGACTTAGGCCGAGCATTTTCTCTCGATCTATCTCTATAGATCCCGATACCTAAAATGTAGGCAAGATCGCGCCAAATCTTTCATGGAGAAACATTTTCCTAACCATGTTTTTACAAAATTGTAAGGAAGGAATGTCATTCCCAATAATTAATATGTCATCAACATATAATACTAGGAATACAATGTGACTCCCACTAACCTTCTTATATACACAAGGTTCATCTTCATTTTAATAAAGCCAAATTCTTTGATCGCTTCATCAAATCAAAGATTCCAACTCCGAGAGGCTTGCTTCAATCCATAAATGGATCACCATACTATATACCTTTCCAAAGATCCTTTGAGTGACAAAACCCTCAAAGTTGTGTCATATACACATCCTCAAGGAGATTTCCATTAAGGAAAGCAGCTTTTGACATCCATCCGCCAGATTTCGTAATCATAAAAAGTCGCAATAAAGCAAGTAAGATCCTCGATGGATTTAACCATTGCCACCGGAGAGAAGGTTTCATCATAGTCAACACCTTGAATTTGTTTGAAACCTTTTGCTACCAAATGCCTTTTATAGGTTTGTACATTACCATCCATGCTTGCTTTTCTTCTTGAAAACCCACTTGCACCCGATTGGTTTTACCCTTTCGTGTGGATCAACCAGAGTCCATACTTGGTTAGTATACATGGAGTCCATCTCGCATTTCATGGCTTCAAGCCATTTCTCGTAATCTGGTCCATTCATAGCTTCTTGGTAGAAGTGTGCTCATCTTGATCTATGAGCATCACATCGCTGCTTTTGAGTCACAAGATATCCATAATATCTCTCTCGTGCTCTCATGCGTGTCCTACCAGATCTACGAATGACTTGTGTAATTTGAGCAGTTCACTTTCCACAATATCTTGTGGTTCCCGCCACGCTCCAACTCAGTTTCAATGATATTTTGTGGTTCTTGAATTTCTTCGAGTTCTACTTTCCTCCCACTCGCTTCCTTTAGAGACAAATTCTCTTTCTAGAAAAATACCACCGAGCAACAAACACTTTGTTCTCGTAAGGTTTGTAGAAATAATACCCTTTTGTTTCCTTTGGGTATCCCACAAAATTACATTTGTCGATTTGGGGTCCGAGCTTGTCGTAATCCGCACGCTTTTACTTAACGCCTCGCAACCCCAAATCTTCATGAATCGATATACTAGGACGCTTCCCACCCACATCTCATATGGTGTCTTCTCAACCGCCTTTGTAGAACACTGCTATGTGAATGCAAATTGCCTCTAGGGCATGACCCCGTGCTTATCGAAGATCTCGTATGACTCATCATCGATCGTATCTATGTCCAACAAGGTTCGATTCTCCTCTCGCATACACACATTCCATTGTGGTGTTCCGTGGAGTGAGTCGTGATATAATACCACACTCCTTTAGAAGGTCATCAAAGTCTTGCTTAAGTATTCACCTCCTCGACGGATCAAGGGCTTTTATGCTTTTGCCAAATTGGTTTTGAACTTCATTCTTGAATTCCTTGAACTTTTCAAAGGATTCGGATTTGTGTCTCATAAGATACACATATCCATATCTACTAAAGTCACAAGAAATGTAATGAAGTAATAAAACCTACCTCTTGCTAATCTAACTCATGGGTCCACATACATCACTATGTATAAGTCCCAATACATCGCTAGCCTGCTCAATCGTGTCCAAAGAAAGGGGCTTTAGTCATCTTGCCTAATAAACAAGACTCAGATTTCTCATATGATTCAAAATCAAATGAATCCAAGAACCCATCTTTATGGAGTTTGATATGCTTTTCATTTATATGGCCTAAACGACAAAGCCGTAGATATGTCGATTTGAATCATTTGATTTAAATCGCTTTTGTATTTATGTTATAGATAGGCATTTCTAAATCAAGAATATAGAGACCGTTAAACAATTGTGCAACACCATAACAAATATCATTTAAGTAAAACAAACAACGATTGTTCTTTATTATAAATGAAAACCTTTCTTGTCCAAACAAGAAATAGAAATAATGTTTTTGCTTATAAGCAGTACACAAAATAACAATCTTCTAATTCTAAACTAGCCCAAGGGCAAAGATAAATGATAAGTTCCTACTACCAAAGGCAAAAGAACTTTTGCTCCATTCCCAACTCGTAGTCAACCTCTCCTTTCGCTTAAAGTCCTACTCCTTCTGAGAGTCCCTCGCACACATTAACACAAATGTGAGAACCACATCCAAAGATCCAATACCCATGATGTAGAAGTAGACAAGTTGACTTCTATAACATATATACCGAATCAAAGTCGATTTCCTTTCCTTTTCTTCACTTCTTCCAAATAAGCATGATAGCCTTTTCCAAAGGTCCATGTTTTCCATGTAAGTGACATTCACCTTCTTTAGCCACCCCACCTTTAGGTTTTAAAGCCTCTGCTTGGTTTTGGAATCGGGTTTGGCAAAAGATTTAGATCCTATCTTCTTCTTTTTCTTTTCAATTTCCCTTTAGCATTCCCTTTTTGCACCATCATTATGGGAGCGGGTCCTCGCTTTTTCATGTTGTTCTCAGCTTCTAACATGCTCAACAACTCAAGAAGGGGTTTCTCAATTTCATTCATAAGATAGTTCATAACAAATCGAGAGTAGTCATTGTTCAAAGATTGCAAAACAAGATCATTTTGGGCTTCCTGAGTGATTGAAAACCCAACCTATCAAGGTACTCAATATACCCAATCATTTTCAAAGACATGTGGACCAACCGGATCACGCTCACCCATCTTGCAAAGGATACAACGCCTTGCTTGTATCATACCTCTCCCGCCGAGCATGCCCTTCAAACAATTTCTCGAGATGCTCGATCATCTCATAAGCATCCATCAACTCATGTTGCTTCAAGCTCAAAGCTCATGGTTGCTAGATGACACAACTCACGCCCGTAGCATCATCTTGATGCTTCTTGTAAGCATTATGCTCCGCACGTGGTGCAAAGGATACCGGTGCCGCAGAATGGGCCCATCAAGGACATAAAGCTTACGCCTTGTTTGAGGACAATCCTCAAGTTCCTATGCCACCAAGGAAATTAATTCCACTCACTTGTCCTTTTCAAGGACCGATCGTAATGAAAGACTATTTGTGTTGTTGTTGTTTGCCATCGATATCTACAATTTATAAGTGCAAAAATAATAAGTCAAATTGCGAGTTGATATTATGTAATTGATAATAGTACATTCAAAATATACCTCCCACTATTTTATTCAAATTAATAGCCCTCACCATTAATTCTAAAGCATTTTCTATTAAATCTTTCTAGTGAGACAAGATCCATATTTCATTATGCCTTAAGTTAGCTTTCGCTAATCTCTTAAAAACATAATTATTTAGGTAGACAACCCTTTGTCAATTATATCATATATAACTCCTTGATAGTTTGGTAAACAACAATTGTTTCTAGTCCATCTAATGGTACCTACCAAACTCTATGCCTCTAAGTCCACAATCCTATCGAGATAACTTAGTTAAGTTCAGCCCAATGATTTTAATAGCTTGATATCACAATTATCCTATCGCATCTTACCTAGATAAATAGGGTACTTTTGCTTCGCAAACCTACATCTATCGATCAAGGTCTTGATGAGTGTTATTCATCGAAGGCATCCGATTTAGACTTAATAATTTAATGAGGGATTTTATTAATTAATTTAGATCTCACCAATTTTAATCTTATTAAGCATGCACATTATTTATCATATCATATCGCATACAAGCATAAATAAAGTGCAAAATTAAATGTGTCACAGTTATGGCCCAATCCACCGCCAATCTTTTTCAAGCTAATGAAAGATCAAGGTCAATCTAAGGTGGTAAAAGATCTTAAAATAAATAGCTTCCTCGATCTTCCTCAAGCATGTGCCTCCTCTCCATCATCATCTTTCCATCGTGTTCTCCATCTTGTCATCTTCATCGATTACAGATTATTACATGACATAAAGAAACCTCGAGTTACATTCGAGGGGATTTAGATGAGAAGAGAATATTACATTAGAATTTATAGAAAGGCACGACATGCAAGCCGTATTTCAAAACCAAAAACCACTAACCTATGGGTCAAAAGGCCATAACTGTGCACCATGCATATCACAATAAGCACATAACAATTTATATATAATTAAAGAAAACTATATATAACATATTGGGGTCACGACCATCGTGCGCAACGACGGGGGTCCAAGGGGGGTCTCAGCAGTCCTACTGATCGATCAAAGATTGCAACTATATCGAAAAATTTTTTTCATAATCAGACATGAATCTTTTCAACGTACAATCAAAATGGGCTTTCAATCATATATTTAATCCACCAAAATAGTCATAATAACAATACACCCTAACATATATCATATATGTCCAGCTTCAATTAATCATATTAAACTCAATCAGATACTTCTAATCCAATTAGAACATAAGTTGTATATCGTTATTACGCCATATAAGATACAATTAATGTAACATCATATACATGCATATCTATTATCGATATTCATAATACCGTAATATGTCGATTATGTAATATCATATACTCAATTAATGTAACATCATATACATGCATATCGATTATCGATATTCATAATACCGTAATATGTTGATTATAGAATATCATATACTCAATTAATAGCTCAAGAAAATTGTATCATCATATATCATATATATCGAAAACAATATAATCAATTTCGCACCGTAAAATTGTATCATCACATATCATATATATCGAAAACAATTAAACACGTTATCCTAATTAATCGCTTCAAAAGTAGCTCGATACCACCGCTGGGTTTCTACATTTAAAACGCACAAAATGAAATTAAAATTTTAAAGCAATTTCAAACCCTAAAAGATCCATGCGAAAAATTCAATTAATTCGTAGGTTAGAAATTATACCGATTGTTAAAGCTAGAATCGATGCGGCTTAATCTCCAACGCAATTCAAATGGATCAAGGCTCTACTACAGATCCACACGAACGCTCCACACTAATCGCCCCACGATCTCAGAAGAAGGAATCGCAGACTAGCCACCAAGGATGAGGATTTTGAAACTGCTTTTCTAGTCTCTCTCTAGAGAGCTGGCTAGGTTTTTGTTTTTGATTAAAAATCCAAAGACGCCGATATATCATATATATATAGCAATAAATCTAATTAATCAAAACCCTAATCTAATTAAAATAAAATCCTAATATATATATATATATATATATATATATATCTTAATTAAGTCTTACTTAATTAATATATATATATATATATATAAAGCATCCTTTTAATTTAAATTGTGATTTAAATACTATCAATCATATTGATATATTTAAATCCTTACAATTTAAATTAATTCCTTTAATAACGTTTTTTGTGTGTGACCCTATAGGTTATTATTACGTCAGCAATAATTTTAAAATCATATTATAAAATTATAAATAAAGTGAGCTGCATCTAGTAATGCATCACCGCTACCCAAGTAATAATAAGATCGATGATTCGATGCAACCTTTTCGTGACCAATGTTTCAATGTAATTTAATCCTTTTAACCTTAATATCCTAGATTAAACTCGAGTCATGGAATGTGTCATACTCTTCATAATTTAATCTCGAGTTTTCTTGATCAATGAGTAGACTATATGAAATAAATCACTATTTGAGCATGGCCATGCATTTCATAGTCCTACTCAATCAAGAGGCCTATGGATATCACCCATAATATATAGGATGGTTAAATTCCATCTAGATCACTCATATTTCTCACACGATTCATGATGAACCCAATAATCACCTTTATAGTCCACCCTATTAAAGGTGACATTTGATGATATCAAAGTACATAAATTCTCGTAGTAATATAATATAGCAATTTCATCATTGTCACTGAGAACCATTACATCATTGCTCACTATGAGAATTGCTAACGACTTTTTGAGATAATGCTCCATATAGAATTCTCAATTATGGGTCCAAGCCCATCAAGACATGGGAATTATTTTTGAACTTCCGAAAATACGTAACGATAGAATATCGAGGTGAGATGGAATATCCAATAATATTTCGCCTCGAAAACATAATATTTCGCATGGGACTTAAAAAAAAAAACCTAACGTTTAAGGAAAATGATTTACGAAGAGGAAATGTAATGCGATTAATGAAATAAAACAATGAGCATATAATACGAGGAATTATACGAAGTAATGAATATGAGTATGATACGAGGTATTATACAAATATGTATGAATGATAGTATATCGTATATGTTGAATGGTATTCGAGAGGAATACGAGATGAATACGCAATTATACATTATAAGGCTTTAAGCTCAATGTAGTGAATTTGTAGGATTGTGTAGGAAATATTAAAGTCCAATGTGAATTGACAAAGCCCAAAGGTAAGAATGGTTAAGTCCAATATAAGTAATTAATGTGCAAGCCCAAATGATTAAGCTAAGATTAATTAAGATAAGGCCCAAGGTAAATATCCAATAGGTTAGGGGATGGTTTAAACCAATGGGGCAACCCATGGATAATCCAAGGTGATGAACAAGCAAACATAGAGACTAAGTTAGTGTGGTGATCACACAAAGTGCTTATAAGTGATGACAAAGTAAACTTAAGGGCTAAGTGTTGTGAGGAGCAAGTAGACTTAATGATTAAGTAAGTGTGATGGCCAAGTATATGAGGTGAGCAAGCAAAAAGTGTAGAGAGCAAGTTTACTTAAGAGCTAGGTAATGAATAGTAAGGAGGTGGATGGATTAAAGACAAACTACCCTAACTTAGGATTTCCTATAAATAGCAAGCTTTGTAATTCATTTGTGGGTTGTTATATTTTCATCCAACTTAAGGTTGAGAGCATATTTGGTTGAGAGAATAAGCACTTATAAAATTAGACTTTCTTTGTTAGCTTTTCCACCAATAACTTATAGATTATTGGTTAGAGAGAAAATGTTACAAAAGCTAGAAAGTTAGTCTTTGAGATTCAAGAATCAAGAAGGAGATTAAAGATTTACCAAGTGTTATTCAAAAGTAAGTGATCTTAAACCATGTTTCTTTCTCTCTTCCATTGATAGAGAAGGGGGTATTGGTAGAACAAGCATGCTAAGAAGAGGTTGGAATAATGAATCAAAGGGCTTAAGTCTTAATAAGCCGGATAAGTCATAAATAAGAAAATCATTTGTAAATAAGTTATGAACTTATAATGGAAGTATAGAAACTTGTTATAACTTGTAACATGTTTACCTTAATAGAACTAGTATGATAAGAAGATGTAAGAATAATGATTAAAGGACTTAACTTATGAATAAGTCATAAGCAATGAAATTAAGTATGTTATACTTTAATTAGTAGTTTATAAGTTTATGAGTTTTGAACTTATTAAGAACAATTAATAACTTATCATGGATATAAGTTAGCGAAGCATGTATGTCAAGATGATAGTATAATGGATTGAATCCAAGTAAAATGGTTTAAAAATCTCAAGTAATGAAGTTTCGCCGGAATGCACACGATTAGACGACGATCGTCGAATTCGTGAAATTCTCGGAATTGAAGTCAAATTTTGATATTGAGCTTAGAAACATTGGTTTTCAATGAAGGCAAGTCGTATTTGTCATTATAGAGTTGCGAACTCGAAAATGGCCCGATTCCGACTTAGAACGAAGAAACAAGCGTTGAACGTTCACGAACGTTTACCGTTTTCGTTGAAAATGGACTAATAGGTGAATTTTTAGCAAACAAAGTCGAATAGATAAAATTCTTGCATGAACACGTAGAGTACGTAATTTGTGAACCGTATGCTTTTGAACGAGCCGATTCGGACTTATAACGAAGAAATTATATATCCCGAAGTTCACAAAATTTCAAAATCGAAATTATTTTCGGTGCAGAGTTGGCGCCATGCGCCTAACCCTAGTAAAATGACCAAGACCATGCAAGACGAAATAAAGAATCGAGCACACTCTGCAGAGTTCACCGCATTGCGACTCAAGAACAAAAGACTCATGGCACATGCATGATGAGTCCGGATTTTGAGCAATAAGTGGTGGCAAAGCATGAAGATCAAGTCTGATGGTTAGTCGCATTAAATACCAAAATTTTAAAAAACTTAGACAATGAAGAATGGTTACAAGTGGAGCATGAAGGGAAATTGATTAGTAACGAACAAAGGGACTTAATAAAATATTATTAAGTCATAATTGAAACTCAAGTATGATTACTTAGGGTTAAAGAAAGTCAATTGAAGATGAACGTGAACGATATGCAATAAGTATACTTAACCAATGACGATCGAGTTTCGGATGATAACGTAAGGACGTTAGTAAGTCGTGAGGAAGGATAATTAACTTGAACCGAAGTTATACTAATGAAATAACTTCACTTAAGTTATGGAAGAGATGTAAGCCTGGTAAGAATGATGTAAAGAATGACGGAAAGTCTCCAACCATTAATAACAAATCTAATACGGGATTAGATTGAGAAGTAGGGTAAGATTCTTTAGGAACTATGTATGTTCATTCATGACCTAATGTGGTATGTTATGTGATTATGTATTGTAGAGATTGTAAAGACTCAAAGGAAATGTAATTATACCGGTGAGCGTGATTTGAAGGCAAGTTCTTCTTAAACGCTTGCCTAACCTTCGTGTTGGCCAAGTTTTCAAATGATTCAAGTTATGAGATGCATGTATGGTTTAAAAGAAAGAGTCGATGCCAGTTTTAGCTCGGCTAGACTAATCGTAATAGATTGATTGAACTGTTTACAAGTCTTTCAATATAGAATTGCTAACGCTATCCTACGCCAACTAATTGGTACGGATTCAAGTTAAGCCTGAATATGAATAAACAAATGTATTTTCATCGAGTATTCGATGGGCACGTGAGGTTGCCACAACTTAAACGCATACACGCTTAATGGATGTAGTGTTGATCAACATAGGTACTATAGGCTTATCACCCAGATGTACTGTAAGCTATGCTCGGACTTACGACTTCGCGTCGTCGGTTGTCCTTTTCAAAGAAACTATAAGACGTTCACGTCTTGAACCAGAATTGATGAATTGATGAATATTGTTATTGTAAAATATTTTGAAGGAAAAAGGAAAGCTATTTTGAAGTATTGATAGTACTTCGTAACTATCATCCAGTTATTGAAGATATACGATTCCTATGTTTCAAGCATGCTTTTAAAATGAAATTGTTGTACTTGCTGAGCTTGTTATGCTCACTCTTGCTTGAACCATATGAATGCAGCTTAGACCGAATGGACCAAAGGATTCGACAAGGATAAAGAGAAGGCTAAAGTGAACGTGTAGATTGCCTATGTAATAGTATAGGTTTGTAATGATAATATTTGATATTACGACAAGAACAAATGTATCGGTTATAAAGAACCTGGGGAAAGGTAGTATTGTTTTGGAATATATATAAGACATATCCGTCCTTTTGAGGCATTTCAATTGAATGTTTGTGTGAACTGTAGCACCGTGGAGCACCATATGTCGGGTTGAAAGAGACCCGGATTTGGGGGCGTCACAGGTTGGTATCAAAGCATTAGGTTATAAAACTTAAGGGGGAAGAACCTTAGGCTCATAACCTCGTTAAGGAAGAGAAGTTCAAAGGAAGAAAAACTTGAGCTTTACTTGAGTTGAATGAGTCAATATGGTATTGAGGAAACTCAATATCAAAAGATTTAAAAGATGGAAAGTAACCCTAATTAAATTAAATGTGATTTGTGCTTATACGATTCTGTGTTATGTACTAATCAACATATGTGTTATTGTAGGATGTTGATCGATAGCTTGATGTATAGAGATATATACGCGGTGAGGGAAGAGCTTGTGAACCAAGTAGAGCACACTACTCTTAGCTGTGGCGGAGGTACCATTAGTGATTCTAGCAGAGTCGGAGGCAAAGGAGTACTTTTCCAAGGAAGATTACTCAGAGGGAGAGATGGATATATCGTCATACCTTAGTATGATGAATGATATGGAGGAAGAAAGAGATGTAATATTGGTTACTATGGTGGTACCTACATTGGAGTCATCACCTCCAGATGCAATGGAAGCAATGTATCTGGCGGCAACTGTGACAGAATGTGCAATCGGGTACATGCAGGTTGTGCGAAATGTAATGAAGAGATTAGTGCTCTTTATGTAGCGAAGGAGTCTGCAGAAGCAGATTTTGAGTCAGAGCATGATGAGAAGGTGCTCATGATAAATAAGGGTAGGGATTTTTAGAAGGAGGCCGATGAGCTTCGTAGAGAACTAGGGGAGAAGGACCGAAAGATAGCACAGATGTCTTACATCCATGAGAGTGCACATAAGGATTTCAAGTTGAAGGTTGCTTGTTATTCTAATGAGTCAGGACAAACCCGTCATACTATTAGTCGGGATACTGTAGCGGCTATTGCGAATGAGAAGCACGAGGATGCTGTTATACATTATTAGAACATTAGAGTTATAAATATGTGTGTAGTGATGTAAAGCCTTCTTATGTATAAAAGGGTAGTCTTTTGGTAAATCCCAACTTTTGTGAAGTTCAATTGCGGGATAAAAATGTAATAGCTTTTAGCTATGAAAGTAAATTGTAAATAGTTTCAAACTATGAAGAAGCATAGGTATATAATGAAGTTTTCATGGAAATGATTTGTTATGATGCGATTGGTATGTGGCGATTAATAACGAAGTAAGTAAATAGATAATAATGAAATTTTATTTAATCTAAAAATGTCGCCAGGGAGAAGATAACGTAATAAGGAAGCGGAATCACATAATGATAATTAATGGGGTCAAAACAACCCTATGCAAGAGTTCGTTAAGTTATTACCGGCTGTATTTACCCAAACCGGGGGTAGAATACCCGCGAAACCTAAGGTAGCAAGAACGATTACCTTTAAAGAGTTTAAAAGCATAGGTCCGCCGGAGTTCAAATGAACGACGGATCCAATCGAGGCCCATACCGGGGTAAAAGAAATAAAGAAGGCGTTTGTTATTACAAGCGTAGGTGAGATGCGGAAGTTTTCTTTTGTGACTTACACGAGAAAGAGTGAAGCCAACTTTTGGAAGAAGGCTCACCAGGGTGGGGTTAGAACAGATGCAGTAACGTAGAAACAATTCAAGAAGGTTTTCTTTGAGAATTATTTCCCTACAAATATGTGAGGGAGGATAGAGATTGAATTCTAAGAACTTAAGCAAGGGGATATGATATTTCCCCAGTACGCGACCAAATTCAAATGAATTAGCAAGGTTTGTTTCACATCAAGTGGACACGAAGGAGGTGAAGGCTCGTAGGTTGGAGCAGGGCCTGAAACCCTAGCTCTATAGTGGGATTTTGGTGATCTAGAGTGTTTCCTATAGGATCATTCTGGAGAAGATGATTATAGAATAAGGTGATAGTGAGTTGTAAACTCAATACCACAAAGAAGGAAAAGATGAGAGCAAGAGAGAGTGAGGAACCAAGGCAAAGAATGCCATCGGCAGTATGCCCAAAACGAAAAAAAATTTAACTTTGGGAATACTGGAGTGGGACAAGGGGATCCTTAGTGTAGGATTAAGGTGTGTAAGACAGGTGGAAAGACTTATCTAGGAGTCTGTATGAAAAAGGGGTTATAAGTATGTTTAAAAATTAAAATAGAGGAAGAGGAAATAACTTTCGTTAAATTATATCCGTGAAAATTATTTCATGGATAATCGAAGTAAGTAGGTATCAGTAGATAAGTACTGTTCATGTTGAGAGAATTTGAGGAAATTCTCGGTATGAATGGGTTGATTAACCATAGAGCTATAACAAATATTTATAAGTAAAGTGTGAACCTTTAGTTTTTCTCAGAAAATCTAAGGTAGTAATTTACGGTAATAACATACCGTGACATTATTATTGTCGAACCATGACGCAAGTTAGGAGAATGTTAAGGAAGAGGATGAGTTGTTGCGGTTGCGTATCGACTATCGTAATAGGAGTAAGATAACGGTTAAGGATAAATACCCATGGCCCAGGATCGATGATCTATTTGGTAAGTTGTGAGGGGCAAAGAATTTTTATAAAGATAGATATATGTATGGGGTATAGTCGGTTGGAAGTAAGGAAGAAGGAGGAGGTACCTAAGATGACGTTCAGAGTTCGTTATGGTTATGACAAGTTTCTGGTTATGTCATTTAGGTTGACTAATGTGCGAAAGTAGGTTTTTCTGTAAGGGGCGCCAATCAAGTCGGTGGCCAATTTGATAGATATTCTTGTGAGGTGCTATGGTTGAAGGTACCATTAGCGTCACAGGATTATTGAAGACAGTTAAGTAAGACACCTGTATTATCTTTATCAGATGATACGGGAAATTTTGTAGTGTATCTTGATGTTCGCATAGATGACATGATTGCGTGCTCTTATAACATGGCAATGTCATTGTGTATGCATCACGCCAGTTAGAGGATTATGAGGAGGTCTTTCCTACTTGTGATCTATAATTGGTTGCAGTAGTTTTTGAATTAAAAATATGAAGATAGTATTTATACGGAGAGAAGCGTAAAATATACAAGGACTCTAAGAGTCTGAAATATATCTCCCCACAAAAGAGTTGAATATGTAGTAGAGAGAGGACTGTGATATCTTATATCATTCAGGGAAGGTAAACGTTGTAGCCGACGCGTTAAGTAGGAGGGGTAGGGAAAGCTATCGATGCTAGCGACTCAGAAGGAGTTAATAATGGAAATGGTAAGATCAAAGTTAGGAGTTAAATTACGGAATGAAGGGGTAGAATTGTTATTTAAAACGTAGACTCAATTAAGTACAACTAGGTAAGGAGGAATGTAAGCAAATGAAGAAAATGAGGCAGGATAAGTAGAAGACTAAGTATAGTCTTATTTTGAGGGAGGAATTTGAGTTCCATATAAGTCCGAGTTAAAAGGATAACTGAGATGATATAAAGATAGCGAAATGTGTTAGTAAGTGTTTAACTCCCAACTCAAATTGTTAACATGAAGTGATAGTCATGTGTGAAAAGATGATACCTTCGATGAAGGTGAAATGGAAGAACCCCAATGTCAAAGAAGCATTTTGGGAACTCGAGATTAAAATAAAGGAAAATTATCCTCTGTGGTGTAGGTATTATTAGCGAGATTCTGGGGACAGAATCCTTATAATGAGGGAAGAGTGTAACGCCCCGAGAAAATCGGATTTTTGAGAATTAAATTTTTATTTTTATTAAATGAATTTAATTAATTATTTATGGAGCAAGCTAATCGAAGGTCGTTGTCTGACCTAGAAATGTCAGAACTTTGTAGGATTTTGGCTACGTGGTAGAATTAAAGTGTTTGAATTTCCAAGACGAAAATAAAAGCTTTCGAGAAATTTTCTCGAAAACTATTCACGCATTTACGCTTTCAGGAATTATTTTTGAACTTCCGAGAAATACGTAACGATAGAATATCGAGGTGAGATGGAATATCCAATAATATTTCAGTTATGGAAAACGTAATATTTCGCCTGTGGGCTTAAAAACCTAACGTTTAAGGAAAATGATTTACGAAGAGGAAATGTAATGCGATTAATGAAATAAAACAATGAGCGTATAATACGAGGTATTATACGAAGTAATGAATATAAGTATGATACGAGGTATTATACGAATATGTATGAATGATAGTATATCGTATATGTTGAATGGTATTCGAGAGGAATACGAAATGAATACGCAATTATACATTATAAGGCTTTAAGCTCAATGTAGTGAATTTGTAGGATTGTGTAGGAAATATTAAAGTCCAATGTGAATTGACAAAGCCCAAAGGTAAGAATGGTTAAGTCCAATATAAGTAATTAATGTGCAAGCCCAAATGATTAAGCTAAGATTAATTAAGATAAGGCCCAAGGTAAATATCCAATAGGTTAGGGGATGGTTTAAACCAATGGGGCAACCCATGGATAATCCAAGGCGATGAACAAGCAAACATAGAGACTAAGTTAGTGTGGTGAACACACAAAGTGCTTATAAGTGATGACAAAGTAAACTTAAGGGCTAAGTGTTGTGGGGAGCAAGTAGACTTAATGATTAAGTAAGTGTGATGGCCAAGTATATGAGGTGAGCAAGCAAAAAGTGTGGAGAGCAAGTTTACTTAAGAGCTAGGTAATGAATAGTAAGGAGGTGGATGGATTAAAGACTAAACTACCCTAACTTAGGATTTCCTATAAATAGCAAGCTTTGTAATTCATTTGTGGGTTGTTATATATTCACCCAACTTAAGGTTGAGAGCTTATTTGGTTGAGAGAATAAGAACTTATAAAATTAGACTTTCTTTGTTAGCTTTTCCACCAATAACTTATAGATTATTGGTTAGAGAGAAAAAGTTACGAAAGCTAGAAAGTTAGTCTTTGAGATTCAAGAATCAAGAAGGAGATTAAAGATTTACCAAGTGTTATTCAAAAGTAAGTGATCTTAAACCATGTTTCTTTCTCTCTTCCATTGATAGAGAAGGGGGTATTGGTAGAACAAGCATGCTAAGAAGAGGTTGGAATAATGAATCAAAGGGCTTAAGTCTTAATAAGCCGGATAAGTCATAAATAAGAAAATCATTTGTAAATAAGTTATGAACTTATAATGGAAGTATAGAAACTTGTTATAACTTGTAACATGTTTACCTTAATAGAACTAGTATGATAAGAAGATGTAAGAATAATGATTAAAGGACTTAACTTATGAATAAGTCATAAGCAATGAAATTAAGTATGTTATACTTTAATTAGTAGTTTATAAGTTTATGAGTTTTGAACTTATTAAGAACAATTAATAACTTATCATGGATATAAGTTAGCGAAGCATGTATGTCAAGATCATAGTATAATGGATTGAATCCAAGTGAAATGGTTTAAAATCTCAAATAACGAAGTTTCGCTGAATGCACACGATTGAGCGACGATCGTCGAATTAAGTGAAATTCTCGGAATGGAAGTCGAATTTTGATATTGAGCTTGGAAACATTGGTTTTCAATGGAGGCAAGTCGTATTTGACATTATAGAGTTGCGGACTCAAAAATGGCCGGATTCCAACTTAGAACGAAGAAACGAGCGTTGAACATTCACGAACGTTTACCGTTTTCATTGAAAATGGACTAATAGGTGAATTTTTAGAAAACAAAGTTGAATAGATAAAATTCTTGCATGACCACGTAGAGTACGTAATTTGTGAACCATAGGCTTTTGAACGAGCTTATTCGGACTTATAACGAAGAAATTATGCGTCCGGGAAGTTCACAAAATTTTAAAACTGAAATTGTTTTTTGGTGCACAGAGTTGAGCCCATGCATACCAACCCTAGGCAAAATGACCCTTCTTTGCCGCAAACAAGAATCGCGATAGTAAGCACCTCGCAAGAGTTCACCGCATTGCGACCAGTAACAAAGAAACTCGTGCCGCGACTCCGAGTCCGAATTTTGAGCAATGATTGGTGGCCTGTGGTGGCAGTACATCAAGTTGATAATGGTTTCAGACCGCAGTACCAAATTTTAAAACTTAGACAATGAAGAATGGTTACAAGTGGAACATGAAGGGAAATTGTTTAGTAATGAACAAAGGGACTTAATAAAATATTATTAAGTTATAATTAACACTCAAGTATGATTACTTAGGGTTAAAGAAAGTCAATTGAAGATGAACGTGAATGATATGCAATAAGTATACTTAACCAATGACGATCGAGTTTCGGATGATAACGTAAGGAAGTTAGTAAGCCGTGAGGAAGGATAATTAACTTGAACCGAGTTGTACTAATGAAATAACTTCACTTAAGTTATAGAAGAGACAGAAGTCGGTAAGAATGATGTAAAGAATGACGGAAAGCTGGAACCAATAATAACAAATCTAATACGGGATTAGATTAAGAAGTAGGGTAAGATTCTTTAGGAACTATGAATGTTCATTCATGACCTAATGTGGTATGTTATTTGATTATGTATTGTAAAGACTGTAAAGACTCAAAGGAAACATAATTATACTGTAGCAGACGCTGAAGGCAAGTTTTTCTTAAACGCTTATCTAACCTTCATGTTGGCCAGGTTTTCAAATTATTCAAGTTATGAGATGCATGTATGGTTTAAAAGAAAGAGTCGATGCCAGTTTTAGCTCAGCTAGACTAATCATAATAGATTGATTGAATTGTTTACAAGCCTTTCAATATAGAATTGCTAACGTTATCCTACGCCAACTAATTGGTACGGATTCAAGGTAAGCTTGAATATGAATAAACAAATGTATTTTCATCGAGTATTCGATGGGCACGTGAGGTTGCCATAACTTAAACGTACACACGTTTAATGGATGTAGTGTTGATCAACATAGGGTACTATTGGCTGATCACCTAGATGTACTCGTAAGCTATGCCGGACTTACAGACTTCGTGTCCGGTTGTCCTTTTCAAAGAAACTATAAGACGTTCACGTCTTTAACCAGAATTGATGAGTTGATGAATATTGTTATTGTAAAATGTTTTGAAGGAAAAAGGAAAGCTATTTTGAAGTATTGATAGTACTTCGTAACTATCATCCAGTTATTGAAGATATACGATTCCTATGTTTCAAGCATGCTTTTAAAATGAAATTGTTGTACTTGCTGAGCTTATTATGCTCACTCTTGCTTGAACCATATGAATGCATCTTAGACCGAATGGACCAAAGGATTCGACAAGGATAAAGAGAAGGCTAAAGTGAACGTGTAGATTGCCTATGCAATAGTATAGGTTTGTAATGATAATATTTGATATTACGACAAAAAAAAATGCAACGGTTATAAAGAACCTGGGGAAAGGTAGTATTGTTTTGGAATATATATAAGACATATTCATCCTTCTGAGGCATTTCAATTGAATGTTTGTGTGAACTGTAGCACCGTGGAGCACCATATGTCGGGTTGAAAGAGACCCGGATTTGGGGGCGTCACAATCGTTCTCTAACATGTACCTATGCATTTACTTAATATCTCATATATTTATGACCAATGAGATTTGGTCATCAGTCAATCCACATACTAGTCTCAATACATCATTGTTGTCCCATCAACAATGATACTCGACTAGGGACATTTAAGAACAATGATACTAATTGTAATTATAATCTCATATTCAAGTCACATACTTGAAACTATATAATTTTTATCACTATTCTAAGGAATTTTATTATGTTAACAATTATATTACGCAGTAAATAAAACCATAATAAAATCATTTATTTATTCAATCAAATATAATATCAAAACGTTAAGCAATTATATCAAATAATTGTCCTCTAGGGCATAAACTGTAACAATACCGACTCATCATCACTTACTTCAATGACAGCATTGGAGTGATCACTTCTCTTTTTGGAGGCAAATTTGGCTTGTAGTCTATGGCTCTTCCTTCTCCTTGGAGGTTCAGCTATGGGAGAGTCAAACTCTTCTTCCTCTTCAGACTCTGAAGCCTTTGGATCATCAGACGAACTTCCTTCAGGTTCAGCACTGATAGGGGCATACCCTTCTTCTTTGGACTCATCACCTTTTAAGCTGTCATGGGGGCTTTCAGGATTGGAAGGGGTATGTTCTTCTTCTTTAAGACATAGCATCATTTGACCCATTGTCTGGACTTATTGGAGCACTTGCAGTTGGGGATGGAGTTGGGTCAGCTTGTATTCTTTCTTCATTGTTAGAGTGAATGCTCTGAGGGTTAGCCACAGGGCTTCAGCATTCTTCTTCAATAACAGATGTCGCATTTTCTTCTTATTACTTGACTTCACCTTCATTCTTTGGATTTTGTCCGAGGGGACTCAAATTTCTTTGAGACTATCGCCTTCCTTCTTCTTCGACTCTCGTCCTCTACTTTGTTAGATGGACTTTCTTGGGAAGTCGGGGCTTCTGCTTTTCCACCTTAGCTCTCTTTCTTAATGGCTCTTGAAGCAACCTGTTGCTTCTTCGCTTTGTGGTTTCAGCAGTCAGGACTTTTTCTTCTTCATCCTTGTCTTTGGCAGAAAGACTTCTTGGTGGGGCCTTGGTTTTCTTCATACCTCTGGATTTATTTTTGTCTGGTGTGGTTCCTGTTGGTACAGAGTCATCAGACTCAGAGCTTTCTATCTCTTTTGCCTTCCTCTTCTTAGCAGAAGTCTTGCTGATGTTCCTAGTTGTTGTCAACCTCTTGTTTTCCTTTGGGTTCTTCTTCCAGTTCACAAACAGTTGTGGAGACATTACTTTGTGAACATTTAGAGGCTCTCCATCATCATCCTTGATTTTCCCTCCTAGCTTCTACTTCATCATAATACTCAGCAGTCTTTCATGAAAAACATTAGTCAGGGGTTTATCTACAGATTTCCTCATCTCAGCCTTTTCTAGTCATTTGGAAATTTGATCTAGCAAGATAACCCCAAAGTTGATTCGTCTTCTCTGAACTATTGCAGACATACTCTTTAGTTATTGATCAAGCACCATGTCGTGTGTAGTGTCCTTATATAGTATGCATTCTCCTACTATTTCAGCAAGGAACTCGAATTCCTTAGGGAACTCCTTTTTCTTCATATCCTTTAGGCTGGGGTTTCTTTGGTACCCCATAATCTCCTTTGCTTGCTTAGTGTTGATCTCATCAAGGTTTCTCAGTCCTAGGTCAGGGAAACCTAAGCATTGATTTATATCAGATGATTTCAGCTTAAGAGACTGACCTTTAACCTTGGTTGAAAGGGTTCCGGCATTTATGGATGCATTTGAGTAGAATTCCTTGATCAGTTCAGTATATACTCGAGTGCTAGCCTCAAGACATTCTGAGAATCCATCTTTCTTCACAAGTTCGAGAATGTATCTGAACTTCTTTTCAGATTTTTCAAACGTCTTGGATCCGAGCTGAATGCCAGTGATTACTCGCCAGTTTTCCATTTGAGTAGTTTGAGGAATATGGGTATTTGATTCAGAGGGGTTTTTGAGATATGGCTGATTGTGATTTGGGCAAGATTCTGGAAGGTTAATTGATTTTGTCTTTTGAGAGGATTCTTGTAAGACCCCAAATTTTATGAAATAAAAGTATTTAATTTTTCTATTTTGGTAAATAGTTAAATTGATAAAAGTTTAAAGTTAAGGGTAATATGTGAATTATTTTTTTTGCAAAGTAAGCAAGTTGATATAAAATATTCGTTGTGTCGGGGAATATTCGATTAGTCGGGGAATATTCTTTTTGTTTAGGGAATATCCGTGCGACCAGTACAATCATTGGTGGACCCCACAACGGAATTATTGTCGGATTAAGAAAACGACAAAAATATTTTTATAAAAATAACGGCGGAAGTTTTACCGTTAACTGTTGAAACACTCGGTGTTAAAAAGTACAGTAATACGCGTGGTTGCATAGTAGCACATGGTATTGATTATTGATGCTTACGTGAAAAGTCACTCAGTTTTGTTTTATTAGTATTATTAATGTAATAAAACAGAAAAGCTTTTTATATAAAATAGAATACTTTTATAAATTTATTCGTTTTATTAGACTATAAATAGAATATATAATATTCTATTATGCATAGTGTTTTTCATAGTAATATCTTTTTATATAAAACATGCAAGACCCCAACTTTTTGAATAAAGATTAAATTTTCTCGAAATATATTTTTGAATATTATGGTGTGGATTTGATATAATGTTATAGTTGTGGGTAATATTTATAAATTTTGCAAAGTACGCAAGTTGTTATATAATATTCGATTGGTCGGGGAATATTCGTTTTAACAGAGAATATTAGTACAACGACACAATCATTGGTGGACCCCCACAACGGAATTATTGTCGGATTGAGAAAACGACAAAAATACTTTTTTATGAAAATAACTACGAAAGTTTTACTGTTAAGTGTTGAAACACCGGTGTTAAAAGTACAAGAATACGCTGGCAGGTAGCATAGTAGCACACACGGTATTGATTATTGATGCTTACGTGAGAAGTCACTCATTTATACTCAATTATTGCTACAAAGAATTGTTGCATCATATCTATCATATTATGGATTCAATTATAGTCGATCATCTCGCATAAAATGTTTTTATTAAATTAATACTTGAGACGACAAAGTTATTCATATTATAAACCGCAATATTTACAATGTCTAGAAGTTCACAAGGAGAGGTTTGGTCACCTAATCATGCGCACTAATAGGAGAAATCCTTATTGAAAGCCCTCTTTCCCCGGGAACGACACGGTTGATAAATATTGTGAGTTATAATATTAATGATGAATGTTGTTCTGAGTTGAATTTGGAGACGCGACGTGATATTTGAGTCCTAACTACGAAATTAGTAAAATAGTCTATAAACACAAAATTTTCAAGGATTCACTATTTGGTCAAAAAGTCAACAGTTGACTTTTTTGGGAAAAGTCAAACTTTGAAATTTCAAAATTTATATTTTTGATAAAAATAGTTTCATTATGTTGGAATTGTTTGTGTTAGTGAAAATCGACATTTATTCCGATGATAATTATGTCTAGGGGTTATATTGATAAATCAGGTAATTTATCGGATAAATGAGCAATTAATTGCTACTAATGCACATGCTTATATAACTATTTGTTCACATATGTGTACTATTGAATCACATTATTTAATATTAGGGGAGTTGGTTCAAGATTGATAATACTTGCATGACTAAGTTAAAAATTGAGGTATAGATGGAGGTACTATACTGTAATTCGTATTTTTTCACATGATTATACTATTGATTCACATGATTGAACTATTGATTCACATTATTTACTATTAGGGGAGTTGGTGCAAGATTGATAATACTTGCAGGACTAAATTAAAAATGAAAGAAAAGTTGGAGGTATTGTCTTTGTAATTTTGAGCCCCAAAACGTGCAATTATCGAAACTATATTTTCCTATAAATAGAAGCTCATTCTTCCTTCATTTCTCACCAATTCACAAAAGCTTTAGAGCGATTATTATAGAGAGAAATTATAGAGAGAAAGAAGAAAAGAAATATGCTACTCACTATTCCAGTATCCAGTTTTTCCAAGGTAGGGAGTATTATTTCTTTCTTATCTATGAAGCAAACTTTTGTTATTCCATTCTTATTATTCTGTTGGAATAACCTGTATACGCGGGCTACCCTATACTTGGTGAAATTCTTCTATTGTACCATTCTTTATCATTCTGTTAGAACATCCTGTCTGTGCGTTCTATGCCGGACCTGGTTCCGTCTTTATTATTCTGTTGGAATATCCTGTTTGTGCGTTCTACGTCGGACCTGATTCCGTCTTTATTATTCTGTTGGAACATCCTGTCTGTGCATTCTACGCCGGACCTGGTTCCGTCTTTATTATTCTATTGGAATATCCTGTCTCTGCGTTTTACACCGGACCTGATTCCGTCTTTATTATTCTGTTGGAATATCCTCACATGCATGCGCTTTCTGACTGATTCCGTTATTTATTATTCTATTAGAATAACCTGCCTGTGCGGTCTATCGCATGCCTGGTGATTTCTTTTGTTATTCCATTCCTTATTATACTCAGTTGATTAAAGTTTTGACTTCTATACTCCATGAAATTAGTGGAATATCCTTGATATTTGCGTTTCATCCAGTATCTTTTCGTAGAAATATTCTTCTGAGCATTCTTGAATTTTACTCTACAAAGTAGTATCATGTTGACAATTTGGACGTTATTAGTTCCTGGAGAAAATAATTCTTGAACTTGTTTTATTGAATTCTTATATCATTGTCATCATCCTCATGTTTATATTTTCTTGAAAGTCATTTGTGGCCTATAGTGCATAGATGGACTTGGTATGATTATGACCAGGGATTATTCGATGTAATCATGACCGTAATGTTACAAATGATGTGGTAAAAGTCCTCATTGGCCCGTAGTGCATTGATGGACAGTTGTTGGAATGATCATGACCATTAATGAATACACAAATATTCTTGGCCCGTAGTGCATGGATAATTGTGGTCATGATACTAAAGAATATCCTTGGCTGTAGTGCAGGGGTGATTCGATGATGTAGATTATTTATTAAGCTAAGTCCCAGCGATAAAAGTGATGAAAAACCTTCTAAATCATAAAAGATAGTAGATTTTATTCTCTACTTGACTCTTTTAATGGATTGCTTGTTCTACCGCAGCTTAAACTTGATGGTTGTTATATTGTATCGCTTTAACACTCGTTGAAGGCTAACGATAATATATTCTCGCATTATCTTAGTCATAATATTTCCTACTGGGCTAGTTGAGCTCACCCTTTTACTTTTATTGTTCTCTTCAGGAAATGAGAACGTAGCAGGGATTAGTCGAGGAACGGAATGACGGACCAGATGATAGCATTAGTAGTCCTCACTATTCTGTGAAATAGTGTAATAATAATTGTAATAAGGACTCCTTTTGAGTTTGTATAATCTCTAGTAGACAATATTTGTATTCAAACTCACAGTTTATGTTTTGTTGTATTGTACACGACAGTTGTATTATTAATTTGTATTTGAATTTGTGTAGCATGTAAGTGGCGACCCAAGATGGGTGACGTATACCTAATTTTGGGGGCGTCACAAAACAGAATACTTTTATAAAGTTATTTGTTTTATTAGACAATAATTAGAATATATTATATTATGCATAGTGTCTGCATAGTGTTTTGCATAGTAAAATCTTTTTATATAAAATAGAATACTTTTATAAAGTTATTCGTTTTATTAGATTATAAATAGAATATATTATATTTTATTTAAAATATTTTGCTTTAAATATGGACCGTCCGATTAAAAGTAAATCAATCTAGACCGTTCATGAATTAGTTACTATTCAGTCCATTTTCCTATAAATAGAAGCTCATTCCTTCATTATTTCTTATGAATTCAATCAAACTCTAGAGAGAGAAACTATAGAGAGTTCTTCTTCTATAATCTTGAGCGTATTTCTTTAGAGTTTAAGAAAGTTTTGAGCATAGTGCAAGTTTTCTTCAAGTATATTCCCGCCTCTACCAAATTGAATACTCTTCTTTTTACTTCAGTAAGGGATATTATTTGTTGTACTAAATAAGGGGTATTCTTTCTTTCTTATTCATAAAGAGAACTTCTATTATTTCATTCTTTATTATTCATTGGAATAACTCAGATAATGCTGGCCACCCTATACTTGGTGAAATTCTTCTGTTATTTCATTATTTATTATTCTGTTGGAATATCCTATCTGTGCGTTTTACACCGGACCTGGTTCCGTCTTTATTATTCTGTTGGAACATCCTGTCGGTGCAAATTTCACCTGACCTAGTTCCATTATTTATTATTCTGTTGGGAATAACCTGTCTGTGCAGTCTATCGCACGCATGGTGAATCCTCATGTTATTCCATTCTTTATTATTCTGTTGGAATAACATGTCTATGTGGATTACCACATGCATGGTGAATGATCCTTTGAATTCATTCCTTATTAAATTATGGAAATGATCTGTCTAAGTGGATTACTGCATGGCGGCGAAAATCCATTTGTAGTTTCATATATTCTATTATACTCAGTTGGTTAAAGTTTTGACTTCTATACTCCATGAAATTTGTGGAATATCCTTGATATTTGCGCTTCATCCAGTATCTTTTCATGGAAATATTCTTCTGAGCATTCTTGAATTTTACTCTACAAAGAAGTATCATGTTGACAATTTGGACATTATTGGTTCCTGGATAAATTAATTCTTGAACTTGTTTTATTGAATTATTATGTCATTGTCATCATTCTCATGTTTATATTATGTTGAAAGTCATTTGTGGCCTGTAGTGCATAGATGGACTTGGTATGATTATAACCAGGGATTATTCGGTATAATCATGACCGTAATGTTACAAATGATGTGGAAAAAGTCCTCATTGGCCCGTAGTGCATTGATGGACAGCTTTTGGTATGATTATGGCTATGGATTCTCTTCGGCCAAGGGTGCAAAGATGAATTGTTTTATGGCATGATCAAGACCGTTGATGAAAACATGATTATCTTTGGCCCGTAGTGCATGGATAATTCATGGTCGTGATACTAATGAACATCCTTGGCCTGTAGTGCAGGGATGATTCGATGATGTGGATTAATTATTGAGATGAGTCTCAGCAATGAAATATTAATTCATGGATGTGATAATAATGAATATCTTTGGCCGTAGTGCATGGATAATTCATGGATGTGATACTAACGAATATCCTTGGCCGTAGTGCATGGATAATTTGATGATGTGGATTATTTATTAAGCTGAGTCTCAGCGATAAAATATTGGTTATACATTTTTAATTTGTAGAAGATAGTAGATATGATGCTCTACTTGACTCTTCTAAAATACAGTTGTATGTCTTTGGCTTGTAGTGCAAAGATGAATTGTTAATGAATATCTTTGGTCGTAGTGCAAAGATAAATTTATTAGTATGATTATGAACAAGAATTGTGATTTGGTATAACCATGATTTTTGATGTTTCAGGTGAAGATAGGTGATGAAAATTATCTTCGTCCTGGTTGCGAAGAGGAATTTAGAACCACAATTATGATTATGAGTGATTCATATAATTGTGGACAGGAACTGTTGATTTATTTTACAGGGATAAAACATTATTGGTGGACTTTTAACATAGAGAAGATAATAGACCTTATGGTCTATTTGACTCTTCAAATGGATTGCCCGTTCTGCTGCAACTATGGTTGAAAAGTTTTATCATCTACCATATGTTCTAAATCTCTGATTTATTATTGATGAAAGCTATTGATAATTTAATTATATTTAGTCATGATATTCTTTTATCGGGCTAGTTGTGCTCACCCTTTCTCTTCACAATTCCTTTCGGTGTAATAAGAGTGTTGCTTAGTAAGAGTGTTCTTAAGAATCGAAGGGGATAACAGGGAATAGAATGGTGGTCTCTAGCTGTGGAGGTTCTCCCTAAATAGTATAGAAAAGTGTGTTGTATTCTATACATCATTTAGTAGTTATATTTGGTGAATCAAATAGGGTGAGGCGAACCCAACTTTAGAAGGGTGTTTTGCCACTATCATACAAGATGTCTAATGACATACAACCTCGTGTTATCATAAGACAAGGTTGTGCGCATCCACTTGCTGAGTATATCTACGGGCACTACCTATATGATCTTGGAGTTTATTTAAAATATAATATTCACTTGGAGACATTGGAGATAGTTATATGTCAAGAGAAGACTCACCATTGGAAAGAAGATGATAGTAATCTTCTCGTTTTTCTTTGGGGTCTATTGGGTCAACCAAGGATAATTTTGTGAACATATGATATCTATTATAACCTAGACGCATGGCCTCCCATGTACGAAGGTTTCCTTAAGCACTTTCCAAAGATTTTAATTTCTAAAACAGTTTTTAACTATACTTTTATATAAAGTATCATTGTAAGGTTGTGGTCGAGGTACCACGAGAGTTACATATATTTGTATTAAAATTCATAGTTAACTGTGGTCGTATTCTATACGATAGCTCAATAGTTGTATAAATGAGGTTGTATTCGAATTTTGTATCATGTATCTGGCGACTCAGAATGGGTGATGTATACCTAATTTTGGGAGCATCACAATTCTAGGGTTTGAAAATGGGAGGGAGAGAGGTTCGATAGGTTTTGATAGCTGTTTGCTAATTTGAATTTTCCTTTATGACAGTTCCTTCTAACTCTGTATAAATAGTGATGTGTCAATCAACCATTGGTTGCACGATACCCAGTAATGAGCTATAACTCCCCCATTAACTCTTCAGTTTAATATCTCTTTTCAAAACAAATAGGTGTCAATGACGTGGATTGACCGTTAACCATTTTAATTCATAGAGTAGCATGATAATGCAATTATGGTCTCTACGCTTTCCTTTATTGACTCAATGATCATCTTTTGAGAGATGCTACAGTGTATGGTTTTGACATCTTGACACTGCATAGCTTGATCACTGATGAACTTTATGAATTCTTGGGTATTCTTCTTCAGCAGGACATTTTTCCAACTAGCATTCGACTTTATCTCCTTTTAATCTGACTGGTTGGGCAATTGTCCAGTTCTTCTGAGCTCCTCATGAGCTAGATTATCCTCTGGTGGGACTGCGATCATCGAGTCATCTTTTACGATTGCTGAGGTTGCACTACGATCGTGGAGTTCTCTTAACCCTCTACTCTACGATCATTGACTGACTTGGTTCTTGAGATGAACTTTACTTAGCATTCCTTCTGGGTCAAGGTAGCTCAGGAAGGGCCAACCTCTTAGAGTGAACTAAGGGTCAGGTTTGTCCATGAGGCGCTCTCCAGATGAAATGCTTTAGAAGTGATTTGCACTGGTATCTCATTTGACCTTTTCTGGTGGGGAAGTCCTCTACCAGCTTCAGGTAATTGCATTTGATGTGATCATGGTGTCCTCCAGTTCTTACACTACGATCAGATGTTTGATCATGGGCACTCCACGACTTTGGGTTGGGTGGGTGAAAGGTTATCAGTAGTACATTTTGAGACGTTCCAACTGACTATAGATCTTCATTTGGTTCATCAGCCACAAAGTTTTGGGACTCTGTGGTGGTATATTTCTTCATAGTATATCTCAGTGCTGTTGTTTCTTAACAGAATCTCACTGCTCCCTCGTGGTTGATGTTGTCTTCTCAGATAGATGTGATTTCCTTTTCTTTATGTTCATTAGAAGGCAGCCTTTCATATCTTCTTCTCACTACAATCACCATTATCACTTAAATCTCCTTGTATCGTAGGCATGGATATTTTCAGGACTGATCACTCTACGATCATTTGACAGCACTACGAACGCAGCCTTCTTTGACAATCTTGTGCTTGCTGAGTTTTGCTTCCACGATGAGTTTCTCTTGACTGATGCTCGATAATCCTCTATTATGAGCTTTCTTGAGGATTCTTCTCATATAGCATGCTTTGCTTGCTTTTGAGCGCATAAGACCCTTTTCATCTTTGGTTGAATGGCATGCTTCCATATACAGATTAGCAGCCATATGAGATCCATTCTGGTTAGCTCAGGGGGTCTTCAAGGACAGGCTTGGACATATAGGAATTTTATCAGAATTACTTCTGAGCAGTCCTTAACCTTTTGCTGGTTGAGTCTTCTTGACTGGAGTGGCCGGATAGACCAGGTACCTAAAGGTTAGATACATTTCTATTTCTGGTACCCACAATTAAATGGGTCCTGCTAGGTTAGTTTTCTATACCCCTATTCCTCATGTATTTGGATAACCATCACATTTATCACCTACATTCACATTCATGCATGCAACTAGTTTTAGATAATACATTTTGAGATGCATGAGGGCGAGTGTGTAAAATTTGTCATTTTAATAACACACACTTTCTCTTTGATGGTTTCATCATTTGTTGGGTTATGTTCAAAATGTTTGAGTGTTCACAGAGTGAGAATCAACTCTGCAATTTATGTGTATCTTGTTGATTCATGGAGGTGATCAGTTTCTACAAATTATCAAAATACACTTGTAGAGCTGATCATACTATGTGGGTTATCAAACACTTAAAAAATAGGTTTGTACATACATACTAACCTATCAGAAAAGATTACTCCACATAAAAATTGATTTAACCTTTGATATACTTATGACCTATTTCAGATTTCTTTCAAGATGTCATCTTCAACTTAAAACTTGGATGGAGAGAAAGTTTGTAAGCATTTCAGCTTCCAACTTAGTGTACTTTCTCTCTTCACCTTTTTAGGTAGATTATGACTCCTTGAAGGAATATTGTTATAGTTCATAAGGAGGTGCAACATGATGTACGTTTTTACATTAGTGAGGAATCGTACCTTTTTACTGTCGGTTCCTTGACATTCATTTAACTTAGATATGCTGAGGTTAGGCATTGATGTGCATAGTTTTCATTTGCTCATGATAGCTGGTTGCTCCAGTTGACCTTCAATCAATCAGTAGTGGTCTTGAAGATGTAAGCCAAGAGAATCTCAGCATTTTTAATTCTTTGACATCCTTCAGTTTACAAAGTTTGAGAGTTCTTCTTTCTTCTCTGGATAAGCATTTCTTTGCATGTATGACCTTTTCATCTTTTCAGGCTAGTGGATGTTTGACTCTTTTCTGTGGATGTCTCTTGAGCTTTCTAGCCCGGTCGTCAGACTACAAGATTGACTATGAGCAAGGATTGGTCTTGTTAATATGACAATCAAGAACATGGACCAATGTAACGCCCCCAAACTCGGGTACTTAAAACCCGAACTCGGTGCTTTACGATACCATTTCTATGAGCGGAATAATACTAATAATAATAACAATAATATAAATATCAAACTTAATTTACATATATCAAAGTCTAATCCCAAGTACGTAACCTTTACTACAATACATTACATGATAGATAATAAATATCATTGTCTTAATACTGTCTAATTATTACAAAAGATAACATAGAATTATTCTGATTGCTTTCCTTTTCCCTTGTTCTGGCCTGAACATTCCGGTTGATCATGCTTAGCTGAAAACATTTAAATTTAAAGCAAGAATGAGCATTTGATTGCCCAGCAAGTAATAGCAACAATAAATATAAGCTGAAAGGATTAAATGTTTTCTTTGAATAACTCTTCTACAAATCAATCAACAACCAGGAAGTAAGTTGAACCAATAATAACAACATACCAAATCTATCTCAAATTTTTGAAACTACGTCTTGACTATAACCGGAGATTAGTCGACGGACTATGAACATTATTTTTCATTTTGCTAGGGTTTAGCGAACTTCATCCGCAAACCGTCATAACTTACTTTTATTATGAGGGTGATCTACCCAATGTGCCCCGTGATGATCAATACTACATGCAAGAACGATATTATCGTTCACTCTATCCACCTTAGGTGCACAAAAGTTTTCCCCATATTCGGATGTTCATACTTTTAGTCTGAATCCGAACCAAAACCATCCGTTGGATACAATAACGTTTTATCTTGTTCAACAATATTTTTATGTCTAAATTTGAATCAAATAGCTTAGACGGCTTTTAAGTCAACGTATACATACTTGAAATCAATAAGTATGTATCAACATATGACTAAATACAATGGTTATCCAAGTGGGGACACTTGTCTTACCCTATATACGAATTAACGAACAGAATAAATATCTGAATTATACAATAATACAATGACCGGATAATGTAAGAACTTGTATGAATACAAATATTGGATACATAATGAATAATAATAGAGTTAATAATCTAGCACAATAATAATATAATTCTGAAACTTTCTTACTCATGTCCATTGCATAAAGGAAATGCAAAGGTAGGATACTTGCACAATTTAAATAATAGATCAGATACTTACTCAATAATAATTGGAGTAAGTTTAGAAAACTTGCATAACATGATAAAAGGAATTTTGATTTTCCAGAATTAAGTTTAAAGAATTAGTTATTAATAAAAGGAATTTTTATTAATTTATTATGTGCTACGTGTTTATTAATCGTTCTATAACCTAGGATGATTATAAATCGGGAGTATTCTGGCTACGAGCTAGATTGAGCAAATAAGAATTTCCAAGACGAAAATAGAAGTTTTCCGGGAACAAAATTTTTTCGGGGAAAAAGACGAAATAGGCACTATTCATCCGTTTCTGCTCGGAGAATTATTTTGAAATTCCGAGAAGCTATAGATTACGTTTAATTTTGAGACGTGATGGAATATTCAATAATATTTCGCTTATGGCAAAACGAAGTTTTTTAGCTTACTGGACTCAAAACCTAAGGGTTAGGAAAAGAGAGTTCCGAGAATTTTATGATCACGTATAATAATTAGGGTTATTATGCGTGAGAGATATGAGTATGATATGAATTATTATACGAGTATAGTGCGAAGATTATTACGACATATAATACGAATATCATACGAACAATATACGAATAGATTACGAGAATCCGAGAATACGAGAATACAATGCGTAGAATACGAGTAGTCTTAATGGACTTTGAGTTCATGGAATTTGTAGAATCTAATTGGACTTGGATTATGTCAAGCCCAACGCTTTGTGAAATCAAGCCCAAGTTAGGCCCAATAAGAATTATGGTTAAGGCCCAAACCAAGAAAAGAAACCGCGGATCGAACCGATGGGTAAACGGATGGGTAATAACCAATGGGGCAACCCATGGGGTGACCCATGGGGAAAGAGGGGCGGCCACTTGGCCACCAAGTAAACTTGGTGGCTAAGTCTTGGAGGAGGTGGGAATAGTAAGGAGGTGGGGGCGAAATGACCAAATTGCCCCTAATTGGAAAATCTATAAATAGTAAGCTCATTACATTGTTTTGTAATTTTGAAAATCCTAGACATTTGAGAGAGAGAGAGAGAGAGAGAACTCAGATGGGAGGGAGAAGGAAGAGCATGAGCATGAATGATCGGATCGAAAGTGTTCGTGAAATAGAAAAGATTTCAAATCGTCGGCTTTGTCTAGCGGACGAAAAATAAGAAGAAGAGGTAATCTAAAACCTAGTTTCTTCTAATATTTTTCTTTAAGATGTCTATGTCAAAAACATAGCTTAGTGAGATTAAGGAATAAAAGAAGATTGGAATGATTTCATATGGTTGAAATCATAAGAAAATGAAGAAATAAGAATTAGAAATTTAGTTTATAAATTTCTTAAGGAAGTATAAGATTCGTAATGAATTAGAGCGATCCGAATGGATTATATGAATAAGTAGGTGAAATAAGTAAGGAATAATGTTCTATAACATCAAATTCCATTAAAAAGTGGAATCGTAGTCCAAAATATCGATTAAAATGAAGAACGAACGAAGAACACGAAGAACACGCGAAGAACAGGAAGAACGTTGTTGATGGACAAATTTAAAACCATCGTAGTGTAATTGTTGTTGATGGACAAGTTTAAAACCATTGCGTATAAGTTAGATGTGTATTGTTTGGTTAGGAACGGTAGAAACGTTCATGAAGAACGGATTAAAACTTAGCTATAACGAAGTTATGGCGAAATTTCGTAAAAGACGAACGAGAATTAGAAAGTTAGTAAACGAACCTGAACGTGTAGGGTTTCATAAGAAAGTAATATAACTTAGAAAACGTGAGTCATAGACTCAAGAATGAACAAGTTTCGAGTTTGGATGACCGAATTACGGACAAACAAACGAAGAGCGTTAAAAGCGTAAAATGAACAAAGGGTGAAGATCAAGCCAATTGAATAGCACGTTAACGGATTTAGAACGAAGTTTTGTCTTAGGGGTATTGAAGTAGGTAAGATATGGAAGAGAATGGCCTTAGAACGACCTCATTACGAGTTATAACGAAGGAGATATGAGATCGTGAAGTAAGCATCTCAAAATTTATTTAACACTTAGAGAAAATTTCTAGGGTTAGGGCTTGGCGCCGCGGCGCTAGTCATGCCTTGTAGAGTGGCACGACAGTGCTAGACCTAGGGCCGGGTACTGCAAACTCACGCCACGGCGCCAGAGATAACAAAGGGAGTGGCGTCGCGGCGCCAGTGTTGGGAAAAAGCCAGAGATGATCTTTTAACTGCTCAGCTCTTGGGGGAAATGTAAGGGACGATAAAGAATATAATATTCAACTAATGTAACACTTAATCAAGTGATGTAAACCTTTATTAAAGGTTGAACGTATAGATTAAACAAGATTAAATAACAAAGAATATAATCGCAGGTTACGTAACCGATATCCGGGGACCGTAGTCGGGATGAACGAACGTGAGGAATTGTTATGGTTGTGATTCCTTAGACGTTGAGTGACGAGGGTAATGAGCAGATCAGCATAAACTGTAGCTGGGCGTAAGGCAAGTTTCCTAACTTCATTCATATTACATGAATGCTAGTTTCTTAAACTTCTCAGATGTTGTACTTGAGAATCTCTGTCTATGTGCGAATGTGCGATATTTGTACAAGGTGTTAGAATGTATGAGGCCTTGAGCCACAATTTGAACACTTCGGTGTTTCTATGATATGAATTGTTCTCGTGATTGAGTGCTATGATACAAGTATGTTCTGCTTTATACATGAACCATTATTGTTAAGTCTCAAGCTAATGATTCTAGCCAGACAGGATGTGTATGAAAAAGGTAGAGGGATGAAAGTATTTCAAAGTGAAAATGATTGATGTTTTAAGATGATAGGAATCGAGACTATTCCTATTATTCAAGCTACTTCTTAACCTTTGTTCGGTTATAGAAGTTCAAAAGAAATGTTTTAAATTCTGAAGTTGTTTGTTCAACTGTTATGACTTGCTGGGCAATTGAATGCTCACACTTGCTTTAAATGAAAAACAATTTTCAGTGAACAAGGTTAGAAGAACTTAAGGATTCCGTAAAGATCAAGCTGACAGTCTCCAGATGATTGTCATTCATAGTGTGAAGGTAGCGAGAAGATCAAGTGAAGACTTGTAATTTAGAAAGATGAATTGAAATCTAGACTAGTTTAAGGAACTGTTATGTATCCTTGGTGGCGGATAAAAGTCACTCTTGTAAGATGAAATGAATAATGTATTTATTATTATTTGTAATGAAAAAAGGTTATAAGGTTTCCAGAACCTGGGATTTGAGAGTGTATGTTGTTATATTTCGGTATATAATAATGTATGTTGGATGAAGGATGTACTCGTGACGTACGGAATCCGGGTGTGAAGATAGACCAGATTTCGGGGCGTTACAAGTTGGTATCAAAGTTGATAGGTTATAAACCTTAGGTAGGAGTACCTAAGACTATAATCGTAGAGTGAAGGATAAGAAGATCACACGTGATCAAAGTGACTCATAGTATCAGATGGGTTGTTAAACGATGAATGATTTATAGCTATGGCTATGAATGAAAGGTACTATGAAGTAGTACGGGAAGAAGAACTTAGATTGAGTTGTGAAGGATAGTATATGAATTAAAGAAAAATCGTATTAAGTAGAGAGAGATTTAGAAGTTGTAAAATTTCAAATGAGGACTCATATCAGCAGCTAAGTAGTATGATTCCTTGTATGGGCGGGGAAATTGTACGTGGTTTTAGAACCACTTGGCTTCTTATGCGATATAGTTGTTAAGTTGAACAATTCTTTGTATGGGCGAAGAATTGTGCTTGGTGTAACAACCGCTTAGCTTCTTATATCAGTCAGTAGCTGAGTTGACCAATTTTCTGTATGGGCATGGAATTGTGTTTGGTTCTACAATCACTTAGCTTCTGGTAGTGATAATCATTGGGATTGGTCGCGCTATCAGGATTTATATGATGAGGAGGTGAATCTTTTCTCATATATATACTTGATAGGTAGAGAACGATAAGGTAGGTGCGAGTTCTTGAAACCCATACTTATGGTAAGTTCGTGACTCAGAATAATGTGGTATATTTTCGAACGTCTCAGCGAATGGACGCCTATGTTCTGTATGGATGTTCTTAAACTCATATTATTGTGGAAAGTTCCTGAACTCATAATGTGTGGTAAGTTGATGGACTGTACTAAGGTATAGGAATGTTTAGACTGAAAGCATGTTGTTTTCAGTAGGCTTAGTAGTGAAGGTGCTAGAGAAGATTAAGTATTGTCGCAGTAAGACAATGAAGGCAGATGTAGAATAGGATATTCCAAGTCATCTAGCTATGCTAGATTTCAAATTTTATTGAACTCGTGCTGATATGTACTTTGAAAAGGAAATAATTGGTTCAACTTTTGGAATCAATAGAATTTTTTAAAAAAAAAAGCTATTCTTGGTATGTCTGTGCTAATTGCTTCGGCTAGACAAAAATTGATTTAAAATATTCAAAATGAATTTTATATCATCTATGCATTCGATGCAAGGGTGGTAAAACGATGGAGTTGTTAATACCATTGAACCTGGTGATGGATGTGATCTTAGGATCAACAACCCGCTATGGTATGATGTATAATGACAAAGTCACAAACTAACGAAGTCCTCAACGTACTGTAAAAATTATGGTATCATGACGTTATAAAACGTTTTGATGTATTGCGAAAAGAATTTACATAAGTAGTCAATGTCAATTGAGTTGACTAGACGAATGTTTCACGTTGATATCCAATTTATTGGTATGGTCTAAGATACTTGATTCAGCTAGACAAATGGTATGTCATCTAGCTTTCTTTGAGAACTTGTGCCAAACCAAATTGTTTTGGTGCGGAATCTAATGATTTAGTCTGAGGAGAATATGGAAGAGGTAGTTACTTTCTTTGTGATTGTAAACTGACCGATAAAGAAGGGCTTACGGCGAAATACTGTTTAACCTAGTAAGAGTTCATGGTCGATTTGACCCCTCAGCAAAAGTATGAAACGTTTTAAGAGGAAATTTTATATTCCTCGTTATTCCTTCTACTTCATGATTCTTGATAGGTTATGGGGGTTAGGAATGAGAGAAAGATAAGAACTCCGTTGAAGTGAAGTTGAGAAGAAAGGTAGGCTAAAATTTCGAGGACGAAAATTACAGTGAAGAAGGGGTGAATGTGATGACCCGGTAAGGGTGTGGTTTAAGAAATTCGAGGGCGGAATTTTTATAAGTGGGAAAAAGAGTGTGACTACCCTAAAATTCGAAGTTGTCCGAATTTAAGTTTAAAGAATTAGTTATTAATAAAAGGAATTTTTATTAATATTATTATGTGCTATGTGTTTATTAATCGTTCTATAACCTAGGATGATTATAAATCGGGAGTATTCTGGCTACAAGCTAGATTGAGCGAATAAGAATTTTCAAGACAAAAATAGAAGTTTTCCGGGAACAAAATATTTTCGGGAAAAAAGACGAAATAGGCACTATTCATCCGTTTCTGCTCGGAGAATTATTTTGAAATTCCGAGAAGCTATAGATTACGTTTAATTTTGAGACGTGATGGAATATTCAATAATATTTCAGTTATGACAAAAACGAAGTTTTCGCCTACGGACTCAAAACCTAAGGGTTAGGAAAAGAGAGTTCCGAGAATTTTATGATCACGTATAATAATTAGGGTTATTATGCGTGAGAGATATGAGTATGATATGAATTATTATACGAGTATAGTACGAAGATTATTACGACATATAATACGAATATCATACGAACAATATACGAATAGATTACGAGAATCCGAGAATACGAGAATACAATGCGTAGAATACGATTAGTCTTAATGGACTTTGAGTTCATGGAATTTGTAGAATCTAATTGGACTTGGATTATGTCAAGCCCAACGCTTTGTGAAATCAAGCCCAAGTTAGGCCCAATAAGAATTATGGTTAAGGCCCAAACCAAGAAAAGAAACCGCGGATCGAACCGATGGGTAAACGGATGGGTAATAACCAATGGGGCAACCCATGGGGTGACCCATGGGGCAAGAGGGGCGGCCACTAGGCCACCAAGTAAACTTGGTGGCTAAGTCTTGGAGGAGGTGGGAATAGTAAGGAGGTGGGGGGCGAAATGACCAAATTGACCCTAATTGGAAAATCTATAAATAGTAAGCTCATTTCATTGTTTTGTGATTTTGAAAATCCTAGACATTTGAGAGAGAGAGAGAGAGAGAAAGAACTCGGATGGGAGGGAGAAGGAAGAGCATGAGCATGAATTATCGGATCGAAAGTGTTCGTGAAATAGAAAAGCTTGCAAATCGCCGGCTTTGTCTAGCGGAAGAAAAATAAGAAGAAGAGGTAATCTAAAACCTAGTTTCTTCTATTATTTTTCTTTAAGATGTCTATGTCAAAAACATAGCTTAGTGAGATTAAGGAATAAAAGAAGATTGGAATGATTTCATATGGTTGAAATCATAAGAAAATGAAGAAATAAGAATTAGAAATTTAGTTTATAAATTTCTTAAGGAAGTATAAGATTCGTAATGAATTAGAGCGATCCGAATGGATTATATGAATAAGTAGGTGAAATAAGTAAGGAATAATGTTCTATAACATCAAATTCCATTAAAAAGTGGAATCGTAATCCAAAATATCGATTAAAATGAAGAACGAATGAAGAACACGAAGAATACGCAAAGAACACGAAGAACGTTGTTGATAGACAAATTTAAAACCATCGTAGTGTAATTGTTGTTGATGGATAAGTTTAAAACCATCGCGTAAAAGTTAGATGTGTATTGTTTGGTTAGTAACGGTAGAAACGTTCACGAAGAACGGATTAAAACTTAGCTATAACGAAGTTATGGCGAAATTTTGTAAAAGACGAACGATAATTAGAAAGTTAGTAAACGAACCCAAACGTGTAGGGTTTCATAAGAAAGTAATAGAACGTAGAAAATGTGAGTCATAGACTCAAGAACGAACAAGTTTCGAGTTCGAATGACCGAATTACGGACGAACAAACGAAGAGCGTTAAAAGCGTAAAATGAACAAAGGGTGAAGATCAAGCCAATCGAATGGCACGTTAATGCATTCAGAACGAAGTTCTGTCTGAGGGGTACTGAAGTACGTAAGATAAGGAAGAGAATGGCCTCGAAACGACCTCATTACGAGTTATAACGAAGGAGATATGAGATCGCGAAGTAAGCATCTCAAAATTTATTTAACACTTAGAGAAAATTTCTAGGGTTAGGGCTTGGCGTGGGCCAGATCATACTGCTGTAGAGTGGCGTCATGCGCGCAAGGTGTTGGGAAAAATCCAGAGATGATCTTTTAACTACTCAGCTCTTGGGGGAAATGTAAGGGACGATAAAGAATATAATATTCAACTAATGTAACACTTAATCAAGTGATGTAAAGCTTTATTAAAGGTTGAACGTATAGATTAAACAAGATTAAATGACAAAGAATATAATCGCAGGTTACGTAACCGATATCCGGGGACCGTAGTCAGGATGAACGAACGTGAGGAATTGTTATGGTTGTGATTCCTTAGACGTTGAGTGACGAGGGTAATGAATAACATTTCGATGTTATATCATGATAATGAGAGATAAGTGTGAAGCGTATAGACGCTGTGAACGCAACGTCATTACGATGGACGCTTGGTCTTAGCATACAATGATCGGTATGGCTTTGACACTAAGATTGAGTAATGAACATGGGGTTCATATAATGGATAACGAAAGTATTAAATAGTATATGAATTATCAAGAAAGCCGTAACAAACGGTAATAAGATTAATGAAAGACAAATGTGATTCGATAAAGAATGAATCCGGAGGGATGACATTTAGTTGTCAGAAAGCCGTAAGGAATAAGAAATTGACTTAATCGAACATTATAGTTTAATAGTTCGTATAAGTTAAGAGAAGTTAGGTTGTGGTACAATCGTAACCTTTGATGGTTGACATATGGGAGCTGGGTTAAACAATTTCTTCAGAGAGCGAGGGTATATACAAAACTGGCAACCGATCTAACTCAATGTGATGGCAATGTAGATGAGACGGGAACTTGTTTGTTGGTTGTTTGTGGAAAACCACTCAGAGTACCATATGGACTACTAGCGAGAGGCCGATGATGTGTCTTTGAGTCCTAGAGAAGTTATAAGAATAAGATAAGAATATAAATGATCCAAGATGATGAACGTTTTGAGTAAGACATCTCCGTATGTCATAAAGCCGTAAATTGGTAAAAGAAGTTAGTCGCGTAAACTTATATTGCAAGAACGCGAACTCTAAGAAGTAAAGTTAAGTAAACCAATGCGTAAGTTCAATATATGACTAATTGGTGTTTATGTTTTCTCCATATGTGTGATATAGGAATTAAAATGAGCAGATCAGCATAAGCTGTAGCTGGGCGTAAGGCAAGTTTCCTAACTTCATTCATATTATATGAATGCTAGTTTATTAAACTTCTCAGATGTTGTACTTGAGAAGCTCTGTCTATGTGCGAATGTGTGATATTTATACAAGGTGTTAGAATGTATGAGGCCTTGAGCCACAATTTGAACACTTCGGTATTTCTATGATATGAATTGTTCTATGATTGAGCTGTTCAATACAAGTATGTTCTGTTTATACATGAACCATTATTGTTAAGTCTGTACTAATGATTCTAGCTAGACAGGATGTGTATGAAAAAGGTAGAGGGATGAAAGTATTTCAAAGTGAAAATGATTGATGTTTTAAGATGATAGGAATCGAGACTATTCCTATTATTCAAGCTACTTCTTAACCTTTGTTCGGTTATAGAAGTTCAATAGAAATGTTTTAAATTCTGAAGTTGTTTGTTCAACTGCTATGACTTGCTGGGCAATTGAATGCTCACACTTGCTTTAAATGAAAAACAATTTTCAGTGAACAAGGTTAGAAGAACTTAAGGATTTCGTAAAGATCAAGCTGACGGTCTCCAGATGATTGTCATTCAGAGTGTGAAGGTAGCGAGAAGATCAAGTGAAGACTTGTAATTTAGAAAGATGAATTGAAATCTAGACTAGTTTAAGGAACTGTTATGTATCCTTGGTGGCGGATAAAAGTCACTCTTATAAGATGAAATGAATAATGTATTTATTATTATTTGTAATGAAAAAAGGTTATAAGGTTTCCAGAACCTGGGATTTGAGAGTGTATGTTGTTATATTTTGGTATATAATGATGTATGTTGGATGAAGGATGTACTCGTGACGTACGGAATTCGGGTGTGAAGATAGACCGGCTTTTGGGGCGTTACAATACCTGTTTGCACGAAATAAAAGTAGTGCATAAGGTTTAGATACTTGCCTGAACTGCTGCTTACAATAACGCAACTTAGATTAATCTTTTATACAGCGACCTATCAGTAATAAGATCATTCGTTCAATTAGAATAATATATCATATCACATAAGATTTGCTAATTGCGATTGAAGACATAACCTAATCACATTGTCACATATGTTTAACAGTCATTGATTCACTAACAAACACATATCTAGTCAATTTATCTAAGTCTAGATTAATTTCTAAAATATTTCGGTGTAACGACAGTTTTATCGGGTAAATATCGAGTCTAAGACTATCGTGTAGTTCAATAGTCTTTTAGATATTTTAAATATCAGTCATATTATTTTTCATAGCCTTATAATAATTTTTAAATAATTATTATAATTTATCATGAATTGTCAAACACTAAAATCATTATTAAATGATTTAAATATTAACTAATTCTATTATCATTAATATTTAATTAATATTAAACTATTAATGAAACTCTTGCCAAAATATTAAAGTTATTTATAATAACTTAAAATATTTTTAAAGTATTAATATTACCCTTTAATGATTTTTAAACATTTAAAATTATTTTTAAATAATTGCCATTAATATTAGAATATTAATTTATTATTTATCAAAATATTAAAAGTCATTAGTTATAACTTAAAATATTTTTAATTCATTTATTTCCTTTTTAAATGATTTATAATTCAATAAAACCATTTTTAAACTATTTATTTAATATAATTATTAAATAAACTTAATATCATAAATATTAAATTATTAATGAAATTTACCTTTAAATATCAAAAGTTGTATTTTATAACTTAAAATATTTTTAAACTATTTATTTTTATTTAAAATGATTTTTATAATATTAAAATCATTTTTAATTAAATTATTAATATAATTACTAAATAAATCTAATATCATTAATATTTAATAATTAATGAAACTTATCTTAAAATATTAAAAGTTATGTTTTATAACTTAAAATATTATTAAATACCTTATTATTATTTAAAATGATTTTTAATACAATAAAATCATTTTTAATTAATTTATTTAATGCATTTATTAAATAATTTACATACCAATAATATCCAAATAAATAATAATATTTATAAAAAATATGTCAAATTATTAAAAGTTAATTTTTATAACTTAAAATAATTTTTAAAACTATTTTTGTAATTTTCAGAATTTATTTACTATTTTTAAATGATTTTTTAAAATTTAAATTAATTAATTATAATAAGTCTGTCGCTAAAGCCTTTTGTCGACAGTAAGTGTCACCTTAGGTGTTCTTGAGAAACCCAGGCATTCAAAGTAAGTTTCAAGCTTGCTTGTTTGACCATCAATCATTCCTTGTGTAATGTGTTTCTGGTCGAGTTAATGATTAGATATTATAGAACGGATGTAATACTACACAGTCTAACAACAAACATGGTCAAAACATGCATCATATGCAAGATCTAAGCTCATGAACAAGCTGTCAGAGCTGTTCTTGACGTTTCTGGGCTGCCCAGAAAACAAAGTCGTGGCCGGTCAACGATTTGGATGGCCTTAAATCTGTCAATCTGTTCATGTTAAGTGTTTTCTGCTCATCGGACGGTCTAGACAAACTATCAGAGAACATGTTTCAATCCATGGTCTAAACATAAATAATCAAAACGCGTTGGGCCTCGTAAAATCAGAAACAGAAATCATTTCTTCATTTCGGGTTTTCCGAAAATGAAGAATGATCGAGAGCAGCATGTTTGGGCTTCCACAACTTGTTGTACTTGCATGATTTTTGTGATCTAAGGTTTCATATTATTGTAGCCAACATGTAGGTGAAGAGATCTATTACATACAAACAACATAACAACAAAAAAATCTCTAGATCCATGCCGGTCAAACCATGTCAGAGATGGTGGTCATACTTTTTCTGGGTTACCCAGAAAACAAAAACGTGATCGAGCTTCTCGGTTTGACCGTCTATTAAATACATCTTGTTAGTCATCTAGGTTATATAAAAGCTTTAATATGTAGTACATATACCATACTATAACATTTAAACAACAACAGAAACAAATCGACAAACACACGAGAGATCTGTACTCAAGAACTTATTGTCAGAATGTTCTAGGTAAGTTTTTGGGTTACCCAGATTTGAAAAGTCATGGTCGGTCAACGACCTTTGACTGTGATTATCTGACATTATAAGCATGATCTGGTCCTGATACAAGTTCTAGATTATAGACCTCATATCACACTATATGATCAAACCTTTAAACAACAAATAACATACACATGATGAGATCTAGATGGTCTGACATTCATTGTCAGACCTTAAAAACAAAATTTTCGAGTTTTTGTAAAACATCAAATCTGAGCCTCAAGATGTTATGAATCTAACATCTAGCAACCCAGATCATCTATATACACTACAAACAACATGTTTTAACATTAAATCATAACATCTAACATGGCCTTCAAGATCAGATTATAAATTAGGTTTTTGTACCTTTCTTTAAAAATCTTAATTCTTAGCTTCTGATCCGTTTGTGGATTTCGTGGGGCTTGATTAGGGGATTGATATGCTATACAATTTTGTGGTTTTGAGCTTGAGAGAGTTTGGTTGGGTGTTAGTGATCAATTGGGGGAAAAATAATGCACTTTCTCTCTCTTCAATTATCTTATCTATTGATGCAAATGAATTTGGCTGGTAGTGTTGACTGACTTGTAAGGATTTTGGCACATGTGCATATCTAGAGTGAGGATTTGCCAAGATTTTGCTAGATTTGATAACAATAATGCAATAATGGGACAAAAAGGGTAAAATTGTAATTTTGCAAATAAGTCAAAGGGTATTCTTGTCCAAGGTGCTTGAATCTAGGGTTTAATCACTAGATTTTTAACCTTAAAGTTTTTCAAATAATTACTAGGGTTTGGACAATTAAAAATTAAAGGGTAGTAAAATTTTAAATTAAAACATACTAATTAAATTAGGGTTTAAATAATTAGGGTTCCTTAATTATCATTAGGGTTCCTAAATTAACATTTCAATTTACTAAAATAATAATTAGGGTTTATAATTTTAGCAATTAGGGTTCCTAATTAGCAATTAGGATTTCTAATTTTAAATTAGGGCTTTCAAATATTAATTAGGGTTTTATCTAATTAACATTAATTCTATAATATGCACATAATTCATATAACATAATTTCTGACCGATCTTAATTTCCAGTTTTAAATTTCCAATCATGGTTTATGACAGTAATACTAGGGTTTGTCGTGATACATCATAAGTGACTAACCATTAACAATCTACACATATACTGTATATATTTATAACACCGAAAAATAATATTATACTTATTATAATATTATTATTCTCATTCATAGCTCAAAATCCAAAATTAGTGTTTGGATTTCATATCTGATTTATCTTTCATATGCTACATCAATACTTAAGTTAAAATAATTAACTTAAATATTTTGAACAAATTCATATAATAAAATATTTATTATTATAATTCTAATAATTATCTCATATATTATTTAAATAATATAAAAATCATATATTCATAGAAAATAAATAATAAAGACATTTCTACTATAAAATTAATTATTATAAGTATATACCTTATAATAAGCAATAATTCTTCTAAAATAAAATTATTTGAAATTATTCATGTAATAAATAAATTTTATACACATTACTTGACACATATTCTCATCTTTAAAATAAAAAAAAATTAATATGCAAAATTTCTTATTTATTTATATAGAAAATATACAGGTTATTACATTCACCTCCTTATAAGGATTCCGTCCCCTAATCACCGCTTTTAAAACTCATACTTACAAGGGTACATAGCATACATAGCCTTTTCAAAAAGATCTCGATCAGATTTGATCGAACCGATCTTTAACTATTCAACATAAAGCTTGTCTATCTGATTAAACGGAAGTTCGATTCCTAAAAGAACTCAAATTCCTTCTTCAAAATATCTTTATAAAATAATTTATTATATATTGGAAAATCATATATATCAAAATATACAAGTTATACGAATAATACCAGGAGTTGCATTCTCAGCTGCCACCGTTTACTGGACCGTCATATTCAAAACTCTTGCAGTTGCTTCTGTTGGTTTGTTTGTTGAAGTAGGTTCCGTTGTCACTAGAGTCCCGCTGCCTTTTCCTTTACTCGGGCCCCCTGTATCCCTCCCCCCCTTTTTCGGACAGTCTTTCACCTTATGCTCCGTTGATCCATACTTGAAACACCCTCTGTTCATCCTTGGATTGGGACAGTTGGGAGAGATATGTCCCTCCTGCCCACACCTGTAGCACACAAACTTACCCTTAAGACACTCCCCTGAGTGATTCTTTCCACAATTCCCACACATCAAGTAACTGCTTTTTTCTTTCCACCTCCTGCCTACTTACGGTATTTTCAAAATTATCTCCTTTTTTTTCCCGATCTTCGCCACTATTTTCTTTTCCTATTTCTGGCTTGATTTGCTTCCCACCAAAAATTCATCTCCCTTTCATCGTATAGGTGACAAAAGCTGTCTTTTGCCCATCCGTTACTCTAGCTGTCACAAACATCTCTACAGGGTCAGTTGATCCTCTAAATCCTAGTTGTTCGATTGCTTTGAAGTCTTTGACGTTTGCTGATCAATTACTTGGTTGATTTCTCGCGGCTGGTATTCCGTTCTGCATAGCTTGAACATCCACATTCGCCAAATTTTATGTTGGGTCTAATTTTCCTTCAGCTTTGTTGACAAGTTCTTCTGCCTTTTGGTTTCATTTTCGTCTTGGCGGCATTATCTGATTAAATAAGATCATGTACATCTAACTAATTCATCGTACTTTTCATAGCATAGCACATACTGCTTTAAACATCTAATATCCCCTTTGTGACATAATAGTCGAGAATCGTTCCCACAACTTATACAAAAGTTGATAATACTACTTTACACAGACATACTTATCATATACGTATCATAGAATCATATATATTCAAATAACACTAACACTACTCATTTCATACGCCTTCATTAAGGATCAATTACTTAACATTCTATATATTTCTATTATCCTCAATAATCCATTCTCACATAACTATACCTAGTTCGTCAAACCTTCCACACCTTATGAGTTTAAGAACTCATCACAAGAATGTGAGTTTAAGAACTCGAGCTTGATCTTTTATCCTTTAACTATATTCTACCTATCAGTCATACTATCATTTCGGGTCCCAGATTACACTTTCTTTCAGATAATCACCTCATTGAGGTAGCTTTCAATGTGAGCCTCTATTTCAGCTATTGGCTTTGATATTGGCTCAGTTATAGAGGTTGACTCCTTCTTTACGACCTGAGGGTATGCTAATCCTTATCTCAAATAACATCTACACACTAACTATCTTGATTAACATATAGTATATACACACAACAATTAATAATTTTATATAAGTTATCTTTTATTTTGTTTAACAATGAATTTATTCAATTCATCTCCTTTTAAACTCTAAATGAGTTATTTATATTTTCAACATTTCCCCCTGTTCTAAGGTTATAGCCTAAGGTTTGTCCCACCTAAGGTTTCTAACCCTAAAGCTTTGATACCAACTTGTAACGCCCTTAAACTCGGGTACTTGAAACCCGAACTCGGTGCTTTACGATACCATTTCTATGAGCGGAATAATACTAATAATAATAACAATAATATAAATATCAAACTTAATTTACATATATCAAAGTCTAATCCCAAGTCGTAACCTTTACTACTGATACATTACATGATAGATAATAAATATCATTGTCTTAATCTTGTCTAATTATTACAAAAGATAACATAGAATTATTCTGATTGCTTTCCTTTTCCTTGTTACGCTTTGAACATTCCTATGGTTGATCATGTTTAGTCGAAAACATTTAAATTTAAAGCAAGAATGAGCATTTGATTGCCCAAAGAAGTAATAGCAACAATAAATATAAAATTTGAAAGGATTAAATGTTTTCTTTGAATAACTCTTCTACAACGATTCATTCAATTTGTGAAGTAAAATTTGAACCAATAATAACAACATACCAAATCTATCTCAAATTTTTGAAACTACGTACTGACTATAACTGGAGATTAGTCGACAGACTATGAACATTATTTTTCATTTTTGCTAGGGTTTAGCAGAACTTCATCCGCAAACCGTCATAACTTACGGACATGAGGGTGATCTGCCCAATGTGGCCTGTATTGATCAATACTACATGCAAGAACGATATTATCTCTATCCACATCATCTTTTGTACTTAGCAACTTGGTGTGGTCCTCTTTGCATTCTGTTTTGAGGCTGGACGACATCATCTTTGGTGCAGCTGATCTTCTTCCATTCTGCTCATCTTTGTATATTGTCAGCTGTGCACCATCTCCATTTCTTGAGCCCTTCTCAATATGTTGCCAGACATGGTTCTGCACTTGCTCTACTTCATCTTTGGGTTCATGGTGAATTGTAGAGTGGCTCTTAGGATCTGCCTTGTGCTTTGCCACTCTTCTGAATGCTCTTTTCTTGTCCTTCTCAGCTCTCAGCTTAGATGCCAATTCAATGGGCATTCTTATCTTTGTTGAGTGAAGCTTTGATCTATTCAAGTCTACCATTCTCGGTTAGAGAAAGCATGGGTTCTTACGGTCAGCTTTTCTTCGATCCACATCCACGGTTGCTCTTCGATCAGGAATTTCAAAGTTGCTTCACTTCCACCTTCGTAATCTCACTGTCATTGAGACTTGTTCTATTTGAGCTCAGGTGGAACTCGTAGAGTCAACGTTAGTATTTAACTAACTCAATGATTCTACAACATAGCAATCATCAGCACCTCTTGATCATTGAAGCTCTGGCTTATTTATACTCCTTCCCAAACTTCCCGTTGAGAAGTAGCCGTTAAAAGCTCTTTGAAGTACTTTGCAGATCTCGAGTTATTTGGTGTAGACTGCAGATGTGACGTGTCATACTTTTCTGACACTGCAGTCTACTATTTCACCTACCCCGTTAGAGGTGCCACTTTAATGTCTTGGGCAGGTCGAAGACTTTATTTCCTCCTTCTGATTTCTCGATCAGAGGTTGTCATTTTGCATTGATGCTCTCAATAAGCTCTTGTCCGAATATTACCCTTCAGATTGAACTGTTGCCAATGCTTCAGTCTTTATCTATTCGAACTCTACAATTCTGATGCATGTCTTCATGGACCTGATCGTAGTGTCTTGTTGACTGGTAGAGACAACACTACAATCTTGAAGATTGTTGATTGGATCTTCAATGTAGAACACTTCTTCCTTTTCTTGTGCAGTGCTTCAACACATCTGTTTGCCTCAATAGCTCTCAGATGCTGATGAATTGACTTCTTTATTCTGGCCCCTTCTAAATAGCAAGACACTTCAGATTTGTGGCGTGTCCAGCTCGCTTTCTCCTTGTGATCTCCCGTTCACTTATCATCAATGGACTAACCCAATTCTTAATCACTTTAGCCTTGTTCTTCAGATGTTGTCCAGTATCTCTATATGCACTCCATCAGTTCTTTCTTTGTTTGGCAAACACTACGATCCTGGTTGCTTCCAAGATCGTTGTCTTCTGTCTATTTGACAGCTACTACACTTGCTGACTTTCCTTAGCCAGTTACTGAAGTCTTCTTCTGATCTGCTTGTGGAAGACTTCATCCTGAATGGCTTCACAACTCAATCTGGATGCTGATTGGATTAGTGCTTAGATCTTCTGTTAGCTTGAATGACATTCGTTGAGCGCTCTCTGGTTTCCTTCAGATGGGATGTATCTTTGTAGTGCCAACCAAATGCTTCATTCCTTTGGATATTCTAGGAGTCCTCATTTGTTGAGAATCGTATTTGTTCTACGATTCTTCCTTGGCATTTTGAGTACATATGTTGAAGTCTCAGTTCTACACTCTACGATTCAGCTTTGGCTGTGCAGACACTACGACTCTGAGATCAAATCATGACACTCTACGATTTCTATCATTGTGTTTGTTGTCTTCATCTGATCTTGCTCGACTACGATCTTTGCCTTTGATATGATCAGTAGACTCTGCGACTCTGAGTGTAGTCTACGATTCTTGACTTGGCTTCGGCAGATACTCGGTCGGCTCGTAGGCAGACTGTCTCTACGATTCTGAACATGACTTCCTCAGCAAACTACGGCCCTGAGGAAGTTCTCCTGGACACACTACGATCCTCTCCTCGTCTCTCCTGGCGGTCTACGAACTCCAAGACTACTATCTTGCAGACTACGATTCTGCCTTGATAGCTCTCGAGTTTTCCTTAACTCTCCTGGTAGACTACGAATTCTGGTGCAGTGCTCGACAATCAGACAAGCCTATTTATTACATCATAAGATCAACCTAACATGCTTGATCTTTCTATGTTTATAGTCCTTGTACATCATTTCTTTTTTAAGGACTTTACAAAGCTGTTTTGCTTATGTGGGATCAACCTAACATACTTGATCAATTCATTCTAAGTCCTTGTACACATGTTTCTATTATCTATAAAAGGACTTTACAGCTTTTCTTAATGCAAGCATACTTGCATATTCATTCATATATATATATATATATATATATATATATATATATATATATATATATATATCTCAAATCATATATAAGTAGGAATATCATTCACATGCTTATTCCCCGATATTCATGGACGACTTTTCGGTCTATGGGGACGATTTTGATGCTTGCCTAGAGAATCTGGTGATGGTGTTACAAAGATGCACTGACACAAACTTGGTCCTTAACTGGGAAAAGTGTCACTTCATGGTTGAAGAAGGCATAATTTTAGGGCACAAGGTGTCGGCTCAAGGTTTAGAGGTTGATAAAGCGAAGCTGGAAACAATTGAGAAACTTCCTCCACTAAGTTCAATCAAGGGAATTCAAAGTTTTCTAGGCCATGCTGGGTTCTACAAAAGATTCATAAAGGACTTCTCTAAAATTGTAAAACCTCTGTGCAGTCTTTTAGAGAAGGATTCGGTGTTCAAGTTTGATGAAAAGTGTAAATTGGCATTCGAATTGATGAAGAAGAAATTAACCACAGCTCATGTCATCGTCGCGCTGGATTGGACCATGCCTTTCGAATTAATGTGTGATGCAAGCAACTATGCGGTTGGGGCTGTTTTGGGTCAACGCCGAGTGAAGGTATTTCACGCAATATATTATGCAAGTAAGACACTCACGGAGACTCAAATAAATTACACGACTATGGAAAAGGAATTGCTTGCAGTGTTGTATGCTTTCGATAAATTTTGGGCGTATTTGATTAGGACAAAGGTAGTAGTTTATACAGATCACTAGGCCATTCGGTACTTTCTATCGAAAAAAGATGCTAAGCCACGCCTTATCCGATGGATTCTCCTTTTACAAGAGTTTGATTTAGAAATAAAGGATAGAAAGGGGACAGAGAACCAAGTCGCCGATCATTTGTCTAGGCTAGAAAATCAAGGTCAAAAGGAAGAGGATAAGTGTATAATCAATGAGTCATTCCCGGATGAGCAACTGTTTGGGATAAATTCAGAATTTCCATGGTACGCAGACTTTGCGAATTATCTAGTGAGCAACATGCTTCCCCGATCTTACTAATGCACAACGAGAAAAAAGAAGTTTCTCCATGACGTCAAGTGGTATATGTGGGATGAGCCATACCTATTCAAATAGTGCGCCGACAAAATGATTAGAAGGTGTGTGCTTTACAGCGAGGTGAATAGTATAATGCATGAATGTCACTCATCTACATATTGGGGACACTATGGTATTGAGAGAACAGCAGTGAAAGTGCTTCAAGCCAGGTTTTATTGGCCTACATTATTCAAAGACGCCCACCAATTTGTTAAAACATGTGATAGATGTCAACGGGTGGGCAACATATCGAAAAAGAATGAGATGCCACTTCAAACAATTTTAGAAGTTGAGATTTTCGATGTATGGGGCATTAATTTCATGGGGCCATTCCCTTCCTCTTTTACCAACCAGTACATTTTGCTTGTGGTGGACTATGTATCAAAGTGGGTTGAAGCAGTAGCACTCCCGACTAACGATGCCAAAGTGGTTCTCAAATTCTTGCAAAAAAATATTTTTTACGAGGTTTGGCACGCCGAGAGCCATTATAAGTGATGAAGGTAGTCACTTCTGCAACAAATCATTCACAGCTCTATTGGCAAAGTATAGGGTCAACCACAAGGTAGCTACAGTATATCACCCCCAAACCAGTGGGAAAGCTGAGGTTTCGAACAGGGAGGTGAAGAGAATTCTGGAAAAAGTAGTGAATCTGTGAGGGCCCCGCATCCGAGGTCCCGAATTACCGCGGATCCGGTTCGATCATTCTAACACTATTACTATATTTACGGAAGATATAAACATAAATTGTTTATACATTAAACTTACATACTTTTTCCCAAGGTCGAGTAACCTTAACTTAATCACAATTCATAACTTAACTAACACATAACATTATTATCAAACTATACTATTAAAAAACTAATCACGCACATTAACTTTAATCTGGAACTGTCTTTAATCTTTCCTTGTATCTGACGCGTTCGTCTTAATCTGCAATGTTTATCATGATATAGCAAGGGTGAGCATTAAAGTTGCCCAGCAAGTTTAAGTTCAATAATTTAAAGATATATCATGATTGAAAGAGTCTGAATGATAAGCTAGCTATAATTCAATAATATAATTGTGAACTAGCAGGAACAAATTTATGACTGAACAAGTATTATATATGAACAAATATATCTGAACCAACTGGTAATGAAGGTGATCAGCCTTTCATACCTAACTTATACATGCAATATGTACAGAGTACAATTCATGGCAACCAACAATGATTAACCATAAGCTTATCCGAATAAAACAACTCTTAGTAGAGTTAAGTAAAAACAAACTTGCCTGAACCGTTGATTATCGCTACGCAATTTATATCGCTTTATCCGAAGACCTAATATTAGTAATATAGATCTCCAATATTAGAATAATATCATCAATATATAATACTATTATATATATATATATAGATATACATAGAATAACCTAAACACATAACACATAACCCTATTAATCTACAATACACATAAAACTCGGTATCAGGTCAAACTATTTCAGTGTGACTTGAACCCGACAAAATTCTAACATCCCGAGGATATAGTCGGACTTTTATCGAGTTTAAGTTCAATTAAACTCTGTATAAACGCTTAACCATTATCTAAGATAATTTATTAACAGTCGAAATATTTTTCGTAAGCTTGTAATAATATTTAAATAATTATTATCATTTATCGTGTATTTTCAATCATTCATAACGTATTTATCTAATTTAAATACCACATAATTCATTTAACATTAATATTTATTTATTATCAAATATTAATGAAATACATATCATAATATTATAATAAAATTATATTATAATAACACAAAGTATTTTTAATACCTTAAAATCACCTTTATATGATTTTTAAACCATTAAACTCATTATCCGATAATTACTATTAATATTTAAAATATTAATATTTTCATGGCAAAATATCAAAAGTTATATTTCATAACTTAAAATATTTTTATAACACTTAAATCATTTTTATATGATTTTTAAATCATTTATTCTATTTTTCTTTAATTTATTTAATATATTTATTAAATAAACTAATTATCATTAATATTGATTAATTAATGAAATTCATCCTAAAATAATAAAAGTCGGTAAAAATAACTTAAAATATTTTATTATACCATAATATTATTTTAATGATTTTTCATGCATTAAAATTATTTTTAAATAATTTATTTAATATTGAAATTAAATAAATTAAATACCATTTATATTCCAAAAATATTAAATATTTATGAAATATACTCAAAATAATTAAAAACTATTTTTCGGACTTTAAAATAATTTTTTAGAATTTATTATGTATTTTTAATAATTAAAAACTATTTTTTCCTATTTATTTAATTAAAATATTAATTTTTGGAAAATAATTAATTAAAAAGGGGCCCTATAGCGACAGAACCGTCGCTATAGGTGTTCTTCAGATGTTCTTGAGCCTTCATGTCAGAAACTAACGTTGCTACTTTGACCATGATTTTATCTACATTCCTAATGTATTCTGGGCTTGATAAGGGTCAGATCCTGTAGTATTGATGCAATACTACATGATCCAACAATCATCAAGGTTAAATTGCAACACACAAGCAAGATCTAAAGCCTTGAACTTGCTGTCAGACGTGTTCTTGAGTTTCTGGGTTTCCCAGAAACTCAAGCAGTTCCATGGGTCTCTTTTAGTGCCTTAATTAATCCGGTGTCTAGTGATCTTATAAGTGATGTTATGATACCAAATCGTAGTATACATGTCATAGAACAGTATCATAATACTACATCAGTCAAACAACAACATCAACCGAAGATGTAGGCCGGTCAAACCTTACCAGAAATCATGTTCTTCGCAAATCTGGGTTTTCCAGAAATGGAACCCAGCCAGTTAGTCAACGCTAGTTTGACTGTGATTAATTTTCATTCAAGTTATGATCTAAGTGACATAATGACTTTAAAACGTAGTCTACTTATCAGACTACAACATGAAAACAAAAACATGGCCAAACAATCAAACGACTGCAAGATCAGAGGCCAAATAAAACTTGTCAGAAATTCTGGGAAAATTCTGGGTAACCCAGAAATAGACTTTGTGCTCAGTCAACGTACTTTGACCGCTTATAACTGGTTATCTGGACTTGCTATGACCCTGTTTCCAGTTTCATATCAGAGTCCTCATGTCAGGCTACAGATTAAAAACATAAAACACACAAAACAGTTAACACATACTGATCTAGAAGGCTTGACATTCGATTGTCAGGTCACTTTTTGAACTATTTCCAGATTTGAAAAATCATCAAATCCGAGCATTTTGATGTTATAGATCTGGGATTTAACAACCCAGATCACTAAAATACACCTTATTACTCATCTTTAACCAACAACTTACAACAACTAACATCAGATTACTTGATTTCAAAAATTAGGGTTCTTATACCTTCTTATGCTTTTGATCTCTGATTTCTGACTTTGATTCTGTTCTTGAGAGGCTATGAACTGATTATGGCTCACCTTCTCTCTCTCTCACTCTAAATCTCGAAAATGAAGAGAGAGAATGGCTTGAGAGAAAATGAAATGTAAAGTTGCCTTCTCTCTCTCTTTAATCTATAAAAATGATACAATGTTGCTATAATCTGCTGATTTCGGTTGGGAGCTGGAGTATTTAGGCCACATGGAGTTGGTGGAGTGGTTCAACCACTCAATTATTGCAAGATCTACCAATTATTTCCAATAATGCAACAAAGGGCTTTTTAGTCATTTCGCATTTAATTTTAATGGCATTTTGGACATTTGACCAAACCCTTAGGGTTTAGAGTTTGGGTTAGGATTTAGGGTTTGAAAAACCTTAGGGTTTAGGGTTTGAAACCCTTAGGGTTTGCAATTTGATTTCTAAAATTTCCAAATTTGGTTTTCAAAAATAGAAAATTAATATTTATAAATTATAATTAGAATTTTATAATTATATTAAAATTTCTTAATCATAATTTAAATCTTGCTAATTTTGATTAATAATTCCTAATTAAAATTGCTAATTAAGCAATTAGGGTCAAAATTGATCATTAGGGTTTATAACCCTAAAATTAGGGTTTCTAATAGAAAAATAATTTTCTAATTTAGAAATTAGATTTCGTAATTAGATTAGGATTTTCTAATTACTTAAGTTGAAAATTAGAATTAATATATCCTAATTAACATTAAAAGTATTAAATTAACACTTGGGTTTTCCCTAATTATAAATTAAAGTTTCAAATCCAGAAATTAAGGTTTTCTAAATTTAAAATTAGGGTTTGCTAATTAATTAAGCTTTACCCTAATTAATATAATAATTAATAGAATTTAAGCAATATAATAATCCTTTAAGTTCTCAGATTAGGGTTTCATACATCAAATTAGGATTTCGAATTCCCGGAACTGAAATTAGGATTTCCATAACCGATTTCTAGGGTTTCTTATTAATCGCTAGGGTTTTCTAATCGAACGTTGACGTTCTTAATATATACTTAGGGTTTGTTACAGATATCGTTTATCTGGTCAACCTTTGACCCTTAACCACATACTGTACACATATACACAGAACATAAACACGTATACACTTAATCCTGAATAATTCACCTAAATCCTTCACAGAATTTTGAAATCCTCAAAATTCTATCTTAAAAATATCAAACGCATACACTAATTTTCTGTCTAGGTTCTAATTTTGAACCTTAAATCAATTAATAAAAATTTTAAAAATCTTCAAAATTATCGGGTTGTAACAGAATCCGAATCGAAAGGATTGGTCTCTCAGGTTGGATGATGCACTATGGGTTTGCCAGACTGCATAGAAAACACTGATTGGTATGTCACCATACCAATTACTATACGGGAAAGCGTGTCACCTACCTACGGAGCTACGAGACAAAAGCCCTCTTTGGGCCATTCGAAAACCGAACTTGATCAAGCGGTTGTGGGGAAAATAGATTACTTCAGTTAAACGAGCTCGATGAATTCCGTCTTCAAGCTTACGAGAACTCGAAACTATACAAAGAAAAAAGTCAAGAAATGGCACGATAAGAAAATCATGCACCGAAAGTTTGAGTCGGGGCAATCAGTATTGTTGTTCAACCCACGATTGAGGTTGTTCCCAGGAAAGCTTAAGTCAAGGTGGTCGGGACCATTCACCATCAAAACAGTTTTCCCATATGGCGCCGTTGAACTCTACAGTTGAAACCCATTGGAAACGTTTAAGGTCAACGGTCAACGGTTGAAGCACTATTGGGGTGGCGAGTCCAATTGGGATGTCATCGCAATCACTCTATCCGACGCACCATAAATAGGGAGTAGTCAGACTGAACGACTTAAAATCAAGCGCTAATTGGGAGGCAACCCAATCGTACTTTTATTTTTCATAGTTTTATTCATAACCGTCAAATTATAGTTAGCTTAATTAGTAATATATAATAAGTTCTTATACTAATTAGTTAAGTTGCATACTCATGATATTCTCTCTATTGTATTGATAATCTACTCACAATAAATGTTTCATGATTGTACAGAGCCTACCATGCAGAAGATATGAAGTAGCTAGGAAGAAATCAGGAAAACCAAGTCAGTGGAAAAATCACACACCACATTGGTAGGGCTCCCTCAAGCACAAAACCTCCACGTAGGTAGTGGTCTATATAGTCGATTTTTAGGTAGCATGCCCAGAGAGGCGGAGCTTTGTAAGCTTTATTACCCCGTGCAAGTGGGGTCCTAGATTGAAGGATTTGGATTCAAAGTGATTACACATGAACTTCTTCTCCTTCTCCAATTCGAACACCACTCTCCCACATCTTCCATCAATTCTCTCACACGTTCTAGCAACTTCAATTCCATCTTCCCACTTCTTTAACACATTCATCCACTAACCCATTAACTCCATTACTCCATCTCCCCACCATTTCTCCTAACCTTCTCCATCACACCACCTCTATATAAACACACCTCTTAACCCAAGTTCACCACATCCTACGAATTACGCAAATTACTGAGGCAAGTGTATAGCTATTGAGTGTGAATCACAATTCAGCTAGTTCTTCATCTTCTCTAACTACATTTGCCACAAATTCACCAAGTGTGGGGGAAAGAATTCAGGGTGCACACCAAGTGTTCGACAAAGTGTGTGAACCAAGTTTAGGGAACGAAAGAAGGATTTCGGAAATCAATGGCTTCTAAACTGACTTCTAAGAGGCAACGGGGAGAGAGTTCCACAACAACTCCACCATCACGAACCTTTGACCGACACAAATTTAAAAGTGCCACCGTCGCCGACCATTACGATTACATGGTAACAAATGCTCTTACATCGGAATGGGGGTTGGCACCGGATCATGTGGATGGGAAGATGATGCAACAAATTTATCAAAAAGGGTGGAACAAATTCACCGAGGAACCCGAGCCCACCATTGTCAACGTGGTAAAAGAGTTTTATACTAACACCGAGGACAAGGCACCTTTCAACACCTTTGTGCAGCGTAGATTGGTCCCATTCAGTGCCGACGCCATCAACACGTATTATCAGTTGCGGGTGCCTAGACAGTGTTAATATGCTCACTTGAGGGATTTTGGCCCCGACTTTGAGGTGGTTCTCAAAGAAATGACTAAGTCGGGAACAACATGGATCAAGGGTCGGAAAGGGGGCACGGTTTTTCACAGCAAGGATCTCAGCAGGTATGGGAAGATTTGGTATGCCTTCTTATGTGCGAAACTTTTTCCGCCCACGCACACCTCTGATGTGACCAAGGAGAAGGCACTACTCCTATATGAAATTGTGCAAGACTTCATCATTGACGTCGGAGCCATAATTAGTTTTTTCATTTGCCGATGCCTACGGGGTAATTTTTCGGGCGGCCTGCCACACCCATCACTCATATGTGGGTTATGTCACCAAGCTGGTGTTCGATGGTCTGATGATGAACCCACCCAAATTCCATTGTAGCTACTAGATACCAGAATGATAGCGCGGTATTCGGTGTGGACCGAAGGTGAATCACATCCTCGAGGGTTAGGTTTTGTATTTCCATCAGCTTCGGAGGACAAAGTTGACACTGAAGACACCTTGGATGATGAGGATGAGACAATGGGAGAGCAAGGAACTGAGGCGGAACCATCTTCTGACGCCATATCCAACCCTCAGTTTCTTGAATTTCAACGACAAATTGAGGAGCATAATAAGGCAACACGACGGGAGATGAGCCGACTCGCAATGAGGCAAGACCACATGTTTGAAGCTATGAATACATCTTTCACTTCATTGAATGCAACACTCCAGAGCTTTAATCCAACTGCCCATTTTCCATATCCGCAGCCCATGCCCATGTCAAGGTTTCCACCAAGTGATTCGGAAGAAGAAGATCAACCAACACCACCACCTCAGACTTAGTCGATAACAGGGAAGTCCTCACTCATTTTATTGTGTTATCCATATAATGAGGACATTATTGCTATCAAGTTTGGGGAAGTTAGTTTGATTTTGCATTTTATGTTTGCATGCATAATGTTATTAGTTAGGTTTGGATTTGTTAGTGAACTTTAGTTTTGCATGTAGTTTTAAGCATTCATGTAATCATATAGTTGCATAGTAGCTTAGGTGCATATTTAGTTTTATTTTTGTTCTATGTTTGCATTCGTATTATGTTTGCCCTATTTAAAAAAAAATTAGTTAACTATTGTGTTCATTTTGCATACGTCCAGCAGTGTTGTGGTTCATTTTATTGTGGCCAATGATGAGATTAGGATTAAGTAAATAAATACAGTACCTATTATTGGAACTATGATGTAGGTTTGAATTATGACTCGGATCTTGTGCTTGTTTGAAACTGATATAAAAAAGGTTAGCACGGTAATAACATCTATGTTGATTGAGTAGTTTAAATTGATACATAAATAGTTTCTAAAGGATAATGAAAGTTTAAACAAGAGAATAACAATCATAGGCAGTGAAGACAATGATTGAGGCAAGAACCTAAGTTTGGGAGAAAGAATAGGGTATATAAGCTTTATCTAAAAACAAATAAAAAGAGAAAAATATTTATATATGTCATGACTAGTCTTGTTTCGGGGCCTTTGTTACTTGAGCAAGTACGCCCGTATGGGTGTCTTAACACTTAGCGCCCTAAGGTCTTTTATGGTCTAGGAGTCGTTTGTTGAAAGCTCGCTAAGGGGTAGCACTGTTAGCATAATGGAATGAGGCATTGCATAGTCATGATTTGATATGAATATATATATATATAACAAAAATAAAGAGAAGAATGGGAAATAATAGCAAAGAGCCCCCGTCAATGAAAAAAGAAAAAGAGAAAGATGAATACCCTATTCATGACCCCTAATCTTGGTAAATGTTTGATTTTTGTTGGAACTTGTTGTTTTTGAAATTTTTGATGTTTATTTTGTACGATTCCTAATAAGAAATTGGTTATGTGTTGAATTTGAATTAATATCAGTTAGCATAGATGTTGATCACACACACACTATATCAGTGATGACAGTATAAGATTAAAGGATTGATGAGAAGTTATTGATTGGTTTTAATATGAAGTGTTGTAATGTTTGCTTTATTTTTCTGAGGCCGAAGGGATAAATTTGATTATGTAATGTTGTTGGATTCGTAGACATATAGTTAGGTACATTACATCTCATTGAATTGTATTGCATTGCATGTTAGTTTGTTTGATTGCATGTGCTCGAGGACTAGCACGTTTTAAGTTTGGGGGATTTTGATAAGTGAATTTTATGTCCACGAATCGGTTCCTAATCCAAGATTAATTGGTGTTAAATTCTCGTGTTTATGTTCTATTTTACTTGTTTATTGATATTTTATGTGTAAGGTGGTTGGTGTGGCAAGTAGCAAAGAAAGGGAGTCATTTGAAGCAATATGGGATCGAGTATGAAGGTTTAGCAAAGTTAGTTTGAAACGGGTACCCCCGTCGGGGCAAGCCTATTTAACTCTTATACCCTCGCCAGGGGCGGGCATCTCCTATATAAATACCCCCATCGGGGCGGGGGGGTGCCGAATCTGTACACTCCTGATGGTCTTCGAACACTGCTTGAAAGAGGATTTGATGTCTTTGCATGACATATGGACTCTACTATGCATAGGATTTCGGCCAAGACTCCATGTTGGAGATATATTTGCTGAATAAACAACAAAATAGGAATGATGCAAAGGAATTAACAGCAACTAATTACAGATTTTCATATTGAGCAACGGAGTGAAGATTTTGGGGAATTTCATATCGATTGCGGATAAAGGCTAAAGTGAAGGGTGTTCTGCGTTATTCTTCTACTTTAGTTTATACTTGTAATTGAGACGATGTTATCTTTAATTTATTCAGTTATTATTTCATTTATTATAAACTAATTACTTTTTAGGCTTAAAACGGATCTTTAAGTGGAACGATGATTATGTAATCTTTGAATTCAGTTTAATAAGCTATTATCTTTGGAGATATATTATGTGATTGAACGGAATCTTGATGAATGTTAGGGTAGAGATATGCTTGACATCGCATGTAATCAGATAAAGAACTTCAACTTCAACCTTCTTTAGTAGTAATTCACATAGAGATATAGTGAGTTAGTTAATTAAGGTGTTTAATGTAATTCTATCTTAATTGTGGATTTAGGTTAATACGGTATTAGTGCATCGAGAGGTGGCTAGTTCTATATACGTGTTCTTGGTTAATAAACTAGGATAGTGAGTTAAACTAGAATAAAGGTGTAATAATTTGAGTGATGCTTAGAGTGAAGTCGAAAGCCTAATTCTCCATTATTTGTTTGAAAAATCAGTTTTTAGCGTTTATTGATTGTTTGGTGATTTTACTATTTTTAATAATTTAGTTACAAACTTGAAATTGATTTATTTAATAAAATTATGATTAATAGGAAATTGTTAATTGTGAGGTTTAAATTCTATTTACAATCTCTGAGGTAACGATACTCTACTTACTATTATATTACTTGTTGACCACGTATACTTGTGTGTTGTGCGTAACTAGATTTTACCCAACAAGGATCAACCCTTCGTATAAAGTATTGTGCACAAACATCTAAACGCCTCCGCGTAATCCCCTATAAAAGGGTTGTTCATCTCAGCTTTTCAATATCTGAATCAACACCAAAATAATTTGGTTTGGCATAACTTCTCAAGAAACGCTTGAATTTCATGAACATCTTTCAATATTCGTCTAGCTGAATCAAATAGCATAGACTTCTACAACAATTCGGACATCAATCAAAATATACATATACATATATATATATATATATATATATATATATATTCTCATATCGTAAAGAAATTTCAAAAATCTTTTTATGACGTCATGATACCGCACTGTATTTACAGCCCGTTTGAGGATTCCGTCATTTTGTGACTTTGTCATACTACATCATACCATAGTGGGCTGATGATCCTTAGATCACATCCAATACTAAGTAATTATGCATTGATAACTCCATCATTTTTATCATCTTTGCACCAGGTTACATGATGCATTAATGATATAAAATACATTTTAATATTTTTCAAATTATTTTCGTCTAGCCGAAACAATTAGCATAGACTATTCTTTAAACAGTTCAAAAATCTTTGAAAATTAGTTTTAGTGATATCATATCTCAACAGGTAACGATGTGTCAGTGTCCCGAAGTCCATACATATACATTTGTCACCATGCATTGAGATTAAAAAATCATTTTTAAAAGGCACATAGTGCGAATTTAGCTTGATGTCAAAAATTTTGAAGTCTGGCATATCTAGAAGATTTGGAATACCTGTGCTTCCACGATCAACTCCACTTTTTATAATGATCCATTGCTTAATAAGTCTATCTATTCCTATCATCCTTAATACTCCATTCACTCTTAATTATACCCCAGTTCATCAAACTTACCGCACATTGGAAGTTCAAGAACTTGCCACAATAATATGAGTTTAAGAACTTATCCTAGTCAGACCATAGGCGTCCATTCGTTGAGGGGTTCAAAACATACCATACTATTATGAGTCACGAACTTACCATATGCATTAGTTTTAAGAACCGCACCTAATCCTAATAATATTTGACTAATCTTAATAGTTTCTAACTATCAAACATACACATGAGAAAAGAATCACCTTTTCACCACATATACATTGATAGCGCGACACCAACATTCCAATGATTATCAATGTGATAAACTAAGTGCAAGCACAAAACCCTCGCTCATACAAAGATTTGTACAACTCAGCCATCATATGAGTCCTCAATTGAAATCCCACCTAACTCTATCTTACTCTTAACTTGCTCTTTACTCGATACGAATTCCTCGTATCACATTATCTATAACTCCTCGTGAGTTTATCTCATACTATATCATAGTACATTATCTTCATAGCATCAAGCTATAATTATTCAAACATTACAGACCATCTTTCTTTTATAACTCAAACAGACCACGTCGTGATCTTATTCTAGAATCATCTCCCTTAAGATTCTTTTCTTAACTCGTGATCGTTTTGTTTTACGATCATCTTTCTTTCTTTTATCATCATTTATGATTTCATTTATGCTTTTAATCGTATAGACTTTGTCTATTCATCATTATTCATTATCTTGGCTATTGGAGTTAGGGTAATTCACATTTCTTATCTTTATATCTCTTCAAGATTCTTCTTTGAATTTTCTTGTTTATATAACAATTCTTCCTTTAAGAATTTCTAACTTCATTTACATTGCTCAACATTTCATTCAAGTTCCACATTTTCATCATACGTATCCATTTTCTATACTTGGTACACATCGAGTCTCTAACAGTTTCAATATGGTACGCTGAGTGGTTTCCCATAAATAACCAACAAACTAGGTTTCGAGTTACTAGTTCGTATATACCTTCGCTCTATGAAGGAATCGTTTAGCCCAGATACCATACATCAACTATTAAAGAATACAATTGTACCATACTTAAATATAACTTTTTATTCTTAACTTCTTTATCACTCTCTTCTTATAGACATTGTCTATTTATTATCACCTTACATAAGTTCGGTAATCCCACATTCATATTCTTTATAACTCTGCGAGATTCTTCTTTGAATCCTCTCACGCATGTTTTAATCCCTCCTTTATAAATTTTTTAAATTACTTCTTCTTGTTCAAACTCTATTTGAGCTTATTCTGTTATTATCTTCACCTTCCTTCTCTAAGATTATAGCCTACGGTACCCTACCTAAGGTTTATAACCTACAGCTTTGATACCAACTGTAACGACCCCAAAATTCATACAATAATATTCTCTTTCTCGGTCGTTAACAATATAACTTTAATCTATCTTTACATCTTTATTCGATATCAAACTCACTAAAAATGAAGAATATTTAAAACTTTTGTACATTTCCTTCTGTATTGCCCTAAATCGTAACCTTTACATTACGTCTCTTTGATTCAAATTTATATCACGAATCGTTACAACAAAATGACTATACAAAGTCTTACATCATAAATAGATATCCAAATACACCAGATAGCTCAACTTACAATTCAACAACATGTTACATTCAAAATATTAAATACATTTCTTATAAAACATAAGTAATCTTCGCGAATATGGATCTCTATAATTCACTTAGCACATATCCTTACCTTGAAATCTTGACCTGCAAAAATGGTTATTTGCAAGGTTGAGCTCGATAGACCAGCAAATCTAACAGTTTTCATGCATCACATAGCACATAAAAACATGTTCAACATATATCTCATAAACATCGGACTAACATAACATACATACTACAGTTCATATAACAAGTATAAAGATTGAGTTCCTTACTCAATCTGCATGCTTTAGTCAACCAACGTAGTCATAAATTAACTTTAACATTTTATACATTCAACATATATATAACACATCATGCTCTTTTCAACAAAGATTTAAAATAGTTAATCATCAAGTTCACATAGCAAATAGGAACTGAAAGACTTGTCTTGATCGTTGTTTACCAAGAACAGTTTAACAGCTTACAGTTATCTACACTTCACGTTCCCTACACAATTATATAATCATACACATCAACTATTAGTCACATAGCAACGCATAGTAGTTGTAATGTAAACTTTACTCTACATCTCATAACCCTTCCTATTATATATACACAATGTTCAATTTTATTGTGTTAACTTTCGACTTATATCACATTATATTTCATATTCGAAGTTCATTCAAGTGTTTAAGTCTTGCTAGGACTACTTATTGATTTTATATTAACCCTATTCAATATCTTATAATATTCATTTCATTTGATTTAAAACACTTTTTACTTTCATTAACACTTATCACGGCGTTTCGACGTTTATTCGTCACACGCCCAATTTGTCTCTCTTGTGTGTGCTTAGTATGCGTATACAACTTATCTAATATATTATTTATTAATGTTAAGCATCATCATACTTCATAATATTCATGTTCTATAACTTAGAACAATATCTTTTATCGTCAAGAGCACTACACTTGCATATGTGCATGTCCGACGCCCTTTAATTGCCTCTAAAAACACAACAGTCCTAAAGATGACCGTTTTGACCCCTATTCCAGACATCAAATTGAAAAACTTAAAGACTGAAAGTTGTAGGTCTATTCGTCCTCGTTCGGATCATCTTGAATCACCTCAATCGGAGTTCGCATGAAAACGTTATGCCTATTTTACTAAAACATGTCAAAACAGTCACACCTGACATACTTTGGGCGCATGACTACTTAAACTAAACTTAATTAAGCCTTAGCACAATGCCAATTAGGGCTTGCATACGCTAGCGTAAACGGGACACAAAAGCTACTGTTCTCGCTATTTTTTTTTAACCTTTTCTCCTTCTAATCTTCATAACTTGAGTTATACACATCCAAATTAGTCCGTTTTCGATTCTATGAATTCGTAATTCATAGAACAACAACATACTAGAATTATAACAATTTAAAAAAACATTACCAACCTAAAATTTGACCCAAAACACTTGTTCATACTCTATTTTCATGTTTTAACATCTCTAGCAAAATCGAACACCACGAATTTGTTTCTTAACCATTTGGCACCATTCCAACTATGTTGTTTTCGTAATTCAACATACTAACAACAACTAGCACCAATTTCAGATTCTATTCATGAACTAACTAACAATTTTGACGCCAAAATAAGTCGTATCATATATATAACCACAAAACTAAATTTCTTCTTTTAAAACATAATTATATGAACCTAATTACTGAAAACTCAATTATAGAACAAATTATACATATCTAAGTATATATATAATCCAATTTCTTGACAAATCCTTCACCAAAATTCATTTATAAAGAAAAACTCAAGAAATCAAAAACTAGAGTTTTAGGGCTAGGTTATTACCTTTGATTAGCCATAAAGCTTAAACAATCTTCTTGTTTCTTCTTTTGATTCTCACAAAGCACATTCTTCTCAATTTAAAAAAGGATTTCTTTTCTTTCTCTCTCAATTTCTCTCCTATTCTATGTTTTTCTCTATTCTTAGGCTTTAGCAACAAAACACATATATTAATATAACTAATATAAACATAATGCGTATGCATTATAGCCTCATCAGTTACAATAACAAAGGGTCACTAAACCATGTTTGGCTAGCACCCAAAATCTCCTTTTTCAATTTATTTTAATACTCCTCTATTATATGGTACATTTGTCACACATAACCAAACCAATCTTATAATTTCACATTAAGTTACATTATGTTTATTAATAACTTAATTTATCAAATCACACCTTATCATCATAATAAATTTATTTAATAAATCATTCATCCTCTAATGTCATTCCATTAGCGTAATAAAATATGCACCAATTATAAAATTGTTTATCATCAATTTACTTAATATCATCATACATGAATAAATTATTCCATAATAATTTTCATTAAATATTTACTTTATTTAATAAATATCTCAACTAAAATATTTATTTTACTTGATAATTATCTTAACTATTTATAAAATTCACAATTAAATTACATTAACATATTACATTTATATGTAACACATTACCCTCTCATTTTATTAAAACAAATATATTTACAATAATTCACTATTTTAATTAAGTGAATTACTCTCAATATTTATGAAATTTAATTCATAACAATTCCATTGCCAATAAGGCATAATAATAAAATTATATTATTTCATACTCAAACTCATAACATCTCATAATAAGAATTTTAATTATTAAATTCCTATTTTAATCACTTATAAAAATTCGGGTTGTCATAGCTTGACCTTCCGGGGTTATCTCCGGGCTTTGAACTTAATCTCCCGGGTTATCTACGGGGTTGAAACTGACTTTCCCGGGGTTAGAAACTGGATCTCATAGGGTTATCTCTGGGGTTGGAACTGATGTTGGGGTCCTCCATGGTTATCTCTGGAGTGTGAAAAAGATGATTTTATCCTCCTACATAGTTAGTAACAGGAAAACAAATTTTCGAGTGTCTATAGATACCATAATGATGTCGGCTTGAAATTGTTTCACAATTTCTTCTTTGACTTTCAAACTCCACTCATGTTTTAATCGCCTAAGTTTCTGTCTGACTGGCTTGAATCCCTCTTTGATGGGAAGGCGATGAATGACGATGTCAGTTGACAAACCGACCATGTCTTTATGAGACCATGCAAACACATCTTGGAATTGGGTCAATAGAGTAACCATGTCATTCCTTTGGCTTGGAGTAAGGTCCGTACCAATCTGGATTTGTTTATAGTTTTCTGAGGTTCCAAGGATAAAAGAGGTGGTTTGATCAAGATTTGGCTTGGGTTTGTCTTTGACCCATTCTTTGATCTTCTGAAGCACCTCATACTCCTCTTGCTTAATCTCCATCAAGTCAGAGTCCAACTTTACATCAAAGTTGCAGTCCTTGTGAAGAATAGGCACCTCATCAGCAAGTTTAGATATATCATCTAACTTTAGAGTCCTGAAACAAAATGATTTCACTTAATATATGAAATTGTTTAATCATACAAAGTGTAATACTATGCAACAAAAGTAAGCAGTTATTGCTATCTACATGGTAGAGGGAGTTTCTGCCCTTTTTACCTTTTTTGAAAAATGCAAGGAGTGATGCTCCAATTGCCAAGGGTCAAGTCCTAGTGGACAGCAGTGATGAAGGGGTTGTTATCATCCTCCTTCTCTTGAATGATGACCATAACATCTGGGTAGTCGTCATCTAAGATATCCTTGTTCATACCCTCGGTATGTGTCAGGAAGTACATCTTTGATAACCACCTTTAAATGTCTTGTTTGCACCTTTGATTCCTTTCCTCCATGTCTGGGTCTGGAATCAGGACTTCTTTTCCTTTAACTGGTATCGTCTTAGGAAACAACATACCTATCACAGAGGCGGGAACTTTCCAAAGAGGCTGTACAGAATTAGCATATATAGGTTTAGGCAACAGCCTTGTAGATGAAGGAATCGGTGTATGCTTATGCGGGTTCCTATTGTTGGACCCAGACGAGTAGCCTAATTCGGCCTTCCCTGTCTGGCTGGGAACTTGAATTGGGCATTTGATTCCTTGTTGATTCTTTCCTAACCCTTTTCCAAGTTGGAAACCCAAGGATATCATTTCCTGAGTGGCCGACATTACCTCGGCAGAAACTCTAGGTTTCAAAGCTGGAGCCCCAATTTGTTGATAGTGAGTGTTGCTCACCTCAAAGGCTTAGAAGTTGATAGGCTCAACTTCATCGTTGAAACTGATTAGAGGTACATCACTTTATACAGGATACTCTGGCTTGGCATTGACAATGACCAGATGACTGTTGATGATATACTTGAGTTGTTGATGAAGAGTGGAGGGTACGGCTCCCTCCATATGAATCCAAGGTCTTCCCAACAGTAAATTATATTATGTAGTGATTTTGAGCACTTGGAACGATATGTAGAATGTATGTGGACCGATTTCCACGGGTAATTCAATCTCTCAGACAGCATTTTGCCGAGATCCATCAAAGGCTTTGATTATTATATGGCTGCTTCAAATCCTATTGAGATTGATGTTCATTTTTTCCAATGTGGCATAGGGGAAGATGTTTAGGGAGGATCCTCCATCTATTAGCACTCCTCCGACCACATATCTGGAAGACATCACCGCTATGTGCAACGGTTTGCAATGACCCGTCCCTTCGGGAGGTATGTCATCATCCGTAAAGGATATCACATTGCTATTGAAGATGTGATCAACCAGATGATGGAATTTTTCAACATCCGCTATCTTTGGCAAGTGGGCTTCTTCTAATATTTTCAGCAAGACCTTCTAGTGATATTTTAAAGAGAAAACCAAGTCTAGAATAGAGATCTGTTGTGGAGCTTCTTTTAAGCTTTGAACCACCTTCGCTTAATTATGTCCCATCTTGAGGAGGAATTCTTTCAATCTTCTCCTTGGGCACTTTCCCATTAGATCTGATGATAGGCTTCATCACTCGTTAAGGGAGATACAGTGGATTTTCTTTAGACATTGCAGCAATTGTGTTTGATGTTGATCCTTCAACCTCTCTATAATTCTATGGGACTTTCTTAAGGCTGATGATAGGATATTGTGGCCTGGTTGGAAATATGATTGGCTTTGGTGCAGCCACTTTCAAAGCGTTTTCAAATCCTTTGAGCTGAATTAGTTGAATTATAAGTGGTGTGGTAGCCAAATCTTCCTTAGAGGATATAACTGCTACAACTTCCTTCCATCGTGGAGGAAATGTATGTCCACTCTCAAGTGATACGGTGTTATCGTCTGCCATTTGTAGGTCACCGTAGTTAATCATATTTTGGATGAGATGATAGAGTGCCCAGCATTCTTCAGTGTTGTGACCACGAGAATAGGAGTGGTATTGACATACTCCGGTAGCATCAAATCTTTTTAAGCGTGGGTTGACTAGAGGTAGCAGTGCTGTGATTTTTCCCTCATTGATCAGCATCTACAATATTTCTTCCATCGGTTGGCCTAAAAAGGTGAATTCCCTTTTGTTGGAAAAGTCCTGACGGGCTTTAGCTTTAGCTTTTCTTGCAAGTTTTTCCTCCAAGGTTTCACTTTCTTGGGTATTTGTGATAAGAGAAAGGAGGCTAGCATACTCCTGACTGAACAACTGTCGTGTGACTTGGTATTGATGAATCACTAGTTGATTGACTTGTTCGCCAAGAGATTTTAACTCCCGTTCCATCATGAACTGGAACTCTAAATAATCCCACTTGTCGGAATTATCCTTGTTAGTTTGGGAAAAACCACCCACATGTTTGAGGGGATAAACAACCTTTTGGTCACTGTACTGGGGTCCGGTTTTCATTGTGGTTACCAAAACTTTTTTTGTTACAATCGAATAACTGTACTCTCAAAAACTTACAAAATGGTCATTCCGTTCGATTTCCGTCCAAAAACCAGACGGAAGTGCTGAGTTGGCGATTTGACTTCGTTTTTTTACTGATGTGTATATGGTTTTGTCATGTGTAAAAATAATTGTATCTTAATAAATATTTAAAATTAATAATAATAAAAATAATATTATTAAGAATAATAAAAAAATAATAATAATAATATTAAGAATAATAATAATAATTTCAAAATAATAATAATAATAATAATTTTTAAATAATAATAATAACAACAACAATAATAATAATTTTTAATTAATAAAAATAATAATAATTACAAAATAATAACACTAATTTTACAATATTAATAATAATAATTTTAAATAATAATATTAATAATAATTTTTACAAATGTATTTATATAAAATTAATGAATTTATATTATTTTTTAATAATAATAATTTTAAATAATAATAATAATTACAAAATAATAACAATAATTTTACAATATTAATAATAATAATTTTTAAATAATTACAAAATAATAACAATAATTTATGATATTAATAATAATTTTTACACAAATGTATTTATATAAAATTAATGAATTTATATTATTTTTTAATAATAATAATTTTTAAATAATAATAATAATTACAAAATAATAACAATAATTTTACAATATTAATAATAATAATTTTTACAATATTAATTATTATTATTAAAAAAATAATATAAATTCATTAATTTTATATAAATACATTTGTAAAAATTATTATTAATATTATTATGTAAAAATTATTATTATTAATATTATAAAATTATTATTATTATTTTGTAATTATTATTATTTTTATTAATTAAAAATTATTATTATTGTTGTTATTATTATTATTTTGAAATTATTATTACTATTATTATTTTAAAATTATTATTATTATTATTCTTAATAATATTATTTTTATTATTATTATTTTTAAATTATTATTAAGATACAATTATTTTAACACACGAAAAAACCATATACACATCAGCAAAAAAACGAAGTCAAATCGCCAACTCAGCACTTCCGTTCGGCACTTGCGTTCGTTTTTTGGACGAAAATCGAACGGAATGACCATTTTGTAAGTTTTTGAGAGTACAATTATTCGATTGTAACAAAAAAAAGTTTCGATAACCATAATGAAAATCGGACCCCAGTACAGTGACCAAAAGGTTATTTATCCCCATGTTTGAGGTACTTGGAGCTCTCTCCACTGCCCCTGTTGATAATGTTAACATCCTTTTCCTTGTGTTGAGGGAGAGGGTTGTCTTGAACATGTGGTTTCTCGGGCTTGGTCACCACGATCTCACCACTATCAATTAAGTCCTGGATCTTATGCTTGAGGGCCCAACAATCCTAAGTATCGTGGCCTGGAGCTCCAGAATGGTAAGCACACTTTTTGCTTGAATTGAAACCCTTTCCATTTGGATTAGCTGGTGGAAGGAGATGAGTGATCTTCTTTTGAGCTGTCAGAAGTTTGAAAATGTTTTCGAGTGAATCCCCTAAGGGTGTGAACACTCTTGAGCGTTTGACTTCTCCATTCTTTGCCAAGGGAGGATTTGAAGACTGAGCTTGAAAAGGGGAGTAGTTTCTCCTTTGAATAGACAAGTTTTGATTGCCTTTTTGTCCTTACAGTATCAAGGAAACATACTCTTCTTTCTTCTTATGGACCCTCCTGGGGTTGTTCCCATAACTTCCAGATTAGGTATGCTCAGCTACGGCTATTAACGCGGTGAGGTCTTAAATCTTTCCAGACTTCAATCTCATTTATGCCATTTCTCTGTGCTTGATCATTTCTGAGAATGGCTTTCCTATTCCAGCTAGGACCCTCTCATAAAATGGAGCTTCTTGAATATTATGAAGGTCATCACCATTTCAGACTCTGTCATGGATGGGATAACTTGAGCAGACAGACGCCTCCATCTTTGGGCATACTCTCTGAATAACTCATTGACTTGCTTCTTAACCTTGGTAATTTGATACCGGTCTAGAGACATCTAAGTTTGAAAGCTATATTGACTGAGGAAAGCATGGGCTAACTCCTCCCAGCTGTGAATTTTGAAGTTATCCAATCTGGTGTACCATGATCTGGCTTCTCCAGTCAGACTTTTCTGAAATAGTTGCATTCTGAGCTTTTCATTCTCGGTATAGGATCCAAGTTCTCCAATGAACACTTTTAAGTGGGTATAAGGATCTCCCAATCCATCATATTTCTCAAAATCGGGAGTCTTAAATTTCTCCGGATAATGAACCCTTGGGAAGATGCAAAGGTCTGAATATAAAACACTTTCGTGTGTTCCAATCCCTTTGATGGACCGAATGGTCTCTTCCATTTGTAGAACCTTCTTCCGAATATCACGGGTGTCTTGATCTTCTTTAAGATGGGTGATTTTAGGGGTTTTGTTGGTCTTTTCAGTCTGAAACTAAGGTGTTAGAACTTCTCTGTCCGAACCCTGGATTCCTCTATGTGCAGAGGGTTCTATGTGGATGGGTATTTGTTGACCTTGAGTTGATTTGTGTAATTCTTTGAGTACAATAGCCAACTCTGTTATTTGATTACTTAATCCTTCGAATTCCTTGCGAAAGATAGAAGTAGGATTAGACTGGCCACTTATAGCCATGTCTGGTTGTATGCTTATTGACTTCTTGGACTTTGAACGGGTAACGGGACCAATCGTTTCCCTACAAAAAAACTTATGTAGTTTAGTATGGGGAAACATGGAAATGTTACATGATATGTAATGTGTCGGTATAGGATCCGAGCTCTCCAATGAAAACTTTTAAGTGGGTATAAGGATCTCCCAATCCATCATATTTCTCCAAATCGGGAGTCTTAAATTTCTCCGAATATTGAACCCTGGGGAAGATGCAAAGGTCTGAATATAAAACACTTTCGTGTGTTCCAATCCCTTTGATGGACCGAATGGTCTCTTCCATTTGTAGAACCTTCTTCAGAATATCACTGGTGTCTTGATCTTATTTAAGATGGGTGATTTTAGGGGTTTTGTTGGTCTTTTCAGTCTGAAACTAAGGTGCTAGAACTTCTCTGTCTGAACCCTGGATTCCTCCATGTGTAGAGGGTTCTGTGTGGATGGGTATTTGTTGACCTTGAGTTGATTTGTGTAATTCTTTTAGTAGAATAGCCAACTCTGCTATTTGATTACTTAATCCTTCGAATTCCTTGTGAGAGACAGAAGTAGGATTAGACTAGCCACTTATAGCCATGTCTGGTTGTAGGCTTATTGACTTCTTGGACTTTAAACGGGTAACGGGACCAATCGGTTCCCTACAAAAAAAACTTATGTAGTTTAGTATGGGGAAACATGGCAATGTTACATGATATGTAATGTGTCCATTTTTAGGAATATTATCCTGCAAAACGGATGTCAGTTGTTTTAATGACATGATAGCATGACAGGTTTTTATATGAAAAGGGAATGCATGTTCACATATTCCTTTATATTTTCCATTACATTGAGATTGACATAGAAATGAAATTACAAGTAATTAAAATTACAGGTAATTGAAATGGGAAGGTATGAGGAGACTTCCCTCCGCGTTTGGTTTATCATAGGCTGACCTATCTTAGGCTACTCTCGCGACTTTTTGGCATGAAGGTCCCCAGATCATCAAAATTTACTCAATGAGAAATTAATCCGATCTTTTGATTGGAGCGAATCTGGGTGGTACCTTTCCTGAGCCTCGTGGAATTAGTCTCCCGACGAGTCCAGTAATCAAACACCGACGAGATAGCCTCCTGTGGAGGGACCACACAACATACATTGCGTTTCACCGTATGGAAATGATGACATGTGCGAAGCACTAATATCACAGGCAGATATGGTGTGAAACACTAAGTGCAGTAAATAAAGCATTAGTATACATTCATTCAAATGTAAATGCAGCATCCACATATAAGCAGATAAAAGTTTTTGAAAAGTCTGAATAGCGGCTTAAGCCCTCTTACTGGAGTCCCCAGCAGAGTCGCCACCTGTCGACGTCGGGATTTTTATTTGTCCATTTCTGTTCTTGTCTTTTGGTGTTCTCATGTTAGGTGAGATTTATTTGAAAAAACAAGTTTGAAAAGGTCCGACATGTATATGATGACGATTTGACTATAAGAGTCGCCAGTTGGTTATTTTTAAATGGTTTCACCAACTCAACCGAAAAAAGGTTTGCACAAAAACCTAGTGATATGACACTGTTTAACTGGTCTACAAAACCAAAATTCATTAGGGTCCGGGGGCTTGATTAAGCAGAGGGAAGGTGTTAGGCACCCCCTGACTTCCGTGATAACACGGTTACCGCCACTTTCTAATTTAAACTTTTGTCTGCGTATTGTGTGTGAGTTAGGTCTATGTGCAGTTATTTGGAAGTAGTTCTATGCCTCGTTCACACCTATATACAAAGGGTTTGACTTTTGTATAAAAGTTCAATTTTAATGAGATATGGCAGTGATGTTTAGTAAAACAGGTTTTTCAAACCCTTGTGCTCAATAGTAATTGAGACCTTTGATACTTCAATTTTATTATGTGTTCGGCTTGATTGGCTTTATTTTTGAGATGCGAACCATCTTCGAGAAAATAAGATACATAGTAGTGCCGAACTTCTTGTGGGCATGAGAGCCATCTAAGGATATTCATACACCGTAGATAATTTACAAGTTGGCTGCAGCTGAAAATGTCCATCACGGGAATCGAATCTAGATTCAGGAACTGAATTTGTGATCACATGATTTCTAGGCTCACATGATAAAGCAATATGTACAAAAAGCTAGAAAAAGAACTAGATTTGAGAAAATCTAAACTATTCCAGCTTCAACGGTTCCAGTTTAGTCACCATGAACAGGTCAAAGTGAGAAATAGCCAAATTTAGGCAAATCTAGCCCGGAGGCTAAAAGATTAAATATCTACATTATGAAAGAAGATGAAATATATATATATATATATATATATATGAACGATCAAGCCACGAAGTGAACTCCAAGCGAGGACTTTTGAATGTAAATATATATATATATATATATATATATATATATATATGTGTGTGTGTGTGTGTGTGTGTGTGTGTGTGTGTGTGTGTGTGTGTGTGTATAAAAGCGATAAATGGCCACAAGTGATCTCCTGTATTTATTGAAATGTAAATATATATATATATATATATATATATATATATATATATATATATATATAATATAATATAATATAAATTCAATCACAATTTCTTATTTATAATTAAAAATCACAAGGCGATAATGAGTAATTATCCTTATACATACTTATTTTATTAATAAGTATAAGGATAATTACTGATTATACTTATAATTTTTTATTATTTTATTTTACTGATTAATAAGTAGTATGTATAAGGATAATCCGTAATTAAGCCAAATTGTTTTATGTTGGCCGCTACTCCCTTTAACGGTCAGTCAAAACATAAATAGGAAATAGACGATAATCAGTGATTATCCTTATACATACTTATTTTATTAATAAGTATAAAGATAATTACTGATTATCCTTATAGTTTTTTATTATTTTATTTTACTAATTAATAAGTTGTATGTATAAGGATAATCATGATAATCAGTAATTAAGCCAAATTATTTTATGTTAGATGCTACTCTCTAGCCGCCAAATTCAACAACACGGTCGTTTTGGTAGTAGCTAAACGAATGTGACCAACATAAAAAGAATTTGGTTAGTATAAAGGGAGTAGCGGTTGGAACCTCATCTCAACCATTCACTCTAATTTTGGACGACTGGATAACAGTTAGTTGAAACAGTGCCCAGAATTAACGTTTTCCATGGATCATTTCCCTATATATATGCTCCACCAAACAAAGTTCGATAATAAGATATATATATATATATATATATATATAAACAGTAAACACACCGGATCTATATCCAAGTTCAATCAAACAGAGTTTGATGAAAAGATATATATAAGTATTTATATATATAAAAGCGATGGCGCTCTCGAATATTATATTTGGGCTCAATCAAGAAAAGTTCGATAATATATATATATATATATATATATATATATATATATATATATATATATATATAGTCCGATTCGATTCGGATGCCCAGTTATGACGCCCCAAAATTAGGTATACATCACCCATCTTGGGTGCCAGAATCGTAGTGCAATTCAAATACAACTTACTTAATACAATCATCGTGTACAATACGACAAAACATAAACTGTGAGTTTGAATACAAATATTGTCTACTAGAGATTATACAAACTCAAAAGGAGTCCTCATTACAATTATTATCACACTATTTCACGTAATAGTGAGGACTACTAATGCTATCCTCTCGACCATCACTCCGCTTCCCAGACTCGTCCCGGCTATATTCTCATTTCACAGAAGAAACGGTGAAAGAAAGGGTGAGCTCAACTAGTCCAAGAAGAAATATTATGACTAAGATAATGCGAGAATAAATTATCATTAGTCTCCAACAATGTTAAACCGATAAAATATAATAGACATCAAGTTTAAGCTGCGATGAGAATAAGCAATCCATTAAAAGAGTCAAGTAGAAAATAAAATCTACTATCTTTTATGATTTAAAGGTTTTTCATCATTTATTATCGATTTGAGACTCGACTTAATAAATATTTCACATCATTGAATCACCCATGCACTACTGCCAAGGATATTCTTTAGTATCACGACCACAATTATCCATGCACTACGGGCCAAGAATATTTGTGTATTCATTAATGGTCATGATCATGCCAACAATCATCCATCAATGCACTACGGGCCAATGAGGACTTTTACCACATCATTTGTAACATTACGGTCATGATTACACCGAATAATTCTGGTTATAATCATACCAAGTCCATCTATGCACTCACAATACGAGATGACTTTCAAAAAATATAAATATGAGGATGATGACAATGATATAAGAATTCAATAAAACAAGTTCAAGAATTAATTTATCCGAGAACTAATAACGTCCAAATTGTCAACATGATCTTTGCTTTGTAGAGTAAAATTCAAGAATGCTCAAAAGAATATTTCCATGGAAAGATCTTTGGATGAAGCGCAAATATCAAGAATATTCCACTAATTTCATGGAGTATAGAAGTCTAAACTTTAACCAACCGAGTATAATAGAGAATGGAATAACAATGAAAATCACCATGCATGCGGTGCTTCAGCATGAGACGAGTTATTCCAATGAATAATAATAACGGAACCAGTCGTGAAATTATGATCAAGCGGGAAGTTCCAATAGAATAATAAAGAATGAATAACAACGAAATCACCATGTATGCGGTATTGCATGCAGACGAGTTATTCAACGAGAATACTAATAAGGGCGGAATCGAGTGCAGCGTCTAACGCACGCAGCGGGATATTCTAATAGAATAATAATAAAGACGGAACCAGTCCGGTAAAAATGCACGAGCAGGATATTCCAAGAATAATAAAGAAGGAATCGGTCCGGCGTAAAAGCGCATGAGATGTGATATTCCAATGAGAATAATAAAGACGAAATAATAGAAGAATGTCACCAAGTATGGGGTGAGATCACGATATCTGAGTTATTCAACGAGTAATAATAAGAAATGGAGTAACAACAATTCTCTTCATGAATAAGAAAGAATAACACCCATTACCGTAAAAGAACTGAATATAAGAGTAGTTAAGTAGCAGAAAACTTTTCTTCTTTCTCTCTATAATTTTCTCTCTCTAGAGTTTCAAAGAATTAAGTGAAATAATGAAGGAATGAGCTTCTATTTATAGGAGAATGGAAGTGTCTTGCTTCATGAACGAAATAATTTTTCAAAATCATTTTCTTCCATCAACTACAATTAAGTCAAACCATTAACTAATAAGATTACAACACAAATTAAAATATAACACATATATATATAAACACATGTTTTCATATTATATATATCAATATTATATATACACCACTTAATTTTTCTCCCCAATAACCAACATCAATCCCCCACTCACCCAATAATCAAATTTACTACACTCTTACACATCACTATCACACTACCACTTTTCCACCATTTTTCACTCACACACACATCACACACCCATCACTTTCACATCTCATTTTCTCCCACTATATACTTAATACACACATATACTTCCATACGTATACTCTTCCATTTCCAAAATTATTTTCCAACACATATGGGCCCCACATGTGGCCCCCACATGTAAACCTTTAAATAATTTTCTCTGATTATTTTGAAAATGGGTAAATAGGAATCCATAAAATAAGCAAACTTCATAAAAATCACCTTAATAATTTTAACAACATTTATCATGTATTATTACAATTCACAATATTAATCGACCAGTCATTCCTGGAGAAAGGGGGCTTTCCAATAAGGATTTCTCCTATTAGGCGCCTTGATTAGGTGACCAAACCTCTCCTTAACAGAACTTCTAGACATCGTTAATATTGCAAATAATAATATTAATAATTTTGTCGTCTCAATTATTGATTGTAACAATATATAAAAATATCAACAATAATTGAATCAAATAACATGAGATATTATGCAACAATTACTATAGCAATAATTGAACAAAATCTGAATGACTTCTCACGTAAGCATCAATAATCAATACCGCGTGTCTACTATGCAACCATGCGTATTCATCGTACTTTTACTACTGAAAGTAGTTCAACAAAGATCAACGGTAAAACCTTAGCCGTTATTTTCATAAAAATATTTTTGTCATTTTCTCAATCCGACATAATTACATTTGTGGGGTCCACCAATGATTATACTTGTGGTTATGCGAATATTCCTCTTTAAAAACGAATATTCCCAGACCAATCGAATATAATATAACCACTTGCATACTTTTTACGAGAATTTATAAATACTACCCACAACTATAACATTATATCAAATTTATTCCATAATATTCAAAAATGATAATTATAGAAAATTTATCTTTATTTATAAAAGTTGGGGTCTTACATGCATTTAGTCCGTCCAGGACTTCTTTTTTTTTTTTTTTAAAACAACTAAAATAATAATAATAATTATGGAACTTGAATTTTTACATAATACATGTTTTTGGGTGTGATTTGGATACATATAACAAAATATGTGTATATACGATGCAATCATCGTATATACATTTTTTGTATAGGTATCAAAAACACGCTTCAAAACATCAGATATGGAAAAATTTCAATTCCATAAAATATTTAAAAATAATAATTTAGTTGTTTTAAAAAACAAAAAAAAAAATATATTAGTCTGAATTTGATCAGTCAGGGAGTCCTGACTGATCCGTCTTTATATATATATATATATATATATATATATATATATATATATATATATATATATATATATATATATATATGTATGTGTGTGTGTGTGTGTGTGTGTGTGGGAAAATCTAATTACGCACAACACGCAAGTATACGTGGTCAACAAGTAATAAAATGAAAGTAGAGTATCGTTCCCACGAGGAATTGTTTAATAAAAATCACCAAGTACTAACCCGTAACCAACTCAATCTTATTTAAACGAAGGAATTTCAATTTATAAGTAAACTAATTCTAATTACCACTAATTTAATTAAGATAACGGAGATTTAAGATCACAACTTCACTTATTGCTTCATTTAAGTTAACACACTTCTCATCAATTATTCTCTATCCTGAATTGTTAATCAAGAACACTAAAGCAGATAAAATCACCTCTCGATGCATAATACCCATATTAACGTCAATCCACAATTAAGATAGAAATCTGTTAAACACCTTAATCAACTAACCCACGATATCTCTATATGAATTACAATTGAAGAAGGTTGAATAATAAGTTCTCTATCCGATTACATGCGATGTTAAGCATATCTCTACCTTAACAATAATCAAAAATCCGTTATTGACAAAATTCATGACACATGCTATCATGATAAGATCTAAATCAATACTTCATCTCTCGAGTTCATATAGATTATCACGGTAATTGATAACCAATCAATTAAACAATTAAGTCCAAATCATAATAGACAATCCTCACAATAGAACATAATAATTAATAGCGAAGCATATTAAAATAAACTACACAATAAGATCCATTGTAATCTCAAACAAAGAATTAGTTCATGATTATTGAATTAAAACTAAGAATCCATAATTGAATAAACAATAAAAGACAAAGATAGAAGAAGATGAAAAGATAGAATCTATTGTCTGTAGATTTGATGCTCCTCCTTGCTCCTACTTTGATTCTTCATGGTCTCCAAGTTGCTTCATTCTCCAAATCTAATAAGAACTAGTGTTTTTATCTAATTTTCTCTAATCTAATCTAATCTAATTGAATCCTCTATCTAGTCTCTAATCTCCCTAATCCTTGCCATTCTCCCCCTTTATAAGTCCCTTTATATGTCTTTAAGTCCTCTTAGAAGTTTTCTTGAAAGTCCTTGTGTGTAAATCGGATCGAAACAATCCTTCTCTGACTCAAATTGGACAAAATTCACAATTTTATGCATTTTCTGGCAGGCTACCCCCCTTGCGGGAGTTTATGCTTGATTTGGGCCTGCCCCGGGAGAATAGGGGCCTGCTTTGTGCCATGTATGCCCACCCCAAATGGTGGTTTTGTGAAGGAAAATTTTCTACTCCGGCGTCCTTTGGGAAAATGACCATAACTTTTGATCCGGGCAGAGTTAGGAGGCCTGCCACCTATCAAATCGAAGATATCGACGAGCTATACAACCTTTATTCTTTAAGATTTTAGAAATAACAAACGGATGAAGGTCAAAATTTGGGCTGGAAGTGACTGCTGTGCAAATGGCCATCCAAAATAGTGACGTTCGACGTTCGTTGGTACACATGTCATAACTCTTGCATCCGAACTCCGATTTTGATGATTCAAGATGTTCCGAAAAGCTAAGAAGAAGCTCTACAATGTAATCCAAGTTCCAAACCAAGAACATGAAATAAACATAAAATCCCAAACGATGTCCGGATTGCTTTTCTTTGCGTTTTCATACCAATTCTTTGCGATTTCAACTCCCAAACATATAATCTACAAAACGAACACAAAATGCATGAAAAGTAACTAAGAAATATGAGATTAAGCAAATAATTCAAGTAATAGATACTTAGGATAAGTAGGTATAAAACCCACTTATCAAATACCCCCAAACTTAAATCTTTGTTTGTCCTCAAGTAAAAACACAAAACAACAATGCAATGCAATGCAACTAATCTACATGCCTACTTAATCTAGCGGTAATGCGTAAACAAGTCTATTCAACCGACCTTAGAAAAATTAAGTAAACACGATAATACATCATATCAAAACTCATTAGTAATTTCTCAATCAATCATCAAATCTTAGGCTGTTCTCACCAATATAGTGCGTGTGTGCTCCACAACAATGTTAACTGATATAAAATCAAATTTACCACATAACAAGTCTCTTCGAAGGCATCATACTGAGTAAACTCAAGAAATCTAAAAACAAGCTAGATCCAACTAAAATCAAACAATTACCAATATCGAGGATCAACAGTGGATACTTATGCTTCATTTTTCATCTACGGGGGCTTTTTGCTCTTATTTCCCGTTTTATACATTTTTTTTTCTTTCGAATGATGGATAGTGAGTGCGTTTTACGCTGCATCTCACGCCTGTATTTATGGGGAGTTCATTTCACGCTTCTTCTCGACCCACCACAGGACTCAATTTATTCAACTCAATATCTTTTTTTTCTTTTTCTTTTTCTTTTTCTTTCTTTTTTTTTCTTTTTTTTTAGCTTATATACCCCAAATATTCCCCCAAACTTAGATTCTTGTGTAACTTTAGCCATCACTACTTGTTCTTGTCATTCTTTCATTCAAACTAGCATTATCCATTAGAATCCCATTATGTATCAATTTAAATTCAATCATTCAACAAGTTGTTTTTACTGTGCTATCCTTATTATACCATTTTCAAACAGAAAAAGACTCAATTCATAATAAGAAATCACATCAAAGCTCTAATAGTTAGTACTATACTTATCTACCCGATTCCAATCTCATCATTGGCCAAAACAAACTGTAAACTATCTAACAACTGGATTCATGCAAATGAACATAAGAACTAACTAATAATTTTTTTGAATTTTTGATTTTTTTTTTTAAGTTATAAATACAAACTATTATCCAACTACTCTACTATGCAAACTATTATGCAATTACACTACATGAATGCAAACATAAATAAACCTAAATTATTTAATTACGCACAACACGCAAGTATACGTGGTCAACAAGTAATAAAGTGAAAGTAGAGTATCGTTCCCACGAGGAATTGTTTAATAAAAATCACCAAGTACTAACCCGTAACTAACTCAATCTTATTTAAACGAAGGAATTTCAATTTATAAGTAAACTAATTCTAATTACCACTAGTTAAATTAAGATAACAGAGATTTAAGATCATAACTTCACTTATTGCTTCATTTAAGTTAACACACTTCTCATCAATTATTCTCTATACTGAATTGTTAATCAAGAACACTAAAGCAGATAAAACCACCTCTCGATGCATAATACCCATATTAATGTCAATCCACAATTAAGATAGAAATCTGTTAAACACCTTAATCAACTAACTCACTATATCTCTATGTGAATTACAATTGAAGAAGGTTGAAGAATAAATTCTCTATCCGATTACATGCGATGTTAAGCATATCTCTACCTTAAAAATAATCAAAAATCTGTTATTGACAAAATTCATGACACATGCTATCATGATAAGATCTAAATCAATACTTCATCTCTTGAGTTCATATAGATTATCACGGTAATTGATGGCCAATCAATTAAGCAATTAAGTCCAAATCATAGTAGACAATCCTCACAATAGAACATAATAATTGATAGCGAAGCATATTAAAATAAACTACACAATAAGATCCATTGTAATCTCAAACAAAGAATTAGTTTATGATTATTGAATTAAAACTAAGAATCCACAATTGAATAAACAATAAAAGACAAAGATAGAAGAAGATGAGAAGATAGAATCTATTGTCCGTAGACTTGATGTTCCCTCCTTGCTTCTACTTTGATTCTTCAATGGTCTCCAAGTTGCTTCATTCTCCAAATCTAATAAGAACTAGTGTTTTTATCTAATTTACTCTAATCTAATCTAATCTAATTGAATCCTCTATCTAGTCTCTAATCTCCCCTAATCCTTGCCATTCTCCCCCTTTTATAAGTCCCTTTTATATGTCTTTAAGTCCTCTTGGAAGTTTTCTTGAAAGTCCTTGTGTAAATCGGATCGAAACAATCCTTCTCGGACTCAAATTGGACAAAAATTCACAATTTTGCGCATTTTTTGGGCTACCCCCGCCCCGGCGGGGGTTTATACTTGATTTGGGCCCGCCCCAGAGGGCTAGGGGCCTGCTTTGTGCCATGTATGCCCACCCCAGCGGTGGTTTTGTGAAGGAAAATTTTCTGCTCTGACGTCCTTTGGGAAAATGACCATAACTTTTGATCCGGGCAGAGTTAGGAGGCCTGCTACCTATCAAATCGAAGATATCGACGAGCTATAAAACTTTCATTCTTTAAGATTTTAGAAATAACGAACGGATGAAGGTCAAAATTGGGCTGGAAGTGACTGCTGTGCAAATGGCCATCCAAAATAGTGACGTTCGACGTCCGTTGGTACACATGTCATAACTCTTGCATCTGAACTCCGATTTTGATGATTCAAGATGTTCCGAAAATCTAAGAAGAAGCTCTAAAATGTAATCCAAGTTCCAAACCAAGAACATGAAATAAACATAAAAGCCCAAACGATGTCCGGATTGCTTTTCTTTGCATTTTCATACCAATTCTTTGCGATTTCAACTCCCAAGCATATAATCTACAAAATGAACACAAAATGCATGAAAAGTAACTAAGAAATTGATTAAGCAAATAATTCAATTAATAGATACCGTATAAGTAGGTATAAAACCCACTTATCAAATACCCCCAAACTTAAACCTTTGCTTGTCCTCAAGCAAAAACACAAAACCAACAATGATATGCAATGCAACTAATCTACATGCCTACGAATCCACAGAATAATGACGAAACAAGTCTTTCAACCGGCCTTAGAAAAATCAAGTAAACACGATAATACATCATATCAAAACTCATTAGTAATTTCTCAATCAATCATCAAATCTTAGGCTGTTATCACTAATATAGTGCGTGTGTGCTCCACAACAATGTTAACTGATATAAAATCAAATTTACCACATAAAAAGTCTCTTCGAAGGCATCATACCGTGTAAACTCAAGAAATCTAAAAACAAGCTAGATCCAACTAAAATCAAACAATTACCAATATCGAGGGTCAATAGTGGATAATTATGCTTCATTTTTCATCTACGGAGGCTTTTTGCTCTTATTTCCCATTTTTTTTCTTTCAAATGATGGATAGTGAGTGCGTTGTACGCTCCATCTCACGCCTGTGTTTATGGAGAGTTCATTTCACGCTTCTTCTCGACCCACCATAGTACTCAATTTATTCAACTCAATATCTTTTTTTCTTTTTCTTTTTCTTTCTTTTTTTTCTTTTTTTTTAGCTTATATACCCCAAATATTTCCCGAAACTTAGATTCTTGTGTAACTTTAGCCATCACTACTTGTTTTTGTCATTCTTTCATTCAAACTAACATTATCCTTTAGAATCCCATTATGTATCAATTTAAAGTCAATCATTCAACAAGGTATTTTTGCTGTGCTATCCTTATTATACCAGTTTCAAACAGAAAAAGACTCAATTCATAACAAGAAATCACATCAAAGCTCTAATAGTCAGTACTATACTTGTCTACTCAATTCCAATCTCATCATTGGCCAAAACAAACTGTAAACTATCTAACAACTGGATTCATGCAAATGAACATAGTAACTAACTAATAAATTTTTTTGAATTTTTGATTTTTTTTTTTTAAAGTTATAAATACAAACTATTATGCAACTACTCTACTATTCAAACTATTATGCAATTACACTACATGAATATAAACATAAATATACCTAAATTATTTAACTCCCCCAAACTTAACAATTACAATGTCCTCATTGTAAAATAAAGCATGAAGTGGACGAGGACTTCCCTGTAATCATTTAAGCTTGTGGTGATGGTGGCGACGATCATTTTTCTATCCATTGAACCTCCAATACCTGCAATGAAGAGAGAGACAACATGGATTAGAATAACACTTGGATTCCTATCTACTAAATAAACTAGGAAAGCATATAAATAAAAATAAAAAAAAATTCTGGGTTGCCTCCCAGTTAGCGCTTGAATTATAGTCTTTCAGCCTGACTTTGTCTAGTCAACGCTATCCAATTCCTCTTTGGTAATTGAGGAACCCTCCATCCATCGAAAATAATGTAGCTTTTGGTAGGTTCCCAATTGTGATAGCCATCGCTAACAAGTCACCTAGCATGCTCTGATTTGGTATGATGTCTATCAAGAACGTCCCACAGCTAGGTGTTTTCTCCATTGTGTATGTGATCACTTTGGGGCATGGAAGTTTGTCACACACAATGGGCTCTTCGTCTATCTTCTCTTTCTCATCCCACCATGGATTCAAAATTGTCCTCTCTCTTATGTCATCAAGAGCTTCATTGATTTACATGACTACCAAGTGGGCATGATTTTGCAAATCTGACTGACTCTTTGATCGTTGGTGAAGACCCATTTAGATCTTCGTGGACCTCTATTTCATTACCCCCAATTATCTCCACACTTTCGATATCTTGTGGCTCATCCAGTTGTAGATTTGGCTCGTGCACTTCATCAATATTGGAATTCTCATCATAACACCAATTGTTTCGAGGAAGGTTGCTTACGGCTTTGGCCAGTTGATGTATCTTATTTTGAAGATTTTGAATTGACCTCGTTTGATTACTCATCTTCTCTTCATTTGCTACTACGAACTTGGAAAACAATTCCTCCATCCTTGAATTATCTGTCTCTTGTGACACTGGAGGTGGACATAAAAATTCCGGTGTGTATGATGAATTAAGAGTGTAATGTTGGTCATCATAATTATAGCTCCATAAATAATTCGGGTGATACCCCAAATCTTGGTGATAGTTAGGATCAACATAGTTATTGAAGTAGTCACCACTATATTGTACCGGTTCAAAACTGACGGTGCATTGATGACTTTGATGGTTGACAGCACAATAGTCACACATAACTGCCATCCTTCGCCTCCGTTGGGCTGCGATAACCTCCCACGTCTTCGAAGTTGCCTCAATTTGTATTGGCTCTATAGAAGATGTATTAAGTCCATCAATCTACTGCTTCTCTTGGTTGAGTCATGTTCGTAGTATGGCCATTGATACATAAAAGTCATTCATGGTACATGAAAAGAAAGAAAAATAGGAAGAGAATTAAATAAAAGTAAAAAAAATGTTTAAATTAAGACTAATTTGATTGAAGATAATATTGGCAAAAATATATTAACTAATTCCCAAGTAACGGTGCCAAAAACTTGTTGGGTAAAATCTAATTACGAACAACACGCAAATATACGTGGTCAACAAGTAATAAAGTGAAAGTAGATTATCATTCCCACGAGGAATTGTTTAATAAAAATCACCAAGTACTAACCCGTAACCAACTCAATCTTATTTAAACGAAGGAATTTCAATTTATAAGTAAACTAATTCTAATTACCACTAATTTAATTAAGATAACGGAGATTTAAGATCACAACTTCACTTATTGCTTCATTTAAGTTAACACACTTCTCATCAATTATTCTCTATCCTGAATTGTTAATCAAGAACACTAAAGCAGATAAAATCACCTCTCGATGCATAATACCCATATTAACGTCAATCCACAATTAAGATAGAAATCTGTTAAACACCTTAATCAACTAACCCACTATATCTCTATGTGAATTACAATTGAAGAAGGTTGAATAATAAGTTCTCTATCCGATTACATGCGATGTTAAGCATATCTCTACCTTAACAATAATCAAAAATCCGTTATTGACAAAATTCATGACACATGCTATCATGATAAGATCTAAATCAATACTTCATCGCTCGAGTTCATATAGATTATCACGGTAATTGATAACCAATCAATTAAACAATTAAGTCCAAATCATAATAGACAATCCTCACAATAGAACATAATAATTAATAGCGAAGCATATTAAAATAAACTACACAATAAGATCCATTGTAATCTCAAACAAAGAATTAGTTCATGATTATTGAATTAAAACTAAGAATCCATAATTGAATAAACAATAAAAGACAAAGATAGAAGAAGATGAAAAGATAGAATCTATTGTCTGTAGATTTGATGCTCCCTCCTTGCTCCTACTTTGATTCTTCAATGGTCTCCAAGTTGCTTCATTCTCCAAATCTAATAAGAACTAGTGTTTTTATCTAATTTTCTCTAATCTAATCTAATCTAATTGAATCCTCTATCTAGTCTCTAATCTCCCCTAATCCTTGCCATTCTCCCCCTTTTATAAGTCCCTTTATATGTCTTTAAGTCCTCTTGGAAGTTTTCTTGAAAGTCCTTGTGTAAATCGGATCGAAACAATCCTTCTTGGACTCAAATTGGACAAAAATTCACAATTTTGCGCATTTTCTGGGCTACCCCCGCCCCGGCGGGAGTTTATGCTTGATTTGGGCCTGCCCCGGAGGGCTAGGGGCCTGCTTTGTGCCATGTATGCCCACCCCAGCGGTGGTTTTGTGAAGGAAAATTTTCTACTCTGACGTCCTTTGGGAAAATGACCATAACTTTTGATCCGGGCAGAGTTAGGAGGCCTGCCACCTATCAAATCGAAGATATCGACGAGCTATACAACCTTTATTCTTTAAGATTTTAGAAATAACGAACGGATGAAGGTCAAAATTTGGGCTGGAAGTGACTGCTGTGCAAATGGCCATCCAAAATAGTGACGTTCGACGTTCGTTGGTACACATGTCATAACTCTTGCATCCGAACTCCGATTTTGATGATTCAAGATGTTCCGAAAAGCTAAGAAGAAGCTCTACAATGTAATCCAAGTTCCAAACCAAGAACATGAAATAAACATAAAAGCCCAAACGATGTCCGGATTGCTTTTCTTTGCGTTTTCATACCAATTCTTTGCGATTTCAACTCCCAAACATATAATCTACAAAACGAACACAAAATGCATGAAAAGTAACTAAGAAATATGAGATTAAGCAAATAATTCAAGTAATAGATACCGGATAAGTAGGTATAAAACCCACTTATCAAATACCCCCAAACTTAAATCTTTGTTTGTCCTCAAGTAAAAACACAAAACAACAATGCAATGCAATGCAACTAATCTACATGCCTACGAATCTAGCAGTAATGACAAAAACAAGTCTATTCAACCGACCTTAGAAAAATTAAGTAAACACGATAATACATCATATCAAAACTCATTAGTAATTTCTCAATCAATCATCAAATCTTAGGCTGTTCTCACCAATATATAGTGTGTGTGCTCCACAACAATGTTAATCGATATAAAATCAAATTTACCACATAACAAGTCTCTTCGAAGGCATCATACTGAGTAAACTCAAGAAATCTAAAAACAAGCTAGATCCAACTAAAATCAAACAATTACCAATATCGAGGATCAACAGTGGATACTTATGCTTCATTTTTCATCTACGGGGCTTTTTGCTCTTATTTCCCGCTTTATACATTTTTTTTTCTTTCAATGATGGATAGTGAGTCGTTTTCGTTTCTCACGCCTTGTATTTATGGGAGTTCATTTCACGCTTCTTCTCGACCCACCACAGGACTCAATTTATTCAACTCAATATCTTTTTTTTCTTTTTCTTTTTCTTTTTCTTTCTTTTTTTTTCTTTTTTTTAGCTTATATACCCCAAATATTCCCCCAAACTTAGATTCTTGTGTAACTTTAGCCATCACTACTTGTTCTTGTCATTCTTTCATTCAAACTAGCATTATCCATTAGAATCCCATTATGTATCAATTTAAATTCAATCATTCAACAAGTTGTTTTTACTGTGCTATCCTTATTATACCATTTTCAAACAGAAAAAGACTCAATTCATAATAAGAAATCACATCAAAGCTCTAATAGTTAGTACTATACTTATCTACCCGATTCCAATCTCATCATTGGCCAAAACAAACTGTAAACTATCTAACAACTGGATTCATGCAAATGAACATAGTAACTAACTAATAATTTTTTTTGAATTTTTGATTTTTTTTTTTAAGTTATAAATACAAACTATTATCCAACTACTCTACTATGCAAACTATTATGCAATTACACTACATGAATGCAAACATAAATAAACCTAAATTATTTAATTACGCACAACACGCAAGTATACGTGGTCAACAAGTAATAAAGTGAAAGTAGAGTATCGTTCCCACGAGGAATTGTTTAATAAAAATCACCAAGTACTAACCTCAGAATTAACTCTCAATCTTATTTAAACGAAGGAATTTCAATTTATAAGTAAACTAATTCTAATTACCACTAGTTAAATTAAGATAACAGAGATTTAAGATCATAACTTCACTTATTGCTTCATTTAAGTTAACACACTTCTCATCAATTATTCTCTATACTGAATTGTTAATCAAGAACACTAAAGCAGATAAAACCACCTCTCGATGCATAATACCCATATTAATGTCAATCCACAATTAAGATAGAAATCTGTTAAACACCTTAATCAACTAACTCACTATATCTCTATGTGAATTACAATTGAAGAAGGTTGAAGAATAAATTCTCTATCCGATTACATGCGATGTTAAGCATATCTCTACCTTAAAAATAATCAAAAATCTGTTATTGACAAAATTCATGACACATGCTATCATGATAAGATCTAAATCAATACTTCATCTCTTGAGTTCATATAGATTATCACGGTAATTGATGGCCAATCAATTAAGCAATTAAGTCCAAATCATAGTAGACAATCCTCACAATAGAACATAATAATTGATAATAAGCATATTAAAATAAACTACACAATAAGATCCATTGTAATCTCAAACAAAGAATTAGTTTATGATTATTGAATTAAAACTAAGAATCCACAATTGAATAAACAATAAAAGACAAAGATAGAAGAAGATGAGAAGATAGAATCTATTGTCCGTAGACTTGATGTTCCCTCCTTGCTCCTACTTTGATTCTTCAATGGTCTCCAAGTTGCTTCATTCTCCAAATCTAATAAGAACTAGTGTTTTTATCTAATTTACTCTAATCTAATCTAATCTAATTGAATCCTCTATCTAGTCTCTAATCTCCCCTAATCCTTGCCATTCTCCCCTTTATAAGTCCCTTTATATGTCTTTAAGTCCTCTTGAAGTTTTCTTGAAAGTCCTTGTAAAAATCGGATCGAAACAATCCTTCCTGGACTCAAATTGGACAAAAATTCACAATTTTATGCATTTTTTTGGCTACCTTACCCCGGGGTTTATACTTGATTTGGGCCCGCCCCAGAGGGCTAGGGGCCTGCTTTGTGCCATGTATGCCCACCCCAGCGGTGGTTTTGTGAAGGAAAATTTTCTGCTCTGACGTCCTTTGGGAAAATGGCCATAACGGGAAGAATTACGAGGCCTGTCACCTATCAAATCGAAGATATCGACGAGCTCTAAAACTTTCATTCTTTAAGAGTTTAGAAATAACGAACGGATGAAGGTCAAAATTGATTGGAAGTGATCAACAGGCAAATGGCCATCCAAAATAGTGACGTTCGACGTCTGGATTAATTACACATATGTCATAACTCTTGCATCTGAACTCCGATTTTGATGATTCAAGATGTTCTGAAAATCTAAGAAGAAGCTCTAAAATGTAATCCAAGTTCCAAACCAAGAACATGAAATAAACATAAAAGCCCAAACGATGTCCGGATTGCTTTTCTTTGCATTTTCATACCAATTCTTTGCGATTTCAACTCCCAAGCATATAATCTACAAAACGAACACAAAATGCATGAAAAGTAACTAAGAAACATGAGATTAAGCAAATAATTCAATTAATAGATACCGTATAAGTAGGTATAAAACCCACTTATCAAATACCCCCAAACTTAAACCTTTGCTTGTCCTCAAGCAAAAACACAAAACAACAATGATATGCAATGCAACTAATCTACATGCCTACGAATCCAAAGAAAGAATGACGTAAAACAAGTCTATTCAACCTACTTTAGAAAAATCAAGTAAACACGATAATACATCATATCAAAACTCATTAGTAATTTCTCAATCAATCATCAAATCTTAAGTCATTTCACCATATATAGTGCGGTGTGCTCCATAACAATGTTAATCGATATAAAATCAAATTTACCACATAACAAGTCTCTTCGAAGGCATCATACCGTGTAAACTCAAGAAATCTAAAAACAAGCTAGATCCAACTAAAATCAAACAATTACCAATATCGAGGGTCAATAGTGGATAATTATGCTTCATTTTTCATCTAAGGAGGCTTTTTTTTTGCTCTTATTTCCGCTTTTTTCTTTCTTCAAATGATGGATAGTGAGTGCGTTGTACGCTCCATCTCACGCCTGTGTTTATGGAGAGTTCATTTCACGCTTCTTCTCGACCCACCATAGTACTCAATTTATTCAACTCAATATCTTTTTTTCTTTTCCTTTTTCTTTCTTTTTTTCCTTTTTTTTTAGCTTATATACCCCAAATATTTCCCGAAACTTAGATTCTTGTGTAACTTTAGCCATCACTACTTGTTTTTGTCATTCTTTCATTCAAACTAACATTATCCTTTAGAATCCCATTATGTATCAATTTAAACTCAATCATTCAACAAGGTATTTTTGCTGTACTATCCTTATTATACCACCAGCCAAAATGTAAAAAAGACTCAATTCATAACAAGAAATCACATCAAAGCTCTAATAGTCAGTACTATACTTGTCTACTCAATTCCAATCTCATCATTGGCCAAAACAAACTGTAAACTATCTAACAACTGGATTCATGCAAATGAACATAGTAACTAACTAATAAATTTTTTTGAATTTTTGATTTTTTTTTTTTTAAAGTTATAAATACAAACTATTATGCAACTACTCTACTATTCAAGCTATTATGCAATTACACTACATGAATATAAACATAAATATACCTAAATTATTTAACTCCCCCAAACTTAACAATTACAATGTCCTCATTGTAAAATAAAGCATGAAGTGGACGAGGACTTCCCTGTAATCATTTAAGCTTGTGGTGATGGTGGCGACGATCATTTTTCTATCCATTGAACCTCCAATACCTGCAATGAAGAGAGAGACAACATGGATTAGAATAACACTTGGATTCCTATCTACTAAATAAACTAGGAAAGCATATAAATAAAAATAAAAAAAAATTCTGGGTTGCCTCCCGTTAATAATAATTATAGTCTTTCAAATTTCGACTTTGTCTAGTCAACGCTATCCAATTCCTCTTTGGTAATTGAGGAACCCTCCATCCATCGAAAATAATGTAGCTTTTGGTAGGTTCCCAATTGTGATAGCCATCGCTAACAAGTCACCTAGCATGCTCTGATTTGGTATGATGTCTATCAAGAACGTCCCACAGCTAGGTGTTTTCTCCATTGTGTATGTGATCACTTTGGGGCATGGAAGTTTGTCACACACAATGGGCTCTTCGTCTATCTTCTCTTTCTCATCCCACCATGGATTCAAAATTGTCCTCTCTCTTATGTCATCAAGAGCTTCGTCGACGACATGACTACCAAGTGGGCATGATTTTGCAAATCTGACTGACTCTTTGATCGTTGGTGAAGACCCATTTAGATCTTCGTGGACCTCTATTTCATTACCCCCAATTATCTCCACACTTTCGATATCTTGTGGCTCATCCAGTTGTAGATTTGGCTCGTGCACTTCATCAATATTGGAATTCTCATCATAACACCAATTGTTTCGAGGAAGGTTGCTTACGGCTTTGGCCAGTTGATGTATCTTATTTTGAAGATTTTGAATTGACCTCGCTTGATTACTCATCTTCTCTTCATTTGCTACTACGAACTTGGAAAACAATTCCTCCATCCTTGAATTATCTGTCTCTTGTGACACTGGAGGTGGACATAAAAATTCCGGTGTGTATGATGAATTAAGAGTGTAATGTTGGTCATCATAATTATAGCTCCATAAAAAATTCGGGTGATACCCCCAATCTTGGTGATAGTTAGGATCAACATAGTTATTGAAGTAGTCACCACTATATTGTACCGGTTCAAAACTGACGGTGCATTGATGACTTTGATGGTTGACAGCACAATAGTCACACATAACTGCCATCCTTCGCCTCCGTTGGGCTGCGATAACCTCCCACGTCTTCGAAGTTGCCTCAATTTGTATTGGCTCTATAGAAGATGTATTAAGTCCATCAATCCCTGTTTCTCTTGGTTGAGTCATGTTCGTGTATGGCCATTGATACGCAAAGTCATTCATGGTACATGAAAAGAAAGAAAAATAGGAAGAGAATTAAATAAAAAGTAAAAAAAATGTTTAAATTAAGACTAATTTGATTGAAGATAATATTGGCAAAAATATATTAACTAATTCCCCGGTAACGGTGCCAAAAACTTGTTGGGTAAAATCTAATTACGAACAACACGCAAGTATACGTGGTCAACAAGTAATAAAGTGAAAGTAGATTATCATTCCCACGAGGAATTGTTTAATAAAAATCACCAAGTACTAACCCGTAACCAACTCAATCTTATTTAAACGAAGGAATTTCAATTTATAAGTAAACTAATTCTAATTACCACTAATTTAATTAAGATAACGGAGATTTAAGATCACAACTTCACTTATTGCTTCATTTAAGTTAACACACTTCTCATCAATTATTCTCTATCCTGAATTGTTAATCAAGAACACTAAAGCAGATAAAAATCACCTCTCGATGCATAATACCCATATTAACGCCAATCCACAATTAAGATAGAAATCATTAAACACCTTAATCAACTAACCCACTATATCTCTATGTGAATTACAATTGAAGAAGGTTGAATAATAAGTTCTCTATCCGATTACATGCGATGTTAAGCATATCTCTACCTTAACAATAATCAAAAATCCGTTATTGACAAAATTCATGACACATGCTATCATGATAAGATCTAAATCAATACTTCATCTCTCGAGTTCATATAGATTATCACCAGAATTGATAACCAATCAATTAAACAATTAAGTCCAAATCATAATAGACAATCCTCACAATAGAACATAATAATTAATAGCGAAGCATATTAAAATAAACTACACAATAAGATCCATTGTAATCTCAAACAAAGAATTAGTTCATGATTATTGAATTAAAACTAAGAATCCATAATTGAATAAACAATAAAAGACAAAGATAGAAGAAGATGAAAAGATAGAATCTATTGTCTGTAGATTTGATGCTCCCTCCTTGCTCCTACTTTGATTCTTCAATGGTCTCCAAGTTGCTTCATTCTCCAAATCTAATAAGAACTAGTGTTTTTATCTAATTTTCTCTAATCTAATCTAATCTAATTGAATCCTCTATCTAGTCTCTAATCTCCCCTAATCCTTGCCATTCTCCCCCTTTTATAAGTCCCTTTATATGTCTTTAAGTCCTCTTGGAAGTTTTCTTGAAAGTCCTTGTGTAAATCGGATCGAAACAATCCTTCTTGGACTCAAATTGGACAAAAATTCACAATTTTGCGCATTTTCTGGGCTACCCCCGCCCCGGCGGGAGTTTATGCTTGATTTGGGCCTGCCCCGGAGGGCTAGGGGCCTGCTTTGTGCCATGTATGCCCACCCCAGCGGTGGTTTTGTGAAGGAAAATTTTCTACTCTGACGTCCTTTGGGAAAATGACCATAACTTTTGATCCGGGCAGAGTTAGGAGGCCTGCCACCTATCAAATCGAAGATATCGACGAGCTATACAACCTTTATTCTTTAAGATTTTAGAAATAACGAACGGATGAAGGTCAAAATTTGGGCTGGAAGTGATCATTGTAAATGGCCATCCAAAATAGTGACGTTCGACGTTCGATTACAATGTGTCATAACTCTTGCATCCGAACTCCGATTTTGATGATTCAAGATGTTCCGAAAAGCTAAGAAGAAGCTCTACAATGTAATCCAAGTTCCAAACCAAGAACATGAAATAAACATAAAAAGCCCAAACGATGTCCGGATTGCTTTTCTTTGCGTTTTCATACCAATTCTTTGCGATTTCAACTCCCAAACATATAATCTACAAAACGAACACAAAATGCATGAAAAGTAACTAAGAAATATGAGATTAAGCAAATAATTCAAGTAATAGATATCTTGATAAAGTAGGTATAAAACCCACTTATCAAATACCCCCAAACTTAAATCTTTGTTTGTCCTCAAGTAAAAACACAAAACAACAATGCAATGCAATGCAACTAATCTACATGCCTACGAATCTAGCAGTAATGACAGAAACAAGTCTATTCAACCGACCTTAGAAAAATTAAGTAAACACGATAATACATCATATCAAAACTCATTAGTAATTTCTCAATCAATCATCAAATCTTAGGCTGTTCTCACCAATATAGTGCGTGTGTGCTCCACAACAATGTTAACTGATATAAAATCAAATTTACCACATAACAAGTCTCTTCGAAGGCATCATACTGAGTAAACTCAAGAAATCTAAAAACAAGCTAGATCCAACTAAAATCAAACAATTACCAATATCGAGGATCAACAGTGGATACTTATGCTTCATTTTTCATCTACGGGGCTTTTTGCTCTTATTTCCCGTTTATGCATTTTTTTTTTCTTTCAATGATGGATAGTGAGTGCGTTTTCCTTAGGTGCATCTCACGCTTTGTATTTATGGGGAGTTCATTTCACGCTTCTTCTCCTACCCACCACAGACTCAATTTATTCAACTCAATATCTTTTTTTTCTTTTCTTTTCTTTTCTTTTTTTTTTTTTTTTTTTTTTTTAGCTTATATACCCCAAATATTCCCCAAACTTAGATTCTTGTGTAACTTTAGCCATCACTACTTGTTCTTGTCATTCTTTCATTCAAACTAGCATTATCCATTAGAATCCCATTATGTATCAATTTAAATTCAATCATTCAACAAGTTGTTTTTACTTTGTGCTATCCTTATTATACCATTTTCAAATGTAAAAAGACTCAATTCATAATAAGAAATCACATCAAAGCTCTAATAGTTAGTACTATACTTATCTACCCGATTCCAATCTCATCATCACCAAAACAAACGTAAACTATCTAACAACCGGATTCATGCAAATGAACATAAGAATTAACTAATAATTTTTTTTGAATTTTTGATTTTTTTTTTTTTTTAAGTTATAAATACAAACTATTATCCAACTACTCTACTATGCAAACTATTATGCAATTACACTACATGAATGCAAACATAAATAAACCTAAATTATTTAATTACGCACAACACACAAGTATACGTGGTCAACAAGTAATAAAGTGAAAGTAGAGTATCGTTCCCACGAGGAATTGTTTAATAAAATCACCAAGTACTAACCCAGAACTAACTCAATCTTATTTAAACGAAGGAATTTTAAATTTATAAGTAAACTAATTTAATTACCACTAGTTAAATTAAGATAACAGAGATTTAAGATCATAACTTCACTTATTGCTTCATTTAAGTTAACACACTTCTCATCAATTATTCTCTATACTGAATTGTTAATCAAGAACACTAAAGCGTATAAAACCACCTCTCGATGCATAATACCCATATTAACGTCAATCCACAATTAAGATAGAAATCATTAAACACCTTAATCAACTAACCACTATATCTCTATGTGAATTACAATTGAAGAAGGTTGAAGAATAAATTTCTATCCGATTACATGCGATGTTAAGCATATCTCTACCTTAAAAATAATCAAAAATCATTATCGACAAAATTCATGACACATGCTATCATGATAAGATCTAAATCAATACTTCATCTCTCGAGTTCATATAGATTATCACGGTAATTGATGGCCAATCAATTAAACAATTAAGTCCAAATCATAATAGACAATCCTCACAATAGAACATAATAATTGATAGCGAAGCATATTAAAATAAACTACACAATAAGATCCATTGTAATCTCAAACAAAGAATTAGTTCATGATTATTGAATTAAAACTAAGAATCCACAATTGAATAAACAATAAAAGACAAAGATAGAAAGATGAGAAGATAGAATCTATTGTCCAGTAGATTGATGTTCCCTCCTTGCTCCTACTTTGATTCTTCAATGGTCTCCAAGTTGCTTCAATCTCCAAATCTAATAAGAACTAGTGTTTTTTATCTAATTTACTCTAATCTAATCTAATCTAATTGAATCCTCTATCTAGTCTCTAATCTCCATCAATCCTTGCCATTCTCCCCTTTTATAAGTCCTTTCATATGTCTTTAAGTCCTCTTGGAAGTTTTCTTGAAAGTCCTTGTGTCAATCTGATCGAAACAATCCTTCTCTGGACTCAAATTGGACCAAAATTCACAATTTTATGCATTTTCTGGCTACCCCCCCTTTGGGGTTTTATGCTTGATTTGGGCCCGCCCTTTGGGCTAGGGGCCTGCTTTGTGCCATGTATGCCCACCCCATGACGGCGGTTTTGTGAAGGAAAATTTTTTTGCTCGACGTCCTTTGGGAAAAACGGCCATAACGCTTTGATCCGGAAGAATTACGAGGCTTGCCACCTATCAAATCGAAGATATCGACGAGATCTAAAACTTTCATTCTTTAAGAGTTTAGAAATAACGAACGGATGAAAGGTCAAAATTGGGTTGAAGTGACTGCTTTATGCAAATGGCCATCCAAAATAGTGACGCTCGACGTCCGCTGGTACACATGTCATAACTCTTGCATCCAAACTCGATTTTAATGATTCAAGATGTTCCGTAAATCTAAGAAGAAGCTCTAAAATGTAATCCAAGTTCCAAACCAAGAACATGAAATAAACATAAAAGCCCAACGATGTCCGGATTGCTTTTCTTTGCATTTTATACCAATTTTTATGCGATTTCAACTCCCAAGCATATAATCTACAAAACGAACACAAAATGCATGAAAAGTAACTAAGAAACATGAGATTAAGCAAATAATTCAATTAATAGATACCGTATAAGTAGGTATAAAACCCACTTATCAAATACCCCCAAACTTAAACCTTTGCTTGTCCTCAAGCAAAAACACAAAACAACAATGATATGCAATGCAACTAATCTACATGCCTACGAATCCAGCAGTAATGACAGAAACAAGTCTATTCAACCGGCCTTAGAAAAATCAAGTAAACACGATAATACATCATATCAAAACTCATTAGTAATTTCTCAATCAATCATCAAATCTTAGACTGTTATCACTAATATAGTGCGTGTGTGCTCCACAACAATGTTAACTGATATAAAATCAAATTTACCACATAACAAGTCTCTTCGAAGGCATCATACAAGCAAAACTCAAGAAATCTAAAAAAAAGCTAGATCCAACTAAAATCAAACAATTACCAATATCGAGGGTCAATAGTGGATACTTATGCTTCATTTTTCATCTAAGGAGCTTTTTTGCTCTTATTTCCGCTTTTTTTTTCTTTTTTTTCAAATGATGGATTTTGAGTTTTTTTTTTTACGCTTTCCATCTCACGCCATTGTGTTTATGGAGAGTTCATTTCACGCTTCTTCTCGCCCACCATAGTACCCAATTTATTCAGACTCAATATCTTTTTTTCTTTTTCTTTTCTTTCTTTTTTTTTTTTTTTTTTTTTAGCTTATATACCCCAAATATTTCCCCAAACTTAGATTCTTGTGTAACTTTAGCCATCACTACTTATTTTTGTCATTCTTTCATTCAAACTAACATTATCCTTTAGAATCCCATTATGTATCAATTTAAACTCAATCATTCAACAAGTATTTTTTATCAGGTTATCCTTATTATACCATTTTCAAAACAGTAAAAAGACTCAATTCATAACAAGAAATCACATCAAAGCTCTAATAGTCAAATCTATACTTGTCTACCCAATTCCAATCTCATCATCATTGGCAAAAAACAAACTGTAAACTATCTAACAACCGGATTCATGCAAATGAACATAGTAACTAACTAATAATAATTTTTTTGAATTTTTGATTTTTTTTTTTCAATATTTTTTAGTTATAAATACAAACTATTATGCAACTACTCTACTATTCAAACTATTATGCAATTACACTACATGAATGCAAACATAAATATAAACCTAAATTATTTAACTCCCCAAACTTAACAATTACAATGTCCTCATTGTAAAATAAAGCATGAAGTGGACGAGGACTTCCTCGAATCATTTAAGCTTGTGGTGATGGTGGCGGCGGCGATCATTTTCCTATCCATTCAACCTCCAATACATGGAATGAAGAGAGACAACATGGATTAGAATAACACTTGGATTCCTATCTACTAAATAAACTAGGAAAGCATATAAATAAAAAATAAAATTCAGGGTTGCCTCCCGCCGTAAATAATTGAATTATAGTCTTTCAAATTGACTTTGTCTGGTCAACGCTATCCAATTCCTCTTCGGTAATTGAGGAATCCTCCATCCATCGAAAATAATATATCTTTTGGTAGGTTCCCAATTGTGATAGCCATCGCTAACAAGTCACCTAGCATGCTCTGATTTGGTATGATCTCAATCAAGAACGTCCCACAGCTAGGTGTTTTCTCCATTATGTATGTGATCACTTTGGGGCATGGAAGTTTGTCACACACAATGGGCTCTTCGCTCATCTTCTCTTTCTCATCCCACCATGGATTCAAAATTGTCCTCTCTCTTATGTCATCAAGAGCTTCGTCGACGACATGACTACCAAGTGGGCATGATTTTGCAAATCTGACTGACTCTTTGATCGTTGGTGAAGACCCATTTAGATCTTCGTGGACCTCTATTTCATTATCCCCAATTATCTCCACACTTTTGATATCTTGTGGCTCATCCAACAGATTTGGCTCGTGCACTTCATCAATATTGGAATTCTCATCATAACACCAATTGTTTCGAGGAAGGTTGTTTACTACTTTGGTCAATTGATCTATCTTATTTTGAAGATTTTGAATTGACCTCGCTTGATTACTCATCTTCTCATTTGTCTTGCTACTTAACTTGGAAAACAATTCCTCCAACCTTGAATTATCTGCTCTCTTGACACACCGGAGGTGGACATAAAAATTTCGGTGTGTATGATGAATTAAGAGTGTAATGTTGGTCATCATAATTATAGCTCCATAAAAATTCGGGTGATACCCCAATCTTGGTGATAGTTAGATCAACATAGTTATTGAAGTAGTCACCACTATATTGTACCGGCTCAAAATCGACGCGGGCATTGATGACTTTGATGGTTGACAACACAATAGTCACACATAATCGCCATCCTTCGCCTCCGTCAATGTCAATTGCGATAACCTCCAACGCCTTCGGTTGCCTCAATTTGTATTGGCTCTATAGAAGATGTATTAAGTCCATCAATCCTCTTTCTCTTGGTTGAGTCATGTTCGTATATGGCCATTGATACGCAAAGTCATTCATGGTACATGAAAAGAGAGAAAAATAGGAAGAGAATTAAAAATAAAAATAAAATGTTTAAATTAAGACTAATTTGATTGAAGATAATATTGGCAAAAAGATATTAACTAATTCCCGAGAATCTGGGCGCCAAAAACTTGTTGGGTAAAATCTAATTACGCACAACACGCAAGTATATGTGGTCAACAAGTAATAAAGTGAAAGTAGAGTATCGCTCCCACGAGAATTGTTTAATAAAAATCACCAAGTACTAACCCGTAACCAACTCAATCTTATTTAAACGAAGGAATTTCAATTTATAAGTAAACTAATTCTAATTACCACTAATTTAATTAAGATAATCTGAGATTTAAGATCACAACTTCACTTATTGCTTCATTTAAGTTAACACACTTCTCATCAATTATTCTCTATCCTGAATTGTTAATCAAGAACACTAAAGCAGATAAAATCACCTCTCGATGCATAATACCCATATTAACGTCAATCCACAATTAAGATAGAAATCTGTTAAACACCTTAATCAACTAACCCACTATATCTCTATGTGAATTACAATTGAAGAAGGTTGAATAATAAGTTCTCTATCCGATTACATGCGATGTTAAGCATATCTCTACCTTAACAATAATCAAAAATCCGTTATTGACAAAATTCATGACACATGCTATCATGATAAGATCTAAATCAATACTTCATCTCTCGAGTTCATATAGATTATCACGGTAATTGATAACCAATCAATTAAACAATTAAGTCCAAATCATAATAGACAATCCTCACAATAGAACATAATAATTAATAAATAAGCATATTAAAATAAACTACACAATAAGATCCATTGTAATCTCAAACAAAGAATTAGTTCATGATTATTGAATTAAAACTAAGAATCCATAATTGAATAAACAATAAAAGACAAAGATAGAAGAAGATGAAAAGATAGAATCTATTGTCCAGAGATTTGACGCTCCTCCTTGCTCCTACTTTGATTCTTCAATGGTCTCCAAGTCGCTTCAATCTCCAAATCTAATAAGAACTAGTGTTTTTGATCTAATTTTCTCTAATCTAATCTAATCTAATTGAATCCTCTATCTAGTCTCTAATATCCCTAATCCTTGTGATTCTCCCCCTTTTATAAGTCCCTTTATATGTCTTTAAGTCCTCTTGAAGTTTTCTTGAAAGTCCTTGTGTAAATCGGATCGAAACAATCCTTTCCTGACTCAAATTGGACCAAAATTCACAATTTTACATTTTCTGGCTACCCCTACCCTATGAGGAGTTTATTCTTGATTTGGGCCTGCCCCGGAGGGCTAGGGGCCTGCTTTGTGCCATGTATGCCCACCCCAGCGGTGGTTTTGTGAAGGAAAATTTTCTACTCGACGTCCCTTGGGGAAAATGACCATAACTTTTGATCCGGGCAAAGAGTTAGGAGGCTTTCCACCTATCAAATCGAAGATATCGACGAGATCTACAACCTTCATTCTTTAAGATTTTAGAAATAACGAACGGATGAAGGTCAAAATTTGGGTTGAAGTGACTGTTGTGCAAATGGCCATCCAAAATAGTGACGCTCGACGTCCGTTGGTACACAACTCATAACTCTTGCATCCAAACTCCGATTTTGATGATTCAAGATGTTCCGAAAGCTAAGAAGAAGCTCTACAATGTAATCCAAGTTCCAAACCAAGAACATGAAATAAACATAAAAGCCCAAACGATGTCCTGATTGCTTTTCTTTACGCTTTTCATACCAATTCTTTCATGATTTCAACTCCCAAACATATAATCTACAAAACGAACACAAAATGCATGAAAAGTAACTAAGAAATATGAGATTAAGCAAATAATTCAAGTAATAGATACCGGATAAGTAGGTATAAAACCCACTTATCAAATACCCCCAAACTTAAATCTTTGTTTGTCCTCAAGTAAAAACACAAAACAACAATGCAATGCAATGCAACTAATCTACATGCCTACGAATCTAGCAGTAATGACAGAAACAAGTCTATTCAACCGACCTTAGAAAAATCAAGTAAACACGATAATACATCATATCAAAACTCATTAGTAATTTCTCAATCAATCATCAAATCTTAGGCTGTTCTCACCAATATAGTGCGTGTGTGCTCCACAACAATGTTAACTGATATAAAATCAAATTTACCACATAACAAGTCTCTTCGAAGGCATCATACTGAGTAAACTCAAGAAATCTAAAAACAAGCTAGATCCAACTAAAATCAAACAATTACCAATATCGAGGATCAACAGTGGATACTTATGCTTCATTTTTCATCTACGGGGGCTTTTTGCTCTTATTTCCCGTTTTATACATTTTTTTTTCTTTCGAATGATGGATAGTGAGTGCGTTTTACACTCCATCTCATGCCTGTGTTTATGGGGAGTTCATTTCACGCTTCTTCTCGACCCACCACAGGACTCAATTTATTCAACTCAATATCTTTTTTTTTCTTTTTCTTTTTCTTTTTCTTTCTTTTTTTTTTCTTTTTTTTTAGCTTATATACCCCAAATATTCCCCCAAACTTAGATTCTAGTGTAACTTTAGCCATAACTACTTGTTCTTGTCATTCTTTCATTCAAACTAGCATTATCCTTTAGAATCCATTATGTATCAATTTAAACTCAATCATTCAACAAGTTGTTTTTACTGTGCTATCCTTATTATACCAGTTTCAAACAGAAAAAGACTCAATTCATAACAAGAAATCACATCAAAGCTCTAATAGTCAGTACTATACTTGTCTACCCAATTCCAATCTCATCATTGGCCAAAAGAAACTGTAAACTATCTAACAACTGGATTCATGCAAATGAACATAGTAACTAACTAATAATTTTTTTTGAATTTTTGATTATTTTTTTTAAGTTATAAATACAAACTATTATGCAACTACTCTACTATGCAAACTATTATGCAATTACACTACATAAATGCAAACATAAATAAACCTAAATTATTTAATTACGCACAACACACAAGTAATAAAGTGAAAGTAGAGTATCGTTTTCACGAGGAATTGTTTAATAAAAATCACCAAGTACTAACCTGTAACTAACTCAATCTTATTTAAACGAAGGAATTTCAATTTATAAGTAAACTAATTCTAATTACCACTAGTTAAATTAAGATAACAGAGATTTAAGATCACAACTTCACTTATTGCTTCATTTAAGTTAACACACTTCTCATCAATTATTCTCTATCCTGAATTGTTAATCAAGAACACTAAAGCAGATAAAACCACCTCTCGATGCATAATACCCATATTAACGTCAATCCACAATTAAGATAGAAATCCGTTAAACACCTTAATCAACTAACTCACTATATCTCTATGTGAATTACAATTGAAGAAGGTTGAAGAATAAGTTCTCTATCCGATTACATGAGATGTTAAGCATATCGCTACCTTAACAATAATCAAAAATCTGTTATTAACAAAATTTATGACACATGCTATCATGATAAGATCTAAATCAATACTTCATCTCTCGAGTTCATATAGATTATCACGGTAATTGATGGCAAATCAATTAAACAATTAAGTCCAAATGATAATAGACAATCCTCACAATAGAACATAATAATTGATAGCGAAGCATATTAAAATAAACTACACAATAAGATCCATTGTAATCTCAAACAAAGAATTAGTTCATGATTATTGAATTAAAACTAAGAATCCACAATTGAATAAACAATAAAAGACAAAGATAGAAGAAGATGATAAGATAGAATCTATTTTCTGTAGATTTGATGCTCCCTCCTTGCTCCTACTTTTATTCTTCAATGGTCTTCAAGTTGCTTCATTCTCCAAATCTAATAAGAACTAGTGTTTTTATCTAATTTACTCTAATCTAATCTAATCTAATTGAATCCTCTATCTAGTCTCTAATCTCCCCTAATCCTTGCCATTCTCCCCCTTTTATAAGTCCCTTTATATGTCTTTAAGTCCTCTTGGAAGTTTTCTTGAAAGTCCTTGTGTAAATCGGATCGAAACAATCCTTCCCGGACTCAAATTGGACAAAAATTCACATTTTCAAGCATTTTGGCTACCCACCCGTGTGGGTTTATGCTGATTTGGGCCTACCCAGTGAACTAGGGAACTGCTTTGCCATGTATGCCCACCCCGGCGGCGGTTTTGTGAAGGAAAATTTTCTGCTCTGACGTCCTTTGGGAAAATGGCCATAACGGGAAGAATTACGAGGCCTGTCACCTATCAAATCGAAGATATCGACGAGCTCTAAAACTTTCATTCTTTAAGAGTTTAGAAATAACGAACGGATGAAGGTATAAATTGGGCTGGAAGTGACTGCTATGCAAATGGCCATCCAAAATAGTGACGTTCGACGTCCGTTGGTACACATGTCATAACTCTTGCATCCGAACTCCAATTTTGATGATTCAAGATGTTCCGAAAAGCTAAGAAGAATCTCTACAATGTAATCCAAGTTCTAAACCAAGAACATGAAATAAACATAAAAGCCCAAACGATGTCCGGATTGCTTTTCTTTGCGTTTTCATACCAATTCTTTGCGATTTCAACTCCCAAGCATATAATCTACAAAACGAACACAAAATGCATGAAAAGTAACTAAGAAACATGAGATTAAGCAAATAATTCAAGTAATAGATACTGGATAAGTAGGTATAAAACTCACTTATCAATAAGCAATAAAAAGCCACGGATCGACGATCCGAACATACCCACACAACGCGACTCTCAAGTAGATATATATACAGAAGTGAGAAAAAGCTTAAAAATCTAAAATATCTTATAGTGGTCTGCCAAGAAGACTTCAGATAGCTTTAAACACCTGAAAACTCGGTTTCCACCGGGTAAATTTCATTATGTAGCAAAACACGAGCTTACAAGTGTTTAGAAAGAAGAATCACTTAGTTTAGAGCACTCTAGAAGTGTTTACAGGCTGAAATTGACAGAGTTTTCTCTCCTTTTCTCTTTTTTTTTATTATAAGTTGCCAAAGACTCATATTTATGACCGCAGCTGACCAGGGTGCCCCGGGCTCTACGGGTCCCATCGTCTCAAAGTACGTGCACTTGGGCAACGCGCTGTCCGTTCGAACCTTCATAACTTTTAATCCGGACATCCGATAAAGGCATGTTGTACCTTTTCGGAATGTTGTTGTCGAGAGCTACACAATGACATGGGATTAGAGGTTGTACGAAGCCGGGAAGATGTGTCCATGTCCAGATATTCAAGTCTTCAAATTCTATCCGGTGTGATGTCTTGTGTAGTAGTCACTCAGGATTTGAGCTATGGTTCTTGTGGGACACCTTGCATGAAGTGTTGATTGAAATGATGTTGAGACGACGTGAATGTAATATCGAGGTGGCAAAATGATAATTTTGCCTCTCACCGAGGTTATCTCCGGCTCTGTGCAGATATAGCAGTCGTTGCTCAGGGTTATCTCTGAGATTAGGCTGTTGTGAATGTTGAATGTCCTCAGGGTTATCTCTAAGATGATCTTGACCTCCCGGGGTTGTCTCCGGGATTAAAACTGACTTTTCCGAGGTTATCTCCGGGGTTAGAACTGACTATTCCAGGGTTATCTCCGGAACTGGAACTGCATCTCTTGCGGTTATCTCCGAGATTGGAAATAACATCCCGGGGTTGTCTCTGGGATTGAAACTGAGTATCTCGGGGTTGTATTCGAGATTGAAAAACTGAGTATTCCGGGGTTGTCTCTAGGACTGAGCTTATTTGACTTCCAGGATTATCTATGGAAAACGATTTTGCCATCTTGCAAGGTTAGTAACAAGAATGCAAATATTCGAGTGTCTACAAGCGGTAAATCCTTTGTTGATCATTCATCTATCTCCATATATACTTTATTATATTCGAGCATACCCTACAACATACTCAAGAGTATTAAAGAATATGTCAAAACATAATTCAGTATATACAAGATACTATGACGATCTCAAGTCCAAGGATCACTTTTACTACTATCACTTTAGGAACTCTTATTGACATGCAAGTAAAACTCCATTATGGTTACTTTATACGTCACGTTCAGTGAACTTATTCTCTGATAAGCACCTACTCCACACAAATGATTATGAGATCAATCATCATCTTCAACAGAGCAAGCATAGTATGTACTAATCTATTCGGAATCAGTAACCCCACATTAATGATCCATAAATTAGGAACATTTTAGTTTTGAGCTATCAAGAATTTAGATCTCATTAGCATTATCAACATCATGATTCTAAAAGCATTGCTCAATAATTATGGGTTTATCACATTTATTAATTCAACTAATTAACATGGATAAATAATGTATTTTATAAAATAAATTCTCTTTATAAATAAATGAATAAGATTGCAAAGTATTTACTTATTACATCAAATGTAATTGGCTTGAGGGCATACTACTTTTATCCGTCCTCAGAAGGATGAACAAAGTAGAATTTACATTAAGAAAAATAAAAATAGAGGAAAGAGAAAAAAAATTCAAATTTATCTTTAGTAGTCCCACAAAATTACTTTTAATTTTTTATACTAATGAACCCCACTAAATGATATATTTATCCTTAACTTTATGTAATTTATCTCATATTTTTGTGAAAATTATATCATTAATCATTCTTTCAGCAACAGAGGATTAAGAAAGATTGAGAATAAGACTAGTATTCTCATGAGCTTGAGAGGAAGTGTAAAAGAGACTTTTTTTTAAAAACAGAAAAAGAGTCGTTGATAGTGTCAGTCCTTCAAGACCAGGCAAGTTTAGCCAAACAAAGATTTAAGTGTTTGTTACCTCGTGTTTTCTACACAATATCCTGACTTTCATAAAAATCAGATCCAACTTCCGCGTTGCAAAGGCTCAAAACGCTAACACTGTAAGGAAAGATAGAATCATGTTGCTACATAAACAAAAACATAGTACGTACGTTAAGGTAGCTTTATATGAGTGGTTAAAAATTAAAATTTAAAGGTAATAAAACTAAGTTTTGTAGAGAATTTTCAATTGAATTCAAAAAATTGATTGCTCTATAAATAATTAAGAACAAATGTGATTTCAGATAAGAATATCTAGCAACTCGTAAAGAATTAATTATGCTAGAGCTCTCCAGTACACCTTTGGGCCTGCTGTTATAATGAGTTCTGATGCATAACACCTGATGTGCTTAAAAAGACGTACAGTTCTGGAAGTTGTTCAAGTCAATAACCTTCTTCTACATTATTATATCCCAAGTTCTTTTCATGGGCTTAATAATAATCTTCTTAGGCAATATTGAGATTATATATTTTGTGACGAGCAAAATATTTCAAGGTCAAACAGATTACAGGAAATAATCCATGAAAATTTGTGATGGTTTTTCAAGTTGTTTTCAATCCCACGGCAACACACCTCAACAAAACAAAATTTGAAAATTGCTACAACTAGAAAATTGAGCTTCTTCATTCCAATTTCAGTTGCTGCTGAAGACGGGATTGGGAGGCGGTAGGAGGACCTGTAAGAAGTTTCCTAGGGGAAGGGGCTTCAAGAAGAGGTCTCCCTGTCCCGACAAAGGAAGTTTTTCTTGCACCTTGATTTGCAAAAAGCAAGTGAAATGTCCAATTGAGAACATTGGGCGCAAATACCCTGTAAAGAAGGAATATGTCATACCAACTTGGGAATTTTACATATGCTTCTCCACGGCAAGCCCCAGATACGATCATCTTTGCGAATTCCTCAGTAGGACCACCAGATGCATGTACCTTAAACAAAATTGTAGGAAATTCAATGATATGAACACGACATTATAACTTGAAGTTACACCACAACATTCGTTACGTATACATAATACATTCCTACCTTCCTTCCAAAATGAGGATTTAGGAAATCATGCAGTATAAGGAAAGTTGTCCATTTCCCATTTAAACTTCAATTTCAATTCAAATAGTATCAGTAAAAGTAACTGAAAGCCAGGTCTAACTCCAATTCTGGGATGAAGACAGCATAATCAAACAAATATGAACCTTAGTTAGGTCGGACATTTATGTTTCAATAGATCCCAGTCACATAACTGAAATTAATCCATCAACTCATTTAATGGTGGATTAAATTCAAAACTGAGGGTCATTTCACTGGACTTTAGTTCAGAAATATTGACTAAAATACAGTTTGCATCCCAATGTTTAAAACGTATCTAAGTACACCCCAATAATCTTTTATGCAAAAAAAAATGCACCCTCCGAGGTTTAAACGCGTCAAAAAGCACCCTAAAGTTCTTTTTAGATCAACAAAATGCACCCCAAAGTTCACTGCGCTAAACAAAATGCACCCCAACTTGTGAACAGTTAAAACATAGAGAAGAACTTTGGGGTGCACTGAGATACGTTTAAAATATTGGGGTACAAACCTCAACCACCCTACAAACTCTTTAGGGAGCAAACCGTATTTTAGTCAAAAATATTTAAAGAAAAGCCACTTCCAAGTTTCAACAAAACATAGTATATGAAACCTGTAAGTGCGTATTTATTAGTTCTATTGAATACCTATATTTAGTTGTGTTAGTTAATTAGCCATAGCATACTCCAGCTCTTATGGTAAGGAAACTAAAAGAAAGATCCCTTCCAAGTGGTTGAATGTGAATCTTTAGTGCTACTGAATCGTTCCAAAATTAGAGATACATTTCTATATTTAGATTATAAAATCATATGAAATTCCTATCATGCCATTACTTATATACTAGATAAATTGAGTACTATCATGGCATCCCTACTACATTTCTAGCAAATGTTAGGGATATGTTTGGCAATGTAAAATTTTTCTTAATCCTTTTGGAAATGTATATCTAATTTTGGAACGGAGGGTATTCCCTCGTCTTCACACTTGCAACATAACGGGTAAGGCAACCGGGTAAAAGACCGTTTGGCATCACATGGTCACTCTTATGATGATCCAGGCTTATGATTTATCCACTACTTGTCTATCTACAATTCAAGCTATATTACAGGAAGATTTTCATGGTCTGGCTACTTATAGAAATGACTAATTGATTCTATGTTACCACTACTTGTATCGCAATTGGGACTCTTTATAGGGGCAAGGTTTTTATGTCCTCCTCGTGCTGTATTTATTTATTTATCCAATAAAAAATCCTGGCCTATCATTTCCCTTGAATAAAAAAAGATGATTTAGTAAATTTAACTTGGAATCTTCCTCAATTATGAAAGAACAATAGAAGACATTATTTTTTTCAAACAGAACTTACTTCTCTTTCTTCCTTCCATTGCATCTCTGCACCTTCCTCTACCATGAATTTTCCTCCAGTCATTTCAGTCCCAATCCAACCATGTGTGGCAATTGTTATTTCGACATCATCTTTCACTTCTAAACGCAGTGTCTCATAAAAGTTAACTAGAGCTGCCTTTGCCGCCTAGTCATTACCAAATACACAAAAAGAACCAAAGATTATGACTTCCTCATTAAATGATGAAATACAATGACAAACAACGGTCACAAGTTTTATTTTTTACACGATAATGGAATATAATGAAAAAGAGAACTGATAGGTACAAATAATAAATAATTTGTTTACAACTATTACAGCATCCACGATGAACAGAAGAAAGGAAAAAGGAAATAGCCAAAAAGAAGAAAAGTGAACATCCAACAAAAATAATATCTTATCTGTTTATACTCCTTATTTGAAGCAATAACATCATTACTACATTTGGTTCTAAAATAGATTTAATCTCATTATGTATGCTAATAAAAACACCCTCTAGGCATTTGGGAGAACCATGGGATCCAATTGAAAAGCTGAACTCTGATCTTTGGGAGATAAAAGGCTAAATCTAATCCAATTGAAAAGTTGAACTCTACAGTGCCAACTAACGAAATCCAGCAAAATGGAATATAAATTGGTAAGGCTGAGAGGGAACAAGTTCTTACAGTGAAGAACTTGATTTCAAGGGATGGGTTGTTCCATTCTCTGACCTGGTGTATATTTTCATTTAGTTATAATTATTGACAGACTCTGGTTTAGTTTCTGCTTAACCAGGGAACTTACCTAACAGAAAAACCTTGAGTAAACAAAGGGAATTGATATTTCTACAAACAAAAGTAGTAGTTACACAAGGTCATGCTAAAATGAATAGTAAATGAGTCATATGTGAGGAATCTTGTGAAAATATCAATTCCTTTAATATATTATGTATATAAATCTTACCTCTTTACCTAATATATAGGCATGGATGAATATCATAAGAAAAGAAATCAGTGTTCTAATTTGAAGCTCTACAATACTCAAAATAATTAAAAAAAATTATATTTGGTAATGGTTAATATAAAAGTTTAAAAAACTACATCTATAATTTGTATAGTATAACAAGTATGTACAATAGAAAAATAAATAAATGAGACTGCCTAAGAAAACTTCTAGTTCACCTAAGGAAACGCCAAGACACCGCTTAGACGGCCTAGCCGCTAGGGATCCCCTCCGCCGCCTAAATTTGCCTAATGATTTTTAGAACAGTGAAAGAAATCCCAAATTCCTACACAGGTATATACATATATACACACACACACACACACACACACACACATACATATATATATATATATATATATATATATATATATATATATAATGTAAGTTTTGGGATAAAATGTTAAGAAAGTTCTAGATTCTATTCACAATAAATTATCTAAGAACTTGTACGGATTCAAAATGCCCTTTTCCTTTTTCTTTTTTGTATTTGTGGTTACTTTGTTATCATTTCTATTTTTAATGGTTCTGGCCTTCCAATGGTTAAATGTACAGTTTCAGTTCCTGAATATTTAAATACAGCTGAGTTCAACAGTTAGATTTACTCACAGAATATAAGCTCATTCTCGGCAAAGGCAACCAGTTCTCAACCGATGCGTTAACTATGATTCTCCCATTATTTCGTCGCAGATGAGGAAGAGCAACATAAGTAGGATAAACATTTCCCCAAAAGTTAATGTCCTGAAAGTAGAAATTCCAAAAACACTTGGTAAAAAATCCACATGGAGGTGGTTATCACCTGAATTTTCTAATGAAATAATAAACTGCCTAAAAGAGTTTTTTTCTCGAATAATATACCATCAAGATCGGGAACACAGATGCATCTGCAGCTTCCTCAAAGTAGAAAGTATGTCCCAAACTTGCTGTATTTACTAGATGATCCACTGCAGAATGGAACATAAATAAATAAATAGATAAGGGCACCTATTAATGTCCCTTTTGTTGATAATAGTAGACATTTGTGGCAACCCGTAGCAGCAGCATAATGGAATGGACTGTAAAAATGTAATCTAGGGATGAACTTAATTATTCAAGTAATACAGTTCAATAAGGAACACTTTTGTCTTCTGCATGCCAAATGTCTCCATTTAGAAATAGATCTTGTAAGTTAGAATACAGCTTGACAAATACATAAGGACAAGCAGACATGGTCTACTTGAATGTTTTTTTTTTCATGCTTTATTAAAGCATAAAATGTAGAATTATTGCCTTCTATTTGTAACAAATTATTAGGGAGAGTAAACTAGTGCTCCAAAGTTTGAGTTTTTTTTTTGGATAGAACTATTAATCCCAATTCTTGTTTGTTTTTAAATTTGAGCTTGGGACTATTAGTCCGAGGATTATAAAATGACTTAAGATGGGCGACTATTTAATACCATGTCTAGCTAGGTATTATAATTCCATCATGTGGGATTAAAAATTTATGGACAAAACTAACTTTTATATCTTTTAATAGGAGTACTAGCATATGCTACAAATTATAATTTAAAGTATAATTTGACTGTAACGCTCTTTCTTTCTCCGCTGATTTGATCTTCAATTAAAAAGGTATTACAAGAAGTATTACTTATAAATAGGCTGTAACACTTATAAATTATAATTACCTATTTAATTATATATAATCCATTCCTATTCAGCGAATTAATACCTCTTGAGAAGATCAATCAAATTATATATCTTCAATATATACTATTTAAATTGAATTGATTTGTTATCTTCTAAAAACTTTATAAAATTCAAAATAATATTTAAAGTTTATGGTTAATAATAGTATATATTTTGGGTAAAAAAGTTTTTTATGAGAATAAAACTTATTTTGAAAATAAATCTACATTTACTATTAAAAAGTTTATCATTTATTTTTCTTAAAATAATTTTTTAATAACGAGCTTCATCATAACTGTCTCTAGAACAGACATGTGATATGTTTAAATAATTTTTTATTTATTTATAGGCGCCTTTTTGATGTATAAACAAGTTTAAATTATAGTTTAAAATATGTTATTATTGGTAAGGGTATAATAGTCCAAATGATATTTTTTTATCCAATCCTTTAATTAACCTTATAAAAAATAAACATAACATGAGATTATTTTAAGTTATCTCATGAATAATCTCATAAAAAACAAACATGTGACTATTTAATCTTAGGATAATAATTCCGAAATTATAATCCTAACAAACATAGCCCAAGATGATTTTGTTAGGAACAAAATGGAAGTTCTTAGCGACGAAATTATGTACCTAATTGTCTGGTGTTGTAAATCCTGGTTCATCAACAAAGGGATTATGTACACATAAAAATATACAGGTTTGTTATTTATGTCCATAAAAAATTATTCAAATTTCATTGCTATTTAGAAAATGGTCCATTCCTACTACAAGATCAAATGCATGTTATTACTAGTTATCTGCCCTTGCAGTAAAAGTTTCGAGACTTACCACGCCCGTACAAATTCACAGTCGCATTAACAAATCTCCTACATTCTTCTTCCTTTACAACATCTGCAGCCATTATAAGAACATGCCTAGCGCCCAGGCGTGTTGCATTCTCACTGATTGCTCGAAGCCTGAACTCTCTCCTTGCAACCAAAACAAGATTGGCCCTCTTCTTTGCATATTCATATGCAATTTGCTGGTGTTACAGGGAGGGAGGGAGGGAGGGAGGGAGGGAGGAGGGGGGGGGGGTAAAACATGAGTATGTTTGGACCTCGGTATACATGAAGGAAACGAAAAGAAGGAAAATAACTCCCGCCGTTCCAAAATATATCATAATTGACTTTTTAAAATCAACTTAAGACATTTTTAAACTCAAATTTGACGTGGATTCCTTTAATTTTATTCAATGAACATTGTAAACAATCTAAATGAATTATAGTTTGAAAATGTCTCAAATTGACTTTCAAGAGTCAACAATAATTTTATAATTTGGAGCGGAGGAAGTACATAATTATAAAAGAATGTCAATGAACATAAGTATATATATCTGCACTTCTAAAGATACTAATATCAAGAACAATGAAGAAATACATAATTAAGAAAGCCTCAATTAATTGTTAAATTTCATTTTCCCACTCCCCCTGCCCCTCCCCTCCCCCTCCCCCTCCCCCCCCCCCTCAAATGGCTAATGTTATGTTGCAGGTATATTGAACTTTTAAAGACAATTTAAATGAGGGAGAAGTTGCAAATTAGGCAAACAAAATCACTCAATTGTTGTTAAATTCTTAATAATTTACCCTTCTTATGGAAAGTCCTTCAAAAATAACTTTTTAAAACTAATAATTCGAATTTTATGGGAAAAATTGAAACATAATTTATCTGAAAATTGCAGAAAATAAGAAATATGTACTTCATTAATTCAGGGAGTTGATATTAACAGGGAAAAAATATGGGGACATGGAAAAAGTTTTTATTTGGACAAATATATCCTTAACAATTTTTGATGTAAATTTACCCTATGTTATTGACAAGGGTGTATTTCTCCAAAACAAAACAATCGCCCTGTCCCCATATTTTTTAATATCAATTCATTTAAACGCTACGTTTGGATTTCCTCTTTTCACCTTTTGCTAACGGCGTTGGAGCTGCCCCTCTAACCGATAAACCAACTCTTCATTCATCTTAGATTCAATCGGATTCAAGAATCGTGCGTCGAAACAAGTTGACTTATAGCATAGCTAAAGGAATGGGATGGATGGTGGAATAATTCATTCCATTCTAGTTGGAATGAGTTATTCAATACTCTACCTCCCCAAGAAATAAAATTCATAAATTTGGGAGGAATAAGAATAGTCCAATCCATTCTAATCGCAACCAAACACAATTTTTTTCATTCATAAGTCATTTCATTATTCATTACTCCAATCCCAACGTAGTATATTATTAGTATGCACGCACGATGCGTGTGATAGTAAATTATTTTTTAAGTATATCTATTGATCTTTAAAAATATAATATAAGAAAATTGTAGATAAAGATAATAAATGTAACTTTTCCTATTAAATTTAAAAACGGCAGGTAGTTATCTTTTCCAACATGTATAACTGTTCTAAAAATAAATTAGGGTTGATGGAAACCAAGAATCCCAAAAAATAATAATATTTTGAGAGACCAACAACTCCAAAAATAACAAACCTAACATAGATAGAGATATAAGCAACTAAAAACGGAAGGATTAATGTCAAAAGTCAAAATAAACAAAAAACCAACCCCACACCATATATCTCTATTAATAATAAGAAATAAACAATATTGTTCCTTTTTACCAGCCCACTTCAATTTCTCCCCATAAATTGCCTACATGGCTATTTTATAAAAACAAGGCTAAACTAGAGAGATTATTAATCAATTGAATTTTAAAATTTTAAGAACAGAGAGATAAGTAACTTGAAAAATATATCAGACTAAGAGGCGGTGAAAATCAAAAATCAATTGAAGTAGTTCTCATGCATATTTAAAGAGGGGAGGGGCGGGGGCAGGGGGTGGGGGGAGCACAAATATGATTAGAGAAAATTAAAGAAATAAATTTGGAAGAGCATTAAGAATAAGAAATTAACCTCTCAATTTCGAAAAATAGGAAATGTGTACCTCATTAAAATTTATTAAAAAGCAATTAAAAAAATTAATGTCAGAACTGTCCCAAAAATAACAATCCGCTTACCATATATCAAAAAATAAACAATTTTGTACCTTTTTACCAGCCCAGTTCAATTGAATATTTAAATTTGAATAAAAGAGATGATTAATTTGAACAATAAATCAGATCGTGAGACAGTGTAGAATCTCATACATATTCAAAACTGCTAAATGGCAAAAGAAAAAAAAATCCCAAATATGAATTAATTAGAGAAAAATATTAAAGAGAATTAAGAAACAAAAATTAAAATTAATTAACCTCTCCAATTCCAGAAGAAGCTCCGGTGATGATTACAACTTTGCCCTCCATATTATAGAAATTTTCATTGAAATAGGTGTTGTAAATCTTCTCACATGTGTTAACGAAACACAAAGCTGGCCATGCAAACGCCAGCATCACCAGGCTCGCCGGTGGAACCACAAAATCTAGAACAGAGTTCACCAGATCCATTTGAATATTTGATGATTGAATTTTAAGAAAGAGAAAACAGAGAGGTTTTTATTGTTGTGGGTGTTTGATCGAGATCGAGATCGAGATCGAGATGGAGATGGAGATGGAGAGAAGGGATAAGAAGGAGAGGGACGAGAGATTGATGACTTCATGTAGAGAGAAACTGCGAACACGTGTTGGTCTGTTGGGTTGGGGTTGTGACGAATGGAGGATTTATTTGGAACTTCTGCATGATCAGATTGATGGAGTAGTATGTAAGGGTACAACCGGGCTCATGCCCGAAGGACCGGTCGGCTCCGCGACTGCACGGTCTGGTGTAAATTTTTTTTAAAAATCCGTTTTATTAAAATAAAAACAAAAATTCGAATTAATACCTCAGTGTCAGTGTGGCGCCTCAAGAGTGCACCTCAGCGTGGCGCCTCAGGAACGCACCTCAGGATGACACCTACAAGGACCATCACATGTGCACCACTGGACGACGCCTCTAAGGTATATTAATGGGAATGGAATTGAGATTAAAATGATTCATTCCATTTTAGTTGGAATAATTTATTCTATATTCTCTCTTCCCCCAGGATCCTTATAGTTTAATAATAATAAAAAAAAAAAACTATTCATAAGGTTTTGGACATGAAATTTTGGACAAAAAAGTTAAATTTAAGTCGAAAATAACAAAAATAAAAATAATCGTTCAATTCATTCAAATCGCAACTAAACATACTTTTTTTCATTCTATTTTTAATTTTATTACTTTAATCCAAATGTAGCATAAGAATTGAAGTATTTAAATAATAATTTATTTTAAAAAAAATAATAAATATAAATATATAAAATAATGATAAATAAATAAATAAAATATCTCGAACAACCTCAGTGTTAACATTTTCCGCCTTCAACTTGTGTCTCTAGCCCGAACTTCTATGACTCATCATGTGGGTCATGTTAAAAAAGAGTGTCAAGCACCTCAAGCAAGCAGCTCAATTTCTGCCTTGGTATCGTGCCTAAGGAGCAAGGTTTTTAAAATCGGACCGGTCATCGAACCGGTCATCGAACCGGTCATCGAACCGAAAAAGTTATCGAATTGGATGGGTCATTTGTCTAACCAAATATGGGATAAGTAATTGATCCAAATGACGTCGTTAATATGTAATAAATAATAAATAAATAATTATATTAATTATTATTATATATTGTATATAATATTTAGTAAATATGTAAAATTAATCAATTTATCTACAAAAAAAACTAAACATCTCTAAGATACATTCAAATTAAAATTCAACCACAAGTTCAAGTGTTTGATTAAATGAATGCAAAAATATGTAAAATACCAAACAAAGTCTCAACTAAATTACTGAAATAAAATAAAATCCGTAATAATTTTTTTTAATCTTTAAGGAGAGAATCAGGTCAAACCCGTGAACCTGGTCATTGGTTCATCTGGGTCAACCGGTTCAACCAGCCGATTCACCGATTACGAAACAGTTTTTGAGCAAAAGTGGTTTAGTGGTCCAAACCGGACCGTTGAGTGAACCGGGTCCAATTTTTTTCGGTTCAACCGGTGGTCCGGTCCGGGTTTGAAAACAGTACTAAGGAGTATGACGGAATAAAAAATGGATAAAATCAAATAGTCGAATCGAATTTTTTTAATCGGAAATTTTCGGTTATTTGATTATTTTAAGTATTTCGATTATTGTTAATATCAAGATTCGTCCACGCACCCAATCACCAATAGTGCGTCCAATTCTGCACAGAAACGAAGTCGCACAAAAAAACTTGACGACTTGGACAGCAAGGGGATTGCTCCGGTATGAGAATAAATACAGGTTGAATAAAGTTAACAATGAGTGCTTAAAGCTTTAGTGCTTAAAAGTAATGTAATACCTGTAAATTAGAATGTAGTCTTGTATTTATAGTGATCACACCTTCTTAAACGTCCCATCCTGAATTAGAATAGAATTCCTCATTATGGGGGATACCATAATGGGATATGTAGATACTCAAAATTTTGCATTCCTGTTACTAATCATGCAGGAGGGCAGAATCGTCTTCCAGAGATAACCCTGGAAGCCAAATCAATCCAATCCTGGATATAACCCCGGAAGATTCAATCCAAGTCCCGGAGATAACCCTCGGAGATCCAGTTCCAATCCCGGAGATAACCCTGGGAGATTCAGTCCAAATCCTAGAGATAACCCCGGGAGATCCAATTCTAGTGTGACGCCCCCAAAATAGGTCCACACAACCCATTTTAAGTCACCAAATACATGGTACAGAAACTAAATGAAAGTCCAATAATAATCTAGAAGGGGGGTTGAATAGATTATTACCGATTTAAAATTATCTTAGGCCTTTTTGATTTTTTTTTTGATAATTAATTTGCAGTGTTAGAAATTAATATGCAAGACAGTAAAAATTCAATCACACAATGCACAGAGATTTGTCTGGTTCACAACATACATCTTGGGTATGCTGCTACGTCCAGTCTCAAGCTCCTCTCCAGGACTTGAGATCCTATTACTATTAGTGATAAATACTCCTTCAACAGGCGGAGAAGCCTTTACAAAGTTTTATAGACAAACTTCTAACTATTCCCAACTAATCTATCTTGGACAGCAAGCTCCCCGCTCCCTCCTCAAGCTTAGTTGTACTTCTTTTGAGTTCAGTTATATTCTATGATCTGGTCTTGAAATAACAGTCTCACTACTACAAAACAGTAAATAGATAACGCGTAAAAAACGTTGTAGAAAGTCTTACAGAAATGTCGTTGTTAATGGTGTCATCTATTTGACACCTTTATACAACGTTTTTAAAACGCTGTAGTTTGACACATTACACAACGTTTTTTTCTTAAAAAACATTGTATATTTGTTTTCCATAAATTCTTGGATGCTTGAAAACGTTGTAGATGATATGATTCCACAACATTTTCTTGCTTAAAATGTTGTGGTTTGGTACATCAAACAAAGTTCATTTATACAACATTTATAAAGTGTCATCTATTTAGACTACTTTATACAATATTTTAAAAATATTGTAGTTTGACTTTAAAATGTTGTAATACATGCATATAACAACTGTTTTTGGATCTCTACCTTAGCAAGCAACAACAGACAACGTTTAAACACATTTATACAACATTTAGAAGATGTCATCTATTTAAAGCCAAAATGTATCAAACATTCAAAATATACCAATTACAAATAATATTACTATCCATACATCTCAAATTCAAAATATACGAATTACAAAGAATATTAATACCATACAATACGTTTACATGCATCATAATAATACCAAACTATCATATAATACGTTTACAAAGAATATTGTCACATGTTTTTTGAAGCCATCCAACTCCTCCTTGGCTGGCAACTCCTCCTTTGTAACCTGTTAGAAACCCAAGATAACAACTTCAAACATATATGTAAGAATGAACATGTCAACTAGGACATTACGACAAAATTGAGAACGAATAGGTGGTTGGTGGTGTCAAGAATTCTAAAATGCCACTCAACAAAACAGAATCTAGTTGGACTGGAGAAACATAACAATTGATTTCAAGAAGTGAAAAATGTTTTGAAACAACAGAAAAATATTTTAAAGAACTTCTCGAAGATGTATATACGTAAGTTGTTCCACTTGTTTCCACAGAAGTTGAAAGGATCAACATTATAAATTATCTTAAACTCAGCTTCTCAAACTACCAGGTCACTTATGCTGATTTTTTTTTATTCGGATAAGTAAGATGTACTCACTGAGTAATTAATATATGGGTGAACCCGAATACATACTTCATATACTAGAAATGCTCAAGGGACGGATCACGCTTAGAAAAGCAAACCCATTCATAAGAATTGTGTTGCAGTATACAAGAATAGCTTGATGGTAAGATGGGATATATTCAGCAAGACATTTATAATGACATGATACATATAGCAATAAGCCAACAACTCAACACTCTAAAATTAACAGAAGTATATATGAAGGTCAGTTAAATGGACTTACAAGATTTGGGAACATGTTTCTGAGCGGTGCCATTCGGTTCTGTCCACCATAAACCTGCCCAGAAGCAACATATATTTGAGTTTCTTTTGGATAACCCATTGTTTGAAGCATCACCTCCACTTCACCAGGCTCAAGCGGGCATCGTCCTTCCTTCCGCTTCTGCAGGGCCAGTGGCCATAGATGCGAACCATCCTACTAATCACCTCAAAAACAAAACATTAGAGGCAGTACCCTGATCAGAGGCACGAAGAAGATGAACAGATATGACAATGAAAGCATATATATAACTTTTCTACTGCTGTCTTCTTTGAATGGAAGGTTACTGCCTAAAGAGATATGACAATGAAAGGAAAAAAAATCAAGAGCTCAAACAACATACGAACATGCATACAGTACCAAATCATCCAATCCAACTAAAGTATCATATCCATCAGTTATAATGATAAATGTTACCCCAAAGAACAATATAGTTTACATCATTGATATGTTCAATGTGTATCAAAGTTAAACTACCTCAGCAGTTATGTGTATAGTAAGTCCTTCCTCTTGATTCTTAAAGTCATTTGAAGCATGCAAAGAATTATCAATAGTTTCTGGAGAATTATTGTTGCAAGTTTCATCCATCTGTTCAGTCACCTTCGCGTACAATGGAGCCTGTAACATTTGCAGCATAAAACGTGAAGCTTGCACAACACGCTTACTCATGTTAGAAACCACAACTGGGGATCCTGTAGCATTGCCATTTATGCCTGGCCACATTGAATGCATGACTGGAATGAAAGACTTGGATATACAATTCTTCATATACAAATGATGGCATTATAATACAACAAGTAAGAAACTGCAAAAAGCTGTATTTTCTTATGTATTACAATAAATCCCAACTTCCAAGTGATACTTGCCTTATGATTCACTGAGAACGATGGACAATGCTCAAATAATACGGATAGGCATTGTTTCAACCTAGTCAAGTAAACAAGATTTAGTTATCTTCTTCTTTTTTTCATAGTCAAAAGTTAATAAGATTCACAAACAAAGCAATCCACCTCTATAATTCAGTAGATTCACTACAAAAGCCTCGGTTCATGAGCTTCTCAAAAAGTAAAGGATGTGATGAAGCAGGTATAGTTGGGTATTTCTCACTCAAGAGAAGAATCATTGCAAACCCCTCCCCAAGGACAACTTGCACTGACTCAAAGATGCTGACTGAATATCATACATAGTTCTGGATAAGAGTTAAGAAAGTAACAACAGATTACATAACAAATATGGGGAGAATAACAACACTGACTGAAAACGTACTCACCTTTGCCTTCTCATTTTCTTTATGCTCCCAACAACATCATTTTTCAAAACCATACCTTTGACAATGGCACAATTGTGAAGACCTCCACCCTGAAATTTTGCAACTCGGACATTATCAACGTTGAAGTTTGCTGGGTTCTTCGGGCAAACTTGTATGCATGCCTACAGTGTAAACTTATCCCAATAATCAGGAACTTCAAATAGCTGAAGACATTCCTAATGCATAATAAGATAATTAAGTAAGAATTACATCAGTAACAAGAGGGCATAAAATATCCTCCTGCCCAAATTGTTTGCTAGCAATAATAAGAGGGCATAAGAGTCCTGTTAGCAGCAATCTGTAAGAACTGCGATAGAGCTTCAAGTCAGCGTTCAATTTGCAAGAAGCATTCTTTATACGATTACCTTCATCAATTATAACATAATGCTAGTGAATTTTGCTTAGTTTTGGCCTGTCATGCTTGTTCATTAGATACTCGTATGTTGTCAAAAGGGCATTGAATTTTCGAAGAACAATTCTCAAAATAATGGATGATAAGAGAAACTGTAAAAACCCAAAACCCTAATAAGATTCTGTTATGTAAAATTTCGTTATATCAATAAAATTTCTCCGTTCTGAATGTGTTATGTGTTAATATATCCTCTGTTTAACAAATTCGATCAAATAAAATTTTGTCCGAAAAACGTCATGCTTGACACCTCGTGCTTAAAAATTTTCTTTCAAAAACGGACTTTTCGGTATATTTGTTTTGACAAGTTGCTTTGTCGTGCTTACACTGACAAAACGCTTTGTCGTGCTTATTAGGATTAGTGAGAAATTTAGGTTAGCAAACCTAGATTAACAAACCCTAACCCTAATCAGCAAAACCCTAACCCTAATTTATAAATTTAACCCTAATTAGCTAATTTAAACCTAATTAAATCATCTTAACACCTAATCATGGTTAGTAAACTTCAATTAGGTACTAATAAACATCATTTAACAATCCTAATCATTAAAAACAAAACCCTAATCAAGATTAGTGAGGATTAGGGCAAAATTAAGCTACTAAACTAACCTAACTAGCTCATAAGTAGGTTAAGAGTCACCAAACCAAGTCCCAAGGCTTCACATGAGCTGATAACAAACCCTAAGCAGCACAAGTAACTTAGCATCAGATATTTAGAGAGGCAAGTAGGTGAAAAAGACCAAAAAACCTAAGTTGCTAAAGTCTATAAATAGCAACACAACCTCTGGCCAAACCTACAAAATCTCTAAGCTTATACACTCTTATAAACATACCAAATCAAGCCTGGGTGATAGCAGCATCAAATTCAGTAGCTAGAATCGAAAATCAACCAAGAAAGGTGCAAACCCTAATTCATAATTAGCTCTTTGATCCTGTGTTATTATTGTTGTTTAGATATTTAGAAATATGTATTAGTATGTTAGAAAGTATGTTAGATTGGTAGAACATGTTTTCATAACATCTAGATGCCTTAATTAAGTGTTTTTAGAAATCTAGAAATTTTGAAAACCAAGTCTGACAGCCGAATGTCAAGGCTTGTAAATTCAAGTATGTTTATGTTTAGGTCGGTTAATTATGTGTTACTTGTAGCCTGTTAGTAGGTCTTTAATCTGGAAAAGAAAGCAAGTTCATTAGAACCATAGATTGCAAGTTATGATTGTTCAAAGTGCGTTGACCGTTCACGGATTTCAGTTTTCTGGGTTACCCAAAAACTCAAGAACAGTTGTACTGACTACTTTGACCAACCTTTTTGATCGCTTTCTGTTTGTTGTTTTTGTAATGTTTTGTTTTATAATAGCACCCTGATATATGTACTACATACCTATGATCTTAAATTGCATAAACAACTCATAGGATTATTGGAATTAATGGTCAAAACCCATTGACCGAACTTGACCAAGTTTTCTAGGCTGCCCAGAAAACTGAAGAACACGAAGAACAGCTTCCAACTGTACTTTGACCAGACTAAATAGAGACATTAGATTTACGATTTGTTCAAGTTTGTGTTATATATATGTCCCCTGACATATATACTACATGTTACACCAAACACAACACATATCCAATACACAGAATCAAAGATATTGAAGCCACAAAACCCTTGACCGGCCATGACCACTGTTCTAGGTTGCCCATAAACTCAAGAACAACTCTGACAGTGACTTTGAGCCTCTATAACTTCCTGTTATATGTAGGTTAAAGCCTGAAATTTGATTCATGTTGTACTACTGTGTGAGTACTATAACATCAATACTGATTGAACCCAAAACGAAAATAATAGTTAGATAAACCATGGTCAAAACTAGTCCTCTAAAGATGACTCCAAACGGTTGCCCGAAACTCAAGAACACCTACAACGACACACTTTCATCACCGAAAGGCTTTAGCGATTTTATTTAAATTGATTTTTCTAAAATAAATTATAAAAATTAGAAATAATTAATAAATACAAAAAATAGTTTTAAAATTTTTATTAAATAAATATATTTAATTTACGATATTTTTCATAAATTCAATAAATATTTTATTTTATTTGGATATTATTAATAATTAACTTAATAATAAAGTAATTAGAATAATTACTTATAAATACTAAATAATTATTGAAAAATAATATTAATGATATAAAAATCACAATAAATGATTATAAATTATTTAAAAATAATAAACAATGTTTTTGTAAAATTTTAAGTAAATATTAATTACCTAAAATAGAAATAAATGATTTATAAATCATTTAAAGGAGAAATAAATATTTTAAAAATACTTTAAAACTTCTAAAAATTATTATAATGGATATATAAATTATCTAAAAATATAATAAAATTTATAAATAAAATTTAGTTCATATATCAACTTATTTTAGTATTCGGTAAAGACATTTAACACCGAAACCTTATCAAAGCTAACCCGATCTTATATAAAGGCTATATTTGAGTATTGTTATCAATACTAACGTGTTAGATTTATATATATGAACATTGTAGGTATTTATTAAACGAATTGAGTAGCATAACTTGACTGATCTACGCTCAGGCAAGTTCTTCTTAAACCTTAAACTACTTATGCAAATTTTTTAAACCCTGTTTATTCATTGAACAAGATTTTTATCTTGATATGTTGTTGATATAATATACTACACCTACAATTGAATTACCTCTTGTTGAAAGGTTATTGCTATAGCTTCAGCATAACTAAGAAATGAATTATTTATTCATATAAATTGTTAAGCTTAAATTGTTGTGTCAAACTAAATTATTTGGTAAGACATCCTATTCTGAAGTTGGGTATCCCATATGGGATCATTCGGTCGATAATATATTGATACTAATCTGGGTGCATATGAGCACTGGTAGGATGAGATGCATACTCCTAATATGTTGAATAGGCTGATCCCCTATCTCATATCTAAACAAAATTTCTAGGTCTGTGTGACTAACAGAAATATAAATCCATAGTGAAATGGTAACAACTATCAGTCGAAATTTGAATTGTTATATTTCTTCAAATCATATATTGTTATAAATACAAACTTGCTGAGCATGTCATAGCTCACCCTTGCAAATTATTCCCTTTGCAGTTTTAGATGGTAACCACAAATATCCGGAGTAGATAAAGGAAGCGTCCCCTCGCTTAGATTAGATTATATTCTTGTCATTTGAATACCTTGTAATAAGAAACTCATTATGAGAATCATGTAATCGAATCTTAATATTATGATATATATATATATATATATATATATATATATATATATATATAAAAAGGATCTTAGGCTCACCCTTATTGAAGCTCACCCAAGAGCTCACCTGCGTTTTTTTTATTAAAAAAAAATAATTAATAAAAAATGTATAATAATTTTTAAAATTGAAAGTTTTTTAAAAAAAATATTTTTGGTGTGATTTGGAGTACATATAACAAAAGCATTATTTATGCAATCGCATAACATTGTTTTGTGTACAACATCTTGCTTTTGTTATATGTACCCAAATCACACCCAAAATATTTTTTTTTAAAAACTTTCAATTCCAAAAATTATTATACATTTTTATTAGTTATTTGTTTTTATATAAAAAAACGCAGGTGAACTCCTTCGGTGAGCTCAATAAGGGTGAGCTTAAGATCCTTGCTTCTCTCTCTCTCTCTCTCTATATATATATATATATATATATATATATATATATATATATCAGGATCAATAGCATTCTCCTTAAATAGCAATCCTCCTTAAATAGCATTCTTTTATTAAAACTACGTCGTTTTGGATGGATGCGGTGGTATTTTTATAAATACGCGGTGGCATTGTATTTACAAAAATGTCATCGCGTCCCTCCAAAACGACGTAGTTTTAATAAAAGAATGTTATTTAAGGAGAAATGATATTTAAGGACAATGCTCTTGATCCTTACCGATATATATCACTACAAAAAAATGGGGCTTCAGCAACAACTAATTTTCGTTGTTAAAGGTGCCAAATTTCGTTGCTAAAGGGTTTTGTAACGACTTTTACTATTGTTCGCGTCTTTCGTTTCTTGAATGAGCGTTGCTAATTGTTCCAAGAACAAAACGTATTTTTTCGTTGCCAAAAGTAATATATTTTGCAACGAAATTTGACTTTCGTACAGAGACATCGATCATTTAGCAACAAAATATATTGTTGCAGAATAATTAAAATGTCGTTGCTAAAAACCCCATTTCGTTGCAAAAGCCTACTAATTGGCAACGAAATGAACTCTTTTTTTTTGCAACGACCATGCATTTTCGTTGCAATTGACACCATTTTGCAAAGACATTTTTCGTTGCAGTAAATTATGAAAATTGTTGCCTAAGCTTGCTTTCATTGCGGAATGTAAACTTTTTAACAACGATTTTCGTTGTTGATTATATTATTTGGCAACGACATTATGCTGAATCAGCAACGATAAAAAATATTGCCTTTTATTTTAGCATTAGCAACAATATCCTCTCTGTTTTATTAGGTTAAATTCTCATTGCCAAATATTATATTTTTAATATCATTAACAATAAAAAATTGTTGCTAAATGTATAAAAAATGGATGCTATATTAAAACTTGTTCAATGCTTTGGTAACGAATTATATTGTTGCCAAATCAAAATTTGACATTCTTTTTGTGTACCTGGCTGACTCAATGTTCCCATAGCAAATAATGACAAAAATACAAAAACTAAAATATTATTAACTTAATAAAATCATTCACTACATAATCATTCATTATCTTTACAATTAACCATCTAAAGCTACCACAGCTTCTTCAATCAAAGTATATATCTACATATAGAGAGAGAGATACTTCATAATTTACGTCCTTTGTCTTCCGTAAAACGTAGTACGAAAAATTTGATACCCAGTATTGTAAGGCAGGTCGTAGAAACAATCTTCCTGCACATTTAAAAATAATAACAAGTCAGGAAAATAAAGCAAATAGGTCACCAGATGCACTTAGTGCCAAAATCAATACACAAAGACAATAGAGTTACTACATGGTACTAATGTACACCGTATTGCTCATAAGCAGAAAAAAGACAAAAGGCAATCAAAATATCATTTGCTACAAATCCAAATAGAAAAAGAACCTTCCGTGCGACTATATGATTGCTCTGTTACAAGAAAAAATTGGAATCTTAATCGGCTATTTCATGAATTAATAATAGCAATAAATGGCCATGATGGAAAAGCGATAATCTCAATGCACAATGGTTTCATATTGATCATCAGGTTTGGTCCCGGTTTATTCCTTGAAGGACCAATCCTCAACCTTATATAAGGCTAACAAATTAATTGTAATAAGTGGGCTCTTATGATCAGAAACTATTCTTATTTTTTGCAAACAATATGCATTCATTTAAGTATGACAATAATTGAGAAAACACTGAAGGAGACAAACAAGTGATGGTTTACCTTTTTAAGTAAATACGCAATATTCGCAGTTTGAGTTCACGTTAAAGATCGTAGTCAAGATCCTTGAATTCCATGTCTGCGAGTAATTTCTCAGCATCATTATCATACTCAATCTCAAATTCGTGCCTCTTAGTATTGTAGCCATTAAACTCTGTCAAATAAGGCCCGTCATCCCCTGGAATCTTTAGCTTTTTCTCTCCAACACTCATGTCTGCTTGAGAATCTGACATCATACAGAAAATACACAAGCATTTGTCTTTAGAACTGATATATACGATTTTACAAATATAAGAAAGAGAATTTATGGCATGTAAACATCGAAGGAAAATGGCAATGCAAATTTAGTATGTGAAAACCAAAACAAAGTCAAAACATAATATAAAACCTGAAATTGACACTATATCATGGTAATGTATTGATTTGTTCTTTTGGAAAATTTTAAAGTCAACTCACTATTATCCGGCATCAAATTTGCAACCTTGCAAAGGATCCTCTCTCTCTCACAAATTATAAAATTAACAAACAACTCAATTATCCAATCCAATGAAATCTAAAATGGGCTAAATTATAAAATTAATATTAACCACAATAGGGATCTAAAATGGGCTATGCATGGTGAGATGCTCAATGAGATCTCCTGTTGAGATCTCCTGTTGTTATCCTAGGCTCATTCGACATCTATGATCCCCATTCCCACTACCAAGCATGTAAATGATTAAATTTGGACAATCAGGCACATTCAACAACTGGATTCCAACATAGTTATGCATATGAATATAGAACGCGGTATTAATATAACTCCAACAAGTTTTATCCTAAAAAATATACAAAGTCAGTTAGCATTACCCTTCCGAGTCACCCTCATTAGAAGAATCTTGTTAATTTATCTTATGTATCTTGTTGGACCACATCATAAAAGCTCGAGTCTACATAATAAGGCATATTTTACTATTTGAATTACCTATATGCTCACCATATTACTATATCTCCAGTAAACATGATCTATCCCCCAATTCAACGTCAAATATTTTAATCTTTTTAATTTGATAATTTATTTATCCTGGCCAAATTTCTAGTGAACTCAGGACTATGTCTACCAGTAACTAATTTGTGACATAAATATCTCTTTCATCAGTCAAAACTCTTCTTTTATAAATAAGTGTCACAGATCTTTTTATTTTCCAGAAGAATAACTTCAAACTAACTTGGTTGACACAATCTAAAATTGCCTTTAACTAAAACCACCTCTAATTTCTCAAATGGTTCTTTTATGACTGTAACTTGGCTAGTTGGCTCTCACACTAAATTTTCCAAATCGTGCAGGGTGAAATAGCTTTTGAGCCCATGTATCTAAAATAAAATTTAACTACACTCGAACTGCACACATAATAATTTTTCTATGAAAGAACATATCAGACCACAAAAACATGGCTAGTCTTAAATATGCTTAGAATTTTTTAATTAAGTAACATAAGACTACAAAACATGGATAGCTTTATATCAGTCTTGTAGCACTGTTGGAAAATAGCTCATTTAATTCTTCAATCATATCACATTCTGAAGCACCAATGAGCCCCCATCTCTCTTCTACATTATGTTTTTTTTCCATCATTTACATGTGTCCCCTTCTCATACAGAAAAGGAATTATACAAACAAGTCGGAAATTAATCAACTGTTTAGCAATATATGCCATTTCAGGTTTGTTAATTATCTTAAATTCTACATTCTGTTCAATAACAGAGACACTAGGCAGCCGACCTCTTCTGAAAGGCAGACTTCTAATAATCTTGCCTGCCAAACTATACAAACTAATCATAAAAGGAGCAGTAAACTCTATTTAATTACTTAACCTGAAATAACTTTGGAACATATAGAATAAACCAACAGGCAGGAAAGTAAATGATATGGAGCTGAGGTTAAGGTTTAAAATAGAACCTTTTTATATCAGGACATCCAATGGCAGCCAAGTTTGGTTCTACTGTCCTGCATCCTTTTGTGAAACATTTGAGATTCACATGGCCCATATAGAAGAAAGCAGCAAACCAAGTATATTAGTCATGCCAATGGCTGATAATATGTTGTCCTGTTTGTAGCTATTTTATGCTGCTATTGCTCCATTGCCTATACCAAGACAAAGAATGCACACCACAACATCACCTTTCAAGTTGTGGAAGCAAGTTGTACCCCTTACTTGGCCCTGGTAAATGCAGGTCAAGAATCAATAGTATCCTTAGTAGAAATGCTTATACGGTCAAATGGTCTGGAGGTAATCATACTGTTTTAAGAACATCAAAGGATACTCGCATCAAAACACAGAGCACAGAACAGATTTTGGTGAACTCAAGGAGCTTGAAAACCCATATAAAAATATCTGAACTCCATAAAAATTTAACAATAACAATAGTAAAAGAAGAGAGAGACTAACACGCACAGACAGAGTGGAAAAGCTACATCTGCTGCAAATAATGTTGGATCTCGAACATGGATGCTTGAGGAGTAGTTATTTCATATTTACGTAGGGATTAGACGGTTGCACTTTTTGTTCTCAATGTTATGCTCACTTTTAGGGATATTATGGTCCTCTATTATTATGTGATCTCTTATTCCTAATAAAATTTCTTTTTATTAAAAAGCACGTAAAAGAAAATAACATGTTCTTTCATTAAGTGACAACCAACTGACCTGATACCAAAAGCATAACATAATATTTATAGGAGTTTATTACTTACAAGCTGTCGATCAATTAGGTCTTGACAATAACGTATGCGATCTTTAAGCTTTTCAATCCTTGCACTTTCTTGCTGGAGTTGATTGTCTACATCATATACATGGGCCCATGCAAGTTTCTTCTTTAACAGCTGTACCTGTTGGGAAATTTCTTCAACTTCTTCCATGCTTTTAATCTTTCCTTGCAACTCATTAAGTTCCTTATGAATGGGTCTTATAGAAATCTCCAGATCCTCAACCAACTCATTTGCACCATTCAGTTGTTTCTCAATACTTTTTAATAGATCATCGACATGATGAAGCAATGTTACCTTAAAGAAAAACTGAATACTATAATGTCAGTATAGAACACAAATGGAGATCATTGGTAATCAACTGTCCCAAGTACACAAAAAGAAACAAGCAAATAAATAAAACAAAGAATAGTAGGGAACAGTTTTACCCTTTCTAATACTTGGGCCTTTGGAGTGGGGAATTGGGGGTTGTGGGGGGTAGTAAGAGAGAATATTACCTTAATTCTTTCTCCCAATATTTTAACTTTCTTATTCAGTAATCCAAAATGTTCAATCTCGATCTTTTTCTTTTCTTTCAACTTTGCAGACGAGCTCTTTCTATTAGGAAACCTTTCATCCTGCCAGAAAAGGGAAGTTATCAATTTCCCTTGCATAACTTCACACATTTCACTTTACATGGCTAAGTGACCCACATCAAAGTAACAAAGCTAAAAATGTCTGAAAGCAAACCAAGGTGTATACCTCCTTCAGATCAACAGTAACATTATCTTTTGATGCATCTAATCTCTCAGGTTGGGCAATACCAGTAGTTGGCATAAAAACTGCTGTAGTTTTTTTGACATGATCAACACGTTCAAAACCATAACCTAAATGCGATCCAGGAGTCAATTTCACTTGTTCCCCTACTGATTTTATCTTCTTTTTCTTCTTCCGCTCAGCCTCATCATCTGCAGAATAATTATAATGGTCAAACCATATATCTCAGTAAATTAAAGATATAAATCCACCATTACATTCAGCTATAAAAGTGGCATGTAAGGTTTATGTTCAGTCCAACCCTCCCAGCAATACAAATTGACAACTTGGCAGGACTAACATGGCATAAGGCTCCTTTATTCAAAAGACATAAACCACTGACAATTAAGAAAGCAACTTAGTTCAGTTCACAAATTGATTCAAGACACGTAGATTTTGGAAAATCATAAGAAGTGGTTCAGTCCAGGTCCCAGCTAGTTACACTCCCTCTGTCTAGAAAAGAGTCCTACTTGTTTTGTGACTTTGACTACTCTTTTTTTTTTGAATTTAAAAAATTATTATTAAACATAAATATTTTTTAAATGTGCCCTATGCAAAGCACAATATTCAGATGAAAAGTCAGTAAAAAGGAGGGCTTTGATTTCTAGAGTATTATTTATGAGTTAAAAGAATAACCATCATGGTTTTGGGTTTGACAGAGGTCTCTGTTCTTTGTCTTAGTCTTGATGCAGAAACAGATCAATCCAGGAAAAGAAAAAGGGTCCTAGAAAGCACAGAACAGCTGGCCAAACAATATGCACATTTATGATGTTTCAGAAACTATTGCAGCAACAGAACATAAGAACCCAAAACACATACCTTAGGTTATAAAAGGTCTTGAAAAATAAAAATATAAACCACGTTTCCACATCTAACTCTTAAAAAGAGACTCTACAAGAAACAGTAATATGGATGTAAATTACAAAAGTATATGCCAAGTATGAAGACTGTTAAAGTTATAGATATGAATCCAACCCATACATGACTTTATTTTGATCTTTCTTCATATTTCTATGTTAAAATGATGAAAATAATTAAGTGAGACAATACCTTAAATCCCTCCACCAAAATAACCTTAATTATGCATATACCTTAAATCCCAAGCAGTTCTAAATTTCAGAATCAACATACTCACAAAACAGAGAGATGCTCACGGATAACAAACATAACCATAGATTAATAAATTTACTGAATGGGTTGCTTGTAATTGAAAATAAATTCACCAAATCAAACCACCAACACCCAATTAAAATGAAAGTAAGACGTGTATTAGGGATATACACATAAAAATTTCAATAAATACAGAAAGTAGAATACCTTGTGTACAACAACTGTTGGTTCTACACCGATTTAAGGATTTAGGGGAGATTTTTGCTAACCATCGTTATTTCTCGTTGTGCTTTGTTTCTCCATGGTTCTAGGTTTCCATCGCTTTCTCAGTTTCTCTACCACTCTCAGAGATCGGATTGATTTGGGGAAGATTTTTGGTCTATTGACTCGGGAGTTTTTTACTAATTTTTTATATTTGATTTTTGATTTTTGATTTTTTGCGTAATTTTTAATTTTTGCTTGTTTTTTTTATTTTATATTTTAATAGTGTCTCTCTCTTTTTGAATGACTAATTATTTTCAAAATATTTTAAATTTTATTAATTTAATAAATAATGTAGTTGATATTTTTAAATACTTAGAAAAAAATTAAAAACAAATTTGTTGTATAGATAAACTTATAAATTTGCATTTATAATTTAAGATGTCATAAATTAACAAAAACCAAACTAAATAAAACTATCTTTGTAAAACGGATGTGTAATATTTTAATATTTGTAAAGGAAATATTTTTCACAATTAATTCTAAGAAATTTATTTTTGGAATCTCTAGCAAAAAAAACTTAATAATGCTATATAACGACTAATAATTTCTTTGTAAATAATATTTTTCTTTGTAATATTTAGTCTTATTTTAATATTTATTCAATTGATTTTTGTGCCAAAAAGGATAAATATAAGACCATTATTAATTTTTTTTTAAAAATATCATTAAATTTACTTTAAAAAAATATATTTACAAAAAAATATAAAAATATTAATTTACCAAAAGGGTAAAATTATTATTAAATTTATTTAAAAATTAATAATTATTTACTAATAATAATAATAATAATAATAATAATAATAATAATAATAATAATAATAATAATAATAATAATAATACTTTACTTTAAAATTAATAATGGTCCTATATTTACCGTTTTTAGTTCAAAAAATGATTTGAATAATTTTTAAAATGAGACTCAATATTACACATAAGTATTTTTTAGTCACGTGTATTATAATGTCATCAATTTTCCGACGTAACACTATCAATTAGACGTAATCATAAAAATTAAAAATTTAATCCCTAATAAAAAAAATTTGAGAAGACAATCCCCAAAGTGAAAAAAATTAAAAGTTTAATCCCTAATGAAACTCTTTTTTTTTAAAAGAACCAAAATCATAGCCACATAAATGCAATTGCTTCCTTATATTTACTATAGGGCTATATACTCCTCATTTGGAAATTTATTATTTTTATAAATTTAAAATAAAGAATATTAAATTAAAATTTTAAAATATCTCAAATCAATTGTCAAAAGTCAATAATAATCGTATAATTTATAATAAAGATATATTATAAATTATCTAAAAATTACTCCTCATTTGGAGATTTATTATTTTTCAACAATTTTAAAAAATAATATTGGATTAAAGTTTTAAAATATCTCAAATCAATCGTCAAAAGTCATTAATAATATAATATAATTTGGAATAGAGATATATTATACATGCTTGAGCTTAACTATTCAAAAGTCAATATATTTCATATAATTTAAAATAAAGATATATTATAAATTATCTAAAATTACTCCTCATTTGGAGATTTATTATTTTTCATAAAATTTTAAATATAATTAAAGATTAAAATTTTAAAATATCTCAAATCAATAGTCAAAAGTCAATATCAATAGATTTCAGATAATAAAGATATATTATAAATTATCTAAAAAGTACTCCTCATTTGGAGATTTATTATTTGTCATAAATTTTAAAAAATAATTTAGATTAAAGTTTTAAAATATCTCAAATGAATTGTCAAAATTTAATAATAATCTAATAATTTGAATAGAGATATATTATACATACTTGAGCTTATATATTTAAAAGTCAACAATAATATATATTTATAAATTTATCTATAAATATTCATATAAATATTTATAAACAAATATTCATATAAATTTAACTTTAAAATTTATAAATTTATAAATATTTCATCTAAAATTTACTTTAATGTTGAGATTTGTTTAGTTAACTAATAAATTGAAATGGCTCAGTGGTAGCTTAATGGCCTAATAACCCATAGGTCTTAGGTTTGAAAACTAGGTGTGATATTTTTGCTTCTTATGTTATATTTTTTGTCTATTAGATAAATTCTATTACCATCTATATATATATACCCATCTTAAATCTCCACATTAAACTAAATATATATAAAGTAACTATGAATATTTATATAAACGTAACTATGAATATTTTAATATATATATATATATATATATAAGTTTATGTGTAAATATATATATATATATATATATATATTTATATATAAATATTTATAAATATTTATATACAAATATTCATATATAATATTTATTTACAATATATTCATATATAAAAATATTTAAAATTTATATATATATATTTATTTATAAATTTGAGAATTTTTTATATTTTATTTAGTTTGATATGAATATTTGTTATAATATATTATATATCATATACATTAGATTTGAATTTATTTGAAATATTATCCAATCCATATATAATATTTGTTTAATTGTATATATATATATATATATATATATATATATATATATTATTATTATTATTATTATTATTATTATTATTATTATTATTATTATTATTATATTATTATTATTATTATTATTATTATTATTATTATTATTATTATTATTATATTATTATGCTTATTTTATTATTATTATTATTATTATTATTATTATTATTATTATTATTAATAATATTATTATTATTATTATTATTATTATTATTATTATTATTATTATTATTATTATTTTGATATGTTATATCTAACTATGATAAAATTTTAGTATTTGAGTAAAATTTTAGTATTTTAGTATTTGAATTTTAGTATTTTGATTAAATGATGTAAATATGTTATGATGTAAATATGATGTAAATATGTAAATATGATAATATGTTAGGTTATGATGTAAATGATGTAAATATGTTATGATTTTAGTATTTTAATGATGTAATTTGAATTTTGTTCTTTTGATTAATTAACAAAATAATTTGAATTTTAGTATTTTTAGTATTTTTTTAAATTTTATTATTTTTGAATTTGATTTTTTTAGTATTTTATTTTTTTTAATAGTATTTTTAGTATTTGATGTAAATATGTAATTAGTATTTTTAGAATTTTAGTGTCGAGTAACTGACTTTATAATAAAAAATCCTTATAGCTTAGTTGGTTTGAGCATTTGTTTAAGGAGAGTGGGAGGTCCAGAGTTTAATTCTCAAGGAGAGCATTATTTTATTGGGTCCTTTACATAAGTATACAACAAATAAAAAGTAATTACAAGAAAAGTGCATCAACTAAATGATTACAAAAAGAGTGTAATTAGGATTCATATTACAAAAAACTAGTACAATTCACATTAATAAAGAAACCTAAAATCAAGGAAAATAACTGCCATAATTTCAAATTCAAATTCAAACATTTGGGATCTAACAACAAAAATAAAATCAAAAATATAACAGTTGACAGTGGACATCCATTATCATTTTCTCTCTTCCTCCTCTAGTACCTTCTCTTCTCTCAGAGCCTTATTTATCTACTACAACCATGTCCACGTTTATATCAAGGTAACCAATAAAAAAAATAGAACAACTGCATAGGGAGAGAGAGAAAGAGATCGATGTAAAATATAATATTGATAACCAAAAATTTATACAAAGGTAACCAAACCTTTATACCAAGGTAACCAAATATACCTTGGCCGGATGCAAGATAAAATTTATTTCCATGGTCTAAAAGTTTGGCAACCAATTTCGTGAAGGTAAATAAAAAATAGAACACTGCATAGGAAAAAGAGATAGTAGAGTGATGTGTAATGTAATATTGATAATCAAACCTTCGTACAAAGGTACCCAAACATTTATACCAAGGTAACCAAACCTTTATACTAAGGTAACCTTTTTTTATGAATATTTGGTTACCCACAAAACTAAAATGGTTACCTTTGTATCAAGGTTTGGCTACCAACTGCACCACATTCAAAATAATTTTATTTTTTAAAAGCATGGCAATATCTTTATACTAACACTAACCGACGAGGACCAGCACCGCCTCAACCCCACCCTCATCGCCTCCATCCGCTCGGCTCTCTCCCAAGCCAAGTCTCAGTCCACCGGAGGCTCGGTTCTAATCACCCTAACCATTCATACCAATGTAACCAAACCTTCATAATAAGGTAACCAAACCTTCATAACAAGGAAACCTTCATAATAAGGTTCGGTTACCTTGTTATGAAAGTTTGGTTACCTTGGTATGCCTATTTGGTTACCAACATATTAAGGGGGGGCTGGAGGAGGAAGAGAAGAGGAAGAGGAAGAGGAAGAGGAAGAGGAGGGAGGGGAGGGAGGGAGGGAGGGGGTGGGGTTCGGGTGGGGTGGAGAAAGGGGCGGGAGGAGAAGGGAGACGGAGGAAGGGAAGGGAAGGGGAGGGAAGGGGGTGGGGTTCGGTGGGGTGGAGAAAGGGGGGCGGGAGGAGGGGGATGGCGGTGGGAGACAGATGGAGGTGGTGGGGCGTGGGTGGGGGAGGAGAAGGGAGGCGGAGGAAGGGGAAGGAGAGGGAGGAGAAGTGGCAGGGGCGAAGGTGGGCGATTCTTGGGTGGAGCAGTGGTCAAAGGGGTGAAGGTAAGGAAGAAGATCTGCATCAAGGCAGAGGAGGAAGAAGACGACGGCCAATGGATGGAGGTTGATGAGAGAGAGATAAAATTTAAATCCCTACAAACATGGCCATTATCAATAACCAGATTAAATCATTAACTAAATAAAAGAGATAAGATTGCACTCTTTTTGTAATTAAAATTGCATATGCACTTTTTTTCTAATCATTTAGTTTGTACACTTTTTATGTAATTATTTTTAAAATGTAATAAAAATGTAATTGTTCCTATTTTATTTTATTTTTAAAAAGTCCACATGTAGGGCAGAGCTTTTTTATTATTAGTACTATTATAATTATTGTAATAATTATAATAATAATAATAATTTTAATAATGATTAATAATAACAATAATAATAATAATAGTTGTTATAATAATAGTAATAGTAATAGTAATAATAATTATAATTAATACTAACAATTATAATAATAATAATAATAATAATAATAATAATAATAATAATAATAATAATTATTATTATTATTATTATTATTATACTAATAATAATAACAACAATAATAACAATAATAATAGTAACAATAATAATTATTATAATAATAGTAACAATAATAATAAAAATAATAATTACTTGAGATTATATTAATGGTATGTAGTGAAGGAGAAGAAATGAATATATGGGGGAAATCTCATATTTTGATATAAATATTAATCCTTGCAAAATATTAATAGATAACTTGTGTTGCTCCAGCGGTCAAATCACCAAAGTAACAAATGATAGATCATAGGTTCGAATATGTTTCGCATTTGGATATAATTTTTAAATACTAAATATGAATATTTTTTGACAATTCTCCAAATAATGAATATTGTCTTACAAAAACATGTTTATTGAGATTATCATAATTTAAGGCAACATTTTAATAGTCGTTGCAAAAAGTTGTATAAGATATGCAACGAAAATAAAAATTGTTGCCAATTAATGTGGTCCATATTAGGCAACGAAATATAGCAACAAATTTTTTTTCGTTGCCCACGATGAGGAGAAATCAAGTGGTTAGAAATTTTGCAACGAATTTCTAACGAATTTTGTTTTCAAATTTTACAACGACTTATGAATTTCGCTGCAAAAAGTGAAAGCCCCGACACAATCTGCAAGAAGAAGACAAGTTTCGTTGCTAAACGACACTTTTAGCAAACGACTTATAAAGTCGTTGCTTGAAAAATCGTTCTTTGAAGCCCCATTTTAGCAACAAAAAAATACTTTCGTTGCCCATGATGACGGAAATCAAGTGGTCAAAATTTTGCAACGAATTTCTAACTAATTTTTTTCCGCCAATGAATGAATTAGCAACGAAATTTTGCAACGACTTATGAATTTTGTTGCAAAAAAGTGAAAGTCAGAAACAATATGCAACAAAGGACAAATTTCGTTGCTAAACATATACTTTTAGCAACGACTATAAGTCGTTGCCCGAAAAATCATTGCTAAAGGCCCATTTTTTGTAGTGTATATACATATATATATATATATATATATATATATATATATATATCTTTTATTTTCGCAACCGTGTTTTCTTACATATATAGATGTAAAGTTAGAATTTTTTAAATCTAGTTTAGATCTTTGAGAACTATTTATCTGAGTGAGGGTATTAATAGCATGGATTGTTCATGTTGTTATTGATACTCTGGATTTCGGATAGATAGTTACTATCGATACGATAATATAAATTCGATTGGTATAGACTAAACATTTGGGTGAGGATATTAGTAATATGGACTGTTCATGTTATTACTGATATTCTGGATTTTGGATAAATAGATTCTATTCACAGATATAGTTTATACATCCAAGTGAGGGTATCCAAACACAGTAATAGTTCTCTTGAGAATTATCATCTGTTATGGGATACTTTGAATTTTGGATTTATGAGAATTATATCTGATAGTCCCTTAATATAAGCTTCTAATAAGATACCATGGGTGTATAGATTTAAATGCATTATATTGATTCTTAGTAAGCACCATATCAAATACCATGGGAGTATAGATATGGGGGCATTACAATTTTGGTATCAAAGCCTCAAGGCTATAGATATGAGAAAGAGAAATCTTAGTATATAGTCATCGAGTCCGTAAAAATTTTAAAGTACACATAAAATATAACATTAAAAATATTATGTTCTGTAAATTTCTATAACAGTATTAAAGGAGTTTTCTTTTATAGATGGCCAACTCCAATGCTGAAGAAATGGTGATAATTAATAAACAATCCACCACAAATTGAGTCATTTATAGCTAGTGATGCAGAGGATGAAGAGTTACTTCATGATCAACAACTGCTAGATGCTGAGGAAGAGGAAGATCCAGTGGCAGGACAATTAATGAGAATTGATGAACATGATGAAGCAATGGCATCACTAATGCAGACAACAGAATATGAGAAAAATAAAATGAAGTTTATGGTCGATATATAGTGGGGAATGCTACAACATGAGAGGGGACATAGTCACCGACTAAAAGTACAACTGCACCATGCACAAAATGGCAGGAAGGAAATTCAGTCAAGACTTCTTAAAACATCTCTGGGTGTTCGAGATACTTTTAATGATTTGCAGCGCCGAATAGTTCGATATCCGGTAGAGGAGAAGAAAACTGCTTATCTCATCGATCGATCTGTGGTTTGTCACATGATTCAGGATTCCTTTGATGATATCAATGAATTCTAGAGAGTGGTATAGATAGTTGAATGCTTTATATTAGTATGGATAAAGAAGCATTCAAAGTTTGTATTGTAAACAGTGTTTTGTAAGATAGTAGTATGTTTAACTACTAAGTTGTTGTGTACAACTATTGTGAAATATAAAATAAACGATATGTTTGTGTTATCCAAATTCTTATGTGAATTTTTGTTGTTGTTTTACATAGAATCATGCCACCAACCAGAAGACCCCAAAGAGAAATGAATGGTGATGATAATTCTACCCAGCAGTTAGTAGACCTTATGTTAGGAGTTATGAATAGACCTACACATCAAAACACATCTTTCAAAGATTTTAAATTAGTTGGACCACCTGAATTTAAAGGTACATCAGAACCTGTAAAGGCACAAATTTGGATTTCTGAAATAGAGAATTTTTTCCTAGTAACCAATGTGAATAATAATCAAAAGACAACTTTTGCAACCTTTTTCTTGAAATGTGAGGCTAATTATTGGTGGGAATCAACTAAAGGTCAGGTAGAAACTAAAATTGTTCCTTGTGATAGATTCAAAGAATTGTTCTTTGAAACTATTTTTTCCAATCCCTGAAAAGATCGCATGGAAATAAAATTTTTAGATTTGAAACAAGGAGACCTCGATCAGTAACTCAAAGATACAACCAAGTTCAATGAACTGCCAAGGTTTGCTCCTCATCAAGTAACCACCGAACTTAGAAAGACTCGTTTTCGTGAGGGTTTAAAACCTCGATTCTAGAGTAAGTTGTCAAGATTCAAATAAAGACTTTCTCTAAAAATACCGAGAAAGCTACTATAGCCGAAAAGTGAGAATGAGAGTCTTACTAAATTTCACCAGGACAAGAAGAGTCAAAATGATAAAGGGAAACTTAGGACAGAACCCAGTTCAGGTGGGTTTAATAACAAGCGAAAATGGGATAATACTTTTTCTAACAACCCAGGGAAAAAGATAAGTAATACTAATAATAATTTTAGTAATAATATCATTAAACCTTGTTCCACTTGTGGAAAGAAACATAAAGGGCTATGCTTTCTTAGCAAATGTTATAATTGTGACAATCGGACATATTTCACCACAAAGTGTCCTCTCCCAAATAAAAATAAATGTTTTAATTGTGGTTCGCTGGACCATTTTTCAAAGAATTGTCCCAAACCTAAGAACCAAGGAGGAAAGGGAATAGAGTACCGTAGAATAATCAATCAACAAGAGTCGCAGCTTGGGGTTCAGAATCGACCTATCATGAGAACGAACATTTAATATGTCGGTGAGGGATGTTGTTGCTTCACAGACGTGGTGATGATAGTATCATCCCTATCAACACTTTAAATGCATATGTGTTATTTGATTCTGGAGCTACTTGTTCTTTTTTGATCTAAAAAGTTTTCTAAAACTTGAATATACCTTATGAAAAGTTAAGCAAACCATTTTGTGTAGAAATTGCTAATAATGAAAAGATTCCTATGAAACCATATACAAAAATTGTAATGTGGTAATAAAAGGACATAATTTTACTAGAGATCTTATACCAATTCAAATGGGAGAATTTGATGTAATTTTAGGAATGGATTGGTTAGTTAATCATAGCGCGATGATTGATTGATTGTCATCAAAACGATAAACCTTCCTCGATCGCATCAAGTCAAAGGTAATGTTCAACTAGAGTTGTTCACCTAAGCAATCTCGATGTTCGACTATAGTTCAGCAGTAAAGATTACTTAGAAAAGGTTGTTTAGGTTATTTGGCCTATATAGTTGATACTCGACAGAAGGAGTAAAATTAGATCAAATACCTATAGTTAAAGATTTTCCCGATGTATTTCCTGAATAACTTACTGTGTTTACCTCCGTGATAGGGAAATCGAGTTCGTCATTGATCTTGCACCAGAACGACACACTAATTTTCTAAGGCACCATACAAAATGGCACCTATAGAACCGAAAGAGTTACTAATACAATTACAGAACTCTTAGATAAAAAGTACATACAACCTAGTGTTTCACCCCGGGAGCACCAAAGATTGTTTGTAAAGAAGAAGGATGGAACTATGAGACTATGTATGATTATAGAGAGCTAAATAAATTAACTATTAAGAATAAATATCCTTTACCAAGGATTGATGATTTGTTTGACCAATTAAAGGGGGCCAAACATTTTTCAAAAATTGACCTTAGAATAGGTTATCATCAATTAAAGGTAAGAAAGGAGGATGTGCCGAAAACAAATACTTAGACACGCTTATGACATTATGAGTTTCTTGTAATGTCTTTTGATCGACAAATGCACCGCAAACATTTATGGATTTAATGAATCGAGTGTTTAAACCATGCTTGACAAATTTGTTGTAGTGTTTATCGATGATATTCGTATACTCGAAAACACGGGAAGAGCATACCGAACACTTGAGAGTCATTTTGAGATATTACGAAAGGAACAACTTTATGCAAAGTTTTCCAAGTGTGAATTCTCGTTAAAGAGAGTTCAATTTTAGGTCATGTGATTGACAAGAATGGAATATATGAGATCCAACTAAGATCAAACGGTTGTGAATTGGGAACAACCAACAACTCCAATGTAAGTATGAAATTTTCTCGCTTAAGCGGGTTATTATCGATTTCGCTTATAAAAGATTTTTCAAAAATAGCAACCCCATTAACCAATTTAACTCAAAAGACTATAAAATACGTCCGATAGATAAATGTGAAGAGAGCTTCCAAGAGTTGAAGAAGCGATCGAGCATGGCTCCAAAGGTTGTCCTTACCAGATGAGACAGAGGCCTTATAGTATTTAGTGATGCATCACACAAAGGTTTAGGTGTGTGTTGATGCAACATGGGAAAGTGATTGCTTATGCATCCGACAACTCAAAGATTATGAGAAGAGGTATCCTACTCATGACCTAGAGTTAGCCGCAGAGTTTTTTGCTCTAAAAATTTGGAGACATTACTTAGACGGGAGAAGTGCAAAATATATATATGATCATAAAAGTCTCAAATATATTTTTACACAAAAGGAATTAAATTTAAGGCAAATAAGATGGTTAGAATCGATAAAGGATTTTGACTGTGAAATCTTATATCATCCCTAAAAAGCTAATGTCGAGTGATGCGCTAGTAGAAAGAATCGTAGTAAATTGAATGCAAGAACCACCAATGATAGGTTAATAAAAGACTTTGAAAATTTAAAATTGAGGTGGAATGTCCAACTACCTCTACCCAAAAATTATATATTTTAGAGGGAGTTTCATCTCTACTTAATAGAATCAAAGAGATGCAAGAAAAGGATGAAGAATGTCCAAATATAAGTCTAATATAACCCATGACAAGTATAACAAATTCGTAATAGATAAGGATGGAATAATAAGATATGAAGATAGAATCGGGTTCCGTTAAACCAAGCTTTAAAAGACGAAAATCTTAAACGAAGCTCATAATTCTAAATTTGCCATACATCCCGGCAAAGATTAAATGTACAAGGATTTAAGTCGACACTTTTGGTGGTCAAATATGAAAAGAGAAATAGCCGAATGGGTAAGCAAATGTCTCACGTGTCAAAGGGTTAAGGCTGAGCATCAAAAGCCGAGTGGTTTACTTCACCCTTACCAATTCCCTCGAGTGGAAGTGGGAACATATAACCATGGACTTTGTTGTTGGCCTTCCAAATACACAAAAAAGGGCCATAATGCCATTTGGGTAATAGTTGATCGCTTAACTAAATCAAGCTCACTTTTTACCTATTAAAATTACTCATAACTTAGATCACCTTGCTAAACCAGTACATCAATGAAATTATCTCTAGACATGGAGTACCTGTTTCCATAGTATCAGATCGAGACCCACATTTTACTTCAAATTTTAGAAAAGCCCTCAGAAACATTTAGGAACACAATTAAGATTGAGTACAGCTTATACAGCTTATCATCCTCAGACTGATGGACAGAGTGAGAGAACCATACAAATATTAGAGGATATGTTGAGAACATGTATCATAGACTTCAAAGGAAGTTGGGAAGATCAATTACCTTTAGTCGAATTTGACTATAATAATAGTTATCATGCTAGCATAGGTATGCCACCCTATGAGGCCGTATATAGAAGAAAATATAGAACACCTTTATGTTGGGATGAAGTCGGGGAAAGACAAATGCTAGGACCTGAAATAGTTCAACAAACTACTGAAACCATCAGAATTATACGTCAAAGATTTCTAGCATCTCAAGATCGACAAAGAAAATACGCTTAATCCACATCGTCAACAACGAAAACTTTAACGTAGAAAGCCACGATTCTTAAAGGTATCTCCTTGAAAGGCAAAATACATTTTGGCAAGAAAGGAAAACTAAGTCCGAGATTCATCGACCTTTTGAAATTTTGAGAAGGATCGTGAAGTTGCTTATGAAATAAAGACTACCTCCTAAGTTGAATCATATCCATAATGTGTTTCATGTGTCCATACACGACCATACAAACCTCGATTATAAACACGTTATAAATTATGAGCCAATTCAAATAGAAGAAGATCTTTCTTATGTAGAAGAACTTGCAGATCGTCGTCAATCGTGAAAGAACAAGTCCCGAGAAATAAAGTGATAGCATCGCTTAAAGTGATCTCGAGAAATCGTAACGTCAAGAGGCTACATGGGAGCTCAAGATAAAATGCGAGAGAATTATCCTCAATTATTTACTTAACTTGTACTTTTAATTTCGAGGACGAAATTTATTAAGTAAGGGGGTGAATGTAAAACCCAAAACCCTAATAAGATTCTCATTATGTAAAATTTCGCTATATCAATAAAATTTCTCCGCTCAATGTGTTATGTGTTAATATATACTACTGCTTAACAAATTCGATCAAATAAAATTTCATCCAAAAACGCCGTGCTTGACACCTCGTGCTTAAAAATTTTCTTTCAAAAACGGACTTTTTCTAAGATATATTTGTTTTGACAAGTTGCTTTGTCGTGGCTTACACTCGACAAAAAACGCTTTGTCGTGCTTATTAGATTAGTGAGAAATCTAGGTTAAGAACCTAGATTAACAAACCCTAACCCTAATCAAGCAAAACCCTAACCCTAATTTATAAATCTAACCCTAATTAGCTAATTTAACCCTAATTAGATTATCTTAACACCTAATCATGGTTAGTAAACTTCAATTAGGTACTAATAAACATCATTTAACAATCCTAATCATTAAAAACAAAACCCTAATCAAGATTAGTGAGGATTAGGGCAAAATTAAGCTACTAAACTAACCTAACTAGCTCACAAGTAGGTTAGAGTCACCAAACCAAGTCCCAAGGTCAGCATATGAGATGATAACAAAAACCCTAAGCAAAGACAAGTAACTTAAAGATCGATATTTAGAGAGGCAAGTAGGTGAAAAAGACCAAAAACCTAAGTTGCTAAAAAGTCTATAAATAAGAACACAACCTCCGCCAAACCTACAAAAATCTCTAAGCTTATACACTCTTATAAACATACCAAATCAAGCCCGGGTGATAGCAAAGATCAAATTCAAGAGCTAGAATCAAAATCAACCAAGAAAAGGTGCAAACCCTAATTCATAATTAGCTCTTTGATCCTTTGTTATTATTGTTGTTTAGATGTTTAGAAATATGTATTAGTATGTTAGAAAGTATGTTAGATTGGTAGAACACGCTTTCATAACATCTAGATGTCTTAATTAAGTGTTTTAGAAATCTGAAATTTTGAAAACCAAGTCCGATAAATTAATGTCGTGGCTTGTAGATTCAAGTGTGTTTATGTTTAGGTCTCATAATTATATGTTACTTGTAGCCTCGTTAGTAGGTCTTTAACTGAAAAAGAAAGCAGTTCATTAGAACCATAGATTGCAAGTTATGATTGGTCAAAGTGCGCTGACTGCTCACGGATTTCGCTTTTCGGGTTACCCAAAAAAACTCAAGAACAATTGTAATCGCTACTTTGACCAACCTTTTTGATCGCTTCGCTTGTTGTTTTTGTAATGTTTTGTTTTATATTAACACCGATATATGTACTACATATCTATGATCTTAAATTGCATAAACAACTCATAGGATTATCGAATTAATGGTCAAAACCGCGACCGAATCTCGACCAAGTTTTCACGGCCTGTAAAAATCAAGAACACGAAGAACAACTTCCAACCGTATTTTTTTGACCTGCACTAAATAGAGACATTAGATTTACGATTTGTTCAAGTTTGTGTTATATATATGTACCCTAACATATATACTACATGTTACAACAAACACAACACACATCCAATACACAAATCAAAGATATCAAATATCAACACAAAACCGCTGATCGGCCATGACCACCACTGCTCGGGTTGCCCAAAAACTCAAGAACAACTCGATAAAGACTTTGAGCCTCTATAACTTCCTGTTATATGTAGGTTAAAGCCTGAAATTTGATTCATGTTGTACTACTGTAAGAGTACTATAACATCAATACTGATTGAACCCAAAACGAAAACAATAGTTAGATAAACCACTACCAAAACTAGTCCTCTCTAGCATTTACCAAACTAAGGCCTGTAAACTCAAGAACACCTACAATACACTTTCTCACACCAAGGGCTTTAGCTGATGTATATAAAATTGATTTTTCTAAAAATAAATTATAAAAATTAGAAATAATTAATAAATAAATATAAATAAATACAAAAACAGTTGTAAAAATTATATTAAATAAATATATTTAACTTCTGATATTTTTTCATAAATTCAATAAATATTTTATTTTATTTGGATATTATTAATAATTAATTTAATAATAAAGTAATTAGAATAATTACTTATAAATACTAAATAATTATTGAAAAAATAATATTAATGATATAAAAATCATAATAAATGATTATAAATTATTTAAAAATAATAAATAATGTTTTTGTAAAATTTTAAGTAAATATTAATTACCTAAAATAGAAATAAATGATTTAAAAATCATTTAAAGGAGAAATAAATATTTTAAAAATACTTTAAAACTTCTAAAAATTATTATAATGGATATATAAATTATCTAAAAATATAATAAAATTTTATAAATAAAATTTAGTTCATATATCAACTTATTTAGTATTCTAGAAAGACATTTAACACCAAAACCTTATCAAATCTAACCCGATCTTATATAAATGCTATATTTGAAGTATTGTTATCAATACTAACGTGTTAGATTTATATATATGAACATCGAGGTATTTATTAAACGAATTGAGTAGCATAACTCGAATCGATCTACGCCAAAAAGTTCTTCTTAAACCTTAACTTACTTATGCAAAATTTCTCAACCTCGCTTATTCATCAACAAGATTTTTATCTTGATATGTCATTGATATAATATACTACACCTACAATTGAATTACCTCTTGTTGAAAGGTTATTGCTATAGATTCAAAGATAACTAAGAAATGAATTGTTTATTCATATTAATTGTTGCTTAAATTGTTGTGTCAAACCAAATTGTTTGGTAAGACATCCTATTCTCAAGTCAGGTATCCCATATGGGATCATTCTACGATAATATATTGACACTAATTTGGGTGCATTTGAGCACTGGTAGGATGAGATGCATACTCCTAAGATGTTGAATGGGCCGATCCCCTATCTCATATCTAAACAAAATTTCTAAGTCTCAGTGACCCGATGTAAATATAAATCCATAGTGAAATGGTAACAACTATCACCAAAATTTGAATTGTTGTATTTCTTCAAATCATATATTGTTATAAATACAAAACTTGTTGAGCATGTCATAGCTCACCCTTGCAAATTATTCCCTTTGCGCTTTTAGATGGTAACCTCGAACATCCGGAGTAGATAAAGGAAGCGCCCCCGCTTAGATTAGATTATATTCTTGTCTATTTGAATACTTTGTAATAAGAAACTTGTTATGAGAATCATGTAATCGAATCTTAATATTATATATATATATATATATATATATATATATATATAACTGTGTTTTCTTACATATATATATGTAAATTTAGAATTCTTTAAATCTAGTTGAGATCCTTGGGAACTATTTATCCGAGTGAAGATATTAGTAATATGGATTGCTTCATGTTATTACTGATATTTTGATTTTTGATAAATAGTTACTATCGATACGATAAGATAAATTCATCATGGCATAGACTATACATCCGGGTGAGGATATTAGTAATATGGACTGCTCATGTTATTACCGATATTCTAGATTTTGATAGATAGATTCTATTCACGTATATAGTTCATACATCCAAGTGAGGGTATCCAAACACAAAGAATAGTTCTCCTAAGAATTATCATCTCATTATGGGATACTGTGAATTTTGGATTTATGAGAATTATATCTATAGTCCCTTAATTTAATATAAGTTTATAATCGATATACCATGGGTGTATAGATTTAAATGCATTATATTGATTCTAGTAAGACACCATATCGTATACCATGGGAGTATAGATATGGGGCTCAAAGGAGGAGAGCCAATTCAAAAAATGGGAGAGAAAAAGAATAAAATAGAACAAGAGATAATTGAACAGATAGGAGGAGAACCAGGACAGAACCAACATGGCTGTTACATGCAATTTCCAAGTACTTTGACTCCAAGGATATGTTGTTAATGTTACTCGGATCACTTGGATGTTTTGCAGACGGATCGTCCAAGTCTTTGATCATGCTAGTCGTCAGTGACATTATGAATAATTATGCTGCTCATTATTCCTTAACCCTCAATGAAATCAATAAGGTTTGTTCCCAATGCTTCATAGCTAGGTATATCTGTAATTTTCTCTAATACATTTAAGGAATTCATGATCCTTTCTGTTGCTCATCTACGTCTCCATTGTAGTGGGCCTTGGCGGGTTTCTAGGTGAGTATATGTAGGCACCTACAACTCCTTTATCTGAATACCACCATACATTTACATGGTGCATAAATAGGTTTCTTCAGACTTTCCACTACGTATATAACAGCTTCAACTAAACCAAGTAGGCAACATCATCGAGAACCTGCAATAGAGCCAAACAGCAACAATAGAGAACCACATCAGCAAAAATCCAATAAAATAACATCACAACCTCAAACCAGCCCATATGAATTGCAACAAAAGCAAAACCAATCACGACACAAACTAAACAAAGGCAACAAAAAATAGCACTCAAGTCATGATTCTATTGCTAATTAAGTAGTTGCCACAAAGGAATTTTAGATGTTATAGGTATATCCCTGTTTGGTTAGAATGAAGCCAAAAAAAGATCCCCAAAGTGTTCCTTTCCATAATAAACTACTTAATATCAAGAAAAAAAGGAATGGAGAAACTAGGTAATCTCGCCAGGCTCACAGAACTATTGCTCAAGAGTCAAATGATTTGGAGGAACTAAAAAAAAGAACTATTGCTCACAGAACTTTGCTCAAGAGTCAAAGGGTTGCACCGCTACTCAAATCATCAAGATTTGAAATGAAATGAAAATAAACAAGATCTGAGATGAAATTGATGGACCTGGAGGGCTTGAGAGGGCTAGGGCTTCGATTTAGAGGTATGATAAGGTATGAAATCACACTAGGACTTCGATTGAGAGGTATGATAAGGTTTGGCAGTTCGATTGAGAGAAGGAATAAGGTCTATACTTTATAGGATTGTTGTGGCTTAGAACTTAGAAGTAAGCAAGTGACCGAAACCCTTGTTTAAGTCTAACCCAACCATATGTTCCTTCTTTTAATTTCAAATTTTCACTTCCGCCTTTTTATTTTTTGCTCCGTGTTTTTTACATAGATAACGTTTTTTTTTAAAAAAACGTTATCTATTTAAAACCAAAAATTGCCTTTATAAATACATAATGTTTTTTATATGTATCTACAACGTTTTGTTAAAAAACGTTGTAAAAAAAACACCACAACATTTTTTATAAAAACGTCATCTTTTAAGTGTTATCTTTTTATGATTTTGTACTAGTGCCACTTCCTCACCTCACAAGTACACTAGAGACCCAACTTCCCGCTGACCTCTCTAAGACTATGGTCTTGGTCGAAGAATTACTCGTCTTTCACACTGGTACATAAAATAAACTAACTCTGATCTTTTCTCTTTTTACAAATGATTTTACAACAATTTGCTTCTCAAATAAGCAGATAAGAATTTAGTATAAATGGATGCTTCTTTAAATAAGTAGATATAATTTAGTACAGATTGATGCTTCTTAAATAAGCATATAAGAATTTAATACAGATGGATGCTTCTTTAAATAAGCAGATATAATTTAGTACAAATTGATGCTTCTCAAATAAGCAGATATCAATTAAAGAGCAAATGTATTTATAAAAGTTCAAAGACTTTTATACTTGAGAAAATATGCTTCTTAGTAAGCAAATATTAATTTGTGCTTTGATCAATAGTGCTTCTGTGTAAGAAAATATATAAATTATGCACTGTTATAAAAGTTTAAATAACTTTTATATTTTGTGTGAAAAGATGCTTCTTGAATAAGCAAATAACTCAATTTTAGGTTTTACTCAAAAATGCTTCTGTTTAAGCAGATATATAATTTAATACAATTTTATAAAGAATTATTTATTCTTTAAGGAGTAAAGAAAAGTCACTTTAAGTTTAAACAACTTTTATAGTGAAAATGCTTCTGAGTAAGCAAATAAGTTGTTTTAAGCTTTGACTCAAATATGCTTCTATTTAAGCTGATATATTCACTTAAGTTTGTGAAATAAAAATTTAAATAACTTTTACATTATGCAACAAGTATTTTATGAATAAATGAATTTATGATCAAATACTTGTGATGACAGATATCAAGTATAATAAATAAATCAGTTAAGAAATACTTGATATAACAAATATATTTGTTTAACTCCGATAATATATAAGAATATTTTATCTATTATGTGAACTTTTATAAATAATGTCACTTAGTACTATAAGGAATCGTACGGTTCGAATTTCTCTTTGTAGATGTGTATCTCCGTAGCCTTGCTGTAAGACCCCGAATTTTTTTTTTATAAATAAAATGGAATTTCCTTTATTTATTATTTTGAAATAGTAAGGGTTGATTTGATTAATGTGGTTAGTTATGGGTAAAATGCGCAAATTTTACAAAATAAACAAGTGGTTGTTAAAATATTCATTTTGTCAGGGAATATTCGTTTGGTCGTGGAATATTCGTTTGGTCGTGGAATATTCTTTTTGTCGGGAATCTCCGTCTGCGACCAGCCTTGATCATTAGTGGGCCCCATAACGGAAAAAAGCGGATGAAAGAAAACGACAAAGATTGAGTTTTATAAATAATCGGTAGAAATTGTTACCGCTTAACACTTTGTTGGGTTACACGGTGGTTAAAATACGATAATATCGTGGTTGCACAAAGAGCACACGGTATTACACACAGTATTGTTGAATTATTGATCCTTACGTAGAAAGGCACTACTCAATAATTGTTACGATGAGTTACCGCTTCAATATTATATTGATTCAATAATTGTTTGCGTTGATATTTTGTATCGTTGTTGTTTCAATAATTGTCATTACATATTTTCCATTATCAAATCAATAATTCATATTATTTGAATAATATTATCGAGATAACATTATTGGCAATGTCTAGAAAGTTCGCATCTAAGGAGAGGTTTGGTCACCTAATCATTGGCGTCGATGAAGAGAAATCCTTATCGGAAAGCCCCTTCCTTTCGAACCTGCTCGTTGTTAGTAATGTGATTCTATAATATTATTTGTGAATAATTAATTATTGATTTATATGATATTGATTTTATGTGGATATAGATGGAGAAAATTTTAATGTGACAATTGTTGAAAATTAATATTTTATCTTTTTCGATAAAATAATTCATTTAAATATATTATTTTAATAATATATTAACTACGTGATATTTGTATAATGAATGTGGGATATATGAGTATATGAGGAGGTAGAGTATTTTGTGGCATTAAATGTTTAACATATGTTTTGTGTGTTTGGTGGACACAATTCTTGACCAAAAATTGATTATAGGCGTAAAATCGCTCATTTATGGATTTCGGATAATTTCTGCTTTGGAATTTGGAAAAACTTCCTTCTCGCAAAGTTGTAGAGAATTGAATTTCCTATAAAAAGTCGCGAGATTCAAATTTTCTGACAAAAGGGCTATTTATCATGAATTATTGAAGTTACGGAGTTCCGAAATAATTGATTTTTGGAAGTTTTAATTATTTTATATAAGAAAAACGTTTTTGTGGTTGTTGGCACATGGGTGGTGATGTTTTTTGACCAAAGAAGGCATGCTAGAGTTTTCAAAATATGTGGGTAGGAATTTGGAATAAATAATAATATATTTTATTAATTTAGTCTCCTTTTGGCGTTCTAACATTTTCCTATAAATAGAGGGCTAAGTTAGAATTGAAAATCACACCGTAAACTAAGTTTTCTCTTTCTCTCTATATTATCGAGCGTATTCTTGTGAGTATACTTTGAGTATTGCTATCACGGTCGCGAGTTTCACAAGACTATACTCAAATTCAAATGTAAGTACGGTTATTTTGAGGTAAAGGATGTTATTTCTTTCAAAATGATATTATTTTCTTCAATATCATTATGCCAAAATATTGGTTGAACTTTTATCAAATTTGAAACTTTTTCATGTCGGGATTACTATCCATGAGTTACTATTCACGAGTTACTATTCACGAGTACTATTCACGGTAAGCGTGAAGATGTTTTTTGTGAAATTTCTTATCTTTTTGTGTCGGGGTTACTATTCACATATACGGCTATTATTCACGAATCATCGGCACTATTCAATTTAAAAATGAAAATTTTTCTTTTTGTCCAAGATGTCTATGTTGGCTACTATCTTTGATTGTATCCATGTTTTGATCGTTATTTTTGAGTTACTCGCTTCAAAATCGTTTATTATGAAGTATTATCGATCTTGGATAAACCGCTGTATGCGAATCCCTAATATTTGTCCTTCTATCTCACCGGATTTGTTCTTAAAATATTTTTCATCATCCTCGGTCCTTAATGGTGATACTTGATGAATATCTTTGGCACAGAGTGCAAAGATGAACGATTAATCGATGAATATCTTTGGCACAGTAGTGCAAAGATGAACAGTGTTGAGATGAACATGACCAATCGGTGATATAAATGAATATCTTTGGCTCAGAGTGCAAAGATGATTAAAGATGTATATTGATTGTTGTTACAGGGATAAAATATTGATGATGGACTTTTAAACCTTAGAAGACAAAGTAGAATTCTTTCTACGTGACTCTTCTAATGGATTGTTGTTTCACCAGATTTGTTGATCTAAAACTTGTTGTCTATTGTATTCTATTAGATTTTTTCCTGTTGAAGACTAATGATAATTTGTTGTATATTATCTTAGTCATAATATTCTTTACCGGGCTAGTTGAGCTCACCCTTTTCCTTGTTGTTCCATTTTCTTCTCGTGGAGGTGAGAACATAAGCAGGATCGAGTCTGGGTATGGAATGAAGGTTCTAGAGAGAGTTGTTTAGTAGTCCTCACCATTTTGTAAAACAATGTATCAATAATTATGATGGGGATTTATTTGCGTGTGGATATTGTCTAGACGGCAATATCTCGTATTTAAACTCATTAAGATGTATTGTCGTATTTCACCCGACATTTGTATTATTGAAGTTGTAGTTATTTCGGTACCATGTATTTGGCGACTCAGAATGGGTTGGGTGGAATGGACCTATTTTGGGGGCGTCACACTTGCGGCGCCTTAGTATGACAAAATTTATAATTTTATAATTGATATTTATATAAATATTTTCAATAGATCACTACGATTCTCAAATCCAGTTCGGATGACTACTCTTTTTGGAGCAGTATCTCAGTGTCATTTTGAGCTATCAAGTGTCGTATCTATTTTACGATATTTATATAAATAATATCAATAAAAGATTACTGAAGACTATAAGGAATCGTACAGTTCGAATTCCTCTCCGTAGAGGTGCATCTTCGTAGCCTTGCGGCGCCCAAGTATCCTTTTATTTGATAAATAGATGAAATATAGATATATAGAATTGTATATAACAATTTATATTCGTATATCTATAAATATAAATAAGCAATAGATAATTCAAATAAAATAAATCAAACAACTTATCTCAATATGCTTAGACCAATTTCCTCTTTTCAAATAATGAGAACTTTTGTAAGAAGAGAGAGAAAGCTTTTTAGAGAGAAAGTATGTGGAAGAAAAATAAGCTTTTCTTTTGGCAAATTGAAAATGAAGAAAAAGCCTCCTATTTATAGATTTTTGAAGTCAGGGGTAAAATAGTAATTTTAGAAATCTATTTTTAAATGTACGATTTGGATGAAGGATTTTTGAATTGGACGGTCCAGATTAAAATAAATTTTACGTGATAGAGACCCAATATCCTGCCCATGCAATAAATCATCAACTTATCATTTACTACACTTGTTTGACCATATGAAAGAAAGCCAAATTTAATGCCAGCATACACGGTTTCCTTTTGTCCCAAAATGGTTGTCTTTCTTCACTTGCCAGCACACTTAATCAATCACATTCTTGCTTATTTAATATGCCTACATGATCTTTAATATATATATATATATATATATATATATATATATATATATCCATTTTCTATATATATACACGTTTGTATGCATGGATGTAATATGATATTAGCAATGGCGAAGCCAGGATTAGTTCGTAGTGGGGTCAATAATTAGAGTATCAAACAATAAATCAAAATTGATAATTATAGTAGTAAAAAGCGACTCAAATATATAACCAAAAAAATATAATATGTCATTGTTATAGCCATCAAGCTTATCCAGAAAAATAACTAGTAGAATATAATAATTACAATTGTCCTCTGCGCGTTTTCATTCGTTGAAATCGTTGCATAATACTTTCATTGTCAATGCAATCAAATACATCCTTCTCGATGTATATAATCAAGCAATCATTCATCAGTTGATCTGCCATAGAATTGCGCAACCTACTCTTTATTATCTTCATCGCAGAAAAAGCTCTTTCAACAGTAGCAATCGCAACAGGTAAGATTAATGCCAACTTTAGAAGTCGATATACCAAAGGAAATACAATATGTTTCTTCGTACCTACGAGCTTTCTTGCAAGACCGCTAATCCCTTGAACTTCCAAAAACTCTTGATTTGTCCGCATATCAGAAATGTAATTATCTAGTTGACTATCAAGTTTCATAAGATCCATTGGAGAAAAGTCATTTGAATAAATGCTAGCGAGATGAATCAATTTGTCCTTATCAAAACTAGCGAAACAATCACTAGGATTTAAGCATGACACTGATAAAAACAAGTCAGTACTTGCTTCCGTAAAACGATCATTTAATTCTTGAAGTTGCCAATCCAAAATAGTACAAAATATCTTAACATAATAATGGTGAAAATTTGTAATACCTTGATATTTTCGACTTGATCTCCCATGGAATAAAGCATTCATATCTATAATGTCAATTTTGTGTTTGTTGCAAAATAAACAAACTTCATCAAGTAGTTTCTCCCATCCCTCATCTCTTATAACCTTCAATAGTTGCTTAGACACTTTAACTAATTCCATAGCATTTACAATGTCTTGATCCTTTCTTTGCAATGCTTGTGATAATTCATTTGTAATTCCCAATATCTTTCTCATCAATATTAGATCAAATGCAAAACCAAATGATTGCAATGACTCTAATAAACCAAAAGCAATACCTTTTTGTTGGTATACCAAACCATCATCTAAAACCTCCTCAAGTACATCAATCACCGAGGAGAACATAAGAATCAAGTTCAAAAGTGTCTCATAATATGATCCCCAACGTGTGTCGCCTGCCCATTTAAGACTAGTTTCTTGATGCAAGCCTTTCCCACTTTGAATTTCATTATTCATCAATGATTTCCCGACTCTAGCAGCTTCTTTCTCTCGAAGACTATCTCGACGCTTGCATGATGCTCCAACCACATTTAACAACTCAGAAACCTTGTTAAAAAACCAAGCAATGTGTTTATGCTTACTTGCAACAGCCACAATAGTTAATTGGAGTTGATGAGCAAAACAATGGACATAAAATGCAAAGGATTCTCATTCATGATTAAAGTTTTGAGACCATTAAATTCACCTCGCATGTTACTAGCTCCATCATACCCTTGACCACGTATTCTTGATAAACATAATCCGTGACTTGAGAAAAAGGTCTCTATTGCTTCTTTAAGCAATGAAGTAGTGGTACTAGTAACATGAACTATACCAACAAAACGTTCAACAACACATCCCTTTCTATCCACATAGCGTAAAGCTATGGCCATCTGTTCTTTGATTGAAATGTCACGAGACTCGTCAACTAATATTGCAAACACATCATCTCCAATATCACTAATGATATCAATGGTAGTTTCTACTGCAATACAATTGATGATATCTTTCTGAATATCACTCGACACCAATTTCAGATTTTTTGGAGCATTTTGCAACACAACATTATTGATACTTTCATTGTGATTAGCAAGAAATTGTAGAAGTCAGAAGAAATTTCTCAGATTACTTGAATCCTCATCTTCATCATGACCACGAAAGGATAACCCTTGATGCAAAAGAAATCTTATGCAATCAAGTGATGCATTTAAGCGAATTCGATATTCAAGTCTCGTTTGTTCGGATTGTTTAACAAAAATATTCTGAATGTTTTGCTTTGGTTTCATCAAATCTTGACATTTACTCCAAGCTTGGTTATGAGCACTATTAGGCCCTCCAACATGAATATCAAATCTCTTTTCTTGTTCCATGTTGTGAAGCCGTTAGTATTGAAAGAATCACCACCCACTTGTTTTCCAGTGTCCGGCCTAAATAGATAGCAACATAAGCAAAATCTTTGCATCAATAGCTATGCTATATCTCCACCAATTTCCATATTCTTTAAACCAAGAAGGATTAAATCTATTTAATAATCCCCCAATTCGAGTTTGTGGGAAGTTATGTTTGAGAGGTCGATAAGGACCCTTTAGCATGAATGCTCTTCTTACTTCATCTTGAATATTTGGATGATACTTTGATATTTTCTTTTCATGACCCTCGGGTCTCCTTCAAGATTTTCCAAACCTACTTTTTCATCATCCTTTTTTTGAATTTTATTAGAACATGATTCTTCAAATGCGAAGCTTTTCCGAATACAAATTTGTCCATATTAATTTGTTTAAAAGAATTAAAGATATTATGAACTTAATTACAACAAAAAACAAAGTTGTACCAATTTCATGAACTTAACTTTTGCTAAAAAAGGGACAAATGCATCCAAATATCCAATTTAATAATACTAACAAAGGGGGGAAATTATAATTGATTTCTGAAAACAAAACTGAGGTTGGAGAAATTGAAGAGAGTAATTTCATTACTTCGCAAGGGCACAAGGTGCAAGAGAGTCACGATGATGAGATTTAGAAATGAGGCTAATGTAACCACTGTCAATAATTGAAAAATTAAAAATTCAAAATCCAAATAGGCAAATAGTCGTATTAAATTGTAACTAAACTAAGAAAATAATCCAAAGGGGTAGGAGTCAAAAAGCATAAAAAAGGTGCATCAACGCCAATACCAAGCTAATTTCTAGAAATTGAAAGTAGTTAACAATAGAGATGAACGAATTTTGACATTGAAATCAATAATAAAAGGAATGAAGAGAGAGAAAGCGGAAGAGGGTTAGTGGGTTACCATCATCTTCAATCTTGGGCATAGAAGTAGGTTAGTAGGATCCAGGAGGTGGGCGTTGGAATTGACGAGCTTGCATATGCAGCATATCTGATATCTCCTCTTTTTCCCTAATTCTCTTTGCTTTTACAGTTTTACCACCAATATTCCTCCTCCACCTCCTTTTTGCTTATTTGGATTTTGGCGATGGGCTCTCTTTAATTAAAAAAATAAAATTAAGTGGGGTCAAAATTTAAATAGGGATAAAAAATTGAGTGGGATAAATTTTTTTTAAGTGATTTTAAAAATTGAGTGGGGTTAATTGACCCCACATTTTAAGCATGGCTTCGCCGGTGGATATTAGCATGCATGTATTCTTTATATATATAATATATTTTAAAGTTGCCAACTTGCATGTTTATTAATGCATGCATATATTATACTGTTAACATAAATAATATAAACGGTTTATATATATAGATATATAAGATTTATATAATATATATACGGTTTATATATATATATATATATATATATATATATAAGTACTAAATAAATTTTGTTCAATTTTAAAATAATTTAAAATAAATTTTGAAATATTTAAATAATAAAATTAATTTGAGAATAAATATAAAAATGCCCATATGTCAAAAATGATTTAATCAAAATCTCCATCTTCTTTCCAAATTCGGTCGAACAAGCATTTGATGATCAACATATGATTTTTGTCCCACAATGCATGACCCAATTGATTTAACATATTAAAACATCAAGATCAATAAAATCAATTAAATAAGATTTAGAAAATATTTTTGGTCTAAGTAAATAAGATAAATAAAATAATTATAATAAAAAATCCTATGGAGAGGATTCTACCCTTTTAATTAAATTATTTACTAATTATTATTATCATCAAAATAAAACTAAAAATTGGAGACCCCACAATCTCCCCCTTTTTGATGATGACAATCAACTAAAAATATTTTCCATAAAAGCTCCCCCTCAATTTATGCAATCATCAAAAAATTTTAAATTTTTGAAAAAAATAATAACATTCAACAATATATAACAGTTATTTTTCTTCTCCCAATAATATTTTTCTTCTCCCCCTTTGTCATCATAAAAAATGGGGGGAAAGAATAGTATAAATTACTTTTCAGAACCTGCAGAAGATGAGATTAATTTTTATTTTTTTTTAAAATTTAGTTGCCTCCTACATGATTTGTATTTGTGTGGTTGCATTTGATTGACCAAAATTAATATACAAGAATGGAGACCATTTACCGTTAGATGTATAGAAATTTAAAAGAATGTTCCATATTAAATCTATTATATATATATATATATATATATATATATTATGAGAAAATTGACATGTGCCACTTGTACTTGAACAATTATGATGACCTGCATAGTCACAATCTTTTTTACCTGATTTTATTTGTATTCCTACGAAGATGTTTAATTTTCCATTCATGCTCATTTCAAAATCCTTACTCATGCTTTCAGAGAAATCATTTCACAAAGTAATATCAATAGACCCAACAATGACGTCGTCAGTTATTTTTACTAGAGTTAGCTCCAAGACATACCTGCAACATTTATCAATTTCAAGAACGGGTACCCTTTAATAAGAAGGGTCCTTTGGGTGAGTTCTCTATTTTGTATAAGGAACATTTGTGTTTTCCTTTACAAAAATAGGTACAAGATAATCAATCTTAGTAGACACGAGCATTTTATGAGTAGCAGGTCTATAAGATGCATGATTTACTCTTTTATTATATTCTGAAAAACTTTGATGACAATTTCTATGAGATTTTTGACTTTTATTACAAAACTCTTTCCCTTGTATTAATAATTGGTGCAATTTTCGTTCCTTTAGGCACCCAAATCATTTTTCCTTTATAATTTTCATTTCGAGCATTACACATGTGAAAAGAATGACCATTTCTGTTATAGTAAGAACATTTAGTAAATGGAGATGTATAATTTTCTTTTTCTTTACTTGTAACATGATAAAGTCCTTTATTTTTACTAAATTCTCCAATGTATCATAATCATTCTTTGTTAAATCCACATCTTTGTTGATGAAGCATGACATCAAGGTTTTCTTTCCCTTTTGTTAACTTAAAAACTGTATAATTTAAATCATCACGTTCTTTAGTTAAAATATTAATTTTATCTATTAAAGAAGAATCTACATTTTGTTTTTCTAATTCTATCTTTAGAGATGCATTTTCAAAATTGAGATTTTTAATATCTTCACTTAACACTTGATTTTTTATTTGAGTATTTTTATTAATTACAACAAGTGTTGAATTTTCTATTTCAAAATTTTTATTTATTCTTTTAAATTATTCTAATTCTTCTTTTAAGGAATCATTTTCCAATTTTACTTCAATTAAACTTTCATTAGTTATAATCAAGTTTGCATTTTCCATTTCCAGATTTTTGTTAATTTTAATTAATTTTTCTAATAAAATTTTTATTTCAATAAAATCTTCTTTAATAATTTTATTATCTTCATATAAATAATTATATGCTTCTTGTAGTTTATGGTGTTTTCCATTTATATTATCTAAGGTATGCATGACAAATGAAGTACAAGATAATTGATGTTCAAAATTTACCTCAGATCTTGGTGATGACTCATTGTTTGCCATTACACACAGATTTACAATCTCTTTAGTTTGTTCAGCAACTTCTTTATCATATCTTTCTTGATTTATAAGTAAATCTTTTAAAGCAATTCATTTCTTTTTGATATCTGTATCCAATCCTTCTTTTTCGACTAACATGTCGACTTCGTGGGCACGAAGATTTCCAATAATGCTATCAAGAGGATAAGTAGTTAGGTCTTGCCTTTCCTTAATAGCAATAACCTTCATTCTCCAGATGGATGAAAGGGCTTTGAGAATTCTTCTGTTTTTCTCATTAGTTGTATATGCCTTCCCCAGATGTTCCAGTTCATCAATGATTATGGAAAAACGTTTGTAAGACCCCAAATTTTATGAAATAAAAGTATTCAATTTTTCTTATAATTATAATTCAGTAAATGGTTAAATTGATAAAAGGTTAAAGTTAAGGGTGATATATGTAAATATTTTAAATAAGCAAGTAACTATAAAATACTCATTGTTGTCGGGGAATATTCGTTTGGTCGTGGAATATTCTTGCTGTCGAGGAATATTCGTACGACGGCGCAGCCATTTGTGGGCCCCATAACAAAATAATTGTCTGATAAAGAAAATGACAAGTTTGAGTTTTTACAAATAACGGCGTAGTTGTTACCGTTAATACTATTGGAATACCCGGTGATTAAAATACAGTAATACGTGTGGTTGCACAGTAGCATACGGTATTGTACAATATTTTTGAATTATTGATTCTTACGTAAGAAGGCACTACTCAATAATTGTTACAGTAATTACTGTTCAATATTTTATTTTATTGATTCAATAATTGCTACGTTGATATTTTATATTATTGTTGTTCAATAATTGTCACTGCACAGTATCTCCATTATCAGATCAATAATTTTGTATTTGAATAATATTATTAGAGAGCATTATTGGCAATGTTTAATGAAGTTCTGTCTAGGAAAGGGGTTTGGTCACCTAATTGCGCGCCAATAAGGAGAAATCCTTATCTGAAAGCCCCCTCTTTCCTGGGAACGACCTGGTTGTCATAATTGTAATTCTGTAATATTATTTGTGAATAATTAATTATTGATTTATATGATAAGAAAAATATTTATTTTGTGTGGATATAAATGAAGGAATTAATGCTGAGGTGTTTTATTAGTATTTTGTCGGAATGGAGGAATTCTTAGAAAAGTGTCAATTGTTGAAATTTGATATTTTATCTTACATTATAAATGTATAATGTGATAATATAATAATAATGGTGATATTTTAAACTAAATTCACGGTGCATGAATCAAATGAGAGAAATCTAGAAATCAAAAAAAGAACAAAATATGGGATTTTTAGAAAAATTAGTTTATTACTTGATTTTGTAAAATCCACAACTCTTTGTGTATAAAGAGTTAGGAGATGAGCCATATATCAAAAGAAAGCCCTGGAAGTAAGCTAAGCGTAGAAATTTGAATCACCCAAATATTCTTTGTGGATTTTTCGTGGTGACTGCTTTAGTGAAACTGGTACGAGGGACTTATAGTCCGAAAATCAAATCAGTGTTCTTAAAGCTCTATTGAGTGAGTTATAATTTTAATCCGACCGTTGGATCGTTGTGATTTTTGGATATGTTATACATATATAAGTTGAGTATATGTCCACAAATTTTGAACCGTTAAAAATTAACGTATGATTTGTTATGAATTTTAAGAGGTGGCTGATTCGAAAATTAGTTTTATAAATGATTTTGGGTGGAGATTTCTAGAAGGTGGGACCCACTTTTGGTTGTTGGGGAAGATTGTTGATCTTTTGTGGGCCCCACTTGTGGTGGTTGAGTTTTATTCAAAATAACATGCGTATAATATTTTTTATTAATTTTTTATTAATTTAGTCTCCTTTGACGTTCTAGCTTTTTCCTATAAATAGGCGCTTAAGTTAGAATTGAAAATTACACTAGAACATAAGTTTTCTCTCTCTATATTATCGAGCGTATTTTTGTGAGTATTTAGATACTTTGAGAGTTGCTATTCAGTGCAAGTTTCCTTCGGCTTTACATCCGATATTCCAGTCAGAAATACTGCTCTTTTGAGGTACGGGATTGTAAGGGTTATTATGTTTTTCAGTTTTGTAATTTTTCCGACCCTCAAAAATTCTGGAAAAATTTGAAATGATAATTTGATGAGTTTTCTAGATTGTGTCCAAAAATGGCGATTTTTGGATGTATAGATTAGGAGTTATGAATTTTATGGGAAAATACTATTTTAAAAGTAAACTCTTATAACTCCTTGCGGTTAACTCCAAAATTAGTGAAATTTTTATTGGGAGTACATGTATATAATAGCAGTATACTCTGTAAATTTCGGAATATTTGGGCAACAGTACAGTTTATGATAAATGTCTAAATATTCGGCAGTTTTGGCCATATGAAAAATAGTAAATGAATTTTTAAAATTTCGAGAAAAATATATGTTCAATATGAGACTATATTCTGCTAAATCCCAGAAAAGAAAATTTTTTGGGATTGATTTGGTATTTTTCATAAAAATGGACTAGTTATGAGTAAATGAATTAAATATGTTATGTGAAGTAAGAAAATTGAAAAATAGGATTTTATGGCTTGAGAATCCTATATAAGGTATATGCAGATTTTTGATGAAGGTTTTGGTTATTGGTAATGAAATCTTATGAGTTGGCATTTTAGGATGATTAAATGCATTAATTAGTAAAGTGTAAACAATTAAAATAAATTATTTATAAGTTTAAGAAATGATTAAAATATTGTGGTAATATTAATAATATTAGATTATGAGATTATTAAGTGATTTATAACATTTGGATTAAGGTGTTATGAAATCATTGATTTAAAATATTATTTAATGATTAATAATATTAGTAAATGAATTTAATGTTATTATATAATGAATAATATTAAATGGAATTTATATATAATGAATAATGTTATTATCTTCATTAAATATTCGTTAAAATATTATTTTCCGTTCAAATCATTTTTGATATAATATTATTCTTGAATTTTACTCCACAAAGCAGTATCATGTTGACAATTTGGATATTCTTGAACTCTGGATAAATTGTATTATAAATGTTTAATATTTATCCTTTATCTTATGTGATTGATTCTTTATATCATTGTCATCATTCTCATGCTTATATTGTGTTGAAAGTCATCTATGGCCAGTAGTGTGACACCCCCAAATCCGGGTACTTCAATTCCACGGGATTTGGTGTTCACTGTACAAATATCATATATCTATCTACCCATAATAAATGCAAACCATGCAATAGATAGAAATAAAATCTTCCCATTAAGGGTTACAACATCCTAATAATAATACAATCCAAGGTTAAACTAACCTTAAACATTTGTGCGAAAATATAAACAATAAGTCTTAAGTAACATCAATTCTAATTACATCACATAAATAATCAGTCTTCATTACTTGCTAAGCTTGCCCTTGCCTTTACTAGTGGAAGGTTCGTCTGCCCTTTCGTTCTTAACTGCAATGTTATTATTACGCAAGAGTGAGCACGATTGCCCACAAGTATAACAATATAACAATGAATAATAACAAGCGAGAGAAATAATAACTTCTGAAATAAAAGCTCAACTTTTGAATCAAGAATGAATAACAAGAATCAAAAGATTTCTGAGGGTCATAAGACCTTGAACTATGTTCTAGGTTATCAAGGGTTATACTTGAAACCTTTAACAGTCATAAGACTGTGGACCTTTCTACTCGTACTTAGGGGGATCAGCCCTTAGTACCATACTGTGCACAATATCTTAACGCTAACGCATAAGTAAATCCATTTGCAGGGTTGTTCATCTTAGTTTGACATTCGAGTCCGCACCAAAGAAATTTTGGTTTGGATAATTCAATAAGGGTTCTGAAATTTAAAACGTTCATCAACTATGGACTAGTCGAATCAATAAGGTTCACTAGTCTAACAAGGTTCAACAATAATGATATTCAATTTGAATAATAATCTCAAGAAGTATACAATAGAACAAATATTGTATAACAAATTCATACTTTGAAGGGATAACCATTCTTTAATATAACAATTCGAACTTGAATAATAGTAATGAGAATTTACACAAGATAAATAATAAACTTGAACAATGATAAGAAGTAGGGGTAGGAAACTTGCCTTGTGCGTAGATTACACTTTAATTAAACTCGTTCTTTGATTTAAATCCGACATATCATTTATATTCATAATACTAGTCAATTATAACATACTAGTCATCACAAGTTCATTCTCTTTGTCTAACTTTGATAATGACCACATTTAATCAAATTACTACACTCATTGTCTCATACTTTACAATTTATGAACAATAAACTAATTATGTATTCAATAATTCAATCCACATGTAATTATGTTATTTACATGTTAAGCATCTATTTTAACATCTTATTATACTTCTAACATATTTCTATGCTCATTACATTAAGTTACTAACACATTGCTAGGCCTAACATTTAAAAATAATTCATTTCTGGACATTCTCTGCAGAGTGTATTGCGGCTTTCACTTTTTTTGTATTAAGTCTTCTTATACTTGTACAAGGTATATGCAATGACAATTACTGACATTTGGTCTTCTTGTGTGAACTCAAGGCATTGAATTTGGCCTTGCCATGATGCGGCTGAACCGATTCTGAAATTGTAGTTCGTGAAAAATCGCAGAACATGCCAATTTCTTATTTTCTACACGAATTTAGATAAACCCACATGATATAATTCATACATAATCATTACCCAATAACTATAGAATGATTTTAACCCATTAAAACACATAATCACGGAATTAAATTATGCAAATTGTACTGTTCTTGATGTTCTTGAAGTTCTTGAACAAAAAACATGGAATTTAATACTACGGATTCGTTATAAGGCCAAATCCAACCATTCAAGTTTCATTTACTTCGTTTTAACATGCATAAATATATACAAGTGTAAAATTTAGGGATAATATATGATCAACGCATTAAATACCACGTATAAGGCCATATGGCCATATAACATACTCTTTAATCATATACTGTATAATTTCATGAAACTGATGATATGGAATTATGCAATATATATATATATATATATATATATATATATATATATATATATATAAAACATGTTATACTACTCGAATTATTACACATATCCTTATAACAACACCATTTCCCAATTCACAGAGACTTACAGAATGTATGAAAGCCATTTTTTTTATAAAAACTAAATGACGTAACAATGAAAATTGGGTTGGAGAGAATTACCCAAAGCGTAGACTGTAATGTAGGAGATGAATTGAAACCCTTCTCAAACTCTTCTTCAATCACACACTCAAAATTCTTAACTTTTCTCTCTGAATTCTTTCTGAACTCTCAACTTAGTATACATGAAATAACATAATACGCTAGAGGCGTATAAAAACTGACGTGATGATGGTCAGTTACCCAGTCATGGGTAACTGTTATTAACATCTCCTAGGGCCTTGTTTGGCTAGTATAATAGATTTCAAAACTCCTTTAATTTAATAAACCTTTATCATATAGTTTAATTAATGTCACACCCATTTCAAATATCTTATTTAATTTACTTAAATAAAATATAATAATTTCTCATTAATTCACATAGTCTAATAATTAATTTTCTCATTAATAATAATGTCAAATTATTAAATCTCTAATTAATAAATAAATTAATTAAAATAACATTAGGCTTATTAAATATTTTTTTTAATACAATAAGCTCACATAATTACATATATCGAATAATAAAATTCTCCACATTAAATTAATAAATGTAACACATATAATTAAATTAATCTACCACAATTTCATGAATTAATTATTTAATCTAATAATTAAATCATTAAAAATATTTATTTACTTCAATAAATATTAAGAATTAAATTACAAAAATCTCGTTAAATCATCTTTCCCCCCTTAAAAGGATTCTCATCCCCGTAATCACGACTCGATAAATTCGACTTGCTTACATTCTCCCCTTACACAAAGATTCATCCCCGTAATCGCTTACACGTAATTAAGTAAATAAATGAAGGTAATTATTCATCATATTCTCTTCGAGTTCTCACGTAGCTTCTTCAGCGTTGTGGTTCCTCCAAATTACCTTAACAGAAGGTATTACTTTATTTCTGAGAACTTGTTCTTTTCGGTCGACAATTTGAACAGGAATTTCTTCGTAAGATAAGTCTTTGTCAAAATGTAGGGGTTCGTATTCAATTACATGCTTGTAATCGGCTTTGTAGGGTCGTAACACAGAAACATGGAAGACGTTGTGGACGTTCTCGAGTGATGGAGGTAAGGCTACCTCATATGCAACTTCCCCGATACTTCGCAGTACTTCAAAGGGTCCAATGAATCTTGGGCTTAATTTCCCTTTCTTTTCGAACCTGATCTTCCCCTTCCAGGGAGAGACCTTCAAGAAAACATAACTACATGATTCAAATTTGATATTTTTACGATGTGCATCAACATATTTCTTCTATAGATCTTGAGCTGCTACCAGTCGTGCTCGGATCACTTTGATTATTTCTGCTGTCTGCTGTACCAATTCTGGCCCTAGCAATTGTCTTTCGCCAACTTCATCCCAATAAAGTGGAGTTCTGCACTTTCTACCGTATACCGCTTCATAAGGTGGCATTCTAATACTAGTGTTGTAACTGTTGTTGTAACCGAACTCTACGAGCGGTAGATGATCATCCCAATTTCCTTTAAAGTCCATTATACAAGCTCTTAACATATCTTCAAATGTCTGAATTGTTCTTTCACTCTGTCCATCCGTTTGAGGGTGATATGTCGTACTCATTCGCATATCGCCAACGTACCCATGCATTCTTGTAGACGTTTCCGAGAATTCGATGCGGGCGCGGATCCCTATCGGAAATAATTGACACCGGCACTCCGTGTCTCAAAACAACCTCTTTTACATATAACCTCGCCAACTGATCTAAATTGAATCTGATTTTGATCGGAAGGAAATGTGCGGATTTCGTCAGTCGGTCAACGATAACCCATATTGCGTCGTAGCCTTTCTGAGTCGTCGGAAGGCCAACCACGAAGTCCATTGTAATATGTTCCCATTTCCATTATGGGATCTCTAACAGTTGTAGCAATCCACTTGGTCTCTCGATGTTCCTTTTCACTTTCCGCGAGTAAGACACTTGGCAACACATTCGCAACATCTCATTTTAAATTTGGCCACCGTAAATGTTGTCAAGATCTTGGTACATTTTGGTACTACCAGGGTGAATCGAATATCGTGAACTATGAGCCTCACTCAAAATTTCTTCCTTAATCTCTTGTACTGGCGGAACCCAAATTCTACTTTCAAATCTCAGTATTCCTTCCTTATCCATCTTAAATCTCGCCTTCGGTTCCTTGGATATCTTCTTTGTCACCTTTTTACATTCTTCATCTTGAAGCTGAGCCTCCTTTACTTTATCTAGTAGAATTGTACCAGATTGCATCTGAAATAGCTTCTCATCAATCTCCATAGGATACTTCACTTCCAACTCTAGTTTCTCCATTTCTGAAATTAGCTCCTCCTGAGCAGTCAACAACATCAATTTCTTATGACCCTTTCTACTTAAGGCGTCGACAACCACATTTGCTTTACCCAGATGGTATAAAATCTCACAGTCGTAATCCTTAATTAATTCCAACCATCTTCTTTGACGCATATTCAAATCCTTCTGCGTGAAAATATATTTCAGACTCTTGTGGTCCGTATATATTTCACACTTCTCCCCGTAGAGATAGTGCCTCCAAATTTTCAAAGCAAAAACAACTGCAGCTAACTCCAAGTCGTGGGTCGGATATCCCTTCTCGTAATCCTTCAATCGTCATGATGCATACGCAATGACTTTGCCATTTTTCATCAGCACACAACCAAGTCCTTTATGCGATGCATCACTATAAACAACAAAATTTCCTGTATCATCCGGAAGAGATAACACAGGCGCCGTACTCAACCTCTTCTTCAATTCTTGAAAACTTTCCTCACACTTATCTGTCCAAACAAATTTCACAGCTTTTCGAGTTAAATTCGTTAACGGAGTTGCGATCTTGGAAAAGTCTTGTATGAACCTTCTATAATATCCCGCCAATCCAAGAAAACCTTTTACTTTCGATGGCGTTCTCAGCTGATCCCAGTTAATCACGGCTTCGACTTTAGATGGATTTACCGAAATTCCGTTTTTATCGATCACGTGACTAAGAAATTGTACTTGTTCAATCCAAAATTCGCATTTTGAAAACTTGGCATACAACTTTTCCCTTCTCAATACCTCCAATGTTAATCTCAAATGCTCTTCATGTCCTTCCTTGGTTTTCGAATAAACAAAAATGTTATCAATAAATACCACTACGAACTTGTCCAAAAATGGCTTGAACACACCATTCATTAATCCCATAAATGCTGCAGGAGAATTCGTAAGATCAAATGACATTACAAAAAAATCGTAGTGACCATATCGCGTTCTGAACGCTGTCTTTGGAACATCCTCTGGCCTCACCTTCAGTTGATGACAACCACTCCTCAAGTCTATCTTGGAAAATTATCTTGCTCCCTTCAATCGACATTACTAAGTCTTGGCATTGCGATTGGACATTTATACCGGCCGCTGTGTTATTCTATGGTCACGAACCTTAAAGGCGTTGGATCAAGGCCATGACAAGAATGAACTAGTTCTGAGAATTGCGATTCATGAAAAATCGCAGAACATGCCAATTTCTACCAATTTCTTATTTTCTACAAAAATTTAGACAATCCCACATGATATAATTCATACATAATCATTACCCAATAATTATAGAATGATTTTAACCCATTAAAACACATAATCACGGAATTAAATTATGCAAATTGTACTGTTCTTGATGTTCTTGAACAAAAAACATGGAATTTAATACTACAAATTCGTTATAAGGCCAAATCCAACCATTCAAGTTTCATTTACTTCGTTTTAACATGCATAAATATATACAAGTGTAAAATTTAGGGATAATATATGATCAACGCATTAAATACCACGTATAAGGCCATATGGCCATATAACATTCTCTGTAATCATATACTGTATAATTTCATGAAACTGATGATATGGAATCATGCAATGTATATATATATATATAAAACATGCTATACTACTCGAATTATTATACATATCCTTATAACAACACCATTTCCCAATTCACAGAGACTTACAGAATGTATGAAAGCCATTTTTTTATAAAAACTAAATGACGTAACAATGAAAATTGGGTTGGAGAGAATTACCCAAAGCGTAAAGTGTAATGTAGGAGATGAATTGAAACCCTTCTCAAACTCTTCTTCAATCACACACTCAAAATTCTTAACTTTTCTCTCTGAATTCTTTCTGAACTCTCAACTTAGCATACATGAAACAACATAATACGCTAGAGGCGTATAAAAACTGACGTGATGATGGTCGGCTTACCCGATCATACGGGGTAACTCATTATTAACTTCTCCTAGGGCCTTGTTTGGCTAGTATAATAGATTTCAAAACTCCTTTAATTTAATAAACCTTTATCATATAGTTTAATTAATGTCACACCCATTTCAAATATCTTATTTAATTTACTTAAATAAAATATAATAATTTCTCATTAATTCACATAGTCGCATAATTAATTTTCTCATTAATAATAATGTCAAATTATTAAATCTCTAATTAATAAATAAATTAATTAAAATAACATTAGGCTTATTAAATATTTCTTTTAATACAATAAGCTCACATAATTACATATATCGAATAATAAAATTCTCCACATTAAATTAATAAATGTAACACATATAATTAAATTAATCTACCACAATTTCATGAATTAATTATTTAATCTAATAATTAAATCATCGAAAATATTTAATTACTTCAATAAATATTAAGAATTAAATTACAAAAATCTCATTCGTCACATCTTTCCCCCCTTAAAAGGATTCTGTCCCCAGAATCACGACTCGATAAATTCGACCCGTTACATTCTCCCCCCTTACAAAGATTCTGTCCCTAGAATCGCTTACACATAATTAAGTAAATAAATGAGGATAATTCTTCATCATATTCTCTTCGAGTTCCCACGTAGCTTCTTCAGCGTTGTGGTTCCTCCAAATTACCTTAACAGAAGGTATTACTTTATTTCTGAGAACTTGTTCTTTTCGGTCGACAATTTGAACAGGAATTTCTTCATAAGATAAGTCTTTGTCAAAATGTAGGGGTTCGTATTCAATTACATGCTTGTAATCGTCTTTGTAGGGTCGTAACACAGAAACATGGAAGACGTTGTGGACGTTCTCGAGTGATGGAGGTAAGGCTACCTCATATGCAACTTCCCCGATTCTTCGCAGTACTTCAAAGGGTCCAATGAATCTTGGGCTTAATTTCCCTTTCTTTTCGAACCTGATCTTCCCCTTCCAGGGAGAGACCTTCAAGAAAATATAACTACCTTATTCAAATTCGATATTTTTACGATGTGGATCAACGTATTTCTTCTGTCGATCTTAAGCTGCTACCAATCGTGCTCGGATCACTTTGACTATTTCTGCTGTCTGCTGTACCAATTCTGGCCCTAGCAATTGTCTTTTGCCAACTTCATCCCAATAAAGTTGAGTTCTGCACTTTCTGCCGTATAACTCTTCATAAGGTGGCATTCCTATACTAGCGTGATAACTGTTGTTGTAACCGAACTCTACGTGCGGTAGATGATCATCCCAATTTCCTTTAAAGTCCATTATACAAGCTCTTAACATATCTTCAAATGTCTGAATTGTTCTTTCACTCTGTCCATCCGTTTGAGTGTGATATGCCGTACTCATTCGCAACTGTGTACCCATGCATTCTTGTAGACGTTTCCAAAAATTCGATGTGAAGCTCGGATCCCTATCGAAAACAATTGACACCGGCACTCCGTGTCTCGAAACAACCTCTTTTACATATAACCTCGCCAACTGATCTAAATTGAATCTGATTTTGATCGGAAGGAAGTGTGCGGATTTTGTCAGTCGGTCAACGATAACCCATACTGCGTCGTAGCCTTTCTGAGTCGTCGGCAACCACATTTGCTTTACTCGGATGGTATAAAATCTCACAGTCATAATCCTTAATTAATTTCAACCATCTTCTCTGACGCATATTCAAATCCTTCTGCGTGAAAATATATTTCAGACTCTTGTGGTCCGTATATATTTCACACTTCTCCCCATAGAGATAGTGCCTCCAAATTTTCAAAGCAAAAACAATTGCAGCAAACTCCAAGTCGTGGGTCGGATATCCCTTCTCGTAATCCTTCAATCGTCGTGATGCATACGCAATGACTTTGCCGTTTTGCATCAACACACATCCAAGTCCTTTATGCGACGCATCACTATAAATAACAAAATTTCCTATATCATCCGGAAGAGATAACACAGGCGCCGTACTCAACCTCTTCTTCAATTCTTGAAAACTTTCCTCACACTTATCCGTCCAAACAAATTTCACGACTTTTTCGAGTTAAATTAGTTACTTGAGTTGCGATCTTGGAAAAGTCTTGTATGAACCTTCTATAATATCCCGCCAATCCAAGAAAACTTCTTACTTCCGACGGCGTTCTCGGCTGATCCCAGTTAATCACAGCTTCGACTTTAGATGGATCTACCGAAATTCCATTTTTATCGATCACGTGACCAAGAAATTGTACTCGTTCAATCCAAAATTCGTAATTTGAAAACTTGGCATACAACTTTTCCCTTCTCAATACTTCCAATGTTAATCTCAAATGCTCTTTATGTTCTTCCTTGGTTTTCAAATAAACCAAAATGTCATCAATAAATACCACTACGAACTTTTCCAAAAATGGCTTGAACACACCATTCATTAGTCCCATAAATGCTACAGGAGCATTCATAAGACCAAACGACATTACTAAAAATTCGTAGTGACCATATCGCGTTCTGAACGCTGTCTTTGGTACATCCTCTGGCCTCACCTTCAGTTGATGATAACCACTCCTCAAGTCTATCTTGGAAAAGTATCTCGCTCCCTTCAATTGATCAAACAGGTCGTCGATCCTCGGTAATGGATATCTGTTCTTAATCGTGACCTTATTCAATTCTCTGTAGTCAATGTAGAGCCGCATCGATCCATCCTACTTTTTCACAAATAACACCGGTGCTCCCCACGACGATACGCTCGGTTGAATGTACTTCTTGTCCAGTAATTCTTGTAGTTGTACCATTAATTCTTTCATCTCTACTGGTGCCATTCGGTATGGTGCCTTCGATATTGGAGCGGTTCCGGGCGCCAAATCGATTACGAAATCTACTTCTCTATCTGGTGGAAGTCCTGACAAATCGTCTGGAAATACGTCGACGAAGTCCCTCACAATTGGTATTTCTTCTACCTTCTGGATTCTCTTTTTCATTTGTCGACTATGTAAGCTAAGTATCCTACACACCTTGTCTTAACAACTTCACGCACTGCATCATCATCGCTGACAACTCGCTTGTCTAGGCGACTTGCTACCATAAAACACAACCTTTGACGGAGTCATAAGGTTAATATGCTTCTTTTGGCAATCAATTACAGCCCCGTAATTGAATAACCAGTCCATGCCCAATATAACATAAAATTCCCCAAGTCGAATAGGGATAAGATCTACGTTCATGATATTACCCTTAATATCTACTCTACAATTCTTATACACGTACTTAACAGGGATTATCTCTTTATTCACAATTTCTATGTTCATGGGATAATCCAATTCATCCTTAGGCAAATCTAAATTCATGGCAAAGTCATCGGATATAAAGGAACAAGTAGCACCCGAATCAAATAAAACATAAGCATTAATTTTATTGATCGGAATGATACCTGACACCACATCACGAGATTGAACTGCATCCTGCACCGTCATGTTGAAAGTCCTGGCGGTTGATCGATTTGTTGCGGTTGGTCCGGTGATAGTTAAGGCATTTCCACTGTTGTTTCCCCGGTTTCCTCCTGATTCTGACCCTCCCGATCCCTTCTTAGGACAATCTCTTGCCAGATGGTCCTTCGAACCACAATTGAAGCAAGCACCCTTCTTTGGGTTAGGACAGTTAGGTGCTATGTGGTCTTCCTGACCACAATTGTAGCACACTCTTTTTCCTTTCATACAAACTCCTAGATGAGCTTTCCCGCAGGTCGGGCATGCTTCGATTCTTTTCTTCTGACTTCCTTGTTGATTTCCTGATGATGAATTGTCATTCCATCTTTTCTTCTGATTAAAATTTCCACCTCCTGTGCCACTTCCACTAACCTTGTTATTTCCCTCACCTTCACTCTTCTTCTTCTTCTTCTTCTTCTTCTTCTTCTTCTGATCTTGATTGTACTTGGTCACCGCATCGCTTCCACCTTCAGCGAGGATGGCCTTTTCCAGTACTCCGGCAAATGTGTTTATCTGAAACATTGATACTTTACTATATACCCAAGGCTTTAGTCCTTGTTCGAATCTTCTAGCTTTTATCTCGTCCGTGTGTACTTGATACGGGGCGAACCTCGCTAACTCGTTGAATCTAGCCGCATAATCAGTGCATTTATATATTTCCCTGCTTCAATTCCAGAAATTGAATCTCCATCTGGTTCTGTGAGCTGGTTGGGAAGTACATCTCAAAAAACATTTCTTTAAATCTCTCCCAAATAATTACACATTCACCTCCACGAACTTTATTTGCTTGCCACCAATAGCTAGCTTTGGACTTCAACATAAATGTTGCAAAAGCGGTCTTCCGGTCTTCTAAACCCTAAGAACGTCGAAAACCTTCTCCATTTCCATAACCCATGTTTGAGCCTCGATCGGGTTCATGGAACCTTTAAATTCAAGGTCCCAATCCCACCGCTTGAAATCTTTAAACGTAGTATTTGGTGGAGCTTGAGGTTGATTATTCATTGCTCCAAATCAATAAGTTAACCAATCTACGCATCGGGATTAGCATTGGCATTATTGTTGTTATTTGTTGACTCTTCCTGAGTTGGTTGACGTTGTTGTCTTCTTCTAGGCGGCATATTTCTGTTAAGAATAATATATGCTTATTAAATCTCTATTAAATTCTCTAAATAGTTAAGACTTAACTCAACAATTTAATATAATCATTTAACACATCATCTCAAACAACTTAATATATTTAATTCAAACTAAAAGTTTTACATCAAATAGCATAACTGCTATTTACATCCACCATCCTGAGATAAAGAATCCACAAGATTTAAATATTAAAATATTCCTTCGTTCATAAACATATCAGAATTTACATATAAAAACTAACTAAGTCTTTCACATAATTAAACAGATTATATCACTGTCTGTCAAGGTGCTAATTAGCCTTGCCACGCTCCTCTTCCATGATACGAGACATCGTCCTGCGATCCAGCATGTACGATGGAAGTCCTTCGAACTGGATGGGGTACCTCAAAACTCTATCCTGGGCCTCATCCATTGCATGATTAAGTTTACAGTATGTCTCTCCGAGCTTCACCTTCTTTGCACGACCGTCCTCTTCTTCAAGATCAACATGATGTGACTCTCTTACCCAGCCTTCCTCTGCTATAATCAGCCTTTCAGAGCTGTCCTTCAGTTCCTTCTTCAGCTTCTCTATCTCCTCGATCTTATCTTTGGTTTGACCTTTCTCGTGGACCAAATCCCATTCTACATTTCCCAGTCGTGAGTGAAGAGTCGAAATCTCCCTCTCCTTCGCTTTCTGAAAGTAATCAATTTGAATAGTAGCCCGCTCAACCGATCCTCGCACCTCATCTCAGAACTCCACGTTACGGTCAGTATAATGTGTTGTACATCTCAAAGATCAATGGAGTCTTTGTGGAAACTCCTCATCTTCCTCTTCCTCGTCAAATTCCTCCTCGAAGACGTCGGTCTCAGGGTTCATGCTCCCGACCAACAACGGTGATCAATGGAGATGACTCCTCTCAGCACTAATGTTCCCTAACGACATGAATGTCTCTGGGCTTCTCCTCTGTGAGGTACTTGTGAGGTACTCAGGGTTCCTCCTCCCCTGTTCGACTAGTTCCTCCGACATCCGACATCCTGACAACAAAATTTTGAGTTTTAGTTACTAAGTCGTACTAGTGAGCACATAATTTAACACATAAGCACATAAAGTCTTTTATTATCTTCAATGAATTACAAAAATTCATTTCCTAGAACTCGATAAGAGTTTTCCATCACTATGTTCTTTCTATAAGGCTACTACCTAAGGTTGTTTCCCCACCTAAGGTTCATAACCTATAGCTTTGATACCAACTTGAGACACTCCCAAATCCGGGTACTTCAATTCCACGGGATTTGGTGTTCACTGTACAAATATCATCTATCTATCTACCCATAATAAATGCAAACCATGCAATAGATAGAAATAAAATCTTCCCTTTAAGGGTTACAACATCCGAATAATAATACAATCCCAAGTTAAACTAACCTTAAACATCTGTGCAAAAATATAAACAATAAGTCTTAAGTAACATCAATTCTAATTACATCACATAAATAATCAGTCTTCATTACTTGCTAAGCTTGCCCTTGCCTTTACTAGTGGAAGGTTCGTCTGCCCTTTCGTTCTAAACTGCAATGTTATTATTACGCAAGAGTGAGTACGATTGCCCACATGTATAACACTATAACAATGAATAATAACATGCGAGAGAAATAATAACTTCTGAAATAAAAGCTCAACTTTTGAATCAAGAATGAATAACAAGAATCAAAAGATTTCAGAGGGTCATAAGACCTTGAACTATGTCCTAGGTTATCAAGGGTTATACTTGAAACCTTTAACAGTCATAAGACTATGGACCTTTCTACTCGTACTTAGGGGGATCAGCCCTTAGTACATACTGTGCACAATATCGTAACGCTAATGCATAAGTAAATCCCTTTGCAGGGTTGTTCATCTTAGTTTGACATTCGAGTCCGCACCAAAGGAAGTTTGGTTTGGATAATTCAATAAGGGTTCTGAAATTTAGAACGTTCATCAACTATGACTAGTCGAATCAATAAGGTTCACTAGTCTAACAAGGTTCAACAATAATGATATTCAATTTGAATAATAATCTCAAGAAGTAAACAATAGAACAAATATTGTATAACAAATTCATACTTTGAAGGGATAATCATTCTTTAATATAACAATTCGAACTTGAATAATAGTAATGAGAATTTACTCAAGATAAATAATAAACTTGAACAATGATAACAAGTAGGGGTAGGAAACTTGCCTTGTGCATAGATTATACTTTAATTAAACTTGTTCTTTGATTTAAATCCTACATATCATTTACATTCATAATACCAGTCAATTATAACATACTAGTCATCACAAGTTCATTCTCTTTGTCTAACTTTGATAATGACCACATTTAATCAAATTACTACACTCATTGTCTCATACTTTACAATTTATGAACAATAAACTAATTATGTATTCAATAATTCAATCCACATGTAATTATGTTATTTACATGTTAAGCATCTATTTTAACATCTTATTATACTTCTAACATATTTCTATGTTCATTACATTAAGTTACTAACACATTGCTAGGCTTAACATTTAAAAATGATTCATTTCTAGACATTCTGTAGAGTGGCGCTGCGGCGCTACTTTTGTACTAAGTCTTCACGTTGCGATGCCGTGGTATACCGCTTGCCGGACATTTAGCTCTGTGGCGAGGCCTTAAATGTTGATCTGGCATGCATGCACATGATCGATTCTGAGAAATTGCGATTCATAAAAATCGCAGAAACATGCCAATTTCTACCAATTTCTTATTTTCTACACGAATTTAGACAAACCCACATGATATAATTCATACATAATCATTACCCAATAATTATAGAATGATTTTAACCCATTAAAACACATAATCACGGAATTAAATTATGCAAAGTGTACTATTCTTGATGTTCTTGAAGTTCTTGAACAAAAAACATGGAATTTAATACTACGGATTCGTTATAAGGCCAAATCCAACCATTCAAGTTTCATTTACTTCGTTTTAACATGCATAAATATATACAAGTGTAAAATTTAGGGATAATATATGATCAACGCATTAAATACCACGTATAAGGCCATATGGCCATATAACATACTCTTTAATCATATACTGTATAATTTCATGAAACTGATGATATGGAATTATGCAATATATATATATATATATATATATATATATAAAACATGTTATACTACTCGAATTATTACACATATCCTTATAACAACACCATTTCCCAATTCACGAGACTTACGGAGAATGTATGAAAGCCATTTTTTTTATAAAAACTAAATGACGTAACAATGAAAATTGGGTTGGAGAGAATTACCCAAAGCGTAGACTGTAATGTAGGAGATGAATTGAAACCCTTCTCAAACTCTTCTTCAATCACACACTCAAAATTCTTAACTTTTCTCTCAATTCTTTTCACGAACTCTCAACTTAGTATACATGAAACAACATAATACGCTAGAGGCGTATAAAAGCGACGTGATGATGGTCAGTTACCCAGTCATGGGTAACTGTTATTAACATCTCCTAGGGCCTTGTTTGGCTAGTATAATAGATTTCAAAACTCCTTTAATTTAATAAACCTTTATCATATAGTTTAATTAATGTCACACCCATTTCAAATATCTTATTTAATTTACTTAAATAAAATATAATAATTTCTCATTAATTCACATAGTCTAATAATTAATTTTCTCATTAATAATAATGTCAAATTATTAAATCTCTAATTAATAAATAAATTAATTAAAATAACATTAGGCTTATTAAATATTTTTTTAATACAATAAGCTCACATAATTACATATATCGAATAATAAAATTCTCCACATTAAATTAATAAATGTAACACATATAATTAAATTAATCTACCACAATTTCATGAATTAATTATTTAATCTAATAATTAAATCATCAAAAATATTTATTTACTTCAATAAATATTAAGAATTAAATTACAAAAATCTCGTTCGTCACATCTTTCCCCCCTTAAAAGGATTCTGTCCCCAGAATCACGACTCGATAAATTCGACCTGTTACATTCTCCCCCCTACAAAGATTACATCCCCTCGTAATCGCTTACACATAATTAAGTAAATAAATGAGGGTAATTCTTCATCATATTCTCTTCGAGTTCTCACGTAGCTTCTTTAGCGTTGTGGTTCCTCCAAATTACCTTAACAGAAGGTATTACTTTATTTCTGAGAACTTGTTCTTTTCGGTCGACAATTTGAACAGGAATTTCTTCGTAAGATAAGTCTTTGTCAAAATGTAGGGGTTCGTATTCAAATACATGCTTGTAATCGGCTTTGTAGGGTCGTAACACAGAAATATGGAAGACGTTGTGGACGTTCTCGAGTGATGGAGGTAAGGCTACCTCATATGCAACTTCCCCGATACTTCGCAGTACTTCAAAGGGTCCAATGAATCTTAGGCTTAATTTCCCTTTCTTTTTGAACCTGATCATCCCCTTCCAGGGAGAGACCTTCAAGAGAACATAACTACATGATTCAAATTTGATATTTTTACGATGTGCATCAGCATATTTCTTCTGTAGATCTTGAGCTGCTACCAGTCGTGCTCGGATCACTTTGATTATTTCTGCTGTCTGCTGTACCAATTCTGGCCCTAGCAATTGTCTTTCGTCAACTTCATCCCAATAAAGTGGAGTTCTGCACTTTCTGCCGTATACCGCTTCATAAGGTGGCATTCCAATACTAGTGTGGTAACTGTTGTTGTAACCGAACTCTACGAGCGGTAGATGATCATCCCAATTTCCTTTAAAGTCCATTATACAAGCTCTTAACATATCTTCAAATGTCTGAATTGTTCTTTTACTCTGTCCATCCGTTTGAGGGTGATATGCCGTACTCATTCGCAACTGTGTACCCATGCATTCTTGTAGACGTTTCCAGAAATTCGATGTGGAGCGCGGATCCCTATCGGAAATAATTGACACCGGCACTCCGTGTCTCAAAACAACCTCTTTTACATATAACCTCGCCAACTGATCTAAATTGAATCTGATTTTGATCGGAAGGAAGTGTCTTGATTTAAATCGATTGGTCAACGATAACCCATATTGCGTCGTAGCCTTTCTGAGTCGTCGGAAGGCCAATCACGAAGTCCATTGTAATATGTTCCCATTTCCATTCTTGGATCTCTAACAGTTGTAGCAATCCACTTGGTCTCTGATGTTCCTTTTTCACTTTCTGACAGGTAAGACACTTGGAAACACATTCTGCAACATCTCATTTTAAATTTGGCCACCAGAAATGTTGTCGAAGATCTTGGTACATTTTGGTACTACCAGGGTGAATCGAATATCGTGAACTATGAGCCTCGCTCAAAATTTCTTCCTTAATCTCTTGTACTGGCGGAACCCAAATCCTTAAGGGATGTGATTATCGTTGAATAAATATTTGTTCAATTGATTTAATTTTGTTTAGTTAATTATTTATTAAATAAATAATTGATGAATTAAGGAAATGATTATTATATTGATATTTCAATTTAATGGTTAATTATTTGTATTGAGTTATATGATTAAAGGATTTATTTAATTAATTGTTATTTGAATTAATTAAAATTAAATATGAAAGCTTGATTAATATAGTGTGACAAATAACTATATTATAAGGAGTTATTAAAATAAATTAAAGTAGTTTAATTTAGTTTTTAACAAACAAGGCTTACCATATTAATTCTTTAATATTTAAAGGGGTTTTGCCAAACAAGCCTTAGGGCTTTTGGGATTTCTAGTTTTTATTAAATAAAATAAATTAAAGTAATAAACATAATGTAATTATAACTTATACGTTATAACTGATATCCTAATTAGTATTAGTATTAAGGTTTATCAGTTTATTTGTTTACGCTTAAGTTAGTCTAGCCAATATACTGAGAAGAGAGAAGAGAAGAGAGCTTGACACAGAGAATTGAGAAGGAGCTTGAGAGAATTTGAGAGAGAACGTAAGCAATTTCCAGTAATTAGCAAGGATTATATTAGCAAATTGAAGGTATGTTCATAATCTTAGTATTTTATATACATATATGAAATTACGGCATGAAGTTTCAAACTCTGTGAATTCTAGTTTTCTGTGAATTGTGGTTATGTAATCTGTTGATAATAATTAGTTATAGTTATGATTAGAGATTATGTTAAAACAACAATTGCATGCTAATTTCAAATATCAGTAGAAATATTTGTCAGTATATGGAATTTTCATATGTTCATGAAAAATATCAATTCTAGTGGCTAATTAGTATGTGAAATTGTAAATTGAAGCTTGTATATGTTAGTTCATTGAGATACGAACATAATGTAATTTGAATGAGATGATTTGACCAACTAATGAATTCACAGTGATGATTTTTAGAATTAATGTCAAAAATTGAGTTTTTGTATGAAAACATGAAAATTGAGGAATTAAAATAGTTCTAGTTGTTGATAAATTGTGCTAATTAGTTGTAAATGTTAGCAAACATGTTTCTGACACTGTTATATTTATTTTACGTGTTATTATCACTGTTTGGTGGGTAAAATTCATGTTAGTTGGCTTACAAAAGGTGCTTGAAGCTCATGCATCAAAAAATCGAGTTACGTAAATCGTACGCACACCATGCAATGCTGCCGTCTTGGTGCGTGGCCTCCTCAAAGACAAAAAACACGCGCCAAGACGAGTGCCCATTTCCAGACACTAAGGTCTGCTAATTCTGCAGACTTTGGTCGTTCTTTGTGGCTTAGCTAAAGGTTATGGTAATGTGTCCAACATGTAATAACAAGGCTAATACAGAGTTGTGTTATATGTATTATGAATTCAAAGTTTCAAAAATGGTTAGTAAATCAAAAATGCATTTTGTGATAACCTAGTTTATACAATGAACGTTAATTATGTGTTGTGATGATTAACACTTGGGAATTCTGAAATGTAAATGGTAGCTTAAGACTTGTGCTAAAATAACAAGTTTAGCTAGTAATGCGTTTTATATTGAAAAGTGAATATTAGTATGTCTAATAGATGTTGTGGTTTTAATACTGTGTATAGGTGAACATGAGTTTTAATATTTTAGGTTACGCTCAAGGCAAGTTTTCTAACTCTACACTTTCGTTGAGCTAGTTCATTTATTACATTGTGTAAGTTTTCTAACTTTACCCATTCGTTGAGTTAGTTCTATTATTATATTGTATAACTTTATGCTTTTGATTGAGCAAGCTTCTTATCTTAACTGTTATTGAATAAATCAATTGTCCTAAGATTCATTCTAACTTGTTAACAGTTAAGCAAGTTTCTTAAGTTCTATTATTGTATAATGAACGTAGTTTAGAACTCTCGTCTCTATTATTGAATTGTTTTAATTCCTTGCATGAATTAATACATTATTGAGCAAGTTTTTAGTTTTCAACTTGCTATCAGTTAAATGTACGTTCAGGAATTTCATTTCTAATGTTATAAGACTCGAATCTTAGCTTATTTTACTGTTCAAACAAAGGTTAATCATTTTATTCATTTTATTTAATGCTTATGCTCTATAGTTATTTTAAGCATGAGATTGATATGTGGAATCAGTTCATTTATGATTCTCAAATGTTCTAAGTTATGTTGTTATTAAACAACTATTGCGTTATCAATCATTGTTGATTCAACTAGTTCCCTAGTTGATGATCATTAAACTTCAATTACCCTTGAAAGCTTATCCAAACCAAACTTTCTTTGGTGTAGAGTTGTACTCTAAATACTGAGATGAACAACCCTTTGTTTAGGGGTTTACGCTTAGAGATGAAATGGTTGTGCACAATACATTGTACGAAGGATTGATCCCACCGAGTACATGGAGTTCTTATAGTCATATGACTGTTAAAGTTAAAGTTGAAAGATTACTTATAACTGTGAACATGGTTCAAGGTCATTTGACCCTCAGTAGTATATTTAAGAATGTAAATAGAACATATCATTCAGTTCTATTGAGCCTATGAATTGGCAAATGTTGTAATGTTAATAGAACATATCATTCAGTTCTATTGAGCCTATTATTTGGGAAATGATGTAAAGATATTTATTCCTATCTCAAGTGAGCTTTGTTTGCTCACTCTTGCATATTTATACATTTATTGCAGTTATGAATAAGAAGGTAGATAAACCTACAACTAGCAAAGGAAAGGGAAAAATGTACAAGTGATGAAGATTTGTAATTTTATTTTATCGTTATGATGATAGACTTTTAATAATGATGTGATGTAATAATTTAATTTCCGCACTTGAATGATTGTATTAAAGGTTAGAGAACCTGGGAGATAATGTTTTTATTAATGTAATCACAGTATGTAGGTGTTTTTATTATTCAATTTATTATGATTGGGTAGTTAGATATGAATGTTTTGATTACGTGAACACCAAATCTTGAGGTAATGAAGTACCGGGATTTGGGGGTGTCACAAGTTGGTATCAAAGCTTTAGGTTATAAACCTTAGGTGGGGAAAAGCCTTAGGAAGTTACCTTTGTAAAGATAGTGGTGATTAACTCTTATCGAGTTTTAAGGAAGGAATAATAAAACACTTATGTGATTATGTGTTTATAACTTATGTGCTCGTGAGTGTCGAGTAGTAATGATTAATGATTAAAACTTAAAATTTTATTGTCAGGATGACTAATGTCGGAGAATCCAGTCAAGCTAGGGAGGGAGGACCTCAGATGCCTATAGAGGAGGAGCCTCGAGACATTCAAGTTATTTGGGAACAACTACTGCCACGGGAGTCAGCCCCGTTGGTCACAATGGTTGAAGATGAGGATGATGATGTGAAGACGGATGAGGAGGATCCCGTTGAGTTGCCACAAGCGGATGAGGATGATGAGGACGAGGAGGAGGAGACTCCACTAACCTCTATATCTGCTCGAATGTACGATAAAGTCTACGACCATAACGTGGAACTTCAGGATACAGTCGATGAATTGCAAGAAATAGTAGCTGAACAACAGACTGCAATGACACAGAAAGATGATGAGATCCAGGATCATGAGGAACGACTGACTAATGTCAAGGAGAAACTAGAATAGACTGAAGGAGAGAAAGAACAACTAATCGACGAGGTCGCTGAATTGAAGAATAAGCTAAGGGAAGAAGCTACGAAGAGGGCAAGAGCCGAGGACGCAAATGAGGAAATGTTTCAACGAGCCGGGATAACAGTGAAAGACGCACATGCAAAAAGAATGAAGATGGAAGAGATGAATAGAGTATTCAACACCGTGGTTAATCGAGCTCAAGATCGGGTCATGGTTTATCCGATCCAGTTCGAGACGCTGCCATCGTATGTATTAGATCGCAGAACAATGTTTTGGATTATGGAGGAAGAACGTAGTAAAGCTATGCAGTATCTTAGTAGAACATCATAGTTGTTATGCGATTAAGATATGTTAAATAAATTATAAATCCCAAGTGTTATGTAACCTATGGGATATGACGATGATATTGTCCTGAAAGTTTTGTAGTTCAGGAAAGTAACGTAAATAGCAGTGATGCTATTGTTTTATATTTTCAAAGAGGTTATGGATAAATAAAAGTTGTTATTTTATTCAAAGTGTTACGTGATTATGTGGTTATTTCTTTTGTGGAGGCAAGTTAAGTATAAATTACTTAAAAAGAGTTGAATAATAATCTAATGAGTGTATTTTTAACAGAAAATGCCTCCCAGACGTCAACCACCATGACAGAGAACCACCGAAGGAACCAACAATAACGACAATGTTGATGCTAACCCAGTTCAACAATTAGTGACGTTACTGACAGGAGCGTTGCAGATACAACTACAGAACCAAGGAATAACGTTTAAGGAGTTCAAGGCGGTCAGACCACCTGAATTTCGAGGGTCAGTGAATCCAGTCGAGGCACAGATTTGGATTATGGAGATAGAAAAGGTGTTCGATGTTGCTAGGGTAGGGGATGATCAGAAGACTGCTTTCGCAACATTCATGTTGAAAGCAGAAGCTAGTTATTGGTGGCAGGTCAATAAAACTCGAGAAGGACTAGGGATGATGACCTGGGATATGTAGGCGATATTTTTCGAGACCTATTTTCCCGAGAGTTCAAGGGTCGATTGAAATTTCGAACAGGCCAGGCGAGGAGCGATGACGAGTATCCGAGTATCTTTGCTAAATTCAACGAGTTGGCTAGGTTTGCGCCTTATCAAGTCAGCACGGACGAACGCAAGGCGAAGAGGTTTGAACAAGGACTGAAGCCCTGGTTGTACAGTATGGTTTCGCTATTTCAATTGAAGACTTTCGCAGCAGTGATGGAGAAAGCAATACTCGCTGAAGGTGGAGGCGAGGCAGTGACAAAGTTCAATCAGGAACAGAAAAAGAAGAAGAATGAGGGGGAGATTAAGAATGGAGGTGGTAGTGGTGGAAACAACAACAACAACAGCAACAAGAACAACTTGAAGAGGAAATGGAATGAGAACGTGGGTGCTAGAAACCAGCAGGGTAACCAGCAAGACAAGAAGTTTGAAGCATGTGCTACATGCGGGAAATTTCACAAGGGTGCGTGCTTGATGGGGGAAACGAGTATGCTTCAATTGTGGCCAGGAGGGTCACATCGCCCCAAATTGCACTCAACTTAAGAAGAACGTGTGCTTCACGTGCGGATCCAAGGATCACTTTGCTCGTGAATGCCCTAAGAAGAAGGATGGAGTGACAACCAGAAGCAATGGAGGTAACATTGGAGGTACATCATCAAACAAACCCACAGCTAGAACTTTCAACATGAATGTGCAAGATGCTGTGCAATCAAAAGATGTCGTGTCAGGTATTATCCCAATCAATGATATTGATGCTTATGTATTATTTGATTATGGTGCTACTTGCTCGTTTATCTCCGATGAATTTTCTAAGAGGTTAGAATTGCCTAGAGAAGAACTGAATTTTTCTTTGAACATAGAAATTGCGAATAAAGAAATAATCCCTGTGACACCCCCAAATCTAGGTACTTCGATTCCACGGGATTTGGTGTTCACTGTACAAATATCATCTATATATCTACCCATAATAAATGGAAACCATGCAATAGATAGAAATAAATCTTCCCCTTATGGGGTTATAACATCTGAATAATAAACATAATCCCAGGTCATACTAACCTTAAACATCCGTGCGAAAACATAAACAATTAATAAGTCTTAACAACATAAATTCAACATCTCATAAATACAAGTCTTCAACATTTGTTAACCTTGCCCTTGCCTTTACTAGTATCAGGTTCGTCGGTTCTTTCGTTCTTAACTGCAATGTTATTATTACGCAAGAGTGAGCACTATTGCCCACAAGTAAAATAATGAAATAACAATGTATAATAACATGCGAGTGAATCAAAGACTTCTGAAATAAAAGCTCAACTTTTGAATCAAGAATGAATAACAAGAATCAAAATATTTCTGAGGGTCATAAGACCTTGAACTATGTCCTAGGTTATCAAGGGTTATACTTGAAACCTTTAACAGTCATAAGACTATGGACCTTTCTACTCGTACTTAGGGGGATCAGCCCTTAGTACCATACTATGCACAATATCTTAACGTTAACGCGTAAGTAAATCCCTTTATAGGGTTGTTCATCTCAGTTTGACATTAGAGTCCGCAACAAAAGAAGTTTGGTTTGGATAAATCAATAAAGGTTCTGAATTTAGAACGTTCATCAACTATGGACTAGTTGAATCAATAAGGATTCGCTAGTCTAACAAGGTTCAACAATAAATGATATTTAAAATGAATAATAATCTTAATAGGTATACAATAGAACAATTATTGTATAACAGAATCATACTTTGAAAAGATAATTAATCTTTAATATAACAAATGAACTTGATTTATAAACTAGAATAATGATAACAAGTAGGGTTAGGAAACTTTCCTTGTGCGTAGATTACACGTTAATTAAACACGTTCCTTGAATTTAATCCTACATACCATTTACATTCACAAAACCAGTTAATTATAACTTAACTAATCATCAAACGTTCATTCTTTTTGTCTAACTCGAATTATGACTATACTTAGTCAATTTATTACACTTAATGTAACATAATTTACACTTCATGAATAACAAGCTAATTATGTATTCAATAATTCAATCCACATGCAATTATATTATTTACATGTTAAGTATCTATTTTAATATCTCATTATACTTCTAACATATCTCTATGTTCTTTAAATTAAGTTGCTATCACATTGTTAGACTTGAACATTTAAAATAATTCATTTCTGACATTACGCATAATGGCTATTTCTTCTTTCTTTTATACTTATACTTTCATATTTGTGCGCACTGGCTATTATGACCGAGACTTAGTATTATGGCTGTATGGTGGCCATTAGCAAGCGTGAGACTTCGATTACGGAGTTGAGCCCGTATTGAAAACTCCAGATTCGATTCCTATTCACGAAGAACACGAGTTCAAATAAATGGACACTACATGATCATTAATTTCACTAAATTAACATACCCACATGCTAGAATTCGTATATAATCATTACCCAATATCTATAGAATGATTTTAACCCATTAAAACACATAATAACAGAATTAAAATATATAAATTTCACTGTTCTTGATGTTTTTGAAGGTTTTGAAAATAAATCATAAAAATTAACACTACGGATTCGTTATAACACCGAATCCGTTCATTTAAAATTTGATTTCTTCGTATTAACATGAATAATCAAATAAGAGTGGGAATTTTACAAAAACATTTATGTTTGACATATTAAAATCACGTATAAGGCCATATGGCCATAACCCATACTCTGTAATTTAGAAGCAATCATATACGATGTATTTTCATGAAACAGATGATATGGTTTATAAAATATATATAATCAAATATGTTATGGTAACATTTAACACATATACAAACTCATAATCATACCCTTTCCCAATTACAAAGACTTTATAGTAAACTTGAAAGCCGTTTTTTTTATAAAAACTCAAACCACGTAAATTTTGAATTTGGGAAGGAGAAGATTACCCTGAGTGTAGAGCGTAGATTAGAAAACTCAGATGTTTCTTCAATCACCCACTCCTAATCTCCTTCTCAATATCTTAAATCTCTCTGACAAACTCTCTCTGATTATTCTCTAGACCTAGCAAAATAATAAGAAAGAAAAGAGAATACGTATAAAAATAAAGGAAAAAAAAGAACTGACGCGCATAATGGTCAGTTAACCCAGTCATGAGTAACTGTTAATAACTCCCACTAAGGCCATGTTTGGCTAGCTTTAAAAACTCATTTTTATTTAAATTAATAAATCTCTTACACTATAGTTTAAATCATGTCACACCCCTTTACGAAATAAATCAAATATCTTATTTAATTTAATTAAATAACATATAATAATTTCCCATTAATTCACATAGTCAAATAATTAAATTCTCATTTATTAATAATGTCAAATTATTAAATCTCTAATTAATAAGCAAATTAATTTAATTAAAATAACATTAGGCTTATTAAATATTTCATTTAATCCAATAAGTTCACATAAATACATATTTGAATAATAATTATTCTCTACATTAATTTAATAAATATAATACATTTAATTAAATTAATCTATCACAATTGCATCATTAATTATTTAATCTAATAATTAAATTATCAAAAATATTTATTTACTTCAATAAATATTAAAATTAATTAACAAAAATCTCGTTCGTCACATCTTTCCCCCTTAAAAGGATTCTGTCCCCAGAATCACGACTCAATAATTTTGACCCGTTACATTCTCTCCCCCTTACAAAGATTCTGTCCCCAGAATCGCTTACAAAAAATTAAGTAAATAAATGAGGGTAATTCTTCATCATATTCTCTTCGAGTTCCCACGTAGCTTCTTTAGCGTTGTGGTTCCTCCAAATTACCTTAACAAAAGGTATTACTTTATTTCTGAGAACTTGTTCTTTTCTGTCGACAATTTGAACAAGAATTTCTTCGTAAGATAAGTCTTTTTCAAAATGTAGGGGTTCGTATTCAATTACTTGCTTGTAATCGGGTTTGTAGTGTCGTAAAACAGAAACATGGAAGACGTTGTGGACATTCTCTAGTGCTGGAGGTAGGGCTACCTCGTACGCGACTTCTCCGATTCTTCGAAGTACTTCAAATGGTCCAATGAATCTTGGGCTTAATTTTCCTTTCTTTCCGAACCTGATCTTCCCCTTACAGGGAGAGACCTTCAAGAAAACATAACTACCTGATTCAAATTCGGTATTTTTACGATGTGGATCAGCGTATTTCTTCTGTCTATCTTGATCTGCTACCAGTCGTGCTCGGATCACTTTGACTATTTCTAATGTCTGCTGTACCAATTCTGGCCCTAGTAATTGTCTTTCGCCAACTTCATCCCAATAAAGTGGAGTTTTGCACTTTTTGCCGTATAACGCTTTATAAGGTGGCATGCCTATACTAGCGTGGTAACTGTTGTTGTAGCCGAACTCTACTAACGGTAGGTGATCATCCCAATTTCTTTTAAAGTCCATTACACAGGCTCTTAGCATATCTTCTAATATATGAATCTTTCTCTCACTTTGTCCGTCTGTTTGAGGGTGGTATGCTGTACTCATTCGCAATTGTGTACCCATGCATTCCTGTAGACATTCCAGAAGTTTGATGTAAAGCGCGGATCCCTATCGGAAATAATTAAAACCAGCACTTCGTGCCTCGAAATAATCTCTTTCACATATAACCTTGCCAACTGATCTAAGTTGAATCTGATTTTGATCGGAAGAAAGTGTGCGGATTTCGTCAGTCGGTCAACGATAACCCATACTGCGTCGTAGTCAGACACTTGGCAACACATTTTGCAACATCACGTTTCAAATTTGGCCACCAAAAATGTTGTCGAAGATCTTGATACATCTTGGTACTACCAGGGTGAATAGAATATCGTGAACTATGAGTCTCGCTCAAAATGTCTTCTTTAATCTCTGGTACTGGTGGTACCCAAATTCTGCTCTCAAATCTCAGTATTCCTTCCTTATCCATCTTGAACCTCGGTTCAGTTTCTTCAGATATCTTCTTTGTCACCTTTTTGCATTCTTCGTCCTGAAGTTGAGCCTCCTTAACTTTATCTAGTAGGGTTGTACCAGATTGCATCTGAAATAGCTTCTCATCAATCTCTATAGGATACTTCACTTCCAACTCCAGTTTCTCCATTTCTGCAATTAGCTCCTCCTGAGCAGTCAACCTCATCAATTTCTCACGACCCTTTCTGTAAGACCCCAAATTATTAATAAATGAAATTTAATTTCCTCTATTTATTATTTTGAAATAGTAAGGGTTGATTTGATTAATGTAGTTAGTTATGGGTAAAATACGCAAATATTTGAAATAAGCAAGTGGTTATAAAATATTCATTGTTGTTTGGGAATATTCGTTTGGTCGTGGAATATTCTTCTTTGTTGGGGAATATTAAATGCGACGATGGCAACCTTTTGTAGTGGGCCCATAACGAAAAAGCGATTGGATGAAAAAAAGCGACAAGTATAAGTTGTTTATAAATAACTTGTAGCGATTGTTATTCTGAATTATCTTGTTGGAATACCCGGTGGTTAAAACACGATGTCTGGCGTTGTTGCACGAAGAAGCATGGTGGTATTGCACCAATTATTGATTCTTACGTGAAGAAGCACTACTCGATAATTGTTACGATAATTCTTGTTCAATATTTTATTTTATTGATTCAATAATTCTTTGCGTTGATTTTTTTATATTCTTTATTATTTCAATAATTGTCACTACACAGTATTTTCCATTATCGGAGCAATAATTCATATTATCTGGATAATATTATTAGATAAAATTATTGGCAATGTCTAGAAAGTTCTGTCTAAGGAGAGGTATGGTCACCTAATTGCTTGGCAAGAAGAGGAGAAATCCTTATTGAAAGCCCCATCTTTCCCTGAGGAGCTACCAGGTTGCCCGATCTTGTGATTCTGTAATATTATTTGTAAATAATTAATTATTAATTTATATGATGAGGAAAATATTTATTTTATGTGGATATAGATGGAGAAAATTTTTAAAGTGACAATTATTAAAAAATGATATTTTATCTTTTACGATAAAATAATTTATTATTATATTTTAATAATATAATAATGGTGATATTTTTACAATGAATGTGGGATATATGAGTATATAAGGAGGAAGAGTATTTTTGTTGCAAAATTTGTTTAAAACATGTTAAACATGTCCGTGGGCCCATTTCTTGACTGAAATTTGATTATAGCACGTAAAATCGCTTGCTTATGGATTTGGTCCAATTTCATTTGAAATTTGGAAAAACTTTCTTCTGTAAAGTTGTAGAGAATTGAATTTCCTATAAAATATCGCGAGAATCGAATTTTCTGATAAAAAGGCAATTTATTATGAATTATTGAAGTTCCAAGGTTTTAGAATAATTGATTTTTGGAAGTTTTAAATAATTATATTAACAAAAACGTTTTTTACAATGTTGGGACTCATTTAACATGTGATTAGGTGGCTGATTTCAGATGTTAAGTGTGCGTAGAAAATTTATAATATAAATATTAATATTATATTAAATTTTACTTCGCTTTGGTGTTCTAAGCATTTTCCTATAAATAGGGTGCTTAGGTTAGAATTGAAAATCACACCGGCCCTAAGATTTCTCTCTTTTCTCTCTCTATAATATCGGCGTATTTGTGAGTATTTTAGTACTTTGAGTATTGCTATACTCTGGTGCAAGTTCTTTCAAAGACTATATCTAGTATTCTAGTCGTGATCTTCGCTTTTTTCGAGGTAAGGGATGTTATTTTCTTCAGTAAATGATATTATTTCTTCAATATAATTATCTTAGAAATATTGGTTGGAAATTTTATTAAATTTGGAACTTTTTCATGTCGGGATTACTATTCATGAGTTACTTATTCACGAGTTACTATTCATGAGTTACTATTCATGAGTTACTTATTCACGAGTACTATTCTGAAGCGTAATGATGTTTTTTTTGTAAAATTTCTATCTTTTGAGGTCGGGTTACTATTCACGTATCATGGCACTATTCATTCACGAATACCTTATTCACGGAAAAATTAAATTTTCTTTTTTGTGTCCAAGATTGTCTGTTATGATTCCTATCTTTGATTGGATCTATTATTTGATCTTCATTCTTGAATTTTACTCCAATCTGGTTATTTATGAAGTATTTTTGAACTTGGATTATTTAAAGTACGAATCCTTAATACTTGTTCTTTTGTTTCACTGGATTCGTTTTCTTTAAAATATTTTTCATCATCCTCAGTCCTAAATGATGATATAACTGAATATCTTTGGCCCGTAGTGCAAAGATGAATGATTTCTTGATGAATATCTTTGGCCCGTAGTGCAAAGATGAACAGGTGTTGAGATGAACATGAGCGATTGATTAATATCTTTGGCCCGTAGTGCAAAGATGAACAGGTGTTTAGATGAACATGACCAACTGATGAATATCTTTGGCCTGTAGTGCAAAGATGAATATTTGATTCCAGATATATATTGATTGATGTTACAAGGATAAAATATCGACGATGAACTTTTAAATTCATATATAGAAGATAGTAGTTTGCATTCTCTACTTAACTCTTCTAATGAATTATTATTTCATTGCGAAGATTGATTTAAAACTGGTTGTCTATTGTATTCTATTAGATTTTTCCCTGTTGAGGACTAACGATAATTTGTTCTATTTGTTCGTTACTGGGCTAGTTGAGCTCACCCTTTTCCTTTTTGTTCCATTTTTCTTTTCAGGAGACGAGGATATAGCAGGAACTAGTCGGGGTGTGGAGTAATGGTTCAAGACAGTTGTTCTAGTAGTCCTCACTATTCTGTAAAATAGTGTATCAATAATTGTAATGAGGACTTATTTGAGTGTGGATATTGCCTATATGACAATATTTGTATTTAAACTCATAGTTTATGTGTTGTCGTATTTTGCACGACAATTGTATTAATGAAGTTGTAGTTGTTTCTGTACCATGTATTTGGTGACTCAGAATGGGTTGGATGGAATGGACCTATTTTGGGGGACGTCACAGTTGGTATCAGAGCTTAGGGATATGGTCTCTGGCGGAGATCGGGAAATAGTACTAGGAGGGGAGAGACGAGTAATCCTTCGCTAGTGTGTCATACCTAAGCTTATTTGTTGGTCAGTTGAAGTATATGGTTAATATGTGATATGTTAATTTGTTTAATTAACCCTTGTTTTATGGCAGTATTTAAGAATGGCAGCTGAGAATATTAACGGTGGAGTTAATGAGACCGTGGAAACACCTTTAATCATCACCCAGGGGAACGTGCAACAGGAAGGTAATATTCCTCCTGTAAACAACACCACTGTGCAGACGATGAACGATGGGATGTTTAGGAGCTTTTTGCAGTTCATGCAAAACCAGACGAGGGAGACTCGTGCACAAAATACGGGTGGAAATGCTATCAATGCGCGGCTTCTCACAGCCAAGCAATTCAAAGAGTTGGGACCACCAGAATTTAAGGGAAAGCCGGATCCAATCATGGCGGAAACGTGGGTCAAGAAAATTATCAAGATATTCGATGTCTTGGGATGCTTGGAGGAACATAAGGTTCCATTCGCCACCTTTATGTTCCGTGGTGAGGCAGACTACTGGTGGGAGTCTATGAAACGGACCCAGCCTGCCGTACCCAGCATGTCTTGGGAAACGTTTCAGAAACTTTTCCACAAAAAATACTTTTCTGAAAGTATTCGCCATATGAAGGAGGTAGAGTTTATTAGACTAGAACAAAACAACATGACGGTGTCCCAATACGAGGCGAAGTTCGCAGAGTTATCGAGTTTGCACCTCATTTGGTAGAGAATGAGGAACGAATGACGAGGATGTTTACGAGAGGTTTAAAACCCGAGATTACGCAATATCTTATCTCTCATAAATTTTCTTTATATTCAGATGTTGTCAGCGAGGGCTCAATTATTAGGCGAGATAGCGAAAATGCGTTCAACCAAGAGACCATGAACGAGGATCATCTGGGATGGCACAAATAGCCATCGTAACAACGATAACTAGCGGAGAAAGAAAAATATGGACAAGAGTGACAACCGCTCTGGTGGTACTCGTGGCCATGAAAATAGAAGAAGCGAGTCGGGGGGAGATTTTAAAAAGAGGAGATTCAATAATGGCACTGTGAAGACGTCAGCACCAGCAACAACTGGTTTTAAGGGAGGAAAACGACCACCGGTCGTATACTATAAATGTGGAAAATAGGGATACATCAGCCCAAACTATCCACAACAGTTCATGGTATGTTATAATTTTGGAAAGGAAAGACATATCGCTCGAGATTGTACGATAGCGAAACCAAGCCCAGTGGGGATGGTGACTCAAAAGGCTGTCCCAGAAAAGTCAAAGTCAACGGTTCCTGAAATAGCGTTTGTCGTGATTGGTCAACATGCAAGGAACCCAAACGATGTGATTACGGGTAAACTAATCATAAATTCATGCGAAGTTTATACCTTACTAGATACCGGTGCTACCCATTCTTTTATCTCTCCTACTTGTGCTCAACGTTTAAACTTGACTCCGGAGAAATTAGACTTTGACCTATCTGTGGAAACTCCGTTAGGAGAAACTTTCATCACATCCACTGTTTATAAATCTTGTTTGATCCAAGTTGGCACCATCACATTACTTGTTGACCTTATCTCTTTAAAGATACTTGCTTCTGATGTGATTTTGGGGATTGATTGATTAACTACTCATCATGCCAAAATTGATTTCTTTCGTAAGGTTGTTAGTTTTCATATTCCTAAATAACCGGTTATTTGAATTCAAGCAACCAAACCATTGAAGTCAAACTCTTTAATATCAAGCCATAAAGCCATTCGTTTATTGAAAAACGGATGTCAAGCTTTCTTAGCCCATGTCATGGACTTGAACAAAAATACGTCAGATTTGAATGATATTTCTGTTGTTGGTAAAATCCCTGACGTATTTCCTGAAGAATTTCTTGGCTTACTCCCAAAGTGTGATATTGAATTTTGTATCGACTTTGAACTCGGTACAAAACCCATTTCTAAAATCTCATGGCTCCTATTGAACTTCAGGAGTTAAAAATTCAACTATAGAATTTGGTACCCAAGCCTTTATCTGGTTACTTCCTTTGTGGAATGCACCGAAGCCAGACTCTCCGTAGGGGACGCCATATTCGTGCGGTAGTAAATTGATAGGTGTCATTATGACGTGCTATCCAAGATTGGGAGATGAGTCACAGTTGAGAGCAACCTAAGTCAGTAATCGAAATACGTAGCTTTCTATGCTTAGCTGGTTATTATCGAAGATTTTGTGGAAAGATTTTCTCGAATCGCTACTCCATTAACTCAGTTGACTCATAGAGATACAAAATTCGAATGGAGCAAGGAATGTGGGAAGAGCTTCGAAGAACTCAAGGGGAGACTCATTTTGGTACATGTTCTGACCATACCATCCTGGAAAAGCGAACGTGGTAGCTGACGTGTTGAGTAAAACATCGTATACGAGTACAAGTGCGATATTGTCAAAGACCCATTTTGTATGTCTTATAAATGATAGAGTTGAAGACTCTAGGTACCTATGTGATGATATACGAGTAGAATCGACTTTAATCGATAAAGTTAAAAACGTTCAAGCTACACACCGGAGCTGATGAATATGAAGAAGGAGGTACAAGAAGTTGTTATTCCAAAAGCGAGAATTGGCGATGTGAGGAAAGCTCAAACCTTCGATTTATTAGTCCATTTGAAATCCTAGATCGAATAGGAACTGTGGCCTATAGACTCGTTTTACCGCCAAGTATGAGGCGTGTTCATAACGTTTTTCACGTATCGATGTTACGTAAATATGTGGACGACCCGAACCATGTTATTGAGTTAGAACCGGACTAGATAGCCGAAGAATTAACGTATGAAGAGGTACCCGTCAAGATCTAGGATACGAAGGATCATGTCCTACGCATGTCAATTTCGAGGACGAAATTTCATAAGGAGGGGAGGTTGTAAGACCCCAAATTATTAATAAATGAAATTTAATTTCCTCTATTTATTATTTTGAAATAGTAAGGGTTGATTTGATTAATGTGGTTAGTTATGGGTAAAATGCGGAAATATTTTAAATAAGCAAGTGGTTATAAAATATTCATTGTTGTCGGGGAATATTCGTTTGGTCGTGGAATATTCTTCTTGTTGGGGAATATTAAATGCGATAGTATGACCTTGTGTGGGTCCATAACGGCGCGATTGGATGAAAAAATGACAAGTATAAGTTGTTTATAAATAACGGCGCTTGTTATTACTGATTATCTTTGTTGGAATACCCGGTGGTTAAAACACGATGTCTGGCGTTGTTGCACAAGATTAACACACGGTATTACACCAATTATTGATTCTTTTATAAGAAGGCACTACTCGATAATTGTTACATGTAATTATTGTTCAATATTTTATTTTATTGATTCAATAATTCTTTGCGTTGATTTTTTATATTCTTTGTTGTTTCAATAATTGTCACTACACAATATTTTCCATTATCGAGACAATAATTCATATTATCTGAATAATATTATTAGATAACATTATTGGCAATGTCTAGAAAGTTCTATCTAAGGAGAGGTCCGGTCACCTAATTGCGGCAAGATGAGAGAAATCCTTATTGAAAGCCCCTCTTTCTACAGAACTACCGGTTGCCCGATCTTGTGATTACGTAATATTATTTGTGAATAATTAATTATTGATTTATATGATGAGAAAATATTGATTTTATGTGGATATAGATGGAGAAAATTTTTAAAGTGACAATTGTTAAAAAATGATATTTTATCTTTTCTGATAAAATAATTTATTATTATATTTTAATAATATAATAATGGTGATATTTTTATAATGAATGTGGGATATATGAGTATATGAGGAGGAAGAGTATTTTTGTTGCAAAATTTGTTTAAAACATGTTAAACATGTCCATGGGCCCATTTCTTGACTGAAATTTGATTATAGCCTGTAAAATCGCCCGTTTATGGATTTCGGTCAATTTTTGTTTGAAATTTAGAAAAACTTTCTTCTGTAAAGTTGTAGAGAATTGAATTTCCTATAAAATATCGCGAGAATCGAATTTTCTGATAAAAAGGCTATTTATTATGAATTATTGAAGTTCCAAGGTTCTAGAATAATTGATTTTTGGAAGTTTTAAATAATTATATTAACAAAAACGTTTTTTACATTGTTGGGACTCATTTAACATGTGATTAGGTGGCTGATTTCAGATGCTAAGTGTGCGTAGAGAATTTATAATATAAATATAAATATTATATTAAATTTTCTGCTTTGGTGTTCTAAGCATTTTCCTATAAATAGGGTGCTTGGGTTAGAATTGAAAATCACACGAAACTAAAGATTTCTCTCTCTTTCTCTCTCTATAATATCGAGCGTATTTGTGAGTATTTTAGTACTTTGAGTATTGCTATACGGTGCAAGTTCTTTCAGCACTATATCTAGTATTCTAGTCAGAAGTACTATTTTTTCGAGGTAAGGGATGTTATTTTCTTCGTAAATGATATTATTTCTTCAATATAATTATGCCGAAATATTGGTTGGAAATTTTTATTAAATTTGGAACTTTTTCATGTCGGGATTACTATTCATGAGTTACTATTCACGAGTTACTATTCATGAGTTACTATTCATGAGTTACTATTCACGAGTACTATTTACGAAGCGTAATGATGTTTTTTTGTAAAATTTCTATCTTTTGAGGTCGAAGTTACTATTCACGTATACGGCACTATTCACGAATACGACACTCTTCACAGAAAAATTAAATTTTCTTTTACGTGTCCAAGATTGTGCTGTTATGATTCTATCTTTGATTGGATCTATTATTTGATCTTCATTCTTGAATTTTACTCCAATCAGTTTATTTATGAAGTATTTTTGAACTTGGATTATTTAAAGTACGAATCCTTAATACTTGTTCTTTTGTTTCAATTGGATTCGTTTTCTTTAAAATATTTTCATCATCCTCGGTCCTAAATGATGATATAATCCGAATATCTTTGGCTCGTAGTGCAAAGATGAATGATTTCTTGATGAATATCTTTGGCCCGTAGTGCAAAGATGAACAGGTGTTGAGATGAACATGACCGACTGATTAATATCTTTGGCCGTAGTGCAAAGATGAACAGGTGTTTAGATGAACATGACCAACTGATGAATATCTTTGGCCTGTAGTGCAAAGATGAATATTTGATTCCAGATATATATTGATTGATGTTACAAGGATAAAATATCGACGATGAACTTTTAAATTCATATATAGAAGATAGTAGTTTGCATTCTCTACTTAACTCTTCTAATGAATTATTATTTCCGCTGCGAAGATTGATTTAAAACTGGTTGTCTATTGTATTCTATTAGATTTTTCCCTGTTGAGGACTAACGATAATTTGTTCTATATTATATCAGTCATAATATTCTTTACTGGGCTAGTTGAGCTCACCCTTTTCCTTTTTGTTCCATTTTTCTTTTCAGGAGACGAGAATATAGCGGGAACTAGTCGGGGTGTGGAGTAATGGTTCAAGATAGTTGTTCTAGTAGTCCTCATTATTCTGTAAAATAGTGTATCAATAATTGTAATGAGGACTTATTTGAGTGTGGATATTGTCTAGATGACAATATTTGTATTTAAACTCATAGTTTATGTGTTGTCGTATTTTACACGACAATTGTATTAATAAAGTTGTAGTTGTTTCTGTACCATGTATTTGGCGACTCAGAATGGGTTGGATGGAATGGCCCTATTTTGGGGGGCGTCACACTTTCTACTTAAGGCGTCGGCGACCACATTTGCTTTACCCGGATGGTATAAAATCTCATAATCGTAATCCTTAATTAATTCCAACCATCTTCTTTGACGCATATTTAAGTCTTTCTATGTAAAAATATATTTCAGACTCTTGTGGTCTGTATATATTTCACACTTCTCCCCGTAAAGATAGTACCTCCAAATTTTCAAAGCAAAAACAACTGCAGCTAACTCCAAGTCGTGGGTCGGGTATCCCTTCTCGTAATCCTTCAATTGTCGTGATGCATACGCAATGACTTTGCCGTTTTGCATCATCACACAGCCAAGTCCTTTATGCGACGTGTAAGACCCCGAATTTTATTAAATAAAAGTATTCAATTTTTCTATTTAGTAAATAGTTAAATTGATAAAAGGTTAAAGTTAAGGGTGATATATGAATTTTTTCAAAATAAGCAAGTGGCTATAAAATACTTATTGTTGTAGGGAATATTAGTTTGGTCGTAGAATATTCTTCATTGTCGGAGAATATTAAATGCGACGGGCGTAACCATTTATGGGCCCCATAATAGAATAACTGTCGGATGAAGAAAACGACAAGTTTGAGTTTTTATAAATAACGGCATAATTGTTATCGTTAACACTGTTGGAATACCTGGTGGATAAAGTTAAGTAATACGCGTTGTTGCACAGTAGCACACGGTATTGCACAATATTTTTGAATTATTGATTCTTATGTAAGAAGGCACTACTCAATAATGGTTACAGTAATTACTGTTCAATATTTTATTTTATTGATTCAATAATTGCTGCGTTGATATTTTATATTATTATTATTCAATAATTGTCACTGCACAATATCTCCATTATCAGATCAATAATTCATATTATTTGAATAATATTATTAGATAACATTATTGGCAATGTCTAGAAAGTTCTGTCAAGGAGAGGTTTGGTCGCCTAATTGCGCGCCAGTAAGGATAAATCCTTATCGGAAAGCCCCCTCTTTCATGGGAACGGCCTGATTGTCATAATTATGATTCTGTAATATTATTTGTGAATAATTAATTATTGATTTATATGATAAGGAAATATTTATTTGATGTGGATATAAATGATGGATTTATTTATGTGGTTATAAATGAAGGAATTAATGTTGAGGTATTTTATCAGTATTTTATCTGATTGGAGGTATTAAAAGATCAAGTCGGTGTTCTTACAGCTCTATTGTGTGAGTTATAATTTTTAATCCGACCGTTGGATCGTTTTGATTTTTGGATATGTTATACATATATACGTTGAGTATATGTTCACAAATTTTGAACCGTTAAAAATGAACGAATAATTTGTTATGAATTTTAAGAGGTAACTGATTCGGAAATTAGGTTTTGGTGGAAAATTCTAGAAATAGGTGGGCCCTACTTTTGGTTGTTGGGGGAGATGGCTGATTTTTGGTGGGTGAAATAGTAGCAGGTAAAGCCATCAGGTAGCAGGTCAAGTCTGTTTCGGCGTGCTTACATTTTTCCTATAAATAGAGGGCTAAGTTAGAATTGAAAATCACACCAGAATTCATAAGTTTTCTCTCTTTTTCTCTCTAGATTACTGAGTGTATTTTGTGAGTATTTAGATACTTGGTGAGTTGATATTCATCAGTGCAAGTTTCCTTCAGCGTCATATCCGATATCTAGTCAGAAGTGCTGCTCTTTTGAGGTAGGGGATTTTAAGGGATTGTAAGGGATAGTAAGGGATTGTAAGGGATAGTAAGGGATAGTAGGGATATTAAGGGATGTTATATTCTTCATAATGATGTTATTCTTTCAATATCATTATACTGACATATTGGTATGGATCTTATTGTGGAATTTTTATTTTTTTGAGTCAGGGTTACTATTCACGTATACGGCACTATTCATGTATATGGCACTATTTACGTATATGACATTATTTACATATACGGTACTATGTACGAATACGGAGTACTATTTACGAGTTACTATTCATGAGTTATAATTCACGAGTTACTATTCATGAGTTACTATTCATGAGTTACTATTCACGAGTTACTATTCATGAGTTACTATTCACGAGTTACTATTCACGAGTTACTATTCACGAGTTACTATTCACGGGTACTAGTCACGAAAAAAAATTGGTTTCTTTTTCTGACCAAATTATCGTTGATTTGTGATTGTTGCTCTAGAAAATAAATGCAGTTGTTGATCATATTGTTTTTATTATCATATGGCATTTTTATAACCCTCATGTTGAATTTCTCTTTCACTTGAGTGTAAAGATGAGTAGATTATTGGCATGATCGTGACTATGGGTTCTCTTTGGCCAGTAGTGAAAAGTTGAATTGTTGACTGGTATGATCATGACCATTGAATTTACAATTGAATATCTTTAACTTAGGTGCAAAGGTGAATTGATCAACATGGTTATAATTATTGTTTATATAAATTCTGAAATGATTATATATTTCTTTGAGATATTAATATATTTGGCATGTAGTGCAAATATGAATCGTTGAGGAATATCTTTGGCCCATAGTGCAAAGATGAATTGTTGATGAATATCTTTGGCCCGTAGTGCAAAGATGACCTGTTGTTGAATATCTTTGGCCAGTAGTGCAAAGATGAACTGTTGACGAATATATTTGAACGTAGTGCAAAGATGAAGTTATTAGTATGATTATGAACATGAACTGTGATTTGGTATAACTATGATCTTTGATGTTTCAAGTAAAGACATGTGATGAAAATTATCTTCATCTTGGATGCGAAGAGGAATTTAGAATTATAATTATGATTATGAGTTATTCATATAATTGTGGAAAGGAACTATTGATTGATGTTACAGGGATAAAACATTGTTGATGGATTTTTAACTTTGAGAAGATAATAGATTTTATGGTCTATTTGACTCTTCTAATGGATTGCTCGTTCCGCTGCAACTATGGTTGAAAAGTTTTATCATCTACCATATGTTCTAAATCTCTGATTTATTACTGATGAAGGCTATTGATAATTTAATTATCTTTAGTCATGATATTTTTTACTGGGCTAGTTGTGCTCACCCTTTTGCTTCATAATTCCTTTCAGGTAATAAAAGTGTAGCTGGGTCGTGCGGGGGTAACAAGAGAATAGAACGGTGGTCTCTAGCTGTGGAGTTCTCCCTATACAGTATAGACAAGTGTGTTGTATACATCTTTTAGTAGTTATATTTGGTGAATCATATAGGGTGAGGCGAACCCAATGTTGGAAGGGTGTTTTGCCACTATCATACAAGATGTCTAATGACATACAACCTCGTGTCATCATAAGACAGGGTTGTGCTCATCCACTTGCTGAGTATATTTACGAGCACTACCTATATAATCTTGGTGTTTGTTTGAAATATAATTCTCAATTAGAGACAGTGGAGATAATGATAAGTCAAGAGAAGACTCACCATTGGGAAGAATATGATAGTAATCTTCTCGTTTTTCTTTGGGGTCTATTGGGTCAACCAAGGATAATTCTGTGGCCATATGATATCTATCATAACCTAGACGCATGGCCTCCCATGTACGAAGGTTTCCTTGAGCACTTCCCAAAGATTTTAATTTCTAAAACAGTTTTTGACTATACCTTTATGTAAGATGTCATGGTAACGTGCTACTCAAGTTGGTGTCAAGAGTCACAGTTGATATACATATTTGTATCAAAACTCACAACACATGAGTTGTTGTATTTTGCACGACAATTGTTGTAATAAAGTTGTAGTTGTTTTCTGTACCATGTATTTGGCGACTCAGAATGGGTTGGATGGAATGGACCTATTTTGGGGGCGTCACACAATGCATCACTATAAACGACGAAATTCCCTATATCATCTGGAAGAGATAACACAGGCGCCGTACTCAACCTCTTCTTCAATTCTTGAAAGCTTTCCTCACACTTCTCCGTCCAAACAAATTTCACCGCTTTTCGAGTTAAATTCGTTAGCGAAGTTGGGATCTTGGAAAAATCTTGAATGAATCTTCTGTAATATCCTGCCAATCCAAGAAAACTTCATACTTCCGATGGCATCCTTGGCTGATTCCAGTTAATCACGGCTTCGACTTTGGATGGATCTATCGAAATTCCGTTTTTATCGATCACGTGCCCAAGAAATTGCACTCGTTCAATCCAAAATTCGCATTTCAAAAACTTGGCATACAACTTTTCCCTTCTCAATACTTCCAATATTAATCTTAAATGCTCTTCATGTTCTTCCTTGGTTTTCGAATAAATCAAAATGTCGTCTATAAATACCACTACGAACTTGTCCAAAAACGGCTTGAACACACCATTCATTAGTCCCATAAATGATGCAGGAGCGTTCGTAAGACCAAATGACATAACCAAAAATTAGTAGTGACCATATCGCGTTCTGAACGATGTCTTTGGTACATCCTCTGGCCTCACCTTCAGTTGATGATAACCACTCCTCAAGTCTATTTTGGAAAAGTATCTCGCTCCCTTCAATTGATCAAACAGGTCATCGATCCTCGGTAATGGATATCTATTTTTAATCATGACCTTATTCAGTTCTCTGTAGTCAATGTAGAGCCGCATCGATCCGTCCTTCTTTTCAACAAATAGCACCGGCGCTCCCCACGGCGATACGCTCGGTTGAATGTACTTCTTGTCCAGTAATTCTTGTAGTTGTACCATTAATTCTTTCATCTCTACTGGTGCCATTCGGTACGGTGCCTTTGATATTGGAGCAGTTCTGGGCGCCAAATCGATCACGAAATCTACCTCTTTATCTAGTGGAAGTCTTGGAAAATAGTCTGGAAATACATCAAAGAAGTCCTTCACAATCGGTATCTCTTCTACCTTCGGATTCTCTTTTCGACTATCGACTATGTAAGCTAAGTATCCTAGACAGCCTTGTCTTAACAACTTCTTGGCCTGCATCATCGTCAGATAACTCGTTTGTCTAGGCGGCTTGCTACTATAAAACACAACCTTTAACGGAGTTATAAGGTTAATACACTTCTTTTGGCAATCAATTACAACCCCGTAATTGAATAACCAGTCCATTCCCAAAATAACGTTAAATTCTCCAAGTCGAATAGGGATAAGATCTACGTTCATGATATTACCCTTAATATCCACTCTACAGTTCTTATGTACGTACTTAACAGGGATTATTTCTCTATTCGCAATTTCTATGTTCATGGGGTAATCCAACTCATCCTTAGCAAAGTCATCGGATATAAAGGAACAAGTAGCACCCGAATCAAATAATACATAAGGATTAATTTTATTGATCGGAATGATACCTGACACCACATCACGAGACTGAACTGCATCCTGCACCGTCATGTTGAAAGTCCTGGCGGTCGGTCAGTTTGTTGCGGTTGGTCCGGTGATAGTTAAGGCATTTCCACTGTTGTTTCCCCGGTTTCCTCCTGATGCTGACCCTCCCGATCCCTTCTTAGGACAATCTCTTGCCAGATGGTCCTTCGAACCACAATTGAAGCAAGCACCCTTCTTTGGGTTAGGACAGTTAGGTGCTATGTGGTCTTCCTGACCACAATTGTAGCACACTCTTTTTCCTTTCATACAAACTCCTAGATGAGCTTTCCCGCAGGTCGGGCATGCTTCGATTCTTTTCTTCTGACTTCCTTGTTGATTTCCCGATGATGAATTGTCATTCCATCTTTTCTTTTGATTAAAATTACCCCCTCCTGTGCCACTTCCACTAGTCTTGTTATTTCCTTCACCTTCACTCTTCTTCTTCTTTTGATATTGATTGATCTTGATTGTATGGTTGTAGCAATCCACTCGGTCTCTGATGTTCTACCTTCACTTTCTGACAGGTTAGGCACTTGGCAACACATTCTGCAACATCACGTTTTAAATTTGGCCACCAGAAATGTTGTCGAAGATCTTGATACATCTTGGTACTACCAGGGTGAATCGAATATCGTGAACTATGAGCTTCGCTCAAAATATCTTCCTTAATCTCTTGTACTGGCGGTACCCATATTCTACTCTCAAATCTCAGTATTCCTTCCTTATCCATCTTAAATCTCGGTTCAGTTCCTTCAGATATCTTCTTTGTCACCTTTTTACATTCTTCGTCCTGAAGCTGAGCCTCCTTAACTTTATCCAGTAGGGTTGTACCAGATTACATCTGAAATAGCTTCTCATCAATTTCCATAGGATACTTCACCTCTAACTCCAGTTTCTCCATTTCTGAAATTAGCTCCTCCTGAGCAGTTAACATCATAAATTTCTCACGACCCTTTATACTTAAGGCGTCGGCAACCACATTTGCTTTACCCGGATGGTATAAATTCTCACAGTTGTAATCCTTAATTAATTCCAACCATCTTCTTTGACGCATATTCAAATCATTCTGCGTGAAAATATATTTCAGACTCTTGTGGTCCGATATTTCACACTTCTCCCCGTAGAGATAGTGCCTCCAAAATTTTAAAGCAAAAACAACTGCAGCTAACTCCAAATCATGGGTCGGGTATCCCTTATCGTAATCCTTCAACTGTCGTGATGCATACACAATGACTCTGCCATTTTGCATAAGCACACATCCAAGTCCTTTATGCGACGCATCGCTAAAAACAAGAAAATTTTATGTATCATCCGGAAGGGATAACACAGGTGTCGTACTTAATCTCTTCTTCAATTCTTGAAAGCTCTCCTCACACTTATCCGTCCAAACAAATTTCACAGCTTTACGAGTTAAATTCGTTAACAGAGTTGCTATCTTGGAAAAGTCTTGTATGAATCTTCTATAATATCCTGCTAATCCAAGAAAACTTCTTACTTCTAACGGCGTTCTAGGCTGATCCCAGTTAATCACAGCTTCTACTTTGGATGGATCTACCGAAATTCCATTTTTATCGATCACGTGCCCAAGAAATTGCACCTGTTCAATACAAAATTCGCATTTTGAAAACTTGGCATGCAACTTTTCCCTTCTCAATACTTCCAATGTTAATCTCAAATGCTCTTCATGTTCTTCCATGGTTTTCAAATAAACCAAAATGTCGTCTATAAATACCACTACGAACTTGTCCAAAAAAGGCCTGAACACAACATTCATTAGTCCCATACATGCTACAGGAGCATTCGTTAGACCAAACGACATTACTAAAAATTTGTAGTGCCCATATCGCGTTCTGAACATTGTCTTCAGTACATCCTCTGGTCTCACCTTCAATTGATGATAACCGCTTCTCAAGTCTATCTTGGAAAAGTATCTCGCTCCCTTCAATTGATCAAACAGGTCGTCAATCCTCGGTAATGGATATCTGTTCTTAATTGTGACCTTATTCAGTTCTCTGTAGTCAATACAGAGTCGCATCGATCCATCCTTCTTTTTCACGAACAACACCGGCGCTCCCCACGGCGATACGCTCGGTTGAATGTACTTCTTGTCCAGTAATTCTTGTAGTTGTACCATTAGTTCTTTCATCTCTACTAGTGCCATTCGGTATGGTGCCTTCGAAATTGGAGCAATTCCGGGCGCCAAATCGATGACGAAGTCTACCTCTCTATCTGGTGGAAGTCCTGGAAAATCGTCTGGAAATACGTCGACAAAGTCCCTCACAATCGGTATCTCTTCTACCTTCAGATTCTCTTTTCGACTGTCGACTATTTAAGCTAAATATCCTACTGTGACCTTGTCTTAATAACTTTCTCGCATCATCATCGTCGAACAACTCGCTTGTCTAGGCGACTTCTTTACCATAAAATATAACCTTTGACGGGGTCATAAGGTTAATACGCTTCTTTTGGCAATCAATTATAGCTCCGTAATTGAATAACCAGTCCATTCCCAATATAACGTCGAATTCCCCAAGTCGAATAGGGATAAGATCTACATTCATGATATTACCCTTAATATCCACTCTACAGTTCTTATACACGTACTTAAAAGGGATTATCTCTCTATTCGTAATTTCTATGTTCATGGGATATTCCAACTCATCCTTAAGTAAATCTAAACTATTAGCAAAGTCATCGGATATAAAGGAACAAGTAGCACCCGAATCAAATAAAACATAAGCATTAATTTCATTGATCGGAATGATACCTGACACCACATCACGAGACTGAATTACATCCTGCACCGTCATATTGAAAATCTCGGCGGTCGGTCGGTTTGTTGCGGTTGGTCCGATGATGGTTAAGGCATTTACACTGTTATTTCCCCGATTTCCTCCTAATCCTGACCCTCCCGATCCCTTCTTGGGACAGTCTCTTGCCAGATGGTCCTTTGAAACACAAATAAAACAAGCACCCTTCTTTGGGTTTGGACAGTTTGGTGCTATGTGGCCTTCCTGACCACAATTGTAGCACACTCTTTTTTCTTTCATACATACTCCCAGATAAGCTTTCCCGCAGGTCGGGCATGCTTCGATTCTTTTCTTCTGATTACCTTGCTGATTTCCCGATGTTGAGTTATCGTTCCACCTTTTCTTCTGATTGAAATTTGCACCTCCTGTGCCACTTCCACTAGCCTTGTTATTAATTTCACCTTCACTCTTCTTCTTCTTCTGGTCTTGATTGTACTTGGTCACCGCATCGCTTCCACCTTCAGCGAGGATGGCCTTTTCCAATTCTCCGGCAAATGTGTTTATTTGAAACATTGATACTTTACTGTATACCCAAGGCTTTAGTCCTTATTCAAATCTTCTGGCCTTTCTCTCGTCAGTGTGTACTTGATACGGGGCGAACCTTGCCAACTCGTTGAATTTAGCCGCGTAGTCAGGTACGCTCATGTTTCCCTGCTTCAGTTCCAGAAATTGAACCTCCATCTGATTCTGCGAACTAGTTGGGAAATACATTTCGAAAAACATCTCTTTAAATCTCTCCCACGTAATTACACCTTCAGCTCCACGAACTTTGTTTGCTTGCCACCAATAGCTAGCTTCAGACTTCAGCATAAATGTTGCAAAAGTGGTCTTCTGGTCTTCTCTAACCCTAGCAACGTCGAAAACCTTCTCCATCTCCATAACCCACGTTTGAGCCTCGATTGGGTTCATGGAACCTTTAAACTCTGGCGGTCCCACCGCCTTGAAATCTTTAAACGTAGCATTTGGTGGAGCTTGAGGTTGATTATTCATTGCTCCAGTCAGTATGTTAACCAATTGCTGAACATGATTAGCATTGGCATTATTGTTGTTTTTTGTTGACTCTTCCTGAGCTGGTCGACGTTGTTGTCTTCTTCTTGGCGGCATATTTATGTTAAAATATATGCTTATTAAATCTCTATAAATTCTCTAAATAGTTAAGACTTAACTCAACAATTTAATATAATTATTTAACACATCATCTCAAACAACTTAATATATTTAATTCAAACCAAAAGTTTTACATCAAACGATAGCATAACTGCTATTTACATCAACCATCCTAAGATAAAGAATTCACAGGATTTAAATATTAAAATATTCCTTCGTTCATAAACATATCGGAATTTACATATAAAAACTAATTAAGTCTTTCACATAATTAAACAAATCCTATCACTGCTGGTTAAGGTGTTGAATAGCCTTGCTACGCTCCTCTTCCATGATGCGAGACATCGTCCTACGATCCAGCATGTACGATGGAAGTCCTTCGAACTGGATGGGGTAGCTCAAAACTCGATCCTGGGCCTCATCCATTGCGTGATTAAGTGTAGAGTACGTCTCCCCAAGCTTCGCCTTCTTTGCACAACCGTCCTCTTCTGCAAGATCAGCACGACGTGACTCTCTTACCCAGCCTTCCTCCGCTATGATCAGCCTTTCAGAGCTTTCCTTCAGTTTCTTCTTCAACTTCTCTATCTCCTCGGTCTTATCTTCGGTTTGACCCTTCTCGTGGACCAAATCCCATTCTACATTTCCCAGTCATGAGTGAAGAGTCGAAATCTCCTCTTTTTCGCTTTCTAAAGTAATCTGCTTTGAATAATCGCCCTCGCTCAAGGATCCACACACTCATCTCGTAACTCTCTACGTTACGGTCATATAATGTGTCGTACATCTCAGCATCAATGGAGTGCTATGGAAACTCCTCTTCTTCCTCTTCCTCGTCAAATTCCTCCTCAGGATCAGTCTCAGGTTCATGCTCCTGACCAACAACAATGATCAAAGGAGATGACTCTCTCTGTACCAACTGCTCCCTAACGACATGAATGTCCCGGGACTCCTCCTCTGCAGGTACTGTAGGTACTCAGGGTTCTTCCTCCCCAGTTCGACTATTTCCTCCAACATCCGACATCCTGACAACAAAATTTCAAGTTTTAGTTACTAAGTCGTACTAGTGAGCACATAATTTAACACATAAGCACATAAAATCTTTTATTATCTTCAATGAATTACAAAAATTCATTTCCTAGAACTCGATAAGAGTTTTCCATTACTATATTCTTTCTATAAGGCTACTACCTAAGGTTGTTCCCCCACATAAGGTTCATAACCTACAACTTTGATACCAACTTGTGACACCCCAAATCCAGGTACTTCGATTCCACGGGATTTGGTGTTCACTGTACAAATATCATCTATTTATCTACCCATAATAAATGCAAACCATGCAATAGTTAGAAATAAATCTTCCCCTTATAGGGTTACAACATCTGAATAATAAACATAATCCCAGGTCATACTAACCTTAAACATCCGTGCGGAAACATAAACAATTAATAAGTCTTAACAACATAAATTCAACATCTCATAAATACAAGTCTTCAACATTTGTTAACCTTGCCCTTGCCTTTACTAGTAGCAGGTTCGTCGGATCTTTCGTTCTTAACTGCAATGTTATTATTACGTAAGAGTGAGCACTATTGCCCACAAGTAAAATAATGAAATAACAATGTATAATAACATGCGAGTGAATCAAAGACTTCTGAAATAAAAGCTCAACTTTTGAATCAAGAATGAATAACAAGAATCAAAAGATTTTTGAGTGTCATAAGACCTTGAACTATGTCCTAGGTTATCAAGGGTTATACTTGAAACCTTTAACAGTCATAAGACTATGGACCTTTCTACTCGTACTTAGGGGGGATTAGCCCTTAGCACCATACTGTGCACAATATCTTAACGTTAACGCGTAAATAAATCCCTTTGCAGGGTTGTTCATCTCAGTTTGACATTAGAGTCCGCACCAAAGGAAGTTTGGTTTGGATAAATCAATAAGGGTTCTGAATTTAGAACATTCATCAACTATGGACTAGTTGAATCAATAAGGATTCGCTAGTCTAACAAGGTTCAACAATAAATGATATTTAAAATGAATAATAATCTCAATAGGTATACAATAGAACAATTATTGTATAACAGAATCATACTTTGAAAAGATAATTAATCTTTAACATAACAAATGAACTTGATTTATAAACTTGAATAATGATAACAAGTAGGGTTAGGAAACTTGCCTCGTACGTAGATTACACGTTAATTAAACACGTTCCTTGAATTTAATCCTACATACCATTTACATTCACAAAACCAGTTAATTATAACTTAACTAATCATCAAACGTTCATTCTTTTTGTCTAACTCGAATTATGACTATACTTAGTCAATTTATTACACTTAATGTCACATAATTTACACTTCATGAATAACAAGCTAATTATGTATTCAATAATTCAATCCACATGGAATTATATTATTTACATGTTAAGTATCTATTTTAATATCTCATTATACTTCTAACATATCTCTATGTTCTTTAAATTAAGTTGCTATCACATTGTTAGACTTGAACATTTAAACATAATTCATTTCTGGACATTCTGCAGAGTGGCGTTGCGGCGCCACTTTTATACTTGTACTCGGCACTGCGGCGCGATGCCGCTACGGCCGGAGACTTGGCGTTGTGGCACGAGACTTCAGTTCTGGAGTTGGCGCCGCGGCGCGAAACTCCAAATTCTGATTCCCAGTTCGCGAAGAACACAGAGTTCAACGAAATGGACACTACATGATCATTAATTTCACTAAATTAACATACCCACATGCTAGAATTCGTATATAATCATTACCTAATATCTATAGAATGATTTTAACCCATTAAAACACATAATAACAGAATTAAAATATATAAATTTCACTGTTGTTGATGTTTTTGAAGGTTTTGAAAATAAATCATAAAAATTAACACTACAGATTCGTTATAACACCGAATCCGTTCATTTAAAGTTTGGTCTCTTCATATTAACATGAATAATCAAATAAGAGTGGGAATTTTACAAAAACATTTATGTTTGACATATTAAAATCACGTATAAGGCCATATGGCCATAACCCATACTCTGTAATTTTGAAGCAATCATATACGATGCATTTTCATGAAACATATGATATGGTTTATAAAATATATATAATCAAATATGATATGGTAACATTTAACACATATACAAACTCATAATCATACCCTTTCCCAATTACAAAGACTTTATAGTAAACTTGAAAGCCATTTTTTTATAAAAACTCAAACCACGTAAATTTAGAATTTGGGAAAGAGAAGATTACCCTGAGTGTAAAGCGTAGATTAAAAAACTCAGATGTTTCTTCAATCACCCACTCCTAATCTCCTTCTCATTATCTTAAATCTCTCTGACAAACTCTCTCTGATTATTCGCTAGAGTTAGCAAAATAATAAGAAAGAAAAGAGAATACGTATAAAAATAAAGGAAAAAAAAAAAATGGCAAGATAATGGTTGATTAACCTATCATGTGTAATAATCGCTAATAACTCCCACTAAGGCTATGTTTGGCTAGCTCTAAAAACTCATTTTTATTTAAATTAATAAATCTCTTATACTATAGTTTAAATCATGTCACACCCCTTTACGAAATAAATCAAATATCTTATTTAATTTATTTAAATAACATATAATAATTTCCCATTAATTCATATAGTCAAATAATTAAATTCTCATTTATTAATAATGTCAAATTATTAAATCTCTAATTAATAATCAAATTAATTTAATTAAAATAACATTAGGCTTATTAAATATTTTATTTAATCCAATAAGCTCACATAAATACATATTTGAATAATAATTATTCTCTACATTAATTTAATAAATATAATACATCTAATTAAATTAATCTATCACAATTGCATCAATTAATTATTTAATCTAATAATTAAATTATTAAAAATATTTATTTACTTCAATAAATATTAAAATTATTTACAAAAATCTCGTTCGTCACAATCCCTGTAAGATTCGTATGCAAGAACTGTAGGGTGAACATTAAGAAAAATATCTTGATGGTAGATTTGGTTTCGATTAGACTTGGAGAGTTTGATGTTATTTTGGGAATGGATTAGCTGTTCAAATATGGAGCGGTAATTGATTTCCAAAAGAAGTGTGTAAACCTTATGACCCCGTCGAAAGGTAGTATTTTATGGTAGCAAAGTCGCTTAGAATGAAATGAAATGTCCGGCGATTATGCGAGCCGAAAATTGTTGAGTCAAGGCCGTGTGGGCTATTTAGCTTACATAGTCGATACTCAGAAGAAGAATGTGAAACTGGAAGAGATACCAGTGGTGAGGGAATTTGAGGATGTGTTTCCAGAGGATTTTCCAGGACTTCTGCCTGACAGAGAAATTGAATTCGTAATCGACTTAGTGCCGGGAACAACAACGATATCGAAGGCCCCGTACAGAATGGCTCCAGTAGAAATGAAGGAACTGATGGTACATTTGCAAGAGTTTCTAGACAAGAAATATATTCTACCAAGCGTATCACCGTGGGGAGCGCCAGTGTTATTCATGAAGAAGAAGGATGGGTCAATGCGTCTTTGCATTGATTATAGAGAATTAAACAAAGTCACTATTAAAAATAAATATCCATTGCCAAGAATAGATGACTTGTTTGATCAGTTGAAGGGTGCTAAATACTTCTCGAAAATAGATTTGAGAAGTGGGTATCACCAGTTGAAAGTGAGGAAGGAGGATACACCATAAACGACATTCAGAACTCGGTATGGACATTACGAGTTTCTGGTGATGTCTTTTGGTTTAACCAATGCACCTGCTGCATTCGTGGATTTGATGAATAGGGTGTTTTAACCATGCTTAGACAAGTTTGTAGTGGTATTCATCGATGAAATTCTGGTGTATTCCAAAACTCAAGAAGAACACGTGGAACACTTACGTTTAACATTGGAAACACTAAGAAAGGAAAAATTGTACGCGAAATTCTTGAAGTGCGAATTTTGGCTCAACCGTGTGCAATTTCTTGGGCACGTGATTGACAAAGATGGGATTTCCGTGGATCCATCAAAAGTGGAAGCTATAATCAATTGGGAACAACCAAGAACACCGTCGGAAGTGAGGAGACTGGCCGGTTATTATAGACGATTTATTAAAGATTTTTCTAAGATAGCCACTCCATTAACAAATTTGACCAGGAAAACTGTGAAATTTGTTTGGACAGGGAAATGTGAAATCTAAACAGACCATAAAAGTCTAAAGTATATTTTCACACAGAAGGACCTGAATATGCGACAAAGAAGGTGGATGGAATTGATAAAGGATTACGATTGTGAGATCTTTTATCACCCGGGCAAAGCAAATGTGGTTGCAGATGCTTTGAGCAGGAAAGGTCGGGAGAAGTTGATGCTGATAACTAATCAGGAGGAGCTTATTTCAGCAATGATAAAGCTAGAGTTGGAAATCAAATTTTTAAAGGAGTACGATGAACGACTATTTTAGATAGATGCTAGTCCAACTTTGGTGGACAAAGTGAAGAATGCTCAACTACAAGATAAAGAATGCGAAACGATCAAAGAGAAAATAGTTGACGGTAGTGATGTAAAATACAAGATCGACACCGAAGGACTACTACGATTCGAGGAAAGAATTTGGGTTCCAGCAGTGCCAGAGCTAAAAGATGAAATCTTGACCGAAGCACACAACACAAAATATTCGATTAATCCAGGAAGTACAAAGATGTATCAAGATTTGCGGCGACATTTTTGGTTGCCGAATATGAAAAGAGACGTTGCAGAATGCGTTGCAAAATGTTTGACGTGTCAGAAGGTGAAAGCTGAACATCAACGACCAAACGGGTTACTTCAACCATTAGAAATACCAGAATGGAAATCGGAGCATATCATAATGGATTTTGTGGTAGGACTTCCAATGACTCAGAAAGGATACGATGCGATATGGGTAATAGTGGACAGATTGACAAAATCTGCACACTTTTTGCCAATAAAGATTAGATTTAATCTTGATCAGCTAGCGAAACTGTACGTTAAAGAAATCGTGTCAAGACATGGAGTTCTAGTGTCATAGAGATCCAAGGTTCACATCAAACTTCTGGAAGAGACTACAAGAATGTATGGGAACACAAATTGCGAATGAAGTCAAACATACCATCCATGCAAACCGACGGCAAATCGAATCGAATAATCCAAGCGTTGGAAGATATCTTTGAGAGCATGCATCATGGATTTCAAAGGAAGCTGGGATGAACATTTACCGTTGGTAGAATTTTCCTACAACAACAGTTACCACGCGAGCATCGGCATGCCACCTTACGAGGCATTATACAACAAAAAGTGCAGAACTCCACTGTGCTGGGATGAAGTCGGTGAACACCAACTGTTAGGACCAGAACTGGTACAACAAACTGCTGAAGTTGTCAAACTCATCAGGACAAGATTGGTAGCAGCCCAAGACAGACAGAAAAAGTATGCCGATCAACATAGGCAGAATCGCGAATTTGAAGTAGGAAATTTCGTTTTCCTAAAAGTTTCTCCTTGGAAGGGGAAAATTCATTTTGGCAAGAAAGGAAAGCTCAACCCAAGATTTATTAGACCGTTTGAGATACTACGAAGAGTGGGGGAAGTGTCTTATGAGGTAGATCTACCTCCAGAATTGGAAAACATTCATAATGTTTTTCATATTTTCGATATTCTGACCAGTATAATCCCGATTACAAAGACGTGATCGAAAGTAATGCGAACCATTGCAATTCGATAAAGATTTGTCTTATGAAGAGACTCCTATCCAGATAGTCAACAAGAAAGAACAAGTGCTCATAAATAAAGTGATACCTTCTGTGAAGGTGATATAGAGAAACCACAATATCGAAGAGGCAACGTGGGAACTCGAAGCTGAAATGATGAAAAATTACCCTGAGTTATTTGTTTAATCTATGTCTTCGATTCTGCGGACAGAATCTTTGTAAATAGGGAAGAATGTGACGATTTGATTTATTGAGTTGTAATTCTGAGGTCATAATCCTTTTAAGGAGGGAATGATGTAACATTCCAGAATTTTAAATGTAATATTAAATATTTATTGATTTATATAAATATTTAAGGGATGTGATTATCGTTGAATAAATATTTGTTCAATTGATTTAATTTTGTTTAGTTAATTAGTTATTAAATAAATAATTGGTGAATTAAGGAAATGATTATTATATTGATATTTCAATTTAATGGTTAATTATTTGTATTGAGTTATGTGATTAAAGGATTTATTTAATTAATTGTTATTTGAATTAATTAAAATTAAATATGAAAGCTTGATTAATATAGTGTGACAAATAACTATATTATAAGGAGTTATTAAAATAAATTAAAGTAGTTTAATTTAGTTTTTAACAAACAAGGATTAACATATTAATTCTTTAATATTTAAAGGGTTTTTGCCAAACAAGCCTTGGGGCTTTTGGGATTTCTAGTTTTTATTAAATAAAATAAATTAAAGTAATAAACATAATGTAATTATAACTTATACGTTATAACTGATATCCTAATTAGTATTAGTATTAAGGTTTATCAGTTTATTTGTTTACGCTTAAGTTAGTCTAGCCAATATACTGAGAAGAGAGAAGAGAATAGAGCTTGGCACAAAAAATTGAGAAGGAGCTTGAGAGAATTTGAGAGAGAACGTAAGCAATTTCTAGCAATTAGCAAGGATTATATTAGCAAATTGAAGGTATGGTCATAATCTTAGTATTTTATATACATATATGAATTTACGGCATGAAGTTTCAAACTTTGTGAATTCTAGTTTTTTTGTGAATTGTGGTTATGTAATCTGTTGATAATAATTAGTTATAGTTATGATTAGAGATTATGTTTAAACAACAATTGCATGCTAATTTCGGATATCAGTAGAAATATTTGTCAGTATATGGAATTTTCATATGTTCATGAAAAGTATCAATTCTAGTGGCTAATTAGTATGTGAAATTATAAATTGAAGCTTGTATATGTTAGTTCATTGTTGTTGATTGATTTTAATATCATTGTTGATTGATCAATAATTACGTCTGAGTATACACAATCAACAAGTAATAAAGTGATAAGAAAAGTATCGTTCCCAAGAATTTCTAATTAATAAACTCCAACTACTAGCACTATATCAATCCAATTTTATTTAAACAATGATAAATTATGATTTTACGAAAATATGGAAACTAAATTAAACAATTAAAGATATTATTCTAAAATAAGCAAATAAATAAACTAAGATTTGAATGAATGATTTCCGATAAATAAGGATTAAGACTTCAATATCCCCAATTATGAACTATAAATCAATTATCCAATTATCCCAATTATTATGTCTTCTGAATTGTTAACAAGAATTCTTAAATGCCAAAAGCCCTCTCTCGAGTGATCAATTACCTTCTATTTAACCCAAATTAACTTTGCTATATCTCTATGCAAAATAATTGAATTAAACTCGTTACAATTCCAATTCCTTATGTGTTACATGCGGTATACAAATATTCTCATTCCATTCACAAACCTAATTATTCATTTGTGCAAATAACTAAGTCACACGTTATCAAACCCGATTCTAACCCTAGAATTCCTTTCTCAATTACTTCTAGAGTAACAAGGTAATTATTGGCCAAATAATTAATCAATAAATGCAAGGCATGATAAACAATTCAATTCAACATAAATAATTGGAATAAACTGAATAATTAATTTATAGCCATAAAAGGTTCAATTGAAATCTTAATTAAAGAATTAGTTCAACGGAAATAAAAACCAATAATTGTTTGCAAATCATCCTTAAGGAATTACAAATTGAAAATAAGGAGGAGAAGAAGAAAACTCTGTAGCCAATCCTTAGTCTCCAAGTAATCCTTGTGTAGCCTCCAATGAATGAATGATAAGATGAATAATTGATTAGATGATTAAATGATAGCCCTAATTTCAGCACTTAATTTATTTTTATATCTTTCCCACACTCCTAATCCAATTAGGCTTTAAACAACAACCAATTGAGTGGGCCACGAAAAAAAGTCAACGCCATGCGTCCCTATTCAACATTATTTGGCACCGACCAGTACCCATGGCTGATTTGAATCGAGTTGATACGCCCGTATTTGTGATCTTGAAATTACCAGAATGCCCTTTTTAAGCTTAAAATCTCCCAACGCTCCTATCGCTCCCATTCTCGCAAAAATACACACATAAACACAAGTAAAATAGTCCTAAAATACTCAAGATATAACAATTTAAACCCAAGTATATCCGATTTATGGGTATATTACCCAATCATCAAATACCCCCAAACTTAAATCGTTGCATGTCCTCAAACAACAAACACAAAACAATACTAACAATATGATAACGACAACTCATGGAAATGCAACTAGCTAAATGAACGTAATTCCAGTAATCCAATAGCTCACGTATATCCATAGGCCTCAAAAAAATCACAAAAACATGCTGATACATCATGTGAACATAGATCAATGATATCACAACAATCAATCTATCTCAATCATTATTACTGATATTGTGAGTGTGTGTTCAACAACCATGCTAACCCATGAAAGGAAAAAAATATGAAAGATAATAAATTTCTTAGTAAGCATCATACAGTGTAAACTCGAGAACTCATCAAATATACTTGTTTCAACTAAACTCAAACAATCACCCGAATTCAAGAGTCAAAATGGAATACTTATACTTTTCTTTTCTTTTTCTTTTTTTATAACGGGGCTTTTTGCACTTTTCTTTATTTATTTGCATTTATTTATTTTTTTTTTTTTTTTCTAAATATACATAAATGACTGTGCAATGTCTCATCCCATTAGGCTAACAGTGTTACCCCTTAGCGAGCTTTCGACCAACGACTCCCAGACCATGAAAGACCTTAGGGCGCTAGGTGTAAAGACAATCCCCTCGGGCGTACTTGCTCAAGTAACAAAGGCCCCGAAACAAGACTAGTCACCATGTATACTTTTTTTTTTTTTTTTTAGCTTATATATTCCAAATATTTTTCCCCCAAACTCGAGTTTATGCATAAATTCAGTCTTCTCTAGCTATTCAAATTGTCCTTTCATTTCACTAGCAATCATCCTTTAGAACTCTATTATCTAACCATTTAAACTATCATAGCCAACATGGTCGTTTTTCAAAGTGCTTTCCTATAATATCAGTGTCAAACAGATAAAGATTCAATTCATGTCAAGAAAATCATATCACTGACTCAACAATCCTTACTAGACTTGTTCATGCAATTCTAATTTCATCATTGGCCCCCAAATATACGTACTATCAAAAACTGGAATTAACATGCAATCCTAAATGCAACATTACTAACAATCAATCCACAAACTAATAACAAACTACAACTTTGAAAATAAAACTTAACTACCCCCAAACTAATCTAGAGCAATGTCCTCATGCGAAAAAATAAGGAAAATAAAATAGAGGACTTCCTCGACGAAACTTATTCCTCGGGTGGAGCATCATCGTCCTCGCTCATCTCTTGATCGGAAGGGAAATCTTTGGCGAGCAGGGAGGCGGTTGGGAAATGGCTAAGTTGAGCGCCTGGATGTGATTGGATGGTCAATGCATTCATTACGGCAAACAAATTGGTCAACTAAAACTTGAAAATCACGTCTTGACGTTCGAAATGACGCACATTACGGGACTCCATATTGTAAAACCAGTCGTCTATCTCCCGCTGGATAGCTTCGGGGACCACACCTCGATGAGCTGCTGTAGATGGGCCATAAGTAGGTGGAGCCTGAGGTGGTGGGGCTTGTGTAGGTGCAACTTGGGGAATTATGAAACCCAATCCCCTAGGGTGATTTGCCCCACCTGTCTACACTTTATACTGGCTGATCAACTTGTGGTCCAAAACTGGCATAGGTGTTTGAATCATCTCATCCGATCTCCATTTCACCCCAAACTTGGCACATAGAACATAAATTAACGATGGATGAGGTAAACCTCATGTGGTTCCTCCTCTAGATGGTCAGAGAATAGATTGCTGAATCACGTGGCCGACATCTATTTTTAAATCCTTTGATGATAGAATATAGCAAAGACCCTCCGTTCTTTTGTGACATGGCTCACATGTGTGCATGGCATGAGTTTGGCACAAATGAAGGCATACCACGCCTTCCCATATAGACTGAGGTTAGAATGGGGGAAGGTCATGCTACCGCGCTCATGCACTATCCATGTGGTGCCCGGTTGACATAAGTCTCGGATTATCTTCTCATAATCTGGACCTTGGCTCGAAGCTTGGCATATTCGCTGCTTCGGTCCTCTAAATCCATTTGATAGCACCCATTTATGTCCTCGTCTCCGATTTCCATGATTTTTCCCCGAAAAACACTTCATAGTGATCGTGTTCGAGAACGTTAGCATAAAATTCTTTCACGCATCGCAATCACTTTCTTTGGATCGGGGTTGTTTCGATGAGGAGAACCGCTTTCTTTCGCTATCATGACCGCTATTTCCCCATCTTTGGTTTGATCGGGACGTAGACCATGTTCGGGAACTAGGGAGCGGGTAGCCATGCGGTTATAGCGTTCTTGTGCGTCGGCGGAGACAAATCGTCGGCTGTCAAATCGCGGAGGAGCCGAGGTGGTTCCTGAACCGACTCCGCGTTGTCACTTGGAAGCCATTTAAAAATATCTGGAAAAATTCGCATACACATGGATTAGAATTGGGCATAACTCGAATATAACCCCCAAACTTCAAGTTACGTGGGCATAGGGTACATGATTGGGGGTGTTTCACAACACATTAACCCGAGCCGTCTTTGTTCAAAAGCACATGATGTAAATTGTAACGAAGTCCATTATGTACAAACATATTGTAGAAAAGTATGAAAAATTTCAATCGTATGAATGTAAACCCAACAACGTATTAGTCTCATAAAAAGTGTGATTCGACATAGATCAATACAGTTCTCCCCCTCATACTAATGAGCTCTCCATTTTCGTACGGTATTAGAGGGGTTAACTTGCAAGTGCATTCAATTTTGGATATGATTTTATTCATGAACTTGGGTCAGGCAAAATATCAAGCACCTTGTGGGCATATGTTCCTTTGTTTGGACTCACTCATAGCAATTACAAACCCATAGCCGATATCACTTACCCAGATCTTATAACCCAATCAAAATTAAGTCTCCCTCACTTGATTCATATGCATGTCATAGACGATACTCAAGATCATATGATCGGAAAATTATACTAAAGATGAAGAGAAGATGAATCAAATTGGAATTTACTTTACCATGCATGCAAATAATAGATGTATCGCCACTCAAATGGTAATATAATATTGTACATACCTGGGAACTATCGATAGTATAAGCACAGTTCTTTGAAAAGTGAAGTACCGAATGGAGATGTGAATTTGCGTTAGTCAGGCAAGATATATATAAAAGTGTTGAAAACCGTTACTGTGTGAACGTGTGTGGGTGTAGTAGTGGAGACGTGAAGGAGAGGAAAGGAGAAAGGGGAACCGTTCGGTTGTTTGAATTGAACTGGACTCTTATTCTCGCTTCAGCGCCGGGGCGCTGGGTTTTAGTTCACAAAGGGCCTTGCCGCGGCTGGGCAAATCTCAGTCAGTGTTGCGTGTCAAGTCTCAACGCCGGGGCAAATGGTGGTCAAGCCTTCGTGCAGCGCCGGGAGCGCTGGTAGGCGAGGACTGATGCCGAGTGCTAAACGGGAAGCGCCGGTCGAGTGCATAGGGAATGAAGCATACGAAGCGTGAAGCGCAAGGCGCTGAAGGTGAAACAAGTTCAAATTGAGCGCCGGGGCGCTTGAAGTTCTTTGTGCATCCTACCTGAAAGCGAGAATTCCAAAAAAATGTCATGCTTGAGTATATGCTAGCAACTGCAAAAAAAAAAGAAAAAAAATAAAAAATAAAATAAAAAATAATAAAAGAACAAATGTTGTGAATGACGTAAAATAAGATAAACTAAAAATTTGGGTTGCCTCCCTATAGCGCTTGGTTTATAGTCGTCAGCCCAACTTTGTTGCTCTGTTCAACTGGTTACTGGGTCGAAAGGTTCATGACCATAGTTTGACGTTCAATGGGTCCACTCCAGTAATGTTTGAGTCTTTGACCGTTTACCTTGAATGTGCAATTTGAATTTGGTTTCTCGATCTCGATATTACCATGTGGTGTCACAGACACAACCTTAAAAAGTCCTGACCATCGAGATTTCAGTTTCCCAGGAAATAAACGTAGTCGAGTGTTGAAAAGCAAAACTTGTTGGCCTGGTTCGAATTTCCGATCGAGAATTTTCTTATCATGCCAAGCTTTGACTTTCTCTTTGTAAAGCTTTACGTTCTCATAGGCATTGAACCGAAATTCATCCATCTTGTTTAATTGCAGTAACCTTTTCTCACCCGTCGCTTCTAGATCAAAGTTTAGTTTCCGAATGGCCCAGTGTGCACTGTGTTCTAGCTCGACCGGGTGGTGACACGCCTTTCCAAATACCATTCTGTACGGTGACATGCCGATCGGATTTTTGTACGCTGTTCGATAAGCCCATAGAGCATCGTCGAGACACAATGACCAATCTTTTCATGACGGATTGACCACTTTTTCGAAATTCACTTAATCTCCTATTTCGACCTCCGCTTGACCATTGGTTTGGGGATGATATGCGCAACAATTTTATGATTTAACCCCATACTTTACAAGCAATTTAGTGAACTGCTTATTACAGAAGTGAGTCCCCTCATCACTTATTATCGCTCTCGGCGTACCAAATCGGGTGAAGATATTTTTTTAAGAATCGGAGAACAACGTTAGCGTCATTTGTGGGTAAAGTTCTTTGCTTACTACCCATTTGGAAACATATAATCGACCGCCAACAAGATGTACTGATTATTAAAGGAAGATGGAAACGGTCCCATAAAATCGATTCCCCACACGTCGAATAGTTTAACCTCCAGAATTGTGTTGAGTGGCATTTCATTGCGCTTGGAGATGTTACCTACGCGTTGGCACCGATCACACTTTAGCACATAGAGGTAAGCATCTTTAAATAGCGAAGGCCAGAAAAATCCTGATTGTAGCACTTTTGTTGCTGTTCGATCGCCGGAATAATGACCTCCGTAATCTGAGGAGTGGCAATGGCCTAATATGCTGTCCATTTCTTCATGCGGCACACAACGTCTTATCATTTGATCTGCACAAGCCTTAAACAGAAATGGTTCGTCCCAATAGTATTGCTTCACATCGTGGAGGAACTTCTTTCGTTGTTGTGAGGTCAAATCCGGTGGTAACACTTTGGCAACCACGTAATTCACATAGTCAGCATACCAAGGCAATATTGTGGTTACTCGAAACAGTTGTTCATCCGGAAATTTTTCATTGATCAGTATGTTGTCTTCCTTCTGTACCTCTGCGTTTTCCAACCGAGAAAGATGATCTGCCACCTGATTTTCTATACCCTTTTCGTCCGGATTTCCAGATCGAATTCTTGTAACAACAGTACCCACCGTATTAAATGCGGTTTTGCATCCTTCTTCTCAATCAGATATTTAATGGCAGAATGATCAGTGTAGACAATTACCTTGGTGCCAATAAGATAAGCTCTGAATTTGTCGAAGGCAAACACCACTGCAAGTAACTCTTTTTCGGTAGTTGTGTAGTTCAACTGGGCATCCATCAACGTCTTACTAGAGTAGTAGATAGTGTGAAAAATCTTGTCGTGACGTTGACCCAACACTGCTCCCACTGCGTAGTCACTGGCGTCGCACATCAATTCAAATGGTAAAGACCAATCGGGCGCCACAATAATTGGAGCAGAGACCAATTTCTTCTTTAGTACCTCGAATGCTTCGATACATGACTGATCCATTTTGAACTGTACATCTTTCTCCAAGAGAGCACATAAAGGTTTCGAGATTTTGGAGAAGTCCTTAATAAATCGTCTGTAGAAACCCGCATGTCCCAAGAAGCTCCGAATTCCTTTTACAGATGATGGAGGAGGCAGTTTCTCAATTGTCTCAATCTTTGCTCTATCCACCTCTAATCCGGATACAGAAACCTTGTGCCCAAGAATAATCCCTTCTTGCACCATAAAATGGCATTTTCCCAGTTAAGCACCAAGTTAGTCTCCACGCACCGTTTTAACACTAAAATCAGATTTGTCAAACATAAATCAAAGCTATCCCCGAACACAGAAAAATCATCCATGAATACCTCCAAATTCTGTTCGACCATGTCAGAGAAGATTGCCATCATACATCGTTGAAAGGTCGCCGACGCATTACATAAACCAAAAGACATACGCCGGAATGCAAACGTACCGTATGGACATGTGAACGTGGTCTTTTCTTGATCTTCCGGAGCTATGGCAATTTGATTATACCCGGAATATCCATCCAACAGACAGTCGAAGTGATGTCCCGCTAACTTTATCCAACATCGATCAATGAGCGAGCGAGGGAAAGTGATCCTTGCGTGTGGCTTTATTCACTTTTGGTGTAGTCCATACATACTCTCCATCCTGTAACAGTTCTAGTCGGGATGAGCTCATTGGCGTCGTTCTTCACCACTGTCATGCCCCCTTTCTTTGGTACGCACTGTACAGGACTTACCCATGAACTGTCTGAGATTGGGTAAATAATACCGGCATCCAACCATTTTATAATCTCCTTCTTCACCACATCCTTCATAATGGGGTTTAACCTTCTTTGCATCTCAATGGTTGGTTTTGACCCCTCTTCCATTAAAATCTTATGCATACAGAAAGATGGGCTAATACCTCGAATATCCGCTATAGTCCACCCAATTGCTGTTTTGAACTCTCGCAAAACCCGTAGCGATTTCTCCTTTTGCGTGTCAGTTAACTCCGTAGAAACAATAACGGGTAAAGTTGAATCCTGCCCCAGATAAGTATACTCAAGATGAGAGGGAAGTGGCTTTAATTCCAACACCGGTGGCTCTTCTATCGAGGGTTTGCACTTTTTACCTTCCGTTTCGGGCCTATCATCAAGGTGTCGAATGGTTGATTATTTTTTCGGTGAGACATCAGTATCTCTGCCATTTGATCTGCTCAATGTCCTCATCAATACCATAGTCGTCTATTCCGAACAACATGGATTCTATCGGGTCCTCTGAGTAGTTTCCACAAAACTTGTGATTAACTAACTCATCCATTAAATCCACCCGCAAACACTCACCTTTTTCCTTTGGATAAGCCATTGATTTAAACACATTAAAAGTGACCTGCTGATCTTCAACTCGCATTGTCAATTCTCCTTTTTGTACGTCGATCAATGTTCTCCCCATTGCTAAAAATGGTCGTCCGAGAATGATGGGAATTTCCTTATCTGCTTCACAATCCAAGATAACGAAATCTGTTGGGAAGATGAATTTATCCACTCTTACTAATACGTCTTCAACGATACCTCGTGGATATGTAACTGATCGGTCCGCCAACAATAAACTGATATTTGTCGGTTTTGGTGCCTTGAGCCCAAACTGACTGTAGACTGATAATGGCATCAAATTAATACTGGCCCCCAAATCACATAATGCTCTTCCCAAAAACTGATTACCAATGTCGCACGGAATAGTAAAACTACCTGGATCTTTCAACTTCGGAGGCAACTTGTTCTGGATAATTGCGCTGCATTCTTCGATTAAGCCATCTTTGTTTCAAAATCACCCGCTTTCTTTTTTCTTTGACAACACATCCTTCATGAACTTAGCGTAGCTCTCTGCATTTGTTCTAAAGCTTGACAAATGGGATGTTGATATGCAACTTCTTGAAAATATCCAAAATCTTGAAAATCTTATCTAACTTGGATTTACGAAACCTTTGCGGATACTGGTATGGGCGGCATTGTGATCGTTGGTTTCGGTGCATTCTCGCTTCTACGATTCCTCTTTATCTTTCCGGTTTCCACAACTTCTTCTATTTCATTTGTTGCGTTGTCCCCCTTTTCCTTATCCTTAATCTGCTTCTTGCAAATCCTTCCCATCAACGTAAAAATACTGACCTTGCAATGCTTTCGTTTTGCCAAGATTTATTTCGTGTCACTCGGGAGCGTTCTAGTGGATTCGTTATTCAATGCATGTGCTATTTGCCCCACTTGATTTTCCGTTTCTTTAATCGATGCCCCATGGCTTTGCAAAGTAAGCTCTACTTGATTCAATTTCTTATCTTGTTCCTCGTTCTTTTTGTCGAAGCTCTAATGAATTTTTCCAAGGCTTCTTCCAAACTTGATTTCCTCTCTGGTTGTTGAGTCGATTTTGAAATCCGGGAGGTGTTTTGTTGTCTAGGTGGTTGAGTTGCGACTTGATTGTTACTCCATGAAAACCGGATGATTTTTTCCAACTGGATTATAAGCATTTTGAGTCGGATACGGTTGAGTTGAGCGATTATAGTTTCTTCTGAACTCTTTGATTCGTAATTTATGGCACATTGATCCGTAGCATGACCCCCAAAGACACAACTCACAAACCATCGCTACTGCAGGTATGGCTTGTGGACTCCCATGTTTCCATATGCTTAGCTATTGCGATCACTTGTCTTTATTAATCTTTCATCGCCATCCACTTCATACTTTCCCGATGCTTTCGGATGATTAGACCTCGTCATGGGCCATTGATAGTTGTTGGTGGCCATTGTCTCTAACAATTGATACGCCTCATCAAAACTCTTGAACATGATCGCTCCTCCTCCTGCTGCGCATCAATACTAGACCTCGTGGATGCGCAAAACCATCACAAAATATTCCTAATTGCATCCATCATGAATTCCATGATGAGGGCACTTACGGAGCATATCCTTGAACCTTTCCCACGCTCATATAACGACTCAATCAAATTATGCGAAAGTGTGAATATCGTTCCGTAGTTTTGCCGACTTCGCTGGTGGGAAGAACTTAGCTAAAAATTTTTGAGCTAAGTCATCCCAGGTGGTGATTGAGCCAGGAGGCAAAGAGTGTAACCAGCTTCGTGCTTTATCTTTCAAAGTAAACGGGAACATCCTCAATCTTGTAGCATCTTCTGATACATTGTTGAATTTGAAGGTATCGCAAACTTCCAAAAAACTCAAGATATGCTCATTAGGATCATCTATCGAATTACCCCCAAACTGACATGTATTCTGTAGCATCTGAATTGTTCCCGGTTTTATCTCGAAACTGTTCGCATTGATTGCCGGCCTCTTAATACTCGACTGTAAATCCGTGACATTCGGCATGGCGTAATCCCTAAGTGATTTCTGTTCGTTCTCTGCCATGTTCACGGGTATTTCCTGGTATGCCAGTTCTTCTTCCAAATATATAACCTCACTATTCAAACGCACTTTTCGAAACTTCTTTTCGATGTCGTCTGTATACGGAAAAAGTTCCTTTTTAGCCTTCGATCTAGTGTGCATACACGCACAAGAATTCCTGCCAATCCAAGAAGAAAAATAAGTAACGTTTAAATTAAGACCGAATTGATTATAACTAATATGAAATTAATATTAATAAAAATTCCCCGGCAACGGCGCCAAAAACTTGTTGATTAATTTTGCAATCAATAATTACGTGCAAGTATACACGGTCAACAAGTAATAAAGTGATAAGAAAAGTATCGTTCCCACAGAGAATTCTAATTAATAAACTCCAACTACTAGCACTATATCAATCCAATTTTATTTAAACAATGAAAAATTATGATTTTTTGAAATATGAAAACTAAATTAAACAATTAAAGATATTATTCTAAAATAAGCAAATAAATAAACTAAGATTTGAATGAATGATTTCCGATAAATAAGGATTAAGACTTCAATATCCCCAATTATGAACTATAAATCAATTATCCAATTATCCCAATTATTATGTCTTCTGAATTGTTAACAAGAATTCTTAAATGCCAAAAGCCCTCTCTCGAGTGATCAATTACCTTCTATTTAACCCAGATTAACTTTGCTATATCTCTATACAAAACAATTGAATTAAACTCGTTACAATTCCATTTCCTTATGTGTTACATGCGTTAAACAAATATTCTCATTCCATTCACAAACCTAATTATTCACTGTGCAAATAACTAAGTCACACGTTATCAAACCCAGTTCTAACCCTAGAATTCCTTTCTCAATTCCTTCTAGAGTAACAAGGTAATTATTGGCCAAATAATTAATCAATAAATGCAAGGCATGATAAATAATTCACTTCAACATAAATAATTGGAATAAACTGAATAATTAATTTATAGCCATAAAAGGTTCAATTGAAATCTTAATTAAAGAATTAGTTCATAACGAAATAAAACCAATAATTGTTTGCAAATCATCCTTAAAGAATTACAAATTGAAAATAAGGAGAGAAGAAGAAAAACTCATAGCCAATCCTTAGTCTCTAAGTAATCCTTGTGTAGCCTCCAATGAATGAATGATAAGCTAAATAATTGATTAGATGATTAAATGATAGCCCTAATTTTAGCACTTAATTTCTTTTTATATCTTTCCACACTCCTAATCCAATCCTTAAACAACCAATTGAGTGGGCCACGAAAAAATGAGCTAGTTCATTTATTACATTGTGCAAGTTTTCTAACTCTACACTTTCGTTGAGCTAGTTCATTTATTACATTGTGCAAGTTTTCTAACTCTACCCATTCGTTGAGTTAGTTCTATTATTATATTGTATAACTTCATTCTTTTGATTGAGCAAGCTTCTTATCTTAACTGTTATTGAATAAATCAATTGTCCTAAGATTCATTCTAACTTGTTTACAGTTAAGCAAGTTTCTTAAGTTCTATTATTGTATAATGAATGTAGTTTTGAACTCTCGTCTCTATTATTGAACTGTTTTAATTCTTTGCATGAATTAATACTTTATTGAGCAAGTTTTTAGTTTCCAGCTTGCTATCAGTTAAATGTATGTTCAGGAATTTCATTTCTAATGTTATAAGACTCGAATCTTAGCTTATTTTACTATTCAAGCAAAGGTTAATCATTTTATTCATTTTATTGAATGCTTATGCTCTATAGTTATTTCAAGCATGAGATTGATATGTGGAATTAGTTCATTTATGATTCTCAAATGTTCTAAGTTATGTTGTTATTAAACAACTATTGCGTTATCAATCATTGTTGATTCAACTAGTTCCCTAGTTGATGATCATTAAACTTCAATTACCCTTGAAAGCTTATCCAAACCAAACTTTCTTTGGTGCGGACTTGTACTCTAAATACTAAGATGAAAAACCCTATGTTTAGGGGTTTACGCTTAGCGTTGAAATGGTTGTGCACAATACATTGTACGAAGGATTGGTCCCCTTGAGTACGTGGAGTCCTTATAGTTATATGACTGTTAAAGTTAAAGTTAAAAGATTACTTATAACTGTGGACATGGTTCAAGGTCATTTAACCCTTAGTAGTATATTTAAGAATGTAAATAGAATATATCATTAAGTTCTATTGAGCCTATGAATTAGTAAATGTTGTAATGTTAATAGAACATATCATTCAGTTCTATTGAGCCTATTATTTGGCAAATGATGTAAAGATATTTATTCCTATCTCAAGTGAGCTTTGTTTGCTCACTCTTGCATATTTATACATTTATTGTAGCTGTGAATGAGAAGGTAGATAAACCTACAACTAGCAAAGGAAAGGGAAAAATGTACAAGTGATGAAGATTTGTAATTTTATTTTATCGTTATGATGATAGACTTTTAATAATGATGTGATGTAATAATTTAATTTCCGCACTTGAATGATTGTATTAAAGGTTAGAGAACCTGGGAGTTAATGTTTTATTAATGTAATCCAGCATGTAAGGTGTTTTTATTATTCAATTTATTATGATTGGGTAGTTAGATATGAATGTTTTGATTACGTGAACACCAAATCTTGAGGTAATGAAGTACCGGGATTTGGGGGTGTCACAAAAACAATATGACCATGTCACAAGATCTGAAGCTAAGTTTGCTTTGAGTTGTCCCGTTTACTTACTTGGTTGATAATGAGGAGAGAATGACGCGATGTTTCTAAGAAGTTTGAAACCCGAGATACGTCAATACCTAATTTCTCACAAACTGTGTTTGTATTCAGATGTTGTAAATAGGGCTCAGTTATTGGAACACGATAATGAGTCAACTCAACCCAGAGAGAGCAGCCGACAAGTCGATAATACCGGTGGTAGCAGTCATCGAAGCGGTGATAACAAACGTGGAGGGAATCAACATGCCAGAAATGGTAACCACTCCGGTGGTAATCACGGCCAAGATAATAGAAGTGAAAATTTCAAGAAGAGGAGATTCAATAATGATGGAAAGACGTCAGCACCAACACCTATTGTTAAGGAAGGAGAATGACCGCCGTTGGTATGTTACAAATACGGAGGGGAGGGACACATCAGTCCAAACTGTACGCAGCAGTCCAAAGCATGTTACAATTATGGAAGAGAAGGTCACCTAGCCAGATTTTGTCGTGCACCAAAGTCAAGTCCAGCTGGGATGGAGGCATCAAAGGTCGTCCCAAACAAGACAAAACAGATAGTTCAAGGGAGAACATTTGTTGTAACCTCCCAAAAAGCGAGGAATCTGAACAAGGTGATCACGGGTAAGCTAATCATAAACTCTTGCGAAGCTTATACCTTATTTGATACCGGTTCTACCCATTCTTTTATTTCTTCTACTTGTGCTCAACGTTTAAATTTGACTCCAGAGAAATTAGACTTTGACTTATCAGTTGAAACTCCGTTGGGAGAAACTTTTATTACATCCACTGTTTATAAGTCTTGTTTGATTCAAATCGGTACTTGAACGTTACCTGTCGATCTTATTTCCTTCAAAATACTTGCGTTTGATGTGATTTTAGGGATTGATTGGTTAACTACTCATCATGCAAAAATTGATTGTTTTCGTAAGGTTGTTAGCTTTCATATTCCTAACCAACCTATTATGAGAATTCAAGCGACCAAACCACTAAAGTCAATCACTGTTATATCAAGCCATAAAGCTCTTCGTTTATTGAAAAATGGATGTCTAGCTTTCTTAGCCCATGTCATAGATTTAAACAAAAATACGTCACATTTGAATAATATTTCCATTGTTAATAAATTTCCTAACGTATTCCCTGAAGAACTTCCTGGCCTACCCCCAGAGCGTGAAATTGAATTTTGTATCGACCTTGAACCCGGTACAAAACCCATTTCCAAAGCCCCATATCGAATGGCTCCTGTTGAACTTCAAGAGTTAAAGACCCAACTACAGGAATTGTTAGACATCGGTTTCATTCGTTACAATAGACGTCTCCTTGGTGCTCTGTTCTATTCAGAAAGAAGAAAGATGGGAGTATACGACTTTGTATTGATTATCGGGAGTTGAATCATATCACCATCAAAAATAGGTACCCGTTGCCTCGCATTGATGACCTATTTGACCAGCTGCAAGGGGTCAAATTCTTTTCAAAGATCGATCTTCATTCCGGATATCATCAGTTAAATATTAAAACTGATGACATTCCAAAGTCTGCTTTTAGAACTTGGTACGGGCATTATGAATTCCTAGTCATGTCTTTTGGATTAACTAATGCTCCTGCTGCCTTCATAGATATGATGAACCGAGTATTCAAGGAATATTTAGATCATTTTGTGGTTGTCTTTATTGATGACATTCTGTGATGCCTCCAAATTCGGGTCTCTTCCAACCCGATAGATGGTGCTCCATGGTGCTACAGTTAACACAGACATTCAATTGAAATGCCTCAAAAGAATGAATATGTCTTATATATATTCCAAAACAATACTACCATTCCCATGTTCTTTATAACCGTTACATTTGTTCTTGTCATAATATCAAATATTATCATTACAAACCTATACTATTACATAGGTAATCCACAAGTTCGCTTTAGCCTTCTCCTTATCCTTGTTGAATTCTTCAGTCCATTCAGTCTAAGCTGCATTCATATGGTTCAAGCAAGAGTGAGAATGACATGCTCAGCAAGTACAACAATTTCATTTTAAAAGCATGCTTGAAACATAGGAATCGTATATCTTCAGTAACTGAATAATAGTTACGAAGTACTATCAATAACTCAAAATAGCCTTTCTTTTCCTTCAAAATGTTTTACAATAACAATATTCAGTAAAACATCAATTCTGGTCCAAGACGTGAACGTCTCATAAATTCTTTGAAAAGGACAACCCGGTACAAAGTCTGTAAGTTGAACATATCATATGAGCACTTCTAGGTGATCAGCCTATAGTACTCTATGTTGATCAACACTACATCCATTAAATGTGTATACGTTTAAGTTGTGGAAACCTCACGTGCCCATCGAATACTCGATGAAAATACATTTGTTTATTCATATTCAAGCTTACCTTGTATCCGCACCAACAATTGGCGTAGGATAACGTTAGCAGTTCTATATTGAAAGACTTGTAAACAATTCAATCAACTTATCAAAATTAGTCTAGCCGAGTTAAAACTGGCCTAGACTCTTTCTTTAAAACCATACATGCGTCTCATAACTTGAATCATTTGAAAACTTGGCTAACACGAAGGTTAGACAAGGGTTTAAGAAAAACTTGCCTTCAGCGTCTGCTACAGTATAATTACGTTTCCTTTGAGTCCTTACGGTCTCTACAACACATAACCACATAACATACCACATTAGGTCATGATTGAACATACATAGTTCCTAAAGAATCTTACCCTACTTCTCAATTTAATCTCGTATTAGATTTGTTATTTATTGGTTCCGGCTTTCCGTCATTCTTTTACATCATTCTTACCAACTTCGTTCCTTTCTATAACTTAATTGAAATTATTACATTATTACAACTCGGTTCGAGTTAATTATCCTTCCTCATGGCTTACTAACGTCCTTACGTTATTAATTGACACTTAATCGGCATTGGTTATGTACACTTATTGTACATCGTTCTTGTTTACATTCAATTAACTTTCTTTAACTCTAAGTGATCACACTTGAGTTTTAATTATGACTTAACAATGTTTTATTAAGTCCCTTAGTTCGTTACTAATCAATTTCCCTTCATAGGTAATCCACAAGTTCGCTTTAGGCTTGGAGTCGTGCCGCGGCGCGGACTCTGAGCCACAGAAAACTTTGACAGTTTTTCAAACTTGTGATATTCCCGGACTCGTAACTTCTTCGTTATAAGTCTGAATTGGCTCGTTCAAGAGCCTACGGTTCACAAATTACATACTTTACATGTTCATGCAAGAATTTTATCTATTCGACTTCGTTTGCTAAAAATTCACCTATTAGTCCATTTTTAACAAAAACGATAAACGTTCGTGAACGTTCAATGCTCGTTTCTTCGTTCTAAGTCGGAATCCGGCCATTTTCGAGTCCGCAACTCTATAATGCCAAATAAGACTTGTCTCCATTGGAAACCAATGTTTCCAAGCTCAATATCAAAATTCGACTTCCATTTCGAGAATTTCACGAATTCGACGATTATCGTCCAATCGTGTTAATTCTGGCAAAACTTCTTTACTTGAGATTTTTAAACCGTTTTAATTGGATTCAATCCATTATACTAACATCTTGACCTACATGCTTCATTAACTTATAAACATGATAAGTTATTACTAGTTCGTTGTGAGTTTATAACTTATAAAAATATAAATTACTTATATTTTCATTACTCATTACTTATGTCTTCTTTTCATATAACTTATTATGGTTAATGACTTCTAACCATTATTCTTGCTTCTTATTATCATACTAACTTCATTCGTATAAACATGTTACAAGTTCATATCCGTTCATTATAAGTTCATAACTTATATAAGTATAAATGACTTATTCATGACTTATTACGGCTTAAGTCCATTAACCATTCATTCTTATCATTCTTTAGCATGCTAGTTCTACCAATACCCCCTTCTCTAACAAATGAAGAGAAAGAGATTCATTGTTCAAGGTTGCTTACCCTTTGATGATTACTTGCTTAACCTTTGATCTCCTTCTTGCTTCTTGAAATATGAAAGACTAGCTTTCCAGCTTTTCTAACTTATTCTCTCTAACCAATAAGCTATAAGTTATTGGTGGAAAAGCTAACAAGGAAAGTCTAACTTTATATGTGCTTATTCTCTCAACCAAATAAGCTCCCAACTTATAAGTGAGATGAAATGAACAACACACAAAATGAGCTAACAAGTCCTCTATTTATAGGAAATCCTAAGTGAGGGCATAATGGTCAAAAGGCCATCCACCTCCTTACTATTCCATACTTTGCCCCTAAGTAAACTTGCTCTCCACACTTTTTTCTTGATCATCACAACACTTGCTCACCACTCATCTTAGTCATTAAGTCACATTACTTGCTCACCACAACACTTATCCATTAAGTCACTTTACTTGCTCACCACTTTGGGTCATCCATGTTCTCATGGGTTGCCCCATGGTTTAAACCATCCCATAACCCATTGGTTACTTACTTTGGGCTTTAGCTTAATTATTTAGGCTTTCATTAATTTACTTTGGGCTTGTAATTAAACAAACATTCGGCTTGCATTAATTCTATTGGACTTAACCATTTACTACATTTGGGCCTTATCATTATGCCCATTGGACTTTAATATTTCCTACACAATCCTACAAATTCATTACATTTGGCTTAAAGCCTTTTTAACATATAATTTACGTATAATTCTCGTATTCTAACTCGTATACTTATTCAATACATACAACATACCATCATTCATATGTACTCGTATAATACCTCATATCATACTCGTATTCATTACTTCGTATAATACCTACGTATTATATGATCATTGTTTAATTCATTAATCACCTTACATTTCCTTCTCGTAAATTATTTTCCTTAAACGTTAGGTTTTAAGTCCGCAAGCAAAATATTACATTTTCTATAACTGAAATATTATTGGATATTCCATCTCACCTCGATATTCTATCATTACGTATTTCTCAGAAATTCAAAAATAATTCCCGAGCAGAAATGCGTGAATAGTGTTTTTCAGAAAATTTCTCGATAAGCTTTTATTTTCGTCTTGAAAATTCAAACACTTTAATTCTACCACGTAGCCAAAATCCTACGACATTCTGACATTTCTAGGTCATAGAACGACCTTCAATTAGCTTGCTCCATAAATTATCAATTAAATTCATTTAATCCTTATAATTAAATAAAATTTTAATTCTTCTAAAAATTCGATTTTTCTCGGGCGTTACACATTCTCATTTACTCCAAAAGTTGTGAAGATCATGAGCAACACTTGAGGCTAATACTACAAAAGCTTCGTGAGAACACATTATATGCCAAGTTGAAGAAATGCGAGTTCTGGCTTGAGGAAGTAGCATTCCTTGGGCACGTGATATCAAATCATGGAATATCTGTTGACCCGACAACGATTGAAGTAATTCAAAGCTGGGAGCAACCTAAGTCGTTGATTAAAATGCGTAGCTTTACTGGGCTTAGCCGGTTATTATCGAAGATTCGTGGAAGGATTTTCTCGAATCGCTACTCCATTAACTCAGCTGACTCGAAAAGATACAAAATTCAGTTGGAGCGAGGAATATGACAAGAGTTTTCAAGAACTCAAGAGGAGACTCATTTCAGCACCTTTTCTGACAATACCATCTGGCTCGGAGGGATTTGTCATCTACAATGATGCTTCGGGAAAAGGGTTAGGATGTGTTCTCATGCAACATGGGAAAGTCATAGCCTATGCCTCACGACAACTCAAAGAATACGAGAGGAATTATCCTACTCATGATCTAGAGTTGGCAGCTGTCGTTTTTGCACTAAATATCTGGTTGCATTGCCTGTATGGAGAGAAAGTGGAGATCTATACAGATCATAAAAGCCTCAAATATTTCTTCACCCAAAAGGAACTCAACATGCGGCAATGACGTTGGCTTGAGTTGTTGAAAGATTACGATCATACAATTCAATACCATCTTGGAAAAGCTAACGTGGTAGCTGGCACCTTGAGTAGAAGATCATATTCGGGTACACGTGCGATATTGTCAATGCAAATGCCCATTTTGTATGACTTGCAAAGGATGGAGATAGAGATAAAGACTCTAGGGACCCACGTGATGATGGCAAATATACGAGTAGAACCGACTTTAATCGATAAAGTTAAAGCTGCTCAAGCTACAGACTTGGATATGATGTGTATGAAGAAGAAAGTGCAAGAAGGTGCTATTTTGGAAGCAAGAATTGATGAAGAAGGAATACTACGAGTCAACTCCAGACTTTGTGTTCCAAATGACCCTGATTTAAAGTATAAAATCATTATGGAGGCACACAACACACCATTTGCAATCCATCCTGGGAGTACCAAAATGTATCGTGATCTTCGACATACATTTTGGTGGAGCAATATGAAGAGAGAGGTAGCTGAATTTATCTCAAGGTGTCTAACTTGTCAACGAGTCAAAGCGGAGCATCAAGTGCCAAAAGGTCCATTGCAACCACTTGAAATTCCAGAATGGAAGTGGGAGCACATTACCATGGATTTTGTTACTGGTCTTCCCAAGGTTTCTCAAGGCATAGATGCAATTTGGGTCATTGTTGATAGATTGACCAAGTCTGCTCATTTCATACCTATACGAGAAACTTATTCACTTGAACGTCTTAATCGTATGTACATAAATTAGGTTGTAAGACTACATGACATGCCAGTATCCATAGTTTCTGATCGAGACCCAAGATTCACTTCACAATTTTGGGTTAGTTTGCAAAAAGCTATGGGCACAGATTTAAGATTTAGTTCGGCATATCATCCTCAAACAGACGGGTAGTCGGAGAGGACTATTCAAACTCTTGAGGATTTATTAAGACTCTGTGTCCTTGACTTCAAAGGAAGTTGGGACAAGTTCTTGCCATTAGTGGAATTCTCCTACAACAATAGTTATTAAGCAAGTATTAGCATGGCTCCATTCGAGGCGTTGTATGGACGCAAGTGTCGTTCTCTAGTATGCTGGGATGAGGTGGGTGAAGCAACATTGTTGCGTCCAGAATTGGTACGCTTGACAACGAAAAAGATTCAAATGATCCGGCAACGTATAAAAACCTCACAAGATTTACAAAAGAGTTATGTTGATCTTCATCGAAAAGACGTGGAGTTCAATGTTGGAGATCATGTGTTGTTACGTGTTGCTCCATGGAAAGGAGTTACAAGATTTGGAAAGAGAGGAAAGCTCAATCCTTGATTCATTGGGCCATTCAAAATCCTCGATTGAGTAGGAACTGTGGCTTATAGACTCGCGTTACCTCCAAGTATGTCTCGTGTTCATAATGTTTTTCACATATCTATGTTACGTAAATATGTGGAAGACCTGAACCATATTATTGAATTAGAACCGGACGAGATAATGGAAGATTTAACGTATGAAGAGGTACATGTTAAAATCTTGGATAAGAAGGAACATATTCTACGCTACAAGGTTATACCTCAAGTCAAAGTTTTGTGGAGAAACCACGATGTTGAGGAAATTACCTTGGAGATAGAATCTGAAATGAAATCAAAGTATCCTCACCTCTTTGATATACCAGGTATGTACCCTAATTTCGAGGACGAAATTTCATAAGAAGTGGAGGTTATAAGACCCCAACTTTCATAAATAAAGATTAATTTTTCTCGAAATATATTTTTGAATATTATGGTGTGATTTTGATATAATGTTATAGTTGTGGGTAATATTTATAAATTTTGCAAAGTATGCATGTTGTTATAAAATATTCGATTGGTAGGAGAATATTCGTTTTAAACAGAAAATATTCGTACGACGACACAATTATTAGTGGACCCCACAATGAAATTATTGTCGGAGTTAGAAAACGACAGAAATATATTTTTATAAAAATAACGGCGAAAGTTTTACCGTTAACTGTTGAACTACCCGATGGTAAAAGTACAGTAATACGCGTGGTTGCAAAGTAGCACACGATATTGATTATTGATGCTTACGTAAGAAGCCACTAAGTTTACTCAATTATTGCTACAGTAATTATTGCATAGTATCTCACGTTATTTGATTCAATTATTGTCACAATATCATAAGCATAATATTTTATATTATTAAATCAATAATTGAGACAACAAAGTTATTCATTTTATTATTTGCAATATTGACAATGTCTAGAAAGTTCTGTCGAGGAGAGGTTTGGTCACCTAATTGCGCATCAATAGGGAGAAATCCTTATCGGAAAGCCCCCTCTTTCCTGGGAATGAGCTGGTTGTTAAATATTGTAAGTTATAATATTAATGATGAATAATTGTTGAAGTATTAAGAATGTGTTTATTGAAGATAAGTGAATTACAAAAGTTAGAGGGGAATAATGGAACCTTGGAAAACTTTAGGGGTATTAAAGTGTAATAAGTTAAATCAATCTGGACCACTGGTGGTGGTTTTAATAATAAATCAATGCAGACCGATCGATGGTGATTTTAATAGTAAATCAATCTGGACCGAAAAATTAGGTGGTGGTTTTAAAAGTAAATCAATACTGATAGCTTGATTGTTGTGGTTTAATATAGTAATCAATCTGACCGTCTGCTTCTAATAGTAAATCAATCGGACCGTTCGTGAATTAGTTACTATTTAGTCATTTCTCCTATAAATAGAAGCTTAATTCTTCTTTCATTCTCACCAATTCACTGAGACTCAAAAGAGAAACTATATAGAGCAAGAAGAAGAGTATTCTGCTACTTCACTATTGCAGTATCCAGTCTTCTACTAAGGTAAGGGGTATTATTTCTTTCGTATTCATAAGGAATACTATTTTTTTTTCGTATTCATCCTTTAATATGCTCGGAATAACTTTGTCTCACGCGGATTACGTGCATATATGACGGTGAAAATCCATTCTTGATTTCATATGTTATTTCGTTTCGTTGGAATATGGATATGAACTTTCTTATTAAATATCAATATTTTCACCGGGGTACTATTCACGTGTTACTATTCACCCGATTACTATTCACTAAAATATTATTCACTCGGGTATTCAAGGCACTTTTCATGCCGGGGTACTATTCACGGGGTACTATTCCTGAAGTACTATTCACGAGGTATTATTCACCGAAAAATTTATTTATTTTCTGTCCAAATTATTTTTGATGCATGGATATTATTCTTGAATTTTACTCCACAAAGCTGTATTATGTTGACAATTTGGACATTATTGAATTCTGGATAAATTAAATTATAAATCTTTAAAATTTATCCTTGAACTTGTTTTATTGAATTATTATGTCATTGTCATCATCCTCATGCTTATATTGTGATGAAAGTCATATTTGGCTTATGTGCATAAATGGACTATTGATTGGTATGATTATGTCTAGGGATCATTCGGTATAATTATTACCCGTAATATTACAAATGATGTGGTAAAAGTCCTCATTAGCCTGTAGTGCATTGATGGACAGTTGTTGGTATGATTATGACAAGAGATTATTCAGTATAATCATGACCATTGATGATTACATGAATATCCTTGGCCCGTAGTGCAGGGATGATTCGATGATGTGGTTTATTTATTAAAAGTAGAGTCTCAAATGATAAAGTTGATGAAAAACTTTTTAAATCATTGAAGATAGTAGATATCATGCTCTACTTGACTCTTCTAATGGATTGCTTGTTCCACTGCAGTTAAACTTTTTGTCTATTATATTCTATCAGTTTAACATTGTTGAAGGCTAACGATAACTTATTCTGCATTATCTTAATCATAATATTTCTTACTGGGCTAGTTGAGCTCACCCTTTTGCTTTCATTATTCTCTTCAGGAAATGAGAACATAGTCGGGACTAGTCGGGGAACGGAATGATGGTCCGAGATAGCTATTTTAGTAATCCTCACTATTTAGTGTGATAATAAATGTAATGAGGATTGAATTTGAGTTTGGATATTGTCTATGAGATAATATTCGTGTAAAAACTCTCAGCTCTTGTTGTATAGTTAAGTTTGTATTTGTATTCTTTACCATGTATTTGGCGACCCAAGATGGGTGATGTATACCTATTTTGGGTGCGTCACAACATACCCTCCCCAACAATGTAAACTAACATATTGGTCACATTTTAATGTATATCATAACTTGATTCATTCACAACCAAGGTCAGAATATGTTTTTGAAAAAGGTTTATCAAAACTAGTTTCCAACTCTTTAAGTCCTCTTTGAATAATCAAAATAAAATCAACTAACATGGCTTACTATATGCATAACGAATCTCAGTCCACAAGTTACGGTTGTCTATAAGCATATAATAACCAAAATAGCATGCTTAGAATGGAACAAGATCACAACATTACTACACATGATTGGCAGCCTGCGCGACCGTGTGGTCATGTACTATAGAAGTGGTGCGGCTGCGCCTTTTCGAGCAGAACAAAGAAATGAAGGCTCTACTTCTGCAGTTCAACAACCCATCATATAAATTCCTTATGAAAATTGTTTCTAACATAACCCAACACATTTAGAAGTTTGTATAACACTAAGCAACATATCCCAAATCAAATATCAACTAATACATGCTTAATTCAAATAATCAATTCACTAAGCAATTTATCAGAAATGAAGAATAGGGATTGAAAGTTATACCTCTGTGAATTAATTCAGCTACAATATAACAATCTACTCACTCTTTATAAGTTCCTTAGCAAACTAATTCTCAGCAACTTAGAACTTTCAATATCAGACTTAACAAACAACAAAAATTGAAACTAAAGCTTCTATTTATAAATTAATGGTGGATTGGGTATTAATTTAGAATCCATGGTGTTGAAGGAAAACACAATGGTTTATCATGAGTGGTTCACCTACCATTTCCCCAGCCATCTCCATAGCCAATGGCTTGGTAATGATCACCTATGCTAGCCACTAGTCTTCAGCTTGGAAGTTACGTAAATAAAGTGTAGGTTACTGTTCATGTACTAATTTTTGACACTCATTTTGGGATAAGAGCAATATCCCAGCAACAAGCTTGGTTTGGATACTAAAATTCCCAAAATGTAATTTAAATGTATCATGAACCGTGGGTTGCCATTGTTTCCATCAGCATTATGAACAGGAGTCTCTCTCGTTTGGTGTTGCATGAACTGCACAAAAGATCTGAACATCCCATCATTCATCATTTGATCGGTGTTATTGTTTACCTGAGGATTATTATCTTCCTGTTGAACATTATCATGGGTATTGATCTGTGGTGACTCAACGGTCTCCTGTGCTCTATTGCTATTCTCAACATTCTCGGATGTCATTTTCAAATACAGTCACAAAACAAGGGTTAATTGATATGCAACATATTATCCCTATACTCTGACCGACCAATTAAATACCAAATAAACTTAGGTAGGTCATACTAGCAAAGGAATTCCCTGTCTCTCCCCTCCTAGTTCTTGTCTCACATCTCAACCAGGGATCATATCCCTAAGCTTTGATACCAACTGTGACGCCCCCAAAACAGGTATACATCACCTATTCTGAGTCGCCAAATATATGGTACAGAATACAAATACAAACTAAAATATACAACATGAGCTATGAGTTTTAATACAAATATTATCTTCTAGACAGTATACAAACTCAAAATAAGTCCTCAATACATTTATTATCACACTATTTCATAGAATAGTGAGGACTACTAATGCAACCATGTGGACCATCAATCCATTCCCCTACTAGTCCCAGCTATATTCTCATTGCCTGAAGAGAACAGTGAAATAAAGGGTGAGCTCAACTTGCCCAGTAAGAAATATTATAACTAAGATAATGCAGAATAATTTATCCTTAGCCTTCAACAGCATAACAACTGATAGAATATAATAGACAACAAGTTTTAGATCAACAACTGCAGCGGAATAAGCAATCCATTAGAAGAGTCAAGTAGAGCATGATATCTACTATCTTCTATGATTTAAAAAGTTTATCATCAATTTTATCATTGAGTCTCAGCTTAATAAATAATCCACATCATCGAATCATCCCTGCACTACGGGCCAGGATATTCTTTAGTATCACGACCATGAATTATCCATGCACTACGGGCCAAGGATAATCGTGTTTTCATCAACGGTCATGATCATGCCATAAAACAATTCATCTTTGCACCCTTGACCGAATAGAATCCATGGCCATAATCATACCAAAAACTGTCCATCAATCCACTACGGGCCAATGAGGACTTTTACCACATCATTTGTAATATTACGGTCATGATTATACCGAATAATCCCTGATCATAATCATACCAAGTCCATCTATGCACTACAGCCAAAGATGACTTTCATAACAATATAAGCATGAAGATAATGATAATGACATAATAATTCAATAAAACAAGTTCAAGGAAAAATTTTAAGGATTTATAATTTAATTTATCCAGAATTCAATAATGTCCAAATTGTCAACATGATACTGCTTTGTGGAGTAAAATTCAAGAATAATATTGTACAAAAAATGATTTGGACTGAAAACGAATCAATTTTTATCATGAATAGTATCCCGGGTGAATAATAACCCCGTGAATAGTAACTTCGGGAATAGTAACCACGTGAATAGTACCCCCGACATGAAAAAGTTAAAACTTATCAAGAATGCTCAGAATAATATTTCCATGAAAAGATACTGGATGAAGCGCAAATATCAAGGATATTCTATTAATTTCATTGAGTATAGAAGCCAAAACTTTAACAAAATGAGTGTAGAATTCAAAATCTAAAACGAAGTAATATTACTCATATACTACAGAGTATGGAAGAAAATATTATTTTATACGAATACTGAACAAAAATAATATCCCTTACGAATATTAAACAAAAATAATATTCCTTTCGAATATTGAACGAATATAATATTCCTTACGAATATTAAATAAAAATAATATTTCTTGCGAATATTGAACGAAATAATATTCATACGAATACGAAAAATAATATCTCTTCAGAATATGAAATAAATAATACCCCTTACGAGTATTGAAAGAAAATAATACTCTTCATGAATACGAAAGAAATAATACCCCTTACCTTAAAAAGAAAGCAATTTTGACTGGTATAACAGATATATTCTTGAAGAAAACTTTCACTATTTTCTAAACTCAAAGCTTTCTAAAACTCGAAAGAAATACGCTCAATATTATATAAGAAGAATTCTCTGATTCTGGTGTGATTTTCAATTCTAAATAAGCATCCTATTTATAGGAGAACGAAAGGGGCACTGTGTAAGGAAATTCACGAACGCAACAGTTATGCAAATCACGGATGAAAATTTTGATAAACCACAGATGCGAATTTTCAAGCATTCAACCAATAAGAACAAAACAAAAAATATAATACACACACATATATATATATATATATATATATATATATATATATATATAATACTAATTACCTCTTTGTAAAGCAACTCCCTTCTCCCCCAATTTCCCTCCCGTACAACAATTTTGTAGGATTCTTCCCCCAATTTCTTCTTCCAATATGTGGGCCCCACCCCAAATGTCATTATCAATCATATATATATATATATATATATATATATATATAATTCCTTTCCCCTTACGTAAACTCCCTCCCACCCCCATTTCCAAAATCAGTTTTCAACACATATGGCCCCACATGTGGGCCCCACCTTTATTATATTAAATAATTATCTACCGATTATTTTGAAAAATGGTTAAATGGGGGTCCATAAAATAAACAAAATTTACATCAAATACTTCATAAAAATCCCCTCAATATTTTTAACAACCTTTATTCAACTTATTATAACTCGCAATATTAACAACCAGATCGTTCCCAGGAAAGAAGAGGCTTTCCTATAAGGATTTCTCCCTATTGGCGCGTAATTAGGTGACCAAACCCCTTTCCTCGACAGAACTTTTTAGACATTATTAATTATGCATATAATAATTAGAATAACTTGTCATCTCAATTATTGATTTACTAATATATAAACTATTAACAATAATTGAATCAAATAACGTAAGATACTATGCAACAATTACTGTAGCAATAATTGAATAAAACTGAGTGACTTCTCACGTAAGCATCAATAATCAATACCATGTGCTACTATGCAACCACGCCAGATTCTTTGTACTTTTACTACTACGGGTAGTTCAACAATATTAATCGGTAAAACTTCCGCCGTTATTTTCATAAAAGATATTTCGTCGTTTCTCATTCCGACAATAATTAGTTGTATGTGGTCCACTTAATGATTGTCTTGGTCATACGAATATTCCCTGTTAAAACGAATATTCTCCGACCAATCGAATATTTTCTGACAACTTGCAGACTTTGCAAAATTTATAAATATTACCCACAACTATAACATTATCTCAAATCCACACCATAATATTCAAAAAAATATTTTGAGAAAATTAAATCTTTATTCATAAATTTTGGGGTCTTACATGTCACACCTTACATTAATGTTCCATATGATATAGTTTAACTTCTACAGTGGAAACTAATTCTTCCCAGATTAACCACTGGCACAAATGCGCCATTTTGTACTGCTGGGATGACGCATCTGCGTCGGTCCCTGAAAGTGCCAAAATGGGTTAGCTTCAAGTCAGTTCCAATTTCTATCACCACACAAGTTTTATATGAGATAATTTTAACTTCTATAGTGGTGATATACCCATAATTGAAATAAATCAATATGTTCAAAATCTATCACTATATTCAAATGGATTGAATATTTAATCATTAAGAATCCTATCAATTCTTTGATATCAACCTCTTAGGGTTATTCCACTAGTTTAAATAACTATTATTGTCTCCCTTTAATCATTTCATAAATCCACATAACCACATAAGGTTTAAAAAGACTCACAAAACTAACTCATTAAAAATTAAATCACATATTTAATTAAATAAGGAGTTTAAAATTCACGGACATTACATTCTCTCTAGGACTTGAGATCCTATTACTATCAGTAATAAATACTCCTTCAACAGGAGGATAAGCCATTACAAAGTTTTATAGACAAACTTTCAACTATTCCGAACTAATCTATCTTGGACAGCAAACTCCCCGCTCCCTCCTCAAGCTTAGTTGTACTTCTTTTGAGTTTAGTTCTATTCTATGATCTGGTCTTGAAACAACAGCCTCTTCCTCACCTCACAAGTACACTAGAGACCTTACTTCCCGTTGACCTCTCTAAGACTATGGTCTTGGTCGAAGAATTACTCGTCATTCTCACAGGCACATAAAATAAACTAACTCTGACCTTTTCTCTTTTTACAAATGATTTTACAACTATTTGCTTCTCAAATAAGTATATAAGAATTTAGTACAGATGGATGCTTCCTTAAATAAACATATATAATTTAGTACAGATTGATGCTGCTCAAATAAGCATATAAGAATTTAATACAGATGGATACTTCTTTAAATAAGCAGATATAATTTAGTACAGATTGATGCTTCTCAAATAAGCATAAATCAATTAAAGAGCAAATGTATTTATAAATGTTCAAAGACTTTTATACTTGAGAAAATATGCTTCTTAATAAGCAAATATTAATTTGTGTTATGATCAATAGTGCTTCTGTGTAAGCAAATATGTAAATTATGCACTGTTATAAAAGTTTAAATAACTTTTATATTTTGTGTGAAAAGATGCTTCTTGAATAAGCAAATAAGTCAATTTTAGCTTTTACTCAAAAATGCTTCTGTTTAAGCAGATATATAATTTAATGCAATTTTATAAAGAATTATTTATTCTTTAAGGAGTAAAGAAAAGTCACTTTAAGTTTAAACAACTTTTAGAGTGAAAATGCTTCTGAGTAAACAAATAAGTTGTTTTAAGCTTTGAATCAAATGTGCTTCTATTTAAGCTGATATATTTACTTAAGTTTGTGAAATAAAAATTTAAACAACTTTTATATTATGCAACAAGTATTTTATGAATAAATGAATTTATGATCAAATAATTGTGATGACAGATATCATGTATAATAAATAAATCAATTACGCAATACTTGATATAACAAATATATTTGTTTAACTTAGATAATATATAAGAATATTGTATCTATTATGTGAACTTTTATAAATAATGTCACTTAGTACTATAAGGAATCGTATGGTTCGAATTCTTCTTTGTAGATGTGTGTAAGACCCCAATTTTTTATAAATAAAATCGAATTTCCTCTAATTATTATTGTGAATAATAAGGTGTTAATTTGATATAATACTTTGGTTATGGGTGAAATGTGCAAATTTTGCAAAATAAGCAAGTGGTTATAAAATATTCATTGTTGTCGGGGAATATTCGTTTGGTCGTGAATATTCTTGCTGTAGGAGAATATTCATACGATGGCGCAGCCATTTGTGGGCCCCATAACGGAAAATGGTCGGATGAAGAAAATGACAAGTTTGAGTTTTTATAAATAACGGCGTAATTGATACCGTTAAACTTTTGAAATACCCGATGATAAATGTGAGACCCCGAATTTTTATGAAATAAAAATTATTAAATTTTCTATTTTTGGTGAATAATTAAATTGATAAAGGTTTAAATTTAAAGGTATATTTGAAATTATTTATTTATTTATTTATTTATTTATTTTTTGCTTTGAGATATGTTCATAAAGAGTTATATTTATATATCAAATCATATGGGGTTATAATTTGCATAAATTACGTACAAGTTGCTAAAACGTGTTTCAATCAACTGTTATTAAAGTAGCATGCGATTAATAATTTCAGTCACGGGGGAAATAAAATAAAAGAAGGATAGACAAGTGCATGTGCCTGTGCCTGTGCCTGTGCCTGTGGGGGAAGGAAAAGAAATAAAGTGAGAAAAGAAATAAAGTGAGGAAGAAAAAAAATAAGGGATACATGGGGGGGTTCAAGCGTGGTTTGTATATACATGGAAAGCGTTTCAGAATCTATGGGGTTTCAACATTGTTTAAAACGATCAATTTCACAGGAAGCATAATCAAGCCACATGCTAAGTAAGGGAGGTTATTATTGTGGTAAGAGGATATCATTTTTATGGTAGCAAGAATAACCTATTTATGCGAAGTACCGCATACATGGTGAAATTCTTTTATTATTCTGTTCTTTATTATTCAATTTAATATCACAGCCGATTGTGAATTTCACCGACACAGTTCTCATTATTATTATTATGTTAGAATAACCTGTATACGTGGATTACCATATACTTGGTGATTTCTGTTGTTATTCCGTTATTTAATATTCTGTTGGAACATCCTGTCTGTGCTTTACGCCGGACCTGGTTCCGTCTTTATTATTCTGTTGGAACATCATGTCTGTGCTTTACGCCGGACCTGGTTCCGTCTTTATTATTCTGTTGGAATAACATATCTATGTGGATTACCACATGCATGGTGAATGATCCTTTATATTCATTCCTTATTAAATTGTGAAAATAATATGTCTAAGTGGATTACTGCATGGCGGTGAAAATCCATTTGCAGTTTCTTATATTCTTTATTGAACTGTTGGTTATCGGTTTTACAGTTGAATATCTTTGGCCTGTAGTGCAAAGATGATCTGTTGTTTGATAGCCTTGACCCGTAGTGCGAAGATGGACAAGTGTATGACATGATCATGACCACTGGTGATACTAACGAATATCCTTGGCCAGTAGTGCAGGGATGATTCGATGATGAGAATTATTTTTAAGCTGAGTCTCAGCGATTAGTTTTATAGTTGAATATCTTTGGCACGTAGTGCAAAGGTAGACAACTGATTGGTATGATCATTGTTATTACATTTGAATATCTTTAGCCTTGGGGTAAGGATATTGAGTAAACATTCTATTAATTCTTTGTGGCAAGGAGAAACTGTTGATTTACATGATTATAAATATGAATTGTGAACTTAATTAAAATCTTTAGTGGTTCAGGTGAAGGCAGGTGATGAAAGTTCTCTTTGTCTTGGGTACAACAAAGAACTGTTGATGAGTATTACAGGAATGAAATATTAACGATGGACTTTTAATTTGGAGGAGATAGTAGACATTATGTTCTACTTGACTCTTCTAATGGATTGCTCGTTCCGCTGCAACTATGGTTGAAATTAAAGTTTTATTATCTACTATATGTTCTAAATCTCTGATTTATTATTAATGAAAGCTATTGATAATGTAGTTATCTTTAGTTATGATATTCTTTACTGGGCTTGTTGTGCTCACCCTTTTGCTTCACAATTCCTTTCAGGTAATAAGAGTGTAGCTGGGTCGAACGGGGATAATAGGGGAAAGGAGTGATGGTCCGAGATGGTGTCCTATTATGTAAAATAGTGTGATAATAAATATAACGAGGACTCTATTTGAGAATGGATATTGTCTAGAAGACAATATTCCTGTTTAAAATCTCAGTTATGTTTTGTCGTATTTTACACGACAATTGTATAATAAAGTTTTTATATGTATTTGTACCATGTATTTGGCGACTCAAAATGGGTGATGAATACCTAATTTTGGGGGCATCACAATAATAGTACAGTAATACGCGTGGTTGCATAGTAGCACACAGTATTGATTATTAATGCTTACGTGAGAAGTCACTCAGTTATACTCAATTATTGCTACAATAATAGTTGCATAGTATCTCACGTTATTTGATTCAATTATTGTTACAATATCATCTGCATAATTTTTTATATTATTTAATCAATAATTGAGACGATAAAGTTATTCATAGTCTTATTTGCAATATTGACGATGTCTAAAAAGTTCTGTAGGGGAGAGGTTTGGTCAACTAATTGCGCACCAATAGGGAGAAATACTTATCGAAAAGCCCCTCTTTCCTGAGAATGATCTGGTTGTTAAATATTGTGAGTTATAATATTAATGATGAGTAATTGTTAATAGATGTAAAATATGTTTATTAAAGATAAGTGATTTGTGGTATTTATTTATTCATTTTTTGATATAAATAGAGGGGTTTGTTATGAGGTGTTTGTTATAAGTTTGACTTTTTATTCCATGAGGGGATGTGCTATTTTTTTAGACCGTTGGTTGAAGATATTATTGTAAATCAATATGGACTGCTGGTGGAAAGTTATAATAGTAAATAAATATGGATCGCTGGTTTAAAGTTTTAATAGTAAATTAGTATGGACCGTTGCTTTAAGTTTTAATAGTAAATCAATATGGACCGTCCGTTTAAAAGTAAATTAATCTGGGCTGTTCATGAATTAGTTACTATTCAGTCCTTTTTCCTATAAATAGAAGTTCATTCCTTCATTATTTCTTACGAATTCACTGAAACTCTAGAGACAGAAACCATAGAGAGCAAGAAGAAAGAGTATTCTACTACTACTCTACTTCAGTATTCAATCTTCTACTAAGGTAATGGATATTAGTTGTCGTATTTGTAAGGGGTATTATTTCTTTCGTATTAATGAAGAAAATTATTTTCTTTCAATACTCGTAAGGGTTGTTATTCCATTCTTTATTATTCTGTTGGAATTGGAATAACCTGTCTACGCGGACTACCGCATGCATGGTGAAATCTTTTTGTTATTCCATTCTTTATTATTCTGTTGGAATAACCTGTCTACGCGGACTACTGCATGCATGGTGAAATCCTTTTGTTATTCCATCCTTTATTATTCTGTCGGAATAACCTGTCTACGCGGACTACCGCATGCCTGGTGAATAACCCTTCGTAATCAATTGTTATTAAATTATGAAAATGATTTATCTATGCGGACTATCGCATGACAGTTGAAAATTCATTTACAGTTTCATATATTATTCATTTTAGATTCCTAACTCTAAACTTACCACGGTAAGTATTGCTTCTATAATTCTTGAAATGATCAGAAATTCATTGAATTTTCTTTTCTGTATCCAAGTTGTCTGTTATGGTTCCTATCTTTGATTGGATCTATGTTTTGAACTTTATTCTTGAATTTTGCTCCACAATTGATTATTATGGAGTATTCTTGAACTTGGATAAACTAAATTATGAATCCCTAATTGTGTCCTTTATCTCACTTGATTCATTCTTTAAAATATTTTTCATCATCCTCAGTCTTAAATGGTAATACTTGATGAATATCTTTGGCCTGTAGTGCAATGATGAATGATTACCTGATGAATATCTTTGGCCCGTAGTGCAAAGATGAACAGGTGTTGAGATGAACATGACCAACTGGTGATTCAAATGAATATCTTTAGCCCGTAGTGCAAAGATGAATATTTGATTCAAAATGTATATTGATTGATGTTACAGGGATAAAATATTGATGATGGACTTTTAAATTCATAGATGATAGTAGATTTCATTCTCTACTTAACTCTTCTAATAAATTGTTATTTCCGCTGCGAATATTGATCTAAAACTGGTTGTCCATTATATTTTATCTAATTTGTTGAAGGCTAACTATAATTTGTTGCTCATTATCTTAGTCATAATATTCTTTATTGGGCTAGTTGAGCTCACCCTTTTCCTTTTTGTTCCATTTTTCTTTTCAGGAGGAGAGAATATAGCGGGAACTAGTCGGGGTATGGAATGATGGATCAAGATAGTTGTTTAGTAGTCCTCACTATTTTGTAAAATAATGTATCAATAATTGTAATGAGGACTTATTTGAGTTTGAATACATCTGAAGACAATATTTGTATTTAAACTCACGAATATATGTTGTCGATTTTGCACACCAATTGTAATAATAAAGTTGTAGTTGTTTTCTCCGCACCATGTATTTGACGACTCAGAATGGGTAATGTATACCTATTTTGGGGGCGACACAGTGTATATCGAGCTTAGGGATATGGTCTCCGTGGAGATCGGGGAATAGAACTAGGAGGGGAGAGACGAGTAAATCCTTCGCTAGTGTGTCCTACCTAAGCTTATTTGTTGGTCGGTCATAATATAGGGGTATTATGTGGTATGTCAATTTCTTTAATTAACCCTTGTTTTATGGAAGTATTTGAGAATGGCTGCTGAGAAATGTAACAATGGAGTGAATGAGACCGTGGAGAAACCTTTAATCACCAACCAGGGGAACGTGCAACAAGATGGAAATATTCCTCCTATAAACAACACTACCAAGCAGACGACGAATGATGGGATGTTTAAAAGCTTTTTGCAGTTCATGCAAAATCAGACGAGGGAGACTTGTGTACAAAATACGGGTGGAAATGATAGCAACGCGTGACTTGTCATAGCCAAGCAGTTCAAAGAGTTGGGACCACCAGAATTTGTGGGAAAGCTAGATCCGATCAAGGCAGAAACGTGGGTTAAATAAATTACTAAGATATTTGATGTTTTGGGATGTACGGAGGAACATAAGATTCCATTAGCCACCTTTATGTTCCGTCTTTGAAATGGAGACTCTTGGTGGGATTCTGAAGCATACCCAACCAACCTTTTCAATATGTCTTGGGAAACGTTTCAAAAACTATTCAATGACAAGTACTTTCCTGAAAGTATTCGTCATATGAATGAGGTAGAGTTTATTAGATTGGAATAAAACAACATGACGGCGTCCCTGTTAGGTTTGTAATATTCATGAACGCAATTAAATTGCACAAATAAGCAAAAACGTGTAAAAATCAGAGTTTAAAATTTTACAAACCATATACCCGGATCATCCTTTATGAACAATTATTAATTAAACGAAAAGATATGAAGAACAAGAATCATACCCTTGAAGATTCGAGCTTCCTCAGGTGCAACAAGTTCACCTCCAATCCTTTTCACGTTCAAATTTTGATCCACAAAGGTTTGATTCCTTTCTTTGATCAACGTTAGCCACCCAAGTGTTTGGCCTCTAGAGGTGATCCACCAAGAAAGAATAAAGATTCAAGAAGATGAGTGTTTGGCAAAACCCTAATTTTTCTATCTCTCACACAAAAGGAGCGTACTCTCCAACAATTGGAATCACGTCTGTTGTGAAAAAATCAACAACTCTACACCCATAATAAGACTTCCCTTATTTATAGATGTAGGCAACCCTCCTTAACAATTAAGGAATTGGGCTTTATTTTAATTAATTAAACTCCTTTAATCAATTAGGCTCCTAATCTTATTAGGAATAATTAATTAAACTTTTAATTAATTAGCCTCCTAATCTTATTAGGAATAAATGAGAGTACTTTTATTAATTAATTCCCAAACTCCTTTAGGAATTAAATAATAATAATTAAGCTATTTAATTTATTCTATCACCATAGATTAAATTAAATATATTTAACTTATTATTACGATTATGCCATTAACTTCTTAAATAATTATTCTTCCTTTTATGGTGTGACCCTTTAGGTTCTCCATATTAAACCGGTTGTGAATAAATCAATTAGACCAATTCTAATCTTATTTAAATAAATAAATTAAATTATTATTTTATTTAAATAAATAATATTTATTCTACAATAGGGATAAGCCTCTCTAGCGATCAACGACTTTCCAGATAATATAGATTTCAACATTAATCATAAAAGAACCTTTGAGTAAATAGTTACCGTACAATTCAATCCTTCCACCATACAATGTCCCAATTAAATATAAGACATGGAATTACTGTCAAGTCTAATTTTATTTAATTATATGTATTTCGATCCTTAAATACACATGTAAGACCCCAACTTTTTGAATAAAGATTAAATTTCTCAAAATATATTTTTGAATATTATGGTGTGAATTTGATATACTGTTATAGTTGTGGGTATTATTTACAAGTTTTGCAAAGTACGCAAGTTGTTATATAATATTCGATTGGTCGGGGAATATTCGTTTTAACAGGAAATATTCGTACAACGACAGAATCATTGGTGGACCCCACAACAGAATTATTGTCGGATTGAGAAAATGACAAAAGTACTTTATGAAAATAACGACGAAAGTTTTACCGTTAACTGTTGAAACACCCGGTGTTAAAAGTACATTAATACGCGTGGTTGCATAGTAGCACACGGTATTGATTATTGATGCTTACGTGAGAAGTCACTCAATTAAACTCAATTATTGCTACAGTAATTGCTGCATCATATCTCTCATATTATTGATTCAATTATTGTTACAGTATCATCTGCATAATATTTATTATTATTAAATCAATAATTGAGACGACAAAGTTATTCATATTATTATTTGCAATATTGACAATGTCTAGAAAGTTCTGTCAAGGAGAGGTTTGGTCACCTAATTGCGCGCCAATAAGGAGAAATCTCTATCGGAAAGCCCCCCTTTCCTGGGAACGATCTGGTTGTTAAATATTGTGAGTTATAATATTAATGATGAATAAGTTGTGTTGATTAAAGATGAAATTGATATTTCCATTGTGTTGAGATTATTAGTGTTAGTAAAAATCGACATCTATTTTGATAATAATTGATGTCTGGAGGTTATATTGACCAATCGGGTAATTAATCAGATAAATGAGCAATTAATTGCTATTATTTCACATTCTTATAACTATTTGTTCAAATGTGTGTACTATTGATTCACATTCATGTACTATTAGGGGAGGTGGTACAAGATTGATAATACTTGCATGACTAAGTTAAAAATGGAGGTATAGTTGAAGGTACTATACTGTAATTAATTTTTTCACATGATTATACTATTTATTCACATGATTGTACTATTGATTCACATTATTTACTATTAGGGGAGGTGGTGCAAGTTTGATAATACTTGCAGGACTAAATTAAAAATGAAGAAAAAGAGGAAGGTATTATACTGTAATATTTCGAGCTCCAAAACGTACAATTATCGAAACTATATTTTCCTATAAATAGAAGCTCATTCTTTCTTCATTTCTCACCAATTCACAAAAGCTTTAGAGCAATTATTATAGAGATAAATTATAGAGAGAAAAAAAAGAAAAGTATTCGCTGCTACTTCTTCACTACTCCTATATCCAAAGACTCTTCTTTTTAAAGGTAAGGGTATTATTTCTTTCTTTCGTCTTCATGAAGAGAACTTCTGTTATTCCATTCTTTGTTATTATGTTGGAATAACCTGTCTATGCGAAGTACTACATACTTGGTGAAATTCTTCTGTTATTCCATTCTTTATTATTCTTTTGGAATATCCTCACATGCATGCGTTTACACCGGACCTAATTCCGCTTTTATTATTCATTTGGAATATCACGTGCATGCGTTCTCTTCACGGACCGGTTCCGCTTTTTTTATTATTACATTGGAATATCCTGCTGCATGCATTTTATGCTTCGGACCGATTCCATCTTTATTATCCTATTGAATATCCTCGTCTATCGCTTTCGCCGCACCGATTCCGTTATTTATTATTCTGTTGGAATAACTCGCTTTCGTCTGGCCTCTATCGCATGCCTGGTGATTTCTTTTGTTATTCCATTCTTTATTATACTCAGTTGGTTAAAGTTTTGACTTCTATAATCCATGAAATTAGTGGAATATCCTTGATATTTGTGCTTCATCCAGTATCTTTTCATGTAAATATTCTTCTGAGCATTCTTGAATTTTACTCCACAAAGAAATATCATGTTGACAATTTGGACGTTATTTGTTCCTGGTCAAATTAATTCTTGAACTTGTTTTATTGAATTCTTATATCATTGTCATCATCCTCATGTTTATATTTTGTTGAAAGTCATCTGTGGCCTGTAGTGCATAGATGGACTTGGTATGATTATGACCAGGGATTATTCGGTGTAATCATGACCATAATGTTACAAATGATGTGGTAAAAGTTCTCATTGGCCCGTATTGCATTGATGGATAGTTGGTGGCATGTACATGACTATTGATGAGTACACGAATATCCTTGGCCCGTAGTGCATGGATAATTTGTGGTTGTGATACTAATGAATATCCTTGGCCGTAGTGCAGGGATGGTGTGGATTATTTATTAAGCTGAGTCTCAGCGATAAAAGTGATGAAAACCTTTTTAAATCATAAAAGATAGTAGATTTTATTCTCTACTTGACTCTTTTAATGGATTGCTTATTCCGCTGCAGTTAAACTTGATGTCTATTGTATTTTATCAGTTTAACATTGTTGAAGACTAATGATAATTTATCATGCATTATCTTAGTCATAATATTTCTTACTGGGCTAGTTGAGCTCACCCTTTTGCTTTCATTGTTCTCTTCAGGAAATGAGAATATAGCTGGGACGAGTCGGGGAACGGAGTGACGGTCCAGAGAATAGCATTAGTAGTCCTCACTATTCTATAAAAAAGTGTGTTAATAAATGTATTGAGGACTTATTTTGAGTTTAAATATTGTCTAGAAGACAATGTTTGTATTAAAACTCGCAGCTCATGTTATATATTTAAGATTGTATTTGTATTACATGCCATGTATTTGATTTACCTCGTAATAGGTGATGTATACCTATTTTGGGGGCGTCACAGTTTGTATCAAAGCTTAGGGATATGATCCCTGGCTAAGATGTGAGACAAGAACTAGGAGGGGAGAGACGGGGAATTCCTTCGCTAGTATGACCTACCTAGGTTTATTTGGTATTTAATTGGTCGGTTAGAGTATAGGGATAATATGTTGCATGTCAATTAACCCTTGTTTTGTGGAAGTATTTGAAAATGGCATCCGAGAATATTGAGAATAGCAATGGAGCACAAGAGACCGTTGAGTCTCCGCAGATCAATAATCAGAATAATGTGCATCAGGAAGGCGACAATCCTCATGCAAAAAACAACACTGACCAAATAATGAACGATGGAATGTTCAGAGGCTTTATGCAATTCATGCAACATCAGGCGAGAGTGGCTCCTGTCCAAAATGTAGATGGAAACACTGAAAACTCTCGGATGGTCACCGCTAAACAGTTTAAGGAGCTGGGACCACCAGAGTTTATTGGAGAGCCAAAACCACTTAAGGCGGAAGCATGGATAAAGCAGATCACCAAGATATTTGATGTCTTGGGATGCTCCGAGGAATAAAAGGTTCCCTTCGCCACCTTTATGTTGCGTGAAGAGGAACAAAACAATATGACCGTGTCACAATACGAGGCTAAATTTGCGGAGTTATCCCGGTTTGCATCCCATTTGGTCGATAATGAGGAGCGAATGACGCGAATGTTTTTAAGAGGTTTGAAACCGGAGATACGACAATATCTTATTTCGCATAAACTGTGTTTGTATTCAGATGTTGTAAATATGGCTCAGTTATTGGAGCACGATAACGAGTCAACGCAACCAAGAGAAAGCAGCCGATAGAATGAAAATACCAGTGGTAACAGTCATCGAAACGGTGACAACAAGCGTGGAGGGAATCAACATGCCAGAAATGGTAACCACTTCGGTGGTAATCATAGCCAAGACAATAAGAATGGACATTTCAAGAAGAGGAGATTCAACAATAATGGAAAGACGTCAGCACCAACACCCATTGTCAAGGAAGGAGAACGACCACCTATTATATGCTTCAAATGCGGAGGGGAGGGAGACATCAGTCCAAACTGCGCAATACCGTCCAAATCATGTTATAATTGTGGAAGAGAAGGTCACCTAGCCCGATTTTATCATTCACGAAAGATACGTTCAGCTAGGATGGAGGCACTAAAGGCCTTCCCAGAAAAGTCAAAGCCGGTAGTGCAAGGGAGAGCGTTTGTTGTGACCTCCCAGAAAGCAAGGAACCCGAACGAGGTTATCACGGGTAAGCTTATCATAAACTCTAGTGAAGTCTATACCTTATTTGATACCAGTTCTACCCATTCTTTTATTTCTCCTACTTGCGCTCAACGTTTAAATTTTACTCCAGAGAAATTAGACTTTGACTTATCTGTTGAAACTCCATTGGGAGAAACCTTCATTACATCCACTGTTTATAAGTCTTGTTTGGTTCAAATCGGTACCCTCACATTACCTGTCAATCTTATTTCATAAAAAATACTTGCATTTGATGTGATTCTAGGGATTGATTATGTAACGACCCCAAAATAGGTCCATTCCATCCAACCCATTCTGAGTCGCCAAATACATGGTACAGAAAATAACTACAACTTTATTACAACAATTGTCGTGCAAAATACAACAACACATATGCTGTTAGTTTGGATACAAATATATATCAACTGTGACTCATGTCCCAACCGTGGATAACACCTCATAATGACACCTTACATAAAGGTATAGTCGAAAACTGTTTTAGAAATTAAAATCTTTGGGAAGTGCTCAAGGAAACCTTCGTACATGGGAGGCCATGTGTCTAGGTTATGGTAGATATCATATGGCCACAGAATTATCCTTGGTTGACCCAATAGACCCCAAAGAAAAACGAGAAGATTACTATCATATTCTTTCCAATGGCGAGTCTTCTCTTGACATATCATTATCTCCACTGTCTCTAATTGAGAGTTATATTTCAAATAGACTCCAAGATCATATAGATAGTGATGGTAGATATACTCAGCAAGTGGATAGGCACAACCCTGTCTTATGATGACACGAGGTTGTATGTCATTAGACATCTTGTATGATAGTGGCAAAACACCCTTCCAAGTTAAATTCACCTCACCCTCAACATCTATGAACCACCGCTCTATTCCTTGTTATTCCCCGCTCGACCCAACTACACTTTTATTACCCGAAAGGAATTGTGAAGCAAAAAGGTGAGCACAACTAGCTCAAGAAAGAATATCATGACTAAAGATAAATAAATTATCAATAGCCTTCAACAAAGAATAAATCGTAGATTTAGAACATATGGTAGATGATAAAACTTTTCAACCATAGTTGCAGCGAAACGAGCAATCCATTAGAAGAGTCAAATAGACTGTAAAGTCTATTATCTTCTCCATGTTAAAAGTCCACCAACAATGTTTTATCCCTGTGACATCAATCAACAATTCCTGTCCACAATCACATGTATAACTCGTAATCGTAATTGTAGTTCTAAATTCCTTTTTCTCATCCAGGACAAAGATAATTTTCATCACCTGAAACATCAAAGATTATGGTTATACCAAATCACAGTTTATGTTCATAATCCTACTAATAAATTCATCTTTGCACTACGACCAAAGATATTCATCAACAAGTCATCTTTGCACTACAGGCCAAAGATATTCATCAACAAGTCATCTTTGCACTACAGGCCAAAGATATTCATCAACAATTGATCTTTGCACTACAGGCCAAAGATATTCATATCTCAAAGAAATACATAATCATTTCAGAATTTATATAAACCATAATTATAACCATATATGTTGATCAATTCACCTTTGCACTTAAGCTAAAGATATTCAATTATAAATTCAATGGTCATGATCATACCAGTCAACAATTCAACTTTGCACTACTGGCCAAAGAGAACCTATAGTCACGATCATACCAATAATCTATCCATCTTTACACTCAAGTCAAAGAGAAATATCACCATTAGGGTTATAAGAGTGTTAAATATGATAATAAAAATAATATAATCAACATATAGATTTAATCTTAAGAGTAAGATTCATAAATCAATGATCTCATAACACCTTAATCAAAATGTTATAAATCACTTAATAATCTCATAATCTAATATTATTAATACTACCACAATATTTTAATCATTTCTTAAACTTATAAACAATTTATTTTAATTGTGTACACTTTACTAATAAATGTATTTAATCATCTTAAAATGCCAAACTCATAAGATCTCATCACCAATAACCAAAACCCTCATCAAAAATCTGCATATACCTCATATATGATTCTCAAGCCATAAAATCATATTTTCTAATTTCTTACTTCACATAACATATTTAATTCATTTACTCATAACTAGAACATTTTCATGAAAATACCAAATCAGCTTTAAAAAATATTTCTTTTCGGGATTTAGAAGAATATAGTCCCATATTGAATATATATTTTTCTCGAATTTTTAAAATTCATTTACTATTTTTCACATGGCCAAAACCACCGAATATTCAGAAATTTATCATAAATTGTACTTTTATTCAAAAATTCTGAAATTTACACGGTATACTGATATTATATAGATGTACTCCCAATAAAAATTTTATCAATTTTAGAGTTAATCACAAGGAGTTATAAGCGGTTACTTTTAAAATAGTCTTTTCTCATAAAATTCATAACTCCCAATCTATACATCCAAAAATCGCCATTTTTGGACACAATCTATAAAACTCATCAAAATATTATTTTAAATTTTTTTTTCAGAATTTTTGAAGGTTCAGAAGAATTTCGAAATAATAACCCTTAAAATCCCTTACTATCCCTTACCTCAAAAGAGCAGTACCTCTGACTGGAATAACGCTGAACGAACTTGCACCGTATAGCAATACTCAAAGTATACTCTCGATAATATAGAGAGAGAAAACTTCAGTTTCTGGTGTGAATTTCAATTATAACCTAAGCACTCTATTTATAGGAAAATGCTTAGAACACCAAAGCAGAAAATTTAATTAATTAATATTATTTATACAAATATTATACGCATCATTTGAAATCTGAATTTCAGCTCTCAACACATTTATATCACATGTTAAATGTGTCCCAACAATGTAAAAAACGTTTTTGTAATTAAAAATATTTTAAACTTCCAAAAATCAATTATTTCGGAACTTCGGAACTTCAATAACTCATAATAAATAGCCCTTTTGTCAGAAAATTCGAATCTCGCGTTTTCTTATAGGAATTTCAATTCTCTACAACTTTGCAGAAGAAAGTTTTTCTAAATTCCAAACAGAAATTGACCGAAATCCACAAACGGCCGATTTTACAGGCTATAATCAAATTTCGGTCAATAATTGTGTCCACCAACACACAAAATATGTGTTAAACATTTAATGCCACAAAAATACTCTTCCTCCTCATATACTCATATATCCCACATTCATTATAAAAATATCACCGTAAATATATTATTAAAATAATATATTTAAATGAATTATTTTATCAGAAAAAGATAAAATATTAATTTTCAACAATTGTCACATTAAAAATTTTCTCCATCTATATCCACATAAAATCAATATTTTCCTCATCATATAAATCAATAATTAATTATTCACAAATAATATTACAGAATCACAAGATCTTGGCAACCAGTAGTTCCTGAGAAAGAGGGGCTTTCCAATAAGAATTTCTCCTTCTTGGCGCCGCAATTAGGTGACCAAACCTCTCCTGTATGAACTTTCTAGACATTGCCAATAATGTTATCTAATAATATTATTCAGATAATATGAATTATTGCTCTGATAATGGAAAATACTGTGTAGTGACAATTATTAAAATAACAGTAATATAAAATATCAACGCAGCAATTATTGAATCAATAAAATACTGAACAGTAATTACTGTAACAATTATTGAGTAATGCCTTCTGAAAAAAAATTATCATGCTTCATGAATAGTACTCGTAAATAGTAACTCATGAATAATAACTCGTGAATAGTAACTCATGAATAATAACTATAGAAAAATTGAATACTTTTATTTCATAAAATTCGGGGTCTTACAGATTGGTTAACTATTCATCATGAAAAAATTTATTATTTTCGTAAGGTTGTTAGCTTTCATATTCCTAATCAACCTATTATGTGAATTCAAGCGACCAAACAATTAAAATCAATCACGGTTAAATACATGAAGCCATAAAGTCGTTAGTTTATTGAAAAAGCGGATGTCAAGCTTTCTTAGCTCATGTCACAGATTTAAACAAAAATACGTCAGTTTTGAATGATATTTCTATTGTTAATAAATTTCCTGACGTATTCCCTGAAGAACTTCCTGGCCTACCCCCAGAGCGTGAAATTGAATTTTGTATCGACCTTGAACCCGGTACAAACCCCATTTCCAAAGCCCCATATCAAATGGCTCCTATTGAACTTCAGGAGTTAAAGACCCAATTGCAGGAATTGTTAGACATCGGTTTCATTCGTCCTAGTACGTCTCTTTGGGGTGCTCATGTTCTATTCGTGAAGAAGAAAGATGGGAGTATGCGACTTTGTATTGATTATCGGGAGTTGAATCATGTCACCATCAAAAATAGGTACTCATTGCCACGTATTGATGACTTGTTTGACCAGTTGCAAGGCGCCAAATTCTTCTCAAAGATTGATCTTCGTTCAGGATATCATCAATTAAAGATTAGAACCGATGACATTCCAAAGACGGCTTTCAGAACTCGGTACGGGCATTATGAATTCCTAGTCATGTCCTTTGGATTGACTAATGCTCCTACTGCCTTCATGGATATGATGAACCGAGTATTCAAGGAATATTTGGATCACTTTGTGGTCGTCCTTATTAATAACATCCTCATATACTCCAAAACCCGTGAAGACCATGAGCAACACTTGAGGCTGATACTCCAAAAGCTACGTGAAAATAATCTATATGCCAAGTTGAAGAAATGTGAGTTCTGGCTTGAGGAAGTAGCATTCCTTGGGCACGTAGTATCAAGTCATGGAATATCTGTTGACCCAGCAAAGATTGAAGCTATTCAAAGCTGGGAACAACCTAAATCAGTGACCAAAGTACGTAGCTTTCTTGGATTAGCTGGTTATTATCGGAGATTCGTGGAAGGATTTTCTCGAATCGCTACTCCATTAACTTAGCTGACTCGAAAAGATACAAAGTTAGGTTAGAGCGAGGAATGTGAGAAGAGTTTTCAAGAACTCAAGAGAAGACTCATTTCAGCACCTGTTCTGACAATACCATCTGGCTCGGAGGGATTTGTCATCTACAGTGATGCATTGGGCAAAGGGTTAGGATGTGTTCTCATGCAACATGGGAAAGTCATAGCCTATGCCTTAAGACAACTCAAAGAATATGAGAGGAATTATCCTACTTATGATCTAGAGTTGGCAGCAGTCGTTTTTGCGCTTAAAAGTTGGAGGCATTACTTGTATGGAGAGAAAGTGGAGATCTTTACAGATCATAAAAGCCTCAAATATTTCTTCACCCAAAAGGAACTCAACATGCAGCAACGACGTTGGCTTGAATTGTTGAAAAATTATGATCATACCATCCAATACCATCTTGGTAAAGCGAACGTAGTAGCTGACGCATTAAGTAGAAGATCATATGCAGGTACGAGTGCGTTATTGTCAACGCAAAGGCCCATTTTGTATGACTTGCAAAGGATGGAGATAGAGTTAAAGACTCCAGGGACCCATATAATAATGGCAAACATACGAGTAGAACCGACTTTAATCGATAAAGTTAAAGATGCTCAAGCTACAGACCTGGAGCTAATGCGTATGAAGAAGAAAGTGCAAGAAGGTGCTATGCCGGAAGCAAGAATCGATGAGGAAGTAATACTTCGAGTCAACTCTAGACTTTGTGTTCCTAACGACCCTGATTTAAAGTATAAAATCTTGATGGAGGATCACAACACACCGTTTGCAATCCATCCTGAGAGTACCAAAATTTATTATGATCTTCGACATACATTTTGGTGGAGCAATATTACGAGAGAGATAGCGGAGTTTATCTCAAGGTGTTTAACTTGTCAACGAGTCAAGGCGGAGCATCAAGTACCAAAAGGTCCATTGCAACCACTTGAAATTCCAGAATGGAAGTGGGAGCACATTACTATGGATTTTGTTACTGGTCTTCCCAAGGTTTCTCAAGGCATAGATGCAATTTGGATCATTATTGATAGATTGACCAAGTCTGCTCATTTCTTACCAATACGAGAAACTTATACACTTGAACGTTTTGCTAGTATATACATAAACGAGATTGTAAGACTGCATGGTATGCTAGTATCCATAGTTTTTGATCGAGACCCAAGATTCACTTCACGGTTTTGGGTTAGTTTACAAAAAGCTATGGGCACAGATATATGATTTAGCTCGGCATATCATCCTCAGACGGACGGGCAGTCGGAGAGGACTATTCAAACTCTTGAAAATTTATTAAGACTCTGTGTCCTTGACTTGAAGGGAAGTTGGGATAAGTTCTTACCATTGGTGGAATTTTCCTACAACAACAGTTATCAAACAAGTATTGGCATGACTCCATTTGAGGCGTTGTATGGAAGAAAGTGTCGTTCTCCAGTATGCTGGGATGAGGTGGGTGAAGCAACGTTGTTGGGACAAGATTTGTTGCGTATGACTACAGAAAAGATACAAACGATCCGACAACGTATAAAAACCTCACAAGATCGACAAAAGAGTTATGCTGATCTTCATCGAAAGGACGTAGAATTCGTTATTGGAGATCATGTGTTGTTACATGTTGCTCCATGGAAAGGAGTTATAAGATTTGGAAAGAGAGGAAAGCTCAATCCTTGATTCATTGGCCCATTTTTAATCCTCGATCGAGTAGGAACTGTGGCCTATACACTTGCGTTACCGCAAAGTATGTCTCGTGTTCATAACGTTTTTCACATATCTATGTTACGTAAATATGTGAAAGACCCGAACCACATTATTGAATTAGAAACAGACGAGATAGAGGAAGATTTAACGTATGAAGAGTTTCCTGTTAAAATCTTGGATAAGAAGGAACATATTCTACGCTCCAAGGTTATACCTCAAGTTAAAGTTTTGTGGAGAAACCACGATGTTGAGGAAATGACCTAGGAGTAAGAATCTGAAATGAAATCAAGGTATCCTCACCTCTTGGACATACCAGGTACGCACCCTAATTTCGAGGACGAAATTTCATAAGAAGGGGAGGATGTAAGACCCCAACCTTTTGAATAAAGATTAAATTTTCTCTAAATATATTTTTGAATATTATGGTGTGGATTTGATATAATGTTATAGTTGTGGGTATTATTTACAAGTTTTGCAAAGTACGAAAGTTGTTATATAATATTCGATTGGTCGGGGAATATTCATTTTAGCAGGGAATATTCGTACAACAGCACAATCATTGGTGGACCCTTCAACGGAATTATTGTCGGATTGAGAAAACGATAAAAATACTTTATGAAATTAACGGCGGAAGTTTTACCGTTAACTGTTGAAACACCCGATGTTAAAAGTACAGTAATACGCGTGGTTGCATAGTAGCACACGGTATTGATTATTAATGCTTACGTGAGAAGTCACTCAGTTATACTCAATTATTGTTATAGTAATTGTTTCATCATATCTCTCATATTATCGATTCAATTATTGTTACAGTATCATATGCATAATATTTATTATTATTAAATCAATAATTGAGATGACAAAGTTATTCATATTATTATTTGCAATATTGACAATGTCTAGAAAGTTCTGTCAAGGAGAGGTTTGGTCACCTAATTGTGGGCCAATAAGGAGAAATCCTTATCGGAAAGCCCCCTCTTTCCTGTGAATGATCTGGTTGTTAAATATTGTGAGTTATAATATTAATGATGAATAAGTTGTGTTGATTAAAGATGAAATTGATATTTCCATTGTGTTGGGATTATTAGTGTTAGTAAAAATCGACATCTATTTCGATAATAATTGATGTCTGGAGGTTATATTGACCAATCGGGTAATTAATCGGATAAATGAGCAATTAATTGCTATTATTTCACATTCTTATAACTATTTGTTCACATGTGTGTACTATTGATTCACATTCATGTACTATTAGGGGAGGTGGTGCAAGATTGATAATACTTGCATGACTAAGTTAAAAATGGAGGTATAGTTGAAGGTACTATACTGTAATTAATTTTTTCACATGATTATACTATTTATTCACATGATTGTACTATTGATTCACATTATTTACTATTAGGGGAGGTGGTGCAAGTTTGATAATACTTGCAGGACTAAATTAAAAATGAAGAAAAAGAGGAAGGTATTATACTATAATATTTCGAGCCCTAAAACGTGCAATTATCGAAACTATATTTTCCTATAAATAGAAGCTCATTCTTCCTTCATTTCTCACCAATTCACAAAAGCTTTAGAGAAATTATTATAGAGAGAAATTATAGAGAGAAAGAAGAAAAGTATTCTGTTACTTCACTACTCCTATATCCAGTACTCTTCTTTTTAAGGTAAGGGGTATTATTTCTTTCTTTCGTCTTCATGAAGAGAACTTTTGTTATTCGATTCTTTGTTATTATGTTGGAATAAATTGTCTATGCGAAGTACCGCATACTTGGTGAAATTCTTCTGTTATTCCATTCTTTATTATTACATTGGAATATATCACATGCATGCGTTTTATGCCGGACTGATTCCGCTCTTTTTATTACTCGTTGGAATATCACTACATCGTTCTCTGCGACACGGTTTCATTTTTATTATTCATTGGAATATCCCGTGCATGCGTTTTCTGGACCGGACTGATTTTGTCTTTATTATTACATTGGAATATCACATGCATGCGTTTTACGCCGGACCTGATTCCGTTAGTTATTATTCTGTTGGAATAACCTGCCTGTGCGGTCTATCGCATGTAAGTGATTTCTTTTGTTATTCCATTCTTTATTATACTAAGTTGGTTAAAGTTTTGACTTCTATAATCCATGAAATTAGTGGAATATCCTTAATATTTGCGCTTCATCCAGTATCTTTTTATGTAAATATTCTTCTGAGCATTCTTGAATTTTACTCCACAAAGAAATATCATGTTGACAATTTGGACGTTATTGGTTGCTGGACAAATTAATTCTTGAACTTGTTTTATTGAATTCTTATATCATTGTCATTATCCTCATGTTTATATTTTGTTGAGAGTCATCTGTGGCCTGCAGTGCATAGATGGACTTGGTATGATTATGACCAGGGATTATTCGGTGTAATCATGACCATAATGTTACAAATGATGTGGTAAAAGTCCTCATTGGCCCGTATTACATTGATGGACAGTTGTTGGCATGTACATGACCATTGATGAGTACACGAATATCCTTGGCCCGTAGTGGATGGATAATTTGTGGTTGTGATACTAATGAATATCCTTGGCCGTAGTGCAGGGATGGTGTGGATTATTTATTAAGCTGAGTCTCAGCGATAAAAGTGATGAAAACCTTTTTAAATCATAAAAGATAGTAGATTTTATTCTCTACTTGACTCTTTTAATGGATTGCTTATTCCGCTGCAGTTAAACTTGATGTTTATTGTTTTTTATCGCTTTAACATTGTTGAAGACTAATGATAATTTATTATGCATTATCTTAGTCATAATATTTCTTCTTGGGCTAGTTGAGCTCACCCTTTTGCTTTCATTGTTCTCTTGAAAATGAGAATATAGGCGGGAGACGAGTCGGAAACGGAGTGACGGTCCCGAGAGAATAGCATTAGTAGTCCTCACTATTCTATAAAAAAGTGTGTTAATAAATGTATTGAGGACTTATTTTGAGTTTAAATCATGTCTGAAGAAGACAATGTTTGTATTAAAACTCACATTTCATGTTGTATATTTAAGATTGTATTTGTATTACATACCATGTATTTGGCGACTCAGAATAGGTGATGTATACCTATTTTGGGGGCGTCACAGAACAACTCCAAATAATGCAAATTAGAAACTCCTTTCTAATTTCATTCTGCCTTGGCCAAGGACTACTGGGTTGTCATTTATCGAATCACATAGGACATTTCTCTTCTTTTACTGAAGCGGTAGATTCTTTATTGATCATACATTATCTCCATGTACAACTTATTATACCCACGCATACCCTTTGATATACCCTAAGGGTCTTAAGGAATAAGTCAAAGTATAACTCATCATACACAAGATACTATGATGATCTCAAGTCCAAGGATCACTTGTACTACTATCACTATAGGAATTCTTATTGACAGACAAGTAAAACTCCATTAGGTATTCCTTAGCAAGCCACGTTCAGTGAACTTATTCTCTAATAAGCACCAACATACTTGCTTTAGTGTCTCCACACAAATGATCTTGAGATCAATCATCCACATCCAATGAGCAAGCAACGTATATACCAATCTATCCGGATTCACTAATCCCCAATTTAGTAATCCAACGATTGGGAACTATTTTAGTTTTAAGCTTTCTAAGAATTTAGATCTCATTAGAATGATCATCATCATTATTCTAAAAGCATTGCTTAAAACTATGGGTTTATCACATATTATAAAACAGCATCATGTAGATAATTAAAAGCCTTTAATAAATTAATACTTTTTATTAATAAATGAATAAGATTGTTACAAAGTATATGCTTTATCATCAAACATGATTGGCTTGTGTGCATACTACTTTCAGTCCCAGTACGAGGCAAAGTTCGCGAAGTTATCCAGGTTTGCACCCCATTTGGTAAAGAATGAGGAACGTATGACGCGGATGTTTCTGAGAGGTATGAAACCTGAGATTCGACAATATCTTATTTCTCATAAATTTTCTCTATAGTCAGATGTTGTCAACATGACTCAATTATTAGAGCGAGATAATGAGTATGTCTAACCGAGGGACCATAACTAACGGTCATCCGGCATGGCGGCGACCATCTGAGCAATGATAACCAAATGAGGGGAGGAAAGAATCACAGACAAAAGAGGTAACCACTCAGGTGGTAATCGTGGCCATGATAATAGAAGAAGCGAGTCGGGAGGAGATTTCAAAAAGAGAAGGTACAAAAATGATAACGTGAAGACGTCGTAAGACCAACATCAATCTGCTTTGGGGGGCGAGCGATCCGCCGGTAATATTTTATAAATGTGGGAAAGAGGGACACATCAGCCCAAACTGCCCACAACAATCCAAGGTGTGTTATAACTGTGGAAAGGAAAGTCATATAGCTAGATATCTGGTAAAGACCACTGCATCCAAATCGACCAGCTCCATTGATCAGCAATGTGGCCATGTACTTATCTTTATCTGTGCAGTGAGGGCTGGACATATTTCCAGTATCCAGGAGGATGCCTGCAAGCTGCAAGCATAAAAATTAGAAAACACATATTAATATATAGATACTTATATCCTCTGAGGAGAAAATGAGTGTAAATTGCGCATACACCATATTTTAACAGTACTGATCATGTCATTGGTCAACCAAAAGCAAGAAAAAGGAAAGTAAAGAAACATGAGGATTGAAATGCCTAGAGGAGAGAATTATATACAGAAGTTACACTTAACTACGTGCATATGGTCTTCAAAGAAAAATAAGGGGATAGATTAGAAAAATTAATTAAAAAAAGAAAAAAAAGTGAGATGCATAAGTTGTCTAACCAAATTGAGCAAACAAGATAAGCTCTGCATACAAGGAGATGATTAGTTTGCATACCATTAAAGTGGCAGAGATATGCACAAACAAGAACTGGGACTGCAGCGAAAAGATTTAAGAAGGATGATGTATAATCAACACTTGGAAACCATTTAGATGCCTTTATGCTTCCCTCTATTAGTTTGTATAATGTTATACCAATTAATACAACAATAAACAAAATAGCCAGAGCAAATGATATAGCAGATGTGAATCTCAATGAATCTGCAACCACACAAGATGGTGACTTTCACATTAGCAGGTAATATTGTTATGTATCAAGTCAAGGAAATTCAGAACATATATCAAGCAGCAATTCTTGCAGTTACAAGTCAATGTAGAAGTAAATACTAACCAATCCGTGCCTGTTTTTGTTTCTCCAGACTTCAAGGCAATCCTACTCTAAATTTTGATTAAAAAGCAATAGTGGTTTATGACCTGGAATAGCGCGGATCATGTACATAGGATCTGCCAGACAAGAAGATTAAATCCAATTGTATTACATAAGTCCTTATGTACTTAGTAGTCAGTAATTTTAGAAAAGGTAGAAATTCTTGACCTATATATTTAAGAGTAATAGACAACTTATGTCTCATAAAATGATCCTACAAGAGAAGGAAAAAAGCAAATCATCACCCACTAGAGTCATACTATCATAGCATAAAATTGAAGGGGAAAAAGTTCATCTAGCGACTTTCGCTAATTCGGAAAAGATTACTATGTAGGACTCCAAGCTTTAACTATCGGTCTCGATTATATAAAAATACTTTTGGGATTTTGTTGTGTTAGTCCAATGTAAGTTAGGAAAATGTAAATCATTCACATTTGAGTCTCTAATTGGATTGCTTATCCCCGAGGAAGTATTCATATTCCTCGATCACTTATAATAAATTAATGCAAATTTTTGTTATAAGAGATAGCAGGACCATAGGCTCCAAAGATCCGAGACAAACTAATGAACTAAAAGGAATTTCATTTCATTGACGAAAAGTGAATTGGATTTAAATCCGAAAAAAAACACACAAGTTTGTACACACATGGACAAGGATAATAAGATTGTATTTTCAGAAGCCCAAAACTGAACATGTATATAGTAATACCTTAATCTTTTGAGAAATCCACAACCCAACATCTTGTAGTAGCTTGTTCCCTGAAGCATCTTGCTCATTTGCGGATTCAAAGCTCTTTGAAAGAAGCTCCTGACCCGCTCTTTCAGTTATAACGATAACCATGTGTCCATCTTCTTTAAGTCGTTTCTCCACATACTCAAATAGTCCACCTTCTCCTTCAAGATAGAATGGTGACTTTGGAATCAAACACAAATCCACATCACAGTTGGCAAGAGTGGCATACATTGCAATGAAACCTGCACCAGCAATTGCACGAGGATTGAAGGATGGCTTATTGAGGAAAAAATTATTGGAGAATCAATTGATGAGCATGATTAATTATGTGGTCAAAGAACGGCAATCATAAAAGTTGAAATTATAGCAAGTTTTCCCCTTTCTAATGTTACTCATTCTAAACCTTAAAAGAGTATTCTTAGCAATGGAATAGGAGCAAGTTTTATCTCACAGCATAAGCAAGGATATGTATTGTTAAGTAAAACAATATGTATTGTAGATTACTTTTATGACAATATCATATGTATGCTTATAGAGTATAGCCATTAGTTTATTTTCCATTATAAGAAAATCATAAACAAAACATAAGAAACTCTTGTACATCTAGCTATCTAACCAAATTCAAGACTTTACCCATGGCGACAAAAAAAAATCTTGAAAATCTCAAAGACCAAAACATGATACAACACACCGCTTCAATGAGTAAAAAGCGTGTCATTGCGTTTAAATTGGTCATCAGAATTGACCCGAGCTTGAATTTTGAAGCCTCGTGTCCGAGATAGTTCAGAGGGCGCAGGATCACATCTGAATAAACATCTGTTTGAGGTCATAGAAGACATCTCGTGTCATAGAGTCAAGAATGTTGTGGCTACACACTGTCTTTCCCAAAGACGCCTAGTTAAATCCAATACGATGCGGCACATTTCAATATTCGGGCATATCATAATTTATCACATGGGCCACGTCGGGGATATCAATCCAGTGTCCTGCTACATCGGTGGCCACCAATACATTGTATCTCTTCGCCTAAAACCTTCAAGGCTAATTTCTCTTTGCTCCTACAACTTCCCACTATGCAAAGTTGTAACACAATAGCCATCTTTATCCAAACCCTTGGAAAGGGTATCGGAAGACTTCTTAGTATTTATAAACACAATGGTTTGTCTTATCACCAAGTTAAATCAAGTAATTTACGCAAGCTATACATTTTTTCCGATTCCTTTACCATGATCACGTCTTTGGGTAATGAGGTCGATAGTCTTTCATGCGCGATTGCCAATAGTAACCACAACAGATTTCTCAAGTACTTCCGGAAAGACGCTCCACTACGGTGGCATTATAACCTTCGAACATATCGTGGTTCAATAAATCTTTTTCTCATCAAGCTCCTCGTCCTTATTCTCTGGTTTGAAATTGCTTGAAGGCATATCATCCAAGACTCCTACAACTTGAGGTTCAAAACCTATATCAATCATGCAATCAGCCTCATCAAGAACAACATAGTTACACTGGTTCAAAATAGCATAACGCCTCTCTAAGCAATCGATAAGACATCCTGGAGTAGCAAATCACTACCTCACACCCTTGCCTAATCTTAAACCCTTTCTCCTCAATAGACTGCCCACCAACAATGGAAACCACTTTAATACCCATATAGTGAGCAAACTTGACAGTCTCGTCCTCATTTTGCTGGGCAAGTTCTCGAGTTGGTGCCATCACGACAGCATAAGGACCCTCAGCCTCATTCGCTTCACTCATGGGAGGCAATCTAGATATGGAAGTCAACATGGGAAGAACAAAAGTAGCGGTCTTACAGAACCCGTCTCAAAGAACACCAATAACATCGTCTTCTTTGTAAACCAAGAGGAATGGCAACCATCTAAATGGGAGAAGGGTCTTGTAGCCCATTCTTTCCACGACCTTCAATAACTTCGAACTCAACTTACTCTCACCAAACTCCTCATGGGGCGAGGATTCGAGAACCCTTATTGGAAATATTAAAATCTTCCCTGAAAATACGCCAATCTCTCTCAGTCATTTTGTCGAGCACCTTGTCCGACCAATGGCGGTCCATCCTCTTGGTATGATACAAATCGTCTTTCTTTCGAATCTCATCCCTAATCTCTTTTTCATTCTTGGCGAAGAAGTTTCTTACGCTCACGCCGATCCATCCCATTTCGAAAACCCGTCCAAAGCGAAGGCGGGCCTCATGAGGGTTACGATACGGAATTCATATCCTAAGAAGTATCCTCGATTCTTCCAATCAAAAAAATTGAAACTTCTCACTAGGTTTAATAACCCTCTTCTTGACTTCTTAGAACCCAAATCTGCTCTTTAATCGCTTCAATTCCTTCTCCGCTCCTTACTTTCCTCTTCTCCGAGAACGCCTCGGCTCTCTGAGTCTCGGTCTCGATCCCGATGTCGGTCTCTATCCCGATCCTTATCACGGTCGTAATCACGAGACGGCCGTGGTGGTAGCGATCTTTGTCCTGTCGGAGGAATCGGAGGAGGGTTTTCTGAGTCGCCAAGAGTGTCGGTGGATGAGTTGATGATGATTTGGTTGGTCGCGTTTACTGGCGAGAAATTTGGTCCTGCACTGCGTTGAAGGGCCATTTACTCTCCTCGAGCTCTAGTGAGGAAACACTTTGGCTTTTTTATTTTTAAAAAGAAAGAAAATAAAACATAAAAATATTTTAAAAAAATATATATATCGTATTTTAAAATATAAAAATATTTTTATTTGTATTTTTAAAATAAAACATACATATTATAATATTAATTTTTATTAATATTATACATTTTATAAATATTTAGGTAAAAAAAACATAAAATATTTTTATTTTTATTTTATTTTTAAATAAAACATACATATTATAAACACTATAATATTAATTTTTTATTAATATTATACATATTATAAATATTTTCTACCCCATTTTTAGTATTTGCATACTATATCCACGTGTAATCGATTATTTAATTTAGCGTTATTTTCTTGATTTTTTTAAATGTCATGTAAGAAATAAATAAACACACATCTACTAAATTTGATGAAATAGCCCAATTAAGCATTTTTAAAATCACGATGGACCAATTGTATTTTTTAAAATACAGTGGCTCAATACTTACAACTCGACGAACACAATAGGGTAAAGGTGTTTTTTTTCCAATTTGCAAGTATTAGGAATTTGGCTGACTGGCTTGCTACAAAGGAAATAACTTGTTTTTTTTTTTCAAAAGCCACGTAGGAAAATTGGTCCAATTTGTTAACGTCCATGAGTAATAAATTGGACGGAATGGCTTGATTAACAATTTTTATAAAATACAGTGGGCCAATTGAATTTTTTTTAAACTACAGTGACTTATTGCTTAAAACACGACGACCACAATAGGTTAATTGTGATTTTTCCCGTTTTTTGTGTGATTTCGGAGGCGATTTCGGTTCTTTGCTCAGCCCTTGTCAAAACTTATATATGTAAAAAACGAGTTACAAGAAATAAATCATATAAATTATTTTAGAAAGTAATTACTTTTTTAAAAAAATTATAAGTGAGAGAATATGGTCATTATAAATTACATTCAATTTAATACAAACTTTAATTTTTTAAAATTAGAAAATATATCTATATGTACTCAATTTTAATTTTAAAAATTATAAATCTGACCAAAAAATTAAAACTGGACATTTATTTTGAGACAGAGGAAGGGAAATATTTCACTGTATAAGTTTGTGTCCAAATAAATAATAATTTTGAAATGAAAAATGATGCGTTTTAAAAAAAAGGTCGAAACATGCTTATTGGGTTTATCTTAAATAAGTAAGAAAAATGAAACAACCTATGAATTTCGTTACGAAAAATGAAAGTCTTTTAGAAACTGAAGCGAATGAAAAATTGTATTACTAAAGTCGTTGCCCGATAAATCGTTGCCAAATGTCTATTTTTTTGTAGTGGGATTAATAGAAGGGCAATCGTCTACGACTGAACCATTAGTGCGACTTAATCGGTGTGGTTGGTCGATTTTTGACTAAATGGAGGCTGCCAATGATAAAAGAAAGACAGGTGACGTCACTTGGATACAAGTTTGTTTGGGAAATTTTTTGCCTCCAAATCAAATTGTGATGTCATTGCGTATTTTGTCATTAAATATAACAATTTATGACGAACCATTTTTGTCACTTATCCACACAGCTAATTAGTGAAGCACTATTATCTCGTCATATAAAATTGATATTTGTGACAATACAAATTGTCATAAATTATTATTTTTTTCGTCTTTAAAAGATTTCCCTCCAAAATTCTTCAGAAATTTTTTGCCTCCAAATAAAATTGTGACGATATTGTTTATAAATCTTGTTTGATTCAAGTTGGAACCATCACATTACCTGCCGATCTTATTTTGTTGAAAATACTTACATTTGATGTGATTTTAGGGATTGATTGGTTAACCACCACTACTACAAAACAGTAAATAGATAACGCGGAAAAAACTTTGTGGTTTCAGTCAGAAAAACGTCGTGGTTAAGGGTGTCATCTATTTGACACCCTTACACAACGTTTTTAAAATGTTGTAGTTAAGCACATTACACAACGTTTTTTAAGAAAAAAACGTTGTAGATTTATTTTTCATAAATTAGCAGATGCTTAAAAACGTTGTAGAAGGTATGATTTCACTACGTTTTCTGGATAAAAATGTTGTAGTTTAATATATCAGACAACGTTTAGGCACATTTACACAATGTTTATAATGTGTCATCTATTTAGATGGTGTCATTTATTTATACAAATATTCAACATTTTTAATATGTTGTAGATAAAAAAAAATTGTTGTTCACCTATATTACCAATGCACCTGCAATATGCTAATGCCATGATATATAGCTAAAAGGTCTAAATTCTCATATAAATTTAAAGCCAAAATCTATCACCCATTCAAAATACATACCAATAATACCATTCGTTTACAGTTTTAAATTACTATATCCACAAATATATACCAAACTATTCATATATACATCTCAAATTCACTTTTCAATCCACAAAATAAACCAAACTATCCATAAAATTAAGCTACTACCTAAGCATGTACAAAAAAGCCTCGACCAATGATGTTGAATTGATCCCAGTTTGGTTTGCAATGATAGAGTATTTCACCTCACCCCATTGTTGAGAAATATGAACAGTTATCCCAGTTTCCCAGTTTGGTTTGCAATGATAGACAATGATATACGAAAGGAGATGTAGTAACTGAAGCTAGCCCACCAGATATAGCCCCAACTAAAATTGTTTCCCGGGCTCAAGTTCATACCTAAAAGCTTCGACAAACCTGAAAGAGAATACTTGGCATTTAATATGCACCATATATAAAAAAACAGAATCCAATATGCAATAAAACACTAAACCATCCATGGCAGATAGGCCTTTAGCTTCTCTATGGATATAAAACCATCAGTTAAGTGTATTGTACAATCTAAATAGATAAAAATCAAGTGTAACAACATAATACATATGTAGTGGTATCAGGTCTGTGTAAAAACTGAGGAAATTGCCTCATTCACAATTTAACTAGAACATGAAAAATGTGCATCATCAAACAAGTTTGATATCATGGGACACAAATCTCTAGAAATAGCAAGTTTTGCAAGGAGCATTTTATATATTAAAAATAGACAATCCATATTAGATTGGTTAACCAACTGTCAATGTTATTTAATATAAAATAAAATAAATAAAATAAAATAAAAATCTTCACGACGGTGTTGTCTGGTCTTACTCTGGAGTCCTGACTTGGCAAATCCAGGCATGTATTTTTTTAGTACTCCTTTGCTAATCAGGTAGTCAGTATAACATTGGACTCAAAACAACTTTTGTTCTAGCAAATTGGAGACATTATCTTGCATGTATGCAGCTCACAGATAACTGTTTCATACATAATTGTTCATTAAAATTCCATTTGATATCTTTACCACAACACTAAGTTGTTCAGGTTTATTTAATTATCTCTGAAGTAGTTGAAACTAGACATAATGACTCAGAAGGTCGTACTTAAATGGAAAGATGTAAGTTCTTTCGGTTCAACATCATTTGCTTTCAACAACCTAACATTTCCTTTCTAAAGTCTGAAATTTCTAAATACACGCACAACAATTCTACAAGTAAATGAAATGAAATTATAATTGAAAATCAGTAAGATATACCTAGAGAACTGCACTTTCTTTCCTACAAGTAATCAAAAACTATAATGGGTATAATTCCATCACCATAATAACAATTTCCTGTAGATAACAAAATCAATCTAATTAGTGTTCAAGAACAGATTTACCTGGCTAGAATTGCATAGCATGGTTATCCCCAAAAATAAATTAAACATTCAACAACTCCTAAGGAAAATTAAAGAAGATATTAATAAGAAGCATTCAACAATGTTTTGATAATCCAAGGACTTCATGAACTATTGGCTGATTAGATTAGTACATATCTATATAGAGATGTATCGATATATAGAGTATTCCTCAGGAACAACTCCCACTAGAATTTTAGGGCTCCATGGCAAGTTCTTAAAATAATAAATAGTGAAATGAACCTACAAAGTTATATTAACAGGCAGTAGATACTAAAACCTCGACCAATTTGGAAAGATGTTTGCAAAAGGAACAACAATTTGTTATTAAGAGTAGTGATATATGTCTAAAAAACTACTTGAGAAGCAGTATATATCAGGAGTTACCAATATCGGGAGAAGTTCGTAAGCATTTGAAAGAAGTCCAAATTTCATCACCATCCAAGGTTTTGCAGGTGATCCGTTGTTATGAACTGTCTTTTCTCCATAGGTAATTATGTCAGTCAACCTAGCCTGGGACAAAAGTTTGGGGGGGGGGGAGGAATAATATAAGAAAACTGTCATTATAGAATAATTTTAAACATCCTAATTATAACGCTGTGCCTATCTTTTGATCTAATGACACCCAAAATAAGATGGGTCAAAAATATTAACAGGCAAATAACACCATCATACATCTCAAAATTCCAACAGTTCAATTGACTCCAACTTAGTAATAGTTTGATAGTGTTGTATCTATAACCAGATCTACAATTTTGCTATTTAACTTCATACAAAAGCATAACAACATAATGCGGTAGGAGAAGGAAAAACCTTAGCTTCTTCCATCTCAATACTGGCATTATCAAGTCCATCCACCATAGAGAGTCCTTGGCGACAAGTGAAACCTTTAAAAGATAGCATATAGCATGTCACCATCTAAAGTACAAGTTAACAAACACACAAAATTTACGTGAACAAGCTACAAACCAGATTGGCGTTAATTGTCCTTCTAAATCTAGGAGGCCTTTTGCAAAGGCAAATATAAACATCTATCGATAAGTATTCAATCAATGTTTCACTTTCATACACAACACAAAAAGTCCGAGGTAAGCTATGTACAAGTTGCTCAACAAGTGGGAGAAGAGCTCATATGATAATAAACTAAAGTAAAGATCAAAATACAAGTAAACACTAGGAGCACATCATGATAGTGCTCAAACACATACAAATAAACCCATAAATATTTGAAGTATACCACACACCACCTCATCCGAGCTATATATTTTTTAGATCATGACGATATATATATTGTGGAGACGAAGCGGACCAAGACCTTCACTTTGAGATTAGAATGAGAGAAAATAGAATTAGCAAACAGGACAATCATTTAGAACATGAAGACTATAGTAGTTCTCTAAAAAGAATAATTCGTACCAAGACCAAAATCCACTAAGAATTCAAAGAATCAAAAAAGTGAGTGACCATAATCCGCAATTTATCAACACAATTTAGGCCTCAACTAGTCAAAACCTTTTACTTTGTTGTTTAAAACATATATACAACATTAGCGATCCTTCACTTGTGATGTGAAGGAATTCAAGCTCTACTAATACGCTTGATCAAAGGTAAAACTCTCTTTGGTGATTGAATATCTCCATTTTGACCTGGAAAATCATTAGCCCAGTGCATATAATTAGTTATAGAGTGCAAGCTCATACAGAAACATCACCAAGTCTTGCAAGCTACTTTTGTTCATTATTATATCACAAACAGGTAAATTCTCAAAAGTCTAGTCAACAATTATTTCTTTGACGAATCAAAAATCCAGTGAGTATCTAAGTTAAGTTCTCCAAATTCACCAAAATATATGTCTTCTGCAAGAAAAGAGGGTACATTGGGTGAACTAGTGGGATATATTTCACCCAATCAGCCTTCCAATAGAACATAAATTTTGAACTGGATAGAAAAATCTAAGAACCAAGTCAACCTTTTGAACCAGAACTATCATATTATGCTCCCTTCAAGCTCAAAACCAAACAATTCAACTTTTACCCAACAAGGTTAAATATAAACCAGCTTAATTCAACTTTTACCTAACATGGTTAAATACCTAAAGTTTAAATTAGCTTAATAATTTGCATACTAAATTATTCAAATTTAAACATGAATAGTATTCAAATTCAAAACCAATTTTTAAAAATAATTTAGGCTTATAATTTATTTACTTTAAATCCAAACAAAATTAGAAAGACCCAAGTTTTATCTTCACTGCACATACAGTTCACCCCCCTCTACAATAATCAAATACTACATATTATCAAGTAAAGTATTACCTTAATCCATGATTTGGTGTAGAGCCGAGCGAAATCAGGTAAGCTTGATATCGAAATAACGGATCTGGCAAATGCATACGGTGCAACTTTGATAGAAGATCAAAGAGCAGTGACTGCATGTTTCCATTTGCAGCACAAAAATCGCAGCCCGAACCCAATGGTTTCCACTACCCGAACCTTTAATTGTCTCCACAAAGGTTTAGGGGTGGAGGGTGAGAAGAATCAAAGATTTTGATTTGTATGAAGGTTTTCCTCATGTGGATTTTCGTCCCTCAAGTTAATTAGAACTCTGTCGGCTGGAAACTTTTCTTTGTTATGACCCCCTCACGTGAATTTTAAGTTTTCATTTAAGCTCCGTGGTTTTTTAATACATAACATTTTTTTTTAAAACGTTATCTATTTAAAATAAAAAATATCCCTTATAAATAGATAGCGTTTTTTCATATATATCTACAACGTTCTGTTTAAAAACGTTGTGGAAAAAAATACCACAACGTTTTTTATAAAAACGTTGTGGTTTATGTATTGTCTATTTACTACTTTGTACTAGTGCACCCATCATGCTAAAACTGATTATTTTTGTAAGGTTGTTAGTTTTCATATTCCTAACCAACCTGTTATGGAAATTCAAATAACCAAACCACTAAAGTCAATCACTATCATATAAAGCCATAAAGCCATTCGTTTATTGAAAAATGGATGTCAAGCTTTCTTAGGCAATGTCACGGACTTGAACAAAAACACGTCAGATTTGGATAATATTTCTGTTGTTAGTGAATTTCCTAACGTATTTCCTGAAGAACTTCCCGATCTACCGCCAGAACGTGAAGTTGAATTCTTTATTGACCTTGAACCCGGTACAAAACCTATTTCTAAAACCCCATATCGAATGGCTCTTATTGAACTTCAGGAGTTAAAGGTCCAACTACATGAGTTGTTGAACATCGCCATTAGTCCCCAGTACATCTCCTTGGGGTGCTCTGTTTTATTAAGTAAAGAAGAAAGATGGGAGTATGCGACTTTGTATTGACTACCGGGAATTGAACCATGTCACCATCAAGAATAGGTATCCGCTACCTCGCATTGATGACCTGTTCAACCAGTTGCAAGGAGCACAATTCTTTCAAAGATCGATCTTCGTTCTGGATATCATCAGCTGAAGATTAAAGCTGAGGATATTCCGAAGACTGCTTTCAGAACTCTGTACGGGCATTATGAATTCTTAGTCATGTCTTTTGGACTGACTAATGCTCCTACTGCTTTCATGGTTATGATGAACCGCGTGTTCAAAGAATATTTGGATCAGTTCGTTGTTGTCGTTATTGATGACATCCTCATCTATTCCAAAAGTCGTGAAGATCATGAGCGCCATTTGAAGCTGGTACTTCAAAGGCTTCGCGATTAGAAGCTATATGCCAAGCTGAAGAAATACGAGTTCTGTCTTGAGGAAGTAGCATTCCTTGGGCACGTGGTGTCAAAACATGGAGTATCTGTTGACTCGAAGAAGATTGAAGCAGTACAAAGTTGGGAGCAACCGAAGTCGGTGATTGATGTACGTAGCTTTCTGGGCTTAGTTGGTTATTATCGGAGATTCGTGGAAGGATTTTCTCGAATCGTTACTCCGTTAACTCAGCTAACTCAGAAATATACAAAATTCTTATGGAGCGAGGAATGCGAGAAGAGTTTCCAAGAGCTCAAGAGGAGACTCATTTCGGCACTTGTTCTGACAATACCATCTGGTTCGGATGGATTTGTTATCTACAACGATGCTTCAGGAAAAGGGTTAGGATGTGTTATCATGCAACATGGAAAAGTCATAGCCTATGCCTCGCGACAACTCAAAGAATATGAGAGGAATTATCCTACTCATGATCTGGGGTTGGTAGCAGTCGTTTTCGCGTTGAAGATCCGGAGACACTACCTATATGGGGAGAAAGTGGAGATCTATATAGATCATAAAAGCCTGAAATATTTCTTCACCCAAAAGGAACTCAACATGCGGCAACGACATTGGGTCGAACTATTGAAAGATTACGATCATACCATCCAATACCATCTTGGAAAATCAAACGTGGTAGCTGACGCATTGAGTAGAAGATCATATGCGGGTACGAGTGCGATGTTGTTAACACAAAGGCCCATTTTGTGTGACTTGAAAATGATGGAGATAGAGGTAAAGGCTCCAAGTACCCACGTGATGATGTCACATATACAAGTAGAACCAGCTTTAATAGATAAAGTTAAAGCTGCTCAAGCTACGGACCTGGAGCTGATGCGTATGAAGAAGAAAGTGCAAGGTGTTATTCTAGAAACAAGAATCGACGAAGAAGGAATACTTCGAGTCAACTCCAGACTTTGTGTTCCTAATGATTCTGACTTGAAGCATAGAATCATGATGGAGGCACACAACACACCATTTACAATCCATCTTGGGAGTACCAAAATGTATCATGATCTTCGACATACATTTTTTTGGAGCAATATGAAGAGAGATATCGCGGAGTTTATCTCGAGGTGTTTAACTTGTCAACGTGTAAAGGCGGAGCATCAAGTGCTAAAGGGTCTATTGCAACCACTTGAGATTCCGAAATAGAAGTGGGAACACATTACCATGGATTTCGTTACGGGTCTTCCCAAGGTTTTTCAAGGTATAGATGCAATTTGGGTTATTGTTTATAGATTAACCAAATCTGCTCATTTCTTGCCGATACGGGAGACTTATTCCCTTGAACGACTTGCTCGTATGTACGTAATGAGATTGTGAAATTTCATGGCATGCCTGTATCCATAGTTTAGGATCGTAACCCAAGATTCACTTCACGATTTTGGGTTAGTTTGCAGAAAGCTATGGGCACAGATATACGATTCAGTTCGACATATCATCCTCAAACAGACGGGCAATCAGAAAGAACTATTCAAACTCTTGAAGATTTATTAAGACTATGTGTCCTAGATTTCAAAGTGAGTTGGGATAAGTACCTACCAGTGGTGGAATTCTCCTACAACAACAATTATCAGGCAAGTATAGGTGTGGCTCCATTTGAAGCATTATATGGACGAAAGCATTATACAGATGCGGAGAGGAGGGACACATAAGTCCAAGCTGTTCATAGCCTTTCAAGGTGTGTTTCAATTATGGAAAGAATGGTCAAATAGCCCAATTTTGTCCTGTAGCGAAGTCAAGTCTAGTTGGGACGGTGGCACCAAAGGCAGCTATAGACAAAACAAAGTCGGTGGTTTAAGGGAGAGCGTTTGTCGTGACATCCCAAAAGGCGAGGAACCCAAACGAAGTTATCATGGGTAAGCTAATCATAAAGTATTGCGAAGTCTATACCTTATTAGATAACGGTTCTACCCATTCTTTTATTTCACCTGCTTGTGCTCAACATTTGAACTTGACCCCTGAGAAATTAGACTTTGACTTATCTGTTGAAACTCCGTTAGGAGAAACCTTCATTACATCCACTGTTTATAAATCTTGTTTGATTCAAGTTGGCACCATCACATTACCTGTTGATCTCATATCTTTGAAAATACTTGCATTTGATGTAATTTTAGGGATTGATTGATTAACTACTCATCATGCTAAAATTGATTGTTTTCGTAAGTTCGTTAGTTTTCATATTCCTAACCAAACTGTTATGCGAATTCAAGCAACCAAACCACTAAAGTCAATCCCTGTCATATCAAGCCATAAAGCCATTCATTTATTGAAGAACGGATGTCAAACTTTCTTAGCCCATGTCATGGATTTAAACAAAAAATACGTCAGATTTGAATGGTATTTTTATTATTAATGAATTTCCTGATTTATTTCCTAAAAACTTCCTAGCTTACCCCCAGAGCGTGAAATCTAATTTTGTATTGACCTTGAACCCAATACAAAACCCATTTCAAAAACCCCATATCGAATGGCTCCTATTGAACTTCAGGAGTTAAAAACCCAACTACAGGAGTTGGTACCCGAGCCTTTATCTAGTGACTTCCTTTGTGGAATGCACTGAAGTCAGACTCTCCGTAGGGGACACCATATTTGTGCGGTGGTAAATTGATAGGTGCCATTGTGAGGTGCTATCCAACGTTGGGATATGAGTCACAGTTAAGAGCAACCTAAGTCAGTAATCAAAATACGTAGCTTTCTGTTGGTCAAAATCGAAATATGCTCACACACAAGTGCACGTTGTCAACAAGTATTATAGTAGTAAGAAAAAGTATCATTCCTACAGAGACTAGTATAAAATTAAACCTAAAAATTTCCAGTTTTATATTAACTCAATTTTATTAAACTATTCAAATTAATGATTATGACTAATTAAAAACTAAGAAACTAAAGATCTCGACCAACCAACACAACTTAATAACCGTAATTTCAAGTAATTAATGGAGAATTAGGCTTACAACTTCACTTTACGTCTCACTTCGATTATCACACCTTATTCCAGTTCAATTCATTATTCCAGTTTATTAATAAAAAACATTTAGGTAGAATTAGCCATCTCTCGATGCACTAATACCGTATTAACTTAAATCAATAAATTAGATAGAATTAAGCCAAATACCCTAATTAACTAATTCACTATATCTCTATGTGAATTAAAATCAAAGAAGGTTTAAATCTCAAGTTCTTTATGTTAGAGTTTGTGCCCAAGAGGCCAATTATTTGATATAATTGCTTAACATTTTGATATTATATTTGATTGAAATAATGAATGATTTAATTATGGTTTTATTTACTACATTATATAAATGTTAACATAATAAAATTCTTTAGAATAGTGATACAAATTATATAGTTTCAAGTATGTGACTTGAACATGAGATTATATAATTACAATTAGTATCATTGCTCTTAAATGTCCCTAGTCGAGTATCATTGTTGATGGGACAACATTGATACATTAAGACTAGTATGTGGATTGACTGATGACCAAATCTCATTGGTCATAAATATATGAGATATTAATTCAATGCATAGGTACGTGTTAGTAAACGATGTACTGGACAGACCCACCATGAGAATTCTATGTGGAGCATTATGCAAAATGTCATTAGCAATTCTCATAGTGCCAATGATGTAATGATCCTCCGACCTGAAATCACTATATTACTACACGAGAATTTATGTACTTTGATATCATAAAAAGGTCACCTTTAATAGGGTGGACTATAAAGGTGATTATTGGGTACATCATGAATCGTGTGAGGAATATGAGTGATCTAAATGGAATTTAACCCTCATATATATTAGGGGTGATATCCGTAGGCCTCTTGATTGAGTAGGACTATGAAATGCATGACCATGCTCAAATAGTGATTTGTTTCATATAGTCTACTCATTGACTGAGAAAACTCAGATTAAATTATGAAGAGTATGACACATTCCATGACTCGAATTTAATCTAGGATGTCAAGGTTAAAAGGATTAAATTACATTGAAACATTGGTCACAAAAAGATTGCATCGAATCATCAATCTTATTATTACTTGGGTAGCAGTGATGCATTTCTAGATGCCGCTCACTGTTTATAAATTTATAATAAAATTTTAAAATTATTGCCAACGTAATAATAACCTATAGGGTCACACACATAGAACGTAATTAAAATTGAATTAATTTAAATTTTAAGGATTTAAATATATCAATATGATTGATAATATTTAAATCACGAATTTAAATTAAAAGGATAATTTGTATATATATGTATATTAATTAAGTAAGACTTAATTAAGATATAATATATATATAAATTCAGATTTTATTTTAATTAGATTAGGGTTTGGATTAATTCTAATTTACTGCTATATATATGATATATCAACGTTTTAGGGAGGTTAATCATAACCTAAAAAAACCATAGCCGCTCTTAGAGAGAGACTAGATAGAAAACAGAAAATCCATTCCTTTGATGGCTAGTACTGCAACTCCCTTTTATTGAAGAATCGTGCGACGATTCGCGGGCGTTCGTGTGGATACCGTAGAGACGTAGTTCATTCGGATTGTGTTGGAGATTCGAAGCGGTTTCAGAGTTTTCTATAATCGGTATAAATTCTAAACCACTGAATTATTTCTGTTTCGCATGGATCCTGTGTTGGGTTTCGGGAATTACTTTATAAATTATTAAATTCAGTTGTGCGTTTTTTATGCCAAAATCCTTACACTTTACCCGATTACATGCGATGTTAAGTATATCTCTATCCCAACATTCATCAAGATTCCATTAAACACAAAATTCAAGAACACATGCTATAATGATTAAGTCTAGATTCATACATCATCTCACAAGTCCATATAAATCCACATAGAATTTGTGATCAAACAATTCATAAATTAAAGTGCAAATCACAATAGATAAACTGAATGGATAGATTATTAAATTGAAATTAAGGCTTCACAATCATTGTTCAACAATAAAGATCCATTGCAAGCCTAAAAAGTACTTTAGTTCATCATCAATGAAATAAAAACTGAAAAGATAGAGAAATTCATCATCCCAATTACAATAATTGAATTGAAAGACAAAGAATAGTTATAAAACCACCATTTCCTCGCTCCAATTTGCAATTGTCGTGATCTTGACCTTCAAATCCGCTCCTCTAATGATCTTCTGAAATTAGGGCTTAAAACTTGCTAATAGATTAATTGTTGTAATCTCTTTCTGTTGTGATGTTATCTGATCACAAGTCATGTATTTAGTCCCAAAATGACGCCTATCAGAGTTCTAGACCATGCCAAATTTATCCTCTCACGCAGCTGCATAATTTCAATTGAAGTGGAACACTTTCTCTTTTTTCCTCACTTTAGCCGGCTGTGGTTTTCTGATGATGAAGCCCCCAATGAAGGTGCTCTTGAAGTTGGGCCATATACCCATACAGCGGGTTTCCTTTATGTTATGCTCATTCCGTGAAGGTGTTCCTATAGAGCTAATTTCGCCTTTTTATGCCAAGTCTTGCTACAATGCCACCAATACACCACGAATACTATGAAACACAACCTAAACATAAAACAAACACAAAAAAAGTAAAACTAAACAGAAATAGATGGGATTAACATCATTTAAGTCTGAATTAGAAGCCAATTTGTAGGTATAAAACCCACTCATCAAACTCCCCCAAACTTAAACCCGTGCTAGTCCTCGAGCACAAAACAAAACAAAATGCAATGAAATGAATCGTAACTAATCTACATGCCTACGAATCCTGCAGTAATGACAAAGACAATTCTATCAACCGACCTCAGAGAAATCAAGTAAACATGATAATACCTCATATCAAAACAAATTAGTAATTTCTTAATCAATCATCAAATCTTAAACTGTTGTCACTGATATAGTGTGTGTGTGTGTGTGTGTTCTTAACAACCCTGCTAACTAATATAAAATCAAATTTAACACATAATAGGTCTCTTTAAAAGGCATCATATATTGTAAACTCAAGAATTCCAAAAAATAGTCAAGATCCGACTAACGTCAAACAGTTACCGATATCGAGGGTCAAAATAAGGTACTTATGCTATGTTTTTCATTCACGGGGGCTTTTTGCTCTTATTTCTCATTTTATTCACTTTTTTTTAAAATTCTCATGGCTGTGCAATGTCTATTTCCCTTAGGCTTTTCAATGCTACCTTGACGAGCTTTCGACCAACGACTCCCAAACCAATTAAGGCCTTAGGGCGCTAGGTTTAAAGATGATCCCCTCGGGCTTACTTACTCTAGTACCAAAGGCCACAAAACTAGACTAGTCACGGTGTTTATTCATATTTTCTATGTATATAGCTTATATACCCTAAATTTTCCCCCAAACTTAGGTTCTTGCCTAACTTTAGCCATCACTGCTTATTGTTGTCATTCTTTCATTTAAACTAGCATTCTTCTTTAGAGATTCATTATGTGTCAATTTAGACTCAATTAGTCAATAAAGCTGCTTTTACTGTGCTATCCTTATTATACTAGTTTCAAACAGAAAAAGATTCAATTTATAATAGGAAATCACATCAAAGCTCTAATAGTCAACACTATACTTGTCTACTCAATTCCAGTCTCATCCTTGGCCCAAAATAGACTGTACTTATCTAACAGCTAGAATCATGCAAGATGAACTAAATGCAACATAAACACAATAAACTAACTACTATTTTTGAAAATTTTCAATTTTTTCCATGTTTTAGATAAATAACATCGGAATAAAAATATTAACATCTATTTATAAACAACTATACTACTATGCAATTATACTACATGAATGCTAACATAATGAACTTAAACTAAACATAACAACATATGCAATGTTAAACAAATAAATAACTTAAACATGAAACTAAACATGCAATAACTAACTAAATTAAACTATGCTCCCCCAAACTTAGCAATTACAATGTCCTCATTGTAAAAATAAAACAATAAGCACAAGAAGACTTCCCTGAAATTAGCTAAGGTTGAGGTGATGGTGGTGATGGAGATCGTGGCTTATAGACTCGACGCTCTTCAGTGTCAGAATCATATGGTGGGTATTGTGGCATTGACTTTGGCATCTGATAAAGAAACTGCGCGACCGCGGCTAGATTTAGAGTCTGTAAAGTCGCATTTAAAGAGGCAAAGGACGTGTTCATGGCATTAAACATATGGTCCTACCTGGCCGCCAGTCGCTTCATCTGTCGATTGGCTTCTTTATCCTTTTTATCAACATGGCGCTGGAGACTGCAAAATTGGTTACTGAAAATGAATTTACCCGACCTACTACTTTTTGCAGTCTCTTACTCTCCAGTCATCTCATCGACTTGAAACTCGTCATCTTCAGATGTGTCCTCAGCCTCTTCCTCCTCCTCAGAAGCTGCTAGAAATATAAAATCGACTCTTCTTTGGTGTGACTCCCACCAGGCTAGATCATGTAGCATGCAATCATGCGGGAGTCCAATAGCTAGAGAGGCTGTTGTGAAGGCTCATCTCCTGACCATCTAACGCTAGCCTGCTTGCACAACCAACATATGAGGGATGGGTGTGGCAGACCACCAGAGAATGGTCCTCGTAGGCATCGCCATATAGAGAAACTGATAATGGCACCGATGTCGATGTTGAAGTCTTTCACAATTGCGTACATCAAAAGCACTTTCTCCCTTGTCACCTCAGTAGTATGCGTGGATGGAAACAATTTTGTGCACAAAAACGCGTACCATATCTTGCCATAGCGGCTCAAGTCCTTGCTCAGGAAGATTGTGCCGCCTACCCGACTTAGTTATCTCGGTCAATATTTGGTCATAGTGGGGACCGCTGTCACGCAGCTGAGTATATTGGCATGTGGCAGGGGCTCACAGGCCGTAGTAGTTGTTGATGACCTCCAGACTAAAGGGAACCTGTTTATGTTGGGCTTCGGCACAGAAACGCACAGCGGAAATTAAAATTTTAAAGCAATTTCCGAAACCCTAAAACAGGATCCATGCGAAAATCAATTAATTCAGAGGTTTAGAGATTATACCAGATATAAACTAAAACGAGAATCAAACCGATCAAGGCCTCGAATCTCCAACGCAATACAAACCGATTGCGCCTCTCAAAGATCACATCGAATGCCGCATTTAACCGTCGAACGATTCTGCAATAAGAAGGACTTGCGGTACTAGCCACCAAAAGGAATGGATTTTGCAACTGTTTTCTCTCTAGTCTCTCTCTAAGAGCGGCTATGGTTTTTCAATTATGATATCTTACCCTAAGTAGCTGTTATATATCATATATATAGTAGTTAAAAGGAATTAATCAAATCAAAACCTAATTTTATAAAATCCGAATTTATATATATATATATATATATCTCTTAATTAAGTCTTACTTAATTAATATACATATATACAAATTATCCTTTTAATTTAAATTCGTGATTTAAATACTATTAATCATATTAATATATTTAAATCCTTAAAATATAAATTAATTCCCTTTAAATAACGTTCTATGTGTGTGACCTATAGGTTATTATTACGTTGGCAATAATTTTAAAATCATATTATAAAATTATAAACAGTGAGCGACATCTAGTAATGCATCACTGCTATCCAAGTAATAATAAGATCGATGATTCGATGCAACCTTTTCGTGACCAATGTTTCAATGTAATTTAATCCTTTTAACCTTAATATCCTAGATTAAACTCGAGTCATGGAATGTGTCATACTCTTCATAATTTAATCTGAGTTTTCTTGATCAATGAGTAGACTATATGAAACAAATCACTATTTGAGCATGGCCATGCATTTCATAGTCCTACTCAATCAAGAGGCCTATGGATATCACCCATAATATATAGGATGGTTAAATTCCATCTAGATCACTCATATTTCTCACACGATTAATGATGAACCCAATAATCACCTTTATAGTCCACCCTATTAAAGGTGACATTTGATGATATCAAAGTACATAAATTCTCATGTAGTAATATATAGCGATATCGTGCCTGGGAGGACAATTACATCATTGTCACTATATGAGAATTGCTAATGACACTTCGCATAATGCTCCATATAGAATTCTCATGGTGGGTCTGTCCAGTACATCGTTCTCTAACATGTACCTATGCATTGACTTAATATCTCATATATTTATGACCAATGAGATTTGGTCATCAGTCAATCCACATACTAGTCTCAATGCATCATTTTGTCCCATCAACAATGATACTCGATTAGGGACATTTAAGAACAACGATACTAATGGTAATATATAATCTCATGTTCAAGTCACATACTTGAAACTATATAATTTGTATCACTATTCTAAGGAATTTTATTATGTTAACAATTATATTACGTAGTAAATAAAACCATAATAAAATCATATATTTATTCAATCAAATATAATATCAAAACGTTAAGCAATTATATCAAATAATTGGCCTCTAGGGCATAAACTCTAACAGTTTACCCCTCACAAAAGAACTGAATGGCGCCCTATCCTCAGCATTCGCATAGAACTCCTTCACCACATTGACTATTGTTGGGCCAGGCTCATCAGTGAGCATATCCCATCCCTGCTCATAAATTTGCCTCCTCATCTGCCCATCAACATTGTCTGGTGCTAAGCCCCTCTCAGGAGTTAGTGCTTTGGGCACTAAATAGTCGTATTTGTCAGCAGCACTAACACTTAAAAATTTCTGTCGGTCAAAAGCTCGAGTGGGTGGTGTAGACCCTGAACCTTCACCCCTTTGTCGCTTTGATGGTGTCTTAGGAGCCATAGTAGTCAATTCAATCATAAAGTTCCCCCCCCCCCCCAAACTTGTGTGAAGCAATTTGTCAAACAGTTTGTGTGCACACTACCAAACTTGAACAATTGAACCAACTTTGATGAAGAATTGAGAGTAACAACTTACCCACTGATTGTGCGCAGTAGGTGATGTTGAATGAAGTTTTCGCGGAAGCATTTTTAGAGAGGGAAATTTGAAATTTTGGTGTGTATTGGGTGTAAGATTGATGGGGATAGGGTTTAGCTTATATAGAAGGTGATGTTATGTGCGAATTCGTGGGTTAATGGATGAGAAGTTGGGAGTTTATGGGAATTTTGTGGGTGAGAGAGTGGGGGATTTCGGTTTTGGAGAAAGGAAGTGGAGAAGTAGGGTAATACCAAGTCTAATCGGCTTAAAAATTTTGACTGGTTCCCGTACCCCTGCCCCGACGGGGGTATTCTTCACAAAAATGCCCTTGGAACTTGGGGTATATACAAATTGACTTTGGTTTTTTAACTTCGTTTCCTCATACGCATGTCCAATAACATCCTAAACACCTGAATTCCATTAGAACACTAACATGAGCTAATATCATGGAGGTTGAGCAAGAATGATCGGATTTACTAAAAATTAGAGACTAATTAATAAGAATTATACATGAATGATCTATGCACTACTAGAATTATGAAATAAGCTATGCCATGAATAATATAACATAACAATACTATAAATTGAAAGAAAATTGGGTTGCCTCCCAATGAGCGTTTGTTTTTGAGTCTTTCACCCTGACTACTCCCTGTGTTATCCTGGATTAGTTGGGCTATCCACGACGTGCTGTTTGTTTATACCACATAACCAACATCGTTGTATTACATGCCTGTTCAATTGCATGTTTAAGAGTGAAGTTTACTTACTATCCTCAATCAGTGCCTTAAGACCACCAACCTCTCTGTAATCCCCGAATTTAACACGTGTAGATGTGATTTAACGAGATTTTTGTATTTAATTTTAATATTTATTGAAGTAAATAAATATTTTCGATGATTTAATTATTATATTAAATAATTAATTGATATAGTTGTGGTAGATTAATTTAATTATATGTGTTACATTTATTAAATTAATGTGGAGAATTTTTATTATCTAAGTATGTCATTATGTGAGCTTATTGTATTAAAAGAAATATTTAATAAGCCTAATGTTAATTTAATTATTAATTAGAGAATTAATATTTTGACATTATTTATTAATGAGAAAATTAATTATGTGACTATGTGAATTTATAAGAAATTATTATATTTTATTTAAAGTAAATTAAATAAAATATTAGAATTATTTTATAAGGAGTGTGACATTATTTAAACTATAGTATAAGAGGTTTTATTAAATTAATTGGGTATAAGCTTTTAAATAGAAGCCAAACATGGCTTTAATGGGAGTGAGGGAAGTTACCCATGATTGGGTAACTGACCACTTCTGCGTCAGTTCTTCTCCTTGATTATCATACGTCTTCTTTCTTTTCTTTCATTCTTCTAAGTCTAGCAAAAAGAAATCACAAAGAGAATTAAGAATTTTGAGAGAGATTGTGAATACTGTGATTGAAGTAGAGAGATATTGTCATCCTTATTCATCTACGCTTTGGGTAATTCTATCCAACCCAATTCTTATTTTACGTCTTTTAAAGTTTTCATAAATATGGCTTAAGTCCTCTCAGAAAGTTTCAGAGTTGAATAGGGTAACAATTATGTGTATATATGTAATAATTCGAGTAGCATAGAATATCTTACATATATTGTATATGATTCCATATCATAAGTTTCATAATACTATGAATTACTATTTTAAAAATTTACAGAGTTTGGGTTATGGCCATATGGCTTTATACGTGATAATTCATGTGTTGATCGTATATTATCCCTAAATTTTACACTCGTATGTTGTTATGCATATTGATACGAAGAGACCAAAGTTTAAATAAACTGATTCGGTGTTATAACGAATCCGTAGTGACAGTTTTCATGTTTTATTTTCAAATCCTTCAAGAACATCAAAGTTAGTGAAATTTCATGCTTAAATTCTGTAATTAAGTGTTTACATTGGTTAAAGTCGTTATATAAATGTTGGGTTATGTTTATGCATGAATTACATCATATGGGTATGTCTAATTTTGAGTAGAAAATAAGAAATTGAAGAAATTGGCATGTTCTCGCGATTTTTCGCTTTAATCGCCATTTCGTGTCTAATCTGCCACCACGCAAGCACCGCTTCACGCTTATTTTTATTTCTTTATGCGCATACATACCATATCACCACCACAAGACCACTGTCAAGTACCATTATACCATGTCTCGTCAAGATACTAAGTAATAAGCATAATAGCCATCACTAAGATAAAAGCGAAAAATAATGTAAATAATGGTCATAAAATGTCACTCTCTAGAAAGTTCAAAAATGAGAATTTAAAATGATTAAGTCTAGCAATGTGTTAGTAATTTAATGTAATGAACATGTAAACATGTTAGAAGTATAATGTGATGATAAAATAGATGTTTAACATGTAAATAACATAATTACATATAGATTGAGTTATGGAATACATAATTAAATTATTATTCATGAAGTGATTTTATGTGACAGTAAATGTGATAATTTGACTAAGTATAGTCATAACCAAAGTTTAGACAAAAGAATGATCATTGATGATTAGTTAAGTTATAATTAACTAGTATTGTGAATGTGAATGGTATGTAGGATTAAATTCAAAGAACGTGCTTAGTTAAAGTGTAATCTACGCACGAGGCAAGTTTCCTAACCCTACTTGTCATTATTGTTCAAGTTTATTATTTACCTCGAATAAATTATCATTACTATTATTCAAGTTCAAATGTTATATTAAAGATTGATTATCTTTTCAAAGTATGATTCAGTTATACAATAATTATCCTATTGTATACTTCTTGAGATTATTATTCAATTTGAATATCATTATTGTTGAACCTTATTAGACTAGCAAACCTTATTGATTCAACTAGTCCATAGTTGATGAACGCTCTAAATTTTAGAACCCTTATGAATTATCCAAACCAAACTTCCTTTTGGGTGCGACTCAATGTCAAACCGAGATGAACAACCCCGCAAAGGGATTTACTTATGCATTAGCGTTAAGATATTGTGCATGTGATGGTACTAAGGGCTCGATCCCCTAAGTACGAGAGTGGAAAGGTCCATAGTCTTATGATTATTAAAGGTTTCAAGTATAACCCTTGATAACCTAGGACATAGTTCAAGGTCTTATGACCCTCGTAAATCTTTTTGATTCTTGTTATTCATTCTTGATTCAAAAGTTGAGCTTTTATTTCGGTTATTATTTCTCTCGCATGTTATTATTCATTATTATATTGTTATACTTGTGGGCAATCGTGCTCACTCTTGCTTAATAATAACATTGCGCTTAAGAACGAAAGAACCGATGAACCTTCCACTAGTAAAGGCAAGGGCAAAGTTAGCAAGTGATGAAGACTTGTTGTTTATATTGATGATGTATTTTGTTTAAGACTTGATTTAATGATGTTGTTTAAGACTTATTTGTTTATAATTCAAGACAAATGTTTAAGGTTAGTTTAACTCGGGATTGTATTATTATTATTCTGGATGTTGTAACCCTTAAGGGAAGATTTTATTTCTATCTATTGCATGGCTTGCATTTTATTATGGGTAGATAGATAGATGATATTTGTACAAAGGAACACCAAATCTCGTGGAATCAAGTACCCTATTTGGGGGTGTCACAAGTTGGTATCAAAGTTGTAGGTTATGAACCTTAGGTGGGGGAACAACCTTAGGTAGTAGCCTTATAGAAAGAAGATAGTGATGGAAAACTCTTATCGAGTTATAAGAAATGAATTTCTGTAATTCATTGAAGATAATAAAAGACCTTATGTGTTTATGTGTTAAAGTATGCGTTAGATGATACGACTTAGTAACTAAAACTTAAAATTTTGTTGTCAGGATGTCGAATGTTGGAGAAGCTAGTCAAGCTGGGGAGGAAGAACCCCGTGTACCTATAGTACCTACTGAGGAGGAACCCCGTGTACCTATAGTACTGATAGAGGAGGAGTCCCGAGACATTCATGTCGTTATGGAGCAGCTGGTGCAGAGGGAATCATCTCCATCGATCACCGTTGTTGGTCGAGCATGAACCCTAGACCCATCCCGAGGAGGATCCCGAGGAGGAATTTGTTGAGGAAGAGGAAGAGGAAGAAGAGGAGTTACCACGGTACATCGCTTGATGCTTTGAGATGTATGACACGTTATACGACATCCGTAACGTAGAGAGTTACGAGAACGAGGTCCAGATTTGACCGAGCGAGCTATTATTCAAAGATATTACTCTAGAGGCGTAAGGAGAGGGAGATTTCACTCTTCACTCACGATCGGGAAATGTAGAATGGGATTTGGTCCATGAGAAGGGTCAAACCAAGATAAGATCGAGGAGATAGAGAAAGTCAAGAAGGAACTCAAGGAAACCTCGAAACTACTAAAAATAGAAAAGGAGGGTCGGGTAAGAGAATCACGCCGAAATGATCGTGCGTAAGATGATGGTCATGCAAAGAAGGCAAAGATTGGGGAGACATATTCTACACTTAATAAGGCAATGAATGAGACCCAAGATCGAAGTTTTGAGGTACCCAATCCAGCTTCAAGGACTACCATTGTACATGATGGATCGCAGGACGATGTATCGCATCTCTGAAGAGGAGCGTAGCAAGGCTAATCAAGACCTTAACCGCATAAAGGATATGATTTGTTTAATTATGTGAAGAACTTAATTAGTTTTAGATGTAAATTCGACGTATTTATGAACGAAGGAATATTTGAATGTTTTAAATCTCGTGGATTCTTTATTCCGTGATATTTGATGTAAATAGCGCTTATGCTATCGCTTTAATGTTAAAACTTTTGATTTGAATGAAAATATATCAAGTTGTTTGAGATGATGTGTTAAATGAGTATGTTAAATTGTTAAGTAATGCCTTAACTATTTAGAGAAATAAATAAAGTTCTAATAAGCGCTTATTTAATGTAAAAATGCCGCCAAGGAGAAGACAACAACGCCAACCTGGCTCAGAAGAGTCTACCAATAATAACAATAACGTTAATTCTAATCCCGTTCAGCAGTTGGTGAACTTACTGACTGGAGCCATGAATAATCAACCTCAAGCTCCACCAAACACAACATTTAAAGACTTCAAGGCGATGGGACCGCCAGAGTTCAAAGGTTCCATGAACCCAATCGAGGCTCAAACGTGGGTTATGGAAATGGAGAAGGTTTTCGACCTTGCTAGGGTTAGAGAAGACCAGAAGACCGCTTTTGCAACGTTTATGCTCAAGTCTCGAGGCTAGCTATCGGTGGCAAGCAAACAAAGTTTGAGGAGGTGAAGGTGTAATTACGTGGAGAGATTTAAAGAGATGTTTTTGAAATGTATTTCCCAACTAGTTCGCAAATCGATGGAGGTTCAATTTCGAACTGATGCAGGAAACATGAGCGCATTTGACTACGCGCGGCTAAATTCAACGAGTTGGCAAGGTTCGCCCCAGATCAAGTACACACCGACGAGAGAGAAAGGCCGAAGATTCAACAAGGACTAAAGCCTTGGGTATACAAGAAAAGTTTCAATGTTTCAAATAAACATATTTGCCGGAGAATTGGGAAAGGCCATCCTCACTGAAGGTGGAAGCGATGCGGTGACCAAGTACAATCAAGACCAGAAGAAGAAGAAGAGTGAAGGTGAAATTAATAATAAGGCCAAAGGAAGTGGCACAGAGGTGGAAATTTCAATCGAAGAAAAGGTGGAACGACAACTCATCATCGGAAATCGCAACAGGTAATCAAGAAAAGAATCGAAGCATGCCCGACCATGGAAAGCTCATCTGGGAGTATGTATGAAAGGAAAAAGAGTGTGCTACAATTGTGGTCAGGAAGGCCACATAGCACCAAACTGTCCAAACCCAAAGAAGGATGCTTATTTTACTTGTGTTTTAAAGGACCATCTGGCAAGAGACTGTCCCAAGAAGGGATCGGGAGGGTCAGGATTAGGAGGAAATCGGGGAAATAACAATGTAAATGCCTTAACCATCACCGTACCAACCGCAACAAACCGACCGACCGCCGAGATTTTCAATATGACGGTGCAGGATGTAATTCAGTCTCGTGATGTGGTGTCAGGTATCATTCCGATCAATGAAATTAATGCTTATGTTTTATTTGATTCGGGTGCTACTTGTTCCTTTATATCCGATGACTTTGCTAATAGTTTAGATTTACTTAAGGATGAGTTGAATATCCCATGAACATAGAAATTACGAATAGAGAAATAATCCCTTTAGTAAGTGCGTATATAAGAACTGTAGAGTGGATATTAAGGGTAATATCATGAATGTAGATCTTATCCCTATTCGACTTGGGGAATTCGACGTTATATTGGGAATGGACTGGTTATTCAATTACGGAGCTATAATTGATTGCCAAAAGAAGCGTATTAGCCTTATGACCCCGTCAAAGGTTGTATTTTATGGTAGCAAGTCGCCTAGACAAGCGAGTTGTCTGACGATGATGCAGGCCATAAAGTTATTAAGACAAGGCTGTGTAGGATATTTAGCTTACGTAGTCGACAGTCGAGAAGAGAATCTGAAGGTAGAAGAGATACCGATTGTGAGGGACTTCGTCGACGTATTTCCAGACGATTTGCCAGGACTTCCACCAGATAGAGAGGTAGACTTCGTCATCGATTTGGCGCCCGGAATTGCTCCAATATCGAAGGCACCATACCGAATGGCACCAGTAGAGATGAAAGAACTAATGGTACAACTACAAGAATTACTGGACAAGAAGTACATTCAACCGAGCGTATCGCCGTGGGGAGCGCCGATGTTGTTCATTAAAAAGAAGGATGGATCGATGCGACTCTGCATTGACTACAGAGAACTGAATAAGGTCACGATTAAGAACAGATATCCATTACCGAGGATTGACGACCTGTTTGATCAATTGAAGGGAGCGAGATACTTTTCCAAGATAGACTTGAGAAGCGGTTATCATCAATTGAAGGTGAGACCAGAGGATGTACTGAAGACAATGTTCAGAACGCGATATGGGCACTACGAATTTTTGGTAATGTCGTTTGGTCTAACGAATGCTCCTGCAGCATTTATGGGACTAATGAATGGTGTGTTCAAGCCGTTTTTGGACAAGTTCGTAGTGGTATTTATAGACGACATTTTGGTTTATTCGAAAACCATGGAAGAACATGAAGAGCATTTGAGATTAACATTGGAAGTATTGAGAAGGGAAAAGTTATATGCCAAGTTTTTAAAATGCGAATTTTGTATTGAACGAGTGCAATTTCTTGGGCACGTGATCGATAAAAACGGAATTTCGGTAGATCCATCCAAAGTAGAAGCCGTGATTAACTGGGATCAGCCTAGAACACCGTTAGAAGTAAGAAGTTTTCTTGGATTAACAGGATATTATAGAAGATTCATACAAGACTTTTCCAAGATAGCAACTCCGTTAACGAATTTAACTCGTAAAGCTATGAAATTTGTTTGGGCGGAGAAGTGTGAGGAGAGCTTTCAAGAATTGAAGAAGAGATTAAGTACGACACCTATGTTATCCCTTCCGGATAATACATAAAATTTTCTTGTTTTTAGCGATGCGTCGCATAAAGGACTTGGATGTGTGCTTATGCAAAATGGCAGAGTCATTGTGTATGCATCACGACAGTTGAAGGATTACGAGAAAAGATACCCGACCCATGATTTGGAGTTAGTCATGCGCTTGTTTTTTGCTTTGAAAATTTGGAGGCACTATCTCTACGGGGAGAAGTGTGAAATATATACGGGACCACAAGAGTCTCAAATATATTTTTCACGCAGTAATGATTTGAATATGCGTCAAAGAAGATGGTTGGAATTAATTAAGGATTACAACTGTGAGATTTTATACCATCCGTAAAGCAATGTGGTTGCCGACGCCTTTAAGTAGAAAGGGTCGTGAGAAATTTATGATGTTAATCGCTCAGAGAGAGCTAATTTGTAAATGGAGAAACTAGAGTTAGAAGTGAAGTATCCTATGAAATTGATGAGAAGCTATTTCAGATGCAATCTGGTACAACCCTACTGGATAAAGTTAAGGAGGCTTAGCTTCATGATGAAGAATGTAAAAAGGTGACAAAGAAGATATCTGAAGGAACTGAACCGAGATTTAAGATGGATAAGGAAGGAATACTGAGATTTTAGAGTAGAATATGGGTACCGCCAGTACAAGAGATTAAGGAAGATATTTTGAGCGAAGCTCATAGTTCACGATATTCGATTCACCCTGGTAGTACCAAGATGTATCAAGATCTTTGACAACATTTCTGGTGGCCAAATTTAAAACGTGATGTTGCAGAATGTGTTGCCAAGTGTCGACTGTCGTCGAAAGTGAAGGTAGTAACATCGTAGACCAAGTGGATTGCTACAACCGTTAGAGATCCCAGAATGGAAATGGGAACATATTACAATGGACTTCGTGGTTAGCCTTCCGACGACTCAGAAAGGCTACGACGCAGTATGGGTTATCGTTGACCGACTGACGAAATCCGCACACTTTCTTCCGATCAAAATCAGATCAACTTATATCAGTTGGCGAGGCTATATATAAAAGAAATTGTTTCAAGGCACGGAGTTCCGGTGTCAATTGTTTCTGATAGAGATCCGCGCTTTACATCGAATTTTTGGAAACGTCTACAGGAATGTATGGGAACGCAATTGCGAATGAGTACAACATACCACCCTCAAATAGACAGACAGAGTGAGAGAACGATTCAGACATTAAAAGATATTCTAAGAGCCTGTGCGATGGACTTTAAAGGAAATTGGGATGATCACCTATCGTTAGTTGAGTTCGGCTACAACAACAGTTACCACGCTAGTATAGGCATGCCGCCTTACGAGGCATTATATGGCAGAAAGTGCAGAACTCCACTTTATGGGGATGAAGTTGGCGAAAGACAATTGCTAGGGCCATAATTGGTACAACAGGCAGCAGAAATAGTCAAAGTTATCCGAGCAAGACTGGTAGCGGCTCAAGATTGACAGAAGAAATACGCTGATCCACATCATAAAAATATCGAGTTTAAATCAGGTAGTTATGTTTTCTTGAAGGTCTCTCCTTGGAAGGAGAAGATCAGGTTCGGAAAGAAAGGGAAATTGATCCCAAGATTCATTGGACCATTTGAAGTACTAAGAAGAATCGGAGAAGTTGCGTACGAGGTAGCCTTACCTCCAGCACTCGAGAATGTCCATAACGTCTTCCATGTTTCTGTTTTACGGCCCTACAAAGCCGATTACAAGCATGTAATTGAACACGAACCCCTACATTTTGAAAAAGACTTATCTTACGAAGAAATTCCTGCTCAAATTATCGATGAAAAAAGAACAAGTTCTCGTAAATAAAGTTATACCTTCATATAAGGTAATTTGGAGGAACCACAACGTCAAGAAGCTACGGGGAACTCAAGAGAATATGATGAAGAATTACCCTCATTTATTTACTTAATTATGTATAAAAGCGATTCGGGGACAGTAATCTTTGTAAGGGGGGGAGAATGTAACGGTCGAATTTATTGAGTCGTGATTCGGGGATGTAATCCTTTTAAGGGGAAAGATGTGACGAACGAGATTTTTGTAATTTAATTCTTTAATATTTATTGAAGTAAATAAATATTTTCGATGATTTAATTATTAGATTAAATAATTAATTGATGCATTGTGGTAGATTAATTTAATTATATGTGTTACATTTATTAAATTAATGTGGAGAATTTTTATTATCAAGTATGTCATTATGTGAGCTTATCAGATTAAAAAAATATTTAATAAGCCTAATGTTATTTTAATTATTTTAATTATTAATTAGAGAATTAATAATTTGACATTATTTATTAATGAAAAAATTAATTATGTGACTATGTGAATTTATAAGAAATTATTATATTTTATTTAAAGTAAATTAAATAAAATATTGGAATTATTTTATAAAGAGTGTGACATTATTTAAACTATAGTATAAGAGGTTTTATTAAATTAATTGGGTATAAGCTTTTAAATAGTAGCCAAACATGGCTTTAATGGGAGTGAGGGAAGTTACCCATGACTGGGTAACTGACCACTTCTGCGTCAGTTCTTCTCCTTGATTATCATACGTCTTCTTTCTTTTCTTTCATTCTTCTAAGTCTAGCAAAAAGAAATCACAGAGATAATTAAGAATTTTGAGAGAGATTGTGAATACTGTGATTGAAGTAGAAAGATATTGTCATCCTTATTCATCTACGCTTTGGGTAATTCTATCCAACCCAATTCTTATTTTACGCCTTTTAAAGTTTTCATAAATATGGCTTAAGTCCTCCAGAAAGTTTCAGTAGTTGAATAGGGTAACAATTATGTGTATATATGTAATAATTCGAGTAGCATAGATATCTTATATATATTTTATATGATTCCATATCATAAGTTTCATAATACTATGAATTACTATTTCAAAATTTACAGAGTTTGGGTTATGGCCATATGGCCTTATACGTGATAATTCATGTGTTGATCGATATTATCCCTAAATTTTACACTCGTATGTTGTTATGCATGTTGATACTGAAGACACCAAAGTTTAAATAAACGGATTCTTGTTATAACGAATCAGAGTGACAATTTTCATGTTTTATTTTCAAAACCTTCAAGAACATCAAAGTCAGTGAAATTGCATGCTTAAATTCTGTAATTAAGTGTTTAAATTGGTTAAAGTCGTTATATAAATGTTGGGTTATGTTTATGCATGAATTACATCATATGGGTATGTCTAATTTCGAGTAGAAAATAAGAAATTGGAAGAAATTGGCATGTTCTGCAATTTTTCGCGAATTGCCATTTTTTCACGTATCGCAGTAATGTGTCAAGCATGATCAAGCACTTATTATTTTCTCTACGCATACGCGCCACCATACCATAAATACCATGTCTCGAAATCATGTCAATAGTCCATTATCATATCCCATCGCCATCAAATACGTCAAATTAAGTAAGTATAATAATAGCAAATAACATACCACTCTCTCGTAAAGTTCGTAAATGAGATTTTAAAATGATTAATTCTAGCAATGTGTTAGTAATTTAATGTAATGAACATGTAAACATGTTAGAAGTATAATGTGATGATAAAATAGATGTTTAACATGTAAATAACATAATTACATGTAGATTGAGTTATGGAATACATAGTTAAATTATTATTCATGACGTGATTTTATGTGACAGTAAATGTGATAATTTGACTAAGTATAGTCATAACCACAGTTTAGACAAAAGAATGAACATTGATGATTAGTTAAGTTATAATTAACTGGTATTGTGAATGTGAATGGTATGTAGGATTAAATTCAAAGAACGTGCTTAGTTAAAGTGTAATCTACGCACGAAGCAAGTTTCCTAACCCTACTTGTCATTATTGTTCAAGTTTATTATTTACCTCGAATAAATTATCATTACTATTATTCAAGTTCAAATGTTATATTAAAGATTGATTATCTTTTCAAAGCATGATTCAGTTATACAATAATTGTCCTATTGTATACCTCTTGAGATTATTATTCAATTTGAATATCATTATTATTGAACCTTATTAGACTAGCGAACCCTTATTGATTCGACTAGTCCATAGTTGATAGCGTTCTAAATTTCAGAACCCTAGATGAATTATCCAAACCAAACTTCCTTTGGTGCGGACTCGAATGTCAAACTGAGATGAACAACCCTGCAAAGGGATTTACTTATGCATTAGCGTTAAGATATTGTGCACAGTATGGTACTAAGGGCTGATCACCCTAAGTACGAGTAGAAAGGTCCATAGTTTTATGACTGTTAAAGGTTTCAAGTATAACCCTTGATAACCTAGGACATAGTTCGAGGTCTTATGACCCTCATAAATCTTTTGATTCTTGTTATTCATTCTTGATTCAGAAGTTGAGCTTTTATTTTAGAAGTTATTATTTCTCTCACATGTTATTATTCATTATTATATTGTTATACTTGTGGGCAATCGTGCTCACTCTTGCTTAATAATAACATTGCAGTTAAGAATGAAAGAACTGATGAACCTTCCACTAGTAAAGGCAAGGGCAAAGTTAGCAAGTGATGAAGACTTGTTGTTTATATGATGATGTATTTTGTTTAAGACTTGATTTAATGATGTTGTTAAGACTTATTTGTTTATAATTTCGCACATATGTTTAAGGTTAGTTTGACCTGGGATTGTATTAATATTATTCGGATGTTGTAACCCTTAAAGGGAAGATTTTTATTTCTATCTATTGCATGGCTTGCAGTTATTATGGGTAGATAGATAGATGATATTTGTACAGTGAACACCAAATCCTGTGGAATTGAAGTACCCGGATTTGGGGGTGTCACACCACATCTTGATTACCAATTACACGGAATTGTAAAGCTCCTCGGATCTTTTAATTTAGGAGGAAGCTTTTTCAGCAGAATTGCACTGCATTCTTCAGTCATCGCCACTATCTCGAATTCCTTGAGCCTGCGTTTCTTTGAAAGTATCTCCTTCATGAACTTGACATAACGTGGCATCTGCTCAAGGGCTTCAGCGAATGGAATGTTGATGTGTAGTTTTTTAAATATATCCATAAACCTTGAAAACTAATCTTTTAACTTTTTACTTTCCAATCGTTGGGGGAAATGTACCGGTGGTGTAACTTTATCCTGTATGTCATCATTCGGTTTGTCCACAACTCATTCCTTAGATTTATGGTCTAATTCATTCCCTTCATTCTCACAATCATCATTTGTAATTGCTTTCCTATCTAAGTTACAACCCAATTCCTTACCACTCCTAAGTGTAATAGCATTACACTGCTCGTGATTTCCCCTTGGAATATTTTTCGTATCACTCGGCAATGTCCCTTGAGGCCTATTATTCAAGGCCATTGTAAGCTTTCCCATCTGATTCTCTAAGTTCTTAACCGTTGTCGCTTGAATTTTCATGGCCGCCACATTTCCTGCTATGTACTTCAACAACAGCTCTTCCAAATCTGATTTTTTCTCATGCTGTGGAGTTGCCTATTGATTCTAATTTTGAAACCCCAGGGGATAAGATGGTCATGGAGCCTGCTGATTTTTAGTGTACTCCACAAGAAGTTGGGATGGTTCCTATTCCCCGGATTGTAGGCTTTCTTATACATATTCTGCCGAATCCTATTGTAGCTTCCCATAAACTGAACTGCTGCTGGGTTAATGGCACATTATTATGTAAGATGTTCCCCCGCACATAATTCACAAACATATGCAACATGCGGTGTTTGTGCACTTGTCAGAGCATCCATTTTCTTCGACAAGGCTAAAATTTGTGCCGCCAATGCTGTTACCCTATCTACCTCTAATATCCCAACTGCCTTCGGCTGTGTCATTCTTGTTGTAGGCCACTGGTAGTTATTAGCCGCCATTGTTTCTATAAGCTCGTACGCCTCCTCGTAACTCTTAGCCATGAATGCTCCACCCGAAGCTGCATCTATACTTGTCCTAAGATTCCCATTAAATCTATTGTAGAACGTGTTCATCTGTAGCCATTTAGGTAGTCCATGATGTGGACACTTCCTAAGTAATTCTTTGTACCTTTCCCATGCCTCATATAATGACTCCCCATGCTACTGCTCAAACATGGTGATCTCGTTTCTCATCTTCGCAGTCTTTGCCAGTGGGAAAAACTTAGCCAAGAACTTCTGAGCAAGGTTGTCCCATGTAGTAATTGACCCTGGCGGTAGAGAGTATAACCAACTTTTCGCCTTGTCCGGCATTGTGAATGGAAACAAGCAAAGTCTGACTACATCATCCAACACCCCATTGTATCTGAAAGTTTCACATATTTCCAAAAATCTAACAAAGTGCTCATTCGGATCGTCGTTGGCTAATCCCCCAAACTGCACTGAGTTCTCAGATCATCTCAGATAGTCCCGTGCTTGATCTCAAAAAAGTATTTGCGACAATCGGCGCCTTACGGGTGATACTCGACTGAAGCTCATTCATCTTGGGAGTAGCATAATCCCTTAGCGCTTTCTGATCTTCTACAGCCATAGTTTCTTCCTTATCAAGATTTTCCTTAGTATCCTTAATCCACTTACTCAACCTTTAAAACCTTTTCTTGATGTCGTCCTCGAAAGGAAGTAAGTCTGGCTTCTTAGACTGAGTTTGCATACACTAAGTCCGAAAAATTGCAAAAAGAAAGATCAAAACAAAAAGAAAAAATTTGTCTAAGTAAAACTGATATTGAAAAATATTAAAATCAAAACTATTCCACGGCAACGACGCCAAAAACTTGTCGGTCGAAATCTAAATACGCTCAAATGCAAGTGCACGTGGTCAACAAGTAATATAGTAGTAAGAAAAAGTATCGTTCCCACATAGACTAGTATGAAATTAAACCTAACAATTACCAATTTTTTATTAACTCAATTTTATTAAACTATTCAAATTAATGATTATGACTAATTAAAAACTTAGAAACTAAAGATCCCGACCAACCAACACAACTTAATAACCGTAATTTCAAGTAATTAATGGAAAATTAGACTTACAACTTCACTTTATGTGTCACTCCGATTATCACACCTTATTCCAGTTCAATTCACTATCCCAGTTTATTAATAAAAAATACATAGGTAGAATTAGTCATCTATCGATGCACTAATACCGTATTAACTTAAATTCACAAATTAGATAGAATTAAGCCAAACACCCTAATTAACTAATTCACTATATCTCTATGTGAATTAAAATCAAAGAAGGTTTAAATCTCAAGTTCTTTACCCGATTACATGCGATGTTAAGTATATCTCTATCCTAACATTCATCAAGATTCCATTAAACACAGAATTCAAGAACACATGCTATAATGATTAAGTCTAGATTCATACATCATCTCTCGAGTCCATATAAATCCACATAGAATTGGTGATCAAACAATTCATAAATTAAAGTGAAAATCACAATAGATAAACTGAATGGATATATTATTAAACTGAAATTAAGGCTTCACAATCATTGTTCAACAATAAAGATCCATTGCAAGCCTAAAAAGTAGTTTAGTTAATCATCAATGAAATAAAAATTGAAAAGATAGAGAATTCATCATCCCAATTACAACAATTGAAACTAAAGACAAAGAATAGTTACAAAACCACCCTTTCCTCGCTCCAATTTGCAATCTTCGTGATCCTGACCTTCAAATCCGCTCCTCTAATGATCTTCTGAAATTAGGGCTCAAAACTTGCTAATAGATTGATTGTTGTAATCTCCTTTTTGTTATGATGTTATTTGATCATAAGTCATGTATTTAGTTCCCGAACGACGCCTATCAGAGTTCCAGTCCATGCCAAATTGATCCTCGTACGTAGCTGCAGAATTCCAATTGAAGTGGAACACTTTTTCTAATCCTGCACCCCCGCCCCGGTGGTGGTTTTTGCACTGATGAAGCCTACCCCGGCGGGGGGTGCTATTGAAGTTGGGCCATATACCCCGTCCCAAATAAGGGTTTCCTTTGATTTATGCGTCACCTTGGCGAGGTGTTCTTCTCAGAGCTGATTTTGCCTTTTTATGCCAAGTCTTGTCACGACGCCACCAATACACCACGAATGCTATGCAACGTAACCTAAACATAAAATAAACACAAAACAAGTAAAACTGAACATAAATAGATGGGATTAACACCATTTAAGTCTGAATTAGAAGCCGATTCGTAGGTATAAAACCCACTCATCACTTTTTGGGCTTAGCTGGTTATTATCGGAGATTCGTGGAAGGATTTTCTCGAATCACTACTCCATTAACTCAGCTAACTCGAAAAGATACAAAATTCGAATCGAGCGAGGAATGTGAGAAGAGCTTCCAATAACTTAAGAGGAGACTCATTTCAGCACCTGTTCTAATAATACCATCAGGTTCGAAGGGATTTTTCATCTACAGCGATGCTTCAAGCAAAGGTTTAGGATGTGCTCTCATGCAACATGGGAGAGTCATATCCTATGCCTCACGACAACTCAAAGAATATGAGAGGAATCATCCTACTCATGATCTAGAGTTGACATCAGTCATTTTCGCGTTAAAGATCTGGAGGCACTACCTGCATGTGGAGAAAGTGGAGATCTATACAGATCATAAAAAGCCTCAAATATTTCTTCACCCAAAAGGAACTCAACATACGAAAACGACATTGGCTCGAGCTGTTGAAAGATTACGACCATACCATTCAATACCATCTTGGAAAAGTGAACGTGGTAGCTAACGCGTTAAGTAGAAGATCATATGCGGGTACGAGTGCGATATTGTGAACATAAAGACCCATTTTCTATGACTCACAAAGGATATAGATAGACTTAAAGGCTCCAAATACCCATGTGATAATATCAAATATACGAGTAGAGCCAACTTTAATTGATAAAGTTAAAGATGCTCAAGCTATAGACCCGAAACTGATGTTTATGAAGAAGAAAGTACAAGAAGGTGTTATTCCAGAAGCAAGAATCGACGACAAAGGAATACTTCGAGTCAACTCCAGACTTTGTGTTCCTAAATACTCTAACTTGAAGTATAAAATCATGATGGAGGCACACAACACACCGTTTGTAATCCATCTTGGGAGTACCAAAATATATCGTGATCTTTGACATGCATTTTGGTGGAGCAATATGAAGAGAGAGATTGCAGAGTTTATCTCAAGGTGTTTAACTTGTCAATGTGTCAAGGAAGAGCATAAAGTACCAAAAGGTCCATTACAACCACTATAAATTCCAGAATGGAAGTGGGAGCACATCAACATGGATTTCGTTATTGGTCTTCCCAATGTTTCTCAAGGCATAGATACAATTTGGGTCATTGTCGATAGATTAACCCAAGTCTGCTCATTTCTTGCTTATACGAGAAACTTATTCACTTGAACATCTTGCTCGTATGTACATAAATGAGATTGTGAGATTTCATGGTATTCCAGTATCCATAGTTTCTGATCGAAACCCAAGATTCACTTTACGAATTTGGGTCAGCTTACAGAAAGCTATGGGTACTGATTTACAATTCAATTATGCATATCATCGTTAGACGGATGGGTAATTGGAGAGGACTATTCAAACTCTTGAAGATCTATTAAGACTCTGTGTCCTAGACTTCAAAGGAAGTTGGGACAAGTACTTGCCATTGGTGGAATTCTCCTACAACAACAGTTATCAAGCAAGTATAGGCATGACTCCATCTGAGGCGTTGTATGGACGAAAGTGCCATTCTCCAATATGCTGGGACGAGGTGGGTGAAGTAACATTGTTGGGACCAAAAATTTTATGCATGACTACGGAAAAGATTCAAATGATCCGGCAACGTATACAAACCTCACAAGATCGATAAAAGAGTTATGCTGATCTTTATCGAAGGGACGTGGAATTCAATGTTGGAGATCATTTATTGTTACGTGTTGCTCCATGGAAAGGAGTTATGAGATTCAGAAAGAGAGGAAAGCTCAACCCTCGATTTATTGGTCCATTTGAAATCCTTGATCGAGTAGGAACTATGGCCTATAGACTCGTTTTACCGCCAAGTATGTCTCGTGTTCATAACGTTTTCCATTTATCCATGATACGTAAATATGTGAAAGACCCGAACCACATTATTGAATTAGAACTAGACGAGATAGCAGAAGATCTAACGTATAAAGAAGTACCTATTAAAATATTGGATAAAAAGGAACATATTTTACGCTCAAAGGTTATACCTTAAGTCAAAGTTTTATGGAGAAATCACGATATTGAGGAAATGACATGGGAGTTAGAATCTATAATGAAAACAAGGTATCCTCACCTTTTTGACATACCAGGTACGTACATCAACTTTGAGGATGAATAAGACCCCAACTTTTTATGAATAAAGATTTAATTTTCTCTAAATATTATTTTAGATAATAAGGTGTTGATTTGATATAATGCTTTAGTTATGGGTGAAATATGCAAATTTTGCAAAGTAAGCAAGCCATCATAAAATATTCTTTTTGTCGAGAAATATTCGTTTTGGTCGGGGGATATTCTTTTTGTCAGGGAATATCCGTACGGCGGTGCAATCATTGGTGGACCACATAACGGAATAACTGTTGGATATAGAAAGCGATAGAAATAGCATTTTTATAAAAATAACGACAAAAACTTTTACTGTTAAAACTGTTGAAATACCCGGTGATAAAAGTGCAGTAATACACGTGGTTGCACAGTAGAACACGGTATTTCATAGTATCTCTGATTATTGATTCTTACATAAGAAGTCACTCAATAATTGATACAGTAAAGTTGCACAGTCTTTCATATTATTGATGCAATAATTGCTACAGTGATAATTGAATAATATTTTACATTATTGATTCAATAATTGTCACGACACAGTAACTCATATTATTAAAATGATATTATTAGATAACATTATTGATAATATCTAGAAAGTTCTGTCGAGGAAAGGGGTTAGGTTATATAATTGCGCCAGAAAGGAGAAATCCTTATCGGAAAGCCCCCTCTTTCCTGGGAACGATCTGGTTGTCAGTATTGTGATTCTATAATATTAATTAGAAATAATTATTGAGGAATTTTAGTCATAATCATTAATTTGAATAGAGAAATTTTGATATAAATAGAGAAATTTTAGAATGAGACATTTGTCGAAAGTTTGTTATATTTTTCTATGAAACCATAATAATCTTCTCCGATAATATATTTATATATTATTATAAAATTACATTATAATAGTATAATGTAATAATATAATAGTATAATTTTATAATTTAAATGGTAATATTATTATAATAAATTTATGGTATAAGAATACAATGAAGTGAAAGAGAGCAAATTGAATTTGGATTTTCTTATAATTGTTAAATCATTTAAACATGTGAAATAAATGAGGGAGTCCTCATTTTGAATTTGAACTCTTTGTTTTCAAAATGTGTGCTGCTTGTTTTCAAAACTAATGTTCGTATGTAAGATTTGTCAAAAGATGTGTGCTATCATTTTCCTATAAATAGGTTTCTTAGTTAAACAATGAAACTCACACCAGAATCAGAAAATTCTCTCTCTATAATACTGAGCATATTTCTTGTGAGTATAAGGATATTTTGAGTGTTGATAGCAGTGAAAGATTTTCTCAACATAATCTCCGTTATTCTAGTCAGAACTACTTTCCTACTAAGGTAAATGATATTATTTTTCTCGTAAAGGATGTTATTTTCTTTCAATTCTCGTAACTGATATTATATCCTTCCATACTTGTAAGGGATATCATTTTCTTTCATACTCCATATTACGTAAGCGATATTATTTCATCTCATATTCTTAAATTTAAACTTACTATGGTAAGTATTGCTTCTATAATTCCTGAAATGATTAGAAATTTCTTAAGGATTGCATTTCATCTAATATCATTTCACTAGAATGTTGGTCTACAATTTCTTTTTAAATTTTAATCTTTTCATGTCTAGGTACTATTCATATGGTACTATTCTTGGGCACTATTCATACGGTACTATTCATAAGGTACTATTCATGAGTACTATTCACAACATAATTTAATTTCTTTTCTTTGTTCAAGTTATCTTTTATGAAACTTATTCTTGAAATTGAATCCATGTTATGATCTCATTTGATTGATTCTTTATATCATTATCATCTTTATGCTTATATTGTGTTGAAAGTCATCTTTGGCCCGTAGTGTAAAGATGGACTGTTGGTTGGTGTGATTATGAATAGGAACTGTGCATTGGTATAATCATAACCTTTAATGTTATAGATAAGGTTTGTGGTGAAAGTCCTCTTTGTCCCGTAGTGCATAGATGGACAGGTGTTTGGCATGATCATGACCACTAGTGATACTAACGATTATCCTTTGCCCGTAATGCATGGATAATTTGTTGATTCGAAATATTTATTGATAGGTATTATAGGGATAAAATATTGATGATGGACTTTTAAATCATAGAAGATAGTAGATTTCATTCTCTACTTGACTCTTCTAATGGGTTGTTATTTTCGTTGCAATTGTTGATCTAAAACTTGTTGTCTATTGTATCCTATCAGATTTTTCACTGTTGAGGACTAAGGATAATTTGTTCTACATTATCTTAGTCATAATATTCTTTACTGGGCTTGTTGAGCTCACCATTTTCTTTTGGTTCCATTGTTCTTCTCAGGAGGCGAGAATGTAGCTAGGACTAGTCGGGGAGTGGAGTAGTGGTCCAAGATGGTTATTTTAGTAATTTGTACTATTTTGTACAATAGAATGACAAGAATTGTAATGATGATTTTATTTGAGTTTGGATATTGTCTACGTGACAATATTTGTATTGAAACTCACAATGTATGTTTTGTCGTATTTTACACGATAATTAATATTTGTATAATTGAAGTTTGTATTTGAATTCTGTACCATGTATTTGGCAACTCAGAATGGGTTGTGTGAACCTATTTTGGGGGCGTCACATTCCGCATCTCGAAAATAAAATCAATCAAGCTGAATACAGAATAAAATGGAAGTATCAAAGGCCTCAATTACTATTGAGCATAAGGGTTTGAAAACCTGTTTTCCAAAACTTCACTGCTATATCTTGTTCAAATTAAACATTTATATACAAGTCAAACCCTTTGTATATAGGTGCAAACGAGGTATAACACTACTTCCAGATAATTAAACATAGGCCCAATAAACACACACACACACATATACAGATAACATGGGTAATTAAAAAGTTGCAGTAACCGTGTTTTTACGGAAGTCGAGGGGGTGCCTAACACCTCCCCCCCTCTTAATCAAGCCCCCAAAGTCAATGAATCTCAGTTTCCAAGGCTAGTTAAACAGTGTCAAACAATTGGGCCTTTGTGTAAACCTTTTCAAAATCCGTTGAGTTGGTACAACCATTTCAAATCTACCAACTGGCGACTCTAATTTTCAAATCTTCGACATTCACATGTCGGACCTTTTCAAACTCAACTTTTTAGACAACACTCAACCAATTGAGAACACAAAAGTTTAAGAACAGAAAGGGACACAATTTTCCCTACGTCGACAGGTGGCGACTATGCTGGGGACTCCAGTAGAGGGCTTAAGCCGCTGTTCAACCTTTTCAAAACCCTTTTTCTATCTGCTTGTGTGAATGCTGCATTTACATTGAATGGATGTGTACTAATGCTTTATTTACTGCAGTTTAGTGCTTTACACCATATCTTCCTATGATATTAGTGCTTCACACATGTCATCATTTCTATATAGTGAGACGTGATGTATGTGAAAGTATGTTGTGTGATTCCTCCACCAGGAGGCAAACCCATCGGTGTTTGATTACTGGACTTAAGGGAGACTAATCCCGCGAGGCTTAGGAAAGGCACCACCTAGATTCGCTCCAATTGAAAGATCGGATTAACTTCCCATCCAGTAAATTGCAATAATTTGGGGACCTTCATGCCGAAAAGCCGCGAGAGTAGCCTAAGATAGGTCATCCTTTGATAAACAAAACGCGAAGGGAAGTCTCTTCATGCCTTCCCCTTTCAATTACATGTAAATTCAATTCCATGTAAATCTCAATGTAATGGAAAATATAAAGGAAGATGTAAATATGCATTCCTTTCCTTATCAATACCTGTCCTGCTATCCAGTCATCAAAACAACTGACATCTTTTTTGCAGGAGAACATTAAAACACTCCTAAAATAGACATGTCAACGTCAGGATTTTTATTTGTCCCTTTCCGTGCTTGTCTTTTGGTGTTCTCATTTTAGATGAGTTTTATTTGAAAAAACAAGTTTGAAAAGGTCCGACATGTAAATGTTGATGATTTGACTTTTAGAGTCGCCAGTTGGTAGATTTTAAATGGTTGTACCAACTTAACTGAGAAAAGGTTTGCACAAAGACCCAATGATAGGACAATGTTTAACTGGCCTTGAAAACTGAGATTCGTTAGGGTTCGGGGGCTTGATTAAGTCGAGGGAAGGTGTTAGGCACCCCCGACTTTCGTGATAACACGATTACCGCCCCTTTTCATTAACTTTTATCTGTGCATGTGTGTCTGTGTAGGGCCTATGTGCAATTGTTTAGAAGTAAGGCTATGTCTCGTTTGCACCTATATACAAAGGGTTTGACTTTTGTATAAAAGTTCAATTTTAACAAGATATAGAAGTGAAATTTTGGAAAATAGGTTTTCAAACCCTTATGCTCAATAGTAATTGAGGCCTTTGATACTGTAACGCCCGAGAAAATCGGATTTTTAGGAAAATTAAAAATTTATTTAATTATGTGGATTAAATGAATTTAATTTATTATTTATGGGAGCAAGCTAATCGAAGGTCGTTCTATGACCTAAACATATCAGAACGTCGTAGTATTTTGGCTACGTGGTAGAATTAAAGCGTTTGAATTTCCAAGATGAAAATAAAAGCTTTCCGAGAAATTTTCCGAAAAACACTATTTACGCATTTTTGCTCGGGAATTATTTTTGAACTTCCGAGAAATATGTAACGATAGAATATCAAGGTGAGATGGAATATCCAATAATATTTCAGTTATGGAAAACGTAATATTTTGCCTGTGGACTTAATTTGAGAACGTTAGGAAAATCAAGCATTAAAAAGTTAGGGTAATAATTGTATGATATGTAAGTATTGTGTGAGGTAGAGTATACGAGTATGATATGAGGTATTATACGAGTATGTATGAATGATGGTATGTCGTATATGATGAATTAGTATACGAGTTAGAATATGATAATGATACATATAGAATACGTCCTAAGGCTTTAAGCCAAATGTATTGAATATGTAAGATTGTGTAGGAAATATTAAAGTCCAAAGGGAAGTGTGACAAGGCCCAAATGTAAGAATGGTTAAGTCCAATATAAGTTAATGAACAAGCCCAAGTGTTTGTTTAATTACAAGCCCAATGTATAAGTTAAGTTAGATTAACTAATTAAGCTAAAGCCCAAAGTAAGAACCAAGGTTATGGGTTGGTTTAAACCATGGGTTTAAACCATGAGTGATCCAAAGTGATAAACAAGTAACTTAATGACTAAGTGTTGTGATGAACAAGTAAAGGATAAGCTAGGTGCTAGGCAAGTTAACTTAATGGCTAAGCAAAAAGTGTGGTGACCAAGTGTTGTGGGGAGTAAGGTAGCTTAATGGCTAAGTGTTATGGTGGGAAAGTAAGGGATAAATGTTGTGAAGGCCAAGTAAACTTGGTGAGCACATAATGAATAGTAAGGAGGTGATTAAGGAGGTGGAAATGGATTATTGACCCTTATGCCCTAACTTTGGTTTTCCTATAAATAGCAAGCTAGGATTCATTGTTGTTGGTTGTTCATTTCTTCCAACACCTTACAACTTATTGGTTAGAGAGAATAAGTGAGAAAAAGCTAGAAAGTTAGACCTTTCATTATTCAAATAAGCAAGAAGCAAGAAGAAGATTAAGGCTTAACAAGTGATCAATAAAGGGTAAGCCATCTTGAACCATGATTCTCTTTCTCTTCCATTGTTAGAGAAGTGGGTGGTGGTAGAACGTGTATGCTAAGAAGGGGTTGGAATAATATATCAAAGGGCTTAAGTATTAATAAGCCGTAATTAAGTCATGTTGTAAGATAAATAATTAATGAAATGATGAACTTAAGAAGAACTTGTAAAAGCTTGTAACATATTCACATTAATAGAATTGGTATGATAATAAGAAGCAAGAATGGTGGTTAAAAGATTAAGATCACGATAAGTCATGGAATCATAGTAAGTAATTTATATTTTTATAAGTTACAAACTCACAAAGAACAAGTAATAACTTATCATGTTTATAAGTTAATGTAGTATGGATGTCAAGATGTTAGTATGATGAATTGAATCCATTTGAAACGAAGAATAAATCTTAAGTAACGAAGTTTCACCGAAATTCACACGATTAGACGACAATCGTCGAATTCGTGAAATTCTCGGAATGGAAGTCGAATTTTGATATTGAGCTTGGAAACTTTGGTTTTCAATGGAGACAAGTCTTATTTGGCATTATAGAGTTGCGGACTCGAAAATGACCGTTTTCCTACTTAGAACGAAGGAACGAGCGTTGAACGTTCACGAACGTTTATCATTTTCGTTAAAAATGGACTAATAGGTGAAATTTTATCAAATGAAGTCAAATAGATAAAATTCTTGCATGAACACGTAGAGTATGGGGTTTATGAACCGTAGGCTTTTGAACGAGCCAATTCGGACTTATAACGAAGAAGTTACGAGCCCGGGAATCTCACAAAGTCAAAAATCATCAAAATTATGCATGACACAGAGTCCGTACATGCGACTCAAAGCCAAATAAACGGGCCTTGCAAATACCAAAAGTAAGCCTCGTCCCCTAGAAACTCACGCTGCGGTAAGTGACAAGTGCTTCATGATAACTTAGAGATTTGAATAATCAAAATTTTACGAATATTTTTTTTAATTAATATTAATATTGATTATCAATTTTGTGACAAATATCTGTGATACGAGTCTCGAGAAGGTCAATTTGTGTATTGACTAATAAATTTAGAGTAGAGTTGTGCTTAACAGCTTTAGAAACCCTAACCCTAATTTCTGAATAGGGATTCGATAGAAAATATAATTAAAATAATTATATTGAGGAGTACGTGTTTGTACTGTATAGAATTTTTGATCAATGATTGATTGGATAAGGTTTAAAATTTATAAACCCTAATAAGAGATTAGAAACCCTAATCTCAGGATTAGAAACCCTAACGTACCGTTAAAAACCCTAATTTTATGCCGGGAAATCCTAATTTAAAATCCGGGAATCCTAAACCCTAATTAGCAAACCCTAATTAGGAAACCCTAATCCTAATTGGCAAACCTAATATGTTTATTAAACTTTAATATGATTAGAAAATCCTAATTATATTTTAGTTATCTTAATTTCTATTTTACAAACCCTAATTGTAATTTAGAAATTTTATTTTTCTAATTAAAACCCTAATTAGAAAATAATCCTAGAAATAAAAGTTTAAAACCTAAGGGTTTGAACCTTAGGATTAAACCCTAAGGGTTTGTGCATTTGTCAAGATTGCCATTAAATTTATTATGCTAAAGACCAAAATGCCCTTTTTCATTTTTTATTTAGATAACTTGTAAATTTTGCTAAAACTTTAGTTGGTAACCTAATGCTTTAAAATTTTGACTCAAATATCTCAGCAAATCAGTCTAGCATTGGCAGCAATCTCAGATCAAGCAACATATAATCATATATATTGATTTGGGAGAGAGAAAGTATACATATTTGGCTCATTTTCTCTCTTGCTCTCACCAACTCTCTCTCTCTCTCCTAAACCTATGAAATAGAAAAGTAATTCAGTCCCAAAATCAGTCCCTAGATCACCAAGAACAACTAAGGAGGATTAAGATCAAAGATTTGAAGAAAGAAGGTATAAACCTAAAACCTATTTTGATCCAAGTTGCTAAGAAAGTTTTTGTGTTTAAGTGTTTAATCTTGTGGTAAAATATGTTTTTAGTTGATCTATGTCGATCCATGATGGATCCATAGCATCAAATGGCTTTAAAAAGGTGTTTTTCAAAAATTGTTCTTGAGCTTGAAAAGTGGTCTGACAAGAAATGTTAGTGGCCACAGATCTTTGCACGTTTAAGATATTTGTTGTTTTAAAGTTTTTATTGGTAGCTTGTTATGTTGTCTTCAATCTGGAAGTGGAATCACAATGATTGAATGTCTAGATTTCATTTTATTCATGGTCAAACACCGTTGACCGAGCTTGACCGGCTGAAATCTGGGTAACCCAGAAAGTAAGAAACAATGTCTGACAACTTTTTGGATGGCCGGATCTGACAGGTGTTATGTTTGTTTTGATTATGTGTTTGTATCTAGATTATAGTCTGATATGTGTACCATCGATCCATGGTTTTAGATCTTACAAACAGTCAATATATTGTGTAGTAAGTGGTCAAAGTAGACCATTTGATCACGGATGAAGTTTCTGGAATTTCCAGAAACTGTTGGCAAAAGCTGTCTGACAAGGTTTGACCAGATTAAATCTGGTGGTTGTGTTATAGTTTGACTGTGATCATGATATGTCGTTGTTCTTTGTCATACGTCTTTATCTGTTTGATTTAATAACCAACCTAGTTGATGACAAGAACACCTAAATAATTGGGTGGAAAGTGACCATGATGTAACTTCTTCAGGTTTTACGGGTTACCCGAAAAAACCGTGAGCACCTCGACAACAATGACTTTGGTGGCTTGAATCTTTAAAGTGTTTTGATGTTTGGCTCAGATTGTTGGTTATAATTGTGATGCTACATAAACACTACACGATCTAAGTTTTAGATTGGACATATCATGCAAGAACAAACAAATTTCAAATGGTCAAAGTAAGGCTCTTGTGAAGCCGACTGTTAGTGTTCTTGAGGTCAAGAACACCAACAGCTTAGTGTTGCTAAAGGCCTACATCAACGATTTATTTATTTTCTAATTTCTGAATATTCCGAAAATTATTTAAAAATAGAAATAAATTATAAAAATTACTAAAAATGATTTTAAAAATCATTTTAAATTCTGAAAAATAACTTTTAATTATTTGGGACATTTTTCTTTAATAATTATAATTATTTGAATAAAAATGATATTTAATTTATTTAATTAGTATATTAAATAAATTAGAGAAAAATGATTTAATATTATAAAAATCATTTTAAATAAGCATAATGTATTTAAAAATATTTTTGAGTTATAAAATGTAACTTTTAATATTTTGGAGAATTTTCATTAAAAAAAAAATTAATATTAATGATACTAGATTTATTTAATTATTAAATTAATTAAATAAGATAAAAATGATTTTATTGATTTAAAATCATTTAAAAATGAGAAAAATGTTTTAAAAATATTTGAAGTTATAATTAATGACTTTTAATATTTGGATAATAATTTTATTAATATTTAGATATTAATGGTGATGATTTAAAAATGATTTTAATTATTTTAAAAATTATTTAAGTAGAATATTGTTGATTTAAAATAGTTTAAGTTATTAATAATAACTTTAATATTTTGACAAGTATAACATTAATATTTTTATATTATTAAATATTAATGATAATAAGATTATTTGATAATTAAATCATTTAAAAGTGATTGAAGTGTTTGAAAAATTATTATAAATTATAATAATTATTTATAAATTATTAAAAGCTTAAGAAAATATTATAAATGATATTTGACTTATCTAAAATAATATTGAAGCTTAGAGACCAAGATTAAATTGACAATAAGCGTGTTAATTGTTTGATAGAAAAATGTGAAACAAGAGAATGGATGGACCAAGTCCAACCGAATAGAACTAGTTAGACTTGATAAGTGTTTATATAAGTTATAAACACTAATGTGGCTATGTGGTAATGTGCCTAAGAGAAGTTTGATTGTAGATTATAGTGTTATTAGGTGTAAGACCCCAACTTTTGAATAAAGATTAAATTTTCTCGAAATATATTTTTGAATATTATGGTGTGGATTTGATATAATGTTATAGTTGTGGGTATTATTTATAAGTTTTTGCAAAAAATCGCATGAAGTTGTTATATAATATTCGATTGGTAGGTGAATATTCGTTTTAGAGGGAATATTAGTATAAACGACACAATCATTGGTGGACCCCACAATGAAATTATTGTCGGATTGAGAAAATGACAAAAATACTTTATGAAAATAACGGCGGAAGTTTTACAGTTAATTGTTGAAACACCCGGTGTTAAAAAATGTAATGTCTGGCGTGGTTGCATAGTAGCACACGGTATTGATTATTGATGCTTACGTGAGAAGTCACTCGGTTATACTCAATTATTACTTTCATATAATTCTTTGCATCATATCTCTCATATTATTGATTCAATTATTATTCTGATTCATATCATCGCATAATATTTATTATTATTAAATCAATAATTGAGGCGACAAAGTTATTCATATTATTATTTGCAATATTGACAATGTCTAGAAAGTTACATCGAGGAGAGGTTTGGTCACCTAATTGCTTGCGATAAGGAGAAATCCTTATCGAAAAGCCCCTCTTTCACAGGAGCGATCTGGTTTGTTAAATATTGTGAGTTATAATATTAATGATGAATAAGTTGTGTTGATTAAAGATGAAATTGATATTTCCATTGTGTTGGGATTATTAGTGTTAGTAAAAATCGACATCTATTTCGATAATAATTGATGTCTGGAGGTTATATTGACCAATCGGGTAATTAATCGGATAAATGAGCAATTAATTGCTATTATTTCACATTCTTATAACTATTTGTTCACATGTGTGTACTATTGATTCACATTCATGTACTATTAGGGGAGGTGGTGCAAGATTGATAATACTTGCATGACTAAGTTAAAAATGGAGGTATAGTTGAAGGTACTATACTGTAATTTAATTTTTCACATGATTATACTATTTATTCACATGATTGTACTATTGATTCACATTATTTACTATTAGGGAGGTGGTGCAAGTTTGATAATACTTGCGGGACTAAATTAAAAATGAAGAAAAAAAGAGGAAGGTATTATCTTGTAATATTTGAGCCCCAAAATGTGCAATTATCGAAACTATATTTTCCTATAAATAGAAGCTCATTCTTCCTTCATTTCTCACCAATTCACAAAAGCTTTAGAGCAATTATTATAGAGAGAAAGAAGAAAAGTATTACTTACTGCTTCACTACTCTCCTATATCCGATACTCTTCTTTTTAAGGTAAGGGGTATTATTTCTTTCTTTCTTTGTTTCGTCTTCATGAAGAGAACTTACATTATTCCATTCTTTGTTATTATGTTGGAATAACTTTGTCTGTGAAATACCGCATACTTGGTGAAATTCTTACATTATTCCATTCTTTTTATTTTGTTGGAATATCACATGCATGCGTTTTATGTGGGACTGATTCCATCTTTATTATTCTGTTGGAATATCCTATTGCATTTTACTACTGATTAGTCTTTATTATTACATTTGGAATATCACATGCATGCGTTTTTCTACTTGGGACTGGTTAAAATCTTTATTATTACATCATTAGAATATCACATGCATACATTTTATGCTAGGACTGATTTCGTCTTTATTATTACATTGGAATATCACATGCATGCGTTTTACGCCGGGACTGATTCCGTTATTTATTATTACATTGGAATAACTTTGCATGTGTGCGATTCTATCACATGCTGGTGATTTCTTTTGTTATTCCATTCTTTATTATACTAGTTGGTTAAAGTTTTGACTTCATAATCCATGAAATTAGTGGAATATCTTTGATATTTGCGCTTCATCCGATATCTTTTCATGTAAATATTCTTACGAGCATTCTTGAATTTTACTCCACAAAAAATATCATGTTGACAATTTGGGCGTTATTGGTTCTGGACAAATTAATTCTTGAACTTGTTTTATTGAATTCTTATATCATTGTCATCATCCTCATGTTTATATTTTGTTGAAAGTCATCATGGCACATAGTGCATAGATGGACTTGGTATGATTATGACCGAGGATTATTGATTAATCATGGCCGTAATGTTACAAATGATGTGGTAAAAGTCCTCATTGGCCCGTAGTGCATTGATGGGCGATTGTTGGCATGTACATGACCATTGATGAATACGAATATCCTTGGCCCGTAGTGCATGGATAATTTGTGGTTGTGATACTAATGAATATCCTTGGTAGTAGTGTAGGGATGGTGTGGATTATTTATTAAAATTTGAGTCTCGGCGATAAAAGTGATGAAAACCTTTTAAATCATAAAAGATAGTAGATTTTATTCTCTACTTGACTCTTTTAATGGATTGCTTATTCCATTGCGTAGTTAAACTTGATGTCTATTGTATTTTATCGGTTTAACATTGTTGAAGACTAATGATAATTTATTATGCATTATCTTAGTCATAATATTTCTTCTTGGGCTAGTTGAGCTCACCCTTTTGCTTTCATTGTTCTCTTGAGGAATGAGAATATAGGCTGGGACGAGTCGGGGAGCGGAGTAGCGGTCGAAAGAATAGCATTAGTAGTCCTCACTATTCTATAAAATAGTGTGTTAATAAATGTATTGAGGACTTATTTTGAGTTTAAATCTTTATCTAGAAGACAATGTTTGTATTAAAACTCACATTTCATGTTATATATTTAAGATTGTATTTGTATTACATACCATGTATTTGGCGACTTAGAGAATAGGTGATGTATACCTATTTTGGGGCGTCACGGTTGGTATCAAAGCTTAGGGATATGATCCTGCTAAGATGTGAGCCAAGAACTAGGAGGGAGAGGCGGAAATTCCTTAGCTAGTATGACCTACCTAAGTTTATTTGGTATTTAATTGGTCGGTCGGAGTAGGGATAATATGTTGCATGTCAATTAACCCTTGTTTTTGTGGCGATATTTGAAAATGGCATCAAGAGAATATTGAGAATAGCAATGGAGCACAAGAGAGCGTTGAGTCTCCACGGATCAACAATCGAAATAATGTGCATCGAGGAAGGCGACAATCCTCATCTGCAAACAACAACAACGACCAAATGATGAGCGATGGAATGTTCGGAGGCTTTATCTGAATTCATGCAACATCGGTGAGGCGGCTCCTCTGTCCAAAATGTAGGTGGAAACATGGGAAACTCTCGGACGGTCACCATTAAATAGTTCAAGGAGTTGGGACCACTTAGGAGTTTATTGGAGAGCCAAAACCACTTAAGGCGGAAGCGTGGATAAAGCGAGATCACCAAGATATTTGATGTCTTGGGATGCTCCTAGAACAAAAGGTTCCTTTCACCACCTTTATGTTGCGTGAAGAGGCGGATTCTTGGTGGGAATCATAAAAGCATGTACCTAACTGGCCTTTTCAAGATGTCTCTTGGGAGAAGTTCGAAGAGCATTCAACGACAAGTACTTTCCCAAAGTATTTGTCACATGAAGGAGGTGGAGTTTATCAAGTTGGAACAAAACAATATGGCCAGTGTTACATGTCGAGAGCTAAAATTTGCGGAGTTATCCGGTTTGCATCCCATTTGGTCGATAATGAGGAGTGAATGGCGAATGTTTTAAGAGGTTTGAAATCGGAGATACGACAATATCTTATTTCTCATAAACTATGTTTGTATTCGGATGTTGTAAATAGGGCTCGATTATTGGAGCGCGATAACGAGTCAATATGACCAAGAAAAGCGGTAAGCGAATGAAAATACCGGTGGTAACAGATCATCGAAAGCGGTGACAACAAGCGTGGAGGAATCAACATGCGAAATGGTAACCACTTTGGTGGTAATCATAGCCAAGACAATAAGAATGGACATTTCAAGAAGAGGAGATTCAACAATGATGGAAAGACGTCAGCACCAACACCCGTTTTCAAGGAAGGAGAATGACCACCTATCATATGCTTCAAATGCGGAGGGGATGGACACATCAGTCTAAACTGCGTAATGCCATCCAAAGCATGTTATAATTGTGGAAGAGAAGGTCACCTAGCCCGATTTTGTCATTCACCGAAGATAAGTTCACTAGGATGGAGGCACCAAAAGTAGTCCCCGAAAAAAATCAAAGCCGGTGTAGTGCAAGGAGGCGTTTGTTGTGACCTCCCGGAAAAGCAAGGAACGAGCGAGGTTATCACGTCTAAGCTTATCATAAACTCTAGTGAAGTCTATACCTTATTTGATACCGGTTCTACCCATTCTTTTATTTCTCCTACTTGCGCTCAACGTTTAAATTTGACTCCGAAGAAATTAGACTTTGACTTATCTGTTGAAACTCCATTGGGAGAAACCTTCATTACATCCACTGTTTATAAGTCTTGTTTGGTTCAAATCGGTACCCTCACATTACATGTCGATCTTATTTTATTAAAAATACTTGCATTTGATGTGATTCTAGTGATTGATTGGTTAACTATTCATCATGCAAAAATTGATTATTTTTGTAAGGTTGTTAGCTTGCATATTCCTAATCAACCTATTATGCGAATTCAAGCAACCAAACCATTAAATTCAATCACGGTCGTATCAGGCCATAAAGCTATTTATTTTATTGAAAAATGGATGTCAAGCTTTCTTAGCTCATGTCATGGATTTAAACAAAAATAAATCGAGTTTTGAATGATATTTCTATTGTTAATAAATTTCTGATGTATTCCACGAAGAACTTCTGGCCTACCCCAGGCGTGAAATTGAATTTTGTATCGACCTTGAACGGTACAAACCCCATTTCCAAAGCCCCATATCGAATGGCTCTATTGAACTTCGAGGAGTTAAAGACCCAATTGGAGGAATTGTTAGACATCGGTTTCATTAAGTCTAATCGTCTCCTTGGGGTGCTCTGTTCTATTCATGAAGAAGAAAGATGGGAGAATGCGACTTTGTATTGATTATCGGAGTTGAATCATGTCACCATCAAAATAGGTACCCATTGCCCGCGTATTGATGACTGTTTGACCCGAATTGCAAGGCGCCAAATTCTTTTCAAAGATTGATCTTCGTTCGAGATATCATCAATTGAAGATTAGAACAGATGACATTCCAAAGGCGGCTTTTCGAACTTCGATGCGGGCATTATGAATTCCTAGTCATGTCCTTTGGATTGACTAATGCTCCTATCTGCCTTCATGGATATGATGAACCGAGTATTCAAGGAATATTTGGATCACTTTGTGGTCGTCTTTATTGATGACATCCTCATATACTCCAAAACCCATGAAGACCATGAGCAACACTTGAGGCTGATACTCCAAAAGCTACGTGAAAACAAGCTATATGCCAAGTTGAAGAAATGTGAGTTTTGGCTTGAGGAAGTAACATTCCTTGGGCACGTAGTATCAAGTCATGGAATATCTGTTGACCTGGCAAAGATTGAAGCTATCCAAAGTTGGGAGCAACCTAAATCTGTGACCGAGGTACGTAGATTTCTCGGATTAGCTAGTTATTAACGGAGATTCGTTGAAGGATTTTCTCAAATCGCTACTCCATTAACTCAGCTAACTCGAAAAGATACAAAGTTCGGTTGGAGCGAGGAATGTGAGAAGAGTTTTCAAGAACTCAAGAAGACTCATTTATTTTGTTACGACAATACCATCGGCTCTCGGAGGATTTGTCATCTACTGATGATGCATCGGGCAAAAGGGTTAGGATGTGTTCTCATGCAACATGGGAAAGTCATAGCCTATGCCTCAAGACAACTCAAAAAGAATATGAGAGGAATTATCTTACTCATGATCTAGAGTTAGCGGCGATCGTTTTAACGCTTAAAATTTGGAGGCATTACTTGTATGGGGAGAAAGTGGAGATCTTCTGGATCATAAAAGCCTCAAATATTTCTTCACCCAAAAGGAACTCAACATGCAGCAATGACGTTGGCTTGAACTATTGAAAGATTATGATCATACCATCCAATACCATCTGGTAAAAGCGAATGTAGTAGTAGACGCATTGAGTAGAAGATCATATCTGCAGTGCGAGTGCGTTATTGTCAATATGAAAGGCCCATTTTGTATGACTTGCAAAGGATGGAGATAGAGTTAAAGACTCGAGGGACCCACATGATGATGGCAAACATACGAGTAGAACCGACTTTAATCGATAAAGCTAAAGCTGCTCAAGCTACAGACTTGGAGCTAATGCGTATGAAGAAGAAAGTGCAAGAAGGTGCTATGCGGAAGCAAGAATCGATGAGGAAGGAATACTTGAGTCAACTCCGGACTTTGTGTTCCTAACGACCACGATTTAAAGTATAAAATCTTGATGGAGGCACAACACACGTTTTCAATCCATCTTGGGAGTACCAAAATGTATCATGATCTTGACATACATTTTGGTGGAGTAATATGAAGAGAGAGATATCGGAGTTTATCTCAAGGTGTTTAACTTGTCAGCGAGTCAAGGCGAGCATCAAGTACCAAAAGGTCCATTGCAACCACTTGAAATTCCGAAGAATGGAAGTGGGAGCACATTACTATGGATTTAAATTCTTGGTCTTCCCAAGGTTTCTCAAGGCATAGATGCAATTTGGGTCATTGTTGATAGATTGACCAAGTATACTCATTTCTTACCAATCGAGAAACTTATACACTTGAGCGTCTTGCTAGTATGTACATAAACGAGATTGTAAGGCGCATGGTATGCGGTTATCCATAGTTTACGATCGAGACCCAAGATTCACTTCACGATTTTGGGTTAGTTTATAGAAAAGCTATGGGCGCAATTTACGATTTAGTTCGGCATATCATCCTCGAGATGGACGAGCGGTCGGAGAGGACTATTCAAACTCTTGAAGATTTATTAAGACTGTGTCCTTGACTTCAAGGGAAGTTGGGATAAGTTCTTACCATTAGTGGAGTTTTCCTACAACAATAGTTCTCAAGCAAGTATTGGCATGGCTCCATTTGAGGCGTTGTATGGGAGAAAGTGTCATTCTCCAGTATGCTGGGATGAGGTGGGTGAAGCAACGTTGTTGGGACCGGAGTTGGTGCGTATGACTACGGGAAAGATACAAATGATCTGATAACGTATAAAAACCTCACAAGATCGACAAAAGAGTTATGCTTAACTTCATCAAAAGGACGTAGAATTCGATATTGGAGATTATGTGTTGTTACGTGTTGCTCCATGGAAAGGAGTTACAAGATTTGGAAAGAGAGGAAAGCTCAATCCTCGATTCATTGGCACATTTTTAATCCTTGATCGAGTAGGAACTGTGGCCTATAGACTTGCGTTACCGCCAAGTATGTCTCGTGTTCATAACGTTTTTCACATATCTATGTTACGTAAATATGTGAAAGACCCGAACCACATTATTGAATTAGAACCAGATGAGATAGAGGAAGATTTAACGTATGAAGAGGTTTCTGTTAAAATCTTGGATAAGAAGGAACATATTCTACGCTCCAAGGTTATACCTCAAGTTAAAGTTTTGTGGAGAAACCACGATGTTGAGGAAATGACCTGGGAGTTAGAATTTGAAATGAAATCAAGGTATCCTTTCCTCTTCGACATACCAGGTACGCACCCTAATTTCGAGGACGAAATTTCATAAGAAGGGGAGGTTATAAGACCCCAACTTTTTGAATAAAGATTAAATTTTGTCAAAATATATTTTTGAATGTTATGGTGTGGATTTGATATAATGTTATAGTTGTGGGTATTATTTACAAGTTTTGCAAAGTACGCAAGTTATTAAATAATATTCGATTGGTCGGGGAATATTCGTACAACATCACAATCATTGGTGGACCCCACAATGGAATTATTGTCGGATTGAGAAAACGATAAAAATACTTTATGAAAATAACGGCGGAAGTTTTACCGTTAACTGTTGAAACACCCAGTGTTGAAAGTACAGTAATACGCGTGGTTGCATAGTAGCACACTGTATTGATTATTGATGCTTACGTGAGAAGTCACTCAGTTATACTCAATTATTGCTATATAATTGCTGCATCATATCTCTCATATTATTGATTCTTATTGTTACAGTATCATCTGCATAATATTTATTATTAATAAATCAATAATTGAGACGACAAAGTTATTCATATTATTATTTGCAATATTGACAATGTCTAGAAAGTTCTGTCAAGGAGAGGTTTGGTCACTTAATTGCGCGCCAATAAGGAAAAATCCTTATCAGAAAGCCCCCTCTTTCCTTAGAACGGTCTGGTTGTTACATATTGTGAGTTATAATATTAATGATGAATAAGTTGTGTTGATTAAAGATGAAATTGATATTTCCATTGTGTTGGGATTATTAGTGTTAGTAAAAATCGACATCTATTTCGATAATAATTGATGTCTAGAGGTTATATTGACCAATCGGGTAATTAATCGAATATATGAGCAATTAATTGCTATTACTTCACATTCTTATAACTATTTGTTCACATGTGTGTACTATTGATTCACATTCATGTACTATTAGGGGAGGTGGTGCAAGATTGATAATACTTGCATGACTAAGTTAAAAATGGAGGTATAGTTGAAGGTACTATACTGTAATTAATTTTTTCACATGATTATACTATTTATTCACATGATTGTACTATTGATTCACATTATTTACTATTAGGGGAGGTGGTGCAAGTTTGATAATACTTGCAGGACTAAATTAAAAATGAAGAAAAAAGAGGAAGGTATTATCTTTGTAATATTTTGAGCCCCAAAAATGTGCAATTATCGAAACTATATTTTTCTATAAATAGAAGCTCATTCTTCCTTCATTTCTCACCAATTCACAAAAGCTTTAGAGCAATTATTATAGAGAGAAATTATAGAGAGAAGAAAAAAGTATTCTTCTACTTCACTACTCTCTATATCCATTACTCTTCTTTTTAAGGTAAGGGGTATTATTTCTTTCTTTCGTCTTCATTAAGAGAACTTCTATTATTCCATTCTTTGTTATTATGTTGGAATAACTTTGTCATGCGCATACTTGGTGAAATTCTTCTTATTATTCCATTCTTTATTATTACATTGGAATATCACATGCATGCGTTTTACGCCGGACACGATTCTCGTCTCTATTATTATGTTAGAATATCCTATCTGCATGCGTTTTACATCGGACTGATTCCGTCTTTATTATTATATTTGGAATATCACATGCATGCGTTCTCACGCCGGACTGATTTCGTCTTTTCTTATTACATTGGAATATCACATGCATGCATTTCTGTACGGGACTGATTCCGTCTTTATAATTACATTGGAATATCCATTGCGTTTAACTGATTCTCGTTATTTATTATTACATTGGAATAACTTTTGCCTTCATGCGGTCTATCGCATGCACGGTGATTTCTTTTGTTATTCCATTCTTTATTATACTCAGTTGGTTAAAGTTTTTACTTCTATAATCCATGAAATTAGTGGAATATCTTTGATATTTGTGCTTCATCCAGTATCTTTTCATGTAAATATTCTTCTGAGCATTCTTGAATTTTACTCCACAAAGAAATATCATGTTGACAATTTGGACGTTATTGGTTCCTGGACAAATTAATTCTTGAACTTGTTTTATTGAATTTTTATATCATTGTCATCATCCTCATGTTTATATTTTGTTGAAAGTCATCTATGGCTTTGTGGTGCATAGATGGACTTGGTATGATTATGACCGAGGATTATTCGATTGTAATCATGGTAGTAATGTTACAAATGATGTGGTAAAAGTCCTCATTGGCCCGTAGTGCATTGATGGACAGTTGTTGGCATGTACATGACCATTGATGAATACACGAATATCCTTGGCCCGTAGTGCATGGATAATTTGTGGTTGTGATACTAATGAATATCCTTGGCTGTAGTGTAGGGATGGTGTGGATTATTTATTAAGCTGAGTCTCAGCGATAAAAGTGATGAAAATCTTTTTAAATCATAAAAGATAGTAGATTTTATTCTCTACTTGACTCTTTTAATGGATTGCTTATTCCACTGTAGTTAAACTTGATGTCTATTGTATTTTATCAGTTTAACATTGTTGAAGACTAATGATAATTTATTATGCATTATCTTAGTAATAATATTTCTTACTGGGCTAGTTGAGCTCACCCTTTTGCTTTCATTGTTCTCTTCAGGAAATGAGAATATAGCTGGGACGAGTCGGGGAATGGAGTGACGGTCCAGAGAATAGCATTAGTAGTCCTCACTATTCTATAGAATAGTGTGTTATTAAACGTATTGAGGACTTATTTTGAGTTTAAATACTGTCTAGAAGACAATGTTTGTATTAAAACTCATAGCTCATGTTGTATATTTAAGATTGTATTTGTATTCTGTACCATGTATTTGGCGACTCAGAATAGGTGATGTATACCTATTTTGGGGGCGTCACGATAGGTCTTTCAAACGCAGATAAGTATATTGTGTAGCTGTAATCAGCAAAAGAGGCAAGTTTCCTAAATCAACCTTGAGGTATATTCATTCAAATGTTATAGTGGTTAATTATTGTTAATTATACCATGTCCAGGGATTTATTGTTGATTATTCGCAGTTAGTGAATGTTTAAAAATTCAAATTGAATTACTGATTCAGAAAATATACATTCATAGAATAACTGTTGTTGGATATTCATATCTGTAGAAGCTAAGATTGACAGTACAGTTAATTCCTGTTTATTATCAAACTGTGTTGAGAAAGGTCTTTGCTAATTATTTTGGCTAGACGAACATTTGTTAGAACTTGATAAATTCGAGTAGAGAATTCAATTGTTATTGATAGATCGATGCCAATTATTTCGGCTAGATCGATAAGTAAATAGATATTGAAATCATTGAATTTCGTTGTTAAATTAAATATTGTTTCTGAGACTGAGAAGAACAACCTTTTATATAAAGGGAACATTTTAAGTCGTATATTCGACCATTGCGCGCGACCTAAGTATTATGCATAATATAGGGTACAAGGAGTTGGCCCGCTCTAAGTACTTGCAGAGGGGTATGATTTAATCTTTATGGTTATCTGATACACGTGCGTATATGTCAAAGTAAAACTTTAATATATACCCGAGAAGAGAAGTTCAAGATCCAATGGATCACTCAGCATAAATCTGGAAAACATTCCACTTTGTTATTGCGTAGAATTGATTCTTGATTATTCAATAGAATATCGTAGAAACTTTGAAAGCGTTGTGCTTTTTCATTATCAGATTATTGTTGCGGAGAATGTGAGAAGACTTCATATTGATTTATGTACCTTTATTGTATGTCTTAATTTGCGGGGCAAACTTGTTTCTCACCCTTGCTAAATAAAATATTTCAGCTAGGAACGAAGAGGCCAACGGGTCAAAGAAGAACAAAGGCAAAGGCAAAGTACTGGATTAGTATAAGGAACATTATTAATATTATGTTGTATTGTAAACCCTTTTTGTATATCTAAAGGGTATGTCTGTAATGTTAAGGTTAGAGAACTTGGGACTATTGTATTAACAATATCTGTTAATGACTTATGTATTACTATTCCTATATAAATGGGTAGTTAAATGTTTTTTATATCGTGGATCGTGAGCACCAAACTCGGGGGTCAGGTAACCCGGATTTTGGGGGTGTCACAGGTTGGTATCAAAATTGTAGGTTATAAACCTTAAGTGGGGTGGGGAAAACCCTAGGATTATAACCATAAGCGAGATAGATAAAACTTATTTAGAGTTCTAAGTGAGGGATTGCCGAAGTACATCAATAGTGAGATATGTGGACACGTAGTGTGAGAAGTTTGTACTGGTGAAGTACTAATCAAGTTGTTTAAACTGATTGTAGGATATTTGGAGAAGATTAAATGAGTGTGGAGATGCTAGCTGCTGTTGCACCAATGCCATAGGCCAAGGTGCCAGCATAAAGCAAATCAGTTGAGAAGGTGGGAGAAGATGAACCCATGGTCAATCTGGGGAGCGATCATGACGATTATCCCGAGATGTATCTGAGTGGAGATGAGGAGGCAGAGTCTGAGCAAGCTAGGATGGAGGAAAAGAATAAGACTAAAATTGAAGAACAAGATCACGAATCTACAGAAGTCCAAGAACTCAGGAGTAAGGTATTTCTCTTTGAGGAGTTGTCGAAGACAGAGCGAGCATTGCGCGAAATGAATGAAGAACGAAACGAGCTCAAGGCGCAGGTGGAAAGGATGATGACTGAAGGTGGTGGATCATCTAAAAGGACAATCAACCAGCAAAAAGACAAGAAAAAGAGGAAGAGGGACAACGACAACCCTAATTCTGAAAAGTCAAGCCCGAAGAAGAAGCAAGCCTGTAGCAAGTGTGGAAAGTCTCACGCGGGAGAATACATGATGTGGAAGAATGTGTGCTTCAACTATAAACAAGAAGGACATATTTCCCTACATTGTCCTAAGCTGAATATGAGGAAGTGTTTCTCATGTGGTAGAACGGGCCACAAATTCAACAAGTGTCCCAACAAGAAGAAGATTGGTGAAGGGAGTGGACGGTAGATAGCTTCAGTTTGAGCGTTAGTATCTTTTGGTAGAAGATTATGATATTAAGTGTTGTAATATCAAAAACGATGTGTGAACATATGTAAATATAAATATGTTTTATGAATGGAGTCTTTATTTTCTATATGAATATAAGATTAAGATTAATTTGTGTGTTCTTAAAACTCATACTTATGGTAAGTTAATGACTCATAATTATATGAAATGTTTTGAACCCCTCAGCGAATGGACACCAAAGGTCTGACTAGGATAAGTTCATACACTCATATAGTTGTGGTAAGTTTCTGAACTCATAAGTGTGGTAAGTTTGACGAACTGGTAATAACTATGTGTGAATGGAGAATTGCAACTTTTTGTGTAAAGTTGTGTTTTTAATCCTGATATGATTTAAAAAGGGATAGTAATATGTGTTAAGTACTAAATGTTCTATGAACTATTTTGAATAAATATTCGTTGATATCTGAGAATTATGTGTTGAATTCTTATTGTGTTAAGAATTTGTGTAGAAAAAGAGAATTAATGTAAGATTTTTATTTAAATCAGATCATGCCGCTTAGACGACAAAATCGAAACCACCGAGAAGAGCAATCGGTGAAATTAAAGGAGGTCAAGCTGACCCGATGCAAAACTTTGCGGATATGTTAGCCCAAGCTATAGAGAATAGAGCTCCAGGTGCAAGTGGAAGAGCGAGGAATCAGCCAGCCAAAAAATTGGCTAACTTCAAAGACTTTAAAGCGGTAGGACCGCCTAAATTCAAAGGGACCGTAGATCTGATTGAAGCCCAAACTTGGGTGAAGGAGATGGAGAAAGCATTCGTCATTACGCGAGTGGCAGAAGAGTAAAAGACGGCTTTTCCAACATACTTAATGAAGGGAGAAGCTAATTACTGGTGGGAGACAAATCAAGCGATAGCGGGTACAACCATAGTAATATGGACAAGATTCAAGGAACTGTTCTTTGAGAACTACTTCTCACCGAGTATACAATCCAGGATGGAAGCTAAATTTCTAGAATTGAAGCAGGAGAACATGTCGGTATTAGAATACGCTGCCAAATTCAACGAGTTGGCTAGATCTGCACCTCATCAGGTGGACACAGAAGCGAGAAAGGCGAGAAGATTCAAGAACAGACTGAAGTCGGGGATATTCAACAAGGTAGCAGTATTGCAGATCAATACGTTCGCGGCTTTGATGGAGAAAACGTTAATTGCTGAAGGAGGGAGCAAAGCTGCATCTCCATTTCATCAGGATAAGAAGAAGAAGACAAATGAGGGTGGAAGCAGTGGTGGTAGTAACCCGAATAAGAGAAAATGAAGCTAGATACCCAGTCGGGTAATAAGACAGAAGATAATAGGAAAGGAAGGGAGCCATATTCGAATTGTGGGAAGAACCATGCTGGAGTTTGTCTGAAGAAGAAGGGAGTCTGTTATAATTGCGGTCAAGAGGGGCACATGTCACCCAATTTCCCCAGTCCGAAGAAGATACAAGGTTGTTATGCATGTGGATCAACTGCCCTTATGGTACGGAACTGTCCAAAGAGGAATGCTGAGAATGAAAGTGTCAACAAGGGACCCGGTGGTGGAACCTTGGCAATTCAAGGACCTGCACAGCCAGGAAGACGAACAGCCCGTACATTCAACATGACGGCACAAGATGCAGTGGCTACTCAGGAGGTGGCAGTAGGTAATGATTTCGTTTAGAAATTTAATTACGCGAGTAATATAAGTCATATATTTCTGTAAACTGTTTTATTTTATAGATTCAAGTCACATGTTAGAATTTGAGACACAAAATTAATATTGTGTTGATAAAAAAATGAATTGATGATACAACTTTAAAAGATTGTAGAGAATAAGAAAGCGGTGATTCCGAGGACGGAATCCTTTTAAGGAGGGGTGAATGTGATAACCCGAGATTTCGAATAATCAAAATTTTACGATTTTTTTTTTTAATTAATATTAATATTGATTATCAATTTTGTGACAAGTATCTGTGATACGAGTCTCGAGAAGGTCAATTTGTGTATTGACTAATAAATGTAGAGTAGAGTTGTGCTTAACAGCTTTAGAAACCCTAACCCTAATTTCTGGATAGGGATTCGATAGAAAATATAATTAAAATAATTATATTGAGGAATACGTGTTTGTACTGTATAGAATTTTTGATCAATGATTGATCGGATAAGGTTTAAAATTTATAAACCCTAATAAAAGATTATAAACCCTAATCGTATGCCTGGAAATCCTAATTTAAAATCCAGGAATCCTAAACCCTAATTAGGAAACCCTAATCCTAATTGGCAAGCCTAATGTGTTTATTAAACTTTAATATGATTAGAAAAACCTAATTATATTTTAGTTATCTTAATTTCTATTTTACAAACCCTAATTATAATTTAGAAATTTTATTTTTCTAATTAAAACCCTAATTAGAAAATAATCCTAGAAACAAAAGTTTAAAACCTAAGGGTTTGTGTAAGACTCCAACTTTTATAAATAAAGATGAATTTTCTATAAATATTATTTTTGAATATTATGGAGTAAATTTGATATAATGTTATAGTTGTGGGTAATATTTATAAATTTTGCAAAGTAAGCAAGTTGTTATAAAATATTCATTTGGTCGGGGAATATTCTTTTTGTCGGAGAATATTTGTACGATGGCACATCATTGGTGGACCCCACAACGGAATTATTGTCGAATTGAGAAAACGACAAAAATACTTTATGATGAAAATAACTACGAGGTGTTACCGTTAAAACTGCTTGAACTACCCAAAGAAAAAAGTACAAGAATACGCGTGGTTGCATAGTAGCACATCAGTATTGATTATTGATGCTTACGTGAGAAGTCACCATACTATACTCAATTATTGCTACAAATTTTTTTTTGCATCATATCTCTTATATTATTGATTCAATTATTGTCACAAGATTGCCTCAGATAATATGTTATATTATTAAATCAATAATTGAGACGACAAGTTATAAATGATTAATAATTGTTGAAAGATTAAATATGTGTTGATTAAAAATAAAATGATTTGTGGTAATATTTATTCAGTCCTTGATGTATATAAAGAGTCTATTATGAGACGTTTGTGGTAAGTTTGGTTATTTTATGGGAGGCCCATATGTCATCATCTAAGAGTCTCTTTGTCAATAGTAATTACATTCGTCAATAGTAATTACCTTCGTCAATAGTAATTACCTTCGTCAATAGTAACTATCTTTACCAGACGTCAAACCACTTGCCGTTTCATATTACAAAAGGTCGAACCAATTGTCGCTTTCACATTACAAAGCGTCAAACCACTTTTCTTTTCACATCACCAGTCGTCAAGCCACTTTCCTTTTCACATTTCAAGTGCTAAGCTAGAAATCTTCTATAAATAGAGGCCTAGTGCTTCATTATTTGTAACGAATTCATTCAAGCTATTGAGAGAGAAAGTATAGAGAGCAAAAGACAGAAAGAAGAAGAGTATTATGTTACTACACTACTGCAGTATTAAATCTACTACTAATGCAAGGGGTGTTATTCTTTCTTATTCATGAAGAGAACTGTTGTTATTCCATTGCTTATTATTCTGCTTGAATAACTTTTGTATACGCCGATTTACCCTATACTTGGTGACATTCTTCTATTATTCTGTTGGAACATCCTGTCTGTGTGTTTTACACCGGACCTGGTTCCGTCTTTATTATTCTGTTGGAACATCCTGTCGGTGCAAATTTTGCATGAGCTGGTTCTGTTATTATTATTCTATTGGAATAACCTGTCTATGCGAAGTACCACATGCATGGTGATTACTTTTGTTATTCCATTCTTTATTATACTCAGTTGGTTAAAGTTTTGACTTCTATACTCCATGAAATTAGTAGAATATCCTTGATATTTGCGCTTCATCCAATATCTTTTCATGGAAATATTCTTCTGATCATTCTTGAATTTTACTCTACAAAGCAGTATCATGTTGACAATTTGGACATTATTAGTTCCTGGATAAATTAATTCTTGAACTTGTTTTATTGAATTCTTATATCATTGTCATCATCCTCATGTTTATATTATGTTGAAAGTCATCTGTGGCCTGTAGTACATAGATGGACTTGGTATGATTATGACTAGGGATTATTCGGTGTAATCATGACCGTAATGTTACAAATGATGTTGTAAAAGTTATCATTGGCCGTAGTGCATGGGTGATTCGATGATGTGGATTATTTATTAAGCTGAGTCCCAGCGATAAAAGTCATGAAAAACCCTTTAAATCATAAAAGATAGTAGATTTTATTCTCTACTTGACTCTTTTAATGGATTGCTTGTTCCGCTGCAGTTAAACTTGATGATGTTATATTTTATCAGTTTAACACTGTTGAAGGCTAACGATAATTTATTCTGCATTATCTTAGTCATAATATTTCTTACTGGGCTAGGAGCTCACCCTTTCTTTCACTGTTCTCTTCAGGAAATGAGAACATAACAGAGACTAGTCGGGGAACGGAGTGACGGTCCAGAGGATAGCATTAGTAGTCCTCACTATTCTATGAAATAGTGTGTTAATAATTGTAATGAGGACTCCTTTTGAGTTTGTATAATCTTTAGTAGACAATAATTGTATTCAAACTCACAGTTATGTTTTATCGTATTGTACACGACAGTTGTATTAGTAAGTTGTATTTGAATTTTGTACCATGTATCTGACGACCCAAGATGGGTGATATATACCTAATTTTGGGGGCGTCACAGTTGGTATCAAAGCTTAGGGATATGATCCCTGGCTAAGATGTGAGAATAGTACTAGGAGGGGAGAGACGGGGAATTCCTTCGCTAGTATGACCTACCTAAGTTTATGTGGTATTTAATTGATCGGTCAGAATTTAGGGATAATATGTTACATGTCAATTAACCTTTGTTTTGTGGCGATGATCTCGAAAATGACATCCGAGAATGTTGAGAATAGGAATGGAGCATAAAGCGTCGTTGATTCACCACATATCAATAATCGAGGATAATGTGCATCGTGAAGGCAACAATCCTCATGCAAACAACAACACCGACCAAATGATGAATGATTAAATGTTCGGGGGCTTTATGCAATTCATGCAACAAAGAAAAGAGCGGCTCTGTCCAAAATGCAGTGAAAACACTTGAAACTCTCAAGGCACACGCTAAACAGCAGTTCAAGGAGGCTGGGACACCGGAGCTTAAGGGAAAGCCAAAACCACTTATAAGCGGAAGCATGGATAAAGCGTATCACCAAGATATTTGATGTCTTGGGATGCTCCGAGGAGCAAAAGGTTCCTTTTCCGCCTTTATGTTGCGCCAAGAGGCGATTCTTGGTGGGAATCGGTAAAAGCGTACTAAACTCCGCCAGATTGAAGATGTCTTGGGAGAAGTTCAAGAGTTGTTCAACGACAAATACTTTCCGAAAGTATTCGTCACATGAAGGAGGTGGAGTTTATCAAGTTAAACAAAACAATATGACCGTGTCGCAATACGAGGCTAAATTTGCGAGTTATTCGGCTCATGTCCCCACTTGGTGGATAATGAAGAGAGAATGACACGGATGTTTTAAGAGGTTTGAAGTCGGGATATCGTCAACATCTTATTTCTCATAAACTATGTTTATATTCGGGAGATGTTGTAAATAGGGCTCAAATTAGTGGAGCGCGATAACGAGTCAACGAACTAAAAAGAGAGAGCGATCGGCAAAATGATAATACCAAATGAGAGCGATCATCTAAGAGGTGACAACAAGCATGGAGGAAATCAACAGGCCAGAAATGGTAACCACTTGGTGGTAATCAGGTACAAAAACAATAAGAATGGACATTTCAAGAAGAGGAGATTCAACAATGATGGAAAGACGCCAAGACTGTGGACCTGTCGTTAAGGAAGGAGAACGACCACCTATCATATATTTCAAATGCGGAGGGAGGGGCACATCGGTCCAAATCACAAGGATGCCATCCAAAGCATGTTATAATTGAGGAAGAGAAGGTCACTTAGCCCGATTTTTCGTTCATCAAGATAAATTCACTAGGATGGAGGCACCAAAAGCCATTCCCGAGAAAAGTCAAAACCCAGTAGAAAGCAGGAAGAGCGTTTGTTGTGACCTCCCCAGAAAAGCAAGGAACCCGAATGAGGTCATCACGGGTAAGCTTATCATAAACTCTAACGAAAATCTATACTTTATTTGATACCGGTTCTACCCCATTCTTTTATTTCTCCTACTTGCGCCATCGATTAAATTTGACTCAGGAGAAATTAGACTTTGACTTATCTCGTGGAAACTCCGTTGGGAGAAACCTTCATTACATCCATTGTTTATAAGTCTTGTTTGGTTCAAATCGGTACCTCACATTACCTTTTAGATCTTATTTCATTAAAAATACTTGCATTTGATATGATTCTAGGGATTAATTGGTTAACTACTCATCATGTAAAAATTGATTATTTCCGTAAGGTTGTTAGCTTTCATATTCCTAATCAACCTATTATGCGAATTCAAGCAACCAAACCATTAAAATCAATCACGGTCATCTCAAGCCATAAAGCTATTCGTTTATTGAAAAACGGATGTCAAGCTTTCTTAGCTCATGTCACAGATTTAAACAAAAATACTTCAGTTTTGAACGATATTTCTATTGTTAATAAATTTCCCGACATATTCTCAAGAACTTCTGGCCTACCCTCAAAGGTGAAATTGAATTTTGTATCGACCTTGAACCCGGTACAAAACCCATTTCCAAAGTCCCATATCGAATGGCTCCTATTGAACTTCAAGAGTTAAAGACCCAACTGCAGGAATTGTTAGACATTGGCTTTATTCGTCCTAGTAATTCTCCTTGGGGTGTTCATGTTCTATTCATGAAGAAGAAAGATGGGAGTATGCGAATTTGTATTGATTATCGGGAGTTGAATCATGTCACCATCAAAAATAGGTATCCATTGCCACGTATTGATGACCTGTTTGACCAGTTGCAAGGAGCCAAATTCTTTTCAAAGATTGATCTTCATTCCGGATATCACCAATTGAAGATTAGAACCGATGACATTCCAAAGATGACTTTCAGAACTCGGTACGGGCATTATGAATTCCTAGTCATGTCCTTTGGATTGAATAATGCTCCTGCTGCCTTCATGGATATGATGAACCGAGTATTCAAGGAATATTTGGATCACTTTGTGGTCATCTTTATTGATGACATCCTTACTTATTCTAAAAGCCGTGAAGATAATGAGCAACACTTGAGGCTGACACTCCAAAAGCTTCGTGAATACAAGATTTATGCCAAGTTGAAGAAATGTCAATTCTGGCTTGAAGAAGTAGCATTCCTTGGGCACGTAGTATCAAGTCATGTAATATCTGTTGACCCAGCAAAGATTGAAGCAATTTAAAGTGAAGCAACCTAAATCGATGACTCAATGCACGTAGCTTTCTCGCTTTAAATTTGGTTATTATCGGAGATTCGTGGAAGGATTTTCTCGAATCGCTACTCCATCGACTCACCGACTCGTAAGATACAAAGTTCGGTTGGAGCGAAGAATGTGAGAAGAGTTTTTAAGAACTCAAGAGGAGACTCATTTCTAAGCACTGTTCTGACAATACCATCTGCCTCGGAGGGATTTGTCATCTATAGTGATGCTTCGGCAAGGGTTGGGATGTGTTCTCATGCAACATGGAAAAGTCATAGCCTATGCCTCAAGACAACTCAAAGAATATGAGAGGAATTATCCTACTCATGATCTAGAGTTAGCGGTAAATTTGTCTTCGCACTAAAGATTTGGAGGCATTACTTGTATGGGGAGAAGGTGGAGATCTTTACGGATCATAAAAGCCTCAAATATTTCTTTACTCAAAAGGAACTCAACATGCGACAACGACGTTGGCTTGAACTATTGAAAGATTATGATCATACCATCCAATACCATCCTGGAAAAGTAAACGTGGTAGCTGACGCATTGAGTAGAAGATCATATGCAAGTACGAGTCGGATATTGTCAACGCAAAGGCCCATTTTGTGTGACTTGCAAAGGACAAAGATAGAGTTAAAGACTCTAGGGACCCATGTGATTATGGCAAATATACGAGTAGAACCGACTTTAATCGATAAAGTTAAAGCTGCTCAAGTTACAGACCTAGAGCTGACGCGTATGAGGAAGAAAGTGCAAGAAGGTGTTATGCCGAAAGCAAGAATCGATAAAGAAGGAATACTTCGAGTCAACTCCAGACTTTGTGTTCCTAACGACCCTGATTTAAAGTATAAAATCATGATGGAGGCGCACAACACACCGTTTGCAATCCATTCTGGGAGTACCAAAATGTATCATGATATTCGTCATACATTTTGGTGGAGCAATATGAAGAGAGAGATAGCGTTGTTTATCTCAAGGTGTCCAACTTGTCAACGAGTTAAAGCGGAGCATCAAGTACCAAAAGGTCCATTGCAACCACTTGAAATTCCAGAATGGAAGTGGGAGCACATTACCATGGATTTTGTTACCGGTCTTCCTAAGGTTTCTCAAGGCATATATGCGATTTGGGTCATTGTTGATAGATTGATCAAGTCTTCTCATTTCTTCGACATCTGAAACTTATACACTTGAACGTCTTGCTCAGTATGTACATAAACGAGATTGTAAGATCGCATGGTATCCTAATCCATAGTTTACGATCGAGACCCAAGATTCACTTCACGATTTTGGGTTAGTTTGCAAAAAGCTATGGGCACAGACTTACGATTTAGCTCGGCATATCATCCTCGGGACGGACCTGACAATCGAGAGGACTATTCAAACTCTTGAAGATCTATTAAGACTCTGTGTCCTTGATTTCAAGGAAGTTGGGACAAGTTCTTACCATTGGTGGAGTTTTCCTCTGAACAACAGCTTATCAAGCAAGTATTGGCATGGCTCCATTCAAGCGTTGTATGGAAGAAAGTGTCATTCTCTAGTATCTTTGGGATGAGGTGGGTGAAGCAACGTTGTTGGGACCGAGTTGAATACGTTTGATCATGAAAAGATTTAAACGATCCGACAACGTATAAAAACCTCACAAGATCGACAAAAGAGTTATGTTGATCTTCATCGAAAGGACATGGAATTCGATATAGGAGATCATGTGTTGTTGCATGTTGCTCCATGGAAAGGAGTTACGAGATTTGGAAAGAGAGGAAAACTCAATCCTCAATTCATCGGCCCATTTTTAATCCTCGATCGAGTAGAAATTGTTGCCTATAGACTCGCTTTACCGCCAAGTATGTCTCGTGTTCATAATGTTTTTCACATATCCATGTTACGTAAATATGTGAAAGACCCGAACCACATTATTGAGTTAGAACCAGATAAAATAGCGGAAGATTTGACGTATGAAGAGGTTCCTATTCAAATCTTGGATAAGAAGGAACATATTCTACACTCCAAGGTTATACCTCAAGTCAAAGTTTTGTGGGGAAACCACGATGTTGAGGAAATGACTTGGGAGTTAGAATCTGAAATGAAATCAAGGTATCCTTACCTCTTCGACATACTAGGTACGTACCCTAATTTCAAGGGCGAAATTTCATAAGAAGGGGAGGTTGTAAGACCCCAACTTTTATAAATAAAGATGAATTTTCTATAAATATTATTTTTGAATATTTTGGAGTAAATTTGATATAATGTTATAGTTGTGGGTAATATTTATAAATTTTTCAAAGTAAGCAAGTTGTTATAAAATATTCGTTTGGTCGGGGAATATTCTTTTTGTCGGGGAATATTCGTACGACGGCACAATCATTGGTGGACCCCACAACGGAATTATTGTCGGATTGAGAAAACGACAAAAATACTTTATGAAAATAACTACGAGGTGTTACCGTTAAAACCGCTGAACTACCCTAGTAAAAGAACGATGAATACGGCGTGGTGGCATAGTAGCACACTGTATTGATTATTGATGCTTACGTGAGAAGTTACTCAGCTATACTCAATTATTGCTATAGTAATTGCTGCATCATATCTCTTGTATTATTGATTCAATTATTGTCACAAAGATCATCTCAGATAATGTGTTATATTATTAAATCAATAATTGAGATGACAAGTTATAAATGATTAATAATTGTTGAAAGATTAAATATGTGTTGATTAAAAATAAAATGATTTGTGGTAATATTTATTCAATCCTTGATGTATATAAAGAGTATTATGAGACGTTTGTGGTAAGTTTGGTTATTTTATGGGGGGGCCCATATGTCATCATCTAAGAGTCTCTTCAAATAGTAATTACCTTCATCAATAGTAATTACCTTCAATCAATAGTAACTACCTTTACCAGAGGTTAAACCACTTGTCATTTCATATTACAGGTGTCGAACCAATTGTCGTTTCACATTACAGGCGTCAAACCACTTTTCTTTTCACATCACCAGTCATCAAGCCACTTGCCTTTTCACATTTCAAGTGCTAAGCTAGAAATCTTCTATAAATAGAGGCCTAGTGCTTCATTATTTTTCACGAATTAATTCAAGCTATAGAGAGAGAAAGTATAGAGAGAATAAAAGAGAAAGAAGAAGAGTATTCTCACTACACTCATCAAGCAAAGATTCAATCTACTACTAATGTAAGGGTTGTTATTCTTTCTTATTCATGAAGAGAATCTGTTGTTATTCCATTGCTTATTATTCTATTGGAATAACTTTGTATACATGCCACCACCTATACTTGGTGACATTCTTCTATTATTCATTGGAACATCTTGTCTGCATGTGTTTTTCACCGGACCGGTTCTGCTCTTTATTATTTTTCTGTTAGAACATCCCCATGCATGTGTTTTACACACCGGTTCCGCTCTTTATTATTATTCATTTGGAACATCCTCGCTCATGTGTTTTACACCGGTCCTAGTTCCGTCTTTATTATTCTGTTGGAACATCCTGTCGGTGCAAATTTTGCCTGACCTGGTTCCGTTATTATTATTCTGTTGGAATAACCTGTCTATGTGAAGTACCGCATGCATGGTGATTTCTTTTGTTATTCCATTCTTTATTATACTCAGTTGGTTAAAGTTTTGACTTCTATACTCCATGAAATTAGTAGAATATCCTTGATATTTGCACTTCATCCAGTATCTTTTCATGGAAATATTCTTCTGATCATTTTTGAATTTTACTCTACAAAGCAGTATCATGTTGATAATTTGGACATTATTAGTTCCTGGATAAATTAATTCTTGAACTTGTTTTATTGAATTCTTATATCATTGTCATCATCCTCATGTTTATATTATGTAGAAAGTCATATGTGGCCTGTAGTGCATAGATGGACTTGGTATGATTATGACCAGGGATTATTCGGTGTAATCATGACCGTAATGTTACAAATGATGTGGTAAAAGTTATCATTGGTCGTAGTGCATGGGTGATTCGATGATGTGGATTATTTGTTAAGCTGAGTCCCAGCGATAAAAGTCATGAAAAACCTTTTAAATCATAAAAGATAGTAGATTTTATTCTCTACTTGACTCCTTTAATGGATTACTTGTTCCGCTGTAGTTAAACTTGATGTTGTTATATTTTATCAGTTTAACACCGTTGAAGGCTAACGATAATTTATTCTGAATTATCTTAGTCATAATATTTCTTACTGGGCTAGTTGAGCTCACCCTTTCTTTCACTGTTCTCTTCAGGAAATGAGAACATAATAGGGACTAGTCGGGGAACAGAGTGACGGTCCAGAGGATAGCATTAGTAGTCCTCACTATTCTGTGAAATAGTGTGTTAATAATTGTAATGAGGACTCCTTTTGAGTTTGTATAATCTCTAGTAGACAATAATTGTATTCAAACTCACATTTATGTTTTGTCGTATTGTACACGACAGTTATATTAGTAAGTTGTATTTGAATTTTGTACCATGTATCTGACGAGCCAGGATGGGTGATGTATACCTAATTTTGGGGGCGTCACAGTTTGAACCTTAGGGTTAAACCCTAAGGGTTTGTGCATTTGTCAAGATTGCCATTAAATTTATTATGCTAAAGACCAAAATGCCCTTTTTCATTTTTTATTTAGATAACTTGTAAATTTTGCTAAAACTTTAGTTGGTAACCTAATGCTTTGACATTTTGACTCAAATATCTCAGCAAATCAGTCTAGCATTGGCAGCAATCTCAGATCAAGCAACATATAATCATATATATTGATTTGGGAGAGAGAAAGTATACATATTTGGCTCATTTTCTCTCTTGCTCTCACCAACTCTCTCTCTCTCCTAAACCTACGAAATACATAAGCAATTTAGTCCCAATATCAGTCCCTAGATCACCAAGAACAACTAAGGAGGATTAAGATCAAAGATTTGAAGAAAGAAGGTATAAACCTAAAACCTATTTTGATCCAAGTTGCTAAGAAAGTTTTTGTGTTTAAGTGTTTAATCTTGTGTTAAAATATGTTTTTAGTTGATCCATGATGGATCCATAGCATCAAATGGCTTTAAAAAGGTGTTTTCAAAAATTGTTCTTGAGCTTGAAAAGTGGTCTGACGAGAAATGTCAGTGGCCACAGATCTTTGCTCGTTTAGGATATTTGTTGTTTTAAAGTTTTTATTGGTAGCTTGTTATGTTGTCTTCAATCTGGAAGTGGAATCACAGTGATTGAATGTCTAGATTTCATTTTATTCATGGTCAAACACCGTTGACCGAGCTTGACCGACTGAAATCTGGGTAACCCAAAAAGTAAGAAACAGTGTCTGACAACTTTTTGGAAGGCCGGATCTGACAGGTGTTATGTTTGTTTTGCTTATGTGTTTGTATCTAGATTATAGTCTGATATGTGTACTATCGATCCATGGTTTTAGATCTTACAAACAGTCAATATATTAAGTGTAGTAAGTGGTCAAAGTAGACCATTTGATCACGGATGAAGTTTCTGGAATTTCCAGAAACTGTTGGCACAAGCTGTCTGACAAGGTTTGACCAGATTAAATCTGGTGGTTGTGTTATAGTTTGACTATGATCATGATATGTCGTTGTTCTTTGTCATACGTACTATCTGATTAGACGAATAACCAACCTAGTTGATGACAATAACACCTAAATAATTGGGCTGGAAAGTGACCACATGCAACTACCTAGGTTTCTGGGTTACCCAGAAAACCCAGGAGCACTCTGACAGCGACTTTGGTGGCTTGAATCTTTAAAGTGTTTTGATGTTTGGCTCAGATTCTTAGTTATAATTGTGGTGCTACATAAACACTACACGATCTAATTTTTAGATTAGACATATCATGCAAGAACAAACAAATTTCAAATGGTCAAAGTAAGGCTCCTGTGAAGCCATCTGTCAGTGTTCTTGAGCTCAAGAACACCAACAGCGATGCTTAGTGTCGCTAAAGGCCTACATCGACGGTTTATTTATTTTTTAATTTTTGAATATTCCAGAAATTATTTAAAAATAGAAATAAATTATAAAATTACTAAAAATGGTTTTAAAAATCATTTTAAATTTTGAAAAATAACTTTTAATTATTTGGGACATTTTTCTTTAATAATTATAATTATTTGAATAAAATAATATTTAATTTATTTAATTAGTATATTAAATAAATTAGAGAAAAATGATTTAATATTATAAAAATCATTTTAAATAAGAATAATGTATTTAAAAATATTTTGAGTTATAAAATGTAACTTTTAATATTTTTGGAGAATTTTCATTAATAAATTAATATTAATGATACTAGATTTATTTAATTATTAAATTAAATAAATAAGATAAAATGATTTTATTGATTTAAAAATCATTTTAAATGAGAATAAATTGTTAGAAAATATTTTGAATGATAAAATGTAACTTTTAATATTTTTGTAGAATTTTCATTAATAAATTAATATTAATGATACTAGATTTATTTAAATATTAAATTAAATAAATAAGATAAAAATAATTTTATTGATTTAAAAATCATTTAAAAATGAGAAAATGTTTTAAAAATATTTGAAGTTATAATTAATGACTTTTAATATTTGATAATAATTTCATTAATATTTAGATATTAATGGTGATGATTTAAAATGATTTGTATTATTTTAAAAATCATTTAAGTAGAATATTGTTGATTTAAAAATAGTTTAAGTTATTAATAATAACTTTAATATTTTGATAAGTATAACATTAATATTTTTATATAAATTAAATATTAATGATAATAAGATTATTTGATAATTAAATCATTTAAAAATGATTGAAGTGTTTGAAAAATTATTATAAATTATAATAATTATTTATAAATTATTAAAAGCTTTTGAAAAATATTATAAATGATATTTGACTTATCTAAAATAATATTGAAGCTTAGAGACCAAGATTAAATTGACAATAACTGTGTTAATTGTCGGATAGAGTGACCAGAACACCGAGAATGAACTAAAGTCTAACCAGACCGAACTAGTTAGACTTGATAAGTGTTTATATAGGTTATAAACACTAATGTGGCTATGTGGTAATGTGCCTAGGAGAAGTTTGACTGTAGATTACAATGTTATATGTTATAAAATATTGTGCTAATTGGGAGACCGATATTATTGGTTATAGGTCTTTCAAATGCAGATAAGTATATTGTGTAGCTGTAATCAATGAAACATGCAAGTTTTCTAACTCAACCTTGAGTTATATTCATTCAAATGTTATAGTGGTTAATTATTGTTAATTATACAATGTCCAGGGATTTATTGTTGATTATTCGCAGTTAGTGCATGTTTAATAATTCAAATTGAATTACTGATTCGGAAAATATACATTCGTAGAATAACTGTTGTTGGATATTTAAATCCGTAGAAGCTAAGATTGACAGTACAGATAATTCCTATTTATTGTCAAATTATGTTGAGAAAGGTCTTAGCTAATTATTCTGGCTAGACGAACATTTGTTAGAACTTGATAAATTCGAGAAGAGAATTCAATTGTTATTGATAGATCGATGCTAATTATTTCGGCTAGATCGATAAGTAAATAGAAATTGAAATCATTGAATTTCGTTGTTAAATCAAATCTTGATTCTGAGACTGAGAAGAATAACCTTTTATATAAAGGGAACATTTGAAGTTGTATATTCGACCATTGCGCGCGACCTAAGTATTATGCATAATATAGGGTACAAGGAGTTGGCCGACTCTAAGTACTTGCAGAGGGGTATGATTTAATCTTTATGGTTATCTGATACACTTGCGTATATGTCAAAGTAAAACTTTAATATATACCCGAGAAGAGAAGTTCAAGATCCAATGGATCATTCATCATAAATCTGGAAAACATTCCACTTTGTTATTGCGTAGAATTAATTCTTGATTATTCAATAGAATATCGTAGAAACTTTGAAAGCGTTGTACTCTTTCATTATCAGATTATTGTTGCGGAGAATGTGAGAAGACTTGATATTGATTTCTATACCTTTATTGTATTTCTTAATTTGTGGGGCAAACTTGTTGCTCACCCTTGCTAAATAAAATATTTCAGCTAGGAAAAAAGAGGCCAGCGGGTCAAAGAAGAACACAGGCAAAGGCAAAGTACTTGATTAGTATAAGGAACATTATTAATATTATGTTGTATTGTAAACCCTTTTTGTATATCTAAATGGTATGTCTGTAATGTTAAGGTTAGAGAACCTGGGACTATTATATTAACAATCTCTGTTAATGACTTATGTATTACTATTCCTATATAAATGGGTAGTTAAATGTTATTTATATTGTGGATCGTGAGCACCAAACTCGGGGGTCAGGTAACCCGGATTTGGGGGGTGTCACAATAACAAAGGAACTTGCACCGTAGCGCCGAGTTCGGTCTCCAAGCCCTAATGGTGACGGCGCAGCGTGGCATAACAAAGGAACACTGGCGCCGCGACGTCAGACTTAAAATATAGATAGTAAAGAATGGATACAAGTGGAACATGAATGGAAATTGTTAACCATGAACTAAGGAACTTAATAAAACCTTATTAAGTTATGATTAAACCTCAAGTATGATCACTCAGGGTTAAAATATGTCAATTGAATGTGAACGGGAACGGTGTACAATACGTGTACTTAACCAATGACAATTAAGTGTCGATTAATAACGTAAGGACGTTAGTAAGCCGTGAGGGAGGATGATTAAATCAGACCGAGTTTTATTAATGAAATAATTTCAAATTAAACTATAGAAGAGACATAAGTTGGAAAGAATGATGTAAAAGAACGATGGCAAGCCGGAACCAATAATAACAAATCTAATATATTATTAGATTGAGAAGTAGGGTAAGATTATTTAGGAACCAAGTATGTTCATTCATGACCTAATGTGGTATGTTATGTGATTATGTGTTGTAGAGACCGTAAAGACTCAAAGGGAAACATAATTATACTGTAGCAGACGCTGAAGGCAAGTTTTTCTTAAATGCTTATCTAACCTTCTTGTTAGTCAAGTTTTCAAATGATTTAAGTTATAAGATGCATGAATGGTTTTATGAAAGAGTTGATTGATTTCTTTATAAGTTTTCAATATAAAATTACTAACGCTATCCTACGCCAATTGTTCGATACGGATAAAAAGTAAGCCTGAATATTAAAAAACAAATGTATTTTCATCGAGTATTCGATGGGCACGTGAGGTTGCCACAACTTAAACATACACACGTTTAATGAATGTAGTGTTAATCAACATAAAGTACTATAGGCTGATCACCTAGAAGTGCTCGTAAGATATGCTAGACTTACGGACTTCGTGCCGGGTTGTCCTTTTCAAAGAAATTATGAAACGCTCAAGGTCTTGGACCAGATTTGGTGTTTTACTGAATATTGTTATAGTAACACGTTTTGAAGGAAAATGAATGCTATTTTAAGTTATTGATAGTACTTCGTAACTATTATCTAGTTACTGAAGATATAAGATTCATATGTTTCAAGCATGCTTTTAAAATGAAATTGTTGTACTTGTTGAGCTTGTCATGCTCACTCTTGCTTGAACCATATGAATGCAGCTTAGACCGAATGGACCGAAGGATTCGACAAGGATAAAGGGAAGGCTAAAGTGAACTAGTAGATTACCTATGTAATAGTATAGGTTTGTAATGATAATATTTGATATTATGTCAAGAACAAATATAACGGTTATAAAGAACCTGGGGAATGGTAGTATTGTTTTAGAATATATATAAGACATATTCGTTCTTTTGAGGCATTTCAATTGAATGTTTGTGTGAACTGTAGCACCGTAGAGCACCATATGTCGGGTTAGAATAGACCCGGATTTGAGGGCGTCACATGTTGGTATCAAAGCATTAGGTTATAAAACTTAAGGGGGGAAGGACCTTTGGCTAATAACCTCGTTAAGGAAGAGAAGTCTGAAGGAAGTAAAACTCAAGCTTTACTTAAGTCGAATGAGTTAATAAGGTATTGAGGAAACTCATTACCAAAAGATTTAACAGATGGAAAATAACCCTAAATAAATTAAATGTGATTTGTGCTTATGCTATTGTGTATTTTGTACTAATCAAGATGTTATGTGTTATTATAGGGTGTCGATCGATAGCTTGATGTATAGAGATATACACGCAGTGAGTGAAGAAATTATTAACGTAGTAGAGCTTGTACCCATGCCAGTGGCAGAATTACCAATAGTGATTCTAGAGGAGTCGGAGACAGAGTAGTATTTTTCTGAGGAGAACTACTTCGAGGGAGAGATGGATATATCAGCATACCTTTGTATGATGAGTGATGTTGAGGAAGAAATGGAGGTAACATCGGTTGATATGGTGGTACCTACACCAGAGTCATCACCTCTAGATGCAATGAGATCATTGTATCTGGTAGAGCTTGACAAGAATGTACAACTGAGTACAGTTGTGCAGAATTAGAATGAAGAGATTAGTGCTCTTTATGAAGCGAAGGAGTCTGTGGAAGCAGATTTTGAGTCAGAGCATGATGAGAAGGTGCTCATGATAAATAAGGCTAGGGATTTTAAGAAGGAGGCCGATGAGCTTCGTAAAGAACTAGGGGAGAAGGATTGGAAGATAGCACGGATGTCTTACATCCATGAGAGTGCTCATAAGGATTTCAAGCTGAAAGTTGCTTGTTATTCCAATGAGTTAGGACAAACCCATCATACAATTAGCCGGGATACTGTAACAAGGATTGCGAATGAGAAACACGAGGATGCTGTTATGCATTATTAGAAGTCTAGAGTTATACATATGTGTGTAGTGACGCAAAATCCTCTTTTGTAAAAAAAAAGGTAGTCTTTTTGTAAATCCCAACTTTTAAGAAGTTCAATTGCGGGATAGAAATGTAATAGCTTTTGGGCTATGGACACCAATTGTAAATAGTTTCAACCTATGAAGAAGCATATGAATATAAAGAAGTTTTTATTAAATGTGCTTTGTTATGGTATGAGTTGGTATGTGGCGATTAATAACGAAGTAAGTAAATAGATAATGAAATTTTATTTATTTAATCTGAAAATGCCGCCAAGAAGAAGACAATGTAATCAGGAAGAATAATCACGTAATGATAATCAGGGGGGGGGGGGGGGTCAGAACGACCCTATGCAAGAGTTCGTTAAATTATTAACAGTTGTATTTAACCAAACCGGGGGTAGAGTACCGCAGGACCTAAGGTAGCCAGAACGACTACTTTTAAAGAGTTTAAAAGCGTAAGTCCGCCGGAGTTCAAAGGAACAACAGACCCAATAGAGGCAGTACATGGGTAAAAGAAATAGAGAAGGTGTTTTTTATTACAAACATAGCTGAGGCGTAAAGGATTTCTTTTGCGACTTACAGAATGAAGGGGAAAACCAACTTTTGGTGGGAGGCTCACCAGGGTGGGGCTAGAACAGATGCGGTAGCGTGGGAACAATTCAAGAAGGTTTTCTTCGAGAATTAATTCCCTACAAACATGCGAAAGAGGATTGAGATTAAGTTCTTATAACTTAAGCTAGGGGACATGACGGTTCCCCAGTACACAACCAATTTTAATGAATTGGTAAGGTTTGTTCCACATCAAGTGGACACTGAGGAGAGGAAGGCTCGTAGGTTGGAGCAGGGCCTGAAACCCTGGCTCTATAGTAGGATTTCGGTGTTCCAGAGGGTTTCCTATGGGACTATTCTTGAGAAGGTGATTATAGCAGAGGGTGGTAGTGAGGCGTTGACTCAATACAACAAAGAGAGGGATAATAAGATCAAGGGAGAGGGAGGAACCAAGGTAGAGAATGCCAGTGGCAATATGCCAAAAAGGAAAAATTATAACTCCGGGAATACTGGAGTGGGACAAGGGGATCATAAGTGTAGGATCGAAGCATGTAAGACATGTGGAAAGACTCATTTAGGAGTCTATCTAAAAGGAAAAATAAATACCTTTACACGTTAAGGTAGAGAATAAGGAAATAATTTTTGTTGATTATATTAGTGGAAATTGTTTCATGAATAATAAAGGTAAGCAAGTATCGGTAGATAAGTACCGATAAGGTTGAGAGAATTTGAAGAAATTCTCGGTAGGAATGAGTTAAGTAACCATAGAACTTTAATAAATTGTTAGAATAAAATTAGGAATCTTTGGATTTCTTAGAAAACACAAGGTAGTAAATTACGGTAATAAATCACAGGAACATTATTTTTGTCTAATCATGACGCAAGTTAGTAGGATGTTAAGGAAGGGGATGAGTCGTTACGGTTGCGTATCGACTATCGTAATAGGAGTAAGTTAGCGGTTAAGAATAAATACCCATGACCCAAGATCGATGATCTATTTGATCAGTTGAAGAGGGAAAAGAATTTTTCTAAGATAGATTTGTGTGCGCGGTATCGTCGGTAGAAAATAAGGAAGAAGGTGGCAAATTGATAGGTACTGTTGTGAGGTGCTATGGTTGTAGGTACCATTAGCGTCACAGAGTGTTCAAAAAATATTTTGACGAGGGTGTCGTACTGATCATCGGAGATATTCTAGTCTATGGTAAGACGTCAGAAGATCACGCTGAACATTTGAAATTAGTGTGAGAAACACTACGGATGGAGAAGTTGGTTACAGAATTCACTAGGTGTGAATGTTAGTTTAAAAGACATACAAATATGTTATTGATAAGTATGTTGGGAATGAGAAGTGAGAAAATAGTTTTCAGGAACTAAAAGGAAAGTTAAGTGAAGCACCTATATTGTCGTTATCAGATGATAGGGGGAATTTTGTAGTGTATCTTAATGTTTCGCATGGATGACGAGATTGCGTGCTCTTATAGCATGGCAAGGTCATTGCATATACATCACACCAGTTAAAGAATTATGAGAAGGTATATCCTACTTATGATCTAGAATTGGCAGTTGTAGTTTTGAATTAAAAAAAATCGAAAGATAGTATTTATACGGAGAAAAGTATTAGATATACACGGACTCTAAGAGTCTGAAATATATCTTCACACAGAAGGAGTTGAATATGAGGTAAAGAAGGTGATTAGAATGGAGAAGAGATTATGATAATGATATGTTATATCATACAGGGAAAGTAAGCTATCGATGTTAATGACTCAGAATGAGTTAATAACGGAGGTGGCAAGAACAAAGTTAGAAGTTAAATTACAGAATGAAGTGCAGAAATGTTATTCATAACATAGACTCAATCCACGATAATGGAACAAATTAAGTACGTACAACTAGGTAACGAGGAATGCAAACGAATGAAGAAGAGGATGCAGGATGGAGAGAAGATTAAGTATAATTTTGTTTTGAAGGAGGAATTTGAGTTTCATATAATTCCAAGTTAAAAGAAGGACTACTAAAAGGAAGATAGTGTAATATGTTAGTAAGTGTTTAACTTCCAACTCAAATTATTGATAGGAAGTGACAAGTCATGTAAAGTAAGATAATACCTTCGGTAAAGGTGAAATGAAAGAACCACAATGTTAAAGAAGCATTGTGGGAACACGAGATTAAAATAAAGAAAACTTTTCCTCATTTGTTTATTTAAGTATAGCGGATTCTGGGGACAGAATCCTTATAAGGGGGAAGAATGTAACGCCCGAGAAAATCGGATTTTTAGGAAATTTAAAATTTTATTTAACTATGTGGATTAAATGAATTTAATTGATTATTTATGGGAGCAAGCTAATCGAAGGTCGTTCTATGACCTAAACATATCAGAACGTCATAGTATTTTGGCAACGTGGTAGAACTAAAGTGTTTGAATTTCCAAGACAAAAATAAAAGCTTTCCGAGAAATTTTCTGAAAAATACTATTCACGCATTTCTGTTCGGGAATTATTTTTGAACTTTCGAGAATACGTAACGATAGAATGTTAAGATGAGATGGAATATCCAATAATATTTCAGTTATGAAAAACATAATATTTCGCCTGTGGACTTAATTTGAGAACGTTAGGAAAATCAAGCATTAAGAAGTTAGGGTAATAATTGTATGATATATAAGTATTGTGTGAGGTAGAGTATACAAGTATGATATGAGGTATTATACGAGTATGTATGAATGATGGTATGTAGTATATGATGAATTAGTATACGAGTTAGAATACGATAATGATACGTATAGAATACGTCCTAAGGCTTTCAGCCAAATGTATTGAATATGTAGGATTGTGTAGGAAATATTAAAGTCCAAAGGGAAGTGTGACAAGGCCCAAATGTAAGAATTGTTAAGTCCAATATAAGTTAATGAACAAGCCCAAGTGTTTGTTTAATTATAAACCTAATGTATAAGTTATGTTAGATTTAACTAATTAAGCTAAAGCCCAAAGTAAGAACCAAGGGGTTATGGGTTGGTTTAAGCCCGTGGTTTAAACCATGGGTGATCCAAAGTGATAAACAAGTAACTTAATGACTAAGTGTTGTGATGAACAAGTAAAGGATAAGCTAGGTTCTAGGCAAGTTAACTTAATGGCTAAGCAAAAAGTGTGGTGACCAAGTGTTGTGGGGAGCAAGGTAGCTTAATGGCTAAGTGTTGTGGTGGGAAAGTAAGGGATAAATGTTGTGGAGGCCAAGTAAACTTGGTGATCACATAATGAATAGTAAGGAGGTGATTAAGGAGGTGGAAATGGATTAATGACCCTTATGCCCTAACTTTGGTTTTCCTATATATAACAAGCTAGGATTCATTGTTGTTGGTTGTTCGTTTCCTCCAACACCTTACAACTTATTGGTTAGAGAGAATAAGTGAGAATAAGCTAGAAAGTTAGACCTTTCATTATTCAAATAAACAAGAAGCAAGAAGAAGATTAAGGCTTAGCAAGTGACATCAAAGGGTAAGCCATATTAAACCATGATTCTCTTTCTCTTCCATTGTTAGAGAAGTGGGTGGTGGTAGAACATGTATGCTAAGAAGGGGTTGGAATAATGAATCAAAGGGCTTAAGTATTAATAATCCGTAATTAAGTCATGTTGTAAGATAAGCAATTAATGAAATTATAAACTTAAGAAGAACTTGTAAAAGCTTGTAACATGTTCACATTAATGGAATTGGTATGATAATAAGAAACAAGAATGGTGGTTAAAAGATTAAGATCATGATAAGTCATAGAATCATAGTAAGTAATTTATATTTTCATAAGTTACAAATTCACAAAGAACAAGTAATAACTTATCATGTTTATAAGTTAATGTAGTATGATGAATTGAATCCATTTGAAACCAAGAACAAATCTTAAGTAACGAAGTTTCGCCAGAATTCACACGATTAGACGAATGAAATTTTGATATTGAGCTTGGAAACGTTGGTTTTCAATGGAGACAAGTCTTATTTGGCATTATAGAGTTGCGGACTAGAAAATGACCGAATTCCGACTTAGAACGAAGAAACGAGTGTTGAACGTTCACGAACGTTTATCGTTTTCATTAAAAATGGACTAATAGGTGAAATTTTAGCAAACTAAGTCGAATAAATAAAATTCTTACATGAACACGTAGAGTATGGGATTTGTGAACTGTAGGCTCTTGAACGAGCCAATTCGGACTTATAACGAAGAAGTTACGAGCCCGGGAATCTTACAAAGTCAAAAATCATTATAATTATTCGTGGCACGAGTCCGTGGCCACATGACTCTAAGCCAAATAGACGGCGCCGCAGTGCCAAAGTAAGCCTCATACCCTAGAAACTTCAAGCAACTGCAGTCGATTAAGTAACAAAGGAACTCATGGCAAATCACGAAGTTCGGGTCTCCAAGCCCTAATGATGACGCTTTATGCAACGCAAGATAACAAAGGAACAACAGCCGTATGCGGCTGAGACTTAAAATATAGATAGTAAAGAATGGATACAAGTGGAACATGAATGGAAATTGTTAACCATCAACTAAGGAACTTAATAAAACCTTATTAAGTTATGATTAAACCCCAAGTATGATCACTTAGGATCACTTGGGGTTAAAATAAGTCAATTGAATGTGAACGGGAACGGTGTACAATAAGCGTACTTAACCAATGACAATTAAGTGTCTATTACTAACGTAAGGACGTTAGTAAGCCGTGAGGGAGGATGAATAACTCAGACCGAGTTGTATTAATAAAAGAATTTCAAATTAAACTATAGAAGAGATAGAAGTTTGAAAGAATGATGTAAAAGAACGATGGCAAGCCAAAACCAATAATAACAAATCTAATATATGATTAGATTGAGAAGTAGGGTAAGATTCTTTAGGAACCAAGTATGTTCATTCATGACCTAATGTGGTATGTTATGTGATTATGTGTTGTAGAGACCGTAAAGACTCAAAGGGAAACGTAATTATACTGTAGCAGACGCTGAAGGCAAGTTTTTCTTAAATGCTTGTCTAACCTTCGTGTTAGTCAAGTTTTCAAATGATTCAAGTTATAAGATGCATGAATGGTTTTATGAAAGAGTTGATTGATTTCTTTACAAGTTTTCAATATATAAATGGACGATCAACTGCCACGAAGTAAACTCCAGACAGGACTTTGAAATGTAAATATATATATATATATAAGAGATAAAAGGTCACGAAGTAAACTCCAGGCCAGACAGAAATGTAAATATATATATATATATATATATATATATATATATATATATATATATATATAAACGCATTCCGATATTCTTTCCTGGCTCAATCGAATTCGAGTTCGATGATATATATATATATATAACAGTAGTAGAAAGCTTAAAAATCTGAAAAATCTTACAGTGAGCTGCCAAGAAGACTTCAGATAGCTTTTGAAGCCTGAAAGCTCGGTTTCCACCGGTTAAACTTCAGCATGTTACAAAACACAAGCTTACAAGTGTTTAGAAAAAAGAATCACTCAGTTTGGAGTACTCTAGAAGAGGTTACAGGCTAAAATGGACAGAGTTTTCTCTCTTTTCTTCCCATTTTCTTATATTTTATGGCTGATGGGGGGTTTATTTATAGACCAAAAGTGCCGCGGGTCAACCCGCGGCAGCAACGGGTCTACCCACGGCTACCCGAGCTACCCCGGGCATTGCGGGTCCTGTCGTCTCGAAGTATGTGCACTTAGACAATGCGCTATCCGCTCGAACCTTCATAACTTTCAATTCGGGAGTCCGATGGAAGCGTGCCATACCATTCCGAAAAGCTCTTTTCGAGAGCTACGTAATGACATAGGGCTTGCTCTTTTTTGAATCCGGGAAGATGGGTCTGTGACACCCCCAAACCCGGGTACGTCATTTCCACGGGATTTGGTGTTCACTGTACAAATATCATCTATCTATCTACCCATAATAAATGCAAACCATGCAATAGATAGAAATAAAATCTTCCCCTTAAGGGTTACAACATCCGAATAATAATACAATCCCAGGTTTAAACTAACCTTAAACATCTGTGCGGAATCATAAACAAATAAGTCTTAAACAACATCATTAACTCAAGTCTTAAACATAAATACATCATCTAATAAAAATAACAAGTCTTCATCACTTGTTAACATTGCCCTTGCCTTTACTAGTGGAAGGTTCGTTGGTTCTTTTCGTTTCAATCGCAATGTTATTATTATTAAGTAAGAGTGGGCACAATTGCCCACAAGTATAACAATATAACAATGAATAATAACATGCGAGAGAAATAATAACTTCTAAAATAATAGCTCAACTTTTGAATCAAGAATGAATAAAAGAATCAAAAAGATTTACGAGGGTCATAAGACCTTGAACTATGTCCTAGGTTATCAAGGGTTATACTTGAAACCTTTAACAAATCATAAGACTATGGACCTTTCTACTCGTGACTTAGGGGATCACCCTTAGTACCATACAGTGCACAATATCTTAACGCTAACGCATAAGTAAATCCTTTTTCAGGGTTGTTCATCTCAGTTTGACATTCGAGTCCGCACCAAAGGAAGTTTGGTTTGGATAATTCAATAAGGGTTCTGAAATTTAGAACGTTCATCAACTAAGGACTAGTTGAATAAATAAAGTTCACTAGTTTAATAAGGTTCAACAATAATGATATTCGATTTGAATAATAATCTTAAGAAATATACAATAAGACAATTATTGTATAACTGAATCATACTTTGAAAGATAATCAATCTTTAATATAACATTTGAACTTGAATAATAGTAATGATAATTTACTCGAGGTAAATAATAAACTTGAACAATAATGACAAGTAGGGTTAGGAAACTTGCCTCGTGCGTAGATTACACTTTAACTAAACTCGTTCTTTGATTTAAATCCTACATACCATTCACATTTACAATACCAATTAATTATAACTTAACTAATCATCATAAACTCATTCTCTTTGTCTACTTTGATTATTGACTATACTTAGTCAAATTACCACTTACTGTCACATAATATCACTTCATGAAAAATAAATTAATTATGCATTCAATAATTCAATCCACATGTAATTATGTTATTTACATGTTAAACATCTATTGTATCATCACATTATACTTCTAACATGTTTACATGTTCATTACATTAAGTTACTTACACATTGCTAGACTTAATCATTTTTAAAATTCCATTTCTGAACTTTATGGAGAGTGGTATTTGCTAATTTCACTATTATACTTCTGGTCTTCACATTTGTGTGCGATGGCATATGACCAAACTCTTGGTCTTTAGTGCATGTATGGCTTCTTGACTTTCGAGACTTAAGCTGCTGGGCAGGGAAATAAGCGGTGGCCGTGACTGCTGGGCGTACAGACATCTGAAAATTGCGTCATATGCGAAAATCGCAGAACATGCCAATTTCTTCCAATTTCTTATTTTTTACTCGAAATTAGACATACCCATATGATATAATTCATGCATAAACATAACCCAACATTTATATAATGACTTTAACCAATTTAAACACATAATTACAGAATTAAAGCATGCAATTTCACTGACTTTGATGTTCTTGAAAGTTTTGAAAATAAAACATGAAATTGTCACTACGGATTCGTTATAACACCGAATCCGTTCATTTAAACTTTGGTCTCTTCGTATCAACACGCATAATAAAATACTAGTGTAAAATTTAGGGATAATATATGATCAACACATGAAATATCACGTATAAGGCCATATGGCCAAAACCCAAACTTTGTAAGTTTTTGAAAAACATATACGACATGTGTTTTCATGAAACTGATGATATGGTTTACATAATATAAATTATTAAATACGATGTGATATGCCATAACACATACACAACCCATAATCATTACTCTTATCCCAATTACAGAAGTTAAACCAAAAACTTTGAAAGCCATGTTCATGGAATTTAAATGACGTAAAATAAAAATTGGGAATGAGGAGATTACCTAAAGCGTAGTGTAGATTTTGATAAGAGATGAATATCAATTTCTCTCTGACTTCTCAACTAATACTCAGATCTCTCTCTCGTGAAAGTCGCTCTAGACTTAGCAATAATATAATGAATGAAGAAGACGTCGATATAAGAACTGGCGCATTATGGTCAGTTAACCCAGTCATGGGTAACTGTCCATAACTCCCACTAATGCCATGTTTGGCTAGTATAAAAGACTTATACCAAATTAATTTAATAAAACCTCTTATACTATAGTTTAAATCATGTCACACCCACTTTTTATAATTCATATATCTTATTTAATATAAATAAAATATAATAACTTCTCATAATTTCACATAGTCATATAATTAAATTCTCATTAATAAATAATGTCAAATTATTAACTCTCTAATTAATAATTAAATTAATTAAATAACATCATGCTTAATTAAATATTTCATTTAATTCAATAAGCTCACATAATTACATACTTGAATAATAATTATTCTCCACATTAATTTAATAAATGTAACATATATAATTAATTTAATCTATCACAATTTCATCAATTAATTATTTAAACTAATAATTAAATCATCAAAAATATTTATTTACTTTAATAAATATTAAAATTAAATAACAAAAATCTTGTTCGTCACATCTTTCCCCCTTAAAAGGATTACATCCCCGAATCACGACTCAATAAATTCGACCCGTTACATTCTCCCCCCCCCCTACAAAGATTCTGTCCCCAGAATCTCTTACACATAATTAAGTAATAAATGAGGGTAATTCTTCATCATATTCTCTTCGAGTTCCCACGTAGCTTTTAGAGCGTTGTGGTTACTCCAAATTACCTTAACAGAAGGTGTAACTTTATTTTTGAGAACTTGTTCTTTTCGGTCGACAATTTGGACAGGAATTTCTTTGTAAGATAAGTCTTTTTCAAAATGTAGGGGTTCATATTCAATTACATGCTTGTAATCCGCCTTGTAGGGTCGTAACACAGAAACATGGAAGACGTTGTGTGTAACTCCCCGAAATCCGGTCTATCTTCACACCCGGATTCCGTACGTCACGAGTACATCCTTCATCCAACACACATCATTATATACCGAAATATAACAACATACATTCTCCAATCCCAGGTTCTGGAAACCTTATAACCTTTTTCATAACAAATAATGATAATTACATTATTCATTTCATCTTACAAGAGTGACTTTTATCCGCCACCAAGGATACATAACAGTTTATTAAACTAGTCTATAATTTAATTTTATCTTTTTATATTACAAGTCTTCATTTGATCTTCTCGCTCATTCACATTCTGAATAGCAATTCATCTGGAGACCGTCAGCTTGATCTTCACGGGATCCTTAAGTTCTTCTAACCTTGTTCGCTGAAAATTGTTTTTCATTTAAAGCAAGTGTGAGCATTCAATTGCCGAGCAAGTCATAACAGTTGAACAAACAACTTCAGAATTAAAACATTTCTTTAGAACTTCTATAACCAAACAAAGGTTATGAAGCAGCTTGAATAATAGGAATAGTCTCGATTCCTATCTTTTTAAAACATCAGTCATTTTCACTTTGAAATACTTTCATGCTTCTACCTTTTTCATACACATCCTATCTGGCTAGAATCATTAGCACAAACTTAACAATAACGATTCATATATAAACAGAACATACTTGTATTGAACAACTCAATTACAGAATAATGCATATCATAGAAACACCGAAGTGTTCAAATTGTGGCTCAAGGCCTCATACATTCTACCACCTTGTACATACATCGCACATATGCACATAGACAAGACTGCTCAAGTACAACATCTGAGAAGTTTAAGAAACTAACATTCATGTAATATGAATGAAGTTAGGAAACTTGCCTTACGCCCAGCTACAGCTTACACCGAACTATTTATTTCAATTCCTATATAACACATAAGGAGAAAACATAAACACCAATTAGTCATATATTGAACTTACGCATTGGTTTATTTAGCTTTACTTCTTAGGGTTCGCGTTCTTGCAATATAAGTTTACGCGACTAACTTCCTTTACCAGTTTACGGCTTTATGACATACGGAGATGTCTTACTCAAAACGTTCATCATCTTGGATGATTTATATTCTTATCTTATCCGAACCATTAAACTTAATGTTCGTTAAAGTTAATTTCTTATTTCTTACGGCTTTCTGACAACTAAATGTCATCCCTCTGGATTCATTCTTTATCGACTCACATTCGGCTTTCATTAATCTTATTACCGTTTGTTACGGCTTTCTTGATAATTCCCATCTTATTAATACTTTTGTTATCCATTATACGCACCTCATGTTCATTACCCTCGTCGCTCAACGTCTAAGGAATCACAACCATAGCAATCCCTCACGTTCGTTCATCGCGACTACGGTCCCCGGACATCGGTTACGAAACCCGCATTTATATTTTTTATCAATTAATCTTGCTTAATCTTTACATTCAACCTTCAATAAAGGTTTACATTACATGATTAAGTGTTACATTAGTTGAATATAATATTCTTTATCTTCCCTTACATTTCCCCCAAGAGCTGAGCAGTTAAAAGCTCATCTCTGGCTTTTTCCCAACATTGGCGCTGCGGAGCCACTCCCTTCTTTATCTCTCGCGCTACGGTGCCACTCTCTAGAAGTTTATGGCCGAGCTCGTCTCATGTACGTGGCTTCTCCCAAGGCTCACCAAGGCTTCTGAATGTTTAGCCTAAACCCTAGAAAAATTCTCTAAGTGTTAAATCTAATTTGAGACGCTTACTTCCCGATCTCATAACTCCTTCGTTATAACTCGGAACGAGGTCATTCCAAAGCCATTCTCTTCCTTATCTTACGTACTTTAATACCCCTCAAGAAGAAATTCATTCTAAATCCGTTAACGTGCCATTCGATTGGCTTGATTTTCACCCTTTGTTCATTTTACGTTTTTAACGCTCTTCGCTCGCTTAAATCAATCGTAAATTCGGTCATCCAAACTCGGAACTCGTTCGTTCTTGAGTCCACGACTCACATTTTCTATGTTTTCTTAATTTCTTATGAAACCCTACCCACTCAGGTTCATTTACTAACTTTCAAATTCTCGTTTGTCTTTTATGAAATTTTTGCCATAACTTCGTTATAACTAAGTTTTAATTCGTTCTTCATGAACGTTTCTACCGTTCCTAACCAAGAAATACACATATAACTTATACACGATGGTTTTAAACTTGTCCATCAAAAACAATTATCCTACGATGGTTTTAAATTTGTCCATCAACAACGTTCTTCGTGTTCTTCGCGTGTTCTTCGTGTTCTTCGTTCGTTCTTCATTTTAATCGATATTTTAGATTAGGATTTTACCTTTTATTGGAATTTGATGTTATAGAACACCATTCTTTACTTATTTCACCTACTTATTCATATAATCCACTCGGATCGTTCTAATTCATTACGAATCTTATACTTCCTTAAGAAATTTATTAACTAAACTTCAAATTTATTATTTCTTCTTTTCTCATGATTTCAACCATATGAAATCATCTCAAACCTTATCTACATCTTATCTTTATTAAGTTATGTTTTTAAACATAAAAACTTAAAGAAAATTTATAAAAGACTAGGTTTCGGATTACCGTTCTTCTTTATTTTTCTTCCGCTAGACAAAGTCGGCGATTTGTTAGCTTTTCTATTTCACGAACACTTTCGATCCGATCATTCATGTTCATGTTCCTTCTCTCTCTTCATCTGAACCCTCTCTCTCTCTCTAGATTTAGGATTTTCAAAATCCCATATAAATGATTTAAACTTCCTATTTATAGAATTTCCTAGCTAAGGGTATTTTAGTCATTTCGCCCCCTAACCTCCTTACTATTCATGGCTTAAGGACTAAGTTAACTTACTCCTTAAGTTTACTTAACACTTAAGTCAACTTAGCCTTTAAGTTTGCTTAACTCTTAAGTTTACTTAACCTTTAAGTTTGCTTAACTCTTAAGTTTACTTAACCTTTAAGTTTACTTAACCCTTAAGCATAAGCACTTTACTTAGCTATTTTACTTAATCATTACTTAACTTATCCTTTACTTAGCCATTAAAACTAATCGTATTCTACGCATCTCATTCTCGTATTTTCTTCGTATATAATTCGTACGATATTCGTATTATACGTCGTACCAACCTTCTTGCTATACTCATATTCCTCACGCATAATAATCCTAATTATTATATGTAAACATTAAATTCTCGGAACTCACTTTTTCTAACCCTTAGGTTTTGAGTCTGCAGGCAAAAACTTCGTTTTTGCCATAACTGAAATATTTTTGAATATTCCATCACGTCTCAACATTTTACGTAATTAATAACTTCTCGGAATTTCAAAATAAATCTCCGAGCAGAAACGGACGAATAGTGCATATTTCGTCTTTTTCCCCAAAAAATATTTTGTTCCTGGAAAACTTATATTTTTGTCTTGAAAATTCTTATTCGCTCAATCTAGCTCGTAGCCAGAATACTCCCGATTAATAATTATCCTAGGTTCTAGAACGATTAATAAACACATAGCACATAATAGTATTAATAAAAAATAGTTTTATTAATAACTAATTCTTTAAACCTAAATTCTAGACGATCCGAATTTCCAGGTCGTCACATTGTGGACATTCTCGAGTGATGGAGGTAAGGCTACCTCATACGCGACTTCACCGATTCTTCTCAGTACTTCAAAGGGTCCAATGAATCTTGTGCTCAATTTCCCTTTCTTTCCGAACCTGATCTTTCCCTTCAATGAAGAGACCTTTAAGAACACATAACTACCCGATTCAAACTCAACGTTTTTATGATGTGGATCAGCGTATTTCTACTGCCTATCTTGAGCCGCTACCAGTCGTGCTCGGATCACTTTGACTATTTCTGCTATTTGTTGTACCAATTCTGGCCCTAGCAATTGTCTCTCACCAACTTCATCCCAGTAAAGCGGAGTTCTGCACTTTCTACCATATAACGCTTCGTAAGGCGGTATACCAATACTAGCGTGGTAACTGTTGTTGTAGCTGAACTCTACTAACGGTAGGTGATCATCCTAATTTCCTTTAAAATCCATCACACATGCTCTTAGCATATCTTCTAATGTTTGAATCATTCTCTCACTCTGCCCGTCTGTTTGAGGGTGGTATGCTGTACTCATTCGCAATTGCGTACTCATGCATTCCTGAAGACGTTTCCAGAAATTCGATGTGAAGCGCGGATCTCTATCAGAAACAATTGACACCAGAACTCCGTGCCTCGAAACAATCTATTTTACGTATAACCTCGCCAACTGATCTAAGTTGAATCTGATTTTGATCGGAAGGAAGTGTGCGGATTTAAATCGATCATCAACGATAACCCATATCAAGTCGTAGCCTTTATGAGTCGTCAGAAGGCCAACCATGAAATCTATTGTAATATGTTCCCATTTCCATTCTGGGATCTCTAACTGTTGTAGCAATCCACTAGGTCTCTGATGTTCTGCCTTCACTTTCTGACAGGTCAGACACTTGGCAAAACATTCTTAAACATCACATTTTAAATCCGGCAACCAAAAATGTTGTCGAAGATCTTGGTACATTTTGGTACTACCAGGGTGAATCGAATATCGTGAACTATGAGCCTCGCTCAAAATATCTTCCTTAATCTCTTGTACTGGCGGTACCCAAATTCTACTCTAAAATCTCAGTATTCCTTCCTTATCCATCTTAAATCTCGGTTCAGTTCCTTCAGATATCTTCTTTGTCACCTTTTTACATTCTTTGTCCTGAATTTGAGCATCTTTAACTTTATCTAATAGGGTTGTACCAGATTGCATCTGAAATAGCTTCTCATCAATCTCCATAGGATACTTCACTTCCAACTCCAGTTTTTCCCATTTCTGTAATTAGCTCCTCCTGAGCAGTCAACATCATCAATTTTTCACGTCCCTTTCTACTTAAGGCGTCGGCAACCACATTTGCTTTAACCGGATGGTATAAAATCTCACAGTCGTAATCCTTAATTAATTCCAACCATCTTCTTTGACGCATATTCAACTCCTTCTGCATGAAAATATATTTCAGACTTTTGTGGTCCGTATATATTTCACACTTCTCCCCGTAGAGATAGTGCCTCCAAATTTTCAAAGCAAAAAAACTGCAGCTAACTCTAAGTCATGGGTCGGATATCCCTTCTCGTAATTCTTCAACTGTCGTGATACATACGCAATGACTTTGTCGTTTTGCATCAGCACACAGCCAAGTCCTTTATGCGACGCATCACTATAAATAACAAAATTTTCTGTATCATCCAGAAGAGATAACACTGGGGTCGTACTCAACCTCTTTCAAATATTCTTTCGTTCATAAACACGTCAGAATTTACATCTAAAACTAATTAAGTTCTTCACATAATTAAATAAATCATTTCACTGTCGATCAAGGTACTGATTAGCCTTGCTATGTTCCTCTTCTAAGATGCGATGCATCGTCCTGCGATCCATCATGTAAAATGGTAGTCCTTCGAACTAGATTGGGTACCTCAAAACTCGATCTTAGGTCTCATTCATTGCCTTGTTAAGTGTAGAGTACGTTTCCCCAATCTTCGCTGTCTTTGTACGACTATCATCCTCTGCACGATCAGTTCGATGCGATACTCTTACCTAGCCTTCCTCTGCTATGTTCAGCCTTTCGGAGGTTTCCTTCAGTTCCTTCTTCAGTTTCTGTATCTCCTCGGTCTTATCTTCAGTTTGACCATTCTCATGGACCAAATCCCATTCTACATTTGCCAGTCGAGAGTGAAGAGTCAAAATCTCCTTCTCCTTCTGCTCTAGAGTAATATACTGAATAACCGCTCGCTCAGTCAAATCCTGGACCTCGTCTCGTAACTCCACGTTACGGTCGTATAACGTGTCATACATCTCAGCATCAATGGTGTACCGTGGTAACTCCTCTTCTTCCTCTTCCTCTTCCTCAACAAATTCCTCCTCAGGATCGTCCTCAGGATAAGTCTCGGGCTCATGCTCCTGACCAACAATGGTGATCAATGGAGATGACTCCCTCTGTACCACCGCTCCCCTAACGACATGTTGTGACACCCCCAAATTCGGGTACTTCAATTCCATGGGATTTGGTGTTCACTATACAAATATCATCTATCTATCTACCCATAATAAATGTAAGCCATGCAATAGATAGAATAAAAATCTTCCCCTTAAGGGTTACAACATCCGAATAATAATAATACAATCCTAGGTTAAACTAACCTTAAACATCTGTGCGAAATCATAAACAAATAAGTCTTAACAACATCATTAAATCAAGTCTTAAAAAAAATACATCATCAAATAAACAACAGGTCGTCATCACTTGCTAACTTTACGCTTGCCTTTACTAGTGGAAGGTTCATCAGTTCTTTCGTTCTTAACTGCAATATTATTATTAAACAAGAGTGAGCACTATTGCCCACAAGTATAATAATGAAATAATAGTATAATAACATGCGAGTAAATCAAAGACATCTGAATAAAAGCTCAACTTTTGAATCAAGAATGAATAACAAGAATCAAAAAGAATTACGAGGGTTATAAGACCTTGAACTATGTCCTAGGTTATCAAGGGTTATACTTGAAACCTTTAACGATCGTAAGACTATGGACCTTTACTACTGCGTATTTAGGGATCGACCCTTAGTACCATCTTGTGCACAATATCTTAATGCTAACGCATAAGTAAATCCCTTTACGAGGTTGTTCATCTCGGTTTGACATTCGAATCCGCACCAAAGGAAGTTTGGTTTGGATAATTCAATAAGGGTTACGAAATTTAGAGCGTTCATCAACTAAGGACTAGTTGAATCGATAAAGTTCACTAGTCTAATAAGGTTCAACAATAATGATATTCAATTCAATAATAATCTCAAAAAGTATACAATAGAACAATTATTGTATAAGCTGAATCATGCTTTGAAAAGATAATAAATCTTTAATATAACATTTGAACTTGAATAATAGTAATGATAATTTACTCGAGGTAAATAATAAACTTGAAAATAATGACAAGTAGGGTTAGGAAACTTGCCTCGTCGTAATAGGCTAAACGATTACTACTTTTGTTCACCACAAATCCTACACACATACCATATGTATTCACGACATTCATTAGTTACATTTTCACTTAATTATTTAATATAAACTCCACTTTATTTAACAAATCATTACCCTTCTAATTTAATTACTTAATTAAATTAGAATATTTTCATTCTCTTACTATTATTACACTCGAATAAATTATTTCATAATAATTTCCATCGAATATTTATTTTATTCAATAAATATCTCAATTAAAATATTTACTTTATTTTATAAATATTTTAATAATAATTTTCATCGAATATTTATTTTATTCCATAAATATCTCAATTAAAATATTTAATTTATTTTATAAATATTTTAATAATAATTTTCATCAATATTTATTTTATTCCATAATATCTCAATTAAAATATTTAATTTATTTTATAAATATTTTAATAATAATTTTCATCAAATATTTATTTTATTTATTTTTTATTTTATTTTATTTATTTATTTTATTATTTTATTTATTTTTTTTTTTTTATTTTTTTTCGATTTTTTTGGCCGTGGTCAGTGAATTAATTTAGTTTGGTAACACCACGCCAAGGCATGAGTTACCTGAGCTCATTTTCTTTATAGTTTACTGCGATTCTGCGATTCTCGATTCCATGAACATAACAAGGTCAAATTAGTCCAAAAATCAAACACAGGTAAAATTATACATGAATATGTCCATAACTTCCAATTAGTTATTTTTACACGAATTTAGACTTACCCAATCATTGTAATACATATATAATCATTACTTAACCCATCTAGCATGATTTTTAACAAGTTACAACACATAATTTGCAAAATCAACACATTTACTTCCACTGTTCTTAATGTTCTTGAAGGTTTTGAACATAAAACATAATTTCAACACTACGGATTCGTTATAACATCGAATCCGTTCAATTAAAGTTTGGTCTCTTCATATTAACATGCATAATAATATACGAGTATAAATTTTAGGGATAATATATGATCAACACGTGAAATATCATGTATAAGGCCATAAGGCCAAAACCCGTACTACAGAAATTTTTGAAATAGCAATTCATAATATTATGAAACTTATGATATGGAATCATATACAATATATATAAGATATGCTATGCTACTCGAATTATTACATATATACACAAATTGTTACCCCATTCAACTCTGAGAAACTTTCTGAGAGGACTTAAGCCATATTTAGGAAAACTTTAAAAGGCGTAAAATAAGAATTGGGTTGGATAGAATTACCCAAAGCGTAGTGTAGAATTTTAATAGGAGATGAATTCCTTCTCAATTCCTTCTTCAATCACTGACTCACAATTCTCCTCAACAATTATCAGATTCTCTCTAACTAGTTTTATCAGACTTAAGAAAATGAAATAAAAGAATACGCATATATTTTATAAACTGACGTAGTTGTGGTCAGTTAACCAATTCATGGTTAACTGCCCTCAACCACTACTAAGGCCTTGTTTGGCTATTCAATATAATTCATTCTCATTTAATTTGATAAACTTCTTATACTATAGTTTAATTAATGTCACACTCCTTATAAAATAACTCCAATATTTTATTTAATTTACTTTAAATAAAATATAATAATTTCTCATAAATTCACATAGTCACATAATTAAATTTCTCATTAATAATTAATGTCAAATTATTAACTCTCTAATTAATAATTAAATTAATTAAAATAACATCATGCTTACTTAAATATTTCATTTAATTCAATAAGCTCACATAAATACATACTTGAATAATAAATATTCTCTACATTAATTTAATAAATATAACACATATCATTAAATTAATCTATCACAATTGCATCAATTAATTATTAAATCTAATAATTAAATCCTTGAAAATATTTATTTAATTCAATAAATATTAAAATTAATTTACAAAAATCTAGATTCATTCACATCTTTCCCCCTTGAAAGGATTTTGTCCCCGAAATCACGACTCAATAAATTCGACCGATTACATTCTCCCCCCCCTTACAAAGATTACATCCCCGAATCGCTTACAAATAATTAAGTAAATAAATGAGGGTAATTCTTCATCATATTTTCTTCGAGTTCCCACGTAGCTTCTTCAGCGTTGTGGTTCCTCCAAATTACCTTAACATAATGTATAACTTTATTTCTGAGAACTTGTTCTTTTCGGTCGACAATTTGGACAGGAATTTCTTCATAAGATAAGTCTTTCTCAAAGTTTTGGGGTTCATATTCAATTACATGCTTGTAATTGGCCTTGTAGGGTCGTAACACAGAAACATGGAAGACGTTGTGAACATTCTCGAGTGCTGGAGGTAAGGCTACCTCGTCTGCAGCGACTTCATCGATTCTTCTCGATATTTCAAAGGTCCAATGAATCTTGGGCTCAATTTCCCTTTCTTTCAGAACTTTGATCTTTCCCTTCCGGGAGAGACCTTCAAGAAAACATAACTACCTGATTCAAACTCAATATTCTTACGATGTGGGTCAGCGTATTTCTTCTGTCGATCTTGAGCCGCTACTAGTCGTGCTCGGATCACTTTGACTATTTCTGTTGTCTGCTGTACCAATTCCGGCCCTAGCAATTGTCTCTCACCAACTTCATCCCAATAAAGCGGAGTTTTGCACTTTCTGCCGTATAACGCTTCGTAAGGCGGCATACCAATACTAGCGTGATAGCTTGTTGTTGTAGCGAACTCTACTAACGGTGAGTGATCATCCCAATTTCCTTTAAAATCCATCACACGAACTCTTAGCATATCTTCTAATGTTTGAATCGTTCTCTCACTCTCCGCCCTCTGCTTTTGAGGGTGGTAAAATACATACTCATTAACAATTGCGTGCCCATGCATTCTGTAGATGTTTCCGGAAGTTCGATGTAAAATATGGATCTCTATCGAAACAATTGACACTGGCACTCCGTGTCTCAAAAGCGATTTCTTTTACATATAACCTGCGCCAATTGATCTAAGTTGAATCGATTTTGATCGGAAGGAAGTGTGTGGATTTTGTCGATTCGATCGATGATAACCCATCTTTAACGTCGTAGCCTTTACGAGTCGTTGGAAGGCCAACCACGAAGTCCATTGTAATATGTTCCCATTTCCATTACGGGATCTCTAACGGTTGTAGCAATCCACTCGGTCTCTGATGTTTCGCTTTCACTTTCTGACAGGTCAGACACTTGGCAACACATTCTGCAACATCACGTTTCAAATTCGGCCACGAAATGTTGTCTAAGATCTTGGTACATCTTGGTACTACCGAATCGAATCGAATATCGTGAACTATGAGTCTCGCTCAAAATATCTTCCTTAATCTCTTGTACTGGCGGTACCCAAATTCTACTCTCAAATCTCAGTATTCCTTCCTTATCCATCTTAAATCTCGATTCGGTTCCTTGAGATATCTTCTTTGTCACCTTTTTGCATTCATCATCCTAAAGTTGAGCCTCTTTAACTTTATCTAGTAGAGTTGTGCAGTTGCATCTGAAATAGCTTCTCATCGATCTCCATAGGATACTTCACTTCCAACTCCGGTTTCTCCATTTACGCAATTAGCTCCTCTGACGATCGAACATCGTCAATTTCTCCCGACCCTTTCTACTTAAGGCGTCGGCAACCACATTTGCTTTACCGGATGGTATAAAATCTCACGATCGTAATCCTTAATTAATTCCAACCATCTTCTTTGGCGCATATTTAAGTCCTTACGTGTGAAAATATATTTGGACTCTTATGGTCCGTATATATTTCACACTTCTCCCCGTAGAGATATAGTGCCTCCAAATTTTCAAAGCAAAAACAACTATAGCTAACTCCAAGTCATGGGTGGGATATCCCTTCTCGTAATCCTTCAATTGTCGTGATGCATACATGATGACTTTGCCATTTTGCATCGACACACAACCAAGTCCTTTATGCGATGCATCACTATAAACAACAAAATTTCTGTATCATCCGGAAGAGATAACACGGGGTAGTACTCAACCTCTTCTTCAATTCTTGAAAACTTTCCTCACACTTATCCGTCCAAACAAATTTCCACAACTTTTTGAGTTAAATTAGTTAATCGGAGTTGCGATCTTGGAAAAGTCTTGTATGAACCTTCTATAATATCCTGCTTGATCCAAGAAAACTTCATTACTTACGGCGGCGTCCTCGGTGATCCCGATTAATCACGGCTTTGACTTTGGATGGATCTACTAAAATTCTATTTTATCGATCACGTGCCCAAGAAATTGCACTCGTTCAATCCAAAATTTGCATTTCAAAACTTGGCATACAACTTTTCCTTTCTCAATACTTCCAATGTTAATCTCAAATGTTCTTCGTGTTCTTCTTTGGTTTTGAATAGACCAAAATGTCATCTATAAATACCACTACTGAACTTGTCCAAAAGCGGCTTGAACACACCATTCATTAGTCCCATAAATCTTTGCGGGGAGCATTACGTAAAGACCAAACGACATTACTAAAAATTCATTAGTGACCATATCGCGTTACGAGCAGCATCTTGGTACATGCTCTGGCCTCACCTTCAATTGATGATAACCGCTTCTCAAGTCTATCTTGGAAAAGTATCTTGCTCCTTTCAATTGATCAAACAAGTCATCGATCCTCGGTAATGGATATATGTTCTTAAACGTGACCTTATTCAGTTCTCTGTAGTCAATGCAGAGCCGCATCGATCCATCTTTCTTTTTCACGAATAACACCGGCGTTCCCCACGGTGATACGCTCAGTTGAATGTACTTCTTGTCCAACAATTCTTGTAGTTGTACCATTAATTCCTTCATCTCTACTGGTGCCATTTGGTATGGTGCCTTCGATATTGGAGCAATTCCTGGCGCCAAATCGATCACGAAATCTACCTCTTTATCTAGTGGAAGTCCTGGCAAATCGTCTGGAAATACGTCGATGAAGTCCCTCACAATCGGTATTTCTTCTACCTTCGGATTCTCTTTTCGATTGTCGACTATGTAAGCTAAGTATCCTACGGCCTTGTCTTAATAACTTCGGCTGCATCATCGTCGAAACTCTTCGCTTGTCTAGGCGACTTGCTACCATAAAATACAACCTTTGACGGAGTCATAAGGTTAATACACTTCTTTTGGCAATCAATTACAGCCCCGTAATTGAATAACCAATCCATTCCCAAAATAACGTCAAATTCCCCAAGTCGAATAGGGATAAGATCTACATTCATGATATTACCCTTAATATCCACTCTATAGTTCTTATCTACGTACTTAACAGGGATTATTTCTCTATTCGCAATTTTTATGTTCATGGGGTAATCCAATTCATCCTTAGGCAAATCTAAATTCTTGGCAAAGTCATCGGATATAAAGGAACAAGTAGCACCCGAATCAAATAAAACATAAGCATTAATTTTATTGATCGGAATGATACCTGACACCACATCATGGGATTGAACTGCATCTTGCACCGTCATGTTGAAAGTCCGGGCGGTCGGTCGGTTTGTTGTGGTTGGTCCGGTGATGGTTAAGGCATTTCCACTGTTGTTTCCCCGGTTTCCTCCTGATCCTGACCCTCCCGATCCCTTCTTGGGACAATCTCTTGCCAGATGGTCCTTCGAACCACAAGTAAAACAAGCACCCTTCTTTGGGTTTGGACAGTTTGGTGCTATGTGGCCTTCCTTACAACAATTGTAGCACACTCTTTTTCCTTTCATACAAACTCCCAGATGGGCTTTCCATAAATCGGGCATGCTTGATTCTTTTCTTGATTACCTTCTTTGATTCCCCAGATGATGAGTTGTCGTTCCACCTTTTCTTCTTGATTGAAATTTCCACCTCTGTGCCACTTCCACTTGGCCTTGTTATTAGTTTCACCTTCATTCTTCTTCTTCTTTTGATCTTGATTATACTTGGTCACTTGCATCGCTTCCTCCTTGGCGAGGATGGCCTTTTCGATACTCCGGCAAATGTGTTTAATTTGAAACATTGATACCTTCTTTGTACACCCAAGGCTTTACTCCTTGTTCGAATATCTGGCTTTTCTCTCGTCAGTGTGTACTTGGTAGGGGGCGAACCTTTCCAACTCGTTGAATTTATCCACGTAGTCAGTTACACTCATGTTTCCCTGCTTCAGTTCTAGAAATTGAACCTCCATCTGATTCTACGAACTAGTTGGGAAATACATTTCGAAAAACATCTCTTTAAATCTTTCCCACGTAATCACGCCTTCACCTCGTCACACTTTGTTTGCTTGCCACCAGTAGCTTGCCTCAGACTTCAACATAAATGTTGCAAAAGAGGTCTTCTGATCTTCTCTAACCCTAGCAACGTCAAAAACCTTCTCCATTTCCATAACCCACGTTTGAGCCTCGATTGGGTTCATGGAACCTTTGAACTCTGGCGGTCCCACCGCCTTGAAGTCCTTAAACATTGTGTTTGGTGGAGCTTGAGGTTGGTTATTCATGGCTCCAGTCAGTAAGTTAACCAACTGCTGCACGGGATTAGCGTTGGCATTATTGTTATTATTGGTTGACTCTTCCTGAGCCGGTTGACGTTGTTGTCTTCTCCTTGGCGGCATTTTTCTGTTAAATAAATGCTTTATTAGAACTTTATTTATTTCTCTAAATAGTTAAGGCATTACTTAACAATTTAACATACTCATTTAACACATCATCTCAAACAACTTGATATATTTTCATTCAAATCAAAAGTTTTAACATTAAACGATAGCATAACTACTATTTACATCAACTATCCTGGAATAAAGAATCCACAGGATTTAAAACATTCAAATATTCTTTCGTTCATAAACACGTCAGAATTTACATCTAAAACTAATTAAGTTCTTCACATAATTAAATAAATCATATCACTGTCGATCAAGGTACTGATTAGCCTTGCTACGCTCCTCTTCTAAGATGCGATGCATCGTCCTGCGATCCATCATGTACAATAGTAGTCCTTGAAATCGGATTGGGTACCTCAAAACTTCGATCTTGGGTCTCATTCATTTCCTTGTTAAGTGTAGAGTCGTTTCCCCAATCTTACGCTTTCTTTGCACGACTATCATCCTCTGCTTGCGATCATCATTTCGTAGCGATTCTCTTACCCGACCTTCCTCTGCTTATGTTCGACCTTTGGAGGTTTCCTTGATTCCTTCTTGATTTCTCTATCTCCTCGGTCTTATCTTGGTTTGACCCTTCTCATGGACCAAGTCCCATTCTACATTTGCCGGTCGAGTGAAGAGTCAATATCTCCCTCTCCTTACGCTTTCTGAGAGTAATATCTTTGAATAACCGCTCGCTCAGTCAAATCCTGGACCTCGTCTCGTAACTCCACATTACGGTCGTATAACGTGTCATACATCTCAGCATCAACGGTGTACCGTGGTAACTCCTCTTCTTCCTCTTCCTCTTCCTCAACAAATTCCTCCTCAGGATCTTCCTCAGGATCAGTCTCGGGCTCATGCTCCTGACCAACAACGATGATCAATGGAGATGACTCCCTCTGTACCAGCTGCTCCCTAACGACATGAATGTCTCGGGGCTCCTCCTCTGTCGGTACTATAGGTACACGGGGTTCCTCATCAGTAGGTACTATAAGTACTCGGGGTTCTTCCTCCCCAGCTTGACTAGCTTCTCCAACATTCGACATCCTGACAACAAAATTTTAAGTTTTAGTTACTAAGTCATATCATCTAACGCATACTTTAACACATAAACACATAAGGTCTTTTATTATCTTTAATGAATTACATAAATTCATTTCTTATAACTCGATAAGAGTTTTCCATCACTATCTTCTTTCTATAAGGCTACTTCCTAAGGTTGTTCCCCCACCTAAGGTTCATAACCTACAGCTTTGATACCAACTTGTGACACCCCCAAATCCGGGTACTTCAATTCCACGGGATTTGGTGTTCACTGTACAAATATCATCTATCTATCTACCCATAATAAATGCAAGCCATGCAATAGATAGAATAAAAATCTTCCACTTAAGGGTTACAACATCCGAATAATAATAATACAATCCTAGGTTAAACTAACCTTAAACATCTGTGCGGAATCATAAACAAATAAGTCTTAACAACATCATTAAATCAAGTCTTAAACAAAATACATCATCAAATAAACAACAAGTCTTCATCACTTGCTAACTTTGCCCTTGCCTTTACTAGTGGAAGGTTCATCAGTTCTTTCATTCTTAACTGCAATGTTATTATTAAGCAAGAGTGAGCACTATTGCCCACAAGTATAATAATGAAATAACAGTATAATAACATGCGAGTAAATCAAAGACATCTGAATAAAAGCTCAACTTTTGAATCAAGAATGAATAACAAGAATCAAAAGAATTCTGAGGGTTATAAGACCTTGAACTATGTCCTAGGTTATCAAGGGTTATACTTGAAACCTTTAACAGTCATAAGACTATGGACCTTTCTACTCGTGCTTAGGGGATCAACCCTTAGTACCATCATGCACACAATATCTTAACAGCTAACGCATAAGTAAATCCTTTTACGAGGTTGTTCATCTCGGTTTGACATTCGAATCCGCACCAAAGGAAGTTTGGTTTGGATAATTCAATAAGGGTTACGAAATTTAGAGCGTTCATCAACTAAGGACTAGTTGAATCAATAAAGTTCACTAGTCTAATAAGGTTCAACAATAATGATATTCAATTGAATAATAATCTCAAGAAGTATACAATAGAACAATTATTGTATAACTGAATCATGCTTTGAAAAGATAATAAATCTTTAATATAACATTTGAACTTGAATAATAGTAATGATAGTTTACTCGAGGTAAATAATAAACTTGAACAATAATGACAAGTAGTGTTAGGAAACTTGCCTCGTGCGTAGGTTAAACGATTAATGCTTCCGTTCACCACAAATCCTACACACATACCATATGTATTCACGACATTCATTAGTTACATTTTCACTTAATTATTTAATATAAACTCCACTTTATTTAACAAATCATTACCCTTCTAATTTAATTACTTAATTAAATTAGAATATTTTCATTCTCTTACAATTATTACACTCGAATAAATTATTTCATAATAATTTCCATCGAATATTTATTTTATTCAATAAATATCTCAATTAAAATATTTACTTTATTTTATAAATATTTTAATAATAATTTTCATCGAATATTTATTTTATTCCATAAATATCTCAATTAAAATATTTAATTTATTTTATAAATATTTTAATAATAATTTTCATCGAATATTTATTTTATTCCATAATATCTCAATTAAAATATTTAATTTATTTTATAAATATTTTAATAATAATTTTCATAGAATATTTATTTTATTCCATAAATATCTAAATTAAAATATTTAATTTATTTTATAAATATTTTAATAATAATTTTTATCAAATATTTATTTTATTTATTATTTATTTTATTTTATTATTTTTATTATTTTTTATTATTTTTTAGTAGCATGCGTAAGAAGCGAGGTTACCTAAGCTCATTTTCTCTAGTTTACTGCGATTCTGCGATTCATGAACATAACAAGGCCAAATTAGGCCAAAAATCAATTACAGGTAAAATTATACATGAATATGGCCATAACTTCCAATTAGTTATTTTTACACAAATTTAGACTTACCCAATCATTGCAATACATATATAATCATTACTTAACCCATCTAGCATGATTTTTAACAAGTTACAACACATAATTTGCAAAATCAACACATTTACTTCCACTGTTCTTGATGTTCTTGAAGATTTTGAACATAAAACATAATTTCAACACTACGGATTCGTTATAACACCGAATCCGTTCAATTAAAGTTTGGTCTCTTCATATTAACATGCATAATAATATACGAGTATAAATTTTAAGGATAATATATGATCAACACATGAAATATCACGTATAAGGCCATAAGGCCAAAACCCATACTCTGTAAATTTTTGAAATAACAATTCATAGTATTATGAAACTTATGATATGGAATCATATACAATATATATAAGATATGCTATGGTACTTGAATTATTACATATATACACATAATTGTATTTAACTACAGAAAATTTACAGAGAACTTAAGCCATATTTAGGAAAACGTTAAAAGACATAAAATAAGAATTGGGTTGGATAGAATTACCCAAAGCGTAGTGTAGATTTTAATAGGAGATGAATTCCTTCTCAATTCATTCTTCAATCACTGACTCACAATTCTCCTCAACAATTATCAGATTCTCTCTAACTAGTTTTATCAGACTTAAGAAAATGAAATAAAAGAATACGCATATATTTTATAAACTGATGTAGTTATGGTCAGTTAACCAATTCGTGGTTAATTGCCCTCAACCACTACTAAGGCCTTGTTTGGCTATTCAATATAATTCATTCTCATTTAATTTGATAAACTTCTTATACTATAGTTTAATTAATGTCACACTCCTTATAAAATAACTTCAATATTTTATTGAATTTACTTTAAATAAATATAATAATTTCTCATAAATTCACATAGTCACATAATTAAATTTTTCATTAATAATTAATGTCAAATTATTAACTCTCTAATTAATAATTAAATTAATTAAAATAACATCATGCTTACTTAAATATTTCATTTAATTCAATAAGCTCACATAAATACATACTTGAATAATAAATATTCTCTACATTAATTTAATAAATATAACACATATCATTAAATTAATCTATAACAATTGCATCAATTAATTATTAAATCTAATAATTAAATCCTCAAAATATTTATTTAATTCAATAAATATTAAAAATTAATTTACAAAAATCTCGTTACATTAATAAATAATGTCAAATTATTAACTTTGTAATTAATAATTAAATAACATCATGCTTAATTAAATATTTCATTTAATTCAATAAGCTCACATAATTACATACTTGAATAATAATTATTCTTCACATTAATTTAATAAATGTAACATATATAATTAATTTAATCTACCACAATTTCATCAATTAATTATTTAAACTAATAATTAAATCATCAAAAATATTTATTTACTTCAATAAATTTTAAAATTAAATTACAAAAATCTCGTTCGTCACAGGGTCCATGACCGAAAGGCATCTCTGGGTCTCCGCAGGCAGTTCGTTGGGCTATTTTGCGTAGTTTGCGCTCGGAAGTTAAGTTATGGTTCTTGTGGGACATCTTTTGACACAATTTGCATTGAAATGAGTTAATTTGATTTGAGTTGAGGTTGAGTTTGAAAAATGACCATTTACCATGGGTTATCTCCGGTTTTGGCACAGTTGTAGTAGTCTTTTCTCAGGGTTATCTCCAAGATTGGCATGCTGTTGACTCTGACTATCCTCCGGGTTATCTTCGAGATTGGCTTGACCTCCCAGGGTTATCTTCGGGGTTGGAACTTGATCTCCCTTGGTTATCTCCGAGGTTGGAACTGCATCTCCCGGGGTTATTTCTGAGGTTAGAACTGTATCTCTCGGGGTTACCTCTGAGATTGGAAATTGGATCTCCCGATGTTATCTTCGAGGTTAGATTTGATGTTGTGGTCTTCCAAGGTTATCTCTAGATTGTGAAAAAGATGTTTTTGCTCTCCTATATAGTTAGTAACAGGAAAACTAAATTTCGAGTGTCTACAGATGTCCCTCCTTACCATATTCATGTAATGCAATGGAATGAACATGATAAAGATTACTTGATACTTGAAATATGATAAGGTATATTTAATGATGCAAATCTCAATGTTATGAATGTTATGATGAATGTTAAAATGCTTTCGCAAATCGCACATCACATTTCGTACTTCACTTTTGGCCAATCATACTTCACAACTCGCACTTTGCAACTCATAAGTCATATTTTGCAAATCGTAAATCGCACTTCGCACATCACAAATTGCTTTATCGTTGCCAGTTACTGCTGATGTTTATGCTGGTGTTAACTCTAACAGTTTGATTTTTTGTCGGTGTTGCCGATGCTTGTTTGAAGAAGAGAAATTGAAATGTTTTTTACATATTTGATGGGGATAACATTCTAAAATCACTAGACCTTCCCGATATATACGCTGATGGTTTACAATGATGCCTACCCTGCTAGTAGTTTAAGAATGATGCATACCCTGTAGATATTTTGACAACAGATCCTACCTTGCTGGTAGTTGACTATACTGATATCACCAAATTGTTTTGATTCCCACTCGAACGGTGGTATCACTGAACTGTCTTTATGTTACGCTTTATTGATGCCAATGGTTTAAAATACCAGATCTTTCGAAACCTTCGCTGAAGTAATATTCAATGGCTTATTTTACTAGACTTTGCCTGATGTTACACTGGATTGATGCCAATGGTTTATAATACCAAATGATGTTTGTGACGAAAGTTTTCTCTAATCTAGGCATTTAATGTGCTCACATATTTAAATCTACTAGAGATGCATGCTAAACTTTGATGGAGATGTACACTGATGTAGCACATTTGCACATGTGTAGATCATGCATGATCTGAAGATCTAAATTTATCCTTAAAAGTCTATTGTCCAAGTTGGATGCACATTTTAAATTACCTAGAGTAGAAATTTACCTCACCCTTTCTAAGGCAATTTGGAGTTTCTTTTCGTTGTTGGGTGCTTCTGCACCATTTCCTTGTGCTTTTGAATCACAACTCGGCAGAATTGATGACCTGAGTGCCGCTGACATCCTTGGAGGGTGCAGCCCGATCTTTCGCTACCCGAATTTGAACTTTGGTGTAGAGGCCTCGACCTGTGAGGACTTGTCGCAGGTTGACACATATGATGATGAGGATTTAATTCGCTAGACCTTTTGTCATTGGGCTTCTGCTTTTGAGTTAATGACTCTCTTGAGAATTTTCCCCTTCTTTTGTAGGGGCAAGTTTATGTCGCCATGATTTCTGGCAGGAGTTCTCCCCTTTCTTTTGATGAGAGGCTTGATTCCGCCTTATACTCTTTCCATTTCTTGGAATAAAAAATTTCCCCAGTCCTTTAACATGTTAATGCCAGGGATTCATATAAAAAACTCTCTTTGTTGACCAAATCGCGAGTGAACAATATCCTGCACATTAAAAGAACAAAATGCAACAAAAGCTTGATGGCTCGACCGTCAGGATTAGTACACTCTGGTGAAGAAGGCATTTGAAGTAAAAGTTATGAAATGGAATGAGTTATGAAATCGCAAGGAAATTTTGAAGCATCCATGGTCATTGTTCTGGGATATGATTATATTCAAAAGACTTATCTCCCTATATAAGAGATACTTTATCTTCGCTCTAGACGTTATTCTTTGCAGAGTTGACTTTATATAACATGTGAACTATGAGTGACGCAACTTTTAGCGGGGGTTTCATTTCTATGCCTTCGCAAATTTTTCTTGATTCTCATTTTTCTTTTCTCTCGCCTAAATTGTCTCGTTTTCTTAGGCTATTCAGAATTACCCATATAACGAGTTTTAGACCAATGCCTCCAAAAGTAAAGGGCTTTAGGGCATTAGGTGTTAGGTGTTAAGACACCCCTTCAGGTTTACTGGCTCGAGTAATAAAGGCCACACTTTGAGATGAAACAGGTATTGCCTCTTTTATAGTTCTTATAAAAGAGCTCTAACTCATGCAAGTATACACGGGTCAACAAGTAATACAGAGTAAGTAAAGTATCGATCCCACAGAGAAAGTGTTAACTTTAGACTACTATGCATTAATTTACTCACTATATTTATATGCTAAAACTATAAACTTAATTGTTGATTTGAATCATTTATAATTACCAACTAAAAATAAGAATAGAAACGAATTAAATATGATGTGGAAACAATGGGATCCTAACTTCATTCAATATTTCATTCAATCGCCATATGTCATGCAAAAAGTGTTCACATATCACAGGATAATAGCCAATGGCATAAAAGCGAGTTATAACCATTTTCCAATGCATTATAACCAACTCACATATCATCTACAGATGTTAGAATCTATGTGATCACCAATACCATCATAATTACCATATTCCTATGCGTAATTGCAATCCTATTGATTTTAAACACAACCCTTATTCTAGCTCATACTAAGAAAGCGGTATATTCCTATCTCATTTCACAAAATATGCAATCCCCAAATTCGCATGCTATCATGATTTCATCCATATTCATATGTTCATTTCCAATTCCATACAAATACTAACATGAAGATTATCAGTCATTCATACATACAAACCAACCATGATAGATAATCCATATGATATGCAAAACAAATCTAACATTTAGATGTGCAACCAAATGACATATTAAAATCCGTTAGGATCCCATAATGGAGTTTAGTTCATGGCGGAACCAAAAACCATTATGGGATCAAGACTAAACATGATCAATAATCAAGAAAATGTGATTAAGAGAGAAAGAACAATCAAACCCAAACACTGAATAGTAATCAATGATTAACTATGAAAACCCCAAAGAATTCCATTAACAATAATCAAAATCCACAATGGTGAAGAACTCCAAGAAGAAGAAAATAAGACGTTATGGCTTCGTTCTCCGTTGGACTCTCTCCCAAGGTGTAAACCCTAATTGCTACTATGAAATTTACGTAATAAAAGTCAAGTCTCCCTCTGACATACGTTAGAATCGCTTTATACCAATTACACACCATCAAATTGCTTAATTAAAAATAAAACAAATTACAGCATCAGCATCGGGCGCGGCTGCGCGTGGCTCTAGTGTATCTGTCTCGTGGCCGTGAGACTTGCAGTAAGCTCAGTTCCCCCAGACGTCTTATCGCATGCAGTAGCGCTTTATGCCCTCATGGGCAGCCATGGGTCATGCCTTCATGGCCAGCGGTCATGCCTGCTCATGAGGCGTGACTTGCAGAAGGTTCCCTATGTAAAGCCACTGCTTTGCAAGGCCATGAAGTCTTCTCTTGTTATGCATACAAGTACTTGCTGCTTGTGTGTCTCAGTTCCTCGAGTCCGGTTTTTGGTCTGCTGCTTCTACTTGTTCATTCTTGCTTAATCCTCTTTCTTGCTTGATTTCCATGCCTTATTGTACCCCATGCCATGCACATCCTCGCCTTGCGACCAAAATGACTCTGATTCCTGCACTTATTCACCAAAAGGAGTTTAAAACATGCAATGCAAAATAACATGAAATGAAATTAAAACACAATGAAATGTGCTCAAGGTGGGCACAATTGCATGGATCGATTATCTGATAAGTGAGTAAAAATATCACTTATCAAATACCCCCAAACTTGAACTGCTTTCTTGCCCTCAAGCAATGCATATGAATGAACACTAAAAGTGTAACTACTAAACTATCAGACTACTCTCGATGCAAACTAGTCTCACATAATCTTAATCATAATGTAATTTCAAATTTCAAATTACCTCGGTGAACTATCCAGATCCCGTAACATAGTTTCAAACCAAACCATAGATATAACATCATACACTCAGATAATTCATGACTGCTATAGAGATGCTGTGTGTGTGTGTTGTTCACAAAAACTTGATTCAAGCAAAGATTATATATCCTACACTGCTCCAAAAAGAAAATTATAGTCTATATCAAGATTCATGTATATTCGTGCAACATAGACTGTTTAAACATATCACCGCAAACTAAGGCTCAACAATGGGTTTATTGCTTTATTACTACTCACAAGGGCGATTTCGCACTTTCCCGCGGTGTTTATTGTTATTATATTTTTTTACATGACTGTACAATGTCTTAATCCATTAGGCACACTGCTACCCCTTAGCGAGTTTTCAACCAACGACTCCCAGACCATGAAAGACCTTAGGGCGCTAGGTGTAGAGACAATCCCCTCGGGCGTACTTACTCAAGTAGCTAGGGCCCCGAATTAAGACTAATCATGTTATTGCTATTATATTTTTTATTTATTTTATTTTTTATACACAGCATGCCCATGTTTCCCCAAAATTTTGCACTTCAATGACTTTACAATCTACAACATTTTCCTCATATTTCTCTTTTTAAAACTACATGTTCTATTGATCAATGCAAGACACACATCTTAGACTTACAAGTGAATGTGAACACAATTGTGCAAACCTAAAGCATATAAACAGCAACATGAATCGCATTATGTAAAACATTATATCAAAGTTGTGCTATGCACATATTCTAAAATCTTCCACAATTCACTATCCTCATTGGCTTAGGCATAAAATGTCTATTTATAAGTAAAAGTTTATGTGAGACATTAAACTAGAACATACTAAGAATGAATAAAAATAAACATTTTATGCTAAACATTTAACTAACCCAAATTCATGCAAAATTAAACTAAACATGCTAACATAAAATGCAATCTAAACTACTACTATGCAAGTACTCTAATACCCCCAAACTGGAAACGTTCAATGTCCTCATTGAATGAAGGTAAAGGGTATGAGAAAAACTCCCCTAATTATCGGCATGACCACCCTCCTCGGGTGGTGAATCTGGTGGTGGATACGGCACAGCGGTCCCGAACTGGGGCCATTCAAGCATGGTTCCTTGCTGCGTGAATGCTTCGGCCAAAGTCCTGGTGAGTCCCGTAGCAAAAGTTCCAAGATTGTCATACAATGCGTCAACTTTGCGCTCCAACCTTCGGAGGTGTCGATCGCTAGAGACAGGCTGCTCACGGGTGGATGGACCTACTTCATCGGGCTTTGGGGTGGCTGGGGTGGCTCGAAAACGGTGGGCCGAAGAATGAATCTGCGTTTGCGTGGATGTGGCTCGCCACCTGCCCAGTCCTCAAATTTGGCAATTGTGGAGTGCGTGATATCTTGGCTTGATATCGCGTTTGCTCACCGCCTAACTAACCCTTTTGTTGTGCACATAACATGGCTATCATCGAAGCATGTGGGATGTCGCCAAATTGGTAATTCCCTTTCGATATACTTTACAATGTTTTGATGGATCAAATACCCGACATCAATATATTCGCCAGTGATGATGCCTCACAGAACTATGGCTCTCTCTGCTGTGATTTCATGTTGATGCGATGATGGCAATAATTTAGCGTAAATGAACAGATTCCATGCCTTGGCGTACCAATTCAGTGCGGCTGCTGGAAAAATACGAGGTTGGGTCGTACCGACTTTGTAAGTCCATTGGGATCCGGGAATGCATAATTCTGCGATGACCTGCTCCAAGTCTGTTTCTTGATGAGCTCCCGTGATCCAATTGGCCGCCCCTGCTGGTGGTCTAGCGGGGAGCCTCAACACGTTTCTAATGGCGAAGGGTTTGTAGTTTACCTCTGTACAACGAACCATAGAGGTATCATTCATGGTGACTTTGGCATTAGCATAGAACTCTCGAACTATGCTCATGGGAATCGGCGTGGGTGCAATAGTCAGTCCAGCCCAACCTCGTTTGCGAATCATGGCACATAGTTCCCCATCCTGACCTTCTGGCCTAAATCCTCTTTCCTTGATGAATGTCTTCGCGACAATGCGATAGTACTCCTTCTGGGCCTCCAAACACAGAAATTTGCTATGATCGACAATATCCTCCCCATGACCGTCGAAAGAAGATGAAGAGGATGAAGATGCCCTTATTCTTTTTGGACCCATTAGAGATAGAGATCACAAATGAATTTATTGAAGGAATGAATGTATTTGGAAACTGATGAAATTCACTCTTGCTTGTGCTATCCCAATAGAGAGCCCTAGCTTTATATCATGAAGGAGATGGGGATGAGCACGGAATCATGGAGGAAATCGTGGAGATTTGAGGGAGAGAAATACGCCTCAATCTGTAACTCATAGAGAAATAGTGACGTGAGTTGGGGAGAGTGAGAGATTTTCGCTTCTGTTAGTATCACACATAAGAGTCCAACTGATTCCAATTTCTGTTTTGAACTATTTTTATCCAAATTTGGACTCGACCTTGCATGCACAAGCGATGATAAGCTTCCTTAGGTATTGTTGCCTTGCTTGCAAGCATGCGTAGAGACTTGCGAAAAGGCTCGTGGATTAATCGGTGAATCTTGCGATTCTTGTGAGTTGATCTTGCTTTGGGACGCTTGTGACCACGAGACTCCAAGTACAACCAATCTGCTTTGATGTACTCTTCAATCGGTGATGCTCTTTAATCATTGTACCTGCACAGATATTAATTCACATGAATAAGACATATAATAGTGGTGGTGTTATGCAACATTAATATCATATGTATACGCTCTCTTATCCCATAACTCGTTATCACTGAATTTGAACTACTAACTAAAATAATCAAAAGGAAATAAAGACAATAATTGAGTTCTTGGGTGAAGAATTGATGGGTTGCCTCCCATCCAGCGCTAAGTTATAGTCAATTAGCTTGACTGTCTCGAACTTCTAACGTTATATCAATAAGTGTGGCCTTCTTCCTTCAGCATCCTTAGCACCTCGAATTTGATCACTTTGGCTTTCATCAATGGCTCCACCTTCAACTCTGCATTTTCATCCATTACATATCTCTGAGAGTCATCTATTCTCGGGTTGTGTATCCAATCCTTGCGGTTTCCATCTACCAGATCAACTAGAAAACACTCTTCTTCATCAGCTGGGAGCTTTATTGCGTTGAAGACGTTGAATGTAACCTCCTGATCTTGTACACGCATAGTTAATTCCCATTTCTAATCATCTATGGAAGTCCTGCCCGTGGCCAAGAATGGTCTTCCTAGTATGATCGGCATATTCTTGACCTCTTCGAAATCTAAAATGATAAAATCAGCCGGAAAGTTGAACTTATCCACTTTAACCAATACATCTTCAACAATTCCCCGTGGATATACGACGGATCGGTCTGCTAACTGTAATGATATGTTCGTTGGTTGTGGGACCGGTAATCCCAACTGGTTGAATATTGACAGTGGCATCAAATTTATACTTGCTCCCAAATCACATAAACACTTGTTAAACTCCGTCTTCCCAATAGTGCACGGAATTGTGAAGCTACCCGGATCTTTCATCTTTGGAGGTAACTTACATTGAAGCACTGCACTCCATTCTTCTGTCAAAGCTACCTTTTCAAACTCATCTAATCTCCTCTTCCTTGACAGTATACCTTTCATGAACTTTGCGTAGCTTGGCATTTGTTCCAATGCTTCGGCAAAAGGTATATTGATTTGCAGCTTTTTGAAGACCTCTAAAAACTTAATGAACTATTTGTCATCTTTCTGCTTTTCTAACCTTTGAGGATATGGTATTCGAGGGTGCAGTGGTTGCAGTGGACTCTTGACCTTCTCTTCTGAACTTGCTTTATTCGTTTCGTTTTGCTGAACCAAATAATTTTCTAGATTTTTATCCTCCTCAGTTTCTTTCTCTGCATCGAGTGGCCGCATGGCCTCCTTAGAGGTATCATGCGCAGGCGCGCGACTTGCAGATACTGTCAAGTCTTTCCCAGATCGCAATGTTATTACTTAACACCGCTCATTCCCGACTCTTCTAGGATTTACCTCTATGTTACTTGGCAAATCACCTTGGGACCTATTAGTAAGCATGGTCGCCATTTGCCCCATTTGCGTCTCTAAATTCTTGATAGCCACTGCTTGGCTTTTGATCATGACCTCGGTGTTTGCCATGTATTTCAACATCATCTCCTCCACTTCGATTTCTCTTCTAGATGTGATGCAAATTTGGAGTGTGGTGTTATTCTTTGTTGAGTAAATCCCGGTGGAAATGGTGGTTTCGGATAAACTATGGTCAGGTCTTGTTGTTGTTGAAATTGTTGATTCTACCGGGCCGATTTTGTTGTTGTCCTTGGTTGTTAGACCAAATTGAAGTTTGGATGATTGCGGTTGTTGGGGTGGTATGTGTTCGGAATTGGCCTTGGTCCTTTCTCGTAGGAGTTTACATTCTAACTACTTAAATTTGATAGAACATTGGTCTGTGGAGTGTGACCCCGCACAAATCTCACAAACAAAAGCAATCGTCTTCACTTTACTCTCTGTCAACGTCTCTATTTTCTTAGCCATGGCTTCCATTTGTCTTAGATAGTACGTATAATCGCATCCACCTCCAACATACCTGCAACTTTGGGTTGAGACATCCGACTTGTAGGATTCTGATAGTCATTCGCGGCCATCGTCTCGATAAGCGTATAGGCCTCATCATAGCTTTTTGCCCATAATGCCCCTCTGCTGCAATTTGCATCTACAATCGGCTCAGATCGCCATCCCAAGCCACTCAAAATGAATTAATTACCACCACCGGTAAACCATGATGTGGACACTTCCTAAGCATCTCCTTATACCTTTCCCATGCTTCATATAAGGATTCACCCTGTTGTTGCTCAAACTGAGATATGACTGTCCTCATCTTTGCGGTCTTAGCCATTGGGAAAAACTTGGCTAAAATTTTTTGTGCTAAATACTCCCATGTAGTAATCAATCCAGCCGGCAAAGAATGTAACCAACTCCTTGCTTTATCCCTCAATGAAAATGGGAATAACCGTAGTCTGATGGCATCTTCCGTCACACCATTATATCTGAATGTGTCACAAATCTCGATGAAGCTTAATAGGTGCTCATTCGGATCATCTCAGAAAGTGACACCCCCAAATCAGATCTTGAATTCTACACCATCTGAATAGTGACCGTTTTTATTTCGAAGGTGTTTGCTACTATCGCCAGTTTGACTATGCTAGACTGTAATTCATTTATGTTCGACATGGAATATTCCCTTAGAGCCCGATGCTCTTCTCTTGGATCAATCCTTTGTTCTTTTGCCATATTGACTGTAATGCTTTCTAACTGCTCTTGCAGATTTATCCTCACACTCGCTTTCCAACCTTTTCCGTTTATATTAGCTTGTGCTGGTGTTAACTCTGAGTTGGAGGATCGCGTGTGCATAAAATTCTACAAGCACCTGTACTCAAAACAAAACAAATATAGAAATGAGAAATGATAGAATTGTCTAAGTCATATAATACAACTTTAAACTAATGATAATTATCTAAATTAACGCCTTCCCCGGCAACGGCGCCAAAAACTTGTTGCCTCTTTTATAGTTCTTATAAAAGAGCTCTAACTCATGCAAAGTATACACGGGTCAACAAGTAATACAGAGTAAGTAAAGTATCGATCCAACAGAGAAAGTATTAACTTTAGACTACTATACATTAATTAACTCACTATATTTATATGCTAAAACTATAAACTTAATTGTTGATTTGAATCATTTATAATTACCAACTAAAAATAAGAATATAAATGAATTAAATATGATGTGGAAACAATGGGATCCTAACTTCATTCAATATTTCATTCAATCGCCATATGTCATGCCAAAAGTGTTCACATATCACAGGATAATAGCCAAGGGCATAAAAGCGAGTTATAACCATTTTCCAATGCACTATAACCAACTAATATATCATCTACAGATGTTAGAATCTATGTGATCACCAATACCATCACAATTACCATATTCCTATTCGTAATTGCAATCCTATTGACTTTAAACACAACCCTTATTCTAGCTTATACTAAGAAAAACAAAGATATTCCTATCTGCTTTCACAAAATATGCAATCCCCATATTCGCATGCTATCATGATTTCATCCATATTCATATGTTCATTTCCAATTCCATACAAATACTAACATGAAGATTATCAGTCATTCATACATACAAACCAACCATGATAGATAATCCATATGATATGCAAAACAAATCTAACATTTAGATGTGCAACCAAACGACATATTAAAATCCGTTAGGATCCCATAATGGAGTTTAGTTCATGGCAGAACCAAAAACCATTATGGGATCAAGACTAAACATGATCAATAATAAAGCAAATGAGATTAAGAGAGAAAGAACAATCAAACTCAAACGCTGAATAGTAATCAATGATTAACTATGAAAACCCCAAAGAATTCCATTAACAATAATCAAAATCCACAATGGTGAAGAACTCCAAGAAGAAGAAAATAAGACGTTAAGGCTTCGTTCTCCGTTGGACTCTCTCCCAAGGTGTAAACCCTAATTGCTACTATGAAAGTTATGTAATAAAAGTCAAGTCTCCCTCTGACATACGTCAGAATCGCTTTATACCAATTACACATCATCACATTGCTTAATTAAAATAAAACAAATTACAACATCGAGATCGCACGCGCCATGCGCATAGCTTCAGCCCCCCAGACGTCTTATCATCGCGATGGTCATGCGCTTATGCCTCATGGTAGCGAGTAATCATGCCTTTCAGCGGCGCTGCGTGACTTGCATAAGGTTCCCTATGTAAAGCCCTGCTTTCGCGCGGACGCGCGAGTCTTCTCTTGTTATGCCGCGCGGCTTGTGTTCTGCAATTCCTGATTCTGGTTTTTGGTCTACTGCTGCTGCTACTTGTTCATTCTTGCTTAATCCCTCTTTCTTGCTTGATTTCCATGCCTTATTGTACCCCCATGCCATGCACATCCTCGCCTTGCGACTAGCCTTCATGCATCCGCTCACTGATACCTCAATTCCCACCAAAAATGACGTCGATTCCTGCACTTATTCACCAAAAGGAGTTTAAATATATGCAATGCAAAATAACATGAATTACAACTAAAACACAATGAATGTGCTCAAGGTGGGCAGAATTCGCATGGATCGGTATACAATAAGTGAGTAAAAATATCACTTATCAATAGGCGATCACTCTATTTGCTTCTTTTTCCTGAGCTTGACAGGTCCATTTTCTTAGGCTCTAAGTCACTCATGTAGGGAGCGTTGGGCTGATGACTCCCAAACTAGATGGATTTAGGGCACCAGGTGTAAAGACACCCCTCAGGCTTAATTACTCGAATAACCTATGCCAGGATTCGGATCTGCTCATATTTTGCCTTATCTTTTTCAATGCTTATTTTCTTAGGTGCTAAGTTACCCATGTAAGGAGCGTTGGGTCGGTGACTCTTAAACCAGATGGCTTTAGGGCACCAGGTGTAAAGACACCCCTCGGGCTTAATAACTCGAGCAACCTAGGCCACGATTCGAGACATTAGGCTGGCGACTTATCTTTTATCTTTTCATTAATTGCCATTATTTTTTCCATAGCTTCATACCCCACAACTAAGAGTCAAGGAAATCGCAAAGTGCACACAAACATATGAGGTCAAGTTTGTTCCAAATAGTGCTTTGAACAAGGATGTCATGCCAAATCAAAAGGGTTGATTAGTCTTAATTCTCTAATCATTCCCGTGATTCTTGCCCCACTGACGCTTATAAGAATTAATCCCATTCATAACAAGTTAAGCAAAAACTTCTTTCTAAGAATACTTAACATGTATATTGTCGCTAATGCATGTAAATTGAGACTGAATGCTCATAACGAGATGAAAGAGTCATACCTCATATGTGGATTATTCATTATGAGAACATTATGATTGGAAAAGACCAAATGATCATACCGAATCGCCAGTGAGATGATGTGAGGGAAGCTCTGATGATGATTGATAGACACATAATTCATACATTTTATTAGCCCTAATTTTGTCCTTTAAATTATATTAGTTTATTAAATTAATATGTTTTATTTTATTTTGTAGGATTTAATATTTGTTGCAATAAAGTTAAAATCTTGGTGATAAAGTGATATTTAATGCTCTTATTCATGTAAAGAATATCCAAGAAGATTCCTGCAAGGAGTATGAAAGAGGTTGAACAATCTTGGTGTGCAAGTCAAATCCAACAAGAGAAATGAAAGTATATCTAGAAGATCTCTTTGAGAACTTGATTGCCACTACGAAGTTGAAACCTACATGGAAAGGGAGCAAAAATGTCCAAGTTCAATGAATCTAAATTAGGGTTCAAAGTTATTTTCTCTATAAATAGGCCTCTTGTTTTAGAGAGAAAGACACCATTTGTTATTATCTTTTTCTTAGTTTTTCACTACTGTAGAAGGGAGTAAGATATTTAGAGTTTGTCTTTTCTCTTATTCTAATCATATGTGGTACTACTGTCAGGGAGTATTTGTAACTTTCTTTTATTGATATAATATAAATTCTCTTTTTAATTATTGTTCTTATTTCATGCAAATAGTAGTACTAATATTATTTGTTTTTTTTAATTCAATGGCTAGCTAAATTTCTAATACATAGGATTATGATGAAACTAAGTATTTCATAATAGTATTTTCGTTCTGTTCCAAAATTAATGTCTAATTATTTTCTCCATCATATTTTCCTCCGCATAAATTGCATATGACTTTTATATTTAGTGAGAGGTTATGATAAGTTATAGTTAATATGTGAATTTTTCATAACGTATGCTTGCCCATATTAATTATATGAATCATTATTTTTAAAGGGAAGGGAAAATAATTTGGGAATTGATTTAGGAAATAAGAAATTATTTATTATGTTAATATTTGGTGGATTTTGATTCCTAAGTATCTTTTCTCAATAATAGTTTTCGTTATTAATTAATAGTTTGCATAATTTAGTTAATAAATCTTTTCCACCATTTCTGTTTCTAATTTGCCTAAAATATTAATTAAGGATATATTAAAGAATTAATCTAGTCTCTGTGGTTCGACCTGCACTTGCCAAATCTACAATAGACGCTATGCACTTGTACTACATAATTTTAACACATCAATGATGTACCATGCTGATGGTGTTGACTGGTGCATTTTCCTCTTTAGGATGGTTGATAAATTCCCCAGTGTTGAGTTGTCGTTGTTTCTGAGATTGCCCCAGTCTTGTTGTAAGGGTTTCAATATCGGGTTATCGCTGATTTTGAAATTGCCCCAGCCTTACTTGTTGTCTAGGATAGTTGCTTTGACATATGGGCTGATAAGATGCCGAGATCGCAAGAGGCTTTTACCTCTGTACCATATGGTAACAGGTTGTGGATTTGGGCTTTGATGCCCTCAATCATTATTCTTGACTTGTTTGCATAATTGGCCTTGATGATTTTCTTTAGATTTGATGAAGACTTGTGATTGAGGGTGTCGACTCTTTGAAGGTCCTTATTGCTGGTTGTCTTGGTGTATCGTTGTTTCTTCCTTTCTGGGACTTGTGCCAGATTTGATGGAATGACTTTGAAGTGTTGTTGGGTCTTCTTAACATGAGTCGTTGACTTGGAGGGTTTTTCTTGGTGTCTTGGGATTGATGTTTGGGTTTGGATGTTTCTTTTGAGGGTCAGACGCACCACTGATGGCTGCTTACGTACTCTTATTATGTGGGAGATCAAGTCTGTGTAGTTCCTGCTTGATAGGATAAACGGTTTGAGAAGTGTTTTTTTAGGTTTTTATTTAGTTTGACCGCACCATAAATGGCTGCCTACGTACTCCCATTGATAAGGGGAGATCAAGTCTTTCGTAGTTCATGCTCTTGGCTAATACCTGACTGGCTTAATTTTTTTAATTTTTTGATTTTTTGATTTTTTTCAATATTTACATGCATAGAAAATAAAAGGCATACTGCGAAGAAATTGATACCGTCCCAATATCTCCTAGAACTCCCAACTTTATCATCTGGATCTACATCTTCTTGGCTAGCTGAGGCCCGATAGTCCAATTGTTAGTGGTTATATTGCCTTCAAGGCTCGTTGTCGACGTCGGGATTTTTAATTGTCCCTTTCCGTTACTTGTTTTTTGGTGTTCTCATTTTATGTGAGATTTGTTTGAAAAAATAAGTGAAAAAGGTCCGACATGTATAATGTCGACGATGGACCGCTAAGAGTCGCTAGTTGGTTTTTAAATGGTTGTACCAACACAACCGAGAAAAGGTTTGCACATTGACCCGAAGATGTGACATCATTCAACGGGTTCATGTGAAACCGAGATTCATTAGGGTCCGGGGACTTGATTATGCGGAGGGAAGGTGTTAGGCACCCCCCGACATCCGTGTTACCACAGTGACCGCCTCTTTTCAAGAAACTGTTATCTAAATGTGTGTGTGTGTGGGTCAATGTGCTGTTATTTGGAAGTAGTGCGAGGCCTTGTTCGTACCTATATACACAGGGTTTCAATTTATGTAAAAATTCAGTTTTTAGCAAGATATGGCAGTGATGTTTTGTAAAAGAGGTTTTTCAAACCCTGATGCTCAATAGTAATTGAGACCTTTTACACTTTCATTTTATTAAGTGTTCGACTGGATTGATTTTATTTCCGAGATGCGAAGCATCTGTAAGAAAATAATCTACAAAATAATGCCGACTTCCTCATGGGTATGAAAACCATATGAGGAAATTAAGACACCGCAGAATAATTTACAAGCTGCTTACAGCTAAAAATGTCCATCATGGGAACCGAATCTAGAACCAATAGGCTGAATCTGTTATCACATGATTCTTAGGCGCACATGATACTTCAATTTGTATGAAAGCACTAAGCAAGTATATATATAAAAGTTATAAATATATATATACAGACATGATCAGCCACCACGAAGCACCTCCGTGGGGGATCATAAAAGATAAATAAAGCTGTAAAAGCTATCAACCACCCCGGAGGAAACTCCAGGCGGGACGAAACATAAATAAAGTTGTACAAAGAAATCAACTACCACTTAAATGAACTCCGTAGGACGAAACGTAAAGAAAGATGTAAAGCTATCAACCACCACGTAAGTAAACTCCTGTGTGGGGACGAAAATGTATATATATATATATATATATATATATATATATATATATATAAAAGCGATAAACGCATATAGGATGTAAAATCCAAATCTCATTGAATGAGTTCGACAACATGCTTTTATATATAAGTATATATATATATATATATATAAAAGCGAGTAAACGCATCGGATGTAAAATCTGTGCTCATCGAATGAGTTCGACAACAAATATATATATATATATAAAAGCGAGTACGCACTCTGGATGTAAAATCCAGCTCATCGAACAAAATCGACACACACGCTTAATATATATACATATATATATATATATATATATATAAGTAGTAAACGCTCCGCATCAAGTCTAGGCTCATCGAACAAAGTCTGACACACAGTTCATATATATATAAATATATATATATAAAAGCAAATAAACGCTCCAGACCGAAGTCTAGGCTCAACCGAGACATAACTCGGTAATGTTAGTCCATATATATAAATATATATATAAACTAAAATAAAACTATGGACCAAAGTCCAGGCAAACACACGCAACACGACTCTCAACGTGAAGAAGGGTGTGTGCAAAGATGAAGAGAAAGGCTTTAAAGTGTGTGAGAAGGCTTACAGTGGGCTGCCAAAGAAGACTTCTATAACTTTAAAGTGGATGAAACTAGGCTCCCGCCAGTACAAGAATAGCTATATGTGAGCTCACACGTGTTTAAAATGGGAAAACACTCAGTATATTGCAAGTACAGAGCAAATTTGACAAGGCTTCCTCGCTCTTTCTCCTCTAAAAATGGCCACCCCAAGCCCTCTATTTATAGAGGGGGAGTTGAGTGTACTGCTGCCCGGTATGAGTGTACTGAGGATGCCGGTTGCCCAGTGTTTCTCGGGGTCGTCGTCTCGTAGTACGTGCATGTAGGCTGATGAGTGAGTTTTATACACATGAATTAGATACATTCAGGCTTAATTTATTGTTGTTCTCAAGTCTTTTAGGATGTTTTTATGTGTTTGTGTCTATTTATGCATGCTCTATATTATTTTGTAGGAATTGGGACAAAAGTTACATGGATCGACGTTCAGGGTGGCTAGATTCGCGTTTTTGGCTTGCCATTTACACAACAGTCACTTAAGAGCCAATTTTACTATAGCTCCGGACATTATTTCGAAACACTCAAAGAATAAAAGTTGTAGATCTATTTCTCCTCTTTCCGGACATTAGTGTCGTATTGCATATAGTTAGTTATTTACATTATAGTTCGTTATGTTTTCGGGTTATTTACATTTAGTTTTTGCATTCAGTTTTTTGTTTAAAAAACAAAAATTTAAAAAAATCGCAAAAATAGTAGTTAGTTTACTATGTTTGTTGCGGTTAGTTTATATTTGCATGATTCTAACTGTTAGATAGTAAAGTCTATTTTGGCCAATGATTAGACTGGAGTTAAGTAGATAAGTATAGTATTGAATATTCAGGCTTTGATGTGATTTCTTGTTATGAATTGAATCTTTTTCTGTTTGAAACTGGTATAATCAAGGTTAGCACATTAATAACATCTATGTTAACTGATTAAGTTTAAATTGATACATAATGAATTTCTTAAGGATAATACTAATGTGAAGGAATGAAAGACATTAATAGACGGAGATGGCTAAATTTTGATAAAAACTTAAGTTTGGGGGGAAAATTTGGGATATATAAGCTTCGCTAAAAAAAAGAAAAAAAAGAAAAAAAAGTTATCGTGGCTAGTTTTGTTTCGGGGCCTTTGTTACTTGAGTAAAATGCGCTTAAGGGGTATCTTAAAACCTAAGCGCCTCAAGGTCTTATATATGGTGCAGGAGTCGTTGGTGGCTAAAGCTCGCTAAGGGGTGATATTGTTAGCCTAATGGAATGAGACATTGCACAGTCATGGTTAAAAAAAAACAATAAAACGAGAAAAGATTAAAAAGCCCCCGTAATGAAAAGTAAAGCATAAGTATCCCGGATTGGACTCTTGAACTTGGTGGATGTTTGACTTTAGTTGGATCTAGCTTGTTCATGAATTTTGTGAATTTGCACTGTATGATGCCTTCGAAGATATCTATTATGTCTTAAATTTGATTTTATATCAGTTAACATTGTTGTGGAGCACACACGCACTATATCAGTGATAACAGTCTAAGATTTGATGATTGATTGGGAAATTACTGATTTGTTTTAATATGATGTATTATCATGTTTACTTGATTTCTCTAAGGCCGGTTGAATAGACTTGTTTCTGTCATTACTGTTGGAGTCGTAGGCATATAGATTAGTTTCATTACATTGCATTGCATAACATTTTTGTGTTTTTGCTTGAGGACAAGCAAAGGTTTAAGTTTGGGGGTATTTGATGAGTGAGTTTTATACACATGAATTGGATACATTCGGGCTTAATTTATTGTTGTTCTCAAGTCTTTTAGGATGTTTTTATGTGTTTGTGTCTATTTATGCATGCTCTATATTGTTTTGTAGGAATTGGGACAAAAGTTACATGGATCGACGTTCGGGGTGGCTAGATTCGCGTTTTTGGCTTGCCATTTACACAGCAGTCACTTAAGAGCCAATTTTACTATAGCTCCGGACATTATTTCGAAACACTCAAAGAATAAAGGTTGTAGATCTACTTCTCCTCTTTCCGGAACATCTTGAATCATCAAAATCGGAGTTCGGACGAAGAAGTTATGGCCATTTTCCCAAAGGACGTCGGAGCATAAAATGTCAGATTTTGGGCCAGCGCCGGGGCACTATTCTTAGTGCATTTTCCAGCGTCGGGGCACTATAAGGTAGACTCAATGGCAGTGCCCGATCTTTGAAGTATTTGAGGAAGGGCTTAGTGATGGCACGGGCCAGCGTTTTGGGGAATTTTAACACCTTTTGACTCCAAATTGGATTGGGTTTGTTCCTAAACTAAAAATTGGACTTGTAACCTATAAATACATGATGTAAGGCATAAAATAAGAAGGGATTACATAGCTTAGCCTAGATTAAACACTCCTTTAGATTAGAAAATAACCCTAGTTCTTATTAGTTTTGGAGATTGAAGCAACTTGGAGACCATTGAAGATCAAGAGCAAGAGCAAGAGGGGAGCATCAGATTTGCTGACAACAGATTCTATTCTCTTCTCTCATCTTACTTTAATCTTTTGATGTCTATTCAGTTGTGGATTCTTTGTTTTAATTCATTAATTATGAACTAACTTTTTTATTAAGATTTCAATTGAACCTTTTTATGGCTATGAATTAGTTATTCATTATATTCTAATTATTTATGTTAAAGTGAGTTGTTTATCTTGTCTTGTGCTTATTGCTTAATTATTTGATCAGTAATTACTTTGTTACTCTAGAAGGAATTGGAAGAGGAATTCTAGGGTTAGAATCTGGCATGATATCATGTGACTTAGTTATTTGCATGGTGAAAAATTAGGTTTGTGAATTGAATGGAAATATCTCATTACATGGCGCATGTAACACGTGAAGGAATTGGGATTAGAAAGAGTTTAATTCAATTATTTTGCATATGAATATAGCAAGATTAATCTGGATTAAATAGAAGGTAATTGATCACTTGGAAAAGGACTTTTGGCATTTGAGAATTCCTGTTAACAATTCAGTAGGCATAATAATTGGGATAATTGAATAATTGATTTATAATTCATAATTGGGGATATTGAAGTCTTAATCTTTATTTATTTGAATTCATTCGTTAAAATCTTAGTTTTAATTAGTTAATTTAGTTTTCTTAATTAGAAAAAACACGATTTGAGATTGTTTAAATAAAATTAGTTTGGTTAAGAATTAGTACTTGGTGATTTTTATTAAATAATTCCTCGTGGGAACGATACTCTACTTTCACTTTATTACTTGTTGACCGTGTATACTTGCACGTATTCATTGATTGCGAAATCGATCAACATAGGCACTGCAATGTCCGCTTAAACTTTCAGAATTGCAATCCGGGAATCCGACTGCGGTATATAGGACCTATTTCGGACCGCCATTGTCGAGAGTTATACAATGCCATGGGATTAGAAGTTGTACGAAGTCATGAAGATGGGATGGTGCCCTCCGATCTTCAAGCTTCAAATTCTATCCGTTACCCTGTACAATAGTCACTCGGGATTGGTTTTCCTTGATTCTTGTGGGACATCGTTGTGTAGAAATGTGTGTATGAAATGTTGAGATGGCATGATGTGGCTGTAGAGTGGCGAGATGATGCCTTGGCCCCTCACCGGAGTTATCGCTGATTTGGGCTGATAAAGCAGACATTGCTCAGAGTTATTGCTGAGATTGGACTGCAACAAATGTTGAAGGTCCTTAGTGTCAACTCTGAGGTATGCATGTCCTCCCGGGGTTTTCTCCGGGTTGGTACTGGGTGTCTCATTGTGAGTGCCGAGATTGAAGCTGGTTGTATTTAAAACTTTCATTTCCGGGGTTATCGTCGAAACTGCATTCCTTGGGGTGATCACCAAGGTTGGTAGTTATTCCCATGATTGGGACTGAGACTGGATACCTTGGGGTCATCTCCGAGATTAATCGGTCTTCTCTGGTGTGTGTTCCGATATTGGATCTGCATGCCTCGGGGTTATCTCTGAGGTTGGAATTGTTACTCCCAGGGTGTGTTCTAGGGTTGATGCTGAACTTTCGGTAGTATCCGGAATGGATATGAACTGTCTTCCAGGGTTCCCTCTTGAAAGACGAATTTGTCCTCCTGCAATATTAGTGACAGGTGTGCAGAAATTTTTGAGTGTCTACAGATACCCCTCTTTATCATACTCATGCAATGCAATGCATGGGTAGGATAAAGAATCCTAGACACTTGAAATGCCATAAGACAATCATGATACTATATGTAGCAACATGATGTTAATGTATGATGCATATATGCGGGGATGATTGCTAGATCCTTGTAATGTTTACCGAGGATTGACAACTATGACCTGATCAGATGTGTGATCCGAATCTGTTAGGATGTTGATGTTAGAGTTATCACCAAAGTCCTGAAGCCTTGATACAAACTTAATTCCGAAGAGGCACCTCTTATGTGTAAGAGATCTGTGGGGATAAAGCTTTATCTGTTTGAGGATGTGTATAACATATTCCATCATCGATCTTCCTTGATGATGTTGACCTTTCTTGGTTTGTATCGCCAGGATATATCAAGATTCTATTGGATTTACTCCCAATAGCAGATGCTATCAGGATTGCCTGACCTTCGTTGATTTGTAATTCACCGACGTGTGAATCAACGGATGAAAACCTTGTGGGGTAGACTGTCAAGGCTGCTTGACCTTCGCTGACGTGTGAATCAACGGCTGATACTCTGTGGGCAGATTGTCAAGGTTGCTTGACCTTCGCTGACGTATGAATCAACGGAACATTGCGTTGTGACCCCCGCTGGGGATCCACTAGGGACTTATGAATACGAATGGACTAAATCATCGAATAGCTTTCGATGCATTGATGGGTTTACTTTCCATCGGCTGAAGTAACGTCAAGGTTACTTGACCTTCATTATTACGTACATCAATGGATGACAATGCGTGGTTACCCCCGCTGGGGAATACATTGTAACCCCTGCCGGGGAAGGCGTTTGTACCTTTGCTGATGTGTATAGCAGCGGCTGGTCATCAGATGGCTTCCGATACTCTATTGGATTTACATCCAACTGTTATAATGATGTCAAGGCTGCTTGACCTTCATTGATGTGTGTGTCAACGGATGAACATGCATTGTAACCCCCGCCGGGGTTCCACATTGTAACCCCCGACCGGGATCATATTGATCTTTAGGGTAATAACCCAGAATTGGCGGCATTGGACCTGTACAAGGTATTGCCGAATGTGATTTGTAACAATTGAGATCATTGGCATAGTATACCCCGTGTTCGGGTGAATACCAATGAGTGATGTACAGACTCAAAGTTCTATCTAAGAAGAACAGGATTACAGGCTATTCTTCTCAATCGCGTAGCGTTTTTATTCCCGATTTGACCTTTTCAGTCTGCAAGAACTCCTTTGCAACTCGAATTGGACCAAGCTAGAGGGGTGGGACCCACATAGGGGTGCCACAGTACACTAACTTCAGTAGTAGATGGACTTCTGACCCCAACCGTGGATATTAATATCCTACAGTTGGTCTCTCAAATCACTTTCAACTTGTGTCGCGAAGAAAAATCCGAGAGCTCTCCTTGGATCTGGCGATTTGAGCAATTTTCTGCAAATTTACATCGCATAAGTGTTCTGTTACTTTTATCCTGGTAACGTATGCATGTAATTTTTTCCAGTTTTTATCCGTTGGAAAATGAATTATCACATGAAATGCATCTAAACACATAGTAGTGGTTATGTATGCTCAAATGACTTGATAACAAATATTTAACATAGTAAATGTTACTATTAAACCATGCTGAACATAAAGATGTGAAATTTTTTGACTTTTGAGACAATCAAATTGGCACCTTTTTCTGCTATTTCTTATCCTATTTGAGGACAAGTGAGGAAAAGGTAAAAGGCAAAGTACTCATGTTATTGAGGCTAACCTTATAGATTGATGTTTTTGATTTTTAATGCATATATTATGTATATGACTTTGGGGCAAGTATGCTACTAAATGGCCACCTAGTTATGCCTATGTGCATGTGGATAGTCCTATTTACAAAGGAGACTATGGTAAAAATTTTCAAAATGTAGGCATTTAATTAGTCATGCATTTTTAACTCTACTGTAGATGTATGTTAAAGTAATGCATGCATGCATGTAGTCATAACATGCATTTTGAATAGCTCCAAGTTAGGAAATACCATACCCTTTCTAAGGTGATTTGGAGACTTGTTGTCCAGATATTATGGATCCGGATCAGCCGAGTAGTTCCCATAGGACCACTTCTGGTGTATGGAGGAGGGCTTCTGAAGTGCCTCGACCCCGTTCTGTTAGACAGCCTCGTCGATTGGTGGAGGCAGTGATATGTCCAATCCGGGCTGAGGTGCCGAACGTCGAGGATGAGGATGAGGATATTCCGATTGAGAACCCCGCTCCTGCTGCACATGCTCCCCGTAGGGAGCTTGTGATAACCCAGAAATCCGGATTGTCCAGAAATTAAAATTTAAAGAATTAGTTATTAATAAAATGATTTTTTTTAATACTATTATGTGCTATGTGTTTATTAACCGTTCTATAACCTAGAATGATTACTAATTGGGAGGATTCGGGCTACGAGCTAGACTGAACGAGTAAGAATTTTCAAGACGAAAATAAAATTTTTCCGGGAACAAAATATTTTCGGGGAAAAAAGACTGAATAGGCACTATTCACCCGACGAAACCTAAGGGTTAGGGTTTGAATAACCTAAGCCTTTCCGAGAGTTCGGTATGTCGAAATGATATTCCGTCGAAAGATTTGACGATAATATATCGTGAAAAGTTAAGTAAGCCGATAAAAGTTTTTCTCAAAAAACGTGCAAAAATCGGACGAAATAAAAATGACGAAAAGTACTGCTGTGTACTTTTCATTCCTTTAGCTACGTTAGGGGAAAATGTGAAGGAAAACGCTTAACGTGGAAAAGTGTTTTTTAGTTTTTCAGAGATCCGAAGATTACGAAAAAGTTAATCGGTAAAGAAAAGACGAAAATCCAAAAATATTTGGATTCCGAGAATCGCAGTTTTCGAACTGTCGGACGAATTTCGAATTACGAAAGCACGAAGTTTCCAAGGGAAGCTAGCTAAGGAGGTGGGGCGGCCACTTGGCCACCAAGTAAACTTGGTGGCTAAGTTATGAATAGTAAGGAGGTTAGGGTGGCAAAATGACTAAAATTCTCCTAACCTTGGTTTTCTATAAATAGAAAGCTTAAGTTCATTATTTTGAGCTTTTGAAAATCCTACTCTTTGAGAGAGAAATAGAGAGGGTTCAGATGGAAGAAGAGAGGAAGAGTAATGAGGAAAAGCTAGCTCGATTGCACACTTTGTCCGACGGAAGGAGATTAAAGAAGAACGGTAATCCGAACACTAGTTTCTTCTAAATTTTCTTTAAGTTTTTATGTTCAAAAACATAACTTAATGAAGATAAGAAGTAGATGAAGTTAAAAATAATTTCATATGGTTGAAATCATGAGAAAAGAAGAAATAAGAAATAAGAAATTTAGTTTATAAATTTCTTAACGAAGTATAAGATTCGTAAGGATTTTGAGCGATCCGAATGAATCTTATGAATGAGTAGGTCAAATAAGTAAGGAATGGTGTTTTATAACATCAAATTCCAAGAAAAATTGAAATTGTAATCCAAAATATTGATTAAAATGAAGAACGAACGAAGAACGCGAAGAACACGAAAAACGTTGTTGATGGACAAATTTAAAACCATCGTAGTGTAATTGTTGTTGATGGACAAGTTTAAAACCATCGCGTATAAGTTAGTTGCTTATTGTTTGGTTAGGAACGGTAGAAACATTCATGAAGAACGGATTAAAACTAAGCTATAACGAAGTTATGGCAAAAATTTTGTAAAAGAAGAACGAAAATTTGAAAGTTAGTAACGGAACCTGAATGTGTAGGGTTTCATAAGAATGTAAGAGAACGTATAAAATGTGAGTCATGGACTCAAGAACGAACGAATTCCGAGTTCAGATGACCGAATTACGGATGAACGAGCGAAGAACGTTAAAAGCGTAAAAAATGAATGAAGGGTTAAGATTAAGCCAATTGAATGGTATGTTAACGGATTCAGAACGAAGTTCTATCCGAGGCATTTTAAAGTACGTAAGATAAGGAAGAGAATGGCTTTGGAACGACCTCGTTCCAAGTTATAACGAAGAAGTTATGAGATCGTAATGTACGCGTCTCAAACTTAATGAAAGACTTATAAATTTTTCTATGGTTAGGCTCGGCGCCGCAGCGCCGGCTGAGCTTTGAGAAGTGGCACCATAGCGCGATCTAGGGCCTCAGCCGCTGTTAATTGGCACCACAGCACGAGAGATAACAAAGGACTTGGCGCCGCAGTGCCAGCCCGGGAAGAGATGAGAGAGAGTAGTAGGTCATGCCAAGTACGAGAGAGGAAAGAACGCAATGGCCAACGGCTGATGCAGGCAATACCTGAAATGAGAATTTAACTGCTCAATTTCTCGGGGGATGTGCAAGAAAGAAATATGAACATAATGTTCAACTAATGTAACACTTAATCAAGTGTTTTAAACCTTTAATAAAGGTTGAGCGAAAAGATTAAACGAGATTAAAAGACAAAAGAATGTAGATCTGGATTCTGGCCCGATGTCCGGGGACCGTAGTCGCGATAAACGAATGTGAGAGATTGCTATGGTTGTGATTCCTTAGATGTTGGTTGACGATGTTAATGTATAACATTTTGATGTGATGACATGGCATTGAGAGATGAATGTAAATCGTTTAGATGCTGTGAACGCAACGTTGTTGCAATAAACGATCGGTCTTAGCATACAACGAACCATATGGCTTTAAAATTAAGGAATTATAATGAACATGGGGTTCATGGGATGGATAACGATCAAAAGCGATTAAAAACCTTGATTAAAGGTTGAATGAGAGATTAAGAGACAAGTAACATGAACGTTGAATACGTAAACGATCTTCGTAAATCGTATTTGCGTTTGACGAATGTTCTAAGTATACCCTAGTTGTATGACTTAGACGTTGATAAAAGTAGTAGGTGAGATACAAATGGTATAAAGAAAGCCTTATCAAATGGTAATAAGATTAATGAAAGCCGAATGTGATTCGGATAAGAATGAGTCCTGAGGTATGACAATTACTTGCCAGAAAGACATAAGGAATAAGAAATTGACATAATGAACATTATAGTTTAATAGTTCGTATAAGTTAAGATAAATTTAGGTTGTAGTACAATCGTAACCTTTGATGGTTGACATATGGGAGCTGGGCTAAACAATTCCTTTAGAGAGCGAAGGTATATACAAAACTGGCAACCGATCTAACTTACTGTTTGGGCAGTGTAGACGAGATGGGAACTTGTTTGTTGGCTGTTTGTGGGAAACCACTCAGAGTACTATATGGACTTCTAGCAGAGAAGCAATGTGTGCTGAGTCCTAGAGAAATATAAGAAGAAGATAAGAATGTAAATCATCAAAGATGATGAACATTTTGAGTAGGACATCTCCATATGTTATGGAACCATAAACCGGTAATGAAAGTTAGTCGCGTAAAATTATATTATAAGAACGCGAACCTTAAGAAGTAAAGTTAAGTAAACCAATGCGTAAGTCAAGTATATGACTAATTGGTGTATTTGTTATTTCCTTATGTGTTATAGGGATTGGAATGAGCGATTCAGTAAAATTTATTCTTTGTCTTGAAAAGCAAGTTTCCTAACTTCATTCATATTTTAAATGGATGATAGTTTCTTAAACTTCTCAGATGTTGAACTTGAGAAGTTTTGTCTATGTGCGAATGTGCAATATTTGTACAAGGTGGTAGAATGTATGAGGCCTTGTGCCATAATTTGAACACTTCGGTGTTTCTGTGTGATGAACTGTTCTATGATTGAACTGTTCAATAAAAGAATGTTCTGTTTATACATGAACCGTTATTGTTAAGTCTGTGCTATTGATTCTAGCCAAATAGAATGTGTATGAAGAAGAGTAGAGAATTAAAGTATTTCAAAGTGAATGTGACTAATGTTTTAAAATGATAGGAATCGAGATTATTCCTATTGTTCAAGCTGCTTCATAACCTTTGTTCGGTTATCGAAGTTCCAAAGGAATGTTAAACTCTTGAAGTTGTATGTTCAATTTGTTATGACTTCTTTGGGCAATTGAATGCTCACACTTGCTTTAAATGAAAAATATTTTCAGCGAACGATGTTAGAAGAACTTAAGGATCCCGTATAGATCAAGCTGATGGTATCCAGATGAAGTGCCATTCAGAATGTGAATGAGCGAGAGGATCAAGTGAAGACTTGTAATGTAGAAAGATGAGAATTAAACTATAGAATAGTTTAATGAACAATTATGTATCCTTGGTGGCGGATAAAAGTCACTCGTGCAAGATGTAAAGAATAATGTAATTACCATTATTTATAATGAAAGAGATTATAAGGTTTCCAGAACCTAGGATTTGAGAGTGTATGTCGTTATATTTCAGTATATAATGATGTATGTTGGATGAATGATGTACTCGTGATGTACGAAATCCGGGTATGAAGATAGACCGGATTTTGGGGCGTTACAGAGCTCCCTTGTATTCAGGTGGCAAACCCAAAGCTTCTGGGTGACTTGAGCAGACATCACTCGATGTACTTGCATGCTAACGAGGTATGACGTTAGATCTTGATCTTCCTTCTTTCCTATTGACGAGGAGTAAAGGATTCTGATGTTGATCTTCATTTCATGAAGGTTCCCAACTTTACACAGTCTCGGGGGAATTGATTTAGCATACACTCCATGTATCAAGCTCTTCATCCTGATTACAGAGCGGTAGTGCATGATTGGGGATTCGGGGCATTCTTCTCCATCCTTCCTCGTCGTTGTCCCTGGGGTTACCTCAGGGCATTGTCTGAGCGATGATTTCATCAGACTCTGTCACTCCATTTGTTGGACTGTGAGGTGATGATGATGCCGATGGATTGGCGGTTTATCACAGGTATGGAGTTTGGAGGGGCATTAGTGCCTTGCATGGCGAGTATTACCCCTACTGCCGTCAAATCCTTGTTAGGAGTTCCGGCAGAGGCGCTCAAAGGCAGGACTGTCCGTGTAGGTCCTTTAAGCGTAGATGCTATGAGCGGGCTTTTGAGTGAGCCCATGCCTGATGATGTCAGAGTCAGAGATTGCATTTTTCAGCAATTGTTCCTGATGATCATTAGGGGCTGCTTCATACCAGATAACTCTTCTACGGTGTCATTCGCTTTGATCAGTGCCACTCGTCATGTGGACCATATTGGAGAGTATGATTGGGGTTTCTACACCTTTGCCTATTTCCTCCGGGGTATGCGGATGCGCTCACAGGGTTTGACTGAGGCTTGGCTAGGATTCTACCCATTTCTGTTGGTGAGTATTTCTTTTGTTATTTCCCATTTATAGGTTAAGAGTGTTTACTGACCGCAGATATTTTGCCATCGTGTTGGCAGTTTTGGGCCTATGAGAGGCTCCCATGCTTGTGTCCTGTGAGTGCATTAGGTTTAGATACCTATCCACAAGGACGACGATGGCATCATTCCATTTTGGCGGAGGTCCTTGTAGCTGAGGGTTTCACTCACTGCCGCCTGTTGACAGCTGAGATTATCACATGGATTCCCTATTCTGGGGAATATTTGGCCATCGAATTTGAGGATGGGTACCCGACTGGCGTCGAGTATGTGATCTCCACCCGGAGAGTTCCTCTCTTTACAGATCGAGGATGGGAGCTCTACTTAGGAGAGCGTGATATTAGGAGCACCACATGGGAGATTCGCATGCCGATCTTGCCTTCTGCCAGGCGTCATTCGCCTGTATCACATTCACCCGTCACTGATATCCCATTACTGGGGGTTGATGGCTTTGCATTATCAGAGGGTCCTTACACTCAGGAGATATTCCAGCGTTGGTGGTTCCCTCGGACTATTGGAGCCCAGTCCCGCGCCACTCAGTTCATAGGAGATATGGTTCCAGGATCCGTGATGATGACGGATTGGATAGCCTATGTCCGAGATCCGACTCATGTAACACAGATTGATAGTTTGACCCGGTAACTAGACCAGGCATATTTCTTTATCCGGCATTTGGGCAGAGATCCAGCAGAGGCAGATTTGTTTGATCCTCCTAGCTCAGGCGCTGGCCCCTCAGACGACCCATTCAGTTTTACCAGTGCAGATCCTCCTCTATATAGGTCTGACATCCCTGTTGATAGAGATCCAGTGACTCAGGAGGAGTTACATCAGGTGGACATGATTGATGATGTAGACATTGACACCATTGTCTTCTTCTGATGTGTATTCTCATTATATCTTTTGATAGGTAGAGGTTAGCTATTGGGTGGTTGTGCCCCATTCTCGCTACATCTTTTGATAGGCCTCTGTTAGTAGTAGGGCGTCTGTGCCCCATTTCCCTGTATTTGTAGTTGTACAGAGATGATGTATTAGATGTTGATATACTTAGGAATGTATGCATAGTTTTTTTCATTCCCTGTATCATATTGCCATTTATTATCTGTAATGCATGTATCATGTTATGCATATGTATATATGTCCAGAGATATTCAAAGATTGACCTGGATGGTCTTATAACACGGCCGTCTGATGTATGTCTTCTTGACGATTAGTCAGTATTGATCATACCCCACCATCATCGGTGGCATCTGGTATGCGATCGTGGTATGATATTATGACACCATCAGACAGGGTGACCGTAGATCATTTGTTGCAGCATACTATGACCCTGTTGATGTTTCAGGTTCCCACAGGATTCGTGGATGGCATGCTGGAGCACTGGGTATTGGAGAGGCAGGTTTTCCGATTTGGGACCCAGGAGTTGACTCCCACTCTGGAGGAGTATGCACGGTTGACGATGCTGCCACTAGACAAACCTTACGTACACATGGCTTTGGGGGACATGAGTCGACGGTTCATGACCCTCACTAGATTGAGGCGTAGGGTGGTACAGGATGAGCATACATCTGGCCACGTTATATCCCAGCATTTTCTGTATGATAGATTTGGCTCGGAAGACAGTTATACAAGACATTCAGGGGATTTCACCTCACCGGAGGATCATTGGCATCTAGCCAGGGTTGATGTACTGCTATTGTACGTACTGTCGTATGTCTATATGCCACGGTACATGATGAGATAGACATTGGAGTCATCATGGCAGTGAGAGCTCTCAAGGAGGGTCGTACCATTATACCGATGATTATATCAGAGACTCTGAGGTCAGCTATATACTTCTGCACTTATCCGATAAAAGTGTTCACGGGCAACTCGGTCATGCTATACGTGTGGTTTATGTCACACTTGAGACCGATTGGCACCTTTAGACGGCATGGCTATTGTTTCACCGATGATATAGCCATGTCATACTCCTTTCAGCCATCGGAGTGTACGGACGCGATGTCTTGGTCTATGTTCTTGGCGGATATCAGTGATTCGTTTAGCATATTGCCATGTTCGGGGCTTAGCTCACCTTACAAATTTATTACTCATGCTTCGGGCATGGATTATCTCTGTCTGGCTGGCTTGAGGGGCATCTCTACCTATCACCCGCTAGCCGTGATGTCATAGTTTGACCAGTTTCAGGACTTTCATCCTTTCGGGGGGGCGCTAGGTCAGCGTTCAGCTTCTCGCTATCTTTCAGCCAATGGATTACCCGTGTGTATGCTTATTGGGATCAGCGTGAGATAGCTGCTTTTTCTGTAAGCCATCTGGGTTGTTCTGCAGAGTATTCCGCATGGATGGAGACAGAGATTGCATCGACTGCGGTAGTATCCACATTACCGAGTAGTGATTCAGATGATGTAGAGCCTATGGAGGACATTGATTCCAACATCGAGGAGGAGCCAGTTACTGGGTTGCCAACATTTCCTCTAGATTCTCCAAAGATTACAAGACTTTGTCGTTATACAACATTGACACGATTTTGAGTAGAGTCTTCATCTGATGACCTTTGAGAGAGACCAGGCTAGAGCCTCGATGTTGACTGCCCTTGATGGGAGAGACGCAACTCTCTTAGAGAGAGACAAGGCATTAGCTCGCAGAGACGCCGCTGTTGTCGAGCGGGATGAGGCTAGATCAGCCAGAGATGGAGTGATAGTTGAGCGGGATAGTGCCATATCTTCCCGGGATGTAGTCATCACAGATAGTACTGCAGTGAGGTCCCTTACCGCTGACATGATCGTAGAGATGAGCGCTTACATCGATGAGCATATGGTCACCATGTAGATGGCTACAGATTTGTTGGGTCGTGTGGATATTCTCGTACAGGAGACCACAGCTTCGCCTCCTTCTTCTGAGAGGGATGCCATGTTGGGCTTGTTAGCTCGCATATATCCTGACTTGTAGATGAGCTTGTATTTTCCTGCACAGACTAGCTTAGCCATTTTGTCATGTACAGTTTACATTATGTATATCAAATAGCATTATATATATGGCAGGGAAATATATCTTTGATCACTTCCCTTTTAGATATGCTTTGCTACTTGCTTGATATTTTGTCTGCTGCTTCAGGGCTTGCGATCTTGATGTATTTTGAATTCCTCCTGGATGGATGGACATTGAGTTGTCTCTGGACATTTCAGAATGGATCATTGGTCTTTGTATATCCCTACCATCTTTGGTGTCTTGGGACTGGTTTCTGTATGGAAATGTGGAGAGGAGTGTGGCTTTCCTCTCTGAGATTGACCGCACCAAAGATGGTCGCCAGTACTTCTATTTAGGAGAAGCCTAGTTAATTCCATCTCTTATGGATTAGTGTTGCTCTTCAAGGTATAACCGCAGCTTAGATGGTTGCCGAATCTCCTATTTGAGAGGAGTTCAGGTAATTCAATCCCTTTGGTCTGAAACCCATGAAATGTGGTGGATTGAAGGATGATCCCAATACCAGTTGACAAGTTTTTGTGTTTTGGTAGGGGGTGAGACCGCACCATGAATGTCTTCCTGCGTACTCCTATTGAAGAGGAGATCAGGTCTACGTAGTTCGAACCTGGTGTAAGAGGTTCAACGCTGTATGTGGCAGAAATGGTGTAGGAATGTTTTTGTTGTTTTTGTAAGGAAAAGGGTGGAAATGTTTTTGTTGTTTTTATTTTATTGCGACCGGGCCATATGAAATGGTTGCCTATGTACTCCTATTGAAGAGGAGATTAGGTCGACGTAGTTCGCCCCTTAGGGCGAGTTGAAAAGCACGATCCCATGTGCAAGTTAGACTGCAGGGAAGAGAAAGTTTGGTCCTAAGTTGAGGATAAACTGCAGGTATGAAAAGTTTGATCCCAAGTATGGGTAGCCAAACTGCAAACGTAAGAGGTTTAATCCGCAATGGGATGACCTAAGTTGTATAAGCGCAGTGAAGCCAGACTGCTGGCTTGAAAAGTATGTTTTCCCTGAGGGGTAAAGTGTGGAAGAGTTGAATGTGGTAAAGGGTTAAAGAACCGAAATGACTGGTGATCTGATGATCCAACACCAGGGTGTTTGCTGGTCACTTCAGACATAGTACCGTTTCACGGCGTCCGAGTTGATAAGTTGCGAAAGTTCATCGTCGTCCATTTCTTGCAATCTGAGAGCGCCTCCCGTCAATACTTCAATGACAACAAACGGGCCTTCCCAGTTAGGAGCGAATTTTCCCTTAGATTGATCTTGGTTGTCAATGATCTTCTTCTAAACCTAGTCATGTTGTTAAAACTGCCGTAGCCGAACTCTTTTGTTGTAGGATCTGGCGATTCTTTGTTGATATAACTGACCATAGAAGATAGTCGTGGTTCGCCTTTCGTCTATTAGAGACAATTGGTGATACATGTCTTGTACCCATTGGTCTTCCTCCAGCTGAGCGTCTATTAACACTCTGAGGGATTCCATTTCAACTTCGATGGGGAGCACTGCTTCCATCCCATAGGTTAATGCGTAGGGGGTTGTCCCAGTGGAAGTGCGCATTGATGTTCTGTAGGCTAACAGAGTAAGAGGCAATAGGTCAGGCCAATCTTTGTGGTTGGCGGACATCTTTTGCATGATCTTCTTGATGTTTTTGTTAGCCGCTTCAATAACACCATTCATCTTTGGACGGTAGATGACTGAGTTAAGATGTTTGATGTGGAATTTACTGCATAACTCCTCCATCATCTTGTTATTGAGGTTCTTAGCATTATCGGATACAATCACCTCTGGTTGTCCATATCGACAAATAACATTGTTTCTGATGAAAGCAATGATAACTTCTTTGGTAACCCTAGGGAAGGAGGCTACTTCTACCCACTTGGTGAAGTAGTCGATCATTGTGAAGATAAATCGATGTCCATTACTGGCTTTAGGCTCAATGGGTCCAATAACGTCCATTCCCCACATTGAGAAGTGCCAAGGTGAACTCATAATGTGGAGTTCTCGTGGAGGGGCGTGGATAGCATTCCCATGAATTTGGCACTGATAACATCTCCTGATGTGGTCATTGTAGTCAGCTTTGAGAGATAGCCAATAATGTCCTGTCCTGAGGATCTTCTTGACAAGGAGGGGGCCACTCATGTGTGGGTCACTGACTCCACCATGGATCTCATCCATAAGCCTTTGAGCTTGATCTTTGTCTAAACATCTGAGGAGACCTAGTCCTGTATCTCTTTAGTAGAGTGCATCTCCACTCAGGTAGAATTTCATAGGAAGTCGATGGATCCGCCTTTTCTTAGTCGGGCTCGCCTCAGCGGGTGTAGATCCATCTCGTAAGTATTCCTTGATATGTTGATACCAAGGATGCTGGATGGGAGGTAGCTCATCCGATACTTCTCCAACGTAGTTCCCATAGGCTGGGGCCTTGTACAGGGAAATTATGACGCTTGGCAAGTGTCCCTTGTCAGATATACGAATCAAGGAGGCCAAAGTTGCTAATGCGTCTGCAAAGTCAATCCTATTTCGAGGAATGTGTAGAAAGAAGATCTCTTCGAACTCCAAAACCATCTATGAAACTTGCCGATGGTAAGGCAGCAAATGTAATTCCTTGGTTTGATAGATATCGATGGATTGTCTGATTACCAAGTCTGAATCTGCAAAGACAGTTAACCGCCTGATGCTCATTAAACGGGCAAGTTTTAGCCCCATGAGACAACCTTCATACTCAGCTGTGTTGTAAGTGCTGACAAACTGCAATTTGACGGCGACGGGATACTGCTCCCCTGTACTAGATACTAGAACTGCTCTAGCTCCAGAACCTTCCATACTAACAACTCCATCAAAATACTTCTTCCATGCTTGGCGTGTATCGTACTGATGGTGTTGCTAAACTGTCATTACCCCTTCAACGGGGAAGTATGTTTCCAAGGGTTTGAAATCCCTTGAAGGTGCAGCGGCCAGTTGATCCGCAATTCCTTGACCTATGATGGACTTTTGAGTCACATATACGATGTCAAATTGTTGTAGGATCAACTGCCATCTGGACATCTGGCAATTTAACATGGGTTTATTGAACACGTACTTGAGAGGATCCATGCGGGATATGAGATAGGTTGTGTGACCATGGAGGTAATGTTGTAACTTCATGGACACCCATGCTAAAGCACAACAAGTCTTCTCAATCAGAGTATATTTGTGTTCACTGTTGCTGAATCTTTTGCTGAGGTAATAGATAGCTCGTTCTTGGCCTCTATTATCTTTCTGTCCCAGCATGAAGCCCATGGCATTGTCACTTATAGACATGTACATAAACAAGGGAACATCATCCCTAGGTGGTACCAAAATGGGAGCTTTGACTAGCTGCTCTTCGATCGACAGGAAGGCATTTTGGCACTCATCATTCCATTTCATGGAGTTCTTCCTTAACAACTTGAAGATTGGCTCACAGGTTGCTGTGGGTTGAGAGATAAACCTGCTAATGAAGTTAATCCTTCCCAAAAATCCCTGTATTTCCTTCTCTATCTGAAGAATGGGCATTTTCGTGATGGCCTGGATTTTGGTAGGATCCAGCTCAATCCCTTTGTGGCTGACTAGAAATCCTAGCAACTTGCCTAATTTAATGCCAAAGGCGCACTTGGCTGGATTAAACTTTAAGTTGTACTTACGCAACCTGTTGAAAAGTTTTCTGAGATGGTCTAAGTGGTATTCTTCCCTTCGGGACTTGACAATGATGTCATCCACGTAGATCTCTATCTCTTTGTGCATTAAGTCGTGGAATAGCTCGCTGATAGGTGGCTCCGACATTGATGAGGCCGAATTACAACCGTCTATAGCAAAAGGTTCCCCAAGGCGTGATGAAAGCAGTTTTCTCACGATCTTCCTCAGTAACCATGATTTGATGGTACCCCGCAAAGCAATCAGCAAAGGAGTACATGCAGTATTGAGCAGTATTGTCAATGAGAATTTGAATAAATGGCACGGGAAAGCTATCTTTTAAGCAAGCTTTGTTCAAGTCCCGGTAATCCATGCAGACTCGCACCTTCCCTCCGGGTTTAGGCATGGGAACAATGTTGGATATCCACTCAGGATATGTGGACACCATGATGATGCCTGCTTGAAACTGTTTCACAATTTCTTTTTCACCTTTAAACTCCACTAAGGTTTCAATCGCCTGAGCTTTTGTTTGACTAGCTTAAATCCCTCTTTAATGGGAAGGCGATGAAGAACAATGTCAATGGAAAAACCCACCATGTCTTCATGAGACCATGCAAACACATCCTGGAATTGGGTTAATAGCGTAACCATGTCATTCCTTTGGTTTGGGGTAAGGTCTGAACAAATCTGGATTAACTTAGAGCTTTCTAAGGTTACGAGATTAAAGGAAGTGGTTTGGTCAAGGTTGGGTTTAGGTTTATCTTTGACCCATTCTTAAATTTCTGGAGGCACCTCAATGTCTTCATGTATTTCCATCAAGGCTGAATTCATCTCTACATCAAAGGTACAATCCCTGTGGAGAAGAGGCACCGTATAAGCAAGTACATGTACATCTAAATTCAGGGTCCTCAAATAAAATATGCTTTCACTTAGTATATATGAAACATTTTGATCATACACAGTGTTAGCATGTACTGACAAAATAAACTGCTAATACTTTACAGAAAAGTAGCAGTTATGATATCTACAGGGCATAAAGAGTTTCTGCCCATTTTACCCTTGTCGACCAATGCAAGGAGTGCTGCTCCAATTGGCAAGGGCAAAGTCCGGGTGGACTGCAGTGATGGAGGGGTTGTTATCATCCTCTTTTCCTGAATTATGGCCATTACGTCTGGGCAATCATCGTCTGGGGTGTATCTGTTTGTATGTTCATCATAAACGATGATGTGTATTCCTGACATCATCCGGATGACTTCTTGCTTGATTCTTCATTCCTCCTCTTCCACTGCGGGATTTCGAACAAAGACCTTTCTCCTTCACCGGTACCGGCTTGGGAAATAACAAAGCCATGATATTGGCTAACACCTTTACAGGAGGTTGTGCGGACTCAGAGTTTGAAGGCAAACATAAACGCCGCGCGTTTGAAGCTGAAGGAATCTGTTGATGCATATGAGGCTTCCTGTAAGACCCCAACTTTTATGAAAAAGATGAATTTTCTATAAATATCATTTTTGAATATTATGGAATGAATTTGATATAATGTTATAGTTGTGGGTAATATTTACAAATTTTGCAAAGTACGCAAGTTGTTATATAATATTCGATTAGACGGGGAATATTCGTTTTAACAGGGAATATTTGTACAACGACACAACCATTGGTGGACCCCACAATGGAATTATTGTCGGATTGAGAAAACGACAAAAATACTTTATGAAAATAACGGCGGAAGTTTTACCGTTAACTGTTGAAACACCCCGTGTTAAAAGTACAGTAATATGCGTGGTTGCATAGTAGCACACGGTATTGATTATTGATGCTTACGTGAGAAGTCACTCAGTTTTGTTCAATTATTACTACAGTAATTGCTGCATAGTATCTCACGTTATTTGATTCAATTATTGTCAATATTTTATATATTATTAAATCAATAATTGAGATGACAAAGTTATTAATATTATTATTTGCAATATTAACGATGTCTAGAAGTTCTATCAAGGATTGGTTTGGTCACCTAATTGCGCGCCAATAGGGAGAAATCCTTATTGAAATCCCTCTTTCACAGGAAGCGACACAGTCGATTAATATTGTGAATTATAATAATGATGATAAAGTTTGTTTTATTATTATTATAAATGTAATAAAATGTAAAATTTTTATATAAAACATAATACTTTTATAAAGTTATTTGTTTTATTAGATTTTAAATAGAATATAATATATTTTATTATGCATAGTGTTTGTATAGTGTTTGCATAGTGTTTGCATAGTAAAATCTTTTTATATAAAATAGAATACTTTTATAAAGTTATTTGTTTTATTAGATTTTAAATAGAATATATTATATTTTATTATGCATAGTGTTTGAATAGTTCCTGCATAGTGTTTGCATAGTAAAAACTTTTTATATAAAACAGAATACTTTTTATAAAGTTTTGTTTTATTTAATTATAAATAGAATATATTATATTTTATTGCATAGTGCAGCATAATATCCTTTCCATTCTTCTATAAATAGGATGCGTAGTTAGAATTAAAAATCACACCAGAAATTTAGAGAATTCTTCTTCTATAATCTTTTACGTATTTCTTTAGAGTTTTAAGAAGCTTTGAGCGTAGAAAATAGTATAAATTTTCTTCAAGAATATCCTCGCCCTACCAGTTGGAATACTCTTCTTTTTAAGGTAAGGGGTATTATTTCTTTCGTATTCATGAAGAGAGCTATTGTTATTCCATTCCTTATTATTATGTCGGAATAACCTGTCTATGCGAAGTACCGCATACATGGTGAAATTCTTCTGTTATTACATTCTTTATTATTCTGTTGAAATAACCACATATCATATGCTTCAAATGTGGAGGGGACGGACATATCAGTCCAAATTGCGTGATGCCATCCAAAGCGTGTTATAATTGTGGAAGAGAAGGTCACCTAGCCCGATTTTGTCGTTGCCAAGAAGAAGCCCAGGTTGAAGCAGTGACACAAAATACCATCCCAGACAAGTAAAAACCAGTAGTTCAAGGGAGTGCGTTTGTTGTGACCTCCCAGAAGGCAAGGAACCCGAAAGAGGTCATCACGGGTAAGCTTAACATAAAATCTAGCGAAGTCTATACCTTATTTGATACCGATTCTACCCATTCTTTTATTTCTCCTACTTGCGCTCAACGATTAAATTTGACTCTGGAGAAATTAGACTTTGACTTATCTGTGGAAACTCCGTTGGGAGAAACCTACATTACATCCACTATTTATAAGTCTTGTTTGGTTCAAATCGGTACCCTCACATTACCTGTCGATCTTATTTCATTGAAAATACTTGTATTTGATGTGATTCTAGGGATTGATTGGTTAACTACTCATCATGCTAAAATTGATTATTTTCGTAAGGTTGTTAGCTTTCATATTCCTAATCAACCTATTATGCAAATTCAAGTGACCAAACCATTAAAATCAATCACGGTCATCTCAAGCCATAAAGCTATTCGTTTATTAAAAAACAGATGTCATGCTTTCTTAGCTCATGTCACAGATTTAAACAAAAATACATCAGATTTGAATGATATTTCTATTGTTAATAATTTTCCTGACGTATTCCCCGAAGAACTTCATGGCCTACCCCCGGAGCGTGAAATCGAGTTTGGTATTGACCTTGAACCCGGTACAAAACCCATTTCCAAAGCCCCATATCGAATGGCTCCTATTGAACTTCAGGAGTTAAAAACCCAACTCCATGAATTGTTAGACATCGGTTTCATTTGACCTAGTACTTCTCCTTGGGGTGCTCCTATTCTATTTGTGAAGAAGAAAGATGGAAGTATGCGACTTTGTATTGATTATCGGGAGTTGAATCATGTCACCATCAAAAATAGGTACCCGTTGCCTCACATTGATGACCTGTTTGACCAGACCAGTTGCAAGGAGCACAATTCTTTTCAAAGATCGATCTTCATTCTGGATATCATCAGTTGAAGGTTAGAACTGAGGATATTCCAAAGACTGCCTTCAGAACTTGGTACGGGCATTATGAATTCTTAGTCATGTCTTTTGGATTGACTAATGCTCCTGCTGCCTTCATGGATATGATGAACTGAGTATTCAAGGAATATTTGGATCACTTTGTGGTCGTCTTTATTGATGACATCCTCATATATTCCAAAAGCCGTGAAGATCATGAGAAACACTTGAGGCTGATACTCCAAAAGCTTCGTGAAAATAAGCTTTATGCCAAGTCGAAGAAATGCGAGTTCTAGCTTGAGGAAGTAGCATTCCTTGGGCACGTAGTATCAAGTCATGGAATATCTGTTGACCCGACAAAGATTGAAGCTATTCAAAGCTGGGAGCAACCTAAATTAGTGACCGAAGTACGTAGCTTTCTCGGATTAGCTGGTTATTATCGGAGATTCGTAGAAGATTTTTCTCGAATCGCTACTCCATTAACTCAGCTGACTCAAAAAGATAAAAAATTCGGTTGGAGCGAGGAATGTGAGAAGAGTTTTCAAGAACTCAAGAGAAGACTCATTTCAGCACCTATTCTGACCATACCATCTGGCTCGGAGGGATTTATCATCTACAGTGATGCTTCAGGCAAAGGGTTACGATGTGTTCTCATGCAACATGGGAAAGTCATAGCCTATGCCTCGCGACAACTCAAAGAATATGAGAGGAATTATCCTACTCATGATTTAGAGTTGGCAGCTGTCGTTTTCGCACTTAAAATCTAGAGGCATTACCTGTATGGGGAGAAAGTGTAGATCTTTACGGATCATAAAAGCCTCAAATATTTCTTCACCCAAAAGGAACTCAACATGCGGCAACGACGTTGGCTTGAACTGTTGAAAGATTATGATCATACCATCCAATACCATCCTGAAAAAGCGAACGTGGTAGCTGACGCATTGAGTAGAAGATCATATGCGGGTACGAGTGCGATATTATCAACTCAAAGGCCCATTTTGTGTGACTTGCAAAGGATGGAGATAGAGTTAAAAACTTTGGAGACCAATGTGATAATGGCAAATATACGAGTAGAACCGACTTTAATCGATAAAGTTAAAGTTGCTCAAGCTACAGACCTGGAACTGATGTGTATGAGGAAGAAAGTGCAAGAAGGTGCTATTCTAGAAGCAAGAATCGATGAAGAAGCAATACTTCGAGTCAACTCCAGACATTGTGTTCCTAACGATTCTGACTTGAAGTATAAAATCATGATGGAGGCGCACAACACACCATTTGCAATCCATCCTGGGAGTACCAAAACGTATCGTGATCTTCGACATACATTTTGGTGGAGCAATATGAAGAGAGAGATAGCGGAGTTTATCTTAAGGTGTTTAACTTGTCAACGAGTCAAGGCGAAGCATCAAGTACCAAAAGGTCCATTGCAACCACTTGAAATTCCAAAATGGAAGTGGGAGCACATTACCATGAATTTCGCTACAGGTCTTCCCAAGGTTTCTCAAGGCATAGATGCAATTTGGGTCATTGTTGATAGATTGACCAAGTCTACTCACTTCTTATCTATACGAGAAACTTATACACTTGAACGTCTTGCTCGTATTTACATAAAAGAGATTGTAAGAGTGCATGGTATGCCAGTATCCATAGTTTTTGATCGAGACCCAAGATTAACTTCACGATTTTGGGTTAGTTTGCAGAAAGTTATGGGCACGGATTTACGATTTAGCTCGGCATATCATCCTCGCATTTGACGGAGGCGGTGGAGAGGACTATTCAAACTCTTGAAGATCTATTAAGACTCTGTGTCCTTGACTTCAAGGGAAGTTGGAATAAGTTCTTACCATTGGTGGAGTTTTCCTACAACAACAGTTATCAAGCAAGTATTGGCATGGCTCCATTTGAGGCGTTGTATGGAAGAAAGTGTCGCTTCTCGAAGATCTTTGGGGATGAGGTGGGTGAAGCAACGTTGTTGGGACCGGAGTTGGTAATGCGTATGATTACGTAAAAGATTCAAATAATCCGACAACGTATAAAAATCTCACAAGATCGACAAAAGAGTTATGCTGATCTTCATCGAAAGGACGTAGAATTCGATATTGGAGATCATGTGTTGTTACGTGTTGCTCCATGGAAAGGAGTTACGAGATTTGGAAAGAGAGGAAAGCTCAAGCCTCGATTCATTGGCTCATTTTTAATCCTCGATCGAGTAGGAACTGTGGCCTATAGACTCGCCTTACCACTAAGTATGTCTCGTGTTCATAACATTTTTCACATATCTATGTTACGTAAATATATGAAAGACCCGAACCACATTATTAAATTAGAACTAGATGAGATAGAGGAAGATTTAACGTATGAAGAGTTACCTGTTAAAATCTTGGATACGAAGGATCATATTCTACGCTCCAAGGTTATACCTCAAGTCAAAGTTTTGTGGAGAAACCACGATGTGGAAGAAATGACCTGGGAGTTAGAATCTGAGATAAAGTCAAGATATCCTTACCTCTTCGATATACCAGGTACGTACCCTAATTTCGAGAACGAAATTTCATAAGAAGGGGAGGTTGTAAGACCCCAACTAGTTAAAAAATGACAGAATTATCTTTTTATAAAAATAACGACGAATGATTTATCGTTAAAACTGTTGAACTACCCAGTAGTAAAAGTACAATAATACGCGTGGTTGCATAGTAGCACACGATATTGATTATTGATGCTTACGTGAGAAGTCACTCAGTTATACTAAATTATTGCTACAGTAATTGCTGCATAATATCTCTCATATTATTGATTCAATTATTGTCACAGTATCATCTGCATAATATTTTATATTATTAAATCAATAATTGAGATGACAAAGTTATTTATATTATTATTTGCAATATTGACAATGTCTAGAAGTTCTGTTAAGGAGAGGTTTGGTCACCTAATTGCGCGCCAATAAGGAGAAATCCTTATCGAAAAGCCCCTCTTTCACGAAGCGACACGGTTTGTTAAATATTGTGAGTTATAATATTAATGATGAATAAGTTTGTGTTTATTAAAGATGAAATTGATAGTTCCATTGTGTTAGAATTATTAGTGTTAGTGGAAATCGACATTTATTTCGATAATAATTGATGTCTGGAGGTTATATTGACCAATCGGGTAATTAACCGGATAAATGAGCAATTAATTGCTAATAATTCACATAATTATAACTATTTGTTCAAATGTGTGTACTTTTGATTCACATTCTTGTACTATTAGGGGTGGTGGTGCAAGATTGATAATACTTGCATGACTAAGTTAAAAATGGAGGTATAGTTGAAGGTACTATACTGTAATTCGTATTTTCACATGATTATAACTACTGATTCACATTATTTACTATTAGGGGAGGTGGTGCAAGTTTGATAATACTTGCAGGACTAAATTAAAAATAAATAAAAAGAGGAAGGTATTATACTGTAATATTTTGAGCCCCAAAAGGTGCAATTATCGAAACTATATTTTCCTATAAATAGAAGCTCATTCTTCCTTCATTTCTCACTAATTCACTAAGGCTATAGAGCAATTATTATAGAGAGAAATTATAGAGAGAAAGAAGAAGAGAAGTCTGCTACCTCACTATTCCAGTATCTAGTTTTATTCTAAGGTAAGGGGTATTATTTCTTTCGTATTCATGAAGAGAGTTATTTTCTTTCAATACTCGTAAGGGTTGTTATTCCATTCTTTATTATTATGTTGGAATAACTTGTCTGTCTGGCACCGCATACATGGTGAAATTCTTTGTTATTCCATTCTTTATTATTCATTTGAATATCACAGCCGGTCAAGCGTATTACGCATGACCCAGTTCCATTCTTTATTATTTTGTTGGAATATCCTCGCATCGGATTCACGCATGACACAGTTCCATTCTTTATTATTCGTTGAATAACTTTTATAAAGCGATTACATGCGCTTTGGTGAATTCTTCTGTTATTCCATTCTTTATTATTCTGTTGGAATAATTTGTCTACGTGGATTACCGCATGGCGACGAAAATCCATTTGCAGTTTCATATATTCTATTATACTCAGTTGGTTAAAGTTTTGGCTTCTATACTCCATGAAATTAGTGGAATATCCTTAATATTTGCGCTTCATCCAGTATCTTTCATGGAAATATTCTTCTGAGCATTCTTGAATTTTACTCCACAAAGAAGAATCATGTTGACAATATGGACGATATTGAGTTCAAGATAAATTAACTTATAAATCTTTAAAATTTATTCTTGAACTTGTTTTATTGAATTGTCATCATCCTCATGCTTATATTATGTTGAAAGTCATATGTGGCCTGCAGTGCATAGATGGACTTGGTATGATTATGACAAGGGATTATTCGGTATAATCATGATCGTAATGTGATGAATGATGTGGTAAAAGTTCTCATTGGCCTAAAGTTCATTGATGGACAGTTGTTGGTATGATTATGACCAGGGATTATTCGGTATAATCATGACCATTGATGATTACATGAATATCCTTGGCCGTGATGCAGGGATGATTCAATTTTAATTATTAAGCTGAGTCTCAGCGATAAAGTTGATGAAAGACTTTTTAAATCATAGAAGATAGTAGATTTTAGGCTCTACCTGACTCTTCTAATGGATTGTTTGTTCCGCTGCAGTTAAACTTGTTGTCTATTATATATTCTATCAGTTTAACATTGTTGAAGGCTAATGCTAATTTATTCTGCATTATCTTAGTCATAATATTTCTTTCTAGGCTAGTTGAGCTCACCCTTTCTTTCACTATTCTCATCAGGAAATGAGAACGTAGCTGGGACTAGTCGGGGAACGGAGTGACGGTCCAGATGATAGCATTAGTAGTCCTCACTATTCTGTTAAATAGTGTGACAATAAATGTAATGAGGACTCCATTGAGTGTGGATATTGTCTAGATGACAATATTTATATTAAAACTCTTAGATTATGTTTTATCGTATTTTAAACGACTGTTGTATGATTAAGTTGTATTTGAATTTTGTACCATGTATTTGGCGACTCAAGATGGGTGATGTATACCTATTTTGGAGGCGTCACACGCACCACATTATTGAGTTAGAACCGGACGAAATAGCGGAAGATTTAACGTATGAAGAGATTCCTGTTAAAATCTTGGATAAGAAGGAACATGTTCTACGCTCCAAGGTTATACCTCAAGTCAAAGTTTTGTGGATGAACCACGATATTGAGGAAAATACCTGGGAGTTAGAATCTGAAATAAAATCAAGGTATCCTTACCTCTTTGACATACCAGGTACGTACCCTAATTTCGAGGGCGAAATTTCATAAGAAGGGGAGGTTGTAAGACCCCAACTTTTATGAATAAAGATTAATTTTCTATAAATATCATTTTTGAATATTATGGAATGAATTTGATATAATGTTATAGTTGTGGGTAATATTTATAAATTTTACAAAGTACGCAAATTGTTATATAATATTCGATTGGTCGAGGAATATTCATTTTAACAGAGAATATTCGTACAACGACACAATTATTGGTGGACCCAACAACAGAATTATGTCGGATTGAGAAAACGACAAAAATATTTTATGAAAATAACGGCAGAAGTTTTATCGTTAACTGTTGAAACACCCTTGTTAAAAGTATGCGATAATCTGGCGTGGTTGCATAGTAGCACACCGGTATTGATTATTATCGATGCTTACGTGAGAAGTCACCCGCTTTTGTTCAATTATTGCTACGATAATTGCTTTATAGTATCTCACGTTATTTGATTCAATTATTGTCAATATTTTATATATTATTAAATCAATAATTGAGATGACAAAGTTATTAATATTATTATTTGCAATATTAACGATGTCTAGAAGTTCTGTCAAGGAGAGATTTGGTCACCTAATTGCGCGCCAATAGGGAGAAATCCTTATTGGAAAGCCCCTCTTTCTTGGGAAGGACCTGTTCGATTAATATTGTGAATTATAATAATGATGATAAAGTTTGTTTTATTATTAATATAAATGTAATAAAACAGAAAACTTTTTATATAAAACATAATACTTTTATAAAGTTATTTGTTTTATTAGATTTTAAATAGAATATATTATATTTTATTATGCATAGTATTTGCATAGTGTCTGCATAGTGTTTGCATAGGAAAATCTTTTTATATAAAACATAATACTTTTATAAAGTTATTTGTTTTATTAGATTTTAAATAGAATATATTATATTTTATTATGCATAGTGTTTGCATAGTGTATGCATAGTGTTTGCATAATAAAAACTTATATATAAAATAGAATACTTTTTATAAAGTTTTGTTTTATTTAATTATAAATAGAATATATTATATTTTATTGCATAGTGCAGCATAGTATCATTTTCATTCTTCTATAAATAGGATGCATAGTTAGAATTGAAAATCACACCAGAAATTCAGAGAATTCTTCTTCTATAATCTTGAACGTATTTCTTTAGAGTTTTAAGAAGCTTTGAGCGTAGAAAATAGTATAAGTTTTCTTCAAGAATATCATCGCCCTACCAGTTGGAATACTCTTCTTTTTAAGGTAAGGGGTATTATTTTTTTCGTACTCATGAAGAGAGCTATTGTTATTCCATTCCTTATTATTATGTCAGAATAACCTGTCTATTCGAAGTACCGCATACATGGTGAAATTCTTCTGTTATTTCATTCTTTATTATTCTGTTGGAATAACCAGTCTGTGCGGTATATCGCATGCTTGGAGAATTCTGTTGTTATTCCATTCTTTATTATTCTGTTCGAACATCTTGTCTGTGCGGATTACGCATGACCTGGTTCCATTCTTTAATATTCTGTTGGAACATCATGTCTGTGCGGATTACGCATGACCTGGTTTCATTCTTTATTATTCTGTTGGAATAATCTGTCTACATGGATTACCGCATGGCGGCAAAAATCCATTTGCGGTTTCATATATTCTATTATATTTAGTTGGTTAAAGTTTTTGCTTCTATACTCCATGAAATTAGTGAAATATCCTTGATATTTACGCTTCATCATGTATCTTTTCATGGAAATATCCTTCTAAGCATTCTTGAATTTTACTCCACAAAATAGTATCATCTTGACAATTTGGAAGTTATTGATTTCTGGATCAATTAAATTATAAATCTTTAAAATTTATCCTTAAACTTGTTTTATTGAATTCTTATATCATTGTCATCATCCTCATGTTTATAATATGTTGAAAATCATATGTGGCCTTTAGTGCATAGATGGACTTGGTATGATTATGATCAGGGATTATTCGGTATAATCATGACCGTAATGTTACCAATGATGTTGTAAAAATCCTCATTGGCCGTAGTGCATTGATGGACAGTTGTTGGCATGATCATGACCATTAATGAATACACGAATATCCTTGGCCCATAGTGCATGGATAATTTATGGTCGTGATACTAATGAATATCCTTGGTCGTAGTGCAGGGATGATGTGGATTATTTATTAAGCTGAGTCTCAGCAATAAAAATAATGAAAACCCTTTAAAATCATAGAAGATAGTAGATTTTATTCTCTACTTGACTCTTCTAATGGATTGTTTGTTCCGTTGCAGTTAAACTTGATGTTTGTTATATTTTATCAGTTTAACATTGTTGAAGGCTAATGATAATTTATTCTGCATTATCTTAGTCATAATATTTCTTACTTGGCTAATTGAGCTCATCCTTTTGCTTTCATTGTTCTCTTCAAGAAATGAGAACGTAGCAGGGACTAGTCGGGGAATGGAGTAACGGTCCAAATGATAGCATTAGTAGTCCTCACTATTCTATGAAATAGTGTGATAATAAATGTATTGAGGACTTATTTTGAGTTTGGATACTGTCTAGAAGACAATATTTGTATTAAAACTCACGAGTTCATGTTGTATATTTTAGGTTGTATTTGTATTACGTACCATGTATTTGGCGACTTTCGTAATAGGTGATGTATACCTATTTTGGGGTGTCATAATTCCTATGACCAGAAGCTGGCGTAATAGCCTAGTCCAAATTGCTCGGTTGCTTGGTTAATTGAATTGGGTACTTGATACCTGGCGATCTTTACTCAAATTTCTTGTCCCGATCGATGACCTAATGACATCATTTCTTGAGTAGCCGAGCATTACCTCGGCAGAAATCTTGGGTTCGGAAATGGGCGCCCAATAACATGGTATTGGGTATTGCTTACTTCAAGGCATGAAAACCGACCGGTTCAACATCTCGCATTGGCATTGATGAATGGCATGTCCCCGTGTTGAGGACACTCGTTCGGTGATTGATCGTGACTAGGCTATCGTTGATAATGTATTTCAGTTGTTGATGAAGGGTGGAGGGGACTGTCCCTGCCATGTGAATCCATGGTCTTCCGAAGAGCAGGTTGTATCCCGAATCTATCTTGAGCACATTGAAAGATACACAGAATGTGTTGGGACCAATTTCAATTGGCAACTCGATTACTCTGACCGAATTCCGGCGAGCTTCGTCAAACGCTTTAATAACCGTATGGCTGCTCCGAATTCGGTTGGAATTGATATTCATCTTCACCAAGGTAGCGCATGGACAGATATTTAGAGATGAGCCTCCATCTATCAAGACTCCAGCTAGTATGTACCCGGAGGACAAGACCGTAATGTGAAACGGCTTGCAATGACTGGTCCCTTCGGGCGGTATGTCATCATCAGTGAAGGATATCACATTGTTGTTGAAAATGTGATCAACCAAGTGTTGGAATTTTTCTGTATCAACTGATGTCGGTAAGTAGGCTTCTTCCAAAACCTTTATCAAGATTCCCATGTGATCCTCAGAAACTAAAACCAAGTCCATGATTAAAATTTGGTGTGGAGCTTCTCTTAAGCTTAAAACCACCATTGCTTCGTTATGACCCATAGTGCGGAGGAAATTTTCAATCGTCTCCATGGGTATTTTCCCCTTTGATTTGATGGTGGACTTCATCACCCGTTGGGGAAGATATAGTGGATTTTCCTTCGACACTATAGTAGTTGTATGTGAGGTGGATCCTTCACCTTCTCCATAATTCCACAGAATTTTGCGCAAGCTAACAATAGGGTATTGTGCTCTTCATGGTAATTTGATTGGCTCGAGAGCGGCCACCTTCAAAGGATTGTTGCTTCCTCTGAGTTGAATTATTGGTATTGTGAGCGGCTTGACAATGTCATTAGCCTTAGCAGATATGACTGCTACCAATCCCTTCCACTTAGTAGGACAGGTATTCTCACTCCCATGTAGCACAGTATCATCGTCTGCTAGTTCCAAGACACCGCTGTCAATGAGATTCTGCATAAGGTGGCGGAGTGCCTAGCATTCTTCTGTGCTATGACCGCGAGAATCAGAGTGATGTTAACATACTCCATCAGAATTGTACCGTCCTAAACGGGGATTGATAGGAGGTAGAAGGGAAATGATTCTTCCTTCATTGATTAACATCTAAAGGATTTCCTCCATAGGTTGGCCCAGATATGTGAATTCCCTTTTGTTGGCAAAATCCCGATGGGCTTTGGCATTCGCTCTTTTTGTCACTTTGTCTTCCAAATTTTCATTTTCTGAAAGTGACGAAGGAATATTCATGACAAGAGGTAGGAGACTGGAATGCTCCTGGCTGATTAGCTGGCGTGTGACTTGATGCTGATAAGTCACCAGTTCTGCCAATTGCTCAATTTGCTTTCATAGAGCTTTCATTTTACGTTCCATTGTGAACTGAAACTTGGCATAATCCCACTTGTCAACACCGCCTTTGGGGGTCTGGGAGGATTCACAGTTGATATTGGAACTCTGTCCATTGCTCCAATTGATCATGTTGACCTCTTCTTCTTTGTGTTGAGGAAGAGGGTTGTCTTAAACGTGAGGCTGATCTAGTTTGGTGACCATAATCTCACCATTGTCTATCAGGTCTTGGATCTTGTGTTTCAAGGCCCAACAATCCTGGGTATCATGTCCAGGTGCCCCGGCATGATAAGCACATTTCCGAGCAGCATTGAAACCCCGTCCATTAGGGTTGGCTGGTGGAAGAAGATGCGTGATTTTCTTCTGTGTTGTCAGAAGAATGAGAATATTCTCGAGTGTGTCCCCTAAGGGTGTGAACACTCGAGGGCGTTTGACTTCTTCACCTTTTGGTATTGGAGGGTTCGAAGATTGTGTTTGAAAGGGAGTGTAGTTTCTCCTTTGAATAGGCATGTTCTGATTGCCTTTTTGACCCTGTAGTATCAGGAAAACATATTCCTCTTTCTTTTTATGGACCCTCTGGGGTTGTTTCCATAATTTTCGGATTGGATGTGATCAGAAACAGCTTTAAGGGCAGCTAAGTCTTGAATTTTTTTGGACTTCAATCCCATCTCAGCCATCTCCCCATGTTTGACCATTTCAGAAAATGGTTTACCGATTCCGGCTAAAACTCTTTCATAGAAAGGAGCTTCTTGAATGTCTTTGAAAGTCATGATCATCTCTGATTCTGGCATGGAAGGAATAACATGGGCAGCCAGGTGTCTCCACCTTTGAGCATACTCTCTGAAAGACTCGTTAGACTGTTTCTTGACCTTGGTAATCTGATACCGGTGTGTGCTGAAAGATGTATTGAGTAAGGAAGGTGTGTGCTAGCTCTTCCCAACTATGGATCTTTGAATTGTCTAATCTGGTATACCATGAACGGGCTTCTCCAGTCAGACTCTTTTGAAATAGCTGCATTCTGAGGTTCTCGTCCTCTGCATAAGATCCAAGTTCTCCAATAAACACCTTCAAATGTGTGTAAGGATCTCCTAACCCATCATATTTTTTGAAGTCAGGAGTCTTAAACTTTTCTGGATAATTAATACCAGGGAAAATGAAAAGGTCAGCATATGAAACACTCCCGTGTGTTCCAATTCCTTTGATACCACGAAGGGTCTCTTCTATTTGGAGGACTTTCTTTTTCATGTCACTGGTGTCTGGATCTCCTATGAGATGGGTGGCATCATGAGTTTTGTTGGTCGTATCCAACTACCGTTCAGGTATTGTAATGACCTGGGCTCCCCCTTGTGTAGAGGATTCAGCATGTACGGGTATCTTTGGACCATGAGCAGACTGGTGTAGTTATTTGAGTAGAACAACCAAATCTGTAATTTGCTTGCTTAATCCGTCGAATTCTTTGCGAGAAACTACATTAAGGTCAGTCTGGTCAGATGACGACGTGATTGACTGTAGGCTTGCAGCCTTTTTAGATTTTGACCGGGTAGTAGGTCCGATTGGTTCCCTGCGAAAGACTTGCATAGTTTAGTCTTTAGGGAATGTGTGTATAATAACATGCTATGTGATGTGTCCGTTTTAGGAATTTTATCCTGCAAAATGGATGTCAGATGTTTGTAGGATAGCATGTTAAATTAAATATGTATGTGTACACATTCCTTCATATTTCTAATTACATGGAGATAGATATGGAATGAAATTACAAGTAATGAAAGCGTGAAGAGACTTTCCTTCGTGTTGGGTTTATCAGAGGCTGACCTATCTTAGGTTACTCTCGCAGTTTTTTGGCATGAAGGTTCGCAAATCATCTCAATTTACTCAACGGGAAATTAATTCGGTCTTTCAACTGGAGCGAATTTGGGTGGTGCCTTTCCTGAGCCTCGCGAGAATTAGTCTTCCTACGAGTCCAGTAATCAAACACCGACAGGATAGCCTCCTGGTTGAGGGACCACACAACATACATTCACATACATCGCGTCTCACCGTATTGAAATGATGACATATGCGAAACACTAATATCACAAGTAGATATGGTGCGAAGCACTAAGTGAAATAAGTAAATGCATTTGTATACATTCATCATAAATGTAAATGCAACATCCACACATAAGCAGATAACAATTTTGAAAAGATTATAATATCGGCTTAAGTCCTCTTACTGGAAGTCCCCAGCAGAGTCGCCACCTGTTGACGTCGGGATTTTTAGTTGTCCCTTTCCGTTACTTGTTCTTTGGTGTTCTCATTTTAGGTGAGATTTGTTTGAAAAAACAAGTGAAAAAGGTCTGACATGTATAATGTCGACGATGGATTGTTAAGAGTCGCCAGTTGGTTTTTTAAATGGTTGTACCAACACAACCGAGAAAAGGTTTGCACATTAACCTAGTGATGTGACATTGCTAAACGGGTCGGTGAAACCGAGATTCGTTAGGTTCCGGGGACTTTTATTATGCGGAGGGAAGGTGTTAGGCACCCCCTGACATCTGTGTTACCACGGTGACCGCCTCTTTTCAGGAAACTATTATCTAAATATGTGTGTGTGTGGGTCAATGTCTTTGTTTATTTGGAAGTAGTCACGAGGCCTAGTTAATTTATATACATGAGGGTTTGATTTTATGTAAACATTCAGTTTTTAGCAAGATATGGCAGTGATGTTTTGTAAAAGAGGTTTTTCAAACCCTGATGCTCAATGGTAATTGAGACCTTTTATGTGACGCCCCCAAAATAGGTATACATCACCTATTCTGAGTCGCCAAATACATGGTATAGAATACAAATACAATCTTTAATATACAACAAGAGAGCTGTGAGTTTTAATACAAATACTGTCTTCTAGACAATATCCACTCTCAGAATAAGTCCTCATTACATATATTGTCACACTATTTAACAGAATAGTGAGGACTACTAGCTAATACTATCATCCGAACCATCACTCCGTTCCCCGACTCGTCCTAGCTACGTTCACATTTCCTACAAAGAACAGTGAAAGAAAGGGTGAGCTCAACTAGCCCAGTAAGAAATATTACGACTAAGATAATGCAGAATAAATTATCATTAGCCTTCAACAGTGTTAAACTGATAAAATATAACAAACATCAAGTTTAACTGCAGCGGAACAAGCAATCCATTAGAAGAGTCAAGTAGAGAATAAAATCTACTATCTTTTATGATTTAAAAGGTTTTTCATGACTTTTATCGCTGGGACTCAGCTTAATAAATAATCCACATCATCGAATCACCCCTCGCACTTTTCTGACCAAGGATATTCTTTAGTATCACGACCACAATTATCCATGCACTACGGGCCAAGAATATTTGTGTATTCATTAATGGTCATGATCATGCCAACAACTATCCATCAATGCACTACGGGACAATAAGGACTTTTTCCACATCATTTATAACATTACGGTCATGATTACACCGAATAATCCATGGTCATAATTATACCAAGTCCATCTATGCACTACAGGCCACAGATGACTTTCAAAAAAATATAAACATGAGGATGATGACAATGATATAAGAATTCAATAAAACAAGTTCAAGAATTAATTTGTCCAAGAACCAATAATGTCCAAATTATCAACATGATACTGCTTTGTAGAGTAAAATTCAAGAATGCTCAGAAGAATATTTCCATGAAAAGATACTGGATGAAGCGCAAATATTAAGGATATTCCACTAATTTCATGGAGTATAGAAGTCAAAACTTTAACCAACTGAGTATAATAAAGAATGGAATAACAAAAGAAATCACCATGCATGCGATAAACCGCATGCATGTGTTATTCCAACGAATAATAATTAACGGAACCAGTCCGCAGAAAACGTCTGAGCATGGATATTCCAATGTATATAATAAAGATTTAAATCGGTCCCACAGAAAAAAGCGCATGCATGTGATATTCCAACGTAATAATAACGAATGGAATAATGTAAGAATTTCACCAAGTATAGGGTAGCAGCGTATCTGAAAGTTATTACAATGTAATAATAAATAATGGATTAACAGAAGTTCTCTTCATGAATACAAAAGAAATAACACCCCTTACCGTAAAAGAACTGAATATAAGAGAAGGGAAGTAGCAGAATACTTTTCTTATTTCTCTCTATAATTTCTCTCTCTAAAGCTTCAGTGAATTCGTAAGAAATTATGAAGGAATGAGCTTCTATTTATAGAAGAATGGACTGCATAGTAACTAATCCATGAACGGTCTAGATTAATTTACTTTTAAACGGACGGTCCAGATTGATTTAATAAAATATTCTAATAAAATAAAATCTTTTAAATAAAATATAATATATATTATATATATAACGCCTGATAACTCATGGGTTGCTACCCCCGTGATTACCATCTCAGCCAAAATTTCAACTATAAATCATATAGTACTCCCACCATCCTTTAAGGCACATGCATAAATATATAATAATAATAATTGTACTCCCTTTCTGTCCATTTTCAACATTACACGTAGTACTCCATTTTGTGATCTCTCCCCCCCCCCACTTCAATCATCATATATATATATATATATATATATATATATATATATATATATATATATATATATATATATTATCATACTCACAACACACACACTAATTTGAAAAAAATGTGTAGATGGAGGCCCAGATAATACGCCAATTTCCACAAATACTTCATAAAATCACCTCAATATTTTTAACAACATTTATCATCATTATTATAATTCACAATATTAATCGACCAGGTCGTTCCCAGGAAAGAGAGGGTTTTCCAATAAGAATTTCTCCCTATTGGCGCGCAATTAGGTGACCAAACCTATCCTTGACAGAACTTCTAGACATCGTTAATATTGCAAATAATAATATTAATAACTTTGTCGTCTCAATTATTGATTTAATAATATATAAAATATTGACAATAATTGAATAAAATAACGTGAGATATTATGCAGCAATTACTGTAGCAATAATTGAACAAAACTGAGTGACTTCTCACGTAAGCATCAATAATCAATACCGTGTGCTATTGTGCAACTACGCGTATTACTGTACTTTTAACACCGGGTGTTTCAACAATTAACGGTAAAACTTCCGCCATTATTTTCATAAAGTATTTTTGTCGTTTTCTCAATCCGACAATAATTTCGTTGTGGGGTCCACCAATGATTGTGCCGTTGTCCGAATATTCCCTATTAAAACGAATATTCCCTGACCAATCGAATATTATATAACAACTTGTGTACTTTGCAAAATTTATAAATATTACCCACAACTATAACATTATATCAAATTTACTCCATAATATTCAAAACTTATATTTATAGAAAATTCATCTTTATTTATAAAAGTTGGGGTCTTACATTTTACACTTCCATTTTATTAAGTGTTCGGCTTGATTGATTTTATTTCCGAGATGCGAAGCATCTATAAGAAAATAATGTACAAAATAATACCGACTTCCTTATTGGTATTGTTGCCTCTTTTTTAGTTCTAACAAAAGAGCTCTAACTCATGCAAGCATACATGTGTCAACAAGCAATACAGAGTAAGTCGAGTATTGATCCACGGAGAAAGTTGTCTAAATTAAACTATTTTGCATCAACTAAATCACTATTTTTATATGCTTAAACTAATGCTTATAATTGTGAATTATTCTAAATGCAAATAATACCTAAAATAAGAATAATAATGTAATAAATCAAATCTGGAGATAATGGGATCCTAACTTCATTTAACAGTTCATCTAATTACAACCGTCATGCAAGATTATCCATGTATCATAGAAAAGTAGTCAAGAGCCCTAATGTAGACATAACTATTTTTCAATGCATTATGACTTACTTACATAACATCCACATGCAATACACACCATGTAATAATTAATAAAACCAATCTCACTATATTTATATGTGAGATTGCAGCAATATTGAATTTAAGCACAAGCCCTTATTTAACTCATATGGTGAAACAGTATATGTCTATCTGATTCACGAAATACAAAGCTAAGCAAAACAGCCCCATATACGCATGCTATCATGATTACAACCATACTCGCATTTTATTTTTCAATCCCATACAAGCACATAGAACGAATGGTGATCAATCATTCATACATTCAAATCAACCATGATAGAAATTCCTTATAATATGCAAAACAGTTCAGCAATCAGGCCATAAGTTAGACTACGTGTTAAACTCCGTTAGAATCCCATAATGGAGTTCAGTTCATAACTGAACCAAAAGCCATTATGGGATCAAAGCAACGCATGGAAAATAAACAAACAATTGAAAGAGAGAAGAGAGAATCGATCAACCCCAATTGCTGATTACAAAACCAACGTAACGTTCAAATCGTCAATAATATCCAGCAACATAAAAGTAACGCATCCACAATGACTGAATTCCAAAAAAGAAGTAGAAAATAAGAAATCTATGATTGGTTTCATGTTGGAATACTCTCCGAGTGTAAACCCTAGTTTTCTCCTATAAAAAGTACGTAAAAACTGATGATAATCGCGTCTGGTGCCAACCATAATCGTTTTTACAAACTCAAACACTTGAAATTTAACAATTAAAATAAAGTCAGCAGCCTCAGTAAACATCGCACGCGGGCGCGCGCTTCCCCTTTGTATTCCTCGCGTGGGCGCACGTGTTTAAGCCTATTTAGCCGCGCGGCTTCTGCAGTTTTAATTCTATGTTCTGCTGCTTCTACTGCTTTGTCCTGCTGCTATTGATTCTTTGTCATGCCATTCTTTCTTCATCCATCCTCAGTTGCATATCTCTAATTGTTCCTCGCGTCATGCTTCCATTAGCCTCATGACATCTACCATTGCCAAGCTATGTCATTTCCTGCACATTAACACCAAAGGAGTTCTCAGTACATGTAATGCAAAATATTACCAAATGCAACTAAAAACACAGTAAAATGTACTTGAGATGGGAATAGTTTGCGTGAATTGATATCCAATAAGTAGGTATAAAACCCAGTTATCAAATACCCCCAAACTTGAACTATTGCTTGCCCTCAAGCAATGCATACAACATAAACACTGAAAATGCAACTACATGCTATGCAACTAAATTATGATGCAAACGAGTCTCACATTGTTCCAGCTATAACAGAATTTCAGTCTAAAATGCCTCAGCAAATTATCCAGATTCAAGAATACTAATTCAAACCAAACTATAGGCATAATATCATACACTCAGATAATTCATATATGCTATAAATATGTTGTGTGTGTGTTGTGTTCACCAAAACTTGATTTAAGCAAAGAATACACATGCTAAACTGCTCAAAACAGAAAATTACAGTCTAAATCAAGACTCATGTATACTTATGCACAAAGACTGTTCCAACATATCAAAACAAACTAAGGTTCAACAATGGGCTTAACTGCTTTATTGCTACTCACGAGGGCGATTTTTCGCTCTTTCCCGCGGTGTTTATTGCTATTTTTCTTTTCTTTTTCGTTTTCTCTTCTTCTTCTTTTTTTTCACGTGACTGTGCAATGCCTCATTCCATTAGGCAAATACTGCTACCCCTTAGCAAGCTTTCAACCAATGACTCCTAGACCATGAAAGACCTTAGGGCGCTAGGTGTTAAGACACCCCTACGGGCATACTTACTCAAGTAGCCAGGGCCCCGAAATAAGACTAGTCACGTTATTGCTATTCGTTTTTTTTATACATAGCATACCCATGTTTTTTCAAAGTTTGAATATCAATGTTTTTGCACAGTCTAAGTCCATGTTTCATATATTTCTCTTTTTAAAAACACATTTTCTATTAAACAATGCAACACATCATTCTTATGCCTACAAGCAATTGTGAACACGTCCGTGCAAACCGAAAGCCTCTAAACAGCAACATGAATTTCATCGTGTAAAACATTATAACTAGGTTCATGTCATCCAAAATACTCCACACTCCTTCAAAATTCACTTTCATCACCGGCTAGACAAAAATTCCATAAAGCTAGAATTTGCGAGACATGCACGACACATAAAATGCAACGAAACATATACTAACACAAGTAATAATGACTAAAAACCACAAATTTTCTACAAACTAAACATGCACATATACTAACACATAAACATGCCAATTTTAAACAAATCATGCAAAAACTATATGCAACTAATATACAACTAACTACCCCAATACCCCCAAACTTATAATATTCATTGCCCCAATGAATGAAGGTATAGGGTTAAAGAAAACTCCTCTAGTGCTCAGCTGCACCACCCTCTTCTGGTGGTGAATCCGATGGTGGATATGGCATGGCAGTCCCGAACTATGGCCACTCAAGCTTTATCCCTTGCTGTGCAAACGCCTTGGCTAATGACCTCGTGAGACTCGTAGCAAATGCTACGAAGTTGTCGTACATCGCGTCGACCTTTTGCTCCAATCTTCGGAGCTGTCGATCCCCAGTGGCAGTAGGTGCTTGAGTTGACGGGCCCGCTTCATCTGTCTGAGAGGGCTGCGGTGGTGGCTCTGGGAATGTGGGCTGGATAACGAAGCCCTTTCCTCGCGGGTGCGGTGCACCTCCTGCCCAATCCTCGAATTTTACAATGGTGGCATGTGTGATATCTTGACTCAGATTCTGCATCTGTTCATTATCCCACTTGACTCCTTGATGGGCACACATGCCAGCTACAACCGATGCATGTGGGATACTCCCAGTCGTGCTCCCCCGCATATACTGTAACATATTCTGATGTATCAGGTGGGCAACATCAATGTACTTCCCTGTGATTATGCCCCACAGAATGATTGCCCGCTCCGCTGTGATTTCATGCTGATGAGACGACAGAACGAGCTTTATACATATAAGTAAAGTCCACGCCTTAGCATATCGATTCAGGGTTGATGCTGGGAATATTAGAGGCTGGTTCATGTCGGCCTTGTAAATCCTCTTCATGCCTGGCACGCACAACTCCATAATGACCATTTCTAAATCTTTTTCCAAATGTGCACCTTCTACCTAATTGGTAGACCCAGTCGGTGGTGTGTTAGTTAACCTGAAAACTGCCCTGATTGCGGGAGGTCTGAAATCCACTTGAACTCCGTGCACCACGGATAACCCACTCATCGTCGCCTTTGCATTCACATAGAATTCTCTGACAATACCCATTGGTGCAGGCATGGGCGTGGCAGTCAATCCAAGCCATCCCCTCTCGCGAATCATGTTACACAATTTCCCATCCTGTTGCTCAGGCTTGAATCCCCTCTCCTTCACAAAGGTTTTCACCACGATTCTGTAATATTCCATTTGGGCGTCTAAATTGACAAACTTGGTATGATCCATAACATCCTCCCCCTGACTACTAGAGGATGACGATGATGAAGAAGAAGAGCATGCTCTTTTCGAACCCATTTGAACTTGATAGAGAAACTGAAGATGACTTGCCTGATAGAGATTTCTAACCGAGTATTGATGACCCCCAAACTGACTTATGTACAACTCTCTCTTGAAACCCTAGTTTATATCAGTGTAGCTAGCAATCATTTGTGGGTTACGATCTGAAGCAACAATCGCATAGTGGAGGCGAGATGTATGGCTTGGTTTTTAACTGACTAGAGATGAGGAGACGTGCATTTGTGGGAGAGCAAGGAATGTTCGCCTCTCTATTATTTCAAATTAGAGACCAAATAAGCCACAACACGTTTTTAAAACTTAAAACTTTTTCCATGTCTGGTGTCGCGCGTGGCCGCACGAGTTTTGCATAGACTTGTTGCGCGGGCGCTCGAGTATGATTTTTAGTCTGGCCAGCATGCTGCGCGGGTGCGCGAGTTCTCAAGCTTTTCCAGGCGCGGACGCGCGACCCTGGATTCTGCAGTTCTAGTTTGCATCTCCAGTACTGCAAGACAGTAATGCATGAAATCTAATACACCTGCAATATCACCAATAGACACTGTCAAAGAATGATTTACTAAATAAACACGAGTGTCTATTTTGTCACCCTAATTTCAATGCAATGCACAAACATACTCCTATTCAATTTCAGGTACTATGATAATTATGCAAAGATAATCACACTATCCTAACTAAGAATGAAACTGAGCTAACAAACATAACTTAAACTAAATAAATAAAAAGAAAATAGAGATAGAAATAATGGGTTGCCTCCCATCAAGCGCTAAGTTATAGTCAATTAGCTTGACTGTCACTTAATCTCAGGTTGAGGAAAGAATTGATGTGACTTGCTATCTGTCCACCTCGCCACCAAAGTAATGCTTCAATCGCTGTCCATTCACCTTAAATGGCTGATTTGGGAATTTATCGAACACTTCTATCGCACCATGTGGGAAGACAATCTTCACTGTAAATGGCCTTGGCCATCTTGATTTCAGCTTCCCAAGAAAAAGTTTAAGTCTGAAGTTAAAAAGAAAAACTCTTTGTCCCGGTTCGAATGTTTTCTCAATGATCTTTCGGTCATGCCATTTCTTCACCTTCTCCTTGTACAACTTTGAATTCTCATATGCCTGTAATCTGAATTCATCCAACTCATTGAGTTGGAGTAGGCGTTTCTCTCCTGCAGCTTTCAAATCAAAATTGAGCATCCGAATTGCCCAATATGCCTTATGCTCTAGCTCCATAGGAAGGTGACAGGCTTTTCCATACACAAGCTGAAAAGGTGACATGCCCATACTGCATCATCCAACTTTAACGACCAGTCCTTACTCGTGCGATTCATAACTTTTTCAAGGATTCTTTTGACTTCTCGATTCGACACTTCAGCTTGGCCATTCGTTTGTGGGTGATAAGTTGTAGCAATTCGATGGTTCACCCCATACTTAGCCAACAAAGCTTTAAACTGCCTGTTGCAGAAATGACTGTCGTCGTCACTGATGATGGCCCTAGGAGTCCTAAATCTTGTGAAGATACTTCTATGTAAAACCTGAGGACTACCTTGGCATCATTTGTCGGAAGAGCTGCCACTTCTACCCATTTCAACACATAATCCACTGCGAGCAAGATGTAGAGATTTTCGCAGGAAGAAACAAATGGTCCCATAAAATTAATCCCCCACACATCAAAAATTTCAACTTCGAGGATTGTATTCACGGCATTTCATTTCTTTTTGAGATGTTCCCCACTCTTTGACATCTATCGCACCACTGGACGAAACTGTAGGCATCCTTGAAAATTGTCGGCCAGTAGAATCCTGCTTGTAGTACTCTAGCCGTTGTTCGCTCTCCACCATAGTGACCCCCATACACCGAAGAATGACAATCCTGCAGAATCCCCTCGGTCTCGCTATACGGGATACACCTTCTTATCATTTGATCAGCACACTGTTTAAACACATATGGCTCATCCCATATAAACCATTTGACATCATACAGAATTTTTTTCTTTTGATAACCCACCAAATCAGAAGGTACCATCTTACTCACCAAATAGTTTGCGTAGTCTGCAAACCATGGCACTTCCCCTTTCACCACAAACAACTGCTCATCTGGAAAGGATTCATTGATTACAACTTTATCGTTTGCCCCCCTTTCCGGATTCTCTAGTCGAGATAAGTGGTCCGCCACTTGGTTTTCGGTGCCCTTTCTGTCCTTGATCTCCAAATCAAATTCCTGTAATAATAAAATCCATCTGATCAACCGGGGCTTTGCATCCTTCTTTGCCACTAAATGTTGAATTGCCACGTGATCCGTGTACACTATCACCTTGGTACTAATCAGATATGCTCGAAATTTATCAAAGGCATACACCACTGCCAATAATTCTTTCACTGTGGTGGTGTAGTTCAACTGTGCATCTGTAAGGGTCTTGCTGGCATAATAAATCACATAAAACATCTTCTTTCCTCTCGCCCCAAAATATCCTCGCCATCATTATCACGGCATCACACATCACCTCAAATGGCAAATCCTAACTGCGTGCAAGAATAATTGGTGCCGATGTTAATTTCCCTTTAAGTGCTCAAATGCCGACACATGAAGCCTCGTCAAAATTAAATCATGCATCCTTCTCCAATAAACTGCATAGTGGTTTAGTTATCTTGGAGAAGTCCTTGATGAATCTGCGGTAGAAACCTGCATGTCCTACAAAACTGCGAACACCTTTTACTGAAGTAGGTGGTGGCAATTTCTCAATAGTTTCCAGCTTAGCCCTATCCACCTTGAGTCCCTTCTTAGAAACCTTGTGTCCCAGTATGATTCCTTCTTGTACCATGAAGTGGCACTTTTCCCAGTTCAGCACTAGATTCGTCTCAACGCATCTCTTCAAAACCATTACCAAATTCTCAAGGCATAAGTCGAATGAGTCCCCGAAGATTGAAAAATCATCCATAAATACCTCCACATTATGTTCCACCATGTCTGAAAATATAGCCATCATGCATCTCTGAAAGGTAGCTGGAGCGTTGTACAACCCGAAAGACATCCTTCTGAAAGCAAAAGTGCCATATGGACATGTGAAGGTTCTCTTTTCCTGGTCTTCTGGAGCTATCATAATCTGATTGTAGCCTGAATAACCGTCCAGAAGGCAATAATACTCATGACCTGCTAATCTGTCCAACATTTGATCAATGAGTGGTAGTGGAAAATGATCTTTCCTCGTAGCTTTATTGAGTCTGCGGTAGTCAATGCAGATTCTGCACCCCGTCACTGTTCGTGTTGGAATTAACTCATTATTCTCATTAGTAACTATGGTCATGCCACCCTTTTTTGGTACACACTACACTGGGCTCACCCATGAGCTGTCTGAATTCGGATAGATTATGCATGCATCCAGCCATTTTTGTACCTCTTTCTTGACCACTTCTTTCATTATCGGATTAAGTCTTCTCTGTTGCTCAACCGACGGCTTGCTACCATCTTCCAGCAAGATCTTATGCATGCAAAACGAAGGGTTGATCCCTTTGATATCTTATATGGTCCATCCAATAGCTAATTTGAACTCTCTAAGCACTCGTAGCAATTTTTCTTCCTAGAAAGATGTCAATGCACAAGAAATAATCACAGGTAGCTTTGAATCTTTATTTAAAAATGCGTACCTAAGATGATCCAGAAGTTGTTTCAATTCAAGTTCTGTAGGTGTCTCAAGAGATGGCTTTAATTTTACCGATGTCTCTCCAGCTTTTGTCAATGGCTCGACAGGTGTTATAAATTTTCTGAATTGTGGAGTGGTATCCAGATATTGCACAAGTTCGGTGAATTCCTCATCCTCCAATTCTGAATTTTCAGCAATGACACTCCTCAATGGTTCATAACCCACCAGACTCTCAACTTCATCATTTAATACACGGTCCACTAAATCAACTCTGAAACATTCTTCTTCATCTGCTGGGAACTTCATTTCTTTGAAGACATTAAAAGTAATCTCCTGATCATGTATACGCATAGTGAGCTCCCCTTTCTGCACATCTATCAAAGTCCTTCCTGTGGCTAAGAATGGTCTCCCCAGTATGATTGGTATACTTTTATCTTCCTCGTAATCCAGAATGATGAAGTCAGCCGAAAGGATAAATTTGTCCACTTTCACTAGTACATCCTCAACTATTCCCCGTGGATATGTGATGGATCTGTCAGCTAGCTGCAACGAAATGTTTGTCGGCCTTGGAGCCGGCAATCCCAACTGATTAAACACTGACAAGGGCATCATATTGATACTTGCCCCAAGATCACATAGACATTTCTCGAAGTTCATCTTTCCGATCGTGCATGGAATTGTGAAAATGCCCAGATCTTTCAGCTTTGGAGGTAGTTTACGCTGAAGCACTGCACTACATTCCTTTGTCAGGGCTACTATCTCAAACTCATCTAATCTCCTCTTCCTTGAGAATATACCCTTCATGAACTTTGCATAACTTGGCATCTGTTCCAATGCCTCCGCGAACGGTATATTAATATGCAGCTTCTTAAAAACCTCCAAAAATTTGCTGAACTGCTTATTCAATCTCTGCAGATACGGAACTGGAGGGTGAACTAGTGGTACTGTATTCACGAGCTTTTCCATTAAACTTGCTTTATCCTTCTTTTCTCTTTGTAGAATTCGAATTTTTACGGATTTTCTTTCTCGTGAGCCATCAGTTTTTTCCTCGCGTGTTGTGGCGCGTCCTCCTCCTCAGTATAACATGGCGCGGTCGCGCGATGATCAGTTCCTGCAATATTTTTCCTAGACCTTAATGTAATCGATTGACACTGTTCCTTCCCGTCTCTTCGTGGATTTGCTTCCGTATTACTTGGCAATGAACCCTGGGGCCTGTTGTTAAGCATGCTCGCCATTTGCCCCATCTGAGTTTCTATATTTTTAATAGCCACTGCTTGGCTTTTGATCATGACCTCCGTGTTTGCCATGTACTTCAACATCATCTCCTCCATTTCTGATTTCTTTTTTTGCTGAGGTGCAGATGGAGTATGATGTTGTTGTTGTTGAGAAAATCCCGGTGGAAACGGGTGTTTTGGTGTAAACTGTGGTTGAGATGGTTGTGACTGAAATTGTTAATTCGGCTGAAACTGATTCTACTGATGCCTTTGGTTATTTGACCAACTAAAGTTTGGATGATTGCGGTTGTTGGGGTTGTATGTGTTCTGAAACTGACCTTGGTCTTTCCTGTAATTTCCCACATACTATACCGACTTCGAGCTGATAGCACGTTGATCCGTGGAGTGTGATCTTGCACAGATCTCACATACAAAGGCAACTGTTTTCGCTTTGCTCTCGGCTATTGAATCTATTTTCTTCGCGATAGCTGCCATCTGTGCCGACAACTGAGTAATAGCATCCACTTCCAACAAACCTGCAACTTTGGGTTGTGGCATCCGAGATGTAGGATTTTGAAAATCATTTGCTGCCATCGTCTCAATAAGGTTATAGGCTTCCTCATAACTCTTTGCCCATAATGCTCCTCCTGCAGCTGTATCTACAATCGGCCTAGACTGCCATCCCAATCCATTATAAAATGTGTTAATAACCATCCAATCTGGCATACCATAGTGTGGACACTTCCGAAGCATCTCTTTGTATCTATCCCAGGCCTCATATAAAGATTCACCCTGTTGTTGCTTGAACTGAGAGATTGTTGTCCTCATTTTCGCAGTCTTAGCCATTGGGAAAAACTTGGCTAAGAACTTCTGTGCTAGGTCCTCCCATGTAGTTATAGATCCTGCAGACAAAGAATGAAGCCAACTTCTCACTTTATCCCTCAATGAAAATGGAAACAACCTAAGTCTGATAGCATCCTCCGTCACCCCGTTATATCTGAACGTGTCACATATCTCAATAAAACTCAACATGTGTTCATTCGGATCATCTGTAGCGGCACCCCAAAACTGTGCCAAATTCTGTATCATCTGAATAGTGCCCATTTTTATCTTGAATGTATTAGATGTTATCGCTGGTCTGACTATGCTAGACTGTAATCCATTAATATTAGGCATGAAATATTCTCTCAGAGCCCTATGCTCCTCTCTTTGCTCTTCTCCTTGTCCCTCGGCTGCCATATTAGATGTAGTACCCTCTAACTGTGCTTGTAAATTTCAACGAACACTCGCTTTCTAACCTCTCCCGTTTATGTTGTCCTGAGCAGGTGTTAAGTCGGGGTTGATAACCGCGTGCACATAAAAATTTATACAAGTTCCTGAAACAAAAACAAAAACAAAAAATGGAAATGAGATATGATTAGATATGTCTAAGTCATAGAATATAGCTTAAAACTAATGATAATAATAAAAATTTAAATGTCTTTCCCCGGCAACGGCGCCAAAAGCTCTAACTCATGCAAGCATACATGTGTCAACAAGCAATACAGAGTAAGTCGAGTATCGATCCACAGAGAAAGTTATCTAAATTAAACTATTATGCATCAACTAAATCACTATTTTTATATGCTTAAACTAATGCTTATAATTGTGAATTATTTTAAATGCAAATAATACCTAAAATAAGAATAATAATGTAATAAATCAAATTTGGAGATAATGGGATCCTAACTTCATTTAACAGTTCATCTAATTACAATCGTCATTCAAGATTATCCATGTATCACAGAAAAGTAGCCAAGAGCCTTAATGTAGACAAAACAATTTTTCAATGCATTATGACTTACTTGCATAACATCCACATGCAATAGACACCATGTAATCATCAATAAAACCAATCTCACTATATTTCTATATGAGATTGCAGCAATATTGAATTTTAGCATAAGCCCTTATTTAACTCATACGGTGAAACAGTATATGTCTATTTGATTCACGAAATACAAAGCTAAGCAAAACAGCCCCATATACGGATGATATCATGATTACAACCATACTCGCATGTTATTTTTCAATCCCATACAAGCACATAAAATGAATGGTGATCAATCATTCATACATGCAAATCAACCATGATAGAAATTCCTTATAATACGCAAAACAGTTCAACAATCAGGCCATAAGTTAGACTACGTGTTAAACTCTGTTAGAATCCTATAATGGAGTTTAGTTCATGACTGAACCAAAAGCCATTATGGGATCAAAGCAACGCATAAAAAATAAACAAACAATTGAAAGAGAGAAGAGAGAATCGATCAAACCCAATTGCTGACTAGAAACCCAACGTAACATTCAAATCCTCAACAATATCCAGCAACGTAAAAGTAAATCATCCACAATGACTGAATTCCAAAGAAGAAGTAGAAAATAAGAAATCTATGATTGGTTTCACATTATAATACTCTCCAAGTGTAAACCCTAGTTCTATCCTATGAAAAGTACGTAAAAACTGATGATAATCGCGTCTGGTGCAAACCAGAATCGTTTTTACAAACTCAAACACTTGAAATTTAAAAATTAAAATAAAGTCAGTAGCCTCAGTCAACATCGCGCGCGGGCGCGCGCTTCCCCTTTGTATTCCTCACACGGGCGCGCGTGTGTAAAGTGTAAGACCCCAACTTTTTCAATAAAGATTAAATTTTCTCAAAATATATTTTTGAATATTATGGTGTGGATTTGATATAATGTTATAGTTGTGGGTATTATTTACAAGTTTTGCAAAGTACGCAAGTTGTTATATAATATAATATTCGATTGGTCGGGGAATATTCGTTTTAGCAGGAAATATTCGTACAACGGCACAATCATTGGTGGACCCCACAACAGAATTATTGTCGGATTGAGAAAATGACAAAAATACTTTATAAAAATAACGGCGAAAGTTTTACTGAATAATCGTTGAAACACCCTTGTTAAAAAGTACAACAATACGGCGTGGTTGCATAGTAACACACGGTATTGATTATTGATCTTCTTACGTGAGAAGTCACTTAGTTATACTCAATTATTGCTACGATGAATTTCTTTGATCATATCTCTCATATTATTGATTCAATTATTGTTACAATATCATCCGTATAATATTTATTATTATTAAATCAATAATTGAGATGACAAAGTTATTAAAATTATTATTTGCAATATTGACAATGTCTAGAAAGTTACACGAGGAGAGGTTTGGTCACTTAATTGCAAGCGCACCAATAAAGAGAAATCCTTATCTAAAGCCCCTCTTTCCGGGACGATCTGGTTGTTAAATATTGTGAGTTATAATATTAATGATGAATAAGTTGTGTTGATTAAAGATGAAATTGATATTTCCATTGTGTTGGGATTATTAGTGTTAGTAAAAATTGACATCTATTTCTATAATAATTGATGTCTGGAGGTTATATTGACCAATCGGGTAATTAATCGGATAAATGAGCAATTAATTGCTATTATTTCACATTCTTATAACTATTTGTTCACGTGTGTGTACTATTGATTCACATTCATGTACTATTAGGGGGAGGTGGTGCAAGATTGATAATACTTGCATGACTAAGTTAAAAATGGAGGTATAGTTGAAGGTACTATACTGTAATTAATTTTTTCACATGATTATACTATTTATTCACATGATTGTACTATTGATTCACATTATTTACTATTAGGGGAAGTGGTGCAAGTTTGATAATACTTGCAGGACTAATTTAAAAATGAAGAAAAAGAGGAAGGTATTATATTGTAATATTTCGAGCCCCAAAACGTGCAATTATCGAGAGAAATTATAGGAGGAAGCTCATTCTTCCTTCATTTCTCACAAATTCACAAAATCTTTAGAGCAATTATTATAGAGAGAAATTATAGAGAGAAAAAAGAAAAGTATTATGCTACTTCACTACTCCTATATCCAGTACTCTTCTTTTTAATGTAAGGGGTATTATTTCTTTCTTTCGTCTTCATAAAGAGAACTTCTGTTATTCCAGTCTTTATTATTCTGTTGGAATATCCTATCTTCATGTGTTTTCTGGCCGGGACTGATTCCGTCTTTATTATTACATTTGGAATATCCTATCACATGCGTTCTCTGGCGGACTGATCTGTCTTTATTATTATGTTGGAATATCCTCGTGCGTGTGTTTTACGTGGGACTGATTCCGTTATTTATTATTCTGTTGGAATAACCTGCCTGTGCGGTCTATCGCATGCCTGGTGATTTTTTTTGTTATTCCATTCTTTATTATACTCAGTTGGTTAAAGTTTTAACTTCTATAATCCATGAAATTAGTGGAATATCCTTGATATTTGCGCTTCATCTAGTATCTTTTCATGTAAATATTTTTCTGAGCATTCTTGAATTTTACTCCACAAAGAAATATCATGTTGACAATTTGGACGTTATTGGTTCTTGGACAAATTAATTCTTGAACTTGTTTTATTGAATTCTTATATCATTGTCATCATCCTCATGTTTATATTTTGTTGAAAGTCATCTATGACATGTAGTGCATAGATGGACTTGGTATGATTATGACCAGGGATTATTCAGTGTAATCATGACCTTAATGTTACAAATGATGTGGTAAAAGTCCTCATTGGCCCGTAGTGCATTGATGGGCAGTTGTTGGCATGTACATGACCATTAATGAATTCACGAATATCCTTGGCCCGTAGTGCATGGATAATTTCTGGTTGTGATACTAATGAATATCCTTGGCCGTAGTACAGGGATGGTGTGGATTTTTTATTAAGCTGAGTCTCAGCGATAAAAGTGATGAAAACCTTTTTAACTCATAAAAGATAGTTGATTTTATTCTCTACTTGACTCTTTTAATGGATTGCTTATTCCGCTGCAGTTAAACTTGATGTCTATTGTATTTTATCAGTTTAACATTGTTGAAGACTAATGATAATTTATTATGCATTATCTTAGTCATAATATTTCTTACTGGGCTAGTTGAGCTCACCCTTTTGCTTTCATTGTTCTCTTCAGGAAATGAGAATATAGCTGGGACGAGTCGGGGAACGGAGTGACGGTCCAGAGAATAGCATTAGTAGTTCTCACTATTCTATAAAAAAGTGTGTTAATAAATGTATTGAAGACTTATTTTGAGTTTAAATACTGTATAGAAGACAATGTTTGTATTAAAACTCACAGCTCATGTTGTATATTTAAGAATGTATTTGTATTCTGTACCATGTATTTGGTGACTCAGAATAGGTGATGTATACCTATTTTGGGGACGTCACATAAAGTCTGTCCAATCCGGGTGATCAGCAGCGTAGCGTGTTTAAACTATTTAGTCATTTTGCCCGTGTGCATGACTTCTGCGCTTTGATTACGTGTTCTGCTTCTTTGCTAATACTTTGTCCTCATCACTAGTGATTCTTTGTCATGCCACTCTTTCTTCATCCATCCTCAGTTGCATATCTCCAATTGTTCCTCGCGTCATGCTTCCATTAGCCTCATGCCATCTACCATTGCCAAGCTATGTCATTTCCTGCACGTTTACACCAAAGGAGTTCTCAGTACATGCAATGCAAAATATTACAAAATGCAAATAAAAACACACTAAAATGTACTTGAGATGGGCATAGTTCGCGTGAATTGATATCCAATAAGTAGGTATAAAACCCACTTATTATGTATGAAAACCATCTAAGGAAATTCAGACACTGCAAAATAATTTACAAGCTGCTTACAACTGAAAATGTCCATCACGAGAACCGAATCTAGATCCAATAGGCTGAATTTGTGATCACATGATTCCTAGGCGCACATGATACCACAATTTGTATGAAAGAAATAAGCAAGTATATATATAAAAGCTATAAATATATATATACAGACATGATCATCCACCACGAAGCACCTCCATTGGGATTAGAAAAGATAAATAAAGCTGTAAAAGCTATCAACCACCACGGAGGAAACTCCAGGCGGGACGAAACATAAATAAAGTTGTACAAAGCAATCAACTGCCACGAAATGAACTCCAGGAAGGACGAAACGTATAGAAAGTTGTAAAAGCTATCAACCACCACGAAGTAAACTCTAGGTGGGACGAAAATGTATGTATATATATATATATATATATATATAAAAGCGATAAACGCACTGGATGTAAAATCCAGGCTCATCGAATAGAGTTCGATAACAGTTCATAAATATAAGTATATATATATATAAAGGCGAGTAAACGCACCGGATGTAAAATCCAGGCCCATCGAACAGAGTTCGACAACAGTTCATATATATATATATATATATATATATATATATATAAAAGCGAGAAAATGCACCGGATGTAAAATCCAGGCTCATCGAACAAATTCCGGCACACATTTAATATATATATATATATATATATATATATATATATAAATAAGTAAACGCTCCAGACCGAAGTCTAGGTTCATCGAACAATGTCTGACACACAATTCATATATATATAAATATACATATAAAAGCAAATAAACGCTCCAAACCGAAGTCTAGGCTAAACCGAGGCATAACTCGGTAATGTTAGTCAATATATATATATATATATATATATATATATATATATACAAACTGAAATAAAACCACGGACCAAAGTTCGGGCAAACACACGCAACACGACTCTCAACGTGAAGAAGGGTGTGTGCAAAGATGAAGAGAAAGGCTTTAAATTGTATGAGAAGGCTTATAGTGGGCTGCCAAAGAAGACTTCTATATCTTTAAAGTGGATGAAACTCGGCTCCCTCCGGTACAAGAATAGCTATATGTGAGCTCACAAGTGTTTAAAATGGGAAAGCACTTAGTATATTGCAAGTACGGAGCAAATTTGACAGGGCTTCCTCGTTCTTTCTCCTCTCAAAATGGCCACCCAAGCCCTCTATTTATAGAGGGGGGGAGCCGCAGGTGTTCCTGAGGCTTCCCGGGTTGCCCCGAGTTTCTCGGGTTGTGTCGTCTCATAGTACGTGCACGTAGGCACTGGAATGTCCGCTCGAACTTTCAGAATTGCAATCTGGGCATCCGGCTGAGGTATATAGGACCTATTTCGGACCACCGTTGTTGAGAGTTATAAAATGGCATGGGATTAGAGGTTGTACGAAGTCATGAAGATGGGACGGTGCCCTCCGGTCTTCAAGCTTTAAATTTTATCCGTTACCCTGCACAATAGTCACTCGGGATTGGTTTTCCTTTATTCTTGTGGGACATCGTTGTGTAGAAATGTGTGTATGAAATGTTGAGATGGTATGATGTGGCTGTAGAGTGGCGAGATGATGCCTTTTCCCCTCACCAGAGTTATCGTCGGTTTGGGCTGATAAAGTAGACGTTGCTCAGGTTTATTGCTGAGATTGGACTGCTGCAAATGTTGAAGGTCCTCAGTGTCAACTCTGAGGTGTGTCTGTCTTTTCGGGGTTATCTCCGGGTTGGTACTGGGTGTCTCATTGTGAGCGCCGAGATTGAAGCTGGTTGCATTTGAAACAAGCATTTCCGGGGTTATCGCCGAAACTTCATTCCTTGGGGTGATCACCAAGGTTGGTAGCTATTCCCATGATTAGGACTGAGACTGGATACCTTGGGGTCATCTCCGAGATTAATCGGTCTTCTTTGGTGTGTGTTCCGGTATTGGATCTGTATGCCTCGAGGTTATCTCCGAGGTTGGAATTGTTACACCCAGGGTGTGTTTTGGGGTTGATGCTGAACTTCCGATAGTATCTGGAATTGATATGAACTGTCTTCCAGGATTCCCTCTTGAAAGGCGAATCTGTCCTCCTGCAATATTAGTGACAGGTGTACAAAATATTTTGAATGTCTACACTCGCGATTGAGGTTACCTCTTGATTCTGAATATCTTTACTTATAGCCATAACTTGATCGCCTCCTGATTCAACACTTCCCTCGGGGATGCTCATACTGGACTCGTCGCAAAAAGGGATGAATTCTTGATTCTTCAATGGGTTGGCTTCCTTGACAACCTCACCACATTTTCCTTCATATGTTCCTTCACCTTTTTTCTGGGCTTAAGAAGATTCGACCATGAAATCTCCCTCGAACTTTTGTTGCATTTCTTACAAGGAACTTTCCTTTTTGGCTTTTTCTTCCTTGTAAAGGATCAGTATTTGCTCCTCGTCATCCAAGATGATAAAATCAGGAACGTGATTGCTATCTTTGGGCCACAGGATGTTTGATGTTGGTGGAGGAATATCCTTTGGGGATTCTTTTGTCTCCTTTGGCATTCCCAACATTAGGATCAGTCCACCTTGTGTTCTATCAGGATTGGTACTCACAGCCTTCACCTCCTTTGAAATGCCTGTCTCGAGTGGACATCTTAAGCTTTTTATTTCCTTTTCACTTTTTCTAGTCATGGGGAATTCTATCTTCAGCACTCCATTTTCAATGAGATCCTGGATTTTATGTCACAAAGACCAACATCCCTCAGTCGCATGTCCAGGTGAGTTAGAATGGTAGTGACATATCTTGGTGGAATCATAACTCTTTATCTTAGGATTTATAGGAGGTAACACCTCAGTAATCCTTCCTTCGCTTATCAGAAAGTGTAGCATTTCGTCATTTGATTTGCTTAGAGGGGTGAATTTTCGGTCTCTTTTGGAGGTTTTTGATCTTTCTTCTTTGAGAATTCGCATTCCTCCGAGCGATTTTTCCGCAGGCAAGATCTTCTAACAATTTTATCATTCCCCTGTTCTTGTCCTTTCAACCTGCTTTGATCTTCTTCATTTAGTTGGCTCATCCTGGAGAGATATGGGTTTGCATTATGGTTAACCCCTTTTTCTCTTGGCTTTCTGTTAGTTGAGTGAAAAACTGCTGCGTATCCTAATGTTGGCGCCCTATCAGCTTAGCTAACAGATTTACTTGATTCTGGATTGTCTCTAATTTTTGCATTACTGTCATACCCTCCTCCAAGTTTTCCCACTCTAGGACATTTGTGTTGTGCCTATGGGGGTATTCTTCCATCCTTCGCATGTACTTACGATTTCGATACATATTAGCGCTTCCTGACCCAATCATGTGGTTAGAGATGATTTAACCCATGGGGAGACCCTTGGAGCTTGTGGGCCGACTACTTGGCCACCAAGTAAAGTGGTTACTTGGTGGCTAAGCCATGAATAGTAAGGAGGTGGGGGAAGATGACCAAATTGCCCCCAACCTTGGTTTTCTATAAATAGGAAGCTTATTTCATTTAAATGAGATTTTGAAAATCCTATAACATAAGAGAGAGAGAGAGAGAGCTTGAGAGCGTGGAGAAGATGGAGAAGGAAGACAATGAGTATGAATGCTCGGATCGAAGGTGATCGTGAAATAGAAAGCTAGCGAATCGCCGACTTTGTCTAAAGGAAGAAAAATAAAGAGTAAAGGTATTAAAACCTAACTCCTAAGTTAGTTTTTCTTTAAGTTTTTATGTTCAAAAACATAACTTAATGAAGATAAGAAGTAGATAAGGTTAGAGATGATTTTATATGGTTGAAATCATGAGAAAAGAAGAAATAAGAAATTTAAAGTTTAGTAAATAAATTTCTTAAGGAAGTGTAAGATTCGTAATGAATTAGAACGATCCGAGTGGATTATATGAATGAGTAGGTGAAATAAGTAAGGAATGGTGTTCTATAACATTAAATTCTAAGAAAAAGTGAAATCGTAATCCAAAATATCGATTAAAATGAAGAACGAACGAAGAACACGAAGATCATGCGAAGAACACGAAGAACGTTTTTGATAGATAAATTTAAATCCATCGTAGGATAATTGTTGTTGATGAACAAGTTTAAAACCATCGCGTATAAGTTAGATGTGTATTGCTTGGTTAGGAACGGTAGAAACGTTCATGAAGAACAGATTAAACAGAGCTATAACGAAATTATGACAAAAATTTCGTAAAAGATGAACGAGAATTAGAAAGTGTGTAAATGAACCCGAAGGTGTAGGGTGTTATAAGAAAGTAAGAGAATGTATAAAATGTGAGTCGTGGATGCAAGAACGAACGAGTTTTGAGTTCGGATGACCGAATTACGGACGAACAAACGAAGAGCGTTAAAAACATAAAATAAACGAATGGTGAAGATTAAGTCAATCGAATGGCACATTAACGGATTCAGAATGAATTTCTGTCTGGGGGGTATTGAAGTACGTAAGATAAGGAAGAGAATGGCTTTGGAACAACCTCGTTCTGAGTTATAATTAATAAGTTATGGAAGCAGAAAGTAAGAGTCTCAGAACAATCAAAGACTTAGAAATATTTTCTAGGGTTAGGGCTTGGCGTAAGGCGCCTAAACCATGCTATGAAAAGGTAGGCTTCTTGATGCCATCTAAGGAGTCGTGGATCGGAGACTCACGCCGTGGCACGAGAGAATGAAAAGGGGACCGGCGTCGTAGAGCCGAAGCAAAGCAAGGCACAGTAATGAGCGTTTAACTGCTCAATTACTGCGAGGAAGTGTAAGGCAAGATAAAGAGCATAATGTTCAATTAATGTAACACTTAATCAATTGTTTTAAACCTTTGATGAAGGTTGAATGAAAATATTTGACGAGATTAAATGACAAATAATGTAGATGCGGGTTACGGAACCGATATCTGGGGACCGTAGTCGCGATAGAACGAACGTGGGGGATTGCTATGATTGTGATTCCTTAGACGTTGAGTGACGAGGGTAATGAATAACATTTTGATGTTATGATATAATAATGAAAGTTAATCATTAAACACTTTAACCGACGTGAGGGTTGAGTGTATGTGAATATTAAACGGGCAGAGCCTACACCCCGTGTATGGTTTGACCGTATGATAATTGAGATCATTAATTAAACCATGAATGGTAAAGAATTGAGTTAAAGACAATGACGTTAATGTAACGAAGCCAAGTTAATGATTAACTTGAATGATCGCTCTGAGTATACAAAAGACTGTATGACTTAGACGATAAAGAATGAATCCTGAGGTATGTCATTTAGTTTCCAGAAAGCCAAAAGCAATAAGAATTGACTTAACGATAGCTATAGTTTAATGGTTCGGATAGGTTAAGTTAAATTAGGTTGTGGTACAATCGTAACCTTTGATGGTTGACATATGGGAGTTGGGCTAAACAATTCCTTCAGAGGGTGAAGGTATATACGAAACTGGCAACCAATATAACTCAATGTGATTGTAGTATAGATGAGACGGGAACTTGTTTGTTGGTTGTTTGTGGGAAACCACTCAGAGTACCATATGGACTACTAGCAGAGAAGCGATGTGTGCTGAGTCCTATAGAAGTTATAAGAAGAAGATAAGAATGTAAATCATCAAAGATGATGAACGTATGAGAAAGACATCTCCGTATGTCATAAAGCCATAAACCGGTAGAATAAGTTAGTCGCGTAAACTCAGGTTGAAAGAATGCGAACCCTAAGAAGTAAAGTTAAGTAAACCAATACTTAATGCAAATATATGACTAATTTGTGTACATGTTATTTCCTTATGTGTTTTGAAGGAATTGGAATGAGCAGTTCAGCGTAAGCTGTAGCTGGGCGTAAGGCAAGTTTCCTAACTTCATTCATATTCTAAATGAATGCTAGTTTCTATCTATATGCGAATGTGTGATATTTGTACAAGGTGGTAGAACGTATGTGGCCTTGAGCCATAATGTGAACACTCCGGTATTTCTATGAGATGAACTGTTCTGTGATTAAACTGTTCAATAAGAGAATGCTCTGTTTATACATGATCCGTTATTGTTAAGTTTGTGCTAATAATTCTAGCCAGACATAATGTGTATGAAAAAGGTAGAAGAATGAAAGTATTTCAAAGTGAAAGTGAATATTGTTTTAAAATGATAGGAATCGAGATTATTCCTATTATTCAAGCTGCTTCATAACCTTTGTTCGGTTATCGAAGTTTTAAAGGAATGCTTGAATTCTTGAAGTTGCTTGTTCAACTGTTATAACTTACTGGGCAATTTATTGCTCACACTTGCTTTAAATAAAAAATATTTTTAGCGAACGATAAGGATCCCATAAAGATCAAGCTGACGGTATTCAGATGAAGTGTCATTTAGAATGTGAATGAGAGAGAAGATCAAGTAAAGACTTATAATGTAGAAAGATGAAATTGAACTACAAACTAGTTTAATGAACTGTTATGTATCCTTGATGGCGGATAAAATTCACTCTTGTAAGATGAAATGAATAATGTATTTGTCATTATTTGTAAAGAAAGAGGTTATAAGGTTTTTAGAACCTGGGATTTGAGATTGTATGTTGTTATATTTCAGTATATAGTGATGTATGTTGGATGAATGATGTACTCGTGATGTACAGAATCCAGGTGTAAAGATAGACCAAATTTCGGAGCCTTACAAGTTGGTATCAGAGTTGATAGGTTATAAACCTTAGGTAGGAGTACCTAAGACTATAATTGTAGAGAAAAGGATAAGAAGATCACCACGTGGTCATAGTGAATTGTAGTAACAGATGAGCTGTTAAACAATGAATAAAGGGTACTATGAAGTAGTACGGGAAGAAGAACTCAGATTGAGTTGTGAAGGATAGTATACGAATTAAAGAAAATTCGTATTAAGTAAAGATAAATTTAGAGGTTGTAAAATTTCAATTGAGGACTCATGTGATAGCTGAGTTGTATGAACCATTGTTATGGGCAGAGGTTTGTGCTTGGTGTAACAACTGCTTAGCTTATTACAATGATAATCATTGGAATTGGTCACGCTATTAAGATGTATATGATGATAAGGTGAATCTTTTCTCATGTATATACTTGATAGGTAGAGAACGATAAGGTAGGCGCGAGTTCTTGAAACTCTCGTGACTCATAATAATATGGTATATTTTTGAACTTCTCAGTGAATGGACGCCTATGGTCTGACTGGATAGTTCTTAAACTCATATTATTGTGGTAAGTTCCTGAACTCATAATGTGTGGTAAGTTGATGGACTGTACTATGGTATAGGAACGTTTAAACTGAAAAAGTGTATTTTCAGTTGAATTAGCCTTGAAGGTGCTAGAGAAGATTAAGTATTGTCACAAATAAGACTGTGACGCCCCCAAATCCGAGTATCTTCCAACCCGGCATATGGTGCTACACGGTGCTACAGTTCACACATACATTCAATTGAAATGCCTCAACAGAACGAATATGTCGTATATATATTCCAAAACAATATTCCCTTCCCAGGTTCTTTATAACCAATACATAAGTTCTTTGTCATAATATCAAATACATTACAACATTAACCTATACTATTACATAGACATATCAACGGTTTGTCATAGCATTTCCCTTATCTTTACAGGATCCTTCGGTCCCTTCGGTTTTAGTTGCATTCATATGGTTCAAGCAAGAGTGAGCATAACAAGCTCAGCAAATTCAATTAAATAACATGCTTGAAACATAAGAATCGTATATCTTCAATAGCTGAATAATAGTTATAAAGTACTATTGGTAATACAAAATAGCACTTCACTTTTCCTTCAAAACATTTTACAATGACAATATTTAGTAAAACATCAATTCCGGTCCAAGACCATGAGCATTTCATACTTTCTTTAAAAAGAAAAACCCGACACTAAGTCCGTAAGTCCGGCATATCTTACGAGCACGTCTAGGTGATCAACCTATAGTACTCTATGTTGACCAACACTACATTCTTTAAACGTATGTACGTTTAAGTTGTGGCAACCTCACAAGCGTCTCGTTTTGACGACAAAACATTTTAGCATACTCAGTCTTCATTTGAAAACCACACCAACACAGTTTGGTAAAACATTGACAATACCTTGACAAATTATAATAAATCCAACATATCATAAGTCTAGCCGAAAGAATTGTCTTTGACTTCATCATACATCAATTCATGCGTAAGAATACATGAATCACAAAGCTTGTTGAGATTTAACTGAAACAAGGGTTAGAACACTTGCCTTCAGCATCTGCTATGGTTATTACACATTTACTTTAAGTCTTTAAGGTCTCTACAGTATATGATCACATAACATAACACATTAGGTCATGAATAAACATACATGGTTCATAACGAATCTTACCCTACTTCTCAATCTAATTATGTATTAGATTGTTTATTATTGGTTTCAGCACACTGTTATAGTTTACATCATCATTTCATTCATGTTCAATTGACTATCTTCAACCTTTAGTTATCATACTAAAGGTTGAACAATGCCTTACAATGTTATAATTAAGCTTTATTTCATTAATCAATCAATTCCCATTCATGCTCTACTTACAATCAATCTTTACTATCAAAACCCTAAGGCTGACGCTACGGCGCCAAATTTCTTTACTTAAGTCGTGCTGTGGCGTCAAACTTCAGTGGCTTTCACCCGGTTCCAGCACTACGGCGCCATCTTCAGTACATTGGGTCGCGCCTACCCGTTCTAGGTCTGGAGGTAATGCTACCATATAAGCTACCTCACTTAACCGTTTTAATACTTCAAAAGGTCCTATAAACCTTGGACTTAACTTCCATTTGACGCCCCCAAAATAGGTATAAATCACCCATTCTGAGTCACCAAATACATGGTACAGAATACAAATACAAACTTAAATATACAACATGAGCTGAAAGTTTTAATACAAATATTGTCTTCTAGACAATATCCACACTCAATGGAGTCCTCATTACAATTATTATCACACTATTTCACAGAATAGTGAGGACTACTAATGCAAACATCTGGACCGTCACTCCGTTCCCCGACTAGTCCCAGCTATATTCTCATTTCCTGAAGAGAACAATGAAAGAAAAGGGTGAGCTCAACTAGCCCAGTAAGAAATATTATGACTAAGATAATGCAAAATAAATTATCGTTAGCCTTCAACATTGTTAAACTGATAAAATACAATAGACATCAAGTTTAACTGCAGCGGAACAAGTAATCCATTAGAATAGTCAAGTAGAACATGAAATCTAGTATCTTCTATTATTTCAAAAGTTTATCAACAGTTTTATCGCTGAGACTCATCATAATAAATAATCCACATCATCGAATCATCCCTGCACAACGACCAAGGATATTCATTAGTATTACGACTGTTAGTTCCCGGAGGCACAATGGTTATCTAGAAGGGGGGTGTTGAATAGATATTTGAAAAATCTTTTCGTTTTACTTTGTTAGAATGATAATGATTAAAACATAGCGGAATTAATATTTATTTTAATCTCCCTTAAGATAGTGAATTAATGAGAGTGAGACAGTTATAGCAGTTATGACAGATATAGCAGTTATAGCAAGAATGTAATAGACACAGTCGTTTTAAGTGGTTCAGAGCACTTAAAGGACCTAGTCCACTCTTCTACTCATCGAGTAGGAAATCCACTAAGGATGTCTTTTACACTTTCTGAATCTCACAGATTCCTTCTAGACCAGCAGTCTAGGCACTTCTTAGTTCACTCTTGAACTCTTCAAGTCCCGCAGACTTGGCTCTTCACAGTTCACTTAGAACTCTTCAAGTCCTTCTGACTTGGAACTCTTACTTCAGTTGATTGGTAGTTGTTGAGTTCTTGGTAGGTGCTACTCAGTTGCTGTTAAGCACTTGTTCGAAAGAACTGAGTAGCTTAGCAAGCTTTCTCTTTTTCTCAGATCGTAGAGTTGAGCGTTAAGTGTTCTTGTACATTTTGTTTAATGTTTGCTTATCTCACTCATCTGCATATGTTCTGCATATATGTGATCCTTGAAATCTATCCGTTGAAGCCATTTGATGAAACATTAAATGCGTTTGACATTTATGAACTTTGATGGAGACTTTTCTGCACATCTTCTGATTGCATTCTGGCCCACTGACACAATAGACTGCTTTCTCACCTAACACCTGAAAAGGTGTTTTCCTCTGTCCTATGGTCCTTTCCTTAGCTTCTTGAATATGTTCCTTTTGTTGTATACTAAGGATATCTTTTGTGCCGTTGGGACTGGTGAGGACTTCAACGTTTAAAACCTATTCCATATTTGTTGGAATTTGTCTTCAAACAAAAAGGCAAGGCTCGATGCTTCTGACACAAGGCAAATGATACTCTACGATCCAGATCGTGGTGTCTTGTCACCTTGGTGCTTGGTTTGATGCTATCAAATAAGAGCACTACGATTTCTCTTAAAGACTTGCACACTATGATCTTCACTTGCTTTTTTTGCAGGCTCTACATTTTCGAGAGTACACTACGATCTCTAAGTTGGCTCGGCAAACGTTGAGACCACTCTATGATTTCCGAAGAGGCCCTTCAAGGCGGGCACATTACGATCCTCGAAGCTCTATGTTTCTGCCTTGTCATCTGTAATCTTGATCAGCTTGATACACTACGATTCTTGTTGAAGCCTATTTATTACACTTCAAGATGTAGATCAACCTAACAAATTTGATCTATCACTAAGTCCTTGTACATATATTTCTCGAAGGACTTTACATATAATCATGAACATTTACTTTTAAACATCAAATCAAAATATGCACTCTCCCAACAATCTCCCCCTATTTGATGTTGACATAACTAAGGAGATTTGTTATCATGATTATTAGTTTCTAGATGCCTTTGCACGAAAGTAAATATGACTTAGTATTTCAGTGAGCAGCTGAAATTTCTAGAGAATAAGCATGAACTTATTGATGTTCGAAGAATATTACAATTTAGTTTTACATCAATAAGAATTTAAACTATCACTTATCTCTATTTCTTTGATCTTTTGTGTGGATGATTGGCATACTCCTCAGCTCTCCTTTTCCTGCTTGCTTCATCTCTCCTAGCTAGTTCTTCCATCTCACTTGGGCTTAGCCTGGGATTGTGATCATGCCTATTCATGAATGCAAGATCGCCAATTGGCATTCTCAGGCCTGTTGTGGTCACATTATGTGAGCTTAAAGTTGGCCCTAGACTCCTTATTGGTTAAGCCATTATAACTTCCTGCTCATCAGATCGTTGAGTCTGATGGTCAGATCGTGGAGTCTGTTGGTGGAATTACCTTGTAGGAGGACTCCTTGAAGCTTGATTTTGGAATTGTCCTCTGCCTCTGCCCTTGCCTTTAACTCCTTCTCTGCCCTTGTCTTGAACTCCTTTCCCTTTATTCTCCCCCTTTATGTCAGCATCAAGGGTTCGAATGTCTTCGGATAGGCGAGTTACTCCTTGGACGAGCTCTTTGAGTCAGCTTTGGGTTTGAGCAATGTCCTCTCGATTTTCCTTAATCAGAGCTTCAGAGCGAGCTTCCCTGTTTCGGAGGACTGTTAGAATATTGTTAGTCTGCTGTCATTGGTTGACGTAGAATTGTTGGAATTCTTTCACAACAGTTTGCAGATTGATTATGCTTTCTAACATAAGTTTATTCTGGGCGTTTTGAGCTGTTTGTAAGGAAAGAACTGCATCTCTGTGTCTTTTAGATGCTAGAAAGTGAATATCATCCCTGTCCTTAATGCTCTTGACCATCTCCTTGATGATCTCCCTCGGCTTCTTTCTAACCTCAGAGTTTAGGGTGCTTGGGAGATTATTTAAAGCACTAATCATTTTTGTCAATCTCAGATGAATGAGTTCTATGTGAGCTTCAAGGCAATCATCGATGTCCTTGATCACTTTCTTCGACACTTCTGTTAACTCATGGGCAGATCTGAAAGTAGTTCACTGAGTTGTGGATTGTTTGAAGGAGGGGATGTTTTCTTGAATTGATCTTGCAAGGAGTAGAGGGCAAGATCATGGTTGAAGTATTCATTAGTGGACAAAGAGGGAATATCTGATGGATGGGACTTTATTTGGGTGTCTGAAGAGGGTGGCTCTACGATTTAAGCTTGGGACTCTACGATGGGGCTAGAGTCATTATTCGTAGGGATGAGGGAGTTGGGATCAATGTGAAGTTTGGCACATTTGTTTGGTTCATCAGTTACAGAATTTTGGGATTCTGTAACTGGGGATTGACTTAGTGGATTTAGAACCACTTCCTACCAGCTTGGAAATTCATAAAATTGGATGGAAAAAGACAGTGGATAGTGATTTACTATAAAACAGATTTGGGATAGTTAATACCTCATGCACCATTCTTGAGGAGGGACCATTTGTGATCAGCTTTTTGGTAAAGTTGAAGTTTCCTGGAAATCCATGAGCTAGCACAAAGATAGCTGGATATTCTTTGAAGCTCCAAAACATGTGACTCCAGGAGTTTAAAATTTGAGCTTGATTAAAAGGCATCATGGGGAGATAGGAGAACAGCTGAATGTAGAGATAGCTCCTATACCCATCACGGCCCACACCTGTGATCTCAAGTTTACCATCATCTTCGTCTTCCTCTTCTTCTCTATCTCCTTTTGAGGATTCCACTATGTCAATGACTTCCTTTTGACTTTTTTGCTCAGGTTCTCTTTCATTTTTTGTAGGAGTAGCTTCTTTTGTTATGGGGATATCATGAGGCTCCCCCTCAACATGATCATCCATCTGTAGAACTAGTAGCCCCCCCTCAGCTGGAGCATTTTCTTGGGTGAGAACTTCAGTTATCTCCCCCTCAGCTTGAGCTATGTCCTTTTGGCTTTCTTTGGATAGTTCCTTTTCAACAGCCATCTTTTTGTCTTCCTCCTTGAGTACTCCTTCATTGACAAGGATGTACTTCTTAACCAATTTTCGTCTTGGTTTTCTAGGCTGAGCCACGGCCTCATGACTTTCATCAGCTTCAGCTCTGTCCTATTGATCAGTCAGACCATTTTGTGCATCAACTTTCTTACTTTAGGTGTTCAGTCTGGTCTCTACGATCAGTAGAGACTCGATGATCAAAGAAACATATGGCATCTTGGACTTGTGACTGATTTTGTTCTTCTTCAGCAGCTGTGATATGGTAGCTCTATCTTCATCTGCCTCAGCCTGCTGTTCTTTTCTTCTTAGGATCCTCAGAGTCTCAATATCAGAGGACACTACAGGTATATCAGTGGTAGACCCTTGAGGTTCTTCTACCATCCTAGTCTTTAGCTTTCTCTTGCCCTTGATTTTTCTAACGAGGGAAGTGGGTTCACCCTTGTTGATCTCTTCATCTTCTTCAGTGTCTTTGACGACTGACATGTTTCCTGGAATCCCTGATTCCTTTAGATCACCAGTTCTTCCACTTGACTCAGACATCGTACGAACATTTTCTGCTGGATTCCTTTTCCAATTTTCAAACAGTTGCTGGGTTATTCGTCTGTTTGGGTTGATGCACTCTCCTTTATCGTCGCCAATTTTGTCACCCAGAGCAGATGTAAGACCCCAACTTATTATAAATAAAATCAAATTTCCTCTATTTATTATTATGAATAATAAGGTATTAATTTGATATAATACTTTGGTTATGGGTGAAATGTGCAAAATTTTCAAAATAAGCAAGTGGTTATAAAATATTCAATTATCGGGGAATATTCGTTTGGTCGCGGAATATTCTTTCTGTTGGGGAATATTCATACGACGGCGCAGCCATTTGTGGGCCCCATAATGGATAACGGTCGGATGAAGAAAACGACAAATTTGAGTATTTACAAATAACTGCGTAGTTGTTACCGTTAACACTATTGGAATAACCGGTGGTTAAAATACGATGTCTACGCCGTGGTTACACACAGAAAGAGCACCTGCTTTTTTACAGTATTGTTGAATTATTGATTCTTACAAAAGAAGGCACTACTCAATAATTGGTACAGTAATTACTGTTCAATATTTAATTTTATTGATTTAATAATTGCTGCATTGATATTTTAAATTATTGTTGCTCAATAATTGTCACTACACAGTATTTCCCATTATCAGATCAATAATTTATATTATTTAAATAATATTATGAGATAGCATTATTGGCAATGTCTAGAAAGTTCTGTCAAGGAGAGGTTTCATCACCTAGTTGCGCACCAGTAAGGAGAAATCCTTATCGGAAAGCCCCATCTTTCCTGGGAACGGCCTGGTTGTCATAATTGTGATTCTGTAATATTATTTGTGAATAATTAATTATTGATTTATATGATAAAAAAATATTTATTTTATGTGGATATAAATGAGGGATATATTTATTTTATTGTGGTTATAATTGAAGTAATTAATGCTGAGGTGTTTTATCAATATTTTGTCGGGATAGAGGTATTAAAAATCATCCGTTTGTGGATTTCGGGTATTTTCTGATTGGAATTTAGAAAAACTTTCTTCTACAAAGTTGTAGAGAATTAAATTTCCTATGGAAAGCACATGAGATTTGAATTTTTTGATAAAAGGGATATTTATTATGAATTGTTGAAGTTTCAGAAAATAAAATGATTTTTATTAAAACATGGGTGCGCCCCACTTTTGGTTGGTGAAAATGTGCTGAGATTTTTATTCAAATGTGGTAGGCTTGAATATTAGCAGGTAAAGCCATCAGGTAGCAGGTTAGTCTACTATGGCGTTCTAAGCATTTTCCTATAAATAGGGTGCTTAGTTAGAATTGAAAATCACACCAGAATTCACAAGTTTTCTCTCTTTCTCTCTCTATATTGTCGAGCGTATTTTAGTAAGTATTTTGATACTTTGAGAGTTGCTATTAAGTGCAAGTTTTTGTCAGCACTATATCCGAAATTCAGTCAGAAGTACGGTTATTTTGAGGTAAGGGATGTTATTTTCTTCCTAATGATGTTATTCTTTCAATATCATTATGCCGAAATATTGGTCTGAACTTTTTATCAAATTTGGAACTTTTTGTGTCGGAGTTATTATTCACGTATACGGTACTATTCACGAATACAACACTATTCACCGAAAATGGAAATTTTCTTCTTTTTTTCCAAGTTGTCTATTATGGTTACTATCTTTGATTGTATCCATGTTTTGATCTTTATTTTTGAATTCTGTTTCAAAATAAGTTATTATGAAGTATTATTGAACTTGGATAAACTGTAATAGGAATCCCTAATATTTGCCCTTTTGTTTCACTAGATTAGTTTTCATTAAGATATTTTTCATCATCCTCAGTCCTAAATAATGATATTACTAAATATCTTTGGCCTGTAGTGCAAAGATGAATGATTACCTAATGAATATCTTTGGCCCGTAGTGCAATAATGAACAGGTGTTGAGATGAACATGACCAACTGGTGATACAAATGAATATCTTTGGCCTGTAGTGCAAAGATGAATATTTGATTCAAGATATATATTGATTGATGTTATAGGGATAAAATATTGATGATGGACTTTTAAATCTTAGAAGATAATAGAATTCTTTCTCTACTTGACTCTTCTAATGGATTGATGTTTCCACTGCAGTTGTTGATCTAAAACTTGTTGTCTATTATATTTTATCAGATTATTCCCTATTGAAGACAAACGATAATTTGTTGTATATTATCTTAGCCATAATATTCTTTATTGGGCTAGTTGAGCTCACCCTTTTCCTTTTTGTTCCATTGTTCTTCTCAGGATGAGAGAATTTAGCAGGAACTAATCGGGGTATGGAGTGATGATTCAAGATAGTTGTTTTAGTAGTCCTCACTATTTTGTAAAATAGTGTATCAATAATTGTAACGAGGACTCCTTTTGAGTTTGTATACTCTCTAGTATACAATATTTGTATTCAAACTTACAAAGATAGGCGTTGTCGTATTCTCGCTTTCGACAATTGTATTACTGAAGTTGTATTTATTTCTGTACCATGTATTTGGCGACTCAGAATGGGTGATGTATACCTATTTTGGGGGCGTCACAATTGGTATCAAAGCTTAGGGATATGATCCCTGGCTGAGATGTGAGACAAGAACTAGGAGGGGAGAGACGGGGAATTCCTTTGCTAGTATGACCTGACTAAGTTTATTTGGTATTTATTTGGTCGGTCAGAGTATAGGGATAATATATGACATGACTATTAACCCTTGTTTTATGGCAGTATTTAAGAATGGTAGCTGAGAACGTTAATAATGGAGTAAATCAGACTGTGGAGACACCTTTGATCACCACCCAGGGGAACGTGCAACAGGAAGGTAATATTCCTCCTGTAAATAACACTACCAAACAAATTATGAATGATGGGATGTTTAGAAGCGTTTTGCAGTTCATGCAAAACCAGACGAGGGAGACTCGTGTATAAAATATGGGTGGAAATGATAGGAACGCGCGACTTTTCACAGCCAAGCAGTTCAAAGAGTTGGGACTACCAGAATTTCAGGGAAAGTCGGATCCGATCAAGGCGAAAAAGTGGGTAAAAAAAATTATCAAGATATTCGATGTCTTGGGATGCACGGAGGGACAGAAGATTCCATTCTCCACCTTTATGTTCCGCAGTGAGATAGACTACTGGTGGGAGTTTGTGAAGCGTACCCAGCCAGCAGCACTCAGCATGTCTTGGGAAACATTTTAGAAACTATTCAATGACAAGTACTTTCCTAAAAGTATTCGTCATATGTAGGAGGTGGAGTTTATTAGACTGGAACAAAACAACATGACGGTGTCCCAGTACGAGGCGAAGTTTGCAGAGTTATCCAGGTTTGCACCTCATTTGGTTGAAAATGAGGAACGGATGACGAGGATGTTTCTGAGAGGTCTAAAGCCCGAGATTCGACAATATCTTATATCTCATAAATTTTCTATTCAGATGTTGTAAACAGGGCTTAATTATTAGAACGAGATAATGAGTATGAGCAACCGAGGGACCACAATCAAGGTCATACAGGTGGTGGCAGCCATCGGAGCAATGAAAACTAGCAGGGAGGAAAGCATTCAGACAAAGGCGATAACCACTCTGGTGGTAATCGTGGCCGTGATAATAGAAGGAGCAAGTCGGGAGGAAATTTTAAGAAGAAAAGGTACAACAATGATAACGCGAAGACGTCATCACAAACATCAACTGTTTTTAGGGGAGGAGAACGAGCACCGGACGTTTGTTACAAATGCGGGAAAGAGGGACACATCAGCCCAAACTTCCCAAAACAATCCAAGGTGTGTTATAACTGTGGAAAGGAAGGTCATATAGCTAGAGATTGTCTAGTTGCAAAACCAAGTTCGACGGGGATGGTGACTCCAAAGGCTATCCCAGACAAGTCAAAGTCGGTGGTTCCTGGAAGGGCATTTGTCGTGACTGCACAAAATGCAAGGAACCTAAACGAGGTGATCATGGGTAAGCTAACCATAAACTCTTGCGAAGTTTATACCTTATTAGATACCGGTTCTACCCATTCTTTTATTTCTCCTGCTTATGCTCAACATTTAAGCTTGACTCTGGAGAAATTAGACCTTGACTTATCTGTTGAGACTCCATTAGGAGAAACTTTCATTACATCTACTGTTTATAAATCTTGCTTGATTCAAGTCGGTACCATCATATTACCTGCCGACCTTATTTTGTTGAAAATTCTTGCATTTGATGTGATTTTAGGGATTGATTGGTTAACCACGCATCATGCTAAAATTGATTGTTTTCATAAGGTTGTTAGTTTTCATATTCCTAACCAACATATTATGCGAATTCAAATAACCAAACCACTAAAGTCAATCACTGTCATATCAAGCCATAAAGCTATTCGTTTATTGAAAAATGGATGTCAAGCTTTCTTAGCCCATGTCACAGACTTGAACAAAAACACGTCAGATTTGAATACTATTTCCGTTGTTAGTGAATTTCCTGAAGAACTTCCCGGTCTACCCCCAGAACGTGAAGTTGAATTCTTTATTGACCTTGAACCTAGTACAAAGCCCATTTCTAAAACCCCATATCGAATGGATCCTATTGAACTTCAGGAGTTATAGGTTCAACTACAGGAGTTATTGGACATCGGTTTCATTCGTCCTAGTACATCTCCTTGGGGTGCTCCTATGTTATTTGTAAAGAAGAAAGACGGGAGTATGCGACTTTGTATTGACTACCGAGAATTGAACCATGTCACTATCAAGAATAGGTATCCGCTACCTCGTATTGATGACATGTTCGACCAGTTGCAAGGAGAACAATTCTTTTCAAAGATCGATCTTCGTTCTGGATATCATCAGCTGGAGATTAAAACTGAGGATATTCCAAAGACCCGCTTGAACTCCTCGAGTGACGGGCATTATGAATTCTTAGTCATATCTTTTGGATTGACTAATGCTCTTGCTGCTTTCATGGATATAATGAACCATGTATTCAAGGAATATTTGGATCAGTTCGTTGTTGTCTTTATTGATGACATCCTCATCTATTCCAAAAGCCGTGAAGATCATGAGCACCATTTGAAGATGGAACTGCAAAGGCTTCGTGATAACAAGCTATATGCCAAGCTGAAGAAATGCGAGTTCTGGCTTGAGGAAGTATCATTCCTTGGGCATGTGGTGTCAAAACATGGAGTATCTCGTCGACCCGTGAAGATTGAAGCCATACAAAGTTAGGAGCAACCAAGTCGGTGGCCATCAAGTCTGTCACGTAGCTTTACGGGCTTAGCTAGTTATTATCGGAGATTCGTGGAAGGATTTTCTTGAATCGCTACTCCGTTAACTCAGCTAACTCGTAAAAATATAAAATTCGGTTGGAGCGAGGATTGTGAGAAGAGTTTTCAAGAACTCAAGAGAAGACTCATTTCGGCACCTGTTCTTACAATACAATCTGGTTCGGATGGATTTGTTATCTACAGCGATGCTTTGGGTAAAGGGTTAGGATGTGTTCTCATGCAATATGGGAAAGTCATAGCCTATGCCTCGTGAAAACTCAAAGAATATGAGAGGAATTATCCTACTCATGATTTGGAGTTGGCAGCAGTCGTTTTCGCGTTGAAGATCTGGATACACTACCTGTATGGGGAGAAAGTGGAGATCTATATAGTTCATAAAAGCCTCAAATATTTCTTCACCCAAAAGGAACTCAATATGCGGCAAAGACGTTGGCTCGAGCTTTTGAAAGATTACGATCATACCATCCAATATCATCCTGGAAAATCAAACGTGGTATCTGACGCATTAAGTAGAAGATCATATACGGGTACGAGTGCAATGTTGTTAACACAAAGGTCCATTTTGTATGACTTGCAAAGGATGGAGATAGAGGTAAAGGCTTCAAGTAACCACGTGATGATATCAAACATATGAGTAGAACCGAGTTTAATCGATAAAGTTAAAGCTGCTCAAGCTACGGACATGGAGCTGATGCGTATGAAGAAGAAAGTGCAAGAAGGTGATATTCCAGAAGCAAGAATCGTTGAAGAAGGAATACTTTGAGTCAACTCCAGACTTTGTGTTCCTAACGATTCTAACTTGAAGCATAGAATCATGATGGAGGCACACAACACACCGTTTGCAATTTATCCTGGGAGTACCAAAATGTATCATGATCTTCGACATACATTTTGGTGGAGCAATATAAAAAGAGAGATCGCGGAGTTTTTCTCGAGGTGTTTAACTTGTCAACGTGTAAAGGCGGAGCATCAAGTGCCAAAGGGTCCATTACAACCACTTGAGATTCTGAAATGGAAGTGGGAACAGATTACTATGGATTTCGTTGTGGGTCTTCCAAAGGTTTCTCAAGGCATAGATGCGATTTGGGTTATTGTTGATAGATTAACTAAGTCTGCTCATTTCTTGCCTATACGTGAGACTTATTCCCTTGAATGTCTTGCTAGTATGTACGTGAATGAGATTGTGAGATTGCATGGCATGCCAGTATCCATAGTTTCGGATCGTGACCCAAGATTCACTTCAGGATTTTGGGTTAGCTTGCAGAAAGCTATGGGCACGGATTTACGATTCAGTTCGGCATACAATCCTCAAATGGACGGGCAATTAGAGAGGACTATTCAAACTCTTGAAGATCTATTAAGACTCTGTGTCCTAGATTTCAAAGGGAGTTAGGATAAGTACCTACCATTGGTGGAATTCTCCTACAACAACACTTATCAGGTAAGTATAGGTGTCGCTCCATTTGAAGCATTGTATAGACGAAAGTGTCACTCTCCAGTATGTTGGGATGAGGTACGAGAAACAACATTGTTGGGACCAGAGTTGGTACGAATAACTACAGAGAAGATCCAAATGATTCGACAACGTATACAAAACGCACATGATCGACAAAAGAGTTATGTGGATCTTCATCGGAAGGACGTGGAATTTAATATTGGGGATCGTGTATTGTTATTGCACCATGGAAGGGAGTTACAGGATTTGGGAAGAGAGGAAAGCTCAATCCACGATTTGTTGGTCCATTTGAAATTCTTGACCGAATAGGAAATATGGCATATAGACTTGCATTACCTCCAAGTATGTCTCGTGTTCATAATGTTTTTCACATATCTATGCTTCGTAAATATGTTAAAGACCCGAACCACATTATTAAGTTAGAAACAGACGAGATAGCCAAGGATTTAACTTACGAGGAGGTACATGTTAAGATCTTGGATAGGAAAGAGCATGTCCTACGCACGAAGGTTATACCATAAGTTAAGGTTTTGTGGAGAAACTATGATATTGAAGAAATGACCTGGGAGTTGGAATCAGAAATGAAAGCGAGGTATCCTCACCTTTTCGAAACACCAGGTACGTACGTCAATTTCGAGGACGAGATTTCATAAGGAGGGGAGGTTGTAAGACCCCAACTTATTATAAATAAAATCAAATTTCCTCTATTTATTATTGTGAATAATAAGGTATTAATTTGATATAATACTTTGGTTATGGGTGAAATGTGCAAAATTTTCAAAATAAGCAAGTGGTTATAAAATATTCAATTGTCGGGGAATATTCGTTTGGTCGTGGAATATTCTTTCTGTCGGGGAATATTCGTACGACGGTGCAGCCATTTGTGAGCCCCATAACGGATAACGGTCGGATGAAGAAAATGACAAATTTGAGATTTTTACAAATAACTACAGTTATTGTTACCGTTAACAATTTGTTGAATACCCTATGATTAAAATACGATGTCTACGCGTGGTTGCATGCAAGAAGAGTTACCACCTGCTTTACACGTATTTTTTTGAATTATTGATTCTTACGTAAGAATGCACTACTCAATAATTGTTACAGTAATTATTGTTCAATATTTTATTTTATTGATTCAATAATTGCTGCGTTGATATTTTATATTATTGTTGCTCAATAATTGTCACTGCACAGTATTTCCCATTATCAGATCAATAATTTATATTATTTGAATAATATTATGAGATAACATTATTGGCAATGTCTAGAAAGTTCTGTCAAGGTGAGGTTTAGTCACCTAATTGCGCGCCAGTAAGGAGAAATCCTTATCGAAAAGCCCCCCACTTTCCTAGGAACGGCCTGGTGGTCATAATTGTGATTCTGTAATATTATTTGTGAATAATTAATTATTGATTTATATGATAAGGAAATATTTATTTTATGTGGATATAAATGAGGGATATATTTATTTTTATTGTGGTTATAATTGAAGTAATTAATGCTGAGGTGTTTTATCAGTATTTTGTTGGAATAGAGGTATTAAAAATCATCCGTTTATGGATTTCGGATATTTTCTGATTGGAATTTGGAAAAACTTTCTTCTACAAAGTTGTAGAGAATTAAATTTCCTATAGAAAACACATGAGATTTGAATTATTTTGATAAAAGGGTTATTTATTATGAATTGTTGATGTTTCGGAAAATAAAATGATTTTTATTAAAACATAGGTGTGCCCCACTTTTGGTTGGTAAAAATGTGCTGAGAGTTTTATTCAAATGTGGTAGGCTTGAATATTAGCAGGTAAAGCCATCAGGTAGCAGGTTAGTCTATTATGGCGTTCTAAGCATTTTTCTATAAATATGGTGCTTAGTTAGAATTGAAAATCACACCAGAATTTATAAGTTTTCTCTATTTCTCTCTCTATATTGTCGAGCGTATTTTAGTAAGTATTTTGATACTTTGAGAGTTGCTATTCAGTGCAAGTTTCTGTCAGCACTATATCCGAAATTCAGTCAGAAGTATGGTTATTTTGAGGTAAGGGATGTTATTTTCTTCCTAATGATGTTATTCTTTCAATATCATTATGCCGAAATATTGGTCTGAACTTTTTATCAAATTTGGAACTTTTTGTGTCAGGGTTACTATTCACGTATACGACATTATTCATGTATACGGCACTATTCACCAAAAAATAAAATTTTCTTCTTTTTGTCCAAGTTGTCTATTATGGTTACTATCTTTGATTGTATCCATGTTTTGATCTTTATTTTTAATTCTGTTTCAAAATAGGTTATTATGAAGTATTATTGAACTTGGATAAACTGTAATATGAATCCCTAATATTTGTCCTTTTATTTCGCTGAATTCGTTTTCGTTAAGATATTTTTCATCATCCTCAGTCCTAAATGATGATATTACTGAATATCTTTGGCCTATAGTGCAAAGATGAATGATTACCTAATGAATATCTTTAGCCCGTAGTGCAAAGATGAACAGGTGTTGAGATGAACATGACCAACTGGTGATACAAATGAATATCTTTGGCCTGTAGTGCAAAGATGAATATTTGATTCAAAATATATATTGATTGATGTTACGGGGATAAAATATTGATGATGGACTTTTAAATAATAGAAGATAGTAGAATTCTTTCTCTACTTGACTCTTCTAATGGATTGATGTTTCCGCTGCAATTGTTGACCTAAAACTTGTTGTCTATTATATTTTATCAGATTATTCCCTGTTTAAGACTAACGATAATTTGCTGTATATTATCTTAGTCATAATATTCTTTACTGAGCTAGTTGAGCTCACCCTTTTCCTTTTTGTTCCATTGTTCTTCTCAGGAGGAGAGAATTTAGCAGGAACTGGCCGGTGTATGGAGTGATGATTCAAGATAGTTGTTTTAGTAGTCCTCACTATTTTGTAAAATAGTGTATCAATAATTGTAACGAGGACTCCTTTTGAGTTTGTATACTCTCTAGTATACAATATTTGTATTCAAACTTACAGTATAGGCGTTGTCGTATTCTGCTCGACAATTGTATTACTGAAGTTGTATTTATTTCTGTACCATGTATTTGGCGACTCAGAATGGGTGATGTATACCTATTTTGGTGGCGTCACAGCAGACTGTAGAATGATGCTTATAAATTGCCCGTAGAGCATCTTTTGAGAGCTCTTTGTCTTCTTCGAGCTAAGGATCCATTTTCTTATCCATTTAAGCAGTAGAGCTCCATAGTTAAGCTGTATTCCACAACTTATGGCTGTCATGAGTTCTAGTTGCACCTCATTTCTCATTTATGTAATCGTACGGAGCTTTTTGCATATATACTTCCCAACAATATCGGCCAAAAATTCATATCTCTGAGGAAACTCCTTCTTCTTGTATCCTTTGACAGTTGGGAATTTTTTGTGATGCATCTTCTTAAGTCCTACATTGATATCGATGCCATCTAAAAACCAGAAACCTTCGGATTTGAAGCCTAGGGCTAGGTTGATGTTCTCAGCCTTTAGCTTGATTTCCACATCCTTGACTCTCGTCGTGAGGACCTCATTTTTGAATGTCCCATTTCTATAAAACTCCTTTATTAACTTTGGAAAGATCCAGATGCTCATACCCAGAGCTTCTTCGAGACCTGCATTCTTTATCAATGTCAGAGTCTTGTGAAATTTGGTTTCAGCGGTTTTGACCTCATCGAAGCATAGTCTATAGCCAGAGACGACGTTGGAGGCTGCCATTGATTTCTTTGCAAGGAGTATGGTTGTCTGAACTTTCTTAAAGGTTAGGGTTTCTGCTTATAGAGAAAGAGAGGAGAGAGATAATCTTTTTGAACATCTGATTTCAAAAGGCGTTTTCAAACTTGTACTTGTAACTTCCATCTCTCCATTTTTGTTTAGTGGGGCAGGTGTCAAATTCTGTTTGGCTCTACGAATTTGTCTGAGGAGGATTGTACTGATTTGCCCTTAGCTCCTTCTGAGCTAATGTGTCCTTAGGGAGGACTACGATCGTTGAGGTGGCCTTTGTGATTGTTGAGTCTGGACTGCAATCATTGTCTGAACTTCAATCATTGTTCTCGATCGCAATCGCCCCGTCTGAATCGCAATCGCCTTGTCTCGCTTTCAAGACTTGTCGTGTTCGCTTTCAAAGAATCGTCGTGGTTCCGAACTACGATCGTCGAGTCTGTCCGGATCCTTGTGATGAATTTTTGACTTAGCATTCTTTTAAGGTAACTCAGGAAGGGCCAACCTCATAGAGTGAATCAAGGTTTAGGTTTGTTCCTGAGGCATTTATCAGAGGGATTGCTTTGTTTTGAACTTTCTCATCATAGGATGCTCCTTTATTTTGTTGATGGGGCTTCTGCCATCGTTGAGTCTACACTATAATCGTTGTCTTTTGTCACTTCAGCTCTACGATCGTGGACTTCCTTTGATCATGTCTATGATTTTGAACATAGCCTTTATATCTGTATGGTTAGCACAAACTAGAGCATATTTTTCATGGTTGTAAGTTAAGCATGCCTAGCTCACTTATTAACTTGTTAAACCTGGATTCATCTAGGGGTTTTGTAAAGACATTAGCAAGTTGATTTTTAGTAGGGATATATTGTAAAGATATAGTTCCATTTTGCACATGATCCCTAATGAAGTGATACCTTATTTCTATATGCTTAGTCCTAGAATGCATGACATGATTATGAGTTATTGCTATGGCACTTGTGTTATCATAATGAACGGGTATGGATTTGAATTCAAACCCATAATCAGCTAGCTGATTTTTCATCCATAGGATCTCGAAAGACAAAGAATGCCAAAGAAAGAATGTATTCAAATTTCTGCAGTTGAAGTAGATACTGAGTTTTGCTTCTTGCTAAACCAGGACACAAATCTATTTCCTAGCAATTGAGAGGTGCCACTTGTACTCTTTCTATATATTTTGCAGCCTGCAAAATCAGCATCTGTGTATCCTCTTAGTGCAAATGAGGACTCCTTGGAATACCAAAGCCCCAAGTAAGGTGTACCCTTGAGATACCTGAAAATTCTCTTTACAATAATTAAATGTGATTATTTAGGATTAGCCTAAAATCTAGCACATATGCATGTTGCAAACATTATTATGTCTGGTCTACTGACAGTTAGATATAGAAGAGAGCCTATCTATGACGCCCCCAAAATAGGTATACATCACCCATTCTGAGTCGCCAAATACATGGTACAGAATACAAATACAACCTTAAATATACAACATGAGATGTGAGTTTTAATACAAATATTGTCTTCTAGACAGTATTCAAACTCAAGGTAAGTCCTCAATACATTTATTATCACACTATTTCATAGAATAGTGAGGACTACTAATGCAACCATCTGGACCGTCAATCCATTTCCCGACTAGTCCCAGCTATATTCTCTTTTCCTGAAGAGAACATTGAAAGAAAGGGTGAGCTCAACTAGCCCAGTAAGAAATATTATGACTAAGATAATGAAGAATAAATTATCTTTAACCTTCAACAGTATAACAACTGATAGAATATAATAGACAACAAGTTTTAGATCAATAACTGCAGCGGAATAAGCAATCCATTAGAAGAGTTAAGTAGAGAATAAAATCTATTATCTTCTATGATTTAAAAAATTTATCAACAATTTTATCGCTGAGACTCAGCTTAATAAATAATCCACATCAATAAATCATCCCTGCACTACAGGCCAAGGATATTCTTTAGTATCACGACCACGAATTATCCATGCACTACGGACCAAAGATAATCGTGTTTTCATCAACGGTTCTGATTATGCCATAAAGAAATTCATCTTTGCACACCTGGCCGAAGAGAATCCATAGCCATAATCATACCAAAAAATGTCCATCAATGCACTACGGGCCAATGAGGACCTTTTCCACATCATTTGTAACATTACGGTTATGATTACACTGAATAATCCCTAGTCATAATCATACCAAGTTCATCTATGCACTATAGGCCACAGATGACTTTCAACATAATATAAGCATGAGGATGATGACAATTCAATAAAACAAGTTCAAGAATAAATTTTTAAGATTTATAAGTTAATTTATCCTGAACTCAATAACGTCCAAATTGTCAACATGATACTGCTTTGTGGAATAAAATTCAAGAATGCTCAGAAGAATATTTCCATAAAAAGATATTGGATGAAGCGCAAATATCAAGGATATTCCACTAATTTCATGGAGTATAGAAGCCAAAAATTTAATCAATTGAGTATAATAGAATATATGAAACCACAAATAGATTTTTGCCGCAATGCGGTAATCCACATAGACAGATTATATCAACAGAATAATCAAGAATGGAACCAGGTCATGCGTAACTCTGCATGCATAGGATATTCCAAATGTAATAAAAAGAATGGAACCAGTCATGCGTAACTCCAGCTTTTATTACACGATATTCTAACAGAATAATAAAGAATAGAATAACAACAATTTTACTGTGCATGCGATAGATCAAGATGGACAAGTTATTCCAATGTAATAATAAAGAATGGAATAATAGAAGAATTTCACCATGTATGCGATTGCTTACAGAGAAGTTATTCCAACATAATAATAAAGAATGGAATAACAACCCTTACGAGTATTGAAAGAAAACAACTCTCTTCATGAATACGAAAGAATAATACCCCTTTGTAAGACCCCGAATTTTTTTTAAATAAAAAGGAATTTCCTTTATTTATTATTTTGAAATAGTAAGGGTGGATTTGATTAATGTGGTTAGTTATGGGTAAAATGCTAAATTTTACAAAATAAGCAAGTGGTTATAAAATATTCATTGTTGTTTGGAATATTCGTTTGGTCGTGGAATATTCGACTGTTGTGAATATTCGTATGCGACGGTAGCAACCATGTGTGGGCCCCATAACTGAAAGCGATTGGAGGAAGAAAACGACAAATATAAGTTGTTTAAAAATAACAGGCGTAGTTGATAACAAGTATCATCGTTGGAATACCCAAGTGGTTAAAACACGAATCGCGCATTGTTAGCACAAGAAGACACTCAGATTGCATCAATTATTGATTCTTACGTAAGAAGGCATTCCTCAATAATTGTTACAATAATTACTTTTTCGATTTTATTTTATTGATTCAATAATTGCTTTGCATTGATATTTTATATTATCGTTGTTTCAATAATTGTCATTACACAAGATTTTCATTATCGGCAATAATTCATATTATCTGAATAATATTATTAGATAACATTATTGGCAATGTCTAGAAAGTTCTGTCTAAGGAGAGGTTTGGTCACCTAATTGCGCGCCAGTAAGGAGAAATTCTTATTGGAAAGCCCCCTCTTTCCTGGGAATGGCCTGGTTGCCAGTACTGTGATTCTGTAATATTATTTGTGAATAATTAATTATTGATTTATATGATGAGGAAAATATTGATTTTATGTGGATATAGATGGAGAAAATTTTTAATGTGACAATTGTTGAAAATTGAAATTTTATCTTTTTCTGATGAAATAATTCATTTAAATATATATATATATTATTATATTTTTAATAATATAATAATGGTGATATTTTTATAATGAATGGAGGATATATGAGTTTATGAGGAAAAAGAGTATTTTTGTTGCAATAAATATTAAAAATAGATTTTGTGTGTCGGTAGACCCATTTCTTGACTGAAATTTGATTATAGATTGTAAAATCGCCCGTTTATGGATTTCGGTCAATTTCTGTTTGGAATTTGGAAAAACTTTCTTCTGTAAAGTTGTAGAGAATTGAATTTCCTATAAAAACTCGAGAGATTCGAATTTTCTGATAAAAGGGCTATTTATTATGAATTATTGAAGTTCCGGAGTTCCGAAATAATTGATTTTTGGAAATTTAAATTATTTTATAAAAGAAAAATGTTTTTTTACTTGTTCTAGAAGGGAGCATGTGGGAAATGCTGGGAATTGAAATCTAGAATGAGTACGTAGAAGATTATATATATATATATATATATATATTAATATTATATTAAATTTTCTACTTTGGTGTTCTAAGCATTTTCCTATAAATAGGGTGCTTAGGTTAGAATTGAAAATCACACCAGAAACTGAAGTTTTCTCTCTCTATATTATCAAGCGTATTCTTATGAGTATTTTGAGTATACTTTGAGTATTGCTATACGGTGCAAGTTCAAGTCATAGCCTATATCCGGTGTTTCAACTAGAAGTACTGTCTTTCGAGGTAAGGGATATTATTTTTTAAAAATGATATTATTTCTTCAATATCATTATGCCAAAATATTGGTTGAAACTTTTTATTAAATTTGGAACTTTTTCATCTCGGGGTTACTATTCATGAGTTACTATTTACGAGTTACTATTCACGAGTTACTATTCACGAGTTACTATTCGTGAGTACTATTCACGAAACGTGAAGATGTTTTTTTGTAAAATTTCTATCTTTTGGTGTGAAAGTCTTCGTTCACGATACTACGGCACTATTCACGATATCGACACTATTCCCGAATCATCATGGCACTATTCATCGAAAAATGAAATTTCTTCTTTTCGTCCAAAATATCTATTCTGGATACTAGCTTTGATTGTATCCATGTTTTGATCATTCTTGAATTTTACACCACTATGATTATTTTGAGATATTTTTGGATATGGATAAAACAAAGTACGAATCCTTAATCCTTAATCCTTGTCATTTTGTTTCACTGGATTCATTTACTTAAAAATATTTTTCATCATCCTCAGTCTTAAATGATGATATTATTGAATATCTTTGGCCTGTAGTGCAAAGATGAATGATTTCTCGTGAATATCTTTGGCACAGAAAGCAAAGATGAATGAGTTCGATGAATATCTTTGGCCCGTAGTGCAAAGATGATGAATGAGTGTTTAGATGAACATGACCAATCGGTGAATGTCCTTAGCTTTAGTAGTGCAAGGATGAATATATGATTCCGGATATATATTGATTGATGTTACAAGGATAAAAATATTGATGATGGACTGTTAAATTCATAGATATTAGTAGATTTCATCCTCTACGTAACTCTTCTATGAATTAATATTTTCCGCTGTGAGTATTGATTTAAAACTTGTTGTCTATTGTATTCTATTAAATTTTTCCCTGTTGAAGACTAACGATAATTTGTTGTATATTATCTTAGTCATAATATTCTTTACTGGGCTAGTTGAGCTCACCCTTTTCCTTTTTGTTCCATTTTTCTTCTCAGGAGACGAGAATGTAGCGATTACTAGTCGGGGTATGGAATGAAGGTTCTAGAGAGAGTTGTTTAGTAGTCCTCACCATTTTTGTAAAATAATGTATCAATAATTATGATGGGGATTTATTTGCGTGTGGATATTGTCTAGATGGCAATATCTCGATTTAAACTCACGCTTTATATGTTGTAATAATAAAGTTGTAGTTATTTCGCATCCATGTATTTGGCGACTCGAGAATGGGTTGGATGGAATGGACCTATTTTGGGGGTGTCACACCCTTACCTTAAAAAGAAGAGTATTTCGACGGATAGGACGGGGATATACTTGAAGAAAACTTGCACTATTTTCTAAGCTCAAAGCTTTCTTAAACTCTAAAGAAATACGCTCAAGATTATAGAAGAAGAATTCTCTAAATTTCTGGTGTGATTTTCAATTCTAACTAAGCATCATATTTATAGGAGAATGGAAAGGATACTATGTTTCACTATGCAATAAAATATAATATATTCTATTTATAATCAAATAAAACAAAACTTTATAAAAAGTATTCTGTTTTATATAAAAAGTTTTTACTATACAAACACTATGCAGACACTATGCAAACACTATGCATAATAAAATATAATATATTTTATTTAAAATCTAATAAAACAAATAACTTTATAAAAGTATTCTATTTTATATAAAAAAAATTTTACTATGCAAATACAAACTAAGCAGTGCACTATGCAAATACTATGCATAATAAAATATAATATATTCTATTTATAATCAAATAAAACAAAACTTTATAAAAAGTATTCATTTTATATAAAAAAATCTGCTTTATTACATTTATAATAATAATAAAACAACATTTATCACCATTATTATAATTCACAATATTAATCGACTGTGTCGCTCCTGTGAAAGATGGGGCTTTCCAATAAGGATTTCTCACTATCATGCCGCAATTAGGTGATCAAACCTCTCTTTGTGATGTAACTTCTAGACATCGTCAATATTGCAAATAATAATATTAATAACTCTCGCTCATCTCAATTATTGATTTAATAACATATAAAATATCGACAATAATTGAATCAAATAACGTGAGATACTATGCAATAATTATCAGTAGCAATAATTGAACAAAACTGAGTGACTTCTCACGTAAGCATTAATAATCAATATCGTAATGTGCTACTATGCAACCACACATATTATTATTGTACTTTTACTACCGAAAGTAGTTCAACAGCTTTTAACGGTAAAACTTCTGCCATTATTTTCATAAAATATTTTTTTGTCGCTTTCTCAATTCGACAATAAATCCGCTAGGTCCACTAATGATTGTGTCGTTGTACGAATATTTCTGATAAAACGAATATTCCCCAATTAATCGAATATTATACAATAACTTACATACTTTTCAAAATTTATAAATATTACCCACAACTATAACATTATCTCAAATCCATACCATAATTTTGAAAAAAAATATTTTGAGAAAATTAAATCTTTATTCATAAAATTTGGGATTTTACAATCTCCCCTCCTTATGAAATTTCGCCCTCGAAATTTACGTACGTACCTGGTATGCCGAACAAATGAGGACACTTCGCCAGATTCTAACTCTTGAGGTAAAACCTTTGAGCGTAAAATATATTTCAAGATTTTAACAGGTTCATCTTCATTCGTTAAATTATCCGCTATCTTGTCTGGTTCTTAAATTAATAATGTGGTTCATGTTGTCCACATATTTACATAACATCGATACGTTAAAAATGTCATGAACACGCTACATACTTGGCGGTAAAACGAGTCTATAAGCCACAGTTCCTACTCAATCGAGGATTTCAAATGGGCCAATTAAATCGAGGGTTGAGATTTCCTCTCTTCAGCAACTCTTGCTTTTAAAATAACGCCCTCTTAAACCTTCTTCTTTGTATTCATCATTCAAGGTCTCAGTAGCTTTAGCAGCTTTAACATTATCGACTAAAGTTGGTTCTAATCATATATTCGTTATCTTCACGTAGGTTCGTATATTTGCACTCGTAAACACATATGATCTTCTACTCAATGCGTCAGCTACCACGTTTGCTTTTCCATAATGGTATTGAATGGTATTATCGTAATCTTTCAACAGCTTGAGCCAACGTCTTTGGCGCATAATACGTTTGTTTTAGTTGAATAAATATTTAAGGGTTTTAAAAATGGGGTTTTGTATTGGGGTCAATACCAAAATTCGATTTCACATTCTAGGGGTAGGCTAAGTCTTCAAGAATACGCCAGGAAATTTATTAACAATAGAAATATCATTCAAAACTGTGACTCTCATCCAAGACTTGGATATCACATATAATGAAGGTTTCTCCTAACGGAGTTTCAACCGATAAGTCAAAGTCTAACTTCTCTAGAGTCAAATTTAAACATTGAGCGCAAGCAAGAGAGATAAAAGAATGGGTAGAACCGGTATCTAATAAGGTATAGACTTCGCAAGAGCTTATGATTAACTTACCCGTAATAACCTAGTTCGGGTTCTTTGATAAACGCTTTCACTTAAACAACCGACTTTGACTTGTCTGAGACATCCTTTGGCATCACTATCCCAGCTGGACTTAACTTCACTACACGACAAAATCGAGCTAGGTGACCTTCTCTTCCGCAATTGAAACACGCTTTGAATTACTGCGTACAGTTTAGACGGATGTGTCCCTCCTGTCCGCATTTGAAACATACGACCGGTGGTCGTTCTTCTTCCTTGAAAACGGGTGTTGGTGTTGCTGTCTTTCCATCGTTGTTGAACCTTCTCTTCTTGAAATTTCCACTCCTATTATCTTGGCCATGATTACCACCGAAGTGGTTATCATTCTTGGCATGATAATTTCCCCCACGATGGTTATCATTATTCCGATGGCTGTTGCCACCGGTATGATTATTATCATGTTATTGGTCGTTGCATTTTGGTCCTGCTGACTCATTATCGCGCTCCAATAATTGAGCCATATTCACAATATCTGAATATAAACAAAGTTTGTGAGAACTGAGGTATTGACATATATCGTGTTTCAAATCTCTTAGAAACATTCGCGTCATTCGCTCCTCATTATCGACTAAATGGGATGCAAATTAGGACGACTCGGCAAACTTAGCTTCGTAATGCGACACATTCATATTGTTTTGCTCCATTGCACATCTCAAAATTGTTAGATGTCATTCTCAAATACTGTCACAAAACAAGGGTTAATTAACATATCACATATTATCCCTATACTCTGACCGACCAATTAAATACCAAATTAACTTAGGTAGGTCATACTAGCGAAGGAATTCCTCGTCTCTCCCCTCCTAGTTCTTGTCTCACATCTCAGCCAGGGATCATATCCCTAAGCTTTGATACCAACTGTGACGCCCCCAAAATAGGTATACATCACCCATTCTGAGTCACCAAATACATGGTACAGAATACAAATACAACCTTAAATATACAACATGAGCTGTGAGTTTTAATACAAATATTGTCTTCTAGACAGTATTCAAACTCAAGGTAAGTCCTCAATACATTTATTATCACACTATTTCACAGAATAGTGAGGACTACTAATGCAACCATCTGGACCGTCAATCCATTCGCCGACTAGTCCCAGCTATATTCTAATTTCTTGAAGAAAACATTGAAAGAGAGGGTGAGCTCAACTAGCCCAGTAAGAAATATTATGACTAAGATAATGTAAAATAAATTATCGTTAACCTTCAACAGTATAACAACTGATAGAATATAATAGACAACAAGTTTTAGATTAACAACTGCAGCAGAATAAGCAATCCATTATAAGAGTCAAGTAGAGAATAAAATCTACTATCTTCTATGATTTAAAGATTTTATCAACAATTTTATCGCCGAGACTCAACTTAATAAATAAACCACATCATTAATCCATCCCTGCACTACAGGCCAAGGATATTCTTTAGTATCACGACCACGAATTATCCATGCACTACGGGCCAAAGATAATCGTGTTTTCATCAACTGTTCTGGTCATGCCATAAAACAATTCATCTTTGCACACTTGGCCGAAGAGAATCCATAGCCGTAATCATACCAAAAATTGTACATCAATGCACTACGGGCCAATGAGGACCTTTTCCACATTATTTGTAACATTACGGTCATGATTATATCGAATAATCCCTGGTCATAATCATACCAAGTCCATCTATACACTACAGGCCACATATGACTTTCAACATAATATAAGCATGAGGATGATGACAATTCAATAAAACAAGTTCAAGAATAAATTTTAAAGATTTATAAGTTAATTTATCCTGAACTCAATAACGTCCAAATTGTCAACATGATACTTCTTTGTGGAATAAAATTTAGGAATGCTCAGAAGAATATTTCCATGAAAAGATACTGGATGAAGCGCAAATATCAAGGATATTCCACTAATTTCATGGAGTATAGAAGCCAAAACATTAATCAACTGAGTATAATAGAATATATGAAACCGTAAATGGATTTTTGCCGCCATGCGGTAATCCACGTAGACAGATTATTCCAACAGAATAATAAAGAATTAAATAACAGAAGAATTCACCAGGCGTGCGTAATCCGCACAAACATGTTATTCCAACAGAATAATAATGAATGGAACCAGGTCATGCGTAACTAATAAATATTCCAACGAGAATAATAAAGAATGGAACTGTCATATGCATAACCCGCATGACATGATATTCCAAATGAGAATAATAAAGAATGGAATAACAATGTAATTCACCGGAATAATAGGCCGCATGAGACAGGAGTTATTCCACAGAATGATAAAGAATGGAATAATAGAAGAATTTCACCATGTATGCGGTATTTGCATGTAGGTTTATTCCAACATAATAATAAAGAATGGAATAACAACCCTTACGAGTATTGAAAGAAAATAACTCTCTTCATGAATACGAAAGAATAATACCCCTTACCTTAAAAAGAAGAGTATTCCGACGGGTAGGGCGGGGATATACTTGAAGAAAACTTGCACTATTTTCTATGCTCAAAGCTTTCTTAAACTCTAAAGAAATACGCTCAAGATTATAGAAGAAGAATTCTCTGAATTTCTGGTGTGATTTTCAATTCTAACTAAGCATCATATTTATAGGAGAATGGAAAGGATACCATGCTGAACTATGCAATAAAATATAATATATTCTATTTATAATCAAATAAAACAAAACTTTATAAAAAGTATTCTGTTTTATATATAAAGTTTTTATTATGAAAATACTATGCAGACACTATGCAAACACTATGCATAATAAAATATAATATATTTTATTTAAAATCTAATAAAACAAATAACTTTATAAAAGTATTCTGTTTTATATAAAAAGATTTTACTATGCAAACACTATGAATAATAAAATATAATATATTCTATTTATAATCAAATAAAACAAAACTTTATAAAAAGTATTCTATTTTATATAAAAAGTTTTCTGTTTTATTACATTTATAATAATAATAAAACAACATTTATCACCATTATTATAATTCACAATATTAATCGACCAGGTCGTTCCTAGGAAAGAGGGGGCTTTCCAATAAGGATTTCTCCCTATTGGCGCGCAATTAGGTGACCAAACCTCTCCTTGACAAAACTTCTAGACATCGTCAATATTGCAAATATTAATATTAATAACTGTGTCATCTCAATTATTGATTTAATAACATATAAAATATCGACAATAATTGAATCAAATAACGTGAGATACTATGCAATAATTACTGTAGCAATAATTGAACAAAATTGAGTGACTTCTCACGTAAGAATCAATATTCAATATCGTGTGCTATTATGCAACCACGCGTATTACTGTACTTTTACTACCGAGTAGTTCAACAGTTTTAACGGAAAAACTTCCGTCATTATTTTCATAAAATATTTTTTGTCGTTTTCTCAATCTGACAATAATTCTGTTGTGGGGTCCACCAATGATTGTGCCATTGTACGAATATTCCCTGATAAAATGAATATTCCCCGACCAATTGAATATTATACAACAACTTGCATACTTTTCAAAAATTTTAAATATTACCCACAACTATAACATTATCTCAAATCCACACCATAATTTTAAAAAAAATATTTCGACAAAATTTAATCTTTATTCATAAAATTTGGGATTTTATACTATCATACCTCTGTATTGAGTTATATCAATACTTTTACCTTTTTCATCTTTGTCAAGCTTGGTTGCAGGAGCAATTGAGGTTTTCATGGGAGAGGCTAATTCCATGCCATACTTCTTAAGTAAGTCTTTGATGTACTTGGCTTGGTTTATGAAGATTCCTTCATCAGCCTGCTTTACTTGCAGTCCAAGGAAGAAATTCAGCTCACCCATCATGCTCATTTTAAACTTGCTCTGCATAAGCTTGGAGAATCTCTTGCATAACCTTTCATCAGTAGAACCAAAAATAATATCATCAACATATATTTGAACTAATAAGACTTTGTCTTTATGCTTTCTAAGAAATAGTGTGGTATCTACTCTACCTCTAGTGAACCTATTTTCAATAAGAAAGTTTGTCAGTGTTTCATACCATGCTCTAGGTGCTTGTTTAAGACCATATAAGGCTTTGTCTAATCTATAAACATAATTTGAAAGAGATGGATTGATGAAACCTGGAGGTTGCTCTACATAGACTTCTTCTTGAAGTTCTCCATTCAGGAATGCACTTTTGACATCCATCTAGAAGACCTTTAATTTCATGTGAGTAGCAAAGGCAAGGAGTATTCTGATAACTTCTAGTCTGGCAATAGGTGCAAATGTCTCATCATAGTCAATGCCTTCTTCCTGAGAGTAACCCTTGGCCACCAGTCTTGCCTTATTCCTGGTTATTACTCCATCTTCATCCATCTTGTTTCTGAAGACCCACTTGGTTCCAATGACAAGATGACTTTTTGGTCTTGGTACCAATCTCCATACTTTGCTTCTTTCAAATTGAGTAAGTTCTTCCTGCATGGCTTCTATCCAGCTGGAGTCTTCCATAGCATCCTCTATCTTCTTAGGTTCCATTTATGATAGGAAGCTTCATTTTGGGTGGCAGCTCTTGTTTTGACTCTTGCATTAGGATCTCCAATGATTAAATCTTGAGTGTGATCTCTAGCCCATCTGTTTCCCGTTAGAACATCTGTCCTGATGCCTTCTTGTCTTAGGTCTTCAAGATCTATTTCTTCTTCTTGGTGTGGAGGTTCGATGTCTTGCATAGGCCTCTCTACGATCTCATTTCCTTGCTCAACGATTTCACTATCTGGAACTACGATCATAGTGTTGAGCTCGACGACCTCATTTATAGTGTCTGAACTGTCGGTCGTAGTGTCTTGAGGCACTGTTTTGTCCAAGTCTGTCTTATAAAAGATGATGTGGATCGAGACTTCAACGCTCAGTGTCTTCTTGTTGAACACTCTGTAGGCCTTACTTTCTGTTGCATATCTAAGAAAGATTCCTTCGTCTGACTTAGGTTGAAACTTAGTCAAGTACTGCTTTCCATTGTTGAGAATATAGCATGCACAACCAAATACATAAAAGTAGCTTACACTTGGCTTTCTTCCTTTCCACAGTTCATAGGGAGTCTTCTTAATCGTAGAGTATATGAGTGATCTGTTCTGAGTGTAGCATGCAAAGTGTTGGCGACTTCCTTGAAGTATTCGGTAGATGGGTTGATGCTTGTAGAGTTCTTCCCAACCTCTATCAATGTCCTCGTTTTTTCTCATTTCTCCATTTTGTTGAGGAGTTCGTGGAGTGAGAAGTTATGACTGATGCCATTGTCTGTGCAGAATGTGTCCATTTCAGAGAAGTCGAATTCTCTACCATAATCACTCATTATAGCCTTGATTTTCTCTCATTTCTCATTCATCACCAGCCTGAACATCTTGATCAGTTGGGAGCCTCTTTCATCCTTTGAGGTTAGAAAGAACACCCATGTGAACCTGGTGTAGTCGTCGACTATAACCAGTGAGTATCTTTTTCCTCCGAGACTTGTTGTTGGAATTGGCCCAAATAGATCCATTTGAAGCAACTGCAGGGGTTTGTCGATTGAGTTGGCAGTTTTACTCTTGAATGAGCTTCTAGTTTGCTTTCCAAGCTGACAGGAATTGCATGGCCTTTCTTTGACGAAGCTGAACTTGGGTAGGCCTGCAACGAGATCTTTGAGGCTAGTTTGGACATGCTTTTGAATTTTAAATGAGACAATTGTCTATGCCATAGCCAGCTCATTTCTTCAGATGCTTTAGCTAGAAAGCATATTGTCTCATCTGAGCTTAGTTGTCCAAGATTCACTGTGTAGACATTTCCTTCTCTTGTTCTGGTTAGCTTTACAGTAGATGTCTTCAAATCTCTGACTTAACACTGATTGTTGAGGAATGTTACTTGATGGCCATTATCGCAGAGTTGGCTAATGATCAGAAGATTATGTTGTAGTCCTTCCACATAGGCCACTTTACTGAAGGATACTACACCCATTCTAGTTGAGCCATATTCTCTTGTCTTGCCAAAGCTGTTGTCTCCAAAGATGACTGAGGGACCATCCTTTTCTATGTAGTTAGACATAAGGGCTTTATTTCCAGTCATGTGCCTTGAGCATCCACTGTCCAGATACCAGGTCGTGTTCGTGGAGCTCTTTCATGTGATAAAATTAAACCTTCATTTTGGTACCCATATTTGCATGGGTCCTACTTTGTTAGTGCCCTTGGGGACCCAAATCTGCTTAATCTTAGGTCTCACATTCATTGAATTATAATAGCACTTTGCAGCCTTGTGACCAAATTTATTGCACACAAAACATCTAGCATGATACATACCTCTGTGTGTGAGAATTCATCCTCCATTTGGTCTTGTGTTGTTCTTTAGTCATCCTTCTGTTAAACTGATTTTCCTTCTTCCACGTGTCCTTGGGTTTCATGAATTGTGAGGAGTGTACCTTACCTCTACTGTACCTTCCCAGTTTATTCGTAGAGTTGGTGAGTAGTGGATGGGTTACTCTTCTCTTTTCTGAAACCCAGGCCAGCATGAGATCCTTTACTCCCTGGAGTTTGGATTGAATTTGTAGAACAGGGTTGGGCTGGTTCTTCCTTCTGTGAAGGTTTCACAAACATAATGCCTCTACTAAAACTTGAAGCATTACTAGTGCTAGTTTCCTTTATCTTTTCCACACATGGCTCTGAGGTGGATCCCCCAAAGCTTAAGCTTGTTCTGTCAGATGCACTTCTCTAACTAGAGAGTAGGGAGTCCATGAATGATGAGGATTTATTCCATGTAAAGATAGTCTTTTCTAGTTCCTCAATTTTAGAGGTTAGACTTGACTCTCTTTGTGTATTGAGCTCATTGGTCTGTTTTAAGAGCTCATTCTCAGCCTCAAGTTTAGAGAGAGAGTTAGTACTTAGAAGGGCTCTTTCTAGTTCTTCTTGACTTTTCTTTTTCTCCTCTTGAAGAAGTGAATAATCCTTGGACAGAACTCTGAACCATTTCATGTATTAATGTAGATCAGATGTTATGCCATGCAGTGCAGTTCTTAAATCATCAATGTCTATATCAAGAGAGTTAAAGTCAAATACCTCATCGATACTTACTTTGTGTATGTTGGAGTTCTATTTGTCCTTTGCATGTTTGGCCATCAGGCACATATTTGCCATTTAAGGATGTTCATCATCTCCAGATTCGGGAGTTGAGTCATTGTCCGAGTCACTCCATGATCCTCCAGCTACAAGGCCTTTGTCTCTCTTCTGAGGCCTTTTGTTGCCTTTGTATTCCTTCTTTGGATGTGATTTCTTCTTTAGCTCTTCTCTTAGAGGTTTGTTGCAGTTGGTAATGAAATGGACATGCTTCATGTAGTTGTAGCATAGATCATTCATTTGCTGATGGCTGCTGTAGTTGCTAACCTTCTTTGGTTTGCTGGTTTTGCCTTGACGCATGAACCTTCTGAGTCTTTTTACCAGCATAGCAAAGTCTTCATCATCATCTTCATCATAGTCTGATTCAATTTTAGTGTTGACCTTGGAAGTACTTTCAATTTCTTTGAGAGCAACACCCTTATCCTTCTTTCTTCCTTCTGATAGAGTTTCTGCTCGTTGAGTCAGCTCCAGTTTGTATGTAAGAAGGTTGCCATATAACTGTTGAACAGTCATCTCATGGAGATTCTTTGACTCTCTAATAGCAGTGGTTTTGGCATCCCACCTGCTTGGTAAGGCTCTCATGAACTTTATGATTAGATCCTTGTTTGGATAGATCTTTCCATAGGCTCGTAGAGAGTTGAGTAGAATGTTGAATCTCTCGTAGGTGGCAGTGACGTTGTCTCCTTGAACATAAGCAAACATTTCATACTGCTGTGTCAGGAGAGATTGTTTATTTTCTCTTACCTCTTCCGTTCCTTCATGCATGATGAGCAGTGCTTCCCAAACCTCTTTTGTTGTTTTGTTGTTGACTATATTTTTGAATAGATCGTCTTCTAAGGAGTGAAACAAAATGTTCTTGGCCTTCTTGTCGAGTTGAACATCTCTCTTCTCGTTGTCAGTCCATTCTTCTTTAACCTTGATCTGTATTCTGTTTGGATCGTCTGTAGTTGGTGCAAGCTTTATAGGAACGTAGGGCCCATTTTGAACAGTTTCAAATAGATCTTCATCTATAGAATCCATGTATGCTTGCATCCTAACTTTCCAGTTAGCGAATTTATCTTTGTTGTACATAGGAGGCTTGATGCCTCCTCCAGTCCTTGATTCGCTTGGTAAGTGTGCTATTGGATCTACTTTAGCTTTGTAGGCTATATAATAGAACCTGCTTTGATACCAATTGTTAGTTCCCGGAGGCACAATAGTTATCTAGAAAGGGGGGGTTGAATAGATATTTAAAAAATCTTTTCGTTTTACTTTGTTAGAATGATAATGATTAAAACACAGCGGAATTAATATTTGTTATAATCTCCCTTAAGATATTGAATTAATGAGAGTGAGGCAGTTATAGCAGTTATGGCAGATATATCAGTTATAGCAAGAATGTAATAGACACAACCGTTTTAAGTGGTTCAGAGCACTTAAAGCTCCTAGTCCACTCTTCTACTCCTCAAGTAGGAAATCCACTAAGGATGTCTTTTACACTTTCTGAATCTCACAGATTCCTTCTAGACCAGCAGTCTAGGCACTTCTTAGTTCACTCTTGAACTCTCCAAGTCCAGTAGACTTGGCTCTTCATAGTTTACTTAGAACTCTTTAAGCCCTTCTGACTTGGAACTCTTACTTAAGTTGATTGGTAGTTGTTGAGTTCTTGGTAGGTGCTACTCAGTTGCTGTTAAGCACTTGTTCGAAAGAACTAAGTAGCTGAGCAAGCTTTCTCTTTTTCTCAGATCGTATAGTTGAGCGTTGAGTGTTCTTGTACGTTTTGTTCAATGCTTGCTTATCTCACTCATCTACATATGTTCTGCATATATGTGATCCTTGAAATCTATTCATTGAAGTCATTTGATGAAGCATTAAATGCGTTTGACATTTCTGAACTTTGATGGAGACTTTTCTGCACATCTTCTGAATTGCATTCTGGCCCACTGATGCAGCAGACTACTTTCTCTCCTAACACCTGAAAAGGTGTTTTCCTCTGTCCTATGGTCCTTTCCTTAGCTTCTTGAATACGTTCCTTTTGTTGTATACTAAGGATATCTTTTGTGCTGTTGGGACTGGTGAGGACTTCAACGTTTAAAACTTATTCCATATTTGTTGGAATTTGTCTTCAAACAAAAAGGCAAGGCTCGATGCTTCTGACACAAGGCAGATGATACTCTACGATACAGATCGTGGTGTCTTGTCACCTTGGTGCTTGGTTTGATGCTATCAAATAAGATCACTACGATTTCTCTTAAAGACTTGAACACTATGATCTTCACTTGCTTTTTTTGCAGGCTCTACGTTTTTGAGAGTACACTACGATCTCTGAGTTGGCTCGGCAAACGTTGAAACCACTCTACAATTTCCGAAGAGGTCCTTCAAGGCAGGCACATTACGATCCTCGAAGCTCTACGTTTATGCCTTGGCTTCTGTAATCTTGATCAACTTGATACACTACGATTCTTGTTGAAGCCTATCTATTACACTTCAAGATGTAGATCAACCTAACAAATTTGATCTATCACTAAGTACTTGTACATATATTTCTCGAAGGACTTTACATATAATCATGAACATTTACTTTTAAACATCAAATCAAAATATGCACACTCCCAACAACGACCACAAATTATCCATGCACTACGGGCCAAGGATATTCGTGTTTCCGTCAATTGTCATGATCATGCCAACAACTGTCCATCAATGCACTACAGACCAATAGGGACTTTTATCACATCATTTGTAATATTACGGTCATGATTATACCGAATAATCCTTGGTCATAATCATACCAAGTTCATGTATGCCCTACTAGCCACAGATGACTTTCATCATAATATAAGCATGAGGATGATGACAATGATATTAGAATTCAATTAAAAGAAAGCAAATGATAATTTTTTAAAGATTTATAATTAAATTTATTCAGAATTCTATAATGTCCAAATTGTCAACATGATATTACTTTGTGGAGTTAAATTCAAGAATAATATTGTATCAAAAATTATTTGGACCAAAAAGAAATCAATTTTTGTTATGAATAGTACCCCAGGTGAATAATAACTAAGTGAATAGTATCCCGTGAATAATAATTTGGGAATAGTACTCTGTGAATAGTACTCTGGCATAAAAAGGTTAAAACTTATCAAGAATACTCAGAAAAATATTTTCATTAAAGGATACTGGATGAAACACAAATATCAAGGACATTCTACTAATTTCATGGAGTATAAAAGCCAAAACTTAACAAAATGAATATAAAATTCGAAATATGAAACGAAATAATATTACTTACATACTATAGAGTATGGAAGAAAATATTATTTCATACGAATACTGAACAAAAATAATATCCCTTACGACTGTTGAAAGAAAATAATATTCCTTACGAATATTAAACGAAGACAATATCCCTACGAATATTGAACGAAAATAATATTCATACAAATACGAAAAATAATATCTCTTTAAAATATGAAATAAATAATACCCCTTACCTTAAAAAGAAGAGTATTCCGACTGGTAGGGCGGAGATATTCTTGAAGAAAACTTTCACTGTTTTCTACACTCAAAGTTTTCTAAAACTCGAAAGAAATACACTCAATATTATAGAAGAAGAATTTTCTGATTCTTGTGTGATTTTCAATTCTAACTAAGCATCCTATTTATAGGAGAATGGAAGGATACTATTTAGAAAAAAAATTCACGAACCAACAGTGAAGAATGCACGAGCGCTCAACCGGCGAAAATTTTCTGAAAATTTGATTTTACTATTCATTACTGTGCAATAAAATATTTTAATAAAACAAAAACTTTAAATAAAATATTATATATTCTATTTATAATCTAATAAAACAAAACTTATTGTAATTTATATATATATATATATATATATATATATATATATATATTCCACTTACCACCACCATACGACACCATTGACATTTCTTCCAATATTCTTCTCTTTTGACAAGTCGAGAGTGGCCCAATATATTCACCAAAAACGTAAGCATTCTTCAATTTTTCGTGGCCTCCACCAATTAATACATTTAATATCTGATTCTTACCAAACAGAATAGAAAGACTTCAAAAAGCCTTGCACATTCAATTTCTCCATTTAATTCCCATGGCCCCACTAATTTATCAAATACATTCACGGATGAATTAAGGCTTACAAGCCTTGCACATTCTTCATTTCTCTTATTTAGTCACATGGGCCCATTACTTCATTTATTTCTACACCAAGCTAGTTTTCGGATAAAGGAGGAAAGTAAGGTTCAAATATATATATATATATATATATAATTTTTTTAAAACTTTTTAGAGAAGAAAAATCATTTAAGGAATATGGACTCTAAAACACCAAACATAGCATAAATCATAATTTCCCTTGCAAATTCTAATAATAAAATGTGTTATGTAAATGCATGCAAACATTTTCTACAATTAGTAGACTACATTAAACTCTCTAACTGAAATCAAGATCTTGAATCAACTGCATTATAAGGAAATCAAATACTAACAAATCATCCGTGAATTCATTTCTCCCATCCCATTATTTCATCCACACGTGGGCCCCACCTCTTATTATATATATATATTGAATAACTTTCTACTGATTATTTTTAAAAAATGAGTAAGTGGGGGTCCAAATAATAAGCAAAATTTATATTAAATACTTCATAAAAATCCCCTCAATATTTTTAACAACATTTATTCATATTATTATAACTCGCAATATTAACAACTAGATCGTTCCCAGGAAAGAGGGGGCTTTTCAATAAGGATTTCTCCCTATTGGCGCGCAATTAGGTGACCAAACCTCTCCTCGACAGAACTTTCTAGATATCGTCAATATTACAAATAATATTATGAATAACTGTATCGTCTCAATTATTGATTTAATAATATATAAAATATCGACAATAATTGAATCAAATAACGTGAGATACTATGCAACAATCATTGTAGCAATAATTGGACAAAACTGAGTGACTTCTCACGTAAGCATCAATAATCAATACCATGTGCTACTATGCAACCACGCGTATTACTGTACTTTTAGCACCGAGTATTTCAACAGTTAACGGTAAAACTTTCGCTGTTATTTTTATGAAAAGATATTTTTGTCGTTTTCTCATTTCGACAATAAATCCATTGTGGGGTCCACCAATGATTGTGCCGTCGTACGAATATTCCCTGTTAAAACGAATATTCCTCGACCAATCGAATATAATATAACAACTTGCGTACTTTGCAAAATTTATAAATATTACCCACAACTACAACATTATCTCAAATCCACACCATAATATTAAAAAAAATTAAGAAAATTAAATCTTTATTCATAAAATTTGGGGTCTTATAATCTCCCCTCCTAATGAAATTTTGCCCTCAAAATTTACGTATGTATCTGGTATGCCGAAGAGGCGAGGATACCTTGTTTAGATTCTAACTCTTGAGTTATAACCTTTGAGCGTAGAATATGTTTCTTCTTATCCAAGATTTTAACAGGTACCTCTTCATACTTTAAATCTTCCGTTATCTCGTCCGGTTCTAATTCAATAATGTGGTTCGGGTCGTCTACATATTTACGTAACATCGATACGTGAAAAAAAAACGTTATGAACACGCGACATACTTAGTGGTAAGGCGAGTCTATAGGCCACAGTTCCTACTCGATCGATGATTTCAAATAGACCAATAAAGTCGAGGGTTGAGATTCCTCTCTTCATCGATTCTTGCTTCTAGAATAACGCCCTCTTGGACCTTCTTCTTCACATTCATCAGCTCTGAGTCTGTAGCTTAAGCGGCTTTAACTTTATCGATTAAAGTCAGTTATTATCGTATATTTGCTATCTTCACGTAGGTTCTTGGAGTTTTTAACTCAATCTCCATCTTTTGTAAGTCGTACGAAATGGGTTTTTGTGTTAACAACGTTGTACTCGTAAACGTATACGATCTTCTACTCAACGCGTCAGCTACGACGTTCGCTTTTCTAAGATGATATTGAATGGTATTGTCGTAATCTTTTAACAGCTCGAGCCAACGACTTTGACACATGTTACGTTCGTTTTGGGTGAAAAATATTTGAGGGTTTTTGTATCGGGTTCAAGGTCGATACAAAATTCGATTTCACGCTCTGGGGGTAGGCCAGAAAGTTCTTCAGGGAATACGTCAAGAAATTTATTAACAATAGAAATATCATTCAAATCTGACGTATTTTTGTTTAAATCTGTGACATGAGCTAAGAAAGCTTGACATCTGTTTTTTCAATAAATGAATAGCTTTATGGCTTAAGATGACAGTGATTGATTTTAATGGTTTGGTTGCTTGAATTCGCATAACAGGTTGGTTATGAATATGAAAACTAACAACCTTACGAAAATAATCAATTTTAGCATGAAGAATAGTTAACCAATCGATTCCTAAAATCATATCAAATGCAAGTATTTTCAAAAAGATAAGATCGACAGGTAATGTGAAGGTGTCGATTTGAATCAAACAAGATTTATAAACAGTGGATGTAACGAAAGTTTCTCATAACGGAGTTTCAACCGATAAGTCAAAGTCTAAGTTCTCTTGAGTCAAATTTAAACGTTGAGCGCAACTAGGTGAAATAAAAGAGTAGGTAGAACTGGTATCGAATAAGGTATAGACTTCGCAAGAGTTTATGATTAACTTACTCGTGATAACTTCGTTTGGGTTCCTCACTCAATTGGAAGTCATGACAACCGTTCTCCCTTGAACTACCCGGCTTTGACTTGTCTGGGACAGCATTTGGTGTCATCATTACCGTTGGAATTGACTTTTCTATAGGGAATATTCCACCCTCAACTGCTTCGTCGTACTCCTGATTCATGATCCGAATCATCAATCTTTGATCCATATCAAATTGAGGTTGACCGCTCTGTACAGGGTAATTCAAAAATCGATGTTGGGTTCTCCCAATTACTGTCCAAAAAGAGAAATACACATCATCCATTTTAGCCTTTTTGGATTAGAAGTCTCTTTCTACAATATCAACATGTCGTACGGCTTTTACCCATACATCCACCATTCTCACTCATTCTGTTGTTTCTTCTTTTAGCTGATCCTTGACATTTGAATTCTCAGATTCCAGCTTTAATATCTTACACTCTGCCAAAGAGTGCTTCTGCTCAAGCATCACATATCGGATAATACAATTTTGAATCGTTGCATCCCTTTGCTCCACGACCGCCTGCCGTTCATCAACTTGTTCTTCTAACTCACAAATACGATCCTGCAATTGTACATTTCGATCAAAAAATTCTTCTAATAAATTCTCCTCAGGTTCCTCTTCTTCTTCACTCTCAACTGCTACCTCTGCGACTAGCTCGGGTACAACTATTAATTCTTCACTGACCGCATGGATATATCTAATTTCTTCTTCGCCTGACACCACATTATCATGGTTGGTGATTAGAGGTGTCTCCACAATCTCATTCACTCCATTGTTAACATTTTCAGCTGCCATTCTCAAATACTGCCATAAAATAAGGGTTAATTGACATGCAACATATTATCCCTATACTCTGACCGACCAATTAAATACCAAATAAACTTAGGTAGGTTATACTAGTGAAGGAATTCTCCGTTTCTCCCCTCCTAGGTCTTGTCTTACATCTCAGCCAGGGATAATATCCCTAAGCTTTGATACCAACTGTGACGCCCCCAAAATAGGTATACATCACCCATTTTGAGTCACCAAATACATGGTACAGAATACAAATACAAACTTAAATATACAACATGAGCTGAAAGTTTTAATACAAATATTGTCTTCTAGACAATATCCACACTCAATGGAGTCCTCATTACAATTATTATCACACTATTTCACAGAATAGTGAGGACTACTAATGCAAACATCTGGACCGTCACTCCATTTCCCGACTAGACCCAGCTATATTGTCGTTTCCTGAAGAAAACAATGAAAGGAAAGGGTGGGCTCAACTAGCCCAGTAAGAAATATTATGACTAAAATAATGCAAAATAAATTATCGTTAGCCTTCAACAGTGTTAAACTGATAAAATACAATAAACATCAAGTTTAACAGCAGTGGAACAAGAAATCCATTAGAAGAGTTAAGTAGAACATGAAATCTACTATCTTCTATGATTTAAAACGTTTATCAACAGTTTTATCGCTGAGACTCAGCATAATAAATAATCCACATCATCAAATCATCCCTGCACAACGGCCAATGATATTCATTAGTATCACGACCACAAATTATCCATGCACTACGGGCCAAGGATATTCGTGTTTCCATCAATGGTCATGATCATGCCAACAACTGTCCATTAATGCACTACGGACCAATGAGGACTTTTACCACATCATTTGTAACATTACAGTTATGATTATACCGAATAATCCTTGGTCATAATTATACCAAGTCCATCTATGCCCTATGGGCCACAGATGACTTTCATCATAATATAAGCATGATGATGATGACAATGATATTAGAATTCAATTAAAAGAAAGCAAATGATAAATTTTTAAAGATTTTTTATTAAATTTATTTATAATTCAATAATGTCCAAATTGTCAACATGATACTGCTTTGTGGAGAAAAATTCAAGAATAATATTGTATCCAAAATGATTTGGACCAAAAAGAAATCAATTTTGTTATGAATAGTACCCCGTGTAAATAGTAACGAGTGAATAGTAATTTGGGAATAGTACTTCGTGAATAGTACTCTGACATAAAAAGATTAAAACTTATCAAGAATGCTCATAATAATATTTTCACAAAAGGATACTGGATGAAGCGCAAATTTCAAGGATACTCTACTAATATCATGGAGTATAGAAGCCAAAACTTAACAAAATGAATATAGAATTTAAAATCTGAAACCAAATAATATTACTTACATACTACAGAGTATGGAAGAAAATATTATTTCATATGAATACTGTAAACACTCAAAATTTTCTTCTCCTATTACTAACCATGTAAGAGGGCAAAAACGTCTTTTTCCCACTCCAAAGATAACCTTGGAGGACTACGACATCAACTTCAAACCCCAGAGATAACCCCGGGAGATCCAGTTTCCAAACCCGGAGATAGCCCCGGGAAATCGGGTTCCAACCCCGGAGATAATCCCGGGAAAGTCGGGCCAACCCGAGATAACCCCAGAGGATCAAGATCAAAGCCTGGAGATAGCCCCAAGAGGTCAAGCTAACCTCAGAGATAACCACGAGGACGATCAAAGTCAACATCAAGTCAACCTCAGAGATAATCCTGAGAAAATCTCGCTACTGACTATCACGAAACCAGGGAGATAACCGGGAGGGGCAAAATGGTTATTTTGCCAACTCAACTTCAGCTCACATCAAATCAAATCATGTCAACTCAAAATACTTCAATAGAAGTCCCACAAGAACCATATCTTAACTCTGGAGCGCAAACTACACAAAATGGCTCATCAGATTGCCTGACGGAAACCCGGGAATGCCATTTCGGTCATGGACCCATGTTCCTGGAATCAAAAAAGGTCAAATAATATGTCATTGTGTAGCTCTCGGAAAGAGCTTTCCGGAATGGTATGGCACGCTTCCATCGGACTCCCGGATTGAAAGTTATGAGCGACCGAGAGAATAACGCGTAAATGCCGACACGGGGGACCCACATTTGCCGGGGCACCCCGGCAACCCAGTACACACGATACTACCTGAGGCACCAACTTCTATAAATAGAGGGCTTGGGGTGCTGATTTTCCAAGAGAAAAAGACGGGGAAACCCTGCACAATTCGCTCTGCACTCGCCCATATAGTGTATTTTCCCTCTTTTAAACACGTGTGAGCTCATATATAGCCTCATTTGTACCCACAAAAGCAAGTGTTTACCCACTCTAAAGATATAGAAGCCTTCTTTATCAGTCAGCTGTAAGCCTTCTCACACACTTTAGAGTCTTTCTCTTCATCTTTGCACACACCCTTCTACACGTTGAGAGTCGTGTTGCTTGCTTTTGCCCAGACTTCGGTACGTGGTTTCATTCCAGTATGTGTATTATATATATATATATATATATTAACTAACATTATCGAGTTATGCCTCGATTGAGCTTAGACTTCGGTTTGGAGCGTTTATTTGCTTTAATATATATATATATATATATATATATATATATATATATAATCGTGTGTCGAACTTTGTTCGATGAGCCTGACTTGATGCAGTGCGTTTACTCGCTTTTGTATATATACATATTTATATATATGAACGTGGTGGGACTTTGTTCGATGAGCCCAGATTTTACATCCGTGCGTTTACTACTGCTTTATATATATATATATATATATATATATATATATATATATATATATATATATAAACTGGGACTACTCGCTTGATGAGCCCGGTTTTATATCGTGTGCATTTATTCACTTTTATATATATATATATTTATATTTATATATATGAATTGTGGTCGAACTACATTCGATGAGCCTGAGATTTTACATCTAGTGCGTTTATTGCTTATATATATATATATATATATATATATATATATATATATTCGCCCCGCTGGAGTTTCCTTCGTGGCGATTGATCGCTATTACGGCTTTTATTTACATTTCGATCCCCATGGAGGTGCTTCGTGGTTGGTGATCATATCGTATATATATATTTACAACTTTATATATATATACTGCTTTCGCTTTCATACAAATTGCGACGATTCACATGCTTTAGAATCATGTGATCACAGATTCATCCCATTGGATCTAGATTCGGTTCCCGTGATGGAGATTTTAAGCTGTAAGCAGCTTGTAAATTATCATGCGATGTCTGAATTTCCTCAGATGGTTTTCATACCCACGAGGAATTCGGCATTATTTTTGTATATTATTTTCGTACGGATGCCTCGTATCCGTCAAATAAAATTAATCAAGCCGATCACTTAATAAAATGGGAGTGTAAAAGGTCTCAATTACTATTGAGCATCAGGGTTTGAAAAACCTCTTTTATAAAACATCACTGTCATATCTTGCTAAAAATTGAATTTTTACATAAATTCAAACCCTGTGTATATTGGTGCAAACGAGGCCTCGCACTACTTCCAAATAACAGCACATTAACCCACACACACACACATTCAGATAACGGTTTCTTGAAAAGAGGCGGTCACCGTGGTAACACGGATGTCTGGGGGTTCCTAACACCTTCCCCCCGCATAACCAAGTCCCTGAAACCTAAATGAATCTCGGTTTCACTCAACTCAGATATAAAGGTGTCACATCACTTGGGTCAATGTGCAAACCTTTTCTCGATTGTGTTGGTACAACCATTTAAAAACCAATGGCGACTCTTAATATCCATCGTCGACATTATACATGTCGGACCTTTTTCACTTGTTTTTCAAATAAATCTCACCTAAAATGAGAACACCAAAGAACAAGTAATGGAAAGGACATCCAAAAATCCCGACGTCGGCGGTGGCGACTCTGCTGGGACTCGAAAGAAGAGGACTTAAGCCGCTATTACAATCTTTTCAAAATTGTTACCTGCTTGTGTGTGGATGTTGCATTTACATTTAATGAATGTGTATGAATGCATTTCCTTATTGCACTTAGTACTTCGCACCATAACTGCTTGTGATATTAGTGCTTTGCACCATATCTGCTTGTGATATTAGTGCTTCGTACATGTCATCATTTTCATACGGTGAGACGCGATGTATGTGAATGTATTTTGTGTGGTCCCTCCACCACGAGGCTATCCTGTCGGTGTTTGATTACTGGACTCGTGAGAAGACTAATTCTCCGAGGCTCAGGAAAGGCACCACCCAAATTCGCTTTAGTTGAAAGACCGGATTAACTTCCCGTCTAGTAGATTGCGATGATTTGGGAACCTTCATGCCAAAAAGCCGCGAGAGTAACCTAAGAGAGGTCAGCCTCTAATAAACCCAAAATGGAGGAAAGTCTCTTCATGCTCTCATTTCAAATTACTTGTACTTACATTCCATATCTATCTCCATGTAATGAGAAATATGAAGAAATGTGTACCCATACATATTTTTTAGCATGCTACAAACAGCTGACATCCATTTTGCAGGATAAAAATCCTAAAATGGACACATCACATAGCATGTTATTATACACATTCCCTACAGACTAAACTATGCAAGTCTTTCGCAGGGAAGCAATCGGTCCCGTTACCCGGTTAAAGTCCAAGAAGGCACTGAGCCCACCGTCAAACATGGCTATAAGTGCCCAACCTGATCCTACTCCTGTTTTCTGAGAGGAGTTTGAAGGATTAAGGAATCAGATAGCAGAATTGGTTGTCTTTCTAAAAGAACAAAGTAAAAATACGCAGGGCCAGACAATGCCTACTCAACCGGAGTCCTTCATACCTGGGGGCGGTTAGGGCATTGGTAAAAAGATGGAAACCCAGATACCAAAATCTCATTCCAATAAAGAAATCACAAATCTCAGGGATGATTGAGAAACTAGGGATATTAGAAAGAAAGTCCAACAAATGGAGGATACCATCCGGTCAATTAAAGGGACTGGAAATTATGGGGGTGTCACCTATTCAGATCTCTGTATATTCCCAGGGGCTTAATATCCTACCAAATTCAAAGTCTTAGAGTTTGAAAAGTACAATGGGGCAGGCGATCCCTATACGCACCTAAAAGTGTACATTGGCGAACTGGGTCTTATGCTGAAAATGAAAGCCTCGGAATGCAACTTTTTCAAAAGAGTCTCACCGGAGAAGCTAAAGCTGTATGCTGGACTTGACAATGCCAAAATCCACAATGGCGGGAAGAATTGGCCCACGCCTTTCTAAATCAAGATTTTCGATCACAAATGGCACCAGATCGATATCAAGTGACTAAAGTGAAAAAAAGCAAAATCTTGAATCTTTACGAGAATATGCCCAAAGGTGGAGACATCTAGTAGCACAAGTCATTCCATCAATGACAGGCACTGAGATGGTAATGACATTTATTGATATCCAAGAGGCTCCTTACTATGAGAGGATCCTAGAAGGCATAGGAAAGCCATTTGCGGAAATGATCAAACACAGCGAAATGGCAGAGATGGGCCTGAAGGCAGGCAAGATTAAAGACTTCACTTCCTTGGAAGCAGTCGCCAAACATATACAGACTGGCAAGTATGCGAGTGATCCTAAGGGGGTACCCGATAAAGGCAATGAAGATGTATCCCTTGTTGTACAGGGGCAAGCTAGGAGGCCAAACTACAGTCCCCCCATTTAGAAAATGCAAGACAATCTGCCATCTCAACAATAGACTACATTCAACCAATACCCAGATAGGAAAAGAAAATTTGAAAGAACGGAAAATCGGGTATTCACTGCACTGGGCGATTCCCTTGAACATGTATTGGCGATATTAATGGATCACAAGAAAATTACCGAACTAGCTCTACCTCTGGAACCAGGGAGCAAAAGATACAATCCAAGCCAGAGATGTGCTTACCACTCAAGGTCTCCAAGACACGATACGCAGGATTGTTGGTCCTTAAAACATAAGATTCAAAATCTGATCGAAAGTGGAAGTATTGTGGTCGAACAACCTGACCAACAAAATGTCAACACCAACCTTCCGTTGCGATATGATACGGAAGAAGTAAACATGATCGGGTCAGGAAGCACTAAAATGTATCCAATTCGTAAGTACATACGCAGGATGGAGGAATACCCCCTAAAACACATAACAAATGTCCTAGAGTGGGAAAACTCGGAGGAGGGTATGCCAGTAATGCAAAAATTGGATGCGATCCAGAATCAAGTAAACTTATTGGCTAAGCTGATAGTGCGCCAACATCAGGAAACAAGGCAATTTTTCACTCAACTATCAGAAAGCCAAGAGAAAAAGGACTCCACGATGAGCCAGCTAAGTGAAGAAGATCAAAGCAGGCTGAAAGTACAAGAAAAGGGGGATGATAAAATTGCTAGAAGATCTCGCCAGCGGAAGAACCGATCGAGGGAATGCGAATTCTCAAAGATGAAAGATCAAACAACCTCCAAAAGAGTCCGAAAATTCACCCCTCTAAGCAAATCCATTGAAGAAATGCTACACTTTCTGATAAGCGAAGGAAGGATTACTGAGTTGCTGCCTCCTATAAAGCCCAAGATAAAGAGTTATGATTCCACCAAGATATATCTCTACCATTCTAACTCACTTAGGCATACGACTGAAGAATGCTGGTCTTTGCGACATAAAATCCAGGATCTCATTGAAAATGGAAAGCTGGAGATAGAATTTCCCATGACCAAAAAAGGTGAAAAGGAAATAAAAAGCTTAAGATGTCCATTCGAGACAGACAGTTCAAATGAGGTGAAGGCTATGAGCGATAATTCTGCAAAAACACAAAGTGGACTGATCCTAATGTAAGAAATGACAGGGGAGACAAAGGCATCCCCAAAGGAGATTCCCCGCCAACATCAAACGTCCTATGGTTCCAAGATATCAACCACGTTCCTGATTTTATCGCCTTGGATGATGTAGAGGAAATACTAATCCTTTTCGAGGAAGAAAAAACCAAAAAGGAAAGTTCTTTGCAAGAAATGCAACAACAGTTCGAGGGAGATTTCATGGTTGAATCCTTTGAAACCCATGAAGAAGGCGAAGGAATAGATGAAGAAAAAGGTGGTGAGATTGTCGGGGAATCCAACCCATTCAAGAATCAGGAGTTCATACCTTTTTGCAATGCATCCATTTCAAGAGTCCCTGAGGAATGTACTGAATCAGGAAACGATCAAGTTATGGCCACAAGCGAAGACATTTAGGATCAAGGGGTAACCTCTATCACGAGCCTTGAAGGTGACATAACCACTGACAACTGGCCTATCAGGCCTCAACTAGCCGAGAAGATGTAGATCCAGGGGATGAAGTTGCGAGTTCTAGAAAATGTTGGAACGATATCACTTTCTTCGTAGTATGCCTTTTATTTTCCATGCATGTAAATAAATAAAAAAGGAAAAACATCTCTACAATCTTCTCACCACTTACCCCTTTGAACCTTTTCAAACCAAAGCCTGAACTATGAAAGACCTGATCTCATCTTCAATAGGAGTACGTAGGCAACCATCAATGCTGCGGTCAAACCAAACAAAAACCCAAACAAACACTTCTCAAGCAGATACACCCCAGATGATGATGGCCCAGACGTAATGGTCATCATTCGGGAGAAAGAGGTCGATGATAGCCCCTCCATCACTGCAGTCCACCAAGACTTTGCCCTCGACAATTGAAGCACCACTCCTTGCATTTGCCGACGAGGGTAAAAAGGGAAGAAACTCTCTCTACCATGTAGATAACAATAACTACTTACTTTTTCTGTACAATATTAGCAGTTACTTTTGTCATTACAGGCTAACACTTTGTGTGATTGAACAGCGTTATATACTAAGTGAAAGCATATTTTATTTCAGGACTCTGAATTTAGATGTGCATGTACTTGCTGATGAGGTGCTTATTCTCCACAAGGATCAGAACTTTGATGTAAAGTTGGACTCGAGACTTGATGAAAATACAAGATGACTATGAGATACCTCAGGAGATCAAAGAATGGGTCGAAGACAAACCCAAGCCAAATCTTGATCAAACCACCTCTTTTAAACCTCGGAACCTTAGAAAACCCCGAACAAGTCCAGATTAGTACGGACCTCATTCTAAACCAAAAGAATGACATGGTTACTCTATTGACCCTATTCCAGGATGTGTTTGCATGGTCTCACGAAGACTTGGTCTGTTTATCCACTGACATTGTCATTCATCGCCTTCCCATCAGAGGGGAATTCAAGCCAGTCAGGCAGAAGCTCAAGCGATTAAAACCTGAGTGGAGGTTAAAGGTTAAAGAAGAATTATGAAACAATTTCAAGTCAGCATCATCATGGTGTCAACATACCCTGAATGGCTATCCAACATAGTCCCCATGCCGAAACCGGGAAGGGAGGTGCTGTGAGGACCCCAAATCCAGGTACTTGAAACCCGAACTCGGTTCTCCACGATACCATTTCTTTAAGCTGAATAATACTAAATAATAATACATTCGAACTTAATTTACATACATCAAAGTTTACTTCCCAGTGCGTGACCTTCAAATACATTCCTTACAATACTTGAATAGATACCAATACAACTATAACCATTAACTCATAATACACACTTATTCGATCGAAACTTTCTTTTCCTTTTCCTTTGTTCGGTACTGAGCCTTGAGTTTGCTCATATACATAATCTTGAAATATTTAATTTAAGCAAGGATGAGCATTTAAGTGCCCAACAAGTAATAACAATTATATATATCTTTGAAAGAATATAAGTATTCTCTTTACATAACACTTCTACAACGAATTGAAAGTTGTGAAGTAATCAGACTTGATAAAAATTCACATAACAACTCTCTTTCAAATTCTTTAAATTTGGCTCTGGCTCTACCCTTGAATAGGGTTTAAGAAACATACTATGAACATTCTTTTCATTTTCGAAAAGGTTTAGCGGAATTCTATCCTCAAACCGTCATAACTTACGACACGCGGAGGGTGATCACCCATTGTACCTGTATTAATCAATACTACATAACTTGAACGAAATTCATCACTCACTCTATCCGCCTTGCAAAAAATCTTCCCATATAGGGATGTTCATATATCCACAGTTCCAAACCCAAGGTTTTAATCTTGCTCAACAATAATATGTAATTCAACATATATATACGGGTAATTGACAAAGGTGTATCAACATGTGAATAAATGCCATGATTATCCAAGTGGGGACACTTGTATAACCATTTAGAAATCAACTTAACGAATATATATCCGAGCTAACATGTTGATAATCAAAGCGTATATAATATATACAGGTGAATAGAATAATTACGAACTTCTTACTACTCATGTCCATTGCATAAAAGAAAATGCAAAGGTAAGATACTTTTTGATTACGATTACAAATCTCAATTTAGGTTTTATCTCTTTATCACAACCTATCAATAATCGGATCATTAGTTCGATTAGAACAATATATCTTAACACATAAAGTCATTATCTATTACGATTGACATAGTCTAATCACATAATCACAAAGATCATACTTTTAGTTCCTATTCTATACTTGAAATATTTTTATACATTTTCAAATATCTCATCCATGCTCTTACGATGTAGTCTTTTCTTTCTTTTATAAGGTCTCGACATTTGTCGGTGTCATTAAACTGACTTTATCGGGTAAAATCTTTGAGTCTAAGACTCTTAATCTATACCTCAACATCTGTAAATATCGGACATCTTATTTTCATTTAAAATGATTTTTATAATATTAAAATCATTTTTAAACTAAATTATTTAATATAATCATTAAATAACTTTAATATCATTAATAATTATTAATTAATGAAATTCATCACAAAATATTAAAAGTCATCACAAATAACTCATTTACATAACCAATTCTAAGCCAAAATAAACATAGTACACTAACTAGTTTATTAACAACACTAACTAAACTTCAAAAATTCAAACTTTAACTAACAATTAAAAATAATAACATTACAAAATTAAATAAGAAACATACCCGGAAATCTGAATTCCACAATTGAATCATGACTTCCACGCCAAAATTTAACTAAGGAGATCTTTATAAAAAGTTCTCCCACAACAAAGCCTTTCTCAAAAAAATTGGAGGCCTTATTGTTGGTGAATGAAACAAAGGCCAAGCCTTTTCTATTTATAGGTTTAGAAAATGGTGAAGTTCTCAACTTAGTCGATGTGGGACTTGGTTTATACTAATTTTTCAATAGCTCACTTTGTGATTTTCTAACGCATTGCTCATAACTCCGATTAATCTGATTTTTGGATATATTATCGTGGTATGTAAGACTATTTTTAAAATATACTGAATTACCCAATTCGGGTTCATTAGGTAGCCCAAACGAAGCGTCCAAAAGTGAACGTTCATAACGCTTTTCAATCTCGTTTCAGCTTTACCTCTTCCGCTAAAAAACAGTCATAACTCTTTCATTTTAAAACATTTTTGAGCGATTCTTGAGCCCACGCGAAGCTAACTTCTGGGGCTACAACTTTTATTCTTTGACAATTTCCAAATTCCAAACACATCAGTCCAGAAATTCCGTTCAAATGGACTGCACCGCACTTGTTGGGAATTTTTGACACTACTACTTTGAAATGTCATAACTCTCTCCTCCGATATCGGATTTAGTCCGTTTCGGAGTCTATGGAAAGTTTATTCGGTGTACTATAACATACCAAAAGCCCAGAAGGTTTTAAAAACATTAACTGATCGAAACAGTGTCCCGAATAGCACATCCCGCTGCTTACTTTCAGTTTTGACACATTTCCTTCCAATCACCGTAATTCCCTCATCCGAGGTCGGAATGAGGTCATTCCAAAGCCTATGGCTTCCTAACTCAGTGCACTACAGTATATCAAAATTCCAGACCTTTTAAAGCACAAAAAGTGGATGAGAATGCCCCCATTACAGACTGCCCAAAAATAGTTTATCATGATCGGTCAACCATGTTTGACCATCTATAACTTCTAATCTATACATGATATGGACTTGATTCTTTTTGCAGATTAAAGACCACATATCAGGCTACACATAACAACTTTTGAAGAACAAAACTCATGATCGAGCAAAGAGTTATGGCCTCTGACATTTGGTGAAAAAATAATGTAATTGATTTTTCCAACTTGCTTAAATCTTCAAATTAAATGCACTTTGATGTTATGGGTCTTTGATTTATCAACCCATATCATCAATTAACATTCTATTACACAACTTTAAACAATCAATTGTATCAAATAACATCGAATCAAAGGATTTCTAGGTTTAGTGTTCTTATACCCTTTTTGCCAAAAATTCTTGATTCTTGCTTCTGATTTGTTATGGGTGATGGTTGGGCTTTGTTTAAGAGTGTATGGGCAATCTTGTACAAGGCAATTAAATGTAATATTTTATCACTATATTTAATTCTTATAATTTATCAATTAACTTCTATCCTTTGGTAAATTAAAACACTTATACAATAACATCGAAATTAAACCTGGTAATTAAAATTAGGGTTTCTAATTGACCATTAGTGGTTCTTTAATTATCTCGTGTATGCTACTAACACACGATCGTTCGGTTTCTAATTTCAACCTAGGTAGGGTTATAATAATTAGGGTTTGTCCTAATTATCGATGTACAACAAGATAATTAGGGTTTCTTCTAATTACCGATATTCTTATTCACAAGAACTTCATATACACAATCACTACTCGTAAAATACCCCATAACCGAGTTTAATAATTAGGGTTTTCATATGCGGTAATATGTTATGACCTAATTGGCCCGAATCGTCATTGCTCAATATTATCTGTCACTTTACATACCCAATTACATAATTATGGTACCGTAAAATAATATAATATTATTATTCTCATCTCTTGATCACAATCCCAATCCGTGGTTTGGATCTCATATCGACTTATTCTTCGTACACAACATCAATAATCAAGTTAAAATAATTAACTTAAATATTCTGAACAATTCATATAATAAAATATTTATTATATAAATCTAATTATCACTTCATATATTATTTCCAATCATGTTTTCATGGAAAATAATTAATAAAAATATTTCGGCTTACAGAAATTTATTACCATATAATTTGTGGTAATTAATAATTCCAAAATTATTTCTAATTTTTCAAGTAATAAATGTATTCGCATTTATCGTTCACTTTACTTGACACTTAGTCTCGTCATTAAAAAAAAAAAAAAAATTTATACGCAAAATTTCTTATTTATTTTATATAGAAAATCTCGGGTTATTACATTCACCCTCCCTTATAAGGATTCCGTCCCTAATCACCTCTTTAAAACTCATATATAGAAGGGTACATAGCATATAATCATTGTCGTAGATCTCGATCATACTTGATCGAATCGATCTTTAATTATTCATCATAACACTTGTCTGTCCGATTAAGCGAAATATAAGATATATAAGTTATTCAAATAGCACTGGAGTTCTTTCCACCGCCACCGTATCTGGACCGTCATGTTGTAAACCCTCGGAGTTGCTTTACGTTGGAGTTCTTGGTTAAGTTTGGTCCTGAAATTGCTAACGTCCCACTTCTTCTCCCGTGGTAGTTATGTTCCTTGCCTCCATTCCCTCTCTGTGGATGGGGCTTCCTCACCTTATGCTCGGTCAATCCACATATGAAGCATCCATCGATCATCCTTGAGTTGGGGCGGTTGGGAGAGATATGACCCTCTTGCCGCTTTGTAGCATACAAACTTGCCCCTCGAGACACTCGCCAGAGTGATTCTTCCCATGATTCTTGCCTTTGCACTACCGCTTCTTTATACCTTCTGCTTTTACTTGCATTTTCTCGAAAAAATTCCTCATTCTTTTCTCACCCCTATTCCCACTACTACTTTCTATCTTTCTGCTCCTCCCGACTTGCTTTTGTTCTTCTTCTCCTTATGGTAGAGGCTCATGGCCTCACTTCCTGCTCAAAGAATGATAGCCTTCTCCATGAGTCTTTGTAAAAGTATTGATTTGCAAGATCTGACACCTTATTGTAGAGCCGGGGTTTTAAGCCCAACTCAAATCTCCTTGCCTTCCTAGCCTCTGTATCCACTGATGTGGAGCAAACTTAGCCAACTCATTAAATTTTGCGGCATACTCACAATACGATGTTATCCTACTTTAACTCCAGGAATCTCACCTCCATTCTAGACTGCATACTAACAGAGAGATAGTTTTCGAAAAATAAATCCTTAAACATATAATATATTCTAATGAAACAAAAACTTTAAATAAAATATAATATATTCTATTAATAATCTAATAAAACAAAACTTATTATAATTTATATATATATATATATATATATATATATATATATTCCACTTACCACCACCATACGACACCATTGACATTTCTTACAATATTCTTTTCTTTTGACAAGTCGAGAGTGGCCCAATATATTCACCAAAAACGTAAGCATTCTTCAATTTTTCGTGGCCTCCACCAATTAATACATTTAATATCTGATTCTTACCAAACAGAATAGAAAGACTTCAAAAAGCCTTGCACATTCCATTTCTTCATTTAATTCCCATGGCCCCACTAATTTATCAAATACATTCACGGATGAATTAAGGCTTACAAGCCTTGCACATTCTTCATTTCTCTTATTTAGTCACATGGGCCCATTACTTCATTTATTTCTATCACCAAGCTAGTTTTCGGATAAAGGAGGGAGTAAGGTTCAAATATATATATATAATTTTTTTTTAAAACATTTTAGAGAAGAAAAATCATTTAAGGAATATGGTCTCTAAAACACCAAACATAGCATAAATCATAATTTCCCTTGCCAATTCTAATAATAAAATGTGGTATGTAAATGCATGCAAACATTTTCTACAATTAGTAGTCTACATTAAACTCTCTAAGTGAAATCAAGATCTTGAATCAACTGCATTATAAGGAAATCAAATACTAACAAATCATCCGTGACTTCATTTCTCCCATCCCATTATTTCATCCACACGTGGGCCCCACCTCTTATTATATATATATATATATATATATATATATATATATATATATATATATATATATATATATTGAATAACTTTCTCTGATTATTTTTAAAAAATAGGTAAGTGGGGGTCCAAATAATAAGAAAAATTTATATTAAATACTTCATAAAAATCCCCTCAATATTTTTAACAACATTTATTCATATTATTATAACTCGCAATATTAACAACCAGATCGTTCCCAAGAAAGAGGGGGCTTTCCAATAAGGATTTCTCCCTATTGGCGCGCAATTAGGTGACCAAACCTCTCCTCGACAGAACTTTTTAGACATCGTCAATATTACAAATAATAATATGAATAACTGTATCGTCTCAATTATTGATTTAATAATATATAATATATCGACAATAATTGAATCAAATAACGTGAGATACTATGCAACAATCACTGTAGCAATTGGACAAAACTGAGTGACTTCTCACGTAAGCATCAATAATCAATATCATGTGCTACTATGCAACCACATGTATTACTGTACTTTTAACACCGGGTATTTCAACAGTTAACGGTAAAAATTTCGCCATTATTTTTATAAAAAGATATTTTTGTCGTTTTCTCATTTCGACAATAAATTCGTTTTGGGGTCCACCAATGATTGTGACGTCGTACGAATATTCCCTGTTAAAACGAATATTCCCCAACCAATCTAATATAATATAACAACTTGCGTACTTTGCAAAATTTATAAAATTATCCACAACTACAACATTATCTCAAATCCACATCATAATATTAAAAAAAATATTTCGAGAAAATTAAATCTTTATTCATAAAATTTGGGGTCTTACATTCCCCTTTTTTCTGAAGCGTATCTTTCCTTTCCAGGGAGATACCTTTAGAAATACATACGAGCCTACCTCAAACTCTCGATTTTCTCGATGCGAGTCCACATACTTCTTCTGTATGTCTTGAGCTACTACGAGACACATCCGTATTAACTTCACTACATCCGTTGTTTGCTGCACCAACTCTGGTCCCAACATTCGGCGTTCTCCTACTTCATCCCAACACAACGATGTTCTGCACTTCCTTCCATATAAGGCTTCGTAAGGCGGCATACCTATGCTTGCATGATAACTATTGTTATACACAAACTCTACTAATGGTAGATGATCATCCCAACTACCCTTGAAATCCATGACTCAAGTTCTCAACATATCTTCTAACGTCTAAATTGTCCGCTCGCTCTGTCCATCAGTTTATGGATGATATGCCGTACTCAATTTCAACTGCGTCCCCAACTGCTCTTGCAGGCTTCTCCAAAAGTTCGACGTGAATCGTGGGTCACGATTTGACACAATCAAAACTGGTACTCCATGTTTGGAAATAACTTCCTTAACATAAAGTTTAGCTAATTGGTCTAAGTTAAAATTAACCCTAATTGGCAAAAAGTAAGCCGACTTCATCAACCGGTCCACTATTACCCAAATTGCATCATACCCCTTCTGAGTAATCGGAAGTCCTACCACAAAGTCCATCGTGATATGCTCCCACTTCCACTCCAGAATCTCCAATGATTGTAACAAGCCACTTGGTCGTTGATGTTCGGCCTTAACTCTCTGACAAGTCAAGCACCTACTCACATACTCAGCTTTTTCTCTCTTCATGTTCAGCCACCAAAAACTCTGTCGAAGGTCTTGATACATTTTAGTGCTACCAGGATGAATCGAGTACCTAGAACTATGAGCCTCTTGTAATACTTGCTCTTTTAATTCCGTCTCATTCGGAACCCAAATTCTTCCTTCAAATCTTAATAATCCCTCATTATCAAGACTATATTTTATATTTTTTTTATTGGTTAACCGCTTCTTCATCTGGTCACACTCATCAATTTTGAGCTTCACCTCCTTGACTCTCTCTGCAATGGTAGATTGAATCTCCATCGCAAACAGTCTCTGTCCTGACTCACTCGGCAAATTCACCTCTATCTCGATCCTAGCCATCTCTGTTATCAACTCAGTTTGATCCGTTAACATAGACAACTTCTCTCGACCCTTTCTACTTAAGGCATCGACAACTACAATGGATTTTCCAGGGTGATACAGGATTTCACAATCGTAATCCTTTATCAACTCCAGCCATCTCATATGTCTCATATTCAACTCCTTATGTGTGAAGATATATTTTAAACTCTTATGGTCCGTGTATATCTCACATTTCTCAACATAAAGATAATATCTCCATATCTTTAAGGTAAACACTACCACGGCCAGTTCCAGATCATGAGTAGGGTAAACTTTCTCATAATCTTTCAACTGCCTTGATGCATACGCAATGACCTTGCCATGCTGCATGAGCACACAACCAAGTTCTTTATGCGAAGCATCGCTATAAACTACAAAATTTCCTGTATCATCGAGTAATGACAAAACAGGCGCTTCATTTAACCTCTTTTTCAGTTCTTGAAAACTGTCCTCGCATTTCTCAGTCCACGCGTATGTCACCATCTTCCTTGTCATGTTAGTCAACGGAGTAGCTATCTTTGAAAAATCCTGGATGAATCTCTTATAGTATCCCGCTAACCCTGGGAAACTACGCACCTCTGTCGGCATTTTCGGTTATTCCCAATTCATCATGGCTTCCAACTTTGCTAGATCTACTGAAATCCCTTCATGGTCAATGACATGACCTAAAAACTATACCCTTTCTAGCCAAAATTTACACTTAGTGAATTTCACATATAACTTCTCCTCCCTTAGTGTTTCCAACACTATTCTGAGGTGTTCAGCATGATCTTCTGGCATCTTAGAATAGACAAGAATATCATCAATAAATACTACGATGAACTTGTCCAAATATTGTTTGAACACTCTGTTCATCATATCCATAAATGCAACTGGTGCATTAGTAAACCCAAATGACATCACCAGAAAGTCGTAATGACCGTAACGAGTTCTGAATGTTGTCTTTGGTACGTCCTCCTTCCTAACCTTCAACTGGTGATACCCCATCCTCAAATCTATTTTAGAAAAATACTTAGCCCCTTTTAACTAATTAAAAAGATCATCGATCCTAGGCAATGGGAATTTATTCTTTATTGTCAATTTGTTCAACTCTCGATAGTCGATACAAAGTCTTAATGATCCGTCCTTCTTCTTGACAAACAGTACCGGTGCCCCACACGGTGAAACACTCGGGTTGAATGTACTTCCTGTCCAACAGTTCTTGTAACTGAACCATTAATTCCTTCATCTCCACAGGCGCCATACGATACGGTGCCCTAGAAACTGGTTTCGCTCCTGGCACAATGTCTATTACAAACTCGGTCTCCCTATCCGGTGGAAGACCCGATAATTCACTTGGAAATACATCAATGAATTCTTTCACTATAGGTATTTGTTCCATGGTCGCTCCCACTCTCTAAGTATCAACAACATGGCACAGATAACCTACACACCCCTTCCTCAACAGTTTTCTAGTTTGTCTCATGGTAAGACTGTGACACCCCCAAATCCGGGTACTTCATTTCCACCGAATTTGGTGCTCACTTATCAAAAACTATTATATCTAACTACCCATATTCAAAGGATAAAGACATAATTTAAATAACTTAAACAATAATCTCTCCCATTAAAGGGTTACATCATAATCTCAAAACAAATCCCAGATAATCTAACTTTGATATTATTACATCAGTTTGCGGAATACATTATAAAATAAAACGAGTCTTAAAACTTCAAGCATTTAAATAAACTTTAAACAATTCTTCATCACTTAGACATCTTACCCTTTCCCTTGCTAGTAGATGGATCATCACCTCTTTTAACTTTAGCTCCATTGCTTAATTGCAAGAGTGAGCAAACAATTGCTCACTGACATAAAGGTGGTATAATAACAACATGAGAGTGAACAACGAATACTGAATAATAAAGAACTTGTTCTACGAATCAAAATAGAAAACAAGTTTGAACTTTAATTATCTGAGGGTCTTATGACCACGAATTATGTCCACGGTGTTTAGGTATTATTACCTTAACCTCAATAGTCATTAGACTGTACAGACTCTTTTTAACGTACTAAGGGGGGATCAGCCCTTTGTACCATGTATTGTGCACAAATATCTAAACGTTACACGTACAAAATCCCCTATGTTAGGGTTGTTCGTCTCAGTTTGAATTTAGAATTTCTGCACTAAAGAAAGTTTAGTTTGGAACTAGCTTATCAGTGTTTCTAGAATTTTAGAACACTTATTCAAATTCAATCAATAAAGATTTAATACAAGAATGTATAACTGAACAAGGCTATCAAAGTCAAAGATCAAATATCGACAATATATAACTGAATAAGCATGATATATATGCAAAGTATTATATTCAAGGAATTAAAACAATTTCCTTTGAATCAATGTGTTAGAACAACATATGTTTTGAATATTAATAACAAGAAATAAGAATGTGAAACTTATTAGATGTAACGAATTAGGTTACATGAGCTTATTCAATCATTCATAAAAATAGAATTAATAATCTTGCTCAATGAAAAAGATAAGGTTTAGAAACTTGCACAATCATTATAAAAGTAGGGTTAAAGAACTTGCTCAATAATAACAAGGTAAAGTTAGAAAACTTGCCTTGATTTTAAGCTACACAAATGAAATAATCTCCAATTACCCTACACATATCATCGAAATCGCAACAACAATTAATTGTATAAATATTAGCTTTAGGGTTTATGTGACGCCCCCAAAATAGGTATACATCACCCATCTTGAGTCGCCAAATACATGGTACAAAATTCAAATACAACTTAATTATACAACAGTCGTGTAAAAATACGACTAAACATATGCTGTGAGTTTGAATACAAATATTGTCTTCTAGAGAGTATACAAACTCAATGGGGTCCTCATTACAATTATTGTCACACTATTTCACAGAATAGTGAGGACTACTAATACTATCATCTGGACCATCACTCCATTCCCCGACTCGTTTCAGCTATATTCTCATTTCTTGAAGAGACCAATAAAAGGAAGGGTGAGCTCAACTAGCCCAGTAAGAGATATTATGACTAAGATAATGCAGAATAATTTATCATTAGCCTTCAATAGTGTTAAATTGATAAAATATAATAAATATCAAGTTTAACTGCAGTGGAACAAGCAATCCATTAGAAGAGTCAAGTAGAGAATGAAATCTACTATCTTCTATGATTTAAAAGGTTTTTCATGAATTTTATTGTTGGGACTCGACAATAAATAATCCACATCATCGAATCACTTACATCTTTTCTGACCAAGGATATTCTTTAGTATCACGACCACAATTATCTATGCACTACGGGCCAGAATATTTGTGTATTCATTAATGGTCATGATCATGCCAACAAGCGTCCATCAATGCATTTGCGGAGCGATGAGGGCTTTTACCACATCATTTGTAACATTACGGTCATGATTACACCGAATAATCCCTGGTCATAATCATACCAAGTCCATCTATGCACTACAGGCCACATATGACTTTCACATAATATAAACATGAGGATGATGACAATGATATAAGAATTCAATAAAACAAGTTCAAGAATTAATTTATCCATGAATCAATAACGTCCAATTGTCAACATGTTACTTCTTTGTAGAGTAAAATTCAAGAATGCTCAGAAGAATATTTCCATGAAAAGATACGGGATGAAGCGCAAATATCAAGGATATTCCACTAATTTCATGGAGTATAGAAGTCAAAACTTTAACCAACAGAGTATAACAACGAATGGAATAACAAAAGAAATCACCATGCATGCGGTACTTCGCATAGACAGGTTATTCCAACAGATTAATAAATAACGGAACGGTCGTCAAATTAAATTGCATCGATAGGATGTTCCAACAGAATAATAAAGAGCGGAACCAGTCCCACGTAAACGCACGCCTTATGATATATTCAACTAGAATAATAATAAAGATTTTAACTAGAGTGCAAGCGTAAATGCATGAACGAGGATATTCCAACAGAATAATAATAAAGATGAAACCCGGTCCCAAGGCGTAAGCGCCATGAGCGGGATATTCCAACAGAATAATAATAAAGACGTAATATTAGAAGAACGTCACCAAGTATAAGGTAGTCCGCGTATACTGGTTATTCCAGCAGAATAATAAAGAATGGAATAACAGAAGTTCTCATCATGAATACAAAAGAAATAACACCCTTTACCGTAAAAGAAACTGGATATAAGAGTAGGGAAGTAGCAGAATACTTTTCTATAATTTCTCTATAATTTCTCTCTCTAAAGCTTCAGTGAATTTGTAGGAAATTATGAAGGAATTAGCTTCTATTTATAGAAGAATGGACTGCATAGTAACTAATCCATGAACGGTCCAGATTGATTTAATAAAATATTCTAATAAAACAAAACTTTAAATATATATATATATATATATATATATATATATATATATATATATATATGGGTTGTCACCCACGGGGTATCACCCCTACCGCCAATCCTTTTCAAATCTTTGCATATATATATATATATATATATATATATATATATATAAACATTACTTTAGTAACTTATATATATATATATATATATAACTAATACTAATACAATAATTACTCCCCAATAATTCAGATTAACCCCCCTAATATATTCACCATATATATATATATATATATATATATATATATATAATGAATAATTTTCTCTTGGTTATTTTAAAAATGAGTATGTGGGGTCCAAATAATACGCCAATATTTACAACAAATATTATAGCAATAATTGAACAAAAGCGGTGACTTCTTACGTAAGCATCAATAATCAATCTGGTGTGCTACTATGCAACCACGCCAGACATTCTTGTACTTTTAACACTTAGGGTGTTTCAATAGTTAACGGTAAAACTTCCACCGTTATTTTCATAAAAAGATATTTTTATCGTTTTCTCAATCCGACAATAATTCTGTTATGGGGTCCACCAATGATTGTGCCATCGTACGAATATTCCCTGTTAAAACGATTATTCCCCGACCAAACGAATATTATATAACAACTTGCGTACTTTGCAAAATTTATAAATATTACCCACAACTATAACATTCTATCAATTTCATTCCATAATATTTAAAAATGATATTTATAGAACATTCATTTTTATTTCTAAAAGTTGGGGTCTTACAATCTCCCCTTCTTATGAAATTTTGCCCTCGAAATTAGGGTATATACCTGGTATGACGAAGGGGTGAGGATACCTTGATTTCATTTCAGATTCTAACTCCCACGTCATTTCCTCAACATAGTGGTTTCTCCACAAAACTTTGACTTGAGGTATAACCTTGGAGCGTAGAATATGTTCCTTCTTATCCAAGATTTGAACAGGAACCTCTTCATACGTCAAATCTTCCGCTATTTCGTCTAGTTCTAACTCAATAATGTGGTTTGGGTCTTTCACATATTTACGTAACATGGATATGTAAAAAATTTTATGAACACGAGACATACTTGGCAGTAAAGCAAGTCTATAGGCCACAGTTCCTACTCGATCGAGGATTAAAATGGGCCGATGAATCGAGGATTGAGCTTTCCTCTCTTTCCAAATCTTCGTAACTCCTTTCCATGGAGCAACACGTAACAACACATGATCTCCTATATCAAATTCCACGTCCTTTCGATGAAGATCAGCATAACTCTTTTGTCGATCTTGTGAGGTTTTTATACGTTGTCGGATCGTTTGAATCTTTTCTGTAGTCATACGTACCAACTCCGGTCCCAACAACGTTGCTTCACCCACCTCATCCCAGCATACTGGAGAATGACACTTTCTTCCATACAACGCTTCAAATGGAGCCATGTCAATACTTGCTTGATAAATGTTGTTGTAGGAAAACTCCACCAATGGTAAGAACTTGTCCCAACTTCCCTTGAAATCAAGGACACAGAGTCTTAATAAATCTTCAAGAGTTTGAATAGTCCTCTCCGACTGTCCATCCGTCTGAGGATGATATCTTAAGAAACTAAATCGTAAATCTGTGCCCATAGCTTTTTGTAAACTAACCCAAAATCTTGAAGTGAATCTTGGGTCTCGATCAGACACTATGGATACTGGCATACCATGCAATCTCATAACCTCGTTTATGTATATACGAGCAAGACGTTCAAGTGTATAAGTTTCTCGTATAGGTATAAAGTGAGCAGACTTGGTCAATCTATCAACAATGACCCAAATTGCATCTATGCCTTGAGAAACCTTGGGAAGACCAGTGACGAAATCCATGGTAATATGCTCCCACTTCCATTCTGAAATTTCAAGTGGTTGTAAAGGACCTTTTGGTACTTGATGCTCCGCTTTAACTTGTTGACAAGTTAGATACCTTGAGATAAACAGCACTATCTCTCTCTTCATATTGCTCCACCAAAATGTATGACGAATATCATGATACATTTTGGTACTCCCAGGATGGATTGTAAACGGTGTGTTGTGCGCCTCCATCATGATTTTATACTTAAAATTAGGTCGTTAGGAACACAAAGTCTGGAGTTGACTCAAAGTATTCCTTCTTCATCGATTCTTGCTTTCGGCATAGCACCTTCTTGCACTTTCTTCCTCATACGCATCAGCTCCAGTGTCAGTAGCTTGGCGACTTTAACTTTATCGATTAAAGTCGGTTCTACTCATATATATTCGCCATCATCACATGGGTCCACTGAGTCTTTAACTCTATCTCCATCCTTTGCAAGTCACACAGAATGGACCTTTGCGTTGACAATATCGCTTTTCGTGCTTGCATATGATCTTCTACTCAATCGTCGTTATTACTACGTTCGCTTTTCCTAGATGGTATTGGATATGATCATAATATTTCAATAGTTTAAGCCAACGTCATTGTCGCATGTTGAGTTCCTTTTGAGTGAAGAAATATTTGAGGCTTTTAAGATCCGTAAAGATCTCCACTTTCTCCCCATACAAGTAATGCCTCCAAATTTTAAGTGCAAAGACAACAGCTGCCAACTCTAGATCATGAGTAGGATAATTCCTTTCATATTCTTTGAGTTGTCGCGAGGCATAGGCTATGACTTTCCCATGTTGCATGAGAACACATCCCAACCCTTTGCCCGAAGAATCACTGTAGATGACAAATCCCTCCGATCCAGATGGTATTGTCAGAACAGGTGCTGAAATGAGTCTCCTCTTGAGTTCATGAAAACTCTTCTCACATTCTTCACTCCAATCGAACTTTGTATCTTTCCAAGTCAACTAAGTTAATGGAGTAGCTATTCAAGAAAATCCTTCCATGAATCTCCGATAATAACCAGCTAAGCCGAGAAAGCTACGTACTTCGGTCACTGATTTAGGTTGCTCCCAGCTTTGAATTGCTTCAATCTTTGTCGGGTGAACAGATATTCCATGACTTGATACTACGTGCCCAAGGAATGCTACTTCCTCAAGCCAAAACTCATATTTCTTCAACTTGGCATAAAGCTTATATTCACGAAGCTTTTGGAGTGTCAGCCTCAAGTGTTGTTCATGATCTTCACGGCTTTTGGAATAAATAAGGATGTCATCAATAAAGACGACCACAAAGTGATCTAAATATTCCTTGAATACTCGGTTCATCATATCCATGAAGGAAACAGGAGCATTAGTCAATCCAAAGGACATGACTAGGAATTCATAATGCCCGTGCAAGGAGTTAAAGAAAGCCATCTTTGGAATGTCATCCATTCTAATCTTCAATTGGTGATATCCTAACGAAGATCAATCTTTGAAAAGAATTTGGCTCCTTACAAGCTGGTTAAACAGGTCATCAATACGTGGCAATGGGTACCTATTTTTGATGGTGACATGATTCAACTCCCGATAATCAATACAAAAATCGCATACTCCCATCTTTCTTCTTCACGAATAGAGCAGGAGCACCCCAAGGAGAAGTACTAGGATGAATAAATCCAATGTCTAGCAATTCTGCGGTTGGGTCTTTAACTCCTAAAAGTTCAATAGGAGCCATTCGATATGGGGCTTTGGAAATGGGTTTTGTCTTGGGTTCAAGGTCGATACAAAATTCAATTTCACGCTCTGGGGTAGGCCGGGGAAGTTCTTCGAGAATCGTCGGAAATTCATTAACAATAGAAATATTATTCAAAACTGACGTATTTTTGTTTAGATCCGTGACATGAGCTAAGAAAGCTTGACATCCGTTTTCCAATAAACGAATAGCTTTATGGCTTGAAATGACATTGATTGATTTTAATGGTTTGGTCACTTGAATTCGCATAATAGGTTGATTAGGAATATGAAAGCTAATAACCTTACGAAAACAATCAATTTTAGCACGATGAGTAGTTAACCAATCAATCCCTAGAATCACATCAAATGCAAGTATTTTCAATGAAATAAGTTCGACAGGTAATGTGAGGGTACCAATTTGAACCAAACAAGACTTATAAACAGTGGATGTAATGAAGGTTTCTCCCAACAGAGTTTCCACAGATAAGTCAAAGTCTAATTTCTCCGGAGTTAAATTTAATCGTTGAGCGCAAGTAGGAGAAATAAAAGAATGGGTAGAACCGGTATTAAATAAAGTATAGACTTATTAGAGTTTATGATAAGCTTACCTGTAATGACCTCATTCGGGTTCCTTGCTTTCTGGGAGGTCACAACAAACGCTCTACCTTGCACTATCGGCTTTGACTTTTCTGGGACGGCCTTTGGTGCCTCCATCCTAGCTGAACTTGTCTTCGGTGAACGACAAAATCGGGCTAAGTGACCTTCTCTTCCACAATTATAACATGCTTTGGGCGACATCGCGCGATTTGGATCGATGTGTCCCTCCCTCCGCATTTGAAGCATATGATAGGTGGTCGTTCTCCTTCCTTAAAAATGGGTGCTGGTGCTGATGTCTTTCCATCATTGTTGAATCTCCTCTTCTTGAAATGTCCATTCTTATTGTTTTGGCCCTGATTACCACCGAAGTGGTTACCATTTCTGGCCTGTTGATTCCCTCCACACTTGTTGTCACCGCTTCGATGACTGCTCTCACTGGTATTATCATTTTGCCGGTTGTTCTCTTTCGATTGCGTTGACTCATTATCGCATTCTACTAACTGAGCCCTATTTACAACATCTGAATACAAACACAATTTATGAGAAATAAGATGTTGACGTATCTCAGGTTTCAAACCTCGCAAAAACATTTGCGTCATCCGCTCTTCATTATCCACCAAGTGGGACGCAAACCGGGACAACTAAGCAAATTTAGCCTCATACTTCGACACGGTCATATTATTTTGCTCCAGCTTGATAAACTCCACCTCCTTCATGTGACGAATACTTTCAGGAAAGTATTTGTTGTTGAACAGCTCTTAGAACATCTCCCAAGATATCTTCAGTGCGGCAGGTTGGGTACACTTTACCGATTCCCACCAGTAATCTGCCTCTCCTCGCAACATAAAGGCGACAAAGGGAACCTTTTGCTCCTCGAAGCATCCCTAGACATCAAATATCTTGGTGATCTACTTTATCCATGCTTTCGCCATAAGTGGTTTTGGCTCTCCAATAAACTCCGGTGGTTCCAGCTCCTTGAACTGTTTAGCGGTGACCATCCGAGAGTTTCCAGTATTTCCACCTATGTTTTGGACAGGAGCCGCTCTCGCCTGCTGTTGCATGAATTTCATAAAGCCTCTGAACAATCCATAATTCATCATTTGGTCAGTGTTGTTGTTTGCATGAGGATTGTCACCTTCCTAATGCACATTATCCTAATTATTGATATGTGGTGAATCAGCGATTCACATGCTCCATTGCTATTCTCAACATTCTCAGATGTCATTTTCAGATACTGCCACAAAACAAAATATTAATTGACATGTAACATATTATTCCTATATTCTGACCGACCAATTAAATAACAAAAAAAAAACTTAGGTAAGTCATACTAGCGAAGGAATTCCCCGTCTCTCCCCTCCTGGTTCTATTCTCACATCTTAGCCAGGGATCATATCCCTAAGCTTTGATACTAACCGTGGCCTTCAAAATAGGTATACATCACCCATCTTGAGTCGCTAAATACATGGTACAAAATTCAAATACAACTTAATTATACAACAGTCGTGTAAAATATGACTAAACATATGCTGTGAGTTTGAATACAAATATTGTCATCTAGAGAGTATACAAACTCAATGGGGTCCTCATTACAATTATTGTCGCACTATTTCACAGAATAGTGAGGACTACTAATACTATCATCTGGACCATCACTTTCCGCTCCCCAGACTGCGTTCTCTCTTATATTCTCATTTCTGAAGAGACCAGTAAAAGGAAAGGTGAGCTCAACTAGCCCAGTAAGAGATATTATGACTAAGATAATGCAGAATAATTTATCATTAGCCTTCAACAGTGTTAAATTGATAAAATATAATAAATATCAAGATTAACTGCAGCGGAACAAGCAATCCATTAGAAGAGTCAAGTAGAGAATGAAATCTACTATCTTCTATGATTTAAAAGGTTTTCATGACTTTTATCACTTGGGACTCGACTTAATAAATAATCCACATCATCGAATCACCCCCACACTTTTAAAAGGTTTCTGACCAAGAGGATATTCTTTAGTATCACGACCACAATTATCCATGCACTACGGGCCAAGAATATTTGTGTATTCATTAATGGTCATGATCATGCCAACAACAGTCCATCAATGCACTGCGGGACAATAAGGACTTTTACCACATCATTTATAACATTACGGTCATGATTACACCGAATAATCCCTGGTCATAATCATACCAAGTCCATCTATGCACTACAGGCCACAAATGACTTTCATATGAGGATGATGACAATGATATAAGAATTCAATAAAACAAGTTCAAGAATTAATTTATCCATGAATTAATAACGTCCAAATTATCAACATGATACTGCTTTGTAGAGTAAAATTCAAGAATGCTCAGAAGAATATTTCCATGAAAAGATATTGGATGAAACGCAAATATCAAGGATATTCCACTAATTTCATGGAGTATAGAAGTCAAAACTTTAACCAACTGAGTATAACAATGAATGGAATAACAAAAGAAATCACTATGCATGCGGTACTTCGCATAGACATGATATTCCAACAGATTAATAACTAACAGAACCAGGTCAGGCGAAATTCGCATCGACAGGATGTTCCAACAGAATAATAAAGACGGAACTAGGTCTGGCGTAAATGCACAGATAGGATATTCTAACAGAATAATAATAAAGATTTTAACCGTGCAAGCGTAAACGCATGACGTGATATTCCAACGAATAATAATAAAAAGATTTTACCCGGTCCCACGTAAACGCATGAACACAAGATATTCTAACGAAATAATAATAAAGAGCGGAATATTAGAAGAACGTCACCAAGTATAGGGTAGTCGCGTATCTTTGGTTATTCCAAAGCAGAATAATAAAGAATGGAATAACGAAGTTCTCTTCATGAATACAAAAGAAATAACACCTACACCGTAAAAAAGAAAGCTGGATATAAGAGTAGGAAAGTAGCGAGAATACTTTTCTATAGTTTCTCTATAATTTCTCTCTTTAAAGCTTGATTGAATTAAGAAATTATGAAGGAATGAATTATTTATGAATGAATGGTCATATTTATAATCCATGAATGGATCAGTTGATAATAATTAATCCATGAACGGTCCAGATTGATTTAATAAAATATTCTAATAAAACAAAACTTTAAATAATATATATATATATATATATATATATATATATATATATATATATATATATATAACATGCCAAACTAATAACTCACTCCCACAATCACCCCGTGAGTATCCTCCCCCCCCACCTTTCCAAATCAATGCATATATATATATATATATATATATATATATATATATATATATAACATTACTTTAGTACTTTATATATATATATATATATATATAATACTATATAACTCCTCCCAATAATTTAATTCTAAACCAGATATATATATACAAGACTTATATATATATATAATGAATAATTTTCACTTGGTTATTTTAAAAATGAATAAGTGGGGTCCAAATAATATGCCAATATTTACAACAAATATTATAGAAATAATTTAACAAAACTGAGTGACTTCTTACGTAAGCATCAATAATCAATACTTTGTGTCTTACTATGCAACCACACGTATTCTCTTGTACTTTTAACACGGGTGTTTCAATGTTAACGGTAAAACTTCCATTTGTTATTTTCACAAAAAGATATTTTATTGTTTTCTCAATCAAACAATAATTTTGTTGTGGGGTCCACTAATGATTGTGTTGCCGCACGAATATTCCTGTTAAAACAAATATTCCCCAGGCAAACGAATATTATATAACAACTTGCGTACTTTACAAAATTTATAAATATTACCCACAACTATAACATTATATCAATTTCATTCCATAATATTTAAAAATGATATTTATAGAACATTCATTTTTATTTCTAAAAGTTGGGGTCTTACAGTTTAAACCATCATTTAGGTCATAACCCTAACCTAGCACCAATGGTATCTTTGAGGCCAGTTGCTATATATCATACTGATTTATTACTGGGTTCGTAGGTATATTAGGAAGTAGATCATGAATATGCATTCATGTAGTTGAGTTAGTTTATTTATTTTTTAGTTCTTTTGTGTTTTTGCTTGAGGACAAGCAAAGGTTTAAGTTTGGGGGTATTTGATGAGTGAGTTTTATACACATGAATTGGATACATTCGAGCTTAATTTATTGTTGTTCTCAATTCTTTTAGTATAGTTTTTAAGTGTTTGTGTCCATTCATGCGTGTTTTACATTGTTTTGTAGGATTTGGGATAAAAGTTACTTGGATCGACGTTCGGGGTGGCTAGATTCACGTTTTCGGCTTGCCATTTACACAACAGTCACTTAAGAGCCAATTTGAGTATTGCTACAGACCTTATTTCGAAAAACGTAAAGAATGAAAGTTATAGATCTATTTCTTCTCTTTCCGGATCATCTTGAATCATAAAAATCGGAGTTTAGACGAAGAAGTTATGACCATTTTCCCAAAGGACGTCGGAGCAGAAAATGTCAGAACATGTGGCGGCCAACCGGCGCCCATTTTTGCTTATGCCAGTAGCAATGGCGCTGGGGAGCAAGCAGTTTGAGCGTCATCTCCAAATACCGGGGAGCTGGGAAAAGAGGTTGGTGCGGCCTGGACATGTTTTGAGGTGAATTTTGACACCTTTTTGACTCTAAATTGGATTGGATTTGTTCCTAAGCTAAAAATTGGACTTGTAACCTATAAATATATGATGTAAGGCATATAATAAAGGGGGATTATATAGCTTAGCTTAGATAAAACACTCCATTAGATTAGGATATAAACCCTAGTTCTTAATTAGCCATTGGAGATTGAAGCAACTTGGAGAACATTGAAGATCAAAAGCAGGAGCAAGAGGGGAACATCAGATTTGCTGACAACAGATTCTATTCTCTTCTCTTATCATACTTTTATCTTTTAATGTCTATTCAGTTGTGGATTCTTGATTTTAATTCAATGACTATGAACTAATTCTTTCATTAAGATTTCAATTGAACCTTTTATGTCTATAAATTAGTTATTTGATTTGTTCCAAATTTTTGTGTCAAAGTGAATTGTTTATCTTGCTTTGTGCTTATTGATTAATTATCTGGCCAATATCTTGCTTTGTGCTTATTGATTAATTATCTGGCCAATAATTACCTTGTTACTCTAGAAGGAATTGTGAAAGGAATTCTAGGGTTAGAACTGGGCTTGGTGACATGAGACTTAGTTATTTGCACAGTGAATAATTAGGTTTGTGAATAGAATGAGAATATCTATTTGCCGCATGTAACACATAAGGAATTGGGATTGTAGTGAGTTTAATTCAATTATTTTGCATAGGGATATAGCAAAATTAACTTGGATTAAATAGAAGGCAAATGATCACTTGAGAAAGGGCTTTTGTCATTTGAGAATTCCTGTTAACAATTCAATAGACATAATAATTGGGATTATTGGATAATTGGTTTATAGTACATAATTGGGGATATTGGAGTCTTAATCTTTATTTATCTGAATTCATTCGTTAAAATCTTAGTTTTAATTAGTTAATTTAGTTTTCTTAATTAGAAAAATCACGATTTGAGATTGTTTAAATAAAATTAGTTTGGTTAAGAATTAGTACTTGGTGATTTTTATTAAATAATTTCTCGTGGGAACGATACTCTACTTTCACTTTATTACTTGTTGACCGTGTATACTTGCACGTATTCATTGATTGTGAAATCGATCAACAGGTATACATCACATATTCTGAGTCGCCAAATACATGGTACAGAATACAAATACAATCTTAAATATACAACATGAGCTGTGAGTTTTAATACAAACATTGTCTTCTAGACAGTATTTAAACTAAAAATAAGTCCTCAATACATTTATTAACACACTTTTTTATAGAATAGTGAGGACTACTAATGCTATTCTCTGGACCGTCACTCCGTTCCCCGACTCGTCCTAGCTATATTCTCATTTCCTGAAGAGAAACATGAAAGCAAAAGGGTGAGCTCAACTAGCCCAGTAAGAAATATTATGACTAAGATAATGCATAATAAATTATCATTAGTCTTCAACAATGTTAAAATGATAAAATACAATAGACATCAAGTTTAAGTGCAGTGGAATAAGCAATCCATTAAAAGAGTCAAGTACAGAATAAAATCTACTATCTTTTATGATTTAAAAAGGTTTTCATCACTTTTATTGTTGAGACTCGGCTTAATAAATAATCCACACCATCCCTGCACTACGGCCAAGGATATTCATTAGTATCACAACCATAAATTATCCATACACTACGGGCCAAGGATATTCGTGTATTCATCAATGGTCATGTACATGCCAACAACTGTCCATCAATGCACTACGGGCCAATGATGACTTTTACCACATCATTTGTAACATTATAGTCAAGATTACACCGAATAATCCCTGGTCATAATCATACCAAGTCCATCTATGCACTACAGGCCACATATAACTGTCAACAAAATATAAACATGATGATGATGACAATGATATAAGAATTCAATAAAACAAGTTCAAGAATTATTTTATCCAGGAATCAATAACGTCCAAATTGTTAACATGATACTTCTTTGTGGAGTAAAATTTAAGAATGCTCAGAAGAATATTTCCATGAACTTGATTGGATGAAGTGCAAATATCAAGGATATTCCACTAATTTCATGGGGTATAGAAGTCCAAACTTTAACCAACTGAGTATAATAAAGAATGGAATAACAAAAGAAATCACCAGTATGCGATGAGAATATACATGCGAGTTATTCTAATAGAATAATAAATAACGAAATCGGTCCCGGCGAAACGCGTACGATATATGATATTCAACGAGAATAATAAAGAGAAAATCGGTCCCACAGTAAAACACATGCATACGATATTCCAAATGAAATAATAAAGACGAAATCGGTCCCAAGCGTGAAACGCATGCATGTGGGATATTCCAAAATAATAATAAAGATTTTAATTAGGTCCCACAGAAAACGCATGAGACGGGATATTGTGACACCCCAAATCCGGTTACCTGATCCCCGAGTTTGGTGTTCACGATCCACAATATAATACTAACTATCTTCTTATTCATATAGAAATAGTAATACATATCACATTAACATATGTTGTTAATACATTAGTCCCAGGTCTGCTAACCTTAACATTACAAACATACCCCTTAGATATATAAAAAGGGTTTACAAACATAACATAATAATAAGTTTATTATAACTACTCCAACATTTTGCCTTTGTTCTTCACAGCACCTTCTACAACTTCGTCCCTAGCTGCAAAGTTTTATTTAGCAAGGGGGAGCAACAAATTTTCCCCACAAGTTAAGATATACAATGAATGTATAAGTATCAGAATAATAGACTATCTATTTTGATAGAATGACACCAAAGTTCAAGGAACTTTGATATAGCTGAACAAATAGTTAATCAATAACAAGTCTTCTCGTATTCTAGGAAACACAATAATCTGATAATGAAAGAGTACAACGCTTTCAAAGTTTCTACGATATTCTATTGAATAAACAAGAATCAATTCTACGCAATAACAAAGTGGAATGTTTTCTAGATTTATGTTGAGTGATCTCACCAGATCTTAGAACTTATTTTCTCGGGTTTCTATCAAAGATTTACTTTGATACATACGCAGGCGTATCAGATAACCATAAAGATTAAATCATACCCCTCTACAAGTATAACAAGTGATTAGCTTTATTATACCCTATATTATGCATAATACTTAACAGTGTGCAATGGCCGAATATACGACCTAAAATGTTCCCTTTATATAAAAGGTTGTTCTTCTCAGTCTCAGAATCAAGATTTTGATTTAACAACGAAACACAATGATTTCAATTTCTATTTACTTATCGATTTAGCCAAAATAATTGGCATCGATCTAGCAATAACAATTGAATTCTCTTTTCAAATTTATCAATTTCTAACAAATGTTTGTCTAGCCAGAATAATTAGCTAAGACATTTCTCAACATAATTTGACAATAAACATGAATTATCTGTACTGTCAATTCTATCTTCTACGAATATGAATATCAAACAACAGTTATTCTACGAATGTATATTTTTCGAATTAGTAATTCAATTTAAATTATTAATCATGCAATAACTGGGAATAATCAACAATAAATTCCCTGTACATGGTATAATTAGCAATAATTAACCACTATAATATCTGAACAATATTAACTCAAGGTTGAGTTAGGAAACTTGCCTTCCACGTTGATTACAGCTACACAATAAACTTATCTGCGTTTGAAAGACCTATAACCAATAATATAAGTCTCACAATTAGCACAATATTTCATAACACACAACACTGTAATTCACAGTCAATCTTCTCCTAGGCACATTACCACATAGCCACATTAGTGTTTATAACCTATATAAACACTTATCAAGTCTAACTATTTCGGTCTGGTTGGAGTTCGGTCTCATCTCGGTGTTCTGGTCACTCTATCCGACAATTAACACATTGATTGTCAATTAAACTTGGTCTCTAAGCTTCAATATTATTTTAGATAAGTCAAATATCGTTTATAATATTTTTCGGAAGGTTTTAATAATTTATAAATAATTATTATAATTTATAATAATTTTTCAAACACTTAAATTATTTTTAAATGATTTAATTATCAAATAATCTTATTATCATTAATATTTAATAATATAAAAATATTAATGTTATACTCAAATCAAAATATTAAAGTTATTGTTAATAACTTAAAATATTTTTAAATCATCAATATTCTACTTAAATAAATTTTAAAATAATTAAAATCATTTTTAAATCATCACCATTAATATTTAAATATTAATGAAATTATTATCTAAATATTAAAAGTCATTAATTATAACTTAAAATATTTTTAAAAGATTTTTCTCATTGTTACATGATTTTAAATCAAGAAAATTATTTTAAATCTATTTATTTAATATAATAATTAAATAAATCTAATATCATTAATATTAATTTATTAATGAGAATTCTCAAAAATATAGAAATATATATTTTATAATTCAAAATATTTTCTAACACTTTATTCTTATTTAAAATGATTTTTAAATTAATAAAATTATTTTTAATCCATTTATTTAATATAATAATTAAATAAATCTAATATCATTAATATTAATTTATTAATAAGAAGTCTCCAAAAATATAGAAATATATATTTTATAATTCAAAATATTTTCTAACACTTTATTCTTATTTAAAATGATTTTTAAATCAATAAAATTATTTTTATCTTATTTATTTAATTTAAAATTAATTAAATATAATATCATTAATATTAAATTATTAATGAAAATTCTCCAAAAATATTAAAAATTATATTTTATAATTCGTAATATTTTAAATACCTTATTCTTATTTAAAATGATTTTTCATAATATTAAATCATTTTCTTCTAATTTATTTAATACACTAAGTAAATAAATTAAATACCTTTAATATTTAACTAATTATAAATATTAAAGAAAAATATTCTAATTGGTCAAAAATTATTTTTCATAATTTAAAATAATTTTTAAAATAATTTTTAATAATTTTTAAAATTTATTTTCTATTTTTAATTAATTACCGGAAATTCTGAAAATAAAATAATTCAAAACTGTCGCTATAGGCCTTTAGCGACCTAAAGCGTTGCTGTTGGTGTTCTTGAGCTCAAGAACAATTACAGCCGGCAGTATAAGGTTCAACGTTTGACCGTTCGTATTTGTTTAATCCGGTGTGTTTCTAGGATATTTTGTGCACTGATATTGTAGTATACATGTAGTACTACAATTGTAAATTCTTATCTCAGTCAAACAACAACACACCAAAACGATCTGGACTCTCAAACATATTGTCAGACCATACCTGGGTTTCCCCAGAAACCCAGAACTTCGACTGGTCACTTTGATGCTCAATTAAGTTTATGTTCCAGTCACTTTATGGTGTTATGAAGGTTCAGAACTATATTAAGCATGTCAGGGAACAGGTATATACCAAGATCCCAGTCCAACTACAACATAATCACGATATATCACTTGGTCAAACTCTGAAAGAAAAGGTGTTCATGACGTTTCTGGGAATTCCCAGAAATACTAAGTCAGGCTCGGATGGCTACTTTGACCATCTCATACATCCAACATATTTGTTGTTTAAGTGATTTTAAGGCATGGGTCTATAGTACGTTTAACACACTACAACCTGGTTACGACCAAATCAACAATACGCATACAACCTGTCAGATCCAAGCATTACAAATAGCTGTCAGACGCTGATAACGTACTTCTGGGTTACCCAGAATGTACACGGTCATGGTCGGTCAACCAACTTTGACCGGCTATATCTTGTAATCTAGAAATCGAATATCTTGGATTCCACTTCCAGATCATAGACCTCATGACAGAGTACAGATCCAAAACATAAAACAACACAAAACACTAACAGACAAGATTTACAAATTTCACATTACGTTGTCGATCGACACTTATGAGTTCATGGCGCGCTTGAAAAACTTCGATTTTTACCAACTTTGATGCTATGGATCCATGATGGATCATCATAGATCATCTTAAAACATCTTTTAACACTTTTATAAACACATAAACACAAACTTTACCTTAGCATACAAGATCTAGGTTGAGTTTAGGATTATACCTTTCTTGCTAAATCTTTGATCCTTACTCTCCAAATCTAATCTTGGTGTGCTAGGAGATGATCTAGTGACTGATTCACTTGATAATTTCGGAGGTTGAGAGAGAAAATGAGTTGGTGGGAGCTAGGTTGAAAAATAAGTTAAGTTTAGTAACTTTCTCTCTCCCAAATCTATATATATGATGATGTGTTGCTATATTTATTTGATACAATGGACGAATTTTGCTGGAGATTTCTTGCCACAAAGTCAAAGTAGTTGCTCACCTACTAAAGGTCTTGGTAATTTTACAAGTTACCATTAAAAAATGAAAAAGGGCATTTTTGTCATTTGCAATTTAAATTTAATGGCAAGATGGTCAAATTTCCAAACCCTTAGGGTTTAACCCTAAGGTTCTAACCCTTAGGTTTTACAAACCCCAAATTCTAGAATTTTCTAATTAGGGTTTAAAAAAAATAAAATAAAAATTTCTAAAATAAAAATTAGGGTTTTAAATATAAATTAATATTTCTAAAGTATAATTAGGGTTTACTAATTATATTAAAATTTACTTATTACATTAGGCTTACTAATTAGGATTAGGGTTTCCTAATTAGTGTTTTAAATTAGAAAAATTAAAAATTCTAAATTACAATTAGGGTTTCCTAATCAATTTAATATTTACTAAACACATTAAGCTCACTAATTAGGATTAGGGTTTCCTAATTAGGGTTTAGGATTCTCGAATATAAAATTAGAGTTTCCTTTTACCATCTTTGCATCAAATGCACTGATGATATAAAATTAATTTTGATATTTTAAACCAATTTCTGTCTAGCTGAAACAATTAGCATAGACATACCAAGAATAGTTCTTTTAAAATCCATTGGTTCCAAAAGCTTAACCAATTCTTACATTTTAAAAATGCTCACATCAGTACGATTTCAAGAATTTCCAAATCTAGCATAGCTAGATGACTTGGAATATCCTTTTCTCCATCTTCTTTCATTGTCTTACTTGCGACAATACTTAATCTTCTCTAGCACCTTCAATGCTAAGTCTACTGAAAATACTTACTTTCAGTCTAAACATTCCTATACCTTAGTATAGTTCATCAACTTACCACACTTTATGTGTTTAGGAACTTTCCACAACCATATGTGTTTAAGAACTTATCTTCGCAATATGTAATCCAAGAACAAATCAAGGACTATCCATATGCTTAGGGCTTAGAAATATAGCATATAACTATGAGTCATAAACTTTTCATAAGTATGAGTTTCAAGAACCCGCACCTATCTTATCATTTTCTACCTATCAAGTATATACATGAGGAAAGATTCACCTTCTCGTCATATACATCTTGATAACGTGACCAATTTCAATGATTATCACTGTAATAAACTGAGTGGTTGATACACCAAGCACAAATCTCTGCCCATACAAAGATTCATACAACTCAGCCATCACATGTGTCCTCAATTGAACTCTTACAACTTCTAACTTTCTCTTTACTTAATACGAATTTTCTTTAATTCGTATACTATCCTTTACAACTCAATTTGAGCTCTTCTTCCCATACTACTTCGTAGTATCATTCATTCATAGCATTAGCTATAAATCATTCATCGTTTAACAGCTCATATGTTACTACGATTTACTATGATCACATGGTGATCTTCTTATCCTTCTCTTTACGATTATAGTCTTAGGTACTCATACCTAAGGTTTATAACCTATTAGCTCTGATACTAACTTAAAACGCCCCGAAATCCGGTCTATCTTCACACCCGGATTTCGTATGTCACGAGTACATCATTCATCCAACATACATCATTATATACTGAAATATAATAACATACATTCTGAATTCCCAGGTTCTAAAACCTTATAGCTTTTCTCATTACAAATAATGATAATTACATTATTCTTTACATCTTGCACGAGTGACTTTAATCCACCACCAAGGATACATAATCGTTCATTAAACTATTCTATAGTTTAATTCTCATCTTCTACATTACAAGTCTTCACTTGATCTTCTCGCTCATTCAGATTCGAATGGCGGTTCATCTGATACTGGTCGACTTGATCCTTACGGGATCCTTAAGTTCTTCTAACATCGTTCGCTGAAAATGTTTTTCATTTAAGGTAAGTGTGAGGATTCAATTGCCCAAAGAAGTCATAATGAATGAACATACAACTTCAAGAGTTTAACATTCCTTTGGAACTTCGATAACCGAACAAAGGTTATGAAGCAGCTTGAACAATAGGAATAATCTCGATTCCTATCATTTTAAAACATTAGTCACATTCACTTTGAAATACTTTAATTCTCTACTCTTTTTCATACACATTCTGTCTGGCTAGAATCAATAGCACAGACTTAACAATAACGGTTCATGTATAAACAGAACATTCTTTTATTGAACAGTTCAATCATAGAACAATTCATCTCACAGAAACACCAAAGTGTTCAAATTGTGGCACAAGGCCTCATACATTCTACCACCTTGTACAAATATCGTACATTCGTACATAGACAGAACTTCTCAAGTTCAACATCTAAGAAGTTTAAGAAACTAGCATTCATTTAAAATATGAATGAAGTTAGGAAACTTGCCTTACACACAACTACAACTTACGCTGAACTGCTCAATCCAATCCCTATAACACATAAGGAAATAACAAATACACCAATTAGTCATATACTTGACTTACACATTGGTTTACTTAACTTTACTTCTTAAGGTTCGCGTTCTTACAATATAATTTTACGCGACTAACTTTCATTACCGGTTTACGGTTTCTTGACCTACGGAGATCTCTTACTTAATACATTCATCATCTTTGATTATTAACATTCTTATCTTCTTCTTCTAACTTCTTTAGGACTCAGCACACATCGCTTCTCTGCTGGTAGTCCATATGGTACTCTGAGTGGTTTCTCACAAACAACCAACAAACAAGTTCCCGTCTCATCTATACTGCCCACACAGTGAGTTAGATCGGTTGCCAGTTTTATATATACCTTCGCTCTCTGAAGGAATTGTTTAGCCCAGTTCCCATATGTCAACCATCAAAGGTTACGATTGTACCACAACCTAACTTTCCCTTAACTTATATGAACTATTAAATTATAATGTTCGTTAAGTTAATTTCTTATTCCTTATGGCTTTCTGGCAAGTAATTGCCATACCTCAGAACTCATTCTTATCCAACTCCCATTCGGCTTTCATTAATCTTATTACCGTTCGATACTGCTTTCTTGATACCATTCGTATCTTACTTACTACTTTCATCAACGTCTAAGTCATACAACCAGGGTATACTTAGAACGTTAAGTCAATGCTCTTGATACGATTTACGAAGATCGTTTACGTATTCAACGTTCACGTTGCTTGTCTCTTAATCTCCCATTCAACCTTTACTCAAGGTTTTAATCGCTTTTGATCGTTATCCATCCCATGAACCCCATGTTCATTATAATTCCTTAATGTCAAAGCCATACGGTCCGTTGTATGCTAAGATTGATCGTTCATCGCAACAATGTTGCGTTCATAGCGTCTATACGCTTTACATTCATCTCTCAATGCCATGTCATAACATCAAAATGTTATACTTTTACATCGTCAACCAACGTCTAAGGAATCACAACCATAGCAATCCCTCACGTTCGTTTATCGCGACTACGGTCCCCGAACATCGGTTCCGTAACCCGCATCTACATTCTTTATCTTTTAATCTCGTTTAATCTTTTCGTTCAACCTTTATTAAAGGTTTAAAACACTTGATTAAGTGTTACATTTGTTGGGAGAATGCATATTATGATTTGATGTTTTAATGTATATACTAAAGATTATTTGTAAGGTCCTTCAATGAATACATGTACAAGGACTTAGTGATAGATCAATTTGTTAGGTTGATCTGAGCTCTCAATGTGTTCCATTCTGTTATGGAATGTATAGATAGAAAGATCAAAATTGTTAGGTTGATCTGGAGATGTAACAGACTAGTATTGAAGAAATCATAGTGTATCAATCTGATTAACATTGCAGAAGTTAAGGTAGAAAACGTAGAGCCTGAATATCGTAGTATGCCTGCCTTGAAGGGACTCTTCGGAAATTGTAGAGTAGTACCAACGTCTGCCGAGCCATCTCCACGATCGTAGTATGCTGAAGGAAACATGAAGTTTACAAGTCAACGATCGTAGTGTGCTCTCGGGAACGTAGAGTCAACAACACGAGCAAGTGAAGATCGTAGTGTGCAAAGGTTTAAGGGAAATCGTAGTGCTCTCGACTGATAGCATCGTAGTGTGCAAAGATGTCAAAGATGCTACGATCTGAATCGTAGAACACCACGATCCAAATCGTAGAGCATCATATATCTCATGTTAGAAGACGTCGAGCCTCATGATCTTTGATTTCAACATGTGAGAAATGGATCCTAGACGCTGAAGTACTCATCAGTCCCGAAGTATATGAAATATCCTTAGTATGCAACAAAGAAGCGTATTGAAGAAGTTAAGGATAGTACCATGGGTAAGAGGGACAAAACACCTTTGCAGGTGGTAGGTGAGAAAGAAGCTGCGTCAAGTCGGTGGGCGAATGCAAAATTCGGAAGATGTGCGAAAATGTCTCCATCACGAAGACAGAAAGTTCGGGGCGCATTTAATGCCACAACGGATGGATCCAACGGATAGTTTTCAACATCATATATATACAGATTAGACAGATGAGAGAGAACTAAGCAATCATTGATCAAACAACGTGAACATCTCTCTCAAGCTCAACTCTACGATCTGAGATATTGCAAAGCTTGCGCAGCTACTCAGTTCTTTAGAACAAGTGTTTACACAGCGACTGAGTAGAAACCATCAAGAATACAACATTATCAACCAACTGAAGAAGATTACCAAGTCTGCTGGAATTGAAGAGTTCATAGTGAACTATAAGAAAGCCAAGTCTGCTGGACTTGAAGAGTTCAAGAGTGAACTAAGAAGTTCCTAGACTGCTGGTCTAGAAGGAATCTGTGTGATTCAGAAGTTGTAACAGACATCCTTAGTGGATATCCTACTCGTTGAGTAGAAGAGTGGACTAGGAGCTTTAAGTGCTCTGAACCACTTAAAAACGACTGTGTCATTGACATTCATATCATAACTGCTATATCTGTTATAACTGCCATAACTGTCTTACCCTCATTACTCCATTGCTTGGTAAAGAAGATTAAAACAAACATTTATTCCGCTAAGTTTTAATCATTATCAAAGAACAAATTTAAAACGAAAAGATTTTTAAATATCTATTCAACCCCCCCTTCTAGATAACTATTGTGCCAACTAGGAACTAACAATTGGTATTAGGGCAGGTTCTGTTTTATAGCTTACAAGCTTTAGTAGATCCAATGGCACTTCGTATTGCGAATCCAGACCGGGGAGGCAAAGAAGCCACCAATGTGCAATAAGGATAAATTTGCTAACTGGAAAGTCAGGATGCAAGCATACATGGACTCAATAGATGAAGATCTATTTGAGACCGTTCAAAATGGGCCCTATATACCAACCAAGCTTGCACTAACCACTGACGATCCAAACCGTATACAGATCAAAGTTAAAGAAGAGTGGACAGACAACGAGAAAAGAGCTATCCAACTTGATAAGAAGGCTAAGAACATCCTGTTCCAATCCTTAGAGGACGATCTGTTTGAAAATGTTGTAAACATCAAAACAGCTAAGGAAGTTTGGGAAGCACTACTGATCATGCACGAAGGAACTGAAGAAGTCAGAGAGAACAAACAGTCTTTCCTGACACAGCAGTATAAAATGTTCGCTCATGTGCAAGGAGAAAATGTGAATGAAACTTATAAAAGGTTCAACGTTCTGCTCAACTCTCTACGAGCGTATGAGAAGATCTATCCTAACAAGGATCTGACCATAAAGTTCATGAGAGCCCTACCGAGTAGGTGGGATGCCAAGATCACAACAATAAGAGAATCAAAGAATCTTAATGAGATGACAGTTCAACAACTATACGGCAATCTCCTGACCTATGAACTGGAGCTGACCAAACGTGCTGAAACCTTATCAGAAGGAAGAAGGAAGGATAAGGGTGTTGCTCTCAAGGCAACTGAAAGTGCATCAAAGGTCAACATTGAGATTGACTCTGATGATGATGAAGACGATGATGATGACTTTGCTATGCTGGTAAAGAGATTAAGAAGGTTCATGCGACAAAAGTAATCGAAGAAGCGAAAGAAGGTCAAGAATTACAAAGAAGCCAAGAGCAAATGAATGACCTATGCTACAACTGCAAAAAGCCTAGCCACTTCATCGCCAACTGTAACAAACCTATCAAAGAAGAAAACACATGCAAAGAAGGAATGCAAAGGAAACAAGAGGCCTCAGAAAAGAGACAAAGGCCTGGTAGCTGGAGGATCGTGGAGTGACTCAGATAATGACTCAAATGCTGACTCCGGAGACGAGGAAGAACCACATATGGCAAATCTGTGCTTAATGGCCAAACATGCAAAGGACAAACAAAGCCTCAACATACATGATGTAAGTCTTGATGAGGTATTTGATTTTAACTCACCTGATGTAGACATGAATGACTTAAGAACTGCACTGCATGACATAACTACTGATCTACATCAATACATGAAGTGGTTCAGAGTCTTGTCTAAAGATCATTCACTTCTTCAAGAGGAAAAGAAGAAAGTTCAAGAAGAGCTTGAAACAGCCCTTCTAAGTACTAATCTTCTTTCCAAGCTTGAGGCTGAGAATGAGACCTTAAAATAGACAAACACACTCAATGCACAAAGAGAGTCTATTCTAACCTCTAAAGTTGAGGACCTAGAGAAGACTATCTCTGCATGGAACAAATCCTCATCGTCCATGGATTGCCTACTCTCTAGTCAGAGAAGCACTTTCGACAAAACAGGTTTAGGCTTTGTGGAATTCATCTCAGAGCCTTGTGTGGAAAAGACAGTGGAAACTAGCACTAGTAATGCCTCAAGTTTTGATAGAGGCATTGCCTTAGTGAAATCCTCACAGTTGGAAGAGCCAGCTCAACCTTGTTCTACTGTTTCTAGTTATACTCAGAGAAGTAAAGGATCTCACGCTGGCCTGGGCTTCATAAAGGAGAAGAGTAACCCAACCTCTATTCACTAACCTCGAAGAATCGTAGAGTCAAGCAAGACCAACTCTACGAATCAACTGGGAAGGTACAGTAGAGGTAAGACACACTCATCACTATTTATGAAACCTAAGGACACATGGAAGAAAGAGAATCAGTTTAATAGAAGGTTAACTGAAGAACCACACAAGTCCAAATGGAAGATGAATCATCATGCACACACATGCATGCATCTAATAGATGTTTCATATACAATAAATATGATCATAGGGCCACAAAATGTTATTATAACTGCATGCATGTGAGACCTAAGATTAGATAGATTTGGGTCCCCAAAGGCACTAACAATGAAGGACCCATGCAAATATGGGTACCAAAATGAAGGTTCAAATGTGTTGAAAGGAAAAGAGCTCCACGACCTCAACATGGTATCTGGATAGTGGATGCTCGAGGCATATGACAGGGAACAAAGCTCTACTATCTTACTACATAGAAAAGGAGGGTCCTTTAGTCATCTTTGGAGATAACGACTCTGGCAAGACAAGAGGATATGGCTCTGCTGGCAATGGTGCAGTATCTTTCAGCAAAGTAGCTTATATGGAAGGACTCCAACACAACCTTCTAAGTATCAGCCAACTCTGCGACAAGGGTCACCAAGTAACATTTCTCAACAATCAGTATCAAGTCAGAGATTTGAAGACATCTGCCGTAAAGTTGATCGGAACAAGAGAAGGAAATGTCTACATAGTGGATCTTGGTCAACTAAGCTCTGATGAGACAATATGTTTTCTGGCAAAAGCATCCGAGGAAATAAGCTAGCTATGGCATAGAAGGTTGTCTCACTTAAACTTCAAAAGCATGTCCAAACTGGCATCAAAAAATCTCGTAGCTAGCCTACCCAAGTTCAACTTTGTGAAGGAAAGGCCATGCAACGCTTGCCAGCTTGGAAAGCAAACCAGAAACTCATTCAAGAGCAAGACTACCAACTCCATTGACAAGCCCCTGCAGTTGCTTCACATGGATCTCTTTGGGCCAATCCCAACAACTAGTCTTGGAGGAAAAAGATACTCTCTAGTCAAAGTCGACGACTACACCAGATTCACATGGGTATTCTTCCTAACCTCCGAATTAATCAAGATGTTCAGACTGGTGATGAACGAGAAAGGAGAGAAAATCAAGGCCATAAGGAGTGATCACGGAAGAGAATTTGATTTCTCAGAAATAGACAAGTTCTGCTCAGACAATGGCATCAGTCATAACTTCTCAGCTCCACGAACTCCTCAACAAAATGGAGTTCTTTGAAAGAAAGAATGTAACCCCGATAGAGGTTTGGAAGGACTCTACTAGCAGCTGACTAAATGCTCTTTGAATACTTCGGGTAGAAGTCATCAACACGTGCATACTACACACGTAGCGTATCATTAATTCACTCTACGATCAAGAAGATGCCCTACGAACTGTGGAAAGGAAGGAAGCCAAGTGTCAGCTACTTTCATGTCTTTGGATGTGCTTGCTATATTCTCAACAATGGAAAGCAGTATCTGACAAAATTCAAGCCCAAGTCAGATCAAGGAATCTTTCTTGGATATGCCACAGACAACAAGGCTTACAGGGTGTTCAACAAGAAGACACTGAATGTTGAAGTCTCAATACATATCATCTTTGATGAAACTGACTTAGACAAAATAGTACCTCAAGACACTACGACCGATAGTGCAGACACTATGAATGAAGTCGTCGAGCTCAACACTATGATCGCAGTGCCAGATAGTGAAATCGTAGAGCATGAGATGTGATCGTAGAAATGTCCATGCAAGACAACGAGCCTCCACTCCAAGAAGAAGAAAAAGACCTTGATGATTTAAGATAGGAAGGCATCAGGACAGATGTCCCAACCGGTAACAGATGGGCAAGAGATCACACTCAGGATCTAATCATTGGAGATCCGAGTGTCAAAGTCAAAACAAGAGCTCGCTACTCGTAATGAATGTTTTTATCTAAGCTTCCTCATCACAAATAGAGCCAAAGAAGATAGAGGATGCTATGGAAGACTCCAGCTGGATAGAAGCAATGCAGGAAGAGCTCAACCAATTTGAACGAAGTAAAGTATGGAGATTGGTACCAAGACCAAAGAGCCATCCTGTGATAGGAACTAAGTGGATCTTCAGAAATAAAATGGATGAAGATGGGGTCATAACCAGAAACAAGACAAGATTAGTGGCAAAGGGTTATTCTCAAGAAGAAGGTATCGACTACGATGAGACATTTGCACCTGTTGCCAAACTAGAAGCCATCAGAATCTTTCTTGCCTTTGTGGCTCACATGAAGTTCAAAGTCCTCCAAATGGATGTCAAGAGTGCATTTCTAAATGGAGAACTCCAAGAAGAAGTCTATGTAGAGCAACCTCCAGGTTTCATCAATCCATCTCTTTCCAATTATGTCTATAGATTAGATAAAGCCTTATATGGTCTTAAACAAGCACCTAGAGCATGGTATGAAACACTGACTAAGTTCTTAATCGAAAATGGGTTCACTAGAGGTAGAGTAGATACCACACTGTTTCTTAGAAAGCATAAAGACAAAGTCTTACTAGTTCAAATCTATGTTGATGACATTATCTTTGGTTCTACTGACGAAAAGTTATGCAAGAGATTCTCTAAGCTAATGTAGAGCAAGTTTGAAATGAGCATGATGGGTGAGCTGAACTTCTTCCTTGGACTGCAAGTAAAGCAGACTGAAGAAGGAATTTTCATAAACCAAGCCAAGTACATCAAAGACTTACTAAAGAAGTATGGCATGGAATCAGCATCTCCCATGAAAACACCAATTTCTCCTGCAACCAAGCTTGACAAAGATGAGAAAGGTAAAAGTATTGATATCACTCAATATAGAGGTATGATAGGCTCTCTTTTATACGTAATCGCCAAAGAGACTGGACATAATGTTTGCAACATGCATATGTGCTAGATTTCAGGCTAACCCTAAAGAGTCACATTTGTCTGCTGTAAAGAGGATCTTCAGGTATCTCAAGGGTACACCTTACTTGGGGCTTCGGTACCCCAAGGAATCCTCATTTGAACTAATAGGATATACATATGCTGATTTTGTAGGATGCAAAATAGATAGAAAGAGTACCAGTGGCACTTGTCAACTTCTAGGAAACATACTTGTGTCCTGGTTTAGCAAAAAACAAAACTCAGTGTCTACCTCAACTACGTGTTTAATATATTGTCAAAACAAGCATGTTCAGATCCTAGGGATGAGAAATCAGCTAGCTGACTATGGGTTCGACTTCAAATATATTCCCATACACTGTGACAATACAAGTGCCATAGCTATAACTCATAATCCCGTCATGCATTCTAGGACTAAGCATATAGAAATAAGGTATCACTTCATTAGGGATCATGTGAAAAATTGAACTATATCTTTACAATATATCCCTACTGAAAATCAACTTGCTGATGTTTTTACAAAACCACTAGATGAATCCAGATTTAATAAGTTAATAAGTGAGCTAGGTATGCTAAATCTATAACCATGAAATATATGCTCTAGATTATGCTAACCATGACAGATACAAAGGCTGAACTCAAAATTATAGACATGATTAAGGGAAGTTCACAATCGTAGAAATTGAATGAATAACTACCTCAACGATCGTAGCAAGGACTCAACCATCTTAGTGCAGACTAACGATGACAAAAGCTCATCATGTGATGACAAGCTTCATAACAAGGCAATCTCTAAGGGGTGGCTCAGAACAAACCTAACCCTTGAATCTCTCCAAGAGGTTGGCCCTTCCCGAGTTTCCTTAAAAGAATGCTTTATCAAAACTCATCACAAGGATTCTTGACAGACTCGACAATCGTAGGGACGACTTAACGATCGTCGTAGGATGATTCAACGAATCTTCGATCGTAATCAACGAATCGCCAGACGGACTCGACGATCGTAGGATAGACTCGACAATCGCAGGACAGACTCAATAAACATAAGACCACCTCAATGATCGTAGTCTTCCTAAGGACACCTCAGCTCTGAAAAGGCCAAGGGCAAATCAGTACATTCCTGCACAGTCAAAATCGTAGAGCAAAACAAAAATCAACACCTGTCCCACTAAGTGAAAAAGAGAGAGGGAAGTTACAAGTACAAATTGAAATCATGTTTTTGAAATCTGAAGTTCAAAAGATTATCTCTCTCATCCTCTTTCTCTCTCTCAAAGCAAAACCCTAAATCAGCAGAAAGCTCAGTCATGTCTCTCCTCCAACTACAGAGTCAATGGCTGCTTCAAATGTGGTTTCAGGCTACAGACTCTGCTTCGACGAGTTCAAGACTGGTCCACCAAAAATTCACAAGACGCTGGCCTTACTGAAGAAGGCGGGTCTTGAAGAGGCGTTGAGCATCGATACACTCATCTATCCCAAGCTAGTGAAGGAGTTCTATAAGAATGGTGTGTTCGAACACAACACCATCACTACTCGAGTAAAGGGAGTAGAAATGAGACTAAAGGAAGAGGACTTCAATCTGGCCCTAGGTTTCAAGAATGAAGGGCACCCATTCTTAGACAGCATAAACTTCCAAGAGGGTCTAAGGAAAATGTATCACAAGAAAAACCCTTCTGTAAAAGGATACAAAAAGGAGTTCCCACAAAGGTATAAATTTTTGGCTGACATTATTGGGAAATGCATCTACTGTAAGAGCTCGGGTCATGACTCAGCGAATGAAGCTCAACTAAGGCTCATGACGGCCATGTTTTATGGCATACAACTCAACTATGGAGCTATATTACTTAAGTGGATTAGCAGATGGATCCTCAACTCGAAGAAATCAAAAAGCCCTCTAAAGATGCTATATGGGCATTTCATAAGTATCATTCTGCAATCAGCACTGGGTGACAAAATTGGGGATGGAGAGGAAGAAGCCATCAACTTAAATCAAAGAATGACCCAGCAGTTGTTTGAAAACTGGAATAGAAACCCTGCTGAGTATGTGCGAATGATGATAGAATCCAGTGGAAGAACTGGGGATCTACAAAATGCAGGCATTCCAGGAAACATGTCTGTTGTCAGGGAAGAAGCTGAAGAAGAAGGGGAAGCCAACAAGGAGAACCTCTCGCTTCTGCCGTAAAAAAGTAAGGGTAAGAAAAGCTAAGGGCTAGACAGATCGAAGAGCCTCAAGGATCTACAACTGACATTCCTGTAGAGTCCTCTGATATAGAAACTCTAAGGAGGCTAAGAAAGAAGCAACAACAAGACGAAGCTGAAGAGGATCAAGCCACCATATCACAGATCCTAAAGAAGAACAAAACTGGTCATAAGTCCAAAATACCAACAGTTACTTCTATTGTAGAGTCTCTGCTGTTCTCTGAGACTAGGCCAAGTGTGGCAGAAATGGAGGAAGCTACTTCAAGAAGAGTGGTTGTTCAACATGACAAAGCTAAGACTCAAGAGAGTCCAGAAGTTGTGGCTAAACCAAACAAATCAAAAAGAAAGCTGGTCAAGAAGTATATTCTTGAAAATGAAAAGGTTCTGAAAAAGGAAGCCAAGAATGTGGCTGCAAAAGAAGAACTGTCCCAAGCAAATAAAGAGGACAGTGCTCCAACTGATGGGGAGATCCCTGAAATTCTCATGATAGAGAAAACACCGGCTGAGGGGGAGAAGTCTACAACACAAGAAGATGTTCCAGCTGAGGGGGACTTGCTGAATCTATAAGAAGATGATCATGCTGAGGGGGAGCCTCATGATATCCACACGGCAGAAGAGGAGATTCCTGCCCAAGATCAAGATGTCCCTACCAGACATGAAGAGGAACCTGTAAAAGGTCATCAAGAGCCCATTGAGATAATGGAATCCTCAAATAAAGATAGTAAAGAGGAAGAATATGATGATGATCTTCAAATCACTAGTGTAGGGAAAGATGGATATAGGAGCTATCTGTACACTCAACTGTTTTCCTACCTACCCATGATGGCTTACCATCAAGCTCAAATCCTGAACTCATGGGATCACATGTTCTGGAGCTTCAAGGAATATCCAAAGAATCTCGCCTGCGGCTCATGGATTTCCAGGGAAAGTCATCTTTGCCAAGAAGCTGCTTACCAACAATTCCTCATCCAAGGATAAACTTGAGGTATTGACTATCCCTGATCTCTTCAAAGTTAATCACTTACCATCATTGTCATTAGGTCAATTCTACGAAATTGCTCGATGGATGGAAGTGATTCTTCATCCACTCAACCAGTTTCCAGTTGCAGAATCCCAAAATTTTGTAACTGAAGAACTAAATGAAGTCAACCTTACTTTGCTCCCACAAATCACCACCTCTGCGATTCCAGACTCTAACCACATCGTAGAGTCCCACATCGAAATCGTAGAGTCGCCTATCCCAGACATCCAAACCCAAGCCCCTCCATCTGATATACCTTCCTCCTCATCAAATGACTACTTTAGTCTTGATCTCGCTCTTTACAACTTGCAAGATCAATCCCAATAGAGAACCCCTCCAATTAACAATCCACAAACAAATGATACTCTCCCAAGCCTGCCTACCAAGGATGACTTGAAAGAAACTTCTGAGAAAATGGTCAAGTCTATAGAAGCAAGTCTGAAAACTCACTCTGACCTCATCAATATCCGGTTGAATCAAATGATCACAGCTGCAAATAATTTCCTTGGCACTATGAATATTGAGCTTACAAAGAGGCTAAGGGAAATTATCAAAGAGATTCTGAAGAGTATGTTGGACAGAGATGAGATCCACTTCCAGATAGCTGCCAATCAAAGAGAGGCTGTACTCGAAATGCAAAAACACCAAGACCTTCAACATACAATTATGCTGGACAATATCCTCAACTTGAAAGCTTTTGTCTACGACTTCTAGAAATCTTATGCAAATCAGGAAAAACATAATGATATGATTCTTTCAGTTCTCCAACACAAAGAAGCAAGATCTGAAAAACAGATCAAGGAAAATAGAGAGGACATTGCTTTACACAAAAGCCAATCAACGAGCTTGTCCAAGGTGTTAATCGACTATCTGCCGCTATTCGAACCCTTGATGCTGACATAAAGGGGGAGAATAAAGGGAAAGGAGTCCAGGGAGGACAAGGCAGAGGCGGAGGAGGTCATGGAACTCAAGAAAGGGGAAGAGAAAAATATCAAGCTCAAGCATCACGAAGCCCTCCTGCAAGATAATTCCATAGTCAGACTCAACAATCTGATCAACAGAGAATTGTAATGGCAATACCATTAAGCCGTCAGGAGTCAACTCCTAGCTCATAAGATGTGTCTACTGTACGCATAAGAATGCCAACTGGAGATCCTGCATTCATGCATAGGCATGAGGAGAATTCAATACTAAGTCTAAGCGAGCTGGAAGAGTTAGGCAGAAATGAGGAAGCTCAAAGAAAAGAAGAATGAGAGAGTACGCCAACCCACCTCCACTAAAGAGGTCAAGGAAATGAGATAAGTTGAAACTTAAATTTCCTATTGATGTAATGTCAATTTTAATATCTTCCGATCATCAATAAATTCATGCTTATTCTCTAGAAATTTCAAATTTGCTCACCGAAATACTAAGTCATGTTTAAATTTCCGCAAAATGCATCTAGTCACTAATAATCATGACAACAAATCTCCTTGGTTATGTCAACATCAAATAGGGGGAGATTGTTGGGAGAATGCATATTATGATTTGATGTTTTAATACATGTACAAGGACTTAGTGATAGATCAAATTGTTAGGTTGATCTGAGCTCTCAACGTGTACCATTATGTTAGGAAATGTATAGATATAAAGATCAAAACTGTTAGGTTGATCTGAGATGTAATAGACTAGTATTGAAGAAATCATAGTGCAACAATCTGATCAACATTGCAGAAGTCAAGGTAGAAAACATAGAGCCTGAAGATCGTAGTATGCCTGCCTTGAAGGGACTCTTCGGAAATCGTAGAGTAGTCCTAACGTCTGCCGAGCCATCTCCACGATCGTAGTATGCTGAAGGAAACATGAAGTTTACAAGTCAACGATCGTAGTGTGCTCTCGGGAACGTAGAGTCAATAACATGAGCAAGTGAAGATCGTAGGTGCAAAGGTTTAATGGAAATCGTAGTGCTCTCGACTGATAGCATCGTAGTGTGCAAAGATGTCAAAGACGCTACGATCTGAATCGTAGAACACCACGATCCAAATCGTAGAGCATCATCTATCTCATGTCAGAAGACGTCGAGCCTCATGATTTGTGATTTCAACATGTGAGAAATGGATCCTAGACGCTACAGTACTCATCAGTCCCAGAGTATATGAAATATCCTTAGTATGCAACAAAGAAGCGTATTGAAGAAGCTAAGGATAGTACCATGGGTAAAAGGGACAAAACACCTTTGTAGGTGGTAGGTGAGAAAGAAGCCTGCAGTGTTAGTGGGCCATAATGCAGAATTCAGAAGATGTGCAGAAATGTCTCCATCACAGTACAAAAAGTTCAGACGCATTTAATGCCATAACGGATGGATCCAACGGATAGTTTTCAACATTACATATATACAGATCAGACAGATGAGAGAGAACTAAACAAGCATTGAACAAACAACGTGAACATCTCTCTCAAGCTCAACTCTACGATCTGAGATATTGCAAAGCTTGCTCAGCTACTCAGTTCTTTAGAACAAGTTCTTACACAGCGACTGAGTAGCAACCATGAAGAACACAACATTATCAACCAACTGAAGAAGAGTACCAAGTCTGCTGGAATTGAAGAGTTCATAGTTAAATATAAGAAAGCCAAGTCTGCTGGACTTGAAGAGTTCAAGAGTGAACTAAGAAGTTTCTAGACTGCTGGTCTTGAAGGAATCTGTGTGATTTAGAAGTTGTAACAGACATCCTTAGTGGATATCCTACTCGTTGAGTAGAAGAGTGGACTAGGAGCTTTAAGTGCCCTGAACCACTTAAAAACGACTGTGTCATTTACATTCATTTCATAACTGCTATATCTGTTATAACTGCTATAACTGCCTTACCCTCATTACTCCATTGCTTGGTTAAGAAGATTAAAACAAACATTTATTTCGCTAAGTTTTAATAATTTAAAACAAAAAGATTTTTAAATATCTATTAAACCCCCCCTCCTAGATAACTATTGGGCCAACTAGGAACTAACAACATTAGTTGAACACTATGTTCTTTATCTTTCCTTACACTTCCCCAAGAGTCGAAAGCGCTTAAAAGCTCTTCTCCTGCTTTTTTCTTTCATCAGCATGCTACCACTCACTCTTCTTCTATCTCTCACGCCACACAAGGCACAGCAAAGAAAGATCTGAGCTCCCTGGTCTAATGACTGCAGGCATGCCTTACCAGTATGACTTGTGAAATACTACACCAAATCCTTCTTCTCAAAAAATTTTCTAAGTTACATTTTGAGATGCTTACTTTTCGATCTCATAACTTATTCTTTATAACTCGGAACGAGGTCGTTCCAAAGCCATTTTCTTCCTTATCTTATGTACTTCGATTACCCACAGACAAAAATTCATTCTGAATCCGTTAACATGTAATTCAATTGGCTTAATCTTCACTCTTTGTTCATTTTAACGTTCTTCGTTCGTTCGTCCGTAATTCGGTCATCCGAACTCGGAATTCGTTCATTCTTGAGTCTACGACTCACTTTTTATATGTTCTCTTACATTCTTATAAAACCCTACCCGTTCGGGTTCATTTACTAACTTTCAAATTCTCGCTTGTCTTTTACGAACTTTTTGCCATAACTTCGTTATAGCTCCGTTTTAATCTGTTATTCATGAACATTTCTAACGTTCCTAACCAAGAAATAAACAACTAACTTATACGCAATGGTTTTAAACTTGTTCATCAATAACATTTATACTACGATGGTTTTAAATTTGTCCATCAACAACGTTCTTCGTGTTCTTCGTGTGTTCTTCGTGTTCTTCGTTCGTTCTTCATTTTAATCGATATTTTGGATTACGATTTCACTTTTTCTTGGAATTTGATGTTATAGAACACCATTCCTTAATTATTTGACCTACTCATTCATAAAATTCATTCGAATCGCTCAAAATCCTTACGAATCTTATACTTCCTTAAGAAATTTATAAAATAAATTTCTAATTCTTATTTCTTCATTTTCTTACAATTTCAACCATATGAAATCTTTTATAACTTAATCTACTTCTTATCCTCATTAAGTTATGTTTTTGAACATAAAAACTTAAAGAAAATTTAGAAGAAACTAGTGTTCGGATTACCATTCTTCTTTAATCTCCTTCTGTCGGACAAAGCGTGCAATCGAGCTAGCTTTTCCTCATTCCTCTTCCTCTCTTCTTCCATCCGAACCCTCTCTCTTTCTCTCTCAAAGAGTAGGATTTTCAAAAGCTCAAAATAATGAACTTAAGCTTTCTATTTATAGAAAACCAAGGTTAGGGGCATTTTAGTCATTTCCCTTCCTAACCTCCTTACTATTCATAACTTAGCCACCAAGTTTACTTGGTGGCCAAGCGGCCGCCCCACCTCTTTAGCTAGCTTCCTTTGGAAGCTTCGTGCTTTCGTAATTCGGAATTCATCCGACAGTTCGAAAACTGCGATTCTCGGAATCCAAATATTTTTGGATATTTCGTTTTTTCTTTACCGATTAACTTTTATGTAATCTTTGGATCTCTAAAAAATTGAAAAACACTTTTCCACTTTAAGCGTTTTCCTTCACGTTTTCCCCTAACATAGATAAACGAATGAAAAGTACACAGCAAAGATTTTTAAATGCTTTTTTTTTCTGTCCGATTTCGCACATTTTTGAGAAAAACTTTTATCTACTATTTAACTTTTCACGATATATTATCGTCAAATCTTTTGACGGAATGTCATTTCGACATACCGAACTCTCGCAAAGGCTTAGGTTATTCAAACCCTAACCCTTAGGTTTCGTCGGGGTGAATAGTGCCTATTTCGTCTTTTTCCCCAGAAAAATTTTGTTCCCGGAAAAATTTTATTTTCGTCTTGAAAATTCTTACTCGTTCAATCTAGCTCGTAGCCAGAATCCTCCCGATTAATAATCATTCTAGGTTTTAAAACGATTAATAAACACATAGCACAAAATAGTATTAATAAAAATTCATTTTATTAATAACTAATTCTTTAAATCTAAATTTCTGGACAATCCAGATTTTCGAGTTGTCACATCCTTCCCCCCTTATAAAAATTCCATCCTCGGAATTTCTTCAAACCCATTCCTGGGTCATCACATTCACTCCTCCTTTACAAAATTTTTAACTTACTATTCTTATCAACTTCTCTTCAAAGAAGTTAATATCTTTCAAACATTCCTTACCTTTCATAACTTATCAAAGAATCATGAAGTGAAAGGAATAACGAGGAATATAAAGATTCCTTTAAAACATTTCATACTTTTGCTGAGGGGTCAAATTGACCATGAACTCTTACTAGGTTAAACAAAGATAACGTAGTAACCTTTCTTTTTCCACTACGCTTTACAATCACAAAGAAGGTAAACTACCTCTTCCATACGTAGGTGATCAACCCATCGTATAATCCCATTTCGGAGTATGTTCACCTCAGACTTAATCATTAGAATCCGCACCAAAACAATTTGGTTCGGCATAGCTCTTCAAAGAAAGATCGATTTTCTTTTAATCATGACATACCATTCGTCTTAGCCAAATCAAGTAACTTAGACCATACCAATAAATTGGACATCAACTTGAAACATTCGTTTAGTCAACTCGCTTGACATCGACTAATTCTTTAAATTCGTTTGCAATACATCAAAAAGCTTCATGACGTCATGATACTGCACTTTTCACAGTACGTTGAGGACTTCATTAGTTTATGACTTCCTCATTATACATCATACCCTAGCAGGTTGTTGATCCTAAGATCAAATCCAACACCAGGTTTAATTGAAATAATAACTCCATCCTTTTACCATCTTTGCATCAAATGCACTAATGATATAAAATTATTTTTGATAATTTAAACCAATTTCTGTCTAGCTGAAACAATTAGCATAGACATACCAAGAATAGTTCTTTTAAAATCCATTGGTTCCAAAAGCTTAACCAATTCTTACATTTTAAAAATGCTCACATCAGTACGATTTCAAAAAATTTTAAAATCTAGCATAGCTAGATGACTTGGAATATCCTTTTCTCCATCTTCCTTCATTGTCTTACTTGCGACAATACTTAATCTTCTCTAGCACCTTCAATGCTAAGTCTCATCGAAAAATACTTACTTTCAGTCTAAACATTCCTATACCTTAGTATAGTTCATCAACTTACCACACTTTATGTGTTTAGGAACTTTCCACAACCATATGTGTTTAAGAACCTATCTTCGCAATATGTAATCCAAGAATAAATCAAAGACTATCCATATGCTTAGGGCTCAGAAACATAGCATATAACTATGAGTCACAAACTTTTCATAAGTATGAGTTTCAAGAACCCGCACCTATCTTATCATTTTCTACTTATCAAGTATATACATGAGAAAAGATTCACCTTCTCGTCATATACATCTTGATAGCACGACCATTTCAATGATTATCACTATAATAAACTGAGTGGTTGTTACACCAAGCACAAACCTCTTTTCATACAAAGATTCATACAACTCACCATCACACATGAGTCCTCAATTGAACTCTTCAACTTCTAACTTTCTCTTTACTTAATACTTAATTTTCTTTAATTCAGATACTATCCTTTACAACTCAATTTGAGTTCTTCTTCCGCATTACTTCATAGTATCATTCATTCATAGCATTAGCTATAAATCATTCATCGCTTAATGTACTTTCATCTCACATTACTACGATTTACTATGATTACGTGGTGATCTTCTTATCCTTCTCTTTATGATTATAGTCTTAGGTACTCATACCTAAGGTTTATAACCTATCAGCTCTGATACCAACTTGAAACACCCCGAAATCTGGTCTATCTTCACACCTGAATTCCGTACGTCACGAGTACATCATTCATCCAACATACATCATTATATACTAAAATATAATAACATATATTCTGAATTCCCAGGTTCTAAAACCTTATAGCTTTTCTCATTACAAATAATGATAATTACATTATTCTTTACATCTTGCACGAGTGACTTTAATCCACCACCAAGGATACATAATCGTTCATTAAACTATTCTATAGTTTAATTCTCATCTTTCTACATTACAAGTCTTCGCTTGATCTTCTCGCTCATTCACATTCTGAATGGCACTTCATCTGGATACCGTCAGCTTGATCCTTACGGGATCCTTAAGTTCTTCTAACATCGTTCGTTGAAAATGTTTTTCATTTAAAGTAAGTGTGAGCATTCAATTTCCCAGCAAGTCATAACAATTGAACATACAACTTCAAGAGTTTAACATTCCTTTGGAACTTCGATAACCGAACAAAGTCACATTCACTTTGAAATACTTTAATTCTCTACTCTTTTTCATACACATTCTGTCTGGCTAGAATCAATAGTACAGACTTAACAATAACGGTTCATGTATAAACAGAATATTCTTTTATTGAACAGTTCAATCATAGAACAGTTCATCTCATAGAAACACCAAAGTGTTCAAATTGTGGCACAAGTCCTCATACGTTCTACCACCTTGTACAAATATCGAACATTCGCACATAGACATAACTTCTCAAGTTCAACATCTGAGAAGTTTAAGAAACTAGCATTCATTTAAAATATGAATGAAGTTAGGAAACTTGCCTTACACACAGCCTTGCGCTTTACATTTGCTGCTTTCAATCCAATCCCTATAACACATAAGGAAATAACAAATACACCAATTAGTCATATACTTGACTTACGCATTGGTTTACTTAACTTTACTTCTTAAGGTTCGCGTTCTTACAATATAATTTTACGCGACTAACTTTCATTACCGGTTTACGGTTTCATGACCTATAGAAATGTCTTACTCAATACATTCATCATCTTTGATGATTAACATTCTTATCTTCTTCTTCTAACTTCTTTAGGACTCAGCACACATCGCTTCTCTGTTGGTAGTCCATATGGTACTCTGAGTGGTTTCCCACAAACAACCAACAAATAAGTTCCCGTCGCATCTACACTGCCCACACAGTGAGTTAGATCGGTTGCCAGTTTTGTATATACCTTCGCTCTCTAAGTGAGTTATTTCTAATTCTTATTTCTTCATTTTCTTACGATTTCAACCATATGAAATCTTTCATAACTTAATCTACTTCTTATCTTCATTAAGTTACGTTTTTGAACATAAAAACTTAAAGAAAATTTAGAAGAAACTAGTGTTCGGATTACCGTTCTTCTTTAATCTCCTTTCGTCAGACAAAGCGTGCAATCGAACTAGCTTTTCCGCATTCCTCTTCCTCTCTTCTTCCATCCGAACCCTCTCTCTTTCTCTCTCTAAGAGTAGGATTTTCAAAAGCTCAAAATAATGAACTTAAGCTTTCTATTTATAGAAAACCAAGGTTAGGGGCATTTTAGTCATTTCCCCTCCTAACCTCCTTACTATTCATAACTTAGCCACCAAGTTTACTTGGTGGCCAAGTGGCCGCCCCACCTCCTTAGCTAGCTTCCCTTGGAAGCTTCGTGCTTCCATAATTCAGAATTCGTCTGATAGTTCGAAAACTGCGATTCTCGGAATTCAAATATTTTTGGATATTTCGTCTTTTCTTTACCGATTAACTTTTATGTAATATTCGGATCTCCAAAAAATTGAAAAACACTTTTCCACGTTAAGCGTTTTCCTTCACGTTTTCCTCTAACGTAGCTAAACGAATGAAAAGTACACAACAGTAATTTTCGCCGTTTTTATTTCGTCTAATTTCTGCACGTTTTTCGAGAAAAACATTTATCGGCTTAGTTAACTTTTCACAATATATTATCATCAAATCTTTTGACGGAATGTCATTTTGACATACTAAACTCTCGAAAAGGCATAGGTTATTCAAACCCTAACCCTTAGGGTTCGTCGGGTGAATAGTGCCTATTTCGTCTTTTTCCCCGAAAATATTTTATTCCCGAAAACATTTTACTTTCGTCTTGAAAATTCTTACTCGTTCAATCTATCTCGTAGCCAGAATCCTCCCGATTAATAATCTTTCTAGGTTATAAAACGATTAATAAACACATAACAAAGAATAGTATTAAAAAAAATTCATTTTATTAATAACTAATTCTTTAAATCTTAATTTCTGGACAATCCGGATTTCCGGGTTGTCACAACAACTCTACTCAAATATGTTAGTTAATACACAAATTGACTCATTCTCTAAACTCGTATCACAGTTACACAACACAATATTTATAATTAATATTAATTAAAAAAAATTATTCGTAAAATTCGGATTATTCGAAATCCCGGGTTATCACAGATATTCCAACAGAATAATAAAGAATGTAATAACAGAACTTCTCTTCATGAGGATGAAAGAAAGAAATAATACCCCTTAACTTAAAAAGAAGAGTATTGGATATAGGAGTAGTGAAGTAGCAGAATACTTTTCTTCTTTCTATCTATAATTTCTCTCTATAATAATTGCTCTAAAGCTTTTGTGAATTGGTGAGAAATGAAGGAATAATGATCTTCTATTTATAGGAAAATATAGTTTCAATAATTGCACGTTTTGGGGCTCGAATATTACAGTATAATACCTTCCTCTTTTTCTTCATTTTTAATTTAGTCTTGCAAGTATTATCAAACTTGCACCACCTCCCCTAATAGTAAATAATGTGAATCAATTGTACAATCATGTGAATAAATAGTATAATCATGTGAAAAAATTAATTACAGTATAGTACCTTCAACTATACCTCCATTTTTAACATAGTCATGCAAGTATTATCAATCTTGCACCCCCTCCCCTAATAGTACATGAATGTGAATCAATAGTACACACATGTGAACAAATAGTTATAAGAATGTGAAATAATAGAAATATTATAACTTATTCATCATTAATATTATAACTCACAATATTTAACAACCAGATCGTTCCTAGGAAAGAGGGGGCTTTCCGATAAGGATTTCTCCTTATCATTAACAAATTAGGTGACCAAACCTCTCCTCGATGTAACTTTCTAGACATTGTCAATATTGCAAATAATAATACGAATAACTTTTTCGTCTCAATTATTGATTTAATAATAATAAATATTATGCAGATGATACTGTAACAATAATTGAATCAATAATATGAGAGATATAATGCAGCAATTACTATAGCAATAATTGAGTATAATTGAGTGACTTCTCATGTAAGCATCAATAATCAATACCGTGTGCTACTATGCAACCACGCGTATTAGTATACTTTTAACACCGGGTGTTTCAACAGTTAACGGTAAAACTTCCGCTGTTATTTTCAAAAAGTATTTTTGTCGTTTTCTCAATCCGACAATAATTCCGTTGTGGGGTTCACCAATGATTGTGCCGTTGTACGAATATTCCCTGCTAAAACGAATATTTCCAGACCAATCGAATATTATATAACAACTTGTGTACTTTGCAAAACTTGTAAATAATACCCACAACTATAACATTATATCAAATTCACACAACAATATTCAAAAATATATTTCGAGAAAATTTAATCTTTATTCAAAAAGTTGGGGTCTTACAAATGGGTACCTATTTTTGATGGTGACATGATTCAACTCTCGATAATCAATACAAAGTCGCATACTCCTATCTTTCTTCTTCACGAATAGAACAGGAGCACCCCAAGGAGACGTCTAGGACGAATGAAACTGATGTCTAACAATTCCTGCAACTGGGTCTTTAACTACTGAAGTTCAATATGAGCCATTCGATACGGGGATTTGGAAATGGGGTTTGTACCTGGTTCAAGGCAGATACAAAATTCAATTTCACGCTCTGGGGGTAGGCCAGGAAGTTCTTCAGGGAATACGTCAGGAAATTTATTAACAATAGAAATATCATTCAAAACTGACGTATTTTTGTTTAAATCCGTGACATGAGCTAAGAAAGCTTGACATTCGTTTTTCAATAAACGAATAGCTTTATGGCTTCAGACGACCATGATTGATTTTAATGGTTTGGTCGCTTGAACCCGCATAATTTGTTGATTAGGAATATGAAAGCTAACAACCTTACGAAAACAATCAATTTTTGCATGATGAATAGTTAACCAATCAATCCCTAGAATCACATCAAATGCAAGTATTTTTAATGAAATAAGATCGACAGGTAATGTGAGGGTACCGATTTGAACCAAACAAGACTTATAAACAGTGGATGTAATGAAGGTTTCTCCCAATGGAGTTTCAACAGATAAGTCAAAGTCTAATTTCTCCGGAGTCAAATTTAAACGTTGAGCGCAAGTAGGGGAAATAAAAGAATGGGTAGAACCGGTATCAAATAAGGTATAGACTTCACTAGAGTTTTTGATAAGCTTACACGTGATAACCTCGTTCGGGTTCCATGCTTTCTGGGAGGTCACAACAAATGCTCTCCCTTGCACTACCGGCTTTGACTTTTATGGGACGGCCATGGGTGCCTCCATCCTAGCTGAACTTATATTCGGTGAACGATAAAATTGGGCTAGGTGACCTTCTCTTCCACAATTATAACATGCTTCGGACGGCATTGCGCAGTTTGGACTGATGTGTCCCTCCCCTCCGCATTTGAAGCATATGATAGGTGGTCGTTCTCCTTCCTTGACAATGGGTGTTGGTCAGTGTTGTTGTTTGCATGAGGATTGTCTCCTTCCTGATGCACATTATTCTGATTGTTGATCTGTGGAGACTTAACGGTCTCTTGTGCTCCATTGCTATTCTCAATATTCTCGGATGCCATTTTCAAATACTGCCACAAAACAATGGTTAATTGACATGCAACATATTATCCCTATACTCTGACCGACCAATTAAATACCAAATAAACCTAGGTAGGTCATACTAGTGAAGGAATTCCCCATCTCTCCCCTCCTAGTTCTTATCTCACAGCTTAGCCAGGGATCATATCCCCAAGCTTTGATACCAACTATGACGCCCCCAAAATAGGTATATATTACCTATTATGAGTTTCCAAATACATGGTACAGAATACAAATACAATCTTAAATATACAACATGAGCTGTGAGTTTTAATACAAACATTATCTTCTAGACATTATTTAAACTCAAAATAAGTCCTCAATACATTTATTAACACACTTTTTATAGAATAGTGAGGACTACTAATGCTATTCTCTGGACCATCACTCCGCTCCCCAGGCTCTACCAACTATATTCTCATTTCAAGAGAACAATGAAAGAAAAAGGTGAGCTCAACTAGCCCAAAGAAGAAATATTATGACTAAGGTAATGCATAATAAATTATCATTAGTCTTCAACAATGTTAAACTGATAAAATACAATAGACATCAAGTTTAATCATAGCGAATAAGCAATCCATTAAAAGAGTCAAGTAGAGAATAAAATCTACTATCTTTTATGATTTAAAAGGTTTTCATCACTTTTATCGCCGAGACTCGACAATAAATAATCCACACCATCCACAAGACTACTGACCAAGGATATTCATTAGTATCACAACCACAAATTATCAATGCATTACGGGCCAAGGATATTCGTGTATTCATCAATGGTCATGTACATGCCAACAACTATCCATCAATGCACTACGGGCCAATGAGGACTTTTACCACATCATTTGTAAAATTACGGTCATGATTACATCAAATAATCCCTGGTCATATTCATACCAAGTCCATCTATGCACTACAGGCCACAGATGACTTTCAACAAAATATAAACATGAGGATGATGACAATGATATAAGAATTCAATAAAACAAGTTCAAGAATTAATTTGTCTAGGAACCAATAACGTCCAAATTGTCAACATAATATTTCTTTGTGGAGTAAAATTCAAGAATGCTCAGAAGAATATTTACATGAAAAGATACTTGATGAAGCGCAAATATCAAGGATATTCCACTAATTTCATGGATTATAGAAGTCAAAACATTAACCAATTGAGTATAATAAAGAATGGAATAACAAAAGAAATCACCAGACATGCGATAAACCGCACAGGCAAGTTATTCCAATAGAATAATAAATAATGGAATCAGGTCCGGCATAAAACGCACAGACAGGATATTCCAACAGAATAATAAAGATGGAATCAGTGCCAAGCGAAAAGCGCATGCACGTGATATTCCAATGAATAAAAAAAAATCAGTCCCATGTAGAACGCATGCATGGCGGGATATTCCAATGTAGAATAATAAAGAAGCGGAATCAGTCCAAATGAAACGCATGACATATGATATTCAAATGAATAATAAAGACTAGAATAACAGAAGTTCTCTTCATGAAGACAAAAGAAAGAAATAATACCCCTTACCTTAAAAAGAAGAGTACTGGATATATGAGTAGTGAAGTAGTAGAATACTTTTCTTCTTTCTCTCTATAATTTCTCTCTATAATAATTGCTCTAAAGATTTTGTGAATTGGTGAGAAATGAAGGAAGAATGAGCTTCTATTTATAGGAAAATATAGTTTCGATAATTGGATGTTTTGGGGCTCGAAATATTACAGTATAATACCTTCCTCTTTTTCTTCATTTTTAATTTAGTCCTGCAAGTATTATCAAACTTACACCACCTCCCCTAATAGTAAATAATGTGAATCAATAATACAATCATGTGAATTAATAGTATAATCATGTAAAAAAAATTAATTACAGTATAGTACCTTCAACTATACCTCCATTTTTAACTTAGTCATGCAAGTATTATCAATCTTGCACCACCTCCCCTAATAGTACATGAATGTGAATCAATAGTACACACATGTGAACAAATAGTTATAAGAATGTGAAATAATAGAAATTAATTGCTCATTTATCCGATTAATTACCCGATTGGTCAATATAACTTCCAGGCATCAATTATTATCGAAATAGATGTCGATTTTTACTAACACTAATAATCCCAACATAATGAAAATATCAATTTCATAACTCACAATATTTAACAACCAGATCGTTCCCAGGAAAGAGGAGGCTTTCCGATAAGGATTTCTCCTTATTGGCGCGCAATTAGGTGACCAAACCTCTCCTTGACAGAACTTTCTAGACATTGTCAATATTAAAAATAATAATATGAATAACTTTATCGTCTTAATTATTGATTTAATAATAATAAATATTATGCAGATGATACTGTAACAATAATTGAATCAATAATATGAGAGATATGATGCAACAATTCCATCAGAGTAATAATTGAGTATAACTGAGTGACTTCTCACGTAAGCATCAATAATCAATACCGTGTGCTACTATGCAACCATGCGTTTTACTATACTTTTAACACCGGGTGTTTCAACAGTTAACGGTAAAGCTTCTGCCGTTATTTTCATAAAGTATTTTTGTCATTTTCTCAATCCGACAATAATTCTGTTGTGGGGTCCACCAATGATTGTGTCGTTGTACGAATATTCCCTGCTAAAACGAATATTCCTCGACCAATCAAATATTATATAACAACTTGCATACTTTGCAAAACTTGTAAATAATACCCACAACTATAACATTATATCAAATCCACATCATAATATTCAAAAATATATTTCGCAAAAATTTAATATTTATTCAAAAAGTTGGGGTTTTACAACCTCCCCTTCTTATGAAATTTCATCCTCGAAATTAGGGTGCGTACCTGGTATGTCGAAGATGTGAGGATACCTTGATTTCATTTCAGATTCTAACTCCCAGGTCATTTCCTCAACATCGTGGTTTCTCCATAAAACTTTGAATTTAGGTATAACCTTGGAGCGTATAATATGTTCCTTCTTATCCAAGATTTTAACAGGAACCGCTTCATATGTTAACTCTTCCTCTATCTCGTCTGGTTCTAATTTAATAATGTGGTTCGGGTCTTTCACATATTTACGTAACATAGATATGTGAAAAACGTTATGAACACGAGACATTCTCGAGTGCTGGAGGTAAGGCTACCTCGTACGCGACTTCTCCGATTCTTCGAAGTACTTCAAATGGTCCAATGAATCTTGAGCTTAATTTCCCTTTCTTTCCGAACCTGATCTTCCCTTTCCAGGGAGAGACCTTCAAGAAAACATAACTACCTGATTCAAATTCGATATTTTTACGATGTGGATCAGCGTATTTCTTCTATCTATCTTGAGCTGCTACCAGTCGTGCACGGATCACTTTGACTATTTTTGCTGTCTGCTGTATCAATTCTGGCCCTAGCAATTGTCTTTCGCCAACTTCATCCTAATAAAGTGGAGTTCTGCATTTTCTACCATATAAAGCTTCATAAGGTGGCATGCCTATACTAGCATGGTAACTGTTGTTGTAGCCGAACTCTACTAACGGTAGGTGATCATCCCAATTTCCTTTAAAGTCCATTATACAAGCTCTTAACATATCTTCTAATGTCTGAATCGTTCTTTCGCTTTATCCATCTATTTGAGGGTGGTATGCTGTACTCATTCGCAATTGCATACCCATGCATTCCTGAAGACGTTTCCAGAAGTTCGATATGAAGCACTGATCCCTATCGGAAACAATTAACACCGGCACTTCGTGCCTTGAAACAATCTCTTTTACGTATAGTCTCGCCAACTAATCTAAGTTGAATCTGATTTTGATCGGAAGGAAGTGTGCGGATTTTGTCAGTCGGTTAACGATAACCTATACTGCATCGTAGCCTTTCTGAGTCATCGGAAGGCCAACCACGAAGTCCATTATAATATGTTCCCATTTCCATTCTGGAATTTCTAACGGTTGTAGCAACCCACTTTGGGTCTCGATGTTCGCTTTCACTTCCGATGTGTCGTCGACACTTGGCAACACATACTGCAACATCACGTTTCAAATTCGGCCACCAAAAATGTTGTCGAAGATCTTGGTACATCTTGGTACTACTAGGGTGTATCGAATATCATAAACTATGAGCCTCACTCAAAATGTCTTCCTTAATCTCTAATCTTCAAGCGGTACCCAAATTACGCTCTCAAATCTCAAAGATCCCTTCCTTATCCATCTTGAACCTCGGCCTCAGCCTCCTTCGTGATATCTTCTTTGTCACCTTTTTTTATTCGTCCCTCGTTTGAACCTCCTTAACTTTATCTAGTAAGGTTGTACCGATTGCATCCAAATAAGCTTCTCATCAATCTCCATAGGATACATCACTTCCAACTCCGCCTCCATTTCTCGCAATTAGCTCCTCTGACGATCAATATCATCAATTTCTCATGACCCTTTCTACTTAAGGCGCTTAAGAACCACATTTGCTTTACCCGGATGGTATAAAATCTCACAGTCGTAATCCTTAATTAATTCCAACCATCTTCTTTGACGCATATTCAAATACTTCTGTGTGAAAATATATTTCAGACTCTTGTGGTCTGTATATAGTTCACACTTCTCCCCGTAGAGATAGTGCCTCCAAATTTTTAAAGTAAAAACAACTGCAGCTAACTCCAAGTCATGGGTCGGATATCCCTTCTCGTAATCCTTCAATTATCATGATGCATACGCAATGACTTTGCCATTTTGCATCAGCACACAGCCAAGTTCTTTATGCGACGCATCACTATAAACAACAAAATTTCATGTATCGTCCAGAAGAGACAACACAGGTGCTGTACTCAACCTCTTCTTCAATTCTTGAAAGCTTTCCTCACACTTCTCCATCCAAACAAATTTCACATCTTTTCGAGTTAAATTCGTTACCGGAGTTGCGATCTTGGAAAAGTCTTGAATGAATCTTCTATAATATCCTGCCAATCTAAGAAAATTTCTTACTTCCGACGGCGTTCTCGGCTGATCCCAGTTAATCACGGCTTCGACTTTTGATGGATCTACCAAAATTCCATTTTTATTGATCACGTGACCAAGAAATTGTACTCCCTCGATCCAAAATTCATATTTCAAAAACTTAGCATACAACTTCTCCCTTCTCAATACCTCCAACATTAATCTCAAATGCTCTTCGTGTTCTTCTTTGGTTTTCGAATATACCAAAATGTCATCTATAAATACTACTACGAACTTGTCCAAAAATAGCTTAAACACACCATTCATTAGTCCCATAAATGCTGTAGGAGCATTCGTAAGACCAAACGACATTACTAAAAATTTGTAGTGACCATATCGCGTTCTGAACGCTATCTTTGGTACATCCTCTGGCCTCACCTTCAGTTGATGATAACCGCTTCTCAAGTCTATCTTAGAAAAACATTTTGCTCCCTTAAATTGATCAAACAGGTCGTCGATCCTCGGTAATAGATATCTGTTCTTAATCGTGACCTTATTCAGTTCTCTGAAGTCAATGCAGAGTTGCATCGATCCGTCCTTCTTTTTCACAAATAACACCGGCGCTCCGCACGGCGATACGCTCGGTTGAATGTACTTCTTGTCCAACAATTCTTGTAGTTGTCCCATTAGTTCTTTCATCTCTACTAGTGCCATTCGGTATGGTGCCTTCGATATTGGAGCAGTTCCGGGCGCCAAATCAATCACGAAATCTATCTCTCTATCTGGTTGAAGTCCTGGAAAACCGTCTGGAAATACGTCGACGAAGTCCCTCACAATCGGTATTTCTCCTACCTTCGGATTCTCTTTTCGACTATCGACTATGTGAGCTAAGTATCCTGCACAACCTTATCTTAACAACTTCCTGGCCTGCATCATCGTCAGACAACTCGCTTGTCTAGGAGACTTGCTACCATAAAACACAACCTTTGACGGAGTCGTAAGGTTAATACGCTTCTTTTGGCAATTAATTATAGCCCCGTAATTGAATAACCAGTCCATTCCCAAAATAATGTCAAATTCCCCAAGTCGAATAGGGATACAATCTACGTTCATGATATTACCCTTAATATCCACTCTACAGTTCTTATGTATGTACTTAACAGGGATTATCTCTCTATTCGCAATTTCTATGTTCATGAGATATTCCAATTCATCCTTAGGCAAATCTAAATTCTTGGCAAAGTCATTGGATATAAAGGAACAAGTAGCACCCGAATCAAATAAAATATAAGCATTAATTTTATTGATCGGAATGATACCTAACACCACTTCACGAGATTGAAATGCATCCTGCACCATCATGTTAAAAGTCCTGGCGGTCGGTCGGTATGTTGCGGTTGGTCCGGTGATAGTTAAGGCATTTCCATTGTTGTTTCCCCGGTTTCCTCCTGATCCTGACCCTCCCGATCCCTTCTTAGGACAGTCTCTTGCCAGATTATCCTTCGAACCACAAGTGAAACAAGCACCCTTCTTTGGGTTAGGACAATTTGGTGCTATGTGGCCTTCCTGACCACAATTGTAGCACACTCGCTTCCCTTTCATTCAAACTCCCAAATGAGCTTTTTCGCAGTTTGAGCACGCTTCGATCTTCTTCTTCTGCCCTCCTTGTTGACTTCCAGCTGACGAGTTATCCGTCCACTTCCTCTTCTGATTATGACTACCCCCAGTGCTACTCCCACTAGTCTTGTTATTACCTTCATTCTCACTCTTCTTATTCTTCTGCTCTTGATTATACTTGGTCACCGTATCGCTTCCACCTTCAGCGAGGATGGCCTTTTCCAGTACTCCAGCAAAAGTGTTTATCTGAAATATTGATACCTTACTATATACCCAAGGCTTTAGTCCTTGTTCGAATCTTCTGGCTTTTCTCTCGTTCGTGTGTACTTGATACGCGGCGAACCTCGCCAACTCATTGAATCTAGCCGCATAATTAGGTATGCTCATATTTCCCTACTTCAATTCCAGAAATTGAACCTCCATCTGGTTCTGCGAGCTGGTTGGGAAATACATCTCGAAGAACATCTCTTTAAATCTCTCCCAAGTAATTACACCTTCACCTCCTCGCACTTTGTTTGTTTGCCACCAATAGCTAGCTTCATACTTCAGCATAAACATTGCAAAAGCGGTCTTCTGGTCTTTTCTAACCCTAGCGACGTCAAAAACCTTCTCCATTTCCATAACCCAAGTTTGAGCCTCGATCGGGTTAATGGAACCTTTAAACTTTGGCGGTCCAACCGCCTTGAAATCCTTAAATGTAGTATTTGGTGGAGCTTGAGGTTGATTATTCATTGCTTCAGCTAGCAAGTTAACCAATTGGTGAACAAGATTATCATTGGTGTTATTATTGTTATTTGTTGACTCTTCTTGAGTTGGTTGACGTTGTTGTCTTCTTCTTGGCGGCATAATTCTGTTAAAAATATATGCTTATTAAATCTCTATTAGCTTCTCTTAATAGTTAAGACTTAACTCAACAATTTAATATAATCATTTAACACATTATCTCAAATAACTTGATATATATTCATTCAAACTAAAAGTTTTAACATCAAACGATAGCATCACTGCTATTTACATCATCTATCCCGAGATAAAGAATCTACAGGATTTAAAATATTAAAATATTCCTTCGTTCATAAACACATCGAAATTTACATATAAAAACTAACTAAGTCTTTCACATAATTAAACGGATTCTATCCCTGTCTGTCAAGGTACTGAATAGCCTTGCCACACTCCTCTTCCATGATACGGGATATAGTCCTGCAATCCAGCATTACGATGGAAGTCCTTCGAACTGGATGGGGTACCTCAAAACTCGATATTGGGCCTCATCTATTGCATGATTAAGTGTAGAGTATGTCTCTCCAAGCTTTGCCTTCTTTTCACGACCGTCTTCTTCCGCAAGATCAGCACGACGTGACTCTCTTAACCAGCCTTCCTCTACTATGATCAGCCTTTCAGAGCTTTCCTTCAGTTCCTTCTTTAGCTTCTCTATCTCCTCGATCTTATCTTCGGTTTGACCCTTCTCGTGGACCAAATCCAATTCTATATTTCCCAATCGTGAGTGAAGAGTCAAAATCTCCCTCTCCTTCTACTCTAGAGTAATCTGCTGAATAATATCCCGCTCAGTCAGATCATGCCCCTCATCCCGTACCTCCACATTACGGTCATATAATGTGTCGTACATCTCAACATCAATGGAGTATTGTGGAAACTCCTCTTCTTCCTCTTCCTCGTCAAATTCCTCCTCAGGATCAGTCTCAGGTTCATGCTCCTGACCAACCACGGTGATCAATGGAGATGACTCCCTCTGTACCAACTGTTCCCTAATGACATGAATGTTTCTGGGCTCCTCCTCTATAGGTACTGTAGGTACTCGGGGTTCCTCCTCCCCTGTTCGACTAGTTCCTCCAACGTCAGACATCCTGACAACAAAATTTCAAGTTTTAGTTACTAAGTCATACTAGTGAGCACATAATTTAACACATAAGCACATAAAGTCTTTTATTATGTTCAATGAATTACAAAAATTCATTTCTTAGAACTCGATAAGAGTTTTCCATCACTATGTTCTTTCTATAAGGCTACAACCTAAGGTTGTTCCCCCACCTAAGGTTCATAACCTACAGCTTTGATACCAACTTGGGACACCCCCAAATCCAGGTACTTCGATTCCACAGGATTTGGTGTTCACTGTACAAACATCATCCATCTATCTACCCATAAATAAATGCAAACCATGCAATAGATAGAAATAATAATAAATCTCCCCTTATGGGGTTACATCAACTACATAATAAATAAATCCCAGGTTACTCTAACCTTAAATCATCTGTGCGAAAACATAAACAAATAAGTCTTAAGTAACATCAATTCTAATTACATCACATAAATAACCAGTCTTCATTACTTGTTAATCTTGCTCTTGCCTTTACTAGTGAAAGGTTCGTCTGCTCTTTCATTTTTAACTGCAATGTTATTATTACGCAGGAGTGAGCACGATTGCCCACAAGTATAACAATATAACAATGAATAATAACATGCGAGAGAAATAATAATTTCTGAAATAAAAGCTCAACTTTTGAATCAAGAATGAATAACAAGAATCAAAAGATTTTTGAGGGTCATAAGACCTTGAACTATGTCTAGGTTAACAAGGGTTATACTTGAAACCTTTAACAGTCATAAGACTATGGACCTTTCTACACGTACTTAGGGGGATTAGCCCTTAGTACCATCACTGCATAATAATATCTTAACGCTAACGCATAAGTAAATCCCTTTGCAGGGTTGTTCATCTCAGTTTGACATTAGAGTTCGCACCAAAGGAAGTTTGGTTTGGAAAATTCAAAAAGGGTTCTGAAATTTAGAACGCTCATCAACTATGGACTAGTTGAATCAATAAGTATTCGCTAGTCTAACAAGGTTTAACAATAATGATATTCAAATTGAATAATAATCTCAAGAAGTATACAATAGAACAAATATTGTATAACAATTCATACTTTGAAAGGATAATCAATCTTTAATATAACAATTCGAACTTGAATAATAGTAATGAGAATTTACTTAAGGTAAATAATAAACTTGAACAATGATAACAAGTAGGGTTAGGACACTTGCCTCGTGCGTAGATTACACTTTAACTAAACTCGTTCTTTGAATTTAATCCTATATACCATTTACATTCACTGTGATAACCCGAGATTTCGAATAATCCAAAATTTGCGAATAATTTTTTTTTTATTAATATTAATATTAATTATTAATTTTGTGACACGTTTCTGTGATACGAGTCTCGAGAAAGTCAAGTTGTATATTGACTAATAAATTTTAGAGTAGAGTTGTGCTTAACATCTTTAGAAACCCTAACCCTAATTTTTGGATAGGGATTCAATAGAAAATATAATTAAAATAATTATATTAATGATTATGTGTTTTTACTGAAGAGATTTATTGATCAATGATTGATCAGGATAAGGTTTAAAATTATAAACCCTAATAAGATATTAGAAACCCTAATCTTAGGATTAGAAACCCTAACGTATCGTTAGAAACCCTAATCAAAAGCCAAAAAATCCTAATTTTATATTCGAGAATTCTAAACCCTAAATTAGGAAACCCTAATCCTAATTGGCAAGTATAAGGCATTTATTAAACTTAAAATATGATTAGAAAATCCTAATTATATTTTAGTTATTTTAATTTCTATTTTACAAACCTAATTGTAATTTGGAAATTTTATTTTTCTATTAGAAACCATAATTCGTGGGTTATAAACCCTAATGACGAATTACGACCCTAATTGCTTAATTAGAAATTTTAATTAGAAATTATTAATCCTAATTAACAATATTTAAGTTATGATTAAGAAATTTTAATATAATTAGAAAATTCTAATTATAATTTAGAAATATTAATTTTTGATTTTTAGAACATAAATTGACAATTAGAAATTTTTAGAAAATTAAATTGCTAAACCCTAAAGGGTTCAAACCCTAAACCCTAAGGGTTTATGCATTTGTCAAGATTGCCATTAAATGTAATTTATAAATGGCCAAAATACCCTTTTTCATTTTCTTTAATTGAGAACTTGAATAATTGCTAGCAACTTTAGTTGTTCACCAACGAATTTGACTTTGAGACACACCAATCTCAGCCTCCCAGCCGAAATATAGCAGATCCAAGCAACATCAAGCACTATAAAAGAGATTCAAGAGAGAGAAAGTCTAGAAAAGTTTCCATTTTGCATACATGATCTCACCAACTCTCATTCTCTCTCAAAGCTCCAAAAATCTAAGGTAGATTAGTCCTAAAAACATCTATTGATCAACCAATATCATATTAGAGAGCTAAGATCAAGAATTTAAAGCTAGAAGGTATAAACCTATTTTTGATTTTTGATCAAAGTTGCTAAGAAACGTTTTGTGTTTAAGTGTTTAGAATCTTGCTAATGGATGTTTTATGAAGATCTATGATGATCTATCATGAATCCATAGCATCAAAGTGCCTTAAAATAGAGTTTTTCAAAATCTGTTCTTGAGTATGAACAATGGTCTGACAAGAAATGTTAGTGGTCGTAGATCTTGGTACGTTTGTGTTTTCTGTTGTTTTAGGTTTTGGATTTCTAGCTGGGTATGTGGACTTTAATATGAAAGAAGAATCAGTGTCATTACATGGCCCGTTTGCACGATATTCATGGTCAAAGTATGTTGACCGACGTTGACTAGGCCAATTCGGGGTAACCTAGAAAGCCTTGATCAACGTCTGACAACGTTTTGTGGGCTTACTATCTGTCAGGTTGTTCGTGTTATGATGTTGTTGTTGTGACATATTTGTAGATAGTTATGTGTATTGTGTATCGGTTACCTTATATCGTGTAGTATATCAACAGATCAAACGTAATAGTTGGTCAAAGTAGGCCATTCGGCCATGACTTGAATTTCTAGGAATTTCCTGAAACTTGATGAACGTATTTTCTGACAGCCTTTGACCATCTTATAACTTATGATTTTGTTGTTGTCGAACTGATCTGTTGTTGCAATGATGTTCCTTGACACAAGGAGTATATATTTGAACCATTCACTACAAAAAAAGGGCCTTTAGCAACGATTTTTCGGGCAACGACTTTATAAGTCGTTGCTAAAAGTATATGTTTAGCAACGAAATTTGTCCTTCGTTGCAGATTGTGTCAGGCTTTCACTTTTTGCAATGAAATTCATAAGTCGTTGCAACATTTCGTTGCTAATTCATTAGCGGGAAAAAATTTCGTTAGAAATTCGTTGCAAAATTTTCCGGTCACTTGATTTCCGTGTAATCGTAAGGCAGCGAAAGTTTTTTGTTGCTAAAAAATAGGGCTTTAGCAACGATTTTTCAGGCTAAAAGTGTATGTTTAGCAAATGAAACTTGTCCTTCGTTGCATGTTGTGTCAGGTTTTCACTTTTTGCAATGAAATTCATAAGTAGTTGCAAAATTTGGAAACAAAATTAGATTAGAAATTCATTTGCAAAATTTCTAACCACTTGATTTCTCCTCATCGTAAGTAAACGAAAGTATTTTTTGTTGCTATATTTCGTTGCCTAATATGGACCACAGTCATTGGCAATAATTTTTATTTTCATTGCATATTTTATACAACTTTTTCCAACGACTATTAACATGTTGCCTTAAATTAAGATAATAATAATAATAATAATAATAATAATAATAATAATAATAATAATAATAATAATAATAATAATAATAATAATAATAATAATAATAATAATAATACTAATAATAATAATAATAACAACAACAACAACAACAACAACATACGTTTGGATAAACCTGTTAAGTTAAACACAATTAAAATTTCAAATAAATTGTAACTCAGACATGATTGTGCATAATCATTATTTTTATTTTCCGTCCAAAAAAAATCGACGGAACGTTGACTGTGCATATATTTGTAGATGTGACCCGTTATTTTTGCTGACGTGGAGCTGGGCTTGCCAGGCTTAAAAATTTCCTTAAAAAAAATATTGCTCATAAGTGTCGAACCTCAGACCTCTCCAAACTAGACACCTTATATTCCAACAAAAGCCACTTGACCAACTACCTAATCATGCTAGAATTAATGTAACACTAATATTTAAACAATTTAGCATCGTTTCTATACATGTGAAGATGACATAATACATTTTTTGGTCACTATACTAGGAATTGTAATAATAATAATATTAATCCTAATAATTGTAATAATAATAATAATAATTTTTAAATAATTAAAATAATAATAATAATTAAAATTTTAAATTATAATAATTATTGTAATAATACTGATGACAAAAAAGGGATAATACAACATATTATTACAATAATAATAATTATATGAATATTTAAAGATAAATTTATAAATATTTATATGAATATTTGTTTATAAATATATATATATATATATATATATATATATATATTAAAATATTCATAGTTACATTATATAAATATTCATAGTTACTTTATATATATTTAGTTTAATGTGGAGATTTAAGATGAGTATATATATATATATAGATGGCAATATATATTTAGTTTAATATGGAGATTTAAGATGGGTATATATATAGACGGTAATATAATTTATCTAATACACAAAAAATATAACATAAGAAGCAAAAATATCATATCTAGGTTTTGAACCTAAGACCTATGGGTTATTGGGCCATTAAGCTATCATCGAGTCATTCTAATTTATTAGTTAACCAAACTACCGCCATAACTTTGTAGCGGTAGACAGTGTAGCACATGAGCAAATGAGGGACAAATTAGTAATTTCTCATTTAACACTGACATCATCACGATCTGCAGGAAAATCCATTTCAATCCGTGTCATCCAATGTTGCGATCAATGATATAGATTATAGTTGTTGGAATAGTACATGTGACAACCGATTACCAAGAATGGGGCCCATATATATATAGTAGCGTGTATATTATATTTAATAGTCTATTTTTCAAAAAGCTACGTCGTTTTCATATTGTAAACTATATACGTTTGGGAGGAGAGAGGTATTTTTTTAATAAATAAATAAAATAAATATAGTTTTGTATACACAAATAAATTATCTACTGTATGTATATGACCATATTACTTTATATATTAACTTACCAAACTATAATTATTAACTTGTTACAATTTGTTTACTTAAAAAACTTAATTAATTGCGATGTCGAGAGGCGGGAGCGATAGACAATATAATTTTGAAAAAAGAACTAAATATTCAATGTAAACTTTTGAATCTAATTATAGATTATAAATATTACAAATTTTAAAGTGTGTATTTATATAGGGTTCTAATTCATGGCAACCGGTTGTTAAGAGTACTATTCCAGCAACCATCATCTCTATCGTTAATCAATATAATTAATGGCTGAGATTGAAAAAATAAAAGACTTACCGCTAAAATTGTAGTGGCAGTAATTATACTTACTAATCTACTAAAGTAAGTGTAATTACTGTCGCTACAACTTGTAGCGGTAAGACTTTTATTTTTTTCAATCTCAACCATTAATTATATTGATCAATGATGAAAAACGATGGAGATGATGGTTGCTGGAATAGTATTCCTAACAACCGGTTGTCATGAATTGAACATATATATATATATTTATATATATACATATATGATTTTTGATAATTAAGAAACTCGAAATTGACCAAAATAAAAAGGTAATATGATTGAAGATAGTATGATTGATACATTGTTCAATAGAACTAATTATAATTAAATTTGAACATGTATTATTATTATTATTATGTAATTTGTATTTAAAAATTATAAGCTTATGATCACTAAATTATCCTTAGAATGACCAACCAAATTAATTTTTCTCCTTTTGGCTATTGATTGATAAGATTTTACTGAATGAAACAAGTTAATAATTATTTGATATATGATAATTATGAAATTAATAATTATATAAAAATACAATGAAACATAACTAATATATAATTAAATTTTCTTATTTTATTTTTATTTTTTTATATACTCACGAAAAAATTGTTTATGAATAATATATTTCAATTCTATCCTTAAGTCAAATTTTTTTATTTCTTAAATATAGATAAGACTTTAGGACTTTGGGTGTAAGCCGCCTGGACCAAAACGAGAAAATCGCGAACAAAAACCAGGGCTACGATGATATTCATGTTCTTCTTTCTCCATTCAACCTTAGAATTCTAAACAAAACCCTAATAAGATTCTCCTATTAAAGTGCTTTCTGGCAGGACCTCGTCTCTCTCCGAATCCCAATACGATGAAGCTACATGATGAGAAATCTGAAGATCTGATTCGGAAGGTATCTACTGGCTTCCCCCAATGATTGATTAGTTTTGATCTAAATTTTTAGATAATTTTTAAGATTGGCGAATTAGTTGGTGCGATCCATTAAGTGTTGGTTGTTCCATGGGTTCTAATGACTCGATTGTTTGGTTTAACTAAATTATTTATTATTTTCAATTTAATTTGGGAAGTTACGTAAGGAGTTTAAGTGATAGCTTAGAGATAGAGATATCCTTTTTATAGAGGTAGTTGTGTTTTTCCCCCATCATATTTCTCTTTTCTGTAATTTGAAGATTAAATTTGTCAAATCCTTATATCCATGTTCATCTTCCCTGTCCATCATTCTCTCCCCTTTTCTAGTCTGATTGCGTTAATTCTACCGATAGTGTTTTTTTTATTATATATGTTTAGTTACTATTACCATGTTTTATTATCAACATCTTAATAATCTGAGGTGTGGTTTGGATTGCAATTGACTATATTTTCTCTCACCAGTCTGAAGAAGGACTGCTAGTAATGCCTGATAATGGTTGACTCAATTTGTGGTGAGGTAGTTGTATGTTATTCTCTTAATAACAATTGGTCGTCAATTAAAATTTGAATTATTTTTATTCTTTTGAACTTGTATGCAGATCTATTACTTACTATTGATGTTATACTTAATAAATTTGAAAATAATTTGTTAATTGAAATTTTTACGAACAACTGTATATGTTGGTAAATTTTTCTCATTTGATATTTCATTTACAGGCTTTTAATTTGGGAAGAATGTTATTACGGGCCAATAACTTATTCTGATCTACCACAAATGTCTTGTATTGAGAACCCAGACTTCACTTTTGATGATTGGGAAGCTTGTTTTGTATCTGCTTTGAAGCTCATACGTCTCTTCTTGGGGTACAAGCGAGGATAAAGTCCATTGCTTGTTAACAAAGATGATGATGGACAATCATGTTAATCTTGTTGGAGAAGGGTATACTTTTTCAAGTTGTTTTTTTTTTTCTCTACTTTATTTTGAGGGAATTTCGTGTTGAAAAGAGAGAATTTTCACGAGAAGACTTGTCTTAATAATTTTGTTTTTTCATGCTAGTTGGTAGGTAGCATTTACTAGGAAACTATAATTGGATTCTTTCTCAGAACTATGCTAGAGAATCCCATCCACCTGAGGTATATCATAGGATGAATGGTTCTGCTAATGGCTTAATATATATTCAATATATACTTTGCGATGATAAACTTTTTAAGGGCAATTGTATATAAGTATTGACTTTGAGTTCCTACTAGTACCAGACATTCTGCTATCTCTTTTCTTAGGATTGGAGCTTCCTTAACTAGGTTTCAGACTATGATGGATGCCAGAAATGTTGTTCTAAGTTTTGGTCTTTGCCAGATACAATACATTCTAAGACATTAAGTTTTAATAATGTTGATCAACATGTTTAACGGCTCTTATGTTCATTAAAAATTATCAAATAAAGTAATCCAAAAATTATTCATTGGTCATACTATTTAATTAAGGCCATTGGCAGTTTCCTACAACAATTATTTTGGCATGAATCAACCAGATTTTGGATATGCATGCTATCACATGTCATATCTTGGCATGAACCTACTGCATGTCATATCTTTGTGTTCCATTTACTTCTTCTAAGAGTAAAAAAATAAGATGTATAAAACATAATTTGGATGCTTTATTTTACTTTAGAAAACTTTGAACCATCATTCTTAAGTGGGGGTAGATGCATTAACTAAAAATGCATTATTTGATGATCTCTGGAGTATAAATTAGTTGCACACTTAATGGTGCTAAATTACTTCTTCGGTGTTTATCATCATGTGTATCTTCATAATTGTTCTTACATATCCGTACTCTATAGTTGTTTATGCCTAGATGTCAACTATAAAATTTTATTTTCTACTAGTTGTTGAACTTTTCAAGACTTTGCATATTGTCCTTGCTATTAAGCTTGGAATGAAACCTCAACAGGCAATATTTGAAGTGAAAACTCTTTCTGATGTTGAAGGGTTGTGTGTTGCATTTGCAGGCAATCATGGGTCTTCTGATCCTTGTCTTACTGTTAAGGTAAAAAAAATTCTTTCGTTGAGCAAATATGCTCATAGATTTTTGAATAAATAAAAATAAGATGTGCGAATTTTTATATATTTCATGGTACATTTTTTACTGAGCATTGATGACATTGCATTTGTTATTTGCAGCAACTGAAGGATCCATCATTAAATATTATGCTTATGGAGCTGGAAACTGTAAATTCTTGTTATTGCTTTGGAAATTTTCTAGTTGGTTAATTGTAAAGATAATGAATGATTATGTAGTGGATGATTTTATTAAGTTAATAATATTTTAGTTTTTTTTATTTTTGCCATTATTTGCTATGAGGACATTGAGCCAGCCAGGTACACAAAAAAGAATGTCAAATTTTGATTTGGCAACAATATAATTCCTTACCAAAGCATTGAACAAGTTATAATATAGCAACATTTTTTTATATATTTAGCAACAAATTTTCGTTGCTAATGGCATTAAAAATATAATATTTGGCAACGAAAAATTAACTTAATAACAACGGAGAGGATATTGTTGATAATACTAAAATAAAAGGCAATATTTTTTATCGTTGCAAATCATATCAACTTTCGTTGCACATATAAAGAAAAGACAACATATAATGTCGTTGCTAATCGATGACTTTCGTTGCTATTGAAAAATAACCAGCAACAAACATTTTTCGTTGTTGATTCAGTAGCATAATGTTGTTGCCAAATAATATAATCAACAACGAAAATCGTTGCTAAAAAGTTTACATTCTGCAACGAAAGCAAGCTTAGGCAACAATTTTCATAATTTACTGCAACAAAAAATGTCATTGCAAAATGGTGTCAATTGCAACGAAAATGCATGGTCGTTGCAAAAAAAAGAGTTCATTTCGTTTCCAATTAGCAGGCTTTTGCAACGAAATGGCGTTTTTAGCAACAAAATTTTAATTATTCTGCAACAATAGATTTTGTTGCTAAATGATCGATGTCTCTGTACGAAAGCCAAATTTCGTTGCAAAATGTATTACTTTTGGCAACGAAAAAAATATCGTTCGTTCTTGGAACAATTAGCAACGCTCATTCAAGCAATGACGAATGACACTAACGACGATAAAAGTCGTTGCCAAAACCCTTTTGCAACGAAATTTGGCACCTTTAGCAACGAAAAATCGGTTGTTACTGAAGCCCTATTTTTTTGTAGTGATTAAACCACCAAAAGCATGACTAGAGTATAGATTCATCAAAGTGTCAACTCGACACTGTCTGGGTTTCTGGGTTACCCAGAAAACCCAGATGTGTTCTGACAAGGATTTTGAGACGCTGGATCTATTTGTTTGATTGTGGTATGACCAAGCTGTTAGTTGATAATTATAGTGTTACAAATACACTACGAAAGCAGTGTCTTAGAAAGTCTAGAACATATATGGATTGATAAATACGTTTGGTCAAACCGAGCACCTTGAACTCAGATCTGACAGTGTTCTTGAGCTCAAGAACACCTAAGACGACAGAAAGTGTCGCTAAAGGTCTTTAGCGACGGTTTATTTATTTTTTTAATTTCTGATTTTCCGAAAATTATTTAAAAATAGAAATAAATTTTAAAAATTACCAAAAATGGTTTTAAAAATTATTTTAAATTATGAAAAATAATTTCTGACCAATTGGAATATTTTTCGTTAATATTTATAATTATTTATATATTAAAATTATTTAATTTATTTAATTAGTGTATTAAATAAATTAGAGAAAAATGATTTTAATTATATAAAAATCATTTTAAATAAGAATAATGTATTTAAAATATTTTGAGTTATAAAATATGACTTTTAATATTTTTTGAGAATTTTCATTAATAAATTAATATTAATGATATTAGATTTATTTAATTATTAAATTAAATAAATAAGATAAAAATAATTTTATGGATTTAAAATGATTTAAGTGTTTGAAAAATTATTATAATAATTGGTTATAAATTATTAAAAGCTTCCAAAAAATATTATAAACGATATTTGACTTATCTAAAATAATATTGAAGCTTAAAGACCAAGTTTAATTGACAATCAATGTGTTAATTGTTTGGATAGGGTGACCGTAATTAACACCGAGAATGGACCAAAGTCCAACCGCATCAACTAGTTAGACTTGTTAAGTGTTTATATAGGTTATAAACACTAATGTGGCTATGTGGTAATGTGTCTAGGAGAAGTTTGATCGTAAAATACGATTATTCGTGTTATAAATTATTGTGCTAATTGTGAGACCGACATTGTTGAATATAGGTCTTACGAACATAGTTAATTATATTATGTAGCTGTAATCAACGTGGAAGGCAAGTTTCCTAACTGAACCTTGAGTTATATTGATTCAATTATTATAATGGTTAATTATTTCTAATTATACCATGTCCAGGGAAATTATTGTTGATTATTCGCAGTTAGTGCATGTTTAATAATTCAAATTGAATTACTGATTCGAAAAATATACATTTGTAGAATAACTGTTGTTGGATATTTATATCCGTAGAAGATAGAATTGACAGTACATATAATTCCTGTTATTGTCGAATTATGTTGAGAAATGTCTTAGCTAATCATTCTGGCTAGACGAACCTTTGTTAGAACTTGATAGTTTCGAGAAGAGAATTAAATTATTATTGACAGATAGATGCCAATTATTTCGGCTAGATCAAGAAGTAAATAGAAATTGAAATCACAGTATTTCGTTGTTAAATCAAAAATCTTGATTCTGAGACTGAGAAGAACAACCTTTTTTATAAAGGGAATATTTTTTTGGTCGTATATTCGGCTTTTGCGCGCGATTAAGTATTATGTATAATATAGGGTATAACGAAGCTGATCACTTTATATACTTGTAGAGGGGTATGATTTAATCTTTACTGTGACACCCCCAAAATAGGTATACATCACTTATTCTGAGTCGCCAGATACATGGTACAGAATTCAAATACAAGTTAATAATACAACTGTCGTGTACAATACGACAAACATAAAATGTGAGTTTGAATACAAATATTGTCTACTAGAGAGTATACAAACTCAAAAGGAGTCTTCATTACAATTATTGTCACACTATTTCACGTAATAGTGAGGACTACTAATTCACCATCTAGGACCATCACTCTGTTCCCCAAGGCTCGTCCCCAAATATATTCTCATTTCACAAGAGAACAAAGAAAGAAAGGGTGAGCTCAACTAGACCAAGAAGAAATATTATGACTAAGATAATGCAGAATAAATTACCATTAGCCTTAAATAGTGTTAAACTGATACAATATAACAAACATCAAGTTTAACTGCAGCGGAACAAGCAGTCCATTAAAAGAGTCAAGTAGAGAATAAAATCTACTATCTTTTATGATTTAAAAGGTTTTTCATCACTTTTATCGCTGTGACTTAGCTTAATAAATAATCCACATCATCGAATCACCCCTGCACTACGGCCAAGGATATTCTTTAGTATCACGACCACAATTATCCATGCACTACGGGCCAAGAATATTTGTGTATTCATTAATGGTCATGATCATGCCAACAACTGTCCATCAATGCACTACGGGCCAATGAGGACTTTTACCACATCATTTGTAACATTACGGTCATGATTACACCGAATATTCCCTGGTCATAATCATACCAAGTCCATCTATGCACTACAGGACACGTATGGCTTTCAACAAAATATAAACATGAGGATGATGACAATGATATAAGAATTCAATAAAACAAGTTCAACAATTAATTTGTCCAGGAACCAATAACGTCCAAATTGTCAACATGATATTTCTTTGTGGAGTAAAATTCAAGAATGCTCAGAAGAATATTTACATGAAAAGATCTTTGGATGAAGCGCAAATATCAAGGATATTCCACTAATTTCATGGATTATAGAAGTCAAAACTTTAACCAACCGAGTATAATAAAGAATGGAATAACAAAGAAATCGTCCGTCGTAAAAAAAGCGCATGCATGTGATATTCCAACGAATAATACAGATTTTAATCGGTCCCACAGTAAAACACACATGAACCTAATATTCCAAATGAGAATAATAAAATGGAACCAGTCCCATGAGAACGCATGCAGACGATATATTCCAACGTAATAATAAAGACGGAATCGTCCAACCAGTAAAAACGCATGCATGTGAGTTTCCAATGAATAATAAAGACTGGAATAACAGAAGTTCTCTTCATGAAGACAAAAGAAAGAAATAATACCCTTACCTTAAAAAGAAGAGTACTAGATATAGGAGTAGTGAAGTAGCAGGATACTTTTCTTCTTTTTCTCTATAATTTCTCTCTATAATAATTACTCTAAAGCTTTTGTGAATTGGTGAGAAATGAAGGAAGAATGAGCTTCTATTTATAGGAAAATATAGTTTCAATAATTGCACGTTTTGGGGCTCGAAATATTACAGTATAATACCTTCCTCTTTTTTTTTCATTTTTAATTTAGTCCTGCAAGTATTATCAAACTTGCACCACCTCCCCTAATAGTAAATAATGTGAATAAATAGTACAATCATGTGAATAAATAGTATAATCATGTGAAAGAAATTAATTAAAGTATAGTACCTTCAACTATACCTCCATTTTTAACTTAGTCATGCAAGTATTATCAATCTTGCACCACCTCCCCTAGTAGTACATGAATGTGAATCAATAGTACACACATGTGAACAAATAGTTATAAGAATGTGAAATAATAGCAATTAATTGCTCATTTATCCGATTAATTACTCGATTGGTTAATATAACCTAAAGACATCAATTATAATCGAAATAGATGTCAATTTTTACTAACACTAATAATCCCAACACAATGGAAATATCAATTTCATCTTTAATCAACACAACTTATTCATCATTAATATTATAACTCACAATATTTAACAACCAGATCGTTCCCAAGAAAGAGGGGGCTTTCTGATAAGGATTTCTCCTTATTGGCGCGCAATTAGGTGACCAAACCTCTCCTCGACAGAACTTTCTAGACATTGTCAATATTGCAAATAATAATATGAATAACTTTGTCGCCTCAATTATTGATTTAATAATAATAAATATTATGCACGAGATGATACTTTGTAACAATAATTGAATCAATAATCTGAGAGATATGATCACGCCAATTCTTCGTAGCAATAATTGAGTATAACCGAGTGACTTCTCACGTAAGCATCAATAATCAATACCGTGTCTACTAAGCAACCACGTGTATTAATGTACTTTTAACACCGGCTGTTTCAACAGTTAATGGTAAAACTTCCGCCGTTATTTTCATAAAGTATTTTTGTCGTTTTCTCAATCCGACAATAATTCCGTTATGGGGTCCACCAATGATTGTGCCATTGTATTTAATATTCCTCGCTAAAACGAATATTCTCGACCAATCGAATATTATATAACAACTTGCGTACTTTGCAAAACTTGTAAATACTACCCACAACTATAACATTATATCAAATCCACACCATAATATTCAAAAATATATTTCAAGAAAATTTAATCTTTATTCAAAAAGTTGGGGTCTTATAGGTTTATTTCACATTTTGTCCACAAATGAGCATTCATATACACCCACTCATACACTACACACAAAATCATATAATCCATGTATATTGATTTATTTCAAATAGTATTTATCCTAGACTATGATATAATTTAATTGTGTACCAATATTACTTATTATTATTTATTTAATCAAAGTTACTTTCTCTCATCGGTTTACATTACCCATTTAATTACTCCCATACACATCAAGATGTCACATAAGACTTTTTCATACAACTTGGTTAATTACTTAAGTCAAGCTTACTTTTGTCATATAGTGTTTATATAACTCCAATGTCACACCTCATCTTTTATTGAATGAAAAACCTTATTATATATGATTTCTCTTTACATACTATTATTCATGATAATTAATGAATGACAATTAAATCAATCCCATTATGTAATTATTTATTTATTAGTAATACTAATAAATTTCATCATTAGTTAAATTAGTACTTTCTCATTTCCTCATCTTGCCCCACTAGGCATAACTCCACAATTTTAAACTAAGCTTCTCATCATTCTTGCTTCATTGCTTAATTACCACCGGCTTAATCAATTAAACCACCTATCACAACACATGTCAATACTATATATATATATATATATATATATATATATTCAAATAAATATGCAAACAAAGCTTTATTCTCAATATTATAATTTATTAAAATTCGCGGGTATTACATCCTCCCCCCCCCCCTTATAAAAAATTCCGTCCTCGGAATTGTACAAGGTTACTCAAATAAATGGGGATAATCCCTTCGCATCTTATCCTCTAATTTCCACGTGGCCTCTTCGGTATCGTGGTTTCGCCAAACCACTTTTACAGAAGATATAATTGTATTCCTCAATGTTTGCTCCTTTCTATCTAGTTTTTGAATAGGAGTTTCCTCGTACGTTAAATTTCTCTCTACTTGAATAGGCTCATAGGACATCACATGTCTATAGTCGGGCTTATACGGATGTAACACCGAAACGTGAAACACATTGTGGATGTGTTCCAATTCAGGCGGTAATGCAACTTTGTATGCCACTTCGCCCACTCGTTTCAAAATTTCAAACGGTCCTATGAATCTCGGACTCAATTTACCTTTCTTTCCGAATCTGATCTTTCCCTTCCAGGGAGATACCTTCAAAAACACAAAACTCCCAACATCAAAGTCTTGGTTCTGACGATGCAAATCGACGTACTTCTTTCCAATCTGGCCCTTATCGTTGTCACCACGTCAGCCGTTTGTTGAACTAATTCTGGTCCCAAAAGTCTTCATTCTCTGACTTCGTCTCCACACAATGGTGTTCTACACTTTTTCCCGTAAAGATCTTCATATGGCGGCATACCAATACTCGTATGATAGCTATTATTGTAAGTGAATTCTACCAATGGTAAATGGTCGTCCCAATTCCCTTTGAAGTCCATCACGAAAGCTCTAAGCATGTCCTCCAATGTTTGCATGGTTCGTTCACTTTGTCCGTCGGTTTGAGGGTGATAAGTAGTACTTAATCTCAACTGAGTTCCCATTCGATCTTGCAAACTTTTCCAGAATTTTGACGTGAAACGCAGATCTCGATCGAAGACAATCGACACTGGCACTCCATGTCGTGACACGATTTCCTTTATATATAAATTTGCTAATTGGTTTAAACTGAATCGAATCTGGATGGGTAGAAAATGAGCTATCTTTGTCAGTCGGTCCACGATAACCCAAATGGCATCATAACCCTTCTGTATGATCGGAAGTCCAACCACGAAGTCCATTGTAATGTGCTCCCATTTCCATTATGGTATTTCCAGCGGTTGAAGTAGTTCACTAGGCCTTTGATGTTCTGCTTTGACCCTTTGACAAATAAGACATCTACTAACGCATTCTACAACTTCTCTTTTCAAATTAGGCCACCAAAAGTGGTGTCGAAGATCCCGATACATCTTTGTGCCTCCTGGATGAACAGAGTACGTGGTATTATGTGCTTCATGCAGGATTTCCTCTCTCAGTTCAGTTATAGTTGGCACCCATACTCGGCCCTCAAATCTTAATATACCATCCTTATCTACTTTAAACTTTTCTTCCTCATTTTCTACTATTCTCTTCCTTATCTTCTCACATTCTTCATCTCTCTCTTGTATTTTTTTACTCTATCCAGTAATGTCGGGTGAGCCTCCATCACGAATAATTTTCCTTCTGCTTCTTTTGGTTCTTCCACCTATATTTCCAACTTTTCCATTTCTCTTATTAATTCCTCTTGAGTTGTCAACTTAAAAAGCTTATCCCTTCCTTTTCTACTTAAAGCATCGGCTACTACATTTGCTTTTCCCGGGTGATAAAGAATTTCGCAGTCGTAATCCTTGATTAATTCTAACCACCTTCTTTATCGCATATTCAACTCCCTCTGTGTGAAGATATATTTCAGACTCTTGTGGTCTGTGTATATCTCACATTCTTCTCCATACAAATAATGCCTCCAAATCTTCAAAGCAAATACTACCGCTGCTAACTCCAAGTCATGGGTAGGGTATCACTTTAAAAGCTATCTCTACAATCAGATGTTCTCTTACCTACCCATGATGCCATATCATCAAGCCCAAATCCTAAATTCTTGGAACCACATGTTCTGGAGCTTCAAAGAATACCCAGCCATCACTGTGCTGGCTCATGGATTCCCAGGCACCTTCAAATTTGCCAAGAAGCTCATCACAAATGAACCCTCCTCAAGAGTGGTGCCTGAGGTATTATCTATTCCAATCCTTTTCAGAGTAAATCATTATCCATTATCTTTTTCAAGCCAATTTTATGAATTCCCAAGTTAGTTGGAAGTGACTCTAAATCCATCAAGTCAACTCCCAGTTACAGAATCCCAAAATTCTATAACTGATGAACCAAATACACCAAACTTCATATTAATCCAAAATCCCATCATCTTTACGATCACTGACTCTAGCCCCATCGTAGAGTCTCAAGGAGAAATCGTAGAGCCACATATTCCAGACACCCAAACCCAGGCCCCTCCATCAGATATTCCCTCCTCATTCAGCAACGAATACTTTAATCTTGATCTTGCCCTCTACTCACTACAAGATCAATACCAAAGACAAATCCCTTCCTCACAAACTCCCCAATTGAATGAAATTCTTTCAGAGTTGTCCACAAAAGCTGACTTAGAACTTATGTCTAAGAAAGTGATCAAGGAACTCGATGAGAGTCTTGAAGAACACACTGACCTCATTCAGCTGCGATTAATAACAATGATCAATGCTGCCAATAAACTCCCACAATCCCTAAGCTCTACGCTCTCTAAGACACTTAAGGAGTTTGTCAAGAGTATGATTCAAAGCATAAAGGACCAGGATGACATTCACTTTCTAGTAGCCAAGAAACACAGAGAAGTCATCCCTTGCCCTACGCATAACTCAAGAAAATCGAATAAAACATGTTGGAAAGCTTCCTCAATCTATAAATCATCACAAAGAATTCCAAAAATTCTACGTCAGTAGTGGCAAGCAAACTAACAACATTCTATCAGTTCTCCAACAAAGGAAAGCTCGGTCTGAAGCTCTAATCGAAGAAAATTGAGAGGACATTGCTCAGACTAAAAGTCAGCTCAACGAGCTTGTCCAAGGCCTGAATCGCATCTCAACAGACATTCGAACCCTTGATACTGACATAAAGGGGGAGAATAAAGGGAAAGGAGAAGGAGCCCATGGCGGAAGCAGAGGAGGTCAAGGAACAGGCAGAGGACAATTCCACACTCAAGCTTCAAGAAGCCATCAACAGACTCCACGATCAAGAAATCAGACTCAACAATCTGATCAGCAGGAAGTCTTAATGGCTCAGCCATTAAGGAGTCAAGGGCCAGCTACCAACTCACAAAATGTGACCACTACAGGCCTTAGAATGCCAATTGGAGATCCAACATTCATTAATAGGCATGATCTCAACCCAAGGTTAAGCCCAAGTGAGCTGAAAGAGATAGCCAGAAGGAATGAAGCAAGAAGAAAAAGAAGGGCTGATGAGTATGCCAATCCTCCACGCAAAAGACCAAAGAAATAGAGATAAGTGAAAGTTTAAATTCTTATTGATGTAAAGCTAAATTTTAATACTCTTAAATCATCAATAAATTCATGCTTATTCTCTAGAAATTTCAACTGCTCACTGAAATACTAAGTCATGTTTAAATTTCCTGCAATTGCATCTAGATACTAATAATCATGAAAACAAATCTCCTTGGTTATGTCAACATCAAATAGGGGGAGATTGTTGGGAGAATGCATATGTTTATTTGATGTTTAAATATAAATGCTCATGATTGTTTGTAAAGTCCTTCAAGGAATATATGTACAAGGACTAGGTGATAGATCAAATTTGTTAGGTTGATCTAAGCTCATAATGTGTATCATTCTGGAAATGAATGTATAGATAGAAAGATCAAAGCTGTTAGGTTGATCTTGAGATATAATAGATAGGCTTCAAAGAATTCGTAGTGCATCAATCTGATCAAGATTGCAGAAGTCAAGGCAAAAATGTAGAGCTTCAAGAATCGTAGTGTGCCTGCCTTGAAGGGCCTCTTCAAAAAACGTAGAGTGGTCCCAACGTTTGCCGAGCCAAATCAGAGATCGTAGTGTGCTCAGAGACGTAGAGTTTACAACTCAAGCAAGTGAAGATCGTTGTGTGCAAGTATTTAAGAGAAATCGTAGTGCTCTAGGCTGATAGCAACCAAGAACCAAGGCGACAAGTCATCATGATCTGAATTGTAGAGTATCATCTGTCTTGTGTCAGAAGCATCAAGCCTCACGATTTATGTGGAGACAAACTCCAACATATGAAGAATGGATTCTAAACGTTGTAGTACTCACTAGTCCCAAAGACATAAGAGATATCATTAGTATGCAACAAAGAAGCGTATTGAAGAAGCTAAGGAAAGTACCATTGGTAAGGGGGAAAACACCTTTTCAGGTGTTAGGTGAGAAAGTAGTCTGCTGTGTCAGTGGGCCAAAATGTAATTTAGAAGATGTGTAGAAAAGTCTCCATCAAAGAACTAAAATGTTAAACGTATTTAATGCTTCAACGGATGGATCCAACGGATATTTTTCATGATCACATATATGCAGATCAAGCAGATGAGAGAGACTAAGCAAGTATTGAACAAAAACATACAAGAACTCTCAAAGCTCAACTCTACGATCTGAGAAAAAGAAAAGCTTGCTCAGCTACTCAGTTCTTTCGAACAATTGCTTAAATAGAAACTGAGTAGCACCAATCAAGAACTCAACAACTACCAACAAACTGAAGAAAGAGTTCTAAGTCAGAAGGACTTGAAGAGTTCTAAGTGAATTATAAAGAGCCAAGTCTACTGGACTTGAAGAGTTCAAGAGTGAACTAAGAAGTTCCTAAACTGCTAGTCTAGAAGGAATCTGTGTGATTCACAAGTTGTAAAAGATATCCTTAGTGGATTTCCTACTCGAGGAGTAGAAGAGTGGACTAGGAGCTTTAAGTGCTCTGAACCACTTAAAAACGAATGCGTCTCTTACATTCTTACCATAACTGCTATATCTGCTATAACTGTCATAACTGCCTCACTTTCATAACATCACTATATCTTAAGGGAGATTAAAACAAATACTAATTCTACTAAGTTTTAATCTGTATCAACTAATAAGTTTAAAACGTAAGGATTTTTAAATATCTATTCAACCCCCCCCCCCTTCTAGATAACTATTGTGCCTCCTAAACTAATAAAGAATGATGTATAATTGCTATAAACTTGCTACATAACCTTCCTAGCATGCTTCTAACAATCCCAAACATACAAACAATTAAATTCAAGGATAAATTCAAGATTTTTGCCATTTTTCCAAAGTTTAACACATTTAGCGATTCTCTACCCTACGAATTCATTACTTGACCAATTTACTTTGTTTAACTCTCGTTGATTTCTTTTTTGACCATATTAACCATGTCTAGCATCAATTTACATATTCTAGCAGGGTAAAATGCAAAGTCGACCACTGAACTTTAGGGGTTTTTGGGTATTAAGCCCTTTTCTTTTGGTTAACGCAAATTGAGCCCCTTTTTATTAAAAAAAATTTGGACTTTGAACCCCAGGCGCCACATGTGCATTGACTTGCCTACATGGCAGATATGACGTGGACATTTTTAATTTTATTTTACATGTGGACGAGCTGACGTGGCCATTTTTGAATTTTTTCCCAAAAATATGTAGCTGCTTGGATTCGAACTCAAAACCTCTAATATGGAATTTTGGCCATTGACCACCTGAGCTACAAGGCGTACTTGTTATCATTTTGCAAGGATTAATATTTATAACTAAATTAGATCTGCTAATAGAATAATGTTGTATCAATTCGAGCAATTAAGGGTTGTTTTGTATTAGACAATAATAATAAAATCAACAAAAATAATAATAATAAAAATAATTATTATAAGAATAATAATTATAATAATAATAATTATTATTACTATTATAGTTATTATTATTATTATTACTATTATTATTATAGATATAATAATAATTAATATTATTTTTACTATTATTATAATAATAATAATAATTATTATTATAATTATTACTATTACTATTACTATTGTTGTATTTACTATTATTATTATTATTATTATTATTATTGTTATTTTTATTTTTTATTATTGTTGTTGTTGTTGTTGTTGTTGTTATTATTATTATTATTATTATTATTATTATTATTATTATTATTATTATTATTATTATTATTATTATTATTATTATTGTTATAAATCATCATTATCAACATTATTTAGCTTTTTACATACGATTGCTATATAATAACCACAACAACAACAACAACAACAACAATAATAATAATAATAATAATAATAATAAAAACAACAACAACAACAACAACAATAATAATAATAATAATAATAATAATAATAATAATAATAATAAATACAACAATAGTAATAGTAATAATTATAATAATAATAATTATTATTATTATAACTATAATAATAATAATAATAATAATAATAATAATAATAATAATAATAATAATAACTATAATAGTAATAAACTCATTACCTCATTCTAGCATGCTTCAACCATAAACCATTCAACTCAAAACAAGTGTTTTCATACTTTTCTATGAACTTGGCAAAAATTGAATGTATGAACATCTAGAGGAAGGTTACCTTTTCTGAAGTTGAATTGATACTCTAGCTTCAATTTGCAGATTGTATAAGCTTAGCCCAACCACACTCTCACACACTTGAAACTTTCTCAGAGAACTTAGCAACATGTCTGTGAATGAGAAGGGCTTTATTTATAGGCAAACTTGTGACCAATTTGGTTTTACTCAATGAATCAAACCATTGGAATGGAAAAGGAGCTGATGGTTATGAAAGATTTGGTGGAAGAGTACTATGTAGACCACTCCCTTCTTCATGATTTGCTAGCTATGTAGTTGGTAATGAGGGACTAGGCCTTTTGTGACGCCCCCAAAATAGGTATACATCTCCTATTCTGAGTCGCCAAATACATGGTACAGAATACAAATACAATCTTAAATATACAACATGAGCTGTGAGTTTTAATACAAACATTATCTTCTAGACAGTATTTAAACTCAAAATAAGTCATCAATACATTTATACTATTTTATAGAATAGTAAGGACTACTAATGTTATTCTCTGGACCGTCACTCCGTTCCCCGACTCGTCCCATCTATATTCTCATTTCCTTAAAAGGAAGAGTACTGGATATAGGAGTAGTGAAGTAGTAGAATACTTTTCTTCTTTCTCTCTATAATAATTGCTCTAAAGCTTTTGTGAATTGGTGAGAAATGAAGGAAGAATGAGCTTCTATTTATAGGAAAATATAGTTTCGATAATTGCACGTTTTGGGGCTCGAATATTACAGTATAATACCTTATTCTTTTTCTTCATTTTTAATTTAGTCCTGCAAGTATTATCAAACTTGCACCACCTTCCCTAATAGTATATAATGTGAATCAATAGTACAATCATGTGAACAAATAGTATAATCATATGAAAAAATTAATTACAGTATAGTACCTTCAACTATACCTCCATTTTTAACTTAGTCATGCAAGTATTATCAATCTTGCACCACCTCCCCTAATAGTACATGAATGTGAATCAATAGTACACACATGTGAACAAATAGTTATAAGAATGTGAAATAATAGCAATTAATTGCTCATTTATCTGATTAATTACCCGATTGGTCAATATAACCTCCAGACATCAATTATTATCGAAATAGATGTCGATTTCCACTAACACTAATAATCCCAACACAATGGAAATATCAATTTCATCTTTAATCAACACAACTTATTCATCATTAATATTATAACTCACAATATTTAACAACCAGATCGTTCCCAGGAAAGAGGGGACTTTCCGATAAGGATTTCTCCTTATTGGCACGCAATTAGGTGACCAAACCTCTCATTGACAAAACTTTCTAGACATTGTCAATATTGCAAATAATAATATGAATAACTTTGTCGTCTCAATTATTGATTTAATAATAATAAATATTATGCAGATGATACTATAGCAATAATTGAATCAATAGTATGAGATATATGATGCATCAATTACTGTAGCAATAATTGAGTATAACTGAGTGACTTCTCACGTAAGCATCAATAATCAATACTGTGTGCTACTACGCAACCACGCGTATTACTGTACTTTAACACCGAGTGTTTCAATAGTTAACGGTAAAACTTCCGCCGCTATTTTCATAAAGTATTTTTGTCGTTTTCTCAATCCGACAATAATTTTGTTGTGGGGTCCACCAATGTTTGTGTCGTTGTACGAATATTCCCTGCTAAAACGAATATTTCCCGACCAATCGAATATTATATAACAACTTGCGTACTTTGCAAAACTTGTAAATACTACCCACAACTATAACATTATATCAAATCCACACAATAATATTCAAAAATATATTTGGAGAAAATTTAATATTTATTCAAAAAGTTGGGGTCTTACACCTTTGGCCTATTACATGAAGAAAAGGGGGTGACACTCAATTTGGGACCCTACCAATACTCAGCATTTGCAACCCATCACTTTAGCATACTTAGGTTTATATCACATTTTGTCCACAAATGAGCATACATATACACCCACTCATACACTACACACAAAATCATATAATCCATGTATATTGATTTATTTCAAATTATATTTATCCTAGATTAGGATATAATTTAATTGTGTACCAATATTACTTATTATTAATTATTTAATCAAAGTTACTTTCTCTCATCGGTTTACAATACCCATTTAATTATTCCCATACACATAAAGATGTCATATAAGACTTTTTCATACAACTTGGTTAATTACTTAAGTCAAGCTTACTTTTGTCATATAGTGTTTATATAACTCCAATGTTACACCTCATCTTTTATTGAAAGAAAAACCTTATTATATATGATTTCTCTTTACATACTATTATTCATGATAATTAATGAATGACAATTTAATCAATCCCATTTTGTAATTATTTATTTATTAGTAATACTAATAAATTTCATCATTAGTTAAATTAGTACTTTCTCATTTCCTCATCTTGCCCCACTAGGCATAACTCCACAATTTTAAACTAAGCTTCTCATCACTCTAGCTTCATTGCTTAATTACCACCCAATTAATCAATTAAACCACCTATCACAACACATGTCAATACTATATATATATATATATATATATATATATATATATATATATATATATATATACATTTATATTTATATTCAAATAAATATGCAAACAAAGCTTTATTCTCAATATTATAATTTATTAAAATTCGCGGGTATTACATCCTCCCCCCCCTTATAAAAAATTCCTTCCTCGGAATTGTACAAGGTTACTCAAATAAATGGGGATAATCCATTCGCATCTTATCCTCTAATTTCCACGTGGCCTCTTCGGTATTGTGGTTTCGCCAATCCACTTTTACAGAAGATATAATTGTATTCCTCAATGTTTGCTCCTTTCTATCTAGTTTTTGAATAGGAGTTTCCTTGTACGTTAAATTTCTCTCTACTTTAATAGGCTCATAGGAGATCACATGTCTATAGTCGGGCTTATATAGATGTAACACCGAAACGTGAAACACATTGTGGATGTGTTCCAATTCAGGCGGTAATGCAACTTTGTATGCCACTTCGCCCACTCGTTTATAAATTTCGAACGGTCCTATGAATCTCGGACTCAATTTCCCTTTCTTTCCGAATCTGATCTTTCCCTTCCAGGGAGATACCTTCAAAAACACAAAACTCCCGACTTCAAAGTCTTGGTTCTGACGATGCAAATCGGCGTACTTCTTTTGGTGATCTTGAGCTGCTACCAATCTGGCCCTTATCTTTGTCACCACGTCAGCCGTTTGTTGAACTAATTCTGGTCTCAAAAGTCTTCATTCTCTGACTTCGTCTCCACACAATGGTGTTCTACACTTTTTCCCGTAAAGATCTTCATATGGCGGCATACCAATACTCGCATGATAGCTATTATTGTAAGTGAATTCTACCAATGGTAAATGGTCGTCCCAATTCCCTTTGAAGTCCATCACGAAAGCTCTAAGCATGTCCTCCAATGTTTGCATGGTTCGTTCACTTTGTCCATCGGTTTGAGGGTGATAAGTAGTACTTAATCTCAACTGAGTTCCCATTCGATCTTGCAAACTTTTCCAGAATTTTGATGTGAAACGCAGATCTCGATCGGAGACAATCGACACTGGCACTCCATGTCGTGACACGATTTCCTTTATATATAAATTTGCTAATTAGTTTAAACTGAATCGAATCTTGATGGGTAGAAAATGAGCTATCTTTGTCAGTCGGTCCACGATAACCCAAATTGCATCATAACCCTTCTGTATGATCGGAAGTCCAACCACGAAGTCCATTGTAATGTGCTCCCATTTCCATTCTGGTATTTCCAGCGGTTGAAGTAGTCCACTAGGCCTTTGATGTACTGCTTTGACCCTTTGACAAATAAGACATCTACTAACGCATTCTACAACTTCTCTTTTCAAATTAGGCCACCAAAAGTGGTGTCGAAGATCCCGATACATCTTTGTGCCTCCTGGATGAACAGAGTACGTAGTGTTATGTGCTTCGTGCGGGATTTCCTCTCTCAGTTTGGTTATAGTTGGCACCCATACTCGGCCCTCAAATCTTAATATACCATTCTTATCTACTTTAAACTTTTCTTCCTCATTTTCTACTATTCTCTTCCTTATCTTCTCACATTCTTCATCTCTCTCTTGTGCTTCTTTTACTCTATCCAGTATCTTCGGGTGAGCCTCCCTCACGAATAATTTTCCTTCTGCTTCTTTTGGTTCTTCCACCTATATTTCCAACTTTTCCATTTCTCTTATTAATTCCTCTTGAGTTGTCAACTTAAATAGCTTCTCCCTTCCTTTTCTACTTAAAGCATCGGCTACTACATTTTCTTTTCCCGGGTGATAAAGAATTTCGCAGTCGTAATCCTTGATTAATTCTAACCACTTTCTTTATCGCATATTCAACTCCCTCTATGTGAAGATATATTTCAGACACTTGTGGTCTGTGTATATCTCACATTGTTCTCCATACAAATAATGCCTCCAAATCTTCAAAGCAAGTACTACCCCTGCTAACTCCAAGTCATGGGTAGGGTATCGCTTTTCAAAATCCTTCAACTGTCGTGACGCATACGCAATGACCTTGCCATGTTGCATTAGCACACAACCAAGTCCTCTATGCGACACATCACTATACACTACAAATCCTCATGTATCATCTGGTAATGATAATACATGCGCTTCACTCAACCTTCTCTTTAATTCTTGAAAACTCTCCTCACATTTATCCGTCCACACGAACTTCACCGTCTTCCTTGTTAGATTGGTTAGTGGGGTTGCTATTTTAGAAAAATCTTGGATAAATCTTCGATAGTACCCAGCTAAACCTAAGAAACTTCTTACTTCTGTTGGCGTTCTTGGTTGTTCCCAGTTACTTACCGCCTCCACTTTTGCAGGATCCACGGAAATGTCATTTTGATCTATCACGTGTCCTAAAAACTGAACCTTCTCCATCCAAAATTCACATTTGAAAATTTTGCGTACATCTTTTTCCCTTCTCAAGGCTTCCAATACCATCTTTAGGTGTTCGGCGTGCTCTTCCCTAGTTTTTGAATAAATCAAAATGTCGTCTATAAACACTACTACAAACTTATCTAAGTATGGCTTGAAAACTCGGTTCATTAAGTCCATGAACGCTGCCGGAGCATTAGTTAACCCAAATGACATCACTAGAAATTCGTAATGTCCGTAACGTGTTCAGAATGCCGTCTTTGGTATGTCCTCCTCTCGCACTTTCAACTGATGATAACATGTCCGTAAGTCTATCTTGGAAAAACACTTTGTTCCCTTCAGTTGATCAAAAAGGTCGTCTATCCTCGGCAATGGATATCTATTCTTAATTGTCACTCGGTTCAACTCCCAATAGTCGATACAGAGCCTCATCGATCCATCCTTTTTCTTTATAAACAACACTGGTGCTCCCCAAGGAGACACACTTGGCCGAATGTAACCCTTATCTAGCAACTCCTGCAATTGTATCATCAATTCTTTTATTTCCACTGGCGCCATACGATATGGGGCTTTCTAAATCGGTGTCGTTCCTGGTGCTTAGTCTATTACGAATTCGATTTCTTTGTCTGGCGGAAGACCAGGCAGATCATCTGGAAACACATCTTGAAAATCTTTGACTATCGATATATTCTTCATTTGTACGCCCTTTTTCTGAGTATCTACTATATAGGCCAAATAACCTACACATCCTTTCTTTAACAGTTTCTTGGCCTGCATCATCGTAAGGCAACACGATTGCTTGAGCGATGAGCTACCATAAAACACTACCTTAGACCAATTTGAAGTCTGAAGGTTCACACTCTTCTCTTGACAATTGATTATTGCAGCGTGGCTGGATAACCAATCCATTCCTAATATCATATCAAACTCTCCCAGTCTAATCGGAATTAAGTCTACCTTTAGTTCGTGCCCTCTAATGTTTGCACAACAGTTTCGGTAAACAAACTCTACAGGGATTATTTCCTTATTTGCAACCTCTATGTTCAATGAATTTTCTATGCGTTCATGGGGTATGTTTAGTTGCCTAGCAAATTCTTCAGACACAAAGGAATAAGTAGCGCCCAAATCAAATAATACATATGCATTTATATTATTGATTGGGAGAATACCTGACACCACATCCTTTGCAGTTACTGCGTCCTGGACAATCATGTTAAAGGTTCGGGCAATCGGTCGGTTGGATTGCGTTGGTCCGCCGATCATCAGCTTGCTGCCCCCTCTATATTGGCCGCTTCCTCCGCTATTCCCCTTCTTTGGGCAATCCTTAATTTGATGCTCAGTTGAGCCACATGAGAAACATCCCTTGATCTTTTTCAGTTTTGGGCAGTTAGGTGAAATGTGCCCTTCCTGGCAGCAATTGTAGCAGACGATGCGTCCCTTCCAGCACTCCCCTTGATGGTTCTTCCCGCAGTCGAATAAGCTTCACTTCTTTTCTTAAACCCTCCTTGATACCCTTCTGACTGACTGATGATTCATTTGTTGGTATTGTTGTTGTTGTTGCAGTTATCCCATTTCCTCTTTCCCAGATGGCTTCCACCACTACTACTTCCTTCACGAGTTTCTCCCACATAATTCTTGTTTTTCTTCTCCTTGTTGTATTGGCTCAATGCCTCGCTACCTCCCTCAGTAATTATCGCCTTCTCTAACAATGTGATGAACGAGTCGATTTGAAGGACCGACACCTTGTTGAACAACCAAGGCTTTAGTCCGAGTTTGAAGCGTCGAGCTTTCCTTTCTTCCGTGTCGACTTGATGTGTTGCAAATCATGCGAGTTCATTGAACTTGGCCGCGTACTGTGCCACCGTCATCTCCCCCTGTTTCAGTTCTAGAAACTTTACTTCCATCCTATTCTTCATGCTCTTCGGGAAGTACCTCTCGAAGAACAAAGCCTTAAACCTTTCCTAGGTTATAGTCCCTTCTCCCGCCCTCTGTTGATTTGCTTCCCACCAGTAGTTTGCTTCACCCCTCATCATATATGTAGCGAACACAATTTTTTGGTCTTTGCCCACACGAGCAATGGTGAAGGCTTTCTCCATTTCCTTGATACGCGTTTGCACTATGATAGGATCGGTAGTACCCACAAATTCTGGAGGTCCTACATTCTTAAAGTCCTTGAAGTTTGTGACCGGAGCTACTTGGGGAATGGGTGGAACTGGTTCATTTCTTCCCCTAAGAGCATCTCCTAACAAATCCACAAGCCTCTGTATCGGATCTACTGGTCCTCTCTCATCATTAACCGATTCTTCTAGTGCAGTTATTCTACGTCGGGGCGGCACACTTCTGCATCATAAAATTTTCATTTTATTATCTAATTATTTTACTCAGGCATTTCACAAATAGATAAGAATATAACACGTTTCAGAATTAAGATCATTTATATTAATATGCCAAATCGTTACAATTACATGGTTATCTCTAGCATACTTCTATAAATGACAACATTTATCCCCTAATATCACAAAAGACGGGGACGACACTAGCATACTACCCCTCTAACATTTTCAAAAGTTGGGGTTACCATCATCTCACATCTTACAAAAAAACTGAGATTACAACAACATATTAACAACACATAAATAAAACTACTCTATTACTGAGATTTTCCCTCTAGACTCAACCTAACATCCCACACTCCATGGCGCTCTGATACTCCTTCTGTGTAATGTGTGCCACCATATCCCGACTTATGGTATGCCGGGTCTGTCCTTGCTCAATTGGGTAGTGATTTACCCCATCGATCAACCTCTCCATAGCCGTTCGTAGAGCATAGCCCATCTTGTTCATCTTCCTCCTCTTACACCGCACTTCATCATCTAGATCGTCTACCCTGTCATTGGAATCCTCCCACTTCTCCTCGAAGTGAATCCTATCCATCATCTCCATCTCTAACTGAGTTCGAAAAGCCTCCTTCTCCGTCCTCTCACTCAAAACCCTTTGCTCCATTTCTTCTAACTTTCCTGCCAACTCAACGTTCCTAGCCACCGACCTATAAAACAAGGTTCCCAACTGGATCCCTACCTCCTTGCGTTGAGCAACTTCCACCTCCATCTCTTGTATAGCTAACTTCCTCTGATGGTCCTCGTCCATCAATTTTTGGAACTCAGACTCCCTCTCCCTAGCCTCAGCCTCTACCTCCTCCACTCTACTTCATAACTCCAGAATCTGCTCCTCATATTCTCCTAACATCCGATCCTCGAAAGTAGTCTCATCGGAGTCCTCCATAGGCTCATCCCCCATGCGCTCCTCCTCCATAGGCTCCTCCTCCGGGTCAAACTCCTCGGGTAGGGGCTCCATCTCATCCTCCTCGTCATCATCATTGATAGGGGCCACTGCTGATATGGGCACTGCTATCAATGGTGACTCAAATACGACGTGTATATCACGTGGGTCCTCTTCTATTACTCGGCTAGGTCCTCCCATGTCAGTCATCCTATAATCACCAACATAAGACAAAATAAACAACAACTCCAATAGAATGTTAAATAACATAAGTTCATTGTATAGAATGAAGTTATATTCTATAACACACTAAGTCTCTTTCTATGAAAACTCTATATGAGTTTCATCCCTCTCTATCTTCTAAGTTCCCCTAAGTTGAAATCTAAGGACTCTCGCTCCTAAGGTTTATAACTATTACTTTGATACCAACCTGTGACGTCCCCAAATCCAGACACTCGTATCTCGAATTTGGTTCGTCACATGCTAATTCTAACATCACACTAAAGTTATCAACAACAGAAATAATAGAATAATTTACATTGATATAATATAAATATTCGCGTCCTAAGGTACTGTAACCATTACTACAACAATCCAGTGATTAAACTTAAACATAATTAATCATCCTTAATACATCATAATAAGCATAACAATAATAATAATACTATTCTTAAAGGACTATGCTACTCTGTAGCCTTGCCCTTTCCCTTGTCCTTTCCCGAGGTACTGCCTTGCTCTGCCTTAACTGTAATGTTTTTAAGGAAGCAAGAATGAGCAACAAGTGTGCCGAACAAGTAATATAGCAAGAAGAATGAGCAGTTATAGCATTTGAATCTTCCAAGGTATAACAATAATTGATTATTCAAGGATACCAAGAAATATCAAGAGTCTTCAACAATTGTTACTAGGATAGCAATAATATTTCAAGGTTTATTACGAATGAACACTGAGCAGTCACTAAGGACTAAGAACTCTAACTAGAATAAACAATATTATACTGTAAACCCAATATAAACGAGTACAACAGGTGATCAACCTAAAGTACCCTACGTTATGCATAACATTTAATCATACTTATGTGCGCACGTCGGTTCCCCGACAATATAAAGTTTCCCCTTTTAAGAGGGTTGTTCATCTCAGTAGATTTATAAGATTCCGCACCAAGTCAATTGGTTTGGATAGCTTTCTAACATATGACAATGGTCTAGCCGAATCAAAAGCTTAGACAACCTTTATAATGAATTTAAGAACACTAAGTCCAGTGCTCGCAATAATGTCAAGGTATACAATTTAATTCCGAATAATAATAGACATTTACTTAATATGGCAATAATTCAGATTATACAATATACAATGTAAAGAATTTAGAAAACTTGCATCCAATAAGTGAATCAAATGAAGTTAGAGAACTCACACAAATCCAAAGTTGTGTGAGTTAGAAGACTTGCCTTTAGCGTTTATTACCACTTATAGCGTAAGATCACTTCAATGAACTATGTTATCCTATTTATGTATGTATATGTATTCATTAGTCACACATACTTGATATACATATTTGCATACTTTCATCACATATATCTATATTCATGTAGGCTACAGACATTCAAACTCCTAGATGCGTAATTCACATTGATTTTACCTTTGAAATCTTTCAAAATATTTTTAGTTCTCTTATACTCACATCGTATGTGAAACATTACCTAAGTTACTCATATGTGTTTGAAGAACCTTTGGGTTACGTTTGGTCCTTTGTTACTTTTATTTATATGTTTCTATTTTACAAAGTTAAAAGAGCTCATTATATTAATCATTAACTATAGTATCCATTAAACCACATAATATTTCCAAACAACATCTCTCTACACATGCTTGTATATGTATTTGATTTAGTTGCATAACTTTCTACTTAAAACCCTTTTAGTTCATGCTTGCATAGTTTATAAAGTTTCTAACTAGATGTGTGAACATATCAGTTATCTCTAGAGGCATAAAGCATCCTACTATATTTGTTTAAAAGTTCATAATACAATCCATAGAGTTTCCAACTCAATTGGTTGTCAATTATTAAGATGTCATGACTAACAATCTTTACATCCAAGGTACGTTGAGTCCACACTTCATGTGTATGTACAAGACTAACTAAGGTATAAACATAGGTTCAAAATGTGAGATTCGAAAAGGCGTACACATGAAGTGTGGACTAAACATGGTTTTCGTCTTTTAACTTTTCATTTAAAAAGGTTATGATTCAACTCCAACCCTACTAAACATCTTGCAACATACATTGATACATGTTTAAAGAATATGTATGTTCTTGAAGTTAAGTGAAATTAAGACTTCTTACATCAAATAAACAAAATAAATTTTAACTTGCTACAACACTTCTCGCTAAAGGCGAACATTTGTGCTTGAACCCCGGTGGGCAGCGGGCGTCCCTGTTAAACACATGCCTCCCCTGTTCGAGCGTTGATGCGATTTTCAACCCAACCACTATCCAAGCAGCAATGTAATTGCTGGGAGAATGCATATGTTGATTTGATGTTTAAATACAAATGCTCATGATAATTTGTAAAGTCCTTCAAGGAATATATGTACAAGGACTTGGTGATAGATCAAATTTGTTAGGTTGATCTAAGCTCTTAATGTGTATCATTCTTGAAATGAATGTATAGATAGAAAAATCAAAGCTGTTAGGTTGATCTTGAGATATAATAGATAGGCTTCGAAGAATTCGTAGTGCATCAATCTGATCAAGATTGTAGAAGTCAAGGCAAAAATGTAGAGCTTCAAGAATCGTAGTGTGCCTACCTTAAAGGGCCTCTTCGGAAAATGTAGAGTGGTTCCAACGTTTGTCGAGCCAACTCAGAGATCGTAGTGTGCTCTCGGAGACGTAGAGTTTACAACTCATGCAAGCGAAGATCGTAGTGTGCAAGTATTTAAGAGAAATCGTAGTGCTCTCGACTGATAGCATCAGACCAAGCACCAAGGCGACAAGTCATCACGATCTGAATCGTAGAGTATCATATGTCTTGTGTCAGAAGCATCAAGCCTCACGATTTACGTGGAGACAAACTCCAACATATGAGGAACGGATTCTAAATGTTGTAGTACTCATTAGTCCCAAAGACATAAGGGATATCCTTAGTATGCAACAAAGAAGCGTATTGAAGAAGCTAAGGAAAGTACCATTGGTAACGGGGGAAACACCTTTTCAGGTGTTAGGTGAGAAAGCAGTCTGCTGTGTCAGTGGGCCAGAATGCAATTCAAAAGATGTGCAGAAAAGTCTCCATCAAAGAACTGAAATGTCAAACGCATTTAATGCTTCAACGGATGGATCCAATGGATAGTTTTCAAGATCACATATATGCAGATCAAACAGATGAGAGAGACTAAGCAAGCATTGAACAAAAACGTACAAGAACTCTTAAAGCTCAACTCTACGATCTGAGAAAAAGAAAAGCTTGCTCAGCTACTCAGTTCTTTCAAACAAGTGCTTAAATAGCAACTGAGTAGCACCAATCAAGAACTCAACAACTACCAACAAACTAAAGAAAGAGTTCCAAGTCAGAAGGACTTGAAGAGTTCTAAGTGAACTGTAAAGAGCCAAGTCTGCTGGACTTGAAGAGTTCAAGAGTGAACTAAGAAGTTCCTAGAGTACTGGTCTAGAAGGAATCTGTGTGATTCACAAGTTGTAAAAGATATCCTTAGTGGATTTCCTACTCGAGGAGTAGAAGAGTGGACTGCTATATGTGTTATAACTGCCATAACTGTGTCTCTTACATTCTTTCCATAACTACTATATGTGTTATAACTGCCATAACTGCCTCACTTTCATAACTTCACTATATCTTAAGGGAGATTAAAACAAATACTAATTCACCTAAGTTTTAATCTGTATCAACTAACAAGTTTAAAACGTAAAGTTATTTAAATATCTATTCAACCCCCCCCCTACTCAGATAACTATTGTGCCTCCAGGAACTAACAATTGGTATCAGAGCAGGTTCTATTATACAACCTACAAAGCGTTAGTAGATCCAATGGCACACTTACCAAGCGAATCAAGGACTAGAGGAGGCAGCAAGCCACCAATGTGCAACAAGGATAAATTTGCTAACTGGAAAGTTTTTATGCAAGCATACATGGACTCAATAGATGAAGATCTATTTCAGACTATTCAAAATGGGCCCTATATTCCAACAAAGCTTGCACCAACTACGGACGATCCAAATAGAATACAAATCAAAGTCAAAGAAGAATGGACTGACAATGAGAAGAGAGCTGTCCAACTCGATCAGAAGGCCAAGAACATTTTATTCCAATCATTAGAAGACGATCTGTTCGAAAATGATGTCAACAGAAAAATAGCGAAGGAGGTTTGAGAAGCTCTACTCATCATGCACGAAGGGATGGAAGAAGTAAGAGAAAACAAACAATCTCTCCTGACACAGCAGTATGAGATGTTTGCTCATGTTCAAGGATAAAACGTCACTTCAACATACGAAAGATTCAAGGTTCTGCTCAACTCTCTACGAGCCTATGGGAAGATCTATCCAAACAAAGATCTAATCATAAAGTTCATGAGAGCCCTACCAAGCAGGTGGGATGCTAAGACCACTGCCATTAGAGAATCAAAGAATCTCCATGAGATGACAGTTCAACAGCTATATGGCAACCTTTTGACATACGAACTGGAGCTGACTCAATGAGCTGAAACCCTATCAGAAGGAAGAAAGAAGGATAATGGTGTTGCTCTCAAGGCAACTGAAAGTACATCCAAGGTCAACACTGAGATTGACTCTGATTATAACGAAGACGATGATGAAGACTTTGTTATGCTGGTAAAAAGACTAAGGAAGATCATTCGTTAAGGCAAAACCAGCAAGCCAAAGAAGGTCAGCAACTACAGCAGCCAGGAGCAAATGAATGATCTATGCTACAACTGCAAAAAGCCTGGCCACTTCATTGCCAACTGCAACAAACCTCTCAGAGAGGAGCTAAAGAAGAAGTCACATCCAAATAAGGAATACAAAGGAAACAAAAGGCCTCAGAAGAGAGATAAAGGCCTTGTAGCTGGAGGATCGTGGAGTGATTCAGACAATGACTCCAATCCTGAATATGGAGATGATGTAGACAACAAATAGCTAATCTGTGCCTAATGGCTAAACATGCAAAGGACAAACTAAACTCCAACATACATGAAGTAAGTCTCAATAAGGTATTCAATTTCAACTCTCCTGATGTAGACATTAATGATTTGAGAACTGCACTGCATGGCATAACCACTGATCTACATCAATACATGAAATGGTTCAGGGTTCTATCTAAAGATCATTCACTTCTTCAAGAGGAGAAAAAGAAAGTTCAAGAAGAACTAGAAACAACTCTTCTAAGTTCTAATCTTCTCTCCAAACTTGAGGTTGAGAATGAGATCTTAAAACAAACTAATGAACTCAATGTACTAAGAGAGTCCAATCTAACCTCTAAAATTGAGGAACTAGAAAAGACCATCTCTACATAGAACAAATCCTCATCATCCATGGACTCCCTGCTCTCTAGTCAAAGAAGTACATTTAACAGAACAGGCTTAGGCTTTGGGGAATCCACCTCAGAGCCATGTGTGGAACAGACAAAGGAAATTAGCACTAATAATGCCTCAAGTTTTAATAGAAGCATTATCTTTGTGAAATTCTCACAGAAGGAAGATCCAATCCAACCTTGTTCTACTGTTTCCATTCATACTCAAAGGAGTAAAGGATCTCATGTTGGCCTGGGCTTCATAAAAGAGAAGAGTAATCCAACCTCCACTCACCAACCTCGAAGAATCGTAGAGTCAAGTAAGACCAACTCTACGAATCAACTGGAAAGGTACAGTAGAGGTAAGACACACTCATCACTATTTATAAAACCCAAGGACACGTGGAAGAAGGAAAATCAGTTTAACAGAAGGATAACTAAAGAACCACACAAATCTAAATGGAGGATGAGTTATCATACACACAGAGGCATGCATCATACTAGATGTTTTATATGCAATAAATTTGGTCACAAGGCTGCCAAGTGTTATTATAATTCCATGCATGTGAGACCCAAGATCAAACAGATTTGGGTCCCCAAAGGCACTAACAAAGTAGGACCCATGCAAATATGGGTACCTAAATGAAGGTTCAATGTTTTGATAGGAAAAGAGCTCCACGATCACAACCTGGTATCTGGACAGTGGATGCTCAAGACACATGACTGGGAACAAAGCCCTTATATCTAACTACATAGAGAAGGAGGGTCCCTCGATCATCTTTGGAGACAACGGCTCGGGCAAGACAAGAGGATATGACTCTGCTGGTAATGGTGCAGTATCTTTCAGCAAAGTGGCATATGTGGAAGGTTTCCAACATAACCTTCTAAGCATTAGCCAACTCTGCGATAAGGGTCATCAAGTAACATTCCTCAACAACTAGTGTCAAGTCAGAGATTTGAAGACATTTGCTGTAAAGCTAACCGGGACAAGAGAAGGAAATGTCTACATAGTAAATCTTGGTCAACTAAGCTGAGACGAGACAATATGCTTTCTGGAAAAAGCATCTAAAGAAATGAGCTGGCTATAGCATAGACGGTTGTCCCACTTAAACTTCAAAAGCATGTCCAAACTAGCATCAAAAGATCTTGTTGCAGGCCTACCCAAGTTCGACTTTGTGAAAGAAAGGCCATGTAATGCCTGTCAACTTGGAAAGCAAACCAGAAGCTCATTCAAGAGCAAAACTGCCAACTCAATCGACAAGCCCCTGCAGTTGCTCCACATGGATCTATTTGGGCCAATTTCAACAACAAGTCTTGGAGGGAAAAGATACTCACTAGTCGTAGTCGACGACTACTCCAGGTTCACATGGGTGTTCTTTCTAACCTCAGAGGATGAAACAAGCTCCCAACTGATCAAGATGTTCAGGTTGGTTATGAACGAGAAAGGAGAGAAAATCAAGGCCATGAGGAGTGATGATGGCAGAGAATTCGACTTCTCAGAAATGGACCAGTTCTGCACAGAGAATGGCATCAGTCATAACTTCTCAGCTCCATGAACTCCTCAACAAAATAGAGTAGCTGAAAGAAAGAACAGAACTTTGATAGAGGCTGGAAGAACTCTACTAGCAGCAACTCATCTACCTGAATACTTTTGGGCAGAAGCCATCAACACTGCATGTTACACGCAGAATAGATCACTGATACACTCTACGATCAAGAAGACAGCCAACGAACTGTGGAAAGGAAGAAATCCAAGTGTCATCTATTTTCATGTATTCGGTTGTGCATGCAACATTCTCAACAATTGAAAGCAGTACCTGACAAAATTTCAACCCAAGTCAGACGAAGGAATCTTTCTTGGATATGCCACAGATAGTAAGGCCTACAGAGTATTCATCAAGAAGTCACTGAGTGTTGAAGTCTCGATTCACATCATCTTTGATGAAACAGACTTAGACAAATCAGTGCTTCAAGACACTACGACCGATAGTGCAGACACTACGAATGAAGTCATCGAGCTCAACACTACGATCGTAGTGCCAGATAGTGAAATCCTTGAGCAAGAAAATGAGATCGTAGAGGGGCCTATGCAAGACAATGCACCTCCACACCATGAAGAAGAAATACATCTTGAAGACTCAAGACAAGAAGGCATCAAGACAGATGTCCCAACCGGAAATAGATGGGCTAGAGATCACACTCAAGATCTAATCATTGGAGATCCGAGTGCAAGAGTCAAAATAAGAGCTGCCACATAGAATGAATGCTTTTATCTAAGCTTCCTGTCACAAATGGAACCAAAGAAGATAGAGGATGCTATGGAAGACTCCAGCTGGATAGAAGCCGTGCAGGAAGAACTCATCTAATTTGAACGAAGCAAAGTATGGAGACTGGTACCAAGACCAAATAGTCATCCTATCATTGGAACCAAATGGCTCTTCAAAAATAAAATGGATGAAGATGGAGTTATAACCTGAAATAAGGCAAGACTGGTGGCCAAGGGTTATTCTCAGGAAGAAGGCATTGATTATGATGAGACATTTGCACCAGTTGCCAGACTAGAAGCCATCTGAATATTCATTGCCTTTGCTGCTCACATGAAGTTCAAGGTCTTCCAAATGGATGTTAAAAGTGCATTCCTGAATGGAGAACTCCAAGAAGAAGTCTATGTAAAGCAACCTCCAGGTTTCATCAATCCATCTCTTTCTAATTATGTCTATAGATTAGATAAAGCCTTATATGGTCTTAAACAAGCACCTAGAGCATGGTATGAAACATTGACTAACTTCCTTATTGAAAATAGGTTCACTAGAGGTAGAGTAGATACCACATTATTTCTTAGAAAACATAAAGACAAAGTCTTATTAGTTCAAATATACGTTGATGATATTATTTTTGGTTCTACTGACGAAAAGTTATGCAAGAGATTCTCTAAGCTTATGTAGAGCAAGTTTGAAATGAGCATGATGGGTGAACTGAATTTCTTCCTTGGACTGCAAGTAAAGCAATCTGATGAAGGAATCTTCATAAACCAAGCAAAGTACATCAAAGATTTTCTCAAGAAGTATGACATGGAATCAGCTTCTCCCATGAAAACCCTGTTGGGCTTCGGCACAGAAACGCACAGCGGAAATTAAAATTTTAAAGCAATTTCCGAAACCCTAAAACAGGATCCATGCGAAAATCAATTAATTCAGAGGTTTAGAGATTATACCAGATGTAAACAAAAAAACGAGAATCTGAAACCGACTGCGCCTCGAATCTCCAACGCAATACAAACCGATTTAATTCGCCTCTACAATATCCACATGAGCAGCACTTGCAGATAAATCGAGCGATTACTGCAATAAGAAGGACTTGCAGTACTAGCCACCAAAAGGAATGGATTTTCCAAACTGCTTTCTCTCTAGTCTCTCTCTAAGAAGCGGCTAGGGTTTTTCAATTATGATATCTTACCCTAAGTAGCTGCTATATATCATATAATATATAGTAGTTAAAAGAAATTAATCAAATCAAAACCTAATTTTATAAAATCCGATTTATATATATATATATATATATCTCTTAATTAAGTCTTACTTAATTAATATACATATATACAAATTATCCTTTTAATTTAAATTAAATGATTTAAATACTATTAATCATATTAATATATTTAAATCCTTAAAATTTAAATTAATTCCCTTTAAATAACGTTCTATGTGTGTGACCATATAGGTTATTATTACGTTGGCAATAATTTTAAAATCATATTATAAAATTATAAGCGGTGAATGCGGCATCTAGTAATGCATCACTTGCTACCCAAGTAATAATAAGATCGATGATTCGATGCAACCTTTTCGTGACCAATGTTTCAATGTAATTTAATCCTTTTAACCTTAATATCCTAGATTAAACTCGAGTCATGGAATGTGTCATACTCTTCATAATTTAATCTGAGTTTTCTTGATCAATGAGTAGACTATATGAAACAAATCACTATTTGAGCATGGCCATGCATTTCATAGTCCTACTCAATCAAGAGGCCTATGGATATCACCCATAATATATAGGATGGTTAAATTCCATCTAGATCACTCATATTTCTCACGATTAATGATGAACCCAATAATCACCTTTATAGTCCACCCTATTAAAGGTGACATTTGATGATATCAAAGTACATAAATTCTCGTGTAGTAATATAGCGATTTCAGGTTGGAGGACCATTACATCATTGTCACTATGAGAATTGCTAACGACACTTCGCATAATGCTCCATATAGAATTCTTATGGTGGAGTGCATCCGATTACATCGTTCTCTAAACATGTACCTATGCATTGACTTAATATCTAATATATTTATGACCAATGAGATTTGGTCATCGGTCGATCCACATACTAGTCTCCATGCATCATTGTTGTCCCATCAACAATGATACTCGACTAGGGACATTTAAGAACACTGATACTAATGGTAATATATAATCTCATGTTCAAGTCACATACTTGAAACTATATAATTTGTATCACTATTCTAAGGAATTTTATTATGTTAACAATTATATTACGCAGTAAATAAAACCATAATAAAATCATATATTTATTCAATCAAATATAATATCAAAACGTTAAGCAATTATATCAAATAATTGGCCTCTAGGGCATAAACTCTAACAAACCCCAATTGCTACTGCAACCAAACTTGACAAAGATAAAAAAGGTAAAAGTATTGATATGACTCAATATAGAGGTATGATAGGCTCTCTTTTATATCGAACTGCCAGTAGACCAGACATATTATTTGCAACATGTATATGTGCTAGATTTCAGGCTAACCCTAAAGAATCACATTTATCTGCTGTAAAGAGGATCTTCAGGTATCTCAAGGGTACACCTTACTTGGGGCTTTGGTACCCCAAGGAATCCTCATTTGAACTAACAGGATACCACGAGATCTCTTGATTTTGCGAGTTGCAAAATAGATAGAAAAGAGTACCAGATGCTTTTGTCGAATTGTTAGGAAATAGACTTGTGTTGTGGTTTAGCAAGAAGCAAAACTTCAAGTATCTCTTAGCAATCTGCGGTTTGAATATATTCTTTTTGGCGGTTGTTGTGCTTTCGAGATCCTATGGATGAAAAATCAACTAGCTGACTATGGGTTTGAATTCAAATCCATACTCATTCACTGTGATAACACAAGTGCAATAACAATTACTCATAATCCTGTCATGCATTCTAGGACCAAGCATATAGAAATAAGATATCACTTCATTAGGGATTATGTGCAAAATGGAACTATTTCTCTACAATATATCCCTACTGAAAATCAACTTGCTGATGTCTTTACAAAACCTTTAGATGAATCCAGATTTAATAAGTTAATAAGTGAGCTAGGCATGCTAAATTCACAACCATGAAATATATGCTCTAGTTTGTGCTAAGCATACAGATACAAAAATCTAAGTTAAAAATCGTAGACATGATCAAAGGAAGTCCACGATCGTAGAGCTGAAGTTACAAAAGACAACGATCGTAGTGCAGACTCAACAATGGCAGAAGCCTCATCTACAAAGCAAGAGTACACCCTGTGATGAGAAAGCTTAAAACTAAGCAATCCCTCTTATAAGCGCCTCAGGGACAAACCTAACCCTCGATTAAGTCTTGAGGTTGGCCCTTCTTGAGCTACCTTAAAAGAATGTTAAGTCAAGAACTCATCACAAGGATCCGGTCAGACTCGACGATCGTAGTTCAGACACTACAATTGCTGGAACAAACTCGACGAATGCTGGACAGACTCGACGATCGTAGCTCAGACACGATGATTGTTGGACAGAATCAATGACCATAGTTCAGACTCAACGATCACAAAAGCTACCTCAATGATCGTAGTCCTCCCTAAGGACACATTCGTAGTCAGAAGTTCTCCCTAAGGACACATTCATAGTCAGTACAATCCTTCTCACTTAAATTCGTAGAGCCAAGCAGAATTCGACACATGTCCCACTAAGCAAAATGGAGAGAGGGAAGTTACATGTACTATTTGAAAGTATCTTTTTGAAATCAGAAGTTCAAAAGATTATCTCTCTCATTCTCTCTCAAAATAGAAACCCTAAGTCAGAAGAAAGCTCATTCAATCACACTTCTTGCAAGAAAATCAATGACTACTTCCAGTGTTATCTCCGACTACAGACTCTATTTTTGACGAATTCAAAACAGTTGTACCCAAATTTCACAAGACTCTGTCGTTACTAAAGAAGGTAGGTCTCGAAGAAGCTTTGGGTACAGACACATTGATCTACCCTAAGCTAGTGAAAGAATTCTACAGGAATAATATGTTTGAAAATGAAGTCCTCACGACGAGAGTCAAGGACGTGGAAATCAAATTAAAGGCTGAAAACATCAACCTAGCCTTAGGTTTCAAATCCGAAGGTTACTAGTTCTTAGATGGCATAAACTTCCGTAAGGGACTCAAAAATATGTATCACAAGAAATCTCCCACTGTCAGAGGATACAAAAAGAAGGAGTTTCCTCAGAGGTACGAATTTCTGGCTGACATTATTGGGAAATGCATATGCTGCAAGAGCACTGGGCATAACTCTGTGAATGAGGTACAACTGAAACTCATGACTACAATAAGCTATGGGATACAGCTTAACTATGGAGCCCTACTATTGGAATGGATAGGAAAACGGATTCTCAATTCAAAGAAGACAAAGGTTTCTCAAAAGATGCTCTACGGACGATTCATAAGCATCATAATATAGTCTGCTTTGGCTGACAAAATTGGGGATGAAGAAGTAGAAGTTATCAACACAAAAAGAAGTATGACCCAGCAACTATTTGAGAATTGGAAAAGGAACCCAGCTGAGTATGTACGCATAATGACCGAGTCTAGTAGAAGAACTGGTGATCTGAAGGATTTAGGCATTCTAGGAAATATGTATGTTGTCAAGGAGACCGAAGAAGAACAAGAAACAAACAAGGGAGAACCCTCTGTCCTTGTCAGAAAAAGCTAGGGCAAGAGGAAGCTTAAGGCTAGGATGGAAGAAGAACCCCAGGGATCCACAACTAGTAAACCAGTAGAGTCCTCTGACATTGAGACTCTAAGGATCCTGAGAAAGAAGCAACAGCAGGCTGAGGTAGAAGAAGATATAGCCACCATATCTCAGCTGCTGAAGAAGAATAAGATCAGCCACAAATCCAAGAGGCCATCCATCTTTTCGATCGTAGAGACCAGACCAAACACATCAGGCAAAGAAGTAGCTGCATCAAACATTTTAGCTGATCAACAGGACAAAACTAAAGTTCAAGAAAGTCCTGAGGCTGTGGCTCAGCCTAGAAAACCAAGAAGAAAACTGGTCAAGAAATATATCCTTGTCAACGAAGGAGTGCTCAAGGAGGAAGACAAGAGAATGGCCACTAAAAAGGAACTGTCCAAAGAAAGTCAATAGGACAATGCTCCAGCTGAGGGGGAGACACCTGAAGTTCTTATGATAGAGAATACACTAACTAAGGGGGAGATGCTTGAAGCTCTCATTCAAGAAAATGCTCAAGCTGAAAGGAAAATTCTAGAAGTTCTAATGATTTAAAGTGCTCCAGTTGAGGGGGAGCTATTAGTCCTGCAAAGGGATGATCATGTTGAGGGGGAGCCCCATGATATTCCCTTAACAAAAGAAGCTGCTCTTACAGAAAATGAGGAAGAACCAGAGCAAGAGCAAAATGAAGTCATTAAGATATTGGAATCCCCAAAAGAAGATAGTGAAGAAAAGAGAGAAGAAGATGATGATGACCTTGAGATCACTGGTGTGGGAAAAGATTGGTATAAAAGTTATCTCTACAATCAGATGTTCTCTTACCTACCCATGATGCCATATCATCAAGCCCAAATCCTAAATTCTTGGAACCAAATGTTCTGGAGCTTCAAAGAATACCCGACCATCAACTGTCTTTGGCTCATGGATTCCTGCACCTTCAAATTTGCCAAGAAGCTCATCACAAATGAACCCTCCTCAAGAGTGGTGCCTGAGGTATTATCTATTCCAATCCTTTTCATAGTAAATCATTATCCACTATCTTTTTCAAACCAATTTTATGAATTCCCAAGTTGGTTGGAAGTGACTCTAAATCCATCAAGTTAACTCCCAGTTACAGAATCCCAAAATTCTATAACTGATGAACCAAATACACCAAACTTCATATTAATCCAAAATCCCATCATCTCTACGATCACTGACTCTAGCCCCATCGTAGAGTCTCAAGGAGAAATCGTAGAGCCACATATTCCAGACACCCAAACCCAGGCCCCTCCATCAGATATTCCCTCCTCATTCAGCAACGAATACTTTAATCTTGATCTTGCCCTCTACTCACTACAAGATCAATACCAAAGACAAATCCCTTCCTCACAAACTCCCCAATTGAATGAAATTCTTTCAGAGTTGTCCACAAAAGCTGACTTAGAACTTATGTCTAAGAAAGTGATCAAGGAACTCGATGAGAGTCTTGAAGAACACACTGACCTCATTCAGCTGCGATTAACAACAATGATCAATGCTGCCAATAAACTCCCACAATCCCTAAGCTCTACGCTCTCTAAGACACTTAAGGAGTTTGTCAAGAGTATGATTCAAAGCATAAAGGACCAGGATGACATTCACTTTCTAGTAGCCAAGAAACACAGAGAAGTTGTCCTTTCCATACAGACAACTCAAGAAAATCAGAATAAAAACATGTTGGAAAGCTTCCTCAATCTATAAACTGCTGTCAAAGAATTCCAAAAATTCTACATCAGTAGTGGCAAGCAAACTGACAACATTCTATCAGTTCTCCAACAAAGGGAAGCTCGGTCTGAAGCTCTAATCGAAGAAAATTGAGAGGACATTGCTCAGACTAAAAGTCAGCTCTGAGCTTGTCCAAGGCCTGAATTGCATCTCAACAGACATTCGAACCCTTGATGCTGACATAAAGGGGGAGAATAAAGGGAAAGGAGAAGGAGCCCAGGGCGGAGGCAGAGGAGGTCATGGAATAGGCAGAGGACAATTCCACACTCAAGCTTCAAGAAGCCATCAACAGACTCCACGATCAAGAAATCAGACTCAATGATCTGATCAGCAGGAAGTCTTAATGGCTCAGCCATTAAGGAGTCAAGGGCCAACTACCAACTCACAAAATATAACCACTACAGGCCTTAGAATGCCAATTGGAGATCCAGCATTCATTAATAGGCATGATCTCAACCCAAGGTTAAGCCCAAGTGAGCTGGAAGAGATAGCCAGAAGGAATGAAGCAAGAAGAAAAAGAAGGGCTAAGGAGTATGCCAATCCTCCATGCAAAAGACCAAAGAAATAGAGATAAGTGAAAGTTTAAATTCTTATTGATGTAAAGCTAAATTTTAATACTCTTAAATCATCAATAAATTCATGCTTATTCTCTAGAAATTTCAGCTGCTCACTGAAATACTAAGTCATGTTTAAATTTCCTGCATTTGCATCTAGATACTAATAATCATGAAAACAAATCTCCTTGGTTATGTCAACATAATATAGGGGGAGATTGTTGGGAGAATGCATATGTTGATTTGATGTTTAAATATAAATGTTCATGATTATTTGTAATGTCCTTCAAGGAATATATGTACAAGGACTTGGTGATAGATCAAATTTGTTAGGTTGATCTAAGCTCTTAATGTGTATCATTCTGGAAATAAATGTATAGATAGAAAGATCAAAGCTGTTAGGTTGATCTTGAGATATAATAGATAGGCTTCGAAGAATTCGTATTGCATCAATCTGATCAAGATTGCAGAAGTCAAGGCAAAAACGTACAGCTTCAAGAATCGTAGTGTGCCTGCCTTGAAGGGCCTCTTCAAAAAACGTAGAGTGGTCCCAACGTTTGCCGAGCCAACTCAGAGATCGTAGTGTGCTCTCGGAGACATAGAGTTTACAACTCAAGCAAGCGAAGATCGTTGTGTGCAAGTATTTAAGAGAAATCGTAGTGCTCTCGGCTGATAGCAACCAAGCACCAAGGCGACAAGTCATCATGATCTGAATCGTAGAGTATCATCTGTCTTATTCCAGAAGCATCAAGCCTCACGATTTACGTGGAGACAAACTCCAACATATGAGGAATGGATTCTAAACATTGTAGTACTCACTAGTCCCAAAGACATAAGAGATATCATTAGTATGCAACAAAGAAGCGTATTGAAGAAGCTAAGGAAAGTACCATTGGTAAGGGGGAAAACACCTTTTCAGGTGTTAGGTGAGAAAGCAGTCTACTGTGTCAGTGGGCCAAAATGCAATTTAGAAGATGTGCAGAAAAGTCTTCATCAAAGAACTGAAATGTTAAACGCATTTAATGCTTCAACGGATGGATCCAACGGATATTTTTCTTGATCACATATATGCAGATCAAGCAGATGAGAGAGACTAAGCAAGCATTGAACAAAAACATACAAGAACTCTCAAAGCTCAACTCTACGATCTGAGAAAAAGAAAAGCTTGCTCAGCTACTCAGTTCTTTCGAACAATTGCTTAAATAGCAACTGTGTAGCACCAATCAAGAACTCAACAACTACCAACAAACTGAAGAAAGAGTTCCAAGTCAAAAGGACTTGAAGAGTTCTAAGTAAATTGTAAAGAGCCAAGTCTACTGGACTTGAAGAGTTCAAGAGTGAACTAAGAAGTTCCTAGATTGCTGGTCTAGAAGGAATCTGTGTGATTCACAAGTTGTAAAAGATATCCTTAGTGGATTTCCTACTCGAGGAGTAGAAGAGTGGACTAGGATCTTTAAGTGCTCTGAACAACTTAAAAACGAATGTGTCTCTTACATTCTTACCATAACTGCTATATCTGCTATAACTGTCATAACTGCCTCACTTTCATAACATCACTATATCTTAAGGGAGATTAAAACAAATACTAATTCTACTAAGTTTTAATCTGTATCAACTAACAAGTTTAAAACGTAAGGATTTTTAAATATCTATTCAACCCCCCCCCCCCTTTCTAGATAACTATTGTGCCTCCGGGAACTAACAGTAATGATGTATAATTGCTATAAACTTGCTACATAACCTTCCTAGCATGCTTCTAACAATCCCAAACATACAAACAATTAAATTCAATGATAAATTCAAGATTTTTGCCATTTTTCCAAAGTTTAACACATTTAGCAATTCTCTACCCTACGAATTCGTTACTTGACCAATTTACTTCGTTTAACTCTTGTTGATTTCTTTTTTGACCATATTAACCATGTCTAGCATCAATTTACATATTCTAGCAGGGTAAAATACAAAGTCGACCACTGAACTTTAGGGGTTTTTGGGTATTAAGCCCTTTTCTTTTGGTTAACGCAAATTGAGCCCCTTTTATTAAAAAAAATTTGGACTTTGAACCCCAGGCGCCACATGTGCATTGACTTGCCTACGTGGCAGATATGACGTGGATATTTTTAATTTTATTTTACATGTGGACGAGCTGACATGGCCATTTTTGAATTTTTTCCCAAAAATATGTAGCTGCTTGGATTCAAACTCAAAACCTCTAATATGCAATTTTGGCCATTGACCACCTTAGCTACAAGGCCTACTTGTTATCATTTTGCAAGGATTAATATTTATAACTAAATTAGATCTGCTAATAGAATAATGTTGTATCAATTCGAGCAATTAAGGGTTGTTTTGTATTAGACAATAATAATAAAATCAACAAAAATAATAATAATAAAAATAATAATTATAAAAATAATAATTATAATTATTATTATTATTACTATTATTATTACTATTATAGTTATTATTATTATTATTACTATTATTATTATAGTTATAATAATAATTAATATTATTTTAATATTATTATAATAATAATTATTATTATTATTATAATTATTATTATTATAATTATTACTATTACTATTGTTGTATTTATTATTATTATTATTATTATTATTATTATTATTATTATTATTATTATTATTATTATTATTATTATTATTATTATTATTATTATTATTATTATTATTATTATTATTATTGTTATTGTTATTGTTATTGTTATTGTTATTGTTATTGTTATTGTTATTGTTATTATTATTGTTATTATTTATTTTTATTTTTATATTTTTTTTATTATTATTATTATTATTATTATTATTATTATTATTATTATTATTATTATTAATATTAATATTATTGTTATTGTTATTCTTATTATTATTGTTATCGCCATCATTATCAACATTATTTAGCTTTTTAAATTTATTGCTATATAATAATAATAATAATAATAATAATAATAATAATAATAATAAGAACAACAACAACAACAACAACAACAACAACAATAATATATTATTATTAATAATAATAATAATAATAGTAAATACAACAATAGTAATAAGTAATTATAATAATAATAATAATTATTATTATAACTATAATAATAATAATAATAATAATAATAATAATAATAATAGTAATAATTATTATTATTATTATAATTATTATTTTTTAATTTTAATTTTTATTTGTATCATTGTTATTATTATTGTTATTTTTATTATTATTGTGTAATACAAAACAACCCTTAATTGCTCGAATTAATACAACATTATTCTATTAGACTATCTAATTTAGTTATAAATATTAATCTTTGCAAATCAATAAAAAAGTAGGCCTTGTAGCTCAGGTGGTTATTGGGCCAGAATTCCATACTAGAGATTCTGAGTTCAAATCCAAGCAGCTACATATTTTTGGGAAAAAATTCAAAAATGGCCACGTCAGCTCGTCCACATGTAAAATAAAATTAAAAATATCCACGTCATATCTGCCACGTAGGCAAGTCAACGCACATGTGGCGCCTGGGGTTCAAAGTCCAATTTTTTTAATAAAAAGGGGCTCAATTTGCGTTGACAAAAAAAAAGGGCTCAATACCCAAAAACTCCTAAAGTTCAGTGGTCGACTTTGCATTTTACCTCATTCTAGCATGCTTCAACCATAAACCATTCAACTCAAAACAAGTGTTTTCATACTTTTCTATGAACTTGGCAAAAATTGAATGTATGAACATCTAGAGGAAGGTTACCTTTTCTTAAGTTGAATTGCTACTCTAGCTTTAATTTGCAAATTGTATAAGCTTAGCCCAACCACACTCTCACACACTTGAAACTTTCTCAGAGAACTTAGCAACATGTCTGTGAATGAGAAGGGCTTTATTTATAGGCAAGCTTGTGACCAATTTGGTTTTACTCAATGAATCAAACCAATGGAATAGAGAAGGAGCTGATGGTTATGAAAGATTTGGTGGAAGAGTACTATGTAGACCACTCCCTTCTTCATGATTTGCTAGCTATGTAGTTGGTAATGAGGGACTAGGCCTTTTGTGACGCCCCCAAAATAGATATACATCACCTATTCCGAGTTGCCAAATATATGGTGCACGTAATACAAATACAATCTTAAATATACAACATGAAATACATGAGTTTTAATACAAACATTGTCTTCTAGACAGTATTTAAACTCAAAATAAGTCATCAATACATTTATACTATTTTATAGAATAGTGAGGACTACTAATGCTATTCTCTGGACCGTCACTCCGTTCCCCGACTCGTCCCAGCTATATTCTCATTTCCTTAAAAAGAAGAGTACTGGATATAGGAGTAGTGAAGTAACAGAATACTTTTCTTCTTTCTCTCTATAATAATTGCTCTAAAGCTTTTATGAATTGGTGAGAAATGAAGGAAGAATGAGCTTCTATTTATAGGAAAATATGGTTTCGATAATTGCACGTTTTGGGGCTCGAATATTACAGTATAATACCTTATTCTTTTTCTTCATTTTTAATTTAGTCCTGCAAGTATTATCAAACTTGCACCACCTTCCCTAATAGTAAAATAATGTGAATCAATAGTACAATCATGTGAACAAATAGTATAATCATATGAAAAAATTAATTACAGTATAGTACCTTCAACTATACCTCCATTTTTAACTTAGTCATGCAAGTATTATCAATCTTGCACCACCTCCCCTAATAGTACATGAATGTGAATCAATAGTACACACATGTGAACAAATAGTTATAAGAATGTGAAATAATAGTAATTAATTGCTCATTTATCCGATTAATTACCCGATTGGTCAATATAACCTCCAGACATCAATTATTATCGAAATAGATGTCGATTTCCACTAACACTAATAATCCCAACACAATGGAAATATCAATTTCATCTTTAATCAACACAACTTATTCATCATTAATATTATAACTCATAATATTTAACAACCAGATCGTTCCCAAGAAAGAGGGGGCTTTCCGATAAGGATTTCTCCTTATTGGCACGCAATTAGGTGACCAAAAACCTCATTGACAGAACTTTCTAGACATTGTCAATATTGCAAATAATAATATGAATAACTTTGTCGTCTCAATTATTGATTTAATAATAATAAATATTATGCAGATGATACTGTAACAATAATTGAATCAATAATATGAGAGATATGATGCATCAATTACTGTAGCAATAATTGAGTATAACTGAGTGACTTCTCACGTAAGCATCAATAATCAATACTGTGTGCTACTACGCAACCACGCGTATTACTGTACTTTTAATACCGAGTGCTTCAACAGTTAACGGTAAAACTTCCGCCATTATTTTCATAAAGTATTTTTATCGTTTTCTCAATCTGATAATAATTTCGTTACGGGGTCCACCAATGATTGTGTCGTTGTACGAATATTCCCTGCTAAAATGAATATTTTCCGACCAATTGAATATTATATAAAAACTTGCGTACTTTGCAAAACTTGTAAATACTACCCACAACTATAACATTATATCAAATCCACACAATAATATTCAAAAATATATTTCGAGAAAATTTAATCTTTATTCAAAAAGTTGGGGTCTTACACCTTTGGCCTATTACGTGAAGAAAAGGGGGTGACACTCAATTTGGGACACTACCAATACTCAGCATTTGCAACCCATCACTTTAGCATACTTAGGTTTATTTCACATTTTGTCCACAAATGAGCATACATATACACCCACTCATACACTACACATAAATCATATAATCCATGTATATTGATTTATTTCATATAATATTTATCCTAGATTAGGATATAATGTAATTGTGTACCAATATTACTTATTATTATTTATTTAATCAAAGTTACTTTCTCTCATATGTTTACAATACCCATTTAATTACTCCCATACACATCAAGATGTCATAAGACTTTTTCATACAACTTGGTTAATTACTTAAGTCAAGCTTACTTTTGTCATATAGTGTTTATATAACTCCAATGTCACACCTCATCTTTTATTGAAAGAAAAACCTTATTATATATGATTTCTCTTTACATACTATTATTCATGATAATTAATGAATGATAATTAAATCAATCCCATTCTGTAATTATTTATTTATTAGTAATACTAATAAATTTCATCATTAGTTAAATTAGTACTTTCTCATTTCCTCATCTTGCCCCACTAGGCATAACTCCACAATTTTAAACTAAGCTTCTCATCACTCTTGCTTCATTGCCTAATTACCACTGACTTAATCAATTAAACCACCTATCACAACACATGTCAATACTATATATATTTATATTCAAATAAATATGCAAACAAAGCTTTATTCTATATATTATAATTTATTAAAATCTGCGGGTATTACAGTCAGTAGACCCATATACAAAGCATCCGTGGTTCTTCTTCGGACTTGGATAGTTAGGAAATATGTGTCCTTCCTGTCCACAATTATAGCATACAGCCTTCCCCTTGAGACATACTCCCAGATGAGTCTTCCCACAGGTTTTACATGCCTCCATTCTCCTCTTCGGATCTCCTTATTTCACTCCGGTATTCCTAGAGTTAAACATTTTCCGCTTCTGTCCCTCGCCACTCCCGATGGCTTCTTCAATCTTTATTCCACCATCAACCTTCCCTTTATTCTTCTTGTCTTTGTGGTACTGGCTTAGAGCCTCGCTACTACCTTCGGCGATTATCGCCTTCTCTAAAATGGTCCCAAACGAAGTACTTTGGAACACAAAAATACGGTTATAGAGCCAGGGTTTCAAGCCCTGCTCGAACCGTCGAGCTTTCCTAACCTCGGTGTCCACTTGGTGTGGAGCAAACCTTGCCAGTTCATTAAACTTGGCGGCGTATTGGGGAACCGTCATGTCCCCTTGTTTCAAGTCAAGAAACCTCATCTCCATTCTCCCCTGCATACTCGTGGGAAAATAATTCTCGAAGAATATCTCCTTGAACCTTACCCACGTTAAGTTCTCTATACCAGCCCTAGCCTGGTTAGCCTCCCACCAGAAATTGGCTTCACCTTTCATCATATAGGTTGCAAAGGAAACCTTTTGACCCTCATCAACATTTGTTATGACAAATTCCTTCTTAATTTCTTTCACCCACATTTGGGCTTCTATGGGGTCCGTAGTTCCCTTGAACTCCAACGGACCCACACTCTTAAAATCTTTGAAAGTAGTAGCTCGTACTACTCCCGGATTTACGGGGATATTAGCCCCATTCATATTAAACACGGCTGTTAATAAGTTAACAAATTCCTGCATTGGGTTAACTGGACCTCCCTCCGGTTGATTTACATTAGCGCCTTGGTTTTGTTGTCCTCTTTTTGGCGGCATTTTGTTGTTACAATAAACAACACATTTCATTATTATTCCCTTCTTATTAGTTAGTTATTATTCAACAATAACTTCAACATCCATTACTCAATATGTTCCGCAAAAAGGCTTATATTGATTCATTACTTATAGTATAATACTGCACCAGTTACATTACACAACCTAAGCTGCTGACATTACTTTCCCGCAATTGCTTTTCAAAAATTGGGATTTACAAAAGACTACCCTTTGATATACAAAAGAGGGTTTTACGTCACTACTAGATACACAATATTTATATATCTAAAACTACTCTAGCTACTACTAGATTACATTTTTCTCAAGGCATTATTAAAATCCGTGGTGGCAAGACCGACGATAATATCACGCCTGATCGTATGCCGAGTTTGCCCAGCCTCTACGGGATACCCAGCTACATACTGTTGGAAATCCTTATAAGAACTCCTATGAATATAGGACATCCTCCCTAACTTCTGTTTCTTGGTCTTTAGCTCCTACCTGAGCTCAAAGACCTCTTGTTTCAGCTTGTGGACCTTGTCCTTGGCTAAAACTCTCTCATCATGCTCCTACTCCCACATCGACACCATGTCTGTCTTATCCTCCAAGACAGCATGGAGTTCTTCTTTCAACTCCTTCACTTCCTTACAGTACTAGATGTTCATATCCAATACTACCATGAACAATGCTCCCATTGACTCTCCCGGAGTCATCTCTGCCTCAGGTGCTATGGTGTCAAAAGACACCACCTCCACCTCCTCCTCAGACATGCTATCGAACATGGCCATCAGGTCTAAGCTCTCTGAGTCTCCAGACTCAACTATCACCACTTCAGGCTCTGCTGCTATAGGATTCGATATATTCTCTACTTGGTTCACCGACCCTTCACTGACTACATGTATATCTCTATAAACTTCATTTCCTCCTGACATCTACAACAAAACAAATAGTTTGATTAGTACACGTCAGTAGAATAAAAACACAACATACATAATGCATTTTTATAGGGTTAATTTCCATCTTTTATTTCTTTGACTCCTCTTAAGGTTATGACTTAAGGTTCTAAACCCCCTTAAGTTTTATAACCTAATGTTTTGATACCAACCTGTGATGCCCCCAAATCTGGGTGTCTTCCCGGTATATGGTGTTACACGGTGCTACAGTTCATACATACATTCAATTAAAATGCCTCAACAGAACGAATATGTCGTATATATATTCCAAAACAATATTCCGTTACCAAGTTCTTTATAACGAATACATAAGTTCTTTATCATAATATCAAATACATTACAACATTAACCTATACTATTACATAGATAGATCAGCGGTCTGCCTTAGCATTTCCCTTATCTTTACAGGATCCTTCGGTTCATTCGGTCTTAGCTGCATTCATATGGTTCAAGCAAGAGTGAGCATAACAAGCTCATCAAGTTCAATTAAATAACATGCTTGAAACATAAGAATCGTATATCTTCAATAGCTGAATAATAGTTATGAAGTACTATTGGTAATACAAAATACCACTTCATTTTTCCTTCAAAATGTTTTACAATGACAATATTTTTAGTAAAACATCAATTTCGGTCCAAGACCATGAGTATTTCATACTTTCTTTAAAAATGACAACCTGACACTAAGTCCGTAAGTCTGACATATCTTACGAGCACGTCTAGGTGATCAGCCTATAGTACTCTTTGTTGATCAACACTACATTCTTTAAACGTATGTACGTTTAAGTTGTGGCAACCTCACGTGCCTGTCGTTTTGACGACAAAACATTTTAGCATACTCAGTCATCATTTGAAAACCACACCAACATAGTTTGGGAAAACATTGACAATACCTTGATAGATTATAAGAAATCCAACATATCGTAAGTCTAGCTGAAAGAATTGGCTTTGACTTCATCATACGTCAATTCATGCGTAAGAATACATGAATCACAAAGCTTGTTCAAATTAAACTGAAACAAGGGTTAGAACACTTGCCTTCAGTGTGTGCTATGGTTATTACACGTTCACTTTAAGTCTTTAAGGTCTCTACAGTATATGATCACATAACATAACACATTAGGTCATGAATAAACATACATGGTTCATAACGAATCTTACCCTTCTTCTCAATCTAATTATGTATTAGATTGTTTATTATTGGTTCCAGCTTACCTTTATAATTTACATCATCATTTCATTCATGTTCGATTGACTATCTTCAACCTTTAGTTATCATACTTAAGGTTGAACAATGCCTTACAATATTATAATTAAGCTTTATTTCATTAATCAATCAATTCCCATTCATGCTCTACTTACAATTAATCTTTACTGGCAGAACCCTAAGGCTGGTGTTGCGACGCCAGCTTTCTTTACTTAAGTCGTGTTGTGGCGTCAAACTTTAGTGGCTTTCACGGTTCCCAGTATTGCGGCTTTCATCTTCAATTACATTGGGTCGTATTGCCCCAAACTCCATGAGGGTCATAGCTTCTTCTCAAAGACTTTAATATTTGCTTATATGCCTTGAAATTTGTGTGTAGCGGCTACCAACTCTGTGCACCAAAAAGTTTTTACAGACTTCTCTTTTATGAAATTCTCGAGCTCATAACTTCTTCGTTATAAGTCCGAATTGGCTCGTTCAAAAGTCGTTAGTTCACAAATCACATACTCTATATGTTAATCCAAGAATTTTATATTTTCGACTTTGTTAACTAAAAATTCACCTATTAGTCCATTTTTAACGAAAACGATAAACGTTCGTGAATGTTCAACGCTCGTTTCTTCGTTCTAAGTCAAAATTTGGTCATTTTTGAGTCTGCAACTCTATAATGCCAAATAAGACTTGTTCCCATTGAAAACCAACGTTTCTGAGCTCAATATCAAAATTCGACTGCCATTTTGAGAATTTCACGAATTCGACGATTATCGTCCAATCGTGTGAATTCTGGCATAACTTCGTTACATAAGATTTGTTCATTGTTCCAAATGGATTCTATCTATCATATTGACATCTCAAGCTACTGATTTCATTAACTTATTTTCATGATAAGTCATTACGTTTTCTTCGTGAGCTTATAACTTATTAAAGTATAAAATTCATATAATTTCATTTCTCATGACTTATGATAGTTATGTCTTCTAACCATCACTCTTACGTCCTTTTATCATACCAACATCATTCATGTAAACATGATACAATTCTTACAAGTTCTTCATTAGTTCATAGCTTATCCATGAACAAAGTGCTTATTCACGACTTTATTAAGACTTAAGTCTTTAGATTATCCATTTCTATCATTCCTTATCATATTTGTTCATTAATCTACACTTCTCTTATCACCCTATAATGGTAGAGATGGAAGATATATGGCATATGATCATTACCTTTGATGAACTAGCTTTTCTTCTTCTTGAAAGTCTAACTTAAACTTGCTTATTGTCTCTAACACTTAAGCACTTAACTTGTTTGAAAGTGGTTGGATGAAAACTAACAAACAATAAATGAAATCCTAAGCTTGCTATTTATAGGATTTCCTAAGTTAGGGTAGTTTGGTCATTAGGTCATCCCACCTCCTTACTTTTCATTTCCCTAGCTATTAAGTTAACTTGGCCACCATACTCCTTGCTTGGTCATCAAAACACTTATCCCTTACTTGTGCACCAAGATCACCCATGGGTTGCCCCATGGATCATGCTACCCCTTGGTTCTTAAATTGGGCTTTAATCCAATTAGTCTAACTTATTCTTTTGGGCTTGTATTAATCCATGTTGGACTTTACATTAACAACTACTTGGGCTTCCACATTACATAATCTTGGACTTGCCTATTAATTCTCATTGGACTTGCATTTCATACATAATCCAACAAGTTCATTACAATTGGCTTAAAGCCTTAGAACGTATACTGTACGTATAATTCTCGTATTCTCACTCGTATACTTATTTAACATATAAGACATACCATCATTCATACATACTCGTATAATACTTAGTATCATACTCGTATTCATTACCTCGGATAATACTTACGTATTACATGATCATCACATTAGCTTCTTACGCTTTACTTTCCTAACTTTCTTGAATTAAGTCCATATGCGAAAAATTACATTTTCCATACTTGAATTATTATTACATAATCCATCTCACCTCGATATTCTATCGTTACGTATTTCTCGGAAGTTCAAAAATAATTCCCGAGCGGAAATCGATGAATAGTGTTTTTTGGAAAATTTCTTGGAAAGCTTTTATTTTCATCTTGGAAATTCAAACACTTTAATTCCCTCACGTAGTTAAAATACTACAACTTTTCGACGTTCTAGGTTATAGAACAACATTCATCTTACTAACACATAATAAAAACAAATAATATAATTTTATTCATTATTTAATGAAATAAAATTATTTTACAATGGATCTGAATTTCTCGATCGTTACAAAGACAATGAAGGAAGATGAAGAATAAGATATTCCAAATCATCTAGCTATGCTAGATTTTGAAGTTTATTGAAATCGTGCTTACGTGTGCGCTTGAAAAAGGAAAGAATTGGTTCAACTTTAGGAACCAATAGATTTTTAAAAGAACTATTCTTGGTATGTCTATGCTAATTATTTTGGCTAGACAGAAATTGATTTGACATATCAAAATGAATTTTATATCATCCGTGCATTTAATGCAAGGATGGTAAAAGGATGGAGTTATTAATGCAATTGAACCTAGTGATGGATGTGATCTTAGGATCAACAACCCACTATGGTATGATGTATAATGATGAAGTCACAAACTGACGAAGTCCTCAACGTACTATGAAAATTACAGTATCATGACGTCATAAAAAGTTTTGATGTATTGAAAAAGAATTTAAAGAAGTAGTCGATGTCAATTGAGTTGACCATACGAATGTTTCAAGTTGATGTCCAATTTATTGGTATGGTCTAAGCTAATTGTTTTGGCTAAGACAAATGGTATGTCATGTTATAAGAAAATCGAGCTTTCTTTAAGAACTTGTGCTAAACTAAATTGTTTTGGTGCAGAATCTAATGATTAAGTCTGAGGTAAACATACCCCGAAATGGGGATATACAATGGGTTGATCGCCTACATATGAAAGAGGTAGTTTACCTTCTTTGTGATTGTAAACTGACCGTGGAAGAAAGGTTACATCGTCATGCTATTAAACTTAGTAAGAGTTCATGGTCAATTTGACCCCTCAGCAAAAGTAAGAAATGTTTTAAAGGAATTCTTATATTCCTCGTTGTTCATTCTACTTCATAATTCTTGATATGTTATGAAGGTAAGATAATGTTTGAAAGATTAGGACTCCTTTGAAGAGAAGTTGAGAAGAAGAGTAAGCTAAAATTTCGAGGGCGAAATTCTGTGAAGAAGGGGTGAATGCGATGACCCGGGTAAGGGTGTGGTTTTAAGAAATTCTGAGGACAGAATTTTTATAAGGGGGGAAAAGTGTAACAACCCGAAAATTCGGATTGTCCAGAATTGAAGTTTAAAGAATTAGTTATTAATAAAATGAATTTTTATTAATATTATTCTATGCTATGTGTTTATTAATCGTTCTAGAACCTAGGATGATTATAAATTGGGAGGATTCTGGCTGCGAGTTAGATTGAACGAATAAGAATTTTAAAGACGAAAATAAAATATTTCCGGGAACAAAAATATTTCCGGGGGAAAAGACGAAATAAGCACTATTTATCCATTTTTGTTCGGAGATTGAGTTTGAATTTCTGAGAAACGCGTAATGATAGAATTCTAAGACGTAATGGAATATTCAATAATATTTCAGTTATGGCAAACGAAGTTTTTGCTTGCAGATATATAACCTAAGGGTTAGGAAAAATGAGTTCCGAGGATTTAATGATTACATATAATAATTAAGGTTATTATGCGTGAGAAATACGAGTATGATATTAGTTATTATACGAGTATAGTACAAAGATTATTATGATGTATAATACGAATATCGTATGAACTATATATGAAGAGAATATGAGAATGAGTTGCGTAGAATACGATTAGTCTTAATTGACTTTGAGTTCATGGACTTTGTAGAATCCAATTGGACTTGGATTATGTTAAGCCCAACGCTTTGTGAAATCAAGCCCTAGATATGCCCAATAAGAATTAATGTTAAGGCCTAAACAAAGAAAATAAACGGCGGATCGAACCGATGGGTCACTAGATGGATATTAACCCATGGGGAGACCCATGGAGCTTGTGGGTTGGCCACTTGGCCACCAAGTAAAGTGATTACTTGGTGGCTAAGCCATGAATAGTAAGGAGGTGGGGGAAGATGACTAAATTGCCCCTAACCTTGTTTTTCTATAAATAGGAAGCTTATTTCATATAAATGGGATTTTGAAAATCCTATAATATGAGAGAGAGAGAGAGAGAGAGAGAGAGAGAGAGAGATTGAGAGCTTGGAGAAGATGGAGAAGGAAGACAATGATTATGAATGCTCGGATCGAAGGTGATCATGAAATAGAAAAGCTAGCGAATCGCTGACTGTCTAAAGGAAGAAAAACAAAGAGGAAAGATATTAAAACCTAACTCCTAAGTTAGTTTTTCGTTAAGTTTTTATGTTCAAAAACATAACTTATTGAAGATAAGAAGTAGATAAGGTTAGAGATGATTTCATATGGTTGAAATAATGAGAAAAAAAGAAATAAGAAATTTGAAGTTTAGTAAATAAATTTCTTAAGTAAGTGTAAGATTCGTAATGAATTAGAACAATCCGAGTGGATTATATGAATGAGTTGGTGAAATAAGTAAGGAATGGTGTTCTATAACATCAAATTCCAAGAAAAAGTGAAATCGTAATCCAAAATAACGATTAAAATGAAGAACGAACGAAGAACACGAAGAACATTGCTGATGGACAAATTTAAAACCATCATAGGATAATTGTTGTTGATGGACAAGTTTAAAACCATCGCGTATAAGTTAGATGTGTATTGCTTGGTTAGGAACGGTAGAAACCTTCATAAAGAACGAATTAAACTGAGCTATAACCAAGTTACGGCAAAAATTTCATAAAAGACGAACGAGAATTAAAAAGTGTGTAAATGAGCCCGAAGGTGTAGGGTTTCATAAGAAAGTAAGAGAATGTAGAAAACCTAAGTTGTGGACTCAAGAACGAACGAGTTTTGAGTTCGGATGACTGAATTATGGACGAACGAACGAAGAGCGTTAAAAACATAAAATGAATGGCACGTTAATGGATTCAGAATGAAGTTCTGTCTGGGGGGTATTGAATTACGTAAGATAAGGAAGAGAATGACTTTAGAACGACCTCGTTCTGAGTTATAACGAATAAGTTATAGAAGCGGGAAGTAAGCATCTCAGAACAATCAAAGACTTAGAAATATTTTCTAGGGTTAGGGCTTGGCGCTGCGACGCCAACCATGCCTTGAAAGGTGGCACTGCAGCGCCATACCGGGAGCCGGGGACTAGAGACTCGCACCGTGGCGTGAGAGAAAGGGAAGGGGACCGGAGCCGCAACGCCGGGGCAGAGCAAGGCACAATAATGAGTGTTTAACTACTCAATTACTGCGGGGAAGTGTAAGAAAAGATAAAGAACATAATGTTCAATTAATGTAACACTTAATCAATTGTTTTAAACCTTTGATGAAGGTTGAATGAAAAGATTTAATGAGATTAAACGACAAAGAATGTAGACATGGGTTACAGAATCGATATCCGGGGACCGTAGTCCCGATAGAACGAACGTGAGGGATTGCTATGATTGTGATTCCTTAGACGTTGAGTGGCAAGGGTAATGAATAACATTTCGATGTTATGATATAATAATGAAAGGTAATCGTTAAACACTTTAACCGACGTGAGGGTTGATTGTACGTGAATATTAAACGGGCAGAGCCTACACCCCATATATGGTTTGACCGTATGATAATGAAGATCATTAATTTAACCATTAATGGTAAAGAACTGAGTTAAAGACAATGACGTTAACATAACGAAGCCAAGTGAATGATTAACTTGAATGATTGCTCTGAGTATACAAAAGACTTTATGACTTACACGATAAAGAATGAATCCTGAGGTATGGCATTTAGTTGCCAGAAAGCCAAAAGGAATAAGAATTGCCTTAACGAACGTTATAGTTTAATGGTTCGAATAAGTTAAGTTAAATTAGGTTGTGGTACAATCATAACCTTTGATGGTTGACATATGGGAGTTGGGCTAAACAATTTCTTTAGAGAGCGAAGGTATATATGAAACTGGCAACCGATCTAACTCACTATGATGGCAGTGTAGATGAGACGGGAACTTGTTTGTTGGTTGTTTGTGGGAAACCACTCAGAGTATGATGAGTGAGTTTTATACCCATGAATTGAATGCGTTTGAGCTTAATCTTTTGGATGTTTTTAAGTGTTTGTGCCTATTCAAGCATGTTTTACGTTGTTTTGTAGGATTTAGGACAAAAGTTAGTTGGATCGAAGTTTGGGGTTGCTAGATTCGCATTTTCGGCTTGCCATTTACATAGCAGCCACTTCAGGGCCAATTTCAGCATTGTTCCGGACCTTATTTCAAAACACTCAAAGAATGAAAGTTGTGACGCCCCCAAAATAGGTATACAAGACACATTTTGAGTCGCCAAATACATGGTACAGAAAGCAAACTACAACTTCAATAATATAATTGTCGTGCAAAATACGACAACACATACTGTGAGTTTAAATACAAATATTGTCTTCTAGACAATATCCACACTCAAATAAGTCCTCATTACAATTATTCAAACACTATTTTACAGAAATAGTGAGGACTGCTAAAACATCTTTCTAGAACCATCACTCCGTACCCCAACTAGTTCCTACTATGTTCTCACCTCCTGAGAAAAATGGAACAAAAAGGAAAAGGGTGAGCTCAACTAGCCCAGTAAAGAATATTATGACTAAGATAATATACAACAAACTATCGTTAGTCTTCAACAGGGAAAAATCTGATAAAATATAATAGACAAAAAGTTTTAGATCAACAACTGCAGGGGAAACAACAATCCATTAGAAGAGTCAAGTAGAAAATGAGTTCTACTATCTTCTAAGATTTAAAAGTCCATCATCAATATTTTATCCCTGTAACAACAATCAATATACATCTTTAATCAAATATTCATCTTTGCACTACAGGCCAAAGATATTCATTTGTATCACCAGGTTGGTCATGTTCATCTCAACACTGTTCATCTTTTGCACTACGGGCCAAAGATATTCATCGATTAATCATTTATCTTTGCACTACGGGCCAAAGATATTTAGTAATATCATCATTTAGGGTAGAGGATGATGAAAATATTTAAAATAAAAGCGAATCCAAATGAGACAAAAGGATAAATAGTAGGGATTCGTAATACTCCATAATAACCAATTTTGAAGCAAAATTAAAGAATAAAGATCAAAACATGGATACAATCAAAGATAGTAACCATAATAGACATCTTGGACAAAAAGAAGAAAATTTTATTTTTCTGAATAATAGTGTCGTGATTAAGTGAATAGTCTCCGTATCGTGAATAGTGACGATATCGTGAATAGTAACCCCCCACACAAAAAGTTCCAAATTTGATAAAAATTTAGATCAATACTTGACATAATGATATTGAAGAAATAATATCATATATGAAGAAAATAACATCCTTACATCAAAATAACCGTATTTCCATTGAATTTGGGATATAGTCTTGTGAAACTTGTACTAAAAAATAGAAACTCACAAAGTATCTAAATACTCACAAAATACGCTCGATAATATAGAGAGAGAAAGAGAGAAATCTTATGTTTCTGGTGTGATTTTCAATTCTTACTTAGCCCTTTATTTATAGGAAAATATTAGCAGACTTGACCTGCAACCTGATGGCTTTACCTGCTACTATTCCCACCCACCACATTTGAAATAAAATTCAGCACATTTCTTCACCAACAACAAGTGGGGCCCCCACTCAATTCTAGAATTTTCCACCAAAATGCTAAATTCGGATACTTGATAATTTACGAACCAATCACCTCTTAAAATTCATAACAAATCATACGTTCATTTTTAACGGTTCAAAATTTGTGGACATATACTCAACTTATATGTGTATAACATTTCCAAAAATTACAACGATCCAACGGTCGGATTAAAAATTATAACTCACGCAATATATCTCAAAAACACGGGTTTAATTTTTCAAACCTCCATTCCGACAAAAATACTAATAAAACACCTCAACACTAACTCCTTTATTTTTAACCATAATAAATATATCCAACATTTATATCCACATAAAATAAATATTTTCTTATCATAAGAATCAATAATTAATTATTCACAAATAATATTACAGAATCACATTTATGACAACCAAAGTTCCCTCAGAAAGAAGGGCTTTCCAATAAAATTTCTCCTCATTGGGTAAGCAATTAGGTGACCAAACCTCTCCTTGTGAACTTTCTAGACATTTCCAATAATGCTATCTAATAATATTATTCAAATAATATGAATTATTGATCCGATAATGGGAAATATTGTGCGTTGACAATTATTGAAACAACAATAATATAAAATATCAACGTAACAATTATTGAATCAATAAAATAAAATATTGAGCAAAGAACTCATCGTAACAATTATTGAGTAGTTCCTTCTTACGTAAGGATCAATAATTCATCAATACTATGCATCCACGCCAGATTCAGTATTTTAACCACCGGTATTCCAACGATGTTACAGTAACAACTACGCCGTTATTTATAAAAACTCAAACTTGTCGTTTTCTTCATCCGACAATTATTCTGTTATGGGGCCCACAAATGACTGCGCCGTCGTACGAATATTCTTTGACAACAATAATATTCCACGACCAAATGAATATTCCCCGACAACAATGATTATTTTATAACCACTTGCATATTTTGCAAAATTTGCACATTTCACCCATAACTAGAGAATTATATCAAATTAATACATTATTATTCACAATAATAATTAGAGAAAATTCGCTTTTATTTATAATAAGTTGGGGTCTTACAACCTCCCCTCCTTATGAAATTTTGTCCTCGAAATTGACATACGTACCTAGTGTTTCGAAAAGGTGAGGATACCTCGCTTTCATTTTTGATTCCAACTCCCAGGTCATTTCTTCAATAGCACGGTTTCTCCACAAAACCTTAACTTATGGTATAACCTTGGTGCGTAGGACATGCTCTTTCTTATCCAAGATCTTAACAGGTACTTCTTCGTACGTTAAATCTTTGGCTATCTCGTCTGGTTCTAACGTAATAATATGGTTCGGGTCTTTCATATATTTACGAAGCATTGATATGTGAAAAACATTATGAACACGAGACATACTTGGAGGTAATGCGAGTCTATAAGCCACATTTCCTATTCGGTCAAGAATCTCAAATGGACCAACAAATCATGGATTGAGCTTCCCTCTCTTTCGAAATCTTGTAACTCCCTTCCATGGAGCAACACGTAACAATACATGATCTCCAATATTAAACTCCACGTCCTTTCTATGAAGATCAGCATAACTCTTTTGTCGATCTTGGGAGGTTTGAATACGTTGTCGAATCATTTGGATCTTTTCTGTAGTCATGCGTAATAATTCTGGTCCCAACAAAGTTGCTTCTCCCACCTTGTCCCAGCATACTGGAGAACGACACTTTCGTCCATACAACGCCTCAAATGGAGCCATGCCTATACTTGCTTGATAACTGTTGTTGTAGGAGAATTCCACCAGTGGCAAGTACTTATCCCAACTTCCTTTAAAATCTAGGACACAAAGTCTTAATAGATCTTCAAGGGTTTGAATAGTCCTCTCTGATTGTCCGTCCGTTTGAAGATGGTATACCGAACTGAATCGTAAATCCGTGCCCATAGCTTTCTATAAGCTAACCCAAAATCGTGAAGTGAATCTTGGGTCACGATCTGAAACTATGGATACTGGCATGCCATGCAATCGCACAATCTCATTTATGTACATACGAGCAAGACGTTCAAGGGAATAAGTCTCACGTATCGGTAAGAAATGGGCAGACTTGGTTAATCTATCAACAATAACCCAAATCGCATCTATGCCTTGAGAAACCTTGGGAAGACCCGTAACGAAATCCATAGTAATGTGTTCCCACTTCCATTTTAGAATCTCAAGTGGTTGTAATGGACCCTTTGGCACTTGATGCTCCGCCTTTACACGTTGACAAGTTAAACACCTCGAGATAAACTCCGCGATCTCTATCTTCATATTGTTCCACCAAAATGTATGTCGAATATCATGATACATTTTGGTACTCCCGGGATGGATTGTAAACGGTGTGTTGTGTGCCTCCATCATGATTCTATGCTTCAAGTCAGAATCGTTAGGAACACAAAGTCTGGAGTTGAATCTAAGTATTCCTTCTTCATCGATTCTTGCTTCTAGAATAGCACCTTCTTGCACTTTCTTCTTCATACGCATCAGCTCCATATCCGTAGCTTGAGCAGCTTTAACTTTATCGATTAAAGTCAGTTCTACTCGTATATTTGCCATCATCATGTGGGTCCCTGGAGTCTTTAATTCTACCTCCATCCTTTGCAAGTCATACAGAATGGGCCTTTGCATTGACAATATCGCTTTTCGTATCAGCATATGATCTTCTACTCAATGCGTCGACTACTACGTTAAGCTTTTCGGGATGATATTGAATAGTGTAATCATAATCTTTCAATAGTTCAAGCCAACGTCGTTACCGCATGTTGAGTTCTTTTTGGGTGAAGAAATATTTGAGGCTTTTATGGTCCATGTAAATCTCCACTTTCTCCCCATACAAGTAGTGTCTCCAAATTTTCAACGCGAATACGACTGTTGTCAACTCTAGATCATGAGTAGGATAATTCCTCTCATATTCTTTGAGTTGTCGTGAGGCATAGGCTATGACTTTCCCATGTTGCATGAGAACGCATCCCAACCCTTTGCCTGAAGCATCGCTGTATATAACAAATCCATCCGTACCATATGGTATTGCCAGAACAGGTGCCGAAATGAGTCTCCTCTTGAGCTCTTGGAAATTCTTCTCGCATTCCTTGCTCCATACAAATTTTGTATCTTTTTGAGTCAGCTGAGTTAACGGAGTAGCGATTCGAGAAAATCCTTCCACGGATCTCCGATAATAACCAGCTAAGCCCAAAAAGCTACGCACTTCGGTCACCGACTTTGGTTGCTCCCAACTTTGTACTGCTTCAATCTTTGCCGGGTCAACAGATACTCAATGTTTTGACACCACGTGCCCAAGGAATGCTACTTCCTCAAGCCAGAACTCACATTTCTTCAGCTTGGCATAAAGCTTGTTTTCACTAAGCCTTTCAAGTATCAGCTTCAAATGGTGCTCATGATCTTCACGGCTTTTGGAATAGATGAGGATGTCATCAATAAAGACAACAACAAACTGATCCAAATATTCCTTGAATACACGGTTTATTATATCAATTTGAGGTAGCGGATACCTATTCTTAATGGTGACATGGTTTAATTCTCGATAGTCAATACAAAGTCGCATACTCCCGTCTTTCTTCTTTAAGAATAAAATAGGAGCACCCCAAGGAGATGTACTAGGATGAATGAAACCTATGTCTAACAATTCCTGTAGTTGGACTTTTAACTCCTGAAGTTCAATAGGAGCCATTCGATATGAGGTTTTAGAAATGGGTTTTGTACTTCGGCCAAGGTCAATAAAGAATTCAACATCACGCTTACGGGGTAGACCGAAGTTCTTCAGAAATACATCGGGAAATTCTCTAACAACAGAAATATTATTCAAATCTGACTTGTCTTTGTTCAAATCCATAACATGGGCTAAGAAAGCTTGACATTCGTTTTTTAATAAACGAATAGCTTTATGGCTTGATATGATAGTGATTGATTTTAGTGGTTTAGTTGTTTGAATTCGTATGACAAGTTGGTTAGGAATATGAAAGCTAACAACCTTATGAAAACAATCAATTTTGGCATGATGAGTGGTTAACCAATCAATTTCTAAAATCACATCAAAAGCAAGTATCTTTAAAGAGATAAAATCAACAGGTAATGTGATAGTGCCAACTTGGATCATGCAAGATTTATAAACTGTGGATGTAACGAAAGTTTCACCCAACGGAGTCTCCACTGATAAATAAAAGTCTAATTTCTCCGGAGTCAAGTTTAAACGTTGAGCACAAGCAGGAGATATAAACGAATGGGTAGAACCGGTATCTAGTAAGGTATAAACTTCGCAAGAGTTCAAGATTAGCTTACCCGTAATCACCTCGTTCGGGTTCCTCATATTTTGGCCAGTCACGACAAACGCTCTTCCAAGAACCGCTGATTTCGACTTATCCGGGACAGCCCTTGGAGTCACTATCCCCGTTGAACTTGGTTTTGCTACAGAACAATCCCGAGCTATGTGGCCTTCCTTTCCACAGTTGTAACATACCTTGGATTGTTGTGGACAGTTTGGGCTGATATGTCGCTCTTTCCCGTATTTGTAACATCTAACTGGCGGTCGTTCTCCACCCCTAGAATTTGTTGTTGGTGTTGGTGCTGCTGCTGATATCTTCCCGTCATTGTTGAATCTCCTCTTTTTGAAATTTCCACTTGACTCACCTCTCCTATTATCATGGCCACGATGACCACCCGAGTGGTTACCGCCTTTGTTCGTATTTTTCCCTCCTCGTTGGTTATCATCGCTCTGATGACTGCTGTCACCGGTATGACCCTGGTTGTGGTCCCTCGGTTGAACATACTCACTATCTTGCTCTAATAATTGTGCCCTATTTACAACATCTGAATATAAAGAAAATTTATGAGATATAAGATATTGCCGAATCTCGGGCTTTAGACCTCTTAGAAACATCCTTGTCATTCGTTCCTCATTTTCGACCAAATGAGGTACAAACTTGGATAACTCTGCAAACTTCGCCTCGTACTGAGACACCGTTATGTTGTTTTGTTCCAGTCTGATAAACTCCACCTCCTTCTTATGACACATACTTTCAGGAAAGTACTTGTCATTGAATAGTTTCTGAAATGTTTCCCAAGACATCTTGAGTCTGATTGGTCAGTACGCTTCACGACTCCCCCCAAGAGTCTCGCCTCACCGCATGAACATAAAGGTGGCGAATGGAACCTTCTGTTCCTCCGTGCATCCCAAGACATCGAATATCTTGGTAATTTTCTTGACCCACGTTTCCGCCATGATCGGATCCGGCTTTCCCTTTAATTCTGGTGGTCCCAACTCTTTGAACTGCTTGGCAGTGACAAGTCGTGCATTGCTAGCATTTCCACCAGATTACGTGCACGAAGTTTCCTCGTGCGGTTTTGCATAAAATGCAAAAACTTCGAACATCCATCATTCATCATTTGTTCTAGTAGTGTTGTTTACAGGAGGATTATTTCCTTCACGCTTGCACGCTTCTCTGGTTTGTAACTAAAGGTTGTTCCACAGTCTCATACACTACATTGTTAACGTTCTTAGCAGCCATTCTCAAATACTGTCATAAAACAAGGGTTAATTAAATAATTTAACATATCACATAATATCCCTATATTATGACTGACCAACAAATAAGCTTAGATAGGACACACTAGCGAAGGATTTACTCATCTCTCCTCCTAGTTCTATTCCCCGATCTCACCAGAGACCATATCCCTAAGCTTTGATACCAACTGTGACGCCCCCAAAATAGGTATACAACACCAATTTTGAGTCGCCAAATACATGGTACAGAAAGCAAACTACAACTTCAATAATACAATTGTCGTGCAAAATACGACAACACATACTGTGAGTTTAAATACAAATATTGTCTTCTAGACAATATCCACACTCAAATAAGTCCTCATTACAATTATTCAAACACTATTTTACAAAAATAGTGAGGACTGCTAAAACATCTTTCTAGAACCATCACTCCGTACCCCAACTAGTTCCTGCTATGTTCTCACCTCCTGAGAAAAATGGAACAAAAAGAAAAAGGGTGAGCTCAACTAGCCCAGTAAAGAATATTATGACTAAGATAATATACAACAAACTATCATTAGTCTTCAACAGGGAAAAATCTGATAAAATATAATAGACAAAAAGTTTTAGATCAACAACTGCAAGGGAAACAACAATCCATTAGAAGAGTTAACTAGAAAATGAGTTCTACTATCTTCTAAGATTTAAAAGTCCATCATCAATATTTTATCCCTGTAACAACAATCAATATACATCTTTAATCAAATATTCATCTTTTCATTACAGGCCAAAGATATTCATTTGTATCACCAGTTGGTCATGTTCATCTCAACACCTGTTCATCTTTGCACTACGGGCCAAAGATATTCATCAGTTAATCATTTATCTTTGCACTACAGGCCAAAGATATTTAGTAATATCATCATTTAGGACTGAGGATGATGAAAAATATTTAAAATAAAACGAATCCAGTGAGATAGAAGGACAAATAGTAGGGATTCATAATACTCCATAATAACCAATTTTGAAGCAAAATTAAAGAATAAAGATCAAAACATGGATACAATCAAAGATAGTAACCATAATAGACATCTTGGACAAAAAGAAGAAAATTTCATTTTTCTATTGAATAGTGTAAATGATTCGTGAATAGTCTTGAGTATCGTGAATAGTACCGTATACTTGAATAGTAACCCCGACACAGAAAGTTCCAAATTTGATAAAAATTTAGATCAATACTTCGACATAATGATATTGAAGAAATAATATCATATATGAAGAAAATAACATCCCTTACATCAAAATAACCGTACTTCTGACTGAATTTCGGATATAGTGCTGACAGAAACTTGTACTAAAAAATAGAAACTCACAAAATATCTAAATACTCACAAAATACGCTCGATAATATAGAGAGAGAAAGAGAGAAAGCTTATGTTTCTGGTGTGATTTTCAATTCTAACTTAGCCCTCTATTTATAGGAAAATATTAGCAGACTTGACCAAGAACACGATGGCTTTACTCGCTACTATTCCCACCCACCACATTTGAAATAAAATTCAGCACATTTCTTCACCAACCACAAGTGGGGCCCACTCAATTCTAGAATTTTCCACCAAAATGCTAAATTCGGATACTTCAATAATTTCTGAACCAGTCACCTCTTAAAATTCATAATAAATCATACGTTCATTTTTAACGGTTCAAAATTTGTGGACATATACTCAACTTATATGTATATAACATATCCAAAAATTACAACGATCCAACGGTTTGATTAAAAATTATAACTCACTTAATATATCTCAAAAATACGGGTTTAATTTTTAATACCTCCATTCCGACAAAAATACTGATAAAACACCTCAACATTAACTCCTTTATTTTTAACCACAATAAATATATCCAAATTTCCTTATCATATGAATCAATAATTAATTATTCACAAATAATATTACAGAATCACATTTATGACAACCAGGCCGTTCCCGAGAAAGAGGGGCTTTCCAATAAGAATTTCTCCTTCTTCGGTGCCATGATTAGGTGACCAAACCTCTCCTTGTGAAACTTTCTAGACATTGCCAATAATGCTATCTAATAATATTATTCAAATAATATGAATTATTTATCGATAATGGAAATCTTGTGCAAATGACAATTATTGAAACAACAATAATATAAAATATCAACGCAACAATTATTGAATCAATAATTCATCAATACTGTGCATCCACGCGTATTACTGTATTTTAACCACCGGGTATTCCAACGATTTAATTAGTGGTAACAACTACTGTGAATTATTTATAAAAACTCAAACTTGTCGTTTTACGCATCCGAAGCAATTATTACATTATGGGGCCCATGAATGATCGCTACGCCGTAAATCGCATTTAATATTCTCCGACAACAATAATATTCCACGATCAAATGAATATTCCCCGACAACAATGATTATTTTATAACCACTTGCATATTTTGCAAAATTTGCACATTTCACCCATAACTAGAGAATTATATCAAATTAATACATTATTATTCACAATAATAATTAGAGAAAATTCGCTTTTATTTATAATAAGTTGGGGTCTTACAACCTCCCCTCCTTATGAAATTTTGTCCTAGAAATTGACATACGTACCTAGTGTTTCGAAAAGGTGAGGATACCTCGCTTTCATTTTTGATTCCAACTCCCAGGTCATTTCTTCAATAGCATGGTTTCTCCACAAAACCTTAACTTATGGTATAACCTTGGTGCGTAGGACATGCTCTTTCTTATCCAAGATCTTAACAGGTACTTCTTCGTACGTTAAATCTTTGGCTATCTCGTCTGGTTCTAACGTAATAATATGGTTTGAGTTTTTCAATAAACGAATAGCTTTATGGCTTGAGACGACCGTGATTGATTTTAATGGTTTGGTCGCTTGAATTCGCATAATAGGTTGATTAGGAATATGAAAGCTAACAACCTTACGAAAACAATCAATTTTAGCATGATGAATAGTTAACCAATCAATCCCTAGAATCACATCAAATGCAACTATTTTTAATGAAATAAGATCGACAGGTAATGTGAGGGTACCGATTTGAACCAAACAAGACTTATAAAAAGTGGATGTAATGAAGGTTTCTCCCAATGGAGTTTCAACAGATAAGTCAAAGTCTAATTTTTCTGGAGTAAAATTTAAACGTTGAGCGCAAGTAGGAGAAATAAAAGAATGGGTAGAACCGGTATCAAATAAGGTATAGACTTCACTAGCGTTTATGGTAAGCTTACCCGTGATAACCTCGTTCGGGTTCCTTGCTTGCTGGGAGGTCACAACAAACGATCTCCCTTGCACTACCGGCTTTAACTTTTCTGGGATGGCCTTTGGTGCCTCCATCCTAGCTGAACTTATCTTCGGTGAACGTTAAAATCGGGCTAGGTGACCTTCTCTTCCACAATTATAACATTCTTTGGACGACATTGCGCAGTTTGGACTGATGTGTCCCTCCCCTCCGCATTTGAAGCATATGATAGGTGGTCATTCTCCTTCCTTGACAACGGGTGTTGGTGCTGACGTCTTTCCATCATTGTTGAATCTCCTTTTCTTGAAATGTCCATTCTTATTGTCTTGGCTATGATTACCACCGAAGTGGTTACCATTTCTAACATGTTGATTCCTCCACGCTTGTTGTCACCGCTTTACGATGATTTGCTACCACCGGTATTTTCATTCATAATTTACCGCTTTCTCTTGGTTGCGTTGACTCGTTATTGCGCTCCAATAACTGAGCCATATTTACAACATCTGATTACAAACACAATTTATGAGAAATAAGATATTATCATATCTCCGGTTTCAAAACTCTTAAAATCATTCGCGTCATTCGCTCCTCATTATCGACCAAATGGGATGAAAACCGGGATAACTCCGCAAATTTAGCCTCGTATTGCGACACGGTCAAATTGTTTTGTTCCACGATAAACTCCACCTCCTTCATGTGACGAATACTTTCGGAAAGTACTTGTCGTTGAACGACTCTTGGAACTTCTCCCAAGACATCTTGAGTCGTCAAGTTGGTAGTGCGTTTACTGATTCCCACCAATGTCGCCTCTTCACGCAACATAAAGGTGGCGAAGGGAACCTTTTGTTCCTCGGAGCATCCCAAGACATCAAATATCTTGGTGATCCGCTTTATCCATGCTTCCTCCTTAAGTGGTTATGGCTCTCCATTAAACTCCGGTGGTCCCAGCTCCTTGAACTATTTAGCGGTGACCGTCCGAGAGTTTCTAGTGTTTCCACCTACATTTTGGACAGGAGCCGCTCTCGCCTGATGTTGCATGAATTGCATAAAGCCTCTGAACATTCCATCGTTCATCATTTGGTCAGTCTTGTTGTTTGCATGAGAATTGTCGCCTTCCTGATGTACATTATTCTGATTGTTGATCTGTGGAGACTCAACGGTCTCTTGTGCTCCATTGCTATTCTCAATATTCTCAGATGCCATTTTCAAATACTGCCACAAAACAAGGGTTAATTGACATGCAACATATTATCCCTATACTCTGACCGACCAATTAAATACCAACTAAACTTAGGTAGGTCATACTAGCGAAGAAATTCCCAGTCTCTCCCCTGTTAGTTCTTGTCTCACATATTAGCCAGGGATCATATCGCTAAGCTTTGATACCAACTGTGACGCCCCCAAAAATAGGTATACATCACTTATTCTAAGTCGCCAAATACATGGTACAGAATACAAATACAATCTTAACATTGGCTGTGAGTTTTAATACAAACATTGTCTTCTAGACAATATTTAAACTCAAAATAAGTCCTCAATACAATTATTAACACATTTTTTTATAGAATAGTGAGGACTACTAATGCTATTCTTTGGACTGTCACTCCATTCCCAGACTAAATCCCGATTATATTCTCATTTCCTGAAGAGAACAATGAAAGCAAAAGGGTGAGCTCAACTAGCCCAGTAAAAAATATTATGACTAAGATAATGCATAATAAATTATCATTAGTCTTCAACAATGTTAAACTGATAAAATACAATAGACATCAAGTTTAACCTGCGGGGAATAAGCAATCCATTAAAAGAGTCAAGTAGAGAATAAAATCTACTATCTTTTATGATTTAAAAGGTTTTCATCACTTTTATCATTGAGACTCGACAATAAATAATCCACACCGAGTCCACACTTTTCTGACGAGGATATTCATTAGTATCACAACCACATATTATCCATGCACTACGGGCCAAGGATATTCGTGTATTCATCAATGGTCATGTACATGCCAACAACTGTCCATCAATGCACTACGGACCAATGAGGACTTTTACCACATCATTTGTAATATTACGGTCATGATTACACCGAATAATCCCTGGTCATAATCATACCAAGTCCATCTATGCACTACAGGCCATATATGACTTTCAACAAAATATAAACATGAGGATGATGACAATGATATAAGAATTCAATAAAACAAGTTCAATAATTAATTTGTCCAGAAACCAATAACGTCCAAATTGTCAACGTGATATTTCTTTGTGGAGTAAAATTCAAGAATGCTCAGATGAATATTTACATGAAAAGATACTGGATGAAGCGCAAGTATCAAGGATATTCCACTTATGACGAACGAGATTTTTGTAATTTAATTATTAATATTTATTGAAGTAAATAAATATTTTCGATGATTTAATTATAAGATTAAATAATTAATTGATGCAGTTGTGGTAGATTAATTTAATTATGTGTTACATTTATTAAATTAATGTGGAGAATTTTTATTATCGAAGTATGTCATTATGTGAGCTTATTGTATTAAAAGAAATATTTAATAAGCCTAATGTTATTTTAATTAATTTAATTATTAATTAAAGAATTAATAATTTGACATTATTTATTAATGAGAAAATTAATTATGTGACTATGTGAATTTATGAGAATTTATTATATTTTATTTAAAGTAAATTAAATAAGATATTGATTTATTTTATAAAGGAGTGTGACATTATTTAACTATAGTATAAGAGTTATTAAATTAAATGGTTATAAGCCTTTAAGGCTAGACAAATGAGGCCTTAAGAGGAGTTGAGGGCAGTTAAACCACGTATGGAGTAACTGACCTCAACTCTGCGCATAAAGACTCAGTTACTTAATTACGTATTCTTCTTCATTCATTATTATTTCTAAGTCTAGAGAATACTCAGAGAGAGTTTGTCAGAGATAAATAAAGTATTGAGAAGGAAATTAAGAGTGGGTGATTGAAGAAACATCTGAGTTTTCTAATATACACTTTATACTCTGGGTAAATTCTTCAAAACAAATTCTATTTTACGTTGTTTGAGTTTTATGAAAATGGCTTTCATTCATCCTGTAAAGTCTGTGTAATTGGAAAATTGTGTTGTTATATAGATATATGTAATAATACAAGTAGTATAACATGTTATATATATATATATATATATATATATATATTGCATGATTCCATATCATAAGTTTCGTAATATGATGACTTGTTATTTCAAAAATTTACAGAGTTTGGGTTTTTGACATATGGCCTTTATACGTAAATTTAATGTGTTAAACAGAAATGGCTTTGTAAAATTTATACTCTTATATGTTTATGCATGTTGATACGAAGAGACCAAAGTTTAAATGAACGGATTCGGTGTTATAACGAATCCGTAGTGTCAATTTTCATGAATTATTTTCAAAACCTTCAAGAACATCAAAGTCAGTGAAATTCACATATTTTAATTCTGTGATTATGTGTTTTAATGGGTTAAAACCATTCTATAAATGTTGGGTAATGATTATGTATAAATTATATCATGTGGGTATGTCTAAATTCGTGTAGTAATATTTTTAATTGGAGTTTTTGGATGTGTTACGCAATTTTACAAAATTCCGAACAATTTACGGTTCCTGGCTTACGCCTTGGACTCGTGCTTTAACATCTCCGTGGCGCCAGAATGCCATGTGTGTGAGAGTCACTAAGAGTCCAAACATTAAGCATGATGTACCATAATCATCAGCCATAGGAGTGCCGATCTAAGATAATGTTAGCGCAATAACTACACTCTCGAATGTTCGAAAATGAACTATTTTTAAATGTTCAAGTCTAACAATGTGATAGCAACTTAATGTAATGAACATAAAAATATGTTATAAGTATAATGAGATGTTAAAATAAATACGTAACATGTAAATAACATAATTACATGTGGATTGAATTATGGATTTCATAATTAGATTGTTATTCATGAAGTGTAAATTATGTGACAAAGTGGTAATTTGACTAAGTATAGTCAATATTCGAATTAGACAAAAGAATGAGTTTATGATGATTAGTTAAGTTATAATTAACTGGTATTGTGAATGTGAATGGTATGTAGGATTAAATTCAAATAACGTGCTTAGTTAAAGTGTAATCTACGCACGAGGCAAGTTTCCTACCCCTACTTGTTATCATTGTTCAAGTTTATTATTTACCTTGAGTAAATCCTCATTACTATTATTCAAGTTTGAATTGTTATATTAAAGATTTATTATCCTTTCAAAATATGAAATTTGTTATACAATATTTGTTCTATTGTATACTTTTTGAGATTATTATTCAATTTGAATATCATTATTGTTGAACCTTGTTAGACTAGTGAACCTTATTGATTCGACTAGTCTATAGTTGATGAACGTTCTAAATTTTAGAACCCTTACTGAATTATCCAAACCAAACATCCTTTGGTGCGGACTCGGATGTCAAACTGAGATGAACAACCCTGCAAAGGGATTTACTTATACGTTAGCGTTAAGATATTGTGCACAGTATGGTACTAAGGGCTGATCCCCCTAAGTACGAGTAGAAAGGTCCATAGTCTTATGACTATTAAAGGTTTCAAGTATAACCGTGGATAACCTAGGACATAGTTCAAGGTCTTATGACCCTCAGAAATCTTTTGATTCTTGTTATTCATTCTTGATTCAAAAGTTGAGCTTTTATTTCAGAAGTTATTATTTCTCTCGTATGTTATTATTCATTGTTATATTGTTATACTTGTGGGAAATCGTGCTCACTCTTGCGTAAAAATAACATTGCAGTTAAGAACGAAAGAGCAGACGAACCTTCCACTAGTAAAGGCAAGGGCAAGCTTAGCAAGTAATGAAGACTGATTAATTATGTGATGTAATTAGAATTATGTTGTTTAAGACTTATTGTTTATATTTCCGTACAGATGTTTAAGGTTAGTTTAACATGGGATTGTTTTATTATTCAGATGTTGTAACCCTTAAGGGTAAGATTTTAATTCTATCCATTGCATGGTTTGCATTTATTATGGGTAGATAGATATATGATATTTGTACAGTGAACACCAAATCCCGTGGAATTGAAGTACCCGGATTTGGGGGTGTCACAAGTTGGTTTCAAAGCTGTAGGTTATGAACCTTAGGTAGGGGAAACAACCTTAGGTAGTAGCCTTATAAAAAGAACATAGTGATGGAAAACTCTTATCGAGTTCTAGGAAATGAATTTTTGTAATTCATTGAAGATAATAAAAGACTTTATGTGCTTATGTGTTAAAATTATGTGCTCACTAGTATGACTTAGTAACTAAAACTCGAATTTTTGTTGTCAGGATGTCTGACGTTGGAGGAACTAGTTGAGCAGGGGAGGAGGAACCCCGAGTACCTATAGTACCTACAGAAGAGGAGCCCAGAGACATTCATGTCGTTAGGGAACAGTTGGTACAGAGGGAGTCATCTCCATTGATCACCGTTATTAGTCAGGAGCATGAACCTGAGATTGATCCTGAGGAGGTATTTGACGAGGAAGAGGAGTTTCCACAAAGACTCCATTGATCTTTGAGATGTACGACATTATCTGACCGTAGCGTTAGAGTTACGAGATGAGGTCTGAGATCTGTGGAGCGGATATTATTCAGCAGATTACTCTAGAGGAGAAGGAGAGGGAGATTTCGACTCTTCACACACGACCGGGAAATGTAGAATGGGATTTGGTCCACGAGAAGGGTCAAACCGAAGATAAGACCGCAGAGGTAGAAAATTTGAAGAAGGAACTGAAGGACAGCTCTGAAAGGCTGATCATAGCAGAGGAAGGTTGGGTAAGAGAGTCACGACGTGCTGATCTTGGGGAAGAGGATGGTCGTGCGAAGAAGGCAAAGCTTGGAGAGACATACTCTACACTTAATCATGCAATGGATGAGGCCCAAGATCGAGTTTTGAGGTACCCCATCCAGTTCGAAGGACTTCCATTGTACATGCTGGATCGCAGGACTATGTCTCGTATCATGGAAGAGGAGCGTGGCAAGGCTATTCAGCACCTTGACAGACAGTGATATAATCTGTTTAATTATGTGAAAGACTTAGTTAATTTTTATATGTAAATTCCGATATGTTTATGAATGAAGGAATATTTTAATATTTAAATCATGTGGATTCTTTATCTCAGGATGGTGGATGTAAATAGCAGTTATGCTATCGTTTGATGTAAAACTTTTAGTTTGAATTAAATATATTAAGTTCTTTGAGATGATGTGTTAAATGATTATATTAAATTGTTGAGTTAATCTTAACTATTTAGAGAATTTAATAGAGATTTAATAAGCATGTATTATTCTTAACAGAAAAATGCCGCCTAGAAGAAGACAACCACGTCAACCAGCTCAGGAAGAGTCAACAAATAACAACAATAATGCCAATGCTAATCCCGTGCAGCAGTTAGTTAACTTACTGACTGGAGCAATGAATAATCAACCTCAAGCTCCACCAAATAATACATTTAAGGATTTCAAGGCGGTGGGACCGCCAGAATTTAAAGGTTCCATGAACCTGATCGAGGTTCAAACGTGGGTTATGGAAATGGAGAAGGTTTTCGACGTTGCTAGGGTTAGAGAAGACTAGAAGACCGCTTTTGCAACATTTATGCTAAAGTCTGAAGCTAGCTATTGGTGGCAAACAAACAAAGTTCATGGAGGTGAAGGTGTAATTACTTGGGAGAGATTTAAAGAAATGTTTTTCGAGATGTACTTCCCAACCAGCTCAAAGAAGTAGATGGAGGTTCAATTTTTAGAATTGAAGCAAGGGAATATGACCGTACCTGATTATGCGGCTAGATTTAACGAGTTGGCGAGGTTTGCCCCGTATCAAGTACACACGGACGAAAGAAAAGCCAGAAGATTCGAACAAGGACTAAAGCCTTGGGTATATAGTAAAGTATCAATGTTTCAAATAAAAAAGTTTGCTGGAGTACTGGAAAAGGCCATCCTCACTGAAGGTGGAAGCGATGCGGTGACCAAGTATAATCAAGATCAGAAGAAGAAGAAGAGTGAAAGAGAAGGAAATAACAAGGTTAGTGGAAGTGGCATATGAGGTGGAAATTTTAATCAGAAGGAAAGATTGAATGACAACTCATCATCGGGGAATCAGCAAGGTAGTCAGAAGAAAAGAATCGAAGCATGCCTGACCTGCGGGAAAGCCCATATGGGAGTTTGTATGAAAGGAAAAAGTGTGTGCTACAATTGTGGTCAGGAAGGCCACATAGCACCAAACTGTCCAAACCCAAAGAAGGGTGCTTGTTTCACTTGTGGTTCGAAGGACCATCTGGCAAGAGACTGTCCCAAAAAGGGATCGGGAGGGTAAGGATCAGGAGGAAACCGGGGAAACAACAGTGGAAATTCCTTAACCATCACCGGACCAACTGCAACAAACGCAAATAAATCGACCGACCACCTTGAACTTTCAACATGGCCAGTACAAGATGCGGTTCAATCCCGTGATGTGGTGTCAGGTATCATTCCGATCAATAAAATTAATGCTTATGTTTTATTTGATTCGGGTGCTAATTGTTCCTTTATATCCGATGACTTTGCCAAGAATTTAGATTTTGCCTAAGGATGAATTGGATTACCCCATGAACATAGAAATTACGAATAGAGAAATAATCCCTATTAAGTATGTACATAAGAACTGTAGATTGGATATTAAGGGTAATATCATAAACGTAGATCTTATCCCTATTCGACTTGGGGAATTTGATGTTATATTAGGCATGGACTGTTTATTCAATTACGGGGCTGTAATTGATTGCCAAAAGAAGCGTATTAACCTTATGACCCTGTCAAAGATTGTGTTTTATGGTAGCAAGTCACCTAGACAAGTGAGTTATCTGACGATGATGCAGGCCAGGATGTTGTTAAGATAAGGTTGTGTATGATACTTAGCTTAAATAGTCAACAGTCGAAAAGAAAATCCGAAGGTAGAAGAAATACCGATTGTAAGGGACTTCGTCGACGTATTTCCAGATGATTTGCTAGGACTTCCACCGGATAGAGAGGTAGATTTTGTGATCGATCTGGCGCCCGGAACAACTCCAATATCGAAGGCACCATACCGAATGGCACCAGTAGAGATGAAAGAACTAATGGTACAACTGCTAGAATTGTTGGACAAGAAGTACATTCAACCGAGCGTACCGCCGTAGGGAGCGCCGGTGTTGTTTGTGAAAAAGAAGGATGGATCGATGCGGCTCTGCATTGACTATAGAGAACTAAATAAGGTCACGATTAAGAATAAATATCCATTACCGAGGATCGATGACCTATTTGATCAATTGAAGGGATTGAGATACTTTTCCAAGATAGACTTGAGAAGCGGTTATCATCAACTGAAGGTGAGGCCAGAGGATGTACCGAAGACAACATTCAGAACACGATATGGTCACTACAAATTTTTAGTAATGTTGTTTGGTCTTACGAATGCTCCTGCAGCATTTATGGGACTAATGAATGGTGTGTTCAAGCCATTTTTGGACAAATTCGTAGTGGTATTTATAGACGACATTTTGGTATATTCAAAAACCAAAGAAGAACACGAAGAGCATTTGAGATTAACGTTAGAGGTATTGAGAATGGAAAAGTTATATGCCAAGTTTTTGAAATGCGAATTTTGGATTGAACGAGTGCAATTTCTTGGTCACGTGATCGATAAAAACAGAATTTTGGTAGATCCATCTAAAGTCGAAGCCGTGATTAACTGGGATCAGCCAAGAACGCCGTCAGAAGTAAGAAGTTTTCTTGGATTGGCGGGATATTATAGAAGATTCATTCAAGATTTTTCGAAGATCGCGACTCCGCTAACGAATTTAACTTGAAAAGCTGTGAAATTTGTTTGGACGGATAAGTGTGAGGAAAGTTTTTAAGAATTAAAGAAGAGGTTGAGTACGGCCCTTGTGTTATCTCTTCTGGATGATACAAGAAATTTTGTTGTTTATAGTGATGCATCGCATAAAGGACTTGGTTGTGTGCTGATGCAAAACGGCAAAGTCATTGTGTATGCATCACGACAAATGAAGGATAACGAGAAGGGATATCTGACCCAAGACTTGGAGTTAGCTGCAGTTGTTTTTGCTTTGAAAATTTGGAGGCACTATATCTATGGGGAGAAGTGTGAAATATATACGGACCACAAAAGTCTGAAATATATTTTCACGCAGAAGGATTTGAATATGCGTCAAAGAAGATGGTTAGAATTAATTAAGGATTACGACTGTGAGATTTTATACCATCTGGGTAAAGCAAATGTGGTTCCCGACGCCTTAAGTAGAAAGGGTCGTGAGAAATTGATGACGTTGACTGCTCAGGAGGAGCTAATTGCAGAAATGGAAAAACTGGAGTTGGAAGTGAAGTATCCTATGGAGATTAATGAGAAGCTATTTTAGATGCAATCTGGTACAACCCTATTAGATAAAGTTAAAGAGGCTCAACTTCAGGACGAAGAATATAAAAAGGTGACAAAGAAGATATTTGAAGGAACTGAACCGAGATTTAAGATGGATAAGGAAGGAATACTAAGATTTTAGAGTAGAATTTGGGTACCGCCAGTATAAGAGATTAAAGAAGATATTTTGAGTGAGGCTCATAGTTCACGATATTCGATTAACCCTTGTAGTACCAAGATGTATTAAGATCTTCGAAAACACTTCTGGTGGCCAAATTTGAAATGAGATGTTGTAGAGTGTGTTGCCAAGTGTCTTACCTGTCAGAAAGTGAAAGCAGAACATCAGAGACCAAGTGGATTGCTTCAACCGTAGGAAATCCCAGAATGGAAATGGAAACATATTACAATGGACTTCGTGGTTGGCCTTCCGACAACTCAGAAAGGCTACGACGCAGTATGGGTTATCGTTAATGGTGACGAAATCCAAGACACTTTACTTACCGATCAAAATTAGATTCAATTTAGATCAGTTGGCGAGGTTATATGTAAAAGAGGTTGTTTAGAGACACGGCGTGCTGGTTTTAATTGTTTCCGATAGGGATCTGCGCTTCACATCGAATTTCTGGAAACGTCTAGAGGAATGCATGGGTACGTAATTGCGAATGAGTACAGCTTACCACCCTCAAACGAGACGATTGAGCGAAAGAACGATTCAGACACTATAAGATATGCTAAGAGCCTGTGTGATGGACTTTAAAGGAAATTGGGATGATCACCTACCGTTAGTAGAGTTCGGCTACAACAATAGTTACCACGCTAGTATTGGGATGCCGCCTTATGAAGTGTTATACGGCAGAAAGTGCAGAACTCCGCTATATTGGGATGAAGTTGGCGAAAGACAATTACTAGGCCCAGAATTGGTACAACAGACATCAGAAATTGTCAAAGTGATCCGAGCACAACTAGTAGCAGCTCAAGATCGACAGAAGAAATACGCTGATCCACATCGTAAAAATATCGAATTTGAATCAGATAGTTATGTTTTCTTGAAGGTCTCTCCTTGGAAGGGAAAGATCAGGTTCGGAAAGAAAGGGAAATTGAGCCCAAGATTCATTGGACCATTTGAAGTACTTCGAAGAATCGGAGAAGTTGCGTACGAGGTAGCACTACCTCCAGCACTCGAGAATGTCCACAATTTCTTCCATATTTATGTTTTATGACCCTACAAACCCGATTACAAGCATGTAATTGAATACGCATCCCTACATTTTGAAAAAGACTTATCTTACGAAGACATTCCTGTTCAAATTGTCGACAGAAAAGAACAAGTTCTCAAAAATAAAGTAATACCTTCTGTTAAGGTAATTTGGAGGAACCACAACGCTGAAGAAGCTACGTGAGAACTCGAAGAGAATATGATGAAGAATTACGCTCATTTATTTACTTAATTATGTGTTAGAGATTCTGGGGACAGAATATTTGTAAGGGGGGGAGAATGTAACGGGTCGAATTTATTGAGTCGTGATTCTCGGGACAGAATCCTTTTAAGGGGGAAAGATGTGACGAACGAGATTTTTGTAATTTAATTCTTAATATTTATTGAAGTAAATAAATATTTTCGATGATTTAATTATTAGATTAAATAATTAATTGATGCAGTTATTATAGATTAATTTAATTATATGTGTTACATTTATTAAATTAATGTGGAGAATTTTTATTATCGAAGTATGTCATTATGTGAGCTTATTGTATTAAAAGAAATATTTAATAAGCCTAATGTTATTTTAATTAATTTAATTATTAATTAGAGAATTAATAATTTGACATTATTTATTAATGAAAAAATTAATTATGTGACTATGTGAATTTATGAGAATTTATTATATTTAATTTAAAGTAAATTAAATAAGATATTGATTTATTTTATAAAGGAGTGTGACATTATTTAACTATAGTATAAGAGTTATATAATTAAATGGTTATAAGCCTTTAAGGCTAGCCAAATGAGGCCTTAAGAGGAGTTGAGGGCAGTTAAACCACGTCTGGAGTAACTGACCTCAACTCTGCCCATAAAGACTCAGTTACTTTATTACGTATTCTTCTTCATTCATTATTATTTCTAAGTCTAGAGAATACTCAGGGGATAAGGCTAAGCGGAGCGAAAAGGGTTTTCCATGAGATAGAGAGTTTGTCAGAGATAATTAAAGTATTAAGAAGTAAATTAAGAGTGGGTGATTGAAGAAACGTCTGAGTTTTCTAATATACACTTTATACTCTGGGTAAATTCTTCAAACCAAATTCTATTTTATGTTGTTTGAGTTTTATGAAAATGGCTTTCATTCATCCTGTAAAGTCTCTATAATTGGGAAATTGTGTTGTTATATGGATATATATAATAATACGAGTAGCATAACATGTTTTATATATATATTGCATGATTCCATATCATAAGTTTCGTAATATGAAGACTTGATATTTCAAAAATTTACAGAGTTTGGGTTTTGGCCATATGGCCCTTATACGTAAATTTAATGTGTTAAACAGAAATGGCTTTGTAAAATTTATACTCTTATATGTTTATGCATGTTGATACGAAGATACCAAAGTTTAAATGAACGGATTCAGTGTTATAACGAATCCGTAGTGTCAATTTTCATGAATTATTTTCAAAACCTTCAAGAACATCAAAGTCAGTGAAATTCACATATTTTAGTTCTATGATTATGTGTTTTAATGGGATAAAACCATTCTATAAATGTTGGGTAATGATTATGTATAAATTATATCATGTGTGTATGTCTAAATTCGTGTAGTAATATTTTTAATTGGAGTTTTTGGTTGTGTTCTGCAATTTTTGCGAATTACGTAACAGCAGTTTCGTTCGTCATGCAAGGCCAGACTCGATGCCTTAACATCCTCATGCATGATATACCTACCGTAATGGCGCCAAGAGTTCGGATTGAATACTTAACATGTAAATAACATAATTACATGTGGATTGAATTATGGATTTCATAATTAGCTTGTTATTCATGAAGTGTAAATTATATGACAAAGTGGTAATTTGACTAAATATAGTCAATATTCGAATTAGACAAAAGAATGTGTTTATGATGATTAGTTAAGTTATAATTAACTGGTATTGTGAATGTGAATGGTATGTAGGATTAAATTCAAATAACGTGCTTAGTTAAAGTGTAATCTACACACGAGGCAAGTTTCCTATCCCTACTTATTATCATTGTTCAAGTTTATTATTTACCTTGAGTAAATCCTCATTACTATTATTCAAGTTCGAATTGTTATATTAAATATTTATTATCCTTTCAAAATATGAAATTTGTTAATATTTGTTCTATTGTATACTTCTTGAGATTATTATTTAATTTGAATATCATTATTGTTGAACCTTGTTAGACTAGTGAACCTTATTGATTCGACTAGTCCATAGTTGATGAACGTTCTAAATTTCAGAACCCTTATTGAATTATCCAAACCAAACTTCCTTTGGTGCGTAGTGCGGGATGTCAAATCGAGATGATCAACCTCTATGAAAGGGATTTACTTATGCTTTAAGCGTTAAGATATTGTGCATGTGATGGTACTAAGGGTGATCCCCCCAAATGCGAGTAGAAAGGTCCATAGTCTTATGATCATTAAAGGTTTCAAGTATAACCCTTGATAACCTAGGACATAGTTCAAGGTCTTATGACCCTCGAAATCTTTTGATTCTTGATATTCATTCTTGATTCAAAAGTTAAGTTTTTATTTCAGAAGTTATTATTTCTCTCGTATGTTATTATTCATTGTTATATTGTTATACTTGTGGGCAATCGTGCTCACTCTTTCGTAATAATAACAATGCAGTTAAGAACGAAAGAGCTGACGAACCTTCCACTAGTAAAGGCAAGGGCAAGCTTAACAAGTAATGAAGACTGATTAATTATGTGTTGTAATTAGAATGATGTTGTTTAAGACTTATTGTTTATATTTCTGCACAGATGTTTAAGGTTAGTTTAACCTGGGATTGTTTTATTATTCAGATGTTGTAACCCTTAAGGGTAAGATTTTAATTCTATCTATTGCATGGTTTGCATTTATTATGGGTAGATAGATATATGATATTTATACAGTGAACACCAAATCCCGTAGAATTGAAGTACCCGGATTTGGGGGTGTCACACCCCTAATTTCATGGATTATAGAAGTCATAACGTTAACCAACTGAGTATAATAAAGAATGGAATAACAAAAGAATAATAAAGAGAACGTTAATGCAATTATCGAAACTATATTTTCCTATAAATAGAAGCTCATTCTTCCTTCATTTCTCACAAATTCACAAAAGCTTTAGAGCAATTATTATAGAGAGAAATTATAGAGAGAAAGAAGAAAAGTATTGTGCTACTTCACTACTCCTATATCCAGTACTCTTCTTTTTAAGGTAAGGGGTATTATTTCTTTCTTTCGTCTTTATGAAGAGAACTTTTGTTATTCCAGTCTTTATTATTCTGATGGAATATCCTATCTGTGCGTTTTACGTCGGACCTGATTCCGTCTTTATTATTCTATTGGAATATCCTCATCATCATACGTTCTACGCTTGGGGACTGGTTCCGCTTTTATTATTACATTGGAATATCTTGTACGCATGCATTTTACTGTAAAACCGATTCCGTCTTTATTATTATGTTGGAATAGCACATACTACATTAGTTTCTTTACGCCTATCTGATTCCGTTATTTATTATTCTGTTGGAATAACCTGCTTTTGTGGTCTATCGCATGCCTGGTGATTTCTTTTGTTTTCCATTCTTTATTATACTCAGTTGGTTAATGTTTTGACTTCTATAATCCTTGAAATTAGTGGAATATCTTTGATATTTGCGCTTCATCCAGTATCTTTTCATTTAAATATTCTTATGAGCATTCTTGAATTACTCCACAAAGAAATATCATGTTGACAATTTGGACGTTATTGGTTCTTGGACAAATTAATTCTTGAACTAGTTTTATTGAATTCTTATATCATTGTCATCATCCTCATGTTTATATTTTGTTGAAAGTCATATGTGGCTTGTAGTTCATAGATGGACTTGGTATGATTATGACCAGGGATTATTCGGTGTAATCATGACCATAATGTTACAAATGATGTGGTAAAAGTCCTCATTGGCCCGTAGTGCATTGATGGATAGTTGTTGGCATATACATGACCACTGATGAATACACGAATATCCTTGGCCCGTAGTGCATGGATAATTTGTGGTTCTGATACTAATGAATATCCTTGGTAGTAGTGCGGTGGATGGTGTGGATTATTTATTAAAATTCGAGTCTCGGCGATAAAAGTGATGAAAACCTTTTTAAATCATAAAAGATAGTAGATTTTATTCTCTACTTGACTCTTTTAATGGATTGCTTATTCCGCTGCAGTTAAACTTGATGTCTATTATATTTTATCAGTTTAACATTGTTGAAGACTAATGATAATTTATTATGCATTATCTTAGTCATAATATTTTTTACTGGGCTAGTTGAGCTCACCTTTTTGCTTTCATTGTTCTCTTCAGAAAATGAGAATATAGCTGGGACGAGTCGGGGAACGGAGTGACGGTTCAAAGAATAGCATTAGTAGTCCTCACTATTCTATAAAAAAAAGTGTGTTAATAACTGTATTGAGGACGTATTTTGAGTTTAAATACTGTCTAGAAGACAATGTTTGTATTAAAACTCACAGCTCATGTTGTATATTTAAGATTGTATTTGTATTCTGTACCATGTATTTGACAACTCAGAATAGGTAATGTATACCTATTTTGGGGGCATCACAGTTGGTATCAAAGCTTAGGGATATGATCCCTGGCAAAGATGTGAGACAAGAACTAGGAGGGGAGAGACGGGTAATTCCTTCGCTAGTATGACCTACCTAAGTTTATTTGGTATTTAATTGGTCAGTCAGAGTATAGGGATAATATGTTGCATGTCAATTAACCCTTATTTTGTGGCAGTATTTGAAAATGGCATCCGAGAATATTGAGAATAGCAATGGAGCACAAGAGACCGTTGAGTCTCCACAGATCAACAATCAGAATAATGTGCATCAGGAAGGCGACAATCCTCATGAAAACAACAAGACTAACCAAATGACGAATGATGGAATGTTTAGAGGCTTTATGCAATTCATGCAACATCAGACGAGAGCGGCTCCTGTCCAAAATGTAGGTGGAAACACTGAAAACTCTCGGACGGTCACCGCTAAATAGTTCAAGGAGCTGGGACCACCGGAGTTTATTGCAGAGCCAAAACCACTTAAGGCGAAAGCGTGGATAAAGCAGATCACCAAGATATCTGATGTCTTGGGATGCTCCGAGGAATAAAATGTTCCCTTCGCCACCTTTATATTGCGTGAAGAAAGCGATTCTTGGTGGGAATCAGTAAACGCACTACCCGACTGGCCTTTTCAAGATGTCTTGGGAGAAGTTCCAAGAGTTGTTCAACGACAAGTACTTTCCCGAAAGTATTCCTCACATGAAGGAGGTGGAGTTTATCAAGCTGGAACAAAACAATATGATCGTGTCGCAATACGAGGCTAAATTTGCGGAGTTATCCCGGTTTGCATCCCATTTGGTCGATAATGAGGAGCGAATGACGCAAATGTTTTTAAGAGGTTTGAAACCGGAGATACGACAATATCTTATTTCTCATAAACTGTGTTTGTATTCAGATGTTGTAAATAGGGCTCAGTTATTGGAGCGCGATAACGAGTCAACGCAACCAAGAGAAAGCAGCTGACAGAATGAAAATACTAGTGGTAACAGTCATCGAAGCAATGACAACAAGCGTGGAGAGAATCAACATGCCAGAACTGGTAACCACATCGGTGGTAATCATAGCCAAGACAATAAGAATGGACATTTCAAGAAGAGGAGATTCAACAATGATGGAAAGACGTCAGCACCAACACCCGTTGTCAAGGAAGGAGAACGACCACCTATCATATGCTTCAAATGCGGAGGGGTGGGACACATCAGTCCAAACTGTACAATGCCGTCCAAAGCATGTTATAATTATGGAGGAGAAGGTCACCTAGCCCGATTTTGTCGTTCACCGAAGATAAGTTCAGCTAGGATGGAGGCACCAAAGGCCGTCCTAGAAAAGTCAAAGCCAGTGAATGCAAGGAGGCGTCTGTTGTGACCTCCCGTAAAGCAAGGAACCCGAAGTTATCACGGGTAAGCTTATCATAAACTCTAGTGAAGTCTATACCTTATTTGATACCGGTTCTACCCATTCTTTTATTTCTCCTACTTTCGCTCAACGTTAAATTTGACTCCGGAGAAATTAGACTTTGACTTATCTGTTGAAACTCCATTGGGAGAAACCTTCATTACATCCATCGCTTATAAGTCTTGTTTGGTTCAAATCGGTACCCTCACATTACACATCGATCTTATTTCATTAAAAATACTTTCATTTGATGTGATTCTAGGGATTGATTGGTTAACTATTCATCATGCAAAAATTGATTGTTTTCGTAAGGTTGTTAGCTTTCATATTCCTAATCAACCTATTATGCGAATTCAAGCGACCAAACCATTAAAATCAATCACGGTCGTCTCAAGCCATAAAGCTATTCGTTTATTGAAAAACGGATGTCAAGCTTTCTTAGCTCATGTCACGGATTTAAACAAAAATACGCCGCTTTTGAATGATATTTCTATTGTTAGTAAATTTCACGACGTATTCCACGAAGAACTTCCCGCCTACCCCCAGAGCGTGAAATTGAATTTTGTATCGACCTTGAATCCGGTACAAACCCCATTTCCAAAGCCCCATATCGAATGGCTCATATTGAACTTCAGGAGTTAAAGACCCAATTGTAGGAATTGTTAGACATCGGTTTCATTCGTCCCCAAGACGTCTCCTTGGGGTGCTCTGTTCTATTCGTGAAGAAGAAAGATAGGAGTATGCGACTTTGTATTGATTATCGGGAGTTGAATCATGTCACCATCAAAATAGGTACCCATTGCCACGTATTGATGACTGTTTGACCCGATTGCAAAGGCGCCAAATTCTTTTCAAAGATTGATCTTCATCCAGGATATCATCAATTGAAGATTAGAACCGATGACATTCCAAAGACGACTTTCAGAACTCGTTACGGGCATTATGAATTCCTAGTCATGTCCTTTGGATTGACTAATGCTCCTGCTGCCTTCATGGATATGATGAACTGAGTATTCAAGGAATATTTGGTCGTCTTTATTGATGACATCCTCATATACTCCAAAACCCATGAAGACCATGAGCAACACTTGAGGCTGATACTCCAAAAGCTACGTGAAAATAGGCTATATGCCAAGTTGAAGAAATGTGAGTTCTGGCTTGAGGAAGTAGCATTCCTTGGGCACGTAGTATCAAGTCATGGAATATCTGTTGACCCGACATAGATTAAAGCTATTCAAAGCTCGGAGCTACCTAAATTAGTGACTGAAGTACGTAGCTTTCTCGGATTAGCTGGTTATTATCGGAGATTCGTGGAAGGATTTTCTCGAATCGCTACTCCATTAACTCAGCTGACTCAAAAAGATACAAAGTTTAGTTAGAGCGAGGAATGTGAGAAGAGTTTTCAAGAACTCAAGAGAAAACTCATTTCAGCACCTGTTCTGACAATACCATCTGGCTCGGAGGGATTTGTCATCTACAGTGAGGCATCGGGCAAAGGGTTAGGATGTGTTCTCATGCAACATGGGAAAGTTATAGCCTATGCCTCAAGACAACTCAAAGAATATAAGAGGAATTAACCTACTCATGATCTAGAGTTGGCAGCAGTCGTTTTTGCGCTTAAAATTTTGAGGCATTACTTGTATGGGGAGAAAGTGGAGATCTTTACAGATCATAAAAGCCTCAAATATCTCTTCATCCAAAAGGAACTCAACATGCGACAACGACGTTGGCTTGAACTGTTGAAAGATTATGATCATACCATCCAATACCATCCTGGTAAAGCGAACATAGTAGCTGACACATTGAGTAGAAGATCATATGCAGGTACAAGTACGTTATTGTCAACGCTGTAACGACCCCAAAATTCATACAATTTAATTCTCGACTTCGGTCGTTAATAATACATTCAACCTTTAATTTTACTTCATTAAATGATAATACAACCATTGAAATTTGCGGAATAATTAAAATTTTCTATTACAAACTATCCTCGTTCCCAAAACTTTCAACCTTTACATCTAAATATCTCAGAATCATTTTAATACTACAATAGTTTACATTCGCAAAACAATATTAAAATTACAACATTAATACATTTACCGAAACATTAGACATGGTTTACAAGAATAATAACTTAGCTAGGATATTAAATCTCCATATATCACTTTTGATCCATAACAATCAAGTAGCACATAGCGTTACCTTCAATTCTTGAATCTCCAAAAATGGTTATTTGTAAGAATGACCTCGACAGCTCAGCAAAATCTAACAGTTTTCATGCATCACGTAGCACATAATAACATGCTCAACATACAAGAATAATCATAAACACACATAGCATACATGTTGTAGTTCACATAACAACTATAAAGATTGAGTTCCTTACTCAATCAACATTCATAGTTCAATCATCATAGTCATAGATTGTCTTTCACATTTCATACTTTTGACATATATAATACAACATACACTAAAATTTTAAAGCAAATCATCATCAAGTTCACATAGCAAAAAGGAACTGAAAGACTTTCCTTTACCGGCGTTTTACCAACACGCTAATACTTCGCGTCCTTTCACAACCTACACTGTATGTGAGATTGATAATAAATAAAATCAATACTCAATCTCATGGTCAAATTTATTCTAAGACCTTATTTTATCTTATTATCCTATATAATGTCTTTATAGACATCTAACTATTTTATATGCAACTCAGTTTTATTTTCATTTTCATCACCACACATGCTAGATTATCACACTTGTAGCTTAATGTGCGTATATCACACCATTTTATTATACCACTTTGGTTTCAAAAATGCATATTCAACACATTGTTTACAAGTTTAATTTTCCTTGAAAAATCAAAATTCGCAATTTTTAATTTCTTTCCATTATTATTCTTGTATTATCATCTTTCCATACTCAGATGCACATAACATCCAATATTAGTCATTAGATAAACACTTTGTATACCAAAGTTTAGAAACACTATTACACTTAGGGATTTTATCGAGCACGTTATGTGCACACATTAACTTATCTCAACTCTTGATCTTAAATGGTTAATTATGCATAGAATATGATAACACATATCTATACTCATTACATATGTCAAAACATATTTTAAATCATCAAAATATATCATCACCCAAAATCTTAATTCAAACAGAATTATAAAACTCATCTTCACAATTTCTTTAACAAAATGTTGTTTTCGTTTTTTACGTAACTTGTTCATTACATGTCCGTTTTTGTTCCTTCTTATATAGAATTAACCATTACTCAGTGTACTACAACCTCATCTAGGCCTTAAAGTCAGACCCTTGTCCATCTAAACCAGATTCTGTAATTCATCAACTACTCTAGAAAATTTCATTTTCTGGACATCCTTACTAAACAATTTATTTGGGACATGATCCGTTCCATAAAATGGCTCAATCTCTCGAGTCTAGCTAGTAAACTTCCATATCTACAACGTTTTAGTTTTAAGTTTCTTCAGATTTAAAACACACGAATTTATATGAATTTTTCAAAGTCGAAACAATAATGAGCTTTTGATTTTACGGATGATTATTTTCCTTCTGGACCAAATTTACTAAAAAAGGACATTGCAAGAAATCTACAAAGAGTTTTCATGTGATTCCACTTTCAAAATATAGCTTACTTCCATATCTTTGATTTGATATAAGACTCACTTTCTAACTCATTATACCCAAAGAGGTATGAATTTCACAAGATATGTCCACAATTACTAAAAACCTACGAATTTTGTTCTTCAAATTTTCTTTCCATTTCATTTTCTTTCTTGAATCATCTTGTTTGATTCTTGATAATCCAAGATTAAACCAATACAAACAGATTAAGCATGATCTACTACCCTATAACATAAATCTACCAAAAAAATCAAGGATTAAATAAGAGTTTAGAAGTTACCTTCTTCTAGCTTCTTTTTTTTTCTTCTTCTTCTTCTAACTCATCTCAATTCCTCTATTTCTCTCTATCTCTCTCAATTTCTCAATACAACTTCTACATAACAATTATCTACATTATGATGAACATAAAAATATAATTAAAACAAGGAATTTAGATTATAACTTTATTAGTATGAATTTAAGAGAGAGATGGAGATGATGATGATGGGGCTTGTTTTGTCTTCTCAAAGCTTTCCCTTCTTCTTCTTTTTCTTCCTCTTCTTCTTCTCCTACAACTCTCTCTAACTCTCTTCTTTTTTCTTTGGTTTGTTTTCTAAAACTAACATAGTAACTTGTAGTATATGCAAATAATATGCAATACTAATAATATATAATATATGTAACTCCTAGTAATTATTAGATATACGAATTACTAGTTAATACATAGGTTACACCAATTTGAACTTGAAAAACCTAAGACCATGTTTGGCAAATACTCATTATTTTAATTAATCAATAGCTTAACATCAATCAATCTCATCAAATTGTCACATAATTATATTTACTTGTTAATTATAATTTTGTGTAACAATCATCACATAACTCATCTAATTTAATTATCTCAATTAAATTAGAACTATAACATAAAATTATTATATTAATTAAATTAAATACTAAATATTCATTTAATTAATCTGCCACGCTTAATTATATTACTCTATAATCAAAACAAAATTTATCTATTTAACTCAATAAATAATTCAATTAAATATTTATATATATTAAAATTAATATATAACATTCTCTTCACATCAATTCACATATTCTACAATATATGACATACACATACTCACACCCAACATATCTCATAAATAATACTTTTATTTATAAAATTTTCATTTATAATTTCTAAAAATATGGGATGTCACAAACGCAAAGGCCCATTTTGTATGACTTGCAAAGGATGAAGATAGAGTTAAAGACTCCAGGGACCCACATGATGATGGGTTGCCAGTTCCTTGAACTGCTTAGCGGTGACCATCCGAGAGTTGCCAGTGTTTCCACCTGTATTTTGAACTTGAGTCTCTCTCACCTGATGTTGCATGAATTGCATAAAGCCTCTGAACATTCCATCGTTCATCATCTGGTCGGTGTTGTTGTTTACCTGAGGATTATTTCCTTCCTGATGCACATTATCCTGGGTATTGATCGTTGGTGACTCAATAATCTCATGTGCTTCATTACTTATCTCAACATTTTCAGATGCCATTTTCAAATACTGTCACAAAACAAGGGTTAATTGACATGCCACATATATTCCTATACTCTGACCGACCAATTAAATAACAAAAAAAAAAACTTAGATAGGTCATACTAGCGAAGGAATTACCTGACTCTCCCCTCCTAGTTCTAGTCACACATCTTAGCCAGAGATCATATCCCTAAGCTTTGATACCAACTGTGACGCCCCAAAAATAGGTATACATCACCCATCTTGAGTCCCCAAATACATGGTACAAAAATCAAATACAAACTTCTCTTATACAATACGACAAAACGTAGCTGAGAGTTTTTACATGAATATTGTGTATAAGACAGTATTCAAACTCAAAAAGGAGTCCTCATTAGAATTATTATCACACTATTTTATAAAATAGTGAGGACTACTATAGCCACCATCTCGGACCATCACTCCGTTCCCCGACTAGTCTCAGCTACGTTCTCATTTTCTGAAGAGAACAATAAAATCAAAAGGGTGAGCTGAACTAGCCCAGTAAAAAATATTATGACTAAGATAATGCAGAATAAATTATTGTTAGCCTTCAACAGTGTTAAACTAATAAACAACAAGTTTAACTGCAGCGGAACAAGCAATCCTTTAGAAGAGTCAAGTAAAGCATGATATCTACTATCTTCTATAATTTAAAAAGTTTATCAATAATTTTATCATTTGAGACTCGACAATAAATAAGATCACAACCACGAATTATCCATGCACTACGGGCCAAGGATATTCGTGTTTTCACCAATGGTCATGATCATACCAACAACTGTCCATCAATGCACTACGGGGCAATGAGGACTTTTACCACATCATTTGTAATATTACGGGTCATGATTATACCGAATGATCCCTGGTCATAATCATACCAATCAATAGTCCATCTATGCACTATGACCAAAGATGACTTTCATCACAATATAAGCATGAAGATGATGATAATGATATAAGAATTCAATTAAATGAAAGCAAAGGATAAATTTTAAAGATTTATAATTTAATTTATTAAGAATTTAATAATGTCCAAATTGTCAACATGATACTGATTTGTGGAGTAAAATTCAAGAATAATATTGTATCAAAAATGATTTGGACCGAAAAGAAATCATTTTTTTGTCATGAATAGTACTCCGGGTGAATAGTACCCGAGCGAATAGTACTTCGAGAATAGCACCCCATGAATAGTATTTTATGAATAGTTTTCATGAATAGTACCAGTAAATAGTACTTTGTGAATAGTATTATGTGAATAGTACTTTATGAATAGTTCTGTATAAATGAATAGTACTCATGGACAGTACTTCGGCATGAAAAGCTTAAAATTTAACAAGAATGTGTAGAAAATATCCTTGTGAAACGATACTAGATGAAGCACAAATTTCAAGGACATTCTACTAATTTCACAGAGTATAGAAGCAATACCTTAACAAAATGAGGGTATAATCAGGAATACCAGACGAAATAATATTACTCACATACAACATAGTATAGAAGAAAATATTATTCCTTATGAATACTAAACAAAAATAATATATATTAGTTCCTAGTAGGCACAAGTTATCTAGAAGGGGGGGGGGGGGGGGGTTGAATAGATATTTGAAAATCTTTTCTTTTTAAACTTGTTCTTAGATAATGATTAAAACTTACCGGAATTAGTATTTGTTTTAATCTTCTTTACCAAGCAATGGAGTTATGAGCGAGTAAGGTAGTTATAGCAGATATAGCAGTTATAGCAAATATAGCATGAATGTAAATGACACAGTTGTTTTTAAGTGGTTCAGAACACTCAAAGCTCCTAGTCCACTCTTCTACTCAACGAGTAGGATATCCACTAAGGATGTCTTTTACAATCTTCTGAATCACACAGATTCCTTCTAGACCAGCAGTCTAGGAACTTTTCTAGTTCACTCTTGAACTCTTCAAGTCTAGCAGACTTGGCTTTCTTACAGTTCACTACGAACTCTTCAAGTCCAGCAGACTTGGTACTCTTCTTTAGTTGATTGATAGTTGATAAGTTCTTGATGGTTTCTACTCAGTTGCTGTGTAAGCACTGGTTCATTAAGAACTGAGTAGCTGAGCAAGCTTTGCAATATCTCAGATCGTAGAGTTGAGCTTGAGAGAGATGTTCACGTTGTTTGATTAATGCTTGCTTATCTTCTCTCTCATCTGTCTGATCTGTATATATGTGATGTTAAAAACTATCCATTGGATCCATCCGTTGCAGCATTAAATGCGTCTGAACTTTTTGTACTGTGATGGAGACATTTCTGCACATCTTCTGAATTCAGTATTCTGGCCCACTGACACTACAGGTTGCTTTCTCACCTACCACCTGAAAAGGTGTTTTGTCCCTCTTACCCATGGTACTATCCTTAGCTTCTTCAATACACTTCTTTGTTGCATACTAAGGATATTTCATACAATCTGGGACTGATGATCACGACAGCATCTGGGATCCATTCCTCACTTGTTGAAAACACAGATCATGAGGCTCGACGTTTTCTGACATGAGACAGATGATGCTCTACGATTTAGATCGTGGTGTTCTATGATTTAGATCGTAGTGTCTTTAACATCTTTGCACACTATGATGCTATCAGTCGAGAGCACTATGATTTCCCTTAAACATTCGTACACTACGATCTTCTCTTGCTCGTGTTGTTGACTCTACGTTCCTGAGAGCACACTGCGGTCGTTGACTTGTAAACATCACGTTTCCTTCAGCATACTGCGATCGTAGAGTAGGCTCGGCAAACGTTGGGACCACTCTACGATTTTCGAAGAGTCTCCTTCAAGGCAGGCACACTACGATCTTCAGGCTCTACGTTTTCTGCCTTGACTCCTGCAATGTTGATCATATGGATGCACTACGATTTCTTCAAGACTAATCTATTACATCTTAAGATCAACCTAACAATTTTGATCTTTTTATCTATACATTCTTTATCAGAATGATACACGTTGAGAGCTTTAGATCAACCTAATAATTTTGATCTATCACTAAGTCCTTGTACATATAATCATTTAAGGACCTTACAAATAATCATGAACATGTAAATTAAAACATCAAATCATAATATGTATTCTCCCAACAATCTCCCCCTATTTGATGTTGACATAACCAAGGAGATTTGTTGTCATGATTATTAGTGACTAGATGCATTTGCAGGAAATTTAAACATGACTTAGTATTTCAGTGAGCAGCTAAAATTTCTAGAGAATAAGTATGAATTTATTGATGATCAGAATATATTACAATTCAGCATTACATCAATGGGAAATTTAAGTTTCAACTTATCTCTGTTTCCTTGATCTCTTTAGTGGAGGTGGGTTGGGATACTCCTCAGCCCTTCTTTTCCTTTGAGCTTCCTCATTTCTTGCTAACTCTTCCAGCTCGCTTAGACTTAGAGCTGGATTCTCCTCATGTCTGCACATGAATGCAGGATCTCCAGTTGGCATTCTTATGCGTACAGTAGTCACGTCTTGTGAGCTAAGAGTTGGCTCCTGATGACTTAGAGGAATAGCTGTTACAATTGCCTGCTGACCAGATCGTTGAGTCTGATGATGTGATAGTCTTGCAGGAGGGCTTCGTGATGTCTGAGCATGAAATTGACTTCTTCCCCTTTCTTGAGTTTCATGACCTCTTCCTCTGCCTTGGCCTCCTTGATCTCCTTTCCCTTTCTTATTCTCCCCTTTTATGTCAGCATCAAGGGTTCGAATATCTGCAAACAGACGATTAACTCATTGGACAAGTTCACTCAGTTGGCTTTGGGTTTAAGCGATGTCCTCCCTATTTTCCTTGATCTGTTTTTCAGATCTTGCTTCTTTATTTTGGAGGGCTGACAGAATCATATCATTATGTTTCTCCTGATTTGCATAATATTTCTGGAAGTCGTACACATAAGCTTTCAAGTTGAGGATATTGTCCAGCATAATTTTATGTTAAAGGTCTTGGTGTTTCTGCATTTCGAGTACAGCCTCTCTTTGCTTGGCAGCAACCTGGAAGTGGATCTCATCTCTCTCTGACATACTCTTCAGAATCTCTTTGATAATTTCTCTTAGCCTCTTTGTAAGATAAGTATTCATAGTGCCAGAGAAATTATTTGCAGCTGTGATCATTTGATTCAGTCTGATATTGATGAGATCAGAGTGAGTTTCCAAACTTGCTTCTATAGACTTGACCATTTTCTCAGAGGTGTCTTTCAAGTCATCCTTGGTAGGCAGGCTTGGGAGAGTATCATTTTCTTGAGGGTTGTTCATTGGAGGGGTTCTCGATTGAGATTGATCTTGCAAATTGTAAAGAACGAGATCAAGACTGAAGTAGTCATGTGTTGAGTAGGATGGTATATCAGCTGGAGGGGCTTGGGTTTGGATATCTGGGATAGGTGACTCTATGATTTTAATATTGGACTCTACGATGTGGCTTGAGTCGGGAATCGTAGAGTTGGTGATTTGAGGGAGCAGGTAAGGTTGACTTCTTCGGTTCTTCGCCATGTAATTTTGGGATTCTACAACTCGAAACCGATTCTTCGGATTGAGAATCACTTCCAGCCATTTAGGAAATTCATAGAAATAGCTAAATGAAGATGATGGTAGCTGATTAACTCTAAAACTGGTAGGGATAGACAATACCTCAGGTTTATCTTTTGATGAGGAATGGTTGGTAAGCAGCTTCTTGGCGAAGATGACTTTCCTTGGAAATCCATGAGCCAGAACTGTGATTGCTAGATATTCCTTGAAGCTCCAGAACATGTGATCCCATGAGTTCAGGATTTGAGCTTGATGGTATGCGATCATGGGTAGGTAGGAAAACAATTGAGTGTATATATAGCTCCTAAATCCATCTTTCCCTACACCAGTGATTTCAAGTTCATCATCATCATCACCTTTTTCTTCTTTGTTTTCTTCTGAAGATTCCACTATCTCAATGGTCTCTGGAAGGTTTGGCATTGGCTCAATTTCATCTTGAGCAAGGACCTCTTCTTCAGCCATTGGGATATCATGAGGCTCCCCTCAAAGATGAACATCTTCTTGGAGGTTTAGAAACTCCCCTCAATTTATATATCTTCTTCTATGTTCAAAAAGTCCCTTCACCGAACATCTTCTTGAGTCAGACTTCTCCCCCCTCACCGGTGTATACTCAATCATGAGAATTTCAGGGATCTCCCCCTCAGCTGGAGCACTGTCCTCTTCGTTTGCTTGGGGCAGTTCTACTTTTGCAGCCATACTCTTGGCTTCCTTTTTCAGCACTTTTTCATTCTCAAGAATATACTTCTTGACCAGCTTTCTTTTTATTTTGCTGGGTTTAGCCACAACTTCTAGACTTTCTTGAGTCTTAGCTTTGTCATTTTGAACAGCCACTCTTCTTGAAGCAGCTTCTTCCATTTCTGCCACACTTGGCCTGGTTTCAGAGAACAGCAGAGACTCTACGATCGAAGAAACTGTTGGTCTTTTGGACTTATGACCAGTTTTCTTTTTCTTTAAGATCTGTGATATGGTGGCTTGATCCTCTTCAGCTTCTTCTTGTTGTTGCATGTTCCTTAGCCTCCTTAGAGTCTCTATGTCAGAGGACTCTACAGGAATGTCAGTTGTAGATCCTTGAGGCTCTTCAATTAGTCTTGCCCTTAGCTTTCTCTTGCCCTTGCTTTTTCTGGCAAGAGCAGAGGGTTCTCCCTTGTCTGCTTCTCCTTCTTCTTCAACTTCCCTGCACAATGTATATATTTTTCTTGGAATGCTTGCGTTCTTGACTCCCAGCTTCTTCCAATCGGACTCACCATCATTCTTACATATTCAGCAGGGTTCCTTTCCCAATTCTTAAACAACTGCTGTGTCATTCTTCAATTTGGGTTGATGGCTTCTCCTTCATTATCCCCAATTTTGTCACCCAGTGCAGATTGTAGAATGATGCTTATGAATCTCCCATACAACATCTTCAGAGTGCTCTTTGATTTCTTCGAGTTGACTATCCACTTGCCGATCCACTCGAGCAATACAGCCCCATAGTTGAGTTGTGTACCATGAACCATGGCCGACATGAGCTTAAGCTGAGTTTCATTTACCGAGTCATGACCTGAGCTCTTGCAGCAGATGCATTTCCCAATAATGTCAGCCAAAAATTCGTACCTTTGAGGGAACTCCTTCTTTTTGTAGCCTTTCACAGAGGGATTCTTCTTGTGGTGCATTTTCTTCAATCCCTCTTGGAAGCTTATGCTATCTAGAAATGGGTGCCCCACGTTCTTGAAACCTAGGGCCAGATTGAAGTCTTCTTCCCTTAGCCTCATTTCTACTCCTTTTACTCTTGTAGTGATGGTGTTGTGTTCGTACACACCATTCTTGTAGAACTCCTTCACCAGCTTGGGATAAATGAGGGTGTCGGTGCTCAGTGCCTCTTCGAGACCTGCCTTCTTCAGTAGCGCCAAGGTCTTGTGAAATTTTGGTGGAGCATCCTTGAACTCGTCGAAACAGAGTCTGTAGCCTGAAATTACATTTGAAGCAGCCATTGATTCTGTAGTTGAGAGGTGGGATACGACTGAGCTTTCTACTGATTTAGGGTTTTGCTTTAAGAGAGAGAGAGAATGGGAGAGATAATCTTTTGAACTTCAAATTTCAAAAACACGGTTTCAATTTGTACTTGTAACTTCCCTCTCTCTTTTTGACTTAGTGGGACAGGTGTCGCCTTTTGCTTGGCTCTACGATTTTGACATTTCAGGAATATACTGATTTGCCCTTTTAGTCTTCAGAGCTGAGGTGTCCTTAGGATGACTACGATCGTAGAGGTAGTCTTCTGTTCGTTGAGTCTGTCCTGCGATCGTCGAGTCTGTCCGGCAGTCGTTGAGTCTGATCAGCATTCGTAGAGTCTATCCCACGTTCTTCGAGTCTATCTGGATCCTTGTGATGAGTTTTTGACTAAGCATTATTTTTAAGTTAACTCAGGAAGGGCCAACCTCTTGGTGTGATTCAAGGGTTAGGTTTGTCCCTAAGGCACCACTTAGAGAGATTGCTTTGTTATGAAGCTTGTCATCACAGGATTCACTTTGCTTGTCTGCACTATGATAGTTGAGTCTTTTCTACGATCGTTGAGGTAGTTGTCTGTTCAGCTCTACGATCGTGAACTTTCCTTGATCATGTCTACGATTTTGAGTATAGCCTTTATATCTGTCATGGTTAGCACAATCTAGAGCATATATTTCATGGTTGAAGATTTAGCATCCCTAGCTCACTTATTAACTTGTTAAATCTAGATTCATCTAGTGGTTTTGTAAAAACATCAGCAAGTTGATTTTCAGTAGAGATATATTGTAAAGATATAGTTCCATTTTGCACATGATCCCTAATGAAGTGATACCTTATTTCTATATGCTTGGTCCTAGAATGCATGACAGGATTATGAGTTATTGCTATGGCACTTGTGTTATCACAAAGGTATGGGAATAGATTTGAAATCGAACCCATAGTCACTAGTGATTTCTCATCTATATGATCTCGAGCATATAAGAATGCCAAAGAATAATATATTCAAATTTCTGCGCAGTGAAGTAGACACTAAGTTTTGCTTTTTGCTAAACCAGACACAAGTCTGCTCCCAAGAAGTTGTGTGTGCCATCGGTACTTTTTTCTATCTATTTTGCATCCTGCAAAATCAAAGATCTATGTATCCTATTAGTTCAAATAAGGATTCCTTGGGATACCACAGACCCAAGTAGGGTGTACCCTTGAGATACCTGAAGATCCTCTTTACAGCAGACAAATGTGACTCTTTAGGGTTAGCCTGAAATCTAGCACATATGTATGTTGCAAACATTATATCTGGTCTAATGGCAGTTAGGTATAAAAGAGAACCTATCATACCTCTGTATTGAGTTATATCAATACATTTACCATTCTCATCCTTGTCAAGCTTAGTTGCAGGAGCAATTGGTGTTTTCATGGGAGAGGCTAATTCCATGCCATACTTCTTTAGTAAGTCTTTGATGTATTTGGCTTGGTTGATGAATATTCCTTCATCAGTCTGCTTCACTTGCAGTCCAGGGAAGAAATTCAGCTCACCCATCATGCTCATTTCAAATTTGCTCTGCATTAGCTTAGAGAATCTCTTACATAACTTTTCGTCAGTAGAACCAAAAATGATATCATCAACATATATTTGAACTAGTAAGACTTTGTCTTTATGCTTTCTAAGAAATAGTGTGGTATCTACTCTACCTCTAGTGAAACCATTTTCTATTAAGAAGTTAGTCAGTGTTTCATACCATGCTCTAGGTGCTTGTTTAAGACCATATAAAGCTTTATCTAATCTATAGACATAATTGGAAAGAGATGGATTGATAAAACCTGGAGGTTGTTTTACGTAGACTTCTTCTTGAAGCTCTCTATTTAGAAATGCACTCTTGACATCCATCTGGAAGACTTTGAACTTCATGTGGGCAGCAAAGGCAAGAAAGATTCTGATGGCTTCTAGTCTGGCAACGGGTGCAAATGTCTCATCATAATCAATACCTTCTTCTTGAGAATATCCCTTTGCCACTAATCTTGCCTTGTTTCTGGTAATGACCCCGTCTTCATCCATTTTGTTCCTGAAGACCCACTTGGTTCCTATGACAGGATGACTCTTTGGTCTGGGTACTAATCTCTAAACTTTGCTTCGTTCAAATTGGTTGAGTTCTTCCTGCATGGCTTCTATCCAACTAGAGTCTTCCATAGCATCCTCTATCTTCTTTGGCTCTATCTATAACAGGAAGCTTAGATAAAAGCATTCATTCTGAGTAGCAGCTCTTGTTTTAACTTTTGCACTTGGATCTCCAATGATTAGATCATGAGTATGATCTCTTGCCCATCTATTCTCGGTTGGGACATCTGTCCCGATGCCTTCCTGTCTAAGGTCTTTAAGGTCTATCTCTTCTTCTTGGAGTTGAGGGTCGCTGTCTTGGATGGACCTCTCTACTATTTCATTATCATGCTCTACGACTTCACTATCTGGCACTACGATCGTAGTGTTGATCTTGACGATTTCATTCATAGTGTCTGCACTATCGGTAGTAGTGTCTTGAGGTACTGCTTTGTCTAAGTCAGTTTCATCAAAGATGATGTGTATTGAGACTTCGACATTCAGTGTCTTCTTGTTAAACACCCTGTAAGCTTTGCTGTCTGTGGCATATCCAAGAAAGATCCCTTCGTCTGACTTGGGCTGGAATTTTGTCAGATACTGCTTTCCATTGTTGAGAATATAGCATGCACAGCCAAAGACATGGAAATAGCTGACACTCGGCTTCCTTCCTTTCCACAGTTCGTAGGGTGTCTTCTTGATCGTAGAGTGAATTAATGATCTGTTCTGTGTGTAGCATGCAGTGTTGATAGCTTCTGCCCAAAAGTATTCAAGCGGATGAAGTTTCTTTGCTAGTAGAGTCCTTCCAGCTTCTATCAGGGTTCTGTTCTTTCTTTTAGCAACTCCATTTTGTTGAGGAGTTCGTGGAGCTGAGAAGTTATGACTGATGCCATTGTCTGAGCAGAACTTGTCTATTTCTGAGAAATCAAATTCTCTTCCATGATCACTCCTAATTGCCTTGATTTTCTCTCATTTCTCATTCATCACCAGTTTGAACATCTTGATTAATTCGGAGCTCGTTTCATCCTTTGAAGTTAGGAAGAATACCCATGTGAATCTGGTGTAGTCGTTGACTACAACTAGAGAGTATCTTTTTCCTCCAAGACTGGTTGTTGGGATTGGCCCAAAGAGATCCATGTAGAACAACTGCAGGGGCTTGTCAATGGAGTTGGCAGTCTTGCTCTTGAATGAGCTTCTGGTTTGCTTTCCAAGCTGGCAGGCATTGCATGGCCTTTCCTTCACAAAGTTGAACTTGGGTAGGCCAACTACGAGATCTTTTGATGCCAGTTTGGACATACTTTTGAAGTTTAAGTGAGACAGCCTTCTATGCCATAGCCAGCTCATTTCCTCGGATGCTTTTGCCAGAAAACATATTGTTTCATCAGAGTTTAGTTGACCAAGATCTACTGTGTAGACATTTCCTTCTCTTGTTCCGGTCAGCTTTATGGCAGATGTCTTCAAATCTCTGACTTGACATTGATTATTGAGAAATGTTACTTGGTGACCCTTATCGCAGAGTTGGCTGATGCTTAGTAGGTTGTGTTGAAGTCCTTCCACATAAGTTACTTTGCTGAAAGATACTGCACCATTGCCAGCAGAGCCATATCCTCTTGTCTTGCCCTAGCCGTTATCTCCAAATATGACTGAGGGACCCTCCTTTTCTACATAGTTGGATAGTAGAGCTTTGTTCCATGTCATATGCCTCGAGCAACCACTGTCCAGATACCATGTTAAGGTCATGGAGCTCTTTTCCTATCAAAACATTTGAACCTTCATTTTGGTACCCATATTTGCATGGGTCCTTCATTGTTAGTGCCTTTGGGGACCCAAATTTGTTTAATCTTGGGTCTCACATGCATGGAGTTATAATAACACTTTGTAGCCCTATGACCATTTTTATTGCATATGAAACATCTATTATGATGCATGCTTGTGCGTGTGTGGTGATTCATCTTCCACTTGGACTTGTGTGGTTCCTTAGTTAACCTTCTATTAAACTGATTCTCTTTCTTCCACGTGTCCTTAGGTTTCATAAATGGTGATGAGTGTGCCTTACCTCTACTGTACTTTCCCAGTTGATTCGTAGAGTTGGTTTTGCTTGACTCTACGATTCTTCGAGGTTGGTAAGTAGAGGTTGGGTTACTCCTCTCCTTTATTAATCCTAGGCTAGCATGAGATCCTTTACTTCTCTGAGTATAACTAGAAACAGTAGAACAAGGTTGATCTGGTTCTTCCAACTGTGAGAATTTCACAAAAGCAATGCCTCTACCAAAACTTGAGACATTACTAGTTCTAGTTTCCATTGTCTTTTCCACACTTAGCTCTGAGATGGATTCCCCAAAGCCTAAGCCTGTTCTGTCGAATGTGTTTCTCTGACTAGAGAGCAGGCAGTCCATGGATGATGAGGATTTGTTCCATGCAGAGATAGTCTTCTCTAGATCCTCAATTTTTGAGGTTAGCTTAGACTCTCTTTATGCATTGAGTGTGTTTGTCTATTTTAAAGTTTCATTCTTAGCCTCAAGTTTGGAAAGAAGATTGGTGCTTAGAAGGGATGTTTCAAGCTCTTCTTGAACTTTCTTCTTCTCCTCTTAAAGAAGTGAATGATCTTTAGACAAGACTCTGAACCACTTCATGTATTGATGTAGGTCAGTGGTTATGCCATTCAAAGCAGTTCTTAAGTCACTTATATCTACATCAGGAGAATTAAAATCAAATACCTCATCGAGACTTACATCATGTATGTTTAGGCTTTATTTGTCCTTTGCATGTTTGGCCATTAAGCACAGATTGGCCATATGTGGTTCTTCCTCATCTTCGGAGTCTGCATTTGAGTCATTATCCCGAATCACTCCACGATCCTCCCAAGAACCAGTGCCTTTGTCTCTTTTTTCGAGGCCTCTTGGTTCCTTTGTATTCTTTCTTTTGCATGAGATTTCTTCTTTAGTTCTTCTTTGATAGGCTTGTTGCAGTTGGCAATGAAATGACCAGGTTTCTTGCAGTTGTAGCATAAATCATTCATTTGTTCCTGGCTAACGTAGTTGCTGACATTCTTTGGCTTGCCGATTCTGCCTTGTCGCATGAACCTTCTTAGTCTCTTTACCAGCATAGCAAACTCATCGTCATCGTCTTCATCATCATCAGAGTTAATCTCAGCGATGACTTTTGATACAACTTCATTTGCTTTAAGAGCAACACCCTTATCCTTTCTTGTTCCTTCTGATAAGGTTTTGGCGCGTTGGGTCAGCTCCAGTTCGTAGGTCAGGAGATTTCTATACAGTTGTTGAACTGTCATCTCATTAAGATTCTTTGATTCTCTTATTGCTGTGGTCTTTGCATCCCACCTGCTCGGTAGGGCTCTCATGAACTTTATGGTTAGATCCTTGTTAGGATAGATCTTCCCATACGCTCGTAGAGAGTTGAGCAGAATGTTGAATCTTTCATAGGTTGCAGTCACGTTTTCTCCCTGCACATGAGTGAACATTTCATACTATTGTGTCAGGAGAGACTGCTTGTTCTCTCTGACTTCTTCAGTTCCTTCGTGCATAATTAGCAGTGCTTCCCAAACTTCCTTAGCTGTTTTGTTGTTTACAACATTTTCTAACAGATCGTCCTCTAAGGATTGGAATAGGATGTTCTTCGCCTTTTTATCAAGTTGGACAACTCTCTTCTCTGTGTCTGTCCATTCTTCTTTAACTTTGATTTGTACTCTGTTTGGATCGTCCATGGTTGGTGCAAGCTTCGTTAGTATATAGGGCCCATTAAGAACAGTCTCAAATAGATCTTCATCTATTGAGTCCATTTAAGCTTCCATCCTGACTTTCCAGTTAGCAAATTTATCCTTGTTGCACATTGGTGGCTTGCTGCCTCCCCCGGTCCTGGATTCGCTTGGTACGAGTGCTATTTGGATCTACTAAAGTGTGTAAGCTGTAAAATAGAACCTGTTCTGATACCAATTGTTAGTTCCTAGTAGGCACAAGTTATCTAGAAGGGGGGTGGGGTTGAATAGATATTTGAAAATCTTTTCTTTTTAAACTTGTTCTTAGATAATGATTAAAACTTAGCGGAATTAGTATTTGTTTTAATCTTCTTTACCAAGCAATGGAGTTATGAGTGAGTAAGGCAGTTATAGCAGATATAACAAGAATGTAAACGACACAGTTGATTTTAAGTAGTTCAGAGCACTCAAAGCTCCTAGTCCATTCTTCTACTCAACGAGTAGGATATCCATTAAGGATGTCTTTTACAATCTTCTGAATCACACAGATTCCTTCTAGACCAGCAGTCTAGGAACTTCTCTAGTTCACTCTTGAACTCTTCAAGTCCAACAGACTTGGCTTTCTTACAGTTCACTACAAACTCTTCAAGTTCAGCAGACTTGGTAATCTTCTTCAGTTGATTAATAGTTGATAAGTTCTTGATGGTTGCTACTCAGTTGCTGTGTAAGCACTGGTTCGCTAAGAACTTAGTAGCTGAGTAAGCTTTGCAATATCTCAGATCGTAGAGTTTAGCTTGAGAGAGATGTTCACGTTGTTTGATTAATGCTTGATTATCTTCTCTCTCATCTGTCTGATCTGTATATATGTGATGTTGAAAACTATCCGTTGGATCCATCCGTTGTGGCATTAAATGCTTCTGATCTTTCTGTACTGTGATGGAGACATTTCTGCACATCTTCTGAATTGACATTACATTGCCCCTGACACTGCAGTTTTTTTCTCACCTACCACCTAAAAAGGTGTTTTGTCCCTCTTACCCATGGTACTATCCTTAGCTTCTTCAATACGCTTCTTTGTTGCATACTAAGGATATTTCATACAATCTGGGATTGATGATCACTGCAGCATCTGGGATCCATTCCTCACTTATTGAAAACACAGATCATGAGGCTCGACGTTTTCTGACATGAGACAGATGATGCTCTATGATTTGGATCGTGGTGTTCTATGATTTAGATCATAGTGTCTTTAACATCTTTGCACACTACGATGCTATCAGTCGAGAGCACTACGATTTCCCTTAAACCTTCGTACACTATGATCTTCTCTTGCTCGTGTTGTTGACTCTACGTTCCCGAGAGCACACTACGATCGTTGACTTGTAAACTTCATGTTTCCTTCAGCATACTGCGATCATAGAGTTGGCTCGGCAAACGTTGGGACCACTCTACGATTTCCGAAGAGTCTCCTTCAAGGAAGGCACACTACGATCTTCAAGCTCTACGTTTTCTGCCTTGACTCCTGCAATGTTGATCAGATGGATGCACTACGATTTCTTCAAGACTAATCTATTACATCTTAAGATCAACCTAACAGTTTTGATCTTTCTATCTATACATTCTTTATCAGAATGATACACGTTGAGAGCTTTAGATCAACCTAACAATTTTGATCTATCACTAAGTCCTTGTACATATATTCATTTAAGGTCCTTACAAATAATCATGAACATATACATTAAAACATCAAATCATAATATGCATTCTCCCAACAATATCCCTTACCTTAGAAGGAGACTGGATACTGGAATAGTGAAGTAGTGGAATACTCTTCTTCTTTATCTCTATAACTTCTCTCTTTATAATTGCTCTTGTGTGTCTTAATGGATTGGTGAGAATGAAAGAAGAATGAGCTTCTATTTTTAGGAAAACATAGCTTTGATAATTGCACGTTTTGGGGCTCAAATTATTACAATATAGTACCTTCATCTTTTTCTCCATTTTTAATTTAGTCATGCAAGTATTATCAATCTTGCACCACCTCCCCTAATAGTAATGCATGTGAACCAATATTTCCATTCATGTGAGCAAATAGTTATATACATGTGAACTAATAGCAATTAATTGCTCATTTATCCGATTAAATACTCGATTGGTCAATATAACCTCCAGAAATTAATTATTATCGAAATAAATGTCAATTTTCACTAACACTAATAATTCCAACACAATAGAAATATCAATTTCATCTTTAATCAACACGAACTTATTCATTATTAATATTATAACTCACAATATTTAACAACCAGATCATTCCCGGAAAAGAGGGGCTTTCAGATAAGGATTTCTCCCTATTGGCGCGCAATTAGGTGACCAAACCTCTCCTCGACAGAACTTTCTAGACATCGTCAATATTGCAAATAATAATATGAATAACTTTGTCATCTCAATTATTGATTTAATAATATAAAATATTATGCAGATGATACTATGACAATAATTGAATCAATAATATGAGAGATATTATGCAGCAATTACTGTAGCAATAATTGAGTATAACTTAGTGACTTCTCACGTAAGTATCAATAGTCAATACCGTGTGCTAATATGCAACCACACGTATTACTGTACTTTTACTACCGGGTAGTTCAACAGTTTAATGGTAAAACATTCTCCATTATTTTTATAAAAAGACATTTTCGTCGTTTTCTAACTCTGACAATACTTTCGTTGTGGGGTCCACCAATGATTGTGCCATCGTACGAATATTCCATGTTAAAATGAATATTCTTTGGCCAATCGAATATTTTATAACAACTTGCTTATTTTGCAAAATTTATAAATATTACCCACAACTATAACATTATATCAAATCAACACCATAATATTCAAAAATATATTTCGAGAAAAAATAATCTTTATTCATAAAAGTTGGGGTCTTACAGTTATCGCCACTTTTCATTAACTTTTATCTGTGTATGTGTACAGGGCTTACGCAATTGTCTGGAAGTAGTGTTATGTCTCGTTTGCACCTATATACAAAGGGTTTGACTTTTGTATCAAAGTTTAATTTTAACAAGATATAGCAATGAAATTTTGGAAAACAGGTTTTCAAACCCTTATGATCAATAGTAATTGAAGCCTTTGATACTTCCATTTTATTATGTTCGGCTCGATTGCTTTTATTTTCGAGATGCGAGGCATGTTCGAGAAAATAAGATACATAGCAGTGCTGAACTCCTTGTGGGCATGAGAGTCATCTAAGGATATCCAGAAATCGTAGATAATTTACAAGCTGGCTACAGTTGAGAAATGTTCATCTTAGGAACCGAATCTAGATTTAGACTAAATCTGTGATCACATGATTCCTAGGCTCACATGAAAGAGTAATGTGTACAAAGCTAGAAAAAGAGCTAGATTTGAGCAAATCTAAACCATTCTAGCTTCAACGGTTCCAATTTAGTCACTTTTGAACCAAATTAAAGTTAAAGTAGCGATTTAAGCAAATCTAGCTTCATGAGGTTTAAGATTAAATATCTACATTATGAAAGCAGTTAAAGTAGATATTTATATAAAAGCAGTAAATATATATATAAGTATATATATATGTAGAGATTTCGACACACACAAAAATAGCAAAATTTATAATTCAAAACAATTTCTAAAACCCTAAAATATGATCCATGCAAAAACATACTAATTCAGAGGTTTAGATTCTTACCGATTATCCGAGCTTAAATGGATACGATAGAAAAAATTCTGGAATAACTTAGAATCTTCAACGCAATCCAACGGAACTGCGCCTCTACGGTATCTACACGAATGCCATGTAAATCATCACACGATCTGCAGCAAAGAGAGCCGCGGTACTAGCCACCAAGGATCTGGATTTTCTAAAGCTTTTCTCTCTAGTCTCTCTCTAAGAACGGCTAGTGTAACATTCCAGATTTTTAAGTGTAAGTTATAAATATTTATTGATTTATATAAATATTTATTGGATGTGTTTTTGAATAAGTAATTGTTCAATTTAATTGAGTTTATTTAGTTAATTATTTATTTGTTAAATAATTAATGTGATTAGTTAATTATTTATTTGTTAAATAGTTAATGTGTTATGTGGATTGAGTTATGTGATTAAGTGATTTATTTAAGTGATTTATTTAATAAATTGTTATTAAATAAAACGACAAATTATTATGTGATAAAGAATTATTAAAATAAATTAAAGTAATTTTAATTTAGTTTTGCCAAACAAGGTGTAAGTATAGTAATCCTTTATTTTATAAATGCTTTGCCAAACAAGGCCTTATGGCTTTTGAAATTCTTGTTAATTTTAAATTATATTATTAATAGAATAAAACAAATATATAAATAAAATATATTTATATTTATAAGATTATCGTTATATGTTGGTAATCGATAAGAATAAATAGGCTTATTATTGCCATATGATTATTTTACGTATATGATTATCGATTTCTACGCTTTCGATGTTAGTACCTAGTCTATTCTTTGAGAGAAGTAAGAAAGAGAAAAAAAAAAATTGAGAGAGTTTGAGAAGAAGCCCGAGTGCGTGATTGTTCAAAAAAAGTTTTTGTAAACAAGTGTTTCTTAACAACAAAAAAGGTAGGTGCTTATAACCTTAATATATGTGTATGTAATCATATATGTTTTACGCCATATACTTCTTGTGAATTTGATAGTCTGTGTTCTTGACTTCACTTTGTATAAGTTTTTACAAAATTCTTGTAAACTATGTGTTGGTAATTGTTATACTAGCATATATATATTTGTATATAATTGTATGCTTAATATATAAATATGATGGTATGCTAAATTACGTATTTAAGAAATTGTTTTCTTTTCTACAATTGGAAACATGTAGTACGAACTTGAGTGTAGAATTTATCAAAGGTTATATATTTATATATATATATATTAATATAGAAATTGGACTATACATGTTAATTGGGATATATATTGGTATACTTGTATGTCAAAGGAATCAAAATTGGTTGATAACGATTGTAAATTACGTTCCTTTGTATATTGATATTTCATCAATGGAGTTTAATTTTTAAAACACGGTGTTTTCAAAAGAATTAGTCTATGATATTGTTAATTAGTGGTTGGTAATTGGTATATGGATGATTGTTAGCAATTATGTGTAATTTATATTAGTTATACATGTTGTTTTGGGTGAATCATTGTTAAGATTTAAGACAGTAGCTTTGGCTCTATTCTTCATTTTTGGTTCTGTGAGTTTCGGCACCCCAACGTCAAAATTCACGCTCTAGCGTCAAATCTACATATAGCGCCAAATGTCGCGCCCATGACAGGACTTCCATGCATGATCTTAAAGTCGTCCTTGACAATAGAACTTCTGTGTATGTGTAGAGTCCCTATATATATCTCATGGGGAGGCGCCATATCGTATGCATGTGCATATTACGACCACGATTCAAATTGTGTAGCGTAGCCTGCATGGCTTTCAACAAAAAAATTGAAAACGACTTTTGTCTTGCACAAAAAAAGTCGATATTTTAAAGGAATGATATATGATAAATGTTGATTATGTATTTCTAGTATTATAGTATATTTATACTATGAGTGAACATAAATTACTAAATTAACAAATATTGTTATTAGTTTTAATGGATAGAATTTTATAATGCAATTTATAATCAAAGCATCGTGATGTAGAGATATAGTATGTTATTCTTGTTGATTATGTCATGTTAACATATGTATATAGGATAATTGTGGTTTGGATTATAACGGTTTAATCTACGCACAAGGCAAGATTCTAAATCCCTATCTTTTTACATTGAGCAAATTTTCTAATCCTAAAGCTTCGTTATGCAAATTTCATATGTTATACTTTATTGAGTAAAGTATTTCCATTAAGCAATTTAATGGTATCCGGTTATTCATGATGATACAAGCTTCCCATCTCCACACGTTCGTTGAGATAGTTATTATGATTATGCAAGTTCTTCCTAACTCTAAACTTGTTATATTAGCATGCAAGTACCTTTATTTTGTTGACTCAGTTTATCGTTCCAATTATTGTTGTTATGCATGCTTGATATTAAATTCTAAGTTGTAACCTTAGCTTAATGTTGTTCAAAGCAAGGTATGATAGATTATTCAATTGTTATGCTATTAGATTATTCCTAAAGCATGAACTTAGAACGAAATGTTTATTCAGTATGATCATTCAATAACATAGTGTTATTATCTTTTATTTAACTAATCCTTAGTTGATGTCCGTTGAACTCTAAATTACCTTGAAGTGTATCCAAACCAAACTATCTTTGGGGCAGACTTTTACTCAAAATACTGAGATGAACAACCCTATTTATAGGGGTTACGCTTAGTTTTGTACTTTTCTTATTTGAAATGTTTGTATACAATACATGTCGAAGGTTGATCCCCTAAGTACCTTAAAGTCATTATGGTCGTATGGTAGTAAAAGTTTAAGTTGAAAGATTACTTATAAATGTGGACAAGGTTAAGTGGTCATTAGACCCTCGGTGAATGTTTAAAATATTAATAGAACTCATTGTTCGGGTTCTATTGAGCCCCTGAATGGGCAAGGAATGTTAAAATGTTAATAGGACTTATTATTTAGTTCTATTGAGCCCCGAATGGGCAAGGAATGTTTAAGAAGTTAATAGAACTTATTGTTCGATTCTATTGAGCCCCGAATGGGCAAAGAATGTAAAAGTTTTATTCATTGATATTTCAAGTGAGCCTTGTTTGCTCACTCTTCTTTGCCTCGTAAAATCCTTATAGCTAAAGATGGAAAGGGTGGCGTACCTAGCACCCGATAAAGGAAAGGGAAAGATGAACAAATCTTGAAGACTTGTAATAGTTTTGATAGTTTTATTATCGGACTTTGGTTTAAAGAATGTAATGAAGTTTATTTAAATTTTCCGCATGAATGATTGTTTGTAAAGGTTAGATAACTTTGGGAGATATTATTTTATGAAATCCTGTATAAGCGGTTTTATTTATTCAATTTTATTTATGATTGGGTAGTTATAAATGAATATTTTGATTACGTGAACACTAAATCTTGAGGTAATGAAATCTTTAGGATTTGGGGGTGTCATGAGTTGGTATCAAAGCCTTAGGTTATGAACCTTAGGTGGGGGAAAAGCCTCGAGAAGTAACCTTTGAAAAGATAGTGGAGATAACTCTTATCGAGTTTTAAGGAAGAAGTAATAAAACACTTATGTGCTTATGTGTTTATAATTTATGTGCTCGTCGTGAGTGTCGAGCAGAATGATTAATAACTAAAACTTTAAAATTTTGTTGTCAGGATGACTAATGTCGGAGAATCCAGTCAGGCTAGGGAGGAGGGACCTCAAATGCCTATAGAGGAGGAGCCTCGCGACATTCAGGTTGTTTGGGAACAACTCTCTGCACCACAGAGTCGGCCCGATTCGTCACGATGGTTGAAGATGAGGATGATGATGTGGAGACAGATGAGGAGGATCCCGTGGAGTTGCCACAAGAGGATGAGGATAATGAGGACGAGGAGGAGGAGACTCCACTAACCTCGATGGCTGCTCGTATGTATGATGAAGTCTCACGACCATAACGTGGAACTTCGGGACCACAGATTGAGGAGTTACGAGGAGATAATAGTGAACAACAATTTAATGATAATGACACGAAGGGCGGCGACGACATCCAGGATCGAGATGAACGTCTAACTAATGTTGAAGAGAAACTGATGCAGACTGAAGGAGAGAAGGAAAAAACTGATCGAGATGGTCGTGGAACTGAAGAACAAGCTGAATGAAGAAGCTACCAAAAGGGCGAGAGCTGAAGACGCATACGAGGAAGTTTATCAATGAAATGGAAGAGCTGTAAGGGACGCATAAGCAAAAAGGATGAAGATGGAAGAGATAGATAAAGTATTCAATACTGTGATCAATCGAGCTCAAGATCGGGTCATAGGTTATCCAATTCAGTTTGAGACTTTGCCATCACACGTGTTAGATCGTCGAACCATGTAACGTGTTATGGAAGAAGAGCGTCAAAAGGCTATGGAGTATCTTAATAGATAATCGTATGAAATGTGTATATTTTGCACGTAATAAGTGTTAAATAATGTGTAAATCCCTGGTGTTAAGTAACCATGGGATATGAGAATGATGATGTTGTCCTGTAACTTTTGTAGTTCAGGAAAGGAATGTGAATAGTAGTGATGCTATTGTTTTTATGTTTTCGAAGAGATGATGAATAAATAAAAGTTATTATTTTATTCAAATGTGTTATGTGGTTATTTCTTTTATGGAGGCAAGTTAATTAGAAAATAATTAAAGAAGTTGGGTAATAGTCTAATAGATGTTTTTTTTTCTAGCAGAAAATGCCTCCCAGACGTGAACCACCCCGTCAGAGAACCAATGCGAGAACTAACAATAACGATGTTGAGGATAATTCCGTCCAACAACTAGTGACATTACTAACAGGAGCGTTGCAGAATCAACCTCAAAACCAAGGCACAACGTTTAAAGAGTTTAAGGCGGTTGGACCACCTGAATTCCGTGGGTCAACGAATACGGTCGAGGCACAGACCTAGTTTATGGAAATAGAGAAAATATTTGAAGTCGCTAGGGTAGTAGATGAATAGAAGACTGCTTTTGCAACATTTATGTTGAAAGCAGAAGCTAGTTATTGGTGGCAAGCCAATAAAACCCGGGAAGGACCAAGGGTGATGACCTGGGACAGGTTTAAGGAGTTATTCTTTGAGACCTACTTTCAAGAGAGTTTGAAGAGTTAGTTAAAGGTAAAGTTTTTGGAACTGAAGCAGGGAGCGATGACGGTGTCTGAGTATGCAGTGAAGTTCAATGAATTGGCGAGGTTTTCGCCATATCAAGTCAGCAGAGACGAGCGTAAGGCAAAGAGATTGAACAGGACTTTGAAGCCACAGCCACATCTGATGAGGTTTCCTTATTCCAGTTGAAGACATTTGTAGCAGTGATGGAGAAGGTTGTACTCGCTGAAGGTGGAGGCGAGGCAGTGACAAAATTCAATCAAGAGCAGAAGAAGAAGAAGAATGAGGTGGAAGTGAAGAGTGGTAGCGGAGGCAATGGAAATGGCAACAACAACAACAACAACAACTTGAAGAGGAAATGGAACAAAAATGGGGGTACTGGAAACCAGCAGGGTAACCAGCAATTTAGGAAGTTTGAAGCATGTGTTATATGTGGGAGGTTTCATAAGGGTGTGTGCTTGATGGGGAAACGTGCATGTTTCAACTGTGGCCAGGAGGGTCACATCGCCTCAAATTGCACCCTACCCAAGAAGAATGTCTGTTTCACATGTGGATCCAAGGATCATTTTGCTCATGAATGCCCTCAGAAGAAGGTCGGAGAAATAGTAAGACGTAAGGGAGGCAGCAGTGGAGGTACTTGGGCCATTGTTGGACCTACAGCGTCAAACAAACCCACAGCCAGAACTTTCAACATGATTGTGCAAGATGTTGTGCAATCAAAAGATGTGGTGTCAGGTATTATCCCAATCAACGATATTAATGCTTATGTATTATTTGATTCGGGTGCTACATTCTCGTTTATATCTGATGAATTTGCTAAGAGGTTAGAATTGCCTAGAGAAGAACTGAATTTCCCTTTGAACATAGAAATTGCGAATAGGGAGGTGATTCCTGTTAGGTTCGTATACAAGAACTGTAGAGTGAACATAAAAGGGAATATAATGATGGTAGATTTAATTCCGATTAGACTAAAAATTTGATGTAATTTTGGGAATGGATTGGTACATTCAAATATGGAGCGATAATTGATTGTCACAAAAAGTGTGTAAACCTTATGACTCCGTCAAAGGTAGTTTTCTATGGTAGCAAATCGCCTAGACAAATGAAATGTCTGACGATTATGCAGGCCAAGAAGTTGTTAAGTAAAGGTTGTGTGGGTTATTTGGCTTACATAGTTGATACTCAGAAGAAGGGTGTAAAATTGGAGGAGATACCAGTGGTTAGAGAATTCGTAGATGTATTTTCGAATGATTTGCCAGGACTTCCACCTGATAGAGAGATTGAGTTCGTAATCGACTTAGCGCCAGGAACTGCATGCCGATATCGAAGGCCCATCTGAGAATGGCTCCGGGTAGAAATAAAGGCCCGATGGTGCAACTTGAAGAACTATTTGGACAAGAAGTATATTCAACCAAGCGTATCACAAGTGGGGAGCGCCAGATTATTATTCGTGAAGAAGAAGGATGGATCAATCGTCTTTTCATTGATTATAGGGAGTTAAACAAGGTCACTATTAAGAATAGGTATCCGTTGCCTAGAATAGATGACTTGTTTGATCGGTTGAAGGTGCTAAGTACTTCTAAAATAGATTTGAGAAGTGGGTATCACCAATTGAAGGTAAGAAAGGAGGATATACCTAGAACGGCATTGAACTCCGATGCGGACATTACGAGTTTTTGGTGATGTCTTTTGGTTTAACAAATGCACATGCGCGTTCATGGATTTGATGAGCGAGGGTATTTAAACCATTCTTAGACAAGTTAAGTAGTGGTGTTTATCGGCGACATTACGGTGTATTCCAAAACTTAAGAAGAACACGTGGAACATTTACGTCGACATTGGAGACACTAAGAAAGGAAAAAGCATCTGCGAAGTTCTCTAAGTCACAATTTTGGCTCGATCGTGTACAATTTTTGGGTCATGTGATTGACAAAGATGGGATTTCATTGGATCCATCGAAAGTGGAAGTCAGTAATCAATTGGGAACAACCAAGGACACCTTGGGTGAGGAGTTTCTTGGGGTGGTGGGTTATTATAGAAGATTTATACAAGATTTTTCCAGATAGCCACTCAGTTAACAAATTTGACACGAAAAGCTGTGAAATTCGTTTGGACGGAGAAGTGTGAAGAGAGCTTCCAAGATTTCAAGAAGAAGCTAAGTATGGCACATGTGTTAACCCTGCCGGATAATACAGGAAATTTTGTGGTGTATAGTGATGCCTCACACAAAGGATTGGGTTGTGTTCTTATGCAAAACGGCAAAGTTATTGCCTATGCATCAAGACAACTGATGAGTGAGTTTTATACCCATGAATTGGATACATTCGGGCTTAATTTATTGTTGTTCTTAAGTCTTTTAGGATGTTTTTATGTGTTTGTGTCTATTCAAGCATGTTTTATATTGTTTTGTAGGATTTGGGACAAAAGTTACATGGATCGATGTTTGGGGTGGCTAGATTCGCGTTTTCGGCTTGCCATTTACACAGCAGTCACTTCAGAGCCAATTTTACTATAGCTCCTGACATTATTTCGAAAAACTCAAAGAATAAAAGTTGTAGATCTACTTCTCCTCTTTCCGGAACATCTTGAATCATCGAAATCGGAGTTCGGACGAAGACGTTATGGCCATTTTCCCAAAGGACGTCGGAGCAGAAAATGTCAGATTTTGGGCCAGCGCCGGGGCGCTACTCTTAGTGCATTTTCCAGCGCCGGGGAGCTAGGAGGCGAACTCAACTGCGTTGCCCAGTATTTGGGCGCTGGGGAAGGGTTTAGTGCGGCTCGGGCCGCTTTTGGACGAATTTTGACACCTTTTGACTCCAAATAGGATTGGGTTTGTTCCTAAACTAAAAATTGGACTTGTAACCTATAAATACATGATGTAAGGCATAAAATAAAGGGAGATTACATAGCTTAGCCTAGATTAAACACTCCTTTAGATTAGAAAATAACCCTAGTTCTTATTAGTTTTGGAGATTGAAGCAACTTGGAGACCATTGAAGATCAAGCCTTGAAGAGCAAGAGGGAGCATCAGATTTATTGACAAAAAAGATTCTATTCTCTTCTCTCATCTTACTTTTATCTTTTGATGTCTATTCAGGTTGTGGATTCTTGGTTTTAATTCATTAATTATGAACTAACTATTTTTGAGATTTCAATTGAACTTTTTATGGCTATGAACTAGTTATTCATTATATTCTAATTATTTATGTTAAAGTGAGTTGTTTATCTTGTCTTGTGCTTATTGCTTAATTATTTGATCAAGAATTACTTTGTTACTCTAGAAGGAATTGGAAGAGGAATTCTAGGGTTAGAATCGGGCATGATATCATGTGACTTAGTTATTTGCATGGTGAAAAATTAGGTTTGTGAATTGAATGGAAATATCTGTTCGCCGCATGTAACACATAAGGAAATGGGATTGTAACGAGTTTAATTCAATTGTTTTGCATAGGAATATAGCAAAATTAATCTGGATTAAATAGAAGGCAATTTATCACTTGGAAAAGGGCTTTTGGCATTTGAGAATTCACATTAACAATTCAAAGAGGCATAATAATTGGGATAATTGGATAATTGATTTATAATTCATAATTGGGGATATTGAAGTCTTAATCTTTATTTATTTGAATTCATTCGTTAAAATCTTAGTTTTAATTAGTTAATTTAGTTTTCTTAATTAGAAAAAACACGATTTGAGATTGTTTAAATAAAATTAGTTTGGTTAAGAATTAGTACTTGGTGATTTTTATTAAATAATTCCTCGTGGGAACGATACTCTACTTTCACTTTATTACTTGTTGTTGACCGTGTATACTTGCAACGTATTCATTGATTCTTAAATCGATCAACAAGTTTTTGGGCGCTGTTCTTAGGGACTTAATTTAATAATTATTTACCAATATTAATTTCAATCAAATTAGTCTTAATTTAAACATTTTATTTTTATTTTAATTCTCTTTCTATATTTCTCTCTTTTCGGTACCATGGATGACTTTGTGTGTATCAATGGCCATACACGAACATGACTCAACCAAGGGGAGTGGAGATTGAAAGACTAGAGAACTTTTCGCATTGTCGGCCTGATTGAGACACTTTCGAGGATGTTTGAAGCTTTTGAAGCTCGGCGTCGTCAAAGTATGGTGGTTACTTGTGATTATTGTCTTTGGAAATCATATGAGTCATCAATGCACCATCGGGCCGAAAGAAGATGCAGATAGTGGTGATTACCCCAATAATTATGTCTATCCCAACAACTATCATCGAGTTTGGGGTATCACCCGGATTTTCATGGAGTAACAATCAAGATCAATTTTATGCTCCAAGTCCAACATACCCACAGGATTTCTTGTGTCCACCTCCACTACAACAGGAAGAACATTCAAATTGGGAGGAAGCCTTGGAAAAATTTATTAAAGCTTACGCAAAAAGGAATGAGGAACAAGACAAGAAAATGAATCAAGTAGAAATTTGAATTTGCAAAGGCAAGGGCGTTGATCAAGAATTTGGAAAATCAAGTGGAGCAGATAGCACATCGTTGAACAACCGTCCTCAATACACTGGCCCTATGACATGGATTAGAGGCAGGTGGTGAGCCCGAGCCAAATCTACAACCTGGATGAGCCACGAGATGAAAAAGAGGAGACAAGTGGGGATAATGACAACAAGGTCGGTGAAGAACTAATTGTGAGAACCAATGATGATGAGCCAATGTTATTTATGCCTCAAGTGCCTTCTCCTCCACAGTTCAAGAGTCCCAAGTTAGATTTGCAAAACCTTGTCCGATTGGTAGTCATGTAAATCGGCAATACTCTCTCGTGATGTAAAAGCAAGTACACCTTGAAACCATGGTGCGATGAGCTAGAGAAGATAGAAGAAGAAATTGTTGTGTCGACAAGCCTCTATGCGAGAATATATTCATGAGACACAATGGAGAAACCACCTAGATCTTTGGGCGTTCTTGAATGTGATATTATCTCAAGAAAACATTCTAGGTGACTTTAATACAATGGCTATTACAAATGGGAACCTACCAAAAGCTATATTATTTCCGATGGATGGAGGGTTCCTCAACTTTAAATGAGGGGAATTGGATAGAGAATTGAAGAAGTCAGTTGAGACTATAAAACAAGCGCTTATTGGGAGGCAACCCAAGTTTAATTTTTATTAAGTTTTATATTAGTAGTTTGGAATTTGCATTTATTTAGGATTTAATAAAATTACTTCTATCATGGTTTTACAGGTTATTCAAGTCAAATTCAAGTGTGGTGCCCAATTTGTTCTATGTGCTTAGCCTATTCTCCAAACTTAGCGGACAAGGAGGAAGATGGCTATATTTTCAGGGAAGTCCTCTGCTTTAATTTTTTCTATTGTAGCCATTGAGGACAATGTCTAGTTTAAGTTTGGGGGCATTTTAGTGTCGTATTGCATATAGTTAGTTATTTACATTGTAGTTCGTTATGTTTTCGGGTTATTTATATTTAGTTTTTGCATTCGGTTTTTTGTTTAAAAAAAAAAATTAAAAATCGCAAAAAATAGTAGTTAGTTTACTATGTTTGTTGCGATTAGTTTATATTTGCATGATTTCAAATGTTAGATAGTAAAAAGTCTATTTTGGCCAATGATGAGACCGGAGTTAAGTAGATAAGTATAGTATTGAATATTAGAGGCTTTGATGTGATTTCTTGTTATGAATTGAATCTTTTCCTGTTTGAAACTGGTATAATCAAGGTTAAAGACGTTAATAACAAACTATGTTAACCGATTAAGTTTAAATTGATACATAATGGATTTCTTAAGTATAATACTAGTGTGAAGGAATGAAAAGACATGAATAAAGTGGAGATGGCTAAATTTTGATAAAAACTTAAGTTTGGGGGGAATTTTGGTATATAAGCTTAAAAAAAAAAAAAAAAAAAAACATGTTGAGTCTTGTGGTGGGTTGAGGAGAAACACTCCCATAAACACAAGCGTGAGATGGAGCGTAAAAACGCACTCACCAACCATCTATAAAAAAAGAAAAAAGAAAAAAAAAATTACCGTAGCTAGTTTTGTTTGGGGCCTTTGTTACTTGAGTAAGTATGCCCAAGGGTATCTTAAAACCTAGCGCCCTAAGGTCTTATATGAATCCAGGAGTCGTTGGTTGGCTTCGCTAAGGGTGACAATTGTTAGCCTAATGGGATGAGACATTGCACATTATGGTTATGGTTAAAAACAATAAAAAAAAGCGGAAAAAGCAAAAAGCCCCGTAATGAAAAGTAAAGTATAAGTATCCCAGATTGGACTCTTGAACTTGGTGGATGTTTGACTTTAGTTGGATATAAACTTGTTCGTGAATTTTGTGAATTTTCACTTTGTATGATGCCTTCAAAGATATCTATTATGTCTTAAATTTGATTTTATATCAGTTAACATTGTTGTGGAGCACACACGCACTATATCAGTGATAACAGTCTAAGATTTGATGATTGATTGGGAAATTACTGATTTGTTTTAATATGATGTATTATCATGTTTACTTGATTTCACTAAGGCCTAGGTTGAATAGACTTGTTTACGTCATTCTTTGTTGGATTCGTGAGGCATATAGATTAGTTTCATTACATTGCATTGCATAACATTTTTGTGTTTTTTCTTGAGGACAAGCAAAGATTTAAGTTTGGGGGTATTTGATGAGTGAGTTTTATACCCATGAATTGGATACATTCGGGCTTAATTTATTGTTGTTCTTAAGTCTTTTAGGATGTTTTTATGTGTTTGTGTCTATTCAAGCATGTTTTATATTGTTTTGTAGGATTTGGGACAAAAGTTACATGGATCGATGTTTGGGGTGGCTAGATTCGCGTTTTCGGCTTGCCATTTACACAGCAGTCACTTCAGAGCCAATTTTACTATAGCTCCTGACATTATTTCGAAACACTCAAAGAATAAAAGTTGTAGATCTACTTCTCTTCTTTCTGGAACATCTTGAATCATCAAAATCGGAGTTCGGATGAAGAAGTTATGGCCATTTTCCCAAAGGACGTCGGAGCAGAAAATGTCGGATTTTGGGCCAGCGCCGGGGCGCTACTCTTAGTGCATTTTCCAGTAGCAGAGGTGCTTAGAAGGCGAACTCAGTACAGCCGTTGCCCGACCTTTGAGGTCTTTGGGGAAGGGTTTGTGCGGCTTTGGGCCAGCGTTTTGGCGAATTTTGACACCTTTTGACTCCAAATAGGATTGGGTTTGTTCCTAAACTAAAAATTGGACTTGTAACCTATAAATACATGATGTAAGGCATAAAATAAAGGGAGATTACATAGCTTAGCCTAGATTAAACACTCCTTTAGATTAGAAAATAACCCTAGTTCTTATTAGTTTTGGAGATTGAAGCAACTTGGAGACCATTGAAGATCAAGCCTTGAGAAGCAAGAGGGAGCATCGATTTCTTGACAATAGATTTTATTCTCTTCTCTCATCTTACTTTTATCTTTTGATGTCTATTCAGTTGTGGATTCTTGGTTTTAATTCATTAATTATGAACTAACTATTTTTGATATTTCAATTGAACATTTTATGGCTATGAACTAGTTATTCATTATATTCTAATTATTTATGTTAAAGTGAGTTGTTTATCTTGTCTTGTGCTTATTGCTTAATTATTTGATCAGTAATTACTTTGTTACTCTAGAAGGAATTGGAAGAGAAATTCTAGGGTTAGAATCGGGCATGATATCATGTGACTTAGTTATTTGCATGGTAAAAATTAGGTTTGTGAATTGAATGGAAATATCTGTTACGCATGTAACACATAAAATTGGGATTATAACGAGTTTAATTCAATTGTTTTGCATAGGAATATAGCAAAATTAATCTGGATTAAATAGAAGGCAATTGATCACTTGGAAAAGGGCTTTTGGCATTTGAGAATTCCTATTAACAATTCAGTAGGCATAATAATTGGGATAATTGGATAATTGATTTATAATTCATAATTGGGGATATTGAAGTCTTAATCTTTATTTATTTGAATTCATTCGTTAAAATCTTAGTTTTAATTAGTTAATTTAGTTTTCTTAATTAGAAAAAACACGATTTGAGATTGTTTAAATAAAATTAGTTTGGTTAAGAATTAGTACTTGGTGATTTTTATTAAATAATTCCTCGTGGGAACGATACTCTACTTGTAGCGTCCCCGGATCTGGGTCCCAAATCGCCGCGGATTCGGTACAATCATTCTACAACTGTTGCGAAAGATATAAACATAAATTGTTTATACATTAAACTTTACACACTATTCCCAAAATCGAGTAACCTTAACTAATACACAATCGTGAACTGTCTAACACATGACAATACTATTCTTCAACATACTTTACAACTTAACTTCACATTTTATCCCAAAATTTGAACTTGGCATTATCCTTTTCACCATGTCTGGTAGTATTACGCCTTATCTCGCAATGTTTTATCATGATATAGCAAGGGTGAGCATGAAAGTTGCCCGACAAGTTTAAAAAAACAAGGTAAAGATATATCATGATTGAAAGAGTTTGAATAATAAAATGGCTATCCTTCACAATGTAGTTGTGAATTAGCATGAACAAAATTTCAAAATTTGAATGAACATTGAAAATGAACATAACAATTATATCTCTGGTATTTGGTAATGAAGGTGATCGACCTTTCATACACGATGAATACATGCAATATGTACAGTACAATTCATAAGCATATCTCATGCAAAACCACTCTTAAAAGAGTTTAAGTAAAAGAACTTGAAAAACTTGCACGGCAACCGCTTGATTCTGTAACGCAATATAATAAACTTCTCCACGAAGACCTAATATTAATAATATAGATCTCAATAGTAGAATAATATCATCATCGTTATAAAATAACTTAAACACATAATCCTATCACTCTATCTGACATATACATATAAAACCTATAATAGATCTTTCGGTTAGTCATAACATATAGTTAAGTATTTGACATTAGTTTTAAGTCTTAATATTATTATTATACTTTGATATTCTTTTAATCACATCATAACTTGTACTTATAAGTTATTCATTTTTATATGTTATCCTAGTAAATTAGATAACATCTTAGTAAACCGAAATACCATTTTAGTAAGAGCGGATTTTATTTCAAATCCAAAATCACTATTCTTTTCACGAAAAATACCAAATCAACTTATTATTTTTTACCCTTTGGTCAAACATATATACATGTATTTCATACATAAAAATATTTTTCCGTAATTTTTCAATTTCTTTTACTATTTTTCAAAAATCATAAATAGTCGTGACTTAAGAAAATTAGCTACCTCGTGCTTAACTCCAGAGATGCCCATCTTTTGACATAACCTTATATATGTTAACTTGATGCTCCATTTTAAATTCCATTGGCAATCGGAGTTGTAGAACTCCGTTATAGCGATTTCAAATCGGAAAATCACAAAAATTGAAATGGTCATAACTTGGTCGTTTTAAAGCGGAATTAGCTCATTTTTTGACACGAGCTACATATTACCATATATTTTCATTTCCCAAAAGCCTGTAATTTTCTCATTAACTAAATGTCCAAAACAGCCCTCGGAAAATTTTGGCCAGAAACTTTTTGCACTTTGGCAGTTTTGGAGTCCTTCACCAAAACTTAAATAAAACGAAATCTGTAACTCCGATTAATGATCCGTCAATTTTGTTGGATTCGTATCTTTCCGAACTATAGTTTTCATATATCACAATCCATATTTGGATAGGTTTAGCTCCCGGAATTTAGCCCGGAAGTGACTGTTCCAAAACTGTCCTTTTCACAGTTTTCTTAACTTTGTGTAGTTTGGGAGAAATCCCATAACTCCCTCCTCCGATGTCGGATTTAGTCCGTTTTGGAGTCTATGGAAAGCTTATTGAGTGTACTATAACATATCACAAGTCCAGAATTTTTAGAGCACTCTAACAAATCCGAAATTTTCTGTTTTAGGGAAGCAGTCCACTAACTCATTGAAAAAAAACTGTTTTGGTTATTCTTCTTTGTTCAAGCCTATCAACCCTAAAAATGGCAAGATCTAACCATAAAATATCATTTATCATGTAGATCTATAGTTCTCATGTTCAAGATCTTAAACTTATGGTTCAAAATCATAAGTTCAACACTTGATCTAAAACACCATATCAAAACACTTTAACTAACAAGAGTTTTGAGTTTATGAAATTTTTACCTTTAGCTTCATGACATATCTTTTTCTTCCAACTATGTGATGGATCTTGGATGGAATGAAAAATCAAAATCTCTTCTCCTTCTTTCTTGGGTTTCCTAACTCCCTCTCCCTCTCTCTCTTGTCTCTCTCTTTCTTTCTTAGTTATGTTGGAAAATAAGATGAGAAAAGTGAAGAATATGATTTTTTGTTTAGTGTAATAATGTAAGAAATGTATCTAGACATTAGTTTGCTTGATAATTGAGGTGTAATAGCATAGTAACATGAGTGACTTCTAGAAGCAATTGATTAGCTAGCATAATTGAAGATTCTTATCAACAATGTTACTAATAATACACTAATAAAACAAAAAGGGTATACTAGTAATTTCCACATTAATAAATGATTTCTTTTTAATTCTTATTTATTATACCAAATGTCCAATATGTCCCTCCTTATTTGGGCTTAAATTTGGGTCATCATTTCCATCTTTTGGGCTATCAATAAATAATATATTGGACTTAAAATTTAATTCTTTGGGCCATGTAAATTAACATAGTCCAACACTCTTAATTCTTATCCAACCCAAATCATTTAATTAGGGTTTTCATTTTCCTCAATTATAACTTAAATCCTTACTCATGCACATTTATTTCCTTAACCCAATTAGACTTGCTAAAATTAGGTTATAAAATTAATTAAGCGAGATGTATAAAATAAATCTCTCATAATTGGTATATATTCTAAATACCATAATTTTCTCATCTCATAACCCTTAAGTTAATAAATTCTTCATTCCTAATATATAATTAGGATCACATTAGTTTCTTTTATTTGTTTATATAATAAACAATATAAACCATCACATAATCTTCATATTCCTTTACTCACCTATTCGAACAAAATAATTTAATAAATTGTGACATGTTCCACAATTCTCTTAAATTAGGTCACTAATATAAAAATAAAATATTAGGACCACTAAATAACGATAACCATTTAGGTTATTTAATTATCACACCTAATATATATATTAGGTTACATAACTTAATTCTTACTTCACTTTTATATACAAAATAAATGTATTCACATTATATAATGTATATTTATTTACTCATATCCATAATTCACATAATCATAACATATTTCACTTCTCACACTAATTTTGACTTTTCTCCATAAAAGTCAACTATTGACTTTGACCAAAAAGTCAACCTTTACACATTTTGTTTTCTGTCCATTAAACCAAATTCGACGTTACGGGCCTTGGCAAAAGCGATCCATGCTTCAAAATTCTATCTCTAACTCAAATTTTGAGTTTTAAATTACTCCTTCTCATTGTTAATCGTATTATCTAACGACTTTATACTTATTCAAATTCTTATTTGCCAAATAGGCCAACACTCAAACTATGTTAATTACTAACATAGTTTTATCTTGATCATTATATCATTAACTTAATTCATCATTCCTCTTGCTAAAATATATATAGCACCTTACTAAGTAAATATATTTCTATACATATACTCATCTTCGTTTAACCTCATAGCATCTCTTCATGTGAAATCTTATCTCCAATAATAAAATTTCCATATGTACTTATATAACATTTTTTTAGACTATTCCATTCACATCGAATTTAAAGGTATCGTAATACCTTATTCTTAATATTCCTTCAAGTACGTATTAATTCATTTCTAGGGTTTTGGAATTTGTAACCCATATTTCCTCTATTCTTATTCGAATAGCAAACCATATAGGTTTTACTTGAAAATTTTTAAATAAATCCTCAAATTCTCATCTAGGTTTTATTCTTTAACCTTTATTCTAATCATTCAAGATTTTAGAAATTTTCGGGTTATCACACTACTTTCACTTTATTACTTGTTGACCGTGTATACTTGCACGTATTCATTGATTGCGAAATCGATCAACAACAACTGAAGGATTATGAGAAAGGTTATCCGACTCATGATTTGGAATTGGCTACAGTAGTATTTGCTCTCAAGATATGGAGACACTATCTGTATGGAGAGAAATGTGAGATCTACACAGACCACAAAAGTCTGAAGTATATTTTCACTTAGAAGGACCTGAACATGCGTCAAAGAAGATGGATGGAATTGATAAAGGATTACGATTGTGAGATCTTTTATCATCCGGGCAAAGCAAATGTGGTTGCAGATGCGTTGAGCAGGAAAGGTCGGGAGAAGTTGATGCTGATAACAACTCAGGAAGAGCTCATTTCAGCAATGACAAAGTTAGAACTGGAAATCAAATTTCCACATGAATCCGACGAATGACTATTTCAGTTAGAAGCAGGTCCAACTTTACTGGACAAGGTGAAGAACGCTCAGTTACAAGATAAAGAATGTGGAAAGATAAAAGAGAATGTGGTTGATAGTAGCGTCTGAAAATACAAGGTCGATCTGGGAAGGATTACTACGATCTGAGGGAAAATCACGGGTTCAAAGAACACCGTAATCGAAAGACAAAATCTTGATCGAAGCTCATAGCTCAAGATATTCGATTCATCCAGAAGCACGAAGATGTATCAAGATTCTGTTGACATTTTGGTGGCGAATATGAAAAGGGGATGTTGCAGAAGGCCTGGCTAAATGTTTGACATGTCAAATAGTAAAAGCCGAACATCAAAGACCCAGCGGATTACTTCAACCGTTGGAAATACCAGAATGGAAGTGGGAACACATCACGATAGATTTTGTGGTGGGTCTTCCAACTACTCAAAGAGGATGCGATGCAATTTGGGTGATAGTGGACAGACTGGCGAAATCAGCGCACTTTTTACCAATAAAGATTAGGTTCAATCTTGATCAGTTGGCAAGATTGTACATCAAAGAGATCGTTTCGAGACATGGAGTGCCAGTGTCAATTGTGTCCGATAGAGACCCGCGATTCACTTTAAATTTCTGGAAGAGACTACAAGAATGCATGGGAACTCAATTGCGAATGAGTACGGCTTATCATCCACAAACAGATGGCCAAAGCGAACGAACGATCCAGACATTGGAACATATGTTGAGAGCATGCATCATGGATTTCAAAGGAAGCTGGGAAGAACAATTACCATTAGTGGAATTCGCCTACAATAATAGTTATCACGCGAGCATCAGCATGCCGCCTTACAAAAAGTTATACGGCAGAAAGTGCAGAACCCCACTGTGCTGGGATGAAGTTGTGAACATCAACTGCTAGGACCAGAACTAGTGCAACAAACTGCTGAGGTTATCAAACTCATCAGGACAAGATTGGTAGCAGCTCAAGACCGAGAGAAGAAGTATGTTGATTAACACAGGCAAGATCATGCATTTAACATAAGAAGCTATGTATTCCTAAAAGTTTATCCTTGGAAGGGGAAAATTCGTTTCGATAAGAAGGGAAAACTAAGCCCGAGGTTTATTGGACCCTTTGAAGTGCTGCGAAAAGTTGGAGAGGTAGCTTACGAGGTAGCTCTACCTCCAGAGTTGGAAAACATTCACAATGTTTTTCATATTTCGGTGTTACGACCATATAAACTCGATTACAATTACGTGATCGAGTACGAACCGTTGCAGTTCGAGAAAGATTTGTCTTATGAAGAGATTCCTATCCAGATAGTCGACAGGAAAGAACAAGTGCTCAGAAATAAAGTGATACCGTCTGTGAAGGTGATATTGAGAAACCACAATGCTGAAGAAGCAATGTGGGAACTCGAAGAGAAAATGATGAAAGAGTACCCTGAGTTATTTGTTTAATATGTGTCTTCGATTCTGGGGACAGAATCTTTGTAAGTAAGGAAGAATGTAACGAATGTGTTATTTGAGTTGTGATTCTGAGGACAGAATTCTTTTAAAAGGGGAATGATGTAACATTCCAGATTTTTAAGTGTAAGTTATAAATATTTATTGATTTATATAAATATTTATTGGATGTGTTTTTGAATAAGTAATTGTTCAATTTGATTGAGTTTATTTAGTTAATTATTTATTTGTTAAATAATTAATGTGATTAGTTAATTATTTATTTGTTAAATAATTAATGTGTTATGTGGATTGAGTTATGTGATTAAGTGATTTATTTAATAAATTGTTATTAAATTAAGCGACAAATTATTATGTGATAAAGAGTTATTAAAATAAATTAAAGTAATTTTAATTTAGTTTTGCCAAACAAGGTGTAAGTATAGTAATCCTTTATTTTATAAATGCTTTGCCAAACAAGGCCTTATGGCTTTTGAAATTCTTGTTAATTTTAAATTATATTATTAATAGAATAAAACAAATATATAAATAAAATATATTTATATTTATAAGATTATACGTTATATGTTGGTAACTGATAAGAATATATAGGCTTATTATTGCCATAACAGTTATTTTACGTATATGATTATCAGTTTTACGCTCAGTGTTAGTACCTAGTCTATTGCTGAGAGAAGTAAAAAAAGAGAAAGAGAAAATTCAGAGAGTTTGAGAAGAAGACAAGTGCGTGATTGTTCAAAACAGATTTTGTAAACAAGTGTTTCTTAACAACAAAAAGGTAGGTGCTTATAACCTTAATTTATGTGTATGTAATCATATATGTTTTATGCCATATACTTACTATGAATTTGATAGTCTGTGTTCTTCAACTTCACTTTGTATAAGTTTTTACAAAATTCGTGTAAACTATGTGTTGGTAATTGTTATACTAGCATATATATATTTGTATATAATTGTATGCTTAATATATAAATATGATGGTATGCTAAATTACATATTTAAGAAATTGTTTTCTTTTACAGTGGAAACATGTGAGTACGAACTTGAGTGTAGAATTTATCAAAGGTTATATATTTATATATTTGTATGCTAACTGAGAAATTGGACTATACATGTTAATTGGGATATATATTGGTATACTTGTATGTCAAAGGAATCAAAATTGGTTGATAACAGTGTAAATTACGTTCACTGTAAATTGATATTTCATCAATGTAGTTTAATTTTTAAAACACAGCGTTTTCAAAGAATTAGTCTATGATATTGTTAATTAGTGGTTGGTAATTGGTATATGGATGATTGTTAGCAATTATGTGTAATTTATAATACTTATACATGTTGTTTTGGGTGAATCATTGTTAAGATTTAAGACAGTTGCTTTGGCTCTGTTCTTCGTTTTTGGTTCTGTGAGTTTCGGCGCCCCAGCGTCAAAATTCACACTCCAGCGTCAAATCTCACGCCTTAGTGCCAAATGTCGCGCTTGATGGACTTCACATGACAATGAATATCAAGTCAGCTAAGCACCAGACTTTGTGCCACAAATAGCAAGTTCTATATATGTCTCGTCTTGGGATCGCCATATCGTCACACAAGTAAATACGCTCCACAGCTTCAAACTATGGTAATGGCATGGCTAATATGAAAGTTAAAACGACTTTTGTCTTGCACAAAAGTCTAATATTTTAAAGGAATGATATATGATAAATGTTGATTATGTATTTCTAGTATTATAGTATATTAATACTATGAGTGAACATAGAATTACTAATTAACAAATATTGTTATTAGTTTTAATGGATAGAATTTGATAATGCAATTTATAATCAAAGCATACGTGATGTAGAGATATAGTATATGTTACTGACTGATTATGTCATGTTAACATATGTATATAGGATAATTGTGGTTTGGATTATAACGGTTTAATCTACGCACAAGGCAAGATTCTAAATCCCTATCTTTTTACATTGAGCAAATTTTCTAATCCTAAAGCTTCGTTATGCAAATTTCATATGCTATACTTTATTGAGTAAAGTATTTCCATTAAGAAATTTAATGGTATCCGGTTATTCATGATGATACAAGCTTCCCATCTCCACACGTACGTTGAGATAGTTATTATGATTATGCAAGTTCTTCCTAACTCTAAACTTGTTATATTAGCATGCAAGTACCTTTATTTTGTTGACTCAGTTTATCGTTCCAATTATTGTTGTTATGCATGCTTGATATTAAATTCTAAGTTATAACCTTAGCTTAATGTTGTTCAAAGCAAGGTATGATAGATTATTCAATTGTTATGCTATTAGATTATTCCTAAAGCATGAACTTAGAAATCGAAATGTTTATTCAAGATGATCATTCAATAACATAGTGTTATTATCTTTTATTCAACTAATCCTTAGTTGATGTCCGTTGAACTCCAAATTACCTTGAAGTGTATCCAAACCAAACTATCTTTGGGGCGGACTTGTACTCAAAATACTGAGATGAACAACCCTATTTATAGGGGTTACGCTTAGTTTTGTACTTTCTTATTTGAAATGTTTGTATACAATACATGTACTGAAGTGTTGATCCCCTAAGTACCTTAAAGTCATTATGGTCGTATGAATGGCCAGTAAAGTTTAAGTTGAAAGATTACTTATAAATGTGGACAAGGTTCGCGGTCATTAGACCCTCAGTGAATGTTTAAAATATTAATAGAACTCATTGTTAAGTTCTATTGAGCCCCTAAATGGGCTAGGAATGTTAAGATTTTAATAGGACTTATTATTTAGTTCTATTGAGCCCCTGAATGGGCAAGGAATGTTTAAGAAGTTAATAGAACTTATTGTTCAGTTCTATTGAGCCCCTGAATGGGCAAAGAATGAAAAAGTTTTATTCATTGATATTTCAAGTGAGCCTTGTTTGCTCACTCTTTCCTGTAAAATATTTACAGCTAAAGATGGAAAGGGTGACGTACCTAGAACCAGTAAAGGAAAGGGAAAGATGAACAAGTACTGAAGACTTGTAATAGTTTTGATAGTTTTATTATCAGACTTTTGTTTAAAGAATGTAATGAAGTTTATTTAAATTTTCCGCATGAATGATTATTTGTAAAGGTTAGATAACCTGGGTGATATTATTTTATGAAATCCTGTGTAAGGTGTTTATTTATTCAATTTTATTTATGATTGGGTAGTTATAAATGAATATTTTGATTACGTGAACACCAAATCTTGAGGTAATGAAGTACCGGGATTTGGGGGTGTCACAGCTAGGGTTTAGGTTTATGATATTATCCCTATATAAAATGGCTGATATATCATATATATATATAGTAGTCAAAAGGAATTAACCAAAACCTAATCCCACTAGAAAAATAAAATTTGAATTTATATATATTATATCTTAATCAAGTCTTACTTAATTAATATATATATATACACAAATTATCCTATTAATTTAAATACTATCAATCATATTGACATTTTTAAATCCTTACAATTTAAATTAATTCCCTTTTTAATTACGTTCTAAGTGTGTGACCCTATTGGTTATTATTACGTTGACAATAATCTTAAAATCATATTATAAAATTATAAACAGTGAGCATCATCTAGTAACGCATCACTGCTACCCATGTAATAATAAGATCAGTTATTCGATGCAACCTTTTCGTGACCAATGTTTCAATGTAATTTAATCCTTTTCACCTTGAAATCCTAGATTAAACTCGAGGCATGGAATGTGTTATACTCTTCATAATTTAATCTGAGTTTTCTTGATCAATGAGTAGACTATATGAAACAAATCACTATTTGAGCATGACCATGCATTTCATAGTCCTACTCAATCAAGAGGCCTATGAAAATAACCCCTAATATATAGGAGAGTTAAATTCCATCTAGATCACTCATATTCTTCACACGATTCATGATGTACCCAATAATCACCTTTAATGTCCACCCTATTAAAGGTGACCTTTGATAATATCAAAGTACATAAAATCCCATGTAGTAATATAGTGATTTCAGGTTGGAGGATCATTATATCATTGTCACTATGAGAATTGCTAATGACACTTTGCATAATGCTCCAAATAGAATTCTCATGATGAGTATGTCCAGTACATTGTTATTTAACATGTACCTATGCATTGACTCAATATCTCATATATTTCTGACCAATGAGATTTGGCCATCAGTCAATCCACATACTAGTCTCAATGTATCATTGTTGTCCAGTTAACAATGATACTCTACTAGGGACATTTAAGAGCAATGATACTAATTGTAATTATATGATCTCATGTTCAAGTCACATACCTGCAGCTATATAATTTGTATCATTATTTTATGGAATTTTATTATGCTAACATTTATATAACGCAGTAAATAAAACCATAATAAAATTATTCATTTATTCAATTAAATATAATATCAAATGTAAGACCCCAACTTTTTGAATAAAGATTAAATTTTCTCGAAATATATTTTTGAATATTATGGTGTGGATTTGATAAAATGTTATAGCTGTGGGTATTATTTACAAGTTTTGTAAAGTACGCAAGTTGTTATATAATATTCGATTGGTCGGGGAATATTCGTTTTAGCAGGGAATATTTGTACAACGGCACAATCATTGGTGGACCCCACAACGGAATTATTATCGGATTGAGAAAATGACAAAAATACTTTATGAAAATAACGGCGGAAGTTTTACCGTTAACTATTGAAACACCCGGTGTTAAAAGTACAATAATACGCGTGATTGCATAGTAGAACACGGTATTGATTATTGATGCTTACGTGAGAAGTCACCCAGTTATACTCAATTATTGCTACAGTAATTGCTGCATCATATCTCTCATATTATTGATTCAATTATTGTTACAGTATCATCTGCATAATATTTATTATTATTAAATCAATAATTGAGACGACAAAGTTATTCATATTATTATTTGCAATATTGACAATGTCTAGAAAGTTCTGTCAATGAGAGGTTTGATCACCTAATTGCGCGCCAATAAGGAGAAATCCTTATCGGAAGGCCCCCTCTTTCCTGGGAACGATCTGGTTGTTAAATATTGTGAGTTATAATATTAATTGTGACGCCCCCAAAATAGGTATACATCACCTATTCTGAGTCGCCAAATACATGGTACAGAATACAAATACAATCTTAAATATACAACATGAGCTGTTAGTTTTAATACAAACATTGTCTTCTAGACAGTATTTAAACTCAAAATAAGTCATCAATACATTTATTAACACACTATTTTATAGAATAGTGAGGACTACTAATGTTATTCTCTGGACCGTCACTCCATTACCCGACTCGTCCCAGCTATATTCTCATTTCCTTAAGAGAACAATGAAAGCAAAAGGGTGAGCTCAACTAGCCCAGTAAGAAATATTATGACGAAGATAATGTATAATAAATTATCATTAGTCTTCAACAATGTTAAACTGATAAAATACAATAGATATCAAGTTTAACTGCAGCGGAATAAGCAATCCATTAAAAGAGTCAAGTAGAGAATAAAATCTACTATCTTTTATAATTTAAAAAGGTTTTCATCACTTTTATCGCTGAGACTCAGCTTAATAAATAATTCACACTATACCTGCACTACGGCCAAGGATATTCATTAGTATCACAACCACAAATTATACATGCACTACGGACCAAGGATATTCGTGTATTCATCAATGGTCATGTACATGCCAAAAACTGTTCATCAATGCACTACGGGCCAATGAGGACTTTTACCACATCATTTGTAACATTACGGTTATGATTACACCGAATAATCCCTGGTCATAATCATACCAAGTCTATCTATGCACTACAGGCCACAGATAACTTTCAACAAAATATAAACATGAGGATGATGACAATGATATAAGCATTCAATAAAACAAGTTCAAGAATTATTTTATCCAGGAATCAATAACGTCCAAATTGTCAACATGATACTTCTTTGTGGAGTAAAATTTAAGAATGCTCAAAAGAATATTTCCATGAAAGATATTGGATAAAGTGCAAATATAAAGGATATTCCATTAATTTCATGGAGTATAGAAGTCAAAACTTTAACCAACTGAGTATAATAAAGAATGGAATAACAAAAGAAATCACCAGGCATGCGATAGACCGCACAGGCAGGTTATTCCAACAGAATAATAAATAACGAAATCAGTCCAAATAGAAAAATGCATGAATGTGATATTCCAATGTAATTATAAAGACGGAATCGGGTTCTACAGAAACGCATGCATACATACATGATATTCCAATAGAATAATAAAGATGTAACCAGTCCTCCAGTAGAGCCTTGCATGCATGTGATATTCCAACAGAATAATAAACACGGAATCGGTCCCACAGAAAATGCATGGATGTGATATTCCAACAGAATAATAAAGAATGGAATAACAGAAGTTCTCTTCATGAAGACGAAAGAAAGAAATAATACCCATTACCTTAAAAAGAAGAGTACTAGATATAAGAATAGTGAAGTAGCAGAATACTTTTCTTCTTTCTCTCTATAATAATTGCTCTAAAGCTTTTGTGAATTGGTGAGAAATGAAGGAAGAATGAGCTTCTATTTATAGAAAAATATAGTTTCGATAATTGCACGTTTTGGGGCTCGAATATTATAATATAATACCTTCCTCTTTTTCTTCATTTTTAATTTAGTCCTGCAAGTATTATCAAACTTGCACCACCTCCCCTAATAGTAAATAATGTGAATCAATAGTACAATCATGTGAATAAATAGTATAATCATGTGAAAAAATTAATTACAGTATAGTACCTTCAACTATACCTCAATTTTTAACTTAGTCATGCAAGTATTATCAATCTTGCACCACCTCCCCTAATAGTACATGAATGTGAATCAATAGTACACACATGTGAACAAATAGTTATAAGAATGTGAAATAATAGCAATTAATTGCTCAATTATCCAATTAATTACCCGATTGGTTAATATAACCTCCAGACATCAATTATTATCGAAATAGATGTCGATTTCCACTAACATTACTAATTCCAACACAATGGAAATATCAATTTCATCTTTAATCAACACAACTTATTCATTATTAATATTATAACTCACAATATTTAACAACCAGATCGTTCCCAGGAAAGAGGGGGCTTTCCGATAAGGATTTCTCCTTATTGGCGCGTAATTAGGTGACCAAACCTCTCATTGACATAACTTTCTAGACATTGTCAATATTGCAAATAATAATATGAATAACTTTATCGTCTCAATTATTGATTTAATAATAATAAATATTATGCAGATGATACTGTAACAATAATTGAATCAATAATATGAGAGATATGATGCAGTAATTACTGTAGCAATAATTGAGTATAACTGAGTGACTTCTCACGTAAGCATCAATAATCAATATCGTGTGCTACTATGCAACCACGCGTATTACTGTACTTTTAACACCGGGTGTTTCAACTGTTAACGGTAAAACTTCCGCCGTTATTTTCATAAAGTATTTTTATCATTTTCTCAATCCGACAATAATTCTGCTGTGGGGTCCACCAATGATTGTGCCGTTGTAAGAATATTCCCTGCTAAAACGAATATTCCCCGACCAATCGAATATTATATAACAACTTGTGTACTTTGTAAAACTTGTAAATAATACCCACAACTATAATATTATATCAAATCCACACAATAATATTCAAAAATATATTTCGAGAAAATTTAATCTTTATTCAAAAAGTTGGGGTCTTACAACCTCCCCTTCTTATGAAATTTCATCCTCGAAATTAGGGTGCGTACCTGGTATGTCGAAGAGGCGAGGATACCTTGATTTCATTTCATATTCTAACTCCCAGGTCATTTCCTCAACATCGTGGTTTCTCCACAAAACTTTGACTTGAGGTATAAGCTTGGAGCGTAGAATATGTTCCTTCTTATCCAAGATTTTAACAGGAACCTCTTCATACGTTAAATCTTCCTCTATCTCGCCTGGTTCTAATTCAATAATGTGGTTCGGGTCTTTCATATATTTACGTAACATAGATATGTGAAAAACGTTATGAACACGAGACATACTTGGTGGTAACGCAAGTTTATAGGCCACAGTTCCTACTCGATCGAGGATTAAAAATGGGCCAATGAATCGAGGATTGAGCTTTCCTCTCTTTCCAAATCTTGTAACTCCTTTCCATGGAGCAACACGTAACAATACATGATTTCCAATATCGAAATCTACGTCCTTTCGATGAAGATCATCATAACTCTTTTGTCGATCTTGTGAGGTTTTTATACGTTATCGGATCATTTGTATCTTTTCCATAGTCATACGCACCAACTCCGGTCCCAACAACGTTGCTTCACCCACCTCATCCCATCATACTAGAGAACGACACTTTCTTCCATACAACGCCTCAAATGGAGCCATGCCAATACTTGCTTGATAACTGTTGTTGTAGGAAAACTCCACCAATGGTAAGAACTTGTCCCAACTTCTTTTGAAGTCAAGGACGCAGAGTCTTAAAAAATCTTCAAGAGTTTGAATAGTCCTCTCCGACTGCCCGTCCGTCTGAGGATGATATGCCGAGATAAATCATAAATCCGTGCCCATAGCTTTTTGCAAACTAACCCAAAATCTTGAAGTGAATCTTGGGTCTCGATCAGAAACTATGGATACTGGCATACCATGCAGTCTTACAATCTCGTTTATGTACATACGAGCAAGACATTCAAGTGTATAAGTTTCTCGTATAGGTAGGAAATGAGCAGACTTGGTCAATCTATCAATAATGAACCAAATTGCATCTATGCCTTGAGAAACCTTGGGAAGACCAGTAACGAAATCCATGGTTATGTGCTCCCACTTCCATTCTGGAATTTCAAGTGGTTGCAATGGACCTTTTGGTACTTGATGCTCCGCCTTGACTCGTTGACAAGTTAAACACCTTGAGATAAACTCCGCTATATCTCTCTTCATATTGCTCCACCAAAATGTATGTCGAAGATCACGATACATTTTGGTACTCCTAGGATGGATTGCAAATGGTGTGTTGTGCGCCTCCATCATATTTTATTCTATAAATTAGAGTTGTTAGGAACACAAAGTCTGGAGTTGACTTGAAGTATTCCTTCCTCATCGATTCTTTCTTCTGGCATAGCACCTTCTTGCACGTTCTTCTTCATACGCATTAGCTCCAGGTCTGTAGCTTTAGCAGCTTTAACTTTATCGATTAAAGTCGGTTCTACTCGTATGTTTGCCATTATCATGTGGGTCCCTGGAGTCTTTAACTCTATCTCCATCCTTTGCAAGTCATACAAAATGGGCCTTTGCGTTAACAATAACGCACTCGTACCTACATATGATCTTCTACTCAATGCGTCAGCTACTACATTCATTTTACCAGGATGGTATTGGATGGTATGATCATAATCTTTCAACAGTTCAAGCCAATGTCGTTGCCGCATGTTGAGTTCCTTTTGGGTGAAGAAATATTTGAGGCTTTTATGATCTGTAAAGATCTACTTTCTCCCAATACAAGTTATGCCTCCAAATTTTAAGTACAAAAACAACTGCTGCCAACTCTAGATCATGAGTAGGATAATTCCTCTCATATTCTTTGAGTTGTCTTGAGGCATAGGGTATGACTTTCCCATGTTGCATGAGAACACATCCTAACCCTTTGCCCGATGCATCACTATAGATGACAAATCCCTGCGAGCCAGATGGTATTGTCAGAACAGGTGCTGAAATGAGTCTTCACTTGAGTTCTTGAAAACTCTTCTCACATTCATCGCTCCAATCAAACTTTGTATCTTTTCGAGTCAGCTGAGTTAATGGAGTAGCAATTTGAGAAAATCTTTCCACGAATCTCCGATAATAACCAGCTAATTCGAGAAAGCTACGTACTTCGGTCACTGATTTAGGTTGTTCCCAGCTTTAAATAGCTTCAATCTTTGCCAGGTCAACAGATATTCCATGACTTAAAACTACGTGCATAAGGAATGCTACTTCCTCAAGCCAGAACTCACATTTCTTCAACTTGGCATATAACTTGTTTTTACATAGCTTTTGCAGTATCAGCCTCAAGTGTTGCTCATGGTCTTCACAGGTTTTGGATTATATGAGGATGTCATCAATAAAGACGACCACAAAGTGATCAAAATATTCCTTGAATACTCAGTTCATCATATCCATGAAGCCAGCAGGAGCATTAGTCAATCCAAAAGACATGACTAAGAATTCATAATGCCCGTACCGAGTTCTGAGGGTAGTCTTTGGAATATCCTCAGTTTTAACATTCAGCTAATGATATCCAGAACGAAGATCGATCTTTAAAAAGAATTGTGCTCCTTGCAACTGGTTAAACAAGTCATCAATGCGAGGTAACGGATACCTATTCTTGACGGTGAAATGATTCAACTCCTGATAATCAATTCAAAGTCGCATACTCCCATCTTTCTTCTTCATGAATAGAACAGGAGCACCCCAAGGAGACGTACTCGGACGAATGAAACCGATGTCTAACAATTCCTGTAATTGGGTCTTTAACTCCTGAAGTTCAATAGGAGCCATTCGATATAGGGCTTTGGAAATGGGGTTTGTACCGGGTTCAAGGTCGATACAAAATTCAATTTCATGCTCTGGGGCCAGGCCAGGAAGTTCTTCAGGGAATACGTCAGGAAATTTATTAACAATAGAAATATTATTCAAAACTAACGTATTTTTGTTTAAATCCGTGACATGAGCTAAGAAAGCTTGACATCCATTTTTCAATAAATGAATAGCTTTATGGCTTGAGACGACTATGATTGATTTTAATGGTTTGGTCGCTTGAATTCGCATAATAGATTGATTAGGAATATGAAAGCTAACAACCTTACGAAAATAATCAATTTTTGCATGATGAATAGTTAACCAATCAATCCCTAGAATCACATCAAATGCAAGTATTTTTAATGAAATAAGATCAACAGGTAATGTGAGGGTACCGATTTGAACCAAACAAGACTTATAAACAGTGGATGTAATGAAGGTTTCTCTCAATGGAGTTTCAACAGATAAGTCAAAGTCTAATTTCTCTGGAGTAAAATTTAAACGTTGAGCGCAAGTAGAAGAAATAAAAGAATGGGTAGAACCGGTATAAAATAAGGTATAGACTTCACTAGAGTTTATGATAAGCTTACCCGTGATAACCTCGTTCGGGTTCCTTGCTTTCTGGGAGGTCACAACAAATGCTCTCCTTGCACTACCAGATTATGACTTTTCTTGGGACGGCCTTTGGTGCCTCCATCCTGGCTGAACTTATCTTCGGTGAACGACAAAATCGGGCTAGGTGACCTTCTCTTCCACAATTATAACATGCTTTGGACGGCATTGCGCAGTTTGGACTGATGTGTCCCTCCCCTCCACATCTGAAGCATATGATAGGTGGTCGTTCTCCTTCCTTGACAACGGTGTTGGTCTTTGACGCTTTCCATCATTGTTGAATCTCCTCTTCTTGAAATGTCCATTCTTATTGTCTTGGCTATGATTACCACCGAAGTGGTTACCATTTTTGGCATGTTGATTCCCCCCACGCTTGTTGTCACCGTTTCGATGACTGTTACAACTGGTATTTTTATTATGTCGGCTGCTTTCTCTTGGTTGCGTTGACTCATTATCGCGCTCCAATAACTGAGCCCTATTTACAACATCTGAATACAAACAAAGTTTATGAGAAATAAGATATTATCGTATCTCCGGTTTCAAACCTCTTAAAAATATTTGCGTCATTCGTTCCTCATTATCGACCAAATGGGATGCAAACCGGGATATCTCCATAAATTTAGCCTCGTATTGCGACACGTTCATATTGTTTTGTTCCAACTTGACAAACTCCACCTCCTTCATAAGACGAATACTTTCAGGAAAGTACTTGTCGTTGAATAGCTCATGGAACTTCTCCCAAGACATCTTGAGTGCATCAGGCTGGGTACGTTTTACAGATTCCCACTAGTAATCTGCCTATTCAAGCAACATAAAGGTGGCGAAGGGAACCTTTTGTTCCTAGGAGCATCCCAAGACATCAAATATCTTGGTGATCTGCTTTATCCACGCTTCCGCATTAAGTGGTTTTGGCTCTCCAATAAACTCCGGTGGTCCCAGCTCCTTGAACTGTTTAGCGGTGACCGTCCGAGAGTTTCCAGTGTTTCCACCTACATTTTGGACAGGAGCCGCTCTCGCCTGATGTTGCATGAATTGCATAAATCCTCTGAACATTCCATCGTTCATCATTTGGTCAGTGTTGTTGTTTATATGAGGATTGTCGCCTTCCTGATGCACATTATTCTGATTGTTGATCTGTGGAGACTTAACGGTCTCTTTTGCTCCATTGCTATTCTCAATATTCTCGGATGCCATTTTCAAATATTGCCACAAAACAAGGGTTAATTGACATGCAACATATTATCCCTATACTCTGACCGACCAATTAATTATCAAATAAACTTAGGTAGGTCATACTAGTGAATGAATTCCCCGTCTCTCCCCTCCTAGTTCTTGTCTAACATCTTAGCCAGGGATCATATCCCTAAGCTTTGATACCAACTGTGGCGCTCCCAAAATAGGTATACATCACCTATTCTTAGTCGCCATATACATGGTACAAAATACAAAGACAATCTTAAATATACAACATTAGCTGTGAGTTTAAATACAAACATTATCTTCTAGACAGTATTTAAACTCAAAATAAGTCCTCAATACATTTATTAACACACTTTTTTATAGAATAGTGAGGACTACTAATGCTATTCTCTGGACCGTCACTCTGTTCTCCGACTCGTCCCAGCTATATTCTCATTTCCTGAAGAGAACAATGAAAGCAAAAGGGTGAGCTCAACTAGCCCAAAAGAAATATTATGACTAAGATAATGCATAATAAATTATCATTAGTCTTCGACAATGTTAAACTGATAAAATACATAGACATCAAGTTTAACTGCAGCGGAATAAGCAATCCATTAAAAGAGTCAAGTAGAGAATAAAATCTACTATCTTTTATGATTTAAAAAGGTTTTCTTAACTTTTATCGATGAGACTCATCTTAATAAATAATCCACACCATCCCCGCACTATGGCTAAGGATATTCATTAGTATCACAACCACAAATTATCCATGCACTACGGGCCAAGGATATTCGTGTATTCATCAATGGTCATGTACATGCCAACAACTGTCCATCAATGGACTACGGGCCAATGAGGACTTTTACCACATCATTTGTAATATTACGGTCATGATTACAACGAATAATCACTGGTCATAATCATACCAAGTCCATCTATACACTACATGCCACATATAACTTTCAATAAAATATAAACATGAGGATGATGACAATGATATAAGAATTCAATAAAACAAGTTCAAGAATTAATTTCTCCAGGAACCAATAACGTCCAAATTGTCAACATGATATTTCTTTGTGGAGTAAAATTCAAGAATGCTCAGAAGAATATTTACATGAAAAGATACTGGATGAAGCGCAAATATCAAGGATATTCCACTAATTTCATGGATTATAGAAGTCAAAACTTTAACCAACTGAGTATAATAAAGAATGGAATAACAAAAGAAATCACCAGGCATGCGATCGACTGCATATGCATGTTATTCCAACAAAATAATAAAGATGGAATCAGGTCCGACGTAAAATGCACAGACAGGATATTCCAATAGAATAATAAAAATGGAACCAGTTCCGGCGTAGAACGCACATACAAGATATTCCAACATAATAATAAAGACGGAATCAGTCCCATTAAAACGCATGACATGGATATTCCAAATGTAATAATAAAGAATGGAATAATGTAAGAATTTCACCAAGTATGTGGTATTAGATGTACATGTTATTCCAACATAATAACAAAGAATGGAATAACAGAAGTTCTCTTCATGAAGACGAAAGAAAGAAATAATACCCCTTACCTTAAAAAGAAGAGTACTGGATATAGGAGTAGTGAAGTAGCAGAATACTTTTGTGAAGTAGCAGAATACTGGATACAGAAGTTCTCTTCATGCTCTAAAGCTTTTGTGAATTGGTGAGAAATGAAGGAAGAATGAGCTTCTATTTATAGGAAAATATAGTTTCGATAATTGCACGTTTTGGGGCTCAAAATATTACAATATAATACCTTCCTCTTTTTCTTCATTTTTAATTTAGTCTTGCATGTATTATCAAACTTGCACCACCTCCCCTAATAGTAAATAATGTGATTCAATAGTACAATCATGTGAATAAATAGTATAATCATGTGAAAAAATTAATTACAGTATAGTACCTTCAACTATACCTCTATTTTTTAACTTAGTTATGCAAGTATTATCAATCTTGCACCACCTCACCTAATAGTACATGAATGTGAATCAATAGTACACACATGTGAACAAATAGTTATAAGAATGTGAAATAATAGCAATTAATTGCTCATTTATCCGATTAATTACTTGATTGGTCAATATAACCTCCAGACATCAATTATTATCGAAATAGATGTCGATTTGTACTAACACTAATAATCCCAACACAATGGAAAGATCAATTTCATCTTTAATCAACACAACTTATTCATCATTAATGTAAGACCCTAACTTTTTGAATAAAGATTAAATTTTCTCGAAATATATTTTTGAATATTATTGTGTGGATTTGATATAATGTTATAGTTGTGGGTATTATTTATAATTTTTGCAATTTACACAAGTTGTTATATAATATTCGATTGGTCAGGGAATAGCTTTGTGGCTTGAGATGACCGTGATTGATTTTAATTGTTTGGTCACTTGGATTTGCATGATAGGTTGATTAGGAATATGAAAGCTAACAACCTTACGAAAACAATCAATTTTTGCATGATGAATAGTTAACCAATCAATCCCTAGAATCACATCAAATGCAAGTATTTTTAATGAAATAAGATCAACAGGTAATGTGAGGGTACCGATTTGAACCAAACAAGACTTATAAACAGTGGATGTAATGAAGGTTTCTCTCAATGGAGTTTCAACAGATAAGTCAAAATCTAATTTCTCTGGAGTAAAATTTAAACGTTGAGCGCAAGTAGAAGAAATAAAAGAATGGGTAGAACCGGTATAAAATAAGGTATAGACTTCACTAGAGTTTATGATAAGCTTACCCGTGATAACCTCGTTCGGGTTCCTTGCTTTCTGGGAGGTCACAACAAATGCTCTCCCTTGCACTACCAGCTATGACTTTTCTGGGACGGCCTTTGGTGCCTCCATCCTGGCTGAACTTATCTTCGATGAACGATAAAATCGGGCTAGGTGACCTTCTCTTCCACAATTATAACATGCTTTGGACGGCATTGCGCAGTTTGGACTGATGTGTCCCTCCCCTCCACATCTGAAGCATATGATAGGTGGTCGTTCTCCTTCCTTGACAATGGGTGTTGGTGCTAACGTCTTTCCATCATTGTTGAATCTCCTCTTCTTGAAATGTCCATTCTTATTATCTTGGCTACGATTACCACCGAAGTGGTTACCATTTCTGGCATGTTGATTCCCTCCACGCTTGTTGTCACCGTTTCGATGACTGTTACAACTGGTATTTTCATTATGCCGGCTGCTTTCTCTTGGTTGCGTTGACTCGTTATCGCGCTCCAATAACTGAGCCCTATTTATAACATCTGAATACAAACACAGTTTATGAGAAATAAGATATTGTCATATCTCCGGTTTCAAACCTGTTAAAAACATTCGCGTCATTCACTCCTCATTATCGACCAAATGGGATGCAAACCCGGATAACTCTGCAAATTTAGCCTCGTATTGCGACACGGTCATATTGTTTTGTTCCAACTTGATAAACTCCACCTCCTTCATGTGATGAATACTTTCGGGAAAGTACTTGTCGTTGAACAGCTCTTGAAACTTCTCCCAAGACATCTTGAGTGCGTCAAGCTGGGTACGTTTTACAGATTCCCACCAGTAATCTGCCTCTTCACGTAACATAAAGGTGGAGAAGGGAACCTTTTATTCCTCGGAGCATCCCAAGACATCAAATATCTTGGTGATCTACTTTATCCACGCTTCCGCCTTAGGTGGTTTTGGCTCTCCAATAAACTCCGGTGGTCCTAGCTCCTTGAACTGTTTAACGATGACCGTCCGAGAGTTTCCAGTGTTTCCACCTACATTTTGGACAGGAGCCGCTCTCGCCTGATGTTGCATGCATTGCATAAATCCTCTGAACATTCCATCGTTCATCATTTGGTCAGTGTTGTTATTTGCATGAGGATTGTCGCCTTCCTGATGGACATTATTCTGATTGTTGATCTGTGGAGACTCAACGGTCTCTTGTGCTCCATTGCTATTCTCAATATTCTCGGATGCCATTTTCAAATACTGCCACAAAAGAAGGGTTAATTGACATGCAACATATAACCCTATACTCTGACCGACCAATTAAATACCAAATAAACTTAGGTAGGTCATACTAGCGAAGGAACTCCCCGTCTCTCCCCTCCTAGTTCTTGTCTCACATCTTAGCCAGGGATCATATCCCTAAGCTTTGATACAAATTGTGACGCCCCCAAAATAGGTATACATCACCTATTCTGAGTCGCCAAATACATGGTACAGAATACAAATACAATCTTAAATATACAACATGAGCTGTGAGTTTTAATACAAACATTGTCTTCTAGACAGTATTTAAACTAAAAATAAGTCATCAATACATTTATTAACACACTATTTTATAGAATAGTGAGGACTACTAATGTTATTCTCTGGACCGTCACTCCATTCCCCGACTTGTCCCCGCTATATTCTCATTTCCTGAAAAGAAAAATGAAAGCAAAAGGGTGAGCTCAACTAGACAATAGACAATGTTAAACTGATAAAATACAATAGACATCAAGTTTAACTGCAGCGGAATAAGCAATCCATTAAAAGAGTCAAGTAGAGAATAAAATCTACTATCTTTTATGATTTAAAAAGGTTTTCATCACTTTTATCGTTGAGACTCGACAATAAATAATCCACACCATCCACACTTTACTACTAAGGATATTCATTAGTATCACAACCACAAATTATCCATGCACTACGGGCCAAGGATATTCGTGTATTCATCAATGGTCATGTACATGCCAACAACTGTCCATCAATGCACTACGGGCCAATAAGGACTTTTACCACATCATTTGTAACATTACGGTTACGATTACACCGAATAATCCCCGGTCATAATCATACCAAGTCTATCTATGGACTATAGGCCACAGATAACTTTCAACAAAATATAAACATGAGGATGATGACAATGATATAAGAATTCAATAAAACAAGTTCAAGAATTATTTTAACCAGGAATAAATAACATCCAAATTATCAACATGATACTTCTTTGTGGAGTAAAATTTAAGAATGCTCAGAAGAATATTTCCATGAAAGACATTGGATGAAGTGAAAATATCAAAGATATTCCACTAATTTCATGGAGTATAGAAGTCAAAACTTTAACCAACTAAGTATAATAAAGAATGGAATAACAAAAGAAATCACCAGCCATGCGATAGACCACACAGGCAGGTTATTCCAACTGAATAATAAATAACGGAATCAGGTCCGGCGTAAAACGCGTCTGAGATGTGGATATTCCAACGAGAATAATAAAGAGGCGGAATTAGGTCCCAGGCGTAAAATGCATGAGACAGGATATTCCAATGAGAATAATAAAAGACGGAACCAGGTCCCACGTAGAACTCATGAGCGAGGATATTCCAACATAATAATAAAAGACGGAATCGAATCAAAGTCGTAAAATGCCTGATGTGATATTCCAACAGAATAATAAAGAATGGAATAACAGAAGTTCTCTTCATGAAGACGAAAGAAAGAAATAATACCCATTACCTTAAAAAGAAGAGTACTAGATATAGGAGTAGTAAAGTAGCAGAATACTTTTCTTCTTACTCTCTATAATTTCTCTCTATAATAATTGCTCTAAAGTTTTTGTGAATTGGTGAGAAATGAAGGAAGAATGAGCTTCTATTTATAGAAAAATATAGTTTCAATAATTGCACGTTTTGGGGCTCGAATATTACAGTATAATACCTTCCTCTTTTTCTTCATTTTTAATTTAGTCCTGCAAGTATTATCAAACTTTCACCACCTCCCCTAATAGTAAATAATGTGAATCAATAGTACAATCATGTGAATAAATAGTATAATCATGTGAAAATATTAATTACAGTATAGTACCTTCAACTATACCTCCATTTTTAACTTAGTCATGCAAGTATTATCAATCTTGCACCACCTCCCCTAATAGTACATGAATGTGAATCAATAGTACACACATGTGAACAAATAGTTATAAGAATGTGAAATAATAGCAATTAATTACTCATTTATCCGATTAATTACCCAATTGGTCAATATAACCTCCAGACATCAATTATTATGGAAATAGATGTCGATTTCCACTAACACTAATAATCCCAACACAATGGAAATATCAATTTCAACTTTAATGAACATAACTTATTCATCATTAATATTATAACTCACAATATTTAACAACCAGATCATTCCCAGGAAAGATGGGGCTTTCCGATAAGGATTTCTCCTTATTGGCGCGCAATTAGATGACCAAACCTCTCCTTGACAGAAATTTCTAGACATTGTCAATATTGCAAATAATAATATGAATAACTTTGTCGTCTCAATTATTGATTTAATAATAATAAATATTATGCGAGATGATAATCAGTAACAATAATTGAATCAATAATATAAGAGATATGATGCGGCAATTCTTTATCGTAGTAATAATTTAGTATAACTTAGTGACTTCTCACGTAAGCATCAATAATCAATCTGCGTGCGCTACTATGCAACCACACGACATCTTGTACTTTTAACACCGGGTGTTTCAACAGCTAACGGTAAAACTTTCGCCGTTATTTTCATAAAGTATTTTTGTCGCTTTCTCAATCCGAAAATAATTACATTAGGGGTCCACCGATGATTGTCTTTTATGCGAATATTCCTGCTAAAACGAATATTCCCTGACCAATCGAATATTATATAACAACTTGCGTAAATTGCAAAAATTTTAAATAATACCCACAACTATAACATTATATCAAATCCACACAATAATATTCAAAAATATATTTCGAGAAAATTTAATCTTTATTCAAAAAGTTAGGGTCTTACATTAATGATGAATAAGTTGTGTTGATTAAAGATGAAATTGATCTTTCCATTGTGTTGGGATTATTAGTGTTAGTACAAATCGACATCTATTTCGATAATAATTGATGTCTGGAGGTTATATTGACCAATCAAGTAATTAATCGGATAAATGAGCAATTAATTGCTATTATTTCACATTCTTATAACTATTTGTTCACATGTGTGTACTATTGATTCACATTCATGTACTATTAGGTGAGGTGGTGCAAGATTGATAATACTTGCATAACTAAGTTAAAAAATAGAGGTATAGTTGAAGGTACTATACTGTAATTAATTTTTTCACATGATTATACTATTTATTCACATGATTGTACTATTGAATCACATTATTTACTATTAGGGGAGGTGGTGCAAGTTTGATAATACGTGCAAGACTAAATTAAAAATGAAGAAAAAGAGGAAGGTATTATATTGTAATATTTTGAGCCCCAAAACGCAAGTAATTATCTAAACTATATTTTCCTATAAATAAAGCTCATTCTTCCTTCATTTCTCACCAATTCACAAAAGCTTTAGAGCATGAAGAGAACTTCTGTATCCAGTATTCTGCTACTTCACAAAAGTATTCTGCTACTTCACTACTCCTATATCCAGTACTCTTCTTTTTAAGGTAAGGGGTATTATTTCTTTCTTTCGTCTTCATGAAGAGAACTTCATTATTCCATTCTTTGTTATTATGTTGAATAACATGTCTATCTGAGTACCACATACTTGGTGAAATTCTTCCATTATTCCATTCTTTATTATTCATTTGGAATATCCTCGTCATGCGCTTTCTGTTTTAAGCCGACTGATTCCGCCTTTTATTATTATGTTGGAATATCTTGTATGTGCGTTCTCTGCTTAATCGGGTTCCATTTTTATTATTCTATTGAATATCACATGCTGCAGGCATTTTACGTCTGACTTTGATTCCATCTTTATTATTTTGTTGGAATAACATGCATATGCAATGATCGATCATGTACGGTGATTTCTTTTTGTTATTCCATTCTTTATTATACTCAATTGGTTAAAGTTTTGACTTCTATAATCCATGAAATTAGTGGAATATCCTTGATATTTGCGCTTCATCCAAAGATCTTTTCATGTAAATATTCTTCGAAGCATTCTTTGAATTTTACTCCACAAAGAAATATCATGTCGAAATTTGGACGTTATTGGTTCCCCGGAGAAATTAATTCTTGAACTTGTTTTATTGAATTCTTATATCATTGTCATCATCCTCATGTTTATATTTTATTGAAAGTTATCCGTGGCATGTAGTGTATAGATGGACTTGGTATGATTATGACGTTATTCGTTCCCGGACCGTAATATTACAAATGATGTGGTAAAAGTCCTTGTTTAGTCCATTGATGGATCTTGTTGGCATGTACACCATTGATGAATACATCGAATATCCTCATGTTGCATGGATAATTTGTGGTTGTGATACTAATGAATATCCTTAGCCATAGTCTTGGGATGGTGGATTATTTATTAAGATGAGTCTCATCGATAAAAGTTAAGAAAACCTTTTTAAATCATAAAAGATAGAGATTTTATTCTCTACTGACTCTTTTTTAATGGATTGCTTATTCACCGCAGATTAAACTTGATGTCTATGTATTTTATCGCTTTAACATTGTCGTAAGACTAATGATAATTTATTATGCATTATCTTAGTCATAATATTTCTTTTCGAAGCTAGTTGAGCTCACCCTTTGCTTTCATTGTTCTCTTCAGAAATGAGAATATAGTGGGACGAGTAGCCTGAGAACAGAGTGATTAGTCCGTAGAGAATAGCATTAGTAGTCCTCACTATTCTATAAAAAGTGTGTTAATAAATGTATTGAGGACTTATTTTGAGTTTAAATAATCGCTCTGTAAGATAATGTTTGTATTTAAACTCACGCCTAATGTTGTATATTTAAGATTGTCTTCAGATTTTGTACCATGTATATATGGCGACAAGAATAGGTGATGTATACCTATTTTGGGAGCGCCCACAGCTGGTATCAAAGCTTAGGGATATGATCCTCATGCAAGATGTTAGACAAGAACTAGGAGGGAGAGACGGGAATTATTCACTAGTATGACCTACCTAAGTTTATTTGATAATTAATTGGCTACGGCCGTAGTATAGGGATAATATGTTGCATGTCAATTAACCCTTGTTTTGTGGCAATATTTGAAAATGGCATCCGAGAATATTGAGAATAGCAATGGAGCAAAAGAGACCGTTAAGTCTCCACGGATCAACAATCGTAATAATGTGCATCGTGAAGGCGACAATCCTCATATAAACAACAACACCGACTAAAATGATGAACGATGGAATGTTCGGAGGATTTATGCAATTCATGCAACATCAAAGCAGAGCGCTCCGGCCCAAAATGTAGGTGGAAACCGAAACTCTCGGGCCATCACCGCTAAATGCTTCAAGGAGCTGGGACCACCGGAGTTTATTGGAGAGCCAAAACCACTTAATGCGAAGGCGTGATAAAGCGTATCACCAAGATATTTGATGTCTTGGGATGCCTTAGAACAAAAGGTTCCCTTCGCCACCTTTACGTATGTGCTTGAATAGCAGTGTATTAGTGGGAATCAGAAACGTACTTACTTGATGCACTCAAGATGTTCCATGAGCTATTCAACGACAAGTACTTTCCCGAAAGTATTCGAGTTATTAACGAAGGAGGTGGAGTTTGTCAAGTTGGAACAAAACAATATGAACGTGTCGCAATACGAGGCTAAATTTATGGAGATATCCCGGTTTGCATCCCATTTGGTCGATAATGAGGAACGAATGACGCAAATGTTTTTAAGAGGTTTGAAACCGGAGATACGATAATATCTTATTTCTCATAAACTTTGTTTGTATTCAGATGTTGTAAATAGGGCTCAGGCTTATTGGAGCTGCCGATAATGAGTCAACGCAACCAAGAGAAAGCAAATTCGACATAATAAAAATATACCAGTAGGGTAACAACATCAAAAACTTGGTGACAACAAGCGTGGGGGATCAACATGCCAAAATGGTAACCACTTCGGTGGTAATCATAGCCAAGACAATAAGAATGGACATTTCAAGAAGAGGAGATTCAACAATGATGGAAAGACGTCAGACCAACACCCGTTGTCAAGGAAGGAGAAACGACCACCTATCATATGCTTCGGATGTGGAGGGAGGGGACACATCACCAAACTGCAAGAATGCCGGCCCAAAAGCATGTTATAATTGTGGAAGAGAAGGTCACCTAGCCCGATTTTGTCGCTCACCCAAGAAGATAAGTTCACCGGGATGGAGCACCAAAGGTCATTCTTAAAAAGTCATAAATGGTAGTGCAAGGAGAGCATTTTGTGACCTCCCGAAGCAAGGAACCCTAACGAGGTTATCACGGTAAGCTTATCATAAACTCTAGTGAAGTCTATACCTTATTTTATACCCTGTTCTACCCATTCTTTTATTTCTTCTTCTACTTGCGCTCATTAAAACTCTGAGAAATTACTTTGACATTCTGATGTCCATTGATTCATCCAGGGTCTTGTTTGATTCAAATCGGTTAACTATTCTTATTTCATTAAAAATACTTGCATTTGAAATTGATTGGTTAACTATTCATCATGCAAAAATTGATTGTTTTCGTAAGGTTGTTAGCTTTCATATTCCTAATCAACCTATTATGCAAATCCAAGTGACTAAACAATTAAAATCAATCACGGTCATCTCAAGCCACAAAGCTATTCTTTTATTGAAAAATGGATGTCAAGCTTTCATAGCTCATGTCACTTGATTTAAACAAAAATACGCCGCTTTTGAATGATATTTCTATTGTTAATAAATTTCCTAACGTATTCCCCTCAAGAACTTCACGCCTACCCCGGAGCGTGAAATTAAATTTTGTATCGACCTTGAACCCGGTACAAACCCCTTTCCAAAGTCCCATATCGAATGGCTCCTATTGAACTTCAGGAGTTAAAGACCCAATTGCAGAAATTGTTAGACATCGGTTTCATTCGTCCGAGTACGTCTCCTTAGGGTGCTCCTGTTCTATTCGTGAAGAAGAAAGATGGGAGTACGCGACTTTGTATTGATTATCAGGAGTTGAATCATGTCACCATCAAAAATAGGTACCCATTGCCACGTATTGATGACCTGTTTGACCAGTTGCAAGGTGCCAAATTCTTCTCAAAGATTGATCTTCGTTCAAGATATCATCAATTGAAGATTAGAACCGATGACATTCCAAAGACGGCTTTCAGAACTCGGTACGGGCATTATGAATTCCTAGTCATGTCCTTAGGATTGACTAATGCTCATGCTGCCTTCATGGATATGATGAACCGAGTATTCAAGGAATATTTGGATCACTTTGTGGTCGTCTTTATTGATGACATCCTCATATACTCCAAAACCCGTGAAGACCATGAGCAACACTTGAGGATGATACTCCAAAAGCTACGTGAAAGCAAGCTATATGCCAAGTTGAAGAAATGTGAGTTCTGGCTTGAGGAAGTAGCATTCCTTGGGTACGTAGTATCAAGTCATGGAATATCTGTTGACCCGGCAAAGATTGAAGCTATTCAAAGCTGGGAGCAACCTAAATCAGTGACTGAAGTGCGTAGCTTTCTCGGATTAGCTAGTTATTATCGAATATTCGTGGAAGGATTTTCTCGAATTGCTACTCCATTAACTCAGCTGACTCAAAAAGATACAAAGTTCGGTTAGAGCGAGGAATGTGAGAAGAGTTTTCAAGAACTCAAGAGAAGACTCATTTCAGCACCTGTTCTGACAATACCATCTAGCTCGGAGGGATTTGTCATCTACAGTGATGCATCGGGCAAAGGGTTAGGATGTGTTCTCATGCAACATAGGAAAGTCATAGCCTAGAGTTGGCAGCAGTCGTTTTTACGCTAAAAATTTGGAGGCATTACTTGTATGGGGAGAAAGTGGAGATCTTTACAGATCATAAAAGCCTCAAATATTTCTTCACCCAAAAGGAACTCAACATGCGGCAATGACGTTGGCTTGAACTGTTGAAAGATTATGATCATACAATCCAATACCATCCTGGTAAAGTGAACGTAGTAGCTAACGCATTGAGTAAAAGATCATATACAGGTACGAGTACGTTATTGTCAACGCAAAGGCCCATTTTGTATGACTTGCAAAGGATGGAGATAGAGTTAAAGACTACAGGGACCCACATAATGATGGGAAACATACGAGTAGAACCGACTTTAATCGATAAAGTTAAAGCTGCTCAAGCTACAGACCTGGAGCTAATGCGTATGAAGAAGAAAGTGCAAGAAGGTGCTATGCCGGAAGCAAGAATCGATGAGGAAGGAATACTTCGAGTCAACTCCAGACTTTGTGTTCTTAACGACCCTGATCTAAAGTATAAAATCTTGATGGAGGAGCACAACACACTGTTTGCAATCCATCGTGGGAGTACCTAAATGTATCATGATCTTCGACATACATTTTGGTGGAGCAATATAAAGAGAGAGATAGCAGAGTTTCTCTCAAGGTGTTTAACTTGTCAACGAGTCAAGGCGGAACATCAAATACCAAAAGGTCCATTGCAACCACTTGAAATTCCAGAATGGAAGTGGGAGCACATTACTATGGATTTCGTTACTGGTCTTCCAAAGGTTTCTCAAGGCATAGATGCAATTTGGGTCATTGTTAATAGATTGACCAAGTCTGCTCATTTCTTACCAATACGAGAAACTTATACACTTGAACGTCTTGCTAGTATATACATAAACGAGATTGTAAGACTGCATGGTATGTCAGTATCCATAGTTTCTGATCAAGACCCAAGATTCACTTCACGATTTTGGGTTAGTTTGCAGAAAGCTATGGGCACAAATTTACGATTTAGCTCGGCATATCATCCTCAGACGGACGGAAAGTCGGAGAGGACTATTCAAACTCTTGAAGATTTATTAGGACTCTGTGTCATTGACTTCAAGGGAAGTTGGGATAAGTTCTTACCATTGGTGGAGTTTTCCTACAACAACAGTTATCAAACAAGTATTGGCATGGCTCCATTTGAGGCGTTGTATGGAAGAAAGTGTCGCTTCTCGGTTATCTTTGGGATGAGGTGGGTGAAGCAACGTTGTTGGGACAGGGGAGTTGAAAAGTATGACTACGGAAAAGATACAAATGATCCGACAATGTATAAAAACCTCACAAGATCGACAAAAGATTTATGCTGATCTTCATCGAAAGGATGTAGAATTCGATATTATAGATCATGTGTTGTTACGTATTGCTCCATGGAAAGGAGTTACAAGATTTGAAAAGAGAGGAAAGCTCAATCCTCGATTCATTGGCCCATTTTTAATCCTTGATCGAGTAGGAACTGTGGCCTATAGACTTGCGTTACCGCCAAGTATGTCTCGTGTTCATAACGTTTTTCACATATCTATGTTACGTAAATATGTGAAAGACCTGAACCACATTATTGAATTAGAACCAGACGAGATAGAGGAAGATTTAACGCATGAAGAGGTTCCTGTTAAAATCTTGGATAAGAAGGAACATATTCTACGCTCCAAGGTTATACCTCAAGTCCAAGTTTTGTGGAGAAACCACGATGTTGAGGAAATGACCTGAGAGTTAGAATCTGAAATAAAATCAAGGTATCCTCACCTCTTCGACATACCAGGTACGCACCCTAATTTCGAGGACGAAATTTCATAAGAAGGGGAGATTGTAAGACCCCAACTTTTTGAATAAAGATTAAATTTTCTTGAAATATATTTTTGAATATTATGGTGTGGATTTGATATAATGTTATAGTTGTGGGTATTATTTACAAGTTTTGCAAAGTACGCAAGTTGTTATATAATATTCGATTGGTCGGGGAATATTCGTACAATGGCACAATCATTGGTGGACCCCACAATGGAATTATTGTCGGATTGAGAAAACGACAAAAATACTTTATGAAAATAATGGCGGAAGTTTTACCGTTAACTGTTGAAACACCCGGTGTTAAAAGTACAGTAATATGCGTGGTTGCATAGTAGCACACTGTATTGATTATTGATGCTTACATGAGAAGTCACTCAGTTATACTCAATTATTGCTACAGTAATTGCTGCATCATATCTCTCATATTATTGATTCAATTATTATTACAATTTAATCTGCATAATATTTATTATTATTAAATTAATAATTGAGACGACAAAGTTATTCATATTATTATTTGCAATATTGACAATGCCTAGAAAGTTCTGTCAAGGAGAGGTTTGGTCACCTAATTGCACGCCAATAAGGAGAAATCCTTATCGGAAAGCCCCCTCTTTCCTGGGAATGATCTAGTTGTTAAATATTGTGAGTTATAATATGAATGATGAATAAGTTATGTTGATTAAAGATGAAATTGATATTTCCATTGTGTTGGGATTATTAGTGTTAGTAAAAATCGACATCTATTTCGATAAGAATTGATGTCTGGAGGTTATATTGACCAATCAAGTAATTAATCGGATAAATGAGCAATTAATTGCTATTATTTCACATTCTTATAACAATTTGTTCACATGTGTGTACTATTGATTCACATTCATGTACTATTAGGGGAGGTAGTGCAAGATTAATAATACTTGCATGACTAAGTTAAAAATGGAGGTATAGTTGAAGGTACTATACTGTAATTAATTTTTTCACATGATTATACTATTTATTCACATGATTGTACTATTGATTCACATTATTTACTATTAGGAGAGGTAGTGCAAGTTTGATAATACTTGCAGGACTAAATTAAAAATGAAGAAAAAGAGGAAGGTATTATACTGTAATATTTCGAGCCCCAAAACGTGCAATTATTGAAACTATATTTTCCTATAAATAGAAGCTCATTCTTCCTTCATTTCTCACCATTCACAAAAGCTTTAGAGCAATTATTATAGAGAGAAAGAAGAATAGTATTTACTACTTCACTACTCCTATATCCAGTACTCTTCTTTTTAAGGTAAAGGGTATTATTTCTTTCTTTCGCCTTCATGAAGAGAACTTCTGTTATTTCATTCTTTGTTATTATGTTGGAATAACCTGTCTATGCGAAGTACCGCATACTTGGTGAAATTCTTCTATTATTCAATTTTTTTAATATTCTGTTGGAATATCCTGTCTGTGCATTCTACGCCGGACCTGGTTCCATTTTTATTATTCTGTTGGAATATCCTGTCTATGCGTTTTACGCCATACCTGATTCCGTCTTTATTATTCTATTGGAATATCATGTCTGTGCGTTTTACGCTGGAACTAATTCCGTTATTTATTATTCTGTTGGAATAACCTGCCTATGCGGTCTATCGCATACCTGGTGATTTCTTTTGTTATTCCATTCTTTATTATACTCAGTTGGTTAAAGTTTTGACTTCTATAATCCATAAAATTAGTGGAATATCCTTGATATTTGCGCTTCATCCAGTATCTTTTCATGTAAATATTGTTCTGAGCATTCTTGAATTTTACTCCACAAAGAAATATCATGCTGACAATTTGGACATTATTGGTTCCTGGACAAAATAATTCTTGAACTTGTTTTATTGAATTCTTATATCATTGTCATCATCCTCATGTTTATATTTTGTTGAAAGTCATATGTGTCCTGTAGTGCATAGATGGACTTGATATGATTATGACCAGGGATTATTCGGTGTAATCATGACCGTAATGTTACAAATGATGTGGTAAAAGTCATCATTGTCCCGTAGTGCATTGATGGACAGTTGTTGGCATGTACATGACCATTGATGAATACACGAATATCCTTAGCCCGTAGTGTATGGATAATTTGTGGTTGTGATACTAATGAATATCATTGGTCGTAGTGCAGGTATGGTGTGGATTATTTATTAAGCTGAGTCTCAGCGATAAAAGTGATGAAAACCTTTTTAAATCATAAAATGTTAGTAGATTTTATTCTCTACTTAACTCTTTTAATGGATTTCTTATTCCGATGCAGTTAAACTTGATGTCTATTGTATTTTATCAGTTTAACATTGTTGAAGACTAATGATAATTTATTATACATTATCTTAGTCATAATATTTCTTGCTGGGCTAGTTGAGCTCACCCTTTTGCTTTCATTGTTCTTTTCAGGAAATTAGAATATAGCTGGGACGAGTAGGGGAACGGAGTGACGGTCCAGAGAATAGCAGTAGTAGTCCTCACTATTCTATAAAATAGTGTGTTAATAAATGTATTGATGATTTATTTTTAGTTTAAATACTGTCTAGAAGACAATGTTTGTATTAAAACTCACAGCTCATGTTGTATATTTAAGATTGTATTTGTATTCTATATCATGTATTTGGCGACTCAGAATAGGTGATGTACACCTATTTTGGGGGCGTCACATCAAAAATGTATTATGTACCATGTATATTTAAGATTGTATTTGTATCCTGTACCATGTTTATATTTTTATTCCTTAATGCTTAATCTTTTATATTTATTGTGTGCCTAAATATACTCATTGTTTTTATATTTTTATTTTAGGCACAATTGAAAGGTTATGTGATTTTAGGAATAATTTGGAGACTTATCAAACATTTATGGACCAAAGGATCAACATCATAATGTTACAAGCTCGTGGGCCTATCAAAAATTCATCTCACGTGGACTTATGACTAGGACATGCAAATGGAGGTTATTCAAGTGGGTATTCATGTAAAGCAGTCATATGAAAAGTGGGCAGCATGAATGGGACGTGATTTACAAGTCATAAAGGTTCATGTTCAGCCACCCTAATTTCCATATCAACTGAAGTATTCAACAAGGAAATTCCACAGCTTCACGCGGAAAGAATACAGTCCGAAGGCGTCAAGGAAAGCAACACACGTCAATTGTATTAGATTTAAGATTTGATTTATTTCTAAATTGAATTCTATTTCTTTATGGAAATTAGGGTAATTTGTAATTCCTTTTAGGGTTTGGATTTCTAATTTCTATAGGATTTAGGATTATGTCTAGCAATATAAATAGAGGATGCTAGTCAGGGTTTTATTCATTCAATTATCAACTATCATCTATTGGAGTGCAGATTCAAGAGCATGTCAGGCTAGTTCTTTTTATTCAGTTCTAAAGGGAGGTGAATCCTTGTTACAAGTAATTAATTAATTGAGTATTATTATTTATTCCTTCTTGTGTGAAATTTCTTCTGATAATCTGTTTTTATTGATTGCATGCTAATTGATCTAATTAATTTGATATGGCCAATTGAATTAGTTTGATCGTTATCATATGCTAGATTAAGATTGGTATTACGTGTAATTGATATCTTTCTTCATCATAAGTAGCAACTTGGTAATAATAATTGTGGACAAGTTTTTGTTTATTGTTAAGATTATCAGAAAACAAGTTAAACAAATCGAGCTTATGTGTTTATTGCTTGGATTAGCCTAATTCTCTATTTCTTAATGCTTCTATCATATTAAATCTAGAGAGCTTGTTCTAGGTTGTATGCTAGTTAGAATCTGGTGGAGAGCTTGTTTCATACAGTGATAATCTACGGAGAATTTCGGATAGCAGAGCTTATTGTTATCTAGGGCTAATAATTTCATTGAAGGAAAAAATAATAATAACTTGATTAATTGATTATTGTACTTGGTGAAATCAAATCTATGATCAAGTTTTTACATATTTGGTTAATTTCATCATTAATTCTTGTTCTCTTAGTTTAAAAATAATTTTCAAAAACCCCATCTTTATTTTCTGTTGAAATAGTAGAATAATTCTAAAACAACTTTACTCTCTGTGGGATCGATCCTTACTTTCTACTGTGTTAATTATTATAAATTGTGAAGTGAAAGTGAGGTTAATTTAGGAGTATCAACGACAACTCCCAAATTTTGGCCTTGGCATTCTTGGGGAGTAATTTGGAGTAATTTGGCGTTTTTATTTTATTCTATTATTTTTTTGTTTTGTTTTATATTTCGATCTTCTCGAAGCTACTATATTAGATTTTGATCCAAAGATTGAGAAAAGCGCAAGGAGGCTAAGGAAGGAAAAACTTAAAGTTCAACAGGTCTTACTGCGAGATATGAGCGAGGCTTACGCATCATCACCAGGCCTCAACTTAGCTTTGGAATTATTATCCAACAAATCATCCACCGAATCCGATAAAGAAGAAGAGATGGCGATTCAAAACAACAATAGAACTCTCAGGGAGTTGGCAACTCCTAATTTAAATCAACAACCTTTGTGCATTGAATATCCTAATTTAGATGCTGCATTTGAACTTAAATCCGGACTAATCCATTTACTGCCTACTTTTTCGTGGTCTTACAGGTGAGGACCCCTACAAACATCTAAAGGAATTTCATGTGGTGTGCTCCACCATGAAACCACATGGAATCATCAAGAAAGCAAATCAAGTGAGAGAGCATTCCCATTCTCCCTAGCAGTTGGCAAAAGGATTGGTTGTACTACCTACCCTCGGGTTCAATCTGACAATCTTGGAATGACATGAAGCGATTGTTCTTGGAGAGATACTTTCCGACCTCAAGAGTAGCCAACATAAGGAAGGAGATCGTGGGATTAGACAATTCGGTGGGGAGACACTATCTGAGTATTGGGAAAGATTCAAAAGCTTTGTTCCAGCTGTCCACCTCATCAAATAGATGAACAACACCTGATCCAGTATTTCTACGAAGGGTTGGTACCGATGGATAGAAGCATGATCGATGCAGCTAGCGGAGGAGCACTAGTTGACAAAACCCCAGAGGCTGCAAGGACTTTAATTGCAAACATGGCAACAAACTTCATAACAATATATGGCACTAGAACAAATCATGCACCCGATGAGGGTAAGCGGTAAGCACTTGTGATTATGGTCAACAAATTTCTGAATTAACTGCTATGGTTAGACAATTAGCTACAGGTCAACTGCCAATTGCAAAGGTTTGTGGAATATGTCTACAACCAAATCACAATACAGATGAATGCCCAACATTACAAGATGATGAGGCTGTGCAACAAGCTAATGCAATGGGAAATTATCAGTCACAACCTCAGAAAAAGTATGATCCGTACTCAAACACGTATAACCCAGGATGGAGGGATCATCCAAATCTGAGTTATGGGAGCAAGCAAGCGGCACCACCTGCATTTCCACCTAGGCAGCAGGGCTTCCAACCAGCCCAACCTCAATATCAACCGAAGCAAGCAGTCCCTACACCTACTGGAACATCATTGGAGGATATGTTCAAAGCATTCATGGGACAGACACAACAATTCATGGGACAAACACAACAATTCATGAATCAGACACAACAGTTCCAGCAAGAGACAAAAACTTTGATTCAAGATTTGAGGAACCAAGTAGGACAACTGGCTACAACTGTGGGGATATTGGAATCCAGAGGCTCAGGAAAATTACCATCTCAAACAATAGTCAACCCAAGGGAGAATGCAAGTGCCATAACTTTGCATAATGGAACACAGTTGTATACACCACCGACCCCCGTAGAGTTTGAGAAGGAAGCAGCTAAGGAGGAAACAGAAAAATCCAAGGTACAACCTAAACCTCCTAATCAGCTTAAAAACATTCCTCTTCCCTTTCCTTCCAGAAATTCTAAAACTTCAAAGAACGATGAAAAAGAAAAAGAAATTTTGGAAACTTTTAGAAAAGTAGAAGTGAACATCCCTCTCCTTGATGCAATTAAACAAGTGCCACGGTATGCTAAATTTTTAAAAGAATTATGCACTAATAAAAGAAAATTGCAAAATGATGAAAGAGTCACAGTTGGAGAAAATGTATCTACTGTTCTTCAAAGAAAAATGCCTCCTAAATGTAAAGATCCAGGAATGTTCACAATCCCATGCAAAATAGGAAACACCAGATTTGAAAAAGCCATGCTAGATTTAGGAGCTTCAATTAATGTTATGCCTTTATCTGTTTATGCTTCCTTAAATCTAGGCCCTTTGAAAAATACTGGTGTGATTATCCAATTGGCATATCATACTAACACTTACCCCCGAGGGGTAATTGAAGATGTCTTAGTGCAGGTGAACGAACTAATCTTTCCTGTAGATTTTTACATTGTGGATATGGAAGATGATACATCACCAAACCCTTCCCACATCTTGTTAGGAAGACCTTTCCAGAAAATAGCAAAAACCATGATCGATGTGCATAATGGGACCTTGACTATGGAGTTTGATGGCAAGAAGATTCAGTTTAACATCTATAATGCCATGAGGTACCCTAGTGATATAGGACAGGTTTTTGCTATCGATGTGAGAGACTCCTTGGTGCATAGAGTTTTTGAACAACTACATAGGGACAATTTGGAGATTACAATCACCAATAGTTTGGACATGGACAGGGAAGATGAGATTGAGCAAACCCAGGAATTGAAGGAGAATGTAGCTGCATTACATTCATTGCCAAAATTCTCTAATAATTCAACAGTATATTCTATTCAATTTCCTGTTTCTCATCAAAAGTTATTACCTTCTGTTGTACAAGCCCCAACTCTAGAATTGAAACAATTACCTGCTCATTTGAAATATGCATATTTGGGGACTAATGACACTTTGCCAGTAATTATTGCTAGTAATCTAACCAATGTGCAGGAAGAAAAATTGCTGAGAGTCCTAAGGGACCATATTACAGTTTTTGGTTGGACAATAGCGGATATCAAGGGTATTAGTCCTTCCATGTGCATGCATCGGATATTGTTAGAGGATGGAGCTAAGCCTACAAGAGATGCACAAAGGAGATTGAATCCACCCATGATGGAGGTGGTGAAAAAAGAAGTGCTCAAATTACTTGATGCCGGTATCATCTATCCCATCTCAGATAGCCAATGGGTGAGTCCAGTGCAGGTAGTCCCAAAGAAATCCGGAATCACCGTTGTCAAGAATGATGATAATGAGTTGGTGCCCACACGAATGCAAACTGGGTGGAGAGTGTGTATAGATTATAGAAAATTGAATGTTGTAACAAGAAAAGATCACTTTCCTCTTCCTTTTATTGATCAAATGTTGGAGAGATTAGCTGGGCACACTTATTATTGTTTTCTAGATGGTTTTTCAGGATATAACCAGATTGTGATTGCACCCGAGGACCAAGAGAAGACCACATTCACATGTCCCTTTGGTACTTTTGCCTATCGACGGATGTCTTTTGGGCTATGTAATGCCCCAGGTACTTTTCAGCTGATGCATGGTAAGCATTTTTTCGGACCTTTTAGAAGAATGCATCGAGGTTTTTATGGATGATTTCACAATTCATGGTGATTCTTTGGATGCATGCTTAGATAATTTAAATCGTGTTCTAGATAGATGCATGGAAACTAATCTTGTTTTAAATTGGGAAAAATGTCATTTCATGGTTGAACAGGGAATAGTACTTGGTCATGTTGTGTCATCTAAAGGTCTTGAAGTTGATAAAGCTAAGATAAATGTTATATCTGCTTTGCCTTACCCCGTCAGCGTGTGAGAGATTCGCTCTTTTATTGGTCATGCAGGATTTTATCAAAGATTTATCAAGGACTTCTCGAAGATTGCATTACCCTTATGTAAGTTGCTGCAAAAAGATGTGGACTTTCAGTTTGATGATGAATGCAAGGAGGCTTTTGACACTTTAAAGAAATTATTAACTTCTGCTCCTGTCATTCAACCGCCAAATTGGAAGTTGCCATTTGAGATCATGTGTGACGCAAGCAACTATGCAGTGGGGGCTATTTTGGGACAAAGGATTGACAAAGCCGTTCATGCCATATACTATGCTTCGAGGACTTTGAATGAGGCTCAAATAAACTATTCCACAACTGAAAAAGAACTTTTATCTGTGGTTTTTGCTTTAGATAAATTTCGATCATATTTGCTTGGTACTAAAATTATAGTTTATTCTGACCATGCTTCTCTCAGGTATTTGCTCACCAAGAAGGATTCTAAACCAAGGATTATTCGATGGATTCTGCTCTTACAAGAATTCGACTTAGAGATCAAGGACAAGAAAGGTGCGGACAACTTAGTAGCAGATCACTTGAGTAGGCTCTTGAGGAGATGAGGAGGAGCTACTGTTACATGATTCTTTCCGGATGAGCAATTACTTTCCATCCATCTTGAGAGTCCACGGTATCTGAATCACGGTGAATTATTTGGTAAGTGCATATTTTCCTAAAGAATTCTCCAAATCCCAAAAGGAAAAGTTAAAAAGTGATGCTAGACACTATGTTTGGGATTATCCATACTTATGGAAATTTTGTGCGGACCAGATAGTTAGACGATGTGTGCCTAATAATGAATTTCAATCTATTCTTACCTTTTGTCATTCTTATGCTTGTGGAGGACATTTTGGTCCAAAGAGAACTTCTAATAAAGTTTTGGAAAGTGGTTTTTATTGGCCACGCTTTTTAAAGATTCCTATCTGTTTTGTAAAACATGTGTTAATTGCCAAAGGACGGGGAATATTTCTCAACGAAATCAAATGCCCCAAACTCCTATATTAGTTGTTGAGATTTTTGATGTTTGGGGTATAGATTTTATGGGACCTTTTCCTTCATCCTTTGGGAATTTATATATTCTTTTGGCTGTTGATTATGTCTCAAAATGGATGGAAGCTAAAGCCACTAGGACTGACGATTCTAACATTGTTGCAGATTTTGTTAGGACTAACATATTTGTCAGGTTTGGAACACCACGAGCCATCATTAGTGATCGTGGAACCCATTTTTGCAATAGGGTGTTAGCGGCTTTGTTCAAGAAATACAATGTTCTACACAAGGTTTCTACATCCTACCATCCATGAGTAATGGTCAAGTGAGGTGTCTAACAGAGATCAAATCCATTTTGGAGAAGGTAGTCAACCCGAAGCGAAAAGGATTGGAGTATGAGATTAGATGATGCACTTTGGGCCTATAGAATGCGTACAAAACACACTATTGGGATGTCACCATACTGAGTTGTGTTTGGAAAACCATACCACTTACATGTTGAGAGTTGGAGCATAGGGCTTTTTGGGCAATCAAGCGATCTGACATGAGTTTGGAAGCAAATTTGAGAGTACACGAGAAATTGCGATTACAAGAGTTGGAAGAATTGAGGAATGAAGCCTATGAAAGTTCAAAGATTTACAAGGAAAAGACCAAAGCTTTTCATGATAAGCAGATTATCTGGAAAAAACTTTTATTGTGGGACAAAAAGTTTTGTTATATCATTCTCGACTTAAGTTATTTCCAGGTAAATTGAGATCTAGATGGGTTGGTCCTTTTGTTATCACTAATGTGTTTCCTCATGGTGCAGTTGAGATTCAAAGTCCTAGTACAAACAAGATCCTTAAGGTGAATGGACATAGATTAAAGCCTTTCTATGAGGGGCATCAAGTGGAAAATATTGAGATGGTGGAGCTAGACGATCCGATCTATGAAAGCTGAGAAGAGAGGCATGACGTCGAGCCAAAGACGTTAAACACGGGCAGTTGCTTGGGAGGCAACCCAAGATCTCAGATTTGATTTTTCTATCCCTTTACTTTTTAGTTTTTTTTTATTATTATTATTGCATGTTCGCTAGTAGTATTTTCTTCGTTGCATGATTTTCTTACATTGGGGACAATGTAAGGTTTGAGTGTGGGGGGGAGATTTAGGTTTTATTTTATGTAGGAATAATAATCCAATTTTGATGGGAAATTGAAAAAAAAAAAATTAAAAATCTGAAAATTTGGGTTCCATGGTTCTATTTGCCTATGTGTTCGAGGGTTAAAGTCAAAGATTGAAAATTAATGCTAAAATTCAGAATTTGTTTGATGCTTAATTAGTTAATGAATGATGACAACTAAGCCATGATCCATAGTAATTGATTTCAATTAATGTGATACATGAGTACTTGAATATAAGAAGCATGTTTATTTGGCTAAATTATTTGTGGAGTTGTCTATGTGCACTGATTTCACGACTTAGAACTATTGAACTTGCTTATATTGTTGCAGAACCATGTGGAAAAAAAATGATGAATGAAAAAAAAAAGAAAAAAAAATTGAAAATTGAAAATCTGCTTCAATGTCCATTGTGCGAAATAACTGGATATCTAAGCCTCGGGAAGCATCGGTATTCACGCTAAAAAGTGCGATGGATAAAAGCAGCTTGACTAGTCGACTTTTGTGGCCTTTGTTACTTGAATAAGTAAGCCAAGGGGTGTCTTTACACCTAGCGCCTAAAGATCATCTCTGTTTTGGAGTCGTTGGTGGAAAGTTAAGCTAATATAACTCTAAAAAAGCCTAAGAAAAGGAGACATTGCACATGTCAAGAAGGAAAAAAAAAATATACGAAAAAAAAAGAAGAAGCATAAAAATACATTCATCTGTGCTAAAAAGAAGGTTTTATGAAGAAAAAAAAGAGCAAGAAAAATTTATTCTTAGTTGTGAGTCAGTGTGCACAATTTTTGCTCCATGGTAACTAAGTTGAGGAAGTATGAGGATTTTGGGAAAGTTACTTATGTGGCTACAGTTTGATTTAATGAAATTCATTGGTGAAATAGTAAGGTTGTTCATTATGAGTTAACTGATAAGGCATTGATTAGATTTCTGTAAATTTAGTGTTGATAGTCATGATTTGTACCTTGAAATCTTTTAACATAATGGTTGAATAGAATTTTTCTGGAAATCAAACTTTTGGTTCACACGAGGACGTGTAAAAAGATAAGTGTGGGGGAATTTGATGAGTATGAAATATGTTATATTTTTATTCCTTAATGCTTAATCTTTTATATTTATTGTGTGCCTAAATATACTCATTGTTTTTTATATTTTTATTTTAGGTACAATTGAAAGGTTATGTGATTTTAGGAATAATTTGGAGACTTATCAAACATTTATGGACCAAATGATCAACATCATAATGTTACAAGCTCGTGGGCCTATCAAAAATTCATCTCACGTGGACTTATGACTAGGACATGCAAATGGAGGTTATTCAAGTGGGTATTCATGTAAAGCAGTCATATAAAAAGTGGGCAGCATGAATGGGACGTGATTTACAAGTCATAAAGGTCACGTGGGCCACGGATTATTAGTCATGTTCAGCCACCCTAATTTCCATATCAACTGAAGTATTCAACAAGGAAATTCCACAGCTTCACGCGGAAAGAATACAATCCGAAGGCGTCAAAGAAAGAAACACACGTCAATTGTATTAGATTTAAGATTTGATTTATTTCTAAATTGAATTCTATTTCTTTATGGAAATTAGGGTAATTTGTAATTCCTTTTAGGGTTTGGATTTCTAATTTCTATAGGATTTAGGATTATGTCTAGCAATATAAATAGAGGATGCTAGTCGGGTTTTATTAATTCAATTATCAACTATCATCTATTGGAGTGCAGACTCAAGAGCATGTCAGGCTAGTTCTTTTTATTCAGTTCTTAAGGGAGGTGAATCCTTGTTACAAGTAATTGATTAATTGAGTATTATTATTTATTTCTTCTTGTGTGAAATTTCTTCTGATAATCTGTTTTCATTTATTGCATGCTAATTGATTTAATTAATTTAATATGGCCAATTGAATTAGTTTGATCGTTATCATATGCTAGATTAAGATTGGTATTACGTGTAATTGATATATGTCTTCATCATAAGTAGTAACTTGGTAATAATAATTGTGGACAAGCTTTTGTTTATTACTAAGATTATCAGAAAACAAGTTAAACAAATCGAGTTTATGTGTTTGTTACTTGGATTAGCCTAATTTTCTATTTCTTAATGCTTCTATCATATTAAATCTAGAGAGCTTGTTCTAGGTTGTATATTAGTTAGAATCTGGTGGAGAGCTCGTTTCATACACAGATAATCTACGGAGAATTTCGGATAGCAGAGCTTATTGTTATCTAGGGCTAATAATTTCATTAAAGGAAAAATAATAACAACTTGATTAATTGATTATTGTACTTGGTGAAACTGAACTGCAGAATTGAAGTTTTTACATATTTGGTTAATTTCATCATTAATTCTTGTTCTCTTAGTTTAAAAATAATTTTCAAAAACCCCCATCTTTATTTTATGTTGAAATAGTAGAATAATTCTAAAACAACTTTACTCTTTGGGATCGATCCTTACTTTCACCTTAATTATTATAAATTGTGAAGTGAAAGTGAGGTTAATTTAGAGTATCATGAAAGTTAATAATTAGGAATTATCACGACCTTAACAAGTTTATATACAAGAGAGATATATCATGATTGAAAATAAGTTTCACTTTCAATGTTCAAATCAGTATAAAGTTATGAAGGAACATAAATTAATAGTCAATAGCTGAATATTCGAATAATTGAATATCAGGTACTAAGTGGTTTTAAATAACCATGAACATTTGCCAAAGTTCTCAACATTTAAATTAGACCTCTTAATATGTTTTGGTAGTCAAGGGGATCAGTCTTTCATACCCCAAGACTTATGCATAAACACTTAATAATCCAGCATCGATATCATGCCTTAATCAAATTCATCATTTTCTCAATCAAGAGTTCTTATCAAATCAATTTAATAAGAACAGCTTTTTAAAACACATTTGACTTAACAAATTTAAATATGCTTGATCTAGCTGATATAATTAGTATAGATCTATCTCATAAACAGTTCATGAATGAAAGAAATTTAATTTAATTCACAATTTAATAATAATACAACAGGAATTCATTTGCACCAATCTCAATAATCAATATAGATATGAATAATCATCAACAATTATTTATTAACATGCTTTGAAAATAATAACTTGAGTTTGAGCTAGGGAACTTGCATGTTCGTCGAGCTACGGCTAACTAGCTTTAATTATAACTCTTTGAATGACCTAGTATTGACAATGTTGGTCTACTAATTAGTACTGCGTATAATTGTACGTCTATACGCTTACTCATATTATTATCTAACAAATAATTCAATCACAATGTTCACATAGAATAATGTACCATCATTAACCCTATAAGGCATTTAATAAATCGTAGGTTAATAATTTTATAAATTTATAAGGTCTTTCTTAAGTAATAAACACTTATTAGATCCTTAAACAATTTATTATAATTGTTTAAATAATGAATCATTAGAATTATCTCCATTTATTAATTTTATCTTCATTTAATTACCATTTAATACTAGTTAAATAATAATCGAGTTAATTACCTTTAGTCATTATTTAATAAATAATAGCTAATTACATCTACTTATTATTTAATATTAATTAAATAGTGAATAATTAACATTATTCATCTTTAATTATTATTTAATATTAATTAAGTAAAAATTAATTAATCATTTATCCTTGAATAATAAATAATTAATTTATTAGTCTTTAATTATTCATTACAATTAATAAATGAATAATTAATCAACCTTCATCCTTATTTAATTTTAATTAATTAATTATTTATCCTTGAATAATAAATAATTAATTCACTTCATAAGTCTTTAATTATTCTTTCTTATTAATCTAAGAATAACTAATTATCATGTATTCTTATTAATTAATTAATTAATTATCCTTGAATAATAAATAATTAATTTACTTCATAAGTCTTTAATTATTCTTTCTTATTAACTTAAGAATAATTAATTATTATTTATTCTTATTTATTATTTAATACTATCTAAATAATAAATAATTACTTTATAAATTTTATGTCAATTTAAGTAAGTAATTACATTATTACATAATCTTAGTTAAGCATTATTTAATTATTATTTAATAGTAATCAATGGTTTAATCCTATCTATTATTTATTTTTAATCAAATAATCAATAGTTACTTTATTAATACTATCTCCACTTAATTATCACCCAATATCACTTAGATAATAATTAAATAGTTAATTACATTCAAATTATATGTAATTAGTTTAATAATCCATTAATTGCATTAAAAATTAAAAATTAGTAAGTTTTAAAGTGATTTAAATGAGTTTAAACAACTAATTACTTAATAATTCGCTAACTGCTTAGAATTTTTTTTTTAAAATTTCTTAATATTTTTCAAAATTTTAGAAAAATTTGGGTCCAAGAAACACAAATTTAAAATTTGGAAAGTGGCCGCAACGGTTAATGAAATATTACGGCTGGTTCGATTCGGTTCAGTTGAACCAGCAGTAGGTTTTCAAGATTTTTTACTTTTTTTCAGATTTGGGGTCCTTCACTAAAACTTGACTAAAATTAAATGTACAACTCTGATTTCGGTCCAATCAGACTCGTTGGATTCATATCTTCCCGAAATACAGTTTTCATTCATCAAACATCAATTTTGGTTCTGTTTTAGTCCTGGAAATGAGCACAGAAGTGGCTGTACTTGCACATGAGTTCTTAGTTGTGGTGTTTTAGTAATAAATCCTTATCTTACTCATTTTTTAACATTTTTACATGCTTCCAAAGGTGTTTTGCTCTTAACTCATAGTTCTAGCATACCAAGAAACAAAATCACAAAAACTATTTGTAGATTTCAAAATGAAAAGCATAGATCACTATCGACGTCTGGATTTTTATTTGTCCCTTTTCTGTTCTTGTCTTTTGGTGTTCTCATTTAGGTGAGATTTGTTTGAAAAAACAAGTTGTGAAAAGGTCCGACATATATATTTCGACGATTGGATTGTAAGAGTCGCCAGTTGGTATTTTTAAATGGTTGCACCAACTCAACTGAGAAAAGGTTTGGACATTGACCTAGTGATGTGACACTATTTGACTGGTCTGTGAAATCGTGATTCATTAGTGTCCGGGGGCTTGATTATGCTGAAGGAAGGTGTTAAGCATCCCCCGACATCCGTGTTACCACGGTGACCGCCACTTTTCAATTAAACTCTTATCTGAATGCGTGTATGTGTGTGTGTAGATCAATATGAAATTTTCTAGAAGTAGTGTTATGCCTCGTTTGCACCTATATACAAAGGGTTTGAATTTTGTATAACAGTTCAGTTTTAACAAGATAAAGAAGTGATGTTTTGTATAAGAAGTTTTTTCGAACCCTTGTGCTCAATAGTTGTGACAACCCGAATTTTTATAAGTTATTAAAATAAAAAAATTAATAATTAAAATTCTTATTATGAGATGTTTTGAGTTGGAGTATATATATATATGTGTTACATATTTTGAAATATATGTTCTGATGTGAAGAGAAATATATATTCATATATTGGGAAAGTGAGGTTTAATAGTTAAGTTAACTATTGAAGAAATTAAATGAATTTTGTAATTAAGTTTAAATATTTATTGAATTAAATAAATATTTTGAAATAATTTATTTATTGAGAAAAATAAATAATTTATGAAATTGTGGTATAATAATTTAGTTACATGTGTATGGTAATTAAGTTAAAGCAAAAGTAAATTTTATTCTTTGAAGATTTAATTTAATGAATTAATTATATTAAATGAGTTGTTTAATATTAAAGAAAATAAATTAATTAAATAAAGTAATGTTTCTAATTTATTAATTAAATTAGACATATATAAATATTTATTAATTATAAGTATAATTATAATAAAAATTATAATTATTATAATTACCATTATAAGTTATTTAAATTAATTAAGCTAAAGTCATTTAAATGAACTAAAATCAAGTGTGACAAAAGTAACTATATAATATAATGATATTAACATAATCTAGTATGAGGAATTTTTATGTAGCCAAACACGTACCTTTTATGGCTTTTGGCCTAACATAACTGATGAACGTGGGGAGTCTTAAGTTTATTTCTAAGCGTCTTTTATTTTTAAGCCAAGTATAGAGAGGGTTTAGAGAGAAGAAGAAACACAAAGATTTTAGAGAAGGAGGAATCATAGTGGTTTTGAGAGAGAGTCACCATCTCTTGCTAGCATACAACTAGGGTTGAAGGTATATTTTATTTCTAATACTATGTTTTGAGTTTCTATGATTATCTTTTGTAAATTGCTTATCACATTGGATTTATACATGTATGTATGTGGTTTACAATCTATTAATTAACGTATGTGAGTGTTATTTGATGATTAAATACATGAAATTTGGGTTTGTAGGGAGAAAAGTAAATAACAGTGTTTAGACATGAAAAATGGATTAATAAAGTACAAAATTTCATGTTTAATATGTATGAGAATCTGAAAATTAATGTTGGATTATGTTAGTATGTTAAGAAACGAAAGCGGCATAGTTAGAATCGTGTCAATTATTTAAGAAACGAATTCGTGGCGATCGATTTTTCTAAATATGTAAAAAATGAAGAAATTTGGAAATGGGGGGTTTTTGATTCCTTAAATTTGTGTAAATGTGATGTTTATGTAGTTAGATAGGTGTATGACATGTGTAACTATGCTATTACAAAGTTTTAGTTGCTTGGTTTCATGATTTCTGTAGGAATTGGGTTGAGATGGGTGACTGCCGAGTAAAAGAGCTGCTGCTTTTGTTTACATACTGTGCTTGCAATTGCATTGACGCACCGCGAGTAAGCAGCAATTGCTTAGTTGCAATTACTTGTGATGAAGCTGCAATTGTTGCGTGCGTGCCTCGAGCCCCAAGCGATGACTTCGCTATTTGCGTCATGTGTAATGAACTTATGTTAGCTAAGCAAAGCATGTTAATGATGTTAAGTTATAATAGAAACTACAATAACAAATTGTAAGGTGTTGTAATGCAAAGTGTAAAGATTTTAAGTGATTGCTTAATTAAGTTATGCAATGGAACTAAATGTGATGTTTACAAAAGTAAGAAATAAATGATAAGGTTTATGTTGGTTTATAGTGAGATATAAGTTGAAAGAATGATTTGAATGTTAACTTGATTAGTTAATCTAATATATGTTTAAAAGGATGTAAATACGCGTTAAAAGACTTAACTGTCAATTGTAAGGGAAGCGTAACGAGGGAGGTTATATAACTTAGTTGTTGTTAACAAGTGTAACGCATCCAATATGAGATAATGGAGTCTATGACAACTTTGCTGAACGTTAAGTGTTAGTTACGAAAAAAGTATAAAGAAACACAATATGGGATTACGTAATGATAGGTGTCATACGAAGAGGAGTAAACACCTGAAGTTATGTGTTAAGTTTCAAAGAGACGCAAGTTATAAAAAAAATTAAGACTAAGAGTCATTGTGGTTTCATTATATGTGTTACTAATGCATGTGAATATAAATCTTTGAACAGTTGTAGGATGTACGCAAAGCATTTAAGCTGTTTTTCGGTAATTGGTAATATACGAACCAAGCAAGTCTTTCAGTTCCTATTTGCTACGTGAACTTGATGATTAACTGTTTTAAATCTTTATTGCAAATAACATGATGTGTTATATTTACGTTGAAAGCATGAAACGTTAAAGTCAACTTATGACTACGTTGATTGAGTAAAGCATGCTGATTGAGTAAGAAACTCAATCTTTATACTTGTTATATGAACTGTAGCATGTATGTTATGATAGTCCAATGTTTAAGAGATATATATTGAGCATGTTTTTATATGCTACGTGATGCATGAAAACTGTTAGATTTTGCTGGGCTGTCAAGCTCAACCTTGCAAATAACCCTTTTTATAGGTTAAGGTTTGAAGATGACACTATGTGCTACTTGAATGAAGTGGTTCAGAAATAATATAAAAAGATTAATATTTTAGCTAAAGTTGTTATTTCCTTAAACCATGATTAAGACTCATGAGATGTATTAAATATTTTATGATGTATAGTTTTATATTGAGTTATAAAGCTAGAGTTAGAGTTATCTGATATTTAAATTCGGATTGAAATGTAAAATTTTATATGATAACAGTGATAAAGCGAATCATAAAATAAGATTGATTCAAAGACATGTAGTTAATAAAGGTTTTGATTCAGGGAATTAAAGTAAGAAGACATAAAAGTTTAAATTATTCCGCATTTTATAAAGTTTAACATTGAATAATGGTTTAAAATCAGAAGTTAGATGTATTGTTAACGACCGAAGTCGAGAATTAAATTGTATGAATTTTGGGATTGTTACAGTTGGTATTAGAGCTGTAGGTTATAAACCTTAGGTAGGAGTACCGTAGGCTATAACCTTAGATAAAAGAGGTGAAGATAATGAAAGCATAAGGTCAAATAGAGTTTGAACAATAAGAAGTAATTTAAGAAAATTTGTAAAGAAGGGATTAAAGTATGCGTGAAAGAATCTCGCAGAGTTATAAGGAATATGAATGTGGGATTACCCAACTCATGTAAGGTGATAATAAATAGACAATGTCTATAAGAAGAGAATGATAAAGAAAGTTAAGAATAAAAAGTTATATTTAAGTATGGTACAATTGTACTCTTTAGTAGTTGATGTATGGTATCTGGGCTAAACGATTCCTTCATAGAGCGGAGGTATATACGAACTAGTAACTCGGAACCTAGTTTATTGGTTGTTTGTGGGAAACCACTTAGTGTACCATATTGAAACTGTTAGAGACTCGATGTGTACCAAGTATAGAAAATGGATACATATGATGAAAATGTGATACTCGAATGAAATGTTGAGCAATATAAATGAATTTAGAAATTCTTAAAGGAGGAATTGTTATATAAACAAGAAAATTCAGAGAATAATCTTGAAGAGATATACAGATAAGAAATGAAAGTTGCCTAACTCCAATAGCCAAGAAAACGAATAATATCGTAAATGATGAAAAAGGAAAGAAAGGGATCATAAAACAAAATAATCACGAGTTAAGAAAAGAATTTTAAAGGAAATGATTATAGAATGAGATCACGACGTGATCTGCTTAAGTTATAAAAGAAAGATGGTCTATAATATTTGAATAATTATAGCTTAATGTTATGAAGATGGAGTACTATGAAATAGTACGAGATAAACTCACGAGGAGTTATAGATAATGTGATACGAGGAATTCATATTGAGCAAGTTAAGAGCAAGTTAAGAGTAAGGTAATGTTAGGTGAGATTTCAATTGAGGACTCATATGGTGACTAAGTCGTACAAACCTTTCTATGGGCAGAGATTTTGTGCTTGCACTTAGTTTATCACATTGATAATCATTGGAATATCGGTGTCGCGCTATCAATGTATATGTGGTGAAAAGGTGATTCTTTTCTTATGTGAATATTTGATAGTTAGAAACTATTAAGATTAGTCAGATATTATTAGGATTAGGTGCGGTTCTTAAAACTAATACATATGGTAAGTTTGTGACTCATAATAATATGATATGTTTTGAACCCCTCAGCGAATGGACGCCTATGGTCTGACTAGGATAATTTCTTAAACTCATATTATTGTGGCAAGTTCCTGAACTTCCAATGTGCGGTAAGTTTGATGAACTGGGTATAATTAAGTGTGAATGGAGTATTGAGGATGATAGGAATAGATAGACCTATTAAGCAATGGATCATTATAGAAAGTGGATTTGATGGTGGAAGCATGGGTATTCCAAATCTTCTATCTAAGCTAGACTTCAAAAAAAAATTGACATGAAGCTAAATTCGCACTATGTGCCTTTTTAAACTGAATTATTACTCTCAACGCATGGTGAAAAATGTGTATGTGTGGACTTCGGGACACTGACACATCGTTACCTGTTGAGATATGATATCACTAAAACTGATTTTCAAAGATTTTTGAACTGTTTAAAGAATAGTCTATGCTAATTATTTCGGCTAGATGAAAATGATTTAAAAATATCAAAATGTATTTTATATCATTAATGCATCATGTAACCTGGTGCAAAGATGATAAAAACGATGGAGTTATCAATGCATAATTACTTAGTGTTGGATGTGATCTAAGGATCACAAATTATGGTATGGTATGATGTAGTATGACAAAGTCACAAAATGACGGAATCCTCAAACGAGTCAGAAATATAGTGCGGTATCATGACGTCATAAAAAGATTTTTTGAGATATGAAATATATATATATATATATATGTATATTTTGATTGATGTTTTGATTGAATTGTTGTTGTAGAAGTCTATGTTATTTGATTCAAATTGAACGAATATTGAAAGATGTTCATGAAATTCAAGCATTTCTTGAGAAGTTATGCCAAACCAAATTATTTTGGTGCAGATTAAGATGTTGAAAAGCTGAGGTGAACAACCCTGTAAAAGGGGACATGTTATCGGAGACAATGGTTCCGAAAGTAACACATATAGTCGTTACGATGTTAAGATGTAATACGTTGTGCACCACATAGGGGAATGCGATAAAGTGATCACCTAGAGTACTTGCAAAGAGTGTTTTCAATCTGTGTGATTGCTAAAATTTTTGTTAATGACGGTTTATAGTGGTGATGCACTGTTAAACTGGGGAAGAGTTCAAGGTCCGTATAGTCTTATGACTGTTAAAGGTTCAAGTTGAGAAACTTGATAACCTAGGGACACAGTTCAAGGTCTTATGACCCCTCAGTATGATTTGGAATCTTTTAAATTCCTGTTATTCATATCGCTTCCCAATTATTAAGCAATTGTGGAGGATTCTTATTATTCTAAAAGGTGAAAGTGGAAAGGATGAGAAAATTAAGCAAAACATAATAATTTCAAGAAAGAATTGAAATTCCAGAAAGAAGAGAAATGTGAAACTCTTAGAAGAAGAAGAAGAGGTGAGGAATATGATGGTCTTAAAAAGATCGTTAGAGAAAGAATGTGGTTGTAGAACCTAATGAATAAATAGATATTAACATAAAATCTATTTTGATAAATGGAAGGAATGAATATTAGTAAGTTCAAATTTCAAAGACAAATTTCTTAGAAGAAGGGGTAAATGTAATGTCTCGAGAGTTTGATCGTATAATATATGATAATGATCCTTAGAGAAAAATAATGAATTGGTCAAAGAATATGTAATACTCAAATATAATTGAGTCTAAGTAAAGGTTATGAAATAAAACTTACAAGAATTTATTATCAAGAATGGTGGGAGTAAGAAATATAAAACCTATATTAAGGTAATGTGTTGAAGTTATTCAATGAATAGATTTGAGGAAAACCTGAGTAACGTATGGTTTCAGAGATTCCGAGGACGGAATCCTTATAAGGGGGAATGATGTGATAACCCGAATTTTTATAAGTTATTAAAATAAGAATTTAATAATTAAAATTCTTATTATGAGATGTTTTGAGTTTGAGTATGTATATATACGTGTTACATATTTTGAAATATGTGTTCTGGTGTGAAGAGAAATATATATTCATATATTGGAAAAGTGAGGTTAATAGTTAAGTTAACTATTGAAGAAATTAAATGAATTTTGTAATTAAGTTTAAATATTTATTGAATTAAATAAATATTTTTAAATAATTTATTTATTGAGAAAAAATAAATAATTTATGAAATTGTGGTATAATAATTTAGTTACATGTGTATGGTAATTAAGTTAAAGCAAAAGTAAATTTTATTCTTTGAAGATTTAATTTAATGAATTAATTAAATTAAATGAGTTGTTTAATATTAAAGAAAATAAATAAATTAAATAAAGTGATGTTTCTAATTTATTAATTAAATTAGACATATGTAAATATTTATTAATTATAAGTATAATTATAATAAAAATTATAATAATTATAATAAAAATTATAATTATTATAATTAACATTATAAGTTATTTAATTTAATTAAGCTAAAGTCATTTAAATGAACTAAAATCAAGTGTGACAAAAGTAACTATATAATATAATGATATTAAAATAATCTAGTATGAGGGAATTTTATGTAGTTAAACACAACATTATAGCTTTTGGCCTAACACAACTAATAAATGTGGGGAGTCTTAAGTTTATTTCTAAGCGTCTTTTATTTTTAAGCCAAGTATAGAGAGGGTTTGGAGAGAAGAAGAAACACAGAGATTTTAGAGAAGGAGGAATCATAGTGGTTTTGAGAGAGAGTCACCATCTCTTGCCAGCATAAAACTAGGGTTGAAGGTATATTTTATTTCTAATACTATGTTTTGAGTTTCTATGATTATCTTTTGTAAATTGCTTATCACATGGGATTTATACATGTATGTATGTGGTTTACAATCTGTTAATCAACGTATGTGAGTGTTATTTGATGATTAAATACATGATTTTTGGGTTTGTAGGGAGAAAAGTAAATAACAGTGTTTATACATGAAAAATAGCTTAATAAAGTACAAAATTTCATGTTTAATATATATGAGAATCTGAAATTGATGTTGGATTATGTTAGTATGTTAAAAAACAAAAGCGGCATAGTTAGAATCGTGTTAATTGATTAAGAAACGAATTCGTGGCGATCGATTTTGCTAAATATGTAAAAAATGAAGAAATTTGGAAATGGGTGGTTTTTGATTCCTTAAATTTGTGTAAATGTGATGTTTATGTAGTTAGATAGGTGTATGACATGTGTAACTATGCTATTACAAAGTTTTAGTTGCTTGGTTTCATGGTTTCTGTAGGAATTGGGTTGAGATGGGTGATTCTTAGAAATAATGTGAGTTGCTTTCTTTGCAGTTTATGTATCAATGCGTGCGCATGCAATTGGACTGGATACCACAATGACTTGGTGAAATTGCTTCTAGGCTGACAAGCTTGAGGGCAGTATGACTGCGTGCCACGATCCCAGTGAGTGACTTACGCTTATTTGCAGGTCATGTGTAATGAACTTATGTTAGCTAAGCAAGCATGTTAATGATGTTAAGTTATAATAGAAACTACAATAACAGATTGTAAGGTGTTGTAATGCAAAGTGTAAAAATTTTAAGTGATTGCTTAATTAAGTTATGCAATGGAACTAAATGTGATGTTTTCAAAAGTAAGAAATAAATGATAAGGTTTATGTTGGTTTATAGTGAGATATAAGTTGAAAGAACGATTTGAATGTTAACTTGATTAGTTAATCTAATATATGTTTAAAAGGATGTAAATACGCGTTAGAAGACTTAATCATCAATTGTAAGGGAAGCGTAACGAGGAGAGTTATATAACTTAGTTGTTGTTAACAAGTGTAACACATCCAATATGAGATAATGGAGTCTATGACAACTTTCTTTGAAACGTTAAGTGTTAGCCATTCTGAAAAGAAGTATAAAGAAACACAATATGGGATTACGTGATGATAGGTGTTATATGAAGAGGAGTAAACACACGAAGTTATGTGTTAAGTTTCAAAGAGACGCAAGTTATAAAAAAATTAAGACTAAGAGTCATTGTGGTTTCATTATATGTGTAACTAATGCATGTGAATATAAATCTTTGAACAGTTGTAGGATGTACATAAAGCATTTAAGCTATTTTTCTAGAATTGGTAATATACTGAACCAAGCAAGTCTTTCGGTTCTTATTTGCTATGTGAACTTGATGATTAACTATTTTAAATCTTTATTGCAAATAACATGATGTGTTATATTTATGTTGAAAGCATGAAACGTTAAAAGTCAACTTATGACTACGTTGATTGAGTAAAAGCATCTTGATTGAGTAAGAAACTCAATCTTTATACTTGTTATATGAACCTGTAGCATGTATGTTATGATAGTCCAATGTTTAAGAGATATATGTTGAGCATGTTTTTATATGCTACGTGATGCATGAAAACTGTTAGATTTTGCTGGGCTGTCAAGCTCAACCTTGCAAATAACCCTTTTTATAGGTTAAGGATTGAAGATAACACTATGTGCTACTTGAATGAAGTGGATCGAAATAATAATATAGAAGATTAATATTTTAGCTAAAGTTGTTATTTCCTTAAACCATGATTAAGACTCATGAGATGTATTAAATATTTTATGATGTATAGTTTTATATTGAGTTATAAAGCTAGAGTTAGAGTTATCTGATATTTAAATTATAGGATTGAAATGTAAAATTTTATATGATAATAAAGATAAAGTGAATCATAAAATAAGATTGATTCAAAGACATGTAGTTAATAAAGGTTTTGATTCAGGGAATTAAAGTAAGAAGACATAAAAGTTTAAATTATTCCGCATTTTATAAAGTTTAACATCGAATAATGATGTAAAATCGGAAGTTAGATGTATTGTTAACGAATCAAGTCGAGAATTTTGGGAAATTGGTATTAGAGTCGATAAACCTTTAGAGTGGGGCTATAACCTTAGATGCACGTGACCTTCAAATACATTCCTTACAATACTTGAATAGATACCAATACAACTATAACCATTAACTCATAATACACACTTATTCTATCGCCTTTCCTTTTCCTTTGTTCATGCACTCGAACCTTCAAAGTTGCTCACACATAACCGAAAATATTTAATTTAAGCAAGGATGAGCATTTAAGTGCCCGAAGAAGTAATAGCAATTATATATAAAATTTAAAAGAATATAAGTATTCTCTTTACATAACACTTCTACAACGAATTAAAAGTTGTGAAGTAATCAGATCTTGATAAAAATTCACATAACAACTCTTTCAAATTCTTTAAATTTGGCTCGCTCTACCCTTGAATAGGGTTTAAGAAACATACTATGAACATTCTTTTCATTTTCAAAAAGGTTTAGCGGAATTCTATCCTCAAACCGTCATAACTTACTTACGCGGAGGGTGATCACCACAGACCTCAGATTGATCAATACTACGTAACTTGAACGAAATTCATCGCCACTCTATCCACCTTGGGCGCAAAAATCTTCCCATATAGGGATGTTCATACATGCACGGTTCCAAACCCCAGGTTTTAATCTTGCTCAACAATAATATGTAATTCAACATATATGTATACGGTTAATTACGATGAGGTATATCAACATGTGAATAATGCCATGGTTATCCAAGTGGGGACACTTGTATAACCATTTAAAATCAACAAAATGTAATATATATACGAGCTAGCATGTTGATAATCAAAGAGTACATAATCATGCAGGGATAGAATAATTACAAACTTCTTACTCATGTCCATTGCATAAAGAAAATGCAAAGGTAGGATACTTGCCGATTCACCGATTACAAATCTCAACTTAGGTTTTATCTCTTTATCACAACCTATCAATAATCGGATCATTCGCTTCGATTAGAACAATATATCTTAACACATAGTAATCGCTCTATACAACAAGACATAGTCCAATCACATAATCACACAAAGGATCATACTTTTAGTTCCTATTCTATACTTGAAATATTTTTATACATTTTCAAATATCTCATCCATGCTCTTACAAGTAGTCTTTTCTTTCTTGTATAAGGTCTAACATTTGTCGTCAGTCTCGACATCTTTATCGGGTAAATAATTTAGTCTAAGACTCTTATTCTATACCTCAACATCTCAGTAAATATCGGACATCTTATTTTTAATCATTTTCGCAATTTCCGAAATTGAAAAATTTAAAATAATTCAAATCATCACTAAAAGGCCTATAGTGATATAATCACATTACTATAGGTGTTCTTCTTCAAATTCGTAACTTCATAATCGGTTCTCAAGTCACTAGTTTGGTAAAATTATAACTTTCAAATATCGGAATCATAATTAAATGATTTAAACATTAAATAATTCCATCATCATTAATAGTTTAATTAATACTAAACTATTAATGAAACCATCATAAAATATAAAAGTTATTTATAATAACTCAAACTATTTTTAAAACGCTTATATTACCTAAATAATTACCATTAATATTTAAATATTAATGTACTATTTATCCAAATATTAAAAGTCATTAATTATAACTTAAAATATTTTAAATCCTTAATATCCTCTTTAAATGGTTTTTAAATAAGTAAAACCATTTTTAAACTATTTATTTAATATTAATCATTAAATAAACTAAATATCATTAATATTATCTTAATATCATTAATATTTAATTATTAATAAAATTATCATTTAAATATTAAAAGTTATATTTTATAACTTAAAATATTTTTAAATACCTTATTTTCATTTAAAATGATTTTTATAATATTAAAATCATTTTTAAACTAAATTATTTAATATAATCATTAAATAACTTTAATATCATTAATAATTATTAATTAATAAAATTCATCACAAAATATTAAAAGTCATCACAAATAACTCATTTACATAATCAATTCCAAGCCAAAATAAACATAGTAAACTAACTAGTTTATTAACAACACTAACTAAACTTCAAAAATTCAAACTTTAACTAACAATTAAGAATAATAACATTACAAAAATTAAATAAGAAACATACTCGGAAATACGAATTCCACAGACTGAATACGCACTTCCACGCCAAAATTTAACTAAGGAGATCTTTATAAAGAGTTCTCCCACAACAAAGCCTTTCTCAAAAAAAATTGGAGGCCTTATTGTTGGTGAATGAAACAAAGGCCAAGCCCTTCTATTTATAGGTTTAGAAAATGGTGAAGTTCTCAACTTAGTCGATGTGGGACTTGGTTTATACTAATTTTTCAATAGCTCACTTTGCGATTTTCTAACGCATTGCTCATAACTCCGATTAATCTGATTTTTGGATATGTTATACATGGTATGTAAGACTATTTTTAAAAATACTGAATTACCCAATTCGGGTTCATTAGGTAGCCCAAACAGTGCGTCAAAAGTGGACGTTCATAACAGTTTTTCAATCTCGTTTCAGCTTTACCCTCTTCCGCTAAAACAGTCATAACTCTTTCATTTTAAAACATTTTTGAGCGATTCTTGAGCCCACGCGAAGCTAACTTCTGGGGCTACAACTTTTATTCTTTGACTATTTCCAAATTCCGAACACATCAGCCCAGAAATTCCGTTCAAATGGACTGCACCGCACTTGTTGGGAAGTTTTGACACTACTACTTTGAAATGTCACAACTCTCTCCTCCGATATCGGATTTAGTCCGTTTTGGAGTCTATGGAAAGCTAATTCGGTGTACTATAACATACCAAAATCACAGAAGGTTTTGAAAACATTAATTGATCGAAACAGTGTCCCGAATAGCACATCCCGCTGCTGACTTTCAGTTTTGACACATTTCCTTCCAATCACCGTAATTCTCTCATCCGAGGTCAGAATGAGGTCATTCCAAAGCCTATGGCTTCCTAACTCAGTGCACTACAACATATCAAAAGTCCAGACCTTTTAAAGCACAAAAGTGGACAAGAATGCCCCCATTACAGACATCGCCCAAAAAGCAGGTTTATCATGATCGGTCAACCATGTTTGACCATCTATAACTTCTAATCTATACATGATATGGACTTGATTCTTTTTGCAGATTAAAGACCACATATCAGGCTACACATAACAACTTTTGAAGAACAAAACTCATGATCGAGCAAAGAGTTATGGCCTCGACATTTGGTGAAAAAATAATGTAATTCTTTTTTCCAACTTGCTTAAATCTTCAAATTGCATGCACTTTGATGTTATGGGTCTTTGATTTATCAACCCATATCTTCAATTAACATTCTATTACACAACTTTAAACAATCAATTGTATCAAATAACATCGAATCAAAGGATTTCTAGGTTTAGTGTTCTTATACCCTTTTTGCCAAAAATTCTTGATTCTTGCTTCTGATTTGTTATGGGTGATGGTTGGGCTTTGTTTAAGAGTGTATGGGCAATCTTGTACAAGGCAATTAAATGTAATATTTTATCACTAGATTTAATTCTTATAATTTACCAATTAACTTCTATCCTTTGGTAAATTAAAACACTTATACAATAACATCGAAATTAAACCCGGTAATTAAAATTAGGGTTTCTAATTGACCATTAGTGGTTCTTTAATTATCTGTGTATGTTACTAACACAGTCATTACGGTTTCTAATTTCAACCGGTTAGGGTTATAATAATTAGGGTTTGTCCTAATTATCGATGTACAACAGTAATTAGGGTTTCTTCATATACACAGTCACCACTCAGAAATACCCCATAACTGAGTTTAATAATTAGGGTTTCACAGCACGGTAATATGTTATGACCTAATTGACCATCATTGCTCAATATTATCACACTTTTATACCGAAAGACATAATTATGGTACTCGTAAAATAATATAATATTATTATTCTCATCTCTTGATCACAATCCCAATCCGTGGTTTGGATCTCATGTCCGACTTATTCTTCATACAAAACATCAATAATCAAGTTAAAATAATTAACTTAAATATTCGAACAATTCATATAATAAAATATTTATTATATAAATCTAATTATCACTTCATATATTATTTCCAATCATGTTTTCATGGAAAATAATTAATAAAAATATTTCTACTACGTAAATTTATTACCATATAATTTGTGGTAATTAATAATTCCAAAATTATTTCTAATTTTCAAGTAATAAATGTATTCGCATTTATCGCTTCACTTTACTTGACACTTAGTCTCGTCATTAAAAAAAAAATTTATACGCAAAATTTCTTATTTATTTTATATAGAAAATCTCGGGTTATTACAAATGTGGGATTACCCAACTCATGTAAGGTGATAATAAATAGACAATGTCTATAAGAAGAGAATGATAAAGAAAGTTAAGAATAAAAAGTTATATTTAAGTATGGTACAATTGTACTCTTTAGTAGTTGATGTATGGTATCTGGGCTAAACGATTCCTTCATAGAGCGGAGGTATATACGAACTAGTAACTCGGAACCTAGTTTATTGGTTGTTTGTGGGAAACCACTTAACGTACCATATTGAAACTGTTAGAGACTCGATGTGTACCAAGTATAGAAAATGGATACATATGATGAAAATGTGATACTCGAATGAAATGTTGAGCAATATAAATGAATTTAGAAATTCTTAAAGGAGGAATTATTATATAAACAAGAAAATTCAGAGAATAATCTTGAAGAGATATAAAGATAAGAAATGAAAGTTGCCTAACTCCAATAGCCAAGAAAACGAGTAATATCGTAAATGATGAAAAAGGAAAGAAAGGGGATCATAAAACAAAACGATCACGAGTTAAGAAAAGAATTTTAAAGGAAATGATTATAGAATGAGATCACGACGTGATCTGTTTAAGTTATAAAAGAAAGATGGTCTATAATATTTGAATAATTATAGCTTAATGTTATGAAGATGGAGTACTATGAAATAGTACGAGATAAACTCACGAGGAGTTATAGATAATGTGATACGAGGAATTCATATTGAGCAAGTTAAGAACAAGTTAAGAGTAAGGTAATGTTAGGTGAGATTTCAATTGAGGACTCATATGGTGACTAAGTCGTACAAACCTTTCTATGGGCAGAGATTTTGTGCTTGCACTTAGTTTATCACATTGATAATCATTGGAATATCAGTGTCGCGCTATCAATGTATATGTGGTGAAAAGGTGATTCTTTTCTTATGTGAATATTTGATAGTTAGAAACTATTAAGATTAGTCATATATTATTAGGATTAGGTGCGGTTCTTAAAACTAATGCATATGGTAAGTTTGTGACTCATAATAATATGGTATGTTTTGAACCCCTCATCGAATGGACGCCTATGGTCTAACTAGGATAAGTTCTTAAGCTCATATTATTGTGGCAAGTTCTTCAACTTCTGATGTGCGGTAAGTTTGATGAGTTGGGGTATAATTAAGTGTGAATGGAGTATTAAGGATGATAGGAATATATAGACCTATTAAGCAATGGATCATTATAGAAACTGGAGTTGATGGTGGAAGCACGTGTATTCCAAATCTTCTAGCTATGCTAGACTTCAAAAAAAAATTTACATCAAGCTAAATTCGCACTATGTGCCTTTTTAAACTAAATTTTTACTCTCAACGCATGGTGACAAATGTTTATGTGTGGACTTTGGGACACTGACACATCGTTACCTGTTGAGATATGATATCACTAAAACTGATTTTCAAAGATTTTTGAACTGTTTAAAGAATAGTCTATGCTAATTATTTTGGCTAGATGAAAATGATTTGAAAATATCAAAATGTATTTTATATCATTAATGCATCATGTAACCTGCTGCAAAGATGATAAAAACGATGGAGTTATGAATGCATAATTACTTAGTGTTGGATGTGATCTAAGGATCGTCATCCCACTATGGTATGATGTAGTATGACGAAGTCACAAAATGACGGAATCCTCAAACGGGCTGTAAATATAGTGCGGTATCATGACTTCATAAAAATATTTTTGAGATATGAAAATATATATATGTATATGTATATTTTGATTGATGTTCGAATTGTTGTAGAAGTCTATGTTATTTGATTCAGCTAGACGAATATTGAAAGATGTTCATGAAATTCAAGCGTTTCTTGAGAAGTTATGCCAAACCAAATTATTTTGGTGCAGATTAAGATGTTGAAAAGTTGAGGTGAACAACCCTGTAAAAGGGGACATGTTATCGGAGACAATGGTTCCGAAAGTAACACATATAGTCGTTACGATGTTAAGATGTAATACGTTGTGCACCACATAGGGGTACGATAGGCTGATCACCTAGAGTACTTGCAAAGAGTGTTTTCAATCTGTGTGATTGCTAAAATTTTTGTTAATGACGGTTTATAGTGGTGATGCACTGTTAAACTGGGGAAGAGTTCAAGTCTCAGATAGTCTTATGATCATTAAAGGTTCAAGTTGAGAAACTTGATAACCTAGGACACAGTTCAAGGTCTTATGACCCCTCAGTATGATTTGGAATCTTTTAAATTCCTGTTATTCATATCGCTTCCCAATTATTAAGCAATTGTCGAGGATTCTTATTATTCTGAAACGTGAAAGTGGAAAGGATGAGAAAATTAAGCAAAACATATTAATTTCAAGAAATAATTGAAATTCCAGAAAGAAGAGAAATGTGAAACTCTTAGAAGAAGAAGAAGAGGTGAGGAATATGATGGTCTTAAAAAGATCGTTAGAGAAAGAATTTGGTTGTAGAACCTAATGAATAAATAGATATTAAAATAAAATCTATTTTGATAAATGGAAGGAACGAATATTAGTAAGTTAAAATTTTGAGGACGAAATTCTTAGAAGAATGGGTAAAAATGTAATGTCCCGAGAGTTTGATCATATAGTATATGATAATGATCCTTGGAGAAAATTATTGAACGGGTCAAAGAATATGTAATACTCAAATATAATTAAGTCTAAGTAAAGGTTATGAAATAAAACTTACAAGAATTTATTATCAAGAATGGTGGGAGTAGGAATTATAAAACATATACTAAGGTAATGTGTTGAAGTTATTCAATGAATAGATTTGAAGAAAACCTGAGTAAGGTGGGGTTTCGGTGATTCCGAGGACGGAATCCTTATAAGGGGGGAAGAATGTGACAACCCGAATTTTTATAAGTTATTAAAATAAGAATTTAATAATTAAAATTCTTATTATGAGATGTTTTGAGTTTGAGTATGTATATATACGTGTTACATATTTTGAAATATGTGTTCTGGTGTGAAGAGAAATATATATTCATATATTGGGAAAGTGAGGTTTAATAGTTAAGTTAACTATTGAAGAAATTAAATGAATTTTTTAATTAAGTTTAAATATTTATTAAATTAAATAAATATTTTTAAATAATTTATTTACTGAGAAAAATAAATAATTTATGAAATTGTGGTATAATAATTTAGTTACATGTGTATGGTAATTAAGTTAAAGCAAAAGTAAATTTTATTCTTTGAAGATTTAATTTAATGTGTTGGGAAAGTGCATATTTTGATTTGATGTTTAAATGTAAATGCTCATGATTATATGTAAAGTCCTTCTGAAAGTAAATGTACAAGGACTTAGTGACAGATCAAATTTATTAGGTTGATCTAAGCTCTTAATGTGTATCATTCTGTAAATGAATGTATAGATAGAAAGATAAATGTTGTTAGGTTGATCTTGAGATAAAATAGATAGGCTTTGAAGAGATCGTAGTGTATCAAGCTGATCAAGATTGCAGAAGCCAAGGCAGGAACGTAGAGCATCGAGAATCGTAGTGTGCCTGCCGTGAAGGGACTCTTTGGAAATCGTAGAGTGGTCCCAACGTTTGCCGAGCCAACTCAGAAATCGTATTGTGCTTTAAAAAATGTAGAGCTTGCAAAGCAAGCAAGTGAAGATCGTAGTGTACAAGTCTTTAAGAGAAATCGTAGTGCTATCTCTTGATAGCATCAGACCAAGCACCAAGGTAACAAGACACCACGATCTGAATCGTAGAGTATCATCTGCCTTGTGTCAGAAGCATCGAGCCCCACGTTTTGTGTGGAGACAAACTCCAACAAATATGGAATGGGTTATAAACGTTGTAGTACTCACTAGTCCCAAAGGTATAAAAGATATCTTTAGTATGCAATAAAAAAGCGTATTGAAGAAGCTAAGGAAAGTACCATTGGTAAAAGGAAAAACACATTTTCAGGTGTTAGGTGAGAAGGCAGTCTGCTGTGTCAGTGGGCCAAAATGCAATTCAAAAGATGTGCAGAAAAGTCTCCATCAAAGTACAGAAATGTCAAACGCATTTAATGCTTTAACGGATGGATCCAACGGATAGTTTTCAAGATCACATATATGCAAAACATATGCCGATGGGAGAACTAAGCAAGCATTGAACAAAACAAACAAGAACACTCAACGCTCAACTCTACAATCTGAGAAAAGATAAAGCTTGCTCAGTTACTCAGTTCTTTCAAACAAGTGCTTAAACAGCAACTGAGTAGCACAAATCAAGAACAACAACTACCAATCAACTGAAGTAAAAGTTCCAAGTTAGAAGGACTTGAAGAGTTCTAAGTGAACTGTGAAGAGCCAAGTCTGCTGGACTTGAAGAGTTCAAGAGTGAACTAAGAAGTGCCTAGACTGCTGGTCTAGAAGGAATCTGTGTGATTCAAAAAGTGTAACAGACATCCTTAGTGGATTTCCTACTGGAGGAGTAGAAGAGTGGACTAGAAGCTTTAAGTGCTCTGAACCACTTAAAACGACTGTGTCTATTACTTTCTTGCTATACCTGCTATATCTGCCATAACTGCTATAACTGCCTCACTCTCATTAATTCAATATCTTAAGGGAGATTAAAACAAATATTAATTTCACTGAGTTTTAATCATTGTCATACTAACAAAGTAAAACGAAAAGATTTTTAAATATTTATTCAACCCCCCCTTCTAGATAACTATTGTGCCTCCTGGAATTAACAATTGGTATCAAAACAGGTTCTATTATATAGCCTACAAAGCTTAAGTAGATCCAATGGCACACTTACCAAGAGAATCAAGGACAAGAGGAGGCAGCAAGCCACCAATGTGCAACAAAGATAAATTTGCAAACTTGAAAGTTCAGATGCAAGCATACATGGACTCAATAGATGAATATCTATTTGAGACTGTTCAAAATGGGCCCTATATTCCAACAAAGCTTTCACCAACTATAGACGATCCAAACAGAATACAAATCAAAGTTAAAGAAGAATGGACTGACAACGAGAAGAGAGTTGTCCAACTCGATAAGAAGGCTAAGAACATTTTGTTTCAATCCTTAAAAGACGATCTGTTCAAAAATGTTGTCAACAACAAAACGGCGAAGGAGGTTTGGGAAGCACTACTCATCATGCATGAAGGAACGGAAGAAGTAAGAGAAAATAAACAATCTCTCCTAACACATCAATATGAAATGTTTGCTCATGTTCAAGGAGAAAAGGTCACTACCACCTACGAGAGATTCAAAGTTCTGCTCAACTCTCTACGAGCCTATGGGAAGATCTATTCAAACAAATATCTAATCATAAAGTTCATGAGAGTCCTACCAAGCAAGTGGGATGCCAAAACAACTGCTATTAAATAGTCAAAGAATCTCCATGAGATGACAGTTCAAAAGCTATATGGCAACCTTCTGACATACGAACTTGAGCTGACTCAACGAGATGAAACCCTATTAGAAGGAAGAAAGAAGGATAAGGGTGTTGCTCTCAAAGCAACTGAAAGTACATCCAAGGTCAACACTGAGATTAACTCTGACTATGATGAAGATGATGACGAGGACTTTGTAATGCTGGTGAAAAGACTCAGAAGGTTCATGCGTCAAGGCAAAATTAGCAAGCCAAAGAAAGTCAGTAACTATAGTAGCCAGGAGCAAATTAATGATTTATGCTACAACTGCAAGAAGCCTGGCCATTTCATTGCCAACTGCAACAAACCTCTAAGAGAAGAGCTAACGAAGAAATCACATCCAAAGAAGGAATACAAAGGCAACAAAAGGCCTCAGAAGAAAGACAAAGGCCTTGTAGCTGGAGGATCATGGATTGATTCAGACAGTGACTCAACTCCTGAATCTGGAGATGATGAAGATCCCCAAATGGCAAATCTTTGCCTAATGGCGAAAAGTGCAAAAGACAAACAGAACTCCAACATACACGAAGTAAGTATTGATGAGGTATTTGACTTCAACTCTGCTGATGTAGATATTGATGATTTAAGAACTGCACTGCATGGCATAACATCTGATCTACATCAATACATGAAATGGTTTAGAGTTTCTTTTAAAGACCATTCACTTCTTCAAGAGGAGAAAAAGAAAGTTCAAGAAGAACTGGAAACAGTCGTTCTAAGTACTAACTCTCTCTCCAAGCTTGAGGCTGAGAATGAGCTCTTAAAGCAGACTAATGAGCTAAATGCAAAAAGAGAGTCCAGTCTAACCTCTAAAATTTAGGAACTAGAAAAGACTATCTCTACATAGAATAAATAATCATCATCCATGGACTCCTTACTCTCTAGTCAGAGAAGTGCATCCGACAGAATAGGCCTAGGCTTTGGGGGATTCACCTTAGAGCCATGTGTGGAAAAGTTAAAGGAAATTAGCACTAGTAATGGTTCATGTTTTAGTAGAGGCATTACATTTGTGAAATCCTTACAGAAGGAAGAACCAGTCCAACCCTGTTCTACTAATTCAATCCATACTCCAAGGAGTAAAGGATATCATGCTGGCCCGACTTCATAAAAGAGAAGAGTAACCCATCCACTACTCACCAACCTCGAAGGATCGTAGAGTCAAGTAAGACCAACTCTACGAATCGACTAGGAAGGTACAGTAGAAGTAAGGTACACTCCTCACAATTTATGAAACCCAAGGACACGTGGAAGAAGGAAAGTCAGTTTAACAGAGGGATGACTGAAGAACCACATAAGTCCAAATGGAGGATGAATTATCACACACACACAGGCATGCATCATACTAGATGTTTTGTGTGCAATAAAGTTGGTCACAAGGTTGCATAGTGCTATTATAATTCAATGCATGTGAGACCCAAGATCAAAAAGATTTGGGTCCCCAAGGGCACTAACAAAGTAGGACCCATGAAAATATGGGTACCAAATTGAAGGTTTAATTTTATGACAGGAAAAGAACTCCATGATCACAACATGGTATCTGGATAGTGGATGCTCAAGGCGCATGACTGGGAACAAAGCCCTTCTGTCTAACTACATAGAGAAAGAGAGTCCCTCAGTCATCTTTGGAGACAATGGTTCGGGCAAGATAAGAGGATATGGCTTAGCTGGTAATGGTGTAGTGTCTTTCAGCAAAGTTGCATATGTGGAAGGTCTCCAACACAACCTTCTAAGCATTAGCCAACTCTCTGACAAGGGTCATCAAGTATCATTCCTCAACAACCAGTGTCAAGTCAGAGATTTGAAGACATCTGCTGTAAAGCTAACCTAGACAAGAGAAGGAAATGTCTACACAGTGAATCTTGGATAACTAAGCTCAGATGAAACAATATGTTTTCTGGCTAAATCATCTGAAGAAATGAGCTGGCTATAACATAGACGATTGTCTCACTTAAACTTCAAAAGCATGTCCAAACTGGCATCAAAAGCTCTAGTTGCAGGCCTACCCATGTTCAACTTTGTCAAAGAAAGGCCATGCAATGTCTGTCAGCTTGGAAAGCAAACCAGAAGCTCATTCAAGAGCAAAACTGCCAACTCAATCGACAAGCCACTGCAGTTGCTCAACATGGATCTATTTGGGCCAATTCCAACAGCAAGTCTTGGAGGGAAAAGATACTCACTAGTTATAGTCGACGACTTCACTAGGTTCACATGGGTATTCTTTCTAACCTCAAAGGATGAAACAAGCTCCCAGCTGATCAAGATGTTTAGGCTGGTGATGAACGAGAAAGGAGAGAAAATCAAGGCTATAAGGAGTGATCATGGAAGAGAATTCGACTTCTTAGAAATGGACCAGTTCTGCACAGACAATGGCATCAGTCATAACTTCTCAGCTCCACGAACTCCTCAATAAAATGGAGTAGATGAGAGAAAGAACAGAACTTTGATAGAGGCTGGATGAACTCTACTAGCAGCAACCCATCTGCCTAAATACTTCTGGGCAAAAGTTGTCAACACTGTATGCTACACGCAGAACAGATCACTGATACACTCTACGATCAAGAAGACACCCTACAAACTGTGGAAAGAAAGAAAGCCAAGTGTCAGCTACTTTCATGTATTCGGCTGTGCATGCTACATTCTCAACAATGGAAAGCAGTACTTGACAAAATTTCAACCCAAGTCAGACGAAGGAATCTTTCTTGGATATGCCACAGACAGTAAGGCCTACAGAGTATTCAACAAGAAGACACTAAGTGTTGAAGTCTCGATTCACATTATCTTTGATGAAACAGATTTAGACAAAATAGTTCTTCCAGAGTACGACCGACAGCTCAGACACTACAAATGAAGTCGTCAAGCCCAACACTACGATCGTAGTGCCAAACAGTGAAATCATTGAGCAAGAAAATGAGATCGTAGAGAGGCCTATGCAAGACAACGAACCTCCACACCAAGAAGAAGAAATCGATCTTGAAAACTTAAGACAAGAAGGCATCAAGACAGATGTCCCAACAGGAAACAGATGGGCTAGAGATCACACTCAAGATCTAATCATTGGAGATCAGAGTACAAGAGTCAAAACAAGAGATACCACCCAGAATGAATGTTTTTATCTAAGCTTCCTGTCACAAATGGAACCAAAGACGATAGAGGATGCTATGGAAGACTCCAGCTGGATAGAAGCCATGCAGGAAGAACTCAACCAATTTGAAAGAAACAAAGTATGGAGATTGGTACAAGGACCAAAGAGTCATCCTGTCATTGGAACCAAGTGGGTCTTCAGGAACAAGATGGATGAAGATGGAGTAATAACCAGAAATAAGGCAAGACTGGTGGCCAACGGTTACTCTCAGGAAGAAGGCATTGACTATGATGAGACATTTGCACCTGTTACCAGACTAGAAGCCATCAGAATATTCCTTTCCTTTGCTGCTCACATGAAGTTCAAGGTCTTCCAAATGGATGTCAAAAGTGCATTCCTGAATGGAGAACTCCAAGAAGAAGTCTATGTAGAGCAACCTCCAGGTTTCATCAATCCATCTCTTTCTAATTATGTTTATAGATTAGACAAAGCCTTATATAGTCTTAAACAAGCACTTAGAGCATGGTATGAAACACTGAATAACTTCCTTATTGAAAATGGGTTCACTAGAGGTAGAGTAGATACCACATTATTTCTTAGAAAACATAAAGACAAAGTCTTATTGGTTCAAATATATGTTGATGATATTATTTTTGGTTCTACTAATAAAAAGTTATGCAAGAGATTCTCCAAGCTTATGCAGAGCAAGTTTGAAATGAGCATGATGGGTGAAATTTGAATTTCTTCCTTGACTGCAAAGTAAAGCGCGATCGATGAAGGAATCTTCATAAATCAAGCCAAGTACATCAAAGACTTACTTAAGAAGTATGGCATGGAATCAGCCTCTCCCATGAAAACCCCAATTTCTCCTGCAACCAAACTTGACAAAGATGAAAAAGGTAAAAGTATTGATATAACTCAATACAGAGGTATGATAGGCTCTCTTCTATATCTAACTGCCAGTAGACCAGACATAATGTTTGCAACATGCATATGTGCTAGATTTTAGGCTAATCCTAAAGAATCACATTTAACTACTGTAAAGATGATTTTCAGGTATCTTAAGGGTACACCTCACTTGGGGCTTTGGTACCCCAAGGAGTCCTCATTTGAACTAACAAGATATACAAATGTTGATTTTGCAGACTGCAAAATAGATAGAAAGAGTACAAGTTTCACATGTCAATTGCTAGGAAACAGACTTGTGTCCTGGTTTAGCAAAAAGCAAAACTCAGTACCTACTTCAACTGCAGAAGCAGAATAAATTGCTTTGCTTACATTCTTGTACTTTCGAGATCCTATGGATGAAAAATCAGCTAGCTGACTATGGGTTTGAATTCAAATCCATACCCATTCACTGTGATAACACAAGTGCCATAACAATAATTCATAATCCTGTTATGCATCCTAGGACCAAGCATATAGAAATAAGGTATCACTTCATTAGGGATCATGTGCAAAATGGAACTATATCTTTACAATATATCCCTATTGAAAATCAACTTGCTAATGTCTTTACAAAACCTATAGATGAATCCAGATTTAACAAGTTAATAAGTGAGTTAGGCATGCTTAATTTATAGCCATGAGATATATGCTTTATTCTGTGCTAACCATATAGATACAAAAGGCCATGTTCAAAATTGTAGACATGATCAAAGGAAGTCCATGATCGTAGTGCTGAAGTGACAAAAGACAATGATCATAGTGCAGACTCAACGATGGCAGAGCCCCCATCAACAAAACAAAGAATCATCCGGTGATGATAAAGCTCAAAATAAAGTAATCTCTCCGAATAAGCGCCTCGGGAACAAACCTAACCTTTGAGTCACTCTATGAGGTTGGCCCTTCCTGAGTTACCTTATATCAAGAAGAATGCTAAGTCAAGAATTCAACACAAGGATTCGGACAGACTCGACGATCGTTGCTCAAACATGACGATTACTGGACAGACTCGACGATCGTAGTTCAGACACGACGACTGCTGGACAGACTCGACGATCATAGTTCAGACACGATGATTGAAGTCCAGACTCAACGATCACAAAGGTTACCTCAACGATTGCAGTCCTCCCTAAGGACTCATTAGCTCAGAAGGAGCTAAGGGAAATTCAGTATAATCCTCCCCAGTTAAAATCGCAAAGCCAAGCAGAATTTGACACATGCCCCACTAAACAAAAGCAAAGAGAGGGAAGTTCAAGTACAGTATGAAAATGCCTTTTTGAAATCAGAAGTTCAAAAAATTTATCTCTCTCTAAAATGCAGAAACCCTAACCCTCAAGAAAGTTTAGACAATCATACTCCATGCAAAAGAAATCAATGGCAGCCTCCAACGTCGTCTCTGGCTATAGACTATGCTTCGATGAGTTCAAATCTGCGGAACCCAAATTTCATAAGATTCTGACATTATTAAAGAAGGCTGGTTTTGGAGACACTCTGTGTACAAGCACATGGATCTACCCAAAGTTAATAAAGGAATTTTACAGGAATGGAGTATTCAAAAATGAAGTCGTCACGACGAGAGTCAAGGACGTGGAAATCAAACTGAAGGCTAAAAACATCAACCTAGCCCTAGGCTTCAAATCTGAAGGTTTTTGGTTTTTGGATGGCATCGCTTTCCATGTAGGGCTTAGGAAAATGCATTACAAGAAATTTCCAAATTTTAAAGGATATAAGAAGAAGGAGTTTCCTCAGAGGTATAAATTTCTAGCTAACATTATTGGGAAGTGTATATGTTGCAAAAGCACTGGGCACGATTCTGTAAATGAAGTGCAACTAAAGCTCATGACTGCCATAAGCCGTGGGATACAGCTTAACTATGGAGCTCTACTGCTTGAATGGATAGGAAAATGGATCTTAAGCTCGAAGAAGACAAAGGGCTCTCAAAAGATGCTCTATGAGCGATTTATAAGAATCATCCTACAGTCTGCTCTAGGGGATAAGATTGGGGACGATGAAGGAGAGTCCATCAATCCAAATAGATGGATGACCCAGCAACTGTTTGAAAACTAGAAAAGGAATTCTGCTGAAAATGGACACATGATGACTGAGTCTAGTGGTAGAACTGGTGATCTAAAGGAATCAGGAATTCCAGGAAACATGTCAGTCGTCTAAGAAATTGAAGAAGAAGAGGAAGAGATCAACAAGGGAGAACACACTGCCTTTATCAGAAAAAGCAAGGGCAAGAAAAACCTCAAGACTAGAATGGTAGAATAACCTCAAGGGTCTACCACTGATATACTTGTAGAGTCCTCTGATATTGAGGCTCTAAGGAAACTAAGAAGAAAACAACAGCAGGCTAAGGCGGATGAAGATAGAGCTATCATAGCACAGCTACTGAAGAAGAATAAAATCAGTCACCAGTCCAAGAGGCCATCTGTCTCTTTGATCGTAGAGCCTTTACAGATCATAGAGACCAGACTGAACACCTCAAACAAGGAAGGTGCTGCACCAGATGTTCTGGCTGATCAACAGGACAGAGCTGAAGTTGAAGAAAGTCCTGAGGCTGTGGCTCAGCCTAGAAAACCAAGACGAAAATTGGTTAAGAAATACATCTTGGTCAATGAAGGAGTACTCAAGGAGGAAGACAAAAAGATGGCTGCTAAACAAGAAGTGACCAAAGAAAGCCAAAAGGACATAGCTCCAGTTGAGGGGGAGACACCTGAAGTTCTCACCTTAGAAGATGCTCATGTTGAGGGGGAACCTTGTGACATCCCCATGACAGAAGAAGATGCCCCTGCAGAAAATGAGAGAGAACCAGAGTAAGAACAAATGATGTCATTGATATATTGGAATCCCCAAAAGAAGATAGTGAAGAAAAGGAAGAAGAAGAAGATGATTAACTTGAGATCACAGGTGTGGGCCGTGATGGGTATTGGAGTTATCTCTATAATCAGCTATTCTCCTATCTACCCATGATGCCATATCATCAAGCTCAAATCCTAAATTCCTGGAGCCACATGTTTTGGAGCTTCAAAAAATATCCAGCCATCTCTGTGCTAGCTCATGGATTTTCAGGCAACTACAACTTTGCCAAAAGGCTGATTATAAATGGTCCCTCCTTAAGAATGGTGCATGAGGTATTAACTATCCCAATCCTTTTCAGAGTCAACCATTATCCACTGTCTTTTTCCAGCCAAATTTATGAATTTCCAAGCTAGTTGGAAGTGGTCCTAAATCCACCAAGTCAATCACCAGTTACAAAATCCCAAAATTCTGTAGCTGATGAACCAAATGTCCCAAACTTCATATTAATCCCAACTCCCATCATCCCTACGATTACTGACTCTCAACCCATCGTAGAGTCTCAAGCTCAAATCGTAGAGCCACCCTCTTCAGACACCCAAACACAAGCCCCTCCATCAGATATTCCCTCTTTGTCCACAAATGAATACTTCAACCTTGATCTTACCCTCTACTCCTTGCAAGATCAATACAAGAAAACATCCCCTCCTTTAAACAATCCACAACTCAGTGAGCTACTCTCAAATCTGCCCACAAAAGCTAAGTTGACAGAAGTATCCACGAAAGTGGTCAAGGATATCGATGAAAGACTTGAAGCTCACTCAGAATTCATTCATCTCTGACTGACAAATATGATCACAGCCGCAAACAATCTCCCAGGCACCCTAAATGTTGAACTTACAAAGAAGCTGAGGGAGATCATCAAGGAAATGATTAAAAGCATAAAAGATAGGGATGATATTCACTTCCTAGCATCCAATAAACAAAGAGAGGTTGTTCTTGCATTACAACAATCTCAAGAAGCCAAGAATAAACTTATGCTGGAGAACATCATTAATTTAAAAATGGTGTTAAAGAATTCCAATAATTCTACGTTAATCAAGGACAACAGACTAATAATGTTCTAAACGTCCTCTAAAATAGAGAAGCTAGATCTGAAGCTCTGATCAAGGAAAATCAAGAGGATATTGCACAAACTCAAAGCCAACTCAACGAGCTTGTCCAAGGAGTAACTCGACTATCCGAAGATATTAGAACCCTTGATGCTGACATAAAGGGGGAGAATAAAGGGAAATGAGTTCAAGGGGGCCAGTGCAGAGGCAGAGGAGTTCAAGGAGGCCAGGGCAGAGGCAGAGGACAATTCCAAACTCAAGCTTCAAGAAGTCCTCCTGCAAGGAAATTCCACCAACAGACTCCACGATCCGGCCATCAGACTCAACGAGCTGATCAGCAGGAAGTTCTTATGGCTCAACCAATAAGGCGTCTAGGGCCAACTTCAAGCTCACCGAATGTGACCCCAACATGCCTAATAATGCCAATTGGAGATCCTACATTCATGAATAGGCATGATCACGACCCTAGGCTAAGCCCAAGTGAGCTGGAAGAAATAGCCAGGAGAGTTGAATCAAGTAGGAAAAGAAGGGCTGAGGAGTATGCCAATCCTCCGCGAAAGAGACCAAAGAAATAGAGATAAGTAAGTTGAAACTTAAATTCTTATTGATGTAAAGCTTAATTATAATATTCCTCAAACATCAATAAATTCATGTTTATTCTCTAAAAATTTCAGTTGCTCACTAAAATACTAAGTCATGTTTACTTTTCTGAAAATACATCTAGACACTAATAATCATGACAACAAATCTCCTTGGTTATGTCAACATCAAATAGGGGGAGATTGTTGGGAGAGTGCATATTTTGATTTGATGTTTAAATGTAAATGCTCATGATTATACGTAAAGTCCTTGTGAAAGTAAATGTACAAGGACTTAGTAACAGATCAACTTTGTTAGGTTAATCTAAGCTCTTAATGTGTATCATTCTGTAAATGAATGTATAGATAGAGAGATCAAAGCTTTTAGGTTGATCTTAAGATGTAATAGATAGGCTTCGAAGAGATCGTAGTGTATCAAGCTAATCAAGATTGCAGAAGCCAAGGCAGGAACGTAGAGCATCGAGAATCGTAGTGTGTCTGCCATGAAGGGACTCTTTGGAAATCGTAGAGTGGTCCCAATGTTTACCGAGCCAACTCAGAGATCGCAGTGTGCTCTCGGAAATGTAGAACTTCCAAAACAAGCAAGTGAAGATCATAGTGTGCAAGTCTTTAAGAGAAATCATAGTGTTATCTCTTGATAGCATCAGACCAAGCACCAAGGTAACAAGACACCACGATTTGAATCATAGAGTATCATCTGCCTTGTGTCAGAAGCATCGAGCCCCACATTTTGTGTGGAGACAAACTCCAACAAATATGGAATGGGTTCTAAACGTTGTAGTACTCACCAGTCCCAAAGGTATAAAAGATATCCTTAGTATGCAATAAAAAAGCGTATTGAAGAAGCTAAGGAAAGTACCATTGGTAAGAGGAAAACACCTTTTCGTGTGTTAGTGAGAAAAGCGATCTATCGCGTGTCAAATGGCGAGAATGCAATTCAGAAGATGTGTAAAAAAGTCTTCATCAAAGTACAAAAATGTCAAATGCATTTAATGCTTCAACTGATGGATCTAACGGATAGTTTTCAAGATCACATATATGCAAAACATATGCTGATGGGAGAACTAAGCAAGCATTGAACAAAACGAACAAGAACACTCAACGCTCAACTCTATGATCTGAGAAAATAGAAAGCTTGCTTAGCTACTCAATTCTTTCAAACAAAGTGCTTAAACAGCAACTGAATAGCACCAATAAAGAACAACAACTACCAATCAACTGAAGTAAGAGTTCCAAGTCAGAAGGACTTGAAGAGTTCTAAGTGAACTGTGAAGAGCCAAGTCTGCTGGACTTGAAGAGTTCAAGAGTGAACTAAGAAGTGCCTAGACTGCTAGTCTAGAAAGAATCCGTGTGATTCAGAAAGTGTAACAGACAACCTTAGTGGATTTCCTACTCGAGGAGTAGATGAGTGGACTAGGAGCTTTAAGTGCTCTGAACCACTTAAAACGACTATGTATATTACTTTCTTGTTATACCTGCTATATATGCCATAACTGCTATAAATGTCTCACTCTCATTAATTCAATATCTTAATGGAGATTAAAACAAATATTAATTCCGCTGAGTTTTAATCATTGCCATACTAACAAAGTAAAACGAAAAGATTTTTAAGTATCTATTCAACCCCCCATATTCTAGATAACTATTGTGCCTCCGGGAACTAGCATAATGAATTAATTAAATTAAATGAGTTGTTTAATATTAAAGAAAATAAATAAATTAAATAAAGTGAGGTTTCTAGTTATTAATTAAATTAGACATATGTAATTATTTATTAATTATAAGTATAATTATAATAAAAATTATAATTATTATAATTACCATTATAAGTTATTTAAATTAATTAAGCTAAAGTCATTTAAATGAAGTAAAATCAATTGTGACAAAAGTAACTATATAATATAATGCTATTAAAATAATCTAGTATGAGGGAATTTTATGTAGCCAAACACAGCCTTATGGCTTTTGGCCTAACATAACTGATGAACGTGGGGAGTCTTAAGTTTATTTCTAAGCGTCTTTTTTTTTTAAGCCAAGTATAGAGAGGGTTTAGAGAGAAGAAGAAACACAGAGTTTTAGAGAAGGAGGAATCATAGTGGTTTTGAGAGAGAGTCACCATCTCTTGCTAGCATACAACTAGGGTTGAAAGTATATTTTATTTCTAATACTATGTTTTGAGTTTCTATGATTATCTTTTGTAAATTTCTTATCACATGCGATTTATACATGTATGTATGTGGTTTATAATCTATTAATCAACTTATGTGAGTGTTATTTGATGATTAAATACATGAAATTTGGGTTTGTACGGAGAAAAGTAAATAATAGTGTTTATACATGAAAAATGGCTTAATAAAGTACAAAATTTCATGTTTAATATGTATGAGAATCTGAAAATTGATGTTGGATTATGTTAGTATGTTAAGAAATGAAAGCGACGTAGTTAGAATCATGTCAATTGATTAAGAAACGAATTCGTGGCGATCGATTTCGCTAAATATGTAAAAAATGAAGAAATTTGGAAATTGGGGGTTTTTGATTCCTCAAATTTGTGTAAATGTGATGTTTATGTAGTTAGAATGGTGTATGACATGTGTAACTATGCTATTACAAAGTCTTAGTTGCTAGGTTTCATGATTTCTGTAGGAATTGGGTTGAGATGGGTGACTACCAAGTAATGTGAGTTCTTCTTTGCTGTTTACATACGTGTGTGGCACAATGGCGTCAGTACCACAGGAGAAAGCTGGCATTGTTCTTGCTACGACGTGATTACACCTTAGGCGGAATGAATGCGCGTCGTTCTCGAGCCCAGCGGTGACTTCTGCCTATTTGCAGGTCATGTGTAATGGACTTATGTTAGCTAAGCAAGCATGTTAATGATGTTAGGACATAATAGAAACTACAATAACAAATTATAAGATGTTGTAATGCAATCTGTAAAGATTTTAAGTGATTGCTTAATTAAGTTATGCAATGGAACTAACTGTGATGTTTTCAAAAGTAAGAAATATATAATAAGGTTTATGTTGGTTTATAGTGAGATATAAGTTGAAAGAACGATTTGAATGTTAACTTTATTAGTTAATCTAATATATGTTTAAAAGGATGTAAATACGCGTTAGAAGACTTAACTGTCAATTGTAAGGGAAGCGTAATGAGGGAGGTTATATAACTTAGTTGTTGTTAACAAGTGTAACACATATGGAGTCTATGACAACTTTGTTGAACGTTAAGTGTTAGTTACGAAAGAAGTATAAAAAAACACAATATGGGATTATGTAATGATAGGTGTCATACGAAGAGGAGTAAACACCTGAAGTTATGTGTTAAATTTCAAAGAGACGCAAGTTATAAAAAAAAATTAAGACTAAGTGTCATTGTGGTTTCATTATATGTGTAACGAATGCATGTGAATATGAACCTTTGAACATTTGTAGGATGTACGCAAAGAATTTAAGCTGTTTTTCGGTAATTGGTAATATACGAACCAAGCAAGTCTTTCAGTTCCTATTTGCTACGTGAACTTGATGATTAACTGTTTTAAATCTTTATTGCAAATAACATGATGTGTTATATTTATGTTGAAAGCATGAAACGTTAAAGTCTACTTATGACTACGTTGATTGAGTAAAGCATGCTGATTGAGTAAGGAACTCAATCTTTATACTTGTTATGTGAACTGTAGCCTGTATGTTATGATAGTCCAATGTTTAAGAGATATATGTAGATCATGTTATTATATGCTATGTGATGCATGAAAACTATTAGATTTTGCTGGGATGTCGAGCTCAACCTTGCAAATAACCATTTTTGCAGGTTAAGGATTGAAGATGACACTATGTGCTACTTGAATGAAGTGGTTCAGAAATAATATAAGAAGATTAATATTTTAGCTAAAGTTGCTATTTCCTTAAACCATGATTAAGACTCATGAGATGTATGAAATATTTTATGATGTATAGTTTTATATTGAGTTGTAAAGCTAGAGTTAGAGTTATCTGATATGTAAAGGTTATTGGATTGAAATGTAAAATTTTATATGATAACAGTGATAAAGCGAATCATAAAATAAGATTGATTCAAGACATGTAGTTGATAAAGGTTTTGATTCAGGGAATTAAAGTAAGAAGACATAAAAGTTTAAATTATTCCGCATTTTATAAAGTTTAACATCGAATAATGATGTAAAACCAGAAGTTAGATGTATTATTAATGACCGAAGTCGAGAATTAAATTGTATGAATTTTGGGGTTGTTACAATAGTAACTGAGGCCTTTGATACTTCCATTTTATTATGTGTTCGGCTTGGTTGCTTTTATTTTCGGGATGCGAAGCATATTTGAGAAAATAAGATACATAGCAGTGCCGAACTCCTTGTGAGTATGAGAGCCGTCTAAGGAAATTCAAACACCATGAATAATTTACAAGCCATGTTCAGTTGAAAATGTCCATCACGAGAATCGAATCTAGATTCAAGAGACTGAATATGTGATCACATGATTCCTAGGCTCACATGATGTAGCAATTTGTATGAAAGTTGTAAGCGGTATATATATAAAACAAAATATATATATATATATATATATATATATATATATATATATATATATATATATAGAAGCGATCAACCGCCTCAAGTAAACTCCAAAGTGGGACGAAATGTAAATGTATAAAAGTTGTAAATATATATATAGAGACGATCAACCACCACGAAGTAAACTCCAGGCAGTGAGATTGAATATATATATATATATATATATATATATATATATATATATCTCGAATGCGATGTAACGAAACGAGCTTGGATTCATATATATATATATATATATATATATATATATATATATATATAAGTAGAGAGAGTCTGGTTCCTATCCGGACTACCGCATTTTCTTAAAATGCAGACTTTTTAAAAAAAACAACTAAAAAAAATAAATAAATAATTATGGAACTGAAATAAAGGAAAAGCTAAGGCAGATTGTTAAGCTGTCTTGTAATAGTATAGGTCTATTGTTGTAATGTAACTGATATTATGACAAAGAACCTTTGTAATGGGAATAGAACCTGGAAAATGTAAATATTACTTTAAATATATAGAAGTTATGTTCGTTCTTTGAGATCTTTCAATTGAATGAATGTATGAATGTTGTACAGTATAGCACCATCTGTCGGGTTGGAAGATACCCGGATTTGGGGGCGCTACAAGTTGGTATCAAAGCCTAGGTTATAAAACTTAAGGGGGAAAGTAGAACCTTAAGTCATAACCTTAAGAAGGAATAAAGAAGTAAAAGATGGAAAGTAACCCTATAAAAATGCATTATATTATGTTATGTATTTCTATTATTTTACTGACGTGTATTAATCAAACTATATTGTTTTATTGTAGATGTCAGGAGAAAATGATATGTATAGAGATATGTAGTGAGCGAGGATTCGGTTAATCGGGTAGAGATACTACCAAATCCCGTAGCAGTAGAACCAGAGTTGGTGACAATCGAGTCTGGAGACTCGGACGATTTAGACTACATGCCTATATTTGATGGCATGCTAGAGGAGGAGGTGGACGTGATGTCCTTTGACCAGGTTCCACCTACAGAGGAGTTGTCTACGGGGGAATCAATGAAGGCACTGTTTATGTCGGTATTGAATAGGAATGTCCATTACTACCAAGAGGTTAAGGAGTTGAAAGAGGAACTCCAAGCTGTTCGTGAAGACAAGGTTAACATGGAGGGAATGTGGGAAGAGGAGCATGATGATAGAGTTCTAGCTAAGGACAAGGTCCGAGAGCTGAAATGTGAAGTCTTTCAGCTCAAACAGGAGATAAAGACTAAACAACGGAAGTTGGAGAGGATATCCTATATACATAGGAGTTCTCATGTAGATTTCCAGCAGCAGGTAGCTGGGTATCAGATAGAAGCAGGACAGACCCGACACACTATCAGTAGAGATGTTATTCTTAGATCCGCCAAAGAAGATTTTGAGAATGCCCTACGTCAGATGTAATCTAGCAATAGCTAGAGAAGATTAGATATGTAAATATTATGTATCTAGTAGTGACATAAAACCCTCTTTTGTATAAGAAAGGGTATTCTTTTGTAAATCCCAATTTTTGGAAAGTAATTGCGGGATGGTAATGTAATCAGCTAAGGCTGAGTAATGTAAACAATGTAGTGTTAAACTACAAGTTATGAATCAATATAATTCTTTTTATGGAATATATTGAGTAATGAGTATGAGTTGTTGTTTTATTACAAATAATAACAAACCAACAAGAATAAAGTAATAATGATGTGTTGTTTTCTTAATAGCAAAATGCCGCCAATAAGGAGACAACAAAATCAGGGCGCTAATGTTAACCAATTGGAGGGTGGTCTAGTTAATCCAATGCAGGAGTTGGTTAATCTTTTAACGGTTGCATTTAATAGAACAGGGGCTAATGTACCCGTGATTCCTGGAGTAGTACGAGCTACTACTTTTAAGGCTTTTAAAAGTGTAGGTCCGCCAGAGTTCAAAGGAACTACGGACCCTATAGAAGCCCAGACTTTGGTAAAAGAAATCGAGAAAGCATTTGTAATAGCAAATGTTGAGGAGGGTCAAAAGGTTTCCTTTGCAACCTATTTAATGAAATGAGAGGCCAATTTCTGGTGGGAGGAAAACCAGGCTAGGGCCGATATAGGAAACCTAACATGGGAGAGGTTCAAGGAGATTTTCTTCGAGAACTATTTTCCCACGAGTATCTGCAAGGAGGATGGAAATGAGGTTTCTTGAATTGAGACAAGGGATATGATGCTTCCCAGATGTCGCCAAGTTTAATGAACTGGCATGATTTGCTCCACATCAAGTGGACACTGAAGTGAGAAAGGCTAGAAGATTCGAGCAGGGCTTGAAACCCTGGCTCTATAGCCGAATTTCTATGTTCCAAAGTACTTCCTTTGGAACCATACTAGAAAAGGCAATAATTGCCGAAGGTGGGAATGAGGCTCTCAGCCAGTACCACAAGGATAAGAAAAACAAGGGCAAGGTTGATGGAGGAACCAAGACCAAGGGAGCCAGTGGAAGTGGCAACGGTCAGAAGAGGAAGGGCTTTAACTCTGGGAATACCGGAGTAAAATAAGGGGATTCTAAAAGGAGGATGGAGGCACAGAAAACTCAAGGAAAGACTCACTTAGGAGTCTGTCTCAAAGGAAAGGCAGTATGTTATAATTGCGGACAGGAAGGGCACATTTCGCCTAACTATCCAAATCCGAAGAAAAATCACAGATGTTTTGTATGTGAATCAACTGACCACATAGCGAAGAACTGCCCAAAGAAGGGGACAAAAGGAAATAAGGGAACCAATGGAGGTGCTTCGTGGTGGTTGATCATGTTTGTATATATATATTTACAGATTTTATATATATACCTGCTTACAACTTTAATATCAATTGTGGCATTATGTGAGCCTAGGAATCATGTGATCGCAGATTCAGTCTACTGGATCTAGATTCGGTTCCCGTGATGGACATTTTTCAGCTTTAAGCAACTTGTAAATTTATTCACGGTGTTCGGATTTCCACAGATGGTTTTCATACGCACGAGGAGTTCGGTACTATTTTGTACATTATTTTCTCGAAGATGCTTCACATCTCGAAAATTAAAAACAATCAAACCGAACACTTAATATAAAATGGGAGTGTAAAAAGGTCTCAATTACTATTGAGCACAAGGGTTTGAAAAACTTTTTTTATAAAACATCACTGCCATATCTTGTTTAGAACTGAATTTTTAAACAAATTCAAAACCTATGTATACAGGTGCGAACGAGGCCTCACACTACTTCCAAATAATTGCACATTGATCCACAAACACACATTCATATAACAGTTTCTTGAAAAGTGGCGGTCACCGTGGTAACACGGATGTCGGGGGGTGCCTAACACCTTCCCTCCGCATAATCAAGTCCCCGGACCCTAATGAATCTCGGTTTCACCGACCCGTTTAGCAGTGTCACATCACTGGGTCAATGTGCAAACATTTTCTCAGTTGTGTTGCTATAACCATATAAAAAATCAACTGGCGACTCTTAACAGTCCATCGTCGACATGATACATGTCGGTCCTTTTTACCTTTTTTTCAAACAAATCTCACCTAATATGAGAACACCAAAGAATAAGAAACGAAAAGGGACAAATAAAAATCCTGACGTCGACAGGTGGCGACTCTGTTGGGGACACCAGTAAGAGGACTTAAGCCGCTATTACAAGCTTTTCAAAACTGTTATATGCTTGTGTGTGGATGTTGCATTTACATTTCATGAATGTGTATGAATGCATTTTTTACTGCACTGCAATATATCTATCTGTGATATTAGTGCTTCGCACATGTCATCATTTTCATATACAGTGAGACACGTTGTATATGAATGTATGTTGTGTGGTTCCTCCACCAGGAGGCTATCCTGTCGGTGTTTGATTACTGGACTCGTAGGAAGACTAATTCCAACGAGGCTCAGGAAAGGCACCACCCAAATTCGCTCCAGTTGAAAGACCAGATTAATTTCCCGTCAAGTAAATTGCGACGATTTGGGAACCTTCATGCCGAAAAACCGCAAGAATAACCTAAGATAGCTCAGCCTCTGATAAACCAAACGCGGAAGAAAGTCTCTTCATACTTTCACATTTTAATTACTTATAATTTCATTTCCATGTAAATCTCAATGTAATGGAAAATATAAAGGAATATGTGTACATGCCTTCCCTTTATATCAAAACCTGAAATGTTATCTTGTCAAACTGACATCCGTTTCGTAGGACGATACTCCTAAACGGACATATTACGTAATATTTCTACTAAGAATAAACTACATAAGTCTTTTTTTTGTAGGGATATTGTGATAACCCTGGATTTCGAATCACTACTACAAAATAGTAAATAGACAACGCGGAAAAAACGTTGTGGTTTTTGTCAGAAAAACGTCGTAGTTAAGGGTGTTGTCTATTTGACACCCTTACACAACGTTTTAAAAACGTTGTAGTTAAGCACAATACACAACGTTTTTTAGGAAAAAACGTTGTGTATTTGTTTTCAAAAAATTAGCAGATGCTTAAAAACGTTGAAGAAGGTATGATTCCACAACGTTTTTTGGTTTAAAATGTTGTTTTTAGTATATAAGACAACATTTTTTAAATGTTGTAGAATAAAAAAAAATGTTGTTGTTTAGTATATAAGACAACGTTTTTTAAATGTTGTAGAATAAAAAAAATATTGTTGTTTAGTATACCAAACAACGTTTTTTAAATGTTGTAGATAAAAAAATAGTAAAAAAAATGTGGTTCACCTATATTACCAATGCACCTACAATATGCTAATGCCATGATATATAGCCAAAATGTATCAACCATTCAAAATACATCCCAATAATACCATTTGTTTACAGTTTCAAATTACTATATCCACAAAATATATACCAAATTATCCATATATACTTCTCAAATTCACTTTTCAATCCTCAAAATAAACCACAAAATAAACCAAACTATCCATAAAATTAAGCTACTACATAAGCATTACAATATGTCATTATCAAGAACATAAAGGCAATAATGCCAACTGTTGAACAGTCAATAGTTCCATTTCCATTCATCTGGGTTTTGAGCTTGGTTCATGTAGGTCTGCACAAGCTTGAGATTGCAAATGATGCTATTTGAGCTTTTTTATTGATCTAATCCACCATCAACACCTTTAAATGAAACAGAAAACAAAATGGATACACAAAGGGACAAAATCCAAAGAGAAGTAGGACACAAACGAGGCTAGATAAAACTGAAGAGCTGCAAGAACAATACCTGAAAGCATAGCTGATATAGAAAGAATTTCATTTGAACAGTACTTGAATTCAGCGCTGACTACGAGCATCTTCCCCATAGAAAATGTCAATGACCTGCTTTTGTGTGCTACACTAGTATACCAAAACTTGAACACTTTTTGCTACAATGGAGAATCGATAAAGGTCAGAATTCATTCACTCCTAAGATCAATCCTAACTGCAAGACAAATGGTTAGAAGAGTTATTCAATCCTAAAATGGCCCTGAACTTCTCGCTAGATTTACGGAATGTAGACAGTAGCATATAGTCTAATGTTTGCTACAAATCACACCCAACTCATGACATCATCAATGAGTGAACAATGATTAAAGTACATGCACAGTCCAAAATTATATAAAATGTGTGAGTATGTAGTTATATATTCTGCCTATTTAAGCATGTGCTTTCCTCACACACAAAATTAAAGAAGGATGGCATTAGCACAAAATTAAAGAAAGATGGCATTAACAATGATAGAGTTACCTTAAAGAGGGACAAATCTGAAATTTTCATTGGTCTTCCCAACTGGGAATTGAAACTATTAAATGGGAACAATTCACCCTCAAAAAAGTTAGAAAATATGAGAAAAATTGGACAAGCATAATTGCCTCTCATATGTGGTATTTGGGAACACTCAAATTTTGATAAAAATGCTCCAGCATTGTAATTCACAGCAGATCGAGAAAATGATCCTGCAATACTGTGAGAGATAAAATTACATCCTGCAAACCAACTCCCATAACAATGGTTTGCCAAGACAACTGCAAAACCAAACTCGGAAGCCTGCTAGCCTGTTACCCAGTGTTGATCCCCTCTAAATCTCTAATCAAAGGTGAATCCCATATTCTCTTTATGACCTCAGCTCGTCATAACGCTCGTCAACTCATCATTCTCACCTTCTACTCTCTTCTGCTTACGCTGTTTTTCCTTTGGTGTGGTTGGAGCTGCTTCAATATTGAAAACCAATGTGAATTCAACTGTATCACATTCTTCAACATAATTAGAAATAGAGAGAGATACAGTACTCAAAGGTGCATCTAAAAATAGAATAAGATGATATAACTAACAAATTCATACCACCATATAATGTAACCCCTAAAACAAAAAGGAGAAACTCTCCACCATGAACAACATATAATTTAACTGGTTACCTAATTAGTTTGATTAGAAAGATTAGCTCATGAACAGAAACCTAAAAACTCATACAATTGGTCAAATCTAGTATTTGTACCAAAGGCCACCACTAAACCCAAAGACCATCGTAATCATTGAAAGCTACTAAAGAAGGGAACAGAGCAACTGAGAAAACAAATTACTTACAAAGAAAAAAAGATTAAACCATTCAAAGAAATAATATTTTAGGAAAATCCTACTATATACTCGAGGGAAAGAAACAGTGAACACCAGATAAAATCATAGAACATAGTACTTCGAAGCAGAATCAAATTAGAAAACAAAATAGAAATCAACTATAAATAGCCATTTTTAGAAACCCATAAAAATTAAAGAGAAATAAAAAAGGAAAATTTTAAGAAAACAATTTTCACAAGAGAAAATCAACATAAACAAATGATCTACGAAAAAACCGATCTAAGAAAAAACCTAGAAAGGGAATCTAATTTCTTAACTATAGTCCACAAAAAATGGGGAAAAAAACTCATACCTCCACAATTGCTAATGTATAAGAAGCGGTGATTTTGCAAAAGGATGGAAGAGCCAAGGCTTTGGTGACATTTAAACAGAAACCAAACTAAGCAATCGCTCATGAAAACCTCACATAGACACTTGGATTTGAGAAGCAGTTTGAGGCCAGAGCAAAGACGCCCTTTCTCGGCTTACTCACTTTGATGTGTCATTGCTTTGACGTAGAGAGAGCAGATCCACCATGTTTAGAACTATAGTGGAGCAGTCGACGGCCGGAGCTGGGGTGGCGTGGTGCTGGCGTGAGAGAGACCACATTTGACAAGATAGGGACGGATTTGGGAGTGAGAGAGAAGAGAGGCTAGGGTTTTGGGGCTGGCGTGTTATTTTAATTTCAAATTCACCTCCGTGTTTTTCTTTGAGCTCCGTGTTTTTTAGATACATAACGTTTTAAAAAAAATGTTATCTATTTAAAATCAAAAAATGTTCTTATTAAATAGATAACGTTTTCTTATATATATCTACAACATTTTGTTAAAAAACGTTGTGGAAAAAAATACCACAACGTTTTTATAAAAAACGTTATCTTTTAAGCGTTGTCTATTTACTATTTTATAGTAGTGAATAATCCGAATTTTACGAATAATTTTTTTTTATATTATTAATATTAATATTAATTACCAATATTGTGCTGTGTATCTGTGATACGAGCTGTGAGAAGTAGTCAATTTGTGTATTGACTAAAAAATAAGAGTAGAGTTGTGCTTAACAGCTTTAGAAACCCTAACCCTAATTCTGGATAGGGATTCGATAGAAAATATAATTAAAATAATTATATTGATATCTATGTGTTTGTACTGTATAGAATTTTTGATCAATGATAGATCAGATAAGGTTTAAAATTAATAAACCCTAATAAGAGATTAGAAACCCTAATCTTAGGATTAAAAACTCTAACGTACAGTTCGAAACCCTAATCGTATGCCGGGAAATCCTAATTTTGAATCCGGGAATCCTAAACCCTAATTAGGAAACCCTAATCCTAATTGGCTAGCCTAATGTGTTTAGTAAATATTAATATAATTAGGAAACCTTAATTATACTTTAGAAATATTAATTTCTATTTAAAACCCTAATTTTATTTTAGAAATCTTAATATTTTCTTTTTAGAAACCCTAATTAGAAAATTCTAGAATTTGAGATTTTTAAACCTAAGGGTTAGAACCTTAGGGTTAAACCCTAAGGGTTGAGCCAATTGTCTATTTTGCTATTAAAATTCCATGTCCAAATACCAAAATACCCTTTACTTTAAAAAAATCTAAGTAAAAGAGATATGGTTAAAATTGTTGCCACACCTCTTGCTTTATTACCAAACACTTTTTACCATCCATGTGAAGCAACATCACAGCCATTTTAACCACAAGAATCAAAAGTGGGTGATTAAAGAAAGAGAAAACCAAAAACATTAGTCATTTATGTTTTTACACTTAGCCAAACTTCTCTCTCTCCATAGCCACAAAATTTTTAAGTGTTTCAGTCACTAACCAAGCATTTCAAACACCTAGATCAGATTGGTGAGGCAAGATCAAGGATTGGATAATAGAAGGTATAAACCCTAAACCTACTTTGATCTTGTATGCAAAGAAAGATTTCGTATTTATGTGTTTAGATGTTTGCTAGAAGATGTTTTTAGATGATCTATGGTGATCCATCATGGATCCATAGCATCAAAGTGCCTTAAAATGGTGTTTTTCAAAAAACTGTTCTTGAGCTTGAAAAGTAGTCTGACAACGTAATGTCAGGGGCTGTAAATCTTTGTCTGTTAGTGTTTTGTGTTGTTTTAAGTTTTGGATCGGTAGTCTGGTATGAGGTATTTATTCTGCAAGTGAAATCAGAGTCTTTTGATGTGTAGATCGTGAGTTATTAACGGTCAAAACCCGTTGACCGACGTTGACCGGGTGAATTCTGGGTAACCCAGAAATTCTTTGGCAGCGTCTGACAACATTTTCAAGCTCCTTGATCTGTCAGGTTTTATGAGTTTTTATGTTGTTGTTGTAACTAGATTATAGCCGGATGTATGGACTCGAGATCCATGTTTTTATAACACTAAAACAGTTAACAGATCAAAAGGAATAAGTGGTCAAAATAGGCCAGTCGAACACGGATCACGTTTATGTGATTTCCAGAAATTGTATGAACAAGCTGTCTGACAATGTTTGACCGAATCACAACTTATGATTGTTTTACAGTTGGACTGATCTGTGGTTATATATATGTTCTATGACATGAAGACTACAGATTTGGTCCACGAGAACACTTAAGTAATGACCAGAACTAAGCTACAATCTAACCACAAAGTGGTACCTCGCGACTGTCTAGGTTTCTAGGTTACCCAGAAAACCCAAATAATGTCTTACAGTTACTTTGGGACATTATATCTTGCAGTTATGATGTTTTATGACCCAACTTGTTGGTGTTAATTGTAGTACTATATGTGTACTACAAGGTCTAAGTTTTAGATTGGACAGAAACATGATAAGCATAAAATTAAACGTGGTCAAAGTAGTAGCCTTGAACACGGGACTGTCAGTGTTCTTGAGGCTCAAGAACACCAACAACGACGGTTACTGTCGCTATAGCCGATAGCGACAATTTTTAATATTTTTAATTTCTGAATTTCCAGAAATTATTTAAAAATAGAAAATAAATTCTAAAAATTACAAAAACGGTTTTAAAAATCATTTTAAATTCTGAAAAATAACTTTTAATTATTTGGGACATTTTTCATTAATATTTATAATTATTTGAATATTAATGCTATTTAATTTATTTAATTAGTGTATTAAATAAATTAGAGAAAAATAATTTTAATTATATAAAAATCATTTTAAATACGAATAAAGAGTTTAAAAATATTTTGAGTTATAAAATGTAAATTTTAATATTTTGGAGAATTTTCATTAATAATTTAATATTAATGATATTAGATTTATTTAATTATTAAATTAAATAAATAAGTTAAAAATAATTTTATTGATTCAAAAATCATTATAAATGAGAATAAAGTGTTAGAAAAATTTTGAATTATAAAATATATTTTTCAATATTTTTGAGAATTCTCATTAATAAACTAATACTAATGATATTAGATTTATTTAATTATTATATTAAATAAATGAAAAATGATTTTATTGATTTAAAAATCATTTAAAAATGAGAAAATAATTTAAAAATATTTTCAGTTATAATTAATAACTTTTAATATTTTGATAATAATTTCATTAATATTTAAATATTAATGGTGATGATTTAAAATTGATTTTAATTATTTTAAAAATCATTTAAGTAGAATATTGATTATTTAAAAATATTTTAAGTTATTAATAATAACTTTAATATTTTGACAAGTATTTCATTAATATTTTTATATTATTAAATATTAATGATAATGGAATTAATTAGTATTTAAATCATTTAAAAATGATTACAGTATTTGAATTTTTTTTATAAATTATAATAATTGTTTATAAATTATTAAAAGCTTCCGAAAAATATTATAAACGATATTTGACTTATCTAAAATAATATTGAAGCTTAGAGACCAAGTATAATTGACAATAAATGTGTTAATTGTCGGATAAGGTGACCAAGGCACCGAGATGAGACCTAAGTCCAACCAGACCGAACTAGTTAGACTTTATTAGTGTTATATAAGTTATACACACTAATGTGGCTACGTGGTAATGTGCCTAGGAGACAGATTGACTGTAAATAATAGTAATACGTGTTATAAATTATTGTGCTAATTGTGAGACCAATATTATTAATTATAGGACTTACGAACGCAGATAAGTATATTGTGTAGCAGTAATCAACGCAGAAGGCAAGTTTCCTAACTCAACCTTGAGTTATATTCATTCAATTATTATAATGGTTAATTATTGTTAATTATACCACGTCCAAGAATTTATTATTGATTATTCACAGTTAGTGCAGTATTATAATTCAAATTAAATTACTGATTCGAAAAATATACCTTCGTAGAATAAATGTTGTTGGATATTCATATACGTAGAAACTAATATTGACAGTACAGATAATTCCTATTTATCGTCAAATTATGTTGAGAAATGTCTTAGCTAATTATTCTGGCTAGACGAACATTTGTTAGAACTTGATAGATTCGAGAAGAGAATTCAATTGTTATTGACAGATCGATGCCAATTATTTCGGATAGATCGATAAGTAAATAGAAATTGAAATCATAGTATTTCGTTGTTAAATCAAATCTTGATTCTAAGACTGAGAAGAACAACCTTTTATATAAAGGGAACATTTTATTGGTCGTATATTCGGCCTTTGCGTGCGATTAAGTATTATGCATAATATAGGGTATGAGGAGTTGGCAGCTCTAAGTACTTGCAGAGGGGTATAATTTAATCTTTATGGTTATTTGATACACCTAGGTATATCAAAGTCCAATCTTTGATTGTTACTCGAGAAGAGAAGTTCAAGATCCAATGGATCACTGAACATAAATTTGGAAAACATTCCACTTTGTAATTGCGTAGAATTGATTCTTGATTATTCATTAGAATAGCGTAGAAACTTTGAAAGCGTTGTACTCTTTCATTATTAGATTATCTTATTGCATAGAATGCGAGAAGACTTGTTAGTTATTACAGCTTTGTTCAGCTAATTCAAAGTTCCCCGAACTTTAGCATTATTCTATCAAAATAGATAGTCTGTTCTTAATTATTCATATACATTTATTGTTTGTCTTAACTTGCAGGGCAAATTTTTTGCTCACCCTTGCTAAATAAAATATTTCAGCTAGGAACGAAGAGGCCAACGGATCAAAGAAGAACAAAGGCAAAGGAAAAGTATTGGATTAGTTGTAATAAACATTATTATTATGTTTTGTTTGTGAACCCTTTTTGTATATCTAAAGGGTATGTTTGTAATGTTAAGGTTAGAGAACGTGGGACTAATGTATTAACAATCTTTGTTAATGACTTATGTATTACTATTTCTATATGAATGGGTAGTTAGATGTTATTATATTGTGAATCGTGAGCACCAAACTACAAAATTCGTAAACCCAGATTTGGGGGTGTCACGAGATATAATTGGTCCAAGAAATCAAAATCCAAAAAGGCCATGCGCTTCTGACCAATTATGTCTTTATCGACGGTGATCTTAATCCAGTTTCTTGCGAAGAATTCAATGAATTAAGTAAACAAATCACGGATTTGGTTGTTCTATTTAAAGAACTACACCAATCTACTCAGGGTACAAGGATACTAAACATCATCTTGAATCCTCCTTACAAGGAGGAACCCAAGTCCCGGATCTTTGCTAGTTCGATTCAGCGAGAATCCTCATAAGCATAAACAATTCCTTGACTTGACCATCGGCGATTGTCTCCACCTACAGTTCCTGAGCATGTACGGTCTCCGGTAAAGGTGCCTGCCCATGTAATGACTATGTTATTTCCTAAACCGATACCGGTGAAGGAGAAAGAAATCCTAGTTCTAGATCCCGCAATGGAAGAAGAGGAACAAAGAATTAAACAAGACATTGTCAGAATGATGTCCAATGTACGCATCATTGTCCATGAGGAACACACAAACAAATACACCCCAGACGATGATTGCCCAGACATAATGGTCATCATTCGAGAAAATGAGGACAATGACAGGCCCTCCATCACTGCAGTCCACCAAGACTTTGCCCTCGACAATTGGAGCAACACTCCTTGCATTGGTCGACAAGGGTAAAATGGGCAGAAACTCATTTTATCCTGTAGATAACAATAACTGCTTACTTTTTCTGTACAATATTAGCAGTTACTTTTGTCATTACATGCTAACACTTTGTGTGATTAAACAGTTTCAAATATTAAGTGAAAGAATTTTGTTTCAAGACTCTAAAGTTAGATGTGCCTAGACTTGCTGATGAGGTGCCTATTCTCCACAAGGACTGTAACTTTGATGTAAAGTTGGATTCAGACTTAATGGAAATACAGGAGGACTATGAGATACTTAGGAGATTAAAGAATGGGTCGAAGACAAACCCAAGCCAGATCTTGATCAAACAACCTCTTTTAAACATCAGAACCTTAGAAAACCCCAAATAAATCCAGATTGGTACGGATCTCACTCCAAACCAAAGGAATGACATTGTTACTCTATTGACCCTATTCTAGGATGTGTTTGCATGATCCCACGAAGACATGGTCAGTTTATCCACTAACATTGTCATTCATCGCGTTCCCATCAAAAAGGGATTCAAACCAGTCAGGCAGAAGCTCAGGCGATTAAAACCTGAGTGGAGCTTAAAAGTTAAAGAAAAAATTGTGAAATAATTTCAAGCTGGTATTATCATGGTGTCCACATATCCTGAATGGATATCCAACATCGTTCTAGTGCCTAAACCTGGAGGAAAGGTGCGAGGTTGTGTGGATTATCGGGATCTAAATAAAGCTTGCCTTAAAGATAGCTTTCCCATGCCATTTATCCACATTCTCATTGACAATACTGCTCAAATACGACATGTACTCCTTTGCGGATTGTTTTGCGGGGTACCATCAAATCATGGTTGCTGAAAAGGATCGTGAGAAAATAGCATTCATTACTCGTTGGGGAACCTTTTGCTACAGACGATTATGATTCGGCCTCATCAATGCTGGAGCTAGCTATCAGTGAGCCATATGGCTCTTTTCCACGATCTAATGCATAAAAAAAAAGAAAAAAGAAGAAGAAAAAAAAAGGAAAAGAAAAAAGCTCTTCAACAGGTTCTACAATTGCTGTCTTACCATCGGCAGGTTCTACAGATGGCTTCGAAGTTTGAAGAAAAATCCTTCCTCAACATTCCTCGAAATAGGAATGATTTTGTGGATGCGCTAGCAACCTTGGCCTCCTTGATCAACATACATGACAAGGAAGACATGCCAACCCTCACACTTGCCCAACAAAAGGCTCCAGCCTATGGGAATTGCATTGGAGAAGTATCAGATGATCTACCTCCCATCTAGCACCCTTGATATCAACATATCAATGAGCACTCACAAGATAGATCTACACCTGCTGAGGCGAGCCCGACGGAAAGAAAGCGGATCCGTCGACTGGCTATGAAATTCTACCTGAGCGGCGATGCACTCTACAAAAGAGATGCAGGACTAGGTCTCCTCAGATTATATGGACAAGGACCAAGCTCAGAGGCTCATGGATGAAATCCATGGGGGAGTATGTGGCCCACACATGAGCAACCCTCTACTTGTAAAAAAGATCCTACAACAGAAGAGTCTGACTACGACAGTTCAAACAACAAGACTTGGTTTTGAAGAAGATCGTTGACAACCAAGCTCAGTTTAAAGGAAAATTCGCTCTAAACTGGGATGGCTTGTTTATTGTCAAGGAGGCATTGACAGGAGGCGCTCTCAGATTACAAGAAATGGATGGCGATGAATTTCCACAGCTCATTAACTTAGATACCATGAAACGATACTATGTCTAAAAGTTACCATCAAACAAACATCTTGGTTTTGGATCATCAGATCACCAGTCATTTCAGGTTCATTAACCCTCACTACATACAACCTTTCCTTTTTACCCATCTGCCCCTCAAGGAAAAACACACTTTTTAAACCAGCAGCCTGGTTTCACTTTATTTCATACAACTTCAGTTATCCCACTAGGGATTAAACCTTTCATACCTTCAATTTATCCTGTACATGGGATTAAACTTTTCATTTGCAATCTGCCCTGTACATGGGCAAACTACGTTGACCTGATCTCCCCAATACACGGGAGTACATAGGCAGCCATGTTATATGGTTCGATCTCACCACAGAAAAAACAAAAATAAATACACTCTTATTCATAACCACATACATAAACCAGTCCCAAGACACCAAAGATGGTAAGGAATACAGACATATCGATGATCCATTCTAAAAATCCTAAGACATCTCACTGTCCATCCATCAAGGAGGAGTTCAGAATACATCCAGATCATAAAGTCCAAGAGAAACAAGCAAATATCAAGGAAGTAACAAGGCACAACTAAAAGGGAAGTGAATCAACATATATTTCCCTGCCATATATAATGCAGTTTGATATATACAATGTGTATTGTACATGACAAAATGGCTAAGCTAGTCTGTGCAGGAAAATACAAGTCCATCTACAAATCAGTGTATATGCAGACTATCAAGTCCAACATGGATTCCCTCTTAGAAGAAGGAGGTAACGCTGTGATCTCCTGCCCAAACACGAGCCAACAGATCCACCGCCAACTACATGCGATATCTCGGGCAGATATAGCATTATCCCGCTCAGCAACAATGGTATCCCTATGAGTTAGAGCATTATCTCTCTAACAGAGTGACTTCTCTACCAGAAAGAGCTGTCAACATCAAATTCCAAATCCAACTTATGGTACAGAGGTAAAAGTTTCTCGCGATCTCGACATCTTATCATCCCATCTGTCAAAGCAACTACCCAGATAACAAGCAAGGCTAGGGCAATTTCAAAATTAGCGACAACCGGATATAGGGTCCGTTACAACAAGAGTGGGGAAATCTCGAAAGCAGCAATAACTCAACATTAGGGCATTTATCAACCATCCTAAAGTGGAAAATGCACTAGTCAACGCCATCAGCATGGTCTATCATCATCTCAATGGCGATTTAGATATTATTTACTCGTGATTTGGTCTACAAAGAGAGTCTCTCGTATGAATCCCCGGCAACAACTTGCGGAATGACTGGAGCATTTTTGTGATTCCAAGAAATGGAAGGAGCTTAAGAGGGGATTAAGCCTCTCATCAAAAAGAAAGGGGAGAACTCCTGAAAGAAATCATGGCAACATAAGCGTGCCCCTAAGAAAAAAAGGGGAAAATTCTCAAAAAAAGTTCTTAACTCAGGAGCAGAAGCCCAACGATGAAAGGTCTAGCAAAGGAAATCTAAACCATCAAACATGTTAGCATGCGTCAAGTCCACATCAGTTGAGGCCTCTACACCGAAGTGCAAATCACAGGGCGTGAAAGAACGAAGTTTGCACCCTCCACAGGATGTCGATGTCACTCGGATCATCGATTCGGCCGACTTGCGAATCAAACGCTCAAGAAAATGGGGCACAAGCACCCAACAATGAAAGGAAACTCCAAATAACCTCAAAAAGGGTGAGACATCTGGGGGTTGTCATCAATCTAGCGTCACATCAGGCGAAGTCTAGTGAAGTAATCTGTGGAATATTACTTCAGCGAAGGTATTGGAAGATCCGGTATTCTAATCCATTGGCATCTATTCAACGCAACATCAATATAGTTCAGCGATGAAAGCTTTGTATACCACCATTCGAGTAGGAACCAAAACAGGTTGGCGATCAGCAGGGTAGGCACCGTTGCAAACTACCAACATATACATCGGGGAGGTCCAGTGATTTTATAATGTCATCCCCATCAAAGATGTGGAAAATAACTCAACTTATCTTCATCAAACAAGCATCAGCGATTAAATGCCAAACCATTGGAGTCAACACCAGCATATGCATCAGCAATGATCGGTAAAGGTAAAACGATTTGCAAAAACATTTTAACATTCATCATAACATTCATTACATTACGATTTGCGATATGCAATATGCGATATGCAAAATGCAATGTGCGAGTTACGAAGTACGATTGGCCAAATGCGAAAAGCGAAGTGCGAAATAAGATGTACGATTTACGAACTGCGATTTGGGAAAACATTTTAACATTCATCATAACATTCATTAGATTACGATTTGCATCATTAGAAATACCTTGTCATATTTCAAGTGTCTACTAATCTTTATCATGTCCATTCCATTGCATTGCATGAACATGATAAAGAGGGGCATCTGTAGACACTCGAAATTTTCTTTTCCTGTTACTAACTATACAGGAGGGAAAAAGTGCCTTTTTCACACTCCAGAGGTAACCCCGGAGGACCACAACATCAATTCCAACCTCAGAGATAACCCTGAGGATATTCAGAGTCAACATCATGACAACCTCAGAGATAACCCTGAGGAAAGACTGCGACAACTGCGTGAACACTAGAGATAACTCTAGGAGGGGCAAAATGGTCATTTTGCCTACTCAACTTCACTTCAAATCAAAAGAGCTCATTTCAACTCAAATTGCTTCAAAATAAGTCACACAAGAACCATATCTTAACTTCGGAGCGCAAACTACGCAAAACATCTCACTAGATTGCCTTATGGAAACCTGGAAATGCTATTTCAGTCATGGACCCATCTTTTTAGAATCAAAAATTGACAAATCCTTTGTCATTGTGTAGCTCTCAGAAAGAGCTTTCTGGAATGCTATGGCACGCTTCCATTAGACTCCCGAATTGAAAGTTATGAGGATCCGAGTGAACAGCGCGTTGTCCGAGTGTACGTACTTCGACACGGCGGGACCCATATTGTTGGTCATCTCGGGCAGCTGCAGGTAGACCTTCGGCACCCCTCCTCTATATATAGAGGGCTTGGGGTGGCCTTATTTGTAAGAGAAATAGCGAGGAAACCCTGTCCAATTTGCTTTGTACACACCATACACTAAATGTTTTCTTATTTCAAACACTTTTGAGCTTATATTCTGTCATATTTTTACCGACGAAAGCCTAGTGTTCATCAATTTAAAGTTATTGAAGCCTTTCTTACACACTTTAAACCTTTCTCTTCATCTATGCAGACACCATTCTTCATGTTGAGAGTCAGGTTGCGTGTGTATGCCCGGACTTCGGTCCGTGGTTTCATTTCAGTTTGTATATATATATATATATATATATATATATATATATATATATATATATATACTAACATTATCGAGTTATGCCTTGATTGAGCCTAGACTTCGGTCTGGAGCGTTTATTTGCTTTCGCATATATATACTTATATATATGAACTGTGTTTCGAAATTTATTTGATGAGCCTGGATATTACATTCGGAGCATTTACTGCTTTAATATATATATATATATATACATTAACTGTGTGTCGAACTTTGTTCGATGAGCCTGGATTCAACTGTGTGTCAAACTTTGTGCGATGAGCCTAGATTTTACATCCGGTGCGTTTACCGCTTATATATATATACATATATATATATATATATATATATATACGTTTAGTCCCTCCTGGAGTTTACTTCGTGTCGGTTGACCGTCTTTATATCTTTCTTTACTTTTCGTCACGCCTGGAGTTTACTTCGTGACGGTTGATTACTTTTACAGCTTTATTCACATTTCTGATCCCCCATAGAGGTGCTTCGTGGTGGTTGATCATGTCTATATATATATATTTATAGCTTTTATATATATACCTGCTTTCTACTTTATTATCAATTGCGGCATCATGTGAGCCTAGGAATCATGTGATCGCGGATTCAGTCTAATGGATCTAGATTCTGTTCCCGTGATGGACATTTTTCAGCTGTAAGCAGCTTGTAAATTTATTCACGGTGTTCGGATTTCCTCAGATGGTTTTCATACCCACGAGGAGTTCGGCACTATTTTGTACATTATTTTCTCTAAGATGCTTCGTATCTCGAAAATTAAAAACAATCAAGCCGAACACTTAATATAAAATGGGAGTGTAAAAAGGTCTCAATTACTATTGAGCACAAGTGTTTGAAAAACTTCTTTTATAAAATATCACTGCCATATCTTGTTTAAAACTAAATTTTTACACAAATTCAAACCCTTTGTATATAGGTGTGAACGAGGCCTCGCACTACTTCCAAATAATTGCACATTGATCCACACACACACACATTCATATAACAGTTTCTTGAAAAGTCACGGTTACCGTGGTAACACGAATGTCGGGGGGTGCCTAACACCTTCCCTCCGCATAATCAAGTCCCCGGACCCTAATGAATCTCGGTTTCACCGATCCATTTAGCAGTGTCACATCACTAGGTCAATGTGCAAACCTTTTCTCGGTTGTGTTAGTACAACCATATAAAAAACTAACTGGCGACTCTTAACAGTCCATCGTTGACATGATACATGTCGGACCTTTTTTACTTGTTTTTTCAAACAAATCTCACCTAACATGAGAACACCAAAGAACAAGAAATGAAGAGGAACAAATAAAAATCTCGACATCGACATGAGTAATATCCAAATCGCCTGTGAGATGATGTGAGGGAAGCTCTGATGATAATATACCATGTTGGTGGTGCTGACTGGCACATTTTCCTCTTTAGGATGGTTAATAAATGCCCCAATTTTGAGTTGTCACTATTTCTGAGATTGCCCCAGACTTGTTTTAAGGGTTCCAAATCGGGTTGTCGCCAATTTTGAAATTGCCCCAGCCTTGCTTATTTTCTAGGATAGTTGTTTTGACAGATGAGCTGATAAGATGCCGAGATCGCAAGAGGCTTTTACTTCTATACCATATGGTGAACAGGTAGTGGATTTGGGCTTTGATGCCCTCAATCATTGTTCCTGACTTGTTCTCGCAATCGTCGTTGATGGTTTTCTTCTAATTTGATGAAGACTTGTGATTGAGGGTGTCGGCTCTTTGAAGGTCTTCGCTGCTGGTTGTCTTAGTGTATCCTTGTTTCATCCTCTCTGGGATTTGTGCCAGATTTGATGGAATGACATTGAAGTGTTGTTGGGTCTTCTCAACATGGGTCGCTGACTTAGAGGGTTGTTCTTTGGTGTCTTGGAATTGATTTTTGGGCTTGGATATTTCTTTTGAGGGCCCGACTGCACCACTAATGGCTGCCTATGTACTCCTGTATGTGCAGGAGATCAGGTCTGTGTAGTTCCTGCTTGATAAGCTAAACGGTTTGAGAAGTGTTTTCTTGGGTATTTTTGGGGTTTTTTGATTGGTTTGACCGCACCATAAATGTAAGACCCCAACTTTTTGAATAAAGATTAAATTTTCTCGAAATATATTTTTGAATATTATGGTGTGGATTTGATATAATGTTATAGTTGTGGGTATTATTTACAAGTTTTGCAAAGTACGCAAGTTGTTATATAATATTCGATTGGTCGGGGAATATTCATTTTAGCAGGGAATATTCGTACAACGACACAATCATTGGTGGATCCCACAATGGAATTATTTTCGGATTGAGAAAATGACAAAAATACTTTATGAAAATAATGGCGAAAATTTTACCGTTAAAACTGTTGAAACATCCGGTGTTAAAAGTACAGTAATACGCGTGGTTGCATAGTAGCACACGGTATTGATTATTGATGCTTACGTGAGAAGTCACCCAGTTATACTCAATTATTGCTACAGTAATTGCTGCATCTTATCTCTCATATTATTGATTCAATTATTGTTACAGTATCATCTGCATAATATTTATTATTATTAAATCAATAATTGAGATGACAAGGTTATTCATATTATTATTTGAAATATTGACAATGTCTAGAAAGTTCTGTCAAGGAGAGGTTTGGTCACCTAATTGCATGCCAATAAGGAGAAATCCTTATCAGAAAGCCCCATCTTTCCTAGGAACGATCTGGTTGTTAAATATTGTGAGTTATAATATTAATGATGAATAAGTTGTGTTAATTTAATATGAATTTTGTTAGTTCCATTGTGTTGGGATTATTAGTGTTAGTGGAAATCGACATCTATTCTGATGATAATTGATGTCTGGGGGTTATATTGATAAATCGGGTAATTTATCGGATAATTGAGCAATTAATTGCTACTAATTCAAATGCTTATATAACTATTTGTTTACATGTGTGTACTATTGAATCACATTCTTGTACTATTAGGGGAGTTGGTGCAAGATTGATAATACTTGAATGACTAAGTTAAAAATGGAGGTATAGTTGAAGGTACTATACTGTAATTAAATTTTTCACATGATTATACTATTTATTCACATGATTGTACTATTGATTCACATTATTTACTATTAGGGGAGGTGGTGTAAGTTTGATAATACTTGCAGGATTAAATTAAAAATGAAGAAAAAGAGGAAGGTATTATAGTGTAATATTTCGAGCCCAAAACGTGCAATTATCGAAACTATATTTTCCTATAAAAAGAAGCTCATTCTCCCTTCATTTCTCACCAATTCACAAAAGCTTTAGAGAAATTATTATAGAGAGAAATTATAGAGAGAGAAAGAAAAGTATTACGCTACTTAACTACTCCTATATCCAAAGACTCTTCTTTTTAAGGTAAGGGTATTATTTCTTTCTTTCATCTTCATGAAGAGAACTTCATTATTCCATTCTTTGTTATTATGTTGGAATAACTTTTATCTATCACAATCTTGCATACTTCTCATTATTCCATTCTCTATTATTACATTTGGAATATCATATACTACATGCGTTTCTGTGGGACTGATTCCGCCTTTATTATTACATTGGAATATCACATGCATGCATTTTACTGTGGGACTGATTTACGTCTTTATTATTCTGTTGGAATATCCTCGTACTATCGTTCTCACGCCAGGACTGATTCCGTCTTTATTATTTTGTTGGAATATCTTGTGCATGCGTTTCTGACGGACTGATTATTATTTATTATTCTATTGAATAACTTTTTTTACTGTGCGGTCTATCGCATGCCTGGTGATTTCTTTTGTTATTCCATTATTTATTATACTCAGTTGGTTAAAGTTTTGACTTCTATAATCTATGAAATTAGTGGAACATCCTTGATATTTGTGAGTATCTTTTCATATAAATATTCTTCTGAGCATTCTTGAATTTTATTCCACAAAGAAATATCATGTTAACAAGTTGGACGTTATTGGTTCCTGAACAAATTAATTCTTGAACTTGTTTTATTGAATTCTTATATCATTGTCATCATCCTCATGTTTATATTTTGTTGAAAATCATCTGTGGCCTGTAGTGCATAGAGGGACTTGGTATGATTATGACCAGGGATTATTCGGTGTAATCATGACCGTAATATTTCAAATGATATGGTAAAAGTCATCATTGGCCCGTAGTGCATTGATGGACAGTTGTTGGCATATACATGACCATTGATGAATACACGAATATCCTTGGCCCGTAGTGCATGGATAATTTGTGGTTGTGATACTAATGAATATCCTTGGCCGTAGTGCAGGGATGGTGTGGATTATTTATTAAGCTGATTCTCAACGATAAAAGTGATGAAAACCTTTTTAAATCATAAAATATAGTAGATTTTATTCTCTACTTTACTCTTTTAATGGATTGCTTATTCTGCTGCAGTTAAACTTGATGTCTATTGTATTTTATCAGCTTAACATTGTTGAAGACTAATGATAATTTATTATGCATTATCTTAGTCATAATATTTCTTACTAGGCTAGTTGAGCTCACCCTTTTGCTTTCATTGTTCTTTTCAGGAAATGAGAATATAGTTGGGATGAGTCAAGGAATGAAGTGATGGTCCAGAGAATAGCATTAGTAGTCCTCACTATTCTATAAAAAAAAGTGTGTTAATAAATGTATTGAGGACTTATTTTGAGTTTAAATACTGTCTAGAAGACAATGTTTGTATTAAAACTCATAGCTCATGTTGTATATTTAAGATTGTATTTGTATTCTGTACCATGTATTTGGCGACTCAGAATAGGTGATGTATACCTATTTTGGGGACGTCACAGTTGGAATCAAAGCTTAGGGATATGATCCCTGGCTAAGATGTGAGACAAGAAGTAGGAGGGGAGAGATGGGAAATTCCTTCGCTAGTATGACCTACCTAAGTTTATTTGGTATTTAATTGGTCGGTCAGAGTATAGGGATAATATGTTGCATGTTAATTAACCCTTGTTTTGTGGCAGTATTTGAAAATGGCATCCGAGAATATTGAGAATAGCAATGGAGCCCAAGAGACCGTTGAGTCTTCACAGATCAATAATCAGAATAATGTGCATCAGGAAGGCGACAATCCTCATGCAAACAACAACATTGACCAAATGATTAACGATGGAATGTTCAGAGGCTTTATGCAATTCATGCAACATCAGGCGAGAGCGGCTCCTATCCAAAATGTAGGTGGAAACATAGCCAAGATAATAAGAATGGACATTTCAAGAAGAGGAGATTCAACAATGATGGAAGGACGTCAGCACCAACACCCGTTGTCAAGGAAGGAGAACGACCACCTATCATATGCTTCAAATGCGGAGGGGAGGGACACATCAGTCCAAACTGCACAATGTCGTCCAAAGCATGTTAGAATTGTGGAAGAGAAGGTAACCTAGCCCGATTTTGTCGTTCACCGAAGATAAGTTCAGCTAGGATGGAGGCACCAAAGGCCGTCCCAGAAAAGTCAAAGCCGGTAGTGCAAGGGAGAGCGTTTGTTGTGACCTCCCAAAAAGCAAGGAACCCGAACGAGGTTATCACGGGTAAGCTTATCATAAACTCTAGTGAAGTTTATACATTATTTGATACCGGTTCTACCCATTCTTTTATTTCTCCTACTTTCGCTCAACGTTAAATTTGACTCCGGAGAAATTAGACTTTGACTTATCTGTTGAAACTCCATTGGGAGAAACCTTCATTACATCCACTGTTTATAAGTCTTGTTTGGTTCAAATCGGTACCCTCACATTACCTGTCGATCTTATTTCATTAAAAATACTTTCATTTGATGTGATTCTAGGGATTGATTGGTTAACTATTCATCATGCAAAAATTGATTGTTTTCGTAAGGTTGTTAGCTTTCATATTCCTAATCAACCTATTATGCGAATTCAAGCGACCAAACCATTAAAATCAATCACGGTCGTCTCAAGCCATAAAGCTATTCGTTTATTGAAAAACGGATGTCAAGCTTTCTTAGCTCATGTCACGGATTTAAACAAAAATACGTCAGTTTTGAATGATATTTCTATTGTTAGTAAATTTCCTGACGTATTCCCTGAAGAACTTCCTGGCCTACCCCCAGAGCGTGAAATTGAATTTTGTATCGACCTTGAATCCGGTACAAACCCCATTTCCAAAGCCCCATATCGAATGGCTCATATTGAACTTCAGGAGTTAAAGACCCAATTGTAGGAATTTGTTGAACACTCCGGTTTCATTCGTCCTAGTAATCGTCTCCTTGGGGTGCTCCCGCTCTATTCGTGAAGAAGAAAGATGGGAGTATCGCGACTTTGTATTGATTATCGGAGTTGAATCATGTCACCATCAAAAATAGGTGCTCATTGCCACGTATTGATGACCTGTTTGACCAGTTGCAAGGTTCCAAATTCTTTTCAAAGATTGATCTTCGCTTCGATATCATCAATTGAAGATTAGAACCGATGACATTCCAAAGACGGCTTTACGAACTCCGATGACAGGGCATTATGAATTCCTAGTCATGTCCTTTGGATTGACTAATGCTCCTGCTGCCTTCATGGATATGATGAACCGAGTATTCAAGGAATATTTGGATCACTTTATGGTCGTCTTTATTGATGACATCCTCATATACTCCAAAACCCGTGAAGACCATGAGCAACACTTGAGGCTGATAGTCAAAAAGCTACATGAAAACAAGCTATATGCCAAGTTGAAGAAATGTTAGTTCTGGCTCGAAGAAGTAGCATTCCTTGGGCACGTAGTATCAAGTAATGGAATATCTGTTGACCCGGCAAAGATTGAAGCTATTCAAAGCTGGGAGCAACCTAAATCAGTGACCGAAGTACGTAGCTTTCTCGGATTAGCTGGTTATTATCGGAGATTCGTGGAAGGATTTTCTCGAATCGCTACTCCATTAACTCAGCTGACTTAAAAAGATACAAAGTTTGGTTGGAGCGAGGAATGTGAGAAGAATTTTCAAGAACTCAAGAGAAGACTCATTTCAGCACCTGTTCTGACAATACCATCTGGCTCGGAGGGATTTGTCATCTACAGTGATGCATTGGGCAAAGGGTTAGGATGTGTTCTCATGCAACATGGGAAATTCATAGCCTATGCCTAAAGACAACTCAAAGAATATGAGAGGAATTATCCTACTCATGATTTAGAGTTGGCAGCAGTCGTTTTTGCACTTAAAATTTGGAGGCATTACTTGTATGGGGAGAAAGTGGAGATCTTTACAGATCATAAAAGCCTCAAATATTTCTTCACCCAAAAGGAACTCAACATGTGGAAACAACGTTGGCTTGAACTGTTGAAAGATTATGATCATACCATCCAATATCCAATCCTGGTAAAGCGAACGTAGTAGCTGACGCATTGAGTAGAAGATCATATGCAGGTACGAGTGCGATATTATCAACGCAAAGGCCCATTTTGTGTGACTTGCAAAGGATGGAGATAGAGTTAAAGACTCCAGGGACCCATGTGATGATGGCAAATATACGAGTAGAACCATCTTTAATTAATAAAGTTAAAACTGCTCAAGCTACAGACCTGGAGCTAATGCGTATGAAGAAGAAAGTGCAAGAAGGTGCTATGCCAGAAGCAAGAATCGATGAGGAAGGAATACTTCGAGTCAACTCCAGACTTTGTGTTCCTAACGACCCTGATTTAAAGTATAAAATCTTGATGGAGGCGCACAACACACCATTTGCAATCCATCCTAGGAGTACTAAAATGTATCATGATCATCGACATACATTTTGGTGCAGCAATATGAAGAGAGAGATAGCAGAGTTTATCTCAAGGTGTTTAACTTGTCAACGAGTCAAGGCGGAGCATCAAGTACCAAAAGGTCCATTGCAACCACTTGAAATTCCAGAATGGAAGTAGGAGCACATTACTATGGATTTCGTTACTGGTCTTCCCAAGGTTTCTCAAGGCATAGATGCAATTTGGGTCATTGTTGATATATTGACCAAGTCTGCTCATTTCTTACCAATACGAGAAACTTATACACTTGAACGTCTTACTAGTATGTACATAAATGAGATTGTAAGAATGCATGGTATTCCAGTATTCATAGTTTCTGATCGAGACCCAAGATTCACTTCACGATTTTGGGTTATTTTGCAGAAAGTTATGGGCACAGATTTACAATTTAGCTCAGCATATCATCCTCAGACGGATGGGAAGTCGGAGAGGACTATTCAAACTCTTGAAGATTTATTAAGACTCTATGTCCTTGACTTCAAGGGAAGTTGGGATAAGTTCTTACCGTTGGTGGAGTTTTCCTATAACAACAGTTATCAAGCAAGTATTGGCATGGCTCCATTTGAGGCGTTGTATGGAAGAAAGTGTCGTTCTCCAGTATGCTGGGATGAGGTGGGTGAAACAATATTGTTGGGACCGGAGTTGGTGCGTATGACTACGGAAAAGATACAAACGATCCGACAACGTATAAAAATCTCACAAGATCGACAAAAGAGTTATGCTGATCTTCATCAAAAGGACGTAGAATTCGATATTGGAGATCATGTGTTGTTACGTGTTGCTCTATGGAAAGGAGTTACAAGATTTGAAAAGAGAGGAAAGCTCAATCCTCGATTCATTGGCCCATTTTTAATCCTCGATCGAGTAGGAACTGTGGCCTATAGACTTGCGTTACCGCCAAGTATGTCTCGTGTTCATAACGTTTTTCACATATCTATGTTACGTAAATATGTGAAAGACCCAAACCACATTATTGAATTAGAACCATACGAGATAGAGGAAGATTTAATGTATAAAGAGGTTCCTGTTAAAATCTTGGATAAGAAGGAACATATTTTACGTTCCAAGGTTATACCTCAAGTCAAAGTTTTGTGGAGAAACCACGATGTTGAGGAAATGACCTGGGAGTTAGAATCTGAAATGAAATCAAGGTATCCTCACCTCTTCGACATACCAGGTACGCACCCTAATTTCGAGGACGAAATTTCATAAGAAAGGGAGGTTGTAAGACCCCAACTTTTTGAATAAAGATTAAATTTTCTCGAAATATATTTTTGAATATTATGGTGTAGATTTGATATAATGTTATAGTTGTGGGTATTATTTATAAGTTTTGCAAAGTACGCAAGTTGTTATATAATATTCGATTGGTCGGGGAATATTCGTTTTAGCAGGGAATATTCGTACAACGGCACAATTATTGGTGGACCCCACAACGGAATTATTGTCGGATTGAGAAAATTACAAAAATACTTTATGAAAATAATGGCAGAAGTTTTACCATTAAAACTGTTGAAACCCCCGGTGTTAAAAGTACAGTAATACGCATGGTTGCATAGTAGCACACGGTATTTATTATTGATGCTTACGTGAGAAGTCACTCAATTATTGCTACAGTAATTGTTGCACCATATCTCTCATATTATTGATTTAATTATTATTACAGTATCACCTGCATAATATTTATTATTATTAAATCAATAATTGAGACGAAAAGTTATTCATATTATTATTTGCAATATTGACAATGTCTAGAAAGTTCTGTCAAGGAGAGGTTTGGTCACCTAATTGCGCGCCAATAAGGAGAAATCCTTATCGGAAAGCCCCCTCTTTCTTGGGAATGATCTGGTTATTAAATATTGTGAGTTATAATATTAATGATGAATAAGTTGTGTTAATTAAAGATGAATTTTGATAGTTCTATTGTGTTGGGATTATAAGTGTTAGTGGAAATCGACATCTATTCGGATGATAATTGATGTCTGGGGGTTATATTGATAAATCGGGTAATTTATCAGATAATTGACCAATTAATTGCTACTAATTCACATGCTTATATAACTATTTGTTCACATGTGTGTACTATTGAATCACATTCTTGTACTATTAGGGGAGTTGGTGCAAGATTGATAATACTTGCATGACTATGTTAAAAATAGAGGTATAGTTGAAGGTATTATACTGTAATTAAATTTTTCACATGATTATACTATTTATTCACATGATTGTACCATTGATTCACATTATTTACTATTAGGGGAGGTGGTGCAAGTTTGATAATACATGCAGGACTAAATTAAAAATGAAGAAAAAGAGGAAGGTATTATAGTGTAATATTTCGATCCCAAAACGTGCAACTATCGAAACTATATTTTCCTATAAATAAAAGCTCATTCTTCCTTCATTTCTCACCAATTCACAAAAGCTTTATAGCAATTATTATAGAGAGAAATTATAGAGAGAAAGAAGAAAAGTAGTGTGCTACTTTACTACTCCTATATCCAGTACTCTTCTTTTTAAGGTAAGGGTATTATTTCTTTCTTTTGTCTTCATGAAGAGAACTTCTGTTATTCCATTCTTTGTTATTATGTTGGAATAACATGTCTATACGAAGTACCGCATACTTGGTGAAATTCTTACATTATTCCATTTTTATTATTACATTGGAATATCCTCATCATGCATTTTACGCGGACTGATTCCGCCTTTATTATTATTCTCATTGGAATATCATGTCCGCATGCGTTTTGTGGGACCGATTCCATCTTTATTATTCTGTTGCAATATTCTGTCTGCGTGTTCTACGCCGGACCTGATTCCGTCTTTATTATTCTGTTGGAATATCATGTCTGTGCGTTTTACACCGAACCTAATTCCGTTATTTATTATTCTGTTGGAATAACCTGCTTGAGCGGTCTATTGCATGCTTGGTGATTTCTTTTGTTATTCCATTCTTTATTATACTAAGTTGGTTAAAGTTTTGACTTCTATAATCCATGAAATTAGTGGAATATCCTTGATATTTGCGCTTCATCCAGTATCTTTTCATGTAAATATTCTTCTGAGCATTCTTGAATTTTACTCCACAAAGAAATATCATGTTGACAAGTTGGACGTTATTGGTTCCTGGATAAATTAATTCTTGAACTTGTTTTATTGAATTCTTATATCATGTCATCATCCTCATGTTTATATTTTGTTGAAAGTCATATGTGGCCTGTAGTGCATAGATGGACTTGGTATGATTATGACCAGGGATTATTCGGTGTAATCATGACCGTAATGTTACAAATGATGTGGTAAAAGTCCTCATTGGCCCGTAGTGCATTGAGGGACAGTTGTTGGCATGTACATGACCATTGATGAATACACGAATATCCTTGGCCCGTAGTGCATGGATAATTTGTGGTTGTGATACTAATGAATATCCTTAGCCGTAGTGCAGGGATGGTGTGGATTATTTATTAAGCTTTGTCTCAGTGATAAAAGTGATGAAAACCTTTTTAAATTATAAAAGATAGTAGATTTTATTCTCTACTTGACTCTTTTAATGGATTACTTATTCCACTGCAGTTAAACTTGAGGTCTATTGTATTTTATCAGTTTAACATTGTTAAAGACTAATGATAATTTATTATGCATTATCTTAGTCATAATATTTCTTGCTGGGCTAGTTGAGCTCACCCTTTTGCTTTCATTGTTCTCTTCAGGAAATGAGAATATTATAACAATCCAAAAATTTAAATTGTAATTTTAAATATTTATTGAATTATATAAATATTTAATTGGTGCATTTATTGGTAATAAATATTAGTTTAATTTGAAATGATTAATTATTTATGTTGTAAATAAATAATTAATGAGTTAAGAAAAGTATTATTATATTGATATTTCAAGTTGATGGTTAATTATTTGTATTGAGTTATGTGATTAAATGAATTATTTAATTAATGGTTATTTGAATTAATTAAATTAAATATGAAAGCTTGATTAAATAAAGTGTGACAAATAACTATAGTATAAGGAGTTATTAAAATTAATTAAAGTAGTTTTAATCTAGTTTTACCCAAACAATGCTTAAGGATATAAATTCTTTAAAATTTAAATGGTTTGCACAAACAAGCCTTATGGCTTTTGATATTTCTAATTTATAAAATAAAATAAATAATAAATATAATGTATATAAGATTTTGGGTAATCGATGATGGCTATTAAGGCCATATCGCTTTTTATTTTTTTATTATATTACGCATACTAGTTCTTTGGGTTTTGAGAGAGTTCAGAGAATAGCAGAGAGAATTGAGAAAAGAGTTTGAGAGATTTGAGGAGATTGGTCTTCAACTAACAAAGATTGTATAAGCTAATTGAAGGTATGTTCTACCACTTTGATATTATTTACGAGTATTTCGGTGGAGTTTTGTTATACTCTGTGAATTCTATTTCTTCTATGCTCTGTGAGTTTTAGTTTTTCTTCCGAATTGTTGTTATGTAACTAAGTTATGGGGGTTATACATGTTTATAGTGATTAGATATGGTGTTTAAACAATAATCGCATGTAAATTTCGTCTACAGTATGAAGAAAATTTGTCAGTATATGTATTCTTGGTATGTTTCCATATGTAATCATGTAAGTACCAATTTTAATGGCCAATTTGGTTGTGAAACTGTAAATTGAAGTTTGTTTATGGTATTTCATTGAGATACGAATGGAACGTAGTTTGAATAGAGTATTTTGGTCTACTAATGAATTCACAGTGTTTACTGTGTTATCAACTATGGAGTTTTAGTTTTTTTTAAACCGTGTTTTCAAAATTTAAGTTTTTAAAATCTTGGTTTAGTCGTTGTTAATTAGTATCTGAATAATTGGTTATGATTATGGGTAAATTATGTTAGTTGTTCATGTAAATTTAGATGTTAGCAGTATCATTTAGTACAAAATTTAGTTGTTATGTTCTTCGTCGTTGGGTTCTCTGAGTTTCGGCGCCCCAGCGCCAAAAATGGGCCAATGGCTTCGTGCCCCAATGATGGAACTCATACCGCCTTATTTGGTACTCATCCTTGTGCCATACGGAAAAGTTGTCTGAGTTGGGCAGTTTTGACCTTCTGTAGTAAAATGGACATAACTTTCTCATACGAACACCGATTGAGTTGATTCAAGATGATCCGGAACGAGGACGAATATACCTACAACGTTCATGCTTTAAGTTTTTAATTTGAGGTCTGTAAGTATAGTCAAAATGGTCATCTTTAGGACTGTTGTGTATTTGGAGCCAATCGGAAGGCGTCGGGATGCACGAATGCAAGTGCAACCCTTTGTGTATTAGTATAACTTAATGATAACATATTGGACATGTAATAGGATGTTGTATCAAGTTGTTAATGTGCATGTGGTGCAATGACATGATCACTTAAGTAGTTGTAATAAAGCTAAAAAGTAATCACTAAAAAAAATGGGGCTTCAGCAACAACCAATTTTCGTTGCTAAAGGTGTCAAATTTCGTTGCTAAAGGGTTTTGGCAACGACTTTACTGTCGTTGCGTCTTTCATTGCGCAATGAGCGTTGCTAATTGTTCCGCAACGAACATATTTTTTTCGTTGCCAAAACTAATACATTTTGCAACGAAATTCGGCTTTCGTACAAAGACATCGATCCTTTAGCAACAAAATGTATTGTTGCAGAATAATTAAAATTTTGTTGCTAAAAATCCCATTTCGTTGCAATAGCCTGCTAATTGGCAACGAAATGAACTCTCTTTTTTTTTTGCAACGACCATGCATTTTCGTTGCAATTGTTTGCAACGACATTTTTCGTTGCAGTAAATTATGAAAATTGTTGCCTAAACTTGCTTTCGTTGCGGAATGTAAACTTTTTAGCAACGATTTTCGTTGCTGATTATATTATTTTTGCAATGACATTATACTAAATAAGCAACGAAAATGTTTGTTACTGGTTAGCAACAAAAGTCGTCGATTAGCAACGATATTATATGTTATCGTTTCTTTATATGTGCAACGAAAGTTGATATTATTTGCAACGATAAAAAATATTGCCATTTATTTTAGTATTAGCAACAATATCCTCTCCGTTGTTATTAGGTTAATTTTTCGTTGCTAAATATTATATTTTTAATGTCATTAGCAACGAAAATTTAATACTAAATGTATAAAAAATTGTTGCTATATTAAAACTTGTTCAATGCTTTAGTAACAAATTATATTGTTGCCAAATCAAAATTTGACATTCTTTTTGTGTACCTGACTGGCTCAATATCCCCATAGCAAATAATGACAAAAATACAAAAAACTAAAATATTATTAACTTAATAAAATCATCCACTACATAATCATTCATTATCTTTACAATTAACCATCTAAAGCTACCACAGTTCTTCAATCAAAGTATATATCTACATATATAGAGAGAGTAAACTTCATAATTTCGTCCCCCGTCTTCCGTAAACGTAGCATATAAATTTGATACCCATTATTGTAAGGCAAGTCGTAGAAGCAGTCTTCCTGCACATATTTAAAAATAATAGTAAGTTAGAAAAATGAAGCAAATATATCACCAGAGGCACTTAGTGCCAAAATCAATACACAAAGACAACAATGTTGTGTTATTTTCTTACTAATCAAGGGACATGGAAGAAGGTAATACCCTTTTTATTGACTACCAAATTGATATCTAAATCAAATATCCTGAAGAAGACAAGCATGTGTTTCATGAACCTCCTCCTAGTGGGTATACATTGACACACGAATCAAGATAATAATTGGTGCTCATAAATAATACTACAAGTGAACAAACATTTTACAAGCTTATAATGATGACAATACAACTTGATAAATATGTTCGTGCGTGTAGCGAAAGTCAGAAACATACTTGAGCAGAACTTCAACAGCAGATACACATAACCTTAGCACTAAAACCAAAAACAAGAAACATCAGGCCTCAAAAAAAGCTTTCTTATGACTTTAATAGGCAAAGTGTTTTCTGAAACATTCTCATTTACATAATTAAAGCCATACCTGTTTAGTGGAAACAAGTGGACATAGATCATCAAACTTGTCAAATTTGTTTGGAAAATTGGTGTCCAAATAGTCAAATATTGCATTCTTCAGTATCCCCAGAGGATGTTGATCCCTTCTGTGAAGTTGCATTCCAAATTTTGAAAATATCAAATCCGGAACATTGTTTGTTGGGTCATACCTCACCACATCTACAAATCCCAGCCAAAATAAATCAAACCAGTAGATAAATGCTTAAGTATAGTATCAGAACTACAATAGGAACAACACCCAAAAGAATATTGTGAAAGACAAGTATTCATAGTAGCAATCAAAGGATTGAAAGATCATATAAATATATGAATCTAATCAACTGCCTCTATCCCACCCCCCTTCCAAAATAAAACACCCAACAAAATGGAAAAATACAACATCGTAATACATCTCAGTCGATCCCAGCCCATCCATGTATTGGAATTTAACCTGAAACACAAATTTATCAGAGGGTCATAATAATGGCAGGTCACTTTGCAAGTTTTACTGTAATTAACACTTTGTATCCAGATCATTGGCAGATTATTAGTATCCAGGGTGTAGATTGACCAAGCTATGTTGCTTTTTTGGAGTGATTATTATGGTTGAAAAATAATTCTTGTAGACATAACAGTCACTTTTCTCATTTGTTATCCTTCTAACATTTTGATCTATTTAGTTTTGTATTATGCTTGCAGGGAAACAGTCTCTTAAGAATTTTAAATGTTGCTACTTTTGCGGTTTCTGGGTATGCATCATCTGATGGTCCACATTGTAAACCCTTCAATCCTATGTTAGGGGAAACTTATGAAGCTGACTATCCGGAGAAAGGACTGCGCTTCTTCTCAGAAAAGGTATGCACCTAGGCAAACAAAGTACCCATTGTCACCCGCCACCCATCCCCGCAACTCATCCCCACACCCCACATTTGTGTAACTGGCAAGCTTCATAAACGAAAATAGAGAATTACCGAGTGTTATTAGAATATCACAGCTTCATCCTTTCCAACCTGTAGGAGATCACGAGGCATATTTTTACTGAAGAATGTCTGTTGTTTTGATTGAAATTGAGTTGTTCAATCATTTAGAGAAAGTATTACTTTTGAAAAGGCACTCAATCCTACTGTTCAGAGCTCCTTTAGCACAAAGGGTTCATTTTTTGCTAGTCTGAAAGTATAAAAGTGCAGAGAAGTTAATAAAAACACCCACCACAGTGTTCACATTTATCAAATGGATGCTCTTTATAGTATGTTATTAATACCTTTTTCTTAGTGAAAGAATTATAGAACTGAAGTAACAGCCATAAAAAATAAATATAATATTTGAAATTACATCACCAAATTTATAAATGGTTGAGCAACACATGGTATAGCTGCTTGTGAACAAACTTTAGAGGAAAAATAGTTAGATGTTAAGAAAAATGTTGAAACAATAGTTTGATATTTCCAAGGGATATATATATATATATGTATATGAACCCAAAAATGTTCAAACATTTTCAAGGTGAGTATTTGGCCTGAAATTTGTATCAGTAAGCATATTTGTCCAATCAACGCTGGACCTGTTTACCAATGTCTAATCTTGTTTGTGTTCTAAACTTATAATTATTTTTGATTTCTTGAAACAGGTAAGTCACCATCCGACCCTTATTGCTTGCCACTTTGAAGGTAAAGGGTGGAAATTTTGTGGGGACAGCAACCTTAGATCAAAATTCTGGGGAAGATCAATTCAGATTGATCATGTTGGAACTTTTACGTTAGAGTTTGATGATGGCGAGATTTTTCAGTGGAGCAAGGTGTGACAAGCACATGAATATAATTGTGCTTCATATATATAGCTAGATTCTTTTCCTCTGATGTTTTCTTATTTGGTTTTATGGTTGAAAATACTCTTAAACATGCTAATGCTTCCCTCAGGTCACAACTACCATTTATAATCTGATCCTAGGAAAACTATACTGTGACCACCATGGAATTCGTCACAACAAAATATCTCTACAAATGATAAGAATAAAGGGAATTAAGAAAAACACTTGACCTTCACATGGAGGAGAAATTTTATTCTGAAACTGCTCCACATTTTGATTGCATAATATACCAATTACTCAACCAAGGAGGTCTAAGCAAACGGTGCATATACATTCATTCTTGTTTAAAATCAAGAAGTAAGATATTGGATTACAGGCTGAAAAGTGTCTTGTCATTTTGTGAAATTTTGTGCATGTGTAGTTATTTCTAGTAATGAGAAATAAGATGGACTGAATCAATCTGAAAAGCGACCTATCATTTTGTATGAAAATGGTTACCAGACCAATAATAAAAACCAGTGAGCCTACCCACATCATACATGCTCAAAAACCAGTACCTTTGCCATTGGCCTATAAGATCTGGGAGGTGTAAATTATTAACAATCAGGAATACCTAATTCCAAGCAGAATTGTTAAAATGTCCTCTTCAAGTATTTCCTGACAATAGGCAAGTTCATCTTCCCACCCTCTAAGATTTTGAAGAACCCACTGCAGATGAAAAAAAAATTGTTTTCAATCCCATTATCACTAAATTATAGTAGAAAGTCGAGTAAGAGTAAAAATAGAAGCCAGAGTTTACCTGTCGATGGGACCAGGCCTGATAGTTCTTAGCATCATGGAGGAAAATCTTCTTTGTGAACTCCAATTCTCTACTAGAAGCTTTAGTTTCCAGTTTCTCAGCCACCCACCGCCTGTGATGCCTAAGATTAAGTACATCAAAGGATATATGGTAAGTTCAGTAATGAAGTGAAACATTAAACTTTTGAATAACAGATGTGGAAACAAAAAAAAATGTACGTGTGTGTGTGAGAGAGAGAGAGAGAGATGGTTGTGATCAACAAATAGCAATTTTCCAGGGAGGACCATGTTATGACTTATGACACCAAAATTACCCACCAATGATGGAAATGAACAATGAATTAGAGAGGGAAAAAACAGGATGCCTGATGCAAGATGTATAGATTCTATTGCTTGTCAAGTAATCTAGATAACTATTCAAGAACATTCATGTGTTCACGCAAATACAAATATGACCTAGGTAAAATCTATGTTCAGCTAAAACAAATAGCAATTTTCCAGGGAGGACCATGTTATGACTTATGACACCAAAATTACCCACCAATGATGGAAATGAACAATGAATTAGAGAGGGAAAAAATAGGATGCCTGATGCAAGATGTATAGATTCTATTGCTTGTCAAGTAATCTAGATAACTATTCAAGAACATTCATGTGTTCGCGTAAATGCAAATATGACCTAGGTAAAATCTATGTTCAGCTAAAATCTTAATATCAACATCTAACGGAGCTTCCAGACAATTCAAAACCATTCCATTTCGGTGGTCATTAACAGCCTCAGTCATCTTAAAACCAGTATCAAGCTTGACAATTCTGTTACCAGATTGATTTCCAACAAGGGTCTTCACAACACTTTCTTCCAAGTCCCATGCCCTGCCTACAAACTCGGTTGTAAAGCCAGTGAAGATACCATTAGTGCCAGTCAAGAAGAAATCAGTGAATGAACCAGCTTTGTGGCCTTTAGAAGTTTCCCCCAAGAAAAGAACTATAAGCTTAGTGTCCTCTTTGTTGTACCACCATGTTACAACACTAAATGGAAGGGCAATGGAACAAACATCAGTTCTACGAATATTGAAATTAGAAACTAATTGGACTCTAGAATTACAGGTTAGAAAACAGGAACTCTTCTTAGTATATTTAAAATAAGGAAAAAAATAACACTAGTTTGCTTGAATTTGAAATATTGACTAATAATGATAGATTACACAAAATACAACCAAACAAATTCATAAATAATATATGATGGTAAAAGAAAAAGCTACCAATAAATTCCTATCTTTAGAGACTAATAGAGATCTTGAACATTGACCAATAACAAATATTTTACCATGATACAACCAAAAAAAAATTCATGATCCAATCAAAAGACATTTAAACATAACCCAAAAATTTACATAAGCAGAATAATACAAATCTGTCATCATCTAAGAGATCAAGACA